>JAUIMM010000215.1:2642500-5285000 GCA_031769625.1 Taudactylus pleione
TTGTGTGCACTGTGGCTGCACGTGCATCAACAAAAGAGCAGCGCCAAGCGTGCGCCTGTGTCCCATAAGTAAAGAGCCGGCTGGCTCATTTCTTAAAGGGTGGTGTAACCCACAAAGTGCACTACTCTCCAGCAAAAATAAAAAAATATTTTCTGTGTTTGTGTGCGCTTTAGCCGCACGTATATATCAATATAACATAAATGGAGGACCAAACTTTCTCCGATAAAAATAAAATAGGGAAAGATCAAGAACCACTTCCTCCTAGTGCTGTTGCTGCTGCTGGGAGTTGTTCATCATCCCAGAGAGGAAGTAGGAACATCACTACTTTTACTAAACAATTGACCCTCCAACAGTCCCTAGCGATGAGGATGAAGTACGACAGCAGTCATCCTGAAGCAAAACGTATAACTGAGGCCTTGACTGCTATGTTGGTGTTAGACGTGCGTCCGGTATCCGCCATTAGTGCAGTGGGATTTAGACAATTGATGGAGGTAGTGTGTCCCCGGTTCCAAATCCCATCTAGATTCCACCTGCATCCTCAAAGCAGTAGCGACAAGCGTGCATCTGTCTGTTAAAGGGTGGTGTAACTCTCAAAGTGCTCCAAAAAATAAAAAACTATTTTTTTAATGTGTTTGTGACTTGTGTGCGATGTAGCCACACTTGCATCCTCAAAGCAGCAGCGACAAGCGTGCGTCTGTCTGTTAAAGGGTGGTGACACCCTCAAAGTGTGCTACACAAACAATAAAAATATTCTTCTTCTTTTTTCTGTCTTTGTGAATTGTGTGGGCTGTAGCCGCACTTGCATCCTCAAAGCAGCAGCGACAAGCGTGCGTCTGTCTGTTAAAGGGTGGTGACACCCTCAAAGTGTGCTACACAAGCAATAAAAATATTCTTTTTTTTTCTGTCTTTGTGAATTGTGTGGGCTGTAGCTGCACTTGCATCCTCAAAGCAGCAGCGACAAGCACGCGTCTGTCTGTTAAAGGGTGGTGACACCCTCAAAGTGTGCTACACAAACAATAAATATATTCTTCTTCTTTTTTGTGTCTTTGTGAATTGTGTGGGCTGTAGCCGCACTTGCATCCTCAAAGCAGCAGCGACAAGCGTGCGTCTGTCTGTTAAAGGGTGGTGACACCCTCAAAGTGTGCTACACAAGTAATAAAAATATTCTTCTTTTTTTTTCTGTCTTTGTGAATTGTGTGGGCTGTAGCTGCACTTGCATCCTCAAAGCAGCAGCGACAAGCATGCGTCTGTCTGTTAAAGGGTGGTGACACCCTCAAAGTGTGCTACACAAACAATAAATATATTCTTCTTCTTTTTTGTGTCTTTGTGAATTGTGTGGGCTGTAGCCGCACTTGCATCCTCAAAGCAGCAGCGACAAGCGTGCGTCTGTCTGTTAAAGGATTACATCGGTGACAGCATCCAAGTAGGCATGTCAGACAGTCCGTACCTGTACTGGCAGGAAAAAGAAGCAATTTGAAGGTCCCTGTACAAACTGGCTCTATTTTACCTGAGTTGCCCCCCCTCCAGTGTGTACTCCGAAAGAGTGTTTAGTGCAGCCGGGAACCTTGTCAGCGAAAGGCGTAGGAGGTTGCTTCCACAAAATGTGGAGAAGATGATGTTCATAAAATGAATTATCAACTCTTCCAGGGAGACCAGCCTCCAGAACGTACAGAGGGACCTGTGGTTGTGGATTCCAGCGGGGATGAATTAATACTCTGTGAGGATGAGGATGTACACAACACTGAAGAGGGTGAGGAATCGGTGGATGAGGACGACATCTTGCCTCCGTAGAGCCAGTTTGTGCAGGGACAGATTAATTGCCAGCTTGTTTTGTGGGGGCCCAAACGAACCAATCATTTCAGCCACAGTCGTGTGGCAGACCCTGGCGCTGAAATGTTTGGTTTGTTAAAGTGTGCATGTCCTGTTTATTCAACATAAGGGTGGGTGGGAGGGCCCAAGGACAATTCCATCTTGCTCCTCTTTTTTTTCTTTGCATTATGTATAGTTTGGGGCCTAGTTTTTCAAACTGCCATCCTGTCTGCCACTCCTAGATGGACCACGTGTTTGTGCCGCCCACTCGTATCTCTTAGCATAGTCATCCAGCTACCTCGGTGCATCCTTTTGGACATAAAAACACTATTGTGAGGTGTGAGGTGTTCAGAATAGACTGGAAATGAGTGGAAATTAAGGTTATTGAGGTTAATAATAGCATAGGAGCAGAAAAACCCACAAATTCTGTGATTTTAGCTGTTTTTATGCTTTTTTTCAAAAAAATACAGATCCAAAACACAAAACCCAGAACCCAAAACACGGAAGGGTGGTTTTGGCAAAACAAATCCAGATCCAAAATACGAAGAAAGATCCAGATCCAAAACCAAAACACAAAACACGAAAAGTGGCCGGTGCACACCCCTAATACCTATATACTCTCCTGCAATGTCCCAGAGAATCCCAAATTTCAGGGAGTTCTACCAGACTCCCCGGAGAGCAGTGCAATCTCCAGCCTAATTCCCAATTGGAGTGGGGTGGGGGACAGGGGATTCGTTGTGGCAGGGGATGGCATTCTGCTTTCTTTGCATATTATTGTTTTAATGGAATTTAATGGAATGGCCCACTGTCCCCATACACTAGTATCACAGATATCTCCTACTTACCTTCCTCTTGCGGAATGGCCCACTGTCCCCATACACTAGTATCACAGATATCTCCTACTTACCTTCCTCTGGCGGAATGGCCCACTGTCCCCATACACTAATATCACAGATATCTCCTACTTACCTTCATGTGGCGGAATGGCCCGCTGTCCCCATACACTAGTATCACAGATATCCCCTGCTTACCTTCCTCTGGCGGAATGGCCCACTGTCCCCATACACTAATATCACAGATATCTCCTACTTACCTTCATGTGGCGGAATGGCCCGCTGTCCCCATACACTAGTATCACAGATATCCCCTGCTTACCTTCCTGTGGCGGAATGACTGTGGGAGCATTAGCCATCTTCAGATGGTGTTTGCTCGCGGCTCGCAACCTATGGGAAGGAGTCCCGGGTTTGCGAAGAGGGATCCTTTCAGATGCCCTGTCCGGCTCCTTCCGCCGTACGCCGGGTCACTTGTGTGCATGTGTGACCTGTAGGTCACACATATGCACTTGTCAAAATATTCACTGCTCTGAAAGGAGCAGTGAAGCCACTTGCGGAGACAGCTGATTTTTGGATCAGCTGTCTACGTGCCGGAGCAATGGTAAATTGCTCTGGTGCTCGCTAAGAGGTAGTATGTTAATTATCGGGGTCCATTCAGACCCCGATAATTAATATAATAGACACCTAAAAGACATTTTAATCTATAATACAGGAGATGCGTGTTACTCTGTATGCAGTATAGAAAAAAGTAATTAACATTTAATGATTTGTATTGACATACTATTCATTCAGTAAAAGCATGTTAAACTAAACATTTATTTTAGAGCAAAGTGAATCACATAATCGTTTTCTAACCCCAAGGCCATAATGCACATTGCAGAAGCTTCACTGTGGTAGCTTAATTAGTGCATGTTACAATATATCTGCTGGTGATCAATGAAGGTTATTTCCTAACAATGATCAAAGGTGCAGATCTGCACTAAAATCATTGCAACTAATAAGCAATCAGCTTTTATCTATCTAATGCGGGTTACACCACGTCTGATAAATGTAATGGTAACATTCGATGTTTATATTACAGGCACTAGATAATTCTCTCCCTCTTCCTAAAGCTGTACATACACTGCATGATAAGTATGCAAACCAGCCAACTAAGGGGCCGATTCAACCACTCCTGCTACACTCCCGCGACACCCCCATAACACACCAATCAGACGGAATATCTTTGCGCGTCGGTTTAGCCACCTCCCAATCACAGCCCAGGGTACATTCCAGAGTCAGTGCGGCTCAATCGGCCATGTGACTCCGAAGACATGCGACTTTTTAGAGGTTTAGACGCAGGCACAGTCCTAAAACAAATTACTAATTTACATGAACATCAGCAGTGAGTGCAACTCAGAAACAGCCACAGGAAATGACTGGTATTAATGAATATCGTCCAGTGTATGGTAGTGAACGATGATCGTTCACAGCTTGAAAATGGTCCGGATTGGTCCGGATTATACGGCTTAGTTTTCAAAATGTCCGATCCACACGACCGTCATTCAGCCAACTGTGAATGGAGGTCTCCACCATACATTGTGTAGTGTATATACAGTGGGCGGGATGCATGACACATCACATTTGGGATGCGATGCATCCCACCACTCTTCGCACGCATGCCGGTGTTAGTTACGCCGGTATGCATGAACAAAATCACAAAGGACAGCTCTATCGGTAAGAGCTGTCCTTTGCGAATGAGAGACTTCCGGGTCTATGACCCAGAAGTCCTTCTGGTGTCATTCTGCGCATGCCATCTAAAGATGGCGTTACCCATCGCAATGCATTCTGGGGCATGGTGCATATGAGAAATGCAGTCAAACCTGCATTTTGGGGTTGTTTGACCGCATTTATCCGGTTGCTGCATCCCGCCCAGTATGTGCTCATTACTGGTCGGCTGTATGATTAGTGGGCCTGATTCAGACCTGCTCGTGAGCGCACAGCGCTCGCAAGCGGGTCGATGGTCCCCCACTGTGCATGTGCACGCCAGAGCCAGCGTGCGCATGCGCAAGACCCGGCCAGCAACGGGCACTCCATCGCTACGGGTCTCGCACCAAAGCGGGGCAGCTGTCGATTGTGATTGACAGCTTGCCCCGTTTTGGAGGCAGGAAGGGGGGGGTGGCTGGCCAAACGGAGGCGTTCCCGAAGGAACGCATGCCGTTTGAGGGCGGCCCCACTGACATCACAAGTGATGTTAGTGGGTGAGCTTCCGGCTCTATAAGAGCCGAAAGCTCACTGGGGCTTGCGGGAACGAGACCCTACCACAAAGGTCTCGTCACAAGCCCCGATGGTCACGATGGTCGTGACCACTGCAACCATCACTTGGCCGCTCGCTAAAGCTGTAGGTGGTCACCCACACCTTAGCAAGCGGCCAGACCATCTTTGAATAAAAACAGGGACGCCCTGATTCAGAGCGAGCGCTCTCAAAGAGCGTCCGGCTCTGAATCAGGCCCAGTGTATGGCCAGCTTAAGAGGTTAGCACAGACTGGAGCACAATGTGTTAAGCAATATTTAGCCATTTATAGTATACTAAAATAACAAACACGGCAACAGCGCAGATGTTTACCAGCTGTAGACAATCAAGAAGGACCTATGCAATGCCTGTGACGTATCTGGAGTTCTGTTTGACAGATAATATATCACAACATAACATTCTCACTGGAAAACTGAATGGGAACAGCAGGAGAGTCAGCTTACAGACACATGAGCAGAATACAGACACCACACTCCTGCTCTGTGCATGACAACAGCGAGAGACTGCCTCGTCCTGTGTCATCACGTGCGTCCCTGATGATACCATTTATCTCCGTGTATCATTGAGCGTCACCTCTATTGTCACAGCCAGACATTTCCTCCTTGTATTGTTTATTTTCACAGTAATTACTTTAAACCCTTCAATTTGGAGATTGGCAGTAAAAGGTGAAATCTGCGGAGTTGCATACAATTAGGCTCATTTGGTGGGCAACACAATATATTTCATAGGCACTACATGTGGAGCTTGGTCTTAAGTAAGGGGCCACACATTACATCTGTGGACAGTAACTAAACTTCCTCATCTGATTATATATATATATATATATATATATATTTCTGTGTATTGCCATGGACTGTATTATACAAGCTACATTCACGGGGGAGAGAGAGGGGAGGGTGTTGCATCATATGCAAGTTTAAACAGCAGATTGCTGAGTACAGGCTATAGCTGTACAGCATGATACATGCCAGGAGCAAGGATGGACCTTGGTATCGTACTGGATTGCAGGGAGCTGCCACATTCATCTTTGCTGAGTTTATGTATTTTTCCTCCAAGATAAATATAAATATTAAACCCTCCACCTTTAATCATGTATCGAAAGCGTCAGGGATGGAATGAATAGGACCCCCGTTTGACAGTCTTTCTGCCATAGCCATCAAACAGTGGCAGTTTTCGGCAATCACAATATGCCTTGCAAAGGTATGTGACCATTCCGTGGTTTAACCATTAATGGTTAGTTATTGCGCATATGATCAGCCACTGTATCCGCCAGGTTGGGTACGCGATTCCGGCGCTGATAGGGAAGGCGGTCAGAATCCTGGCACCGATATCCTGATGCATGCAGGTAAATATTCTAACCATTCTTCTAACCCTAACCCACCAATCCTGCAGCCTAACCCTAACCTTCACTTTCAACAGCCTGACCCTAACCAACCCCATTCCCCCCATATTCTAACCCTAACCCTCCCCTCCCACAGCCTAACCCTAACCCTCCCTCTAATGCCTAACCCTAACCCTCTCTCTAGCCCTGATCATAAGCTTCCTCCTAACCTTAATACTCACCGTTGGGATCACAGCCGTCAGAATTCTGGAGCCAGGATTCCGGCGCCAGGATTCCAGTGCCGGGATTCTGACCGCCGGCATTGGACGCGCCAGGATGCCGAATACATTCTATGAGCCTTTGGAAAGAAGCATGCAATGGTGGCTCCCATCGCAAACCCGGCATCGAATAGAAAAAGCATTTCTATTGATTCAAGAGCATTGATGGTTGACTACTATCGATTTCTAATGGCCATCCCTACTGGTAGTGTCACTGGTCACAGTAGCAGTACCACATAGTGCCATTGGTATCAAAATATGGTAATGATGGAGTTAATCCTTACGACTCATAGGACATAAAAGAAGGGAAAGATTCTGCACAGAACTAAAGAATAATAAATTGGATTGGGAACCAACCATCCCACAGTTACAGATTATTATCTATCATCAATGATCGTTGTTGGTGCTCCCAAAGTCCAATGTATATATACTAAGCAATATAGAAGAAGGAAGTAGGGCTATGATCTGGGGCACTCTTGTTAACTAATCGTTTAATTAATTTAAAACATAGCTTTTATTAGCAACAATAAAATAGTAGAGTACCATATAGTTTATTCAAAATCAGATGGTGTGAATCCATCATAAGAGTCAAAATTCATAATTATAATTATTAATATATACACAATCAAAAACTGGGTATATTGGATTGATAATACAAGTTTACTGAAATATAAATATTAATATTGTCTGGCCATGTGCAAAAAACAATCCCAGATGTATGTTTTACTACAGCACCTGGTATTCCCTGGAGGTCACCCTTCCAAGTACTAACCAGGCCAATTACAGTTTAGCTTCCAAGATCAGACGAGATTGGGCAATCAGGTAATGTATGGCTGTAGGTAATATAGGGAAAATAGCACAATTGTCAGGTCAGGACAATATATATGTAGGACTAGTTGTATCAATAGTCCATTTGTTGGCAAATAACCATATTCAAAGAAAGAATGCACAAGCAGACTTTGGGCCTGATTCAGACCCACTCGCGAGCGGCTGTCCGCTCGCAAGTGGGTCGATGGTCTGCACTGAGCATGCGCACGACGGAGGGAGCTCCGTCGTGCGCATGCGCCAGACACGACGAGCGAAGGACTTTCCTTCGCTCGTTGTGTCCGATCAAAGGGGGCGTGCTGTCAATGTTGATTGACAGCACGCCCCCTTTGGTGGGCGTGCCGGGGGCGTGCCTCCCTGACGGGGGCGTTCCCACGGGAACGCCTCCCGTCAGAAGCCGGCCCACTGACATCACTAGTGATGTCAGTGGGAGTGATTTTGGCTCTGATAGAGCCAAAATCACTCCGGAGCTTGCGGTTGAAAACCTCAACCGCAGGCTCCGGCTCGCAATTTCGATGGTCGCGATGGTCACGACCATCGCGGCCATCAAAATGCACGCTCGTATAGCCTGTGGGTGGTGACCCACAGCTATACGAGCGTCCAGGAGGACGCTCCATGAAAATGGAGCCCGGCCCTCATTCAGAGCGTGCGCTCTGCTCAGAGCGTACGGCTCTGAATGAGGGCCTTTATTTGTATCACATCTACATAATATGTCAAGAATGTCACTAAAGTTAAATACACAGTAATATTATATGCTTTTTAAGCCCCTTTAATCAATAAGGAGGCAGAGCATATGTATTTTACATTCATTGAAGCCACACAGAAGGCATATTAAGTTGGTTGTACAGATTAGCATAAAGTAAATTGTATTAACATTATCAATCAGGCTAGGAACACTATTGTATTTACCAATTAACTAAAAATATATGTCAACATCTGACAATGATGATTGGTAACTAGCACACAAGACGCAGCACTCTAACACCAAAAAATATTAGAATTTAGGCACTCACTGTATAAGTTATAATTAGCAAAAAAATCCAATTTAAAACTGATAACTTATCAGCAGATATCACTGTGAAAATCACTACACATATATATACTTATATCCAGTCCTGGACATAAAGGTCCTATATGGCGTGAATCAATCAAATCGATAGTAAGATGAGATCCACTGGTAGACAATGAATTATAAATCAAACTGATTATTATTTCAGGTGGTAAATCAATCACAAATAGTACATAAATATTTCTGCACTGAAAAGGTGAGAGAGACCATGTAGACCTGTGCTGCTATAGCTCACTGGGAAAACAGTATTAATAAATAAATCACACCTAATAAGCAAAATTGCCAGTGTGAAAATAACAGACAGGGTGCATATGTATAGAAAAAATAGAGGATAGTCAGAGTTGGCAATGGATCTCTATTATATGTGTCCACATGCTTTGAACAGGAATATGGTGAGCAGACAGTGCTATAAGATCACACATAAACCTAGCATCGTGCAGTGAATCAAATACTAAGACACAGAGATCCTGCTGTGTGGTTGTGCAGGTAAATACAATACCACTCCCGCATCCAAAGTCCAGAGGAATCCAACCCGTATACCGGCTGGATATCTGTGCAAAGTGTATGTATCAAGGAGGACGCGCGTTTCGCCCGGCTGAGGGCTTGTTCACCTCATCCATGATGAGACCCTGTTGACAGAATGCTGCTGAAGACTGATCCAGCAGTGGAAACAGTGGGCCTGATTCAGAGGCGCTCGCAAAAAGCAAGCGCTCGCTCTGAATCAGGGCGAGCGCATGTTTTTTTAGTTGCGGCCTCTTGGCCGCTCGCATAGCTGTGGGTTACCACCCATCGGGCTTGCGACGAGACCCTTGTGGTAGGGTCTCGTAGCCGCAAGCCCCAGAAAGCTTCTGGCACAAATCGAGCCGGAAGCTCTCCCACTGACATCACTGGTGATGTCAGTGGGGCCGCCCACAAACGGTAGGTGTTCGCATGGGAACGCCTCCGTTTGTGAAGCCACCCCCCCGCCACACCTACAAAATGGGGCGAGCTGTCGATCAACATCGACAACCGCCTCTTTTGTAGTGAGTCCCGGAGCGAGCTTTTTGCGCTCACTCCGGGGCTCGCACACCGCGCGTGCGCACTGGGCCACCATCGACCCGCTTGCGAGCACAATGCGCTTGCGAGTGGGTCTGAATCAGGCCCAGTGTACACAGGCTATTATCGATCCGGCCGATATCATGCAGGTGCTGTATCGATTGGAAATCGGGCCAAGATCAGCCTGCTAATTAATTTATGCTTTTGCGAGAATATTTTCTGCATACTAAAAATATGCGGGACTGCGTGTGAAAGCCAATCCCGCCCACTGTCAGCAGCCATCATCATGAGTAACGGAACTCCAGCAGCCCCATACTGGGTGCATAATATCGTTCTGTAATAGAAGTTCCATCTCTGTCCACAAGCTACGATCGAGCCCGAGACACCCACATAAGACAGAAGAGTCCCATGCAATCACGTTACCCACATTCTTACATGATGCCATGTTCAATGCCAGTTACCGGACAGAAACGCCAATTTCACAGAGAGTGTGGTCCATCGACAGAAGAATTAATCCATATGTACCGACATTCACCGTCCGTGTGTGGATAGCTGATTTGGCACATGTGCGAAAGACTATTTCTTTCTTTGGCGCATGCGCAGTATGCTGAAATCTGCGAGATCCGTGTGCATTGCGACTTGCATGCGACTCAGAATAAGCCACAAATTTCCCAGGTACAATGAGGGATTGGTATGTATTACTGCCGGCCGCATGGCCGGAGGTTCAAATCCCGACAGCGCATGCCAGGCCGGGGTGAAGATCCCAACTGCTGCTAAAAGGTAAGTAACCCTAATCTTTCTCCCCCCCTAACCCTCCCTTAGGAGTGCCTAACCCTAACCTCCTCCCCCCCAGTGCCTAACCCTAATCCCCCCCTCAAAGTGCCTAAACCTAACCCCCCCTTCACCGCTGCCTAAACCTAACACCCCCTTTCCCTAGCCTAAACCTAACCCTCCCGGGGAAGGGATTTCAACGCCTGTCATTTGTACCTTGCCGGGATTAGACAGTTGGGAAGCTGGCGGTCGGGATTGCGTCTGTCGGCATCCTGACTGCTTCCCCTACAGATGTGTCCTCATATATCTAACCTCAATACACCATGTGGGCAGGATGCATCAACACTAAAAATGCAGTCAAGCAGCATGTTTGGAGGTCTGACCGCTATCACCATATGCACCACACTCTGGAAAGCTTTTGGTTAGGCACCGCCATCTATAGATGCCTATGGGTTTCTTAATGCAGTTTTCCCCAAGTGGAATCCAATATGATTCCTCCTAGGGTCTCCCGAGGCTCGAGCATGTTCTAGCCAACGGCTGCACATATGCAGAAGGACTCCCGGGTCATAAACCCGGGCGTCCCCACACCGCAAAGGACAGCTCTTATCGGGAGAGCTGTCCTTTGCTTAAACCTTCATACATATGGCGTTACTAAACGCTGCTATACATGCGATCATTGGCAGGATGCATCCCATCCAAAATGCGAAGCTTGGCACATCCCGCCCCTGATCTGTTTCTAGGGGCAACACAACTTTTGCTTTGCACCAGTTTTTATAAACGTCCACAATTATATATACATATGTTTATATGGTGTGATTACACAGTATTTGGTTTCTAGTGATATTTTTAGTACAAAGGGTGAGAAATTACCCTTTTTACATCTGCCAGTAAAATACAGTAATCTTGACAGAAATAACTGGTTTGCAAAAATAACTTCAGTTCTGCTGATTAACAGTGAGCTAAATGCATCTGCAAGACATGAACTGCGCCGTTTACACAACCAGGACAGTGCTCCTCGCCTCTGCAGACTTCCATTCACATAGACAAATTGAGCCATCTCTGTGCCAAGCGCACGCAGCTGTCCAACGGGGACAGGAAATGTTCTGTCATAATCACCTCCTTCGTTTTAAATGACTTAGTAATTAGTAAATGTCTCCCTTGAAAATGTAATATTGTTCCACAAATAGAACTAACAAGTAGTTGCAGATTAGGCTTGCCATGTATCTGGGTAACGAAAATATAAACAAGGGAACAAATCCCTATAGCAACAAGGAGAGCATCAAAGTATAATACAAAGAAACACATCTTATAACAGCTAATACATCAATCTGTGATCAATTTGAATATATTTTGCCAATCTTTATTAATATCCTTTTCTTATATGATGCCTAGGTCTTTCATAGTACCGGGCAAAATAAATTTTATTCAGGCACATCCAGCGGAGCTCATAATTCAATTCCATTGCCACAGTTACACACAAATATATTATATTATTATTGTTATATTAATATTATTTATACACTCACACATATACATCTATATAATAAAGCGAGAAAGCATATCCGTTCCTTTATGCACGGCCAGAGTTTTGGACCTAGCACCAGCAAATTTGGCATGGTGGTGTAGTTTAACCAGGATTAGGTTTTTGCCTAGCTTTGAACATAGGGCCTGATTCAGAGCCGGACGCTCTGACCAGAGCGCTCGCTCTGAATCAGGGCCCTCCTACCTAAAAATGGAGCGGCCTCATGGACGCTCGCATAGCTGTGGGTGGCCACCCACAGCTTATGCGAGCGGCCAAAAAGATAGTTGCGATGGTCAAAACCATCGCGACCATCGGGCTTGCGACGAGACCCTGCGGTAGGGTCTCGCTGCCGCAAGCCCAGGAGTGATTTTGGCTCTATCAGAGCCAAAAGCACTCCCACTGACATCACTAGTGGGGCCGGCTCCAGACGGAAGGCGTTCCCATGGGAACGCCTCCGTCTGGGCAGCCACGCCCCTGGCACGCCCACCAAAGGGGGCGTGCAGTCAGTCACCATCGACAGCACGCCCCCTGTGATGCGAGACCCATAGCGGGTCTCGCGCATGCGCACGACAGAGCTACAAAGAGAATAATAAAAATAATAACAACAACGAGGGTAGCATGTGATTGGATCTGGACTGACCACAAGGACTTAGGGCCTGATTCAGCAAGGAACGCAGTTGCTAATACGCACGCGATCGGTCGATTGCTGCGTACTGCGTATACATCACAGTGCGCAAACTAGCAATTGCGATTGCAGAGGCTACGCAGACCCAGAGCAGGGTGACTGACAGGAGGTGCCGTTTGTGGGTGGTGACGGGCGGGTGGTCGGGCTAACGCAGGCGTGCCAGTGCATTTCATCGGTGTGCATAAATTATCCACTACGTGGCTATAAGCAACCAAAGCACTGATAGCGTGCGTGGCTGGTAGCAATTTCTGAGTAAGGTCAGTGCTTGTGCAAGTGTGCATGTGGGTCCGATGTTGCCGATGGTTTCGCTATGTTCTCCTAGTATACGGATGTGAGTAAGGGGAAGTGGCGTCCTTATGTTAGGATGCGATCGCAATGTGAATGCAAACATTTAAATAGCACCGCTGATATTAGCAACTGCGGTGCGTGCGTATAAGCAGAATAGCGATCCGTAGTGAACCAGGCCCTTAGTCTCCTGCTATTAGAGTTAATGTTAGAGCTGATCGCATTAACTGCACAATGTTTTTTTAGTGCGGTATTAATTGCACTAAGTAGTCCACCGCCTTTAACGGGAAACTTTATCATCATAGGAAACATGGATTACTATACGAATAACAGAAACATTTTCCCAAGAAATTGCTTCTGTTTAGTGAGGTTTATGTTCAAGGGGTACAAGAGGTGATGGATAATGGCGTACACACACACACACACAAACAAAGCAGTTCAACGATGGTTCAAGGTCATAATATCTGAGAGTTCCAATATTTAAAGCAATAGATGTAAAAAAAAAAGCCAGCACTCCACAATTTCATCCAAAACAGTCCATATAAAATCCATCATCTCATGAGCATAATACTACTTATAAGGTCAGCCGAAAAATTCAAGTATGATCGATAACAGCAAAGACCCAATCCTGAGTCCTTGAAAAAAGTGCTGGGCATGTTGCCATGTTAACAGGGAGGAGCTTGCGTACACAAGCAGAAATGACTGACAGCAGGTCAGACTTGATTTGCAGAAATACACAGTATGGATTGGTTAATACCTACACATGGGGCGGAGCCATGTAGGTGAAGGCAACTCAGTTTAAGTTTTTCAACTTGCATGAGATCCCAAATACAGATGTGTCCTCACTCATCTTTGCTGCAGTCGCGTCAAACAGCCCCTCTTGGCACGCCTGGTCCTGTGGGACTCTGCTAGCGCCAGACATTTTTTGTGTTATTTATTTGCCGAAAATGCCTCTAAGTCGAAATGTGATGCGACTATGATGCACCAGGAGACTGTGCTGATTAATTTGATATATGCCACTTGTATATCTGTGCGCGACTAAGGGGTCTATTTACTAAGCTGTGTTAGGAGATAAAGTGAACGGTGATAAGGTACCAGCCAATCAGCTCCTAACTGCCATTTTTCAAACACAGCCTGTGAGATGACAGTTAGGAGCTGATTGGCTGGTACCTTACCACCGTTCACTTTATCCCCTAACACAGCTTAGTAAATAGACACCTAAGTCTCTCAATCAGCATGCGAAGTGCCACGATGCAACGGCCACAGCTATTTTCCACGCCAAGTTCCGTTTATAGTCTAAGTCGCACACAGATATGCAAATGTCACATATCAGAATAATCAGCACAGTCTCCTGGCAGACATACACGAGATATGACGGAATCGGTATGAAATACCGCCGGCCGCATGGCCGGCAGTTCGATTCCCAGCAGCGTCAGGCCGACAGTGGAACAGATCCTGGCAGCGGCAGCCCGACAGCGCTGGAAATCCCGATCGTGTCTAGGTAAGTATTAACTAACCTACCCCCCTAACCCTCCCTTAGGGGTGCCTAACCCTAATCCCCCCTCTAAGTGTCTAAATCTAACTCCCCCCTTCCCCGCTGCCTAAACCTAAGTCCCCCGGGGATGGGTGCCTAACCCTAACCCTCCCTCCCCCTAGCCTAACCCTGACCTCCCGGGGGGGGTGCCTAACCCTAAGTCCCCCCCGGAAGCCATAACCCTAACTGCCCCCCCCCCCCGCGGCTTTCCGCTCGTGGCGCACGGCATCGGTTAAATAAGCGGCGTCTACATCTAGACACCGGTCATTTCACCCTCGCCGGGATATGACAGACGGAAGACGGCTGTCGGTATAATGTCAGCCGGTTTCCCGATTGCATCCCGATATGACGGCTCACTCACGTGAGGTATATTGCGCTGTATAGAGGCTGGATGAGCAAGGACACATCTGTATATAGCAGGCACTTCATCTGCCTGTGGGTGAGCTGTGAGGTAATGCCACACCCTCCCAACATTGAGGCACACAGAATCTGGACAAAATAGATCCCTGATCGCGCCAAATTCCGCCCAGAAACCTCACCCACGTCTACGTCGTCCCCACCCCATTTGAGCCTGGACTGCAATGTTGTCCTGCCAAAATGGAGACAGTTATATTAATAAGTTACAGATGTCTAACGTATACTGGAGTGTTTATGGACAATCAGTACTCCTGTGAGCCCAAGTTGGGCATAATAAATTTACTTTAAATCTGCAAAACAGCCCAGTAATAAACAAGTGACCATTAGAAATGGGAATGTGAGTTACAGTAAGGAAACACCATGCTCACTGGGCTGTACTGGTAATTGCTGAGGAATGATGCTTCAGTGAGTAATGCCTGTAGCTGACTTCTCCTAGATCTCAGCTTTCTATCCTCCTGTGCACCAGTCGTCTCCCAGCCAGGATCTGTGATCATTTTACAGACTGTCCCTGTCTCTGCCTCCTGAAGTGAAACATTTCAGGTACAGGAATGAAGAACATATAAAAAAAAAAACCAACAACAACTTGGCTTTGATGTCATTTCTTCAGCCTTCACTGTGACAGCTACCAGCTACTCTAGGGGTAATAAATATTGTATAAAGTCTGTCTGTGTACTGCAGCCGGGCCTCACTGGGCTCCATTCCCATAGCAACGCTGTGCTAGATTTACTTACTGTACAGAGACAAATATACTCTGCAGCAATGTCTTACTCCTCTACCAGATCCGCTTCTTACCTGTGTTTATGAGCTGTGTTTAAACCTGTCAGAATTTCTCAAATCCACCCACAGCCTTTGCAACTTCAGCTAGTTGTTATTTTGGGTAAGTGGTGAAAGCTGCACTAGGCTGCGCCCTTATTAGATCACAAATGGCCATACTTGCCGACTATTTACTCAGACCAACCCCCGGAAGATGCTGGAGTAGGGATGGCTATCGATGCTAGATCATTTTGCCATCGATGGCATAGATCCAATGGTTTTCCAGTATCGATGGTACAATGTTTTTCTTTTCTTTCTACTTGGCCCCGGGACACGGAGCCTGGCTCCGACCCCCTGACGCAACCTTAAAACACCTTCCCCACCACTGAACAGGCATGATGGTGGGTGAAAAATCAACAGTTCACCTGATAACGGTTTCATACCATCAAGGTTAACCACCAATGGTACCAACAATGGTAAACCCACCGATGGCCATCTCTATGCTGAAGGAGACCCAGGTGGGAGGTGTTGGTAAGGAAGGAGGGGGTGCAGTGAATTGGACCATAGCGACCCAGTCTCCTACTGTACAATGCCGCAAGTCGCTGCATTGTGTAGTGGGGTGCATATCCACGACGACACTAATCCGGCCGGGAGACTTTCCCACTCTTCCGGGGAGCCGGGAGAGACACGCGATTTTCGGGGGGCTCCTGAAAATTTTGGGAGAGTTGGCAAGTATGCATTTACCTCAGAATGGACACATGATACCAGTGTCCCTAGACCAACAGCTGAAGGCACTGGTGTCACAGAAAGGGAGGGGATCTTAACAATATTAATACATTTCTGAATTGCAAATGAGGCTTTTACGGTACTGTTAAGGTGAAAGTTCTACAGAGCTGCATGACAGGTACCATTTAGTTCCAATTACAAAACATTGCTTCCTTGTGCTATTTATGATAACTGCAATACATGGCAGTTACATAAATAAATAAATACATAGTAAAGTAAATAGAAGTTAAATAAATATAATTAGTAGGTAATTGGTAAAATAAACAATAAACATGATATTTAACAAGATACAGTAATTAAAAAAAACCTAGGATATAAAGTATATATACAATTTTTCACCAATATAGTAAAATAAGCATGTGCATACTGTACTTAATGATCATCATGAATGTTTCAACAATTTGTCAACCAATTCTTACTAAACAAAAATAAAATATTCACAAACTACAGACGAGGAAAAAAGCATCAGAATTAACTGTTTTCTCCAAAAACATTACCAGCGGGCACTTTCATAACTCTTGTGCACCGACAGAGTCACCCTCCTGAACTCTGCTAGCACCACCACCACCACACACATGCCATTCCTGTATCCTGCCACCACATCAATTGGCCCGTGGTGACCCTCCAGCGGGCATGCCATAATATGTTCGATGCCGTACCTTGGCTTTCTCCAGCTGAGACTGGGCCTGACGCTCTGCCTCTCTCCGCACGGCCTCCCTGTCTTCTTCCAAAGAGACATCAGAATCGGATGGGCGGCTGGTATAGGAGTCCGCCGAACCCTGGTAAGAGGAGGACAGGTCAGTGGGCGCACAGTTACCACGTTCTGCCTTTTATAACGCACTGTTCTGTGCTTCCTAATAATAATAATGAATGCACCCTAGAGTTCAATATCTCAATGTGCTCCCCTTATGCCAGCTGTTGTGACTGTTAATCACAAGGCATGTAATCTTGTTGGAAATAGACCTTTATTCTCTCTCTCACTTCATGCTCATTTGTGTATTCCCCAGTCTGATTTCAGATCAAAACACACTGAACAAGACATGCTATTAGCAAACAGTTAAAAGGAAAAGATCAAACAAATGTGTTTTGTGGGCTAAGCATCACATCTCCTGCCAATCTATTACAGCTCAAAGCACTATTTATCAGTGTATCCAGACGTTTTAAGCGGATCCGTAGTCCCTCTGCTCTGACCCCTCTTTATTTTGACACCTTGGATATTTACTATACTTCCAGCCTTTGCAATGACATCGGTTCCCACATATATTTGATGCACAGTGCGTATTCTCTTTTCTCCATTATGCAATCTTTTAAGGTGCATCAGGCTCTCCTAATTATATTGCATAACATCAACATAAACCACAGTGATATACAAAGCCAAAATGCCATGTGTTTGTTGATATATATATATATATATACACAAAAAAAAATGAAATACTATATTAGAAGAAAAAAAAAACAAGTTGTATATTTCATCACAAGAGCTTACACTCTAAAGGAGAGCCGGAGACAAACAAAAAGTACGGTGTGGCTGCTTTAATGGACTGATTTAAAATAATAATCAATACAAAGGTGGTCGCTCTTGTTGTCTTCGTAGACAGCATGCATAGGGTGTAAGGTAGATTAGCTGTACTGCCATAATAAACAAAATTAAGTCACCACTCATTTCTTTCATTAGAAAAAAGTATATAGCAATGGTTTGTCCTACTTCAATTGTAATGTTTCTGAGCTCAATTATTATATAAAGGTCTGTGCTGTGGATTACTTCCATATATCTATACATGCTGTATATATCTACATAAAAGGGAAGGTTCTATATACGTATGTATTTGTAATATAAATATAAATATATATATATATATATATATATATAGACATATATATAAATTTACACAGTATCAAAATATGAACAAGCACAATTATAACTTGCAGACATCGCTGGCATCTCTAACACTGTACCATGTTAAATATACCAAACTGTCCACAAACCAGCATATCACAACTTCCCATCATATGTATCATAGGTAGTAATTAGGAAAGGATTAATCTTACACATATGTCAGAATTCTTCAGTCGTCCTCCTTTGGCTCTTTTTAGAAGCCTAATCCAGGTGGCCTTCATGAGCCGGACTAATTAATTATTGTGCCCAGCAGAGGCACACAGAGGAGATTTTTCCTAAAGCAGTGCATGGATTATAATGCAGAATAGCACCCCTGTCTTTATCCATATTTCCTTGCCAGCTCCAACACAAACCAGCCAGATCAACTTCAGCAGAAGTGCAGGGGGAGATGTTGTAGCTCTGTTTCATTCCAATCCAAAAATCCCCATTAAAACAGAGTTAAGGGACATAAAGGTCATTTACAGAGAAGTGCAAATATGTCTTCTATTCATAGTTGAGATGCTGAAATCAGGCAATCCTACATCACAAGCAAGAAGGTGACTGCTGCGCAGAGCCCAAGCTGCTCTTGGAGAAGAGAACACTTTTAAAAATAAAATCATGGGCAAAATGTATTCACTGACATTTGCAAGTGCAAAGTTCAATCAATCTCTTTAGAGATCTGGTTGGGGGACGGAGCCTTGCATCACTGGGCATGCTCTGTACCCTCCTGTCCTTACGCAGATGCTCACATCACAGGGAGCTGTTGCTCTGTGTCAGATTGCTGTTCTGCATCTCAAGGGTACCCAGCCTGAAAATAGCAAGATGCTCGCAGGACAGAAAGCGCTGAAATCCTGCATCACATGTAATAAACCTGTGCTCACCCTGTGCCTTGTTTGCAGATGAGTAATTGTTTATTTCCTGGACATGTGATGAGGTTTAACGAGATCTTATTATAGCAACACACAGTGCAGAAAATGTGGCACCAAATTGGATTTTCTTTTTTTGCAAATACATGGTTTAAGGGGGGAAATGAAACATACCATAATATTTACTATGCCAGGCATCAGACATTTATAATATTTAGTTTTAATGCCTGAGATTTTACCTAACACTGTATGAATGAAAGAGGTGCCATTAAGGAAAGCCCCACAGGGTGGATGAATAAGAATGGTGTGATCTGCAGAAATAATAGATTATGGATAGACAAGTACAGCCAGGAGGAATGCAGAGGGTTACACTGCACCTATTTTCATGCATAGTGGACAAACTGGAGCTGAGATAATATATGCAAAGCATAAACATAGACTCGTCACATCAAAGTACACTATGTAGACAAAAGTGACTGGACACCCCCCTCGCAAGCGAAATGCATGCCTTGCATACCATTGCACACAAGTTCCTGTGGCGGTTTCAACAAGAACACATTGAATGGAGGCCCATGCACTTGCAGTTCTACAGAAACAATTAATGTTTTTATCAGGATGACCAAGGGTGTAGGGAGGCCGGACAGTCCCAAGTGAAATGAGGGGCGTGGCCTATTCACAGGAGGCGTGGCCACGTCCCCTTAGGATTTGCGTACCAAAAAAAAAAAAGACTTGTGCAGCGCTCCATGCTGGGAAGGGTGTGCTGTGAGCCCCCCAGCCCAATGCAAAGCCGCGAGCTGTCTCCCACTGCAGCTGTGATTTAAGAGGGAGGGTGAGCGGCGCTGGGGCCCTTTTGCAGCCCGGGCCCGGGTAATTAGTACCTGCCCCCCACGCACCTCTCGGCGCCTCTGAGGGCGGCAATGCCACCTTTCATGTTTCCAGGGCAGTGCTGGACTGGTATACAGAAAATTTGGTAACCCGAATGGACGGCTCAGAGTCCAGATCTTAACATCATTAAGAATCTCTGGGATAAATTGGAGCGAGGGGTGCGTTCTAGGCCGGCTCAACCTTCTTCAGTATGACAGTTGGTCACTGTACGTAAGGCGGAATGGCAAAGCATATCACCTGCTGTTATCCAGGAACTTGTGGACAGTTTGCCAAGAAGGGGGTCTGCAGTAATCACTGCACGTGGTGGACCTACAAAGTACTGACGTCAATAACATCTTGATCTATTTGCTGTCAGTGTCCAATCACTTTTGTCTATATAGTGTAGTGTAGTTACTGATATGAGTTTTGGAACACACTTTCATAATTATTTAAGAATTGTCTCTTTTTTTCTCCTAAAAGAGACACATTTATATACAATACTACATATAGTTCATATTTTATCACAGTAAAGTGTCACTATTTTTATTATTATTTATTATTGCAGCAGCCAGAGCAGTCTCCTATGGCTGTGGGGGGGAGCAATCACACTGATCGTGCCCCCCCCCTGCTTAGCGCCGGGCTGGGGGGCTTACAGCGCCCCCCTCTTCAGCGCGCAGCGCCGCTGAAAAAGTAATATTTTTGGGGGGGGTTCAAGGGGGCGTGGCCACACCTCCCACAATTAGGCCACGCCCCCTCCTTTACCTGGGCCCGGCCAGGCTCTTTACGGCCCTGCCCATAGCAACCAAACATGATTCTAGCTATTATCTTCTAGATCAGCAGTGGCCAACCTGTGGCTCTTGAGACACATGCGGCTCTTCCATTGTTCTGATGCGGCTCCACTGCCGGCTCACCTGACTGACACTGACTGCCTCCTCTGATAGGCGCACAGCTGTTCAGAGGAGACTCGTCCTTTATTGCAGCAGTCTGCTCCACTCCGGAGGCATGTATGTGTGATGTGGAGACGTCATGCCTCAAATAGGAGGCCGAGCTTAACTTGTAACTGAACCTGCAGCCACGTGGAGGACGTGGTCGCAGACGCCGGAGCGTACCTACGTGACACAGACAGTCGCAACAGGGTAAGAGCTGTGGGGTTTTTTATTCATCTCATTTGTGACATATGTTGGGGGCTGGAGTGGGAGGGAGTGTGGGGGAAGGTGGCTGCACTGGAGTGCCCGGGGGGGAGGGGCGCTGGATGGGTACATGAGGGTCTGCTGTTGTGACACAAGAGGGTCTGCTGGAGTAACATTAGGGGCTGCTGACACATTGGGTTGCTGCAGTGACACGTGTGGTTGCTGGAGTGACAAATGGGGGGCTGAAGTGATACATGAGAGGCTGCTGAAGTGACACGTGGGGGACTGGAGTGACACATGGAGGGCTGGAATGACACATGGAGGGGCGGGAGTAACACCAGAGTGGCCTGGATTGTATTACATGAATCCTTTTTTTTTTGTGTGTGTGTGGATGTGGCTTTTTCAGTGTATTTTATGTGGATGTGGCTTGCTTCAGTGTATTTTATGTGGATCTGTTTCTTTCAATGTTTTTTATATTGTTCTGGCTGTTTCTTGAAATAATGCAGTATACACACTAGACGATAAAAGTGAACGATATGAACATTAACAATATTGTTCAACGATATATATCATTCATATCGTCCAGTGTGCATGCACCAAACGACCAAAAATGCGCGCTCCTGCAGGTCGTTAACGATGTTTGCTGTCGTGCAAACATGCAGGCCAATCTGGCGACATCACACTGCCTGTTCAGGGACGTGGCAGGATGACGTCACTGAACGATATCGTTCAGTGTGTACACCCAAAATCTTTCACCAATATCTTTCAGAACGTCATCTAGTGTGTATGCCCTTTAAGGTGTGCAAGCGGTGTAGTGGCCCAGGGTCCTGGAGGTGGCGCCATTGCTGTCCCATGGTAGCTGCATTCGTCTTGCAGGGTGCCTGGAATGGCGCCCACAGGCAGTAGAGCCGTCTATGGGTCCTTAGGACTCTCCAGGCAGTGCTCTCGGACTGGTGCCAGTGGCCCTGTCCCCTAGTGGTAACCTGACATGTTTGCGGGCAGCACAGTGCAGAAAATCGCCCTTTTATGGCGCTGCTGGTGCATATACTATGGTTCTGTTATGGTGGATATTTTACCATTGCAGAGCTGAATGCATCGTGAGAATCTGCGCAAAATGCATCTTTTTATCACGTGCATTTTACACCTCTGTTTTTGGGGAAAAATTTATTTAACTCCAGCTCAACTGTATGTGTCTGTCCCATGATATGGTGATACATCAGAACCTGCCCTGAATCTAGCAGCCATGTACTGTACACACAGCCTCTGTTACCGGATGTTCCTTGACCAGCAGAGGCAATAACTATTCTTGCATTATATTTCTAGTCACCTCATTCTGGAATATGGCCATGCCTGTAAAATCAATCAGATGACCTCTAATAACCCAGTGATCTCCCGTTACATTAACTGTGCAGTACCCGCTGGCCTCGGCTGTACTGCTAAGTACTGGAAATACAGACTGATAATACTTGTAGTAAACGGAGCAACATTCTGTAATATGATGTAACCATTGTAAATGCTTCTCATAAATCTCTGCACGTTGTGAGGAGAGTTACTGGCTGCTCGATGTGAAAGCACTACAGTGGCCGCTCTTCAACCAGTGCTCATATTATGAGCTTAAGTACCCTTATAAGAAACTATAGTATTGTGCTAGCCTGAGCCATCTGTCTGTATGTACTGAGGACACCGGCCCAACCAACTTGTTTTGTGATCAACATACATTGAGATACAAGGAGCCCACCTTACAAGCAGACTTTATATTTTTTTTTTTTTTAAATATATTTATTTTTCTAAACCATATTAGTTTCCCCCTAATGTTTATTTTGCACACAGTACATTCTGAACCATAACATAGATACTCTGATTAATGGTCCTTTTTCTCGCGCCATATAAATAAATAATGATAATAATAATACTACAAGGAGGGATGTAAGGTCAAAAATGCGGTCAAACACCAGAAAATGCCGTTTTCATGGGTTTGACCACATTTCTCATATGGACCTGGTGGATAACGCCATTCGCATTTCTTCTTGTAGGGATCAAATCCGATCCCATACAGTACATCCCCCTCCCCCCCATGGCGCCACCGCCAGTGTGAAAGGTTTAATATGGCACGAAAAGGAAAAAAGTGGTACATCTGAGTATTAAATCCGTAAGTCCCTCTATAGCAAAGGACAGCGATGTACCCGATAAGTGGTGGGATGTTATGCTAAGTACATCCCGCCCATAGATGGTATGTACCCGATAAGTGGTGGGATGTGATGCTTAGTACATCCTGCCCCTGCCCATAGATGGTATGTACCCGATAAGTGGTGGGATGTGTTGCTTAGTACATTCCGCCCATAGATGGTATGTACCCGATAAGTGGTGGGATGCGATGCTTAGTACATCCCGCCCATAGATGGTATGTACCCGATAAGTGGTGGGATGCGATGCTTAGTACATCCCGCCCATAGATGGTATGTACCCGATAAGTGGTGGGATGCGATGCTTAGTACATTCCGCCCATAGATGGTATGTACCTGATGTGGTGGGATGCGATGCTTAGTACATTCCGCCCATAGATGGTATGTACCCGATAAGTGGTGGGATGTGATGCTTAGTACATCCCGCCCATAGATGGTCTGTACCCGATAAGTGGTGGGATGCCATGCTTAGTACATCCCGCCCATAGATGTTCATTTGCACTGTGTGATACCGATCTGTGGTAATATATTGTAGAAATGAAATCAATAAATTTATATGAGCGAATTGTAGAAGGGACTTGTCGAGCTCCCAGGAGTATGAGGTTTTATCAGCAAGGATGGAATAATGTGACCAAGTAGCTGTGTGTATGGGAGAGAAATGTTACTAACTTGTAAGAAGTTTATTAAGAAGTAATCTATCATTGGAAATGTTTGCTGAGGGCCAAAGTAAAATGCATAATCTATTGTACTTTGATATTACTGTTGCCAAATATCAATTATAGAGCAAGTTTTAATAAGTTTCTTGAGGTGTGCAATAGAGGAAATAAGAGAAATTTCAGAAAATAAGGGTTGGGAGTCAAATAGCTATGGCAGAGGTTCTCAAACTCGGTCCTCAGGTCACCTCACAGAATCACAAGTGAAATAATTAGCTCCACCTGTGGATCTTTTAAAATGTGTAATGCCCCTTTCAGACATACGACACAGGAAATTTCCTGCTCAGACCCGGGAATTTCTCCTGGGCCTTTCACACTACAGCGTCTACCCGGACATAAGCCAGGTTTTTAAATTTTTAATATTACCTGCCTCTCCTCTGCCCGTCCTAGCCCATCCCCTCTCCGGCTGCCGCTGATGGTGTCATCATCCTGCAGCAGGCAGCCGTCCAATCACTGCACCATTTTATTTTATTACTATTAATTTATTTATATCTGCCCTTATTTATATCTGCCCTGGTGGTCCAGCGGGAGTGCGGGCGGCCCGCTGTGGCAGAGACCCACCAGCAATCTCCAGCGCCGGCGGGTGTCCCCGGCATCCGGCTGGGGTTCTCTGTACACAGTCACCTGCGCGGGGGGTGGTGATCAGCAGCGCTGAGCGTCATATAGGACGCTCTGCTCTGCCAACTCAATGTAAAAGCTGCTTGATGCAGCCCGGAAGTAAATTTCCGGATAGCACCATTCAGACATAAGCAGGGTAATTTCCCTGGACTTCAGTCCCGGGAAATTCCCTGGTCGATTGAAGGGTCGTATGTCTGAAAGGTAGGTACGCGGCAACCCGGGAATTTAGAGGAGGCAGGTCAAATTCCCGGGATTCTCGGTATGTCTGAAAGGGTAATGAATACACCTGTGCGCCTGCTGGGTGACCTGGAAAATGTGAACTGTGTGTGGTCCTGAGGACCTAGGGGGCGATTCAGACCCGGACGCAATGAGGGGCCGGGTATGCAAATTCCGTGAACGCCCTCTATGTCTTAGAGTGCGACGGCAGAGTGATTGCACGCCGGTGTAATTACTTTTCTTTCTTAGCACACGTCCTCTCCAGGAAGTGTAGGATTAATCAGTAACATCGAGAGCCATCGGAGCTGCTCGCAGCCCTTGAGGTAGACCCTACCCCGCCTCAAGCACTGCGATCACTGCAGGCTGAAATACAACCAGGTGACATGTACAATGACGCTTCCATGCTAATTGTGCACGTGCAAAGGGCGTCATTTTGACCATCAGACACGCCTGCATTCGCACATCCACTCCCCCGTTTTCCAGGACCTTCCCGTTACCACCCACAAACGGCACTGTCACTCAAAGTAGCGCTCAGTCTGTGTACTACAAGCGCGCGATTCCCGATCGCAGTGACTGGCACACGCACTGCGACGCATATGCATGCACAGACGGGCGACTATCGGCCATAGCGTGCGATCGCAGCTTAGCCTCCGGGTCTAAATCAGGCCCCTAGTTTTGGAACCGCTGATCTATAGTATCTAAAAGAACAACTGACTCATTAATATGCTGTGTCAGGAACTATTAGAATTGGCCCAAGAAGGTGTTAGGAGATGTACTGTATTGAGCACATATATAGGAGCTTTTGTGATATAAGTACTTCCTATAGAGTCTATTGTAATTGTATAAAGACCATCTCTATCTTCATAGATGGAGTGAGCTTAGGGGGTCATTCAGACCCGCTCGCGAGCAAAGTTCGCTCGCTAGCGGGTCGATGTGGTGAGAATGCGCATGCGCACGACGGAGGGAGCTCCGTCGTGCGCATGCACGAGACCCGGCGAGCGACGAGAAATGCATCGCTCGGAGTCTCGCATCAAAGGGGTGTGCTGTCGATGGTGACTGACAGCACGCCCCCTTTGGTGGGCGTGCCGGGGGCGTGGCGGCCAGACGGAGGCGTTCCCATGGGAACACCTACTGTCTGAGTCCGGCCCCACTGACATCAGTAATGATGTCAGTGGGAGTGACTTTGGCTCTGATAGAGCCAAAATCACTCCTGGGCTTGCGGCAGCGAGACCCTACCACAAGGGTCTCGTCGCAAGCCCGACGGTCGCGATGGTCTTTGACCATCGCGACCATAATCATGCACGCTCGCTATAGCTGTGGGTGGTAACCCACAGCTATGCGAGCGTCCATGAGGACGCTCCAAAAAAAGGTAGGAGGGTCCTGATTCAGGGCGAGCGCTCTGGTCAGAGCGTTCAGCTCTGAATCAGGCCCTTAGACTGGTGCTTTAAAGTTTATCAGTATGCTCAGAACACACATTTCTTGACAGGCTAAAAAAGACGGGTAACATCATGCTTGACGACTTTCTGGCTGGGGGCAGCCAGGTCAGTGCTGTAATGGTGGGCGGTGCGGGGGTTTGGTGGAGTGATTGCGTCAACACAATATTCGGGCCATTGCGGGAGAGTTGGCAAGTATCGGTAACGTATGTACAAAAAAAAGGTTATTGATTTGTAAAGAGGGTACCCAGTATACTAAATTATATCACGGTTTGATGTTATCAGTTTGTTCCAGCGAGTTTTCTTTTTCCTGCCATATTTAAACCTATCACACTTTGAGAGATTATTTTAAGCAGCGTGTCTGAGGTTAGGGGGATAATCAGGCTAGAGATAAGACACATGGTACGCAATGTTAGAGATTTGTATGATGTAACAGGATACCACTGGAAGCAGTGCCAGGAGGCTGTGTGTAGTAAAGGAGAACTGAGAGGGGATTTTGTAGGACAGTTACAACAGTGAGTATAGAAAGATCTGCAGGAGAAGTGCCCGGGACAGGTCGCAAAATGAGGAATAAGTGGTGGAGGGTGTGATGCTATTGCATGCATGCAAACAAAACAGTGGGGGGGGAGTATGCTGGGCAAGAAGAGGACAACATTTTCATCCACTCTGGTACACCCAGCCCACTTGAGTGAAAGTATAGGTTTATTTACAGCTCAAAGATATTGCAAATGGTGCATCCACCCAATATTATTATTATTTTACAAAATTGATTTTGTTAAAGAACAGAACAAAACAAGCTTAGCACAAAATCAAGAAATAAATTGTAATGTTAAAACTTATTATAGATTTTATTCCCCTGCAGATATAAATAATGAAATATACCTAAAATGAATGGACTTATGCATAAAAGTTCTTTTAAAATCTTGGAAATGAGAATAGATAATGAAAGCACCAGAAACGCACAGGAAATTCCACAGCAAAAGGAGCATCCGAGGCTAAACACATTCTGTATCTACACTATACACAGTATATAAATGTAGGAGGTGCTCCCCATAGCAACCAATAAGATTGTAGCTATCATTTATCTATTACATTATGGACCTCATTCAGAGCCGCACGCAAAATGAGAGCGCTCGCTCTGAATGATGGCGGCCGCTTCTAAGTTCAGAGCTGGCCTCCTGGCCCCTCGCTAGGCTGTGGGTGACCACCCACAGCTTTAGCGAGCGACCAGGTTGATGGTCGCGATGGTCAAGACCATCGCGACCATCGGGATTCCGACGAGACCCTTGTGGTAGGGTCTTGTCTACCGCAAGCCCCAGTGAGCTTTCGACTCTAATAGAGTGATGTCAGTGGGGCAGCCCCCAAACTGCAGTCGTTCCTTCGGGAATGCCTCCGTTTGTGTAGCCACCCCACCGTCCCGCCTACAAAACGAGGCGAGCTGTCGATCGCCCCTTTTGTAGTGAGTCCCGGAGCAATAGAATCACTCTCTTGCTCCGGGTCCAGAGGTCTCGCCAGTAAGAGGCAGGCGAGACCTCTGGACGATGAATTTTCGCCACTACTTGGGAGGTATGGGCATGTGAAAGGACGCAAAGCAAGTGGTACAGTAGAATAGGGAAACAATTACAGTAAATTAGAGTAATACTAAAGAGTGTGTTTAAGTGCAACTTAAGAGTAACCTATTTTAACACATCCCATTTCATTTATATTCTAGCAACTTCTACAAATTCTCTGGTTTTCTTACCAAGTATTGGAAAGACTGTAAATGTGTATATATACCATGCAGGAAATCCCTACCATCCAATGAGATGCAAATGTACAGTAGCAGTCAGCTCACATATAGAAAAGCATTTCAATTACTGGAAATATCAGCATGAAGCAGCCCATTTTATTGGGCTTTCTCTATAATTACAAAATCAAACGTCCTGTATACTGTGGTACAGCACAAAACCTCAAACATTCGCTATTCTTACTCTTTGTGAATGAGGGTGGGAAAGCGATTTGTTGTCTGTACTCTTATTGGTTAGAAAGCATTAAATACACTGTACAGTGAGAAAAAGCTATCTGTCTGCAAATCAATAATTAATATTGAAAGTGATTGAGTTTTAGGTTTCTCAGCAGAGCCGGTTCTGCAGGAAATGTTAAACCTGGTGCCTGGTTTTATTTGGGAATTTAGAATTCCACTCATTAGGCAAATTCATCTATCTCAGGTCACTGTCTGATTGATGACCTGTTCACCTGGGATTCCCACTGGAAAGGGACCTCAGCTGTACAAGCAGCTTCCTAGCTTAAGGGTCAAGCGGCCATTTCACAGATCGGGCAAAGAACCACCGATCCGCCAGTCGGAAATGCCATTTGGCAACCATCAATGATCGCTGATCCATCGGGGAATCACTCAAATTCTTCACAGTAAAAATCCTTGATTTGCCGATCCCGATCATATTTTGGTTGGATTCGGCAAATGAGTGAAATCCAACATGTCATCTGGGAATCGGCCCAATACATCACACATCTATGGGGGCCTTTACTCCTGACTGCGGAGCATGCTTGCTAACACTATGGCTCCCCCACCAGGAGGGGGCAGGCAGGTTGGCATAGCACGTGTTGGGGGTGCAGGCGTGTCGCATTATAGGGGCGCGTGGTTGGGGACATAACCCGGCAATAGGGGTGGTGCGTAGGCATGACCATGTGATCGAGTCATCGTGACCTTGCCAACGCTACACAATGTCGATCACCGCGCCCCCCCCACCCATCAGGAGAGTGGATACATACATAAATCCATTTCCTCAACAGTGTAATTTAATAAATACATGTAAAACATAAGATATACACAAAAGGGCAAAAACGCCACCTTCCGAAGAGACGGTGATCTCGCAACTCACATCTCTCAACAACATAGTCTAGTAAATATACCTAATTAGCCCTCTGGAAAGACACACCTCTGGGTCATGTGACCATGCATTCAAATAAAGCCAAAACTCCAGCAATGTCAACACGTATAAATATCCTAACATGACGGTTGAGTATTAAAAAACACCAGCATCATGAAGTCACACAGAAACCACAGTCTTCACAGCATGAGATCTCTCCAATAGATATTTCTGGAGAACAAGCCAGCTTCAAATGACAAAACCCCAATAGGGCCCTGTAAAGCAAGTGAGACCATGATGCATCCTAACACAACACAATGGGACAAACTATTCCACAGCTACCTGTCCCCAGTCAGTCCACTGTAAGGTAGGTGACAGCAGGAGCCAGGGAATATATAACATTATTAGAATAATGATTATTAAATGAGTATGGAGAATAATGGGAAACCTACTATAATACCAAGCACTGAGATGGATAATGGGTGGGTGCAAAAGTTACCTAATTGAATGGCGGCTGTCTGCTAATAGTGTTCAAACGTTAATGTCCTGTCCTGATGACCGCAGTGGTATAATTACAAAAAAGCATGATGAGGAGATATTTCTATTTAACCCTATGGAAATTCTTTTTGTTATGTGAAATGAAAAACATTCATAGAACATCCTTTTTTGCATCTGGTTAGATTATCCTGAGGGTGCTTCATTATAGAGCACTGGAAATGCAGTTTACAGGATGGAAACCTCATTACTGACAAGTGGAATGTACTGGGTCTCTTTACTAAGCAGTACACTGATGTGGTAAAATGAAAACCATCATGTACCACTCATCATTCTGCTGAGTAACCGGGAGTCCATCATGAGTTATCCAGCAATCTAATACACTACATTCAGAAGACATACTGTATACTATGCGGGAAAAGACATCTACAAATGCTTAGAAAAACATTTAAAATGTGACCAGTATGGGCATAGCTATAGTTTGTGCCCATTGCTATGGGGCCCATAGGCTTAGGGGGCCACAGACCCAGGTCATATAACTGTCTACCAAGTTGCCTGGCCTGAAAACAGGGACTTGTCAGCACTCATATACAGATGTGTCCTCATACATCTAGCCGCAATATGCCACGCAGCGCGACTTGCCTGGCGTGAGTGAGCCGCTAAGTCCAGTGCTACTCTGCTACGGCTGGGCATCTTTTTTTGCCAAAAATGTGTCTAAGTCGCAATGCGATGTGACTAGGACGCACCAGCAGTCTGTGCTGATTAATCTGATATGTGACACTTGTATATCTGTGTGTGACCGAATCTGTGTATGGAACCCAACGGAACTTGAAATGAAAAAAGCTGCGGCCGCTATATTGTAGCACTACGTATATAAGTGTTGTATATCAATTAATCAGCACAGTCTGCTGGTGCGTCCTAGTTGCATCACATTGCAACTTGAATGCAGATTCGGCAAAAAATGCCACCCTGCGCCAGCAGTGTCAAGGGACCTGGCGCACCGAGAGGGACTTTTTAGTGTGACTGCAGCAAAGATGTATAAGGACACATCTGTAGGTGGCTGTCTCTGCCTCTAGTCAGGGCTCCTCTAGTGTAGGGCAGACTGCTGTGATAGCGGTCTGCCCTACACAGACACAAACACACAGCCGCCAGCGGTAGCTGTGTGTTGGTATTAGCAGCCAATGAGAGTTAGGCAGACTCTCATTGGCTGCTGCACGGAGAGAGCAGGTTGGAGCTCACTCGTGAGCTCCGTGTTCCGGCTCCCTCCGCGCGTAATAGAGCAGAGCGGACGGCGGCAGGAGCGGGGATTCAGGTAAGTTTTTTTTTTTATTATTTGTGTGTTTGTAAGGGGGCGCTACTGGGGGCATTGCTACTGGGGGGCATACTACTACTAGGGGCCTGCTAATGGGGGCACTACTACTGGGGGCCTGCTAATGGGGGCACTACTACTGGTGGCCTGCTAATGGGGGCACTACTACTACTGGGGGCATGTTACTGGGGGCACCACTACTACTGGGGGCATTTTACTGGGGGCAGTACTACTGGGGGCATACCACTGGGGGGCATACTACTACTGGGGGCATGCTACTGGGGGCCTGCTACTGGGGGCACTGCTACTGGGGGCACACTACTACCGGGGGCATGCTACTGGGGGCACTACTACTGGGGGCCTGCTACTGGGGGCATACTACTACTGGGGGCACTACCCCTGGGGGCCTGCTACTTGGGGCACTGCTACTGGGGGGCATACTACTGGGGGGCACTGCTACTGGGGGGCATAATACTACTGGGGGCACTACTACTGGGGGCCTGCTAATGGGGGCACTGCTACTGGGGGGCATACTACAACTGAGGGCATACTACTGGGGGCCTGCTAATGGGGGCACTACTACTGGGGCACTGCTACTGGGGGGCATACTACTACTGGGGGCATGCTACCGGGGGCACTACTACTGGGGGCCTGCTACTGGGGGGCATACTACTACTGGGGGCTTGCTAATGGGGGCACTACTACTGGGGACCTGCTACTTGGGGCACTGCTACTGGGGGCACTGCTACTGGGGGGCATACTACTACTGGGGGCACTACTACTGGGGGCCTGCTACGGGGCACTGCTACTGGGGGGCATACTACTACTGAGGCTATACTACTGGGGGCCTGTTAATGGGGGCACTACTACTGGGGGGCATACTACTACTGGGGGACACACTAATGGGGGCACTACTACTGGGGGCCTGCTAATGAGGGCACTGCTACTGGGAGCACTGCATAGGGGGCCCTACTACTAAGGGGACTGCATAGGGGTCACTGCTACTGGGGGCATCGTGTAAGGGACACCACTGCTGGGGGCATTGTATAAGTGGCACTACTACTGTGGGCATTGTATAAGGGACATTACTACTGTGGGCATTGTGTAAAAGGGTCACTACTGTGGGCATTGTGTAAAAGGGGCACTACTGTGTGTCGTAACATAAATAAGAGACACTACTTTATGGTGTAATGTGAATCAGGATCACTATGTGTGGTGTAATGTGAATAAGATTGTGCACTGTGACTCCTAGGGCCCACTTTGTAAACAAGTACTGTGATTCTGCTGGCTGTACCCCACTGGTTGGGTGCACTACTTTTCATTTCTGCCACTGCTGTATGGCAATGTGTCATAGATGTGCTTTAAACTGTGGTGTCTGTGCCGCTGCTTTGTTGCTTGGTAACCAGTCAGCTCACTGCAACCTTTGGCCAATAATGGTGAAAACTATAATTTAAACTGTGAGGTGGTCTAAATTGACTGTAAATGACTGGAAATTAAGGTTATTGAGTTTAATAATAATACTCTAGGAAGAAAAAAAAGCCCAATGCATGTGATTTTAGCTTTTTTTTGTAAATTTTTGTAAAAAAATCCAAATCCAAAGCCAGTCACCGCAGTTTGGCAAATCCAAATCCAAAGCCGGACGACGAATTAGAACCAAATCCGGCAAAAATGGTCCGGCGCACATCCCTAATATGATCCCGTTTCATTCACCCCACAGGCACAGTTGTGTTAAGCACTGAGCCCAGCACCATCAGAGAGTATGCTTCCCCTTGATTACAGCCTTGTGAAGTGAGCTGGGGTTGGGGATTGAGCCCAGAGTTTAGGACTGTCCTAGAAAGCCATATGGTGCTGAAATTAGGATGATCTCCACACGAATTGAAAATTCCTGCATTTGGAAGGTAGGAGCTAACTGATCCCCCAAAACTCCTCCACTGTCTTTACACTCAATGTAAACTGCAATTCTCTCAGCCCTAAAGGCTCTAAAGACATGGGGCTTTTGTGTAAGATTCAGGTGTGGATTGAAAGATGTACAGTAAAAAGGTAGACAATGTCTAGATAGACAACAGATGTTAGACATACAATAGGTTGACATTGTCAAAAGGTTAGTACAAAAATGGTCGACAAGTTTTTTTTCTAACCCTAATCTTCACCCTAGTCCTCCCCTTGGTGCCTAACCCAAACCCTCCATCCTGGTGCCTAACCCTAACCGTCGTGGTAAGTGCCTGAACCTAACTGTCCCTTCTAGTGCCTAACCCTCCCTCCTGATGCCTAACCCTATCCGTCGCGGTAAGTGCCTAACCCTAACCCTCCAGTAAGTGCCTAACACTAACATAAAAAAAAATTATCAAACATTTTTTTTAGTCGACAATTTGTGCCTAATGTTATGCCCCATGGTAGTGTCATAGTTAATCTTTTACCCCATAGTAGTGTCATAGTTAACTATGACACTACCATGGGGCATAACATTAACTAGGGCACTAGTGTGGGGTATAACATTAACTAGGGCACTGCTATGGGGCATAACATTAAGTAGGGCACTACTGTGGGGCATAACATCCCTACGGGGCATAAAATTAAGTAGGGTACTACTGTGCACCATAACATTAACTAGGACACTACTGTTGGGAATAACATTAACTAGGGTAAGACTATGGGGCATAATATTAACTATGGCACTACTGTTGGGCATAACATTAACTATTTCACTGCTATGGGGTATAATATTAACTAGGGCACTACTATGGGGCATAACATTAGCTAGGGCACTACTACGGGACATAAAATGAACAAGGGCACTACTATGGGCTATAACATTAATTAGGGCACTACTATAGGTCATAACATTAACTCAGGCACTACTATGGGGCATAAAATTAAATAGGGCACTACTGTGGGGCATAACATTATCTAGGGCACTGTTATGAGGCAATAACATTAATTAGGGCACTGCTATGGGGCATAAAATTATCTAGGGCACTGTTATGAGGGATAACATTAAAAAGGGCACTGCTATGGGGCATAACAAACTATGGCACTGCTGTGAGGCATAACAGTAATTAGGGCACTGCTATGGGGCATAACAAACTATGGCACTGCTGTGAGGCATAACAGTAATTAGGGCACTGCTATGGGGCATAGCATTAAATAGGGCACTGCTAAATGAACAACCACTGCAGAGAAGTGTCTCAAAAAGTATTGGAGCTGAGGTCCCTTCAAAATGTTGCTAAGAGGGCCATCATTTTCTGGCTATACCCCTGCTGACCAGCTTATTTTTCTGCTGCAGTCTGAACTAGATTTCCTATTAACTGCAATAGGTGGTAGCCTGGCTAGTAATATGGATGGACATTTTACATTGCTACATATGGAACATGCAAACATTGCAGCTACAAAGAGCAGCACTCATTGGGAATGCAGTTTATCATGTCAGGAGAAATGGCAGTTTGTTTCTTGCATCTGTATTAGGCTAAACCCGATGTCAGTATTACAAAATTGTTTTCAATTCAAGATGAAAATCCTGCAATCAGCGATGGTGAATAGGGACATGAACAGGAAACCTTTTTATCCTTTCAGTGTCGCTACTCACAATTCTTTGGTTTAAGTTTAGTCCTAGATGTTCCAGATCAGTGCGGAGTTCATGGTCTCTGTACTGGATTCAATTATCCAAATGACTTTGTAGGAAAGTTCTCAGCTGGAGTGTGGTGAAACATGTTTCCCCCTAAACCACCAAAAGGGGTCTCCACATTAGGATCAATGTTTTATTGGCTTGTGCATGACGACCTCATGCAACGCTTATTAATACATTGTTTTTTCCTTTGTAGCTTCCTTCTGTCTTTATATAACCAAGTTGTTTGTTTGTGTTACTCCAGGAAATTAGACAGCTCGGCTGTACTTTCTATATTGCATCTAAAGTGAGAGTTGGTGTCGTATCCCAGACCATTGAAAATAAACTATTACTGATTATAAATATACAGAGAGCTAAAAAAAACAAATAAAACAAAAGAGATCTTCATATAAGCAGCTATATATTAAGTAAGCAATACACAAGTCATTGAATTAAAGTTATCTGCTATATTTATCTACAGTGGAGGCAGCCATTTTGTCCACTTATAAGAATGGGGTTTTTTTTACATTTCATCTAACTAACTGGCTGTCCCTACCCTGTGTGGCTGACAGGCAAACTTTTTGTAAGTTTTATGATCAAGATTTAACTTTTTTTGCCGACATTTGTAATACATGAAAACGTCATTCGACAATTCCAACAATTAACATAACGCTTCGGATAGAAAGAGTAAAACATATGAAACATACTGGCCTATCAGATCCTTAGTCCCAGCTTCCCAAGCCATGAATCATACATAATTGTTTGTGTGGACTGCTAACACGCGTATATTGCCTCAATTGAAAACACATGTCAGCTCGGCAGAATATATTTAGAAATATCACTTAATGAAATGCTGCTTGACAACAAAACTCCAGAAATTTTTTTTTTGTTTTGTTTTGATTTGTTTCTTTTTCAGTTAGAGTAACATTTTACGTCCATCACTTCCTACGCGGTTGTCAGCACAAACAATCTCAAAACATTATTTGGACTGCAACTAAGATTCCTTTACAGGGCCTGTGTATACTCAGATGTCACAGAACCGCTCCAAGCACCATAAAGAGGAGACCGACTGTTGACATGTGCAACCCAGGGAAATAAGAGTTTGTGAACAAGTGGCATTTTCATTGTATAAATAGTTTTAGGTTTAGTCTTTTCAAAGTTGGCTGGAATTTGAACTCTTGGAACTATGAACCGTTGTAGTGCACTACAGATTAATATTGCCCTACTTCCAATGGTCTCAACTCCAAAACTGAAGCTGAAGCTTACCGCAGCCTGACCGGGTCCTGGCAGCTGCGGGGCCAGGAAATCTGCATCCACAGATGCAGACCCTGGCCTCATTTCTCCTGGGAAAACAGGGGTGACATGGCTTGGAAGGGTCTGCGGGCGAGATCGCAAGATTGGTTCTGCACATGCGCAGAACGGGTCCGTCAGGATAGTGTACATTTCTGAATCAGGCCCCAACTTTGGTAAACCCTGTCAAAGCTCCAAAAAAGGCTAAGCCTTCCTGAGCTGGCTAAATTGAGCTTTTTCGCAGCCCCCCTAGAAAGCTATCGGGAATGCTTCTGCAATCGAAAACAGAAGGACGTACACAGATATCTGCAGGGCCGTAATTAGGCATGTGATACATGTGCCATTCCATAGGACAGAGGGCCCTAGTAGCAGCATCATCGCTGCACCACAGGCCTTGCTACTGGCTTGGAACGTCACCCTGCAGCCAGTATCGTTGCTGCAGTGACGCCTTTAGACGCTCCAGACAGGCATTCTGCAGTCTGTAAACTGCTCGGAACTTCCTCAGGACACTCCGGACAGTGCTGCACTTCCTGGTGCTGGAAACCCCGCCCCCTCTGTGCAATGTCATACGTTCAGGGGGCGGGGCTAGCACAGGCCGCCCATCCAACTTGTTACCATGCAGGATATCTGTGACGTTATCCTCACACACAAACAACGAGCTCCATACATAAATATTGTGCCAATCCTCTGCAAATGAATGTTTTGGGGCGAAATTGACTAGATAGTAACTAGACCCCTAAAGCAGTTACTAAGCAGTGTTAGGAGACAGATTGAAAAGTGATAAGGTGCCAGCCAATCAGCTCCCAACTGTCATTTTTCAAACACAGACTGTGAGATGACAGTTGGGAGCTGATTGGCTGGCACCGTATCACTTTTCACTCTGTCTCCTAACACTGCTTAGTAACTAGACACCTTAATATCTACAGTTGGTCCCTAAATACTAAATCATCTTATAATCATTTGTGGAGAGGAATTTCAGAAAGTGTTCCCTTTTAATGGTTTTTAATGGATACAAGCAAGCCCATAAAAGTTCTGAGATTTTGCCTAGTAAAGAAGTAATATAACAGCACATTTCATTTACTATAACACAACAGTAGGTTGATCCTAGTAATAGTGCAATGAAATATACTGATAATAAGCCCTTGGTGCTACCTCCTGCACATAATGTACACAGCTAAGCACAAGCTGAAGGAGAGACGAGTTTGGTACAGGATATGGATCTAGGCCAGGGGCTTATGTATTTCTGGTGGAAGCAGCGATGCCATGGAGGACACATACAGGAAAACAAATATGTGGATCTACTTCCTCTCAAGTAACAAAGATTATCTCTGCTTCCATCTGTGAGCTCAATCCAATTAGGTGCGAATTGCGAGGTGCAAGTTGCTATTTTCACTTCGAATTCGCATAGCGAAGTCATTTAGCAATCCAATTAGCAACTCGCCCTGAATCAGTCAGACTGAATTCGCAACTTTCCACTAGCACCTCCCTGATTTTAATGTCGGGACACTGTGCTGAACCCCTTGGACCCCTAATGACTACTTAGGCATTTGGAAGTTTCCAATTAGCTTGATTAGTCCAATAATTACATGTAATATTTTGGGGTAAAAAAGAAATGTCCTCAAATTACCCCAAAATCAACTTTTTCGTTAGTTTAGGCACCCCAAAGTTAATTCCAATACTTTTTTAGTTGAAACATAATTATTTTTATATTGTTTTTTTTTTATTTTTCAAGGTGCCCTCAAAGTACCCCAAAATCACCCTTTTTCCTACTTTTTTTTTGCATTTTTCGTTTCATTCATTCGAGATAAAACCAAAAAGTTTTTTTTTTATAATTTTTTTGCATTTGGGAAAAAAAAACAATTCAGCCATTTGACACCATTTGAAAACCTATAGTACCTTCCTAATGCCCACAAACAGCCTTCTATATGTTCCTGCTAACTAAATTATCCATTTTGGGAGGTCCAGGATGGTCTCCCCACATTTTCATGCATTTCTCGCAAATCTCATTTGGCAGTCAATTCGCACCCCTCCGCTGCGAGTAGTGTGAATAGGCATTTTTAATTGGATTGGAGAATTCTCGGGAGCGCGCTTTGCTGTGACATGTGCGAGTTTCAAGAAACAAACTCGCTACTCGCCATTTGCACCTAATAGGATTGACCCCTGTTATTGTTTCAAACTTTGAAAGATTAAAGCAAGTTATCATTAGCAGAGAGAGAAGGGGGAGAGGGAGCGACTGTAAAACAAACGAATAGAATGACAGACATTAAATCGAATAATAAGGTTTCTAAATGGTAAAAGCCTATGAAAGTCCATATATATGTATGGCACACACAGAGAACTGTATTGAAACCGTAGTGGGCACTCCGTCTTATGGGCGTGTTATAGGAGTTTCGTGGGCGGGTTGGTGAATGTGGTTACGGACACAGCCGCACACATATGAGGCCATACTCGGACGGATACACTGCATCTGCCATAGGGTTGGTGCAAGTTTCCATGGGGCGAGTAAAGATGCACCAATCAGATTAACTCCGTGTAACGACACTGAATGTAAGCGTCTAAGTCCTTACACATCCAGGCGCACGCTTGTACACCAGGGAAGGACGTTGTAGCGGCATTTGCATTACGTTACAGACAGGCCAACACATGCAGCTGCGACCACTTCTGCTTACACCTCTGCATCAGGAGTTTTATGGTTAACAGTTATTGCCATGCCTAAAAATATTTCCCTACTCCCAAATGTTTAAGCAGTGCTCCTCACAGTGACCATAGGAGGAGGCAATAGCCAATCATGTGACATTATTCCTTTACAGCTGTGATCATATCTTTTTCCACCACTTCGGTTTTCAAAACTCTCTAGGTAACACATATAATCCTGTTATCACTATTATTAACCCCTTTGCTGCTGGCAATACTGCTGAGAGGGGATTAACTGATTTAAAGATGTCACACATGGTCTGTGACATCAATATCAAAGACAAATCATAGGCGACAGTCCCATAACCACATACCCCCCACTTATCCCTGGGGGGCCGAATGGGTTGGATATTTAAGTCCAATCATCAACGATCTCCACATGATCTTCCTTGAAAAGAATAAAATGAATATCCATAGGCTGTTTCTCTGGCTCCTTAGTACATAGGCTCTGTACCTTTGCAGACGCCCGCATGGGTTTGTACCACCTCAGCAATTTATCATCATAGTAATAAACAGGATTAAAACAATAAAAACAACTCCCAGTAGCATATTGGCTTCAGCCTCCCGGCTGCTTTGCCACAATCTGGGCACCGGATGGCTTTAAAAACATGTAACCAAACAGTTATTTTGCTAAATATCACCAAAATTGTTTATCATTACAATTATTTAAAGTAACAATATATACTTCCATTGAAATACTGAGATACTATTTATATTTGCGTACATGTTGCAACATTTAATAGCAGCAGTAATCTACAAATTACATAACAGGCTTTTTAACTTAGAAGAAAGTTATGACATTGCATTGTACTTACCTCGTCTGAATCCTCGCTGCCATAGAGGTACATTGGTGGAGTCCCCTAAGCCAATAAACTAATAACCCAGCATCTCCATGAGGCCAGAGACAAAGAGTTCTTGTTATAACATTCTTGCTCCTACAGCTGGAATACGGAGATGCCTCTTTCTCACGCTCCTCTTTCTGTACAACTATATATTAAGAGTATATGGATTTCTATATACCGTATACTGTATGTGAGGCACAGAAGTAGTCAGGCTGTGCAGTCACAACAGTGCAACAGGCTTCCCTGCACTCAGTGTCCAGGGAATGCAGACAGCAGCATTGCTTGGGATGTGCATATCCGTTCCTGGGAGATGGGAGGCTTTACTTAGGGAAATAATGCAGGGTTCTGGTAAATGAAGGAGTCACATGGTGCCGAGAGAGAGAGGTTCATTGGCTGGTCACATACTATTGCAATTTTCATACACTGCTTAAAAAGTCCTTTTATCTGGTGATGACAGACTCCAGTGATGAACAACCCACAGCAAAAGCTACTGAAATGTTGATGCATTCTTCAGCGCTTAATATATTGTTTTAGTCATTTCCCTGATATAATAATCCCAACTTGTACATATTTTTAATAGGTTTTATCCAACTTCTTACTGAAGGATAATACACACACAAAAAAAGGAAATGATTACCATAAATAGTTGTAAAGTGAATGGTACATAAAGCAATAGGATATCTCTATAATAATTTTATTATTATTATTATATTTTATTTATAGGGCGCCACAAGTGGTCCGCAGCGCCGTACATGCAGTAAAGGGTACACAGAACATTACATTACAATACAGAAACCAACTTATAAACAGAGCACAAGTAACAATTAGCAACACAATTCTCCATACACAGTACAGCTGGGAAGGTGAAGGCTTTCATAGAAGTGCTAGAGAAGAAGGCTGTGAGACAGTGGGGAGGAGGACCCTGCTCCTAGGAGCTTACAATCTAGGGGAAATAATAATTATCAATGTACGGTAAGCATGCATTTTTGAACAACAACATAAACCTTGTGCATCAGACTCTGCACCTCTCTACAATCATTCAAACAAGCTCTTAAGACCCACTACTTCATTAAAGCCTTCCAGCTCTCATCCTAACTTGCTGCTACATCTTCCTTCCTCCCCGCCTACCCTATCTGTGTCACTCCTGTTCGTCTGCCCCTCCCTTTTAAAATATAAGCTCTTTTGAGCAGGGCCCTCTACCCTCTTGTGCTTCTCCCTACTGTATTTTAATTTATCTCTTACTCCCCACTAGGGCAACTAACACTTGGCTGCTTGTGGGGGTGTAAAGTTCGCTAATACAAAAATGTTTATTATCCTTGTCCGTGTGTTGTATTGTATTGTAAGTCGCTGGCTACTTATTTGTTTATGCTGCGGAACCTTATGGCGCCATATAAATAAATTATAATAATAATAGTGGCGTATGTATAATGGGTGCAAACGGGCCCTGGGTCCATGGGGGCACACAAAGCACACCTTGCACCCAGGGTCTAAAATACTACTCCAGAAATCTGCGTCGGCAACGCTTAACTGGTGACTGAAAAAAATGGCGCAACGGCTATTTTGCGCACGTGCAGTGGGAAAATGGCAGCAGCTCCATTTCCCCAGGGGCCTGAGCATGTGCTGTAGACTCTGGCACAGCTCCAGGGTAGGGATGAACTTTGGAAGACTGTAATCGAATGGTGGGATGGGCTTCCGCTATCAAATGTTGAGAGGCGGCGGAAGTTAACCATCGCATCACAAGCATTCAATGGAAAATCCATCACACAGTGTTATGAATTTGCGCACGCGCAAAACCCGGCTGGAGTTGGAGGAGTCGGACTATCGTGTCACGTCAATGGAGGAGAAGGAGTGGATTGGCGCAGCACAGGACCAGGAGTCAGAATAGCTGCAACGCTGCCGACCACCAGAGTGACTGACTGACTCTGCTGCAGTGACCTTGCAGTGCTGCTGCTGACTAGTGTGACTGTGACAGGTTTACACTACGTGATACTGTGCAGTATTAGTACATATACAGCTGTCCTACCACATGCACTTCAGAATTGTGCCGGTTTCTCCGTCAAGGACCACAGATTCCGGTGATTTATATGAGAACAATCGGGACCCCGTAGATACAAGCAATTTGGATCTATTACGCTACTCCACCTGCGTCTCCCTCCCTAAACACTGGCCGATGATGTGTTGCTCCCGATGACACAGCTCCATCTTCAACATCAGGTGGATGCCTATACATCTCATGGGGTGCGTAATTCACCGAGGCAATGCCATCCCACCACTGCTACTCCGGGACAGAGTACTGGGGATCAAGATCTGCAAGGTGGTGAGGTTGATTCACGGTGAGGAGGATGAGCTTGAAAAGCCAGTATGTGGGCTCACTGATCCTTATATTGTATACCTGGATAGATGTACATGTAATTTCACAAAGTGGATCCCTGCATTTTAAACGGTTTTCTAAAGGCTTAGTGGACTCTATATCTGTTTTTCTTGAGGCTATTTTGCCCTACTCTATACTAGTTTTTTATATATGTAAATTATTTTTGGCCATATTAAGTGGTTTTATTACATGTAAGGTGTAAAATATATTCTAACAATTATGTTATAGTAAATTAATTTGTAACTTTTTACTAATGCGCTCCCCTGTGTGTGTGTTTTTTCGGCTGTGTATTTAGTGTTTCCAGTACCTTTTTGGGAACTGCAAAATGGGTAACAATTAATTATATATATATATATATATATATATATATATATATATACATACATATACATACACACACACATTTTTTAGCCTGATTTAGATATTTAGTTACATCAGTGTTCCAATTTCGACATTAGGGTTAGGCTGCGTGGGTGAGGGAAAGTTAGGGAGGGTTAGGGTTGGCTGCGGGGAGGGAGGGTTAGGCTTAGGCTGCGGGGAGGGAGGGGTGGGGAGGGTTAGGCTGCGCGGAGGGAGGGTTAGGCTGCAGGAGGGGAGAGTTAGGTTGCGGGGAGGGAGGGTTAGGCTGCTGGCTGGAGGGTTAGGCTGCAAGGGTGGGGGGGAGGTTAGGGATAGGCTGCGGGTAGGAGGGTTAGGCTGCATGGGTGGGGGAGGACAGGATTAGGCTGCAGGCAGGAGGGCTAGGCTGCAAAGGTGGAGGGAGGTTAGGGTTAGGCTGTAGGAGGGAGGGTTAGACTGTGTGGGTGGGGGGAGGTTAGGGTTAGGCTGCAGGCAGGAGGGTTAGGCTACGTGGGTGGGGAGAGGTTAGGGTTAGGCTGCGGATGGGAGGGTTAGGCTGCAAGGTTGAGTTAGGTGTAGGGAATAGGGTTAGGGATCCCAGTGGCATCATTGGGGTCGGTGTCACCCAGTGTGCCTACTCATCCTTTCATCCACTCTGTTCGTTATGCGCGCACCTTAGGTGCGCTCGCTCGCATAAGTGGTGTGGCCTCCTGCCCGTGAAGCCCCGCCCCCTGATGAATGACATTTGGGGTCTGTCCATTATCATGCTCCATTCTCATCATGTTGGGGGCTTGCCCAGCAGTCCGGGAGCTGTTGGGCAGCCCCCTGTCTCTCCCAGAACAGTGCAGATGACGAGCGCATGCATGAGTCATCCATCACCGCTAACATCGCTGGTTGGTGACATTATCCGAGGGGGTAACACCAATATATTAGAGCAGCTCTGCTATTTTGGTGTCAATCCCTCGGATGGTGTTACCCAGTGCGGTCCTCACCCCCTTAGTGATGCCACTGGGATAACGGAGAGATACTTACCTGAACGCTGGAGGATCGGAGGTCTGACCGAGAATGAACAGTCACATGACAGCTGGGACCCCAAAGCCATGCTGTAGCCGCTGCAGCTGTCCGGAGCAGGTAAGTCACCTTGTCAACATATTATACCCAACCCTAACAAACTAACATAAACAGATCAGACAATAAAGCAGGAAGGAGTTGGGGGATGCAGGTGTTGGCTCAGATGCGGCTCTGGGGACACCTGTTGCCCATTACTGCTCTATATCATAACATTTTAAACTGATTGAGGGATCTCATCTTATACCCCAGCAGCCATATGACTGAAAAAATTTCATTAACAGAGCTAGATACATGCGGTAGTACAAATACTGTGGATGCTCAAGCATGCTGAAAACTAGCTCCTATTCTCTATATGATATCAATTAAGAAGAGTACAGTTGTTTTCCTTAAACAGAGTACATTTAGGTGGCCCAGAATATACTGTATCCACCATGAACTAGAGGTATATTTACTAAAGTGAGTTTTTAGAAGTGGAGATGTTGCCAATAGCAACCAATCAGATTCTAGCTATTATCTTCTAGAAGGTGCTAGTTAAATGTTAAGTAGAATCTGATTGGTTGCTATGGGCAACATCTCCACTTCTAAAAACTCTCACTTTAGTAAATATACCCCATAGTCTAAAAAGGAAACTGAATAAATGGTTTTGGGGCATTGCACCAATTGTCACCAAATGTTTGTAATGTTCCCAGCATCAGTACACTAGGGGATGATTCAGAGTTGAACGCTTTGACGATTTTCAGACAGTTGAGCGATTATCGGTGCTTCTGCGCCATAGTCGCATTGTGCACGTGCGGCGAATGAATTGTGGTCAAGCTCGCTGTGAGGATTCACTAGCAATTAATTAACAAGAAGAAAACCATTTTGTGGGTGGTTCCGGGGAGTTCCGGGTAATATGCAGGCGTGTCGGGGCTGTTTCCTGGGCATGTACTAGCCAGCATCTGCGATCGTGCATGCAGGGAACAAAGCTGTAGCGTTTCAGTTACCCCAGTCATTCTAACTGACTATAGACACATCGTGGAGTCGATGTTTTCAGGATCTGTGTACAATGCTGCGTTTGTGTACTCGATTGTGGGCGTCTCAATACAAATCCCGCCGGCTGATGCATTAGCATATTGTAGCAATTGCTAAGTGGCAAAATTTGCAAATGCGTTTGCATTAGTGTACAGATCTGAATCAGGGCTGAATCATACTGTACAACATTCACAGGAAAACTCCACACAAGCCCCCGTGCCGCCCAGCCCGCCCAGGGCACAAAAGTGTTTTTAAAGATGCACAGAACAGCTACTGGTTTTTGTTTAGAAGGGGGTTTAATCCTTGTATTGGTATTTGAAATATGTTTGTGTCATTATTTTTTTGTTTGTTTCAATCCAAAAATCTGTTTCCCTCATTCAGCCATGTAATAGAAATGTGGCAGGTAAAACTTATTAATAATGCTTCCTTTCTTTGTCTCCCAATAATAAGTGATGGGAAGGAAAGAAAATGAAACATGTAGGAAAAATAATGTGCATTCTAACAACACAAACATTCATGTGACTCTAATCATTGACTTTTATGTATCATGTCCTTTTTAAGAATAAAGAAAGAAATAAACACATAAAAGAAATCCTGTGTGCCTGAGGCCGAAGTCTGGGTGACTTTTCCTCTCTATGATGTACAATAGTTATAGAACATCCTACAATAAAGCTACTGTACTATTTGCAGTATACTGTATAACTCTCTTTAAGGGAAATATTGGTACTTGTGTACTTTACAGACTCATTGCAGAGAGAAACTAAAGAAGAAAGTTGTCCCCTCGCGGGCTCGCTGCACTCGCCACGCTTCAGTTATATTCCCCATCTATACCCACTTGGATGGTAGGGAATGACGCTGGACACTGGCTGATGACGTCACACTGGCTGATGACGTCAGGGTTCTGTCCATGAAGAGGACACTCGGGTTCTCTGCAATGAGTCTGTAAAGTACACAAGTACCGAAATATTTACTAACATGCGGGTTTGATGTTGATCATAGCAACCAATCCGATTCTACTTTACATTTATCTAGCACCTTCTAGAACAGGGGTTCCCAACCACGGTCCTCAAGGCACACTAACAGTCCAGGTTTTAAGGATAGCCATACTGGAGCACAGGTGACTTCATTAGTACCTCAGTTATTTTGATTTAACCATCTGTGCTTAAGCATGGATATCACTAAAACCAGGACTGTTAGTGTGCCTTGAGGACAGAGGTTGGGAATCTCTGTTCTAGAAGATAATAGCTAGAATCTGTTTGGTTGCCATGGGCATAGCAACCAAACAGATTCTAGCTATTAAAACTTGGAGAGAGATAAAGTGGAGAGCGATCAGGGGGAAGATGTATGAAGCTCTGGAAAGTGATAAATTATACCCCTTTTCCACCAAAATTCCGGGTCTGATCCTATCCGGATCAGACCCGGAATTTAGCCGGCGCCGAGTCGGGATATTCCCGAGTCAGCGCCGCTCACACCGGAGTCGGGTCTGCATAAACCCGGCGTGAAAGTGGACGCTTCGAGATGACGTCATCTCCAAGCGCCACTGAAGCCGGACCAATCAGCCGGCTAGCAGCGCACTCCAGGTCACGTGTATTATGCACACAGACATGACCTATACTTGCCTACTCTACTAGAACGTCTGGGAGACTTCCAAATTCCATGGAGTTTTATCACATTATTGGGGAATAGACCAGCCTCCTGAATATCGTTCACCTAGACTGTTCTGGAGCATGATGATGAGACTGTTGGTGAATTGTGTCATCATGTTGCTCGCTGCCACAAATTGCCTAGTGCCCATGCCCCCCACACATCTCCCATTTATACCCAACGGGCAGAATTTACGTAGCAGCGGAGGCTTCCCGGCGGGTTGCAGGTACATACAGTATATAAAACGGCACCCAGAGTCAGTGTAAAGCCGCTTATAATATTCACCTGCAACCCGCCAGGAAGCAGCGGCTTACAGAAGCCGCTGCTTCGTAAATTCTGCCCAGCATCTGGGCTGTTTTGGAAGTGCGGTCTTAAAAGTAGGAAAGTGTTTTTCACATATAACATCCCAGAATACAATGTTGCACATTATAATTTTGCGTGGTACAAAATAACAATTTTTTTCTACTTGTGGTTTAAATTTAGATAAGGATTTTCAGACTTACAAATATGCAACAATTAAATGAGTCCCTCTATTGCATCCTGTTTATTGCACATAGTAAATGTGACTTTTCAAAGGCTCAGCAAATTAAGAGAAATGTACATCAGATAGAAATCTGGCATGTGTGGAATTCTATGTACAGTATGCGTTTACAATGCTTTTAAAGGGTTTCAATGTAGGGTCTCTGTATAAGTCACCGGTCATGAGTTACAATGAATCATTAAAAAGTACAGTAATCATTGCAGCTGAAGTGATGTCAAACAGGACAGATGTGTCTTCATACACTGTGGATTCAGTCACCAAACAGCCCGTCCATGCGCACTGCGTTCAGAATGACTTTCACGCTCAAAATGTGCATCTTATTCCCATAAATAATACAACTGGAAGCGACAACACTAATCTACTAGATTACATTGATGAATTTGATGTGCGACATTTGCATATCTGTGTGTGAAGTGCTACGATGCAGCAGCCGCGGCTTTTTCTCACGCCAAGTTCCCTTGCTCTTCATCTGTAACTTTCTACGTGTTAAAGTCTTTGGGGTAAATTTACTAAAGAGAGAGTTTTTAGACGTGGAGATGTTGCCCATAGCAACCAATCAGATTCTAGCTATTATCTTCTAGAAGCTGCTAGGTAAATGTTATGCAGAATCTGATTGGTTGCTATGGGCAACATCTCCACTTCTAAAAACTCTCACTTTAGAAATGTGCATGTGCATTTGTACAGGTTGGTAAAGAGTTAATTCTGTGCGGCAATGGTGGGATACAGAGAGGGCTTCAGAGGGTAAATGCAATCAATGTGCACTGGACTAGATAACTAAGAGCAGCACTCCAAGAACAAACCTAAACAAATCACTCATCAAAAAAATCAAACTGCAAGACACATTTTGTCTTTATCTAGCTTGGAGTAGCGCCTTTTTTTTTTTTAAATGAGAACTCTTCCACAGCTATTCTTCTGCATGTCAAACATGAAGCTGTATGACAGTATTTAATCAAAATCACTAAATCATCAAATACAGTAAGTACCGAATCAAAATTAAAGATGTAAATTGTCTTTCTCAAACCATTTCATTTCTAGGCTTTGGCCACCATTGTCTATTTTGTTTTTATGTTTGTTTTCTAAAATGACCATCCTATCAGCCAAAGCTCTGCCCACAAGTTTTATACTGTAGGCGGTAAATTTACTAAAGTGAGAGTTTTTAGAAGTGAGTTTTAAAAGTCATGTTGCCCACAGCAACCAATCAGATTCTAGCTATTATCTCCTAGAAGGTGCTAGTTAAATGTTAAGTAGAATCTGATTGGTTGCTATGGGCAACATCACTTTTAAAACTCACTTCTAAAAACTCTCACTTTAGTAAATTTACCCCTAGGAGTCGTATATTTTATTAAACTCACGAATGTATGCTGTTAGTAATGTACAGCCTTTGGACAATACTAGTGAAAATATTGACAGTTGAAAAGTAGTTACCGGTATTATAAAATTTACTGGAAATATTCTGTTCTGGATGGAGCGTTGTGCCCGGAGTGGTCTTAACGTGTTTATCTGGTCTCGAGATTTGGTAGGGGGGGGTGGCACTACCATATATTAGGCTCTATTACCATGCAGCACAATTGAGTCATTTGCGGACTTGAGATTTAGATACTGCAAATGACATTTTGCACTCTCTGATGGTAGCCCAGGTGGTCCTGGGTCATACTCCCCTTCAGGCACTGCTGAGCGGTCGAGAACCTCTGTCTGGTATCCCTCTGGTCACACAGGAGGTAAGGGTATGGAATTTGGGGTATATTTACTGTGGACGGAGATAAAGTGGACAGAGATAAGGTACCAACCAACCAGCTCCTGTCATTTTTCAAATACAGCCTGTGACATGGCAGTTAGGAGCTGATTGGCTGGGACTTTATCTCCGTTCACTTTATCTCCATTCAAGGATTAGTAAATAGATCCCTTGGTCTCTAAGCTCTTGGGTTGTCAAGGTATTGACCCGACTACTCCACTGTGGAATGATTGTAGGTTGTACGAACTTGCCGGATTGCAGACTAGAGTGATGTGTTGCAGGTGGGGGGTTTCCTCAATTGGGCAACTACAGTATATGAGGATAACATATTTAAAACATTTGCTCATCTCCAGTCAGAGTTTGGATTGCCATCGACTCAATTCTGTAGATATCTACATACATTATCTGCTCAGTTCTCAGATCCCCTCCCCCTATTATGGAGTCTCCTCTAAAAAACTGTATCGGCACGATTGGCCCCTGTCGCACTCTTAGGTCTGTATTACAGCTATACGATCAATTATCACTCCACTACTTTGCCATATCCCACGATTTTTTGGAAGATCACAGGTCCTCTTCAGGATGAGTGGGCTATGACTGTCTACAGCTTCTATGAGGTTTCAACAGATACAATTGTTCTTTCTTCACAGAACTTGCCTCACCCTGAAATAGTAATATAAATTTGGAGGGTGCTCTAACTGCCTAACCTCGCGAAGAACATTTTGGCATCTAATTTGCGACTGTCCTATCATTGGGGCCTTCTGATCTAAAGTTATTCATAATGTGTCATCCACTGTCGATACTGACGCCTGTTGTGTCCTCTTTAGGGATCATAGCAGACGGCATGCTAAATAGATACACTAGACTGTATGTTCTCACAGTCTTTTTGAGGTTTGCATAGCCCATTCCTGTACCTCATGGTAAAATTATGTTACTAGCTTCTATGTGAATCATAGGCTGCCTTCTCATTAAAATTGGCCCAGCCCACAAAATATCTTCCTCCATGTCAGTAGATGATGGCTATAACACTTTTCTTTGCTGCTGTAAAAACCAGGGGCGCATAACACCTATGCAAGAGTATTATCCCAATTCCCAGCAGCTTTTAACATTTTTGACCTTTAGCTTTTGACTTGGCTCAATGTGTCTTAAAGCTTAATTACACTAAAACAAACTAAGTAGCTTAAGGTTATTCAATTAGCTCTTTTGCTATGAAGAATTAAAGGTAAACTCAGTGGCTTGAGGAGAAACCTTATTCTAAGCTGTTCTTTTTATATGCTGCCCAATGGGGCATGGATACTCTTATTTCAGAGTTCACACTGAGGAGCAAGCACAGGCCCTCATTCAGAGGCGGCCGCAAGAAGCGATCGCTCTCTTTGAATGAGGGCAGCTGCTTCACTTTTGAAGTGCGGCCTCCTGGTCGTTAGTTAAGCTGTGGGTCACCATCCACAGCTTAACGACTGACCAGGTTGATGGTCACGACGGTGATCACCATCGTAACCATCAGGGCTTGCGACGAGACCCTAAGGTTGGGTCTCGGCAGCCGCAAGCCCCAGGGAGCTTCCTGCTCTGATCGAGCAGGAAGCTCCCCACTCCCCACTGATGATGTCAGTGCGACCGCCCACAAAACGGTAGTGTGACCGGACGCCTTTCGCCTAGGCCGGCCCTGGTCACGGGTTAGTGCTTTTGGACTCCCACTCACCGTTAGTGACTGCCTGTCACTGACTCCGCCCACTGCGCCGTGGGCGTGTAACGGTTCTGCCACCACCAAACTCTACCATCGGCGTTTGGAACCGCTTTGCTGCGTATGCGTTTGATTAGCTGCGGACACACCTCCTGTTTGGTGTCGGATGTTCCCCCCTGATTCCTCGCAATGGAACAGGTCTGCACGGTAGCTTGGCAGAGGGCTTGAACTTGGAGACACGGAGCTCTTAAGCAGAACGGCAGGAGAACGGAATAGCGTTTTGGCGCAATTCTATTGGTCGCAGGATTGAGTCAATTGAAGTAAAGGCAAACGGTGTTTATTTGCTCAATGTCTTAAAGAAGACCCTCCCTTCCGTCTGAAGGGGATATCACACAGAAATCAAACAGCAATTCTCCACAAAGGATTTTCAAAGATGTACCACATACAGGAATCTTATCAGCAGTTCTTCTCCTCAAAGAAGTTACAGGGTTGTGCACATACAGGGCTCACAGTCCCTCTTTTTATGTCATTCTTACACACATCATCACAGGGGGGCAAATCCACCCTGTGTTCCTTCTAGCCTATCATTCTAGCTCAGAAAACATAAATTAACAACATATTACATTTCAAAGGAGTCTCTCAATATCCTCCTTCCTAATCCACCATCCAAACTTTATACACAAACTGATTTATCATACATTATACTGTCTCCTAAAATGTTGATATAACCTTTCACAGGAAATAGTAAATGACATTCATCAATGAGTTTGGCATTTCCAACCTTAACACATTCAGTGACATCCAAAAGGTTCTTAAAAACAAATTGTCTTTTCAAAGGAAGTTCTGTACATGAAGGGTTTGGCTATATGACACTAGTCACACCTTTACACAGAGAACTTCCAGTCAAGCCTCTTCATCAGACCTCCTGCTAAGGGAATGATAATTAGCATCTTGTTTCTGCAACAATCATGAAAAAACAAACTTTTCATCCAGAAATGCACACACACAGGAGATAGTCTCAGGCCTTTCGACTTAAATGTTACAGCCTTCTAAAACAAAACAACTTATACATTCCTTATAAGTGCATTTTCTCTACAAAATATACATTTAAACCATATAGTGCATAGCCTATTAAATATACATTGCTTCATGCACTAATGCATTGCAGATCAGCTGCAGTGCATTACAGCAATACATATATACTTTAATACAGTTTATTATAAACCATGTGCAGTGTGCTTTTACACTGTCCTTTAAAAAATGGCGCAATGGCATGAGGGTTAATCCCCTAAATGCCTTGGCAGCCATTTTAATCACGTGTGGTTGGCCTCCGGCCACAGGTAGGCGTTCCTTAAGGAACGCCTCCGTTTTGGAAACCGTCCCCCCGTCCCGCCTACAAAACAGGGCGAGCTGTCGATCAACATCGACAGCCGCCCCTTTTGTAGAGAGCTCCGGAGCGAGAGAGTTTCTCTCTCGCTCCGGGGCTTGCACACGCGCAGTGCGGCCGCTGCGCATGCGCAGGGCTAACTATCGACCCAGTTGCGAGCACATCGATGCTTGCGACCGGGTCTGAATGAGACCCATAATCCCTGTGGGGCCTATATCGGGTGTCCAAAACACAGTGCAGTAACTCCTTCAAATTCCCTTTCGGTTTTACAAAAGGGAGAAGAAGCAGAAACTGTGTCTGTCCACAGCTGAATTTCTAAATAAAGCATTTCGTTCCTTCATTTACCATCTGCGCTAGATGGCTGGCCATTATAACCTGTATATCATTCCTAATAGAAACAACCCATGCCTAGAAATACTTTCAAAATTAAGTATGCAAAACACATTTACATTGAATGAAATAATCCACATGAGGCATGCATTGCACGTGTTTGGCATTCCAAGCGGCTTCTATTTTATTACGCATTTTCATTCCCTACTACGCCCTGCATTCAGCCTGTGCTTCACAGAAGATTGAGTCTGGATATATAATCACATTTAAATAGCCTTTTCGGCACCACATACTTCTCCTGACACGTGTAAATGCAGTTTTAAGTTAAGCAATATATCGGACAACATATATCGTTCCGACGATATATATTGTTCCGACGATATATCGGGCGGTCGTACACCAGATCATGCAGTAGATACGGACAGCCCAAATATTCTGCGTCACATCTTCCTTTGCTGGATACACACATTGTCTAGTGTGTGTGTCCAGCATTATTGTCACTATACGTCTGGCAGATATGTGGTGTGTACTAGTGAATTACTGAAATTATCATGTGCAAGAAAATACTAAAATGTATCTGCCGCAAAATCGCAGATTCCTGAGTGCACCTCTATTGGGGCAAACAAAAATCTGCAATCTCCCCGAAAATTGTGGAATCTCCCCATGATTCTGGGAGGGGAGGCGAGAGAGGTACTAAGGATCATTCAGAAATTTTTAAGTCCACATCTCTGTATTTCATTTGCAATTTTGTGATGCCCTGGGCCTCTTTGTGCCCCAAATTTTACATGCAGCACATGAATCTCGCCGTCAAGACGGAGGGGGTGGGGGTGCGAACGCTGAAATTAGATATCTTAAGGTGCCTACACACATGGCGATCATGATGCCGATACGCGTCCCCGCTGGTCGCACATCGCATCTTCAGATCTGCCATGCTGTAGGGCAGATCTGACAATCTGGGACACGATGCACTGAACAAAAAGAAGGATGCACGATGTATCATTTGTTCATACAGCAAATCGTGTGCCAAATCGTGAGCAGGACTGCCGGGGAGCTGCCGGGGGAGTTTCAAGGGAAATTGTACATATCGTCGGATCGGCAGCTTAAGTTGGCACTAATTACATATTATACTACGGTGCTTCCCCACTAGCGGAGGGTGCATTACACTGATGTTTACGGGTTATCCTACACTTTCACTTGAGCTTTCTTACTATCCAGGCTCATGTGAGACAAGTACATAAGTGTCCTTGCTCATCTAGCCTCCAAACGCCATGCAGCAGGAATACTGCCTGGCGTGAGTGAGCCACCAGGTCCTGTGCAACTGTACTAGCGTTTGGGTGCCTTTTTTGTGCCAAAAATGTGTAAAAGTTGCAAAGCGATATGACAATCACACACCAGGAGACTGTGCTGGTTAATTTGATGTGTGACACTTGTATATCTGTGTGCGACTGAGTCTGTAAACGGGACTTAGCGTGGAAAAGAGCTGCAGCCGCTGTCCTGTGGCACTTTGCAGGCTGATTCAGAGACTCAGCCGCACTGTGGGGGTGATGTACTAAGCCTTGGAGAGAGATAAAGTGCCAACCAATCAACTCCTGTCACTTTACAGGTTGTGATTGAATACAGTTAGGAGCTGATTAGTTGGTACTTTATCTCTCTGTCACATATCAAACTAATCAGTACAGTCTCTCAGTGCGTCCTGGTAGCATCGTATTGCAACTTATACCACTTTAATACCAACGTTCTAGATCAGACCCGCAAGTTACCCCTTTCATACTGCGGCGCAGACCCAGGATATTCCAAAGTTGGCGCTGTTCACACCGGAGCCAGGTCTGCAGTGACCCGGCTCTTCCGGCGTTGCAGTGGACGCTTGGAGATGTCATCTCCAAGCGCCACTGAAGTCGGCCAATCGGACAACATGCGGCATGATCCAGGTCATCTGAGTACCTGAGTTGGATCCCTGGGTCCCTGGACCATGGTGGATCCATTTACACAGACAAAAATCCCGGGTTGATGTGCATCAACTCGGGATTTTAAGTCGGTGTAAAAGGGGTATTAGACACATTTTCGGCAAAAAGATGCCTGACGCTAGCAGAGTCTCACAGCACCAGGCGCGCCGAGATGGGACTGTTTGATAAGACTGCAGCAAAGACAAGTGAGGATACATCTGTACATGTATTTCTAATAATATACACACAAAAGTATTCAAACAAAAGTGGCAGAGGTTATAAAGACTCTCCCCATTAGGGCAGGCCCACCAAGAGCCGCGCCGGGCCTGGGTAAAAAGGGGCGTGGCCTAATCACGCCCAGCATGGCCGCGCCCCCTTAGGTAACAAAAAAAAAAGTTTTGCAGCGCTGCTTTAATGAGGGGGGTGCAGTGAGCCCCATCAGCCAGGCTTGATCGCCCTCCACACAGGCATAGGAGACTGCTGTGGCTGCTTCTTAGCAGCCGCGAGCAGTCTCCCAGTGCAGCCCAGCACACAGCAGCAAGTTTAGGGCTGCTGTGATGTAAGAGGGGGGGAGCGGTTCCGGATCCGGGCCACCGCCGGGCCCCTCCAGCAAGCCCGGGCCCGGGTAATTAGTATCCGCCCCCCCCTCTCGGCGCCCCTGCATTAGGGTTTCCAATCCAGGAATACCAGACAGTTTTGGGTCTCAAAATAATAATAATACTAATAATAATTCAATCCCAGGTACTACGGGATTCCAAATACACTGTGGACTGGTTAGTGGCAGTGGGCTACTACTTCTGAAAGTGGATGGATAGTAGGGAGGGCAGGGATGGTGATGGATAGCAGGGATGGTGATGGATAGCAGGGAGGGCAGGGATGGTGATGGATAGCAGGGATGGTGATGGATAGCAGGGAGGGCAGGGATGGTGATGGATAGCAGGGAGGGCAGGGATGGCGATGGATAGCAGGGATGGTGATGGATAGCAGGGAGGGCAGGGATGGCGATGGATAGCAGGGAGGGCAGGGATGGTGATGGATAGCAGGGAGGGCAGGGATGGTGATGGATAGCAGGGAGGGCAGGGATGGTGATGGATAGCAGGGAGGGCAGGGATGGTGATGGATAGCAAGGAGGGCAGGGATGGTGATGGATAGCAAGGAGGGCAGGTATGGTGACGGATAGCAGGGAGGGCAGGGATGGTGACGGATAGCAGGGAGGGCAGGGATGGTGACGGATAGCAAGGAGGGCAGGGATGGTGACGGATAGCAGGGAGGGCAGGGATGGTGACGGATAGCAGGGAGGGCAGGGATGGCGACGGATAGCAGGGAGGGCAGGGATGGCGACGGATAGCAGGGAGGGCAGGGATGGCGACGGATAGCAAGGAGGGCAGGGATGGCGACGGATAGCAGGGAGGTCAGGGATGGCGACGGATAGCAGGGAGGCCAGGGATGGCGATGGATAGCAGGGAGGCCAGGGATGGCGATGGATAGCAGGGAGGGCAGGGATGGTGATGGATAGCAGGGAGGGCAGGGATGGTGATGGATAGCAGGGAGGGCAGGGATGGTGATGGATAGCAGGGAAGAAAACTAGTAGGTAGCACCGGGAAAACAGTAGAACAGGGGTATGAAACATGCAACACTTCAGCTGCTATAGAGCTACACATCCCAGAATGTTCTGCAAGTTTTAGCATGCTCTAATAGCAGAACTAGCACGGCATGCTGGGATGTGCAGTTCCACAGCAGATTGAGGGCCACGTGTTTAATACCCATGCAATAGAACAAGTTACGAAGGAATAAAAATATATTTAAAAACTATTATGCTATTTATTGCCCCTTTTTTTCCTTAATCCCAAAAGTCCGAGATTGGAGGCTAGCAATCCGAAAATTCCGAGATTACAAAATGATTTTGAGATTGGAATCCCTACTCCCAGTGCTCCATCAGTGTAGTATTGTATTCAAACACATAAACAAGTATTTTAGAAGAAACCTAATAAAATGAATATGTAACACCATAATGCTATTTATCTCATCCAGTGGGCAAGGGAACAACATCATGGCGACACCTCGCAGTCATCATTGCAGACTAGTCAGCGCACTTCCACGAGCTGTTACAATAGAATTGAAAAATTGCTTCAGCTCTAATAATACAACAGGATAAAAAAATAAATAAATAAATTGTGATAAATATTATTGACACAAAATAGCCATCAACTACTGTAGACATTCCTAGAGTTTATTCTCACATGTAAATTTTAATCATACAAATTTGATCACAGTGTCCGTATGACAGTAAGATGAAACCGTAAAAGCACGAGGGGCCTATTTATCATCAAGACGCAGCGCTAAATAAAAAATCTGTTACAGTACATCTTCAATTGTCAAATTAGTTTTTGTCAGCCAAATGTTTTTTCTTGCGCCTTGATAAATATGCCCCTGTATATTTTACTTTAGTTACGGTTTGTGTAGACACTACTAGTACTTGGTTGCATAGGAGACACACTATACAAGCACTGCGTGTCTCAATTCTGAAGACAACCATAGCACATACAATACATAGCCTGTTTCTCCTCTCTTATCCAGCAGCCCCCATTGGATATAATAGGGGCTGTGAATGATTGGTATTTACAGTACCAGTCAAAAGTTTGGACACACTTTCTCATTCAAGAGTGTGCAAAGCTGTTATCCAAACAAGAGGGGGCTACTTTGAGGAATCTAAAATATAAAACATATTTTGATTTGTTTAACACTTCTTTTGTTACAACATAATTCCATAAGTGTTCTTTCATAGTTCTGATGTCTTCAGTATTAATCTACTATGTTGAAAATAATTGAAATAAACAAAAACCATTGAATGAGAAGGTGTGTCCAAACTTTTGACTGGTAATGTGTATATAGATGAGAGAAGCGAGACATAATGCCATCTCTAGATGGCGTAATGTGTCTTCTTACCTGCACGAACGGAGAAAAGCAGCAAGGAGGCGTTCTCTTCCTGCTTTTCTCCGCTGCCCTGGGCGCACTGGCGTCACAAGGGGGTTGCGGGGGGTGCAGGCCGTACCCGGTGTCACCAGCTGAGGGGTGACACCAAAGTGCTGGCTCCCCCTCAGTGACAGGAGCCGGGTGTTGCATTACGTGCAGCACTCGGCTCCTAGCACAGTGAGGGAGCAGGCACTCAAACAGGCTGGTCCCGGGGGCAGCCTGCACCTCCAGCACCCTTGGTTTTAAAAAAAAACGCGGACCACGCTCACACCCTCGAGGCCACGGCAAACCCGTGAGGCCACACCCCCTGATATTTCAGTGAAGGGTGCCTGTCCTCCCAACCCGCACCAGGTGTGATGTCAGGTAAGGACGCCACTGCCTGGGCGGTTCGGTCTTCTCCACTCCGCCCCTTGGCTTCTGCACCCCCGGACGGAGCTATTTTTCTGCTCCCCCCCGACCAACGCCGCTGATCAGCTTCGGTCTGAAATCAACGACACTGATAGGCGCATGTGAAAGATGTTTGATGCATAAATACCACAGATATTACTAAAGCAAAAAGCGGAGATTTTGTTTGTGGTGTTTTATGCTTTGTTTTAGACTCCTGAGAATTACATGACACAATCACAGCAAAGCTGGGTACATATTAGACGATCTGCAAACGATGCGATGGTCGTCCCCATTTCTCTTGAACTCCTGAGCAATCGATATAGTGCGTACACAATGCAATCTTTCAAACGATATATCGTGCGTTGGTCGGCCTTTTGGTCGTTAACTGTGTAACCTTAACATATTGCCTGGTGGTCTGGTAGTTCGTACACATTGCACGATTTGCTCAAAATCGTTGACGATATCTTCAGCTTCATCTGCACTGCAGCAGGCAGATCTGCAAATGTGACCAACGGCTGACGGGAGCGCGCGATAGTGTGTACACACTGGACGATGTGGACGATTTGTTGTTCCAATCCATCAGAAATTGGCAAATCGTCCAATATATTGTCTAATATGTACCCAGCCTTAGAGAAGTGGTCTTGTGCAGTAAGGAAAGATCTTGGGAAGTTGTATTATAACATTGCTCACACATAAAGAACAATAACAGGCATTGAGTGTTACATCCTGAATAGAGAAGGTCTACAGTGCACTTGTCCATGCATAATGAATAAGGAATGATACTGGGAATTACACCAGAATAGGAAGTGGTACTGTGCAAATACCCTTACATTAAAAAAAAGTGTTTGATTCTGAAATGGGAGCAAAGCAAATGGGTGGGGTAGATTTAAAATGTGCATAGAGATTTAGATGTGAGAGGGGTTTATCAAACTCAAATTTAAATTGCAGTGTATAAATTAAGCTGTCCAACATTTGTGGGCTACATGCAAAAGCAGCCAATATTTACCCTGCATGCAAAACCAGCCAATATTTACCCTGCATGCAAAAGCAGACAATATTTACCCTGCATGCAAAACGAGCCAATATTTACTCTGCATGCAAAAGCAGCTAATATTTACCTTGTGTGCAAAAATAAAATAATAATGTACCTCTTGCATTGCAACATGGCTTGTCCAGATACAAGGGGTCTATTTACTAAGCAGTGTTAGGAGAAGTGAAAAGTGAAGAGTGAAAAGTGATAAGGTGCCAGAAAATCAGCTCCCAACTGCCATTTTTCAAACACAGCCTGTGAGATGGCAGTTGGGAGCTGATTGGCTGGTACCTTATAACTTTTCACTTCTTCCTAACACTGCTTAGTAAATAGACCCCAAAGTTACTTGTGTTTCTGCTTTGCTAAAAGCCCCAAACACAATCATATAAAAACACAATCATATAAAAAAACACAATCATATAAAATCACAGACAGATTGTATTTAAAATGTACTAGGTTGACCTCTCAAGTCTATTTTAAATTAAGAAAGCTCATAACAATGTTTTAGAAACTTTTGCCTAAAAATTAAGCTTACCCTAGTTAGGATATCTTTGCTCTGAGCAGACACTACATCCCGGTCAAGCATTCCGGATAAGGTGGATATCACAGGTAATGATCAGCAAACTAATGAAAACACTGAATCACATGAATGAAATTATTATGTTTCTGTACTGGCTCCTTCCCCTGCAATTTCAGTCCCAGATCCATGAGACGACGACATCACATCACGCTGTCCACCATGAGACGACGATATCACATGCACGCTGTCCACCATGAGACGACGATATCACATGCACGCTGTCCACCATGAGACGACGATATCACATGCACGCTGTCCACCATGAGACGACGAAATCACATGCACGCTGTCCACCATGAGACGATGATATCACATGCACGCTGTCCACCATGAGACGACGATATCACATGCACGCTGTCCACCATGAGACGACGATATCACATGCACGCTGTCCACCATGAGACGACGATATCACATGCACGCTGTCCACCATGAGACGACGATATCACATGCACGCTGTCCACCATGAGACGACGATATCACATGCACGCTGTCCACCATGAGACGACGATATCACATGCACGCTGTCCAAAATGAGACGACGATATCACATGCACGCTGTCCACCATGAGACGACGATATCACATGCACGCTGTCCACCATGAGACGACGATATCACATGCACGCTGTCCACCATGAGACGACGATATCACATGCACGCTGTCCACCATGAGACGACGATATCACATGTACGCTGTCCACCATCACTGACACTTGTTGCTTTAGTTTAGCAGTTGCTGTGATCAAGGTCCGGCTTTAAGTTAGAGATCAACCGAGTGTCCCATCAACATCAATTACTGAGCAGACATGGCAGGATCTCCTGTGACGTCAGCTGATCTGACAGGACCCTGCATTCTGCGTACTAGGAATCCAGGACTACACCACAGACCCTGACCCGTCACAATGAGCTGCCCAGGGTCCAAGATATGGATGTACATTTTCTCTTTTATTGTTTAAAATTGAGAAGAGAAAATGTAACCCTTTCTACTTGTTCTTTATAGCACACTTAGGGCTCCATTTACTAACGAGTTTGAGCTGTTCAAACTCGTTAGTGAAGATATTTAACAGTTGCAGGTATTTAGTAATAGTGGTCCCCAGTATGTTTTCTATTTTTTTGAATAGCGCTATTCAATAGCGCTTGTACCATGAGCAGACATGGTAACTTTTATTTACAAACGAAGGGAAAGTGAAACTTACCGTTCATTTTTAGTTTTTTTTTTTCACCAGGCTCCAGGCATGTGTTAAATAGCGCTCACAAGCGCTGAGGTTCCCGACAGCCAGCTACGGGGCTTCATCCGGGGACTTACCCATGAATCTTTGATTGGGGATCATGTGATCCGCTGGAGGCTTCTCCGACAAGCTGTGTTTCAGTGTATAGAAGCTGGATGCTGGTCCCACGGCCAGCCGTGCACAACACTCGGGCGGGTAGCAAATGACATCATACAAGCACCCCTCCCCCTGGTGCAGCCCTAGAAGTGTTGCTGCTGCTGGATGCTAGCCCTGCCATCATACCGCTCACACTTATCTTTGCTGTCCATTATGGAGTTCTTCCTCCAAAATGGCTCCCCGACACCGCCTCGGCGTTCGGAAATAGACACTGCACATGTGCAAAATTCTAATCCCCCTTATGCGCATGTGCAGAAAAAAAAATAAATAAAATAAAAACGTTCTCTAGGAACGAAAAATAGCGCAAAGAAGGACTGACTTCATTTGCGCTCGCCCTAATCATAAGTTCTAATAAATACTGCTTAAAAAATTATAACTAACACAATGAAACATAAAGAAAAATATCTCTTCACCTACAACTCGTTTGTAAATGGGGCCCTTACAATGATCTGCTATTCAAATACAAAGTAACACTATAGGATTATAATATACAAAGCCATAAACAATTTAATGTGTGGGATCATGCACCAAATTATGAGGACAGTATGAAGGCATCCTGGGCCTGGTTCAGAGACGCAAGTAATGCAGTCGCTAATCCGCACGCCTCTAGCGATCGCATGTCCTATGTGAATATCCGCCTGTATTCTGAGTCTAAAGCTTGTGTGTGACAGCACTGCCAGCAGGGCTCTGAGTGAGAGAGCAGCTGTCATCACTAGTAACGGCACTTATGCCAACCCCATGCTGGTGCAGACGATGCCAGGAAATGCCGTGCACTCTACATACACTTAGCTCTGGGCCTGATTCAGCAAGGATCGCTATTCTGCTTATACGCATGCAACACAGTTGCTAATATCAGCGGTGACATGTAAATAATTGCGTTCGCATTGCAATCGCAGCCTGACATAAGGACGCCCACTTCCCCTTACTCACATCTGTGTACTTGGCTAACACAGCGAAATAATCGGTAACATCGGACCCATACACACAGTTAAGGCTGGTAAGACCGCACTCAGGAATTGCTTACTTCAGCGCACACTATGAGGCCTCAGCCTGCGTCTGGTATCACAGTGGATAATCTATGCACTCCCTTGTAACGCCGTCCCAACGCACAGGAACGCCTGCGGTCGCCCGACCCCCCCCTGTCACCACCCACAAATGGCACCTCCTGTCAATCACTCTGCTATGGGTCCGATCGGATTGCGCACGTGCACTGCGTTGCATAAGCATGTGCAGTACGCAACAATCAGCCAATTGCGTGCGTATAAGCAACTGCGTTCCTTGCTGAATCAGGCCCTCTGTCTACAAGAGCCCAGGGAGGCTTCTCTTATGTGCGTGCGTTGGTTGCCCTCCCTGTGGGCTTCTAGTATCACCCATTTTGCGGTCAGTGAGGACAGATTCCATCGTAGTGGCTCAGAGTTGCATACGGCGACTGAGGCACATGCACTATTTACTAAAACTCACAAGGTGTCGCCACATTTCGACTTGCATGCAACTCAGAATCAGGCCGCCGGAGAGCATGTAAAAGTACGAGGCCGGCGTCCAATTGCCTTTTATACTGGTCATGGAAATTTGGGGTGACATCTAATATCTGAAGTGAGCAGACCATTCTCCCAGGAATGCCTACATGCTGTGGGACGGGTGGACTATTGTGTGATCCGCTTCATAAAGTCCCCGCCCACCCAGTAAACAGCCAATCACAGGGCAGTGATGACGCAATCACATCATCATGCCCCCCGCCATTCAAGGTAAACTAAGATGTACCACCCACTATTTGACAAAACATTCATAAAGCCCTGCCCACCTCATATTTTCTACCTTGTCTTCAGATTTCCCAGATGTAAAGGTAGCAAAAGTAGCAAAGTACATTTATAATGCACACCTGATCCTTATGGACACAGATTATAAAATATGACATTAGTTATGGCATACCTCCCAACTGACCCACTTCTGGCGGAACAGTCCTGCTATTCAGGTACTGTCCCGCCCTCCCTCCTGCGGTCCGCAGTATCCCGCGGGGTGGGGGGAAGTTGGGAGAAATCAGTTTTACTGCTGCTCGCAGAGGGTGAATAAATGCCGCATAGCATCTCTTCACTGTGCAGAAAGGGCCTGCGGGCAGCCCGGCATCTCCGGGGCTGCTGAGCTTGCCCCCGGAGTGATGTACCATAAGACCCCGCCCACTTTACAGATAGGCCATGCCCTTTTTCAGGAGGATGTCCCTACCACTGAATCACCAATGTTGGGAGGTATGGTTATGGTATTATATAAATTTAGTAATTACATAAATATACAATATATTACTGCTTCTCCTTACTTTACTTTCACCTACATCTTACCCCCCACCAGGGCACCTAACACTTAGTTGCTTACACTGTGTTGCATATCTAGGTGTTATGGTCACTTATGTAGCAATGTATATTATCCATGTCCTTGTCCTATTTTGTACTGTAATTCAGTTGTCAAATTATTTGTTTGTGTACTTTGTAAGGCGCTGCGGAGCACTTGTGGCGCCATATAAATAAAGGATAATAATAATAATAATTAGTAATCCGTGTGCATTCAGCATATACTAATACCCATTTCAGACATACTGAGAATCCCGGGATTATGACCTATCTCAGCCAAAATTCCCGGGTCTCGCGTATGTATGAAAAGCACCTACCCTGCAATTGACCAGGGAATTTCCCAGGACTTAAGTCTCGGGAAGACAACCCTGCTCTAGTCTGAATGGTGCAACCTGGGTATTTACTCCCGGGTTGTACTAAGCAGCTTCTGATTGACCTGCTACGGCTGCCTGCTGCACAATGAGGGCATCATCAACGGCAGCCGGAGAGTGAGAAGAGAGCCACCTGCACACGTTACTGTTCTTGTCGGTCCGTGTAGTGGCAAAACGCGATTTGCATATGAACAGACACGTCATGCATATTATAAACCACGTGGTGACTGGTGGGATGGCTATATTGGACAGACTGGCGTCATTTGTATGGGTGGATCAGCTATGAGGAGCTGTTATGTGTGTGTGTGACCGCTAAAAGTACCTGTAAAAGGGCGCTTTTGTTGAATTTAAATGTAAACGTTAAGTTTATTACCAGTAAACATGTGACTAAATAGTATTCAAAACCCTGCTTATGTCTGAAAGGGGTTGACCTCGAAATTTCCCGGGTATTAGCTGTAGTATGAAAGGGGGGTCTCAAACAAATTGATTTTGCACAGAAGAAAATCTCGGGTCTGAGCAGAGAATTTCCCGGGTTGTATGTCTGAAAAGGGTATAAGGGGTATATTTACTAAAGTGAGAGTTTTTAGAAGTGGAGATGTTGCCCATAGCAACCTATCAGATTCTAGCAATTATCTTCTAGAAGGTGCTAGGGAAATGTTAAGTAGAATCTGATTGGTTGCTATGGGCAACATCTCCACTTCTAAAAACTCTCACTGTAAATACTGTAAACTCCTAATTATTGTCTGCATTACAAAAACAGAATTGCACTTGAGATAAACACTACAACAATCTCATTTAATCTGTACATCACCAAACAAGGACAGCAAGTCCTCTTAGGACCTAATCTCTTTTTTTTAATGTTCTGCCTTAAATCTATTGTGTAAATATTTCTAAATAGAGCTTCTCAATGTATTCTAGCTATAATATCCATATATATTTGTACCACCCCTGTGCACTATGGCATGTAACCGAGGGCCTGATTCAGAGAAAAACAGCCAGGAAGATGGTCGCGATGGTCAAGACCATCGCGACCCTCGGGCTTGCGACGAGACCCTTGTGGTAGGGTCTCGTTGCCGCAAGCCCTAGAGTGCTTTCGGCTCTAACAGAGCCGAAAGTGATTTCAGGGGAGCCGGCCATAGACTGTAGGTGTTCCCATGGGAACGCCTCTGTCTGGGCAGCCACGCCCCCGGCCCGCCCACCACAGGGGGCATGCTGTCACTCAACATCGACAGCACGCCCCCTTTGGTACGAGACCCCGAGCGACGGCTTGCCCGGCGCTATCCGGGTCTCGCGCATGCGCACTGGGTTACCATCGACCCGCTTGTGAGCGAATAGCGCTCGCGAGCGGGTCTGAATCAGGCCCAGAGCTTTGTGATATTTTTTTTAACAAAAGTAAAGAATTGATGTAAGAGTACATTACAAGCTGTGGCGGTACAGACGGCCCGATTCAGCAAGGATTGCAGTTGCTTATACACATGCAATCGGCCGATTGTTGCATACTGCGTATGCACCGTAGTGCTCATGCACGGACCGGCCGCTTCGATCGGGACATGCATATGCATTGAAGTGCGTGTGCACAATCTAGCTATTGCGATTGGGACTGCGATCGCAGAGGCCTCATAGCGTGCGCAGAACTAATCAATTCCTGAGTGATGTCTGACCTGCCTTAACTGTGCGTATGGGTCCGATGTTACCGATTGTTTCACTATGTTGCAAAGTATATGGATGTGGGCAAGGGTAAGTGGGCGTTCTTATGTCAGGCTGTGACGCAATGCGAATGCAAACATTTACATATCACCGCTGATATTAGCAACTGCGTTGCGAGCGTATAAGCAGAATAGCGATCCTTGCTGAATCAGGCCCTCAGTACGGATCACAACTGCGATCGCAATAGCGATTACGCACGTAGTCTCACTGCGAAGATATGCTAATATCTGCAATCGCTATGCCATAAACAGCCTAACATAAGGACGCCCACTTTACCTTACACACATCCGTAATACTTAGCAAGACTGTGAAACCATCGGTAACATCAAGTACCATCGCAGCCTCACGCACACTTGTACAAGGTCTGACCTTACTCAGGAATTGCTAACTTCGTCGCACGCAGTGAGTACACAAGCTGCGTATGGCATCGCAGTGGCTAATTTATGCACGATCCTGCAACGGCGTTCAAACGCACTGGCACGCCTGTATTTCGCCGACCACCCCCCCGTCACCACCCCCAAAATGGTACTTCCTGTCAATCACTCTGCGATGGGTCTGCGTAGTACCGATCGCAGTGGAGTGTTCGCACACACACACACTGCGATGCATGCACAGAACGCAACAATCGGCCGATTGCGTGCGTAATTGCAGTTGCAATGGCTGCTGAATCAGGCCTAGAGTCCCTTTCTTCTGCTGGCTGTTAATGTGCTCCGTGTTTTCAATAAAAGTGTCTTGTAAACAAACAAAAAAATGTTTTACAAATTATTTTCTAATGAAAATATTAAGAAGATCGATTGGGTACAAAGTGGCATCTCTGAAAAACATAGCTTTGGACTGAGTATGTGCCTCTATTTGTGCAGATGCACTTGCATTTCTACCAGGGGGCACAGGTGTTCAGAGCAAGATGACAGCATTTTACAGAGGAACAGACGTTGGGATGCAGTCAGGAAGCCGACTGTCTAATCCCGGCAGGGGTCTAATGACAGCCTTAGAGATCCTGACGCCTGTCATTTTACCTACGCCGGGAGCCCGGCATACCAATCGAAGGTAAACCGGGCACGGAAAGCCGCGGGGGGGAAGGTTAGGTTAGGGACTCCCAGGGGGATTTAGGGTTAGGCACCACCAGGGAGGGTTAGGTTTAGGCTAGGGGAAAGGGGGATTAGGGTTAGGCACCCCCGGGGGGAGGTTAGGGTTAGGCACCCCCCTGGGAGACTTAGGTGTAGGCTGAAGGGAAGGGGTCGTTAGGTGTAGGCACTTACAGGGGGGGGTGTTAGCGTTAGGCACTTGGGGGGGAGGTTAGGGTTAGGCACCCCGAAGGGAGGGTTAGTAATAGAAAATATACTTACCTGTTGGGATATTCACTGCTGGTCTTCCGCCGTCGGGATTAGAACCGCTATTCCATAACGATCCCCAGACGTTTGCACCCAGTGAAGGGCAAGTGTGGGCCGGAGTGATGGACATAGCGCATTGCAGAAAAGAGATTTTATTTTGTGGAGCAAGGTGATTGTAATGGGATAGAAGGGTGGAAACTGGCCTAGCAGAAGCGTTCTTTGCTATGCACAGCAATTCCTACTCTATAAGAGGACTTTGCACCAGGTCACAGCTGGCAGAGATACGGTCTCTTGCGGACTGTAATGTGTAAATATCACAAATGAATAAATCATTATAAAGTGGCAGGGTGCCCCTTCCCAAATCTTCAACCACCACATGCAATAGCTAGTTTAGGTTGTTTTATACTAAAAACAGGAAGAACAGGATTATGGGGGTGTCTTTAGCTGTACTAGTAATAATAAATAGTAGTAATAATAATAATAATAATAGTAATAATAATAATAATAATAGTAATAATAATAATAATAATAAAAAAGATTTTAACACTTCTAAAAAAAAATTCTTCTGCTTTTTTGTGTCCCCTTCAAGCTATCTAGTACAGGGGCATTTTGAAGTCTTCTAGTAGTAAACACTTTGCAATTTTATTTATTTTATATTATCCAGTGCATGGGGACAGATCTGTTAATTGATCATTTTGGGGGGAGATGCATTAAGCCTTGGGGAGTGATAAAGTGCCAACCAATCAGCTCCTAACTGCCATTTTTCAAACACAGCCTGTAAACTGACAGTTAGGAGCTGATTGGTTGGTACTTTATCTCTTTCCACTTTAGCACGCTCCGAGGCTTAGTGCATCTCCGCCTTTGTGTGGTATGTAAGCTCGTCCATCAACAGTTCTATCATCAATATTCAAAGGCTTGTAAGCGGGAAACCATCAATGGTTAAACCAGCTATACAGTAGTTCACTCCCGTGCATAGGCAGAGCGCAGCTGCCATTCACCACCAAACCTACGCCATTGGTACGGTATCGCTGATCCCCCATCAATGGCAAAACTAGTCACCAATCTAGTCACTAGTCACCATGAAAGAACCTGAAAAACAGTTCCCCCCTGAACAAAGCACAAAGTATGGAGCAAATAGAAGGCAAGGAACAACGCCTGACCAATGACCTCATTTCACACCATCAGCCAAATGTAACTGAAGCAGCAGACAGGGGCATTTCAAGTCTTTAAGGGGATCATGTGCAGATGTCTTTGGGGCCCTTCCACCCTAGCGGACATCACACCGGTACATGAGCTGAAGACTCTGGAACTGCTCAAGCACTATATATCTCCAGGAAAATGGCACTGGTTTAGTACATATTTCTGAAGAAGGCACTGGAAAAATGGAGCCGGCAGCCGCAAGGTATATAAATGTAATCACTTAGTGGCATGTGTGCATCGTACACCTTGCACCCATCATGGATACCCCATTGGCAGTGGGTGCCGCTAGTCAAAGAGGGCATGTGAAGTGATCTTGTGCCACAACATAACACTTTTTAGCCCGCTGCCTCAATCTCTCCCAGTAAGGTTTGTCAAATGATCTGACCAATCCGAGAGTCCAACCCCTTTTATGCAAATTGAAAACTTTATACGAATATGATTATTTGTGTTATATAATATATATTATATCATAGGTTATATAATATGAGATTCTGTTTATATCATTTTTAATTGAGTTAACATATTCCGGTTACCAAGAGTAAAAAAAAACCAAGGTTGAGAACACAAGGTCAGAATATCAATGTTAAGAATGTTCTCTGGTTAAATGTCTGTGTGACTGAAAGAAAGTGAGAGGGAGAAACCTCATTACACATATATTATAGAAGACCAAGGTATAATCTGAGGCTGTAAGGACAGAAAGGAATGTTGGCCGTTCTCCCAGCCTGCGCCGGAATGTGCACTAATAATCTTAGAACCCCAGTGAATCTCTGAGTATTACGGCAACTGTCTCCAGGAAAAAGTTTCTCAAGAAGCAGAGTCTGGAAATAAACGTCATACTTTGAAGGAAAAGCCGCGAGTTTCATGGATCTCACAAGTTCATTCTGTGCGTAAAATATATTAGAAAGAAAAGAAATAAAAAAGTTGCTGATGCCCGAGTCGAAAATATTAAGCAAAATTAAACACATGAAGACGAAAAAATTAATATTTAATCGCAAGACCTGGGATTTTCCCAACGTCAGTAACATGATTGACACAAAATAAACATAGGGAATGTTATTTTTCACATTGTCCTTTAAACCATTTCCCAAACATAACTATGGTGTATTACTACATACGTACAGTAGTGCATACAATGTGTGTATATTACAGTACATGTAGTTATACATGCAGACGCCATTCCTCGATTACGCTGTACTGATCCATTACTGAATATATTGCATCTATTTTTTTACAAAGGGTTTGGTCCTTCTCTACATAAAAAAGCCAATGGGCATATTGTATTGTATTATGGGCATTTAAAAAAACAAAAAAAATATATATTTATAGAATATAATTAACTGAGTCTATTTTTCTAGGGGTGTCTGGAATGGACAGCATGCGATTGGATGTGATCACATGACTCATTGGGGGATGGTAATAGAATTTGTAGTGATTTACAATTTGCCACACAGCTTGGGATTTTCCCATCAATTTTGGAGTTTGAGAAGTCTAGCATTCAGTGATGTGCATCAGGTCTATAATTCCTCACATCGCTGGTAGCTTGGCCTACTCTGACATGTTTGCAGGGGGATTAAATAAATATTCTTTTTTTTTTTTGTCCAGTCCCAGCACTGCCAGCCTAGGATGTAGCGTCAAAATAGTGTGGACCTAAGAGCGTGCGGTCCCCTCGAAATTGCTGCTGCCAGCAATAGGCTTTGATGTTTAACTGCAAGCATATGTGATGGGACAGGCTCTTGGCAAAGGTTTTTGTTAAATAGCCCCAGAATATCATTTACTATTGCTGTGATGATAGTTTCCGTGGCCTCATTGCCACCAGTGATAAATATGATAACACATGATCAGGGCTGGATTACCCATTAAGCAAATACTTAGGGCATCAAGGGAAGGGGAGCCGGCTTTCCAATGGAGTCTGGACCATATGTGCACTACTGCAAATGGTGCCACTGAACCAGGTTCTGCAAAAAATGGGCTACATACATTAATAAATAATACAAATAATACAATATTAATAATAGAGACTAATGATATATATTAATCTTGAGAATACAACAAAATTAGAAACTGGTAAACTGACACACAGTCCACCGAAGCCCACGTGATCTTCCTGGTCTTGGTCATGTCGGCTGTCCCGCCCACTGAGAGCGAGTGCTGCGGCGCTCAGTATAGTGTTGCAGATAGGTCTTTATCCAGCTCTGCGCATGACAGTGTAAATACCACTATAAAAAACTATTTTGTATTTGGTAACTAGTGTCAGTAGTTTGGCTGGTAAAGCCTTGGCTGGGTGCAGCTTTTCTAAGTGCAGTGTTTTTAAGTGCATAACTAGCGTTAGACCTGCGTTAAACCGAGGAGAAACAGAAGGAGAAAAGGTCCATCAAGCAACAAACCTCAACAATCTAAAGACTCAGACTATGAGGGGTATTCAATATAAATGCGTTAACTTCGCAGTTTTGAAGGCTGCAGTTAATGGAGCACATCGGAGATTTTTTTTGCGTTAAAGTATGGTGCGCGCTCCCGCTTATCCCCGTATTCAATATAAAATTAACAAAAACGGCAAACTCCGAAGTTGGATTTGCGTAAAGTTACGAATTTTTCCTTAAAATAATTGTAAGACCCCCCTAAAGTTGTAAAAACATGGGGGAACACTATGGGTACCCCCGTTTTAGCCTTTAATTGAAAGTCGGGTATTTAAATAGCCACAGCAGGTGTTTTTTTCCCGACATTGAAGAAGTGATGCAGTAGAGCACTTAGGTTATTTTTTTCGGTTTTTTTAGTGGTCCCATCAAATTTGGGGTACATGAAAATGGGTACTAATATATTTTGATGTCCCTAAAGTAATTTTTTAAAAATTCTGCATTTGTGCACCTGCCGCTATAATTCTATTCTAGAAAACACCTGCCGCATACATGCAGAATAGCCCTGAACCTATTTGCCTATTGTTTAACAATTTTTCCCCATTATTTTTTTTTGCACCCCATTTTTTAAAGTAATTTTTTGGGGTGTCCCTATTTTTTTTTAAACTTTTTTTGACACAGTTCTTTTTTAAATGTCAATCTCAGGGGTGCAGGCTATTTTTTTAAGCCTGCACCCCTAAACCCCAATTCTGCACTTTTTTTCGACACCTATTCAATGGTGAAAACTTATCCCCGTTTTTTATCAAAGACTTTTCAAAAATGCGATAAGTCTTTGAAATTGAATACGGTGTAAAACTAAAACCAGTGATATTAACGCAAAAACGATAAAAAATGCGATATTAACGCAAAAAACACCCATATTGAATACCCTTATATAACTGGACTCCCTGTACAATCACGGCAAGAACACTTCTATTGCTATTAATAATGCTGGCCTTCTGATTCTCGCTTACAATTCAATGCTTATCGTACTTTTTCCCATGTCAGTTTACATCTATCTACTTTGAAACACTGTCCTTTATTTCAGTTCTCTTGCCTAGCCTCACATCCTCTATCTGCTTACAATCTGCATTATTTTTCAAATTCTGCACACATTAGAGCCCCACTTTTAATACTCCATATAACAGTCTTGTTAATCTGCGTACATATTGATACACTGTTTTTTGATACATCACTGTTTCTTTCACTTGCATTCCTACAAATCTCTTGCACTCATATCTCATTTACATTTCCAAATTTCATTCCTCTTGTTTACTTATAAACACCATGACAAGGTTTTCGTCAACTCCCTCCTTCACTCAGTCTCTACCTAATCCTCTATTCTGCCCCCTGCTTCCACCTTTATCCTTTCCCCCTTATCTCTTCCACCTCCTCCTCCCCTTCTCCCCCCTCCTCTGTCTGCCTACTCTTCACTCCTCACCCATTACTCCACTTTCTTCCTGTTCTACCCCCTCTCTGTCCTACTACCCCACCACCAAACCCTCCTCCTACACTCATCTCCCTGTCACTTCACCCCACTGCCATCCACATCTCCCTCCCTGCCCACCTCCTATAGGTTTCCTTTCTAGCTCAGGTGCCCGCAACATCACTAAACTCGCTTCATATCGGTCCCCCAAATTAAGCTTACCTCCACGTTACAGCAACCCGGATAATCTTATTCATATCTCCCCCACAAATGCTATCTCTCTATCCTGTGCCCTCTGGAATGCCAGGTCAGTCTGTAATAAACTGGTCCCCACCCATGACCTTTCTATCTCCAACTCTCTGAATCTCCTAGCTATCACTGAAACTTGGATCTCACCCTCTGACACCACTTCTCCTGCTGCTCTATCCTCTGGGGGCCTCGCCTTCTCCCTCACCCCCCGGCTTGGGGGTCGCCATGGTGGTGGTGTTGGGGTCCTTCTATCCACCAGTTACTCCTACCAGCTAATACCCTCTGAACCATCCCTTACATTCCCCACATTTGAGGTTCATGCTATACGCCTCTTCCAACTAGTAAACCTCAGAGTAGCTGTCATTTACCGTCCCCCTGGCTCTCCCTCCAAATTCCTTGACAACTTCGCTTCCTGGCTCCCTCACTTTCTCTCCTCAGATCTTCCCTCCATTATCCAAGGTGATTTTAATATTAATATTGACATTCCCACAGAATCCTCTGCAGCTAAACTCCTTACCCTCACCTCTTCATTTGGTCTCGCCCAATGGACCTCCTCACCCTCCCATGTGAGTGGGCACTCACTTGACCTGGTCTTTACGCACCGTTGTGATATTTCTGATTACTCCAATTGCCCATTCTCCCTCTCTGACCATCACCTTCTCTCTTTTAACCTATCCCTCTCTCCTTCCCCTCCTCTAACTCCTAAGGCTACCATTACTAAGCGTAATATTGAGGCTATTGACACTGTTGCTTTTTCCTCCCTGCTGGACTCTCTTCTCTCCCCTATCATTTCTCTCTCCTGTCCTGAACAAGCTACTTCCCTGTACAAATCCTCCCTTACTTCTGCTCTTGATTCTGTTGCTCCAGCAATAACCACTCACCCTCGCAGATCCACACCACAACCCTGGCATTCCAAATGCACCAGATACCTACAAAAGTGTTCAAGAATTGCAGAGCGTCAGTGGAGAAAGTCACGCTCTAAGGCAGACTTCCTCCATTTCAAAGTTATTCTCTCTTCCTACAGTGCTGCACTGTCTCTCTCCAAACAAACATATTTCAAGAACCTCATCTCCTCTCAGTCCTCAAACCCCCGGCGTCTCTTTGCCACTTTCAACTCCCTACTCTGCCCTTCCCCTCCTTGCCTTCCCTCCTCGCTCTCTGCCCTCGACTTTGCCACCTACTTTACATCTAAAATTGACTCCATACGTGAGGACATCATAACCCATCAGACCCTCAGCACTCCTCCCCCTCCTTGCCCTTACCACCCCTCCCCTTCTGTCTCACCAACTCTGACATCCTTCTCCCCTGCTTCTGGAGAGAAAGTCATGGCCCTCATCCGGTCCTCCCCTCCTTCCACCTCCCCTCTTGACCCTATCCCTTCCCGTCTCCTCTCCCACCTGTCTCCTTCTGTCTGTTCCCATCTGGCTCACCTCCTTAATCTCTCCCTATCATCTGGCACTGTCCCTTCTGCATTCAAACATGCTCTTGTCTCCCCCATTCTTAAAAAACCTACCCTTGATCCTAACATACTTTCCAACTATCGACCCATCTCTCTTCTCCCTTTTGCTTCCAAACTCCTTGAGCATATTGTCTACAACCGCCTTACCACCTTTCTTTCCTCCCACTCCCTCCTTGACTCATTTCAATCTGGCTTCCGATCTCTCCACTCTACTGAAACTGCCCTCACGAAAGTCAGCAACGACCTCCTTGCTGCCAAATCCAAGGGCCACTACTCTCTGCTCATTCTCCTTGACCTCTCTGCTGCATTTGACACTGTCGACCACCCTCTCCTCCTGCAAATCCTTTACTCTCTCGGTCTACGTGACACTGCCCTCTCCTGGCTTTCCTCCTACTTCTCTGATCGTTCCTTCGCTGTGTCCTCTCATGACTCCTCTTCCCCTCCACTTCCACTAACAGTGGGAGTTCCCCAAGGTTCTGTTCTTGGACCTCTCCTTTTCTCCCTATATACATCCTCTTTAGGTGAACTCATTAACTCCTTTGACCTCCAATATCATCTGTATGCAGATGATACTCAAATTTACCTTTCCACCCCTGAGCTCACCCCTGAGCTCCTTACCCGTATCTCCAACTGTCTCTCTGCTGTCTCTTCGTGGATGTCCCAGCGCTTTCTTAAACTTAACATGTCTAAGACTGAGCTGATCATCTTCCCACCCTCTTCCACTACATCACTTTCCACAATTTCATTATCTATTGATGGCACAACTACCTCCTCTAGCCCCAAAGTGCGCTGTCTTGGAGTTATCCTAGACTCCTCCCTCTCCTTTAAACCGGACATTCAGCACCTCTCGCAGTCCTGCCGTTTTCACCTAAAAAATATCTCCAGGATTAGACCCTTCCTCACCCAGGATGCCACTAAAACCCTCATCCACTCACTGGTCATATCCAGATTGGACTACTGTAACCTTCTCCTAGCTGGCCTCCCAGTCTCTCACCTCTCTCCACTACAATCTGTTCTTAATGCTGCTGCTCGGCTCATCTTCCTCTCCAGACGTTCTACATCTGCTTCCCCTCTCCTTCAAGCCCTACACTGGCTCCCCTTCCCCTTCAGATGCCAATTTAAGGTTCTTACATTCGCCTACAAAGCCCTCACCAAATCCTCTCCCGCATACATTTCTGACCTTCTCTCCCTTCACACTCCCGCCCGCCCACTTCGCTCAACTAATGCATGCCGCCTCTCTTGCCAACTGATTACTTCCTCCCACTCCCGCATCTGAGATTTTGCCCGTGCTGCTCCCTACCTTTGGAATGCTCTCCCTCTCCCCATCAGACTCTCCACCTCTCTACAAATCTTCAAACGGGCTCTCAAGACCCACTACTTCATCAAGGCCTTCCAGCACTCATCCTAACCCACCTCATGCTCTTTCCTTCCTATCTTCCCCTTCTGTGTCACGCCTGTCTGTCTGCCCCTCCCCTTAGAATGTAAGCTCTCATGAGCAGGGACCTCTTCCCTCATGTGCTTCTCTTTACATTTTCTTCTACTCTCTACTCCCCATAGGGCACCTAACACGTGACTGCCAACTCCCGACAGCTTATTGTGAGTGCTTTAATCACTATTTCAGCAATGTATATAAGTTGTGTCCTTGTCCTGCACTGTAATGTACTGTAAGTTACTTGTTTCTTGTTCACCTATTAGTTCTATGTACTATGTAAGGCGCTGCGGAACACTTGTGACGCCATATAAATAAAGGATAATAATAATAATAATAATAATAGTGTAAGCCCAACTCCACATAATTACGACTATTCCTATATGTTCCTAATCACATAATAGCATTACAAATTGACAGAAAAGAGTCTACATTTGAACAGACACACACCGCAAACTTTCTTAAATACACAAGAAGCCTCGTATTCCAGATATTATACAATAAACAGCAAGAACAGCTCCCTAAGTGCAGCTTACCCCAAGTTCATCTTGTTATGGTCATAATTACACTAATGAAGATAATGTGAAAGATCTGGGCTCCTCTACAGACCCCAATCAGCCAACCTGCTTTTATTATATTCTGCTGCGCTTTCAAAGAGTGACAAAGATAATATACTGCGCACTGTTATCCCTGAAAGGATGTAGTTAAATTGCTGGCTGACGGAATCCCGGCACCAGAATCCCAAACCATGGACAGGACACTGGCGCCGGAATCCCAACACAAGAGGAGATGCCAACACCAGGATCCCGACAGCAGTTAGCCTGGGGGGGATGGGTAGGTTTAGGCACTCTGGGGGGGGTAGCGTTAGGCTGTGGGAAGGGGAGGTTAGGGTTAGGCTATGGACAGGGGAGGTTAGGCACCACCATGGGGGGGTTAGGCACTAAAGGGAAGGGTTTGGTTTAGGCACTAACGGGGAGGGTTAGGGTGTGGGGTAGGGAAGGTTAGGGTGCTTACGTGTCCTCTTTCGGGATTCTTGGCACTGGGAAGCTGCTGTCAGTCTTTTGACAGCCGGCATTCCGAGTGACAGGCTCCCATCCCCAACCCCCCTGGAGATTGGAGCCACATGTTAAAATCACATGTGATTGACTAGTAATTTCAAATAACTGATATTGATCAGATTGACATCAGACAGGTATTAAAGGGGAGGCCTGGATATGCAGAATGCTATATATGTCCAGCTCCCTGAAGATAATATCCTCTTCTGATTGGCTGCCTGTCCAATTGGGCAACCAATCAGATGAATAGCTAATCAGGAGAAGACTTAGGAGGCATACCAATTCTTAACTCACTTGCTTCAAAGAAATTCCACGGAATGGTTCAGTCTTTTGTTAGGGTTAGGGTTTTTTATCTGTTATCCCATTGGATTACAACATATCAAGAAAGAAGATCAAAAAGGGTAAGGATACGGCCCACTGCACTACAGAAAATTTTTGGGACCATTAAATATTAATACAAATATGGCACAAATATTATTAATAACAATTATGGAGTGGCATAAATTTAAAATAATAAGTTCCAATATTATTTATTTGAATTATAATGCAGCCAAGGTTATTAATTTTAAATGTAAAGAGGGCATAATAATTAATTCATTTTGAGGACACACACTAATTTTATTATGGAGGCATATTTATATTTTTTTCCACTAACTGGACAAGGGTACCAGAAGTTATCAATGAAACACATTTCTGGGTCAGATACTACGTTGTACAGTCCATTCAGAAAAGGGAGGTGTTGGTGGGGGGGATCCAAATAGAATTTTTTTGAACTTAATGAAGGCAACACTACTGCATTGTCAGCTATCGAGTTAACCTCCAGTTTGTGTAACTGCAGTTTAAGATATTTTGCAATTTGTATTTTCTTAGAAAAAAAAACAGATGGTGATTTTCGGTGGGCTGTATTAGAAAACAGTGTTTTTTGTGGTGATTTTTCGGTTGTTTTGCAATTATAAATTTGCCAACTTTAACTTGCCAAAACTCACACCAAAAAGCTGCGATGCTGCATGATAAATGTCCCAATTGGTCTATTTCTAACATTTATGGTGAAAAAACATAAAAATGCCATACTTTGTGAGCACAATAAATTAGTATTTTAGTAAAATCAGAAGTCAAGTAATGTTCTATTAACAGACAACCCTATATATGGTGTACGTAAATGCTATGGAAGCATACCATAAAGTATATTTCCCTCCTATATATTTGTGGCAGAACAGGCCATTTGGCAGGGGAGCAAAGTTTCAGCTATAAGTTTAGAGCTTTTGCGCGACCATACAGAATTACCTTTGTAAACTTGCAGAAATTATAGTATACAAATAAAGCTGGAAGGACCAAAGCCAATGTCATCTTCTGCGTGATGGGGTGAGGCATCACCAGAAATACTTAAGGCCAAATTCTGCCATGAAAATGTGCTAAACTTCACAGCCGTACCCACAAGGAGGTGATTATTTTGTGGAACTGACTTAAAAATTCTATTCAACCCTGCATAAAAAAAAAAATGACTGAAAAAAGATGCATTTAATCATTCATAATAAATAACCACCAAGTATCAATGCTGTGTGGACAATCATTCCATACAGTGTAATAGATTCTGCCTTACTATCAGTGTGTGCAGCCGCCTGGCTTGTGCTCTGTGTGCTACAAAATGATTGTTTTGTGGTAAGGAGATTTAGGCAGATTATGTCAATCATGGATTTAAGACACAAATACCGTTCCATCTTAATATTGAAAAACAGCTGCTAGTTCCTTGTCCTCAGTTGCAGGACTTAGGTGAAGTCGTAAATTCAGGCCTCAAATACTCCACAATTATAAACAAGCCAACAGAAGTTACCCTACAATGTGCAGACATTTCCACAGTGAATCTCGTGCCTGGGCGCAGAGCATACTTACTGGTATTCTGGCAGCACCCTCCGCTTTATAATGCCGATATTGCTTACCGGCATTACAAAGCAAGAGGCAGGGCGACGATGATGCGATTTAGTGCAAATCGTATCAACACCCCCGAACCGCTCACTTTCGCATGCGGGGAGTCGCGGGGGGCCCACTGACAATGCGGGGGACTTGCCTACTCTTGCAGGGTCCTGGGAGCGTCACCCCATTTTCAGGAGGCTCCCGACAGTCCCGGGAGAGTAGGCAAGTATGGCGTAGAGGAATACAACATACAATATAATAGATAGATAGATAGATAGATAGATAGATAGATAGATAGATAGATAGATAGATAGATAGATCGATCAATAGATAAATAATGTGTTAATATTACAGAAATCCCACTAAGACGATTGTACACACTAAATCAAATGATCGTGCAATATTTCCCAAAGACGGCACACCTCCCAGCGTGACCGCATGTCTGAACTACTTCTCACTGTGACCAAAACCTAATCACAAGGCCACAGCAGTATCACTCCACAAGTGTAAACAATACCATCACTCACAAAGAGACTGCTAAAAAAAAAGCAGCTCATCACTGCCTCACTCTGACAGACATACACATCACCGCCTCACTGACAGATACACATCACTGCCTAACTGACAGATATACACATCACTGCCTCACTGACAGACATACACATCACTGCCTCACTGAGAGACATACACATCACTGCCTCACTGACAGACATGCACATCACTGCCTCACTGACAGACATACACATCACTGCCTCACTCTGACAGACATACACATCACTGCCTCACTGACAGACATACACATCACTGCCTCACTGACAGATACACATCAATGCTTCACTGACAGACATACACATCACTGCCTCACTGATAGAAATACACATCACCGCCTCACTGACAGACATACATATCACCACCTCACTGACAGACATAAACATCACTGCCTCACTCTGACCGACATACACATCACTGCCTCACTCTGACAGATACACATCACTGCCTCACTGACAGACATACACATCACTGCCTCACTGACAGATACACATCACTGCCTCACTGACAGACATACACATCACTGCCTCACTGACAGACATACACATCACTGCCTCACTGACAGATACACATCACTGCCTCACTGACAGATACACATCACTGCCTCACTGACAGACATACACATCACTGCCTCACTGAGAGACATACACATTACTGCCTCACTGACAGACATACACATCACTACCTCACTAACAGAAATACACATCACTGCCTCACTGACAGAAATACACATCACTGCCTCACTGACAGACATACACATCACTGCCTCACTGACAGATACACATCACTGCCTCACTGACAGACATACACATCACTGCCTCACTAACATAAATACACATCACTGCCTCACTGAAATACACATCACTGCCTCACTGACAGACATACACATCACTGCTTCACTCTGACAGACATACACATCACTGCCTCACTGACAGATATACACATCACTGCCTCACTGAGAGACATACACATCACTGCCTCACTGAGAGAAATACACATCACTGCCTCACTGACAGACATACACATTACTTCCTCACTCTGACAAATATACACATCACTGCCTCACTGACAGACATACACATCACTGCCTCACTGTGACAGACATACACATCACTGCCTCACTGACAGACATACACATCACTGCCTCACTGACAGATATACACATCACTGCCTTACTGACAGATACACATCACTGCCTCACTGACAGACATACACATCACTGCCTCACTGTCAGACATACACATCACTGCCTCACTGACAGATACACATCACTGCCTCACTGACAGATACACATCACTGCCTCACTGACAGACATACACATCACTGCCTCACTAACAGATATACACATCACTGCCTCACTCTGACAGACATACACATCACTGCCTCACTGAGAGACATACACATCACTGCCTCACTCTGACAGATATACACATCACTGCCTCACTGAGAGACATACACATCACTGCCTCACTCTGACAGATATACACATCACTGCCTCACTCTGACAGAAATACACATCACTGCCTCACTGAGAGAAATACAAATATCTGACAGAAAAAATTAAAAAGAAAGTCAGAATTAACGCATACCTCAAAGGACCCGACATCAATCTTCACCAAAGATGACTGGTACAATGATGATCTCTTCAAAGAACTTGAACAGGACCATTTTATAAAGATAGCTATACCATTCTTGGGTGTACAGTCGCGCTCTGATATACAGTTGAAAAACAAGGTAGAGTAATCAAGGCGCAGAATTTTTAGAGATAGCAACTCAAAACTCTATCCTATTTTGTCCAACACAAGATACAAATAATATAAAACGCTGGAGATAGAGGGCCTGATTCAGCAAGGACCACAATTGCAAAGCTACACGTATTACGTATCCGAGCTGCATTGTCCAACGCAGCATCGAATACTCTGCAGACCATCGGCCCGCTGCGTGACCCATGGGGTCCCACAGCCAGCCGCCGCCGCAGATTAGAGTAAGAGGAAAGGAAATCTCCGTCTCCATTAGGTATAGATATTAGCATACTCAACTCACACATATAAGCAGCAGGCCACTCTTATAAAGGTTTCTTTCTCCAATCCTCTCGGTATGTTCGCAAAAAACATCCATATACACACATACAAACACACATACACACGCACATGTGTGGCCTGGCTCCCTCATGGTGTGGTAGCATGGGAGGTAAATAGTATGCCTTCACATACAATGTAAGAGTTGTCTGTACTGGTATGTGTTACCAGTAACCCAAGTGGTTGCTGGGCCTTAAATTCGTGGTTCTAGCCATTCACCAATCACTGTGGTAGGAGGTCTCCACACACTGCCTGTTGGGTGACTGGAGCCCCTATTTCCTCATTTCATATGGATTCAGCAAAAAGCCGTACAGAGATAACTTTCTTCCACAGCAAGTGGAAGTTTATTTTTGGCTACTCGGTCAAGCATGGAGGCTTACTGCTGTGCAATGATGTCAGTAGTAGCAGTGTGCTGGGGAGAACAACCAAAATGCTGGTAGAAATTCTCTCATGAAACCCTAAAGCCAGAGGCTATTATATTGCTGCTTCTTCCCACAATACAACAACCCACTAACACCATCTACAAAGTGCTTGTGGTCAGGCACAGTGTAGCGAGGAATTACAGAGCGATGCCTCCACTGCTGGATAAATACATACAAAATTGGAAAAAAAACTGCTAAATTCCACATTGGTGAGTTATGACTGAAACAAGCTGAATAAAGTGATAAGTGCAGAGCAGTGATCGCCATGACGGTGTGTGTGTTCCTCCTGCTTATTGTTCCCGGTGGAATTAGTTTGCCTTAGATCTCAGTAGACAGTGTATTGCAGATTTTGCTTTCATGCATATATTTCCATCGCAATCTGACAGCACTTTAGTGAATTCAGCCATAAACACCGTCAGAAATCATTAATTCTCTAAATTTCTCTTATGCAACTCCAAGGTCGTTTATGTTTGAAATGATGAGACCAGGCAGTTACTGTAATGGAAAAAGACAAAGACGTCTATCTATTATATCTAAGCCATGCTCTTAGGGTGATTCTCCACACCGTACCTTTCATATCAATCCTACATGACAAATCTATGGAGAAAATACCTTCTTCTGTGCCCAGCATGGGTGCCAAATTCACCACACACCTGGGAGGCCAAATTGGGTGCATCTAATGGTCTAGTCCCGGGTTCAGTGGAAATCCTGGGGTGATGGTGCTCAACAGATTCACACAGGCCTACAATGGGCCCTATTCATTAATCATTATCTACGTATATTTTCCAGTTTTTATCACTCGTACACTGTTCTACCAACCTCATTTGACCAATTAATGAAGCACCCACTGATGATACATCAAAAAGATCTTGGGCAGGATGCATCAAATCCACCACGCATAACTAATGATCGAATGCAAAGCGTCTTTTAGTAACGATGTATGCATGATGAGTTAAGCAAAGGACGGCTCTTCCGATCAGATTTATGACCCAGGAGTGCCTATGCACATGAGCGGCCAGCTCATGCGAGAGCCGCGGTGGACCCTGGGAGGTATCCTATTGGATCCTTCCCGGGGACGTCTCTGAAAAGAAGCCCATAGGCTTCTATTAGGCAATGCCAACTATAGATGGCCTTGTCTATCGGGTCCAAGATCTGGAAAGCGAAGGTGCATATGGAAAATGCGGTCAAACCTCAGAAAACTGCCTTTTCAGATATTTGAATGCATTTTTAGCGGTGATACATCCCGTCCCTTAAGTGAAATTTAATTAAATTTTTCAGTCAAACTTTTTGACTTTCCCAATGGTCAGCCTTGATGGAGTAAAAACCAAAAATGAGCAGTGACAAGTGTCCTTATTAACCAAAAAAAATCATTAACTAAAGGGAAGACAATGAAATGGTAGAAAATAAAAAAGTAAACCATAAAAATCTATATACTGAAGGAGGCCAAAGACACATGTTCCTCCACATTTGATGGACCTGCCCAAAAATTACATCAGTCCCAGAAAAATGTCAAGAGCTTCTTGGCCTCACTCCTTCCGTGTACAGCGATTAGAGACCCTTGGACCTTCCTCTTACATTACATCCTTGACGAGGTGACAAACACAATCCAGCTTGCCACAAAGATTGCAAACATTCACAAATGCCATAACCTGGATACAATATCCACCCCACTCTTCTTCTCTCATGTCCTACACAAGGTACATTGCCCAGGTGTAAAACTTACCATCTGAGCACAAATTCACGCAGGTTTGTGTTTCTTGGCTACACCAAATAAACAAAATAACCTGTTCCCATTGGTTAAATTAAGACAACCTGTCTCCAACGTCCGCCTGACATCAGGCGCCTAGCTCTCCCCTCCACACATCAATAAGTCCTCCTCCCCCTCCCCCCCCTTTATTTTTTTTGCTGTATCTTTCCATGCTACTGTTAAGTTCGTATCTCTGCTGTATTTACCTAAACGCATTTGTGCAGTGCCCAACTATTTTTGCAAATTAAATGAGGTTTAAAAAAAAAAAAAAAATTACTGTATACCTTGAAACTTTCCATGAATACTACTCTTTCACTAATCCTAAAGTTATTCCAATTCCCATTCGCTGCAATAAGAGATGAAGTATTGAGGCTATTTTCCTGTTTACTCATGCCAGGGCTACTGCTTCCATATGCAGCTGTCTCGGGGATTAGTAAAAACTACTCTTTGTCCCAGGGGGCCCCGGCCGCCAGTCAGCACATTGAACAACAGCTGGATGCTGCTCTCTGGTGGCTCACTCTTCTCACCTCTCCTCTGCACTGTGTGCTGCGTGTGACGTCTTATGCACAGAGGAGAGGACCCAAGCCGAGAAGAAGAAGCTAGAAGGCAAGGTGCGTGTCCAGAGAGGGTGCATTGCAAAAATAGAAGGTAAGTGCAGTACAAGACAGAGTCCTGTACCATTGCCACCCCCTTCGCAGATCTTCCCCTGTGCCCACCCTCACCCCCCCCGAATCTGCCACCCACCCTCTCAGACTCGCGCCTGTGGTGAGGAGAGTACAATCCCACACTCCGAATCTCTTGCCCTCCACAACGAGTTTAGCCACCTGAGAAGGGATATCCGAGTTCTGGGACTTAAACTCACACGTTGGTGAAGGAAAAATGGGATCCTGACCATTGGGAGAGGAGGTCGAGCTGAAACGTTCTGGAGTGGAAACGTCCATCAGGATTGGCCTCGAATGCCTCCACCATCTTTTCCAGAAGTCGAATGCAGAGGTGCACTGATACCCGACGATGTCGAAGGACTGTCCTCACCATCTCCTGAATGGAGGCTGCCTTTTCCTGTGGAAGGAAAACCCGCTGACATAGTGTGTCCAGGATCATTCCTAGAACCTGGAGTTCTGTGTCGGTTGCAGAGCAGGAAGTGGCTTCCGAGAGTTGATTGACATGAAAGGCCTTTTGTGGGTGTTGACGGGGGTGGTGGTCTAAAAACGTAGGCGTTCCTGACCGTTTTAAGGGCGTTTCAAGGGTGTACATAAATTTCCTGTTATGACCGACATAGAAGGCCGGAAGTAGTAAAACGTCACTCTGTGAGCAGGTTAGAGGCCTGGCTGATCGTACAGCTTGAGGTTGGGTATTTGCTCTCAGAGTACAATCGATACTATCGAATGTGACTGATGTTAGGAGTGATGTTTCTATTTTGAGCCACACAATGCAAGCAGCTAATAATCGTTTGTTGTAGCTATTAACACTGCTAATTGGAATGTAATTGATTCAGCTGCGTTTGCATTAGTGAATAATAAAAATAAATATATTTCATGGGGATGGCTTATTCTATGCGTTTTTTGTTAATTTTTGGTGTAATTTGCACACAACACAAGCGGCCGCAACCATCAGAAGAAAATTAACATACAGCGACTGACAATGACTGGCAACAATTGACTCGATCGCTAGCTGCTATCACTCGCTAGCTAGAGGAGGTGCATTGTTCACGTATGGGCGTCACTTTGGTTGCGACCGACCGGCCGTGCGATCGCTTCCTTTTTCAGTTTTGCAGTCGTTAGGCGTACGACCGAGCGGCTGCTTACGACCAACTCTGAATGAGGTCCTGAGTTCCTTCACGTTCAGAATAGGTCTGACTGAGCCGTCCGGCTTTGGAACCACAAACAAACTGGAGTAGAAACCGTGTCCGGTCTGATACCTGGGAATGTGGACCAAAACCCGCGTGGATAGCAGCTTGTCTATCGCTTCTTGTAATACGACACTCCTGTTATTGGAAACTGGCAATCCTGTTGTGAAAAACCGAGGAAGAGGTTGAAACTGAAAATCGAGCTTGTATCTCTGGGTGATGAGGTCCCGAACCAAGCGTCCATACAAGATTCCATCCATACTTCTCTGAAGTCCCTAAGACGCGCTCCCACCCTGGGGTCCCCCAGGTGAGAGGGAAGCCCGTCATGCACTATTTTTGGTAGTGGACTTACCCTCCTGTTGAGCAGATGTTGTTGCGGATCTGCCACGACCTCTGGAACCACGGGAAGTAGTAGGTCTTCCGGGAAACAAAAGGACCGAAACGAGGGTCCTAAGTAGGGCCTTTTGGGAGGCGGCGCAGCCAACGGAAGATAAGTGGATTTACCCCCAGTAGCCTGAGAAATCCACTTATCGAGTTCCGCCCCAAATAAGACACTTCCCGTAAAGGCAAGAACTTCCACAGCTTTCTTCGTTTCTGCGTCCGCCTACCTACCATTGACGAAGCAATAGCACCAAAACCGCCAGACCTGAAGTTTAGGAAATTAGATTACAAACATCCTTGGACGTCTCTCCAAGGTAGGCTGCAAAGTCACACCAGCTGTATAAATGGACTTGAGAGTATTCTCCAGTCTTCTGTCCGATGTCTCCTTCAAAGACGTGGCTCCAGGAACCGTTAGAGACCGGAGACTGAAGGATCTACCATAGGAGGAGTCTCACAAGACTTTCTGCTATCTGCAGGAAAAGAACAGGAAGATAACAACCGCCGGGACATCTGAAATTTTTTATCCGGGTGTTCCCAAGCTCAAACCAGAAGAGAATCTAGCTCTTCCGAATTTGAAAAGAAGTAGCCTGCCTTTGTTTCTTTAAAAAGACGGCTGTACAGGACCCTTTTCCTCATCCTCTATCTGCAATACTTGTCGGATTGCAGAAATTAACACCTCTATCCCTTGGGACACAAGCTCAGGTTCCTCTTGGAGCTCCTCAGGCGAATCCTGAGTATATTTGCCCTCTTCTAGAGCCAGAATCTCCTCCGAGTCTTCCGACTGGAGAACTGAGGGTAACAGTCTCTTTTTTGAGACCTGCGGTGAGGGCCCCGATGACGTGGCATGGGACAACGCCATGGGTTTTGTGATCCCCCCATGCCAATTCTTCTATAGTAGCTGACCTGGAAACTTCTCTCTCTTTCCGAAAAGCCTCCAGCTCAACAGACAGATGTGACATAACAGATGTAAAATACTCCGCCCAAAACGGCAGTTCTAGCATCCGTGGAGACTATTGAGCTGGTTGCTTTGGATCACACTTGTCTAACAATATGGAGCTAGATGACTGCTCCTGTGTAAACTTTTCTGCACACTTTGTGTAGGTAGAAGCCTTAGAGTCCCTTCCAGCCATGGTACATACAAAACCCACACAAACAACTGTAAAGTGTAGTGGAAAGGGTTAACAGGTAAAGACTGAGAAATGCAGAGGCAGGAGAGAAGGGCAGAAAATGGGTATCACACTTACCCCCAAAAGCGCTTCCAGCAGTGCTAAAAATAAAAATGCTAGGCACTTTAACAAGCAACTAATTGAGAATAAAAGTAGTTACTGTCTGCCTAAATGCTCTCCTAACAAGCCTAAACCCCACTGTGCACTTACAGGACAGGTATGGCTCTGTCTCAGTGCAGCAAATGATCAGCAGTATACAGTGGGCCTGATTCAGAGCCGGACGCTATTTGCGGACGGTCGTTCCAAAAAAGGGGCTGGCTATTTAAATTGAGCGCTCGCTCATTGCGGTTTGTTGACGCCTCTATGTCTGAGCGAGCGAACGAACGAAAAATGCGTTTGCTATTTTGTAAAGACACCCCTTTGCCGTTCGCATCACACGTCATCTCCGGAATTTATTTGATTAATCGGGTACATCGAAAGGTATCTGAACTGCTCACAGTGCTTGTGGTAGGATTTTCCTACCGCAATCACTGCGAGCAGTTCAGGCTAAAAGACAACCAAGTGACGTGGTCGATGATGCTCCTTTACTAATTATGCACTCCCATTAAACGCCCTTTTTACCGTTAGGCACGCCTGCTTTCGGATCTCCACTCCCCCGTTTTCCAGCACCTTTCCCTGTTACCACCCACAAACGGTACTTTCTGTCAATCAAATTAGCAGCCCCTCGCTGTTTTGCGAGCGCTCGATTTCCGACCGCAATGACTGGTTTGCGCATGCGCATTAAGACCCATACGCATGCCCAGTTGTGCGAACATTGCTCATAGCGAACGAGCGGCCGCTTACGAGCGGCTCTGAATCAGGCCCTGTGTCCCCTTCGTGTAATGGACGCCAGCACACTTCAGAGAAGTGCTGGGGCCGCTGGGAGGAAGAAGCAGGACTCCAGAGTTAGGCTCCGGCCCCCCGCTATGGTGCTCAACTTCAAAGTAGTAAGCATGCTGTGTGAGGGAGACCCCACACAGCCACTACTGTATGCCTTTGGCATCTCCGCTAGTCGGAGCAGCTGCTGCTATGAAAAAAACACCTGTAAAGCTGCCAGGTGCATACTCACACACTGCCTGGCTGCCAGCGACAGTTAGACTAGCGGGGAACCTCGCTGCACGCTGCATGCAGCGGCATGCAGTACCCCCAGAGACAGTGGTCTCCGTAGTCGGGGACCCCAGGCGAACCGCAAGCAGTTGCAAGTGGGTCTCCTCCGGCAGCCTCCAACGGAGCAGACAGGCAGGGGCAGATGCTGCCTGTCTTTCCTCATTACTGCACAGCAGCGCTACTATAAAACTATTGAAACCGGTAGGAGTATTTTGTAACGCTACCAGCTCCTCTCGGGCACAATCTAAGACTGGGTCGTGTAGTGTGTGCAGAGAGCGAGAGCAGGGTTAGTGGTAGTGTAGTGTGTGCAGAGAGCGGGAGCAGGGTTAGTGGTAGTGTAGTGTGTGGAGGGAGCCGGAGCAGGGTTAGTGGTAGTATAGTGTGTGGAGGGAGCCGGAGCAGGGTTAGTGATAGTGTAGTGTGTGGAGGGAGCCGGAGCAGGGTTAGTGGTAGTGTAGTGTGTGCAGAGAGCGAGAGCAGTGTTAGTGGTAGTGTAGTGTGTGCAGAGAGCGAGAGCAGTGTTAGTGGTAGTGTAGTGTAGTGAGTGGTGAGAGTAGGGTTAGTGGTAGTGTAGTGTGTGCAGATAGCGGGAGCAGGGTTAGTGGTAATGTAGTGTGTGGAGGGAGCCGGAGCAGGGTTAGTGGTAGTGTAGTGTGTGGAGGGAGCCGGAGCAGGGTTAGTGGTAGTGTAGTGTGTGGAGGGAGCCGGAGCAGGGTTAGTGGTAGTGTAGTGTGTGGAGGGAGCCGGAACAGGGTTAGTGGTAATGTAGTGTGTGGAGAGAGCCGGAACAGGGTTAGTGGTAGTGTAGTGTGTGGAGGGAGCCGGAACAGGGTTAGTGGTAGTGTAGTGTGTGGAGGGAGCCGAAGCAGGGTTAGTGGTAGTGTAGTGTGTGGAGGGAGCCGGAGCAGGGTTAGTGGTAGTGTAGTGTGTGGAGGGTTACGGAGCAGGGTAAGGGTAGTGTAGTGTGTGGTGGGAGTAGCGTTAGGGGTAGTGCAGTGTGTGCAGAGAGTGGGAGCAGGGTTAGTGGTAGTGTAGTGAGTGCGGGGAGCGGGTCTTACCAAGAACTATGTAAGATATGACCTATCCTTCTTGCTGGGTAATAAACTTTATTGTTCAGCATGCAATCACTGGGAGATTGTGTGATGAGGATATCACTGCAAAGAGAATTTGTATTGGATTTTGTCTGCCTTTGTTATTGGTAGCAGCAAGAAGCCGTGTTGTTGTACTTTCATTATAGATTATGATTTAAAAGTGAATAGCTTCTTAAAAATGCTAGTTGGAAACACTTTGTAGCTTTAACACTTTGTCAGAGGCCCTTATTCAGAAGTGCACGGGTCCTACGTGATCTTACGCAGAGCGTCAGCACACTGTCAGTGACTGACATTCTGCTGGTGTTTGTGGGCAGGGAGAGGGCTGTGACAGCTTCCATTTCCCAAAACAGAGACGTGTCGCTGCCGTTGGGGGCATAACATGAATGGGCACTACTGTGTGGTATAACGTGAATACTGTGTGACGTAACGTGAAAAAGGGACACTACTGTGCGGTGTAATGAAGGGAGGGGGGGGTCGCGGGGGGGGGAGGGGGGGTAGCGGGGGTCTGCGATCGCGGGGGGCGGGGCTTAGCACCGGGGGGCGGGGCTTAGCGTCGGTGGGGGGGTAGTAGCGGTGGTCGGTCGGCGCATGCGCGTGCTCTTAGTCGCGGTAATTTTTCCGAAAATACCGCGACTAGAGTGCGGATGGGATCCGCAGGGAAAGAGCTTTATCGCAAGCTCTGTCCCTGCAAGGGATTTATAGTAAATCCCTGTGATATTACCTGAATTCGCAATGCGAATTCACTCGGTAATATCACACTACAATCCACATTCAATATGCGGATTGTAGTAAATAGAGCCCTTTGGGACACTACTGTGCAGTGTAATGTGACTAAGGGACACTACTGCGTGGTGCAATGTGACTAAGGGACACTACTGTGTGGTGTAATGTGACTAAGGGACACTACTGTGCAGTGTAATGTGACTAAGGGACACTACTGCGTGGTGCAATGTGAGGGGCACTAATTCCCAGCGAGACCACACCTGTTTTTTGGTTTTTTTCAGCGCATGGCTTTGGCGCACGATCTCCCTGCTTCAATTGTGCATGGGGCACCAATGCTCTTTATGTACACAGGGATCTGCTTTGGTGTGCACAGATGTATCCCCCCCGTCCTATAAAAATCCTAAACAATTGCTAAACTAGGGCTTGGTCAATTGGGAAAAAAAGTTAAAAGCTGAGCATAATGAGGAAAGACGACAAATATTGTAAAGGGAATAAATCGGAAATGAAAATATAGTGATATGGATTGTTTGAGGAAGGGGGGCCCCAAATCGGTGTCTTGCTTAGGGCCCCATGAGGTCTAAATCCGCCTCTGCTCTTTGGCTGCTGATCACAGTTGCTGAAAGATTCCCCTTCTATGTACACTGCACATGCGCAACTATAGATCACCACACAGAATAAGGAGTTGGCGATGGAATATGGAGAGATCCCTTTACACTATGCAAACGGCAGCCTCAGAAGGAGTTAGATATCACAGACAAGGTCAGAAATGCTAAACTTTACAGAGCTTGATAAATAGCACAAGAACACTATCTCCACTCAAGTCGAAGAGGAAGGCAGTGTTCAGTCATTCTTTGGCTAGTGCAGGAGATATCTGCATTATCTTCTGTGTTAGTACATAAAAAAAACATGAAAGCTTAAAATTGCCACAATCATGCGTAAACTGACGTTTCTGCATGGTTATCGGGAGAGGGCTGCTTAGTACAGAGGCAACATTTCTGAGCAGGCAACGTTTTCATAAAGAAAGTAGTGCTGAAACTTAAAAACAACCTGACACTTCATATTTGTAGAAGGTGAGGGTACAATCAATTTGTCTCCAAACATGAAGCCATAGTTAATTATGTAGGCCTTGGTGCATTTTGGTCTCCAGAAAAATGGCTGACACTTTTATACCTCAGTCAGCAATAGAGACACACTGTAAGATGGAAATGAATTTGCCTGACACACTTTAGAAACTTCCCCTCAGCAGAATGAATAACCCTGGACTTCTACTAAGATGCCACAGTCAGGTACTTTACCTGATAGAGCCAGATGAACAATAGAAAGATACTCTAATGGTGCATACACACGGTCAGATTTTCCTTCAGATTTGTACAATAACGATTTTAAAAATCGTTCAATCGTTCATATCAGAAAGAAAATCTGACATGTGTCCCTGCAACGATGAACGATGCGCGTTCCCGTTTGTCAGATAACGATGTCTGACATCTGATGTGTTTGCAGTCAGACTTGTCAGATTTTCATTCGTTTTAATACTGTCAAAAATCGTTCGTAGCTCATTAAATCGTTGGTAAAATCGTTCCAATCGTTCGAAGTTCGTCGTACGTCTGACAGATCTGACCGTGTGTATGCACCATTAGGTTTTTGAGGGCACTCAATGAAATATAAAATTTAGCTTTTATTGATTTAAATGACATACAAACTTATAAGTAACTACATAACAATTAAAAACAATTAGATGATCCAATATGTCATATTGTAGTGGCATAATAAAGATTCTCGGAATACATACAGGAGACCGGCAGTCGGTCTTCTGACCACCAGCATCCCGATGCTCATAATCCCGACAGGGGCTTGGTAAGTCTCCTAACCCCCCCCCCACAGCCTAACCCTCCCTATTACTAACCCTCCCCCCTTGGTGCCTAAACCTAACCCTCACCTAGTGATGCCCAAGCCAAATTCCCCCTCTCACAGCCTAACCCGCCCCGCTATACGTCTGTTCGAGATGCCAGCTGTCGGGATTCCGGCATCAGCACCTCAAGTGAAGTCGGGATTCCGGCTCCGGTATTCTGGCCGCGTGTTCGAGATTTCGACCGCCGGCATATTAACTGCATACTAGGGCCCTGATTCAGAGCCGGACGCTCTGACCAGAGCGCTCGCTCTGAATCAGGGCCCACCTCCATTAATATGGAGCGTCCTCCTGGAGGCTCGTATAGCTGTGGGTCACCACCCACAGCATATACGAGCGTGCAGGATGATGGTCGCGATGGTCTTGACCATCGCGACCATCGAAACTGCGAGCAGAAGCCTGCGGTTGAGTTTTTCAACCGCAAGGCCAGGAGTGATTTTGGCTCTATCAGAGCCAAAATCACTCCCACTGACATCACTAGTGATGTCAGTGGGGCCGGCTTCAGACGGTAGGCGTTCCCTTGGGGACGCCTCCGTCTGGCAGGCACGCCCCCGGCACGCCCACCAAAGGGGGCGTGCTGTCAGTCAACATCGACAGCACGCCCCCTTTGATGAGACACTCCGACGAAGGAACAGCCGCTCGCGAGTGGGTCTGAATGAGGGCCTAGATTCTCTATATTAGTGAATCCAGCAGTCACAGTAGTCCTGACAATTTACTAATGTACAGTACAATTGTGAACATAATATATATAATAATAGAGCTGGTCAGCAATACAGAATCTCCATGTGTGTTCGTATCAATTATAAGTTCATATTATTGCATACAAATTAGCAATTGTATGCATCAATATGTAAAATCTGAGAAAGAGTCTCACGAAAATTCTATCAGAAGCATAACTACCCTCAATGAATGTGTGTAACAGGCAGCTACTGGATATTGTGTTCAGCTACACTAGGCAGTGAACACAATGTGAGCGTATCCTTGGTACACTATGAGATGGGAAGGAGTTTAGAGGGCATCTGCTGTTAATGGTATATCTAAGAGAGAACCTGACATCGGCATAGCATACTTCTCTGAATCAGGACTATAATCTGTAAAATTGCAGTGATATCACAGGCACAGCCTCCATGCATTTATGCACAGCAAGATAGCAAGTCTGCAAAACCCTCATCCACTCTCTGTCTGCTCAGTTACAGAAGAACATTGCTCCTAACTTGGCAACCTACAGCAGAGGAGTCAGAACATGATGGGAACATCTAGTTACAAATCAGCAATTTCAGACTTAGGGCGGGATGTACTAAGCATCGCAGCCTCTCTTTGGGTACATACCTCGGTTTTATTACCACGGTATATACCTAGAAATGCGGTGTACATCGCAAAGAACAGCTCTCCTGATAAGAGCTGTCCTTTGCGATGCCCCCGGACAGAGGTACTTTCGGGTTTAACACCCAGAAGTCCCTCTGGTGTCCTTTTGCGCATGCGCAGAAGGACGCATGCTGCGGGGGGCATTGGAGAGATCCGATTGGAGAGATCCGATTGGATCACTCACCTGATCCGATTGGATCCCACCGGGACGACGCACCAGAATGCATCACATTCCGGTGCTTTGTACATATGGGTTATGCAGTAAAAAACCCTAAAAACTGCGTTTTCGGGGGTTCTACCACATTTTCCCCTTTAGTACATCCCGCCTTTATTATTATAAACCACAGGCATAAATCTATCTAATCTAATTTATCTATCTATCCATCCACACATCGACTCCCAGCTTCATATGCTGTATTTTCCAGATACTTGTCTGCTAAAGAGCAATATTTACTACGGAGGTAAACTGAAATTGACACTGACCTTGAGGTAAAATATCAATGGCTTTTGTTTGCCTATCCTCTTCGCCTCTATAACTTACACACACAGCTACAGCGAGTTGCCTGGCAACAGTAACAATATAACTGTGTATGCACAGATAGAGAGGAAGCGATGGAATTGTGTGAATGCCCTGGCTGTGTAATACTATACTCACAACAATATAATCTAGTAGTCATCAATTAACAGGAAAATAAATAAACATCCTGAATTTCAAGCAATCATATCATTTTTCAATACACTTTATTTTATGGGGGGTAATCGATGCCAAGATAGGTGGTTAGGTTACACCAAATGAGTTCTATCTAAGCAGCATATTTTTGCTGTGCCCATTCGTGAGCAGGTACAAAAACAACTATGTAAAAACCTAGAATAGAGAAATTCAAAGTTAATTCCAGGGGCATTTTGCCGATGAGCCAGTGGATATAAACAGGACATGCACTATACGGTCTCAGCAGAACCTGGAGAACTACAATCCCTCTTTCATCATTTATAATGAATTTGATTATAACATCATTTTGCAGTTTAAATAATCCTCCTCCATAACCATGACTTCATAAAATCTAATAACTAAAAATAAATGGCAAAAACTGCATATACCATGCAGAAATATAGCTCCGGTATTGTCTAGTTTTTCAGTAGTAAGAAACAGGGTGAAACACGTCCATGGATAAATCTTTATAACCCGGTCTGGAAAATGGGAATGTTTAGCAAATATGTACTCAGTTGGCTAGATAAGGTTCTTTCCTTAAGAGGGACAAATGATTGCCAAAAGCATCAGATATTCAGGGTTAAACTGTAATTGTACCTTCTGCGAGTGCCCCTCTGCTCACCATCTAGCCATGTCCTACCAGTGAAGGCAGCCATGTTGGGCTGAACCAAACACTGACGAGAATGCAGCCAATCAGGTTCGGCACAAAATAAAAAATACCATAATCTCAGTTGGGCAATAAGCAAGTTAATGAAAACACTGTTGTGCAAACTCCTATGTATACAGATGTGTCCTCTTACAGCCTTGCTGATCAGGCTACAAACGTGCCACACATCACGCATGCGATTACCCACGGCTGCTTACTCTAAGGTACGCTATGGCGCGCACTGAGATTGCACCATGCAATCCTATGGGGTCACGGGTGCAAACACAGTACGTGTATTCGCTCACGGCCACACGCCTCGTGCCGTGCATGGCGAGATTTGCCGCGTAAGCAGCAAAGATGCAAGAGGACAATCATTTCCAGCTTCTAGTGACAAAAAGTAGGACTGTCCTATATGTATACACTGAGGCTGGACAATGTGATACAGGGGCTCATTGCTGGGAGGGAGCTGAATGTCTGTATACAGCGGGGGCCGTGGCCAGGCGATGATGAAGTATTGGGGGCATGGTCTGGGGCGTGACCGCGCGATCACGTCATCGTGGCCCCGCCCCCTCTACACAATGCCGAAATTAACAGCACTGTGATGCAGGGGGGCGGGGCCACGATGATGCGATTCAGCGCGAATCGGCTAACCGCCCCCACCTGCTACCGGGGTTTCTATCATTACTGCAGGGGGGCGGACGGGTCGGCGGCCGCCAGGAAGCTTGCCTGCCTTTCCTGGGGGCCGGGAGCGGCACCCAATATTCGGGAGGTTCCCGGACAAAACGGGAAGGTAGGCAAGCCTGGCTCATGTAGACGGGTTAGACGCATTTTATGACAGGAGAAAGCAGTAGTATATACAGTCAGGTGCATAAATATTGGGACATTGACAGAATTTTCATATTTTGGCCTCTAATCACCACCACAATGGCTTTGAGATGAAACAAACAAGATGTGCTTTAACTGCAGACTTTCAGATTTAATTTGAGGGTAATTACATCCAAATCAGGTGAACGGTGTAGGAATTACAATGGTTTCTATATGTGCCTCCCACTTTTTAAGGGGCCAAAAGTAATGGGACTGTCAACTCAAAAGCTATTTCATGGACAGGTGTGGGCTATTCCCTCGTTATTTCATTATCAATTAAGCAGGTAAAAGGTCTGGAGTTGATTCTAGGTGTGATATTTTGCATTTGGAATCAGTTGCTCTCGACTCTCAATATGAGATCCAAAGAGCTGTCACTATCAGTGAAGCAAGCCATCATTAGGCTGGAAAATCAAAACAAACCCATCAGAGAGATAGCATAAACATTAGGTGTGGCCAAATCAACTGTTTGGAACATTCTTAAAAAGACGAACGCACCGGGTAGCCCAGCAACACCAAAAGACCCGGAAGACCACGGAAAACAACTGTGGTGGATGACAGAAGAATTATTTCCCTGGTGAAGAAAAACCCCTTCACAACCGTTGGCCAAATCAAGAACACTCTCCAGGAGGTACTGTAGGTGTATATGTGTCAAAGTCAACAATCACAAGAGTGAATATAGAGGGTTCACCACAAGATGTAAACCATTGGTCAGCCTCAAAAACAAGAAGACCAGATTAGAGTTTGCCAAACAACATCTAAAAAAGCCATTACAGTTCTGGAACAACATCCTATGGACAGATGAGACAAAGATCAACTTGTACCAGAGTGACGGGAAGAGAAGAGTATGGAGAAGGAAAGGAACTGCTCATGATCCAAAACATACCACCTCATCAGTGAAGCATGGTGGTGGTAGTGTCATGGCGTGGGCATGTATGGCTGCCAATGGAACTGGTTCTCTTGTATTTATTGATGATTTGACTGCTGACAAAAGCAGCAGAATGAATTCTGAAGTGTTTCGGGCAATATTATATGCTCATATTCAGTCAAATGCTTCAGAACTCATTGGACGGCGCTTCACAGTGCAGATGGACAATGACCCAAAGCATACTGCAAAAGCAACCAAAGAGCTTTTTAAGGCTAAAAAGTGGAATGTTATGCCATGGCCAAGTCAATCCCCTGACCTGAATCCGATTGAGCATGCATTTCACTTGATGAAGACAAAACTGAAGGGAAAATGCCCCAAGAACAAGCAGGAGCTGAAGACATTTGCAGTAGAGGCCTGGCAGAGTATCACCAAGGATGAAACCCAGCGTCTGGTGATGTCTATGCGTTCCAGACGTCAGGCTGTAATTGCCTGCAAAGGATTTGGAACAAAGTATTAAAAAGTGAAAGTTAGATTTAGGATTGTTTAGATTGTCCCATTACTTTTGGCCCCTTTAAAAGTGGGAGGCACATACAGAAACCATTGTAATTCCTACACCGTTCACCTGATTTGGATGTAATTACCCTCAAATTAAATCTGAAAGTCTGCAGGTAAAGCACATCTTGTTTGTTTCATTTCAAAGCCATTGTGGTGGTGAATAGAGGCCAAAATATGAAAATTCTGTCAATGTCCCAATATTTATGCACCTGACTGTATACACCAGTTTTATGCCATCAGAGAACAGTATTACATGCACCTTATTATGTCAGGAGAGAACAGTATTATATGCACCTTATTATGCCAGGAGAGAACAGTATTTTATGCACCTTATTATGTCAGGGGAGAACACTATTTTATGCACCATGTTATGTCAGGAGAGAACAGTATTATATTCATCTTATTATGTCAGGAGAGAACTATTACAGGTTGAGTCTCCCATATTCAAAATGCTTGGGACCAGGAGTATTTTTGATAATGGAATATGCCGTATTTTGGAATATTTGCATATCATAATGAAATAGCTTGGGAATGGGACCCAAATATACACACAGAATGCATTTATGTGTTATATACACCTTATACTCACAGCCTGCAGGTAACTTTATACAATATTTTCAATTATTTTGTGGCTCAAGCAAAGTTTGTGTACAGAAATGAAATTCATTTATGTTTCATATACACCTTATACACACAGCCTGAAGGTAATTTTATACATTATCTTTAATAACTTGTGCCTTAGACAAAGTTTGTGTACATTGAATCACCAAAAATCAAAGGTTTCATTATCTCAGTCATGCCAAAATAATTCTATGTTTCGGAATATTCCGTATTTCGGGATATTTGGATATGGGAGACTCAACCTGTATATGCACCTTATTATGTCAGGAGAGAACAGTATTATATGCACCTTATTTATGTCAGGAGAGAACAGTATTATATGCACCTTATTATGTCAGGAGAGAACAGTATTATATGCACCTTATTATGCCAGGAGAGAACAGTATTATATGCACCTTATTTATGTCAGGAGAGAACAGTATTATATGCACCTTATTATGTCAGGAGAGAACAGTATTATATGCACCTTATTTATGTCAGGAGAGAACAGTATTATATGCACCTTATTATGTCAGGAGAGAACAGTATTATATGCACCTTATTATGTCAGGAGAGAACAGTATTATATGCACCTTATTATGTCAGGAGAGAACAGTATTATATGCACCTTATTATGTCAGGAGAGAACAGTATTATATGCACCTTATTTATGTCAGGAGAGAACAGTATTATATGCACCTTATTATGTCAGGAGAGAACAGTATTATATGCACCTTATTATGTCAGGAGAGAACAGTATTATATGCACCTTATTATGTCAGGAGAGAACAGTATTATATGCACCTTATTTATGTCAGGAGAGAACAGTATTATATGCACCTTATTATGTCAGGAGAGAACAGTATTATATGCACCTTATTTATGTCAGGAGAGAACAGTATTATATGCACCTTATTATGTCAGAAGAGAACAGTATTATATGCACCTTATTATGTCAGGAGAGAACACTATTATATGCACCTTATTTATGTCAGGAGAGAACGGTATTATATGCACCTTATTATGTCAGGAGAGAACGGTATTATATGCACCTTATTATGCCAGGAGAGAACGGTATTATATGCACCTTATTATGCCAGGAGAGAACGGTATTATATGCACCTTATTATGTCAGGAGAGAACAGTATTATATGCACCTTATTATGCCAGGAGAGAACAGTATTATATGCACCTTATTATGTCAGGAGAGAACAGTATTATATGCACCTTATTTATGTCAGGAGAGAACAGTATTATATGCACCTTATTATGTCAGGAGAGAACAGTATTATATGCACCTTATTTATGTCAGGAGAGAACAGTATTATATGCACCTTATTATGCCAGGAGAGAACGATATTATATGCACCTTATTATGCCAGGAGAGAACAGTATTACATGCACCTTATTATGTCAGGAGAGAACACTATTATATGCACCTTATTATGTCAGGAGAGAACAGTATTATATGCACCTTATTTATGTCAGGAGAGAACGGTATTATATGCACCTTATTATGTCAGGAGAGAACGGTATTATATGCACCTTATTTATGTCAGGAGAGAACAGTATTATATGCACCTTATTATGTCAGGAGAGAGTATTATATGCACCTTATTATGTCAGGAGAGAACAGTATTATATGCACCTTATTTATGTCAGGAGAGAACGGTATTATATGCACCTTATTATGTCAGGAGAGAACAGTATTATATGCACATTATTTATGTCAAGAGAGAACGGTATTATATGCACCTTATTATGTCAGGAGAGAACGGTATTATATGCACCTTATTATGTCAGGAGAGAACAGTATTATATGCACCTTATTTATGTCAGGAGAGAACAGTATTATATGCACCTTATTATGTCAGGAGAGAACAGTATTATATGCACCTTATTATGTCAGGAGAGAACAGTATTATATGCACCTTATTATGTCAGGAGAGAACAGTATTATATGCACCTTATTATGTCAGGAGAGAACAGTATTATATGCACCTTATGCAGAGCCGTAACTAGACTTTTTGGTGCCCTGTGCCATAAAGAGCATTGGCGCCCCCCTCATTTTTCAAAGGGACATAATGCACCCAAAAAAGGGCCATGACTTCATGGGTAAGGGCCAGGGAAGAGAGAGGAGAGGCCAGGAGATGCTGGGGATGAAATAAGAGGAAGCTACAAGCAAGAATGATAATAAACAGAAATTTGACAGGCCCAAACAGCGCCCCCTGCCCTGTGGTGCCCTGTATCAGGCACTAATGGTATCAGTGTGAAGGACCGAGACGCACTCACTGCACAAGAAGCGACTGATGAGTGCATATTTTGCACCTGGCTTTGTGCACCTGTAAGTGATACTCCTCCTGGCAGGCGCATATGTGTCTCTCCTGTGGTCAGCGTGCGGCGCATTGGTGCAAGGAAGCGTAAGTGCAAAGTCCATCTGAATCTACATGGGCGCGCACAGGACAGAAAACGTGCAGCAAAAAAAAAAGTATTATGTCCAAATCTACTTCAGTCCCACAATGACTACAGTCCATGGGGCTTATGTAATAGGGTGCAGTCTGGCGAAGCGGTGGCAACTCCTGCTAGTCTTCACAAATTTTTAAAGCGGCAATTACTTTAAAGACAAAACCAGCATGGTTTTACCTTTAAAATGATTGGCGCTTTAAAAATACAAGAAGACTGGCAGTAGTTCCTGCAGCGCCACCTGATCGCACCGTATTACATAAACCCCCATAACTCCTATGTTTATAAACACATGTACATGCGCTGCAGTTTCCTCAGGGAGGATGTAGTTATGTGACCGGGGGTCACGATCCCGTCAGCAGAATGCCGGCTAGGAATTTATGATAGGCGTCGAAATACCGACGCCTATCATAATCCCGACGCCGGAATACAGGATAACGCGTGCCCGAAAGAGGTAAGTCCAGGGTGCCCGTCCTGTTAGCCACAGGGGAAGGGGGGAGAGTTAGGTTTAGGGCAGTTAGTGGGGTTAGCGTTAGGTTTTGGGGGGGTGGTTAGGGTTAGGCACCCCCCTGGGAAGATTAGGTTTAGGGAGCAGTAAGGGGAGGTTAGGGTTAAGCACCCCCAGTGTGAGGTTATGGTTAGGCACTAGGGGGGGGAGATTAGGGTTAGGCACCACTAAGTGGGGGGGGGGGGAGGGGAGGTTAGCATACTTACCTGCCTCTGTTGGGATTTTCATCCTGTCGGGCAGCCGCTGTCGGGATTTGAACCAGCGGCTACAAAGCCACCGGCATTTAAATCCCATTCCTCCTCAGGGATCATTCTGTAAGGAGTAATAATCCCTGGATCAATTGCCATGTTCAAATGCAGCAATAAAGCTTAGAAGGGTACAGCAACTTATAGCAACATCATAAAATATCAGGCAAAAGTGAAATAAAATTCTATCCATTACTAAAAGATAGACAGCTTGAAGCCTAACCTTCTCTAAATGAGTTATCGATTATTTGCTCGCTAGATAGTGCAACAGTGATAGGTGCCAAGACAAGGTGAAAAAGAGGTAAGAATGGAAATCTTTCTACAAGTAAATATCTCTTGACATTTCCTGCTAGAACTGCAAATTGAAGGGAAGGTAATCAGCTTTGTCCCTGGAGATAATGTTTTCAGGAAACACGGAATAATTTCTGGACAGATGACATTTCCTTTACCCGGGATCTCAGCTGACGGTTGCTGACTGTTGCATATTTTTTTATCTTCCAGGTAACTTTTTCCCAGTTATCAAGCATTCTACTGTTTTCTGATGAATTAGAGAAGGTTTCCATTATATGTTCAATGTATCTGTCCATCTACAAGTAGTGCTGGATACACACTGGCAGATATATTGGCTGATCTAATGATCTGCCAATATATCGTGTGCGCGTCGGCCAGTGTGTACCAGTGATATGTCTGTGCAGCACAGGCGATGGCAGATATATCTGGCCAGCGTGCTGTGTATACGGGTGGTCAGCCGACCGTCTGTACACTTGCAGCAGATGCCGCAGGGGGGGGCGTGATGCGACCCCCGGGCAGCAGGACCCGCTGCCAAATGACAGATGATAGTTGTTCAGTGTGTATCAACAACCATCATCTGCAGATCAATCAATCGGCAGATATATCTTTTAGGTGTGTACCCAGCTTAGGGCAAGTATTGGCAAATATATGTTGGCTTTCAGAAGTGAACATGTGACAGAGGACAACTGATTCACTGACCCAATTATGATAGGCTGTTAAAGGTGAATACCTCCTATAGTAAATTCTGAGATACAGTAGATTATTTTTGTTGCCTATAGAGTCGACAAAAGCTATGTATATACAATTGTATCCTGTGTCAGACGTGAGTTTAACAGTCATGTCCAAGGGCAATGTACATAAAAATGTATCTGGATGATGGAATTTTCTAAAGGTAGACTTCCCTTTTAAATATATATTTTGGGACTACTGGAATTAGGAAAAAGGTAGGAGAGAGAGTATTGGGAATAACATACAAGGTGCGATAATAGGGGAACTCTAGACAGGATCCCTGGCTCATAACACTAGCCATTCATTCAATACTGACCCATAGCTGCAATTGGACAGTATGGCTCAGTACTGCTCAAGTTATTCTGCAGGCTGGAGGGCTTTTTGTATCAGATGGAAGTTGGGCTTGTAACGTAGGAAGCATATGGTGTAATGTCATTAATGCCGGACATCACCTCTAACCAAAGGGTGAGTGAATTGAAGCTCTGGACCCAAGAGATCCTGCTAAAATGCCAATGTGTGATTTATTGGCATAATCTACATACTAATTGTGGATGGCCTGTCCTGAGATAGACATCAGTACTGTGGCGCCCCGGAGTCTCCCACACCGAAGGATTATAGGGGTGAGCCATGGTGAGACTGTGATTGAGCTGAAAGGTGCCACGGGGGGGGGGGGGGGTAGGTAAAGGTTTGTGGGAGGGGGGGAGACCCTTCGAGCGGCAGATTGTCGTGTCAAATAAACTAATTCATACATTTTGTAGACTCAATTTCTGATTAGAACCATAAAAACAGATTAAACAGTCCAGACACCATTAGTTTTGGATTTAGGCATTATACTTAAAATATTAGATTTAGGTGATCCACAATGTGGGCTTCAATTTACACCTAGATTTCCTCCAGAGTTTATAGGTTTACAGAGCAATATGGCAGTGCTTCAAGAGGAGTACATTGCACAGGCCTAGGGGGGAGGAGACAGGCAGGATAAAGGCATTATCTGCAAAGTATAGTAGGCCTGCCGTAGAGCATAGTTTTGCAGTGCAAGGCAAACATGATATTTAAATTTGCAGAGCTAAATTAGCAAAAGCAATGGAGAAGGTGCATATTTAGGGTAATTCCTGGTCACGCAGCTGTGCACATAGAGATTTACACACCACATACCAGGCCGGACCATGGATGGACAACTTTTAAATGAAAAACAAGTAAATATTTCCAAATGTTTGTTTTAGCTTTGTGCAGATTATACTCATTCGAGAGTATCTTTTGCAAGAACCTTTGGACCTTCATTGTTATCCTAGTCTGGGGAGAGCCCAAAATCATATATATTTTTGTAAATTATGAATGATAAATAATATATTTAATGTATAAATAAAAAAAACCACATACATTAAAAGGATATAAATGACAAATACATTAAAATAATTTTTTAAACAAGAGGTATATAGTGACAGATCATCTAAACTGTTGTTTTTATAGAAAACAAATATTTGTAGGATACAATGTGTCATTAAAAGGTTGAGATAGCAATACAGCAACCAGATCAGTTAAAATGATAGATAATCCCTTATTATGTCCATTTTTTTTTCTAGAAAAGCCGGTAATACAAGTCAAAATAGTGGAAATAACACATATTTTAAATATATATATATATATATATATATATATATATATATCTATATATATATATATATATATATATAGTCAGAGAAAATCCGGCACTCAGGTATAGCTGCAACGCTGTCAGGTGCCTTTCCCAGAGTAAACGTATCCAAAGCAAAAACGGATGGCACTCTGACAATAAATTAATGCAATAAAGACGCTAAAGAGACAGCCCTTATAATCGACGTTTCGGAGTCCTACTCCTTTATCAAGACATGTCTTGATAAAGGAGTAGGACTCCGAAACGTCGATTATAAGGGCTGTCTCCTTAGCGTCTTTATTGCATTAATTTATTGTCAGAGTGCCATCCGTTTTTGCTTTATATATATATATATATATATATATATACACACACACACACACATACATATATAGACACACATAAATATTGTTTTATATATATTATACTGTGTATATATATATATATATATATATATATATATATATAACTTTTTTTTTTAGAAACGTTGTTTGTTTGGTTTTTTACATGTTTTCCTCCTCTCTCCAGTGGCTATCACTGACCTGGGTAGCCTGGTGAAATGCAATTGGGTTAAGTGTTGAGATTTTAAGCTTTAGGCTTTCTAAATATAGAGGAGATTTTAAACCACACACTGAATAATAATTTTTGCTGCAGGGCTACAATATACAAAGTGGACTTTACAAGAAAACTATATAACCTACATAAAAAAGCTTTCCATGAACTTAAAATTTATATTATTATTATAGAATTTATAGAATTTTATATTTAAAACAATTACAATGGACACAATTAGATTATTATAATTAAATTTTACCTTATCCTATGTGTATAATGAATGACAATACTTTTTGCACATATGAAGAAATATAAGGAAACAAAAATATTTATAAAAATGTATACAGTTCTAATGCTGAATCGATACACTCTACACACTACAGACACTCTTTACAGACATAATTGTAAAACTTTGCAATTTATTCTGTACCAACAACTTTGTTTTACTTACCCAGGACACATTTTTACCCTTGGGAGCTTTTAGCATGGCAGCATGCAGCGATGAAAAGATCAGTAACAGTCCCACCAGCATGGGAAGTCCAAATTCCTCTGTATCCCCAAAATATAAACTCCTTCTGGCTTGTCAATACAGGCATATTAAACGGTGAACATGAAAACAAACGAAGCAGTTGGTCTCAACATTCCATCCAGAAAAAAATAAAACATAAAATAAAGATATATATACTGTATTATATATATATTTTTTTAAGTTCCGTTCATGTAAACTCAGCTCCTGAAACGTTCATTTTTGTTTTTGACCATGATGCCACAACAAAAAGCACCCAAAAAGAAATAATAGATTAAATAAGATGTTGGAACTCCATATAAAAAAAAATAAAATAAAAAATAATAATAATCTAATGTCAGAAACGCAGTCACTCGTCTGCTGTGACCAGCCGTGCTGATTACTCACAAAGCTTTAATAAAAGCTTTGAGGCTGGAGCTTATGCGAGAGAATTAAGACATAAATACTAGATGCTGCTACCATTCAGAAGACCTTGAAAGTTGCATGGTGATAGTATCATCCCACAGGCATCTGTGTTTTCTCTATGTATATATTTTTTTTTCTTAACCTCCGGACTAAATATAGGGGGAAAGAAGAAACTATGTTGAGCTGAAATAAATAATGCATGTAAACAGGTAGAGATTACCAGCCGGGCACCCTAGCAGAATGTCCCTGCCTCAGAGACTCACAGAGCACCTGTTGTTGATGTAACTCCACAATGGGATTGCCGTAACCTGACAACCAGTAAGGTTGGTTTGAATTTGAAAGGTAAGAAAAACAAGTATACAGTACTGTCATAAAGGGAAAGCTGGAATCACTGATCTGCCTTGTGTGTCTGTTTATCCCCTCGTCCATCCCTTACTTTTACTGCGCTTTGCTGTCAATCTAGATTAGCACAGCAGATCCAGGCTACATTTTGCAACTATCAGATGTGATTAGTGTGAGTTGATTGAAATCGGATCATACATCTCACTCACAGAGGCCAGTACCATTTAAGGCAGTAGCCTATTTATCCACATCAATTAAATTCAACTGAAATGAATATTAATTTGTGAAAATAGATCTATAAAACGGATTCCTTGCAATCAAGGGGCTAAATTTTGTTAAAGTTAAAAGTAAATAAAAAATTAAAAAACACACAGGGCTTGATGCAGAATTGTACACAGCTGGGGTTCAGAGATACGCCCCGGAATTGCGGGCATGGGAAAAAATGTGTGTAGTCAACACTATCCGTATGCGTGTTTTCATACCAGTCGTCATAACTTGGATCAGCCTATACTTGGTGCAAATAGTACTCCTGGAAACAGGCGTATCTGCGTTTATGTCCAACTCTGCACGACCAACAGTTCCATTGCCCTGTCCAAACTAAGCTTTGCCCACTGAGAACTTCTTTTTATAGCCCAGTTATGCCTCTTTAGTCGCAAGTGGAAATGCAATGGACATGCGTGAGGCTGTACACCGGCCGTATCTGCGTATATTCATTTAAGAAGAATGAGCAGTGACAAAAATATGCAAGATACGTTCCGCAAAGGGGCATACGCTCAGCTCTGCATGAGCTCCATGATATTAAAACAAAGGTTATATACATAAAACACTTAAAAAAAACAACGTATTCACCACTTAATATGACATTGAATATTATTTTCTTCTTTCTTGATTCGTTGTTTTCCAAAGGGGAATTCTCTGTTCTTTGCGCTTGATCGAATGTACATGAAAAACAAAATAAAAAATCCTAACGATGACCCAAAAAAGACCAACTGCAGCAAAATTGTCAATGCCAGGATGTCCTGGGACTCCCATTCACTCGACTTCCAAACACAAGTGACCAATGTGGGAAAGAGTGGCCGGGATGGTCGTGTTGTTGAGGTCATTCAGAGTGGGTGGGTTAGCTTTACACTGATTTCTTTCATTTTTATTTTAGACCAGGGATGGGAAACCTCAGGCCTAGGGGCTGTATAAGGCCCCCGGAATCATTTGGTCAGGCCCTCGGAGCTTTATTCTGCTAGCCTCATCTGGCTAGCAGGGTGCCTAGAATGGCACCCTGCAGCCAGAATCTATGCAGCAGTGCCACCTGGAGCGTCCTTAGGAAGCTTCAGACGGTCACACCGCTGCCCTTACAGCTCCCCGGAGCATCCTCAGGATGCTCCGGGCATTGCTGTAATCACTGGCTATTGTGGCCCTGCCGCCGTGTGACACCACAAGCAGAGATCGTGGCCTGCACCGGCCCCACAAATAATATTTCAAAAATCAAAAGGGCCGTCAGCAGAAAAAAGGTTCCCCACCCCTGTTTTAGACCATAACAGACTGATAAAGAAGAAAATAATATTTTATTTTATAATAAAGAGAAGAGTGGTTAATTTGAATATTATTTTACTCTTTTGGTATAACGGGAAGGAGCCCCTTTAAAGACCCCTGTCCAAAATACTGCTCCAGTTCCACATGCTTACTTATTACAGTGGTAACCAGTCCAGGCTAGCAACCACTGGGATTGGCTAACTATTTGGGGAGGGGGCACAGCACCTGTGATATGAGTAAAGGTAACTATCATTCACTTGCACTTTCCCACTATTCAACCCCATTGTATGACAGTTACCTCCTCCTCCTCAGAGCACAGGTGATGCTGAATCATTCATCTAAGTCAGGACGTGAATATAGTGATTTTGCTCACATACAGTACAGATGATAATTACATACAGTATGTCCTGACAAAAATCCATGGGCATTGTCTTGGCTTAACAACATATATCTACAACAAAACAGTCATCTAATATTGCCTATTAGGCTTAGGTATTTTGGGAAAAGTGATGAGTCGGCAAACCAGAATAGAATCAAGTAACATGTCAAGGAAAGTGCCCGGTATACTGAGAATTGTCACCACAACTATTCCTAACCTAGGATGTAGAGATCAGCAACATTTTCAAACCTGACTTGCCATCTGACCATGAAACACATGCTCATTTCACCAGCAGAATGTGACCTTCAGTGTTCCCAGTCCTACCACAACCACACAACAAAACAGAAAGAATGGACCATTGTCAGCCCACTGAAATAAGAATTTACCAATACAGTGCAGGACGTTACACAAAACGGAAAAGAGTGGAGCTTGGAGTCTGCATTGCGGGAACTCTGCATGTCTGTGATATGGCCTGTTCCGCTGCAAAACTCAATTCAGGTAAAATGTTATAATCGCTTTGATCGATGATGATTCTCCTTGCTTCCTCACCAGTATTCATAACCCAATCACACATAGGGCAAACACCCGGGTTTTTGCACATGAACGTGCATTGACCCAAGTTTTTGCTATGTGTGAATGCAAATGATCTGGGTCGAAGTCCTGGGTCCACGACCCGGCTCTGTCCCAAGGTCTGGGACGGAGACCCATGCAATTGCCGGGTCTTTGGTCTGAAAGGGCTATAAGATATCCCCCTAAAGCATCAGAAAGTAAAGGTCTTAGTATATATGTGTGTGTGTGTGTGGGGGGGGGGATCACGTGGCTCATCACAGTCCCCAGACCCAGCAAACCCACTCCATTATACTACACCACTTAACATTTGTACAGATAAAACTCAATTATGTTGTTACAACCATCATGAATCACCCATCCTCTTTGGTATATGAAGTCAGGACCCACAATAAGCACATTGGGTATGATGAAGAGTTTGAAGTAAATCTGGCGTATGTTGCTCCAAAGAACAGAACATAATACCAAAGTGTTTATTCGCCCACAAGCAGAGTACTACTCGTCTATGCTACTTGTCATTATCATCAGTGCACACTTACACCTATCACATACTAGATACAGAAGATACAGTCGTATTTTCGGTTGCATGCAATTCTGCATAGCCACCAGTATCGTTGATATGCCCTCATTGAACTTTGCCTATGTGAGAATGCCCATTTCAGCTTAGTTTCATCTCTTCTTCAGGGCCGCACTAAAGTCCATATATGCCTGGGCTGAAAATGATCAAAAGCCAATTATGAGAAGCAGAGAAGGTGTGGCCAGTGCTGTGTGGGCGTGACCAGTGCCATGAGGGTGTGACCACTGCTGTGTGGGTGTGGCCAGTGCCATGAGGGTGTGACCAGTGCTGTGTGGGTGTGGCCAGCGCCATGAAGGTGTGACCAGTGCTGTGTGGGTGTGGCCAGCGCCATGAAGGTGTGACCAGTGCTGTGTGGGTGTGGCCAGTGCCATGAGGGGGTGTCCAGTGCTGTGTGGGTGTTACCAGTGCTATATGGGCATGTACACCCCCTACACTATCAACCCCAATGTCTCCCTAAATATACAAAAGTAAAAATAATTTATCTGTCATGATGATGGGCCTATTTGTATGTGGAGGCCTGGAAACTGTACTCCCATCCACCCCAATTATAATCTGGCCCTGCTCTTAGTAATTTCTAGAAGTGATCAAAATGCGTTTAACACTGCATTGTCCGCACCCTGTATGCGCTCAGATCTGTAGCATGCGCCGAGAGAAAACACACAAGATAGGCTCTGCAAACCGGCGTACATTCATCGCTGCACCAGAGTTGCTCTTTTGTGAGATATGGTCATCATCTAATCAAGTTGGACATATGAAGCTGGTTGATTTGTAGGTGTGTTTGATGCTACACTTGTCCTGCGCCAGAAGCCTCACGCCAGTACGCTGTGCTGATGACATTCTAATGGACACTGCAGGAAAACCTTTAACAGGAGTGTGTGATAAACTGATGTATGTCTTGTTACCAAACAATGTGACTCCAAAACGTAAACAATTAAGCAAGAACATAAAACTAATTAGAGGGAACATTTCCTTCCAGCAATTAACATCAAAGGCAAAAGCTTCCAACTGGGACTTTCTGAGAAGTTTTACACTGCCCTTCTCATCGCAAATAAATGTTCTGCTATTGTTCTCACACACTAATGCATACTGGTTACTGCTCCCTATTCAATCTGCAGTCTGTACTAACCTAAATCATACAACCTGGATAGACGTGGCATAATGAGCTGGACCATCTGACTCTAATGACCTGTGGTAGAAGATTTGATAATAAAAGCTTTTAACTAGAAATATTATATATATAGTTGCTTCTAAAAACTCATCTGGTATTCTACTGAGTGTAAGGGCATGCAAGTGCCAGCATGCCCGGTCAGCCTCTACTTTGCAAAACATGCTGGGATTTGTAGTTTCCAAGCCGATTGAGAGCCAAAGGTTGGTTCTCAAAAACCCCACATCCTGCCCACCCTAGGAATTCAATGGAGGCCTCTTTACTTGGAAGCTTACTAGTTCCTCAAGTACAGTAAGCAGGGACCAGCAACCCCACAATAAAGGGTGATCTCTGCTAGCTTTGCTATTATTTGTGAGCATTAGACTAGGGATGGCCATAGGTGGGTCCATCAGTGATTACCATTGATGGCACAAAACCATCTATTGTCAACCATCGATGGTTTGCACCCATCGATGGCCACCGTTGCTGGGGCCCGGCAGGGCCCCAGGCCAATCAAAAACGGGGGGGGGGGGGCGGTTTTCACCGCCCGCCGGAGATCGGGGCTGAGCACCGGCCCGGCAAGAGAAAGAAAAACTATCGGCTCCCTGTCATCCATCAATGGCAGAGAACCACTGGCTCTCTGCCATCCATGGCAAAGAAGCACTGGCTCTCTGCCATCCATGGCAAAGAACCACTGGCTCTCTGCCATCCATGGCAAAACCATCGCCCATTGTCAGTTAACTATCGTGTCTCTGTCCCTCCTGCCTCAGCCATCTCTGCCTTGCTTACTTCCTGCACTCAGGTCCCCCTCTACCAACTCATGCCTCATGGCAAAGTTTGGTATAGTTTCTATTGAAGTGCGCCAAGCATCCATGTTTATTTATGGTCCTGCTCCACCAGGTAACTGCCAGGTAATTGACCCACTAATAGAGTAACAATGTATAATTTGAGTGCACAGTCTGGAACCTGACACCTAGAGGAAGGAGTGGGGCCCCCAGACAGTGGAGCCCACCGGGGAATTCCCCTGTACCCTGTGGACCAGTCCAACCCTGGGTGGGCGTCTCAATACATCTACAAGCAGCTGCAACATTTGCATATTTTTGCATAGCAGCTGGGTACAAATTGACAGCGTACAACTCTGAATCAGGCCCATAGGTAACAGTGATATCAGTTTGACACTCCCAGACTCCTTCACCTCCCCAGTCAGGTCCCTGTGTTAGTAATAGGGATAAGAGTGATGTCACTGTGACACTCCCAGGCTCCCTCACCTCCTCAGTCAGATCCCTGCGTTAGTAATAGAGATAAGAGTGATGTCAGTGTGACACTCCCAGACTCCCTCACCCCCTCAGTCAGATCCCTGCGTTAGTAATAGAGGTAAAAGTGATGTCAGTGTGACACTCCCAGACTCCCTCACCTCCCCAGTCAGATCCCTGCGTTAGTAATAGAGATAAGAGTGATGTCACTGTGACACTCCCAGGCTCCCTCACCTCCTCAGTCAGATCCCTGCGTTAGTAATAGAGATAAGAGTGATGTCAGTGTGACACTCCCAGGCTCCCTCACCTCCTCAGTCATGGAGTGATGTCAGTGTGACACTCCCAGACTCCCTCACCTCCTCAGTCAGATCCCTGTGTTAGTAATAGAGATAAGAGTGATGTCAGTGTGACACTCCCAGACTCCCTCACCTCCTCAGTCAGATCCCAGTGTTAGTAATAGAGATAAGAGTGATGTCAGTGTGACACTCCCAGGCTCCCTCACCTCCTCAGTCATGGAGTGATGTCAGTGTGACACTCCCAGACTCCCTCACCTCCTCAGTCAGATCCCTGCGTTAGTAATAGAGATAAGAGTGATGTCAGTGTGACACTCCCAGACTCCCTCACCTCCCCAGTCATGGAGTGATGTCAGTGTGACACTCCCAGACTCCCTCACCTCCTCAGTCAGATCCCTGCGTTAGTAATAGGGATAAGAGTGATGTCAGTGTGACACTCCCAGACTCCCTCACCTCCTCAGTCAGGTCCCTGCGTTAGTAATAGGGATAAGAGTGATGTCACTGTGACACTCCCAGACTCCCTCACCTCCTCAGTCAGATCCCTGCGTTAGTAATAGAGATAAGAGTGATGTCACTGTGACACTCCCAGACTCCCTCACCTTCTCAGTCAGATCCCTGCGTTAGTAATAGAGATAAGAGTGATGTCACTGTGACACTCCCAGACTCCCTCACCTCCTCAGTCAGATCCCTGCGTTAGTAATAGAGATAAGAGTGATGTCAGTGTGACACTCCCAGGCTCCCTCACCTCCTCAGTCAGATCCCTGCGTTGGTAATAGGGATAAGAGTGATGTCAGTGTGACACTCCCAGACTCCTTCACCTCCCCAGTCAGGTCCCTGCGTTAGTAATAGGGATAAGAGTGATGTCACTGTGACACTCCCAGACTCCCTCACCTCCTCAGTCAGATCCCTGCGTTAGTAATAGAGATAAGAGTGATGTCAGTGTGACACTCCCAGACTCCCTCACCTCCCCAGTCAGATCCCTGCGTTAGTAATAGAGATAAGAGTGATGTCAGTGTGACACTCCCAGACTCCCTCACCTCCCCAGTCAGATCCCTGCGTTAGTAATAGAGATAAGAGTGATGTCAGTGTGACACTCCCAGACTCCCTCACCTCCCCAGTCAGATCCCTGCGTTAGTAATAGAGATAAGAGTGATGTCAGTGTGACACTCCCAGACTCCCTCACCTCCCCAGTCAGATCCCTGCGTTAGTAATAGAGATAAGAGTGATGTCAGTGTGACACTCCCAGACTCCCTCACCTCCTCAGTCAGATCCCTGCGTTAGTAATAGAGATAAGAGTGATGTCAGTGTGACACTCCCAGACTCCCTCACCTCCCCAGTCAGATCCCTGCGTTAGTAATAGAGATAAGAGTGATGTCAGTGTGACACTCCCAGACTCCCTCACCTCCCCAGTCAGATCCCTGCGTTAGTAGTAGAGATAAGAGTGATGTCAGTGTGACACTCCCAGACTCCCTCACCTCCTCAGTCAGATCCCTGCGTTAGTAATAGAGATAAGAGTGATGTCACTGTGACACTCCCAGACTCCCTCACCTTCCCAGTCAGATCCCTGCGTTAGTAATAGAGATAAGAGTGATGTCAGTGTGACACTCCCAGACTCCCTCACCTCCTCAGTCAGATCCCTGCGTTAGTAATAGAGATAAGAGTGATGTCAGTGTGACACTCCCAGACTCCCTCACCTCCTCAGTCAGATCCCTGCGTTAGTAATAGAGATAAGAGTGATGTCAGTGTGACACTCCCAGACTCCCTCACCTCCTCAGTCAGATCCCTGCGTTAGTAATAGAGATAAGAGTGATGTCAGTGTGACACTCCCAGACTCCCTCACCTCCTCAGTCAGATCCCTGCGTTAGTAATAGAGATAAGAGTGATGTCAGTGTGACACTCCCAGACTCCCTCACCTCCTCAGTCAGATCCCTGCGTTAGTAATAGAGATAAGAGTGATGTCAGTGTGACACTCCCAGACTCCCTCACCTCCCCAGTCAGATCCCTGCGTTAGTAATAGAGATAAGAGTGATGTCAGTGTGACACTCCCGGACTATATATGCACTATATAAATAGCTGTTAATAATAACTGGTAATAAATATTTCATTAGATGAGACGTAAAGTCTATAAAAGGCTGTGCACAGTTCTCCAGAACAGATACACATGCATCAAAGATATAAATAGACAGCATGCATACATTGTATATCACACCATAGCAATAGCACAATTTACACCTTGCTAACCTGTAAATAACTAGTAAGTATGTAGCTATAGAAAGATACACGCAATGCGTGTGGCGCTGGAAAATGGGAACAAATATTTAACTCATTAGTTATATCTTGAACGATGACTAAACAGTTAAACAAGAAAATATGAGCCCTATATTATTAATGCACATTTAATCGGCACTGAATATTACCAGCAATACTGTGCATATATCAAGCCTAATCAACTTTCTCCATTTCTTATTGTCATACGGTTCTTTCACTTATCACTCAGGTCTGTGCAGTTTGCCTGAATGTATATAAACAAAAGAAAGATATTTTAATAAGTTTAAATGTAAACTCAATGTTTACTGTACGTAAGATTAGTCTGCAGTAAATTACTCATTAAAGAAATACTGTGTTACAGCTAATAAAGTATCTGCTGATTCAGAGATGTAACTATTGCCGCCGCCGCTGCTGCGTCTGGGTATGCAGATGCTATGCAAAAATATGCAAATGTCGCAGACGCCAGGAGATTTATTGAGCAGCCCGTAGGTCGGCTTTGCAAATCCAAGCATCTGCGAATAAAGAGCCGACATAGGTCGCAGATCATTCAATTATATTGCAGTACTGAGTGAGCCTATGGTCGCGCAGAATGGCGTGGGAACTGAGACGCCGAAGCCATATTTCTTGTGTATGGGATTGCGGGTGCAGGATGTGACACACACCTAAAACGGTCGCGACATGCCAACGTTATATGTGCCGCCACTCCTCGTTGCCTCCTCAAAAAGCTCCCTCACTGTCAATCACATTGTGTCACGCTCCAGCCCTTAAAAACCACTTTCTTATCTCTCCGGTTTTCTGTCCAGGCTAGCGCTTAGGTTCGCTTGTGCTGTGCATCACTCCAGGATAGCACAGAGGTCCGCTCACGCTGCACATCGCTCCCGACTGGTGCTGAGGTCTGTCTGTGCTGCTCCTGCCCCGTCTGTTAGGTGTCCTGTCACCGAGCATGGAGATGGATCTCTGCAGACCCTTGCTCACAGCGAATCTTCCCAGCATGATGGTACACAACTGACGCTGCTAGACAACCACCGGGGCATTAGTAGACATTAGTAGACTACGGGCACTAGAGTGTGCCCGGAGTCTACTGCGCATGCGCAGAACACCGGAAAAATGGCTGTGGCGGCCATTTTCCGGTGTTCTGAGCAGCACTGACACCCGACGCGGGACCACAGCCAGGTGAGTTTGAAATAAAATGGGTGCAGGAAGTGCGGTGCGGGGCCCCCCTGGACCCGGGGGCCCATGTGCCCCGCACACACCGCACCCATTATAGATACGCCCCTGATCCAAGCCCTGGAGATCCTCCCCTATAAATTCCATTTCCTGACTGCCCACTATTGCCAGTACAACGTCGCTTCTTGGTGAAGTTACAGCTCTGTGCTGAGCTCCCAAATACTCTGTATCTGAACGGTCCCAGGGCCTGATTCACTACGGATCGCTATTGCGATTACAGCTGTGATTATGCACGGATGTCTGCTGCGAAAATATGCTACTGAATGCAATCGCAAAGCCATCGCACAGTTTGGTATAAACAACAACTGAACTTCTTGACCAGGACTGCTTTATGCACTGAATCGCTGCCACATGATTGGCTGATTAAATATTTACATTAACAAATTTGAGTGTTGAATGTTAATAGGCCATCCTTCAAATATCTAAAATTAGACGTGTTTTGGTTTTGGAAAAACCACCCTCGAAAGGTTTTGGTTTTTGCAAATCCATCCTCATTTGTGGTTTTTTCCCTTCATTAAAACTAATAATAAAAACAGGTAAAATCATGTAATTTGGGACTGTTTTTGTTCCTACAGTATTATTAACATAAATAACATTCATTTCCAGTAATTTCCAGTCAATTTTGACCACCTCACAGCTCACAATATTCTTTTAACCCATACTGGCCAAAGGCTGCAGAGAGCTGACTTGCTAAATCAAGCGGCAGAGCAGAGGCACAAACACATGGCAGTTTAAAAAACAATGTAGCACATCGAGGAAACATAGTAGCACTGCAGGGGCAGAAAGGATGAAAGTTTAATTTAAACTATACAATGCAATGCTATTTTTTCATTATTCAAGAACTAAATCAGAGGCCCGAGAACAACACAGGTAAATGGAGATGGAGTATTTAGTGGAAGTCAGGTAAAGTGTTCTTTACACAAACACTGGCAATTGTTTTCACGCACAGGTCTCCTTGGGATGCAGATAATGTGGGATACATCATACCACGGCACACAGAACAATAATATACGCTGTGTCACTCGTCTCAACACACATTTCTTTAAATACAATATTTTTAAACTGAATTAGAAAAGACTGCAGGTTATTTTCTTCTTGGTGTGCAGCAGCCTAAGACACAGGTAGGGTATTTTTGGACAGATAAACAATATACTGCAGTGATAGATTTCATTGAGAAAAAAAAATGCGCGTTCACTTTAACAATCAATCAAGAGCACCACACACACAAACCTGTTTGTTTGCAGCGTGAGAGTGTGCAGTGTGTGTGACAAGCACACATACAATGATGCCTGAAGTCACCCTTCCCACACCCACTGCATCTACCTATTCCAACAACTACAACTCTTTCTGCCCTGATGTCTATCTAATGGCGTTTTGACTAAGTACACACTACACAGCCCACAGTGGACGCTCTCTCCCTCCATTCTCCTGTGTGAAATTGGTATCCTCCTAATGGCATTTTTAGTACACAGCCCACAGTCCCACCTTCTACCGTCTTTCTGTGTGAAATGGCGCCCTATTACTAAGGAGGGACTTTTATATGCAATCCAAGATATGACGCCGGGAAGATGATGTTTTGCCTCATTCTGCGATCCGAATGTGGCGCGAAGACCTGAGCCGGGACTCTGATACACTCAGATCCCCTAAGTTCGGGTGTGTTAGATTTCTGGGGAAACCAAAGTGCTCATCTCTACTTAATATATATTCTAGCTTTAATAAATGATCTCTGTACCATGCACTTGTATGGAGGGAGTCCCTTCTGTGGCATATATTTTCTCATGCAGCGAGGTGAGACATATGGCAAATGGATAAGGCAAAGAGCTATAATGAAATGCACCATTAAGCCCAATCTGACTACTACTCACAATGCACAAATTATTCTAGTAACCAGTACACAATACAGAAAGCTATGTTATTTATATACAAGTACAGCACAGCGATCGCAAGCGGGTCGATGGTCCCCCACTGCACTTGCGCCGCCTCCGGCGTGCGCATGCGCAAGACCCGTACAGCGACAGCTGCTCCGTCGCTAAGGGTCTCGCTACAAGACGGGGCGGCAGTCAATGTTTACCCTTAGGAACGCCTGGCGTTTGTGGGCGGCCCTACTGACATCACTAGTGATGTCAGTAGTGGACATCCTGCTCTATTGGAGCAGGAAGTCCACTCGGGCTTGCGAGAGCTGAGAGCCTACCACAGGGTCTCCTCACAAGTCCGATGGTCGCGATAATCGCGACGGGCTCCAGGCTGCTCGCAAAAGCTGTGGGTGGTCACCCACAGCTTAGCGAGCGGCCTGATGAAAAAAAAAACCACCCATCAGACCTGCTCGCTGCCTCGGGCAGCGTGGGGGTCTGAATCAGGCCCAGAGTGCACTCTAGTGGCCAAAATATAATAGAATCATAGTGATTGAGATACAATATAGAGCATCTTTATGACTGATATACCGTACAATAGAGAGCATTCTACTAACTGATACAGATGACAGAAAATATCCTAGTGACTGATATACAATTCAGTGAGCATGCCTGGGACTAATGAACAATACAAAGTGCAACCAAGTGACCAACATACAGTGCATAGAGCATCTCAGTGACCAATATACAATACAGAGAGGCCAATATAAAATCCACAAGTGTTCCGCAGCGCCTTACAAAGTACATAAACAAATAAGTAAACAGCGACTTACAAAACAATACAATTCAAAGCAGGACACGAACATGGATATTAAACATAGCTATATTAGCGACCTTTACACCCACACAAGCACCCAAGTGTTAGTTGCCCTAGTGGGGAGTGAGATAAATTAAAATACAGTAGGGAAAAGCACAAGAGGGTAGAGGGCCTTGTTCGAAATAGCTTACATTCTAAAAGGGAGGGGCAGACAAACAGGAGTGACACAGATGGGGTAGGCAGGGAGGAAGTAAGATGTAGCAGCAAGTTAGGATGAGAGCTGGAAAGCTTTAATGAAGTAGTGGGTCTTACTAATATACAATTCAAAAAGCATGTTAATGACCAATATACAATACACAAAGCAAATTAAACAGTATACAATACAGAGACCATTCCAGTGATATTTACACAATACAGAGAACATATTGACTGATATACAATACATAGAGCATCATCATAATAAATATACAATATAGAGAGTTTCCAAGTGACCAATATACACTACAGAGAACTTCTTAATGACTGATATACAGTACAGAAAGCATCATAATATGCAATACACCAAAGAAAGTCTGGTGTACACCAATACACCAAAGTAAGTCTGGTCCTTTATGGAAAGGTGCTACTCTTGTTATTACAAAAAAAAAAAAACAAAGCAAAAATAGCCAATTTGAGTTTTTTTTATTAGTGCATCTAGACAAACTGGTAAACATCATAGGAAAAAAGTAAACACTTAGGGCTCTATTTACTACAATCCGCATATTGAATGCGGATTGTAGTGTGATATTACCGAGTGAATTCGCATTGCGAATTCAGGCAATATCACAGGGATTTACTATAAATCCCTTGCAGGGACAGAGCTTGCGATAAAGCTCTGTCCCTGCGGATCCCATCCGCACTCTAGTCGCGGTATTTTCGGAAAAAATACCGCGACCAAGAGCCCGCGCATGCCCCGACCCACCGTCGCTGCTACCCCCCACTGATGCTAAGCCCCGCCCCCGGTGCTAAGCCCCGCCCCCCGTGATCGTGGACCCCCGCGACCCCCCCTCCCTTCATTACACTTACCTGCATCCTCCTGGCCTCCGGTGATCTTCTCCGGGCTTCCCGATCAGGTGATCTCCCATACTGCACTGGGGCCCGATCACCTGATGACCGGGCAGCAGTGCACTGTGTGAGACCAGCTGACCAGGGAGGAGCCATCACCGGAGGCCCGATCACCGGTCCCTGGATTCAGGTAAGTAAAAAAAAATGTTTCATTTTTTTTTTCTTTTTTTTACAACAATCAGCTTGCGGTCTGCTTAGACCACATAGCTGATTACTGGTACCGGCTCCCGCCTCTGCTCTCCCCGTTAGAACAGAGTGGGAGCCCGGTAACCCTCCAGGTGGCGTTATTATCACAGGGCTTCCCCCGGTATTTTTTTACAATTTATTTTTAGTAACTATGGTCGGATCACATTTCCCATAACAATTATGGGAAATGCGATTTGCTTTACTAAAAATAAGTGATAATTAGGGGTTGGAGTAGAATTTTACTAATTCTACTCCAATTGCCCTATAGTAACTACAAGTGAAACTAAAATAATGTGAAAAGGGTGTGAAAACACCCTTTTTCACTTTATTTTAGTAAAAAATATGAGATATGGTAAGAACTTACCCTTGTTATCTCTATTTCTACGAAGTCCATAGGGTTCCACAGGATACCTTGGGGTATAGGTGTGACGTCAGTCGCAGGGCACCAAAGAGTTAAGCTTTCAGCCTCCCAGGATGCACTAGGTCCCCCTCCTATACCCCGCCCCCGGGCCAAGGCACCTCAGTTAGTTACCAAGCCATAGGCCGGAGGAGGAGAAGGAAGAGAGAGAACAAAGATCTGGACACATACAAGAATCACATTCTCACCAGAGGGAGACGGAAAACCGGTGACCAGAGCAAAGCCCATCTGCAGCACAGGTGCGACAGGGCGGGAGTCCTGTGGAACCCTATGGACTTCGTAGAAATAGAGATAACAAGGGTAAGTTCTTACCATATCTCATATTTTCTACTTCAGGGTCCATAGGGTATCCACAGGATACCTTGGGGATGTCCCAAAGCAGTATCCTTTAAGGGTGGGGACGCTCCTGTGCAGAAAGGAGAATCCGCCGCCCGAAGGAAGCATCCTGAGAGGCGAAGGTGTCAAACCTGTAATACCTCACGAAGGTATGGACAGAAGACCACGTAGCAGCCTTGCAGATCTGAACTGCCGAGGCACCACGTCGAGCTGCCCACGAAGGACCCACAGACCTAGTGGAATGAGCCTTCAGAGAAGGAGGGACCGGTAGGCCTTCATGAAGATAAGCTTCAGAAATAGCCATACGGATCCAGGCTGCCAAAGTTTGCTTTGAAGCAGGCCAACCCTTTTTACGGAAGCCAAAGAGGACAAACAAAGCGTCCGACTTCCTAAACGAAGAAGTGCGGTCAACATAAGTCCTTAAGGCCCGCACAACATCCAAAGAGGCCTCACCCACGGAAAGACCCGGTGAGTTAAAGGCCGGAACAACTATTTCCTCGTTAATATGAAACTGGGAAACAACTTTGGGAAGAAACTCGGGCCGAGAGCGGAGCACTGCCCTGTTCCCATAAAAAACCAAGAAAGGGGGTCTACAAGAAAGAGCCCCTAACTCAGAAACACGTCTGGCCGAAGCAATGGCCAGAAGGAAAACAGTCTTAGCTGTTAGCCATTTAAGATCCACTGAGCCCAGTGGTTCAAACGGCGGTCCTTGGAGAGCCCTCAGGACCACAGCCAAATCCCAAGGCGCCACAGGTGGAACAAAGGGCGGCTGAATGCGGAGAACACCCTGCATAAAGGTGCGCACATCCGGGATTGTAGCAATCCTACGGTGAAACCAGACAGATAGGGCCGAAACCTGTACCTTCAAAGAAGCAAGGCGAAGCCCATGATCTAGTCCCGCTTGCAGGAAGGCGAGAATCCGAGACAGACGAAACTCCCGCGGTGCATAACCTCTCGGTCGACACCACTGGAAGAACGTATGCCACACGCGATGGTATATCCTCGCGGAAGACGGTTTCCGAGCTCGTAACATGGTACTCACCACAGAGCTGGAAAACCCCCGGGACCTCAGCATGGCCGTCTCAACAGCCACGCCGTCAAAGACAGCCGAGTCAGGTCCGGGTGAAGGCAAGGACCCTGAGACAGAAGGTCCGGTCGTAGCGGCAACCGCAGAGGAATGTCCACGGACAGACCCTGAAGGTCTGAGAACCAGTGCCGTCTGGGCCACGCGGGAGCTATCAACAGGAGCGTCCCTCCTTCCTGTTTGAATTTCCGGATTACCCATGGAAGAAGGGAGACCGGAGGGAACAGGTATGCGAACCGGAACGTCCACCGGACGGACAGAGCATCCACCAGAGACGCCCCTTCGTCTCTTGTGCGAGACCCGTACACCGGCAACTTGTTGTTGTGCCGGGACACCATGAGGTCGATTTCTGGAAGACCCCACCTGTCCACCAGTAGTTGAAAAACGTCCGGGTGCAGGGACCATTCCCCCGGATGAACGTCCTGGCGACTTAGAAAGTCCGCCTCCCAATTGAGCACTCCCGGGATGAAGACCGCTGATATGGCCGGAAGATTGCGCTCCGCCCAAACCAGGATCCGAGAGACCTCTACGAGAGCCGCCCGACTGCGAGTTCCTCCTTGCCTGTTTATGTAGGCCATGGTGGTAGCGTTGTCCGACTGGACCTGCACCGGGCGACCCTGGAGAAACCGCTGTGCCTGCTGGAGAGCATTGAAGACCGCACGGAGTTCCAAGATATTTATTGGAAGCTCCGCTTCTGTCGGCGTCCACCTGCCCTGGAACAAGTGTGGACCCGAAACTGCTCCCCAGCCCCGAAGACTGGCGTCCGTTGTCAACAGGACCCAATTTGGAACCCAGAACGGACGTCCCTTGTTGAGGTGGGTCGTCTGTAACCACCACGTAAGGGACAGGCGAACCTCCTGGGTGAGCACAATCGTCTGGGACTTCAGAGACTGAGTCAGCCCGTTCCATTTGGACAGGATCAGGTGCTGCAGAGGTCTGGAGTGAAACTGGGCGTATTCCACCATGTCGAACACCGACACCATGGAGCCCAGTAACCTCATCGCCGAGTGTAAGGACACCCGGCGGCTGTGCAGACAACTGCGCACCCTTGACTGTAAAGCAGAGATCTTGTCCTCCGTCACGAAGATCCTTTGCTGTCCCGAGTCCAATAAGGCTCCAAGATGCAGAATCCTCCGAGACGGGATTAGAGTGGACTTCTGCCAGTTGATTAGCCAGCCGTGCCGTTGCAGCAGTGCAATGGTCAGGTCCAAGTGGCGTAACAGGAGCTCTGGAGATCCTGCCACCAATAACAGGTCGTCCAAATACGGCAACATGCGGACTCCCTGCAGCCGCAGAGAAGCCGCCATGACCGCCATCACCTTGGTGAAAACACGTGGTGCTGTTGCCAGGCCAAAAGGTAACGCCCGAAACTGGAAGTGGTCGCTGCTGATTGCAAACCTGAGGAACTGTTGATGGCGCCAAAGAATAGGGACATGCAGGTAAGCGTCCTGTATGTCCAATGACACCAAGTAGTCCCCAGGTTCCAGCGCCAGAATGATGGACCGTAGGGTCTCCATCCGAAACTTCGGGACCCGCAAAGACTTGTTGAGTGCTTTGAGGTTGAGAATCGGACGATATGACCCATTGGGTTTCTGTACCAAAAATAGATTTGAATAGAAACCCTGGCCCCTCTGGGAGAATGGAACCGCCACTATAACTCCAGCCTGGAGCATAGTGTGCAATACCTTCCGCAGCTCCGTAGCCTTGTTCCGGTCTGATGGGAGACCCGTGGTGAAGAAGCGAGCCGGGGGTCTGTGCCGGAAGGAGAGGGCGTATCCGTGGGAAACCACCTCCAGAACCCAAGTGTCTGTCGTAGTGGTCGACCAACACTGGGCGAACTGTAGCAGGCGGCCTCCCACCCTGGGATCCCCCAAAGGGAGGCCCGGACCGTCAGGCCGCAGGCTTGTCATCTGGCTTGGGGGCCGGACGTCTGGTACTCCATGCCTGCTTCCGGGGCTTGACCGATTTCTTAGGGCCAGCCTGTCGAGGAAACGACTGTGGTTTGGGCCTGCCCTGGGCCCTAGATGACCGAAAGGACGATGGTCCCGAACCAGAAGGAGCAGCGGCCGACGGGAGACAGGCAGATTTGGCTGCCGCCAGCGTGGCCACAATCTTATCCAGATCCGGACCGAAGAGAACTTCTCCGGTAAACGGCAACGCTTCCAGACCTTTCTTGGAATCTGCGTCCGCCTTCCAGGATCGCAGCCACAAGGTGCGACGAGCAGCTACCGCTGCTGAAGAAATTCTAGACACCAGAGTACTAATGTCTAGAGCCGCCTCGTTGATGTAGGTGGCCGAATCACGGAGATTGCCAATCAACTCCGCCTGATCGGCCGGACAGTCGGATTCAAAAGAAGCCTCTAATGAATCCGCCCAGCGCTCCATCGCTCTGGCAACCCAGCAAATGGCCATAGCCGGCCGTGCTGCCCCCCCTGCAAGGGAATAAGCGGACTTCAGGCAGATTTCTACCTTGCGGTCCGTAGCATCCTTAAGGGAGGACATGGATGGCATCGGCAATGTGGCACTACGGACAAGACGGGTCACGTGAGAATCCACCTGTGGAGGGGATTCCCACTTAGCAAAATAATTATCCGCGAATGGATAAGCCACCGCCAGGCGTCTCTGCGGCTGGTATCTTTTGCCAGGTTGTTTCCACGCCTCCTCTAAATGGTCCACCAACTGACCCGAAAGAGGAAAGACTGTGGCATCGCCCTTCACATCTTTGAAAAAGGCATACTTAGATTTAGCCGCTGGGGGAACTTCGTCCTCAATCACCAAGGCTGTGCGGACCGCCCGAATAAGTCCAGGAATATATACTTTGGACTTAGCATCAGCGTCCTTAGTATGGAGAGGTTCCTGATCGTAAGCATCTAGAATCTCCCCATCATCAGACGTCCCTTCGTCATCCTCATAAGGAGCGGACAGAGACGCCACCGGCCTTTTATGAGACCGCATCACAGACTCCCCTTGCAACACATCCGACAAGTGCTGTACAGAACTCGTCAGGGAGTTAACCCACGCTGGCTCCTGAGAACCCGGGAGCGGGGAAATAGGGAGACTATGGGGTACCACCAATTGTCGTGGGAACCCCTGCATGGGTGACGACACCACAGACTGCTGGGACAAACCCATCGGAGTAAACGCGGGCTGCGGAGCTAACTGGCCCACTAAAGCTGTTAACGCCTGAGCGAAACAAGCCCAGGGCGGCTCCTGTACCGGTGCTGTAACCGTAATAGGCCGCGCCATGGACAAACACTGCCGGCAAAGGCCCTCCGCGCTACCCTCCCCCTCCGCTAACGGTACTTTGCACGTGGTACACTGTAGCCGGAGGGGAAAATCACTTTCAGACATGATGGCACCACGTATGTGACCTCTCTCACCAATTAAGTATTAAATAGGCGAGAGACCACCCTGCAGCACCGCACCGCAAGGGCTTTAGCAGAAAGAACAGGGACAGTAATAAAGCTGACAGTTTAGAGAAGAAAAGTTACAGGCAGCAGCGCTAGCACAGTCACATACAATGCAGAGAAATAACAATTCCTGCACTAACAGCGCTGATCACTCAACTACACAGACACAGGGCCTGGTAGGACACAGCGCTGCATACACAGACCTGACCACAGCGGAGGAGAGGTATGCGGGGGGACCCAGACCACGATGCTTCCGTCCAGCGCTTCCAGCAGCGTTCACCATGCGTTCTGGAGAAGATGGCCGCCGAGGAGCAGAGAGGAGGCTGGCCTGGGGGAGGAGCGCTGCCACAGGACCAGTCGGCAGCATGCAGAGAGGGCTGTGTGCAGCGGGGGAGGCGCCGGCTGTGAGACAGGGAAGGCGCGCTCCCCTGGCATGCATTTAACCCCTGGGACGCCGCAGCGCTACCGCTCTGCTGCGGTCCGCTGTCCCAGGGGGTAGTGGAAGCGCAGGTTGGTCGCCTGGCTCCACGCTGCAGCCAGTCCCCAGGGAGCCCCCTGCCTGGGGACTTAGGACCATGTGATCAGCGGGGACCCACCGCGGGACCCCGCTGCTTACCTCTGTCCCCCTTGAATCCGGCCATGGTCCGGAGCATCTGGGGTCACCGCTAGCTGTGACCCCAGACGCCCACCAGCATCCCCGGATCAGTACCGGCGTTCTGGTACCGGCGGGGTGTAGGGAAGACAGCATGGACGTCAGGACTGACTGTCCATGCTGTTCATCCAGATGTGCAGCCACAGCTGCATGAAGAATAAGCTTCAGGGGCTCTTCTAGCCCCCACTCCAACAGGTGCACCCGACTCCGGCCGGGCACCAAACTAAAACTGAGGTGCCTTGGCCCGGGGGCGGGGTATAGGAGGGGGACCTAGTGCATCCTGGGAGGCTGAAAGCTTAACTCTTTGGTGCCCTGCGACTGACGTCACACCTATACCCCAAGGTATCCTGTGGATACCCTATGGACCCTGAAGTAGAAATAATGTTAATAAATAGAGCCCTTAGGGACAGAACAATGGCAACATGATGTACATCAATCAGTATACTAGCAGTCATCCACTGGATATAAAAGCATAATATGTAACTGCAGCGTTCGACATGGTCGGATAATCCATTAGGCAACCTAGGAACACATCAAGGACCTAATGGGCACTAATGGCCCCATATTGCCCTAAATTACTTTTCCTTCGGAGGTTGGAAAAGGGACCAAACCAACATGTTATATGGGGCCAGATGAGGTCATGATATAGTTGCAGCCATATAACTCATGGCAGCTGCTGATGGCAGAGAGACAGATGTTGGGTACTCTCTGTTTTATACACAACTGGGGAGCATCTTCTACCCAATATTGCACCATCATGCCCCCCTTCCCATCTCCCAAGGAGGAGAAAAAAAAGATAGGATAGGTAAGTGTACTGTACACTACACCCCCCAACATATCCTGACTACTGAATAAAATCCTAACAAAACTAGAGCCGTAACTAGACTTTATGGTGCCTTGTGCCAGATGAGCATTGGCACCCCCCAATTTTTTAAATAGGGAGAAAACACACCCAAAAAAGGGCCATGGCCTCATGGGGAAAGGCCAGGGAAGAGATAAGGGAGGCCGGGAGATGCAGGGGATAAAAGAAGAGGAAGTTACAAGTGAGAATGATAAGATACAGAAAATTGACAGGCCCAAACAGCGCCCCCTGCCCTGCGGTGCCCTGTCCAATAGCACTGGTCGCACCACCCTAGTTACGGCCCTGAACAAAACTATATGACCTTCTCTGCAGACAACATGATCTAATAAACAAGAACAAAATGCAGTTACAGTATATTACATATTATACAGACATATAACACTACAACAAGTCAATATGACCTGACCACAGGACAAAATCATAATACAATTCTAGTACTCTATACGAACATTGAGAAATTACACCTACAGTACCTAGTATGACCAGATAACTAGACGTGATCATAATATGATTGCACTCTAAACACGCAGAGGACGTTACACTTCCCATACATCACTGGACGTTATTGTAATACAATTTTATTACACTCTATAGAGCCATCGCACATTACATCAGTCAATATTAAGTGTTTACTGGACATGACCATAATACAATTCTATTACAATATACAGACATACAACACTACACATCACAATATGACCTGACCACTGCATGTGATCATAATACATTTATAATACACTATGGGGCCAATTCATGACGTTAATTATCGGGGTCTGTTCGTACCTTGATAATTAACATTCTAACTCACCATGGAATCCGGAGCAATTCAGCATTTCGCCGGCACGGTGACAGCTGATAAAAAAATTAGCTGTCCTGCGAGCGGTTTCCCTGCTCCTACAGGTCACGCATGCGCACAAAATCCCTGACATCCGGCGGAAGGAGCCAGATGGGGGCGGAAGGATCCCAAAGAATCCCTTTTCGCAATCTGGGACTCCTTCCCATAGGGAAGAAGTGGGTTGCGAGCCCAGAGCGGTAGCACTTGCCTTCTGAAGATGGCGAATGCTCCCGCAATCAAGCTCCGAAAATATTGTATTTTCAGAGCTTGATTAATTCTGTCCCCATACTAGTGTATGGGGACAGCGGGCCATTCCACCACAGGAAGGTAAGTAGGAGATACCTGTTATACTAGTGTATGGGGACAGCCGGCCATTCCACCACAGGAAGGTAAGCAGGAGATATCTGTGATACTAGTGTATGGGGACAGCGGGCCATTCCGCCACATGAAGGTAAGCAGGAGATATCTGTGATACTAGTGAATGGGGACAGCGGGCCATTCCGCCAGAGGAAAGTAAGTAGGAGATATCTGTGATACTAGTGTATGGGGACAGCAGGCCATTCCGCCACAGGAAGGTAAGCAGGAGATATCTGTGATACTAGTGTATGGGGACAACGGGCCATTCCGCCAGAGGAAGGTAAGCAGGAGATATCTGTGATACTAGTGTATGGGGACAACGGGCCATTCCGCCAGAGGAAGGTAAGCAGGAGATATCTGTGATACTAGTGTATGGGGACAACGGGCCATTCCGCCAGAGGAAAGTAAGTAGGAGATATCTGTGATACTAGTGTATGGGGACAGCAGGCCATTCCGCCACAGGAAGGTAAGCAGGAGATATCTGTGATACTAGTGTATGGGGACAACGGGCCATTCCGCCAGAGGAAGGTAAGCAGGAGATATCTGTGATACTAGTGTATGGGGACAACGGGCCATTCCGCCAGAGGAAGGTAAGCAGGAGATATCTGTGATACTAGTGTATGGGGACAACGGGCCATTCCGCCACAGGAAGGTAAGCAGGAGATATCTGTGATACTAGTGTATGGGGACAGCGGGCCATTCCGTCACAGGAAGGTAAGTAGGAGATATCTGTTATACTGGTGTATGGGGACATCGGGCCATTCCGCCACAGGAAGGTAAGCAGGAGATATCTGTGATACTAGTATATGGGGACAACGGGCCATTCCGCCACAGGAAGGTAAGCAGGAGATATCTGTGATACTAGTGTATGGGGACAACGGGCCATTCCGCCAGAGGAAGGTAAGTAGGAGATATCTGTGATACTAGTGTATGGGGACAGCAGGCCATTCCGCCACAGGAAGGTAAGCAGGAGATATCTGTGATACTAGTGTATGGGGACAACGGGCCATTCCGCCAGAGGAAGGTAAGCAGGAGATATCTGTGATACTAGTGTATGGGGACAACGGGCCATTCCGCCAGAGGAAGGTAAGCAGGAGATATCTGTGATACTAGTGTATGGGGACAACGGGCCATTCCGCCACAGGAAGGTAAGCAGGAGATATCTGTGATACTAGTGTATGGGGACAGCGGGCCATTCCGTCACAGGAAGGTAAGTAGGAGATATCTGTTATACTGGTGTATGGGGACATCGGGCCATTCCGCCACAGGAAGGTAAGCAGGAGATATCTGTGATACTAGTGTATGGGGACAGCGGGCCATTCCGTCACAGGAAGGTAAGTAGGAGATATCTGTTATACTGGTGTATGGGGACATCGGGCCATTCCGCCACAGGAAGGTAAGCAGGAGATATCTGTGATACTAGTATATGGGGACAACGGGCCATTCCGCCACAGGAAGGTAAGCAGGAGATATCTGTGATACTAGTGTATGGGGACAACGGGCCATTCCGCCAGAGGAAGGTAAGCAGGAGATATCTGTGATACTAGTGTATGGGGACAACGGGCCATTCCGCCAGAGGAAAGTAAGTAGGAGATATCTGTGATACTAGTGTATGGGGACAGCAGGCCATTCCGCCACAGGAAGGTAAGCAGGAGATATCTGTGATACTAGTGTATGGGGACAACGGGCCATTCCGCCAGAGGAAGGTAAGCAGGAGATATCTGTGATACTAGTGTATGGGGACAACGGGCCATTCCGCCAGAGGAAGGTAAGCAGGAGATATCTGTGATACTAGTGTATGGGGACAACGGGCCATTCCGCCACAGGAAGGTAAGCAGGAGATATCTGTGATACTAGTGTATGGGGACAACGGGCCATTCCGCCAGAGGAAGGTAAGCAGGAGATATCTGTGATACTAGTGTATGGGGACAACGGGCCATTCCGCCAGAGGAAAGTAAGTAGGAGATATCTGTGATACTAGTGTATGGGGACAGCAGGCCATTCCGCCACAGGAAGGTAAGCAGGAGATATCTGTGATACTAGTGTATGGGGACAACGGGCCATTCCGCCAGAGGAAGGTAAGCAGGAGATATCTGTGATACTAGTGTATGGGGACAACGGGCCATTCCGCCAGAGGAAGGTAAGCAGGAGATATCTGTGATACTAGTGTATGGGGACAACGGGCCATTCCGCCACAGGAAGGTAAGCAGGAGATATCTGTGATACTAGTGTATGGGGACAGCGGGCCATTCCGTCACAGGAAGGTAAGTAGGAGATATCTGTTATACTGGTGTATGGGGACATCGGGCCATTCCGCCACAGGAAGGTAAGCAGGAGATATCTGTGATACTAGTATATGGGGACAACGGGCCATTCCGCCACAGGAAGGTAAGCAGGAGATATCTGTGATACTAGTGTATGGGGACAACGGGCCATTCCGCCAGAGGAAGGTAAGTAGGAGATATCTGTGATACTAGTGTATGGGGACAGCAGGCCATTCCGCCACAGGAAGGTAAGCAGGAGATATCTGTGATACTAGTGTATGGGGACAACGGGCCATTCCGCCAGAGGAAGGTAAGCAGGAGATATCTGTGATACTAGTGTATGGGGACAACGGGCCATTCCGCCACAGGAAGGTAAGCAGGAGATATCTGTGATACTAGTGTATGGGGACAACGGGCCATTCCGCCACAGGAAGGTAAGCAGGAGATATCTGTGATACTAGTATATGGGGACAACGGGCCATTCCGCCACAGGAAGGTAAGCAGGAGATATCTGTGATACTAGTGTATGGGGACAACGGGCCATTCCGCCACAGGAAGGTAAGCAGGAGATATCTGTGATACTAGTGTATGGGGACAACGGGCCATTCCGCCACAGGAAGGTAAGCAGGAGATATCTGTGATACTAGTGTATGGGGACAACGGGCCATTCCGCCACAGGAAGGTAAGCAGGAGATATCTGAGATATCTGCTTTACCTTCTTGATGAATGGCCCGAACACTTAATTTTTACAATTGCAGGTGAAAATGTTAATTTTCACCTGCTTTTGTAAAAATGAAGTGATGATGAATAGGCCTATATATATCACATCATCATCTGTCCACTGAATATGATCAGAATATAATTTTACTGCATCGTAACTACTCATAATTAGTAACATTTTAATTCCTCAATACAAGCCCTATCACAGTGTTTATGATGTTCCCATGGCAGACACAAGGAATACAGCTACAACGTCACGTATCAAGCTATCCATTAACTTTCCCAAGCTTAACTTCAATTACCAACCACAACAACCTCAAGCTCAGTCTAATTATAATAAGTATACATATATCCAGGCAAACAGGCTCTGTGAGCACGCAGGGTCATACACATTCAGGTAGTGCCTCTCAGTCAGAGCCTGTGAAGTATCTACATATGTATGAGCCTAGCATGTACAGGAGACTAATGCATGGGAGGGCTGTTGCTAGGAGACATTCGCATCTGCAGAGTCCAGTGAGGATGCACTCTGCAGCAATGACAACTTGACATCTCTTCATTACTGCTTCAGCCCATGTAAGCTACAGGTCAGCAAACCATCAGATATTCAGAAAATTGAGTAACACATACATTGTCTGCGGAAGGCATGGGTAACGTGCTAATTCCTCTGCTGTCAGTATTGCAGCCAATAAAATATTGTGTGTGTGTGTGTTTGTGTCAGGTTAAAAGATGAAACAAGCAAAACTGAATTATATATATATTTACACATTCTTATATATAATTATATTTACCTGTACATGTGTGCATCCATATACATTGTATGTGCACATACATATTTTACATGCAATTCACATGCATGTGAGGTGCATGTAAAATATGTACACATGCACTCAATATCTTAACTCAGTTCCATTCTTGGATGAATGAAAAAATTGAATATTATGAGAGTCATGGGTAAGTGTGGAACTTACATAGGAAACCCGTACTCGCCGGCGATGTCCCAGTCCGCAGCACTGCATGAAGAGGATAGCAGAATGCCATCAGCACCGGATTCCTGTCTGGCTCACCTTTACCTCAGAGACATTAGTCCAGGACTCCGACCGACAACAAGTCACCAAGCCCTCAGCCTCCGCTGAGCTATACGCTGAGAGAGGAACAGCTTGTGTCTGGGATCTAGACACAATTTGTCTTCCACATAAAATGAATCCTCTGATCACAGACGTGTTTACAGAGAGCATAGTGTCCTTATCGATGCAGCGTGACAGGATTGCTACTAGGCAGCCCAGGCTTTACACTGCACTGCATTATCCCAGACCGTTATTATCAGCATTGGAAATGTAACCAATATTCCTGTCCTCAGATATTCTGCAGGTGGGAGATCACATTCTGTCGCTGCAGTTATATATTGCAATTATTCCTCATTAAAACAAAAATAAACCACACTTAAATACAACCTGTCAACCCCATCCCTGGTTACAGATATAACCCAATCACTGACCATTGCTACAGAGCCTCAACATACTGTCTAAGTCATTCTGCATTCATTGGATTACAGGAACACCCTGATTTTTCCTTCCCTGTACTGTGCTTCACATGAACCTGCAGGCGGCCCAGCTCAGCGACCTTATTACTTGACTCACTTACGTTTTCCGCTCACTGACGGTGTGCCAGCATTAACCCTCTAAAGGAAAACATTACTTTAATACATTAGAACACACAGTTTAACTATATAGTGATGAGACCAAACTATGGAGGTTGCAGGAATATCACTTGCAGCATAAAGTTCATTGTCCCTTAGTAAAATGTGATGTCAGCACTGTTCTGTCACTAACTGGGGCCTGCAGTTGTGCCTGTTGCTGGGGCACCACATGCATAAACTTGCTGAATGATAACGGGGAGTTTCACTATTACCAATACATATGCTTATCATACTATCCCTTTAAACTGGGACAAGTGAATCACACAGGTTCTGTGGCTGGCTGACATAAAGCCTGCATTTCACCTGCTTTTAGTCAGCCCCAGAACCTGTGTAATTCCTGAGTGGCCCAATTTAAAGGGACAGTATGGTAAGCCTACCTACAGTATAAAGGTGCTAGGACCAAAGCTGTAGTAGCATACAGTACCTATCATACCAACTCTGGACAGTTGGGGGTATGCAAAAGGGAATGGGTATGAAATACCCATCGGGCTGCCGCTGATTCCCGTCAGCGGCAGCCCGACAGGAGCAGAGTGCAATGCAGTGGAAGCCCGACAGCGCTGGAAATCCCGATCGTGGATAGGTATCCACTAACCTAACCTGAGAACCCTAACCCTCCTTAGGGGTGCCTAACCCTAACTTCCCCCCCAAGTGCCTAACCCTAATCCCCCCTCTAAGTGCCTAACCCTAACCTCCCCCTTCCCCGCTATCTAAACCTAAGTCCCCCTTGGGGGGTGCCTAACCCTAAGTCCCCCCCGGGGGTGCCTAACCCTCCCTCCCCCTGGCCTAACCCTCCCGGGGGGGTGCCTAACCCTAAGTCCTCCCCGGGAGCCCTAAACCTAACCCTCCCTCCCGCGGCTGTCCGCTCACGGCACCGGGCATCACTACGATCGTGATGCCGGTCTCCCAGCGTCGGGGAAATGCGGGCGTCTACATCTAGACGCCCGGCATTTCACCCTTGCCGGGATAAGACAGTCGGGAAGCCGGCTGCCGGTATATAGGCAGTCGGCTTCCTGATTGCTTCCCTGCAACAGCACTCTTAGCACTGGCAAAACCCACAGGCAGTACTTTGTTCTAATTAAGTTTGGCCCAGGGTGTTCAAATAAGTTAAATAACAAAAGTGTTTCCTGTAGGGTAGCAGCATCCTGCCAAGTGCTTTAAGCACTAATCTGCCCCCCCATCCCCTTTCACCATGTGCAAGCAGTGCTCAGAATACAGCATACTTATCTACTTTATGGGGTGCACTCCAGGAGCTGGGAGGCATGAGGTTCGGGGGACATGACCTTGCAAATGATAAAACTTAACCACCCCATGACTTAATGCCGCAAATCGCCATGACAACAGAATTCAGTGATCTGGTTCATCATGGCCCTGTCTCACCCACCTCTTTCGGGAGGGCTGTCTACTGTCCTGGGAGACCTCCCCCATATTCAGGAGTTTCCTGCCTGTATTATGGAATACAGGCAAGATTGGGAGAAGAGGACAGTATAAAAGCAGGGGTAATTACGTGATTTTTGTTAGGGGGAATTACAGCCTTGTCTTTCTCCAAAATACTTCTATTTTAAATATACACATCATGCTTGTCTGCATGTGGTAACTCCCCTCCAGATGAGCCTGGGAAGGGAGATCCAAGTGACAAGTGCAGGGGCGTGGCAATGTGATAAGCTTCTGTATGGCCCCACCCCATCACGTGGCACCATGGAGCAGGGGGTGGAGCTATAAAAAGGTGACAAGGCACCTCCGCCACCCACTTAAAGTGCAGGAGAGCTGCCAGGAACTCAGTAGTTTCCCGGATATTTCAAGAGAGTAGGCAAGGATGATGCATATACAGTAGAAATCTTATATGCAGTGTATATAGCATACATGATATACTTGTCCTACTCTGACAAATACCCACATATAGTTCAATGCTTTTGCTTGTATCAATTGCTTTTCCTTAAATGGTGGGACCTCAATAGTTATAGTTACTAATGCAATATATATGTGGGATCAGTTGAATGAGAATAACTTTCTAATTGAGTTATAGTTTATGTTATTTGTTCCCTCGATTCATATATTCTCCCGAATCGTGGCAGTAGCCCAAAAAATGTGCATGGTTGTGTCATATTGGGGGAGAGGGGGGCGCTGTGTCCCTCCAAGGCTTTTCTAGTGTTTTTAAAGCAGATTTACACTGCTGCTACCATAGAATCTGAACTATCTGGCAGCTGTATTTAACTTATTTAGCTGGTCTCATATACATCAAAGGAGGAGAGTTATCAAAACCTTCTAAAGAGGATGGAGTGGAGGTGTTTCCCATAGCAACCAATCAGATTTTAGCTATCATTTTACAGAATGTGCTAGATAAATAATAGTTAGAATCTGACTGGGCAACTTCACCACTTGACCTCTTTAGAAAGTTTGATACATCTCCCCAGACTTGCATACCCTCCTCGAACTGCCCGGAGGGCTCCTGAAAATCGGGTGCTGCTCTCAGCCTTCCGGAGAGGCATAAAAGTATCCTGTAATGCACCCCCCCTCCGTCCACATGGCACCGCCCACTTCCTCAAATAAAGTGGGTGTCCAGGCGGCCAATGACACGTCTGAAACACATAGCTGAAACACGTCATCATTGCCACACATTGCTTGACAATGCTGTTAATATCGGCAATGAATAGTGGGGGCTCTGCTATGATCTTGCCAACACCCCCCAGCACCACCCTCCTATGCCGCGCCACACTGCCTCCTGTTGTGTCGACCTGGCTGTCCTCTTCCAGTGGGGGCAGCTAGAATGTTGACCCCACTGGAAGGCGGACTAGCATATATGATGACAGGAGAGTGGGAAGGGCATATTATTCATACCTCCCAATTGTTTCAGCTGTGGTGGGACAGTCTCCATTCGTGGAGCTTATAAGGGGAAGACTTTTGCCTAACAGTTAGTGTGTCTGGGTGGATCGGGGCAGGGCTTGGGTGGATCGGTGTTGAGACTTATTTATCCCAATATCACATGTTGGGAGGTATCTGTGATATATCTCTCTTGCAACTCGCCAATGTTACAGTAGACGCTTCATAACAGTCATCTACTGTATTGCTACTAGGAGAAAAAGATCATGACTCCTGCAGTAATATGACCAAACAATCTCAGAAGAAGTTCATGGAAACCCCAATGCAGAATAATGGACACACAGCATAGTGATATCACAGAGCTACTATGGGTCCTGGGGCACACAGTGCCAGGTGATATATAGGAGTATACTGTAGGTGCTTTGCAAACACTCATGTGTATTAGCTTAACATTGCATTTGTACACTGTGTATTAGAACACATAACAGGCAGCACATCAGTTATTGTTTTGCTGCCAGCAGCATTGACAGAATGAACCAGTGAGTGTCAGGAGCGTCACACTGCTTACTATGGAACTGCCTCTGAGCCCCATGCAGAGTGGCTGTAGTTGGTGGCAGCTGAGGAAGCCTATTGCTGGGTTTGTGCGCCTGCAAGCAGAAGCCTGTGCCTGCCACTGATTTTACACCAGTCTATGCAACTGTCCTTAGTATTGGCACTTGCACCAGCCCCATGTCAGGTGCAATAGAGCTGTCAACAACAGGCTTCCTTTCCCCATACACACGTCTCAGATTCACACAGAGTTTTCAATGCACACTCACAACACTCCCAAAAGACATGGTGGATCCCTGCGATCACATTATTGTCGCCTAGTTGCCATCCCAAAACGCCCAATTTAGACAGAACTGGTTAAGTTCTGTATGACTCAGAATAGGATGGAGATACAGAGCTCAGACCTGTTCCTGGTTGGGGAGGTCCAGCATTATATCTACCTTCTCCAGCATTATCTCTACCTAAGCAATGGTTTACTGATGTCCACTGCCAGTCTGGGATTTCGTGTAGGGGAGGTCTCCGAGTCCGCTTCTGACATGATATACTTTTTCGATGCCGGCACTTAGGAGGCTCCAACTTCTCCATTTTCATGCACACTATGAAGCGGGTATATTATGATGGATTAAGGAGTGGACAAGACTGGAGACAAATGAAGAATGGGTCTGAGTGAAGAACATAAGCTTCCTGTCCCTATACGATTTCTCCCCTGGCTGACTAAGATGCCTACTATTACTCACCCAGCTACAGACCCAACACTGCTTTGTTGCATCCCCCTCTCAGGAGGTGACCCTGTGTCTCTTCCGTAGTCTCTCCTATGACGCGATTGTTTGACAACCCTGACTTTAATCCAGGTACCACTCCCTCTACGTTAAATTCATGGACATGGCAGGGATATCATGTGTGGGCCAGCTGGTTAGTTCTTTGGGAGTGTCTGCATTTGGTGACTTTCAGCTACATGGCTTTTGCCAGATTCTGAGATATGGCACTATCTTCAAATCAAATATTTTCTGCAGGGCAAAGGGCGTATTCTCAACCCCAGACCACCTTTGAAACATTTGTTTCACTGCCTCCTGCCTGACCCATTTCCTGTGTGTGGGGTTCAAACTCTTGATAGGGCACTATTGGAAATGATGTGTCTGCAGGTGTTGATGTTTCTGAGCTATATAGGCATAAACCAGCTTATGACTCAAACTACAGTATAATATGAGATATGGTAAGAACTTACCCTTGTTATCTCTATTTCTACGAAGTCCATAGGGTTCCACAGGATACCTTGGGGTATAGGTGTGACGTCAGTCGCAGGGCACCAAAGAGTTAAGCTTTCAGCCTCCCAGGATGCACTAGGTCCCCCTCCTATACCCCGCCCCCGGGCCAAGGCACCTCAGTTAGTTACCAAGCCATAGGCCGGAGGAGGAGAAGGAAGAGAGAGAACAAAGATCTGGACACATACAAGAATCACATTCTCACCAGAGGGAGACGGAAAACCGGTGACCAGAGCAAAGCCCATCTGCAGCACAGGTGCGACAGGGCGGGAGTCCTGTGGAACCCTATGGACTTCGTAGAAATAGAGATAACAAGGGTAAGTTCTTACCATATCTCATATTTTCTACTTCAGTGTCCATAGGGTATCCACAGGATACCTTGGGGATGTCCCAAAGCAGTATCCTTTAAGGGTGGGGACGCTCCTGTGCAGAAAGGAGAATCCGCCGCCCGAAGGAAGCATCCTGAGAGGCGAAGGTGTCAAACCTGTAATACCTCACGAAGGTATGGACAGAAGACCACGTAGCAGCCTTGCAGATCTGAACTGCCGAGGCACCACGTCGAGCTGCCCACGAAGGACCCACAGACCTAGTGGAATGAGCCTTTAGAGAAGGAGGGACCGGTAGGCCTTCATGAAGATAAGCTTCAGAAATAGCCATACGGATCCAGGCTGCCAAAGTTTGCTTTGAAGCAGGCCAACCCATTTTACAGAAGCCATAGAGGACAACAAAGCGTCCGACTTCCTAAACAAAGAAGTGCGGTCAACATAAGTCCTTAAGGCCCGCACAACATCCAAAGAGGCCTCACCCACGGAAAGACCCGGTGAGTTAAAGGCCGGAACAACTATTTCCTCGTTAACATGAAACTGGGAAACAACTTTGGGAAGAAACTTGGGCCGAGTGCGGAGCACTGCCCTGTTCCCATGAAAAACCAAAAAAGGGGGTCTACAAGAAAGAGCCCCTAACTCAGAAACACGTCTGGCTGAAGCAACGGCCAGAAGGAAAACAGTCTTAGCTGTTAGCCATTTTATATCCACTGAGCCCAGTGGTTCAAACGGCGGTCCTTGGAGAGCCCTCAGGACCACAGCCAAATCCCAAGGCGCCACAGGTGGAACAAAGGGCGGCTGAATACGGAGAACACCTTGCATAAAGGTGCGCACATCCGGGATTGTAGCAATCCTACGGTGAAACCAGACAGATAGGGCCGAAACCTGTACCTTCAAAGAAGCAAGGCGAAGCCCATGATCTAGTCCCGCTTGCAGGAAGGCGAGAATCCGAGACAGACGAAACTCCCGCGGTGCATAACCTCTCGGTCGACACCACTGGAAGAACATATGCCACACGCGATGGTATATCCTCGCGGAAGACGGTTTCCGAGCTCGTAACATGGTACGCACCACAGAGCTGGAAAACCCCCAGGACCTCAGCATGGCCGTCTCAACAGCCACGCCGCCAAAGACAGCCGAGTCAGGTCCGGGTGAAGACAAGGACCCTGAGACAGAAGGTCCGGTCGTAGCGGCAACCGCAGAGGACTGTCCACGGACAGACCCTGAAGGTCTGAGAACCAGTGCCGTCTGGGCCACGCGGGAGCTATCAACAGGAGCATCCCTCCTTCCTGTTTGAATTTCCGGATTACCCGTGGAAGAAGGGAGACCGGAGGGAACAGGTATGCGAACCTGAACGTCCACCGGACGGACAGAGCATCCACCAGAGACGCCCCTTCGTCTCTTGTGCGAGACCCGTACACCGGCAACTTGTTGTTGTGCCGGGACGCCATGAGGTCGATTTCTGGAAGACCCCACCTGTCCACCAGTAGTTGAAAAACGTCCGGGTGCAGGGACCATTCCCCTGGATGAACGTCCTGGCGACTTAGAAAGTCTGCCTCCCAATTTAGCACTCCCGGGATGAAGACCGCTGATATGGCCGGAAGATTGTGCTCCGCCCAAACCAGGATCCGAGAGACCTCTACGAGAGCCGCCCGACTGCGAGTTCCTCCTTGCCTGTTTATGTAGGCCACGGTGGTAGCATTGTCCGACTGGACCTGCACCGGGTGACCCTGGAGAAACCGCTGTGCCTGCAGGAGAGCATTGAAGACCGCACGGAGTTCCAAGATATTTATTGGAAGCTCCGCTTCTGTCGGTGTCCACCTGCCCTGGAACAAGTGTGGACCCGAAACTGCTCCCCAGCCCCGAAGACTGGCGTCCGTTGTCAACAGGACCCAATTTGGAACCCAGAACGGACGTCCCTTGTTGAGGTGGGTCGTCTTTAACCACCACGCAAGGGACAGGCGAACCTCCGGGGTGAGCACAATCGTCTGGAACTTCAGAGACTGAGGCAGCCCGTTCCACTTGGACAGGATCAGGTGCTGCAGAGGTCTGGAGTGAAACTGGGCGTATTCCACCATGTCGAACACCGACACCATGGAGCCCAGTAACCTCATCGCCGAGTGTAAGGACACCCGGCGGCTGTGCAGACAACTGCGCACCCTTGACTGTAAAGCAGAGATCTTGTCCTCCGTCACGAAGATCCTTTGCTGTCCCGAGTCCAATAAGGCTCCAAGATGAAGAATCCTCCGAGACGGGATTAGAGTGGACTTCTGCCAGTTGATTAGCCAGCCGTGCCATTGCAGCAGTGCAATGGTCAGGTCCAAGTGGTGTAACAGGAGCTCTGGAGATCCTGCCACCAATAACAGGTCGTCCAAGTACGGCAACATGCGGACTCCTTGCAGCCGCAGAGAAGCCGCCATGACCGCCATAGCGTCCTGTAAGTTCAATGACACCATGTAGTCCCCAGGTTCCAGCGCCAGAATGATGGACCGTAGGGTCTCCATCCGAAACTTCGGGACCCGCAAAGACTTGTTGAGTGCTTTGAGGTTGAGAATCGGACGATATGACCCATTGGGTTTCTGTACCAAAAAAAGATTTGAATAGAAACCCTGGCCCCTCTGGGAGAATGGAACAGGCACTATAACTCCAGCCTGGAGCATAGTGTGCAATACCTTCCGCAGCTCCGTAGCCTTGTTCCGGTCTGATGGTAGACCCGTGGTGAAGAATCGAGCCGGGGGTCTGTGCCGGAAGGAGAGGGCGTACCCATGAGAGACCACCTCCAGAACCCAAGTGTCTGTCGTAGTGAACGACCAACACCGGGAGAACTGCAGCAGGCGGCCTCCCACCCTGGGATCCCCCAAGGGGAGACCCGGACCGTCAGGCCGCAGGCTTGTCATCTGGCTTGGGGGCCGGACGTCTGGTACTCCATGCCTGTTTCCGGGGCTTGACCGATTTCTTAGGGCCAGCCTGTCGAGGAAACGACTGTGGTTTGGGCCTGCCCTGGGCCCTAGATGACCGAAAGGACGATGGTCCAGAACCAGAAGGAGCAGCGGCCGACGGGAGACAAGCAGATTTGGCTGCCGCCAGCGTGGCCACAATCTTATCCAGATCCGGACCGAAGAGAACTTCTCCGGTAAACGGCAACGCTTCCAGACCTTTCTTGGATCTGCGTCCGCCTTCCAGGATCGCAGCCACAAGGTGCGACGAGCAGCTACCGCTGCTGAAGAAATTCTAGACACCAGAGTACTAATGTCTAGAGCCGCCTCGTTGATGTAGGTGGCCGAATCACGGAGATTGCCAATCAACTCCGCCTGTTCGGCCGGACAGTCGGATTCAAAAGAAGCCTCTAATGAATCCGCCCAGCGCTCCATCGCTCTGGCAACCCAGCAAATGGCCATAGCCGGCCGTGCTGCCCCCCCTGCAAGGGAATAAGCAGACTTCAGGCAGATTTCTACCTTGCGGTCCGTAGCATCCTTAAGGGAGGACATGGATGGCATCGGCAATGTGGCACTACGGACAAGACGGGTCACGTGAGAATCCACCTGTGGAGGGGATTCACACTTAGCAAAATAATTATCCGCGAACGGATAAGCCACCGCCAGGCGTCTCTGCGGCTGGTATCTTTTGCCAGGTTGTTTCCACGCCTCCTCTAAATGGTCCACCAACTGACCCGAAAGAGGAAAGACTGTGGCATCGCCCTTCACATCTTTGAAAAAGGCATACTTAGATTTAGCCGCTGGGGGAACTTCGTCCTCAATCACCAAGGCTGTGCGGACCGCCCGAATAAGTCCAGGAATATATACTTTGGACTTAGCATCAGCGTCCTTAGTATGGAAAGGTTCCTGATCGTAAGGATCCAGAATCTCCCCATCATCAGACGTCCCTTCGTCATCCTCATAAGGAGCGGACAGAGACGCCACCGGCCTTTTATGAGGCCGCATCACAGACTCCCCTTGCAACACATCCGACAAGTGCTGTACAGAACTCGTCAGGGAGTTAACCCACGCTGGCTCCTGAGAACCCGGGAGCGGGGAAATAGGGAGACTGTGGGGTACCACCAATTGTCGTGGGAACCCCTGCATGGGTGACGACACCACAGACTGCTGGGACAAACCCATCGGAGTAAACGCGGGCTGCGGAGCTAACTGGCCCACTAAAGCTGTTAACGCCTGAGCGAAACAAGCCCAGGGCGGCTCCTGTACCGGTGCTGTAACCGTAATAGGCCGCGCCATGGACAAACACTGCCGGCAAAGGCCCTCCGCGCTACCCTCCCCCTCCGCTAACGGTACTTTGCACGTGGTACACTGTAGCCGGAGGGGAAAATCACTTTCAGACATGATGGCACCACGTATGTGACCTCTCTCACCAATTAAGTATTAAATAGGCGAGAGACCACCCTGCAGCACCGCACCGCAAGGGCTTTAGCAGAAAGAACAGGGACAGTAATAAAGCTGACAGTTTAGAGAAGAAAAGTTACAGGCAGCGCTAGCACAGTCACATACAATGCAGAGAAATAACAATTCCTGCACTAACAGCGCTGATCACTCAACTACACAGACACAGGGCCTGGTAGGACACAGCGCTGCATACACAGACCTGAGCCACAGCGGAGGAGAGGTATGCGGGGGGACCCAGACCACGATGCTTCCTTCCAGACTTCCAGCAGCGTTCACCATGCGTTGCAGAGAAGATGGCCGCCGAGGAGCAGAGAGAAGCTGGCCTGGGGGAGGAGCGCTGACACAGGACCAGTCAGCACAGTGCAGAGAGGGCTGTGTGCAGCGGGGGAGGCGCCGGCTGTGAGACAGGGAAGGCGCGCTCCCCTGGCATGCATTTAACCCCTGGGACGCCGCAGCGCTACCGCTCTGCTGCGGTCCGCTGTCCCAGGGGGTAGTGGAAGCGCAGGTTGGTCGCCTGGCTCCACGCTGCAGCCAGTCCCCAGGGAGCCCCCTGCCTGGGGACTTAGGACCATGTGATCAGCGGGGACCCACCGCGGGACCCCGCTGCTTACCTCTGTCCCCCTTGAATCCGGCCATGGTCCGGAACATCTGGGGTCACCGCTAGCTGTGACCCCAGACGCCCACCAGCATCCCCGGATCAGTACCGGCGTTCTGGTACCGGCGGGGTGTAGGGAAGACAGCATGGATGTCAGGACTGACTGTCCATGCTGTTCATCCAGATGTGCAGCCACAGCTGCATGAAGAAAAAGCTTCAGGGGCTCTTCTAGCCCCCACTCCAACAGGTGCACCCGACTCCGGCCGGGCACCAAACTAAACTGAGGTGCCTTGGCCCGGGGGCGGGGTATAGGAGGGGGACCTAGTGCATCCTGGGAGGCTGAAAGCTTAACTCTTTGGTGCCCTGCGACTGACGTCACACCTATACCCCAAGGTATCCTGTGGATACCCTATGGACCCTGAAGTAGAAAAACAGCCAAGTTACTTAACCAGTGATAGCAGGTACAGCCATACTCAATGTTACATGCACACTGGTGCTGGAGCAGTGCTTCAGCGAAGTGTATGCTACTTGTGGATAGTGGTGCAGGATGCTGGAACAGCGTTAATTTCAGGTATTATTAACCAGGTTCTCTCATAGGAGCCAAGTAGGACTTCTGTCTCCCACCATGTCACTCCACACAGTAAAAGACATGATGGCCCCTGCACATGCTCATGAAATCTCCCTGGAGGGACAGGAAGACTGGAGGCTGTGCAGTAGCGTACTTCTTTCAACTAGGACACCTACCAGATACTCCCTAAATTTACTGTGGACTAGGAGCGTGACCTCCGCATCCAGCTGGACTTGAATGATTAGTATTAAAAGTATTATAGAGAAGATGGTGTAGGTGCCTTAGTGCTCTTGCTAGTATGTTCCCTGGAATCTTGGAGATGTACCAACACTATAGGTTCCCACCTTATATATTTGGTGGAACTGCCTGGCTCTGCGTCCCTTCTGGGATTCGGTTCTGGAATTGACTATAGATATCATGGGTAGAGACACCCCTGTCAACCCCTCCTTCAGGCTTTTGGATAGGATTGCGAGCCCCCTTTCTGACTTGATCACTATATGGCCATGGCTGACCTTCTCTTGTCCCCAGACCGCACTGAATTTCTCTTGTCCGGTGCCGAGGAATTCAGTGCGGTCTGGGGCACATGGTTGCTGTTTAAGGAAGTCCAGAAATTATACTGACGCTTCCCACTAAATTATGATTTTTGTTCCTGGGGCTATTTGTGCTTATCTTTTTTTTTTGGGGGGGGGGGGGGAGGGGGTGTTTGGTTCCTGCACTGCTTTACTAGCCTGCTATGATGCTGCTCAGGCCCCTTGTTTCGCATGAGGGTGCTTTTGTAAAAGGGTGCGAGCTTGTGCCGATGCAGGAATTCATGTGAGTGTTCCGGTATTTTTAAAGCGGCAATCATTTTAAGGGCAAAACCAGCTTGAATGAAGTCCCACAGCGGTACAAGCTTGCACCCCATTACATAAGCCCCTAGGTCTCTTCTCATACCATCATTCCTCTTTTTCTTATCTGCCTATGCATTATCTCTCAAAGACTGTCTATTGCGGCTCTGACTACAAGGTTTGACGGGCTTTAGCCTTGCTCTGGAGATGCTGGTCTGCCCCCAGGGTCTCACCAGCATGTGTGCAGCATTTATTTACCAGTTTTTGAAGGAACTCGGCAGGGAGGTTGTTCCAAACATCATGGAGAATATTATATTAGCTGTATGTTTGGGGTCGTTGTCCTGCTACAGAATAAATTTGGAGCCAATCACACATCTCCCTGATGCTATTGCATGATGGATAAGTACCTGCCTGTATTTCTCAGCAGTGAGGACACCATTGATTCTGACCAAATCCCCAACTCCATTTGCTGAAATGCAGTCCCAGGGAACCTCCACCATGCTTCACTGTTGCCTGCAGACACTCATTATTGTGCCGCTCACCAGCCTTTCGCAAACAAACTGCCTTTTGTTATAGCCAAATATTTTAAATATTGACTCATCAGTCCAGAGCACCTGCTGCCATTTTTCTGCACCCCAGTTCCTATATTTTCATGCTTAGTCGCTTGGCCTTGTTTCCACATTGAAGGTATGGCTTTTTTGCTGCAATTCTTCCAAAAAGACCCTTTCTGGCCAGACTTCTCCGAACAGTAGATGGGTGTACCTGGGTCCCACTGGTTTCTGCCAGTTGTGAGCTGATGGCAATGCTGGGCATCTTCCGATTTTGAAGGGTAGTAAACATGATGTGTCTTTCATCTGATGCACTAAGTTTCCTAGGCTGACCACTGGGTCTACGGTCCTCAATGTTGCCCGTTTCTTGGTGTCCTCAATGCTGAGAAATACAGGCAGTTACTTATCCATCATGCAATACCATCAGGGAGGCATCTGATTGGCTCCAAATTTATTCTGCAGCAGGACAATGACCCCAAATATACAACCAATGCCATTAAGAAATATCTGCAGCATAAAGAATGACAAGGAGTTCTGGAAGTGATGATATGGCCCCCACACAGCCCTGATCTTAACATCATCGAGTCTGTCTGGGATTACATGAAGAGACAGAAGGATCTGAGCAATCCTACATCCACAGAAGATCTGGGGTTAGTTCTCCAAGATGTTTGGAACAACCTCACAAGCAGAGTTCCTTCAAAGACTGTGAGTAAGTGTATCTAGAAGAATTTATGTTGTTTTGAAGGCAAAGGGATGGTCACACCAAATATTGATTTGATTTAGATTTATCTTCTGTTCATTCACTTTGCATTTTAACTGATAAAAAAAAAACTATTAATGCTTCTATTTTTGATAGCATTCTTACTTTGCAGCATTTTTTCCACACCTGCCTAAAACTTTTGCACAGTACTGTACACAAAATGAACCTCATTTATGAATCACTATGGAAGCATTACAAAGCGCCGGCTTTGCTTCTCGGCGGGTTGGAGCTGAAAATTCAAACTGGCACTAACATCAGTTTAAAGCTTTGTAAATATAGCACCATGCGCTGCAAAATTCCTTTACGGGCTGCCCAGCTGACTTCAACGACACACCTACTTTTTTGTCTTTGTAGTGGCCTCTGCAAAATAGAAGTCGACCTAGAGAGGTGGAAATAGGTGGACACTGTGCAAAAGTGTAAATGTCACATTAGTAGTCCAGTCGCCTATTACTTCAGAACCAAAACTTTATTCAATGAAACATTTCTGATTCTCTCTTAAAACATGGATCAGTTCACCATCGTCTATTCATTAATAAAGACAGTGAGTGGCAATCTTTATTATATGTATTATTATATGAGCAGCCCGGTGGTGCAAACATTTGCACAACACAGAACTCAGGTCATGAGTTCGAACCCAACCAGGGACCTATCTGTGTGGTTTGTATGTTATCCCTGTGTTTGTGTGGGTTTCCTCCAGACACTCTAGTCTCCTCACAATCCAAAAATATAATGGTAGTTTAAATGGCTTCTGATTAAACAATAAATAAATAATCCTAGTACACATGTACAGTATGTCCACGTGGTTGATAGATTGCAAGCTACACTGGGGAACGGACAGATGAAAACGACTGCAATATTCTATGCAAAGCTCTGCAGAATATATGTGTGCAATATAAATAACAGTTAATAAATAGATAAATGTATGTCAGGTTTAGGGCCAGACGACAACTTCTGACCTCACTGTTCAGTTATCTGACTGCCTTGAACTCTGACCTCAGCAGACCTTGTACACTCAGCAGAATACTGCCTCCGATGTATCACTGTTTGCAGCAGCTTCTATGTAAACCTAAACTACCACACACAGAAGACCTAGGATCATCTCAGTACTGATGAGGAGACTCTGCTGTATGGGAAAGGGGTAGCTTTAGTTCCGATGGGGGCATTCTCGTACAATGTCACGTTTATGTTTATGAAGCTTCTTTATACATTGAGCAAATCAACATATCTGTAAAATGTTCTAGTGGAAGCTGGAAAATGTACCCAGCAGACCCATTCTCAGCTTCCGACCGTTTTGTAAAATGCAAACTGCAATGCGACATACCACCCACCTCACACCCTCACCCACCTGCCAAAGCTAGGAATTCTGTATAGTAAGTGCATTTCTGGTATGTGAAGTTGACTCCCTAACAACAGGGGGCGTATCTTTATGTGCACTGGGTGGACTAACCAGGGCAGGCTCTAGGGGTGTTTGACCAGTATGGTCAAACAGAGGCGCCATTCCATAGAGGGCGCAGTCGTCCCAACCGTCCCGATTTTAGCGGGACAGTCCCAATTTTTGGGCACTGTCCTGCTGCTCCACCCATGGCCCGAAGTGTCGGGATCCCGGCAACAGTATCCCGACCGCCAACATCCCGAAGGGCAGGGCCGGTTCTAGGAGTGTTCGACCTGTGCGGTCACACAGGGGCGCCACCCATGGAGGGCGCACCCCTCCCCAACATCCCGATTTCAGTGGGACAGTACTGTCCCGCTGTTCCACCTGTGGGCCGAAGTGGCCCGCGGGTGGTCAGATCGGGAGGTTGGGGTCCCTTACCACCACAGCTGTGGTCAGATCGGGAGGTTGGGGTCCCTTACCACCATCTCTATGCTGATGATACTCAGATCTACTTTTTTTTCCCCTGATCTCTCCCCCTCTCTTCTCACTCGTATCTTCAACTGCCTCTCTAATATATCCTCCTGGATGTCTCAACACTTTCTTAAACTTAACATGTCTAAGACTGAGCTAATGATCTTCCCACCCTCCCGCATAACCTCACTTCTGAGAATTTCATTATCAATTGGTGGCACAAAAATCTTCTCTAGCCACAAAGTGCGTTGTCTTGGAGTGATCCTGGACTCTTCCCTCTCCTTCAAACCACACATTCAGCACCTCCTGCGGTCCTGCCATTTCCATTTAAAAATATTTCCAGGATCAGAACCTCTCTCACCCAGGTTGCTACTAAAACCCTCATCCACTCAACGGTCATCTCCCGATTGGACTACTGTAACCTCCTCCTATCTGGCCTCCCTGACTCCAACCTCTCTCCACTCCAAGCTGTCCTCAATGATTCTGTTCGGCTCATCTTCCTCTCCAAATGTTCTACAGCTGCCTCCCCTCTCCTACAATCCCTACACTGGCTCCCCTTCCCCCACAGAACCCAATTCAAGGTTCTTACACTCACTTACAAAAGCCCAATCTTCTCCCACTTACACATCTGACCTCATCTCCCTTCACAATCCCACTTCAACAAATGCCTCCAAAATTTTGCCTATGTTGCTCCCTACCTCTGGAACTCTCTCCCTATCAGATAGTCCACCTCTCTACAAATCTGTCCACCTCTCTACAAATCTTAAAACGGGCTCTCAAGACCCATTACTTCATCAAAGCCTTCCAGCTCTCTTCCTAACCCACTGCTATTTGTTCCATCCTCCCTGTCTACCCCATCTGTGTCACACCTGTTAGTCTGCTCCTCCCCTTTAGAATGTAAGCTCTCATGAGCAGGGCCCTCTTCCCGCATGTGCTTTTCCTTACTACGCCTTACTCCCCACAAGGGAACCTAACACTTAATTACTTACTTACACCAAATTGCTTATTTTGTCCTTGTCCTGCATTGTATTATACTGTAAGTCACTGTTTTTTTCTTCAGCAATGAGTATAAACCGTGTCCTTGTCCTGCATCGTATTATACTGTAACTCACAGTTTTTTTCTTCAGCAATGTGTATAAACCGTGTCCTTGTCCTGCATCGTATTGTACTCTAAGTCACTGGTTTCTTCTTCCCTTATTTATGTACTTTGTAAGGCGCTGCGGAACACTTGGCGCCATATAAATAAATTCTAATAATAATGTAACCATCCACAAACAGCAGAAAACGGAGTGAAAACGGATAGAGACACCCCGTTTGTTCCTTTACAAGTGTGGATCTATTGCTTGGTGCCCGCAGTGGGTGACAATTTGCCTGGAGACATCACTTTTGCTGACCGTTGACCGCTAGCCACAGAGGTGTGCCCCCACACAGATGCTGAATGATGACAGCGGGAATAGCAGCTCTGTGTAAGGGGGAGATTTGAACCACCGGACTGGTGACAAGTAAACGCGGTTGTACATGCAAGCGACTCATTGTCAGGGGACGCGGCATAACATACTGTGAGTACACAGCTAAACGTTTTATTCACGTGTGCTAATGATCTTACATGGATTCAAGGCACTAAGGTGAATTTAGCTCAGTAGATCCTGTTAACCTTGCCAGCAATAACAGGACCTTGGAAATTTGCTCCTTTAAAAACTAATTTTCTGTTTACAGATCTACTTGGATACAGATTATACCCAAAAAAGAAAAAATCTGCTGTGGTGAGCTTTCACACTAATAGCCATTAAAGGGGACCAATTTACAGACACCTGGAGTATAAACATACGAGATGTTATATTTTATTATGTTTTTTTATAGGAATATACACTGATATAATAGCAACCGCTTGCAATCTGTTTACTGTTACATTGTGCAGCACAGATGGTGTAATGGTTAGCATTACTGCCTCGCAACACTGAGGTCATGGGTTCGATTCCCACCACGGCCCTAACTGTGCGGAGTTTGTATATTCTCCCTGTGCTTGCGTGGGTTTCTTCTGGGTGCTCCGGTTTCCTCCCACACTCCACAAATATACTGGTAGGTTAATTGGCTCCCAACAAAAAATTAACCCTAGTATGTAAGTGTGTGAGCATGTGATAGGGACTGATGTGAGTGGCCAAATATTCTCTGTAAAGCGCTGCGGTATATGTGTGCGCTATATAAATAACTGGTAATAAATAAATAAATTGTGCAACAAATAGCATTGTATCGACATAGTTATATCATGTTACTATTTTTGGTCTATTGGTTGATCAAGGTGCATTACATTAGTATTATGTGGGAACTGTACATCTTACTTTATCATGAATGTTGAAACACTAGTCCACTTCTGTACAGGGAGGGTTCTTGTGCTCTATGATTTTCTAGGGTTAGAAATGTTGTAGTATACTCACGCTGATCCAAAGTACGGAATGGGTATGAAATAGCCCGAAGGGAGAAGATCCCGACACCGGCAGTCCGAAGGGAGAAGATCCTGACAGGGTAGGTAAGTACCCTATCCCTAACCCTAACCTCCCCCCCTAGTGCCTAACCGTAACCTCCCCTCCTAGTGCCTAACCCTATCCCTCCATTAGTGGTGCCTAACCCTAACCTCCCCCCTAGTGCCTAACCCTAACCTTACTGCACCCTAAACCTAACCCTCCTGGGGGGGTGCCTAACCCTAACCTCCTCCCAGGAGTGCCTAACCCTAACCACCCCCCCAAAACCTAACCCTAACCCCGCTGCACTATGCTTACCTCGTTAGGTCCGGCGTCCTTCTGGGGGCCTAGCCTTAACCTCCCCCCGGGGGTGCCTAACCCTAACCTCCCCCCCAAAACCTAACCCTAACCCCGCTACGCTATGCTTACCTCGATCGGTCTGACGTCCTTCTGTATTTCGGCGTCTGGATTATGATAGTCGTTGATATTTCAATGCCTATCTTAAGTCCCCAGTCGGGCTTTAATTGTCGGGATATAGACTGGCGGCATGTAGTTCGTATTAACTACAGTACAACCCCACAGTATATGGCATTTTCCCTAACAGATGCTGATGGATTCACTATTAAATTGAACAGCATTGTGCCCATCTCCAGACAGAAGACAGACTGCAGCAATCAAGATAATAATACCAGCCACACCTCTTTAATTTGGTCACGCCCCTTTCAGTACCTGGACCCCACGGATGTCTCAACGGCCCTTGACAGAATAAATAACAAGTAAACAAGACTGACCTCTAGATATAACTTACCGGGTACAACTACACTCTCTATATTACTGCAACACACTTGTATACTATCGCAGTGACTGGAAGGCGCAAGTACAGAGAACTGTTTTTCCTTTCATCAATACATTTAAATTCTTCTGACAGCTGCAAGGCTATGAAAGTCTGTTATCAAGATACTTTGTATTCAAGACTGTTCACAACGGCTATCCAATGGTATAAAAGTATTTGAAAGTTTAGACTGTGGAGACCAGAATGGCTAACCATCTAGCCTGTTTCTGCTACTCAGCAAGCTCCTGTGATTTACAGACCTACACGTCCAACTTAACCAACTGCATTTCTCTGAATGATCGGGAAGTAAATCTATATTTGCACAATCACACACGCCTCTACTCAGGGCCATCTAAACTTACGGGCACCCTGGGCAGCTGCCCGGGGCCCCACAAATCTAGGGTCCTTCAAAGATGTGCTGGAAGTGTCTGTGGGATCGCTGGTCCCTTCCCCTAAGCAGGGTAGCGGTAGAGTGACCCCCTTGTTGTGTGCAGGAAAGTTGCACCTGCAGGTCACTTTGTACTGAAGTACCACTGAGAGATATCCCCTCCCCCTCATTATACCCCAATCTTCCAATCACCTGCTCCGGACCAGCTAATGTAGAGCCAAGCACTCGTGTAATTGTGGGGAAACAGGGAACACTATACAGATAAAGTGTTGGGATTTATACAAGCTGTACATTCTCCATCAGACTTTCCATAAGGTAACATGTGCTGCCCTGATTGTGTGTAATCCACCAACAGAGCGGCCGGGGAGCATCTTTCTCTGCCAGCGTCTCAGACAGCAGCTATATGCACAGAGCGAGCGGCTGCACACTACATGGATATCTGGAGCTATTCACCAATCAGAGTGCTGACAGACATTCACTGTATGGAAGCATGTGGCGAGACAGTGCGGGACCACAGGAGGGGTAAGCTATATTATTATTAAATGTATTTAAATGTATTCTCGTGAATGGGTGGGTAGCGGCCTCCGTGCATTGCTTTGCAATGCTTTTAAGACGGCACCCTCCCTCTATTACTTCTTTCTGCACCAGTTACACAGGTTCCAAACATACACCTTTAGTAAGTAATAGTAGGTCATGCGCTGTTATCCTACAATTTTTGTCACTATTGCACCACTGACCTGAAACCTCTGGCCGCGGAGCAGCTCTGCAATGTCTGTCTGTCAAACACGTCACTGCAGAACCGGGTCCGTCCCCTTTAGGCCAGGGCCGCTCCCTGGTGAGTTCAGGCAGCCTTGCACTGCCCTCGCTCTATAAATCCAAATAGTGAATATATATATATATATAAAATCATTCCTGATGACAATCTGTAAATAGATTGAAACGTTGAAAAATTCACTGTGCGTGTCAGTGTTCTTTACGTGGATATGCCCTGAGTGCCGCACCTTTAGAGACCTTATCATTTTAGATTTGTGAAGTTATTTCTTATATATGAGTGCCGGATCACTTCTGAATAGATATATATATATATATACACACACACATAGAGAGAAAGAAATATAAAAGACTATATTTAAACATTGTACATATTTTTAGAACTTTTTGTCACTCCGACATAAAAAAAATTCTTATTTAGCAGGATAAAATATTGTAATAAGAATGGGGTTTAAGTTGGAATCAACAATCCCAATATACATAAAAAACCCAACCATATTTATATACAAGGAACATTTTATTACATTTTATTACAATAAGGATAAAAAAAAGAAATGAAAAAACATAAACCAGGGGTACGGACAGCGGTCCCCCAATAGGTATTGCATGTACAATAATTTATAATAAAAACAGCTTATCTGTCCAAATGGGGAGTCAGGACAAAAGCAGTAACACAACGCGTTTCGTCCACAGATGTGACTTCTTCAGAAGTCATACACTTTATAGGCGCTATATCTCTCTCCTCCACAAACATACCTTTGTATAGTGTGAGTTACCACCACTCATGTACTGAATATCCAGCTTCCACCTGTTAGAACAGGGACTGCTAATTAATTCACATAACTGAGTAGAGGTATGTTTAGCACCAAGTTTTGAGGTGGCACACAGGTATTTAGACAACACTGCAGGTAAATATATATATATACATCTGACCATCTGGCGACCCCTATGGCCAATCCGCCCTAGGTGGTGGGAGGGGGTTTGAGGAAGGGTAGGCAGGGGGGAAGATGGTCATCACTGTGGTGTTGTATGGGTATGTGCTAGAGGTACAGTATTAATCAATAGCACAGTAATGTGCCTGTCTTGTCTTGTGCATCACATTAGGGGATCTTAAGGGTAAGAGTTAAATCTACTTTGTTGCATGTGCTTGTTGCTTTCAACATGCAGAGTGTAACCAGCTTACGGTCGGAGGTCAGTAGAGGACACACCAATGATCCTCTTGCATTTGCTTGTAGTAAACATGAGACTGAAATATACTGCCACCTCCCGACTGCAAGCAGAAGTGAGAACGGGATCACTGAAACCAATAGACTCCATTCCCTTACCTCATGTTACAAGATGCCAGTAAAAACATGACTATAGGGTCCATACATACTGCTATTTACAGTGAAAGGCTGTTGAAATGCGGATCATTAACCCAAGTGTAATCACTGTAAATACAAACTGTTGATTTTCATAAGGCTTGAAAGCAGAATTAGGAGCACTCGGAGGAAATCAATCTGTAATAAAGGTGTCTGTAACGGTCACTCCTGATGTCATTCACCTATTTTCTATCCATTTAACCAGCTTTATTATTTACAGGAAGAGCAGAGATATACATGTCAGGGTGGGGGACTGTACTGAGGTACAAAACTTCTGTGATAGGTGTAGCTGGCTGATTGTACTGTCCCTACCCGAATGCGTGCTATGCCCACCTGGTATTACACCCATGCCTGATTTCCGTTTGCAGGATAGTATACTATAATTACACTCATTGGGAGGTGGGGGTGCATTTACTCCCTGCAAAAGGAGATTATTTTTGCTTGTCCTCTGAGAGTCCAGAGATTGGGCCTTGGCCTACACTTCCAATTCCTCAAGGTGCACTTTATACATAAAATGATAAATTTAGGCGCATTTCGTAAAATAAATAAAGTTATCAACATTTGTGTCTTATCCCGTTTTCGGAAGGTTGACGACACAAAAATGATTACTAAGCAGTGTTAGGAGACAGAGTGAAATTGATAAGAAAGTGATAAGGTGCCAGCCAATCAGCTCCCAACTGTCATCTCACAGGCTGTGTTTGAAAAATGACAATTGAGAGCTGATTGGCTGGCACCTTATCACTTTCTTATCACTTTCACTGTCTCCTAACACTGCTTAGTAACTAGACCTCTACATATCATAAGTGTATATATTGGAAACATCTGCTGCATACTGTACTTACCTACTCTCCCTGAATGACCAGGAGGCTTCCAAACCAACCAGAAGAGCATTCAAGTCTCCTGGAGGCTGCAGTGTGCACCTCCGCGTCTGCCCGGCGCCATCCACTTTCCAAGTAAAGTGGGCAGCCCGGACAGCCGGTGACTCAGAAGTACAGTACTACATCCAAGAAAATGAAGATTCCTTAATACCACAAAAATGGTGGTGATAAGGAATCTTTAATATTTGGAGACTGGCCGCAATTAATTATAAATATGCCCCTTGGAGTTTTGGGAAGCATGCCTAAACTAAAAATATGTTCATACATCCATATTTTAATATGTACATTAGATCACTACAAAGGAAACAATGTATAATGGAGTAAATCACTTCTTTTTAAAACAAATCAAATTGTAATTAGTAGCATTTTGGAGAAATGGGAAAGAGAGTGACCCTAAAGTGGTGCTAGGCTGGACCTTGTAGAGATATCTTTACTCCATTCTGCTACGTCCAGTCACTCCTGCAACACTACTGTACATGTTGATTCTAGGGTAGGGGTGGGCAATAAGCAGCCCCCCTCAGCTGTTGTAGAACTACAAATCCCATCATTCCTTGCTACAGTTTTGCTATTTGGCCATGCTAAAACTGTTGCAAGACATGCTGGGATTTGTAGTTGAACAACATCTAAAGGGCCGCTTATTGCCCACCCCTGTTCTAAGGGGAAGATCCCAAAATCATAATGTGGCTGTGCATCTTTAGGGCCTGATTTACAGCTGGAGGCAGCGGTGATGCCGCACGCAGTCGGACAGTTTTACGGCTACCCATGCATCTGAGTCGTACTGCGCACGAGTCCCAATAGTTACCGCGGGAGACGGAGAACGAATTTGGACGCAAAAGCTGTGGATTTCAGTGGGTGTTCCTGAGAGGTAACAGGGGGAAGGTTAGGCAGATGCGGGCATGCCGCTGACGCAGCAGCTCTGTGGTGCCACCAATAGTGCAGTGGATTAGCTCCGCTGCAAGTGGGCATCTCAGTATGAAGTGAATCAATCATGGCATTGGCATAGAGATGCAGATGGGGCTGCAGCAAAAGCCGCAGCCACATCAGAATGAGGCCCTTAATGCGCTACGCGAGCAAACAGACAGATCTACATAAACAGAAAAGCTCTGCATACGGCGCATCTTGCACGATTATAAAAAGAAAAGTCCCAATTATTACTTCGGGCCATGGTTCCCAAGAGTACATATATTTCCCATAAATTCTAAATGAAAGCATCTACCAATTGGATTTTTATGATATTACTGTAATGAGCAATGTTTTACTATAATATATGTGTTCAAAAATGCTACGCATACTTTGTCCTGCTATCCTGCTATTAGCCCCATCTGCTGATAATCATCTGTTCGGGTGATAATCGAACAATGTATTGCCGTGATTGATCAGTAATCATAGGTCTTTCGGACAGGCAAAATCGCTCAGGATGTCCGATCATCGGTCGACTGCATCTGGCAGTACCTCACAGTGTACGCCCAGCATAAGTTGGTCAGCATTAGAAAACATATATTACTGCTACAGCAGGCTTAAACAAATTAATTGCCAGATACTGACACATTAAAGTATCCTAAAATGTGTAAAAAAAAAAAAAAGTAGTCACAACAATTTCTAATAGCATTCGATAAAGTGATAGTGTAGGGGATGTACACGCCCACATTGTACTTACCACACCCACACGGCACTGGACACACCCATACAGCACTGGTGAAGGGTCCTCTGCCTCTCATAATAGGTTCTGATTCTAAGGGGTAAATTTTTTTTAAACTCGCAAATTTAATAAGAAGTGACTTTAGCTGAGTAGCAAGTTTTGAAGGAGATTACTCACCCGAGATTGCAGTGTCTTCTCTCTGCCCAACTCCTGAACAAGATGCCTGCACATATCAGTGAGATATGTGAAGGCTGCTTGTGTGGTCTACCTGTAAAAAAAGGGTTAAATCTTTAAAAAAAATTATGTAGGACCCCCCCCCCCCCCCTCCGCCCAAAGCAAAACCAGCCCCGGACTGCTCAGCCAGTTCTGGTTCCTAAAATTATGGGGAAAAAAACGTGTAGGGTTCCTCCGTAAATTAGGAACCATCACCTGGCTGCAGGGCCAGTCCTGGTTTTAAATATAGGGGGGGAAAAATGCGTAGCACCGGACTCAAATTGACCAGGGTGTAATGCCACAGCCAGGAGACCCTATCACCGGATCTCCAGGGCCAAAGCATTAACACCCTAAGCCAGTTAGCCCAAGCCGGGGATCTCAGAGGAAGTAGGAACCCTCCCAAGAATGGGTCCCCCTCTCCCGAAACCCCAGGCTTATGCTGAAGCCTGGAGCTCTTCCCCGCACCCGTGGAGCGGTGGGCAGGGCTGCCATCAGGAATTACGGGGCCCAGGACAAGTGGATCATACAGGGCCCTCCCCTTTCCCAAAGCCCTGGGGGTGTAAAAGTGTAGTGTAGAGAGCTGAGTGATTTAATAAATGAGAATCGTACTTACCTGGTATCCTTAGATTGTGGCGTTAAACTTGGTTGTGCTTCCCCTTCATCCATGCCTCTTCTGATCACCAGCCAACGGCCATGGTTCTATGTAGAACATTCAGGAGACGAGGATGGACAGACATAAGGAATGGAGATGTGGTAGATGAGGGGGTAGAAAGTTGTGGCATAAGAGGAAAGTGAATAATGTGGACAGACAGCAGAAAAAGATTTGGGAATAGATGGGATGGGGAAAAAGATGGATTAATGCAGTCCTGACCAACCTGTGACTTTATAGCTGTTGTGAAACTACAAGTCTCAACATGTTCTACCAGCTAATCACGGGAGTGTAATCTGGCTCTTGTAGTTTCACAACAGCTGGAGAGTCACCAGTTGGACAGGTCTGGAATGTGACACACAGGAATAAAGAAAGTAAAAAAGTGTTAAGAGTCACACAAGTGGGGTGGATGCAGAGGCATTCATAGGGAGGGAAGGAGGTGCATAGGTACACATGGGAAGTGGAAAAGAAGCAATGGCACAATTGGGATTTGCAGTAGGAGGCAGAGGCACTAATGGGAAGTGGAGGGGATAGAGGCACTCATGGAGGTGTGAGGCATAATCACCCGTGGAGTGGGATGGGGAGGGGCAGAGGCACACATACTAAACTACATAGAGTTCACTATAGTCAAATACAGAGTACAGACAGGGGAGAGAGACAGGGATAGATATCATGGTGGTAGGGAGAGAACATAGGGCTGCAGCCACAAGAAATGAGATCCATGTGGTACTTACTGGGCTGTGTCTGCAGCGTTCTTCCTGGGCTGTGAGGAGGACAAACCACCTGACCTCCAGGCTGCAGTGTGGATCACAGATATGCTAGGGGAATCCAGCACCTGACAGCACTAGCTTGTGTGCTGCTAGCGATGTCTGGAGAGTTAATGAATGACTAATCACAGCTTAGCTGTGCGATGATTCATTCATATAACTCTTCGGTAAGCACTACAGCAGCATCAGCTGTCCCATGTTACAAGTAATTAGCAATCAACTCTGCCTGCGGCCGGGCCCCTCAGCTGTCCGGGCCCGGTACAGGAGTACTGGCAGTCCCCCCCTGATGGCGGCCCTGGCGGTGGGTACAGGGGTAATAGTATTGTAAAAAAAGAGAATCTATTGCATTTTACTGTGCAACTACAGGTGCCAGTATATGTGTATGTTGCTGCCAAACTCGCAGCTCAGGAGGTGGAGTGTTTGAAACTTCAATTTATCAGTGAGTTTTCTACAATCTCACCCGAGATTGTAATCTCGAATCTTGGTAATTTCCAGAGTTGCATCTTTTACATGAAAAGTACTTCCGAGTTTAGCCGATGGTGAGATGATTCGAGTTTGCAATCTCACCCGAGTATTACAAGTGAAAAGAGAGAAATCTCTCCCAAACTCACACGAGTTTGCCTTTAGTAAATTTGCGAGATGAAAAACATGCCTAAACTCACCCGTTTGCCTTTAGTAAATTTGCGAGATGAAAAACATGCCTAAACTCACTCGAGATTGCAATCTCGACCAAACTCAAATCTTAGTAAATTTACCCCTAAATTGGGAGCAAAGCAAAAAAAACATGGATTTATCAAGGTGCAAAGTCTTTTTTTGCTTTAACCCCAGCACAGAATCAGCCCCACATACTTGTTCATGAATGATTCTCTGAATTCATTTCCTATACTAGCTGAAAATATTGTATTTGGCTTACTACCTATGTCAATCCAATTTCTGCCACTAGATGGCAGTATTAATCAAATTATATTTCCCAGTACTGCTGTTTATTGCCAGACTTTTTCAAACCATTCTCAAGCCAGTTCTTTACCAATAATTGAAATAGTTTTCAACTTCAGCTAATGCAGAAAATCTTGGGTACGATACATTCTACGCTTGGCCTTCATTACACAGTTCTTTACCTATTCACTTCCCACGAATTCACTCACACGGCCTGTATGTACGAGTCTTTATGCCGTCAATCGCAATATTGTTTCAATTAAAACTGACAAATCAGTACCGTTCTGTTATAGTGACCCTGGCTGCTATTATTTACAAATTACTTAAAGCAACAACCCCATGGAAAAATAGGTGTATTTTTTAGAATAAATCTATCTGGCAGGCTATAGAAGAAATGTGATCATTCGCATTTTTCCTTGGTTTGTTTCTTCAGGCTGTTATTAATTATTTAGATATCTACTGAGATTCCACAGTGTTATGGAACTATCATGGCAATCACAGTCATGTGGCACATGATGTAGTGAGCAGAGAGGCTTTGGAACGCTCTTCTGGTCTCTGTTTACAATGTAAAATCCTCCTTCGCCCCCTCTCATTTCAAGTGACATACTGAGAACTGTGAGTCTCTGTTACTCATACCTGCCTGCCCTCCAGAGAGATTTTGATAATGATTTGTACAAAGACAACTAAAGCTGGGTACACACTAGGCCGACCTATCTGATGATTGGTAAGTGTATACACACTTACCAAAAGTCTGCCCGATGTGCCGGGCTTGACAGCTCAAATGGGCGGGCAATTAAATCACCAGCCCAGTTTAGCGGTCAATCACCGCCGGGTCCCCGCACCATGTGTACGGGTGATCGGCGGGTCGCCCGTACACACCAGCAGATAGATCTTTCAGATATATCGACCATCTGTGCTGCACTGCAGATCGAATATGTCTGTGAACGGCGTCGTTCACAACCATATACGCTGTATACACACAGCAATGCACTATAGATATATGGCCCGTTCAATGGAACGAGCGATATATCTATTAGTGTGTACCCAGCTTAAGAGAGATGTCTAACAGATGCATGCTTAAAAGTGCTTATCTTACAATTTAAATGGGGGGAAAAAAAAAAAAAAAGATCTGAAATCTACGTGTTAGAAACTACTTCAATATGTGGAGGTTGTTTTTCTATCAATGGCCAGTAGAAAATATAATTCTTTGGAAATCATTTAATTATCAGCTGGAGTTTGTGATTGTGTTGTTTTATTAGTATTGCACTTCTATTTGAACACCCCTTGAACAGTGATTTTACACACCTAGCTATTATTCTTATCTTAAAGGGTACTAAGACCAACTGGAGCTCCTACTCTCTTGGATGAGGGGGGCTTCTGCTGCCCATGCTGCCACTGCCTGCACTGCTGCTGTAGTCCAGGCCAGGCGATATGTCCCTGCGCCCAGTGGCAAACGCAGGAATTTGAAAGGGGGGTTTCCAAATACAAAAAATATCTAGCCACAAATAAATATATATATATATATTTCCAAAAAACAAACGGCACTAGGACACTAGTGTAAAGAACAATGGCTTGTATTGTAAAAATATCAACAGTTTCGGAGCTGTTGCCCCGTCATCAGGACCATACAGACTGTTGATACAGTGAATATATATATATATATATATATATATATATATAGATGATGGACAGTCAGTCCGGCATTACACTGACACAGACACACTCTAACCTGGACAGACACTCACAAAGACACACACACCAATACAGACACTGACACACATGCAGACACACACACATCTTTCACAAAAAAACATAAACACAGGCACACAAGTACAGCATCAGTTAAAAAAGAACACCCCCACTGGCAACCCCTCCCCCCCGCTGGCAGTAAACCCCAGCGCTGGCAGTTTACCCCCGCCGGCGGCTGTTCCCCCACTGGGCACCCCACCACATAACTTCACCTGTGGCTCCGGGTGCAGGAGAAACCACCGGAAATACAGTCACCCGGCGGCAGCTCAGCCTGGCCCTCTGGCAATCATTGCCCCATCAGAACTTCCTAGAAGGAGCTGCGCACAGCTCCCCCTACAGTCAGCCAGCCCAGCTCCAGCCGCAGCCAGTAAGAGCAGGCACAATTGCCTGAACTCTGGCAGCTCCCTTCAATTAAATAAATAAATAAAATGATGTTTAGCTGTGCGGCGATGGAGCGGTGGCCAGGGGGGGTTTCTAGGTACTCAGAAACCCCCCTGCGTGCGCGTATGGCACCAATGTAATGGATCTGGCAGGCAATAGGACCAGCGTTTGCACAAAACACTGACTACTAGGGACTGCATCGGCTGCAGCACTTTGAAGCTGGGTAGGGCTGCCTGATAGGCAGAGGAGCACACTCTCTGCTAATCGCAGCCCGGGCTGGCAGTGCCAGGGGGAAAAACACCTCCCCATGGGGCTGTCTATCCTGTGTGTGAATGGCAGGTAGCTTCCAATGAGAAGTCACTGCCAGTCCCAGTGTAGCCAGTGCAGCCATGGATTGCAACTGGCACACTGTGGTGGCAGATTTCACTGGGGGGTGGGGGTGGGGCAACAGCCCCTAGGTAAACTCTGCCAGATTAAAATTATTCTTTGTAGAATACAAAATAACCAGGCTACCCTCATATACCTGGCCATCACTATAAGCCACGTCATGGCGAATACCAAGCTTAAACACAAAAACAGAAGGAAAAGAATAGGAATATATATATATTAATTTCCAGTGTGAAATAACCAGAGACCCCGTCTCTATTGACCACAGCTGTCAATGACAATTATTTGGCACAGCCATGTGACTCCGAAGGTTCTTACTCAGTTCCTGGTACCAACACTTTTATAAACTAAATTAAACGCTGAACATTATGGCTGTTTCGGAGTTGGGAGCAGAGCAATAAAAGAAGAAACTTTCACCTTGGTAGAACCATGCTGCATTGCTGGGGGGGGGAGGGCAGATGCAAGGTGGGTGTGGTATAAAATATTGATAATATAAAAAGGTCCACAGTCAATGGGTCGACACCAAATAGTTGACATGCCAAATGTCGATTGGAACAAAAGGTTGACAGTGCCGAATGTTGACATGGTTAAAAGGCAGACATGTTCAAATGGTCGACACAAAAATGGTAAACACATGTTTTTTTGTAATTTAACCCTAATGCTAACACTAACCTCTTTCCATAGTACCTAACCCTAAAGGCCCCCATACACCAGATGAAGTATTGTCCGAACCTGAGATAGGATTGCTAATCTGCCAGTCGGAGATGCTGAACAGCGGCCTTCGATGTTCTCCGATTGATCAGAGGATTGTCGTATATTTATCATATTTTGATCGTAATTGGCAAATCTGTGAAATCCAAGATGTTGGATTTCACCAATCCTCAGACCCGGCATTTGGGGATCGCAACATTACGGCAATCCCAGCCTAACCCTAGCCCTCCCCATAGTGCCTAACACTAACCTTCAAAATGTTTAAAAACCATAAAAAACGTGTCAACCTTTCTTTGTGTCGACCATTTGAAGCCGGCGACCTTTTAACCCTATCGACTAGTTGGTGTGAACAATTCGACTTTCAACCTTTACATTGTCGATCTTCTCTACGGATACCATGAAATGTGCAGAGATTTAAAATTGAGAGGGGTGTGTCCAGACTCAAATCTGAAGTACAGTGTAGCTATAAAGCCATCCAGCATTTGTGGGCTACATGCAAAAGCAGCCAGTATTTACCCTGTATGCTAAAAAACTAATAATAACTAGGGAATCCCGGCGGTAACCACTTTAGTCATGTAGAATATTAGGGCTTGATTCATCACGGATCTCAACTGCAACAGCGTATGCAGATCAGACGAAGGTGCGTACTGCACATGCGTATGCACCGCAGTATGCATGCGTGAGTTAGCATTGTGATCGCACTGCGATCACTCACGCAGAAAGAAAGCCATCACAGAGTGAGTGACGGGAGGTCAGCATCTGGGGGGGTGGTGACAGGGGAGTGTTTGGAAAAACGTAAGCGTGCCTGTTCGTTTGAACGCCATTGCATGGGTATGCATAAATTAGCTACTGCGACGGCATACGAAGCTTGTGTACTCACTGCGTGCAACGTGGTTAGCAATTTCTGGGTAAGTTCAGACTTGCTGTAATTCTGCATGAGGGGCCAATGTTACTCGATGTTCCTGATGTATACACAGGACTGCAAAGTATTACGGATGTGAGATAGCGGTACTGTTGGTCTCTATGTTGGCTGTGCAACGACTTTGCGATTGTATTCATTAGCTTATTTTCGCAGTGGACTTTTGTATGTAATCACAGCTGCAATCCCAATAGCAATCCGTACTGAATCAGGTCCTTAGTTACTGATGATATTATGGAGATAATGAGTCCATAATTTGAGGTTATTTGTCATATAAGAGTTCTGCTAAATATGGTGGAACAACCACATTGGGCAATGAAACCTTTCCATTGTGAGAGCAGTCTGCAAAAATGCCCATTAATCTCCTCTACCAAGAAGTGTAAGGAACCACAGTTCACACATTGCACGTCCATAGGACCCAAAGAGTAGTATTATGGTGAATATATCATGTCCAATGCAATTGGCGTATCAGTTGGTCTTATTATACTGTATGTTAAGATCTTTGGACTGTGCGCTCTGGGCGCCCTGTAAGGGCTCCACCACGTCGATGTCCTCTAGGCGTGTTTGGTGTAGACAATGCAAGGTGAAGTAAATAATGTAATAACACAGCAGTCGGTGATTGAGGTCCCTGCAAGACACTGATATATGTGGCTGCAAGTAACTGTCACAGTTTCCAGAGCACAATGGTGATGCATTGTAAATGGAGGGCGGACATTTTGCCACATAACTCCGAAACGAAGCAACCAATTACGACGCCAATATTTTTCTGCAAATCTACGGACCAAGACCTTTAATTTGGTTCATGATGCTCCCACCTCAAACCATGGCATCACAAAAATAGGTCACTCATAAAAGTCGTCCTTCTGCTATTAATATACAGATATAATGTATTTGCGCTCCCATCACTGTAGAATGATTTGTTCACAGTGCAAAGTTACTTGATTTGTTTGCCTTGCTCTCAACTCAGAATCAGGGAACCCCTTTTTTTTTGCTGGAACACATATATAGAAAAGCGAACGTGGCTTTTACGAATGTAATAAATATAATATATTTCCCTATGACCTTGATTCAACACCCACACTTGGGATAACTGTACTCAGAAGACATAGACAAATATATTTCAGAGACAATTTCTGTAATTTCCATAAAGATGTAGAAGTAACAATGGGAAAACATTATTGAAAATGATATGTTTTTATTAAAGTTTGATTTTCCAATAGCCAGTGGATGTAAAATAAAAATCTAATCTAGTTTAAATACGTTACTAAAAAGAAATGCTGGAAAAAAATACTGTAAAACATTTTCTTCGGTAGAATGACAATTTAAACCGTACCAGGGTGAACCAACATACATGAAAATGATACCTAAATTCACAAAGAACTATCAGAAATACAGAAGCATAAAGTTAGATTTAATTAATCAATTTCTCTTTTTCAAACAGCAGATAACCTGAGAAACCAGCCGTGTACAGTATACAAAGCATCCCTCATTTTCTCTAAGTAGCAAACATATACAGTACAGTATATCAAACATGACCTACTGAACTCCCTCGTTACAAATGTCAAATAGTACTCAGAATTAATTACTATTATTTTTATTGGTGCATTACATGCTACTGGCCAAAAACATATTCACTCATTGAATTATAGTAGGATGGAAATAAAACCTCTGAAACGGAATCCCCTTATGGCATTCGTTTAAATTGATTAACTGCACAGACTTTGAAAATTGTGTATTTCGTTTGGGTTGGCAATGCACCAAGATGTCCTTTTAAAACTTTCAAGCTTTGTTTGGCCGGGGAGGCAAAAACAAAATACATTTAAAACCACTAAGATTATTCCAATTTAAATAAAGATTAGGGATGTCAAGATCAAACTGCCGGGACAGAGGACGGAATGGCCCTTCGGCCCCCTCCTCCCGAAAGATACATTTTGTTATTATTACAAACTATTTTTATTAGCGGCAGAGAGCACTTGTTTAACCCATTCTCTGCTGGGGCATGCCTGCTTCCAGTGCTGAACATAGAAATTTGTTATTGAACTTTTGGATTACAGCATTACATAAAAAAAAAACGTGCAAATAAAAGAAAAGCAAAACATTGTCGAAGCCGGATGATTGGAGTAAATCTTAAAATGAATATCTGGCAACGCCATTTTGTGTCGCCCCTGACGACACCATCTTGCGTCGTCAGCATGAAACCATTGTGTACGATGCTATATTTGATTATTAGCGTTGTGCGTCTGCTTTGCTACCGCATATTGTTGAAAGTCCTATCAAAACCTATACGCACATTAAATAATACATATAAAATATACAAGATGCACTACGCAGAGTTGCGCTGTTTACCAAAGCACAGATAAGCACAAAACACATAGACGCACAACGCATAGTAGCGACTTTACACAATATTCTCATTCTCACACATGCAATCTCTTATAAAAAAAGGTTCCCAAGCATTAAGCTTAATGTTAGAGATTTAATTAGCTAATACTTAAGTTATGAAATGTAAAGTATATGCTGTTTAAGGTATAGAAACTAGGAGACAAGTCATGTTTGGTACCATTCTGAATCACTGTTTATTTGCAGATCTCCGGTTCTATCGGCAAGGAGATCGCATCATGTGTCTGCAAGTTATGAATTATATGAAATTAGTGGTTAGAATGTAAAATCTGTATGCAGTGTCTTTTACTAGTTTAAACCAGTTCTTCGGTGGGAAAGATACACAAAGAGCCGTTGGAGGGCTGAACTATCACTGGACAAACTGACCTATGACCTGCATCGTACCAGAAGAACCAAGAGCAACAACCAATGGAATTATGCCAGCTCGTTTCTATTGTATTGTCCACTCTCTGTTATGCTGGCCATACACGCTACAATTATCGGGACGATCCGCCCGATATTAGCGGATCGCCGCGATAATTGTAGCATGTGGGGGGGCGACCGAGGGTTAAATATTGCTCGGTCGGGCATGCTGGATTGTCCAGCATGCCCGTCCGATGCGGCCGACAGTTTAACGGGAAATATCGCATCGGGCAGTGTATGCCCAGCGCAGCCGACAGACAGACATTTCCTGTGTTCCTTCCTACGGAAGGAACAGGGAAATGTCTCCTCCCCCGGGGGCGGAGCGCGGATGTCTGCCGAATACACTGTGAGAGAAATCTCACAGTGTATGCTGGCGACTTCTGCGGCTGGCAGCCGGCCAGATAAAATGTCTGTCGGTCTGACAGACATTTTATCTGGTAGTGTATGCCCAGCATAAGATATATAAATTAATGCTCTCGGTCCTATCATCAGTCATCTTCTTTCTTTCTTTGACGAAGGCTTCACGTTTGATGCCGGGAAATCTGGATCCAGAGCGCTAGCGTATGTATCGGCTGTACCTTTGTATTTAATTGTCTTTTGCGCTAATTGTGTTAGATCGAAGCGTTTAACTTTCTTTTTATTGCAATAAGAACTTTTGTGCTTTGGAACCACAATATAAGTCTGGAAAACAATTATTTTTGTTTAGCGATTTAGGGGTATTAATAACATAAGCAATAAAACAATTAAGCAGCTGATGGCAAATTCAGTCCTCTGCTAACTTTAAAAAAAAATAATAAAAAAAAATGTTAAGGGACAAGGTGTGACTATTAAATAACGAGACTGTAATTGTAAAAAATGAACCATTATGTGGGAGTTAAAAGGGAGTGGGGAACACTGACCTTGGACTATCACAAAACAGATTTGCAAGTTTCACCCCTCTCGCACAGATAGTTTGCGGTCACACAGCATTCAAAGAAGTTATGTTTTTCCGTGTGTTGCAAAAATGATTCGTTCAAAAGTAGAGCAACTTGTTAACTTCAATTTTTTAGTTAAATTGAACAAAACGGCCTCTTTCGTATGCTAACCGAAGCTTGCGGGGCAGATTGTATGTCACCTGCAAATGTGTGAGCGGCACAAAACAGCCACGTGACCGTAATGAGGATGTCGTAGCTGATGAACGGGAAGGCCGGGTCCATTATAAACAATTTAAAAAAAAAATTAAAAATTGAGAAAAGTGTTCGAGTTGACTGTATCTTCAGCATCCGAATGATGAATCAACATTACTACAAAACTGTACTAGTAACTTTGCGGTAAAGAAACAGAAGAAAGAGGCCAATGTAGTGTGAAAAAATGTTTTCATCCTCCATCAGGACAACGCACCAGCCCACACAGCTCTCTCTGTGATTCAATTTTTGGCCGAGAAACAGATTGCAGTGCTAGTATACCCTCCATACTCGCCGCCGACCTAGTACTGTGTGACTTCATTCTTTTCCTTAAAGTCACATCTGTACTCAAGGGAACACATTTTGCATCAGTTACTGAGGTAAAGAAGAAAACGACGCAGCTGTTAAGACAGCTGACAGATACTGAGCTACGGCACGGCTTTGACCAACGGAATATAAGAATGCAGTGTGTGGCTGCAGAAGGTACGTACATAGAAGGGGAACAGAGATAAAATGTACTCAATAAATCTAAACATAAATGATAGCATCAGTCTCGTTATGTAATAGCCACACCTCGCAGCTATAAGGATCATTATATATTATTATTTTTCTTTAAGTCCTCATACATCAGCTGAGCTCAAAGATTAACTCGACTTGGAAAAGATTTTGCCTGATAAAAATTATTACGCTGGTTACTACAACTGGCTGAAATTATTCCCGAAGCTTGAAATACAGTAGGACAACCTGAAATGACACGCATAACATACAGAAACACACTGTCATTGCGTTTTACAGATATGTTAAGGACTGAACCTCTGTGGATTGCACTGATTTTATTGATGGATGTGGAGATTACCAAACAGTGTAAAAAAACTGTTTAATCTATAAAATAACAGCAATATTTTATATTTTGCATCACTACCACTCCCTTTTGCGCAATGATGCAATTTGTATACCCACGGCGTCGCAACTTCACAAAAAAGAGATGCAGAATCTGGGGGGTAGAGAGGTGGGGCTACACTCCTGAGAGCAGGGGCGTAGCTATAATGTGTGCAGGGTGTGCTGGGCACCGCACACCCTGCACCCATAGTATTACTTACCTCTCCAGAGTCCCACGTCGGCGCGGGGGTCCGGCGATGTGAAAACGACTGGAAAATAGACCCTGCCGCCATTTCCCGTCACTTGCGCAGGCGCAGTACAGGGAAAATGCCCGCCACGCTCATTTTCCCGGTGAACTGCGCATACTTTATAGACTCTGGGTGCACTCTAGTGCCCAGAGTCTATAACTCCGGCGCTGGCCGCGCACAGCTCAGTGCGACGCCGGCCACCGGACAAAGAGGAGGGGGCCCTTGTCGGAGACTGCACACGGGCCCCCTCCTCTCTAGAAACGCCCCTGCCTGAGAGTCTGAAAATGGGATACTCTGGGCAGTTCGGCAAGCATGATGTACTTTGAATTTCTGGGATGGCACTTTTGTGGCCACATAAATCTACAGAGGAAATATATAGCATGTTCAGCATCACTATACACGTTTCTATTGTATTTTCTGCACCCACACAAATGGAACATTGTATTGTATTACAAAATACTACTTTGCAATCTGCATAATGGTCTCTTGGCATTGTTGGCTCACAGTAGAGGGTCGCTGTGTTTCCACAGGGTATTTATTATTATTATTTTTTAACATTTATTTCTATAGTGCCAGCTTATTCCGTAGCGCTTTTAAACTGGAAACAAATCTAGTAATAAAACAAGAATGAGTATTAACAGACAGACAAAAGGTTAAGAGGTTACTTCTGTGTTTTCTCCTACATTAGTATACGTCGGGCGTGCTCAATGGTACATTAACCTAATAACTCCCACTAAAAAGAAACACTATCAAAGAGTGCAACCAAAAATACCATCATATGTTTTGACTTAAAATAGGGAATAAACAGTATCAACGATGAGGAGTCATAAAACATATATGGGGCGTGATGTAATAGGGTGCAACTATTTTAGCAGGAATAAACTCGCACCTTCTCGCACATTCTATATGAGCGAGTTTGTCCCTAAACTCGCAAACGTAACAGGGTGCAAGTTTAAGGGTCAGAGTTTGACTGACATGTGAGTGCTTGCGAGTTAAACTGCGGGTAAACTTGCACCTTGTAACGTGACTTTCATTACAAGATGCAAGTTACCCAGAAGCCCTCACAGATCAGTAAAATCCGTGAAGGATTTTGTGTGAAAAAAAAGATAGGGAAATGTTAAAAAAAAAAAATTATGTGTGGTCCTCCCCCTAAAAGCACAACCAACACCAGACTTTTTTGAGCCGGTCCTGGTTGTGAAAATACAGGAGGGAAAAAACTATGGGGCCTCCCTGTATTTTCAACAACCAGCACCAGGCTCAGTGAGCCAGTCCTGTGTGTGGAAATACAGGGAACAAACTGAGTAGGAGTCCCCCGTATTAGCCACAACCAGCACCAGACTCTTTCTGGCGGTGGTGTAATGTCACAGCAGTGGGACCTGCTTCACAGGGTCCCACGGCCAAAGCATTCGCACCCCCATGCTTGTCAGCCCAGGCTGGGGATCCCTGGTGAGGTGGGAACCCCCCAATAAAGGGCTTCCCCCTCTCCAGGGCACCCCAGACCTGGGCTGATAGCCTGAGGCTGTCTTCAGCACCCTTCATGCTGGTACTTGAAGAACCATAAGTACCAGCATTCTTGGCATTAAGGACCCATTGGTACCTTAAGTTCACCTGTGAAATAAATATTAAATATTAAAATAAAGACAAGAATAAAATACCGTGACAGTAAAACTTCAATACACTCACGGACAATCATTGTTCACACGCATTCGTTCTGATTTCGGAAACTAATCCCTGTCGCTCTAGTGTGTACCCAGCCTAATATTAGAATTTACATCAATTACAGTCCACACATAACTTTACATATTCTCACTTACTTCACTTTCCTGTGTGACTGGGTCATGCAGCCCACCAAGCACCTCTGCAATCTGACTGGACCAATATGCAATACAGTAGGTAGCACCTATCCTTGTGTATCAATGCCTACTTCCCCATAGATTGTAAGCTTGTGAGCAGGGCCCCCTTTTTCCTATATGGATGTCTTTTATTACCCAGTCTTGTTCTATTACTGTTCATTACTGCATATCATTTTAATCAGAAGAAGCTGCTCGTGCTATCTATTTGCATTGTTGTGCGAATAAGACGCATTTGAAGGTAAAAAGACGCACGAAAAGACGCTCTCCACTACCGAGTGACACTGAGCTCCTGCGTTATGTGTGGCGCGACTTGTAGCGCACGGAGGATAGATGTATGTGGGCACATCTGTACGTAAACAGCCATCAAACAATGTACAGTAAGCCCTTCTCTGGGGACATTTCTGCTTCCATCTTATATTTTAGAGAACTCGCCTCAGTCCAGCCTGGAACATAAGCCAAGGAACGCTTTCCTTCAGCTGACCCCAGTTCCTTCCTCTGTCACATCGTGTCAGTGAATAGATTAATCTAAAGTTAATCTTTGTAAAGGAAATATTTTTAGAACTTAAGAGTCTGGATACAATAACTGTTCGAGAGCCGGGTGATCCGTTACATTTCCCAACTACTTACTTATCTGAATTAAACATTTAATCTTATTTAGAGCTAGGCTTCGTATTTCTGATTTCTAAGTCTGTAATATCATCCCACGCTCACCTGCATTGACATCAATAGGTTAGATCCATTTTATTACAGTATGATTGCTTATTATAGATACAGTACACACATATCTATATACCTATATCGGGAAGCGGCATCTAGCAAGTATGGTGAATGGGCTATTTAATGGTGAGAGTTTGTGTATCTTCTTCATGTTTCTTTACAAAGGCACATTAAAGCGCTGAAACGTTGATAAGGTGAACTCTGTTGTCGTCCAAATCCATCCAGTGGAAGGCCCAGAACAGGCTCCCTGGGACAAAGTTCTGCCCGGCGCACTCCGTCGTGAGGTCCAACCGGGACCCCAACCACTCCATTAGGAATCCAGGACCAATTGCCACCCCTCGGTGAAGTTTTTATCCAAATCCATCCAATGGATGGCCCAGAATAGGCTCCCCGGGTCAAACCTCCGCACAACGTTCCCGGGTCAAAATTCTACTCAGCGTACACCAACAGGAGGTCCGACTGGAACCTTAACCCCCTAGTATGTCTTCTGGGATCCAATGTTACCACTCTGAAGTTTTTATCCAAATCTATCCAGTGGAAGGCCCAGAACAAGCGCTCCGGGTCAAAGTTCTGCTCAATGTACACAAACGGGAGGTCCAACCGGGACCCTGAACCTCCTAAAACCTGGCCAGGATCCAACTGTACCACCTCGCTTTGGTTTCATCCCAATCGGTGCAGGTGTGTCCGAATGCATAACCAGACATACAGACGGACAAACTGACCAATTAATTTTATGTATAAGATTTCCAACAGATCCAAGAAACTCTAAGATCTTGATCAAGATTGCAGCAAGCTCTATAAGAGAATAAACTCCACTAGTATAGTTAGCCTTAACAAATATAGTTTAATAAGAAAAAAAAGCTTCTTAAAATTTGCTTACGAGTAGCATAAAAACAGTGAGCATGGCATAACAAACACTTGGGGGAAGTCAATTCAGCACGATGTTGACTAGCGACGGGAGGCAGCTCCCAAAGCTATTCAAAACACCGCGCTGTTTTGGGTGGGCAAAGGATTTCTTCTCTCACCAACCTGGGGATGCGAGGAGAAATCAGACCAAAGTGCCGGGTGCGCAGCTGTTTTTCTGCATAGCACGCCCAGCACTTTGGTCAGAGAATGCCGGTTACTGCGCCTTAACACCCTTGTTAAGGCGCGATAACCGGCATTCTCCGACCACACAGCGCATACTCGCTGTTTTTCATATTTCTATGAAATTACACTCTTTTATGCCTTATACTCATAACAATTTTATGCATAGGAGTAATGTACAAAAGTACACAATATTGCCACTTTAAGTGCTACTACCCATTGGCACAGAAACACTGTACATGACTTGCATTTTTAATGCCTGGGTAAAGCATGCACACACATCTAAATATAAAACTAATTTGCATAATAGAGCAATTTTTGGGACACTTCTTTTTTCATCTTAGTGTATCCAAAGCCTGTCACCGCACTCATGGATGTCCATTAACCTGTATAGGAATGTACATAGCCACTAGGGGATAACACTAACGGTTACACCAGCTTGCTCTGTATTTTTCCCATTCATACTAGTATAGAAATGCCAGTTGCCGATAACTGCTTTATTATTTGTGACGGATAATGCTCCAGCTTTACAAAAAGCCACATGCACTTTTTGGGAACAGCAGCTACAATTGTTATTCTCATTGACTTATCAAGTGTTCCCCACAGGAGCGGTTTTAGGCAGGAAGGGACCAGTGTGCAGCTTCTGGGGACATGGCGTCTGCGCTATGCTTCCGGAGCTTCTCGAGGATGCATGCACAAATCTTCGGCAAAAAGGCAGACGTGCCATTTTCCCGGTGATTTCAGTCTGTAGCGCCGACTGACGTAGGATTCTGTAAATGCGGTGTGAGTCCGAGTGCACCGCACACCTGCACCCATTATAGATGCGCCAATGGTTCCTCATACCCCTTAGATTTTAAACTTATTTGGTCACAGCCATCATGACTTCAAGTTCCGAGTGAATGTATGCAATTTATTTGCACCATGATCCTATCAGTGTACAGCGGTGTGCAATATGTTGGAGCGTTATAAATAAAAGATGGTAATAATGAGAACTAATATTAAGGACCCAGAATATGTCGGGCAAAACCCACCCCACCCCTTCTATGCTTACCCCGTCCTTCTCTTCTCCAGGGTCTATCCCAGCCTTATTGCTGCCGTGGAAGAGCACATGACGGAGATGGGATAGATCACCGTCGATTACCATTTCGATTACCCATTCATTTAAATAGAGTTGTGCGATAAATGTAGAAATGCCACTGAAATGAATGGGTCATTGATATGAACAGACCACTGACATGAATGAGTTCCACAGAATAACTAATGCTGTCTTTTCTCATATTAATAAAGATTTATTAATATCTTGATGTATGATCAGAGCAGGGAGTCCCGGGATTACCACTTAAAGCCAGCCAATCAAATGGAAGATATTGCTGATTAAAAATGGCAAAATATTTCATTGTGTCAAAAATCTGTAAGAATTTCCCTTTATGTTTTGAATATGGAATATTTCACTCAAGGCAGGCGCAAGCACAAATGCACATAATACACACACATATAGGCATACAAAACAGAAAGCACAAACACACGTCACACACACGTATAGGCATACAAGACAGAAAGCACAAACACACGTCACACACGTATAGGCATACAAAACAGAAAGCACAAACACACATACACACACGTACACACACACACACACGAACAGGCATACAAAACAGAGAATGTTCTCTCTAGTCAGATATTGGCAAACTGTTTAGGTAAAAAAAACTAAGACACACAGCACTTGAGATTAATTGGAAGTAAAGTGAAACTGTTAATGACAAAAACATATAAAATAAATGTCAGTGATATCTTCTAATTCAGTTTAAAAAAATGCCCCGGTCTAAGAATAAACTACTTGGTGAATCCTTCTCCCATGACATGTGCTGTGGGTATGAAGCCAAAGTGAAAGTCACTGATAAGGGCTTGTTCACACTAAAACGGCGCCTGCACATTACAAGCGGCGCCATCACATGTGCTCAGTGGCGAGCTGCCCGTATGTGACAGAAGCTCAATCGGCTGTCTTGTCAATTCAAACAATAGGCAATAATGTATTATGCAACAATATTTTTACCTAAATGGACACTTAAAGCTCATTAAAGTTAGTCACACAAGGGGCTTATTTAATAAAGCAGTTTAATTAGAACACATGTACTAAACCCACAGCTGTAACACACAGAAAGGCTGTCACCAAGGTCCAGGACACTTCCATATGTGGTCCTTCGCATGTCAGGTGTAACAAAGCTTAAATATAGCAACTATTTAGATGTTAACCTTCACTACTCTACCAGGGATGTAATTATAGCGGTGCAGGGGCTATGGAGCCTGGAGCATACTTGTTACCCTCCCGATTCGGCCGGGAGCCTCTCGAAAATCGGGTGCAGCTCCCGGGCCCCTGGCGTCCGCCAACCTGCCCGACCCCGCCTCTGCAGTAACACTAGAAACCACCCCATCGCAGGGGGATACGCGATTAATATAGGCATTGTGAAGAGGATGAGGAGCCACGATTACGCGATCGAGCGGTCACGCCCCATATGCTGCATCATTGCAGAGCCACCCCCCTTTCTGTCCCGACACGCCCCAGGCCGTGGAAGACAGACAGTTCCCTCCCAAAAGGAGGGAGCTGATAGTTGGCAGGTATGGCCTGGAGGGGAGTAAGGTCCAGCATTGTCATACCACCCCCAAGGCCCACACTGCCCCCTAGAGCCCTGCTGCAGTATAAAAAGCTGAGTAGAGAACTCTTCTGAACATGCACAGGATGTAGGGGCCCGAGTGCTTTATCAGTAGAGGCTCCTGCTATACTCTATTGACAGCAGAGGGGGGGTCCAAGAGGAGGGAATGGCATAGCCTGGACCCTACCCACATTTGCTAAGGAGACCAGGGATACACTGCTCCGCAACTAGTGTCACTATAAGAATGATCAGTTCCCGGAATGAAGGGAGCATGGCCATGGTACAGTATGTGTGGGCATGTTGTGGATCTATATCTATAGATCATTACAAGGAGATTGTGAAAGAACCAACTATGATCATTTGATGGTGGGCTTTCAATGTCCATCCCTAGCGTGAAGATGCAGGGAAGATTGCGGGGTGAACACTACTGTGACCGGGACTTGTAACTTCATAACATAACACAGATGATTAACAAGGTTTCTACAATAGAATACACGGTCACAATTTGGGAAACCGCGCCACCTGCTTACCCTCCGGGGTACCTTGCAGAGCAATACTCAGCCTGTAACTATGACTCTGCTCCAACATGTATATTTGCATTTCCTCTTCTTTATACCAATTATGTTGTACACACACAGTACAGCTGCTAAATGTTACAAATAAGGGACGCGTTGCTCCTGAGATGGTCCATCTAAGCCAATCGCCTGTGGTACTGACTGGCGACCTACTATATGATTTGTTTAACTCAGTTATGTAGAACTTTGGTTTTTTAACCACTTCATTATCAGAGAGTTACCTCTCTTCATGACCAAGCCAGTTTATGTCTTATTATAATTACTGTTGCCACGTAGTGGCGGCTCCTATCCTTCTTGATGAGTTTGGGATGTGCGCTGTGCTGCAGTTCGCATGGTCGGCGTTCCGGACTATGATGCATCGCATTCGGGATGTGAGGCATTCTGCCACTCTTCGCATGCATATCGGTAAGAGCTGTCCTTTAGAAATGAGATACTTCCAGGTCTATGACATGCGCAGAAGGACGCACGCGCCGCGGCAGGTGCTGGGAAGGATCCAATTGGATCCCTCTCACAGCACTCTCCGAATTGAAGCCCATAGGCTTCTATAGGGTAACGCCATCAGATGGCGTTACCCACCGCATCCATGCCCCAGAATGCATTACATTCCGGGGCTTGGTACATATGAGAAATGTGGTCAAACCCACATTTGAGCACATTTCTTACGTTGCTGCATCCCACCCTATCAGTGTTGCACTGACTGCCTGGTCAATCTAGCAGGTGCCAGGACCGGTGTATATGAACAAACACCAGCAGACTAGCACATGCACACAAGCACCGGCTTCCAGGGACCGCATCGGCTGCAGCCCCAAGAAGCTGGGTAGGGCCAATTGAAAGCCAGGGGGAGTGGCTTACCATGGGAAGTTCTCTATCTGTTAATCACGGTCCTGGTGGGCAGTCCTAGGGGGAGAAAACACATGTCCTGTGTGTGATTATCAGATGGGAAGTCACTGCCAGTACAGCTAGTGTATGGACTGCAACTAGCTCACTGGGCGGGGGCAGATTTACTTAGCCTTGTCGACAGTTATGTTGTTGACATTGCTAAAATGTTGACAGGCAACATGCCGACATTCTCAGAATGTCAAAATGTGAAATGCTGACTGTCAGAATGTCGACATTAGGGTTAGGCTGCGGATGGGAGGGTCGGCACTAGGGGGCGGTTAGGGTCAGGCTGCGGGACAAGAGGGTTAGGGTTATGCTGCAGCATGGGAGGGTTAGGCTGCCGGACGAGAGGGTTAGGCAATAGGGGGAGATTAGGGTTAGGTTATTGGGGTGGGAGTTAGGGTAAGGCGCTAGAGGGAGGGTTAGGGGTAGGGATTAGGGGGACTGTAGCCTCCGCTGCCATCTGGACCAGATAAGTGACCACTGGGCTACAAGGGACAATATGTCGACATTCTATTATCTCAACAATTCAACAGTAAATACATGATGAATGGCGCCCGTGGTCAATGTCAACAGTACGACCATGTTGACATTATGAATGTTGACATACCATACCTAACGCCTTTTATGCAGGAACCACCAGTAATCGTGTCACTGTATTTCATGCTGTTATCAGGGTGGTACCGTCATGCATGGAGATCCATAGGACATTGCTTTCCCAATATGTCTAATTATCACATGGATGTCGTCCCCATGCTGTGCGCACCCCTGAACGTCACTGCAAGAACCCCTGGTCTATATTCAAAACATTTTAAATGAAAATTTGCCAGTTATAATGTGCTAACATACAGTATGCCACATATAAAGTAACTGTGCTAGCAATATAAATGTCCTGATAATGTGAGCAATGCCATAGCTGGCCAACCAGTGGGCAGCCCCCAAAACGTTCCTGGTGTCACTCCAATCTACATGCCAGTTTACAGTCAGTTACTAACATATATAAAATGTAATTTCATGTCAGCGATGAAAACAAAAGCACACGCTGTATATTCTAACAGGGCACATAAAGCGGTTCCATAGGATCAGGTATTACCTTCTCTTTTCGAGCCATTGTCCTGTTATGGAGCAGTGTTGCTGGAGCACATAGAATTCCATGCGACAGTGCCCAGTTCAGGTGCAGGTCGGGTATTTATACTCCACATGGTGTAATAGAATTCTAATGTAAGTGATCTATGCCAGCGAGATAAGGTGAAACCCTCATTGCTATGCAAACTGTCATCTTCACCACCTGCGAGATGAAAGTAATACGACATACCAAAGATAGGCATAGGACACCGTGAATTGCCCATGACCCTTTCTTACGCAGGGCAGTGTTTAAAGAGACAAAGGCTAATTGTAGTGGAATAAAATGGCTCAGACTCAGGTATTAGTGCGCTCCTGTAAGCGGAGATAACCAGGTTGTAGGTCCATAAGAAAAATCCTGCGCACATAGGGGCTAATTCTCAGTTAGAAGCAATGGGAAAAATCAGGTGACACTCCCAGACACCCAGAAGGGTGTGCAAATCTCCCGGAGCCGCCCGCCACCCAGCCATGGGTGGCGGGCGGCTCCTGGCTGTGACTTACTTGAATCGTGTCATCGAAGCCCTGTCTCCCCCCCGCTTCACAATGCAATTGCGTCATCACTTCCGCCCACCCACTTTTGCCTTACTACACACCATACATGCCGATCCCGGCCCCCCGGAAAAGTAGGCAAGCCTTCCGGCCACTCCAGTCCCCCTTGCAATGCAAACCGAACACCCGTGACGGTAGGGCTCGCTGAATTGCGTCATCATGACCCCCCCGCGCTCTACAATGCCGGAAATTACAGCATTTTATAGCAGGGGAGGGGCCAAACTGATGTGAGCACATGGCTCCGCCCCTAGCCCCACCCCTTAATGATGTGTCCTGTCCCCGGATATGCCCCATTTTGCCGCCCCCGCCCCCCTGCTAAGCAGACCTGGCTACTCGATCCCGGAAGGGGCAGCCAGGATATCGGCAAGTATGCTACACACCTTACATGCCTACTCTCCCGATTTGGCCGTGAGCCTCCCGAAAATCGGATGCCGCGTCATCATGACCCCGCCTCCTGCTCCACAATTAGGAAATCTCTGCATTGTGTAGCGGGGGTGGGGCCAAAATTACGCAACTACGTGGCTCCATCCCTGGTCCCACCCCTAAATGAGGTGTAATGTATCCAACCACGCCCCTTTTGCAGGACCCGCGCACTGCTAAGCCGACCTGGCTGCTCCCTCCCGGAAGGGGCAGCCAGGATATCGGCAAGTATGCTTCAAACCCCGTAGCGCTGACGAGAGGGGGCAGGTCAAAGGTCGACATGTATGGCATGGGGTGCAAATACATTTATTGTTATTGCATGCAGGGTAAATACTGGCCGCTTTTGCATGTACTTCACAAATACTGAGCAGCTTTATTTTTAGACTACAATTTAGATTTCCGTTTGGACACGCCCCTCTCACATCGAAGCTCTCTGCACATATTACATCTGCCCCACTTGAGGTGCAGCACGGACGGTGTTACCACGGTGCACAGGACCTGATTCAGAGCCGGACGCTCTTTGAGAGCGCTCGCTCTGAATCAGGGCATCCCTGTTTTTTTTTAAAGACGGCCTCCTAGCCACTCGCTAAGCTGTGGGTGACCACCCACAGCTTTAGCGCCCGTCGCTGGCCGGGTCTCGTGCATGCGCAGTGGGGGACCATCGACCCGCTTGCGAGCGCTGTGCGCTTGCGAGCAGGTCTGAATCAGGCTCACAGTTACTTGCTCTTTTTTTCTTTACTCCCAACTCAGAATCAGCCCCATACTGTAGATATTGGAATAAAATAAGGGGAAATAAGCGGCGTACCCTGGATCACAGAGGCTAGCAACTGCTTAGTGACTGGTTATTTTTCCTTGTTTTTTTCATAAGCATGTCCGTGTGCAGGAACTGACGTTTTAGGTGTAGAGATGAAGGGTTTTTGCATAGATTTTTTGAATTTGAGTTGTGTGCAAGAAAGTAACAGTGACAATCATGTCTGCGATTATGCTCTCTCTCTATAACAGTAAGGACATCTCTCTGTGGGTGATTGTGGGCTTGTTTACACAGAGCAGGCACCCATGAGAGCCATCAGATCCCATTCCCATTACACATAAGGCCATTAACCGAATTACACCAACATACATCTCTTCACTCATCTCAAAATATCTCCCAACCCGACCTCTCCGCTCAGCACAAGATCTGCGTCTCTCATCCCCGCGCATTACTTGCTCCCATTTACGGTTACAGGACTTTCTTCGGGCTGCACCCACTCTATGGAATGCCTTACCACACACAATAAGACTTACCTCTACTCTTCAATCCTTCAAGCGTTCCCTGAAAACTCACCTCTTCGGACAAGCTTATCAGATTCCAGAACTGACCACATAGCTTCCATGTCTTATTACAGTCCACACATAACCTCACATATTGTCTTTCTTTCGCATACTCCTGACATTTTGCCGACATTCCTGTGTGACTGGATCATGCAGCCAACCAAGGAACTCTGCATTCTGGCCGGACCAAATTGCAATATATATAGCACCTATCCTTGTGTATCAATGCCTATTTCCCTATAGATTGCAAGCTTGCAAGCAGGGCCCTCTTACCTCTATGTCTGTCAGTTATTACCCTGTTTTGTTCTATCAATGTTTCCAATTGTAAAGCGCAACGGAATATGCTGCGCTATATAAGAAACTGTTAATAATAATTCCCTCCCTCCCTCCCTCCTCCTCCCCTCTAAACAAATGTAAGTAAAGTACTTCTAACTGCAGTGGGGAAGGGTGGTAGCTATAGATGGTGATGAGGAGAGATTTAGTACATACATATAGGAGAATATTTTATCTGGAAAAACAACTGCTTTAAATCGTCAGTTTAACTGCTGTTTGTAGCAGACACTGAATACAGCTCTGCACACTGTTACTGTAATTACCCTCACTTAGATAAATCAGATATGGGACCTTTAAGGAATAAGAAGGGCTTACTGTGGGGGAGATTTATCAAATCTTGAAGAGAGATAAAGTGGAGAGAAAGGATACCAACCAATTCAGCTCGTGTCATTTTACAGGCTGTACTAGGAAAATTACAGAAGCGGATTGGTTGCTATAGGCAACGTCTCCTCTCTCTGTCTCTCTCTCCAATATTTAATAAATCTGTGCCTTTTATGCCTCATATGCTTCTCATAGGGACAGTGAAGCACATTCAGGACCAACACTTTCCTGAGTATTGCTCACTTGAACAGGTCTGGTCGTTACCGAATTATATAAAAATTGTCAGAGTTGGAACTACCGTTCCGATGCAGATAATGAAATGGTAGTTACCTCCCCAGACATAAGCTATACCAGCAATCATCATTTAGATTCTTATTCTATGAAAGCGCTAGGGCTTTGACCCACAATTGTACTTCATATAAAACGTGGGGCCAGAGACAGGAGGCAGGGCTCAGCTTCAAGTGTAACCTGAGAGAGCTGGCCTGCGGCACAAGTACAGGAAGCTAGGAAGATCCCTCTGCGTGAATGTGTGCTATGTGTGTCACAGTCCAAAATTCAAATAGAGGAGCAACACCAACTGCCAGTGTGTCCTGGCCAGAGCGCAGTCCAAAATTCAAATAGGGGAGCAACACCAACTGCCAGTGTGTCCTGGCCAGAGCGCAGACCAAAATTCAAATAGGGGAGCAACACCAACTGCCACCCCAAATGCTGCCAAACATCACTGGCTGGGACTTACTGCCAGTTAGTGTGGTTCCTCTATTTGAATTTTGGACTGTACTGCAGCCCCGCCTCTGGAGCCGCCACTGCAAGGAACTGATCCATTTGATGGCAGTCACATGGGCATTTTGGCTGACTTCAGTGCTCGTTCACAGCATGTAGACATATGTTTTACACCCAGCATGGGGTCGGCGTATGTAACAATACTAATGATGACAGCTGCGACTGTAAATAGTGAAGCAAAGTCACGGATGAAGCAGTGACCCAGGACCACCTATGAATGCAGAGAGCGTTGCAGTGACCACCATATAATACAGAGAACATCGTAGTCAACGCCATATACTGTAATACAGGGAGCATTGCAGTGACCTCCATACACGGACGTATCTATAATGGGTGCAGGGTGTGCGGTGCACATGGGCCCTTGGGTCCAGGAGGTTCCCACACTGCATGCCCTGCACCCATATTTTTTAATACTTACCTCTCCGAAGTCCAGCGTCAGCTGTAGCAGCAGTGCACTAAACGCCTGAAAAATGGCCGCAGCTGCCTTTTCCCCAGCATTTTACGCATGAGCAGTGGAGAAATAGTTAGAAAATGCACAGTAGGCTCTGGGCACAGTTAAGTGCGGTGAATGCACACGGGCACCCTCCTCTCTTAATACACCCTTGCCTCCATATAATGCAGAAAGCATCCCAGTGACCGCCATATAATGCAGAGAGCATCGCAGTAACCTCCATATAATAGAGAGAGTATAACATTGCCCGACATATAATGCAGTGAGCATAACAGTGCCCACCATATAATGCAGAGAGCATCCTTGCTCGCAGCAGGAGAGCCCTCTACGTGTCTCTAGAGCCGCTATTTCTGCAGAAGCTTACAGAACAGAAGTGTTTTGTGAGTGAGCGGTGGATGTGAGATGCTTTCAGTGGGCATCTCTAAGCACTGGGTGGCAAGTGAGTCATTAGCATATTTTTGCAATTGCTGATCCGTGAGAAATCACAGATAGCATTTGTATCCACATCTGAATCATGTCCAGTGTCCACACAGTTCTTCCTACAAGGGTTAGGCCAAGCATTGGCGCATTTCATTCATTCAATAAACTTTTTTTGAGGCTGGTAAAGCCTAGTGGTGGGTACTGCAATTTTAAGGGGAACCTGTGCTATCTGTACCGCTGATTTAGATAGGCTGTAAGCACTAGTTGCAGTTTTGTTTTTTTTTGGAACGGCGAGGGACACAATAACAGTGCTGCACAAATCCAGGGGATCTGGAAAAAAAAGACAAAATGACCTCCATACAGTATGTCTTGGAGAGAGATGAAGTGTAGAGAGATAAAGTACCAACCAATCAGCTCCTAAATGTCACTTTTTCAGGCTGTCTGAAAAATGACAGGAGCTAATTGGTTGGTAATTTCTCGCTCTCTCATCTTATCTGTCTCCAAGTTTAGTATATCTACCCCATGTCATTTATTTATTTTTTTGTCATTTTATGTTTGTTTGAGGTACAGTCAGCTGCAATCCACCAATATATATCTCAGCTCCACCAGACTAAGGGGTCTATTTACTACGCCTTGAATGGAGATAAAATGAATGGAGATAAAGTACCCGCCAATCAGCTCCTAACTGCCATGTCACAGGCTGTGTTTGAAAAATGAGTTAGGAGCTGGTTGAATGTTAGTTTATCTCCATCTAAGGCCCGTATTCAATTGCCGGCGAAAAGTCCCGGAGTTTTCGCCGTCATCGCCAGTTTTGCCTCCGGAAAGTATCGCGCTCGTCACTGCGATTCGCCCTATTCAATTGGAGATATTTGGGGTGCTTAAATGCTTTCAATTGGTGCTATTTAGTGTCTTTGCACAAGTGGTGAAGAATAGCATTTATCTGTTTTTGCTGGCCAAAATAAGTAGTCCCAGCAAATTTGGGGTACTTGAAAATGGGTGCAAGTATGGTTAAAAATCGTTAAAGTGTGTTTTTAGAAAACACACCTTCACCATGCACCTGCAAACCAAAAAAAAGCTTGGGCATACTTGGGGGACCCCCTGGAGTCGATTTCACTCGTTTTTAAGTTTGTCCCCCAACTTTGTTTTTTCCACCCCCAAAATGAAGGTACTTTTTTGGGGTGATCTTAAGTAATTTTTTTACTTTTTTTGACGCAGTTTACCTTTGGGGGACTATATCAAGGCTGCAGGGGTGTTGCCACAAATTTGCACCCCAAACCCCTAATTCTCCACTTTTTTTCTGCCTCCTTTCAGAGGCAAATCTTTTCCGCTGGTTGCAAGGCGCAGACTTTTCGCACCAGCGGAAAGTCTTTGCAATTGAATACAGGGAAAAGTTCTCGCCTGACGAAATGACGTCACCGGTGAGAACTTTTCGCCAATCTTGGTTTTTCGCCGGCAATTCAATATGGCCCTAAGGTTTAGTAAATAGACCCCAAATTCTTATTCTATACCCACAGATAATGGCATCACTTTTATTGTGAACAAGAGTTTTTCATTATTTACCTGGAGACAGATGGTATCTATATTAAATAAGGCAATTACAATTTTATATGTAACATACTGAATTTGTTATTAACGGGATAAATCTACAACTCAGACACGTGCAATTCAGAGACTCTGGTATAAATAACAATCACAAAACACGACCCAAATATAATGAAATAAAGCATCTGGAAAGTTATGTTGAACTAAAGGGTGAAAATTTCCAAAATCCGCAGAATCTGCAATATTAGGGGTATATTTATTAAAGTGTGGGTTTTTAGTCAGATTCTACTTAACATTTACCTAGCACCTTATAGAAATAATATCTAGAATCTGATTGGTTACTATGGGCAACATCTTCACTTCTAAAAACTCTAATTTTACTAAGTATAGTATAACCCTAAGGGCCGTATTCAATTAGATTTGCATCCGCGTAAAAAGTTCTGCCTGCCCGAGTTTTCGCCTACATCGCATGTTTTTGACCTGAAAACTTATCGTGCGCATCCCTGCTTTCCGCCGTATTCAATTCCTAAACAAGGCGAAAACGGCAAGCGGCGAATGCAGAACAGGCGGAAAGTACTGTGAGACTTGGGGATATCAGGCTGAACCCCCAAAAAGATTCACTAACATTGGGGATCAATGTAGAAGTGTTCCAATAGCCCTAATAAAACTAACTGGGGTACTGAAGTTGTTTAAAATCCTTGTTATTAGCGTCCTTGCAAAAGTGAATAATGGCATTAAGCAGTATTTTTTGGTGGTACCTGAAAATGGGCACTAGCATAACTTAATGTCTCTAAACATGAAGTTTTAGAAAAGTGAAATTTCTCCGTCATACAAGCACCTGCAATCCCAAAAACACTTGGCCCCTTCTTAGAGCACCCCCAGAAGCTTATTTTGATAGTTTTTGAAGTTGTCTCCCCACTTTTTTCATTTTCGCCCCAAATTTCAAAGGTGTTTTTTGGGGTGATCCTGGAATGTTTTATAATTTGTTTTGGTTGAATTGTCCATTGGGGGTGTACCAATGGTTTTGAGTGGTTTCCCAACATCTGCACCCCAACATGTAGATATTGCACCTGCTATTCTGTGGAGAAAAAGTATCGCCTATTTCAGTGCCTTGACTTTTCGCTTAGGCGAAAACAGAATGGAATTGAATACGGAAAATAAAACAGGCAAAGTTTTTGCAAATAACCACGCAAAAACAGCTTTTCGCTCCGAATTGAATACAGCCCTAAGGCTCTAATTTAAACCTGAGAAATAAATACTGGTAATTGGCAGTTGTGGGGGAATACCTTCCATCGTGTCAGAAGAGATGTTTATGCAAAACAAAAAGATTGAAAGTAATAAAAAAATAATTTCTGTATCACTGTTACCACTGCCAGAAAGGTTTGCCCATAGACCAAATGCTCTCAGCAACTATCACGGTGACATCTGGAGGCTAAAAGAAGACACTGCAGCACTTAAAATTACACATGAGTGTAGTAAACAAGTCAATATATTTAAAAAATGTTTCTCTAATAAAACTGCAAAATGAAATTATATTTCAACATTTAAAGGGGCCTATTTACTAAAGATCAGGTTTTAGCCCCGATAATCATAATGTCTTATCGCTGCAATAAGTATCGCCCGTGTTTATTACAAATTGCAAGTAGGGACAAGGGTCCCTACAGTGTGTATAAGTAAAGTGATTGTTCATGAGATGACTTTACTTTCTGCTGCAGGACCCCGGCATTCACCATCAAACCACGCATGTGCAGGCAGCTGTTGTAGGGGAGGGATCCTACGGTAAATGAGTATTTTCAGGGGATATCCTGTAAGTGTCCTTTGATAAATATGCCCCTGACTGCCTTCTCTTCTGCTACTAAATTGCTACAGCCCATTATTTCTTCAAATATGGTTGATTATTATGATTTTGGGAGAAATACCTACTGGTTACAAAAAACCCTGAATTGTACATACTGTAGCATACTGGGACTTGAAGTCTCACAACAACTGGTAAGAGACAGGTTCCCTACCTGTAGTATATAAATAGAGGCTGGCAAAGCATAGTGCGACTTGTAGTTATTTATTTATTACCAGTTATTTGGTATGCAGTCAGGAAGCCGACGGTCGAAATGCCGACTGCCGGCTTCCCGACTGTGTAATCCCGAAAGGGGACTAATGACAGGCGTCAAAATCCCGACGCCTATCATTATCCCTACGCCGGGAGTCCGATGTCCGGCATACCGAATGAAGGTAAGCCGGGCGGTGCGCGCGGACGGGAGAGTTAGGTTTGGGGCCCCCGGGGGGTACTTAGGGTTAGGCACCCCCCCCGGGAGGGTTAGGCTAGTGGAAGGGGAGGTTAGGGTTAGGCTCCCCCCCGGGAGGGTAAGGTTTAGGCTGTGGGGACGGGGGGTTAGGTTTAGGCACTAGGGAGGGAGGTTAGGTTTAGGCATTCCTAAGGGAGAGTTAGGGGGGGTTAGTAATACTTACCTTAATTCCCTGTCGGGATCTTCACTGTTGCCGTTCTTCCGGGGTCGGGATTTGAACCAAAGGACGTACAGTAGGTCCGGTGGTATTTCATATCGATCCTGGTTAGTTATATAGTGCACACATATTCCACAGCACTTTACAGAGCCTATTTAGTCATTTACAACAGTCCCTGCCCCAGCGGAGTTTACAATCTATATTATCTACAGTATATTCTCACATGTGCGCAAACACATATATATTAGGTTTTTTTTTTAGAATCCAATTAACCTACTGGCAGAATATTGGATTAGGGCAGAAACCAAAGTACCTAGAGGAAACCCATGTAAATATGGGGAAAACATAGAAACTGCACACAGATACAGATGTGTCCACATACATCTATCTCCTGTGCGCTACAAGTCACATTACACAACGCGTGAGTGCTGTGTGACGCTGAGCGTCTTTTCGTGCAAGTTTTTCCCTTCAAAAGTGTCCTATTCGCACAGAAGCTTTTGCTGATTTAAATGATATGCGGGATGCCTATATTCTGTGTGAGACTGCGGGTGTATCTGCATGCGAAATGCTACAATACAGTGTTAGCGGCTGTGACACAGGGCATGACTAGACGGGCTGATTAACGTGCAGGGAGGCTAGATGTATGAGGACACATGGGTAAAGCTTTCATGGGAATTGAACTGGAGACCTCAGTGCTGTGAAGCACTACATCAACCATGCTGCTAACCATGCTTCCATAAAGATGGAGAGTCTCAGGTTTCTTAAGCCTGCTCGATACATTAAGAAACAAGGATATTTTGAAAATTAATACTTTCCTCTTAAATGTTTTATAATAAAGCCCATTTGAATGGACTCCACTAAGTCCCCAAACAATCTGATTTTCTTCTATTTAGTTGATTATGCTTTGGATTTGACTATGTATAGTCAGAGCCGTAAGTAGCCATTATGGTGCCCTGGGCCAGAAAAAGCATTGGTGCCCCCCTCGTTTTTTAAGTAGGGACATAAGATGATGAAGGGGTGCCAATGCCATTGTACCACTGTTATCCAGGTGTCGGTGCCAAATACAGTGTGAGTCCAATGGCTGCAGTGATGATACACAGTAATTATGCAATGGCTGCAGTGATGATACACAGTAATTATGCAGTGTAACTCACCAGCTGTAGATGTAGGAGAGCGCTGGTGAAGCTGCACCTGAGCAGGATTTGTCTGTCAGAACAGCCGTGCACAAGCCTGGAGCCGGCAGTGTAGATCACTGACTGAAGGTATAGAAATAGATACATGTAGTGTATATGCAGCAAATATCAGCGGCGGGGAGAATCGCGTACAGTATGTACTCTTCACCAGCAGCTGAACTCAACGGCAAGGGTACCTGAGGTGTGCTGGTAACACCTGGCACGGGAATCGGCGGTTGTGTTCAGGGCTGCCATCACAGCATGTGGGGCAGATAGCTCCATGTGTAAGGTGTCCGACTGCCATGTGCAGGGCCGAAAGTAGGGTTTTTGTCACCCGTGGCAAGACAGTAATTTGGCACCCCCTCCTGGTAATTCCCCCTTAGTAATGCCCCCTGCAGCAGTGCCCCCATGGTAATGCCTCCTTCAGCAGTGCACCTATAGTAATGCCCGCTGAGGTTTTATGCCCCTTATTAATGCCCCTGTACTAGTGGCCATATGGTAATGTCCCCATAGTAATGCCCCGGTAATGCCCCATAGTAATGCCCCTGTAGTGCCCAAATAGTAATGCCCCTGTAGTCCCCATTTAGTAATGCCCCCTTGTAATGACCATATAGTAATGCCCCCTAGTAATGCCCCTGTAGTGCCCATATAGTAATACCCCTGTAGTGCCCATATAGTAATGCCCCTGTAGTGCCCATATAGTAATGCCCCTGAAGTGCCCCCTGGTAATGCCCCTGTAGTGTCCCCTGCTAATGCCCCTGTAGTGCCCCCTGGTAATGCCCCTCTAGTGCCTCGTGGTACTGCCCCTCTAGTGCCCCCTGCTAATGCCCCTGTAGTGCCCTCTGCTAATGCCCTTAGAGAGCCCCCTGGTTATGCCCCTGTAGAGCCCCCTGTTATGCCCCTGTAGAGCCCCCCGGTAATGCCCCCATAGTGCTGCTTACACACACACAAAAAAAACCTTACCTTAAACCCCGCTCCTGTGACCACCGCCGTTGGGTCAGCCCGGCTGCTCCTCAGAACTATAGGAGAGACGTCATGATGTCTCTCCCATATTGCCTGTCGGGAGAGCCGGAAACTGGAGTTCAAGAGAGAATTCCAGACTCCGGGTAGCGCGGCGCTGCAGAGGAGCTGGGCGCCCGCTGGTAAAAATATCTCAGCGGGCATCCGGCTTGGATTCTCCCTGCGGCGCCGGGCTAGAGGACACTGGCGCCGGGTTCAGCGGCGCACCTGATGCACGCACACCTCCAGCACCCCCTAGTTGTGGTCCTGCCATGTGAGAGGTGACAGTATGACAGTGATTTGAAATGTGTGTTTAAAATAATAAAAGAGGATGTGACTGAAGGTGCTTGGAAAGGAGGCCAGATGGAGGGGGGGTCGGTATTAGGGGAAATTGGTTGCTATGGGCAACATCTCCACTGCTATAAACCCGCACTTTACTATTACTTTCCTGGCAGTAGAAAGTTGCACAGAAATGCTATTTTAGCAGCTGAATTAATACCCATGAGAACTTGGCTGTGTAAAGTGAAGGACTAGAACACATTGTTAAACCTTGCTTGACTTTTGATATTTATGTCTACAAGTTAAATACATCCCACTAGAGAGAAACAAAGTATTCCCAAAAACATGAATCTAGATGACACAGCGTGTTACCTATAGCTACCAATCAGATACTAGTTTTGATCCTTGGACACAGCTTCGCTGGCTCTGGCAGTGTGATTCACCGGCCATCCTGCATAACTGGAGGGTTACTCAGATGCCTGATTGTCATGCACTTTATCCTATGGCTGCCTCATCGGATGCAGCCTCTGATCATAGAAGCCGGCAGTGAGCGTCCTTTTACATAAAACGCCTTCTGCTGCTTTTGCATAATTTCGCACAGCCGCTGTGTACAACGATGCAGCAGATGTGTGATTTGCGTACATCTCTGAATCATCCCGTTTACGCACTTTTAACCGTTCTGTCCGATGCTTTTGCCTGTACACCCCCAGCAGCGCCGCCTTTGTGCCTTTTCAGCAGATATTTTAGACAAATGAAGATTTAGATAGTAAAGGTGTGCATGCAATGATTAGCACTTCGAACGGGACTTCCAAACGGAAGCGTAATCGATAGTAAAGGACAAGTGTGTACCTAGCTTAATGCAGGAGACATCACTCATATCTACTGTGTTGGGTATATGTTCAAATAATAGTGATACTTAAAATTGCCTAAACATGCAGTAATGGTATGAGGCTCAATAAATTGCCCCTGAAATACATTAGTGCTAGGGCTCAATTTACTTCAATTAGTTTGCTATAAATAGGTGCTTCTTTCATTTCAGCTAACATTACGGGTTGGGTATGGGATGCAGTCACTTGGATCCCTACCCCTGCTATTATATAAATAGTGATTGCCCCTGGTATTATATAAATAGCAATTGCCCCTGGTATTATATAAATACATAGTATTTGCCTTTGGTATTATATAGCGATTGCCCCTGGTATTATATAAATAGAGATTGCCCCTGGTATTATATAAATAGTGATTGCCCCTGGTATTATATAAATAGCAATTGCCCCTGGTATTATATAAATACATAGTATTTGCCTTTGGTATTATATAGCGATTGCCCCTGGTATTATATAAATAGAGATTGCCCCTGGTATTATATAAATAGTGATTGCCCCTGGTATTATATAAATAGCAATTGCCCCTGGTATTATATAAATACATAGTATTTGCCTTTGGTATTATATAGCGATTGCCCCTGGTATTATATAAATAGAGATTGCCCCTGGTATTATATAAATAGTGATTGCCCCTGGTATTATATAAATAGCAATTGCCCCTGGTATTATATAAATACATAGTATTTGCCTTTGGTATTATATAGCGATTGCCCCTGGTATTATATAAATAGAGATTTCCCCTGCTATTATATAAATAGTGATTGCCCCTGGTATTATATAAATAACAATTGCCCCTGGAATTATATAAATACATAGAATTTGCCTTTGCTATTATATAGAGATTGCCCTGGTATTATATAAATAGAGATTGCCCCTGGTATTATATAAATAGAGATTGCCTCTGCTATTATATAAATAGTGATTGCCCGTGGTATTATATAAATACATAGTATTTGCCTTTGGTATTATATAGAGATTGCCCCTGGTATTATATAAATAGAGATTGCCCCTGGTATTATATAAATAGAGATTGCCCCTGGTATTATATAAATAGTGATTCCCCCTTGTATTATATAAATAGCAATTGCCCCTGGTGTTATATAAATAGTGATTTCCCCTGATATAATATAGCGATTGCCCCTTGTATTATCTAAATAGCAATTGCCCCTGGTATTATATAGCGATTGCCCCTTGTATTATATAAATAGTGATTTCCCCTGATATTATATAGCGATTGCCCCTTATATTATATAAATAGAGATTGCCCCTGGTATTATATAAATAGTTATCTCCCCTGGTATTAAATAAATAGCAATTGCCCCTGGTATTATATAAATAGCAATTGCCCCTGGTATTATATAGCGATTGCCCCTGGTATTATATAAATAGTGATTGTCCTTTGTAGTATATAAATAGTGATTTCCCCTGATATTATATAGTGATTTCCCCTGGTATTATATAGTGATTTCCCCTGATATTATATAGTGATTTCCCCTGATATTATATAGTGATTTCCCCTGGTATTGTATAAATAGTGATTTCCCATGGTATTATATAGTGATTTCCCCTGATATTATATAGTGATTTCCCCTGATATTATATAGTGATTTCCCCTGGTATTATATAAATAGCGATTGTCCTTTGTAGTATATAAATAGTGATTTCCCCTGATATTATATAGTGATTTCCCCTGATATTATATAGTGATTTCCCCTGGTATTATATAGTGATTGCCCCTTGTAGTATATATATATATATATAGAGAGAGAGAGAGAGAGAGATTGCCCCTTCTAGTATATAAATAGTGATTGTCCTTTGTATTGTATAAATGGTCACACTTACAGACATTCTGGCTGCCACCTCTGGGAGGGGTTAGCCAGGTTGGTGCAGCAGGGGGCATGGTGGTGGCATAATCAGGCGGTGCTGGGGCGTGATGGCATCATCGTACCCAGCCCTGTAGCAGGTGCAGTCTCACCCTCTAACTCTGGCCTAATATGGCTGCGGCTGTGCATCTGGGAACGCAGCGGCTGTCACTGATACGCCCTCGAGACTCCCATAGCATGCCTAGGAGACGGACATTTGGCGCGTTCCCTTCCAGGAACGCCAATCACTGTCCCGAACGCGGCATCATCTGTGTGCGCTCTCTCTGTTTTATTCACGCGCTGTAGGGTTTGTAGAAGAGTGACAAGTCCGCTTTTATATAACTTAAGACTATATCAACCAAAGCGATATATCTGGCTGGTTGCTGGTACTATAGCAGCCATGAAATGAAATAAGCCTTTGTGTTACAAGAATGCTCAGCACCCCAGAATATTAAATATTTTATTGAGTCACATTTAAAAAGAAACAGTGCACATAAGATAAAGATACACTTCTGGGAAGGACGGAGGTACTGCAACATCATGTACATAAATGGCATAAGCACGAAGGAGAAAACAAAATCTCCCAAGCGGTTTTGTATAATATCTGTCCTAATGAAGACAGGCTGGTAATAATGAGAGAATCACAGGAAGGACCAAAACCATTCCGAGACGAAGCAGAAATAATTGCTTTTATTATGATAAAGGGAGGAATGGCCTCCATCATTCATGCTCATATCTGGCCGCTCGCAGCCGCAAACTTTGCTGGAGAATCTGTTTCTGCATTTCCAGCCTAACAAAGAATTTTCATTTCACAGGAACACTGGATTTCATGGTGCAGAACAATCTATTGTTCTCCTCAACTGTACACTGTAATCAAACTTGTACAGTATGTATCTGGTACTTATACTTAAATATAGCTTAATGCAGCACAGAACAGCTATATATGATGTATAGGTAAAATGCTGCCTGAAGGCATATAGGGCCTGTTTCAGAGTGGCATGCAACGATGTCAGGCGCGGTGTAGCAATGTCTTTCTAAGTCGCACAAAGCATAAGTCCTGATTGTCTGCACACAGAGCCGCAGTACTGATACAGAGGCACAGGTGTCTATTTACTAAGCAGTGTTAGGAGAAGTGAAAAGTGATAAGGTGCCAGCCAATCAGCTCCCAACTGCCGTTTTTCAAACACAGCCTGTGAGATGGCAGGAGCTGATTGGCTGGCACCTTATCACTTTTTACTCTTCACTTTTCACTTCTCCTAACACAGCTTAGTAAATAGGCCCCACAGTCTCCGAAATGTATTAGAAATGTATTGGGTGTTTCTGATCGGGGACTTGGAGGTGACTATTTAGACGTATGGAGACGCTGATCCTTATGGGTGTGTTACAGATGTGTCCTTACACATCTTTGCTGCAGTCGTGCCAAAAAGCCCCCATCACCGTGCCAGGTCACGCTGGGCATCTTTTTGCGTTTTATTTGCTGAAAATGCGTCTCAAGGTGCCTACACACTTAGCAATGTGCTCACAATCCCACAATGTGTACAATTTCCCCTGAACTCTCCCCCGGCAGGTCCCAGGCAGTCCTACACTTGATTTGGAGTAAAAAATGTCCAATCTGATTTAAGATATATCGTGCATCCAGTGCATTGTGTCCCAGATTGGCAAATCTGCCCTACAGCACGGCAGATCTGAAGATGAGATGTACGACGAGCGGGGACGCGCATCGGCATCGTGATCGTGAGTAGAAACTCATGATTTGGCCATATTTTACACGATTTATCGTCACAATTCGTCGAAATCGGACAAGTCGGGTAAAAAAAAATCGTTTTGTATGTAGGCACCTTAAGTCACAATTAATTTAATATGTGACACTGTTATATCTGTGTGCAAGTGAGTCTCTGAATCTGTATACGAAGTGCTACAATGTAGCCGCCGCAGCTTTTTTTATTCCAAGTTCCATTGTGCTTCATATACCGACTCAGGTGCACCCAGATATACAAGTGTTGCATTAGCACAGTCTTCTGGTGCGTCCAAGTCGCATCACAAAGTGACATAGACGCATTTTCAAAAAGAGTTGCACGGGAGCTGGCGGCTCACTCACACCAGGCAAGTCGAGCTGCATGCTGGACGTGTTGCTGAAAGTTTCTGCATACATAAACACCTAATCACTCACATGGGAGACCAAAATCAGAAGGAGAATCTGGGCCTGATTCAGACCCGGTCGCAATCGCTGAGCGCTCGCAACCGGGTCGATGGTGGCCCACAGCGCATGCGCGAGACCCGGCTAGCGACGGGCACTCCGTCGCTCCTGGTCTCGCACCAAAGGGGGCGAGCTGTCGATGTTGAGTGACAACTCACCCCGTTTGGTGGGCGGGCCGGGGGGGCTGCTGCCCAAAGGGAGGTGTTTGGGGGCGGCCCCACTGACATCACAAGTGATGTCAGAGGAGAGATTCCGGCTCTGTTAGAGCCGAAAGCTCTCTGGGGCTTGCAGCAACGAGACCCTACCACAAGGGTCACCCACAGCTATGCGAACGGCCAAGAGGCCGCTCCAAAAACAAAAAAGCCCAGCCCTGATTCAGAGCGAGCGTTCTGTCAGAGCGAGCGGCTCTGAATCAGGCCCTCTCTACCTAGCATAGGGCTGGTGCAAGATTTGATGGTGCACATTCGGACACGTGGCTGTACACCAGTCTCGGCTGTACACCAAGTCTCAGTCTGTTTTGTTTCAATAACACTTTGGGCCCGATTCTGAGCAGCAAGCAATCCATGCGCAATGCCGACGTTTGCATAAATGAGCGATTTTTAGCAACTGCGTATGTGCCAAAATTTCTAAAAACCCCTACAGCGCATGAATGACACAGAGGCCCTGATTCAGAGCCGGACGCTCTGACAGAGTGCTCGCTCTGAATCAGGGCCGGGCTAATTTTTTTATAACGGCCTCCTGGCCGCTCGCATAGCTGTGGGTGACCACCCACAGCTATAGCGAGCGGCCAGGAAGATGGTCGTGATGGTCAAGACCATCGCGACCATTGGGCTTGCGACGAGACCCTTGTGGTAGGGTCTCGTTGCCGCAAGCCCCAGAGAGATTTTGGCTCTAACAGAGCCGAAATTTCTCCCACTGACATCACTCATGATGTCAGTGGGGCCGGCCCCGAACGGTAGGCGTTTACATGGGAACGCCTCCGTTTGGGCAGCCACCCCCTCGGCCCGCCCACCAAAGGGGGTGTGCTGTCACTCAACATCGACAGCACGCTCCCTTTGGTACGAGACCCGGAGCAACGGATTGCCCGTCGCTATCCGGGTCTCGCACATGCGCACGACGGAGCTGGCTCCATTGTGCGCATGCGCTCTGGGCCACCATCGACCCGGTTGCGAGCGCTCAGTGCGTTTGCGACCGGGTCTGAATCAGGCCCAGAGTGTACGCACATAGTTTCTGATGGGATCGGAACAGTATCAGAATGGGTCGGAAAGGTGATGGGCGTTCCTGGGCAGTGGCTAGAAGTGAACGCCAGAAAAGTCAGTCTTAGGGGAGTGTTATGGGAGCCTCGCGGGGGCGTGTCCGTGACAGCGGCTGTGTTCAGAGACATACAGCTGCAGCCATAAAAGGCTAGTTTCAGATGGTGAAACTGCATCTGCCATAGTGCTGGTGCAAGTGTTGATGGTGCGGACGATGGTGGCCCAATGGTAGTGTCTAAGGAATCACCGGCAGTGTTACAGAGTGCAGAGACACATAAATGTGGACGTCTCAGTCCTAGCACATTCAGACGCCGGCTACTGCACCGGGGGAAGAGCTGATATTGCCATTTGCATATTATCGTAGCTGTGACTCCGGCAACAGACACAAGAGTGCAGCAGCGTCCATCTCTGAATCAGGCCCTTTGATATGATTGTTATCTGTTACATATATGTAATTGCGCTTTAAAGTTTGCTTAGCTTGAAAGATGAACAAAAGTAAAACAATGCCAGAGTTTTGAAGGCAAGGTGCTCCTCCGCTACCGAGATGGACTTACGCCAGTTTGCGTAGTGTAAAAAAATGGAATTGGCTCTGCTCATGCCCATATATGGCAAATGCAAATAAATCATTATTAGTATACAAAATAGAACCATAAGTAAATAAGCATAAATAATAGCAGAAGTCCTCTATTACCAGACCTGTCACATTCAGAGATGTACACTCTGGGGTAGAACAGATGGTGTAATGGTTAGCATTACTGTCTCACAGCAATGAGGTCATGGGTTTGAGTCCCACTGTGTGGAGTTTGTATATTCTCCCTGTGCTTGCGTGGGTTTCCTCCTGGTACTCCGGTTTCCTCCCACACTCCAAAAATATCCTGGTAGGTTAATTGGCTCTCAGCAAAAATGAACCCTCGTGTGTATGTGTGTGTGAGCATGTGATAGGGAATATAGACTGTAAGCTCCACTGGGGCAGGGACTGATGTGAATGGCCAAATATTCTCTGTGAAGCACTGCAGAATATGTGTCCCCTATATAGATAACTAGTAATAAATAAATAATACACTAGGCCAGTGGTTCCCAAACTGTGCGCACGTGGCACCCTGAGGTGGCTCGGGACACTTGTAGGGGTGCCTCAGGCTGGTGGTCCAGCACCAAATAAAATTATTTATGGTCAATGTAATGTAAATATGTGGACAAGCAGAAGCGCAAACCTGTCCACCACCACATAACTAAACCTAAGGATGACAGGTCAGCACAATTTACTTCACTTTACTTAATTTTTTCCAGAATTTCTCAATAACAAACATTTGGCTTAGGGGTGCCGTGAAAACAATACTGACACTCTAGGGCGCCGTAATTCAAAAAAGTTTGGAAACCACTGCACTAGGCACACAGCCAGGAGCGTTTTAAGAGAATGATTCAGCAAGGAACGCAGTTGCTTATACGCACGCCATCAGACGATTGTTGCGTTCTACGCATGCGTATGCATTGCAGTGCGCGTGATCGAATTAGCGACTGAGATCGGGACTGCGATCGCAGTGACTACGTAGACCCATAGCAGAGAGATTGACAGTAAATGCCATTTGTGGGTGGTGACAGGGGGATGGTCGGCTGAACGCAAGCGTGTCAGTGCGTTTCAACCCCCTTAATATTAGCCTGTGGCTGCAGAGTGGAGCAGCCGCTAGTAGAACCAGCTCTGATCCCACTATGCCCGACAAGTGCAGAGAGCAGTAGCCACCGGGGAAGCCAGCGCTGCCTGCCCCCACTGATTTTACCTGTCGGCTGCAGGGAGGAGCATACTTAGCATCCCCAATGCATAGCCGCGATAGTCCGATCATCGATGGTCCTATTCCCCCTATTCTCTCTGGAAGGCACAAATGAGTTAAATCAGTACAATGTATACAGCTATACACTCTAGACTAGCACTAGAACTCTCAAATCGTATCTCTGTGTTTCTATAACAAACCCCTGTTATGCCAGCTCAAAATGTTGTTATTATAAGGTTTATTTGAATTGTGCTTAGCCACCAGCATAATATTTATACAAAGACAGCTTTTTGCTAGAAGAATCTGTGGTCACCACAAAAATTTAAATACTCCGCACTTCTCTCAGCTGATGTATGATGAAGACATGTCTTTGATTAAGAGCCTAAGTTTAACAATAACTTTCTGGTAGAACTTTTTATTTTGCAGTATGTGACTTTTTCAAATAATATATTCAACCACAAAATAAACAATTTAGATTCTACATAGATGTGTGGGGCTTCCAAATGCCTTTCTTGCAACATCTCACATTTTTTCTTCCCCAGCCTTGTACAATGTAATCTTTTACTTGTTGCAGAAAAGAAACAATTGCTGAAAGCCTTGACCTGTCTCTAAGCATTTAGCATATCCGCTGCAGAATGAAGCTATAACGTGTTTATATTAACATGTATTCCCGACACTGGAATTCTCTCCAGAACACTAGGCTTCTGTTTTAAGTGTGAGCTGTCTCTTGTTATTTACACTGGCACGCGACCCACTTACCTTTTTGTAATGCTTGAAAGCTGTTGGGTATGTAGATCTGTATAAATAAATTTCTGCAGTTTTGTCTGTTACTATTAATAACTGTTATTCATTTTAAAGTAACAAGAACTACTATACAGTATTTATACAGTGTTACACATTCTAGATTCACATAGGGAAGGATGGTACTGCTTTTCACAATGATGTGAATGATAGCCGTAAGGGCATATTCAATTGGGAGCGAGGTTTTCAGCGCAAAAAATCACGTGGACCTCACTCCCAATTTTGGTTTACCGTGCGTATGCGCGCTCCCGATACCTGCGATATTACATTTTAAAAAATACACTCTGGGTTTTCAGCACTGAAAGCCCCACGGTGCGAGAAAAACAAAAATACTCGGTCCGGTGGTCTCCGCGGCTCCCAAAAACATTTCGTATATTGTACTCCAGCAATAAAATAGTGCACAATGGTGGTTCCATACATCAACAAGGAAATAAAGTAAAATATTTCCATTTCCATACTACGGCACAAAAAGGCACAAGTTGAACTTTTCCTAAAGTTACATTTGACTCTGGAATTTGGTGCCTCCTTTACCAGAGCCTTAACTAGACATTTTGGTGCCCTGTGCGAGAAAGAGCAACAGTGACTCCCCCTCCCCCCACCTCTCTTTCCCAGATGAAGCACTCACCCAACCAATAAATTAAAATGATCCTTACTGTGCCAAGGATAATAAGGTACTAATGTAGCAGGGGGATGCAGTCAGGAAGCCGATGGTTAAAATGCCGATCGCCGGCTTCCCAACTGCCAAATCCTGACAAGGTACTAATGACAGGTGTCGAAATCCCGACGCCTGTCATTAGACCTATGTCGGGAGCCCAATGCCCGGCATACCGAACGAAGGTAAGCCGGACGCCGGACACGGACAGCAGCGGTGGGGGGATGGTTAGATTTTATGGCTCCCGGGGGGGCTTAAGGTTAGGCTAGGGGAAAGTGGGGTTAGGCACCCCCGTGGGGAGGTTAGGGTTAGGCACCCCCCCGGGAGACTTAGGTTTAGGCTGCGGGGAAGAGGGGGTTAGGTTTAGATAATTAGAGGTGGGTTAGGCACTAGGGGGGAGGTTAGGGTTAGGTACCCCTAAGGGAGGGTTAGGATTAGGGTAGGGGGTTGGTTAGGGGTACTTACCAAAATCAGCTGTCGGGATCTTCACCCATGCGCTGCCAGGATTTGAACCATGCGGCCGGCGTTATTACATACTGATTTCCGTAGCAGGTGACCAAGACCAATAAACAATATGTTTGCCATCATCTTATTAAAATGAAGACACTGGATGATCCTGTGTAATACCCTGGTGTGATAAGGGTGCAAATGTTGTGATGTAGGTACAGGTCGGAGTTACTTTGGTAGGGTATTCTTCGTTTGGCAGCAGCTTTTCCCTATAACCTACAATGGCAGAGAGGCAAGGTTTCCCCAGATAGTCACAAAGAAAGGCAGACAGGGCTTTGCATGATATAATAAAACAGTTTATTCCATAACCAGGAATAGGTAATGGTTATGGTAAGGAAGAAGGAGAATGGATTCAGCTAATTTAAACACACACAATCTAAAGAAATCACAGACACTATATACACATTAATGTCATCACACATATGGAAAATATATAACAACATTTTAGCTTATTACTATGTAACTAAAATAAACCAATATAATCAATCTATGCAGACACATTACTAAAGTCCAAGATAACTTTGGTGTGGCCAAGGATACTAAAGAGGTCTCTATGTGCAGGTTGTGGCTCAGTTACCTTGTGAAGCTGTGGGATTCAGGGTGTAAAACTCCTTTTTAGCAATGAACAAAATATTTCAGCACTTGTATTAAAGATGGTTGTATCAAACAAACTGGAACTGCTTCCTATGGAATCTGCTGTATAGGTATAGCCTCTATAGGATAAAGTCCTGTGCAGTGGAGCAGATTTCTAAATATATATATATAAAAGGATTTATCTCACCCAGCCCAATGGACGTTGCTGAAGCAGTGTTCCCTCAGCAAATCAGCACTGGTACAAAGTCTTTCAACTCTATTGTCTCTGACACTTGCAGTGCGCTCTCTTGGCTGGGGGTGTCAACAGGTTCACAATTTTACACCTTTTACAGTTCTTAATTTGACTTCTCTTTTACTGCTGTGTCTCTCCCTTCTGCTTACACTCTATCAGCTGCTCATCTCTGCTCCATGGCGTCATCCGCTCTCCCCTCACAGCCGCTCCAACTCTCACTCCTCAAACTGCTGTTTTTTATTTAAATAAACTTTATTCAAAATGGCACTGAGCTCTATGCTCTTTTCCAGATTGGTCTTATTTTTATAGGATATCACACCTGTGCCTTCATTTAAAAAAAGATGACGGTAAGCAAGAAGACATTATTGGTCACCTGCTACTTTAGTACCTTATTCTTGGCATAGTAAGGATCATTTTAATATTATCATGTCATGTTCATCTCTCCATCCCCCCCCCTTCCTTCCCCAGGGCTTTTTCCAATAAACAGTCGGCACCAGAGGTGGGGCTGCAGCACAGTCCAAAAATCAAATAGGGGAGCTACACCAACTGCCCTTCCAGACATAACCGACCGGGACTCACTGGCAGTTGGTGTAACTCCCCAACTTTTAATTTTGGACTGCGCTGGAGCCTCCACTGGTCAGCAGTTGGTCAATAATACTCTCTGACCAGGCACAGGCTGACACCGTCACAGATTGTGTCTGACCCGAGGAATCTGCCGCCTTATGTCAGGGGCGGATCTAGAATTTTCTTTTAGTTGGGGGGGGGGGCGGTTTGAGAATAAATCCTGACTCTGTACTTATTTCTTCTCCCACTTCCAGTTCTGGCTCCTCCCACTTTCAGGCAATGCCCTTACGTTACAGCTTTGTGAATCCATTCCTGTCACTATTTATTTATGTTTTTATTTCTATCACTTTTTTCCCCTTTAGTTTAAAATTTCACTCTTCCCCCTTGTCATTATGCCCTTTCCTAAGCACATATTTTATGTCCATAACCCCTTATATATACCCATCAACCACTTCCCTCACCCTTATATATTCCACTCCCCGCACCTTTTATATATTTTATGCTCATAACCCCCTCCCGTCACCCCTTATATTTTTATACTCATTATCTCCTCCCCTCACCTTAGCCCCATGTCAAAATGTCTCAACTTTAATCTCCCAATTCCCAGCGCTTATGCTCAGAATAGACGGGTAGCTTCAGCAGTGGCCATCTTTGTAAAGGGCACAAACTATAATCCCATGTCACTTTCCTCTTCCTTTTCTGGCCAGCTGGGTGCCTTGGACTGATAGCTAATGCAGCCTGACTATGTGGCCAGCGCGGCCAGGGCTCGGTTAACGCCTGCAGCTCACCCTGGTCTCTCCTCTGCCTGGAGATGCTCTACTGTGTACAGGATCAATAGGTGGGCAGGGCTGGGGCTGTGTGTCTCGGGATCAATCACCCTCATCGCCCCCCTCACCCTGGATCTGCAACTATCTTATGTAGACTTGACTGTCACTGGCACTGCCAAAAGAGTACTGGACGGACCCTGCCGCCATGTCTACTCTGCTGCGTGCCCAACAAATAGCTTCTCACTCTTAGAACTGTGGGAGCGAGGAGAGAAGAGACATCATGACGTCTCTCCCATCAGTACATAGAGTGTGGAGTCGGGGAAGGCAGAGTTGTGAGTGACAGACAAGCAGAGCTGCAGTGAAGGAGCCAGGCACACCGCTAATATACAAATCAGTGGGCGGCCGGCAAATGGAGAATATGGCGAACAGGCATCCTGCGCTCTGTGTGGCGGCACTGAACTGCCTAGCTCATCTCTGTCATTTTCCCATTCACCGCACTGTGGGCCTGATTCAGAGATGTAAGCCAATGCATTCACAGCTGTGATCCCGTACGCAGCTGCTTTGCAAAAATATGCTAATGCTGTAGCCGGCTGGAAATGTATTGACATGCCCATTGGGGCCTTCACAAATATAAGCAAGTGCGTACAAATACACAGGCTCCGTCCTAGGTAATTTGCTTATGGGCCATCTGAGAAGCACTATGGTTACACAGAATGGCCGCCTGAATGGAGACGCCGGAACCATTTTGTGTACGGGATCACAGGCGTAGGTTATGACACGCCCCGAAAACATTTGGCACACGCCTGCGTTTTTTGCCATCACTCCCCATTACCTGCCCCAAACAGTCCCTGAATGTCAATCACTTTGCGATGGAAACCTCACTGTGAGCAGCGTCCCTGAGGTACCTTGGCACTTGTGCAGTGCAAGCGTGGTACATGCACAATCGCCCAATAATCGATCAACTGCGTAAATATCAGAATAGCGTACATCTCTAAATCAGGCCCTGTGTCTGGCTCATCTCTGTCCACCTCCAATTCACTGTATTGCCTCTGGCTTATCTCTGTCAGCCTTCTATTCACTGCATTATCTCTGACTCATCTCTGTCAGCCCTCCATTCACTGCATTATCTCTGACTCATCTCTGTCACCCCCATGCACTGCATTATCTCTGACTCATCTGTCAGCCCTCCATTCACTGCATTATCCCTGACTCATCTCTGTCACCCCCATGCACTGCATTATCTCTGACTCATCTCTGTCAGCCCTCCATTCACTGCATTATCTCTGACTCATCTGTCACCCCCATTCACTGCATTATCTCTGACTCATCTCTGTCACCCCCATTCACTGCATTATCTCTGACTCATCTCTGTCAGCCCTCCATTCACTGCATTATCTCTGACTCATCTCTGTCAGCCCTCCATTCACTGCATTATCTCTGACTCATCTCTGTCACCCCCATTCACTGCATTATCTCTGACTCATCTCTGTCAGCCTTCCATTCACTGCATTATCTCTGACTCATCTCTGTCACCCCCATTCACTGCATTATCTCTGACTCATCTCTGTCACCCCCATGCACTGCATTATCTCTGACTCATCTCTGTCACCCCCATTCACTGCATTATCTCTGACTCATCTCTGTCAGCCTTCCATTCACTGCATTATCTCTGACTCATCTCTGTCACCCACATTCACTGCATTATCTCTGACTCATCTCTGTCAGGCTTCCATTCACTGCATTATCTCTGACTCATCTCTGTCACCCCCATTCACTGCATTATCTCTGACTCATCTATGTCACCCCGATGCACTGCATTATCTCTGACTCATCTCTGTCACCCCCATTCACTGCATTATCTCTGACTCATCTCTGTCAGCCTCCCATTCAATGCATTATCTCTGACTCATCTCTGTCAGCCCTCCATTCACTGCATTATCTCTGACTCATCTCTGTCACCCCCATTCACTGCATTATATCTGACTCATCTCTGTCAGGCTTCCATTCACTGAATTATCTCTGACTCATCCCTGTGAGCCTTCCATTCACTGCATTATCTCTGACTCATTTCTGTCAGCCTTCCATTCACTGCATTATCTCTGACTCATCCCTGTCAGCCTTCCATTCACTGCATTATCTCTGACTCACCTGTCAGCCTTCCATTCACTGCATTATCTCTGACTAATCTCTGTCAGGATTCCATTCACTGCATTATCTCTGACTCATCTCTGTCAGCCTTCCATTCACTGCATTATCACTGACTCATCTCTATTAGCCTCCCATTCACTGCATTATCTCTGACTCATCTGTCAGCCCTCCATTCACTGCATTATCTCTGACTCATCCCTGTCAGCCTTCCATTCATTGCATTATCTCTGACTCATCCCTGCCAGCCTTCCATTCACTGCATTATCTCTGACTCACCTGTCAGCCTTCCATTCACCGCATTATCTCTGACTCATCTCGGTCAGGATTCCATTCACTGCATTATCTCTGACTCATCTCTGTCAGCCTTCCATTCACTGCATTATCACTGACTCATCTCTATTAGCCTCCCATTCACTGCATTATCTCTGACTTATCTCTGTCAGCCCTCCATTCACTGCATTATCTCTGACTCATCCCTGTCAGCCTTCCATTCACTGCATTATCTCTGACTCATTTCTGTCAGCCTCCCATTCACTGCATTATCTCTGACTCATCTGTCAGCCTCCCATTCACTGCATTATCTCTGACTCATCTCTATAAGCCTCCGTTTCAATGCATTATCTATGACTCATCTCTGTCAGCCTCCCATTCATTGCATTATCTCTGACCCATCCCTGTCAGGCTTCCATTCACTGAATTATCTCTGACTCATCTCTGTCAGCCCCCCATTCACTGCATTATCTCTGACTCATCTCTGTCACCCCCATTCACTGCATTATCTCTGACTCATCTCTGTCAGCCTCCCATTCACTGCATTATCTCTGACTCATCTCTGTCAGCCTCCCATTCACTGCATTATCTCTGACTCATCTCTGTCAGCCTCCCATTCACTGCATTATCTCTGACCCATCCCTGTCAGGATTCCATTCACTGCATTATCTCTGACCCATCTCTGTCAGGATTCCATTCACTGCATTATCTCTGACTCATCCCTGTCAGCCTCCCATTCACTGCATTATCTCTGACTCATCTCTGTCAGCCTTCTATTCACTGCATTATCTCTGACTCATCTCTGTCAGGATTCCATTCACTGCATTATCTCTGACTCATCCCTGTCAGCCTTCTATTCACTGAAATATCTCTGACTCATCCCTGTCAGTCTCCCATTCACTGCATTATCTCTGACTCATTTCTGTCAGGCTTCCATTCACTGCATTGCTACTAGAACATCTCGGTCAACCTACCATTCACTGCATTATCTCTGACTCATCTCTGTCAGGATTCCATTCACTGCATTATCTCTGACTCATCTCTGTCAGTCTCCCATTCACTGCATTATCTCTGACTCATCTCTGTCAGGCTTCCATTCACCTCATTGCTACTGGAACATCTCGGTCAACCTACCATTCACTGCATTGCCTCTGGCTCAACTCCATTATAGCCTCCCATTCACAGCATTATCTCTGACTCATCCCTGTCAGGATTCCATTCACTGCATTATCTCTGACTCATCTCTGTCAGGCTCTCTTTCACTACTTTATCTCCGACTCATCTCTGTCAGCCTTCCATTCACTGCATCATCTCTGACTCATCTCTGTCAGGATTCCATTCACTGCATTATCTCTGACTCATCTCTGTCAGGCTCCCTTTCACTGCATTATCTCTGACTCATCTCTGTCAGGCTTCCATTCACTGCATTGCTACTGGAACATCTCGGTCAACCTACCATTCACTGCATTGCCTCTGGCTCAACTCCATTATAGCCTCCCATTCACTGCATTATCTCTGACTCATCCGTTAGGCTTCCATCCACTGCATTATCTCTGATTCATCTCTGTCAGGATTCCATTCACTGCATTATCTCTGACTCACCTCTATTAGCCTCCCAGTCACTGCATTATCTCTGACTCATCTCTGTCAGCCTCCCTTTCACTGCATTGCTTCTGGCATATCTCTCTCTATTATATGCTATTTCTATTGCGGTCATCATGGTGTGGGCTATTCAACATGCAGTCCTCCAGCTGTTGTAGAACTACACATCCCATCATGCCCTGCTACAGTTTTGCTATTAGGGCATGCTAAAACTGTGGCAGGGCATGCTGGGGGCATGTGTAGTTCAACAAAAGCTGAAGGGCCATATGTTGAATACCCCTGATCTAGACATTACACAGAGTCCTGTAGGACTCAAGATTCCATGCTTGGAAGACAGGAGCACATGGGAATATTCAGCTAGGGAAGGGAGGTGTGTGTAGTGAGTTTGGCACTTGATTGGACATGTGCCCAGACTATACAATACTTAAACATAATATCTAAAATCTAGAAACCATATACCCGAGGCTGACAGGTGTAGGAAAATAGATAAAAGCATCACAAATAGACTTCTAGACCTTACAGAAACCAACCTCAAACAATAACTCCTATAAAAAGGCAACAAAAACTTCCTTAATAAATTCCAGAGCAGCAAAAATACTTCCATCCAACGATCTGCTGTTTACAATAGATTTGTAAGCTTAATATAGTAACACTACTGACAAATAACATATAGATTCCTGCGTTCTGCAGATTCCGGACATTATCACTGCCTCATAAATACTGTACAGTAGTGTGACCGATGCTTTCCATTCAATAAAGAATAAAAGTACATCCGAAAGAAAAAGTCAACTGTGCAACACATTGTAAGAGTCACATGGAAGAGAGTATTGTAACAAGCAAAAACTCCATGAAAGATACACTATAGACCAACACCAAAAACAATTTAACTAATGAACAAACGTCAATATAAATTCCCTGATGTACACAACACTCCACAGGATGTTTCAGCAATGCTTTCCCTGTCCAGCTGATCTTATGGGGTTGATGTATCAAGCAGTGAAAAGAGTGGACCAGTGGAGAAGTTGCCCATAGCAAGGAGGCAGCTTCTACCAATTATTTTATTCAATATACTTGATAAATGCTACCGCGATGCTGATTGGCTGCTATGGACAAAGGGGGTCATTCAGACCCACTCGCGAGCGGCAGTACGCTCGCAAGTGGGTCGATGGTCCCCACTGCGCATGCGCACGACGGAGAGAGCTCCGTCGTGCGCATGCGCGAGACCCGACGAGCGAAGGACTTTCCTTCGCTCGGAGTGTCTCATCAAAGGGGGCGTGCTGTCGATGGTGACTGACAGCACGCCCCCTCTGGTGGGCGTGCCGGGGGCGTGCCTGCCAGACGGAGGCGTTCCCAAGGGAACGCCTACCGTCTGAAGCCGGCCCCACTGACATCACTAGTGATGTCAGTGGGAGTGATTTTGGCTCTGATAGAGCCAAAATCACTCCTGGCCTTGCGGTTGAAAAACCCAACCGCAGGCTTTTACTCGCAGTTCCGATGGTCGCGATGGTCAAGACCATCGCAACCATCATTTTGCACGCTCGTATATGCTGTGGGTGGTGACCCACAGCTATACGAGCGTCCAGGAGGACGCTCCATATTAATGGAGGTGGGCCCTGATTCAGAGCGAGCGCTCTGGTCAGAGCGTCCGGCTCTGAATCAGGGCCAAAGTTTCCACTGGTCCACTTCTCCACTCTTTTCATGATAATGCGGCCAACGCGGAAGAGGGGAGGAGCGACTACCCAATAATGATGTATGGAGTTGATCTCCACTCACAGTATGAAGCAGGCTGAACAATGACCGGGAGGATTGGACAGATTTGGTAACCAGACCAAGCAATCCAGGCTGTTTTTTTTAACCATTTTTAGGCTGGGAACAATTATTGTTCAGGTTCATACACTAAACTATAATCGTTCATACCACTGATCAGGTCAGATGGTTTGTACGATTATTGTTCAGTGAATGGTCAGTTTAAGGCGCAGGTTCTCAAACAATGTCCTCAGGACCCCAAACGATGCATGTTTTCCAGGTCTCCTCACAGAATCACAAATGAAATGATTATCTCCACCTGTGGATCTTTTAAAATGTGTCAGTGACTAAGGAGGACACCTGTGCACCTGCTGGGTGACCTGGAAAACGTGACCTGTGTGGGGTCCTGAGGACAGAGTTTGAGAACCACTAGTTTAAGGCATAGGTTCTCAAACTCGGTCCTCAGGACCCCCACACAGGTCACATTTTTCAGGTCACCCAGCAGGTGCACAGGTGCAGTCATTACTCACTGACTCATTTTAAAAGATCCACAGGTGAACTAATTATTCCACTTGTGATTCTGTGAGGAGACCTGGAAAACATGCACTGTATGGAGTCTAGAGGACAGAGTTTGAGAACCTGTGTTTTAAGGCATGTGCAATCAACAATGCACAATTAATATAGTAATACAAAGCCCAACTGCTGACAGTATAAAAGAAAAAAAAATGTAGCACTAGAGACCTTGGGGGAGATGTTCTAAGCCTTGGAGAGAGATAAAGTGGACAGAGATAAAGTGTTTGAAAAAGGACAGTTAGGAGCTGATTGGTTGGTACTTTATCTCTGTCCACTTTATCTCTCTCCAAGGCTTAGTGCATCTGGCCCCTTAAGAGGTAACCTTCCTGCAGTAGCAGCAAGAGAGATAGGGGACACCAGTATCTAGCTGTAGCTGATAATTAATAAGGCGCCACAGATTTCACAGTGCCAGACAGCCGGCATGGAGAAATATGTCTACAACATAAAAAATACACATAAGTATAATAGCATATACAAGTAAGAATAATATCAGATATGAGGCACAAATTTCAATCAGCTTAGGAATCACACATTGTATGTGTGTGTGGGGGGGTTTCTACTGTCTATAATCAAAGGCCCTGATTCAGAGCCGGACGCTCTGACCAGAGCACTCGCTCTGAATCAGGGCCCACCTCCATAAATATGGAGCGTCCTCCTGGACGCTCGTATAGCTGTGGGTCACCACCCACAGCCTATATGAGCGTGCAGGATGATGGTCGCGATGGTCTTGACCATCGCCACCATCGCCAGTGCGAGCAGAAGCCTGCGGTTGAGTTTCTCAACCACAAGGCCAGGAGTGATTTTGGCTCTATCAGAGCCAAAATCACTCCCACTGACATCACTAGTGATGTCAGTGGGGCCGGTTTCTGACGGTAGGAGTTCCCTTGGGAACGCCTCCGTCTGGCAGGCACGCCCCTGGCACGCCCACCAAAGGGGGCGTGCTGTCAATCAACTTCGACAGCACGCCCCCTTTGATCAGACACAACGAGCGAAGGAAAGTCCTTCGCTCGTCGCGTCTCGCGCATGCGCACGACGGAGCTCCCTCCGTCGTGTGCATGCGCAGTGCACACCATCGACCCACTTGCGAGCGGACAGCCGCTCGCGAGTGGGTCTGAATCAGGCCCAAAGTGCGGTGATCACTATGTGGTCAAAATGGAGGCCACAGAACTGAGGGGGGTTAATCCCTTGTTCTGCAGTGCCATATTCATGAACTATTGGTGCTAGACACTATATATTGTGAATGTATATGTAATAATATGTTTTAACATGTTATATTTCATGCGCAATAAATAGATAAAGTGGTTCCCAAACAGGGGTGCCACAGGTTGGTGGTCCACAAACAAATTATTATTTATGGTCAATGTGATAGGAAAAACCAGTGCTAGTGGTTGCCAGTCATAAAATATGTGGACAAACAGAAACACAACCACAACCACCACATAACTGGACCTAAGGGTGACAGGTAAGCACAACTAATCGTTTCATAATTTCTCAATAAGAATCTTTTAGTATAGGAATGCCGTAAAAAAAAATGCTGATACTCTAGGATGCAGGGATTCAAAAAAGTTTTGGACCGGGTATAGACTATGCACTTCTAGGAATGTGGTTCAATAATATTTTATTATGACACAGGAAGTGATATGGTAATTGTTCTAGCCTAGCAGGAGGTTTGGTGTTGACTGACTAACGGCGTTATCCAATAAGCAACACTAAAGTAGTGCTGCTAATGGATCGTTGCAGGGCTTTCCAATTAGCCCCGAAGTGCCGCCCGACCTGATGTGTCCCAAAAAAATAATCCATGAAAAGTGCAGTTTTTTCACAGCTGAAATGGTAAAAATACACAGGTCCGTGAGCTTATCACGGATACTATGTGTTTTCGGGAAAAACATATTATTTCGTCTGAAATAATAGGATAGAGGGAAAAAAACATCAGCGAAAAACGTGGATAATCGGCGAAAAATCCCTGTTTTTCGCCGATCACAGCTACTTGGATACCCCCCTAAGCCTTTGTTCAGAGCACTTTCTTTTAAATGCCCTCCAAGGGGTACTCCTGTAGTGTGTAACTTTCTAATAAGGCGTTTATGAAATAGACCGTTACAATATATGCTACAACAGTGTGTGTTTAAGACAAACTGGTTTGGGTGGTATATGTACATATGAAAGAAATGAGGAAACTGTTCAGTTACTTTGATATGTAAGATGTATTTATTTAAATTCTGTGAGATAGCTGGCTGATTGGTATACTAGTCCTAGAGGTCAGGGGCAGGGCTGAGACTGTTGTGTTGTGTCCTCTGGCTACCAAACAGCGCTTGTGAGCTCTAAGTGTGTGTATCCTATAGAACATCAGTGAAGCATTGTACTTCAGTAACATCTGTATGCTGTGAATGCCCCGAGCACCTTCAGCAGGGCGAATTGGCTCTAATACGTCTGCATCTGCTGTATCTTGTGACTAACCGATATTCCGTTCTCTGGCTGTTCTGGATTGAACCCAGTGTCTCAAAGCTGAAACCCTTTGCCAGCTACTCTGCAGACAGGTCCAAAGTAAGGGACCAGTGGGAATTAGCCAACACTACCCAGGAAGTGTTCCAGGTGGCGGCGGTTGGAGCCTGGTGGAACAAGTGGTTTGAGGTGGTGAAAGAGGTGCATACTGGTAGCAGTGAAGTACCCACCCACTATGCAGTGGGAGGAGTCAGTAACAGGCAATTAATAACTGTGAGAGGGAATCCCTAGGAGCATTGAAGTAAGCCCACTCAGGGACAAGTAACCACCCTCTATTCCAAGTCAGTGGATAAAAATCTGTGATCGCCTCGCGGAGCGAGGTCATCCAGTCACACTATGTTTTGTGGATGCTCCAGTCTATAAACCATGTGTGGTTAGCACAGTATGTTGGGAAATGCTATGGCCAATGTGTGGTTAGCACTGTATGTTGGGGAATGCTATGGCCAATGTGTGGTTAGCACTGTATGTTGGGGAATGCTATGGCCAATGTGTGGTTAGCACTGTATGTTGGGGAATGCTATGGCCAATGTGTGGTTAGCACTGTATGTTGGGGAATGCTATGGCCAATGTGTGGTTAGCACTGTATGTTGGGGAATGCTATGGCCAATGTGTGGTTAGCACTGTATGTTGGGGAATGCTATGGCCAATGTGTGGTTAGCACTGTGGTTATGTGTATCTGTGGGAGGGGGGGTGATACGTTCTGTGTGGCTAGCAGTGTGTGTGGGAGGGTGGGGGTTATAGTGTGTGTGTGTGGTTAGCACTGTGTGTGGGAGGGTGGGGGTTATAGTGTGTGTGTGTGTGTGTGTGTGTGGTTAGCACATGCGGGGAGTGCTACTGTATATAACCAAGGTGAGGGTGACACAGCTGCCATAGTAAGTTTGTAGTATGTGCTGATGTTATAATCAGTGAATTGTAGTAAGGGCTGTCTGGACCATTACATATAATACACTGATGTGTAGTACGCCATGATCCTTGCACAATACTGTATGCTCCCAAGATATGCGTAGATCAAGGGTAGGCAACCTGTGGCACTCCAGATGCTGTGGAACTACAAATGCCAGCATGCACTGCCACAGATTTGCTGGTAAGGCATGCCAAAACAGGTTGCCTACTGGGGGAAGAGCACTGCACATAGGGTCTCACTCAGACATGTGGACGCATTACCAATATTTATGCAGTTGAGCAATTATCGTCTGAATGCGCGTGCACCACGGTCGCACTGCGCATGCGCCAAGGTACCTTAGCAATGCCGCTTTCAGTGAGGATTCCTTTGCAAAGTGATTAACAGTCAGGGAGAAACATGGCGCCAGTGTCTCAGTTCCAGCGGCCAGTCTGTGTGGCTATAGGATTACTCAGATGGCAGACTATCGAATGATCTGCAACAACCTCTGCGTGCCTGTACGCACGTGCTTGGATCTGCGAAGCTGCCGGTGGGCGTCTCAATACATATTTTCGCACAGCAGCTGCGTACGGGATGGCAGCTGCGAATGCATTAGCGTTCTCATCTCTGAATCAGGCCCTTGGGCAAACACTGATTCTATCATGTCAGCCATACAGTCAGATTTCCCTAAATGCCACATACTGTAATTAAAGTCATTGTCACCCCCTCCTGTTAGAGAACATTGCCCTGACTAAATGCACACCCCTTATGTGCGACTGTTACGCTAAACCCCATCATGGCAGCGCTAATTTTCTTCATAGTTGCGGTAAATAAATGACATGCAAAGCACTTAGACCTGCCCACAGTTTGATTGCAGGTTAAACTATGTGAAGTGACCTATAATTTAAATGTTAACATTTGGAGATTGTTGACATATTAACATGGTCAAAATGCCGACATGCCTATTTTTTTTTACCTCAGGTTAAACTACTGTGGGCCTGATTTGGAGGTGCACGCAGAGTCGATGGAACACAGTAGCGGCCGATGTTTTAAGTGTTCACATGCGTCCCGATGGTTACTGCCGGGAGCTGCAGCAATTCTGGCGGGTGTTTCTGGGTGGTAACAGGGGAGTGGCTAGCCAGACTCGGGCGTGTCATGCTCAGCAGTTGCACTGATCCCAGCAGCCATGTTCAGACAAAGAAATTGCACCTGCCATAGGACTGAAGCAATCTCCGATGGTGCAACCGATGCGACCGATTATCGCAGTGGCCGGGGGGCGTCTCTGTACAAATCCCATCAGCTGAAGCATTAGGAGAAAGACACAACCTCTGAATTAGCCCCTGAATCTGCATTTACCAAGATTTTGAATGTCGACATTTTGACCATGTCTATAATTTGATATGGTCAAAATGACGACAGTCAAAATGTCGACACGCCAATATTTTGACTGCTTGTTAAACCACAGTATGTGCATTTACCATGATTTTCAATGTCGACAACTAAAATGTTGATGCAGATAATATTCTGTTTGAATGGACAAATATACAAGATAGTGACCCACTGAGGGAAGAGCACTGCGCATGCACAACCACTGATCCGGTCATGTCAACCACATTGTAGGGTGTGCCTAATTGTCATATCAAGATATATGTAGAACAGGGGTAGGCAACTTCCAGTTACTCTCGAACTACATATGCCAGCATGCCCTGCTACAGTATTAGCATGCTCTAACAGCAAATCTATGGCAGGACATGCTGGCATATATAATTCCACAGGGGCTGGACTGCCACAGATTGCCTACTGAGGGAAGAGCACTGTGCATGCGCACTGGTCCATGGCCATACAGTCAGATTTGCCTAAATGTCACATAAATAAATGTCATTGTCACCCCTCCTCCTACAGAACTTTGCACTGACTAACTGCACGTCCGTTATGTGCACCACCATAAATTAATTGCCACGACCATTACGCTAAACCCCATTACAGTGGCGCTAAGCCACAATTGTGCTAATTCCCTTAATTAATTATGCACACCCCGTTTTATGGGTGTGCATAATTAATACAGCAGCGTCATTGACCACGTCACTGGGTTATTTTATAGTCAGAACTGCTCGCAAGATTGCGGTAGGAAAAACCAACCACAAGAATAGCGAGCAGTTCATACGCTGGTCGATGTACTCGATTAATCTAATAAATAGCGGACATGACGTAGGATGCGAGCGGCCAGGGGGCGTAGTTTTCCAAAAATCGACCGCATGTTTTGTACGCTCGTTCAGACCTAGAGGCGTGAACAGACCGCAGAGAGCGAACGGTTCATTTGAATAGCCACCCCTTTTTTCTGAACTAGCGAGCGCAAATAGCGTCCGGCTCTGAATGAGGTCCTATGTGCAGTTACCTATACTTTAAATGTTGACATTTTGATTGTCGATATTTTGACATTATTAAAATGTCAGAAATAAAGAAAAACTTTTATGTTTCATATACCCCTTATACACAAAGGACCTCATTCAGACCCACTCTCTAGCGCTTTGCGCTCGCAAGCGGCCCGATGGTTTGCGTACGCGCATGCACACGCTTCGTTCTGCGCGTGCGCAAACTACTCTGTGTAAATCACAGCCTGCTCGCTCGCCCAGCAAAGACAGCCCAGTGAAATGAGTGACAGGAGAGGCCGTTTGTGGGTGGTAACAGGGGCAGGCTACTAATAACGGGGGTGTGGAGGTACGAACGCAGGCGTGCCTCGGTGTTGCCGTTTTTAAGGCGTGCATAATTAACAGGCAGCATCATAGTACACGTCACATGCCTGTTTTTTACACTGAAGTCCTCGCAGTGCTTGCGGCAGGGTAAGGCTACCACAAGCGCTGCGTTAGCTTCCGATGGTGCTCGATGTACCAATGTTTTAATAAACTTCCTGGAGATGAGGTGCGCTAGTGGGCGTCTCAACATACGCTAATGGGTGTCTGCATACACAGAGCGATCGCTCGCACAGCCAAAGTGGGTGTGCTTATGCCTTGGCGAGCGATCGCTTCCCATGCCGTCACTTTGACAAATTTGCATATGCTGGATGCGAGCGATCGCATCTAGCGAGCGGGTCTGAATCAGGTCCAAAGCCTGAAGGTAATTTTATGCAATATTTTTAATAATTGTGTGCCTTAAAAAAAGATTGTGTACATTGAACCATCAAAAAGTAAAGGATTTACTATCTCAGTCATGCTAGAAAAATTCTGTATTTCGGAATATTTGGATATAGGAGACTCAACCTGTAGTGACAATCAAATTCACTTATGTTTCCAAATCAGATAAACACAACATTCAATAATAACAATGTTGCTAAAACAGGTACCACCAATTATCGGTATAAGACAAACTTATTACAAATTCAACATGGAGAATATATATCCAGTACAATACTGTAAATTGTCAGCTTGTACATTAATCACTTATATTTCTTGGTGAAATGTCACAAATTGTGTCTCAGCACCAATTGCATGTTTGGTAGCAGGATAAGAAAAAGCTGTCTGATGGTAGACAAGAGTTTCTCCCTATATAATAGGGGTGACCATATGTGCCCGTTGGTCATTAGTTCATACAAAAATGTTAAATTCACCTGCTCCTTAATTCTCCCAAACTGAGATGTCTAGCAGTGAGGAGACAACTGAGCGCTTTGATCATGCGCTGTGTAAACTTGTAATACCGCTGCACTGAGTCCGGACTTCAGTGCAGTAAATCAGAGGCTGTCATAGTTTAAGCCGCGCTGGTCCTGGGTCTCTGTGCGGCTCACGCTGCAGGACCCGCAGGCTTGGAGTAATAGTGCGGTTTGAATATCGGTCTCTGTAGGCATCCTGCCAATAGATAGGAGCAGTCACAAGCAGCGGCTGGACACAGTACCAGTCTGGAAATGCAGTATAGCGGACTGCGACACATTTCATCCATTTTCAAGCTGGATCAAAATCTCTACAGTCAAAATATAAACCTGCCTATATTATGCCTATATTATGAATATCCACATTCTATGACCATGTCTACACTTTGATATAGGCATGCCAATATTATGACTGCAGGTTATTAAATAGTATAGGACTTAGTGCCTGATTCAGAGGCCTCGCTATTTGCGAGCGCTCACTCTGAATCAGGGCAGATTTTTTTTTTAAAAAAATCTGCCTCCAGGCCGCTCGCATAGCTGTGGGTGACCACCCACAGCTTGTGAGGGTGGCCTGGTGATGGTCGCGATTATTGCGACCATCGGGCTTGCGACGAGACCCTTGTGGTAGGGTTTCGTCCACCGCAAGCCCCAGTGAACTTCCTGCTCTATTAGAGCAGGAAGTTCACTACTGACATCACTGGTGTCAGTAGGGCTGCCCACAAACGGCAGGCGTTCCTTCGGGAAAGCCTACGTTTATGCAGCCACCCCCCCCCTCCCCGACCCGCCTACAAAACGGGGCGAGCTGTGGATTAACATCGACAGCCGCCCCGTTTTGCTGCGAGCCCCGAACGAGTGAAGTTCTCTCTCACTCCGGGGCTCGCACACGCGCAGTGCGTACACCGCGTGTGCGCACTGCCCGACCATCGACCCACATGCGAGCGCTATGTGTTTGCGAGCGGGTCTGAAACAGGCCCTTAGGCCGTATGTATTTTAAATACAGCTTAACACCTATACTTTTTACTGATTATTGTATTTTAGTCGAAAAATAATAATGTACAGTATGTATTTTTCGCGACCTTCAAAAAAAAGTGACTTTCATTATTATCGGAAATGTGTGTAAATTTATAGCCACATATTAAGTCAAATTATTATTGAAGTTAGAAGGTGCCAGTAAAAACCATGTCCACATATTGTACTACAGTAGATGTCTGTATTTTATATGTGGACATTTTAACCATGCATTCAAAATATAGGAAACTAACTGCATATATAGTAGTTTAACCTGCAGTTAAAATATAGGCATATCGACATTTTGACTGTCAACATTTTGGCCATATCAAAATGTGTACATTCATAAAATAGGCACGTCTATATTTTGTATGTCAACATTTTGACCATGTCTATACTTGTCTCCATTATGTCCATGTCTACATTTTGACTGTCTAAACATTGATTGTCAATATATACTCCATGTCGACATTTTCGTTGTCTACATAATGTATCTGTCGACATGATAGTGTCTATAATATGATTGTCTATATTTTCAATGTCTAAATAATATACCACAGCCCAGACTCCAGGAAGGAGCCTTTAAATAATCAATATAAATTCAAAGCAAAATGTTTAATGCTGTATATTAGTTTATATAACATATTTAAAAACCTTATTGATATGATCCCGTCCCTTTACAACTGAGAAAGCTGAACCACAGTGAGAAAGGGTTGGAAGCTGCTCCTTATCATGTGCTTACATCTATTTTACACAGTCAGTAAATGCACTCGGTAATGCAAGATCATCACATCTGTCCAACAATCCAAACTATCATCCAAGGCCATCCACCATTGTACACTGTCAACAAGTAATTTCACAATATGCTTGAAGAGCTTCTCAGCCAACCTAAAAAGGCAGAAGCATGTTGCTGAGAGTGAATTACGCTCTTTCATTTTGCTATTTAAAGTCCTTTTAACTTGTCAAGGTAGAACATATTTGAATTACTCAATAAAGATAGTTATCACTTTAATGGCTTGTTATTGTAGTCTACACTTTCATGAAACAGATAAGAACTGGATGACTCAGAATTAATGTCAAAAGAGTGCAACTCTCAGGCTTGCACTCAAATGAGCACAATGGTTATAAAGGGCTGTCACACAGCACGGGAGAGATATCTATGAGTGTAAAAGTGAGGTGCGTGTGTGTGGGGGGGTTACATTTTGAAAACCAGAGGAGCCATCCATCTATAGCTAGTCTGCGTGCACCCTGATCATTTGACCGAAATAGACAGACAGCCACCATGGCCAATGTCAAGACGTGACTGGACGATATATTGGGCAGTCCTTACACACTTAAACAAACAAATGTAGTGTGGTTCAAAGACACTCTACCAAATTGCAAATCCTACAAGGGACAGAATGAGTCTCTAGCCATCCACAATAATCGAAAGAAAGAAAAAAAACTTTCTCAGCAGGTCTCTCCTTATAAAGGTATTAGGGGAGGTTCTCTTTATTTTCTTATCTTCTTTTCAAACTATTTTTATTTCTCCATAATGTGTACTTATAAAGGGAAAACATAATAACAATGTGTAGTATTCTCTTATAAATAATATATCACCTCAAAACAGTGGGAAAAACAATCTGTATCAACGTGAGGCGTCTCCACGTACCCCTGCTCGCTTCTACCGAAATATGCGTGAAGCTTATAGAGGTATCTTTAAACACCCGATCTCGTGTGAGATTTCGTAACCATAAAGTCCAAAACTAGAACGTACCTAAACTCACTTAAAAGTTATTCCTATCCAGGTACAAAAGGGGTTCTTTTACATGTGCAGCGAGACACGTTCCATACTCACATCAATTAATGGATAATGACACCCATAATGGTTTCTTTGAATTCTACTCGGATAACACCATCAAATCCAGAACGTAATGATTTATTAGAAATATATATTAAAACCGATGAAGATAAAATTTTCGGTACATCTACAGATAGTACAAATCAAAAGTCCCCCGTAGAAGGTATAAATCTTACTGCTAACACGTAATTAACCGGCACAATAATAATTACCTCCAGTAACGGAGCCCATCTGAAACAGGTTTCTCTGTGGATGAGTCCTTCCAGCACCAACGCATTTCGATTTATGATCTTCTTCAAGGCATGCTGGGAACTAAAATAGGTCCTTTATTTATACCCCGGCTCCCAGTGACGTCACCGGAAGTAACATAATGGCAGAAACATTATCTAATTTTCTAACATCGGGAATATCAATTGACTTTCCATCTATCATCCCAGTCCGGCTAGTGTCAGGCAACCACCAGCTAAGGGAACATAAATCTGGCATTACCTTTCCAAATGCCGCCGTTAGAGGGACAGCGGAAATCAGAAGAGGAAGCAACCGCTGGAAATCAATGCGTTCCAGCGCTTGTGTTCCAATTACTCAAATATAAAAAATTTTCACACACCATAAACTCTGGGTGTATTTATTGATCTGGATTTTACACGTTATCATATACTCTAATTAAGACATAAAATTCACTGTATTTTTACAATAAAACGCAAATTTGACATAAAATCAAAATATGCATATATCATCATTAAAAAATGGACATCACATAATGATCCTGATTTATTTTTTTCTGCATAGCACTACAAGTCTCAGCATGGTAGCACCTCTTATTTTTAAAATAAGGGTGTGCAGTCTAGCTCATCCCCTATCCCTTCTCACACCTCTCAGAATGCCCTCTAACTGTATATATCCCTTTCTCACAGCTCTATGAGACTTCCCCCTAACTGTATCTATCCCTTTCTCACACCTCTATCAGACTACCCCCTGACTGTATCTATCCCTTTCTCACACCTCTATCTGACTGCCCCCTGACTGTATCTATCCCTTTCTCACACCTCTATCAGACTTCCCCCTAACTGTACCTATCCCTTTCTCACACCTCTATCAGACCTCCCCCTGACTGTATCTATCCCTTTCTCACACCTCTATCAGACTGCCCCCCTGACTGTATCTATCCCTTTCTCACACCTCTATCAGACTTCCCCCTGACTGTATCTATCCCTTTCTCACACCTCTATCTGACTGCTCCTTGACTGTATCTATCCCTTTCTCACACCTCTATCTGACTGCTCCCTGACTGTATCTATCCCTTTCTCACACCTCTATCTGACTGCTCCCTGACTGTATCTATCCCTTTCTCACACCTATATCAGACCTCCCCCTGACTGTATCTATCCCTTTCTCACACCTCTATCAGACAGCCCCCTAACTGTATCTATCCCGTTCTCACACCTCTATCAGACTTCCCACTAACTGTATCTATCCCTTTCTCACACCTCTATCAGACTGCCCCCCCTGACTGTATCTATCCCTTTCTCACACCTCTATCAGACTGCCCCCTGACTGTATCTATCCCTTTCTCACACCTCTATCAGACTTCCCCCCTGAATGTATCTATCCCTTTCTCACATCTCTATCAGATTGCCCCCTGATTGTATCTATCCCTTTCTCACACCTCTATCAGACTGCCCCCTGACTGTATCTATCCCTTTCTCACACCTCTATCAGACTGCCCCTGACTGTATCTATCCCTTTCTCACACCTCTATCAGACTGCCCCCTGACTGTATCTATCCCTTTCTCACACCTCTATCAGACTGCCCCCTGACTGTATCTATCCCTTTCTCACACCTCTATCAGACTTCCCCCTGACTGTATCTATCCCTTTCTCACATCTCTATCAGACTGCCCTGTGACTGTATCTATCCCTTTCTCACACCTCTATCAGACTGCCCTGTGACTGTATCTATCCCTTTCTCACACCTCTATCAGACTTCCCCCTGACTGTATCTATCCCTTTCTCACACCTCTATCAGGCTGCTCCCTCCTGACTGTATCTATCCCTTTCTCACATCTCTATCAGACTGCCCTGTGACTGTATCTATCCCTTTCTCACACCTCTATCAGACTTCCCCCTGACTGTATCTATCCCTTTCTCACACCTCTATCAGGCTGCTCCCTCCTGACTGTACCTATCCCTTTCTTACACCTCTATCAGACTTCTCCCCTGACTGTATCTATCTCTTTCTCACACCTCTATCAGACTGCCCCCCCTGACTGTCTCTATCCCGTTCTCACACCTCTATCAGACTTCCCCCCTGACTGTATCTATCCCTTTCTCACACCTCTATCAGACTGCCCCCTGACTGTATCTCACCCTTTCTCACACCTCTATCAGACTTCCCCCTGACTGTATCTATCCCTTTCTCACACCTCTATCAGACATCCCCCTGACTGTATCTATCCCTTTCTCACACCTCTATCAGGCTGCTCCCTCCTGACTGTACCTATCCCTTTCTCACACCTCTATCAGACTTCCCCCCTGACTGTATCTATCTCTTTCTCACACCTCTATCAGACTGCCCCCCCTGACTGTATCTATCCCGTTCTCACAACTCTATCAGACTTCCCCCCTGACTGTATCTATCCCTTTCTCACACCTCTATCAGACTGCCCCCTGACTGTATCTCACCCTTTCTCACACCTCTATCAGACTTCCCCCTGACTGTATCTATCCCTTTCTCACACCTCTATCAGACTGCTCCCTGACTGTACCTATCCCTTTCTAACACCTCTATCAGACTGCCCCCCCTGAATGTATCTATCCCTTTCTCACACCTCTATCAGACTTCCTCCTGACTGTATCTATCCCTTTCTCACACCTCTATCAGACTGCCCTGTGACTGTATCTGTACCTTTCTCACACCTCTACCAGACTTCCCCCTGACTGTATCTATCCCTTTCTCACACCTCTATCAGACTGCCCCCTGACTGTATCTGTACCTTTCTCACACCTCTATCAGACTGCCCCCTGACTGTATCTATCCCTTTCTCACACCTCTATCAGACTTCCCCTTGACTATATCTGTACCTTTGTCACACCTCTATCAGACTGCCCCCTGACTGTATCTATACCTTTCTCACACCTCTATCAGACTGCCCTGTGACTGTATCTGTACCTTTCTCACACCTCTATCAGACTTCCTCCTGACTGTATCTCACCCTTTCTCACACCTCTATCAGACTGCCCTGTGACTGTATCTCACCTTTTCTCACACCTCTATCAGACTTCCCCCTGACTGTATCTATCCCTTTCTCACACCTCTATCAGACTTCCCCCTGACTGTATCTATCCCTTTCTCACACCTCTATCAGACAGCCCTGTGACTGTATCTCACCCTTTCTCACACCTCTAAGACTACCCCCTGACTGTATCTATACCTTTCTCACACCTCTATCAAACTTCCCCCTAACTGTATCTATCCCTTTCTCACACCTCTATCAGACTTCCCCCTGACTGTATCTATCCCTTTCTCACACCTCTATCAGACTGCCCTGTGACTGTATCTCACCCTTTCTCACACCTCTATCAGACTGCCCCCTGACTGTATCTATACCTTTCTCACACCTCTATCAGACTTCCCCTAACTGTATCTATCCCTTTCTCACACCTCTATCAGACTGCCCCCCTAACTGTATCTATCCCTTTCTCACACCTCTATCAGACTGCCCTATGACTGTATCTATCCCTTTCTCACATCTCTATCAGACTGCCCCCTGATTGTATCTATCCCTTTCTCACACCTCTATCAGACTGCCCCCTGACTGTATCTCTCACACCTCTATCAGACTGCCCCTGACTGTATCTTTCCCTTTCTCACACCTCTATCAGACTGCCCCTGACTGTATCTATCCCTTTCTCATACCTCTATCAGACTGCTCCCTGACTATATCTATCCCTTTCTCACACCTCTATCAGACTTCCCCCTGACTGTATCTATCCCTTTCTCACATCTCTATCAGACTGCCCTGTGACTGCATCTATCCCTTTCTCACACCTCTATTAGACTGCCCTGTGACTGTATCTATCCCTTTCTCACACCTCTATCAGACTTCCCCCTGACTGTATCTATCCCTTTCTCACACCTCTATCAGGCTGCTCCCTCCTGACTGTATCTATCCCTTTCTCACACCTCTATCAGACTTCCCCCTAACTGTATCTATCCCTTTCTCACACCTCTATCAGACTGCCCCCCCCTGACTGTCTCTATCCCGTTCTCACACCTCTATCAGACTTCCCCCCTGACTGTATCTATCCCTTTCTCACACCTCTATCAGACTGCCCTGTGACTGTATCTCACCCTTTCTCACACCTCTATCAGACTTCCCCCTGACTGTATCTATCCCTTTCTCACACCTCTATCAGACTGCTCCCTGACTGTACCTATACCTTTCTCACATCTCTATCAGACTGCCCCCTTGACTGTATCTATCCCTTTCTCACACCTCTATCAGACTTCCCCCTGACTGTATCTATCCCTTTCTCACACCTCTATCAGACTGCTCCCTGACTGTACCTATACCTTTGTCACATCTCTATCAGACTGCCCCCCTTGACTGTCTCTATCCCGTTCTCACACCTCTATCAGACTTCCCCCCTGACTGTATCTATCCCTTTCTCACACCTCTATCAGACTGCCCTGTGACTGTATCTCACCCTTTCTCACACGTCTATCAGACTTCCCCCTGACTGTATCTATCCCTTTCTCACACCTCTATCAGACTGCTCCCTGACTGTACCTATACCTTTCTCACATCTCTATCAGACTGCCATCCTTGACTGTATCTATCCCTTTCTCACACCTCTATCAGACTGCTCCCTGACTGTACCTATACCTTTCTCACATCTCTATCAGACTGCCCCCCTTGACTGTATCTATCCCTTTCTCACACCTCTATCAGACTTCCCCCTGACTGTATCTATCCCTTTCTCACACCTCTATCAGACTGCCCTGTGACTGTATCTCACCCTTTCTCACACCTCTATCAGACTGCCCCCTGACTGTATCTATCCCTTTCTCACACCTCTATCAGACTGCCCCCCCTGACTGTATCTATCCCTTTCTCACACCTCTATCAGACTGCCCCTGACTGTATCTATCCCTTTCTCACACCTCTATCAGACTTCCCTCCTGACTGTATCTATCCCTTTCTCACATCTCTATCAGATTGCCCCCTGATTGTATCTATCCCTTTCTCACACCTCTATCAGACTGCCCCCTGACTGTATCTATCCCTTTCTCACAACTCTATCAGACTGCCCCTGACTGTATCTATCCCTTTCTCACACCTCTATCAGACTGCCCCCTGACTGTATCTATCCCTTTCTCACACCTCTATCAGACTGCCCCCTGACTGTATCTATCCCTTTCTCACACCTCTATCAGACTTCCCCCTGACTGTATCTATCCCTTTCTCACATCTCTATCAGACTGCCCTGTGACTGTATCTATCCCTTTCTCACACCTCTATCAGACTGCCCTGTGACTGTATCTATCCCTTTCTCACACCTCTATCAGACTTCCCCCTGAATGTATCTATCCCTTTCTCACACCTCTATCAGGCTGCTCCCTCCTGACTGTACCTATCCCTTTCTCACACCTCTATCAGACTTCCCCCCTGACTGTATCTATCTCTTTCTCACACCTCTATCAGACTGCCCCCCCTGACTGTCTCTATCCCGTTCTCACATCTCTATCAGACTTCCCCCCTGACTGTATCTATCCCTTTCTCACACCTCTATCAGACTGCCCCCTGACTGTATCTCACCCTTTCTCACACCTCTATCAGACTTCCCCCTGACTGTATCTATCCCTTTCTCACACCTCTATCAGACATCCCCCTGACTGTATCTATCCCTTTCTCACACCTCTATCAGGCTGCTCCCTCCTGACTGTACCTATCCCTTTCTCACACCTCTATCAGACTTCCCCCCTGACTGTATCTATCTCTTTCTCACACCTCTATCTGACTGCCCCCCCTGACTGTATCTATCCCGTTCTCACAACTCTATCAGACTTCCCCCCTGACTGTATCTATCCCTTTCTCACACCTCTATCAGACTGCCCCCTGACTGTATCTCACCCTTTCTGACACCTCTATCAGACTTCCCCCTGACTGTATCTATCCCTTTCTCACACCTCTATCAGACTGCTCCCTGACTGTACCTATCCCTTTCTAACACCTCTATCAGACTGCCCCCCCTGAATGTATCTATCCCTTTCTCACACCTCTATCAGACTTCCCCCTGACTGTATCTATCCCTTTCTCACACCTCTATCAGACTGCCCTGTGACTGTATCTGTACCTTTCTCACACCTCTATCAGACTTCCCCCTGACTGTATCTATCCCTTTCTCACACCTCTATCAGACTGCCCCCTGACTGTATCTGTACCTTTCTCACACCTCTATCAGACTGCCCCCTGACTGTATCTATCCCTTTCTCACACCTCTATCAGACTTCCCCTTGACTGTATCTGTACCTTTGTCACACCTCTATCAGACTGCCCCCTGACTGTATCTATACCTTTCTCACACCTCTATCAGACTGCCCTGTGACTGTATCTGTACCTTTCTCACACCTCTATCAGACTTCCCCCTGACTGTATCTCACCCTTTCTCACACCTCTATCAGACTGCCCTGTGACTGTATCTCACCTTTTCTCACACCTCTATCAGACTTCCCCCTGACTGTATCTATCCCTTTCTCACACCTCTATCAGACAGCCCTGTGACTGTATCTCACCCTTTCTCACACCTCTAAGACTACCCCCTGACTGTATCTATACCTTTCTCACACCTCTATCAGACTTCCCCCTAACTGTATCTATCCCTTTCTCACACCTCTATCAGACATCCCCCTGACTGTATCTATCCCTTTCTCACACCTCTATCAGACTGCCCTGTGACTGTATCTCACCCTTTCTAACACCTCTATCAGACTGCCCCCTGACTGTATCTATACCTTTCTCACACCTCTATCAGACTTCCCCTAACTGTATCTATCCCTTTCTCACACCTCTATCAGACTGCCCCCCTAACTGTATCTATCCCTTTCTCACACCTCTATCAGACTGCCCTATGACTGTATCTATCCCTTTCTCACATCGCTATCAGACTGCCCCCTGACTGTATCTATCCCTTTCTCACACCTCTATCAGACTGCCCCTGACTGTATCTTTCCCTTTCTCACACCTCTATCAGACTGCCCCTGACTGTATCTATCCCTTTCTCACACCTCTATCAGACTGCTCCCTGACTGTATCTATCCCTTTCTCACACCTCTATCAGACTTCCCCCTGACTGTATCTATCCCTTTCTCACATCTCTATCAGACTGCCCTGTGACTGCATCTATCCCTTTCTCACACCTCTGTCGATACTATGAAACCACTCCTTAGATGGACAGTGGATAAACCAATCTGTCATTGACAGCTCACTATCTATTTGCACAGGTAGCCGATGTTCATATACGCACACCTACCAGACACTTAGTGCTTGGGACCACAAGCGTACACAGGCACGCCAGTCAGCCACCTTGTCCTGAAGAGCAACAATTTTTAATATAAAAAGGATTATTGATTATAGGAGTGGCCTTTGCTCTCATATTAATAGTTCCCTATCTACTCAATAGTGACCATTACAATGTTTCCTCATGCAGTGCCCTGTATAGTATAGTATGCAACTATGTCCTGCATATACATTCCCCTGTGCGAGGCATAATTAAGTAACGAATAGACCATTAAAGTATACCCGTCTGATAAACAATGTCCATTTTGTGGACTCATCCAACATTCAGTAGAATGAGCCTATCGTCTCACTAGGAGGCAGTGACAGCACATTTGCCAGAATAGATAGGCTGACCATTGCTCCAATACACAAATTGGCACTTGTATGACTAATACTAATAAGTAGACACATTATAATTTTACAGTAATTATAGGTATCACAGCCAGATGCCCATTAAATGCAATCAATGGTTGTTAATGGAATATTACTGTCAGTAATGGCCCAATATATTATGCACTGCGCACTAAGCATTAGTCTTCTCTGTTTAGAGTAAATTTCAGGAAATAAGAGACATTAGACCCTACAGAAGCGTTTTTCCTGTTATTGCCAATTAACTATCTAATTGCCTAGACTGGATGTGACGTGTTGAACATATGTTTATTTTCTGGAATGCCGCTACAAAATATTTTCCCCATTGTCTTCTGCTTTCCCTACAGCTGGTTACCCATTGCCTCCAGTCTTCCATTCAGTCTGTCACCTTTGTCTCCAGTATTCCCCGTCTGGCACCCCTTGACTCGAGATTTCTCCGTCAGTCTGTTCCTACTTTTCTCTGGCCTCCCTCCATCTGTCTCCACTTATCTCTGGCCTTTCCTATCATCTGTGACCTTTGTCTGCAGCCTTCCCTATCAGTCTGTCACCACTTTTATCTGGCCTTCCCCTTCAGTCTCTCACCCTTTGTCTCCAGCCTTCCCTATCAGCCTGACAACACTTGTCTATGGCCTTCTCCCTCAGTCAGTTACCCCTTGTCCTCGGCCTTTACCTTGAGTCAGTTACCCCTTGTCCTCGGCCTTTACCTTGAGTCAGTTACCCCTTGTCCTCGGCCTTCACCTTGAGTCAGTTACCCCTTGTCCTCGGCCTTTACCTTGAGTCAGTTAGCCCTTGTCTCCAGCCTTCCCCTTCAGTCAGTCACCCCTTTGGTGATTTTGAGCCATCATTTATACGCCTTATACTTATTTTTATTCTTTCCCCTCTACATCCCAGGTAGTTAATGGAGATCTCTTTGGTAATGCAATGGGAAACCCGGCAAGGCTTCCCGCTTCGCCCCTCATATAATTTATCCACTACCTTAATTATCTCAGGCATCTCCTCTTTTTCACGGTATACCCACTGGCCATTCCAAAGTCCGGCTCTCAGCATTTCCCGATGACGTACGATTACATACAGCAAATCCAAAGGACTCTTTGTCCCTGCTCTTTGGCAGTGTCTCCGGGTTTGTGGTTAATATGTCAAATTCGATAGGTTTGTGTTTAACTCTAGTTTGGAGCAGACATATGCCCCTCTCATGGGCAAAGCGTTACATTGCCTATTTTGGTATTCAACTCCCGAAACATCCATCAGCCCCCTATCATAATCAAAGCTATTTTGATCTATTTCTGTGGAGTTGGAAGTGCGGAGCCATCTCCGTTTAGCCTATTTGGGCAGGGCTAGTCGAAATTAATATGGTTACCCTATCAGTGTTATTGTACCTGCTGCAGTCCTTAACCCTGTTGTCTATTCAAGCGGATATTATTTAGGAAAGAACTCTTGAAAATACAGCAAACTAAAGCTAATGGGGGCATTAATGTTCTGCAAGTACTACATTATAATCATACTACCTTACTATGTTACCTCCGCGACTGGATACACAGTAGTGATATCTATACTATCTCATCCCTGGGTAATTTAATTAGTTTCCTCCATCAGCATTATGCAGAAATTTCTCAAGCAGTGAGAGACAACCCTTTATTATGGTCGACATGGAAAATCATGCCACAGTTTAAGCCATTATTATCATTTTAATGTGCATAGATCTTTGTTTTTGTCTTTCCTGGACAACCCTGATATCCAACACGGCACAGCTGCATTTCCTCTTTACGATTTGGTGGACAGAGGGTATAAAAAACGCAAGTTGTCTGGTTGATATTTCTACTAAAGGACCACTGACATAGGCGCAAGCAGGAGCCAAATTTCCTGTGCTTCGCCGCTTCCCTCTTACATTCAGGCACAACATTATGTGATAAAAATAGTCACTAGTGTCGCTAGGAACAATAATAAAATAAATTAGTTTGTGGTGCTGCTGCCAAAAATAAAAGGAAATTGTGGCCACTTTCATAAAGAAACAAGAAAAAAATAACACAGTGTATTGGCTGCCAATTTACTGTTGTTTCTTTTACAACATAATGTAAGTGCCTCTATCAGAGGGTTTTCAGGCCTGGATTGGCTGAATCTTTTTGACGTGACGTTAAGATTTCCTCCACCTGTACAACGGTCTATCTCCCTGCATTACACTAGTTTACGGTTCTATATCTCACCCAATTCCTAGTGGGAATGTCCACATCCCATGAATGCTTACATTGCCATACCCACAGGCAGTTCTGCTACATTGCTTTTGGGCCTGCTTCCTCCTTCAATAATTTTGGCTCTTGCTCAGACGATTTTCATTAGACCATTTGGTTCCTATATGCCTTTCTCTGCCAAATGGGCCATTTTTGGGATGATCCCAAGGGACCAGAGAGCCTCTAGAGGTTGTAGGAAATTACTTCTTGCCATTAGTGCAGCAGCAAATAAAGGGGTCTATTTACTAAGCAGTGTTAGGAGACAGAGTGAAAAGTGATAACAGTCAATCAGCTCCCAACTATCATCTCACAGGGGCTGTGTTTGAAAAATGACAGTTGGGAGCTGATTGGCTGGCACCTTATCACTTTCTTATCACTTTCCACTCTGTCTCCTAACACTGCTTAGTAAATAGACCCCAAAGCCATTTTACCGACATGGATAACCTCTATCCCACCCTCCTTATCCCTGTTACAAGACAAACTATTTCATATTTTTTCATATGGATTGTTTGGAAACCTCCCTGGACAGAGAAAGGCTAACCTTGAAATTCTTTGATACGTGGGAAAGCTATATCACATCTCTTCCCCGTGATTTTTTAGCAGAGACTTAGAGATTCTCTTAAACACATGCTAGGGTATGAATATTGTCTGATATCCGATGACCCTGCTATAATTATTGATATATTCGATTATCGATTTTTTATAATTATGCACTACCCTGCTCTCTGCCATATCATTGATCTCAATAGCTGCTATGTAGAGTCTCTGCATAAGTGGTGAAGAATAGCTTTTTGCATTGTTTTTGGTAAAAATAAGTAGACTCAGCAAATTTGGGGTACATGAAAATTAATGTTTTAAAGTTGGTAAAGTGAACTTTTAAAAAACGTAAAAAAATCCACCTGCCGCAAACACCTGCAAACTTAAGAACACCTGGGGCATACTTGGGGACCCCCCTGGAGTCTATTTAGCTAGTTTTTAAGTTTGTCCCCGAACCTTATCCTTTTTCGCCCCCCAAAATGAAAGTACTTTTTTGGGGTGATCTAAAGTATTTTTAAAACTTTTTTTTTACGCAGTTTAACTTTGGGGGACTGTCCCAAGGGTGCAGGGGGGTTTTCCGAAGTTTGCACCCCAAAACCGCAATTCTGCACTTTCTTCGACACCTATTCATAGGCGAAACTTTTTCGCCGGTTCCACTGCATTGAGTTTCCGAGCTGGCGAAAAGTTTCCAGAATTGAATACAGAAGAAACTTTTCGCACGGCGAAATTATGTTACTCGCGATACTTTTCCGCTGAAAACGGCTTTCTCCGCTAATTGAATACGGCCCATAGTTAGATGTAAGACTGGGGTTCTATTTAGAGATGAGCGGTTCGGTTCGGTTCTACTCTGTTCTTTTTGCCAAATTGACATAGAAGTTCGGAATTATCTTATTGGGGGGGGGGGAGATGTGCTAAACCTTGGAGAGAGATAAAGTACCAATCAATTAGCTCCTACTTGTCAGTTTACAGGCTGTGTTTAAAAAATGACAGTTAAGAGCTGATTGGTTTGTACTTTTTCTCTCTCCACTTTATCTCTCTCCAAGACTAAGTACATCTACCCCTGGCTATCAAAAACGCATGAGAGCCGGATAGCCGAGTAGAACGGAACTGCTCATCTAACAGCAGACTTATTCAGAGAACTGTACTTTCTTGTGGCTGTTTATCATTGGTGTTTATACCAAACTTCACTATGATTCTATATGGTTTTAATTTTGTTTACAACTTTCCTTGTATTCTTTTACCATTTTACAATTGGTATGTGGAATGTACGCTCTTTACCGATGTACTGTGGTGCCCAGTGACGTGCAGTGAGGTCAATGGCTGGAGAGGCACACATGGAGATGGGCCTGAGTACTGGGAGCTTGTCTCACCCCCTGCTCACTGTAACTCTCCCCTCACTACACTAAGCTTCAGTGTCCATTGATTCTCGTACCTGCATCACTGTGTCTTCTCTTGCTGCTGCTGACTGAGCTCCAATCTCTAAACTTAGTAGTGCACTTCCTGGTCACATGACACATCCAAGGTGTCAATCAGTGCTCAAAACAACCCCCCTCCCATACTCAGAGGCATGCCTCTATTAGCTGTGGCGTGTAGCCCCCTCCCCAGCTCTGCAAGCAGTGTCTGACTATACAGAAGCGAGGCTGAGCTGTTGCTGCCTCATCTCTCGTCTTCCTGCACTCCCAGGGAGCTCCACAAAGCTGATGAGTGTTAACTATAAAAATGATAACAATAAAAAAAGAAGATGTTTATGAGTTATAAATATCTTCTTTGTATTATTCTAATCATTATTATATCAAATCTCAGGAATACGACAGGGAAGGCAGAGTCTGCACGTCCCTGGTGGTGCCTTAATAATAAAAACAAGCTTTTTAAAAAAGTATATCCCTATTCTGACATATACAGATATAGTAAGTCAATAATTTCAGTCTAGATAATTATATAATTTAATAGCCATTTATACATGTATTATTACTGCAAGAAGTTATTTGACTTCCAGCCGAAGGTCAAATGTATTCTGTACTGAAGCTGTTGTATAATGACCACGGAGTACATGGGAAATAGAAGGATTTTTAATTGAGAAAAACCATTAAATATCATACTCCCAAAATAGAGTTCCTGCCTGGCCGATGTTCCCCCTGTTCCCAGTTTAGTATCATTATGACAAAGTGCTAAGGGAAATACAGCAATAGAGAATGCCAAAATATAAACTGGTTCTCCATATTAAATGCTACAAGGAGAAGAAAGGAACAGATGATGGTGGGCTAATATCATTCTAAAAGAAGGAAAAACTAAATAGAATGCAATAGCATGAATGTTACAAAAGAGCAATTATCACAAACCTTTATCTGGATTGTGCTGTGGGAATTGCTGAAGCAGCGCGTTTCACCATAGACAAAAATATAACAGTAATAAGACCAAACTTCAACTGTGGCTACAGCGTGCCAAGAGATATTGCCAGGAGTCAGGAGCAAAGCAAAAAATAGTGAATTTGCACCTTGCTTGCACCATTTTGCACTGCAAGAGGGGGGGGGGAAGGGGGGGCAAATATAAAATGTGCAGAGAGATTTGCATTTGCACCCCTTGCATTGCAACATGGTATGGTCCAGATACAAAGTTACTGTACTTGCTTTTTTATTTTTGCTTTGCACAAACTCAGAATCAACTGCATAAATGTTTTAGTGTTTAGTTATGTACAGCACCACTAGAAACATTGGCAGAATACCAGAATAATTGTTAAATTTGCACATTCACATATCTCTAATGATTAATTTGTGTCAATTCAGTACAACGTAAAGTCAATTAATAACTCATAGCTATGCCTGTGCTGGCAAAAGGCAAAACTGTAATTCTAATTCTACATGAATAAAGCTTAACTGTATCAAATGTGGATTGTTCATTCAGCATACATAAAAAATCTTTAAGGGGGGGGGAAACCTTAGAGGACTGGTGGAGAAGTTCCCCATAGCAACCAATCATATCTACCTTTCATTTTCTACCATGTACTAGATAAAGGATAGCTATAAGTTGATTGATTGCTATGGGCAACTTCTCCAGTTGTACTCTTTAGAAGGTTTGATATATCTCCCCCTAAGCCTGTTAACCTTATCGTACTGCAGATTGAATACCCAGGAGTGACCTAAATTGTATAATAGTCAAGGACTGAGTCATGATAAATATGTTCTGCACTGAAAATAACTGTAAATACAACATTACTACAAACCGGCTGGAATCCCACCAACAATGTAATGTATACCGGAATAAATATTATTAGCACTGTACAATTTTATGCAACCATAAATAATTTGTTTGGGAACCAACAGTACCATCAGATATTCATTCTCTCTAAAGTCTCCCTCATCTCTCACATATTAATGAGGGGGCTGATTTCAAAACTCCTGGCAGGAATATTTCTGCAGTAAGGTAGCAAGTGTGGTAAGCACTAGAAATAACCCACCTCCTAATGATTACCAGATGTTTCAAGGCTAAATTGGATAACAATACTCCACTTTTCCCCAACAATAAAAGAGGAAGCAGTTTGTATACATAGAGGCATATCCCCTGCAAAATTAACAGGGGTTTTGCGACCACTTTTCTACTACAGCGGGTATATGCGCTCCTGATACCGGCGGTATCCAATAGAAAGAAATCATTCATGATTTTATTTCAGCCAAAACCCCGCTGGAAATTGTTTAAAAAATTGGGAAACAGCTTGGACCCTAGAAAATAAAAACAAATATCGGGTAACAGTAATAATGGTTATTACTGTCCCAAATAAAACTATATTGTTTTCTAAAAATGCATTGCATGGCTGAATTGTGCTTTATTAAAAAATGAAAAAAAAAATTAATAAAAAGCAAACTTTTTTTTATGACAAACAAATAAAATAAAAAATGCAACAAAAAATGTGAAAATAAATAAATAATAAATTAGATTTTGTGGTCATTCTAGTCCAATTAAAAAAAAAACCATAATAAAGCAATTATTTTCATTTAAACAAATGTTTTAATTAAATTTGGGATGCATAGATAAACAAATAATATTTTGGGGTAATCTGAGGATACTATTAGTTTTAACAACCAATAATGACATGTAATTATTGGACTAATTAAGCGTATTGGAAACTTCAATTGCTGGGTGTCTAAAAGTAGATACACATTTAACGATGTGTACCCAGCCGACCTGTCGTGAAATGGTACCCGGCATCGGCAAGTGCATACAAACTTGCCAATGTTGGGAGCGACATCGCGGTGGTAGAGGCCATGCTGCTTTCGGCAGCATTGCCCTCGCTGATTATGTAGACCGCCGGACCTGCATGCAGGCGGGCAATCCAAATGTACTGGTGCAAAACTAAGTGAGTTGCACTGCACGACCAAAGGTGCATCATAAGATTGCTCAATAAGCAACACAAGCTAACAGGTGTGGAAAGAATTTAGGGAGAATCTTGGCAGATATACTACAGCACAAATGAATCCTGAGATGTTCATATTTAAGATAGACTATTTAAACCTGCACCTGTCAAATACACACAGTAGCCATAGTGTAAACTCAACCTAGATTCATTCTGCCTAATGCTGAGCATACACTATACAATTATCTGTCAGACATCTGTCAAATCTGGCTGGTTGGAATCATAATCTGGTAATGTATGGGGAGCAAATGACAATTGACCGTAAAATCTTCAACACTGAAAAACGGATAAAAACATTTGTTCAAATTGGTTAAATTCATTTGATTTAACCAATTAGTCTGAACAACCATTTTTGTCTGTTTTCCAGTGTTAGGGAACAAATGGTCCATTATCATTTGCTCCCACACACTACCAGATTTTCATTCCAACCAGCCAGATTGGACAGATTTTTTGTTTTAAACCATAAATGGGTTTATTACAAAATATTGAGAAATAATCAATGAGTTGTACAGTATAGTAAAGTCACATTACCTGACGCACAAAGCTGTTTGAGGTAGTGTCAGAGGACGTGCTCCCATCGGATCCCTTGAATCGGTTTTTCCGTCTTGCTCCTTTTCCATAGGTCTATAAAACAATAAAAGTCATGTTAATTTAACTTTTTCCTCTACAATTTTGATTTATATTCACCATTTATCTGTCCAGAATTTTTTTTAAGAACATGTAAATAGTGAAATGGTTAGCACTGAGGTCTTGGGTTTAAGTCCCACCAAGGCTAACTGTGTAACATTTGTATGTTCTCCCTACCCAGGGCCGGTTCTAGACATTGTGGAGCTCAGGGCGAAAGTTCCCAGTTGCGCCCCCCCCCCAAAAAAAAAAAAAAAAAGAAAGAACTTTTTTTTAGATAACATAACATTATGCCACATGCAGTAATGCCCTTTATAACACATTAAGTCACACGCAGTAATGGCCTTTATAAAACATTATGCCACATGCAGTAATGCCCTTTATTACACACGATGCCACACGCAGTAATGACCTTTATAACACACTATGCCACACGCAGTAATGCCCTTTATAACACACTATGCCACACGCAGTAATGCCCTTTATAACACATGATGCCACACGCAGTAATGCCCTTTATAACACATTATGCCACACTCAGTAATGCCCTTTATAACACATTATGCGACACACAGTAATGCCCTGTATAACACATTATACTATATGCAGTAATAACCTGTATAATACATTGTGCCACACACAGTAATTACCTTTATAATACATTATCCCCAATTCAAATTACACCACACAGTAGTCCCTTATGTTATGACACAAAGTGGTGCCCCTTTTACATAATGCCAACATTTGTGTATCTTATACACAAGGCCCACAGTAGTAGTGCCCCTAATACAATGCCCACAATAGTAGTGCCCCTTATACAATGCCCACAGCAGTGGTGCCCTTACACAATGGCCCCAGTAGTGGTGCCCCCCATGCAGTGCCCCCATTAGTAGTACCCCCAGTGGTAATGCCACCTATAGTAGTTCCCCCAGTAGTAAAGCTCCACAGTAGTAATTCCCCAATTAATAATGCCCCCTATAGTAGTGCCCACAGTAGTAATGCCCCCATTAGTAGTGCCCACAGTAGTAATGCCAGTAGTAATGTCCCTTATTGTGGTTCCCTCAGTAGTATTGCCCCCCATTAGTAATGCCCCCCATTAGTAATGCCCCCATTAGTAATGCTCCCCAGTAGTACTGCCCCCATTAGTAATGCTCCCCAGTAGTACTGCTCCCATTAGTAATGCTCCCCAGTAGTACTGCCCCCATTAGTAATGCCCCCTATAGTAGTGCCCACTGTAGTAATGTCCCCAGAAATAATGCCCCCTGTAGTTGTGCCCACTAGTAGTAATGCCCCCTATAGTTGTCCCCCAGTAGTAATGCCCCCCAGTGCTGGTGCTTCCGACTGTAAGAAAAAAAAAAAACACAATACTTACCTTTAGCCGAATCCTGCTCCTGCTGCCGCTGCCTTCTGGTCCGACGGCGGCTCCTCGGATCTATGGGGAGACATCATGACATCATGACGTCCCTCCCACAGTACTCTCTCTCTGCCGGAAGCCGGAGCTCAGGAGTGAGCTCCGGCTTTCGGCTGCCGCTGCAGGGAGGGTGCTGGGTGCCTGCTGATAACAAATATCAGCGGGCGCCCGGCAAATGCAGCCTCCCGGCAGCGGCGGTGGCTGGTGGGGCGATTGGACCGGCGCATTTTTTTTTTTTCCCTTCTGGTTTTTTTTTCAGTGGGGGGGGGACTCAGTAGCGCCCTCTAGGTGTCGGCGCTCCGGGCGACGGCCCTGTTAGCCCGCACCTAGAACCGCCACTGTCCCTACCATACTGGTAATTTAATTGGATTCTGCCCAAAATGATCCCTAGTTTATATGTGTGTGGAATACATCATGTGATAGGGAATATATATTGTAAACTGCACTTAGGCAGAGTCACATGTGAATGAGCAAATATTCTCTATAAAGCGCTGGTTGGAGGAGAGGAGGAGACACTGTAGTCCCAGCCAGGTCCCGGCAACTGCGCAATGTATCTGGCAGGCACTGGGACCGATGTGGCTGTGTATGTGCAAAACAGCGGCTTCTAGGGACTGGATCGGCTGCAGACCCTAGCCGGATAGGGCTGCCCAACAGGCAGAGGAATGGCTTCACATTGGAAGCATGCTCTCTGTTAATCTCAGCCTGGACTGGCAGTCCCATGGAGAGAAAGCACCTTCCCCTGCGACTGTCTATCCTGCGTGTGATTGGCAGGTAGCGCTTCCAATGGGAAGTCACTGCCAGTCACAGGGGCCTATTCATCATAACTTAAAATTTGATGGAGGTAATTAGGCTTAGAACTCGCATGGAGTTCTACCAAATTACTGGAGGAATTCATCATTCCTCCTCTCCATAACTATCTATTTAGAAAAGCTGTCATTTTTTGCGATGACAGCTTTTCGGGAAATAGATCATTTTCCCTCTCTACACTAACTTACCTCTCTACAGTAACTCACTGTTACATTCGTAAAAACAGCGCATACGCAGCACTGCCTACAGCTGCGGTAATTTTGTGTGACCGCCCCAACCCCCCCTCCCCCTCTGCATACCTCCCCCCCATTCCTGACTTACCTGCCCGCTGCAGCGCCTCTGCCTCCGGTGTCTGCTCTGACACGTGTTCTTCCAGCAGACCACAGTACAGTTTAGAAAAAAAAGTTGTTTTTCTTTCTAAACTTTATTGTGTTCTGCTGGGAGAACACGTGTCAGAACAGCCACCAGAGCCAGAGGAGAAACCAGAGTGATGGAGGAAGACGCTGGGGGACCTGCCCAGCTGAAAGCAGGTAAGTGTCACCTGCTATACGCTACCTCACTGTGGCGGATAGTAACTCCATCAAATTCCGAAAATACATAATTTTCGGAATTTGATGAATACCATAATTTCCACATCCCCATACTAATGTACTAATGTATGGGGAGTGTGGAAATTAACGCAGGGGGACTTAACCTGGAGATATCAGTGATATCTCCTGTGTTAAGTCTCTTCATGAATACTAAAGTAACGGTAATAAAGGAAAATGTCCTTAAAAAAATTATTTTAGTGATGATGAATAGGTCCCACAGTGAAGCCAGTGCAGTCACGAACTGCAAATGGCTCACTGAGGTGGCAGATTTTACTGGGGAGCTGCTAGGTAAATCCGCCACTGCTAGTAATGCTTCCCTAAAAGCTGTGCAGCCAGCCACTGCCCTTACTGCTGCAGGCTTTGAATTACACACACTAGCACTTTATAATAATCCATAACCCTGGAGAGTTGTAACTCAGTAAACTGCTACAGCAATAACAGAATGTGGGATGTGAGAGAAGTGTAAAGCTGCAGCATCACAAATCAGCAATCAAATCACATCCAATCAGAACAGGATGACTCTTACATGGCATGTGAAGAACTGTGTTTTTAACTGTCTCAATTTCTACTGTTTCTTGGGATTTAAATGACACATTTAATGAGAGTAAAGCTAGGTACACACTTGTACAATCACACTTTCAATGCAATTTTACTTTCGATTGCACTTACAGATGGATCCTCTTACATCTAGCCTCCTTGCGCAATAAACAGCCCTTCTAGTCGCGTGATGCCGTGACGTTACTCGGTAGCCGCTGAGCGTCTTTCCGTGCAACTTTTTACCTTCAAATGCCTCTTATTCGCACAGCGATGTGAATAGGATGCACATGCAGCTTCTGCTGATTAAAATGATATGCAGCATGCCTATGTTCTGTGTGCGACTGCTGGTGCATCTGCATGCGAATTGCTACGTTACAGTGTCATAGTCGCTGACACTGTAACGTAGCATTTTACATGCAGATACATTTTAAACAGCAGAAGCTGGTTCGTGTTCTATTCGCATCGCTGAGTGAATACGACGCATTTGAAGGTAAAAAAGTCGCACGGAAAGACTCTCGGCGCAGCCGAGTCACGCAGAGTTCTCGCATTACGTGTAGCACGACTTATAGCTCGCGTAGGATAGATGTATGTGGACACATCTGTACGTCCGAAAGTCCAGTTCACGTGTAAACACCTTTGCAATCTAACTTGTGATCCAGGAAACTCATCTGTCTAAAATATCTTCAGAAAAGACAGAAAGCACAAAGGACAGAATGGTCGGCAGTGCGCACACACTTCACTTTTTGTCCGATATTGTACCATGGAATCTGATGAAAATTAAACTGCACATAAACCCTGATCTTTCCATGCAACCAGATTTCTTCCAAAAAAAGGTGCACACACTCTTAAGATATCGCATGAACGGATTGGGAATCGAAAGAACGGCCCAATTGTATAGGAGTGTACCCATCTTATACCCATCTTATAGTCCATTGACTGAGGCACAAATAGAGAATTACAGGGGAACATGTGAAATAACTGACAATGTCCAGTACCAGTCCATGCCCGCGTAGGACAATGAGCCATTGCGGTCATGTCATTAGCAGTCAACGCTCCAGGGTGGAACATGACAACTATCAGGGATAACTCAGAAGACAGATTAGAGCTTCCGTCCGGCACTGGCACTGTGCTGTTACAAGGAGGTGACAGTGACATGTACCTTATAGCCAAGCAGTCTTTATGTGGGGTCATCATTTGTAGATGGAGACAACTTGGTATGCGGCCCGCAATCAACATTCCATGGCGGGTCTGATAACGACTAAAAATTATCCTGGACTACAACTTTAGAAAATAATGCTACAGTAAAGATGGCAGGGGCTTGTGAAATCTGCCAGGGGGAAAGAACATAAAAGGGGTTTCCACCTTCAGATTACTTTATCTGCCATGTATATTTAGTATTGTTTATTACCAGTTATTTATATAGTGCACACATATTCTGCAGTGCTTTATTATTTGGCCGTTCACATCAGTCCCTGCCCCAGTCCCTGCAGCTTGCAATCTATATTACCAGTATATTTTTGCTCACACATACACACTAGGGTTCATTTTCCAATTAACCCACCAGTATATTTTTGGAATGTGGGAGGAAACCGGAGCACACGGAGGAAACCCACGCAAGCACAGGGAGAATATACAAACAGTTAGGGCTGTGTATACACAGTTAGGGCCATAGTGGAATTCGAACCCACAAGCTCAGTGCTGTGAGGCAGTAATGCTAACCACTACACCATCTGTGCTACCAAGTTTATATAATTTTATCTCCCTGGCTTCCTGCTATCCATTCCATATTTGCCATGTACATTTGTACAAGAGAAAGAGCTGTATAGATTTGTTGCTGTGAGATGTAACCCAGATCGGCTGCAGGCTCCTTATTGGATGCTAGTGAATCGTACGCAGTCCTGTGGCTGCTTCCAGCAGAATAAAAATATACATCCCATGGGTAAGAAGAGAAGAAAGAAGACAGCAAAATAAAGCTATGTATTTAGTCATAGTTACAGAAGGGCATGTACAGCACAAGCTAAGAAATAAAAGTAAATCTGAAACACCTAATATTTTGGGCTGGTTTGCACGCATGTGTTTGTGTGAAGCAAAGTTGCATCTTAGTGCAAAACTGACATATAGCATAAATTATGTGCACAATTGCACCCATATTTAGACTCACGAGCATCTTGCGCTTATGACCAGCTGCGAGAAGTGGATCAGGGAAGTTTACACATGAGTGCGATATAGTAAGGTAGGGACGACAGAAGCTAAGCACGCTCCTTTGAGACGTGCCTTATTTTCAGTTACACATACCTTAAACTGCACCTACATATCCAGTAGGGTATGCGGTCATAATCCCGGAAAGTGGGATCAGGGGCGCCGAGAAGGGGGGGGAGTGGGTACTAATTGCCCGGGCTTGCAGGAGGGGCCCGGCGGGGGCCCGAGTCCAGCACCACTCCCCCCCTTTTACATCACAGCAGCCCAGCACCCGCTGCTGCGTGCTGGGCGGCACTGGGAGACTGTTTGCGGCTGTTAAGAAGCAGCCACAGCAGTCTCCTATGCCTGTGGGGGGAGCGATCAAGTTCGCAGCGACCCCCTCGCCAGCGCGCGGCGCTGCAAAACTTTTTTCTTTCAACCTAAGGGGGCGTGACCATGCCTCCCACAATTAGACCACACCCCCTTTTACCCAGTCTCCGCGCGGCTCTTGGCGGAACGCCGGTGCTTAGAATACCAGTGCCAGAATCCCGACACCTGTCAGAATCTCAGTGCCGGCATCCCGCAGATATATAGTGGGTTAGAGGGAGGGTTAGGCGTTTAGGCACTAGGGGGGAGGGTTAGGCACAAGGGGGGAGGGTTAGGAACTAGGCGGGGAGGGTTGGGGTAGGGAGAGGAGAAGAGTTAGGATACTGGTATCCTAAAACTGCCGGGATGCCGGTATCAGGTTTTTACCCACCGAGCGCCGGAATCCAGTACCCAACCCATTCAGTACCATGTTTGGAGTTGATGATGATGATTACTGTATCTTTACTCTGGAAGACGCTAGATCTAGGGTTTCACATATGTTAATATACATGCAACTTGAAATAAAGATTTTGGGATCACCAGCAGGGGCGTAGTAAGAGAGGAGGGGGGCCATGTGTAGAATATGTACGGGACCCCCTCTCTCTAGCCGGCGGTGCACGGAGTAGACTCTGGTACATGCTCAGTTCTCTGGTAAAATTCCGTGGTGGCCATTTTACCCTGCAATTTTTTTATTCTGCGCAGGCGCAATCACTGGGAAACGGCCGCCGCACCATTTTCCGGTGATTTGTGCAGCTCTGTCTCTGCCGACATGGGATGTATTAAAGAACATGGGTGTAGGGTGCACCGCATACCCAGCACCCATAATAGATACTGTACACCACTGATCACCAGTGTGCCAACTCATCTCTGCACACACACAAACCGGGCATCGCTCTGTTCTACTCTATATAAGGCCCTTTGTTCTTTTTTTCAGAAATGATTAGTAGAATGTAACCTTGAATATTCAGAGACGCATTGGGCACCAGTCTGCCAAAAGAACATTTTGAAACAGTTCCCAGATCGGCCACCAGATAAGAATTGTGATTATTTGAAAGGGAAATATTACTAAGAATAGCAACTGAGGGTTCCTAAGATGGCTGCCTCCTCCTCTGCAATAATGTAGAGCAGTAGTGGCACAAGGGAGGTGAGGGGGGTGTGGGCCACGCCGAGGGGTGACACCAAGGTGCAGACTCCCCCTCTGTGACAGGAGCCGGGTGCTGCACTGCATAATTAAGTGCAGCACTCGGCTCCTGACACTGTGAGGGACCCAGCCGACACTGCGCGCACCTCCAGCTCCCCCCCTACCTCCACGCTACCAGCGATAACGGGATCACGGAGGTTTGGCCACGAGGCCACGCCCCTTCCCGCAAGGCCACAACCCCTTTTGGCACTGCGCGGCTACACAACATCCCTCCCCGCACCGGGTGACACCGTGGGGAGGGACGCCATTGATGTAGAGCGCTTTGAGTCCGATTAGAAGAAAGCGCTATATAGATATTAATTCTAATTACCATTATTTTTATTTCCGCAGGGCCAGTAGTACTAACTGTATGCTTGAAAAGTCAGATCAAAACTGGTAAGATTAAATTTGGGCATGTACAATACGTAAAGTCCATTGGTACATGAGCGCTATGTGCCAGCATCTTCCAACAGCACTAACAGGCTCTTATGTTATCTGGTCTGGTCTGGTTGCCTGACAGGTCACAAAATGACTGGCTCTAACCTATATGATAGAAGAACAATGTGTAGCCAATAGAGATATGAACATTTCTAATGGAGCGTACACACGGTCAGATTTGTCAGACTTGTCAGATTTGTCAGATGAACGATTGAACGATTTGATCAAAGTTTTGAACGATTTGAACGATTTGAACGATTGAACGATTTTTAACTGCATTAAAATGAATGGAATCGTCCAAGTCTGACTGCAAACCCATCAGATGTCAGATATCGTTATCTGACAAACGGGAACGCGCATCGTTGATCGTCCATCGTTCAGACATGTCAGATATGAACGATTTTTCATCAGATATGAACGACTGAACGATTTTTAAATCGTTATCGTCCATATCTGAAGAAAAAATCTGATCGTGTGTATGCACCATTAGTGTTTAAAATTTCACTGTTTCGAAGGATTTTAAATATTTATTAAATATTACAATGTACGACCTTCCTCCAGCACTCTCTCTGTTTGTTTATTGTCTTGGATTTCAGATATGTTTGTAGTACTGTACAATAATCTATTGACATTGATTCAAACTTTAAAATGTGCATCTCGCGTTCTCCATTTGCAGTTCATCATTATAATTATTGTTTCCAAACATTTTTTATTTAAAAGGTTCAATAATATTTTGAAATACTAAAGCATTTCAAAAATATTTTTTCAAGACAAACAGTGCACATTGCAGTATTTGCAGATTGAATTTTGCCATTTACATTCAATGGTTTGGCAATTTTTAAAAAAATAAATGTATTTGTCACACAGAATCTGGCGGGTGTGTATCGCATCTGAGACTGCGGATTTGTTTCGCTACTGTGCTTCTCATGTTCACCTCTATGCATTTGCCTGCTGACTGGCATCATGGCCCCTACTGGAGCATATTAGGGACACCTAAGCCATCATGGGGCTATTCATACATTTATTTTATATAAACACACACACACACACACACACACACATACAGTACACACCCCTTTGGCATTTTACCTTTTTTGTTACATTACAACCTGTAATTTATTTATTTTTTTAATCTGAATTTTATGTGATGGATCTGCACAAAATAGTCTAATTTGGTGAAGTGAAATGAGAATTATATATATAAAAAAGAATCTTTATAAATAAAATTCTGAATATTGGCATGTGCATATGTAATCACCTCTTTGCTATGAAGCCCCTCAAAAGTTCAGATGCAACCAATTACCTTCAGAAGTGACATAATTAGTGAAATGAAGTCCACCTGTGTGAAATCTAAGTGTCACATGATCTGTCAGTATAAACACACCTTTTCTGAAAGGCCCCAGAGGCTGCAACAACACTAAGCAAGAGGCATCACACCATGAAGACCAAGGAGCTCTCCAAAGAAGTCAGGGACAAAGTTGTTGAGAAATACAATTCTGGGTTGGGTTATAAATAAATATCCAAATCTTTAATGATGCCCCGGAACACCATCAAATCCATCATCATCAAATGGAAAGAACATGGTACCACACACCTGCCAAGAGAGGGCCGCCCACCAAAACTCACAGACAGGGCAAGGAGGGCATTAATCAGAGAGGTAGCACAGAGACCAAAGGTAACCCTGAAGGAGCTGCTGAGTTCCACAGCAGAGACTGGTGTATCTGTGAATGTGACCACAATAAGCCGTACACTCCATAGAGCTGGGCTTTATGGAAGAGTGGCCAGAAAAAAGCCATTACCTAGTGATAAAAATGACAAGACACAATTTGAGTTTGCCAAAAGGCATGTGGGCGACTCCGCAAATGTATGGAGGAAGGTGCTCTGGTCATATGAGACTAAAATTTTACTTTTTGGCCACCAAGGAAAACGCTATGTCTGGCACAAATCCAACACATCCCATCACCCCAAGAACACCATCCCCACAGTGAAACATGGTGGTGGCAGCATCATGCTGTGGGGATGTTTTTCAGCAGCAGGGACTGGGAAACTGATTTGAGTCGAGGGAAAGATGGATGGTGCTAAATACAGGGATATTCTTGAGCAAAACCTGTTTGCCTGTGATTTGAGACTGGGACGGAGGTTCACCTTCCAGCAGTACAATGACCCGAAGCATACTGCTAAAGCAACACTCGAGTGGTTTAAGGGGAAACATTTAAATGTGTTGGAATGGCCTAGTCAAAGCCCAGATCTCAACCCAATTGAGAATCTGTGGTCAGACTTGAAGATTGCTGTTCACAAGCGGAAACCACCCAACATGAAGGAGCTGGAGCACTTTTGCTTTGAGGAATGGCAAAAATCCAAGGGGCAAGATGTGGCAAGCTCATAGAGACTTATCCAAAGTGACTTGCAGCAGTAATTGTCGCAAAAGGTGGCTCCACAAAGTACTGACTTTAGGGGGGTCAATAGTTATGCACGCTGAAGTTTTCTGTTATGTTGTCCTAAATGTTGTTTGATTCACAATATAAAAAAACACAACTTCACAGTTGTAGGCATGTTCTGTGAATGAAATGATGCACACCTTCAAACAGTCCATTTTAATTCCAGGTTGTGAGGCAACACATGAAAAATGCAAAGGGGGGTGAATACTTGTGCAAGGCACTATATCTCTCTCCCCCCCCCCCCCTCAAATTAGGGGTGCACTCACCAGACTTTAAGTTACAGTAAAAAAAAAGGCTTTTTATTCCATAGTATAAAAAGCCTTTTTTTACTGTAACTTAAAGTCTGGTGAGTGCTCCCCTAAATTGAAGAACTATGCATGTTGGATGTGGACTTGTCTACACCATATTGTGGTAAGCACCCAGGCATATTGGCTGTACATACGAAGTTGTGCGGACAGGGGCGGATTGGGCCGCTGGGAAACCGGGGTACTTCGCGCTGGGCCAGACATCTCTGTCATTAGCAGCCCCGTCAGGGCCTTCACTGCTGTGGCCGCGCATGTTAGAAGCGGCGGAGAAGCAGAAGATGTCAGAAGGCTGGGCAGTGCAGACAGCACGTTCTCTCAGGGCTACCAGTAACACTGCCTTGCAGTTACCTTTCCCCCCCACCATGTGTCTCACTCCAGTGTGGCCTCCTCATTAGACAGCACAGCTTGCGCATCGTCACTGGCTGGCTGAACTGCTCTTCGATCTGAACATGGCTGGTGGAGCAGTGAGACCAGGATTGGATAAAGGCTGGTAAGGTAAGTGACCCTCTGTGGGGGCTGAACACAGCTGCCAACACACAGACACAGACAACCACATGCTCTTTGATAAAGCTTCATGTAGTGGAAGCGAAACTAGTTAGAGGATTTTCATCAAGTGACACAGTCGTTTTGCTGACCCCGGACACCCACTTATTTCCACGGAGAGCCATAAGAGCTATATATATTGCGGTGACGGTGCCAGCTGGCTGGATTCAGGACAGTGAGAGAAAATCAGGTGGTCATGTGTTGACCATATTACAGCCTCAGGATTTCCCCGTCAGAGGATAACCTTGTCCATTGGCCAGGTGGTAGGAGATACCAATAACCGCTACACATCTTCAGGATATACAGGTGGATTATACGTACGCTTCAAATTAGCGTGAAGTCCATGTTTCCTAAATAACATTATACTGTTGACATCTTTGGAAATCATTTCAGAGTTACCCCTTGTTTAAAACCCGGAGGTAGAATCAAGGGGATATTAGGACTCTCACATGTGGACTTTGATCGGGTGAGAACTGTCAGATCAAGATTGGTCACATTATATATGAAATATACAATTTTTATATATATATTTTTTCTGTTTTTGCTTCCTTTAGTAAACTTGCCAGTTATGCAGGTTTTTATTAGGAACTAAGAAGTTCCATGGTAATGCATGATAGTCTGTATAGACTTTTACAATATTAAGGTGATTGTTATATGTCATTTGTATACCACTATTGACATGCTTATTGTGTGTTTATTAAATATATGTTAGATTTATTTGGTGTCTTGAATTAATTTCTGCCACGTTAAGTATTTATTTGTAATTACAAGTCCAATTAGCGCAACTCCACCAGTGTAATATTTACTATAATTTTATAGGTGACATGGGACAGTACAGGGATATAGAATGGGGAATAACACAGCCACCAGCACACACTGATATGTGGTATTAATATTATATTGAGGTGAAGGCACTATACAGTGATGTGAGGGTGAAAAAAACCAGCCCCCAGCATACACTGATATGTGGCATTATTATTATTATATAGAGGAGATTGGATTGTACATTGATAAAGGATGAAGAAAAAAATAGCTTTCGTCTCTCTCTTTCTATCTTTCTCGTTTGTTTCTCTCCTTCCCCCATCTCGAGATTTCTTGCTGTCTCTCCTCCACTTGCCCCCTATATACCATCCAATCCATTTAGATATGTCATCAGATCCTGCCCCCTTCACAGACTATACCTCCTCCCATTTAGGCCTGCTGCAGAAATTTCCCGGGCTTGTTTTCCATCCCAATCCGCCCCTGTGTGCGGACACATTATAAATTATAATGCATATCGTTGCATTGGTTGCATAACTAGTAACTTCCTGGAAACGTGTGACTCATTTGTGCATCCCCATTCGGGTGAAAAAATACAAATTAAATTCCCCTTAACCTGTTCCAGCAGGTATGTGATATACTATATCAGATGTCCCTGTGGCTTGCTCTATACTGAGAAGACTACGAAGCACATGGCTTTACATAGATCGAACATCAGAGCGGCCATAGAGGGCAAGACATCAGAACAGCCGTTAGCTAGGCATTTTAGGGACCACAAACATGGTCTTAGTAGACTTCGATATAAAATGATTGATTGTGTCCCTGCTAATGTCAGAGGTGGTGAAAGGGGACGTCTATTACTACAAAAGGAATTTAGATGGATACATAGGCTGAATACATGTTTCTTGTAAGCTGGCTCACATTTTTCTCCTCGCTTTTTTCTCCTCGCTGTAGTCTATATGATAGATCATGTATTATGCTTGCCTTTGACTTTTTCCAGATGTCCATTATTGTTGTATTAATGGTCTGCTAGTAGATCGTTATTAGTTTATTTCACTAAATCATATATATTATTCTAATGTTTAGGATATCTGTATTATATTATATTTACAGTGTATATATTATTTATACTCAGGGCTTGTTTTCGCCAGCATACTTTGTATATTCACATTTCCATGATGATGGGTGACGCTACTGAAACACGGCCCCCGGCTGGCGCTGCAACGCCGGTGCCTGGGCACATGCAGTGACGTTGTGGATGCCGGACGGAGAGTGCGTGGATATGTTGCACGGGTAAGTTGCTATATATTTGTTTTGTTATGTACCAGTGATGTCTTCATAAAAGAGGTTAAAGTCCTTTGAAACGTTGACATACGCTTTGAGTGTTGAGAATTAATTTTTTGACTAAAAATCTGGAGTGCCTTTCGGACTTTGCTATTTGTGAAAATTTGTCCTTCTGTCTTTCTATATAAATCCACAGTTTACAAGCCAAGATCGTGAAATTTTACATGCGAGCATATTAAAACACGGCAGAGGCAACTAAAAAAATTTAAATCGAAATTAATTACTGTTAATTTTTAACTACTTAAAAACCACAATTTTTGCATAGCATTCGCCCTCTGCAGGTCAGGTTTGGAATTAGAAAAGGATTTAACTTATCTACTATTTTTTCTTTTCTATCTTCTCTACTATATAAAAGCGAAAATTTGTCCTTCTGTCTTTCTATACAAATCCACAGTTTACAAGCGAAGATTATGAAATTTTACATACGAGCATATTAAAACACGGCAGGGGCAACTAAAAAAATTTAAAATCAAAATTAATTACTGTTAATTTTTAATTAATTAAAAAACTAAATTTTTGCTGGACGCTCAGTGTGGGGCCTCATGGCATATGGGTAGGGCCTCGGAGCAAGCGTTTTGTGTTGTCATGTTTTGTCATGATCTTAATGTTTGTTATCGAAGAGAGCTTTAGCAAGCTTTGCCAGCACGCTCAGCTCTCTGACTATACCAAATTACGCAACAACATTGACTTCTTTCTTCGAACTGTGTCAAAATGATGACTTTGCAAGGACCCTGCTGTACTGTGAGCTGCCAAAATATTACACATGGAATGCTTCTCGAAAAGTTTTTATGTGCAGAAAACAGGGAGTCGCTGTAGATGGTCATCCTGGTATAAGAAGCTTTTGGCCGTGTTTCCACTGTACATCCGACAAATTTTGAATGCTTCTATCTCCCAAGTTTGCTTTACACCGTTACAGGTCCTACTTCCTTCGAAGACCTTAGGACTGTTGATGGGGAAGTTTGTAACACTTTTCGTGAGGCCTGCCTAAGGAGGGGTTGGTTGGAGGATGATGTGTAAACAAATATCCTTAAAATCCCGGGCAACGCTAATATATATATATATATATATATATATATATATATATATATATATAAAATACTATGCAAAAGTTTTCAGCAGGTGTGGAAAAAATGCTTCAAAGTAAGAATGCTTTAAAAAATAATAGTGTTAATAGTTTATTATTACCAATTAACAAAATGCAAAGTGAATGAACAGAAAAGAAATCTAAATCAAAGGGATTCAATTAGCCGTGATAAGCTGTTTTCGGTGACAAAGTTTCGCCGGGGACGTCATTTTGCCAGGCGAAAACTTATCCCCGTATTCAACTCCAAGGACTTTTCGCCGGTGCGGAAAGTCAATGCATTGGAATAGGCTATAAAGATTTGCCTATGAAACTAGGCGGAAAAAACTGCCGAATTGGGGTTTTGGGGTGCAAACTTGCAGAATTCACCCTGCACCCTTGGGACAGCCCCCCAAAGGTAAACGTGGGGGCAAAAAAAAAATCAAAGTTGGGGGACAAACTAAAAAACTAGTGAAATAGACTCCAGGGAGGTCCCCAAGTATGCCCCAGATGTTTTTAAGATTGCAGGTGTTTGCGGCAGGTGGATTTTGAAATTTTTTTAAAACTTCATAATAGCAACTTTAAAATATGCCAGCACCCATTTTCATGTACCACAAATTTGCTGGGACAACTTTTTTTCAGCACAAAAACCTGCTAAAGGCTACAGTATTCTTCACCACTTCTGCAAAGACGCTAATTAGCAGCTAATGAGAACATTTAAGTACCCCAAATACCTTCAACAGGCCTATTTGGGAGTATCTAGAGTGATCCCCAATGTCACTGCATCTTTTGGGGGGTGTCAGGCTGATTTCCCCAAAACTGACAGGACTTTTCACTGGTTTCGAATTCGCTGGGTTCTGTTTTCGCTGATTTGGAATTGAATATGGGGATAAGCGGGGATGAGCGCGATACTTTTCCACATGGAAAACCAGCGTTGTCGGCGAAAAGTCCGGCATGCGAAAAGTACAGGACTTTTCGCGGCTAATTGAATATGCCCCCTGGTGTGACCATCCTTTGCCTTCACGTCATTTGCCAACTCTTCTCATTGTCAGGGGAACTCCCTGACATAGCAGCAATCTCCCTGTCTCCCTGAAGAGTATAGCAATCTCCCTGATTGCAAATTACCCACATTATGACACTGTTATATTAAAAATAATAAAGAGATATATGCATTCAAATGGGATCAATAAGATAATTTCCCTGGATTGGTTATAAAGGCACAGTGATCCCTGTGGCTACATGTATTTTCTGAAAAGTATTATGGGGCACATCCACTAAACGATCTACTCCCTATCCAATCTCTAAACGATTTTCCCTTGATTTTTTCCCTTGAAATTTTATCTTTCAGTCTGAACAATTTTCAAACGATTTGCAAACTATCTTAAATAGATCAAGTGAAATTGACCTGCACGTTCAGTCAACTGACTAGACGATCAAACGACCAGCGGGAGCGCGCATCGTTGACGTCCAAACACTGCACGATTTATAAATGATTTGTAAACGATTGAACGATCACGACGTCGTTATCGTTCAATCGCCTGCTAAAATCCTGTAGTGGATGCCCCCCTTTAGTGTGTTTTCATAAACAAACAGATCTTCCTAAATGCTTTTGTGCTTGTTTACATTTGGATGTAAGTCAGTGTTATGACACGCCTCTCAGATGTAGCAGTACACGTCCACTTTACCGCCGCACTCATAGGTGTTATTTTCATAATCTCCCTGAAATGCTTTTTCAAAAGTAGATAAGTATGCTTCAAACAGCATCATTTATTCTAGGTACACTTGCAGGGATTTTGTAGGATTATAGGGCCTGATTCAGAGCCAAATGCTCTGACCAGAGCGCTTGCTCTGAATCAGGGCCCTCCTACCTCATTTTGGAGCGGCCTCATGGACGCTCGCATAGCTGTGGGTTACAGCGTCCATCGGGCTTGCGATGAGACCCTGCAGTAGGGTCTCGCTGCCGCAAGCCCTGGAGTGATTTTGGCTCTATCAGAGCCAAAATCACTCCCACTGACATCACTAGTGATGTCAGTGGGGCCGGACCAAGACGGTAGGCGTCTGGCAGCCACGCCCCCGGCACGCCCACCAAAGGGGGCGTGCTGTCAATCACCATCGACAGCACACCCCCTTTGGTGCGAGACCCATAGCGACAGCTTGGCTGTCGCTATGCGGGTCTCGCGCATGCGCACGACGGAGCTCCCTCCGTCGTGCACATTAGGACACCATCGACCCGCTTGCGAGCGTCCTGCTCTCGCAAGCGGGTCTGAATTAGGCCCATAGTCAGGTGTATGATTAACCAATCATACCAAACAGGTGACAATGATCATCATTTTCATATGTAGGTTGAAACACAGGGCCTGATTCAGAGCCGGACGCTCTGACAGAGCGCTCGCTCTGAATCAGGGCCTGCCTTCTGTTTTTTTAGAGCGGCCTCCTGGCCGCTCGCATAGCTGTGGGTGACCAATTCTGAACTATACCAGAATGTTCTAAAGGAAAATGTCAGGACTTCTGCCCATGAGCTGCATCTCAAGAGAACGTGGGCCATGCAGCAAGACAACAACCCAAAGCACACAACTCATTCGACCGAGGAATGGTTAAAGAAGAATAAATATAACATTTTGGAATGGCCAAGTCAAAGTCCTGAATTTAATCCAATCGAAATGTTGTGGAAGGACCTGAAGCGAGCAGTTCATGGGAGGAAACCCACCAATATAACAGAGATGAAGTGATTTATAAGGACGAATGGGGTCAAATTCCTCCAAGCCGATGTTCAGGATTTTTCAACAATTACAGAAAAAGTTATTGCTGCACAAGGGGGTCATACCAGATTCTGAATGCAAAGGTTCACATACTTTTGACACTCAGAAGATATGTGATATTCCTCAATAAAAAAATTAGCATGTCTAATTTTTTTGTCTCATTTGTTTGATTTGGTCCTTTTTATTTGCTTAGGATTTGTGTGAAAATCTGAGGTAGTTTTAGACCAAATTTCAGCAGAAATATAGAAAAGGGTTCATAAACTTTCAAGTACCACTGTATTTGGCTGAAACAGAAGGCAGTTTGTTCGCCGAAGGGCAGCAGAGCAGTTCAATAATGAGTGTCTGCAGGCAACAGTGAAGAATGGTGGAGGTTTCTTGCAAGTTTGGGGCTGCATTTCAGCAAATCGAGTTGGGGATTTGGTCAGGATTAGTGGTGTCCTCAATGCTGAGAAATACAGGCAGGTACTTATCCATCATGTAATACTTTCAGGTAGGTGTCTGATTGGCTCCAAATTTATTCTGCAGCAGGACAATGACCCCAAACATACAGCCATGTCATTAAGAACTATCTTCAGAAGAAGAACAAAGAGTCCTGGAAGTGATGACATGGCCCCCACAGTGCCCTGATTTCAACATCATCGAGTCTGTCTGGGATTACATGCACAGAAGATCTGTGGTTAGTTCTCCACGATGTTTGGAACAACCTCCCTGCCGAGTTCCATCAAAAACTGTGTGCAAGTGTACCTACGTAGTACGTACACATCCACATACATCTATCCTCTGTGCACTACAAGTCGTGCAACACATTACGCAGGAGCTCCGTGTGACTCTGTACGTCTCTTTGTTCGTCTTTTTACCTTCAAATGCGTCTTATTTGTACATACATATACACTTATAGCAAATAATCAGGTATAGCATTCACCATTCGTTCATCTAACTTGCACTGCATGTTTGCTATTATTAGAAGGAATTTGTTTTCTGTTTATTTGCTTTAGCCTCCGATACTTCATCACAATATCCATTTCATTGTATTTTATAATCCTGTAAATGTGCAAAACACTTACTAAATACAGCACATATAAAGGTGAGAGTGATCAAAGCCTATTATCAGGTATTAGGGATGGCCATCAATCATTGATAATTGGCAACCTGCCATTGATTGCGCAGATCTGATGGTTCTCCACCGTTGACGGCACAGAGGCATTTTTTATTGCGCAGGTGGCACTCAGTTTAGTCCCACACTAATCCCCGCCCCCTTACCTGATTGGCCCACCGCCTGCTGTGTGCAGCACAAGCATTGATGTCCATCGATGAGGGAAACCATCAATGTTTTCCTGTCTATGGCTTCATGCCCTCAATGAAGGCCATTGATGGTTAACTCTTTGATGCCCATCCCTACTAGTTATGAGAAAAGTGAATTTAAGAAGAGGAGTGAGGCCATAGTGGCTATGCAATTAACTTGAGGTGCAAGGCGTAGCATCCAATCAGATGTTAACTTTACATTTTTAAACTATGCTACATATATGACAGCTATATTCTGATAGGTTGCTGTGTTGGTTACAGCACAGTTAAGCAAGCTGCACAATGTGACTAAATAACCCCCACAGTCTGATGACCCGTCAAAGCGGCAGAAACACAACTGTCAACGAGGCGTAAACATTCATTTACATTCTTGTCTGTATCACTTCATTACTCTAATCATCTGTAAGACGTCTGTAAATGGTTGCAGCTCAGGAACGTTTTGGTCTGCTCCAGCTAGTGGCACGCGGGAACACTAGACAGGACGAAATAACTCTGTATCCTAAAAAAGAAAAAAAAAAATCCCTTGTTTGCTTTGGCAACTAGTGCACTTGTTACGCACAGCCACGTACAGCTCTCTATAGCCATCCAGCCCTCTGTTACATACTGCAGATCCATTCAGTGCTCAGAGCAGATGCTGCAGTAAGGAGTAGATCCAGTCACTTCTAGTTTACTTCATCCCAAGCTCATGGTCTAAAGCTGTGTAACCTGCAGCCCATTCACCAGAAGCACCCCTCAAAGCATGGGCGTAACTGCCATAGGTGCAAGGGGTACAGCTGCTATGGGGCACAGAGCTGAGGGAGGCCCATCCTCCTTGTCAAAGTTACATGTGTTATATACATTTTCCATGATTGGGTGGTACATAAGGTCCATTACAAACTTTTGCTAGGGGGCCTTTAAATACCTAGTTACGTCGAACTCTGAGACATGGGGCAAAAGCAGTAGGAACATTATATACTAACAAGGAAGGCTTAGCAGATGCTACATATACTTCATCATTATAATATAACACCATATAATTATAATACCAATTATCCGAACACCAATTATCCAAAGCACAAGCTATAAGAAACAAACAAAAATATTTAATGGAATAAAAATAAAATAATCTAAAATGTCCAAAAAATTACAGAAAAAAAACCACCACACACACTGTACATATATACTTTGATACACACTCGAATAAACTGGTTATATGAACTAGATAGTAGAATAAATGATTAAAACAACTACTCCAATAACAAATATGAAACATATCTACAGTAGACAATTGTTAACCCCTCCCTGGGACTGCTGCTGTCCACAGTATTAGGTCTTCTATGTATTCCACTACATCACAGGTTCTCAAACTCGGTCCTCAGGAGCCCAAACAGTGCATGTTTTCCAGGTCTCCTCACAGAATCACAAGTGAATAATTAGCTAAACCTGTGGATGTTTTAAAATGTGTCAATGAGTAACGACTACACCTGTGCTGTACTACATTATCCTGCATCTTGAGGGACCTTTTGGGGGGGTATTCAATTTGATGGTGAAAAGTCCGAGGTCGGACTTTTCGCCATCATCGCTGATTTTTCTGGGATAAAGTATAGGGTGCGTGCCCGCTTTATCCCAGTATTCAATTAGGATCTGGCGAAAACGGGACCTGGCGGAAAGGTAAGTGTGGGAAAGTGGAGGGAATTTTCGGGAAATCATCCAGGGACCCCCCTAAAGATGTCCAGACATGGTGGATCACTATGGGTACCCCCATTTTTGCCTGCTGAAGGGAGTCAGGGTTTTGAAATAGCCGCAGATGGTGTATAAATGCGCCTGTGAAGAACAGGTGAAGAAGAGCATTTCTTTTTTTTCTTATATAACTATGGCCATCAAATTTGGGTCACATGAAAATGGGTGCAAGCATATTTTTAAGTCCCTAAAATGATTTTTTTAAATTCTTCAAAAATGCACCTGCCGCTACTACCTGCATTCTTTAAAACACCTGCCGCATACATGGGGACCCCTTAGGAATCAATTATGCTAGGTTAGAAGTTTGTCCTGAGGATTTTTTTAATTTTATTTTTACACAGATTACTTTTATAGGACACTCCCAGGGGTGCAGGCTATTTTTTTTTTAAGCCTGCACCTCTAAACCCCGATTCTGCACTTTTTTTTGCCATGTAAAACATGGTGAAAAGTCTTTGAAATTGAATACGGGGATAATTGAAACAGGCGAAAGTGACGTAACAACGATAACGGCTTTTCGCAGCCAAATTGAATACCCCCCTATATCTTTGATTATCAGAATACTCGGCACACTACTGTATATAAAACCAATACCAACTCTGTTTTCTCTTTTTAGAAGTTACTAAATAAGAACTACATGAAAGTATAATGTAGCTCATTGTGTTCATCAGGGATCTAGTAAGACCTATATATTTTTACCATCCAGAATCTAATTTATTTTCTCAATAGTACTTACCACTGTGTGACAAATTATTGGCCTATTCAATCTCTGGGACAGTGCCCTGGAAATAGAGGAGGTAATCTTAAGGGGTTGGGTATGATATCCCAAAGCCGGAAGCCCGATGGAGTGAAATCCCGACGGGGGGGTAAGTACCCTAACCCTCCCCCTCTCCCCCCCTAACCCTAGCCCTCCCTTGGTGGTGCCTAACCCTAACCTCCCCCCGGTGGTGCCTAATCCTAACCTCCCCGGGGGCTGCCTAACCCTAACCACCCGGGGGGGTGCCTAACCCTAACCTCCCCCCGGTGGTGCCTAACCCTAACCTCCCCCCGGTGGTGCCTAACCCACCCTTCCCGCACCCTAAACCTAACCCTAACATCCCCCTGATGGTGCCTAACCCTAATCTCTCCCCAGGGATGCCTAAACCTAACCCTTCCATCCCCGGGATAAGTATCATACTTACCCTTCTTCTTACCTTCAGGATGGCGGGGGCGGGATGCTGACGTCGGTATCCTGATCCTCTTTGGGATATCGTCATCGGCATTATGCCGGGCGTCAAGTTTCCGACGCCTGGGGTCCCGTCTGCCGGCATATTCAACATATTCCATCTTAAGAAGCAGTGGCGTCTCGAGGGTATTTAGAGCCCAGGGCAAGTTAAAAAAACAGAGCCCCCTCCCCCTCAAGTACGTGCGCGCCAAAAAAGTGGGCGTTGACACGTCACAAAGAACATGGCCACTGGAAAATGGGGACATGTCCATATGACCCCACCGTTTCTCATCACTCTAGGAACATTCCTTTGCATTCCATATGCACCATAATGCCCCCAGTAGTAGTGCCCCTCTTGCAATACCCACTATAGAAGTGCCCCTTATGCAATGTCCCCAGTAGTGGTCCCCCCTATGCAGTGCTCCCAGTAGTGCTTCTTATACAGTGCCCCCAGTAGTGGTCCCCCTTATACAGTGCCCCCAGTAGTGGTCCCCACTATGCAGTACTCCAGTAAGTAGTAACCCCTATGCAGTTCTCCCAGTACTGCCCCTTATACAGTGCTCCCAGTAGTGCCCCCAATAGTAGTCCCCACCTATGCAGTGCCCCCAGTAGTAGTCCCCCCTATGCAGTGCCCCTTATATAGTGCCCCCAGTAGTAGTCCCCCTTATGCAGTGCCCCCAGTAGTAGTGCCCCTCTTGCAATGCCCACTATAGAAGGACCCCTTATGCAATGTCCCCAGTAGCAATGCCCCCTGTGGTAGTGCCCTTATAAAGTGCCCCCAGTAGTGGTCCCCCCTATGCAGTGCCTACAGTGCCCCCAGTAGTGGTCCCCCTATGTAGTACCCCAGTAGTGGTCCCCGCTATGCAGTGCTCCCAATAGTGCCCCTTATACAGTGCCCCCCTATGCAGTGCCCCCAGTAGTAGTCCCCCTTATATAGTGCCCCTTATACAATGCCCCCCATGCAGTGCCCCCAGTAGTAGTCCTCCTTATACAGTGCCCCCAGTAGTGGTCCCCCCTATGCAGTGTCCCCAGTGGTGCCCCAGTAGTAAGCCCCTCTTATGCAGTGCCCTCAGTAGTAGTCCCCCCTATGCAGTGCCCTCAGTAGTAGTCCCCCTTATTCAGTGCCCCCAGTAGTAGTCCCCCTTATTCAGTGCCCCCAGTAGTGGTCCCCCTATTCAGTGCCCCCAGTAGTGGTCCCCCCTATGCAGTGTCCCCAGTAGTAAGCCCCTCTTATGCAGTGCCCCTAGTAGTGGCCCCCTATGCAGTGCCCTCAGTAGTAATCCCCCCTATACAGTGCCCCCAGTAGTGGCCCCCCCTATGCAGTGCTCCCAGTAGTGCACATTAGATAGTGCCCCCAGTAGTAGTCCCCCCTATGCAGAGCCCCTTATATAGTGCCCCCAGTAGTAGTCTCCCCTATGCATGCAGTACCCCCAGTAGTGGTCCCCAGCAGTATTGCCTCTTATATAGTGCCCCCAGTAGTATTTCCCCCTATCCAGTGCCCCCAGTAGTAGCCCCCTTATATAGTACCCCAGTAGTAGCCCCCCCGATGCAGTGCCCCCAGTAGTGGCCCCCCTATGCAGTGCACCCAATAGTGCCCCTTATATATAGTGCCCCCAGTAGTAGTCCCTCATATGCAGTGCCCCCAGTAGTGGCCCCCCTATGCAGTGCCAGTGCCTTTTACATATATAGGACAAAGACACGCACAAAAAATCCCACAACACTTACCTGAATCCCTGATCCTGCGCCCACCGCTGTCAGCTCCTCCGTCCTCGCGGCCTGTGCTGCACTATGGGAGAGACGTCATTACGTCTCTCCCATCACCCAGTGCGGGAACCGGAAGGTGGAGCCAGGGCCGAAACTAGGATTTTTGTCACCCGGGGAAAGACAGTAATTTGACGCCCCCCTGGTAATTTCCCCATAGTAATGCCCCCTGCAGCAGCAGAGCCGCAACTAGACTTTTTGGTGCCCTGTGCCAGAAAGAGCATTGGCACCCCCCCATTTTTCAAATAGGGACATAATGCACCCAAAAAAGGGGAATGAGCTCATGGGGAAGGGCCAGGGAAGAGATAGGGGAGGCCAGGAGATGCTGGGGATGAAATAAGAGGAAGCTACAAGTGAGAATGATAATAAACAGACAATTGGGAGACCTGAATAGTGCCCCTTGTCCTACGGTGCCCTGTGCCATGGCACAGGCCGCACTACCCTAGTTACGGCCCTGTTCAGCAGTGCACCTATAGTAATGCCCCTGAGGTAATGCCCCTGTAGTAATGCCCCCATAGTAGTGCCCATATAGTAATGCCCCTGTAGAAGTGCCCATATGGTAATGCCCCCATAGTAATGCCCATGTAGTAGTGCCCATAAAGTAATGCCCCTGTAGTAGTGCCCATATGGTAATGCCCATATAGTAATGCCCCCATAGTAATTCCCCTGTAGTAGTGCCCATATAGTAATGGCCCTGTAGTAGTGCCCATAAAGTAATGCCCCTGTAGTAGTGCCCATATGGTAATGCCATGTAGTAGTGCCCATATAGTAATGCCCCCATTGTATGGCCGCTGTAGTAGTGCCCATATAGTAATACCCCTGTAGTAGTGCCAATATTGTAATGCCCCTGTAGTAGTGCCCATATGTTAATGCCCCTGTAGTAGTGCCCATATGCCCATATGGTAATGCTCCTGTAGTGCCCATATGGTAATGCCCCTGTAGTGCCCATATAGTAATGCCCCTGTAGTGTCCTGCTCGACACTCCCTCGATACGCCACTGTTAAGGAGATACTATTGCATGCTATTAACTATAAAGCACCCAGACGGTGGTTAGGGAAACTGCTTCCATATGTGGAAAAAGCCTGGATATAATATCAGTGTGACCTGGCGTATTCAGGACCTTATGCTAATTATTATATTCTGAATTTCTCAATAACAAACTTAAAAAGTTAGGGGTGCCATGAAAACAATGCTGATACTCTAGGGCGCTGTGATTCAAAAAAGTTTGGGAACCACTGTGCTACATTCTGATGACACTTCATTAGATATACTGTAGCTCGAGAGAACAAGACTGCACCAATGGTGCCCTGAGGCTATTACTTATAAATGTACCCATAGTTTCAGACTGTACAGTATTGAAGTACACCGTGGGGTAGATATACTAATCCTTATAGGATTGTTTCAATTCAGCGGGAGTTGAATACAAGCAGTTAAGTCGTAGAATTCTAGTTCTGGCAACTTAGCCTGGGTGTTAAGTGGCGATGACCGGCATTCTCTGACTAAAGTGCCGGCCGCGAGCCTGTTAGCGATGCGCTAAGCCAGAAAACAGCCTTGTAGCCGGCACTCAGGAGGGTGCGAGAAGAAATCATTAGTCGGACTAAGCAGCGCGCAGAGTTGAATCGCCCCCATAGAGAGTTATCTCCATAAAGTGGAGTGAGATAAAGTACCAATCAGCTACTGAGTTGGAGAAATGACAGGAGCTGATCTGTTGGTACTTTATCTCTCTCCAAGACTAAGTACATATACCTGACTTTGAGAAATAGAATATACTTTTGTCAGTCACCCTCATATAAACCCTCAAACAAAAATCAGTGGGCTTTTATTCTAAGAAAGAATCTGTCAGAAGGTATGGGGACTCACGTCGCTAATACCTCCATGTATTTCACTAGACATTACTTTATTAAATTACTTTAAAATTTGATGCAAACTTAAAATTATTTTTTTTTCAATATCACCTGTGCATTCTGTATATTGCTAGTATTACGTTTTATACATACGGCAATGGCATTTTAAATTACTGAATAAATTCAGATATCCTGCAGGCAAGTTGAGTGATTCTTGCAGTGTTATACGTTATACCATAAGTGATGATGTTTGTTTAAACTGTTCTGCAGCCTACAGATAAAATATCATGCGATAGTTGCCATGCCGACAATTCAATTTGTCCTGGCAATGAAGAAGAATAATTACACAAAGAGCTCATAGTACATACTGTAACTTTCATACAGACATCAGTAACACGCTTACACAATACGGCATTTCACAGCTATTATAGGACTTGCAGCTATTTACTCTGATACTCTGACTTCTAAAATCTCTTCACTGCAACAGTATCACAGATATGGCGATAAGGATCTTTACCCCACTGGTGCTAAGACAACTATGGTGACAGCCAGTGCTCAAAGTGGTCCTAGAGAAGTGGTGGAACTCACACACACACACACCGCCCCTCCTCAGCGGTTTCTTAAAAAAGTAGCGTGGTCACACAATAGTATTCCCAATTCAAGTTACGCCACACAGTAGCACAATCTTGATTCACATTATACCACATAGTAGTGTCCCTTATTCATGTATGACACACAGCAGTGCCCCTTTACACAATGCCCACATTGTGCCCCTTATACACAATGCCCACAGTAGTAGTGTTCCTAATACACATGGGCCCTCATTCAGAGCCGCTCGCAAAAAGCGAGTGCTCGCTCTGAATGAGGGTGGCCGCTTTTTTTTTTAAAGCCGGCCTCCTGGACGCTCGCTAAGCTGTGGGTGACCACCTACAGCGAGTGGCCAGGTGATGGTCGCGATCGTCTTGACCATCGCGACCATCGGGGCTTGCGACGAGACCTTTGTGGTAGGGTCTCGTCTGCCACAAGCCCCAGTAAGCTTTCGGCTCTAATAGAGCCGGAAGCTCACTACTGACATCACTCGTGATGTCAGTTGGGCCGCCCCCAAATGGCAGGCATTCCTTCGGGAATGCCTCCATTTGGCAAGCCACCCCCCCTCCCCACCTACAAAATGGTGCGTGCGCAGTGACCCACCATCGACCCGCTTGCGAGCGCATAGCACTTGCGAGCAGGTCTGAATGAGGGCCATAATGCCCACAGTAGCAGTGCTCATTATACAATGCCCACAGATGTAGTGCCCCTTACACATAATGCCACAGCAGTAGTGCCCCTAATGCAATGCCCATTGTAGCGGTGCCCCATATGCAGTGCCCACAGTAGTGGTAGTGCTCCTTATGCAGTGTCCCCAGTAGTGGTGCCCCTTATGCAGTGCCCCCAGTAGTGGTGCCCCTTATGCAGTTCCCCGAGTAGTGGTGCCCCTTATGCAGTTCCCCAGTAGTGGTAGTGCCCCTTATGCAGTGCCCACAGTGGTAATGCCCTTTATGCAGTGCCCCCAGCATTGGTAGTGCCCCTTATTCAGTGTCCACAGCAGTGGTAGTGCCCCTTATTCAGTGCCCCCAGTAGTGGTGTCCCTTATGCAATGCCCACAGTAGTGCCCCTTATGCAGTAACCCCAGTAGTGGTAGTGCCCCTTATGCAGTGCACACAGTAGTGGTAGTGCCCCTATGCAGTGCCCACAGTAGTAATTGTTCCCCTTATGCAGTGCCCCCAGTAGTGGTAGTGCCCCTTATGCAGTGCCCAAAGTGGTAGTGTCCCTTATTCAGTGCCCCCAGGAGTAGTTCCCCCTGTAGAAGTAATGCCCCCAGTAGTAATGCCCCCTGCATCAAAGTCTCCTTTCCAGTTGCTTCTTAGAAACAGCGTGAGCATCTTCAGCCTTGGCAAGCTGAGCTCGTAGATCAGCCAGTTCAGTTTCCAGATTTCGCTTCTGATCAAGGGCTGCACTCAGTTCTGCCTCACTCTCACACTGTAGTAGTGCCAATATTAATGCCCCCTATAGTAATGCCCCCGAGTAAATGCCCCTAGTAGTAGTGCTCCCAGTAGTAATGCCACTGAATAAATAACCGCAGTAGTAGTGCCCCAATAGTAATGCCCCCAAGTAAATGCCTCCAGTAGTAGTGCCCCCAGAAGTTATGCCCTCAATATGAAGCCACAAACCCCCTGCCCCCCCAAACAAAATCAATACTTAACTTAAGCACCACCCCCGCGTCTGTCCGGTTGGCCGCTCCTTGGAACTATGGGAGACACGTCATGACGTCTCTCCCATAGTGCACTGCGGAAGCCGGAGCTCAAGTGTGAGCTCCAGTCTCCGGATGGCGCTGCGGTGAGGGAGCCGGGTGCCCACTGGTAACAAAATCTCAGCGGGCGCCCAGCAAGTGGAGCCTCCCTGCGGAGACAGGCTAAGGTGGGTCGGAGGAGGCGGAACTGGTTCAGTCTCCAAATAGAAGTAACGGAACTCAGCTCCTCCCCATTCCGGCCCACTTTAACCCCTGGACTGACAGCACATCAAACACCAGTGGTTGGGGAGGTGGTGAATGGAAGACAGTCTATTAACCCCTTGCATACATTACAGTGAACATAAGGAAAAAGAGGAGGCAGCACTCCAAAGATGTTGCCACTTGTCCCAATAGCAGATTCTGCAGGCAGAAGTGGGACGCGATCATTATAACCAATAGGTTGAGATTCGATTCTAGGCCATTCACATATGCATTTACAAAAAAATATAAGCTATAGAAAAACATTGGATCCAGGAGGCTGACTTACCCTCTCCACAGAAGGTGGGGAGCTCCGTAAAATTCAGGAGTCTCCGGGACATTCTGGGATACTTTGTAAATATGCTACTAATTCAATAGCAAATGATGGGGCCCATTTATCAACGGGTTTTAACATACGCAAATAGTTTTTAAAACTTGCTGCATATGATAATGGTGCTCCAGCCAATCAGCTACTAACTGACTTCTGTTTGAAAAATTACAGTTGGGAGCTGATTGGCTGGAGCACCATTTATCATACACAGCGAGTTTTAAAACTCTCTGCGTATGATAAAACTCATTGATAAATGGACCCCCATGTTATTACTGAGATTTGAGGCAAGCAAAACGGCGACATCCACTCAATGTACGCATTGGGTAAACTTCAAACAATTGTGTTTTCAATAATTAATGTAATACAAAAAATACATTATACAATAGAATGTAGCGTGCAATCTCCTCTGAAGCTGACCTGTTTTTTCCCCCATTATATCTACACCAGCAGTGTATTGCTCTGGATCAATGAGTTTCACATTATGGATCCCATATGTCCGGCTTCTACCACAACAGCTGTGGTTCGTGCCACTGGAAATATTTATCTTGAGATGCAGATTTTCTTAGAATGGAGGGTTTGGAAGCAACTGAATCTCACAGTGGAGGTGGAAACAGGTTCTTGTAACTCTGTTGCCAAAAAAAAAGTTTAAATTGGCATAATCAGGGCAAACTGGCCATTGCTGATGCCACCAAAATTTTTATTTTTTCTTTTTTTTTCATTTTTAATTAATACTTTAGAAAAATATCATCAGTTGATCAGTTCAACTATTGTTTTCACCTTCCGCCCTGCTCTTCCTATCGCTGTCAGTCCTGTCAGTTGTTTGGCTTTTTGTTCTACACTGAAATGCGACTGGCATTTAATGCAAGTTTTAGTGATATTTAACAGACTAGGGGATCTATTTACTAAGCAGTGTTAGGAGACAGAGTGAAAAGGTCCCAGCCAATCAGCTCCCAACTGCCATCTCACAGCCTGTGTTTGCAAAATGACAGTTGGGAGCTGATTGGCTGGCACCTTATCACTTTTCACTCTGTCTCCTAAACACTGCTTAGTAAATAGACCCCTAAGGTGCCTCCTGAATGTATTTCTGGTATCCTGCGGGATACGTCATCATGTACCATAGCTTGAGAACATGAAAAACCTGTAGTGGTTATAGTTAATTGTATATGTTTGCCATGGTCTGTGATCACTCCTCTGCTGCAGGTTGCTATGTTAAGATAGTGGTACTCCCCTAACTGCACAGTGACTGACAGCTTGGCAGACTTGCATGTCACAAATGCATTGTATGAACTGGTTGATTCAATGATGCCGAGATGTGTGCGTTACCCACTTTAGCTATCTGGTAACACTATTTTTTGAACAGAGCTGTAATAGAACCATATCTATTATTTTCATTTTTAAGGGTTTAGTGGTCCTTAAATAAAATACACTCAATTTAATGTAATATTGTGCAAATTAGTGCCTTGCAATATTTGTGATATTAATTATGTTCATTTGTACATGGACACTATAGGCCGTATTTATCACAATCCACATTTTTAATGCGGATGTCATAAATTATTTTTGCCTACAGTAACAAAGTGAATATTAATATATTTGCTGGAATTTAGCACTCATGCTGGGACATACAGTAGGTTCTGATAAGAGCCCGTCCCAGCGAAGAGCTGGAAGCAGAATGATAGCGTAAGTTTCCGGGTTCAGCATCAGCAAGTGTATTGCGCAAGGCTGGAAGCGGCATTGGGGGGCTGCTGGGACCAATCTGGAGGATCCCTCTTCAAAAGGATCAGCAGAACAGTAACCCATAGGCTACTATGGGCTAGCTCAGTGTTGGCTAACCTTGACACTCCAGCTGTTATGGAACTACATAACCCAGCATGCACTGCTACAGTTTTGCTATTAGGGCATGCTAAAACTGTGGCAGGGCATGCTGGGATATATAGTTCCACAACAGCTGGAGTGTCAAGGTTAGCCAACACTGGGCTAGCTCCATCTTCAGATTCCAGAGCTTGTTATATCCGACAGCTTGGCAACTCCCATATGGGGGGTGCTTTGCAGCTGGAAATGGAAGAACTGAGATATCTTCTGTGGTCCCTACTTGTTATATCCTGGGGATCCTTAATAATTGCAGGTATTCCTCAAAAAACAGTGTTTTGGGGGGATATCCAACAAATATTCTTTAATAAATATGCCCCTAGTTAAATGAGTGTAGAATTTCTGTCCAGTTGGTTAAATGGGGGTAGAAATTCTGGTTTACAGAATAGGGGATCCGAGCCTTCATCTCTGCTTTCTATATGGACAAAAACAGACCCTGAACTTACTAATATTAGATGTTCACACTGGATGGATTTTTCACCAAGACCTCACATCTCCCCAAGTGCAGCAGTTGCGTACCTTTACTCCCAATAACCCATACCCACCCTCCTGGCCTCTGACCTCTTTGTAATAATGATGATGTTACCATTGATTGATTCTAGCTAATAGGACTGGAGTTTTCATGTGATTTGCCACTTGTTCTATAGATCTCAATGGTTGTATGTATGGCCTGACTAAATGAAAAGGAAATCTGGTACCTAGATAATGTGGCTGGTTCCTAAATTAGCCATCTATTTGCCACAAGTCATAATAGAGGCACCAAGCCGAAATCTTTCTGACTATGGAAATAGATAATCTATGAACACTTTATGGAAGTATCTATTCAATCGTGTGGAAGTCTTTTAGAAAATAAACTCATGCGCTTCACCATCCACCGAACCAAACTCATGCACTGCACCATCCACCGAACCAAACTCACGCACTGCACCACCCACCTAACCAAACTCACGCACTGCACCATCCACCTAACCAAACCCACGCACTGCACCATCCACCTAACCAAACTCACGCACTGCACCATCCACCTAACCAAACTCACGCACTGCACCATCCACCTAACCAAACTCACGCACTGTACCATCCACATACCCAAACTCACTCACTGCACCATCCACCTAACCAAACTCACGCACTGCACCATCCACCTAACCAAACTCACGCACTGCACCATCCACCTAACCAAACTCACGCACTGCACCATCCACCTAACCAAACCCACGCACTGCACCATCCACCTAACCAAACCAGGGCCGAAACTAGGATATCTGTCACCCGATGCAAGGCAGCAATTTTGCGCCCCCTCCCTTCCTGTACCTGGAGTTTGTCCTTGCTCCTCAATGAGGCAGTGCACTACTCAGACGTCCATGGTATAGTGACTTACATTATTCCACACACCATAATGCCCATTACACATTATGTCACACACTGTAATGCCTATTACCAAAGTGCCACTTACATATTTGGCCGACACCATTTTATACCCCACAGTAATGCTTCTAATTACTTTAAAATTACCTGCTCGTTGCCATGGGGTTACATGCTCGTTGCCATGGGGTTACATGCTCGTTGCCATGGGGTTTCATGCTCGTTGCCATGGGGTTTCATGCTCGTTGCCAGGGGTTACATGCTCGTTGCCAGGGGGTTTCATGCTTGTTGTCAGGGGATTTATGCTTGTTACCAGGGGTTACATGCTCGTTGCCAGGAGTTACATGCTCGTTGCCATGGAGTTTATACCCGTTGCCATGGGATTTATGCTCGTTGCCAGGGGGTTTCATGCTTGTTGTCAGGAGGTGTCATGCTTGTTACCAGGTGTTCCATGCTCATTGCCAGGGGTTTCATGCTCGTTGCCATGGGGGTTTATGCTCGTTTCCAGGGGGGTTTGAAGGGAGAAGATGCAGCTCTCAGCATCCTCTCCCTGCAGCGCCAGCGTTCCCGGCACTTCCGGGAACACTGTGTGCATTGCGCTCTGCTAACAGACACTAGAGGTCCAGTAGGACCTCTAGCATCTGTCTCTTCCTTGGCGGCGGCCATTTTTGGATGGCCGTTTTCAGCAGAGTCCATGCAGACGGCTAGTCTGCATGGAATCTGCTGAAAACGGCCCTCCAAAAATGGCCGTCGCCTAGGAGGAGACAGACACTAGAGGTCCAGTAAAGACCTCTAGCATTTGTCTCCTCTTTGGCGGCGGCCATTTTCGGATTAGAGAGTCAGATATTTCACACCCCCGCAATACCCACCCGGTGCACGTGCACCTCTAGCCCCCCCCCTAGTTGCGGCCCTGACCAAACTCACGCACTGCACCATCCACCTAACCAAACCCACGCACTGCACCATCCACCTAACCAAACTCACGCACTGCACCACCCACCTAACCAAACTCACGCACTGCACCATCCACCTAACCAAACCCACGCACTGCACCATCCACCTAACCAAACTCACGCACTGCACCATCCACCTAACCAAACTCACGAACTGCACCATCCACCTAACCAAACTCACGCACTGCATGCACCATCCACCTAACCAAACTCACGCACTGCACCATCCACCTAACCAAACTCACGCACTGCACCATCCACATACCCAAACTCATGCGCTGCACCATCCTCTGGGGCAGAGCCGGCCCTAGGCATAGGCATTCTAAGCAAATGTCTAGGGCATCTGGAATTCCTGGGGGCATCCCACGGCTCTGCTGGCTGCTGCAGAGATTGATAGGAGCTCAGCTCTCTCATCAGGCCAGTGGAGGGGGGTGTTGAGGGTAATTCCTCCTCTCTGTACTCTTTAGGATTCATGCATCTTACAAGGAAGTGCATTATTCTTCAGCAACCCCCTTGAGGGCCCCCCAGCAGTGTCTGGCTACAGCTTCCCAGCTAAACAGTGAGCAGAGTGCAGTACTGCTGGGGAAATTGCTGCTGCTTCTTCTGCTTTTGTGATGCAGTGTATCCACTGCCCCCATTTACCCCCTCACTACCTGGGGAAATGGGCATGCATTTCAGTCACTGTGCCAGCTGTTACAACCAGCAACAACTTACATTATACAGGTAGCAGCAACAACTTATATTGTCCTGTATAAGAATAGGAGGCTGTGTACAGGATATGTCAGAGGTCTGTTATGTGTGTCGGTCTGGAAAGGCCACACAGTGCAAGGTGGGTTAATAGAACTGCACTCTAAGGGGGTGCAGAGGGGGTTAAATGTATTGTAGCAGAACTATCAGATCTTCTTGACAGCTTTATATATGGGCAGAGGGGAGATAAGATAATACTGCAAGGTAGGGACACTCACCTACACATGCACAATGTTCCAAAAGCTGCCTGAATTCCCAGTTTGTTGTACTTCTATGTCTGACATTACTGTAGTCCTATGCCAGGGTGCAGAGGAGGGCTCTCCGTCATGTGCTATAATAATAATGTGCACTGTGTGTGCTGTATGGTAGGTGCAGAGCCTTTAGTGCCAGCTGCAGGACAATGAGCCATGAGGTTCTGCAGATATGACTTTTCCTGGTCCTGGTGGACTGCTGCAAGGACTGATCTGGTCCCCATTCTCAGAGGCTTCTCCAGCACCAAGAACGTCCCTGTTCTCAGTTAAAGATACATATGTATGTACTGTGTCATGGCATGTGTATTATGGAGCATGTGTATGTACTGTGACATTAAACAAATAGAGACATCACACATTTGAAATGTTAATTTCAGCATTGTGAAGCAAGGGGTAATTCAGCGCAAATCGCATCATCGCACTCTCCCCCCGGCTGCGAGGGTTTTTATCATTACTGCGGGGGGGGGGGGCGGGGGAGAGGGAGGGAGGCTTGATATCTGCTAGGGGGGCACCAGCCAAAATTTTGCCTAGGGCACCAAATTAGCTAGGGCCGGCACTGCTCTGGGGCCTGTGGCTGCTGTCGGAATCACAGCAGATATGGGAGATACAGTATCTGCTGCGGTCCCTCCTTCATACATTCGGGTGATCCTTAATATTTGCGGCTGTTTTCGGGGAATATCCCGCAAATATTATTTAATAAATAGACACCTGAATATGAGCTGCAGCCTAAAAATGCGCATTTTCCATATGCACCACGGTTTCGCTCTCCGGAGCTTTGACCCGATAGGAAACGCCATGTGCAGAGGTGCTTAATGCATCCTGCCCTATGTGAGACTTGTATATTATGACTTACAGTGAACTTGTGACATAGTTTAACAAAGTTATAAGGGGTCAATCCTATTAATTGACCAGCATCTCGCACCCTTCGCAGCCCGCTCCCAGTCCAAATTCGCTGAATTTTGCTCGGAGCCCTATGAGGCATCGTGCAAAATTCAGCGAATCCGGGCTGCCGTAAAGTGCGGCCATTGCCCCGATGACTCGCACCGGCGAGATCATTGCGGCTAATAGGATGACCCTTAGAACTGTATAATATACTGTATAATTCTCTAAACAAAGGATAGCTGGAAAAAAAAAAGGATTTACACACATGTCAGAATAAGTACTAAAACAACAATAATAATAATAATAATAATAATAATAATAAACAATCATCATTATCTTATTTAACCATTTTATTTCTATTTGTCTTTTTCTGACATGGGTGTGTTGGCATGGGGCACCTATATTCTGGGTGCCCCACGCATGCATAGTGATGTACCACAGGAAGCTTGTACTGTACAGCTCAATTTGCACAGATGTGCCTAGATTTCTGTCAAATTGCACAAGTTTCTGAGGCAAGATGGCGACATTTACAGAGGAGATGAAGTTTGAAGCAGCCTATGGTAGGCGGGAGTGACTAGTTTGTGGAAGCGGGGTTACTGAAATAAGACAGAACAGTTTTAGGTGCATGTCATAGACTGTGCTAGAGAAATGACAATTAGAAGCTGACTGGTTACCATGTTCAACGTCTACACTTTATCTCTCTCCAAGGCTTGATACATCTCCCCCCAGGAGAGAAGCGCACTTCACCATACACTACTGTATGCCCAAGGTAAAATAAAACTTTAAACACACCTAAGAATCACCTGTATCAGATGCATGATTAAAGAAAAGAAACTAATTTAGAGCATTTGTGAAAACATCTACACACACATTTAAACCATGCATAAACACAGTGTGTAGATGTTGAGCTTTACATTTGCGTAGTGACTGTAAAAATCTGTGAATTAGTACAGCATGTGCCCACAGAACAAGTCGCACCAATATGTCCATATGCTGCTCTTGATTGAAACTGGAGTAGCAGGAAGAGTGAGGAAATTGGCGTCTAATGTAGGATTACCGGGGTCAGGGTGTATTCGGAAACCGATGCAGGCGCACATATGCCAGGAGCCATACTTATGGCAGGTGCCTAAGGGCTGATGCCAATACACAGCACTGATTGGCTGATTGCAAACTCACCTATAAAGCTGATACTTTCCTCATTGCTTTGGTGTATATTATATCATTTTAAGTTTTTTTTTTATATATATAAAACTTTAACGGATACACAATATGGAATATTATATCTGATGTTTAATAGAGGATTCGTTTTTTTTTTCATTTAAAATCAAGACTAAAGGCAAAACATTAACAAGCTTTTCCTGTGCTTACAGCTGTGTTGTGTGTATGCATATGTATGGGGAATGCAAGCGGTAAGCATTATTGGGGCTGATTCAAGGCTTACGGCATTTCAGTTTTCACGCAGGTTTCTGATTTTCTTTATCTGCGCATTGGCAGATCTTGTCCTGCGACGTTGGACGCAGTGTGGCTGCAGACGCCGGATGAGTGATAGTCTACAGCCGTTTAGTTTTGGGGAGGGGAAGCGTTGCGGAAAAAGGGGGTGTGCCGGCCCGGCTTCCTGGATATGCCGAAGCCAGTGGCTGCGTCATCGGATGCAGTCTCACTGACCCCTGCAGTGTTATTTTGCCAGACATCCCGAGTGATGCTCAAATGTCCAATGGCCACCCGATGTTCACGCAGTGGATCTGATGCTGTGTCTTTGGACGCAGCCAGCCGATCTAAAGAAGCCAGCAGTGGGCGTATTTTTACAAAACACACCACCTGCTGCATTAGCATGTATACACAGATGCTCTGCGTCCAAAGTCGCAGCAACAATTCTAAGAGGTCAAGAGTTCAGTTAATGACTAGCTCCCAATCTGTGTGGAGTTTGTACATTCTTTGGTTTCCTCGTACAATCCAAAATCATACAAGTAGGGTAATTGTATTATGGCAAAATTAGCCCTAGTGTATATGTGTCTTCTTGTATGTTAGGGACCTTAGACCAGTAGTTCTCAAACTTGGTCCTCAGGACCCCAAACAGTTCACGTTTTCCAGGTCACCCAGCAGGTGCACAGGTGTATTCATTACTCACTAAAGCATTTTAAAAGATCCACAGGTGGTGCTTATGATTTTCACTTATGATTCTGTGAAGATACCTGGAAAACATGCACAGTCTGAGGACCGAGTTTGAGAAAGTAAGCTTCAATGGGACAGATATTATATCTGATATGATATGTCCAATGCGTAAACTGTGACGCAGAGCTGGGCGCATTCTGCGATGCTTGCACCTGAGCATATAATAAATACCCTATTTACAATATGTGTCCAGCAGCACCAGGATCAATGTGACTTCTATGCACCGTTGTTTGTCTTTCACGAATGCATTGCAGACGCCAATGTGTACGTTGCCCGTGGTTATTAAGTGTTTGGAAGTTGGTGGAATGTTGATGTAATTTTTACACTTATGCGCCCTTTTTTTTACATGTAGGCTGCACCTTATTATACAGTGAGCAGAACCTCTAGGCTCACATTTGCTGTGCACTGTGCTCATCTGCTTCCTAAATTAAATCCATGGAATTTTCTTTTCAGTCACTGCGTTCTTTTGATCCCAGAGTCTGTTTTCCCGTTGCACCAGACAGCCAAATACTGGTGTATCCAGTACAGTCACTGAACCCACAACGCATACAGCTATGGATTTCTATTTACAGTATAATCAATCTGTCAACTTCCATGGCTGATATATGTTCACACACACACACACTTTGCTTAGACTGGTCCATGACTCTGATGCTGTACAGTTTAGTTTAGGCAGAGTCTTCACTTCCCTCCCTCTGTGGAACTACAAGTCCTACCATGACCTGCCAGCCATGTACACATGCTGACCCATTCATAAAATAAATGAAAAAAAAACCCTGTTGCAACAGTATATAAAGCACAGGAAACTTGTGTGTATGCTGCTATTAAAGTATAACTTGCACAGGGCTTGCTGTCACTTGTAGTTCCACAACAGCTGCCCAGCCATAGGATACCTAACCTAACCCTATTGCATATGATACATCTGCTGAATTCTTTGCATTAATATGATAAGACATAAAAGCTGGTACATAGCATCACTGCCTATTACTTCCTAAGCGGAAAGACACTGGAAACAAAACTGCAAATAAGAGAGAACCTGCTGTAGAAGTGTACCTGTATGATCGGGTTCTCTAGGACGTCCAAGTGGATCTCCTGTGAGGCTGAGGTGGTCTTGGACATGTTGTTTTGGACCATTGGAAGATAATAAAGAAAACACTAAAATGAGAGACTGAAATGTGGAAATAACTGAGCCAGGAGCACCAGCTGCTGTGAGATCCAGGCGCTGTGTCTTTGTTAGATTGCCTGATATGGTATCATGGCTGGAAGTAGCATCAGCCGGCCAGTCCCAGGAACCCTGCAGCTCTCCTTCCTTCTCTCCCCCGTGACTTGTAGCAAGAGGAGTACCACCAGCAGCCGCAGCAGCAGCTGACCCCCCTCTCCGGCCGGCAGCCTACAGAGTAGGGAGGGAGTGCACACCCTGACGGAATCGGATCATTGCTGGCAGATAGTCAGAGGTGTCTGCAGAGCCCCCAATGTCCTGATCCAAACTCTGCGCCAAGAGCTCCCCGGACAGCCCAGTTATTCCAGCCGGGAACCCTGCAAGGAGCTGGCAGCACTGACTGACCTCAGGACGCATGTGCACTAGCAGAAAGCTGAATACACAGTGCCGGGAGATTTCAGCACCCACTGCACTTCATCACAGAGGAAAGCTGTACTGAGCTGTGCTGTGCTGTGCTATTACTCTCATCAGCTGAACTGGATGCAGTCAGTGCCAGTGATCCATCACAGAGCAGAGAGAGGCATGCCAGCTCCCATCATTAAATTGCAGTGCAGGGAGAGGCATGCCAGCCATATCATTATTATACAGTGCAGGGAGAGGCATTCCAACCCCCATCATTAATTTACAGTGCAGGGAGAAGCATGCAAGCCCCATCATTGTCATACAGTGCAGGGAGAGGCATGCTAGCCCCATCATCATTATACAGTGCAGGGAGAGGCATGCCAACCCCATCATTGGTATACAGTGCAGGGAGAGGCAGGGGCTGGCTGGCAACTTTTAGCCTGGGGGGCAAATGCATGCAGGCGGCCCTGGCAGAGAAGTAGCGTGTAGCCAGGGTGTCCGAGGAACGTGCGTGCTACGGCGCCCCCCACCCCAAGTGTTCCAGGGAGAAGGCGGGTCCATATGGGATTAATGTAAAGTAAAAATAAAGATTAGGGATAGCCCTGTCGTGGTGCCCATATGCAGTGCCCCCCTGTGCCCCAGGAGAGGACCCCCTTATGCAGGCCTCCAGTAGTGCCCCCAGTAGTGATCCCCCCTATGCAGTGCCCCTTATACAGTGCCCCCAGTAGTGGTCCCCCCTGTGCAGTGCCCCTTGTGCCCCCAGTAGCAGTCCACACCCCATGCAGTGCCCCCAATAGTGGTAACCCTTATGCAGTGCCCCTTAAATAGTGGCCCCAGTTGTAGTCTCCCCCCTATGCAGTACCCCCAGTATTGCCCTTTTTATAGAGCCCCCAGCAGTGGTCCCTCGATGCAGTGCCCCCAGTGGTAGCCCCCTCCCCCCTATGTAGTGACCCTAGTAGTAGTCCCCTCCCACCTATGCAGTGCCCCTAGTAGTTGTCCCCTCCCCTTGTAGTGTCCCTAGTAGTAGTAGTAGTCCCCTCCTTGTAGTGCCCCAGTAGTAGTCCCCCCCTTGTAGTGGCCCCAGTAGTAGTCCCCCCAGTTGTAGTCCCCCCTTTGAAGTGCCCCCAGTTATAATCCCCAGTAGTGGTCCCCCCCCCCCTGTAGTGCCCCCAGTAGTGATCTCCCCTTTGTAGTACCCCCAGTAGTGGTCTCCCTCTTGTAGGGCCCCCAGTAGTTATCCCTCCCTCTTGTAGTGCCCCCAGTAGTGGTTCCCCCTTTGTAGTGCCCCCAGTATTCCCCCTCCCCTGTAGTGCCCCCAGTAGTAGTAGTCCCCCCTTGTATTGCCCCCATTAGTAGTAGTCCCCCCCTTGCAGTGCCTCCAGTAGTGGTTCCCCCCTTGTGGTGCCCACAGTAGTGGTCTCCCCCTTGTAATGCCAGCCTCCCCCGCCCAGTAGACACACGTAGTAAAAAAACAAAAAAAACACTTACCTGAATCCCCGTTCCCACCGTCGCCATCCGCTCCTCCGTCTGTCCTTCCCGGGTCGGGCCGCTCTGCATTATGGGAGAGACGTCATATGACGTCATGACGCCTCTCCTATTACCCACTGCGGGAGCCGGAAGATGGAGCGGCTCCTGCAGTGGGCGCAGCAGCAGCTAATGAGAGTCTGTTAAACTCTCATCGGCTGCTGATCAAAACAAACACACAGCTGCCGGAGCCGGCGGCTGTGTGTTTGTCACTTGTGTAGCGCTGACCGAACTCCTTCGGTCAACGCTACACACGCGGTGCAGTCTGTGTCAAAGTGACACAGACTGCCCGCGGCCTGCATGACGCTGCGGCCTGGGGGACACATGGCACCCTGCCCCCCGGCCCAGCCCACCACTTGGCATACCTCTCCCTGCACTGTATGAGAATGATGGGGCTGGCATGTCGCTCCCTGCACTGTATGACAATCATGGGGCTGGCATGCCTCTCCCTGCTTGGGGCTCTATACAGTGCAGGTAGAGGTATGCCAAGTGGTGGGCTGGGCCGGGGGGCAGGGTGCCATGTGTCCCCCGAGCCGCAGCGTCATGCGGGCCGCGGGCCTTCTGTGTCACTTTGACACAGACTGCGCTGCGTGTGTAGCGTTGACAGAAGGAGTTTGGTCAGCGCTACACAAGTGGCAAACACACAGCCGCCGGCACCGGCAGCTGTGTGTTTGTTTTGATCAGCAGCCAATGAGAGTCTAACAGACTCTCATTAGCTGCTGCTGCGCCCACTGCAGGAGCCGCTCCATCTTCCGGCTCCCGCAGTAGGCAATGGGAGGCGTCATGACGTCATATGACATCTCTCCCATAATGCAGAGCGGCCCGGCCCGGGAAAGACAGACGGAGGAGCGGATGGCGACGGCGGGAGCGGCGATTCAGGTAAGTGTTTTTTTACTACGTATGTATTGGGTGGGGGAGGCTGGCACTACAAGGGGGAGACCACTACTGGGGGCACCACAAGGGGGGAACCACTACTGGAGGCACTGCAAGGGGGGACTACTACTAATGGGGGCAATACAAGGGGGGGACTACTACTACTGGGGGCACTACATGGGGGGGACTACTGGGGGCACTACAAAGGAGGAACCACTACTGGGGGCACTATAAGAGGGAGGGACTACTACTACTAGGGGCACTACAAGGCGAGGGGACAACTACTAGGGGCACTGCATAGGGGGGAGGGGACTACTATTAGGGGCACTACATAGGGGGCACTACATAGGGGGGAGGGGGCTACCACTGGGGGCACTGCATTGAGGGACCACTGCTTGGGGCTCTATAAAAAGGGCAATACCGGGGGGAGACTACAACTGGGGCCACTATTTAAGGGGCACTGCATAAGGGGTGCCACTACTGGGGGCACTGCATGGGGTGTGGACTGCTACTGGGGGCACTATATAAGGAGCACTGTATAGGGGGTACCACTACTGGGAGCACTATATAAGGGGCTTACTACTGGGGGCACAAGGGGCACTGCACAGGGGGGACCACTACTGGGGGCACTGTATAAGGGGCACTGCATAGGGGGGATCACTACTGGGGGCACTACTGGAGGCCTGCATAAGGGGGTCCTCTCCTGGGGCACAGGGGGGCACTGCATATGGGCACCACGACAGGGCTGTCCCTAATCTTTATTTTTACTTTACATTAATCCCATATGGACCCGCCTCCTCCCTGGAACACTTGAGGGGGGGGGCGCCGTAGCACGCACGTTCCTCGGACACCCTGGCTACACGCTGCTTCTCTGCCAGGGCCGCCTGCATGCATTTGCCCCCCAGGCTAAAAGTTGCCAGCCAGCCCCTGGGTATGCCAGCCCCATCATTGTCATACAGTGCAGGGAGAGACTTGCCAGCCCCATCATTGTCATACAGTGCAGGGAGAGGCATGCCAGCCCCATCATTGTCATACAGTGCAGGGAGAAGCATGCCAGCCCCATCAATGTCATACAGTGCAGGGAGAGGCATGCCAGCCCCATCATTGTCATACAGTGCAGGGAGAGGCATGCCAGCCCCATCATTAAATTGCAGTGCACGGAGAGGCATGCCGCTCCATCTTCCGGCTCCCGCAGTAGGCAATGGGAGGCGTCATGATGTCATATGACATCTCTCCCATAATGCAGAACGGCCCGGCCCGGGAAAGACAGACGGAGGAGCGGATGGCGACGGCGGGAGCGGGGATTCAGGTAAGTGTTTTTTTTTTTTTACTACGTATGTATTGGGTGGGGGAGGCTGGCACTACAAGGGGGAGACCACTACTGGGGGCACCACAAGGGGGGAACCACTACTGGAGGCACTGCAAGGGGGGACTACTACTAATGGGGGCAATACAAGGGGGGGACTACTACTACTGGGGGCACTACATGGGGGGGACTACTGGGGGCACTACAAAGGAGGAACCACTACTGGGGGCACTATAAGAGGGAGGGACTACTACTACTAGGGGCACTACAAGGCGAGGGGAAAACTACTGGGGCACTGCATAGGGGGGAGGGGACTACTACTAGGGGCACTACATAGGGGGCACTGCATAGGGGGGAGGGGGCTACCACTGGGGGCACTGCATTGAGGGACCACTGCTTGGGGCTCTATAAAAAGGGCAATACCGGGGGGAGACTACAACTGGGGCCACTATTTAAGGGGCACTGCATAAGGGGTGCCACTACTGGGGGCACTGCATGGGGTGTGGACTGCTACTGGGGGCACTATATAAGGAGCACTGTATAGGGGGTACCACTACTGGGAGCACTATATAAGGGGCTTACTACTGGGGGCACAAGGGGCACTGCACAGGGGGGACCACTACTGGGGGCACTGTATAAGGGGCACTGCATAGGGGGGATCACTACTGGGGGCACTACTGGAGGCCTGCATAAGGGGGTCCTCTCCTGGGGCACAGGGGGGCACTGCATATGTGCACCACGACAGGGCTGTCCCTAATCTTTATTTTTACTTTACATTAATCCCATATGGACCCGCCTCCTCCCTGGAACACTTGAGGGGGGGGGCGCCGTAGCACGCACGTTCCTCGGACACCCTGGCTACACGCTGCTTCTCTGCCAGGGCCGCCTGCATGCATTTGCCCCCCAGGCTAAAAGTTGCCAGCCAGCCCCTGGGTATGCCAGCCCCATCATTGTCATACAGTGCAGGGAGAGACTTGCCAGCCCCATCATTGTCATACAGTGCAGGGAGAGGCATGCCAGCCCCATCATTGTCATACAGTGCAGGGAGAAGCATGCCAGCCCCATCAATGTCATACAGTGCAGGGAGAGGCATGCCAGCCCCATCATTGTCATACAGTGCAGGGAGAGGCATGCCAGCCCCATCATTAAATTGCAGTGCACGGAGAGGCATGCCAGCCCCATCATTAAATTGCAGTGCATGGAGAGGGTTGCCAGCCCCATCTTGAAACTGCAGTGCAGGGAGAGGAATGCCAGCCACATCATAGTTATACAGTGCAGGAAGAGGCATGCCAACCTTCATCATTAATTTGCAGTGCAGGGAGAGGCATGCCAGCCCCATTATTCTCATTCAGTGCAGGGAGAGGCATGCCAGCCCCATCATTGTCATACAGTGCTGGGAGAGGCATGCTAGCCCCATCATTGTCATACAGTGCAGGGAGAGGCATGCCAGCCCCATCATTCTCATACAGTGCAGGGAGAGGCATGCCAGCTCCATCACTGTTATACAGTGCAGGGAGAGACATGCCAGCCCCATCATTATTTAGTTCAGAGAGAGGCATGCCAGCCCCATCATTCTCATACAGTGCAGGGAGAGACATGCCAGCCCCATCATTGTCATACAGTGCAGGGAGAGGCTTGCCAGCACCATCATTGTCATGCAGTGCAGGGAGAGACATGCCAGCCCCATCTTTGTTATAAAGTGCTGGGAGAGTCATGCCAGCCCCATCTTTGTCATACAGTGCAGGGAGAGGCATGCCAGCCCCATCATTGTCATACAGTACAGGGAGAGGCATGCCAGCCCCATCATTGTCATACAGTGCAGGGAGAGGCATGCCAGCCCATCATTTTCAAACAGTGCAGGGAGAGGCATGCCAGCCCCATCATTGTCATACAATGCAGGGAGAGTCATGCCAGCCCCATCATTGGTATACAGTGCAGGGAGAGGCATGCCAGCCCTACCATTCTCATACAGTGCAGGGAGAGACATGCCAGCCCCATCATTGTCATACAGTGCAGTTAGAGGCATGCCAGCCCCATCATTGTCATACAGTGCAGGGAGAGACATGCCAGCCCCATCTTTGTCATACAGTGCAGGGAGAGGCATGCCACTAGCAGAAAGCTGAATACACAGTGCAGGGAGATTTCAGCACCCACTGCACTTCATCACAGAGGAAAGCTGTACTGAGCTGTGCTGTGCTATTACTCTCACCAGCTGAACTGGATGCAGTCAGTGCCAGTGATCCATCACAGAGCAGAGAGAGGCATGCCAGCCCCCATCATTAAATTGCTGTGCAGGGAGAGGCATGCCAGCCATATCATTATTATACAGTGCAGGGAGAGGCGTGCCAACCCCATCATTGTTATACAGTGCAGGGCGAGGCATGCCAGCCCCATCATTGTCATACAGTGCAGGGAGAGGCATGCCAGTCCCTTCATTGTCGTGCAGGGAGAGGCATGCCAGCCCCATCATTCTCATACTGTGTAGGGAGAGGCATGCCAGCCCCATCATTGTTATACAGTGCAGGGAGAGGCATGCCAGCCCCATCATTGTCATACAGTGCAGGGAGAGGCATGCCAGCCCCATCATTATCATACAGTGCAGGGAGAGACATGCCAGCCCCATCATTGTCATACAGTGCAGGGAGAGGCATGCCACTAGCAGAAAGCTGAATACACAGTGCAGGGAGATTTCAGCACCCACTGCACTTCATCACAGTGGAAAGCTGTGCTGTGCTATTACTCTCACCAGCTGAACTGGATGCAGTCAGTGCCAGTGATCCATCACAGAGCAGAGAGAGGCATGCCAGCCCCCATCAATAAATTGCAGTGCAGGGAGAAGCATGCCAGCCCCATCATCATTATACAGTACAGGGAGAGGCATGCCAACCCCATCATTGTTATACAGTGCAGGGAGAGGCATGCCAGCCCCATCATTGTCATACAGTGCAGGGAGAGGCATGCCAGCCATATCATTATTATACAGTGCAGGGAGAGGCATGCCAACACCCATCATTAATTTACAGTGCAGGGAGAGGCATGCCAGCCCCATCATCATTATACAGTGCAGGGAGAGGCATGCCAACCCCATCATTGTTATGCAGTGCAGGGAGAGGCATGCCAGCCCCTTCATTGTCATACAGTGCAGGGAGAGGCATGCCAGCCCTATCATTGTTATACAGTGCAGGGAGAGGCATGCCAGCCCCATCATTGTCATACAGTGCAGGGAGAGGCATGCCAGCCCTATCATTCTCATACTGTGTAGGGAGAGGCATGCCAGCCCCATCATTGTCATACAGTGCAGGGAGAGGCATGCCAGCCCTACCATTCTCATACAGTGCAGGGAGAGGCATGCCAGCCCCATCATTGTCATACAGTGCAGGGAGAGACATGCCAGCCCCATCTTTGTCATACAGTGCAGGGAGAGGCATGCCACTAGCAGAAAGCTGAATACACAGTGCAGGGAGATTTCAGCACCCACTGCACTTCATCACAGAGGAAAGCTGTACTGAGCTGTGCTGTGCTGTGCTATTACTCCCACCAGCTGAACTGGATGCAGTCAGTGCCAGTGATCCATCACAGAGCAGAGAGAGGCATGCCAGCCCCCATCATTAAATTGCTGTGCAGGGAGAGGCATGCCAGCCATATCATTATTATACAGTGCAGGGAGAGGCGTGCCAACCCCATCATTGTTATACAGTGCAGGGCGAGGCATGCCAGCCCCATCATTGTCATACAGTGCAGGGAGAGGCATGCCAGTCCCTTCATTGTCGTGCAGGGAGAGGCATGCCAGCCCCATCATTCTCATACAGTGCAGGGAGAGGTATGCCAAGTGGTGGGCTGGGCCGGGGGGCAGGGTGCCATGTGTCCCCCTGGCCGCAGCGTCATGCGGGCCGCGGGCCTTCTGTGTCACTTTGACACAGACTGCGCTGCGTGTGTAGCGTTGACAGAAGGAGTTTGGTCAGCGCTACACAAGTGGCAAACGCACAGCCGCCGGCACCGGCAGCTGTGTGTTTGTTTTGATCAGCAGCCAATGAGAGTCTAACAGACTCTCATTAGCTGCTGCTGCGCCCACTGCAGGAGCCGCTCCATCTTCCGGCTCCCGCAGTAGGCAATGGGAGGCGTCATGACGTCATATGACATCTCTCCCATAATGCAGAACGGCCCGGCCCGGGAAAGACAGACGGAGGAGCGGATGGCGACGGCGGGAGCGGGGATTCAGGTAAGTGTTTTTTTTTTTTTACTACGTATGTATTGGGTGGGGGAGGCTGGCACTACAAGGGGGAGACCACTACTGGGGGCACCACAAGGGGGGAACCACTACTGGAGGCACTGCAAGGGGGGACTACTACTAATGGGGGCAATACAAGGGGGGGACTACTACTACTGGGGGCACTACATGGGGGGGACTACTGGGGGCACTACAAAGGAGGAACCACTACTGGGGGCACTATAAGAGGGAGGGACTACTACTACTAGGGGCACTACAAGGCGAGGGGAAAACTACTGGGGCACTGCATAGGGGGGAGGGGACTACTACTAGGGGCACTACATAGGGGGCACTGCATAGGGGGGAGGGGGCTACCACTGGGGGCACTGCATTGAGGGACCACTGCTTGGGGCTCTATAAAAAGGGCAATACCGGGGGGAGACTACAACTGGGCCACTATTTAAGGGGCACTGCATAAGGGGTGCCACTACTGGGGGCACTGCATGGGGTGTGGACTGCTACTGGGGGCACTATATAAGGAGCACTGTATAGGGGGTACCACTACTGGGAGCACTATATAAGGGGCTTACTACTGGGGGCACAAGGGGCACTGCACAGGGGGGACCACTACTGGGGGCACTGTATAAGGGGCACTGCATAGGGGGGATCACTACTGGAGGCCTGCATAAGGGGGTCCTCTCCTGGGGCACAGGGGGGCACTGCATATGGGCACCATGACAGGGCTGTCCCTAATCTTTATTTTTACTTTACATTAATCCCATATGGACCCGCCTCCTCCCTGGAACACTTGAGGGGGGGGGCGCCGTAGCACGCACGTTCCTCGGACACCCTGGCTACACGCTGCTTCTCTGCCAGGGCCGCCTGCATGCATTTGCCCCCCAGGCTAAAAGTTGCCAGCCAGCCCCTGGGTATGCCAGCCCCATCATTGTCATACAGTGCAGGGAGAGACTTGCCAGCCCCATCATTGTCATACAGTACAGGGAGAGGCATGCCAGCCCCATCATTGTCATACAGTGCAGGGAGAAGCATGCCAGCCCCATCAATGTCATACAGTGCAGGGAGAGGCATGCCAGCCCCATCATTGTCATACAGTGCAGGGAGAGGCATGCCAGCCCCATCATTAAATTGCAGTGCACGGAGAGGCATGCCAGCCCCATCATTAAATTGCAGTGCATGGAGAGGGTTGCCAGCCCCATCTTTAAACTGCAGTGCAGGGAGAGGAATGCCAGCCACATCATAGTTATACAGTGCAGGAAGAGGCATGCCAACCTTCATCATTAATTTGCAGTGCAGGGAGAGGCATGCCAGCCCCATTATTCTCATTCAGTGCAGGGAGAGGCATGCCAGCCCCATCATTGTCATACAGTGCTGGAAGAGGCATGCTAGCCCCATCATTGTCATACAGTGCAGGGAGAGGCATGCCAGCCCCATCATTCTCATACAGTGCAGGGAGAGGCATGCCAGCTCCATCACTGTTATACAGTGCAGGGAGAGACATGCCAGCCCCATCATTATTTAGTTCAGGGAGAGGCATGCCAGCCCCATCATTCTCATACAGTGCAGGGAGAGACATGCCAGCCCCATCATTGTCATACAGTGCAGGGAGAGGCTTGCCAGCACCATCATTGTCATGCAGTGCAGGGAGAGACATGCCAGCCCCATCTTTGTTATAAAGTGCTGGGAGAGTCATGCCAGCCCCATCTTTGTCATACAGTGCAGGGAGAGGCATGCCAGCCCCATCATTGTCATACAGTACAGGGAGAGGCATGCCAGCCCCATCATTGTCATACAGTGCAGGGAGAGGCATGCCAGCCCATCATTTTCAAACAGTGCAGGGAGAGGCATGCCAGCCCCATCATTGTCATACAATGCAGGGAGAGTCATGCCAGCCCCATCATTGGTATACAGTGCAGGGAGAGGCATGCCAGCCCTACCATTCTCATACAGTGCAGGGAGAGACATGCCAGCCCCATCATTGTCATACAGTGCAGTTAGAGACATGCCAGCCCCATCATTGTCATACAGTGCAGGGAGAGACATGCCAGCCCCATCTTTGTCATACAGTGCAGGGAGAGGCATGCCACTAGCAGAAAGCTGAATACACAGTGCAGGGAGATTTCAGCACCCACTGCACTTCATCACAGAGGAAAGCTGTACTGAGCTGTGCTGTGCTATTACTCTCACCAGCTGAACTGGATGCAGACAGTGCCAGTGATCCATCACAGAGCAGAGAGAGGCATGCCAGCCGCCATCATTAAATTGCTGTGCAGGGAGAGGCATGCCAGCCATATCATTATTATACAGTGCAGGGAGAGGCGTGCCAACCCCATCATTGTTATACAGTGCAGGGCGAGGCATGCCAGCCCCATCATTGTCATACAGTGCAGGGAGAGGCATGCCAGTCCCTTCATTGTCGTGCAGGAAGAGGCATGCCAGCCCCATCATTCTCATACTGTGTAGGGAGAGGCATGCCAGCCCCATCATTGTTATACAGTGCAGGGAGAGGCATGCCAGCCCCATCATTGTCATACAGTGCAGGGAGAGGCATGCCAGCCCCATCATTATCATACAGTGCAGGGAGAGACATGCCAGCCCCATCATTGTCATACAGTGCAGGGAGAGGCATGCCACTAGCAGAAAGCTGAATACACAGTGCAGGGAGATTTCAGCACCCACTGCACTTCATCACAGTGGAAAGCTGTGCTGTGCTATTACTCGCACCAGCTGAACTGGATGCAGTCAGTGCCAGTGATCCATCACAGAGCAGAGAGAGGCATGCCAGCCCCCATCAATAAATTGCAGTGCAGGGAGAAGCATGCCAGCCCCATCATCATTATACAGTACAGGGAGAGGCATGCCAACCCCATCATTGTTATACAGTGCAGGGAGAGGCATGCCAGCCCCATCATTGTCATACAGTGCAGGGAGAGGCATGCCAGCCATATCATTATTATACAGTGCAGGGAGAGGCATGCCAACACCCATCATTAATTTACAGTGCAGGGAGAGGCATGCCAGCCCCATCATCATTATACAGTGCAGGGAGAGGCATGCCAACCCCATCATTGTTATGCAGTGCAGGGAGAGGCATGCCAGCCCCTTCATTGTCATACAGTGCAGGGAGAGGCATGCCAGCCCCATCATTCTCATACTGTGTAGGGAGAGGCATGCCAGCCCCATCATTGTCATACAGTGCAGGGAGAGGCATGCCAGCCCTACCATTCTCATACAGTGCAGGGAGAGGCATGCCAGCCCCATCATTGTCATACAGTGCAGGGAGAGACATGCCAGCCCCATCTTTGTCATACAGTGCAGGGAGAGGCATGCCACTAGCAGAAAGCTGAATACACAGTACAGGGAGATTTCAGCACCCACTGCACTTCATCACAGAGGAAAGCTGTACTGAGCTGTGCTGTGCTGTGCTATTACTCCCACCAGCTGAACTGGATGCAGTCAGTGCCAGTGATCCATCACAGAGCAGAGAGAGGCATGCCAGCCCCCATCATTAAATTGCTGTGCAGGGAGAGGCATGCCAGCCATATCATTATTATACAGTGCAGGGAGAGGCGTGTCAACCCCATCATTGTTATACAGTGCAGGGCGAGGCATGCCAGCCCCATCATTGTCATACAGTGCAGGGAGAGGCATGCCAGTCCCTTCATTGTCGTGCAGGGAGAGGCATGCCAGCCCCATCATTCTCATACAGTGCAGGGAGAGGTATGCCAAGTGGTGGGCTGGGCCGGGGGGCAGGGTGCCATGTGTCCCCCGGGCCGCAGCGTCATGCGGGCCGCGGGCCTTCTGTGTCACTTTGACACAGACTGCGCTGCGTGTGTAGCGTTGACAGAAGGAGTTTGGTCAGCGCTACACAAGTGGCAAACGCACAGCCGCCGGCACCGGCAGCTGTGTGTTTGTTTTGATCAGCAGCCAATGAGAGTCTAACAGACTCTCATTAGCTGCTGCTGCGCCCACTGCAGGAGCCGCTCCATCTTCCGGCTCCCGCAGTAGGCAATGGGAGGCGTCATGACGTCATATGACATCTCTCCCATAATGCAGAACGGCCCGGCCCGGGAAAGACAGACGGAGGAGCGGATGGCGACGGCGGGAGCGGGGATTCAGGTAAGTGGTTTTTTTTTTTTACTACGTATGTATTGGGTGGGGGAGGCTGGCACTACAAGGGGGAGACCACTACTGGGGGCACCACAAGGGGGGAACCACTACTGGAGGCACTGCAAGGGGGGACTACTACTAATGGGGGCAATACAAGGGGGGGACTACTACTACTGGGGGCACTACATGGGGGGGACTACTGGGGGCACTACAAAGGAGGAACCACTACTGGGGGCACTATAAGAGGGAGGGACTACTACTACTAGGGGCACTACAAGGCGAGGGAAAAACTACTGGGGCACTGCATAGGGGGGAGGGGACTACTACTAGGGGCACTACATAGGGGGCACTGCATAGGGGGGAGGGGGCTACCACTGGGGGCACTGCATTGAGGGACCACTGCTTGGGGCTCTATAAAAAGGGCAATACCGGGGGGAGACTACAACTGGGGCCACTATTTAAGGGGCACTGCATAAGGGGTGCCACTACTGGGGGCACTGCATGGGGTGTGGACTGCTACTGGGGGCACTATATAAGGAGCATTGTATAGGGGGTACCACTACTGGGAGCACTATAAAAGGGGCTTACTACTGGGGGCACAAGGGGCACTGCACAGGGGGGACCACTACTGGGGGCACTGTATAAGGGGCACTGCATAGGGGGGATCACTACTGGGGGCACTACTGGAGGCCTGCATAAGGGGGTCCTCTCCTGGGGCACAGGGGGGCACTGCATATGGGCACCACGACAGGGCTGTCCCTAATCTTTATTTTTACTTTACATTAATCCCATATGGACCCGCCTCCTCCCTGGAACACTTGAGGGGGGGGGCGCCGTAGCACGCACGTTCCTCGGACACCCTGGCTACACGCTGCTTCTCTGCCAGGGCCGCCTGCATGCATTTGCCCCCCAGGCTAAAAGTTGCCAGCCAGCCCCTGGGTATGCCAGCCCCATCATTGTCATACAGTGCAGGGAGAGACTTGCCAGCCCCATCATTGTCATACAGTACAGGGAGAGGCATGCCAGCCCCATCATTGTCATACAGTGCAGGGAGAAGCATGCCAGCCCCATCAATGTCATACAGTGCAGGGAGAGGCATGCCAGCCCCATCATTGTCATACAGTGCAGGGAGAGGCATGCCAGCCCCATCATTAAATTGCAGTGCACGGAGAGGCATGCCAGCCCCATCATTAAATTGCAGTGCATGGAGAGGGTTGCCAGCCCCATCTTTAAACTGCAGTGCAGGGAGAGGAATGCCAGCCACATCATAGTTATACAGTGCAGGAAGAGGCATGCCAACCTTCATCATTAATTTGCAGTGCAGGGAGAGGCATGCCAGCCCCATTATTCTCATTCAGTGCAGGGAGAGGCATGCCAGCCCCATCATTGTCATACAGTGCTGGAAGAGGCATGCTAGCCCCATCATTGTCATACAGTGCAGGGAGAGGCATGCCAGCCCCATCATTCTCATACAGTGCAGGGAGAGGCATGCCAGCTCCATCACTGTTATACAGTGCAGGGAGAGACATGCCAGCCCCATCATTATTTAGTTCAGGGAGAGGCATGCCAGCCCCATCATTCTCATACAGTGCAGGGAGAGACATGCCAGCCCCATCATTGTCATACAGTGCAGGGAGAGGCTTGCCAGCACCATCATTGTCATGCAGTGCAGGGAGAGACATGCCAGCCCCATCTTTGTTATAAAGTGCTGGGAGAGTCATGCCAGCCCCATCTTTGTCATACAGTGCAGGGAGAGGCATGCCAGCCCCATCATTGTCATACAGTACAGGGAGAGGCATGCCAGCCCCATCATTGTCATACAGTGCAGGGAGAGGCATGCCAGCCCATCATTTTCAAACAGTGCAGGGAGAGGCATGCCAGCCCCATCATTGTCATACAATGCAGGGAGAGTCATGCCAGCCCCATCATTGGTATACAGTGCAGGGAGAGGCATGCCAGCCCTACCATTCTCATACAGTGCAGGGAGAGACATGCCAGCCCCATCATTGTCATACAGTGCAGTTAGAGGCATGCCAGCCCCATCATTGTCATACAGTGCAGGGAGAGACATGCCAGCCCCATCTTTGTCATACAGTGCAGGGAGAGGCATGCCACTAGCAGAAAGCTGAATACACAGTGCAGGGAGATTTCAGCACCCACTGCACTTCATCACAGAGGAAAGCTGTACTGAGCTGTGCTGTGCTATTACTCTCACCAGCTGAACTGGATGCAGTCAGTGCCAGTGATCCATCACAGAGCAGAGAGAGGCATGCCAGCCGCCATCATTAAATTGCTGTGCAGGGAGAGGCATGCCAGCCATATCATTATTATACAGTGCAGGGAGAGGCGTGCCAACCCCATCATTGTTATACAGTGCAGGGCGAGGCATGCCAGCCCCATCATTGTCATACAGTGCAGGGAGAGGCATGCCAGTCCCTTCATTGTAGTGCAGGGAGAGGCATGCCAGCCCCATCATTCTCATACTGTGTAGGGAGAGGCATGCCAGCCCCATCATTGTTATACAGTGCAGGGAGAGGCATGCCAGCCCCATCATTGTCATACAGTGCAGGGAGAGGCATGCCAGCCCCATCATTATCATACAGTGCAGGGAGAGACATGCCAGCCCCATCATTGTCATACAGTGCAGGGAGAGGCATGCCACTAGCAGAAAGCTGAATACACAGTGCAGGGAGATTTCAGCACCCACTGCACTTCATCACAGTGGAAAGCTGTGCTGTGCTATTACTCTCACCAGCTGAACTGGATGCAGTCAGTGCCAGTGATCCATCACAGAGCAGAGAGAGGCATGCCAGCCCCCATCAATAAATTGCAGTGCAGGGAGAAGCATGCCAGCCCCATCATCATTATACAGTACAGGGAGAGGCATGCCAACCCCATCATTGTTATACAGTGCAGGGATAGGCATGCCAGCCCCATCATTGTCATACAGTGCAGGGAGAGGCATGCCAGCCATATCATTATTATACAGTGCAGGGAGAGGCATGCCAACACCCATCATTAATTTACAGTGCAGGGAGAGGCATGCCAGCCCCATCATCATTATACAGTGCAGGGAGAGGCATGCCAACCCCATCATTGTTATGCAGTGCAGGGAGAGGCATGCCAGCCCCTTCATTGTCGTGCAGGGAGAGGCATGCCAGCCCCATCATTCTCATACTGTGTAGGGAGAGGCATGCCAGCCCCATCATTGTCATACAGTGCAGGGAGAGGCATGCCAGCCCTACCATTCTCATACAGTGCAGGGAGAGGCATGCCAGCCCCATCATTGTCATACAGTGCAGGGAGAGACATGCCAGCCCCATCTTTGTCATACAGTGCAGGGAGAGGCATGCCACTAGCAGAAAGCTGAATACACAGTGCAAGGAGATTTCAGCACCCACTGCACTTCATCACAGAGGAAAGCTGTACTGAGCTGTGCTGTGCTGTGCTATTACTCCCACCAGCTGAACTGGATGCAGTCAGTGCCAGTGATCCATCACAGAGCAGAGAGAGGCATGCCAGCCCCCATCATTAAATTGCTGTGCAGGGAGAGGCATGCCAGCCATATCATTATTATACAGTGCAGGGAGAGGCGTGTCAACCCCATCATTGTTATACAGTGCAGGGCGAGGCATGCCAGCCCCATCATTGTCATACAGTGCAGGGAGAGGCATGCCAGTCCCTTCATTGTCGTGCAGGGAGAGGCATGCCAGCCCCATCATTCTCATACAGTGCAGGGAGAGGTATGCCAAGTGGTGGGCTGGGCCGGGGGGCAGGGTGCCATGTGTCCCCCGGGCCGCAGCGTCATGCAGGCCGCGGGCCTTCTGTGTCACTTTGACACAGACTGCGCTGCGTGTGTAGCGTTGACAGAAGGAGTTTGGTCAGCGCTACACAAGTGGCAAACGCACAGCCGCCGGCACCGGCAGCTGTGTGTTTGTTTTGATCAGCAGCCAATGAGAGTCTAACAGACTCTCATTAGCTGCTGCTGCGCCCACTGCAGGAGCCGCTCCATCTTCCGGCTCCCGCAGTAGGCAATGGGAGGCGTCATGACGTCATATGACATCTCTCCCATAATGCAGAACGGCCCGGCCCGGGAAAGACAGACGGAGGAGCGGATGGCGACGGCGGGAGCGGGGATTCAGGTAAGTGGTTTTTTTTTTTTACTACGTATGTATTGGGTGGGGGAGGCTGGCACTACAAGGGGGAGACCACTACTGGGGGCACCACAAGGGGGGAACCACTACTGGAGGCACTGCAAGGGGGGACTACTACTAATGGGGGCAATACAAGGGGGGGACTACTACTACTGGGGGCACTACATGGGGGGGACTACTGGGGGCACTACAAAGGAGGAACCACTACTGGGGGCACTATAAGAGGGAGGGACTACTACTACTAGGGGCACTACAAGGCGAGGGGAAAACTACTGGGGCACTGCATAGGGGGGAGGGGACTACTACTAGGGGCACTACATAGGGGGCACTGCATAGGGGGGAGGGGGCTACCACTGGGGGCACTGCATTGAGGGACCACTGCTTGGGGCTCTATAAAAAGGGCAATACCGGGGGGAGACTACAACTGGGGCCACTATTTAAGGGGCACTGCATAAGGGGTGCCACTACTGGGGGCACTGCATGGGGTGTGGACTGCTACTGGGGGCACTATATAAGGAGCACTGTATAGGGGGTACCACTACTGGGAGCACTATATAAGGGGCTTACTACTGGGGGCACAAGGGGCACTGCACAGGGGGGACCACTACTGGGGGCACTGTATAAGGGGCACTGCATAGGGGGGATCACTACTGGGGGCACTACTGGAGGCCTGCATAAGGGGGTCCTCTCCTGGGGCACAGGGGGGCACTGCATATGGGCACCACGACAGGGCTGTCCCTAATCTTTATTTTTACTTTACATTAATCCCATATGGACCCGCCTCCTCCCTGGAACACTTGAGGGGGGGGGCGCCGTAGCACGCACGTTCCTCGGACACCCTGGCTACACGCTGCTTCTCTGCCAGGGCCGCCTGCATGCATTTGCCCCCCAGGCTAAAAGTTGCCAGCCAGCCCCTGGGTATGCCAGCCCCATCATTGTCATACAGTGCAGGGAGAGACTTGCCAGCCCCATCATTGTCATACAGTGCAGGGAGAGGCATGCCAGCCCCATCATTGTCATACAGTGCAGGGAGAAGCATGCCAGCCCCATCATTGTCATACAGTGCAGGGAGAGGCATGCCAGCCCCATCATTGTCATACAGTGCAGGGAGAGGCATGCCAGCCCCATCATTAAATTGCAGTGCATGGAGAGGATTGCCAGCCCCATCTTTAAACTGCAGTGCAGGGAGAGGCATGCCAGCCACATCATAGTTATACAGTGCAGGAAGAGGCATGCCAACCTTCATCATTAATCTGCAGTGCAGGGAGAGACATGCCAGCCCCATCTTTGTTATAAAGTGCTGGGAGAGTCATGCCAGCCCCATCTTTGTCATACAGTGCAGGGAGAGGCATGCCAGCCCCATCATTGTCATTCAGTACAGGGAGAGGCATGCCAGCCCCATCATTGTCATACAGTGCAGGGAGAGGCATGCCAGCCCCATCATTGTCAAACAGTGCAGGGAGAGGCATGCCAGCCCCATCATTGTCATACAATGCAGGGAGAGGCATGCCAGCCCCATCATTGGTATACAGTGCAGGGAGAGGCATGCCAGCCCTACCATTCTCTTACAGTGCAGGGAGAGACATGCCAGCCCCATCATTGTCATACAGTGCAGTTAGAGGCATGCCAGCCCCATCATTGTCATACAGTGCAGGGAGAGACATGCCAGCCCCATCTTTGTCATACAGTGCAGGGAGAGGCATGCCACTAGCAGAAAGCTGAATACACAGTGCAGGGAGATTTCAGCACCCACTGCACTTCATCACAGAGGAAAGCTGTACTGAGCTGTGCTGTGCTGTGCTATTACTCTCACCAGCTGAACTGGATGCAGTCAGTGCCAGTGATCCATCACAGAGCAGAGAGAGGCATGCCAGCCCCCATCATTAAATTGCTGTGCAGGGAGAGGAATGCCAGCCATATCATTATTATAAAGTGCAGGGAGAGGCGTGCCAACCCCATCATTGTTATACAGTGCAGGGCGAGGCATGCCAGCCCCATCATTGTCATACAGTGCAGGGAGAGGCATGCCAGTCCCTTCATTGTTGTGCAGGGAGAGGCATGCCAGCCCCATCATTCTCATACTGTGTAGGGAGAGGCATGCCAGCCCCATCATTGTTATACAGTGCAGGGAGAGGCATGCTAGCCCCATCATTGTCATACAGTGCAGGGAGAGGCATGCCAGCTCCATCATTATCATAAAGTGCAGGGAGAGACATGCCAGCCACATCATTGTCATACAGTGCAGGGAGAGGCATGCCACTAGCAGAAAGCTGAATACACAGTGCAGGGAGATTTCAGCACCCACTGCACTTCATCACAGTGGAAAGCTGTGCTGTGCTATTACTCTCACCAGCTGAACTGGATGCAGTCAGTGCCAGTGATCCATCACAGAGCAGAGAGAGGCATGCCAGCCCCCATCAATAAATTGCAGTGCAGGGAGAAGCATGCCAGCCCCATCATCATTATACAGTACAGGGAGAGGCATGCCAACCCCATCATTGTTATACAGTGCAGGGCGAGGCATGCCAACTCCATCATTGTCATACAGTGCAGGGAGAGGCATGCCAGCCCCTTCATTGTCATATAGTGCAGGGAGAGGCATGCCAGCCCTATCATTGTTATACAGTGCAGGGAGAGGCATGCCAGCCCTATCATTGTCATACAGTGCAGGGAGAGGCATGCCAGCCCAATCATTCTCATACTGTGTAGGGAGAGGCATGCCAGCCCCGTCATTGTCATACAGTGCAGGGAGAGGCATGCCAGCCCCATCATTGTCATACAGTAGAGGGAGAGGCATGCCAGCCCCATCATTGTCATACAGTGCAGGGAGAGGCATGCCAGCCCCATCATTGGTATACAGTGCAGGGAGAGGCATGCCAGTCCCATCATTCTCATACAGTGCAGGAAGAGGCATGCCAGCCCCATCATTCTCATACTGTGCAGGGAGTGGCATGCCAGCCCCATCAGTGTCATACAGTGCATGGAGAGGCATGCCAGCCCCATCATTGTTATACAGTGCAGGGAGAGGCATGCCTGTCCCATCATTGTCATACAGTGCAGGGAGAGGCATGCCAGCCCCATCAGTGTCATACAGTGTAGGGAGAGGTATGCCAGCCCCATCATTGTCATACAGTGCAGGGAGAGGAATGCCAGCCCCATCATTGTCATACAGTGTAGGGAGAGGCATGCCAGCCCCATCATTGTCATACAGTGCAGGGAGAGGCATGCCAGCCCCATCATTGTTATACAGTGCAGGGAGAGGCATGCCTGTCCCATTATTGTCATACAGTGCAGGGAGAGGCATGCCAGCCCCATCATTGTCATACAGTGTAGGGAGAGGCATGCCAGCCCCAACATTGTCATACAGTGCAGGGAGAGGCATGCCAGCCCCATCAGTGTCATACAGTGTAGGTAGAGGCATGCCAGCCCCATCATTGTCATACAGTGCATGGAGAGGCATGCCAGCCCCTTCATTGTTATACAGTGCAGGGAGAGGCATGCCAGCCCCATCATTGTCATACAGTGCAGGGAGAGGCATGCCAGCCCTATCATTGTTATACAGTGCAGGGAGAGGCATGCCTGGCCCATCATTGTCATACAGTGCAGGGAGAGGAATTCCAGCCCCTTCATTCTCATACTGTGTAGGGAGAGGCATGCCAGCCCCATCATTGTCATACAGTGTAGGGAGAGTCATGCCAGCCCCATCATTGTTATACAGTGCAGGGAGAGGCATGCCAGCCCCATCATTGTCATACAGTGCAGGGAGAGGCATGCCAGCCCCATCATTGGTATACAGTGCAGGGAGAGGCATGCCATCCCTATCATTGTTATACAGTGCAGGGAGAGGCATGCCAGCCCCATCATTGTCATACAGTGCAGGGAGAGGCATGCCAGCCCCATCATTCTCATACTGTGTAGGGAGAGGCATGCCAGCCCCATCATTGTCATACAGTGCAGGGTGAGGCATGCCAGCCCCATCATTGTTATACAGTGCAGGGAGAGGCATGCCAACCCCATCATTGTCATACAGTGCAGGGAGAGGCATGCCAGCCCCATCATTGGTATACAGTGCAGGGAGAGGCATGCCAGTCCCATCATTCTCATACTGTGCAGGGAGAGGCATGCCAGCCCCATCATTCTCATACTGTGCAGGGAGAGGCATGCCAGCCCCATCAGTGTCATACAGTGCATGGAGAGGCATGCCAGCCCCATCATTGTTATACAGTGCAGGGAGAGGCATGCCAGCCCCATCATTGTCATACAGTGCAGGGAGAGGCATGCCAGCCCCATCATTGGTATACAGTGCAGGGAGAGGCATGCCATCCCTATCATTGTTATACAGTGCAGGGAGAGGCATGCCAGCCCCATCATTCTCATACTGTGCAGGGAGAGGCATGCCAGCCCCATCAGTGTCATACAGTGCATGGAGAGGCATGCCAGCCCCATCATTGTTATACAGTGCAGGGAGAGGCATGCCTGTCCCATTATTGTCATACAGTGCAGGGAGAGGCATTCCAGCCCCATCACTGTCATACAGTGTAGGGAGAGGCATGCCAGCCCCATCATTGTCATACAGTGCAGGGAGAGGCATGCCAGCCCCATCATTGTCATACAGTGTAGGGAGAGGCATGCCAGCCCCATCATTGTCATACAGTGCAGGGAGAGGCATGCCAGCCCCATCATTGTTATACAGTGCAGGGAGAGGCATGCCTGTCCCATTATTGTCATACAGTGCAGGGAGAGGCATGCCAGCCCCATCATTGTCATACAGTGTAGGGAGAGGCATGCCAGCCCCATCATTTTCATACAGTGCAGGGAGAGGCATGCCAGCCCCATCATTGTCATACAGTGTAGGGAGAGGCATGCCAGCCCCATCATTGTCATACAGTGCAGGGAGAGGCATGCCAGCCCCATCATTGTCATACAGTGCAGGGAGAGGCATGCCAGCCCCATCATTGTTATACAGTGCAGGGAGAGGCATGCCAGCCCCATCATTGTCATACAGTGCAGGGAGAGGCATGCCAGCCCCATCATTGTTATACAGTGCAGGGAGAGGCATGCCAGCCCCATCATTGTCATACAGTGCAGGGAGAGGCATGCCAGCCGTATCATTGTTATACAGTGCAGGGAGAGGTAAGCCAGCCCCATCATTGTCATACAGTGCAGGGAGAGGCATGCCAGCCCCATAATTTCCCTGTGTTAAGTTTCTCCAGCATTTTCTGTTATATCCTCAGGTTACCAGATCTGGGTATTCTGTTGAGAGATGGATATTTTTCCCACAAAAATTAAAAAGTTAAGGTGTTATGTACTAAAATCAGTCTGAAATGTGTCACTAGAAGATATAAAATTTACTTGTAGTAAGGTATAGGCATCATGGTAAAATGTGGTGTTAGATCGGGTAGTTTGCAGTTTAACTGTCTTTGGCATTGCACCCTCTTAGTACATTGCTAGTTCAGGCTGCGCTAGGAGCCTGATTCAGTATGGATCACAACTGTGATTGCAATAGCGACTACGCACGCAGTCTCACTGCGATGATATGCTAATCTCTGCAATCGCTATGCCGTCGCAGCACAACATGAAGATGCCCACTTTACCATACACACATCCGTAATACATAGCAAGACTGCAAAACAATCGGTAACACCGAGTACAATCGCAGCCTCTCGCACACTTGTTCAAGCTCTGACCTTACCCAGTAATTGCTAACCTCATTGCACGCAGTGAGTACACAAGCTGCATATGAAAGCGCAGTGGATAATTTATGCACACCCATACAACGCCGTTCAAACGCAGTGACACTTCTGCGTTTCGCCGAACACCCCCCTGTCACCCCCCCAAATGGTACTTCCTGTCAATTACTCTGCAATGGGTCTGCGTAGTCACTGTGATCACAGTCTCAATCGCAGTGGAGTCTTCGTGCACTGCGATGCATACACATGCGCAGTACGCAGCAGTCGGCCGATTGCGTGTGTATTCGAAGTTGCAATGCTTGCTGAATCAGGCCCTAGGACTGTAGCCTCTATGAAAACAAACAAGGCTTGTTGTGATAAGTTATAATCTTAATAGTTTATATGCGTGAGTAATACATGCAGGATTCCAGAACCTACGGAGAGGGTATGCGGTCAGGAATCCGGAGATCGATATGCCGACCGCCGGCTTCCCGACTGTAGAATCCCACCATGGGACTAATGATAGGCGTCGAAATCCAGATGCTTATCATTATCTCCACGCAGAAATCCCGACGCCCGGCATACCGAACGAAGGTAAGCCGGGCGTTAGAAGCGGATAGCCGCAGGGGGGGAGGGTTAGGTTTAGGGGCTCCCGAGGGGACTTAGGGTTAGGCACCCCCCCTGGAGGGTTAGGCTAGGGGAAGGAGAGGTTAGGGTTAGGCACCCCTGGAGGGCGAATATGGTTTGGCACTATGGGGGGAGGTTAGGGTTAGGCACCCCTAATGGAGGGTTAGGGAGGGAAAGGGTTAGGAAGAGCTTAAATACTTACCCTGTCGGGATCTTAATTCTTCTGCCTTCCGGTGTCGGTATTACATCTGCTGGGCTTTAGTGCGGCGGTATGTCATATCGATTCCACTGAAAGACACCTGATAATGTGTGTCAAATCTTGATTGATTAGAAAAAAAAACAGTGGGCACCAAACACTGTGTGAGTCGAAACATGAAAACTATATATACACAATACAGTGCGACACATAAAGTGCAAATAGCGACAAAAAAACTCTTGGTGGGGTCTCAATGTCCCCAAAATAATAAAAATATCCTATAGCGTAATAAGTTTATAGACTGCTATCAGAGTAACAGTAGATAATATACTCAGAGAATTGTGACAAGTATGTATAGTGTCATATGTACTGTATTTAAAGGTCAGTTAGATTTTAGGATGACTTAGGGTGCGTGACTTCTATATATGGCAGCAGCGCCCATCATAAAACTAGTTGGCTTCAGTTACAAATTCTTCTTAATACATTTTCCCAATGTTCCTCATCAGTACAGACCAATAAGGTAGTTTCACACTCCCCATCCAAATGACACCTCAGAGACTGAAATAAGGTTTATATACAGTAGTATGCATAGCAGGCTGTGTACTGCCTCAGAAGGCATACCTTCCTGTAAATAACCAAAGTCTCAACAAATAATTCAATTGGTTCACAACACAGGTAAGTCTTTGGCCAGGAAACAAATCCAAGGGAGCTAAGGAGTTGCATGGAAAATGTTCCAGGGGAGTACTGACGCGTTTCATCTGTAAAACGTCTTCCTGTATGGATCCAGCTTTTATCGTGGATCTGTTTTTTTTCTTCTGTGTATTTATAATGAATTCAGATTTTCTTATGGATCTAGCTTTTCTGTGCATTCAGTCAGGGCCGTAACCAGAGATTGGCCAGGATGTCACTCGTCAGGGTCGCTGCCCGATGAAAATACATCATTTGTCATTACTGTAGCTCAAATAGCATTTATTTATTATCACTTATTTATATTGTGCACTTACATTCCGCAGCGCATCTACACATATTTCATTTTTGTCAGGAGCCAATTAATCTAACAGTATATTTTTGGATTGTGGGAGGAAACTAGAGTACCTGATGGAAACACCCACAAGCACAGGGAGTATTTACAAGCTTCACACAGTTAGGGTCATGGTGGGCATCAAACTGAAGACCTCAGTGCTTTGAGGCAGTAATGCTAACCATTACGCCGCTGGGCTAACCGGTCACTTGCGTGGCCGGTGCCTGGCCTTGCAAGTGACCAGGCAATGACCAGACTGAGGTAACCTTCGGCTTACACAGCCAGGCCAAAGGAGCAACCATAGTGACCATCGGTGGCAATGGTTGCGATGGTGATCTGAGGCGGCTTCTACGAACATTACGCTGCACTTGGATTGCAAAAGCAATGCAGGAGGTGTCTATTTCCTATATGTGCCCACACCACATACCCTGCACCCATATTATCTAAAACTGACCTCTCAGTGGTCCCGCGTTGGGTCTCTCAGCGCTGCTCAAAATGGCGGAAAATGGCCACCAGCATTTTCGAATATGCTGTGAGGAAATCGCCAGGGAAATGACAGCCGCTCCATTTGCCCGGCGATCTGCGTATGTGCAGTAGACTCTGGGCAGAGGGCCTGAAAAAGGGGCTGGCTATTTAAATTGAGCGCTCGCTCTTTGCGGTCTGTTGACTCCTCTATGTCTGAGCGAGCGAACGAAACATGCGCTCGCTATTTTGTAAAGACGCCCCCTGGCCGCTCGCATCATACGTCATCTCCGCTATTTATTTGATTAATCGAGTACATCGAAAGGCGTATGAACTGCTCGCTATTCTTGTGGTAGCATTTTCCTACCGCAAACATGCGAGCAGTTCTGGCTAAAAGACAATCAAGTGATGTGGTCGATGACGCTGCTTTGTTAATTATGCACACCCATAAAACGCCTGTTTTGACCGTTTGGCACGCCTGCATTCGGATCTCCACTCCCCGTTTTCAAGCACCTTCCCCTGTTACCACCCACAAACGCCTCATTCTGTCACTCAAATTAGCAGGCATTCGCTATTTTGCGAGCACACGATTTCCGACCGCACTGACTGGTTGGCGCATGCGCATTACAACCCATATGCATGCGCAGATGTGCGAACATCGCTCGCAGTGAACGAGCGACCGCTTACGAGCGGCTCTGAATCAGGCCCAGAGTCTACTGATTCTGCGGTGGCCGGACAGCCGCGTCAGTCGGCTGCCGTCCGCCGGGGTGAGAGGAGGGGGCCTGTGACGAGGGATGCACACAGGCCCCCTGCTCTCTAAAGACGCCCCTGAACCGGGTGCTGCAGTGTGACTTTCTCCTGCAGCACCCGGCTCTTGTCATAGAAAAGGAGCCGTCAGCCCAGTCTCCAGGGGCAGCCCAGCATCTCCGGCGATGCTGGGCTGCCCCCGAAGTGACATCATCAGAATCCAGCAAGACCACACCCTTTACTTTAGGCCACACCCCTTTTCTGGCACGGGCACGCCTCTATCCAGCACACAGGTACTGATTCAGCATTGTACACTATGCTGATGTTTTCGCATATGGAGCAATTTTTTGCCACTGCTTACAAGATGTGTCCTCATACATCTAGCCTCGATGCAATACACAGTGCGATTTGTCTGGTGTGAGTGAGTCGCCAGGTCCCGTTCAACTCTGCCAGCATCAGGCGTCTTTTTTGCTGAAAACGTGTCTAAATGGTAATGCAATGAGAGTAGGACACACCAGCAGACTGTGCTGATTAATTTGATATGTGACACTCTTATATCTGTGTGCACCTGAGCCACAACGGAACTTGGAATTAAAAAAGCTGCGGCCACTACATTGTAGCACTTTGTATACAGATTCAGGGACTCAGGGCCTGATTCAGCAATGATCGCTATTCTGCTTATACGCACGCAACGCAATTGCTAATATCAGCGGTGATATGTAAATGTTTGCATTCGCATTGCGATCACAGCTTACCATAAGGATGCCCACTTCCGCTTACTCACATCCGTATACTTTGAAAACATAGTGAAACAATCGGTAACATCGAGTAACATCGGACCCATACGCACAGTTAAGGCAGATCAGACCTCACTCAGGAATTTCCTACTTCAGCGCACGCTATGAGTACTTAGGTCGGCGTCTGGTATCGCAGTGGCAATTTTATGCACGCCCATGCAACGGCAGTCAAACACACTGGCACGCCTGCATTCGCACGACCCCCCCCCCCCGTCACCACCCACAAACGGTACTTCCTGTCAATCACTCTGCCATGGGTCTGCGTATCCTCTGCGATCGCAGTCCCGATCGCAGCATCTGGTTTGCGCACACGCACTGGAATGCATACGCATTCGCAGTGCAAATTAATTGTCCGATTGCGTGTTTATAAGCAACTGCGTTCCTTGCTGAATTGGGCCCTGAGTCGGAAGCAGAGACTCACAGGACCTGATTGTGTATGTGTTAGGGCTAATCTGCATACGCATCCAGATATATTACCATAGGCGCACGTTGCGAGTCTTTAATCATAGTGTGATTGACAGGCAAGGAGGGTTTGGGGGTGGCAATGGGGAGTGTTGGCAAAAAACGACTCTCGACCATTTTTGGGGGTGTATCACATCCTGCGTCTGCGATCATGTAAACAGTTAACATGGCTCCGGCATCTCAGTTACGGCTGCCATTCTGAGTGACTATAAACTTACTTGAGGAGTCGATGTTTCCCTGATCTGCGTTCGATGTGCGCAGCGTATGTACACAGCTGTGATGACTCAGGTGGGCGTCTCAGTACAAGTCCCAGCATCTTCTGCATTAGCATATATCTGTACATCCACAGATATGCAAATCATAGCTGCTGGAACTTTAACGTACAACTCTTAATCAGACCCACAGTGTATAGTTACATTCAGGGCTGCAGTAAGTATTCCGCAAGATATGTACATTTACCATAGAGGCAGTAGTTTTTTTGGAGGTTAGGGTTAGGCACCCCCCCCCCCCCGGGAGGATAAGGTTAGGGCACGGGGAGGGGGGGTTAGGTTTAGGCATCCCTGGGGGAGAGGTTAGGGTTAGGCACTGGGGGGGAGAAAAGGGTTAGGCACCCCTAAGGGAGGGTTAGGTGGGGAAAGGATTTGGGATAGCCTCTATGCTTACCCTGTTGGGATCTCCATGTGCCTGCCTTCCGGCGTCGGTATTTCATCTGTTGGGATGACGTCCGGCGATATATCATACCGATTCCATATATAAACCTGCATTGTACTGTACTGTAAGTCACTGGTTTCTTGTTCACTAATTTATGTACTTTGTAAGGCGCTGTGAAACATTTGTAGCGCCATATAAATAAAGGATAATTATAATAATATTTCACATACCCATGCTTTGTGGTTGACTTCCACTATGCATCAAAAAAGCATTATAGCTTGGACTGGGGCTACTGGCAGGACTGGGAAACACACAGACAGGCCACAAGCAGGACAATGACAGTGCTAGAAGAAAAGCTGACAGAGGACCTCATTCAGAGTCGATCGCTTGCTGCAAGGCCGTGGGTCACCACCCACAGCTCTTGCAATCGACCAGGGTGATGGTCGCAATGGTCAAGACCATCGTGACCATCAGGGCTTGCGACGAGACTCTAAGGTTGGGTCTCGTCAACCGCAAGCCCCAGGGAGCTTCCTGCTCTGATCGAGCAGGACGCTCCCTACTGACATCATTGCTGATGTCAGTGGGGCCGCCCCCAAACGGCATGCGTTCCATCGGGAACGCCTCCGTTCGGCCGGCCACGCCTCCTGTCCGCCTCCCAAACGGGGCGAGCTGTCACTCATCATCGACAGCTCGCTCCCTTTGGTGCGAGACCCGTAGCGACAGAGCACCCGTTGCTAGCCGGGTCTCGCGCATGCGCACGTCTGATCCAGGTCCAACGTGCACATGCCCAGTGGGGAAACATCGACCCGGTTGCGAGCGCTCAGCGCTTGCGACCGGGTCTGAATGACCCCCAGAGAGTCAGAGAGACAGACAAAGGACAGACAGAGAAACAAGCAAGACTAAAATACACTGACAGTGTTAGAAGACAGGCTCAAATGTCAGAGGGACACACTGACGTGTCAGACAGATGCACTGACAGGTCTAACTCACAAACTGACAGTGTTTAAGGTGCCCATACACGGTGCGATAGGCACCTTACGCTGCGACGGCCGCTCCCCACACATGGAGCGATCCACTGCCCGACCGCCCAGTATGCCAGCCCCCCCCACCCCCCGCATAGCGCTGCATGAGATTGAACATCTGGAGGTGCGATGTACGATCCCACGGGAGCGCGCACTGGCTGATATCATGCCCACACACGGTACGATATAGCAGCGATATCGTGCCAGTCCATCGGATCGGCTGCTATATGGCACCGTGTATGGGCAGCTTTACTCGTCCTCTTTTCCTGTGTATCAGCATTCACAGACACCCTTAAGGTCGGTTACCTCCAGAGTTGTGTGCTGGGCTCCTCCTGATGATACTCAGCACAGAATTGCTCTGTTCAGCTGCATAGATCAAAGAAAATTTACATTTTAATGTATTTTAATGTATTTTTCTAAACCTGTACACCACAGTTCAGAGCAAAAGCAATGTGCAGAATAAGGATATTACTTTTAATAGAAGAGTCAGAAATAATGACAATATAATTTATCATTTTCAATGTATCGGTGTTCGAAACATAACATCTAACCCTAATACCTTGTACATGTGAACGTTGAATAGAGCATAAAATGTATCATTGTTTGTTATGCTACGAAGTTGGGACTCAGAGACTTAATACAGATCATGGGTAGATCTTAAAATCTGTTATTGGTATTAATTATCCCATATAAAATATGGCTATTTTATTTCTATCTTTTCTACTGTATGATTGACTTTGACGCTCACTATGGCGCCCCTCCCACCAGAGCCGCCTAGAGCCGCGCCGGCCCCGGGGGAAGAAGGGGGGCATGGGCTAATCACGGGAGATGTGGCCACGCCCCCTTAGAAAAAAATATTTTTGCAGTGCTGCGCGCTGGGGAGGGGGGCACTGTGAGCCCCTCGACCGGGCGCATAGCCGATGGGGGGCACGATCAGTGTTATCGCTCTCCCCACAGGCATTGGAGACTGCTGTGGCTTAGCAGCCGCAAGTAGTCTCCCAGTGCAGCCCAGTACACAGCAGCGTGTGCTGGGCTGCTTTGATGCAAGAGGGAGGGGGGCGCCCCCGCCGGGCCTCTCCAGCAAGCCCGGGCCTGGGTAATTAGGAACCGCCCCCCCCCCCGTCAGTGCCCCTTGCCTCCCCCTGCAGTAATGAAGAGTGTCTAAGAAGTGGGCACAGCCAGCACGTGGTGCCTTATGTGGAGAGGAATGGCAACACTCACAATGAAAATAGAAGCCAGGAAGGCAATGGACAGTATGACAGAATGCTAAGGGGTGTTTTTGCACCCATGTACTTAGTGGAGAGTATTGAGCCGCAAGCTTTTCTGTACTTTCAGCTCAGCAGAAGGGGAGGGGGGGTGCAGCTTTAAAAATGATGGTTGAAATAGGATACCGAGTGGGTTGGGGAAGGGGAGAGATGTTCTTATCCCATCACTTGCTGGTGGATCCACAAACCCGTTTATGCTGGCTCCATGACACTGTTGCTGGATACTGTGCCCTGTGGCTGTGCAGTCTGATGGAGAAGCCACAGTTATAGAGGATTTAGTTGTCATTTGGGATGAGCCACCCATCCATCCTGGGGAGGTTGACCCAGACAAAGACCTAGCTTCAGAGACTCGGTCTCTGCTCTCTACAGTGACACCTTCCTCCCATCAGTGACTCTGCACACAGCGTCCCAGTAATGTCTGCGCATTCGCTGCTGCACTTGGGATCGGTGGACTGGTGGTGTACTGTATATCTGAAACTTCTAAAGAAAAAAGAATATGGCTGATCCACAGCAGCTGCCGCGCCCCACCAGAGCCAGCGTCCGGAACATGAGCTCCACTGGCCCTGCTGACACTACGCCCCTGTCTGTTCTAAATGCAATGCTGTATCCCAGGGTCCGGATGCCCCCAGCAAAGTGAAGGACTTGGTACCCCTCAAAATTAAAAAATTAAGTATTTGATCTAAAAGTAGGTTAATACAGAAACAACATATGCGCTCAAGGTCACCAAGAGTGTGGGGGGAGCGTGTACTAATTACCCGGGCTTGTTGGAGGGGTCCGGCGGGGACCCAGATTCTATGCCACCCCCCTCCCTCTTACCTGTCAGCAGCCCAACACGCTGCTGTGTGCTGGGCTGCAGTGGGAGACTGCTCGCTGCTGCTGAGCACCAGTAGCAGCAGCTGTCTCCACTTTTCTGCCTGTGGGGGGAATGGATCACACTGATCGCGCCTCCTCCCCCTGGATTTGCGCTGGGCTGTGGGGCTCACAGCACCGGCCTCTGCGGCGCTGCAAATAGAAAAAAAGAGAGAAAACCTAAGGGGGCGTGGCCATGCAGCCCGCGAATAGGCCACACCCCCTTCCCCAGGGCCTGCTCTCTACAGCCCTGTGCGCATCCCCATATCTGGGAATGCAGGCTGGTGACATTCCTTTCCCACCCCCAAACAACTGCAGGATGTCAGTCTTGCTGTGGCTTGGAGGCACTGCGTGCTAACACGCAGGACGCGTTCTGCACATGTGCAGACCCACTAAAATTGGTTACATATGTAAACCATTGGGTTTATGTACATATCTGAATCAGCCCCAATATACAGTAAGTGTGCAATTTTACGCTTATCACATTCTTTATACAGCATACTTTATTTCATTTAATTACTAGTGCTTCACTAATTTCATCAGGGGCTTATCAGTGATTTATTGTTTAGTCAGGAGTTTTGTAGATACTACTGGTTGATATATCTTTTTCATTTGTTTTTGTGAGTAATTTATTAGTTGCTCTTGCTGTTATTATGTATAGCGATCCCTTTATATGTCAGCAGTAAAATGTTTGTACTGTTGCCAGGTAACTAAGACTGCTGTGTTTGTAGGCTTTGTGCTACTGATATATAGTTTATGTTGAGGTCTTATACAGTAGCTTTATTTAAAGCACATGTGCAGTACAATATGTTGAGGAAATGTTGCCTAGAGACCACTTTTCTACTGCAACGGGGTCATCTAGTGATGTTGCATATTTTTAAATGTAGATTAACATTAGCGGCTGATACCCTGCATATTAATTAGTCAACATAAAAATGCATCTCTGGTAATTAACACACGGAGAGACCCATTAGTTTCCACATTTTACGCTGTATCAGTGGCTTACCGCTCGTTACCAGAGGTTATACAGTGCGGGGAAAAGGCTACATAATTGAATAGCTCCGGGCATTAAACCCGGAATTTTCCCTGCATGGTAAAACTCGTGCCTCATTGGCTATGCCCCTAAAACTACATTTGCTTGGCTTTCAGTTCTGTATCTCAATCGTACTTTGGCTGTTAGGCTTTCTTTACATTTTATGTTACCATCAGTATGCAATAGGGAATGGGTATGTAATACCGGCAGTCAGGGTGCCTCCTGTCAAAATACCGACAGCGACATCCCAATGGTTGGTATCCTGACAGGGGTCCGGTAAGTATACTAAGAGGGGAGGGTTAGTATCAGTGGTGGCTACAGAGGTGGGGCTGCATCACAGTCCAAAATTCAAATAAGGGAGCCACACCAACTGACTCTGGGTCCCAGCTGGAGATGTCTGGCAGCATTTGTAAGGGCAGTTGGTGTGGTTCCCCTATTTGAATTTTGGACTGCAGCCCCACCTCTGGAGCCGCCACTGATACTAATCCTCCTCCCTTCTCCCCCTAACCCTCCCTTCTTATAGCCTAACACTAACCCACCCCACCCTGCACCCTAACCCTCCCCATCAGAGCCTAAACCTAAGTCTCCTCCATTCATGTCTAAACCTAACCGTCCCCCCTTTGTGCCATTCCCTAACCCCCCAGTGGTGCCTATCCCTACCCCCCCCCAGGAGTGCCTAACCCTAACCTCCCCCCCAAAACCTAACCCTAACCCTGCTATGCTACCTGAACCTAACACTCCCCCCCCCCTTGCGGCTAACAGCTAAGACTTCCCCGGCTTTCCTCATTTGGGATGGAGTCTGTCTGTAGTCTGGTGCAGGGAGTAAGATAGGCGTTGGTATTTCAACACCTAACTTAAGTCCCGTGTTGGGCTTGCACATTGCACCATCGGGATTTAGACCGGCAGAATCCTGTCTGCCAGTCTGCTATATACATCCCTGCAGTAGCTAGTCTTTTATGTGTCTGCCATATGTAGCCTTCTATCACTGTAGGAGGCATTAGGGGGTGCATTGGGGGATGCATTGGTTGGTGATGCATCTCCTCCTTGGCACTGCTTTTTGCCCAGACTAGCTCTAGGGTGCAGGGCATCATGCTCATTTAAATGTTACACAATTTCCATATGTGGACACACTGGTGGTGTAGTGATGGTGCTGGTGTTACACTAAATAGGTGCCAGACCATCCCTCATTCACAAAGAGTGGAAACTATTTTTACATTCCTTTGGCTTCCACTGCTTGAGTTGCAATATTTACATAATTACATAATTGTACATCTTCAAATCCAGAAACAAGCACTTGCACATGAGCTCCCGGCTGACCACACCCACACTCACTATAAAGGTGGAGCCCTGGACTGTAGTCCCCCCCCCCTTCCCCTACACGCCTCTCACATTACAGGCTTCCTCTTGTCCAATCGCATAATGCAGTCGCAATGTTATAGCAAGCAACACCCCCCCACTCACACACAATACCACCATTAGTGGTCTCCAACTCTTACTCCCACTCTCTCTCTTTGGGATCTAATACAGGCCAGAGCTAGGTACCTTATGATTTCTTGCTGTCCTTTTAAGGATTAGAGGCCTCCTACCCCGAAATATCAGTGTGTGTATATATAATTGTGAATCATGGGACTGAAGCCTGCATTATGTGTCAAATGTATGTATTTACCATGTGATGAAACCATAAAATGATAAACACCAATACAAAATAAGGGTCATGTCATAGGTCTATGTTATATTTATGGAAAGGTTGGTTGGCAGTTGGTCTATTTTTTTTTTAAATAACAGCCAGGAAATCATAAAACTTTGTCAGAAGCTCAACCAGCCACTCACAGAGTTCTGTGTTCACCATCAGACATTACCAAGTCTTTAAATGGCTTTGGAACAGTTTGGTTATTGTCAGACCTTAGGGAACCCAACGCTGATCAGGAGACTGTACCTATAGATTTGTACCAGCAGCAGTTTGTATAATCTCTGATTTAAGTTTCATGCTCTTCTTTTCATTTTAAACAGTACTGTATGTTTTGCAGTCATATTGTAACATAATTGTTCAACCAAATAATGTACTTTTGTAAACTAAACCTTAAATGTAATAAGTTGCGTCCTTATGTTCTAAACAATTAGATTCTTTTAGATTGCTAGGCCTTGTTAAGTGTGTAATGTTAGATTGTGAAATATTTACATCTTTGAGTGCTAGTTAGAGCAGTGATTTTCAACTTTTTTCAACTCGAGGCACACTACGCAAGATTTTCAAAATTGCCAAAGCACACTATCCGGCAATGCGATGTGTGTGACCAATGAAAAAACATACATATTGGTTCCCCAAAAAATACACACACATTGGCCTCCACGGGAATAAAATACACTACATTGGCCTCCACAGGAATAAAACACACTACATTGGCCTTCTCAGGTATAAAACACACTACATTGGCCTCCACAGGAATAAAACACACTACATTGGGCTCCAAAGGAATAAAACACACTACAGTACATTGGCCTCCACAGGAATAAAACACACTACATTGGCCTCCACAGGAATAAAACACACTACATTGGCCTCCACAGGAATAAAACACACTACATTGGCCTCCACAGGAATAAAACACACTATATTGGCCTCCACAGGAAAAAAACACACTACATTGGCCTCCACAGGAATAAAACACACTACATTAACCTTCTCAGGAATAAAACACACTACATTAACCTTCTCAGGAATAAAACGCACAACTGGGCAAGTGCACTGAGCTATCCGTCGCGGCACACTTGACAACCACACGGCACATTGGTTGGAAAACGCTGAGTTAGAGAATGGTTAACCATTTACTACCAGCAGCATAGAGTGCATTGAGTGAAAGCATTTATGTGTAAGCTTAAGTCATGGCTATTCAACATGCAGACCTTCAGCTATTGTGAAACGAAACATCACAGCGTGGTCTAATACAGTTTTAGCATGCCCTAATAGTAAAACTGTGGCAGGGCATGCTGGGTTTGTGCAGTTCCACAACAGCTGGAGGGCTGCATGTTGAATACCCATGGCTTAGGTTATCACTGGATATCAGTGGGTTATAGCAGTTTCAACAGTGATAAGTGGATGTGAGAATACTGTTATGGAATATTGTAGCTAACATGAACTTAAGTGATCGGTGACCGAGAGATTGAGCCCTGAAATATTGAGTGAACATCACAATAGAACAGTGTTTCTCAACCTCTGTCCTCAAGGCACACTAAAGGTGCCTACACACTAGACGATATTTTACATGATTCGCCTGATTTCAATGCATCGGAATGTCAAATCGAGTAAAATATGTCCTAATCATGAGTGTCCACTCACGATCACGATGCCGATGCACGTACCCGCTGGTCGTACATCGCATCTTCAGATCTTGCCCACTGAAGGCAAGATTTGCCAATCTCATACACGATGTTGCGCAATAGATAGATTTTGTGTACGATAGATCTTAAGTCCGATTGGGCACTTTTTAACACCATATCGTGTCCTGGAGTGCTGGGGAGCTGCTGTGGAGAGTTCAAGGGAAATAGCTCACGATATCGCATTGTAAGCACATCATCTAGAGTGTAGGTACCTTAACAGTCCAGGTTTGAAGGATAGCCATACTAGAGTACAGGTAACTTAATTAGTACCTCGGTTGTTTTAATTTAACCATCTTTGCTAAAGCTAAAACTTGTCTTGTATGCCTGGCAGGCCGAGGTTGGAAAACACTCTAGTAGCAGATATATTCAGCTCTTAGCGTATGCTTGTTTTTCTGACAATTGTTGTCCAGTAGGGTCCCTTACTCTCACATCACAACAGGATTTAGTGGGCAGTTCAGTTCTGCCTCTTGCAGCTCTGCTTCTGGTCTCAGGAAGTTTTTATTTAGGTTTTACTACCCTTCTCTGGATCTCAACAACTGCTGCCATTCACAAAGGCAGAAAGGTGTCTCCTTAACTCTAACTCTTAATTTCCCTTCTCAGTAAAATCAAAAGTAGTAATTCGCATTTGGACAGTGGGATTGACTCACTCTGTATCACTTCTGAGCACCACATTCTGATGGGAGTGTTTTTGCCTTTCTTTGCTCCACCCATTCCTTGAGATGGCTCATGGAGCAACACATTAGATACCACTTCTTGCATTGTCCTCACTTTGCGACCGCACCAGATTCAAATTAGCCAATGCTGTCTGTCCATGTCTGCCGCTGCCAGTTGGTGCGCCAGCTGTAGTTAGCCGATGGCCTGGCCCCAAAGCCACACCTGCTGCCTGCTGAAGGCACACAGAGGGAGGCGAGAGGCTGTTGGAGGGACACGGGGAGGTGAGTTGCTGGGGGGGGCATCATTTGTAAAGGGCACTACTATTGTGTGAAATAATGTGTTATTTGGGGCACTACTACTACTTGGCATAATCTGTAAAGGGCATTACTGTGGGGCATAATGAATAAGGGGCATTAGTGTGTAGTGTAAGGGGCATTACTGTGTGGCATAATGTATAAGGGGCACTACTGGCATAAGTGTATAAGGCAGTGGTTCCCAAACTGGGTGCCGTGGCACCCTGGGGTGCCTCAGGACACTTGCAGGGGTGCCTTGCCTTGGGTTGGTGGTCGAGTACCAAATAAATTTATATTTAGTCGGTATGATAGGCAAAACCAGTGCCAATGGCTGCCAATCCAAAAATATGTGGACAAAAAGAAATGCAGCCCTGTAAACCACCACATAACTGAACCTAAGCGTGACATATAAGCAGGATTTACTTCATATCATTTTTGATGAATTTTTCAATAAGACACATTTTGCCCAGGGATGCCATGGAAAAAAGGTTGATACTCTAGAGCGTCGTGATGTGAAAAAGTTTGGGAACCACTGGTATAAGGGGTACTACTGTGTGGCATAACCTGAATGGGCTTTGTGTGGCATAACCTGAATGGGGTCTGTGTGGCATAACATGAATAGGCTCTATGTGGGGGCAAATGTATGTGTTTTTTTTTACCCCTGGGGGTGCCCTTTTAAGAACTTGCTTTGTGGCCCAAAAAGTTCTAGTTATGCCCTAGCATGCCAACACAGAAGCTCTGGATATAATATGAACTTGCATGAGTCATCAAGTTTGCTTAAGCGGGATACACACAGTACAGATATATCTACAGATGATGGTTATTCATACATACTGAACAAACATAATCTGTCTTCTGGCTGTGGGTCCCGCTGGCTGGGGCACGTGTCGCGCCCCCCTCCCTGCTTCCCCTGCTGCAAGTGTACGGGAGGTCATATGACCACCCGTAAACACAGCACTTTGCCCCAGTTTATCTGCAGATATATTGGGCATTGGCTGTGCAGCACAGCCGACATGATATGTCTGTGAACGACGTAGTTTACAGACATATCGCTGGTACACACTGGCCGATGCACACAGGATACATTGGCCAATCAATTGATTGGCCAATATATCTGCCAGTGTGTACCCAGCATTAGTATCAGCCTTGGCACTAAGGGAACCCCTACTGAGGGGTTAAAAGCTGAGGTCCGGGGTTGAGGGAGGAATCGGAGGCCAGGGGCCTGAATGTATGATTCCCTCATCCACAAATATCGGATGTTGGTGAGACCTGGCCATAGGTGCGGAGTCTAACCAGCTGGGAGGTGTTCACCAGTGACCCCTGCATGCGGGATATGGGTATAAGCTGCACCCAGCAGGCAGGTCGCGGTCCTTTGGTCAGATATCCGATATCCGTGGGAATAGAGGCAACACAAACGATGGCCCGAGTGATATACTTCAGAAAGAAGCACTGCTGCACTAGGAGTGGGCACTTGAGGTTGCATGCAGGCAAGATGTACTGATGCACTGCTGCACAAGGAGATGGCACTTGTAATGGCACATAGGCAAGGTGTTCTGACGCACTGCTGCACAAGGAGATGGCACTTGTAATGGCACACAGGCAAGGTGTTCTAACGGCCGATCCTAGGCCAAAACCTGACAACTAGACTGTAGAAGGATCATTTTGTAGCACAGGATTCTGGCAGACTGCCAATTTCCACTGGAACCAACCCCGGAACCTGTCTAATTTAAGGGTGTTTTCATTTTTAGGCTCTGTGTGACAGTCAGTGGCCCTGACGAAGTTCAAACCTAGGCAAAAATCTAATCCTGGTCAAAAGACACCACCATGTCAAATTTGGTGGAGATAGGTCTAAAACTCTGGCCGTGCATAAAGGACAAAGACGGACAGACAGACACGCTTTCTCGCTTATTATATTGATGTAGCGCCTAAAGTGAATAATAGCAATAAAGCCAGGCAAATATAAAAACATGCATAATTAGTTTTGCCAGGTGCAATTTTTCAAAATTGTCCAAAGTAATGTGTTTTGTGAACAAGTGACTTTGAAAAATTCATGACCTCCAGGACAATACGTGTCAATGTGGACAAAGGCTAAAAGGCCTAAGGAGCATTCATCCCTATCCCATTAAGTCTGTACTAGTTACATGTGCCATAAGGGAAGACTGAGCAAGGACTAAATCATATTTTTTTTTTAACATACTGCATTTTCCCTATTTGTCCATGTATGCGTTTTCCTCAAAACATTGGGAAGAAAATTTAAAAATAAACTTGTATATATCAGTCCCTGCTGAGGATCACAGCTAGACCTTAGATTTGTAGTCTGTGAAACATGCCTAGGATAGATAAAATAAATAGTCCGTGAAATATAAAGGAAAATAACATTAAAATGTATTATAAAAAAATAAAATCTGCAAAAACTAAAGAAGTATTTTTACCATATTGGTAAAAACTCAATGACACCAGTTGATATTTAATTAAATAAACACACTTTAAAGTGCACTTAGCCAATGCTTACAGCACATTTGAGTACTTAAAAAGAGGATTGAGGAACTTTCTTAGCAGAACCAAACATTTGTCTTAGGGACAATATATCCATTGAATATACTTAAAATTTAAAAACTGTCTGAAATTTGGGATGAAAAAAACTCAAATGCAGTGATTAAAGTGATTGTGAGATATTATTAGTTGCAACGTTTATGTTGTTTATTTTATTGGTGGAATAGTAATAAAAAAACACAGTACACAAATGGTGCAAAACACTTGTATACCTTCTGTGCTGCTAATTACAGTACATAGGGCATGGTTCGGCAAGGATCGCAACTATGATTGCAATAGCGATTATGCACACAGTCTCACTGCAAAGATATGCTAATCCATTGCGATCGCTATGCCGTCACAGAACTACATAAGGATGCCCACTTTACCTTACACACATCTGTACTGTTTAGCAAGACTGCGAAAATATCGGTACCATCGAGTACCCTCGCAGCCTCACGCACTCTTGTACAAGTTCTGATCTTACTCAGAAATTACTAACCTAGTCGCACGCTGTGAGTACTCAGGCTGCGTAGGGCATTGCAGTGGATAATTTATGCACGCCAATGTAACAACGTTCAAACCCACTGGCACACCTGCATTTCGCCGACCACCCCCCCCACCACCTCCCACAAACGGCACTTCCTGTCAATCACTCTGTGATGGATCTGCATAGTCACTGCGATCGCAGTCCCGAAAGCAGTGGCTGTTTCACGCAATCGCACTGCGATGAATACGCATGCGCAGTACGCAACGATCGGCCGATTAGTTGCGATCCTTTGCTGAATCAGGCCCATAGAAATTATGAGTATAGTGTTTCTTTTCTTTCAGAATACATTTTATATCTTTTAGAGCTAGCACAGCCTCCGTCATTCCCATACGTTGTGGCTGCAGCTTAACTAAAATATACATTGTGCCAGGTACTGTACAATTTATGGATATAAGTTTGTGAGGGAAGTTTATCTGGATAATTTATCTGTTTAAGAAATGTTTATGACAGCATCACAAATTTTTGATTCTTGGTGGAGCTGTGCAGCTGCATGTGTGGTAGCTCTAGAGACAGATAACAGCGTCAGACATATTGGGATGGGTTTATGAATTATAATTTTTTATTAGTCAAGAAAAATATATAAAAACAAACAAGCCTGGATTATTCCCATTTTACCATGGGGAGGTTTATAATGCCACATCTCCAAATGTTTGTTCATATATAACCATTACATTTTCTATCTGTGATCTGCCCAGCAAGTCAACTTTACTCTACAGTACCTAGAGATTCAGGGCCTGATTCAGACCCGGTGGGGTAGGGTCTACCTCAAGGGCTGCGAGCTGCTCGGATGGCTCTCGATGTTACCAATGATTCATACACTTCCTGGAGATGACGTGGGTTAAGAATGAAAAGTGGGAGTCTTTAAACACCAGCGTAAGCTCACTGCCATCGCTCTCTCAGACATAGAGGGCGTCCTTAAGCCAGACAGTGCGATCACAGTATTTTAATACATGGCCTCTATTGGCAACGAGCGAGCGCAGCTTAGCGACATGGTCTGAATCAGGTCCTCAGTTTTAAGACCAAGTACTATTTTTGTTCAGTTCCAGGATTCATATAACTTTCAAAATGTTTCTTATGACACTTCTGCATTAGAGAGGGTCATCTATTCAGTGACGGACAGGAAGGTGATGCTTAGGGGTAAATTTACTAAGATGGGAGTTCTATTTAAGAAGTGATGTTGCCCATAGCAACCAATCAGATTCTACTTCTCATTTATCTAGCACATTCTAGAAGATAATACCTGGAATCTGATTGGTTGCTATGGGCAATATCACTTCTTAATAGAACTCCCATCTTAGTAAATTTATCCCTTATAGTCAGCATATTACAGAAAAAGTACATTAGTAAAAAGATGGTTGATTCTATAGTATGCGTATCCGCGCTAGAAAACCAGCTACACTTGCGGCGGAAGCTGCAAGTGCGATCGTGGCTGCGATTACGCACGCAGTCTCACTGCGATGATATGCTAATCCATTGCGATTGCTATGACGTCGCAGCACAACATACGGATGCCCACTTCACCTTACATACATCCGTAATACTTTGCAAGACTGCAAAACCATCGGTAACATTGAGTACCATACGCACACTTGGACAAGGTCAGACCATACTCAGAATGGTATGCAGTGAGAGCTCAAGCTGCATATGCCATCGCAGCGGATAATTTATGCATGCACCTGCAATGGCGCTGAAATGCACTGGCACGTCTGCGTTTCGCCGACCACCCCTCCGTCACCTCACTCAAATGGTACTTCCTGTCAATCACTCTGCGATGGGTCTGTGTAGTCCGATCGCAGTGGCTGGTTTGCGCAAGCACACTGCGATGCATATGCATGTGTAGAACGCAACAATCGACCAATACTGTGCGTAATCACATTTGGGATCCAACTTGAATCAGGCCCTATATACTGATAACGGGATGTAGTTATGAGACCGCCGGAATACCGACGCCTATCTTAATCCCGACGCCGGAACATCGAAGGACGCCGGACCGAACGAGGTAAGACCAGGCACCCTTAGCTTTAGCCATGGGGAGGGGGCTTAGCTTTATGGAGCATAGCGGGGTTAGGGTTAGTTTTTTGGGGGGAGGTTAGGGTTAGGCACCCCATGGGGGGAGAGTTAGAGTTAGACACTCCTGGGAGAATGTTAGGGTTAGGCACCCCCCTGGGAAGGTTAGGTGTAGGGTGCGGTAAGGGGGGGTTAGGGTTAGGCACCCCCGGGGGGAGGTTGGGGTTAGGCACCACTAAGGGAGGGATAGGGTTAGGGGGGGAGAGGGGTAGGGATAGAATACTTACCTGCCCTGTCGGGAACTTCTTCCTTCGGGCTGCCAGCATCGGGATATGAACCAGCAGCTATTCAGCCGTCGTGACTTCAAACCCATTCCCTGATAACCATTACCATGAGAACGGTTAGCGCTAGGCGCTTATATAGTTTATCAGTAAAAACATTTCTAAAACATAATAGAGTTTGCACAGTATAATTGAAATGGAGAAATAATACATTATTAAGCATCTTCAATGTTTGTTCAAGTTTAGACATTCTCATTATCTCAGAAACTGACATCGTATATTGTAGTTTGTGTAATATTTTGTTATGTTTTATGTTTATAGATTATAAAGTATTTCAATAACAAACTTAAAGTAAATTTTAATCCACATTTGGTTATACTAGTTCTATAAAATAGGGTCAAATGTGTGATTTCATTTTGAGGATTATACAATACAAGGACAATCTTTTCCACATAAAATTTTACCAAAAACTCAGGTCAATAATAAAGTTGTAAAACAATAAAAAATAAAAAGTGAAATATAATGTTTGGAAAAACTAAAAGTTAACTAAACTCTGAAAGATTCTTCTATAATTTAGTATATTTTCAGTTTCATATATTTTATTGGTTGTTTGATTTGGAGCTAGAGAAAGAACAGTTGATAGCTCACCCTTTCACCCAGAAGGATTTTTGGTTACCATCTATGACTATCCCTGGATCATCTGAGAATTTCCTAGCATGAATTTCCCCTGGGTGCAGTTACAACTATTAACATATATACTATTAATATTTTTATAGGCTCTTGTGATTTTTTTCCTTAAGACTTTCTACTTCTCCTTTATTTTTAGACATTTTTAATTTTTTGAATTAGATTTTTATATTATCATGCTATTTGTTATTGGGAATCTTCTATTTAGAATACATATCCATACCGGCTCTATTGAAGAAGATTTTTGGACTCGTTTTATTTTATTTTTAATGCATATTTCTTCAGCCGGATGCAGCTGAGATTTACACACACACACACACATATATATACAGTATATATATATATACACACACTACCGTTCAATAGTTTGGGGTCACCCAGACAATTTTGTGTTTTACATGAAAACTGACTTCTATTTATCAAATGAGTTGCAAAATGAATAGAACATAAAGGGGAGTTTTCAATATTGGAGCGAAAAGTCGGGTGTGCGCCCGCTTTATCCCCGTATTCAATTTGAAAGCAGACCCGGCAGAAAGGTATCGGAAAAAATTCGGGAAAGCATCCAGGGACCCCCATAATGATGTCCTGACATGGGAGAACATTATAGGTACCCCCATTTTGGTCTGCGGAAGGTAAGTATGGTTTTTAAATAGCCGCGACAGGTGTTTTTATCTGACAGGGAAGAAGGGGTGAAGAAGAGTACTTAGTTTTAAAAAAAAAAAACTAGGTGCATCAAATTTGGGGTACATGAAAATGGGTGCAAGCATATTTTGAAGTCCCTAAGGTGCATTTTTTAAATTCTTTAAAAATGCACCTGCTGCTACTACCCGCAATGAAGAAAACACCTGCCGCATACTTGGGAACCCCCCTGAATTAATTTTGTTAGTTTCAAACTTGTTCCCCATATTTTTTTTTTTCACCCCAAATTTAAACTTTATTTTTTGGGGTGTCCCGATTTTTTTAAAACTTTTTTTGACACAGATCTTTTTTAGGGGACTCTCCAAGGGGTGCAGGCTATTTTTTTTTTTAGACGTGGATAATTAAAATAGGCGAAAAATGACGTCATTGGCGATAAAATATCGCTGATTCCGACTTTTCGCTCCAAATTTTATATGGCCCATTGTCAAGACACTGGCAAAGTTACAAATAATGATTTTTATTCGAAATAATAATTTCGTCCTTCAAACTTTTACTTTCGTCAAAGAATGCTAATTTTGCAGCAATTACAGCATTGCAGACCTTTGGCATTCTAGCTGTTAATTTGTTGAGGTAATCTGAAGAAATTTCACCCCACTCTTCCTGAAGCACCTCCCACAAGTTGGATTGGCTTGATGGGCACTTCTTGCGTACCATACGGTCAAGCTGCTCCCACAACAGCTCAATGGGGTTGAGATCTGGTGACTGCGCTGGCCATTCCATTACAGCCAGAATACCAGCTGCCTGCTTCTTCTCTAAATAGTTCTTGCATAATTTGGAGGTGTGCTTTGGGTCATTGTCCTGTTGGAGGAGGAAATTGGCTCCAATCAAGCACTGTCCACAGGGTATGGCATGGAGTTGCAAAATGGAGTGATAGCCTTTCTTATGCAAAATCCCTTTTACCTTGTACAAATCTCCCACTTTACCAGCACCAAAGCAGCCCCAGACCATCACATTACCTCCACCATGCTTGACAGATGGAGTCAGGCACTCTTCCAGCATCTTTACACTTGCTCTGCATCTCACAAAAGTTCTTCTGTGTGATCCAAACACCTCAAACTTTGATTTGTCTGAACACAACACTTTTTTCCAATCTTCCTCTGTCCAATGTCTGTGTTCTTTTGCCCATATTAATCTTTTCCTTTTATTGGCCAGTCTCAGATATGGCTTTTTCTTGGCCACTCTGCCTAGAGGGCCAGCATCCCGGAGTCGCTCTTCACTGTAGACGTTGACACTGGTTTTTTGCGGGTACCATTAAATGAAGCTGCCAGTTGAGGACTTGTCAGGCGTCTATTTCTCAAACTAGAGACTCTAATGTACTTGTCTTCTTGCACAGTTGTGCATTGGGGCCTCCCACTTCTCTTTCTACTCTAGTTAGAGCCTGTTTGTGCTATTCTCTGAAGGGAGTAGTACACAGCGTTGTAGGAAATGTTCAGTTTCTTGGCAATTTCTCGCATGGAATAGCCTTCATATCTAAGAACAAGAATAGACTGTCGAGTTTCACATGAAAGTTCTCTTTATCTGGCCATTTGAAGAGAATAATCAAACCCGCAAATGTGATGCTCCAGATACTCAACTAGCTCAAAGGAAGGCCAGTTTTATAGCTTCTCTAACGAGCAAACCCATTTTCAGCTGTGCTAACATAATTACACAAGGGTTTTCAAGGGTTTTCTAGTCATCCATTAGTCTTCTGTACCATTAGAAAACTGGAGTGATGGTTGCTGGAAATGGGCCTCTATACACCTATGTAGATATTCCTTTAAAAACCAGACATTTGCAGCTAGTATAGTCATATAGTCATTTACCACATAAACAATGTATAGAGTGTATTACTGATTAATTTAATGTTATCTTCATTGAAAAAAACAGTGCTTTTCTTTAAAAAATAAGGACATTTCTAAGTGACCCCAAACTTTTGAACGGTAGTATATATATATATATATATATATATATATATATATCTTCTTCTAATAAGAAGCACCTGGCTCTATCAGAGCATACAGTTACATGACTTTTAGCTGTTCAGTTTTTACTGATCTCTTTAGGATTGCTACTCAACAAAAGAAACAAAGTTTAATTGAATTTTTTATATGTTTGATAATTCAATGTGTGTTATTTTATGTATACTGTATGTCCATTGTTGTGAGCTTTTGAGATTTTATGACTAGCTCTTGATTATTAAATTATTGTTTTTCATTGCACACCTAGTTTGAATGTACTTTTTATTATAGATTATATACATTTGTTTTATATGGCAAATAGAATATAAATGTAATTATACTGGATACAGGTTTAAGCACGATTACGTCTTTGTTTTTTAGATTTATATTGACTTGCAACCATTTAACTGCTGCTAAAAGGTATCATATTGTTACATTCTTTACAATATACCATTGCTTATATTTTATTTCTGTTCTGTTTCAAGCACCAGGGACTATATATATTTCTACTGACCACCACAAGCCCACGTCTTACTAGCAACCCCCCTGTTACCACCCAGAAGCTCCCACTGAATTTGCCTCTAACTGCGTCCAAATTAGGTCTGTGGCTTTTGGCGATAACCATCAGGACACATGCGCAATGCGACTCATGCACAGACTGAAAACATTGGCCACTTGCATACGGCATCGACATACCATTCACCGCTGCTGGCCCATTGAACCTGCATGTGGTTTGCAGAGTGCTTGGAACGGCACCCTGCAGGAAGTAGCAATACAACACTGCAGCCAATGGGCAGTGCTCCACTCCCTAGAGCCGATGCCCTCGCCCCCTAGGTATGACGTCATGACGGCATGGATTTAGAGGGCGAGGCCAGCACAGGTTACACAGCCACCCTGTTACGGCACTGAGTACACACATAATCCGCGGAGCTATTCAGAGAATATTTTAGTCACCGCCCCAGTGGCCCGGCATATGCTGAATCATCTCAGTGTCTGCCCGCTGCTTTGCCCGCTCTCCTCTCTATTCACTGCTCTGCCCCCCGCTTTGTTCTGCCCAGCCCTCCTCTAATGCCTGCAGCTCTGCCCCTCACTGTCCCACTCCATCCCTCTGTCTGCTGCTGTCCCTAACCCCTCCTCTGTCCTGCTGCACCCATTGCTTATTTTCAATAGGAGATCAAATGAAAGCCATGAAGTAGATAAATAAGTGACACCTCTTCCCTGGCTATACAGAGCATTTACATTGTTTCTATGTTCAGCTGACACTTGTGGCATCTTCACAATAGTTTCAAATATATATTTTGTAAATTATTTTTTGATTGCTTAAAATATTAACGTAGTCAATTTGAATGGCACGTTAACATACACTCGGTTTATTCTTTATGAAATATCAAGATTCTAAACAGTACAGGTTGAGTCTCCCATATCCAAAATGCTTGGGACCAGGGGTATTTTGGATAACGGAATATTCCGTATTTTGGAATATTTGCATAAAATAATGAAATATCTTGAGAATGGGACCCCAATATACACACAGAATGCATTTATGTGTTATATACATCTTATACACATAGCCTGAAGGTCATTTTATACTATATTTTTTATAATTTTGTGCATCAAAAAAAGCTTGTGTAAATACATGAAATTCATTTATGTTTCATATACACCTTATATACACAGCCTGAAGGTTATTTTATACACTATTTTTAATAATTTGTGCTTTAAACAAAGTTTGTGTGCATTAAACCATCAGAAAGCAAAGGTTTCACTTTCTCAGTCATGCTAAAAATATTCCGTATTTCGGAATATTCCGTATTTCGGAATATTTGGATATGGGAGACTCAACCTGTACTGTATGTATAGTTCTCCTTATTAAGCCTATGCCTCCTACTGTACTGTATTATTATATCTTCAACTGTGAATTTCTTTTTAGGACACAGTGACAGTAATTATGGCTGACCAGCTATTACCGCTGTGTATGATTTATTCAGCTTACCAATGTAGTTTGTCTAGAATTTTCTATGTAGCTGCCCACCAAACGTAGATGCACCAGGGTGAGCGTATGTAATCTAACAATAAGCAGAGTGGAGATAACAGGGGTTGGGTTTCATATGTTGACTGTCATAAAGTTAGAATTAATCATGTTGATATAAGAATGTCGACATGGTCATAATGAAATGTCAACAGATTGTCCTTGGTGGCCAGCGGTGACTGACCTGCTCTAGTGCCTAACCCTAACTCCCCTTCCTGCTGCCTAACCCTAACCTTCCCCCGCTGCCTGACCCTAACCTCTCCCTGCAGCTTAACCCTAATATCCCCTCTTTCCGCTGCCTAGCCCTAACTTCCCCCCCACTGCCTAACTCTAACCTCTCCCCGCAGCTTAACCCTAACATCCCCTCTTTCCGCTGCCTAGCCCTAACTTCCCCCACACTGCCTAACTCTAACCTCTTCCCGCAGCCTAACCCTAACATCCCCTCTTTCCGCTGCCTAGCCCTAACTTCCCCCCCACTGCCTAACCCTAACTTTCCCCCCTTTCCGTTGCCTAACCCTAACCTCCCCCTCAGCCTAACCCTAACCTCCCTCCACAGCCTAACTCTAACCCCCCTTTCCACTGCCTAACCCTAACCTCCCCCTCAGCCTAACCCTATCCTCCCCCCACAGCCTAACTCTTAGCCCCACTTCTCGCTGTGCAGCCTAACCCTAACTTCCCCCCTTTCCACAGCCTAACCCTAACCTCTCCTCGCAGCCTAACCTTAACCTCCCCCCACAGCCTAACTCTAACCCCCACTTCGCGCTATGCAGCCAAACCACGTCAACTTTTCACCTGTCAACACATTGCCTATCGACATTTTAGCAATGCCTACATCATAACTGCTGACATTGTGGTGTCTACTCTATCTTTGTGAATGTCGACATTGCCATTGCCGACCTTTTGACTACATCCCGATAGCAGAAGCACCAGATGACAACACCAATAGCTGCTTCATACATACTCCTACAAAACAAAACAAAAACAAGGGGGAGGGGGTGAACAGCGCTAGGAGAAAGCATCTGTCTGTCTGGGCATAAAATCCAGAGTCAGCAGAAAGAATAATTATGAAATTATTATTAAAAAAATTGAAGGCTAAAATATACATAATATATATAAAATACGAATAAAATATACATCTAAGTATTACTGAGAGAAAAGCCTCCCAATAAATAAATGTATGGACTGAAAACAATATAAGTAGATCCCAATGGCCAGACAAATGTGAGATAAATCCCACCGTTCAGTATACATCAGTAACCATGTCTGTCATCGCGGTGCTGTGCCGAGCCGAGGCCGCTGTGTTCTGTGATATTTCCTTTTATGTCATGAACTTGCAGTTTACATCTGACACAGTGAAGTGGTTCATATCACCCGGAGACTGACCTTCCACTAACCTTCTATACATAGACCTGTTCCAGGTTTATGGACACATAACAGATAAGAGCATGGAAATAATGCATCTAATTAGAGATGAGCACTGACCCCCGTGTTTTGGACCTGGATTCATCTTAATGTTTTGGTTTTGCAAAACCACCCTCAAGTGTTTTGGTTTTGGATCTATTTTTTTTTTTATTGATAAAAAGTTTAAAAAAAACAGCTAAAATCATGTAATTTTTGCAATCCAAGACCCGAAATTTGGATTTAAAATCCAAATTCTGAACCATGAAAATCAGAACCGCGACTCAGATCTGTCCAGGTCTTCTCGGAGGATCAGAACCGCGACTCGGATCTGTCCGGATCTCCTCAGAGGATCAGAACCGCGACTCGGATCTGTCCGAATCTCTTCAGAGGATTAGAACTGCGACTTGGATCTGTCCGGATCTCCTCAGAGGATCAGAACTGTGACTCGGATATGTCCGGATTCACGAAATTCAAGTGAAATCGGAATTCTGGGAACTGCACCGCACATCTCTACCTCTAATTATACCTACATTTTGTGTTTACACCCGTGCTATTGAACACTCCAAAATGCCTCCAAACGGAAAGGAACATAATTAGAAAATCTATGTAAATCTAAATATGGGTGCAAATTCTATGATGCAATTTGTTTTGTCCAAATGAAGAGAGAATGATCGCATAACAACCTAGCAATTGTATTAAGTGTGTTCCTTCACTGCAGTTTATATACTGTATACCCTATATTCAATGTAATATATAAAACTGGCTGCCGGGGACAGAAACAATGTTCATAACACCACATCATTATACTGTACACAACCGGAACTGGTGACAAAAAAATATTTTGTCACAATTCAGTGCACCTGGAACGGCACAGCCGGAGGCTCTCTCTCTGTGAAAGGTTTTGCAAATTAATAGCTACTATAAGACAATGCCATCTGGAGATAGAGTCATCCTATAGGGGCCTAACAGGCAACCTCGCGGGAAGCAATCGGGAAGCCGACTGCCTATATACCGGCAGCCGGCTTCCCGACTGTCTTATCCCGGCAAGGGTGAAATGCCGGGCGTCTAAATGTAGACGCACGCATTTCCCCGACGCCGGGAGACCGGCGCCCAGCATCACGATCGTAGTGATGCCAGGCGCCGCGAGCGGACAGCCGCGGGGGGGAGGGTTAGGTTTAGGGCTCCCGGAGGGGACTTAGGGTTAGGCATCCCCCCGGGAGGGTTAGGGTTAGGCTAGGGGGAGGGAGGGTTAGGGTTGGGCACCCCTGAGGGGGACTTAGGGTTAGGCACCCCCCCAGGGGACTTAGGTTTAGGCAGCGGGAAAGGGGGTGGTTAGGGTTAGGCACTTAGAGGGGGGATTAGGGTTAGGCACTTGGGGGGGAAGTTAGGGTTAGGCACCCCTAAGGAGGGTTAGGGTTAGGGGGGTTAGGTTAGTGGATACTTACCTATCCACGATCTGGATTTCCACCGCTGTCGGGCTTCCGCTGCGTCGCACTCTGCTCCTGTCAGGCTGCCGCTGACGGGAATCGAACCGCCGTCATACATTCGAGGGAACCTTAATATTTGTGGGGGGAATATCCTGTAAATATTATTTGATAAACAGACCCCTTAAGGAGTAATCCTATTCCATTGAGTGCGCCAATACCAGATAAACGTTATATTGTACAATTAGTAAAAGTTGAGAGATATATGATCAAATCTGATATCGCATGTTGTATCTAGGACACTGTAGTCTTCTTGGCAGAAACACACGGCTGCCTTTGATCTTGGGTTCTCTAGTTGGCTTGAAGTCTTTTCATGCTGTCAAATATTTTTCTGGCCGACTCTCTCTGTATTAAAAATAAACTATGTGCTTCTAAAATAAGATAAAAAAATAAATAATAAAAACAGAATTTATTTGATAAAAATCAAATAAGTATAAAAAAAAAAAAAAGAGTATGAAATTCTGCAAAACAAAGCAACGTTGCCATCAGGCGCCTGTGTTAAGAAAGACATATAAGGCAAAGCAGGAGATATGCTGGAGATATACTCTGTACAATGGGGAATACTGTCAGTTCTCAAAAACCAAGTTATTATGATGATCTGCACTGTCTAGAAAGGAGATAGAGGTTGCCTGCAATAGCTGTTACACGGGCACCTCATACCAGGACCGGCTCTAGGGGTGTTCGACCAGTGTGGTTGAACAGGGGCGCCACCCATAGAGGGCACACCCCTCCCCAACATCTCGATTTTTACTGTCCCGCTGTTCCACCCAGTGGCGGAACTCCTGGAGACAATGGAGTCATTTGCCGCCGGGCGCCAGCCCTGAAGTGGGCACCTGGCTCCATTGTCCCCCGGCTGTTCCAGGCACTGCATGAAGAAGGAGCGCCGCTGATCGGCACTCCACCTCCAGTGGCATAACTACGGGCGGTGTAGGAGGTGCAGTCGCACCCACTGCACCCTCCATTTGCCGGGCGCCCGCTGAGCGTGTTACCAGCGGGCGCTCGCTCCTTCTTCCCTCCCTCCCCCCGGCGCCAGCGGCAGCCGAACCTCACTCCTGAGCTCCGGCTTCCGGGCCCCGCAATGCACTATGGGAGTGATGTCATGACGTCACTATCATAGTTCCGAGGAGCGGGCTCCGGGGCGGATGGCAGCAGCACTGGAGCGGGGATTAAGGTAAGTATTTTGTTTTTATTTGTATTTTTCTTGTTTGTGTGTGCACACGTGCAGGGGGTGCTCACTACTGGGGGCCTACAGGGGGCATTACGGTTGTCCCTACAGGGGGCATAACTGGGGTCACTACAGGAGGCTTACTACTGGGGGCCTAAAGGGGGCATTACTGGGGTCACTACAGGGGGCTTACTACTGGGGGCCTACAGGGGGCTTACTACAGGGGGAATACTGGGCTCACTACAGGGGGCGTACTATTGGGGCACTACAGGGGGCTTATTACAGGGGGCTTACAACTGAGGGCATTACAGGGGGCTTACTACTCAGGGCACTACAGGGGCTTACTACTGGGGGCACTACAAGGGGCTTACTACTGGGGGCATTACAGGGGGCTTACTACTGGGGGAATTACTGGGGGCACTATTGGGAGCACTACAACTGGGGGCACTACAGGGGCCCTTACTACTGGGGCACTTCAAGGGGCATTACTACTGGGACACTGCAGGGAGCATTACTACTGGGGGCACTACAAGGGCATTACAACTGGGGGCACTACAGGGGCCCTTACTACTGGGGGCACTTCAAGGGGCATTACTACTGGTGCACTGCAGGGAGCACTACTACTGGGGGCACTACAAATGCATTACAACTGGGGGCACTACAGGGGCCCTTACTACCGGGGGCACTGCATAGTGGGACAACTACTAGAGGTACTGCATAGGTGGACCATTAGTGGGGGCACTACATAGGTGGGCACTGCATAGGGGGACTTCTACAGAGGGCACTGCACAGGGGGACCACTACTGGGGGAACTGCATAGGGGGGCGGCAGCAGCTGGGGTGGGCATAGGTGCTGGGGGGGTGGTTAATTTTAATCTGGAGGGGGGGGTGCACCAACATTTATCGTGCCTCCGGGCACCAGGGATGAAATTACGCCACTGGATCCACCCGTGGGTGAAATCGGCAGGTCGGGGACCCCCACTGCCGCAGCTGTGTGGCAGTGCCGGACCCCCGGAGTGTGAATGGATGCAGCGTGCATGCGCGCGGCATCCATTCACAGACGGGAGAGGGCTGGGCTTTACCCCCAGCCTGACATTACTTGGAGGCAAGGCACGCCTCCAAATAATGTCACATAGGGGGCGTGGCCTATGGTAATGAGGACCCCCAACAGCAGGGCGCAGCGTACCGGGCCGGCACAGGGTGCTCAGACCCACTGGCATAAGTTCATCCCAGACGCCCGGAGCAAAGTTATAATTTGGTGCCCCCCCTGTCACAGCCGCTGGCACTGTAATGTAGCAATTTGCATGCAGTCAGGCTATAGATAGAGGAAGGCAGCATCTGATGATCTGACATGGAGCTCTCCACTAGTGTATGGTGTTTTCTCAGGTGCCGGGAAGGGGTGCCATGTATTGGGCGGCCATGACGTTACACTCCGGGTACATAGTTACAGCCCTAAGTGGCGTGAATATGTTGTGGACAATTGAGGAGGTGCCCCTTCAGAGCTGGAGCCCAGCGGCAGACGCCTCCATTGTCTCCCATAGTTCTGCCCCTGCTCAGATCCCTGGAGCCGGCCCTGCCTAATACACATAGAGCAGAACAGCCAAGATGGTGGCACTGGGTGTATTGATAATATTCATTTAATATGCTCTTATATTTTCAGAGATTTGCTAAGGAAGATGTCAGCCTTTGTGGAAAAGCTGGAGCTTTCATTCACCACAGGGACAACATGGGCTGTTTGTTTTCATTTTTATATATACACACACACACACATACATATATATATATATATATAGAAATACTCTGGGGCCAGACATTACACTGACCTGTCGGAGGTTAATATGGACCTGCTGGGCTGCCTTCCTTCCTGTTTCCTGAGCTAGGTGACAGGATGGTGGGAGCAGGAGGGTCAGTGGGCGGAGCTTCGGATGAGTCGGGGGCGGAGCTTCGGCGAGTCGGAGGTGGGCGGGGCTACGGCCGGCCGGTCCGTCCACCGGCCGAGGGGAAGGGATGGAAGGTGGGCAAGGGGGTGTGGGAGAGGGATAAACTTAGCTGCAGGCGGCCGGGGGAAGAGTTAGCTGGGCTGGTAGTGACAAGTGGGGCAGATATAAAATGTGCAGAGAGATTTGGATTTGGGTGGGGCGTGTCCAAACTGGGTTGGGTTTCGGATCCTGATGGTCAGGATGCTGACAGAGGCATCTGGTCAGTCAAAAACGGATTTTGGTATGTATTTTAACCCTAATCAGGGGCATTTTAAGAGAGGAGGGGGCCCGTGTGCAGGCTTTGTTTGGGCCCCCTCCTCTCTGTCAGCGCACTGAGCGCATTAGAATCTGGCTTCATGCCAGAATCTACAGCGTATGCGCAGGTCTCCGGGAAAATGGCACCCGCAACTATTTTCCCGGGAACATCTTTTCTGTGCATGCACAGGTCACTGGGAAAATGGCCGCCGCCATTTTCCCAGTGATTTTTTGCTGCTCTGCAGCGCCGGCCCTGAATCTGTGGTATTTATTAACAATGGGTGCAGGGTGAGTGGTGTGGGCCCCCCCTGGACCCAGGGGTCCGTGTACACCACACACGGGCCACTATTATAAAGATGCCTGTGACCCTAATATACCCCTCCCACAGCCTAAACCTAATCCACCCTTCTCATAGGCCTAAACCTAACCCATCCTGTCCTGCAGCCTAACCAATATATTTACCTTCGGAATGTGTCGGGATTGTGACCATTTGCATTCTGATGGGCGGCATTCTGACTACATCCCTCCAATCTCACATCTAACTTGTAGTAAAAAAAATAAGTTGTCTAGCATTCATGGGCTACATGCAAATGCAGCCATTATTTGCTATGCATGAAATGTATTTGCACCTCTTGCAGTGTAACATGGCTTTTCCATGTGAAAAGTTACTTTTTGTTTGCTTTGCTCCCAACTCACCCCTAAAGGGTGAGATGTAATAAAAAAAAAAAAAAAAAACTAAAAGTATATTTCATTTTTATTTTTGCAAATCAATTTACATTTTGTTTTTCTGCACATTCACACAAAGGTACACTGACTTCATGGCTGCTTGCTGCAGGTATTCAAGCTCTGTCAGTGGATCCAATTCCTATTTCAGCTGCGCTTGTTGTGCACGTCCGCTGTATTCTCTCCACCAGCAAACGTAATCTGTCACCAACGGTATCACGTTTCACCACTGGTGATGCTATTATCCTGTCTCCATACCCAAACCCAGAGCTGTAACAGGGCACAATTTGTGCCCTGTGCCAGCCTATTTCCCTGAGCTTGCGATGTCATGACATTGCGCACATGACTTTATTACGTTGTGCAGAGGGGGCGTGACCAGCAGCTCCCATAAGTACAGTTTACTGTTCTCAGGATGCCCGATTGGCTGCATATACTGTGCAGGGTGCCCGTCTGGAGCGTCCACAGGATGCTCCGTCGATGCTGCAGCAGCATTCTTGGCTACAGGGTGCCGTTCCATGCACCCTGCTAGCCAGGAGCAAGGGCTGTGGGGCGGCGATGGTGCCGCCCACAGAGCCTCTGCGCTCTATGCGGCAGCAGCGGACGTCTATAGCTGGTTAAGTCCCTGCCCAAACCAAGTACCATGTCTCCCCTCAGCTCACCTATGCCCTATGTGCTCTCTCCTTCATCCTTTAATTCTAAAGTGATCGCACAAAGGGGTTTTTTCATGGGCATGTTAGGGGGGTTTTGTGGGCACATCCGGGAACGCTGCATCATTCCCAATCGCAAAACCAATGCTTCAGATGCCATTTTTTATGGATTTGTGGAAAGTAGCTATAGCATACCCTAGGCTACCGCAAATGTCGATAATGCGAGCGATGTTGCGCCATTGTTAGAGTGTTTACAATCTCCATGCAAATGCACAGACCACAGAGCCTGAAGGTGGGCATCTCACTGCTCGTACAGTCCATCGCACCGTGGAGCACAAAAGGAAGACTAAAGATTAGCATTTGCATATTCCAGCAACCGCTATTGAGAGCTGCATTACCAGCCATCTATGAATCAGGCCCTGAGTGCAGAATCTACACTCCCGTCCTTTATTCCTACAATTATTAGAACAATTATGGGCTGCTAAACTTTTTATTTATCAAATTAGATCTTAAAGGGCCTATAATTTGATTTGGTCACACCAGGGGCGGGATGCAGTAATAATTACCGCCAGTCACCGCAATTGTACAGATCGCATATGCACTAACATATGCGAACTGTACAGCAAAGGACAACTCTTCCGATAAGAGCCGTCCTTTGCGATCTGTCCTGCACAGTGGACTTCCGGGTTTATGACCTGGGAGTCCATCTGCGCATGCACAGAGAGACGCGGCGGCTGCGGGGCATGCTGGGAGGGATCCGATCGGATCCCTCATAGCAGCGTGATGCGGTAGAAGCCCATAGGCTTCTATGGGGTAACGCCAGCAAAAGCTGGCGTTACCCTCCGCATCGCAGCCCGGCGGCCAGCTGTTTGATGCATAAGGAAAATGCGGTAAACAGGGGTTTTACCGCATTTTCCATTTAGTGCATCCCTGCCCAGGAGATGAGTGTAAGTCACTATTATGCTGCCAATACGACCTTTATGAATACTGTGGCATGCCTTTTGGCTAATGCCAAATGGCCATTGTATTTCTAAAAAAAAAATTACTGACTCCATGTGTGCCCAGCTGACATCATATGTGACTTAGGTGTGTATCTTACCACACGGTTTTGGAATTTTATTTGTGGTATTCTCCAACTAAAGAGATATTTATCCACGGCCTATGACTCGCAGTCCCATGGCCAAACAGAATGAGCAAATGAGACTTTTGAGCAATATTGTCAGGAGTAGTGTCAGACTTAGAGACGTGAACATTAGTCACAGTATGATCACTTCTTCTCAGAGTTAACGATCATCATTCCCTGACGCAGCTGCCTGTCTCTCACTGTGGTAATTGGAGTATGATTGAGGGGCTGTGATTGGTCACATACTGATCTGTGGCAATCACAGGTTGCAGCGTTAGACCTCTTTCTACTCTACTCTGTTTTTGTCTATCTGTTGTGCTACTGTATTACAGCACACACTCGTAGGGGTATTTTTCTAATGGATAACTATCAAAGTCAACAATCATCGGCGGCTTTGACTGTTAGTTTTAAAATGGCAAAAGGAATCAATGTTTAATCAGGCTTGTTTAGCATTGGTTTCTGTTGCCGTTTTAAAACTATCGGCCAAAGGCGCACCAAATTTGTGGCTTTGTCAGACCACCTGTTAGTATATGTACCCCTTATCGTAGTACAATATATTAATTTATTCTGTATGTGAAGTAATGATGAGCATATAATACTTTATAGGAGGCCTGTTATATAATTTTACAGTTTGCAGTTATCAGAAATATATCGGAACATACAGTATATTAACTTTCAGCAAATTAACTGGTCTCATTTACTACTGATAACAGAGCTACTATACAACAACGTTCTAAACCAATTACTTAACCAGACATTATTTTTTTTCCAGCTGTGATTTATATCCAAGGGCTTCATTCTTTCCTGGAATTGACGTGTTCTGCCAGCTAGTTCTGAGATTGATTAAACTACCCAATGGTCCTCAGACAAAGAAATATCGCTGGGCACAGTGTATTTTTATAGAATATTTATCAATTATTATACTTGTATAAGAAAAACAATCTATATACCAGCAGGTCTAACTGAAAAAAAAAAAAAGGGATATTTTCTGTTAAGCTGATACAAAATTACTGATGAGCCTTTTGGTTTCCCTGGAAATCGAAAACACCCGAACTTAGGGGTTTCAAGTGGATTCGAGTCCCGGCTCTGGTCTTCCCACCAAGTTTGGAACCCAGAATGAGGCAAAACATCATCTTCCCGGCATTAGATCTCATGTGTTTGGGATTGCATATAAACGTCACTCTCTCGTGATCGGGCACCATTTCACACAGCAGATGGGAGGGAGAGGGTGTGGACAGTGTGTTGCAGCACTGGGAGGCACTGTGTTGTGTGTTCACTTTCAGGCACTAAAAATGCCACTAGGAGCACTGTGTTAAAGGGGCACTGCTACAAAAAAACCCGCCATAACTGTGTTCAAAACACTGTGTTATGTGTTCAGGCACTGTGTTAAAAAAGCAAACAAACACTGTGTTGTGTGTTCAGGCACTGTGCTAAAAACACTGTGAGGCACTGTGTTTTGTGTTTAGGGACTGTGTTAAACAAAATACCATTAGGGTTCAATTACTAGGAGCGTTGTGAGGCACTGTGTTAAACCCCCCTTTTTAATATACAACATAAGCTTGGGTGGGAGGGTCCAAGGACAATTCCATCATGTACCATTTTTCTTTTCTTTTTTTCTTTTAAAACTGTTTATTGAACAGCAAAAAGGAAAATGACATAATATATGAATATAAATTTCAATAATAAAATAAACAAAGTAGACAAAGAAATAAAAGAAAGAAAACAATTTATACACCACATAATGGCATCTCAGTCTATAGAGCAAGGCATGTATTTTCGTAGTAATTTTGTGTTACCAGCAGAGTTTCACAAGGAATTCCGATGTCATAATCGGGTCAAAACTTATAATATTAGGAAATATAAATACAGGTATATGTACTTAGATAAAGTACCTATCTATATAGAGAAATGGTGAAAGGGTAATTAAACGATTTGCCTCTGTAAGAACCATTCCGTATGCTCGAACACCTTCCAAATGTTATCTTGTAAGTGATCAGGTAACTGAACTATGTATATTTCCCATTTTTTGGAAAAGGCAAGAATACCCCATTTCTATGTCATATGTGGCCATCCGCCTTTCATGATATAACACTTCTAGCATAGCAGTTTTACATTCAGATAATGTGGGTGCTGAACTGGAAATCCTATGTTTGAGAATTAAGTGTTTAGCCACTGTGACCATAACAATCAAGAAAGGTTTCCAAGGTTGTAAAGAATGAATTATCTCCCAAGAAGAGAACTCTGCAAATAGAAATGGCGCAACTGTTTTGGGTAATCGTAATTGTAACAGAATTTATGTGTTCCAATAATTTGTTCCAAAATTTAGCGATTTTACCACATTGCCACAAATTGTGGGATAATGAGGCTTCAGACTGACCACACTTAATACAATTGCTCGTGTCGGAGGGTACAAAATGTCTCCTTTGGACGGGAGCTATGTAAGTACGATTCAAAGTACAGATGTGTACTTCCTGTAAATGAGTAGATTTAAGGTTTGGTAAAACCTTCTCTAAACAATCAATAATTGGTTCAAAATCCGATAGATCAGTTAGTTCTGATTGCCATGCCTGGATGGTGGAGGACCACGTATGAGAAGATGCTTCAACTAGATGAGAATAAAGGTGTCGAATGCGATATTTAAATAGTTTACAAGAAGATAATATTGATAGCAATATATCTGGAGGACAGGAGGCAACTGGAGGAGGATCTAGGGATTGAATATAGTGGCGGATTTGCAAAAACATGAAAAAATGTGAGTGGGGGATATAATACTTTTCCTTTAAATCTGAAAAGGAAAGGAGATGGCCACCTGGGTCGAATACATCTTTGATAGACATTATGCCTTTCTGATGCCAAATTCGATAGTTCGAGTTGGTGAGAGAGGGGGTGAAAGACGGGTTACCCCAGAAGGGTATATAGGGAGATGAAAAAGGATTTCTCTTTAAACTTTTATTTATACTAATCCATGCTCCTTAGGTGTCCCTGAATAATAGATTTAATCCCTGAAGGAATTTGTATAGTCGGGGTATGAAGTAGAGCTGCTGGTGTATACGGGTGAAAAAGAGCTTCTTCCAGGACAGGATCAGTGAAATAGTTAGTGTGTAGCAGCCAGTCGGTTATATAACGGAAGAGAGCAGATCTGGCAAACCCCTCAACATGGGGCACACCAAGTCCACCTCTAGCTTTAGGCAAATAAGTACGAGAACGACTCATCCTGGGTTTACGGTAATGCCAAACAAATTTAGAAAATATTTGCGTGCATAATAAAGTATCAGCCTTCGTACTCATAATAGGTAATATTTGCAACAAGTACGCCAATTTAGGAAATACTATATTTTTAACTACTACCACTCGTCCTAATAAAGAGAGTTTAAGGTCTTTCCAGTATAATAATTGAGATCGAATTTTATGTATGACAGGTGAAAAATTATAACTATATAATGATGAGAGTACTGTTGGAATGAAAACACCCAAATATTTAAGTTTATGTGGTACAACTGTGAATAAAGATGCTACATGAGGGTGAGAATTTAAAAAAGAGAGTGCATTAATTGGGAGTAGTTCTGACTTATCTATGTTAATGCGGTATCCCGCAAAGGAGCCAAACATATCAACAATTTTCAATATTGCTGGAATAGATTGTAATGGTCTTGAAATAAAAAGCAGCATATCATCTGCAAATAAGGATAGTTTCCATTCCTGGTGTCTAACTTTTATACCTGTGAAGTTTTGGCATTGTCGCAGAGCTATGGCCAATGGCTCGAGGGCAGCTGCGAATAAGAGAGGGGAGAGAGGGCACCCCTGTCTCGTGCCCCTTTGTATAAGAAAGGAGGGTGATAAATATTTATTAGTTAAAACTTGCGTTTTAGGGGAAGAGTATACAGAAGATATTAGGTTAATAAAAGAGGGAGGCATGCCAAACCGCTTAAGAGTCTCGAACAGATGATCCCATGTCACTAAGTCAAAAGCTTTTTCAGCGTCTAATGAGAGAAGGAACCTGGGATCATCCGCCGGAGAGTCACGTAGAAACTGTAAAACAGCAAGACCCCTTCTGATATTAGTGGTTGAACTACGACCCCATATAAATCCGGTCTGGTCAAGATGTATAATAGAAGGGAGTATAATTTTAAGTCTCTCTGCCAACAATTTAGTAAAGATTTTATAATCTACATTGAGTAGAGATATGGGCCTATAGGATGGAGGGAGAAGAAGGTCTCTACCAGGTTTTGGCAGTACTTTCACTATAGCTGAATTAAAATGTAGCGGGAGGGGTTCTCCGGCTAATATGGAATTATAAAAATCAGTCAATGGTTGTACAATATGTGGGCAAAGTATTTTGTAGAATTCCCCACTAAAATCGTCTGGACCCGATGCCTTCAAGGGTTTAAGCGATTTTATAGCTCGGTCAACCTCACCAGTAGTGAATTTATTGGTTAAGTTCTCCATTTGTACTAGAGATATTTGTGGCAAAGAAACTTCCTTCCAGAAAGATTGTTTCTGTAATTCAGATATAGGTTCCTGAGAGTACAATTTCTGATAGTATTGATAAAAGATATCCGCTATTTTGTCCCCTTTAAAATTTGTAGCTGAGTGTTCATCATTAAGTGCTGCTATATTAGTATGGCTTCTTTCTCCCTTTAACATATTTGATAGCAAACGGCTAGGCTTGTTACCATATTGAAAAAAATTTGATCTACCAGACTGAAGATAACGGTCGTCAATCTGGGTAAGAACTTGATTAAACTGTTGCCTACAGTCATAATAAGCTGTCTTAGTAACCAAGGAGGGGGATGCTTTAAATGTTTGAAATGCTTCAGTTAAAGAGGATTGTGCAGATTTGTACATGGCCTCTTGTTCAATTTTATATTTTTCCGTGAAGGATACAATATCACCACGTATAACTGCTTTAGCAGTTTGCCAGAATAGACTAGAATCATTTTTGTGAATTTGATTATTAACATCATACTCAGTCCAAGCGGCCTCCAACCTAGCTTTAAATTTGAGTGAAGAAACAAGTTTAGCTGGAAAACGCCACTGCGAGAATGATCCCAGAAGAAATTTCCCCTGTAAATCTATCCAAACTGGTGCATGATCTGAAATGGAAATAGGTTCAATGGCCGTGCCCAAAACCATTGGAGATAGAGAATTAGAAAGAAAAAAATAATCGAGCCTAGAAAACGTATTATGGGTTGCTGAATAGCAGGAGTATTCCAATTCATCCGGGTTTCTCACTCTCCAAATATCCGCTAAATTCAATTGGGACGCCATATATTGTAGCCCAACTTTTGGTTGGTTAGGGCAAGTGCGCGAAGTAGATTTTCTATCCAGAATTGGAGAGATAACTAAATTAAAATCCCCGCCTAAAATTATTTGTGTATCAGCTAAAGGGTACAATATATTTATTAAGTTCAAAATAAATTTTTTGTCATAACTATTAGGGCCATAAACATTACACAAGGTATATCTTGTGCCATCTAAGGTGACATCTGCTACAATATATCGGCCACTTGGATCTATAACAGTTGAATGGACAGTATGAGGAATCCCCCTTCTAATTAATATAGCTACTCCACGTGCTTTGGTAGAGTACGAAGAAGAAGCTAATACATTCTGATGCAACATGTTTAATTTATCATGTTCAGAGGGGGAGAGGTGGGTTTCTTGGAGATATGTAATATCCACTTTCAATTTATTTAAATAAGTTAATATTCGCTTCCTCTTCACCGGGGAGTGGATCCCCCTGACATTCCAAGTGCAGAATCTAATATTGGAAGTCATAATAAAAAATTGACAAGGAGTAATCTATATATCAATAAGTGAAATCGGTTCATATTTGATTTTCTATAGAATCCCTTACCAGAGAAATTTAACTTATGGAGATCAATGAAGAGGCAGCATAAATAACAGGGATGACATGGGTAGCAAAATAACTCAGAATATTTGGAAGACATTACATTCATGCATTACATGCTCTAATGAGGCGCCATCACTGGAAAACACATTTGAAAATGTCATGTAAGAGAAGAGAAAAGAGCAAAAACAAAAATAACAGCAAAATAAAATTAGAACATGGTAAAGAAAAGGTGAATTTACCATAACAATGCAGTCACAGCCAAACATATAAACTATCAAATATTTATAATTGACTAGATCAGAATCAATGCAGATGAACTATCTAGAAAATTCCCAACTGAGGTGACAAAAAAGACTAGAAATTATCTAGTAATGAGCTCCTTCAATAAAATAAGAGAGCCACATGTAATAGAGATAAATATAAACCTCATAGTATCTGGAAACAAGAGAAAAATAACGTAACAAATACCAGCAATAAATGGATAGTTGAGTGATATTGAACTGAGGGTCAATATTAATCCTGAAGGACTAAAGTCCCATCAGTCAGCTTGGTCCATGTTAGGCGAGCCGGTTTCTTGTTCCATTTCCCTTAGGTAGGCCTGAGCATCTGACACCTCCATAAAATCCTTTGTGCCATTGGGAGTAAAGATACGAAGCCTGGCTGGGTACATAAGAGTAAATTTGATTCCTGTTTTAATCAACTGAGAGCATATAGGTGACATATTTCTATGTGCCCTTGAGACTTCGGCTGAATAGTCCTGGAAAATTAGAAGGCGTTGACCCTCATGTTGCAAAGGACCCTTCTGTTTCGCCGACATCCAAATAAGTTCCTTATGTCTGAAGTTTAAACACTTAAAAATTACGGCTCTGGGTCTGGAGTTATTAGAATCTCTAAAAGGACCCAGACGATGAGCCCTTTAAATTTCCAACGAGCACAGTTCCGAGGACAGACCCAGCAAACCAGGAACGTCCGACGTCAGAAATTTGGTAAGGTCTGGACCCTTTACAGATTCCTTCAGGCCCACGAGACTGAGATTACTACGTCGAGACCTATTTTCTAGGTCGTCCACCTTAGCTAGTAAATGTGTTTGATTAGACGTTAGAGATGAAACCTGTTGCTTCAGTTCAGAAATCTCATGGAAGTTAGTCCCGATTCTATTTTCATTCACAGACACTTGGTGTGTTATTGAGGATATTTGTGATTTTAGATCGGCTACAGCTCCCATGAACTTATCCGCCTGTTTTTGCAGCAAAGGCTCCACCGTTTCCTTTATAGCTCTGACAATCTCGGCATAGGATAGTGATGGTGTCACGGAGCCAGAACTGGCATTACGGTCAGTGGTGTTAATTAAAGAAAGAGGCGCGTCTTCTACGATGTCCATGGTTTGGTCAACCTTTCTGCTACTGCCCCTAGCTGTTTGTGTTTTAGGGGTATTTGGAGCAACAAATTTATCCATAGTATAGTCAGCAAGTTAAAGAAAAAACAAAACAAAAATAACACTTGTTTGGTAGTCAATATCTTAGTAGGATGACTGTGACAATGCCCGTCATGAAGCCTCACATATCAATTTACAATAACCTTTCAATGAGATGAGTTATACCACCATCTAGTGGTGAGTAACAATTTTATATATGAAAAAAAAAAGAGAAAAAATGGAGGAATATATAATCACAGCCAAGTAGAAATGGAAGATAAAGAGTAATATATTGTGATGCTTTATATAGTGGGGCCTGACCAGCAGAACCACACTGAACAATAAAGGAATAATATCCTTGGCTTGCGGAGGCTGGGTGATGACAGTACCTTTGGCAGGGATTGTGGGCAAGTGCGCTTCTGGCGTTATATATATTTCAAGGCCATTGAGTAGCCTCCTGGGTTGTAATAGGAGCAATTCTGCTGGTGCAGCTAAGAAGAGGTTCACTGGCTAACTGCGCAACTGCGGGACCACACACGGCCAGTTAGATCGCGGGATCACGTGGTTTTGTGTCTTCCAATTGAGGCCACGACTCCGGAGGTAGGAAAAGGCCCCGACTGCCTCCGCAACCCTGGAGCTCCGGAGATGATCCCAAGGGAGCCCCCAGTCACGGAAGGCATACAGGAGCCCGCGAGCACGATACAACCGGGGCTGTTCAGGGTGACCCTCAGTGCTGGAGACTGCTGGTCCTGAGGTCCCCGCAAGATAAGGTATGCCCAGGCAGCGTGTGGAAGATGCGGAGTGATCTGGCAGTGGCCGCTCCCGCTTCGAGCTGAGCACGATACTCGAGGCCGGGGATGCTGGAAACTGAGTAGGCCGCGATGGTCCCGCAGCTCCAACTCACTCCCGGGGGACCAGACAAGGGGTCTGCTGAACCACTAGCTGTCCTGTATAAAGGTACAACCCTCAGGGCAAGTACAGGTCGGCAGTGTTTTGAGGAGCTGAGTGATGGCACCTCTACTCTGCTTGCTCGCCAGGCCATGCCCCCACCATTTTTCTTTTCATTGTGGGTTGTATTTTTTTGGGGTATTGATAATGGTCTTCTGTCTCTTGCATGTCGATTCTTTACCAGCTCGTTTTTTTATCAACCTGTCTTGTGTGTGCTTGTAATAAATTCTAATAAAAATAATATTATTATTATATTATTATTTTTTTTTTGGGGGGGGGTTGTTGACAGTCTTCTGTCTCCTGTAACGCCATTTCAATCTCTTGTATTGTCCTGACTCATGAGGCTTGTCATTTGCTGCATGGATCAGATTACATGAGAACTACATTCACATTTTTATGCTTGTTTTTACAGTTTGCTCCACATCTGAAATTTTATTTCCTTAATCAATCAATCAATCAATCGATCAATCAATCAATCCTTTACCTGCCATCCACTACATACTCCACCTCCATTTCCCTGTACTGCCCTCAGGTCTCTGATTAAGTATTTGATTAATGAAAACATTCTTTCTATGGGGTCATATAGTTTATTAAACTACCAACCTAACAAAAAGTTTTGCGCTAATGTTATACTGAGTATCACTATCTCTATTGGATATGGTAGATGAACGATAAAGATGCCAATCAGTTTATAATATATATAAAAAATTTAACAATGGCAGCAATAACATTAACACAAAACTTCATATAGATTCATCTCCTATTGTTAGCAGCATATTTAATAATAGCAAACCACTTGGATATAGTTCCTGTAAATTGTGTGACCTAAGAAATCCTAGATTCTAGACTATCCGTGAGGCATAGATTTATGCACATGTATAAATTGTCCGCATGGGGACCTCACCACATCATCCATAAGGAAAAAACAAGTCTGCTCCCTGGTCTCCAGACCTGCAGCAAAGAACATTGCTTTGGAAAGCTGTGATGCTGCAGCCGCAGCCGGACTTCCAAAGTAACAGGCTATTCTACGGGCAAAGGTATTTTAAGTCAGCTTGTGACAGCCCCAAGTAGCAAAAGAGACAGGTGAGTAGTCCCTCCAATCCGCAGATCTCCAGTTGATAATGGATAGAGAAGAAGGTATTTTGATGTTTGTGGTCACTCAAATATGGTATCCAGTGGCAGCACCAAGTCCTTTGACGCGTTTTGCTTCCTTATTGGAGGCTTTATCAAAGAGCATGTTATACTGAGCCTAGTTAGCTGCTGTTATACCTGTCCACATCATTACTTAATATGCACCTGTCCTGACAGATGTAAATCATTAATCAGGTTAAAATAGTGCTGCATACAAACGTAGTTCTAATATATGCATAAATACAATTATATAGCATCTTGATCTTCACCTCAAAATCACAAATAAATACATAAAACTATATATATGCCTTTATGCAGTAATTCTGAAAATTAAACATCAGATAATTATAATATAGAAGATAAATTAAAAAAAACCACACAAGATGCCCTGTAAATTTCTCCCAAAACCAGCTGTATCTGTGGCAGCTCACCAGAGGGTTCTGTAACCCTCAAACGATGAAAAGCAATATAATAAAAGTGGAGTACTCAAACTGACACAGTTGATGAGTCTATTAGGGCTCGTTTATTAAAATGTAAAAATTACATAAATTACAAATAGCATAAAAAAAACAGTGAATAACAATCTCCTTCCTAAGTGCAGTAAAGTGCTAATGAGCATATACCGTAATCCTCTATATAAATATGGATCAATGCAGTGACATAACTTATTGAAGTGAACCAGTATGGTAGTCAATGGTAACAAATATAGATCCACTTATCAATCGAAAGAAATAGCAATTATTCTCTTTGAGATCCATTTAGAGTAAAGGAAGTTCCTTATGATAAATGGTGAATGTTCCTTAGCTCTAGAATAATACAAGTGTATTGAGGATTAGTCAATAAATCTGTAAGCCAATAATAGTAGAAACACTCCTAGAGTGCTGGTCCCACTAATAAATATACTTGTCCAAAAGGGGAGATGATCTTTTTCCAGGCCGCATCTTGTTCTACGGTCCACAGGCCACTCTTAGCCAAGAGTTACCAGCCCTCAAGGCTGCTTCACGGCTCAAAGGCTGCATCTTGTTCTATGGCCCACAGGCCGCCTCTAGCCAAGAGTTACCAGCTCTCAAGGCTGCTTCATGGCCCAGAGGCCACATCTTATTCTGCAGTCCACAGGTCACTACCAGTCAAGAATAATCAGCCCTCAAGGCTGTTGCTGGACTAAGTTATTGAGGTACCTCTATCCTTAACACTGCCTCAGCCCAGAGAAAATGTATCTAAACTCATCCAACTAATGGATCATTTATTCATGAATTGGACCTCTCAACCTGATGGAATATGATAGTGAACAAGGTACCAACCTCCTAACTCCTCATTCAAGAGAAGGACTCAAAATCAATGTTGTCATTCAACCCTTGGGGAAACAATGTACCTAATTTAAACATCCATAGTGCTTCTTTTCCACATAGCTGTCTAACCCTATCCCCACCCCTAATGGTGGGAGTTATATGTTGCACTCCCATAAGTATCAGTACACTTGGATCACCATTGTGGAACCTTACAAAATGTTGAGATACATTATGATACCAATATTTCATAAGTATATTTAACCTATGTTCCCTGAATCTTGTTTTTAGGGAATGAGTGTTTCTGCCCACTTATTGCAGGCCACAAGGGCACTGCAATACGTAGATACAGGACACTGTATTGCAGTTCATAAATTCATTAATACTATGTACTTCTTTGATCTTAAATTAAATTATGCTACTAACCTTATTGGCAATGAAGCTACATATAATGCATTTACTTGCCCCACACCAAAAACCACCTACTAAGGGAGGAAGTAAACAAGTATTTTTATCTTGTGTAGATTTGTTTAGGTTTTCTCAAAGCACTAGGTGCTAGAAAGCTTTTTAAGTTTATATTTTTCATGAAAACAACTTTTAGACCTAGCTAAATTACTCTATTCAAGATAACATCCTGTTGGAGAATATGAAAAATGTTCATAAGAATATTCTTAATTTTAATTGATTGATTATTGTACTTGGAGACATAGTACATCTGATTGTTATTTTCATAAGCTGTTTGTTTCTGAGATGATTGTTTGATCTTGGGAACCAGGAGACGAGTCCTATCTAATTCTAAGGCTTTGTTGGATGCAGATGTTAACAGAGGTCTTGGGAAAGTCATTTTTCAGAAAGTCATTATATAAAACCTCGGCCTGTGATTTATATGTCTCCACCTTCGAACAGTTACGGCAGAGGCAGTTAAATTGGCTCTGGGGAATATTTTGAATCCAGTGATTATAATGTGCACTGGAAAAATGTAAAAAGTGATGTCTCAACTTCTTTTTTTATAGTTGACAGTGGTCACAGTTGAGCCCTTTGAGGAGATAGTAAGGTCCAAGAAATTAACCCTTTCATGATTAAAATAATGTATAAACTGTAAAAATTTAAATCATACATATTCAAAAAAGAAACAAACTCAAGTGCTGTGAGTTCATCCCCGTCCCAAATAATAAGAAAATCATCAATATAACGGCCATAGTACACTAGGTTCGCAGCGAAAGGGCCGTTCCATATAGGTTGTTGTTCAAGGATGCCCATATATAAATTTGCAAAGCTCAGAGCAAACCTAGTGCCCATGACCGTTCCCACCACCTGTAAATAAAAGGAATCCTCAAAAGTGAAATAATTGTGTTTCAAAATGAAAGTCCAACAAAAAAATGTTTAAACCAATATTGATGTCAGGATCATTATTTAAATAGATGGCCACCATTTGAATACCTTTATCATGTGGTATATGTGTATATAAAGCCTATACAGTACATCAAGTAAAAGAAAGGCATACCGTAATTGGACTTCCATACCACATTTCTCAAATTATTCAAAAGGTGCATAGTATCCTGAATATGTGACTTTAGCAAAATCACATATTTTTGTAAAAAATAATCAATTAATTGTGACAAATTAGATGTGAGGGACCCATTACCCAAAATAATTGGTCTCCCAGGGGGTGCAGTGAGTGATTTGTGTATTTTTAGGATGTGATAGAAGATAGGAATGACAGGAAAATCAATAAATAGAAAATGAAACTCATCCTTGGATATTATATCTCTTTGGAGGGCCCCATCCAGCAACCTTTTATATTACAACTGAAATTCTTTAGTAGGATCTTTGGAGACTTTCTTATAAAAAGAGTTATCCTAAAGTTGGTTGTGTTCTTCTTGTATATAGTAATCTCTGTCTAGAAGCACCACCCCTCCTCCTTTGTCCACACTCCTAATTACTAGGGAGGTATCACTCTCTAGTTCTTTCAAAGCTCTTTTCCCCCATTTTGTTAACTTAGACCATGGAGACTTGGAAGAATGAAGCTTCTGAAAATCGTCAAGGGTTTTTTGTAAAAGTACATAATGGTGGTAGATTTTTGATTAACCAGAAAAAAAGAGGATTTCTTTTTAAAGATAGTTCTACCATTTTTACTTTCTACCACAGCATTTATATAAAAAATCTGTTGTATTATCTATGCAGAATTGGGCCTAAAAGTAGAAGAGACAAAAAATTCACTAACTAAATATAAGAATGTGCATAAACCTATTCAGCACGGATAGTCGGAAGAAGGATTTCCTCGGTCACGCAATATACAGGAAACATATCCAAGTGGTTTGCTATTATTAAATATGCTGCTAACAATATATGAAGTTTTGTTTTAATGCTGTTATTGTTACATTTTTTATATACTGTATTTTATAAACTGATTTACGAACTAAATTGATTGGCGTCTTGATCATTCATTCTACCATATCCAATAGAGATAGTGATACTTAATATAACATTAGCGCAAAACTCTTTTTGTTTGGATTTTAGGGTGTCCAACTAGGTTGGTCACGGGTTTGAGCTTACACAGGCTCATAATTTGTTTTGCTGCTTTTTAAACTCACCTTCTATACATTTCTGATTAGCACCTGCTAAGTGTGTTTTTGTCAATAAACTGCCATCCTGTCTAAAGCTGGGTACACACTTTTACGATTGTAGGCTGATCGTGTAAAACTGAGGTCACACTGGGGATAGTCTGTCCCCAGTGTGACCCCCTGTCAGCCGTGTACACACTGTGCAGACAAAGCACAGTGTGTACGGGTTTCTATGGGATCGGGAGGTCGAACCGATAAATATTAAACCATACACAAGATGTGACCTCCCGATCCCGATCATTGCAGGAGCATTAAAAGCCATTTATCGGCTAACGCTCCTGCATTGGGACAGCATACACACCTATACAATCCAACGTCTGTTCTCTAAATTTTGGATGAATGGCCCGATGATTGTATAGGTGTTTACCCAGCTTGACACTGCTGTGTAGCAATGTTTCATTGATGTGCTATAGTCTTGAAACTGCAGTATGTTTGTGCCACTGCTTTGTTGCCCCTAACAAACCACCTAGAGCCAACCACAAAAGACTCTATAAGGAGAGCATTCAAATTGGCAATTAGTTAATTTAATAAAACTTAACCTTTAATATGGTTATATTTAACGATAATAAAATTGGACTCACAATCATATATAACACAAAACACAGATAACATATACTGATAAACTTAGGCAAATTGGCAAAATTAAGGTGTAGTGAAATCACCATAGTTGTCATATCATGTTTTAGGCAAAATATTACCATAATATACTATTGATATTAAGTGATTTATAGTGGTTATTTAACCACCATTTGGGATTTGTATCTGTAATTTCTCAGTGGCTACATTAACCCCTCAGCCCTCTCTTAAATTGTCCTATACCAATAGACAATACAATCTATAGTAGAGACCTTGGCTGCAGAGGAAGACCACTGCTTATACTTATCCAATTTTCTAAGGGATTATTACGCACGGGAGATCTCTCACTCCTCCTCTGTATACATACATGAGGAGCAACAGAGCGTGTGGGTAGAACCTCTATCCCAGACTTTTCTTTACATTTCCCTTGAGACTATACTGTCCTAATATTCCTAGTTCCCAGTGATTCCCATACCGACCTGAGAATCCTCTCATTGCTTGTCGAATACTTTTGGCAAGACAACCAACAGTAGAGATTGGGATTGATGAGGTGGATCACTGTTGCTTTCTTCTCAAGGGGTGTATGCGCTAGCAGATCTCTCATTTCCTCTCCTCTACATTGTATGAGAAGAAACAGCAGAGCCTAGTTGCATTACTGGATGCACCCAACTATTATTTCACTAATAGGTTTTCTTTTATTGTGGATCATACAGTGACAGTGGTCTTCTCATGTCCTAACATAGGACTAACCATAGACCTATCTTTTCTGAACCTGGTGCTTTTTACATTAAGACTTGTTTAATTTTTTGTTAGTGATGTATTTATGTGAATTTTGTAATATTTTGCCTAAAACATGATATGACAACTATGGTGATTTCACTACACCTTAATTTTGCCAATTTGCCTAAGTTTATCAGTATATGTTATCTGTGTTTTGTGTTATATGTGATTGCGTGTCCAATTTTATTATCGTTAAATATAACCATATTAAAGGTTAAGTTTTATTAAATTGACTAATTGCCGATTTGAGTGCTCTCCCTATAGAGTCTTTTGTGGTTGGCTATACCTCCCACTCCTTTCTTTTTCAATGTGTATATTACTCTGAGAAGCACCTTCACTAATCTAATATACACCCTGAGGGGTATGATTGATGATACAGTGGTTATAATAGCAATCTTTTCTATTCCTTATAATTAATTATACTACAACAAGGTGAATAAAAAACCTGTGCGGTGACACTTCTCACTTCCCCCTTTTAACCCCTTTCTTATAAAACCACCCACAGCACCAGCCTGCCATCTTCAACCCCCTAACAACCCACCCACACCACCAGCCTGGTAGGGTGGCTGAGAAGTGTCTGGTGGAGGGGAGGAGATCACAGCAGATGACATCCTCCTTGTGAAGCACCCGCTTGTTATCAGCTCAGGCAATGTGATGTCCGAAGAGCTGCCCCACTGACTCAATGATGTTAGAGAGGCATGAATTGTAGCATCACCCTCAGCGTACCTCTCAGTCCCGGATGTTTATTTGTGTTGGAGCATGACTGCTTGGTGTCTTATGGATGATGGTGAGTCCTGGTAATAGCTTCTGTACTGGAGTAGTAGCAGGCAGGCTGGTAGTGTGGGTGGGTTGTTAGGGGGTTGAAGATGGCAGGCTGGTGGTGTGGGTGGTTTGTTAGGGGCTTGAAGGTGGCAGGCTGGTGAAGTGGGTGTGTTAGGGGTACAAGGTGGCAGGCTGGTGGTCAGACCCTCCAACATGACCCATTCCACCAGGTACAAAATGTTCTGGTCCTGGACTTCCCACTTGATTTATGATTGCAGCCACTTGTGTTAAACTAGGTAATTGATGAGAGTAGTATTTTTAAACACAGGTGAGGGCAATCATAAATCAAGTAGGGAGTCCAGGACCAGAGCATTTTGTACCTGGTGGCAAGGGTTATGTTGGAGGGTTTGCTGGTAGTGTATTAGGGGGTGCAAGGTGGCAGGCTGATCATGTGGATGTGTTAGGGGTAGAAGGTGTCAGGCTAGTGGTGTGATGTGTTAGGGGGTAGAAGGTGGCAGGCTGGTGGTGTGGATGTGTTAGGGGGTATAAGGTGGCAGGCTGGTGGTGTGGGTGTGTTATAGGGTAGAAGGTGGCAGGCGAGTTATGTGATGAATTAGGGGGTAGAAGGTGGCAGGCGAGTGGTGTGGGTGTTTTATGGGGTACAAGGTGGCAGACTGGTGATGTGGATGTGTTAGGGGGTATAAGCTGTCAGGCTGGTGCTGATGTGTTAGGGGTAGAAGGTGTCAGGCTAGTGGTGTGATGTGTTAGGGGGTAGAAGGTGGCAGGCTGGTGGTGTGGATGTGTTAGGGGGTATAAGGTGGCAGGCTGGTGGTGTGGGTGTGTTATAGGGTAGAAGGTGGCAGGCGAGTGGTGTGATGAATTAGGGGGTAGAAGGTGGCAGGGTGGTGTGGATGTGTTAGGGGGTAGAAGGTGGCAGGCTAGTGGTGTGGGTGTGTTAGGGGGTACAAGGGATGGCAAACTGGTGGTGTGGGTGTGTTAGGGGGTATAAGGTGGCAGGCTGGTGGTGTGGGTGTGTTATAGTTTAGAAGGTGGCAGTCTAGTTTTGTGGGTGTGTTAGGGTTTAGAAGGTGGCAGGCTGGTGGTGTGGATGTGTTAGGGGATAGAAGGTGGCAGGCTAGTGGGGTGGATGTGTTAGTGGGTATAAGGTGGCAGGCTGGTGTGGGTGTGTTAGGGCGTAGAAAGTGGAAGGTTGGTGATGTGAATGTGTTAGGGGGTATAATGTGGTAGGCTGGTGGTGTGGATATGTTAGGGGATAGAATGTGTCAGGATGGTGGTGTGGGTGTGTTAGGGGGTAGAAGGTGGCAGGCTAGTGGTGTGGGTGTGTTAGGGTGCACAAGGATGGCAGGCTGGTAGTGTGGATGAGTTAGAGGGTAGAAGGTGGCAAGCTACTGGGGTGGGTGTGTTAGGGGGTAGAAGGTGGCAGGCTGGTGGTGTGGGTGTGTTAGGGTGCACAAGGATGGCAGGCTGGAGGGTAGAAGGTGGCAGGCTACTGGAGTGGGTGTGTTAGGGGTTAGAAGGTGGCAGGCTGGTGGTGTGGATGTGTTAGGGGGTATAAGGTGGCAGGCTAGTGGTGTGAATGTGTTAGGGGATAAAAGGTGGCAGGCTAGTGGTGTGGATATGTTAAGGGGTAGAAGGTGAAAGGCCGTTGATGTGGTTGTGTTAGGGGATAGAAGGTGGCAGGCTGGAGGTGTGGATGTGTTAGGTAGTATAAGGTGGCAGGTTGGTGGTGTGGGTGTGTTAGGGTTTAGAAGGTGGCAGGCTGTTGATGTGGGTGTGTTAGGGGGTATAAGGTGGCAGGCTAGTGGTGTGAATGTGTTAGGGGATAAAAGGTGGCAGGCTAGTGGTGTGGATATGTTAAGGGGTAGAAGGTGAAAGGCCGTTGATGTGGTTGTGTTAGGGGATAGAAGGTGGCAGGCTGGAGGTGTGGATGTGTTAGGTAGTATAAGGTGGCAGGTTGGTGGTGTGGGTGTGTTAGGGTTTAGAAGGTGGCAGTCTAGTGGTGTGGGTGTTAGGGTTTAGAAGGTGACAGGCTGGTGGTGTGGGTGTGTTAGGGGGTAGAAGTTGGCAGTCAAGTGGTGTGGGTGTTAGGGTTTAGAAGGTGGCAGGCTGGTGGTGTGGGTGTGTTAGGGGGTAGAAGATGGCAGGCTAGTGGTGTGGGTGTGTTAGGGGGTAGAAGGTGGCAGACTGGTGGTGTGGGTGTGTTAGGGGATAGAATGTGGCAGGCTGGTGCCTGTGTTAAGGGGCCACTTTCAGGAAATTTTTCTAGGGCCAATATAAATTCCCAATTCGCCCCTGCTTTTCCCTGTGATATACATAGATGGAGGCACTCTCAATGTATGGGCCTTTTTCTTTTCAGGCATGCGGCTTATGGCTAACGCAATTCCCTCTATGATCTTCTGTAATATACTATAATCATAGAATGATTAAATAACACTGAACAAAAACATCAAAATTTTGGGTTCATGGCCAGGAAACTCCCCAGACCTTAATCCCATTGAGAACTTGTGGTCAATCCTCAAGAGGCGGGTGGACAAACAATAACACACAAATTCTGAAAAGCTCCAAGCATTGATTAGGCAAGAATGGGCGGCCATCAGTCAGTATGTGGCTTAGAAGTTGATTGACAGCATGCCAGGGCGAATTGCAGAGGTCTTGAAAAAGAAGGGCCAACACTGCAAATATTGACTCTTTGCATAAACTTAATGTAATTGTCAATAAAAGCCTTTGACACTTATGAAATTCTTGTAATTTTACTTCAGTATACTGTACCATAGTAACCAGGTCCCACTTCCCATCCAGGTACAGAGACTCCTGCTTTCCCACCCTCCCCATTTTCCCAATTTTACCCTCGCTCCACCCTCACCCTGCTCTCCCACTTTTAGCCTCTCTCCCACTTTTACCCTGCTCTCCCACCCTCCCCCTCTCCCCTGCTCTCCCACTTTTACCCTCTCCCACCCTCACCCTGCTCTCCCACCATCCCCCTGCTCTCCCACTTTTACTCTGCTCTCCCACCCTCCCCCTGCTCTACCACTTTTACCCTGCTCTTCCACCTACCCCTGCTCTCCCACTTTTACCCTGCTCTTCCACCCTCCCCCTGCTTTCCCACTTTTACCCTGCTCTTCCACCCTCCCCCTGCTCTCCCACTTTTACTCTCTCTCCCATCCTCCCCCTGCTCTCCCACCTCCCCCTACACTCCCACATTTACCCTGCTCTCCCACCCTCACCCTGCTTTCCAACTTTTATCCTTTCTCCCACCCTCCCCCTGCTCTCCCACTTTTACCCTCACTCCCACCCTCACCCTGCTCTCCCACATTTACCCTACTCTCCAACTTTTACCCTCTCTCACACCCTCCCCCTGCTCTCCCACTTTTACCCTGCTCTCCCACCATCCACCTGCTCTCCCACTTTTACCCTTTCTACCACCCTCCCTCACTCTCCCAATATTACCCATCTCTCCCACTTTTACCCTGCTCTCCCACTTTTACCCTTTCTACCACCCTCCCTCACCCTGCTCTCCCATAGTCACCCTGTTCTCCCACTTTTACCCTCTCTCCCACCATCACCCTGCTCTCCCACTTTTACCTTCTCTCCCACAGTCACCCTGCTCTCCCACTTTTACCCTCTCTCCCACCTTCACCCTGCTTTCCCACCTTCACCCTGCACTCCCACCCTCACCCTGCTCTCCCACCCTCACCCTGCTCTCCCACCCTCATCCTGCTCTCCAACTTTTATCCTTTCTCCCACCCTCCCCCTGCTTTCCCACCTTCACTCTGTACTCCCACCCTCAGCCTGCTCTCCCACCTTCACCCTGCTCTCCCACCCTCACCCTGCTCTCCCACTTTTGCTCTCTCTCCCACCCTCACCCTGCTCTCCCACTTTTACCCCTCTTCCCACCATGCTCTCCCACTTTTACCCTCTCTCCCACTTTCACCCTGCACTCTCATCTTCACCCTGCTCTCCCACCCTCACCCTGCTCTCCCACTTTTACCCTCTCTCCCACCCTCATCCTGCTCTCCCACTTTTACCCTCTCTCCCACCCTCCTTCTGCTCTCCCACTTTTACCCTCTCTCCCACCATGCTCTCCCACTTTTACCCTCTCTCCCACTTTCACCCTGCACTCTCATCTTCACCCTGCTCTCCCACCCTCACCCTGCTCTCCCACTTTTACCCTCTCTCCCACCCTCATCCTGCTCTCCCACTTTTACCCTCTCTCCCACCCTCCTTCTGCTCTCCCACCCTCACCCGCTCTACCATCCTCCCCCTGCTCTCCCACTTTTACCTTGCTTTCACACCTTCACCCCGCGCTCTCACTCTCACCTCTATATTATAGATTAACATGTTATAACACCCACCCCCACAGCCCAAACTTATATATATATTTATAAACTGTTTACGCACCAATACCACACCTCTGCTATAGCTCCACCCACATCGACAGCAGCGCCCATCTCTGACAAGCTGTCTCCCCCCATCCCAAGGGGGGTGGCGCTGCCTATTTTGACAGTCCCGGCCCCCACACTCTGATGGCAGTTCTGATAGTAACATCTGACAAAAAGGTCTAAAAACACTGAAGCAGCAAACTTTATGAAAACCAATAATTGTGTCATTCTCAACATTTTTGGCCATGGCTGTATGTGTATCAAGGGGTGGTGCTCCTGAGTGATGACTGGGCTGTGGTCCAGGTTGTTTGGGCATTTGTATTGTATCTAGCCAGTCAGATTCTAGCTATCATTTATCTAGTACATTCTAGAAAATGACAGCTATAATCTACATGGTTTCTGTGGTCAACAACTTTACTTACAGTATTTATGTATTAACAGTGATTTATATAGCACCAGTATATTCTGTTGCAATTTACAATTGGCAACAAACACTAATAAAACAAGACTGGGTAAAAACAGACATACAAAGAGGTCAGAGGGCCCTGCTCGCAAGCTTACCATCTGTCCACTTGCCAGTTTTAGAAGGTTTGATAATTCTCCCCCTATGTTAGGGCAGCAAACAGTTCAACATATACTGTACCTGACCAGTTAGAGTCTTGTCACACAGGATGTCCGTCCCACTGGTATATGAATGGCAGTTGGCAATTTCTATTCGTCCTCAGTTCATTTGACCAGTTAAAATCAAACACAGGTACATGCACTTACATTCTTCTCAATCGGTGGTCATTCATAGGTTAAGGAAATAAAATGAAAGTGCATACCCCAAAGTCCACCTGTGGCAGAACAAAGGCAATTCATAGTAATTTCAACAGACTCAGCTGCATGCTGCATCACCAATGCAATGGCCAGCATATGGCCCATGCTAAAGAAGTATAGATGTAGGTGGACGATCCCTGAAAATTAAAATAACACCTATTCCATCCCTGATAGCACAAACATTTGTTCTAACGTAGTGGACATTAGGGAGGGTCGGTTCTAGACCAAGTAAAGCCCTGGGCAAAAAGTCCCTTTGGTGCCCCACTTCAACTGTTTTGTGTGTGTACTAAATAAAAATACACATTACCTATATGGTGGTTACTCTGCAAAAGGGAACCTCTGAAGAAATTAATCCACCCTGGGCAGACAGTGCCTTCAGTCTGTGTTCACTATTCATGTAGGCAGGGCCAGATTAGCAATGGGGTGGATGGAGCTACAGCTCCAGTCCTCCACATAAAAATAGGCCCATCATCATGGCAGTATGATTACTTGGTTTTCTAATCCTGGTTCTGTCTGGGTCACATGCTTTAACGCTTCCAATGGATTTCATGCATCTGGTATAAAAATCTGTTACTAACTGAGCATCGTTGTCTGTGCAATGTTACATTCAGGTTCTTCCTTGGACTCCTGCCAGATCCTGTACTTGACATATGCTTTGGACTCTCTTTGCCCGGTTCTGCTACAGATGCTTGATGGCACTACAGATCCCAACGCTGCTACTGAACTCTCTGCTGCAATACTAAACCTAACTCTGCTGATAGTCTCCGCTGTACAACTAGCCTAGCTTTGCTGCCGTTTCATGGTCTCTACATGTTTACCTTTAACTAACAGTTGTCAACTGCATCATAAAAGTTTCTTCACTTCGGACTTCTGCCTCATCTAAGGACTCAACCCTGCACCTCTTCACTCCGGACCTCCATCACGTCTTGGGGCTCAACTCCATACCGGATCTTCACTGCACTTCAGGGCTCAACCCAGCACCTTTCCACACCGGACCTCCATCACGTTTTGGGGCTCAACCCCAGCACCTCCTCATACCGGATCTCCTTTGCACCTTGGGGCTCAACTCCATACCGGATTTCAGTCACGTCCCGGGGCTCAACCCCGTACCGCTCCATACCGGATTTTCAGTTACGTCTCGGGGCTCAACCCCGAACCACTTCATACCGGATCTTTGTCACGGTTTGGGGCTCAGCCCCATACCGGATCTTTGTCACCTCACAGAGTTCAACTCTGCACCTGTTAGTTGGTAAGATATGAACTTTGTGCGATATACACTTTAGTTCATGCTCATGTGATAATCTGAACTTTACATTATGAAGACTTTGGGGGTCATTCAGAGTCGGTCGCAAGCGCCGAGCGCTCGCAACTGACTTGATGCTGCCCCTCTGGGCATACACACGACAGAACCGGCTCCGTCGTGCGTATGCGTGAGACCCGGCTAGCAATGGACGCTCCATCGCTAGGGGTCTCGCAGCAGATGGGGCGAGCTGTCGATGGTGAGTGACAGCTCGCCCCATTTGGGAGGCGGGCAGGGGGCGTGCCTGCCCAAACGGAGGCATTCCTGCCAGAATGCTTGCCATTTGGGGTCGGTCCCACTGACATCATTGCTGGTGTCAGTGGGAAGCTTCCTGCTCGATCACAGCAGGAAGCTCCCTGGGGCTTACGAGTGCCCAAACCCAACCTTAGGGTCTGGTCATAAGCCCCGATGGTCTTGACCATCGCGACCATCACCCATATCGGTCGCTAGAGCTGTGTGTTTTAACCCACAGCTTAGCGATCGACAAGGAGGCAGTCGTTCAGGATGCAAGTGGCCACCCTGATTCAGTGCGACCGCTTGCAACTAACGACCGCCTCTGAATGAGGTCCTTTATGCTTAAGTATCTAGAACTTTTCAGCACAGTCTTGTCTTTGAATAAATCTTGTTTACTTTTAACATTGCGTGCTGGTGCTATTTCATGAGAATGTCATTCCTTAAACCCCCTCAGTTTGTACCACCTGTTAAGCCTGTTTCTCCTCAGGAGTCTCAAGAGTCTGTAGCCGTGACACCTTGTCTTTCCTGCCCCATGTCACTCCAGCCATCTGCCACTCCAGCATCCTGCCCCAGTCACTCCAGCCTTCTGTCTTTCCAGCCACCTGCCCCATGTCACTCCAGCCAGTCAAGCATCCTGCCCCAGTCACTCCAGCCTTGTCTTTCCAGCCACCTGCCAATCCAGCATCCTGCCCCAGTCACTCCAGCCTTCTCTTTCCAGCCACCTGCCAATCCAGCATCCTGCCCCAGTCACTCCAGACTTGTCTTTCCAGCCACCTGCCACTTCTGCATCCTGCCCCAGTCACTCCAGCCTTCTGTCTTTCCAGCCTTCTTCCCCATGTCACTCCAGCCTCCTGTCACTCCTGCCTGTTGTATCACCTTAAGAGCCAACCCCCTCCCCGGCCTCCTCCAACTTACCTTCTTGACAGTCTGCATGCTCCTGTTTGCGCTACTCTTCTTTTCAGCATCATAGTGTGATGACATCACAACTTACACCATGAAGTGCCACTGGGTCCTAGTCAGTACAAAAGAGGCAGTGCGGAGTATGCTTGGTGGGGTGACAGACGGCGCTGGCAGGGTGACTACAGCTGCGCCCCCAGGCTACAGCACCCCCAGCAATAGCCCTGCTAGCCAGCTCCTTGAGCTGCCCCTGGTGAACATTATAATACAAATATATTCAATGTCAGCATTATTAAATCTACCAACAGACTAAAAATTATGAAATGCACAGAAAATCTGCATTTCTTAATAACACAATACAGTCCTTAATATTTATCAGAAAATCTGAAGGAAACTGCTGAGCTGCATCATCAAGTTATATATTGGTTGGCTTAGGTGGGGGGACATGCATGTCATTGTAATCCCATGCATATACCTAATCTTTGTTTTGAGGAACTTTCCCTTAGCCATGTTCAAAAAGAGTTCCTCTATTTGGTAGTTTTGAAACTGCCATACATCACCAGTGGCATACATCACCAGCGGCATACATCACCAGCGGCATACATCACCAGCGCCATTCATCACCAGCGGCATACATCACCAGCGACATACATCACCACTGCCATACATCACCAGCGGCATACATCACTAGCGCCATTCATCACCAGCGGCATACATCACCAGCAGCATTCATCACCAGTGACATTCATCACCACCGCCATACAATACCAGTTGCATACATCACTAGAGCCATACAATACCAGCAGCATACATCACAGTGACATTCATCACCACCATCATACATCACCAGCACCATACATCACCAGTGCTATACGTCACCAGCACCATACATCACCAGTGCTATACGTCACCAGCACCATACATCCCAGTGACATTCATCACCACCATCATATCATCACCACCATCACATCACCAGTGTCATACATCACCAGTGTCATACATCACCTGCGGTATTCACCTCCAAATCACACCAGCAGTTGGCAGAGCAAAACCCCAAACCGAATGCAATGTAACTGTACATCGTATGCCGTATATATGGCAAACGGTCTGGTAAAACTGTTAAAAAACCTCCAATTTTACACTGTATTATGCAGGAAAAAAAAAAAAATAAAGATTGTAAACTGCACCTGCCTCTCTTTCTATGACAGCCTGTGCTGCACCCAGTCATTTTGGGGAAAGGGCAGGGAATTGAGCAACCAAGCTGTCAGGTCCTAGTCATTCCAGGCCCAATGCTAACTAGCACTGGTCTCCTCCTGGTAGCCTTCGCTTGTAGGTACCAGGCAAAAAAATGTCTGCTAATATAGAGCCCAACAGCAGAAAACATGAGCTTGAGAAATGAAGAACGCAACTAGCTTCAGCGATGAATCAACAAAAAGATGCATTTAGCAGCTAGTGCTGGTAAACACATTGATCATAAATCAGGGAGTATTTGCATCAGCCACTAAGCACACGATTGATTATCGCTTTAACAGGTGTATATGCTTCTCTGTGTTTGCATCTGTTTGCAACTAAGAGAATAAATACTTACTGCACTTGGTCTTCCTGAGACCGCCCCTTTCTTCCCTTGCCCCGCCTCTCCCGTGGCAAGTGTCATCTTTGTGCAAATCTGCATGGGCCTTTTATCTGGAACCTGGCATATGTCCAAGTGAGCACCAGCCCCATAGTGAGCATTCTGGAACCAGAATTGAACCTGCAGTAGCTGCTATACTGAGGCGGCAACTGAAGTGGCACCTACAACATCCCGTATAGAGACCAGCATAAACATTCATTCTGGTGTAGTGGACAGTTATGAAACAGAAACGTCAGCATTATTAAAGTTGGCCCATCTGGAAGAAACATCAAAATGGAAAGGTGAATACTTACCAAAGGTCCATTTTAATCGATTTAAAATCATTCAAAATCGATGAATATCAATGTTGTGTTTCTGAGGCTAATCACAGATTTACTAATGCTTATAAAAAAAAGAAAAACAAATCAAGATTTGTCTATTAGTAAATGTGAGATTTAGCTCCAGAAACACAACATCTATGTTAATCTATTTTCATCGATTTTAAATCAATCAAAATCGACCTGTAGGAAATATACCCCTTAGGGCTTGATTTAGAGGTGCACGGAAATCCTGTTGCGACTGCCATTTCGTACATAGCGGCCCTGGGAAAATATGCAAATGCCGCAGATGCTGGGATTTGTACAGACACGCCAACCGCAGGCGTCTCTGATCCGCTGCTTGTGTACAAAGGCACTTCATTGGTCGCACATCGGTCGTACCATTGAGCCTCTGAGCAACCCTATGGTTGCTCAGAATGTCCATCGCTGGGGTGTATTAAGAAAGAGGGTGGCCCAGGTGCAGTCTTTGTCCGGGGCCCCCTCCTCTCTATCCGGTGGCCATCCATTTTCCTGGCGATTTTCCTACTGAGTATGCGCAAATCGCAGGGAAAATGGCTGTGACTGCCATTTTCCAGGTGATTTGCACAGCGATGCTAGTACTGATGCAGGACTCCATAGAGGTAAGTATTGAATAAATGGGTGGAGGGTGTGCCATGCGGGCACCCTGGACCCAAGTGCACTGCACACCCTGCACCCATCATAAATACACCCCTGGTCCATCGGAAGTCATCCCTGTGTATGGAACCCTTGCAACTGCATACACAGATGCAGCAGCAGACTGAGACAACATGCCTACGTTTGACCTGCCACACCCCCATTAGCTCCCACAAACACTCACAGACTGTCAATCTCTCTGCGTCCAAATCCTCACTGCGAATGGCGTCAGCAATCGTTTATAGTGCATGCACAGTGTAAAAATATCGCTCAACACATACGGTGCATCTGCATTGCATCCACTTCTGAAAAAGGCCCTTAGGAGCTAATTCAGACCCGCTCGCTAGGATGTGTTCGCTCATAGCTGGACGATTTTCACATTCTGTGCATGCATCGCAGTGCGTGTGCGCGAACCAGTGCAAGAAATCGGTAAGCATTCGCTTGCTTGCATAGACTGCCCAGCAGAGTGAGTGACAGGAGAAGTCGTTTGTGGGTGGTGGCAGGGGCTGGCCATTACCAACGGGGTGTGGACGTGCGAACGCAGACGTGCCTAAGCGTCTTAACCCCATTTCAGAGGCGTGTATAATTAACAGACAGCGTCATTGTACAGGTCACATGGTTGTATTTCACACTGAAGTGATCGCAGTGCTTACGGCAGGGTATAGTCAACCTCAAGCGCTGCCATCCCATCCGATGGTCCTCGATGCACCGATGGTTGCATACACTTCCTGGAGATGACGTGCGCATCTGCATGCTCAAAGTAATCGCACGCCAAGACATACTTATGCCTATGCCTTGCCGTGCGATAGCCTGCCTTGCTGGGTGTGTGCCGTATATGCATACGCTGGGTGCAAGCGAACGCATCTAGCAAGCGGGTCTGAATGAGCTCCTTAGTTCTAAGTGTTTGTCCTATAGAAAGTTTTCTTTGTAAAGTCTAATTTTGCCTTTTCACTTCTACATAGTCCAATAAGCTTCCTCCAAGTCAGAAGATTGTTGGTGAAATTGGATTCCAACTAGACTGGAGGATTCTGTCTGCTATTTTTCACAAAGCTTGACTGTATAGCTACTGTGCGACTAATATAGAAAATAAGATAATACAGGTTAAAAAGGAATATTACTTTGACTTTTTTTAATTTAAAAGTAAAAAAATTCTTAAAATGCAAATCTCTCCTCAAAGTGGAGGCAAGCAATTCGTGCACTAAATAATATTCACAAGAATGCAGCCTATGGATTCACAACTTTGTATTGTCATGAATATTGATGCGACACACAAAATGGCTGCCTCTACTGGCTGGGGAAAACTAACACTCTCTCCTGCTCTCTGTGCCACTGCAGAGACAAGAAATGCCGTATTTCACCTCCACTCACACACACATTTTTTTTTTTTTTTTAATGATAGCTTAGTACCTGTAAATTGTCTGGCAGTTAAAAAGAAATTGAGATCTAAGCTAGATCTGCGCTACAAGGACCTCACGGACCAACTGAGGACACAAGGATATAGGGCCTCATTCAGAGGCGGTCGGAGGATGCAAGCGGTCGCTCAGAAACTGGGTGGCCGCTTGCATCCTGACCGCCCGCCTCTGTTTCGGTCGTTAGGCTGTGGGTTTACACCCACAGCTCTAACGACCGCTAGGGTGATGGTCGCGATGGTCAGAGACCATTGCGACCATCGGGGCTTACGACGAGACCCTAGGGTAGGGTCTCACTTGTCGTAAGCCCCGGAGAGCTTCTGGCTCTGTCAGAGCCGGAAGCTCTCCACTGACATCACTAGTGATGTCAGTGGGGCCTCCCCCAAACGGTAGGCGTTCCCATGGGAATGCCTCCATTTGGGCTGCCACACCCCCCGGCCCACCTTCCAAACAGGGCGAGCTGTCAATCAACATCGACAGCTCGCCCCCTTTGGAAAGAGACCCGCTACGACCGGCGCTGTCGGTCGTAGCGGGTCCCACACATGCGCACGAAGGAGCCGGCTCCCTCGTGCGCATGCGCACTTGACAAACATCAAGGCGGCCGTGCGGTCGTAGACCGTACGGCCGCTTCTGAATGAAGGCCATAGTCCTTCAGTGTACGCCTTTCTGTCAGATAATCTGGTAAACACTTATGGAATCTTGAAAGAACTGTCAGCCGTTGGAACCATACATGCATGCCAAAATGATCTGGAGTATCTGCGCCAGATAGTAAATGACTGTGTTCCACACAACATGGTGTAATCTGTCCATGTCCTCCTCACTGACACTGCTGGTCCATGAGGACAAAAAGCATAGGCAAACGCAGGGGGGGGTTCCATCTGTCTGGAAACCCCTCCTCAGCACATACCATGACCACAGTAGAAATAGTAATATAATAGAATTTTACTAGTGCTGCATGTTCTTCTCAGTATTACCAATGAAATAATTAGCACCACCTGTGGATCTTTTAACATGTATCAGTAATAAATAACCTGTGCACCAACTAGGAGATCTGGAAAACATGCACGGTCAGGGATTCACTGTTATAGAGCCCAATATGTACATACTGTATATGTCCAGGGAAGTGCTAGGTTCTTCTGCTGCTCCTCCAGACTCCCGGACTTGCTCCAATGCTCTGGAATGGTGCACACATCTAAGATAAAAACATTCAGCTCAGACAGGATGGCCTACTGACGCATCTAATGGCTTACTGTATATGCTGGAATTATGACACACAATACACATTGTATGACTTATATTAAAGCTGGATAAGTGCTAATTAAACCCTCTTCATAGACTGGTCACACTCGCTCTAAAATTAAGCATTTGGAAACCCCCCTCTAGAAATCCTGCGTTTGTCACTGAAAAGAGCCTCACCAGCTCATCCTATCCAACATACTAATAAACATATCAGTCCATACCCCATTAATAGAACTGGCACACAATATAGTGCTGCCCTCCTGTATTCCCCTGCTCCTCTTACCTTCCAACTTAGTCAAGTGGCTATTAGCCTGGAGAGCTCCACCTCCTCAACAGTGCATGCAGGACCACTATCACAGTGAGTGTGTAGCTCTGCCCTCTTCTTACACTCCATCTCCTCCCTCTCATCTCCTGCAGTGCTTGCCTGCAGCAGCCAGGCAGTGCAGCAGCTTTAAATAATGATTTCTCTTCCCCTTTTTCTATCGACTACACTATAAAGCTAACTCCACTCACCTATAGTGCTCTTGACTCTGACTCTCACCTGCACAGCTGCGTCCTCATAGTGGATCAACAGGTTGTCAGTCAGAGCACTGCGACAGCCTGCCAAGTTGACTGCCTCATCCGTATTAGCCCTGCCCCCTACAGAATGTGGGTGGATCCCTTTGGTAGTGGGACCCACTGGGAATCTCTCCAATACACGCTGGGACAGTCCGACATTGAATAGATAGACAGATTGATAGATAGATCTTACGTTTGGGACATTTAATATTGTTCTATTTGTAGAATCCTGGGCATTTTTATTAAACATGTTAAAATATACATTGTGCAAGTACAGAAAAATAAAATAACTTATTCACTTACTTTCATTTCACTGATTGTTTTGCCTATTTTTACAAATCTAGTGATGAAAATTGTGTTGAAGCTCGAATGGGATCTAAATGTTTGATCATTTACTTTTAATCGAGTCAGAACGTAAAACGCTACTACTAGAAACCTATACCAAACCTGAATGCATGGGATGGGAGTAGCTATATTAGGAGGTCCCGGATCCAAGTTCCCTTAATTGCCTGGTAAGCAATTTGGTCCAGCCCATTGCCCAGCCTGAAAAGGGGGAATTGTCCGTGGCGGTCTCTGGGCCTGATTCAGACCCACTCACGAGCGCACAGCGCTTGCAAGCGGGTCGATGGTCCCCCACTGCGCATGCGCGAGACCCGGCCAGCAATAGGCGCCCCAGCGCTACAGGTCTCGCACCAAAGTGGGGCAGCTGTCGATTGTGATTGACAGCTTGCCCCGTTTTGGAGGCGGGCAGGGGGGGGTGGCTGGCCAAACGGAGGCGTTCCCTATTAGAGCCGAAAGCTCGCTAGGGCTTGCGGGAACGAGAACCTACCACAAGGGTCTCGTCGCAAGCCGCGATGGTCGTGACCATCACCTGGCCACTCGCTAAAGCTGTGGGTGGTCACCCACAGCTTAGCGAGTGGCCAGGAGGACGTCTTTAAAAAAAAACAGGGACGCCCTGATTTAGAGCGAGCGCTCTCAAAGAGCGTCCGGCTCTGAATCAGGCCCTCTGTCTTTCCCTCTCAGTAAAGCTCCACCCTGATACGATCCATCTGTCGTGCTCCCAATGCACACTCACAGACAGCTGAGCTAATCAGTTAGCCTGGCATAGGCTGCTCCTTGATTACATCCTTTGTGAAGAGAGCTGAGGGGCAGGGATTTAGCTCAGAGATTAGGATTTTCCTAGAAAGAGATTTTACTGTAAGAATTTACTGTAAGAAAAACTTGCCTCAAAGTTTAATGTCATGCTTCAGGAAATACTCCCCTCAAGTTGGAGCTGGTTGGTCCTTGCTCCCCCTTTACTATCTTTACACTCTCTGGAAATTGCCCTGAAGGCCCTGCAGACTGAAAAGCTGTCAATAGGGATGGAGCACTGAAAGCATTATCGGCAAATGAGGTGAGATAAGATAAGAGGTCAATGGGATGCAATCTCTTTCCAGACTTCTATGACAGGGCTGCCTAATTGTGTAATATTCCATTTCCAGTAAGTGTTGCGTGAAGTGGATGCAAGCGGCTGTGTGTGTAGTGGATGCTATATGTACTGAGGGCACTGTAATGTGGCATAATATGAACTGGAGCACTGTCATGTGGCACAATATGAACTGGAGGCACTATAGTGTGGCACAATATGAACTTGGAGCACTGTAATGTGGTATATAAACAGAGGGCACTGTAATGTGGTATACTATGAACTGGAGGCACTATAGTGTTGCACAATATGAACTGGAGGCACTATAGTGTGGCACAGTATGAACTTGGAGCACTGTAATGTTGTATAATATGAACTGAGGGCACTGTAATGTTGCACAGTTTGAACTGGGGGCATAATATGAACTGGTGGGAATTCATCGTGGCTTAATATGTAATGGGGACGCTGTGTCATAATGTGGACTGGCAGCACTATAATGTGGCATATAGTGAACTGTGGACACTACAATGTGGCATAATATAAACTGGGGACACTGTGTGGTATAATGTGAACTACTGTGTGGTATAATGTGAACTAGGGCACTACTATGGGGCATAAAGTGAACTAGGGCACTACTATGAGGCATAACATTAACTAGGACACTACTGTGGTTCATAAAATGTACTAGGGCACTACAATGGGTCATACAAGAGGTCATTGCAGAGAGAGGTGTGTCTCTCTAGAAGCATTGTAGCAGAGGCCTATATACATTGCTCTGGGTCCCACAAAGTTCTGGCTACACCCTTGCCTGAATGAAATGTATTATGTTCAGGATACAACAGATGTACATGCTATAGTTTAATTTTATGTTCATAAATTGCTAGTAGCAACAAGCACAGCCATCCAAGGAGCAGTCCTAGATTTTGCAGGAAAAACATCAGCCAGGGTCTTTGTGTCTGAATATGAGTCATTTCAGGAAGCTAAAAATGAATGAGATAGATATGAATCACAGTTAGAAACATGCAGAGCTATCTTGTTTTTAAACATTAAGTACAATACATGTTACATGATGCTACATTAAAGGTACCCAATTTTACAGGTCAGTTTAGAATTATATTGGCTGTAAATAGCTGTGTTTATGAGACAAAACCAACTCTTGGAGCCAATTAGCTGAATGGGATTTATCCAATGTTGATCACTGGGACTGCTGCAAAGTGCAATCAGTGATTGATATTACTTACAATGTGATGCACAATACGCACATAGAGGTGGCAACTCAGGGCCGGCTCTAGGGGTGTTCGACCAGTGCAGTCGAACAGGGGCGCCACCTATAGAGGGCGCACCCCTTCCCAACATCCTGATTTCAGCGGAACAGTACTGTCCCGCTGTTCCACCCATGGGCCAAAGTGGCCCGTGGGTGGTCAAATCAGGAGGTTGGGGACCCCCACCGCCGCAGCTGTGCGGCGGTGCCGGACCCCCGGAGTGTGAATGGATGCAGCGCGCGCATGCATCCATTCACTGACGGGAGAGGGTTGGGGGAAGCCCAGCCAGTGATGGAGGTCTGGGCTTTACCCCCAGCCTGATGTTATTTGGAGGCGTGCCATGCGGGCACGTCTCCAAATAACATCACTTAGGGGGCGTGGCCTATGGTAATGAGGCTTCGCCGTGCACAATAGCAGGGCGCAGCGTTCCGGGTCGGCACAGGGTGCTCAGACCCCTGGAGCCGGCCCTGCGGAAACTAGTGCTAATTATGAGCATCTTTAGTTTTTTTCTGCTTAAGCAGCATATTATTTTTTTAAATTTACCATAAAATGTTGCAAATCTGTGGTAATCAAAACATTTGCTAAAAAGTATAATGTAAAGGTGCACAAATCATAATGTTGTATATTAAAATATAGCCTTTATTAATTACATATAAAATTAATGATTCAAAAAGAACAGTGAAATATTTATTTTTATTTGTTAATAAAATCTGTGTTGAAGATTGTGTGTTCTTTAAATAAGGGATTAGTGGTTTAGTGTGCCAATATATATGTAAATGCACAATTTTCCTATTTAATCCTGTCTGGATCTTTCATATTATATTTGGCAACTATTTGAGACCACTGTTCAACAATAAACAATGGCCCTCATTCAGAGCCACTCGCTAGCGGTAGTACGCTCGTTCCGAGCGATGTTCGCACATCTGCGCATGCGTACGGATCGTTATACACATGCGCGAACCAGTCAGTGCGGCCGAAATTCATGTGCTCGCAATATAGCGAATGCCTGCTATTATGAGTGACAGAATGAGGCGTATGTGGGTGGTAACAGGGGAAGGTGCTTGAAAACGGGGAGTGGAGATCCGAACGCAGGCGTGCTTAAAGGTCAAAACGGGCGTTTTATGGGTGTGCATAATTAATACAGCAGCGTCATTGACCACGTCACTGGGTTATTTTATAGCCAGAACTGCTCGCAAGATTGTGGTAGGAAAAACCAACCACAAGAATAGCGAGCAGTTCATACGCTGGTCGATGTACTCGATTAATCTAAGAAATAGCGGACATGACGTATTGTGCAAGCGGCCAGGGGGCGTTTTTAACAAATAAACGAGCGTATGTTTTGCTCGCTCGTTCAGACTTAGAGGCGTGAACAGACTGCAATTTGCGAACGGATCATTTGAATAGCCACCCCTTGTTTTTGAACGAACGACCGCAAATAGCGAACGGCTCTGAATCAGGCCCAATGTTGCAATATCCTGTGCTAACATTGTATTATATTTTGTAGAACTATCCAACCTCTTAACCTGCTGAAATTATATGCACTTTATTTCCTATACTAAAAGAACAAATATATACTACAAAATATAGATTATTTGTGTCTAATTATCATATTATTATATCTTAGTCAGGAGACAAAATAAACATATATTCCTGAATGATTCTGATTATACTGTATATCCAATTATTTTACTACATGACACACACAATAATATCAGTAACCGTCTGTCTCTCACTAATTCTTTAATGAGCAGTTCCTGACTTAGAGCTGCCTTAATAAATGGAATCAGTATGATTTACCGCCGGCCGCATGGTTCAAATTCCGACAGCGGAAGCCCGGCAGTGAAGATCTCGACAGCTACATATTTTTTCTATTTATTAACCTAACCTCCTCTCCTAACCCTAACCCTCCCTTAGGGGAGCCTAACCTTAACCTCCCCCCCAAGTGCCTAACCTCCCTCCAAGTGCCTAAACCTAAACCCCCCTTCCCTGCAGCCTAACCCTAAGTCTCCCAGGAAGGTGCCTAACCCTAACCTCCCCCGGGGGTGCCTAACCCTAACCCTCCCCTTCCCCTAGAATAACCCCAACCTCCCGAGAGGGTACCTGACCCTAAGTCCCGCCCGGGAGCCCCTAACCCCCCCCCCCCCGCGGCTGTCCGTGGAATGCTTACCTTCGATCAGTAAGTCAGGTGTCGGGCTCCTGGCACAGGTCTAATGACAGGCATCGGGATTTTGACACCTGTCATTAGACAGTTGCTGGGATTAGACCATCGGGGTGCTGACGGTCGGCATTTAGACCGTCGGCATCCCGACTGCATACCTAATAAATATATGCTGGAGCAGAACGACCTTCATAATCAGAAGCTGCGACAGAGTCTGATTAAACAGAATAGCGGATCAAGTTCTCTATTCACTTCACCAGGACCAAATGGTTTGCAATATCTTGTAATTGGACCACTACATTTTGCCAACCATGCTTGATCCCAGGTTTATGTCATACTGTATGTAATGTCTTTTCCATCTAACACAGATCTTAGGGCCTCATTCAGAGGCGGTCGGAGGATGCAAGCGGTCGCTCAGAAACTGGGCAGCTGCTTGCATCCTGACCACCCGTCTCTGTTTCGGTCGTTAGGCTGTGGGTTTACACCCACAGCTCTAACGACCGCTAGGGTGATGGTTGCGATGGTCAGAGACCATCGCAACCATCGGGGCTTACGACGAGACCCTATGGTAGGGTCTCACTTGTCGTAAGCCCCGGAGAGCTTCTGGCTCTGTCAGAGCCGGAAGCTCTCCACTGACATCACTAGTGATGTCAGTGGGGCCTCCCCCAAACGGTAGGCGTTCCCATGGGAACGCCTCCGTTTGGGCTGCCACCCCCCCGGCCCACCTCCCAAACGGGGCGAGCTGTCAATCAACATCGACAGCTCGCCCCCTTTGGAAAGAGACCGCTGTCGGTCGTAGCGGGTCTCACGCATGCGCACAGCTCCCTCGTGCACATGCGCACTTGACAAACATCGAGGCGGCCGTGTGGTCGTAGACCGTATGGCCGCCTCTGAATGAAGGCCTTAGTGTTTTCAACTTCTCTGATTTTTTTTATATTTATATTAACACTGTAATCAATCAATCAATCAATCAATGATTTACCTGGCTTCTGTAGCATTGTATAGTTTATATTAAACTGCCATGCTGTCTGCCACTGCAGTGCCACAATGTTTAGTAGAAGTGCTATACTCTTTTGTAAACTGCCATGTGTCTGTGCCGCTGCTCTGTTGCTAAGTTTAGCCAAGAAGAAGGATAGGTTCCGAACAGGACATTCAATTACAATGTGTAGTACTCTAGTTGTGTAGAGAAACCAGTGATAGATGGATATTACGTCCCTATCTGGGAAAAACAAGCAACAACTGTGTGACCCCGCCTTCCCCTTTTCCTAAATTCGTAACCAGCCCTGGGCCTTTTTGCCTGGTCTGGTACAAATAAATCGGGGGAAAGCCGTCGTGGGAGTGTTGTGGGTGTGTCATGGGAGTGCAGTGGGTGTGTCATGGGAGTGTAGTGGGTGTGTCATGGGAGTGTCATGACTGTGTAGCCCAACTTCTGTGCTTGCTTGAGGAGTAGATGCTACTCCTGTTTCAAATGAGTCATTTGCACCCAGCATGGGATGGGTGCAGACAAAAAAATAGCGGGCATAGCTGGGTACTCGCATAGATGCACTGTTATTGGCATTAGTATAAAATAATAGGTATGTGGATGCAAAAGTGGCCAAGGATGCGTCCGATGCATCCAACTCACAGTCATGCCTTTTGCTCATTACAACAATATAAGAGCAATAATAATGATATAAAAGAACAGAATGATACTGTACAGTACTTGTAATTATGAGGCTCACTAACCATTTCTACTAGTGACAGATATAGGAACATTCCTGCTGTGATAGCAAATATCCAGATCTGCACATCAGGGTTGGCTGACACCGAAAGGCCAATGTAGAGACCGGCGAAGGCTGTTAAAGCACTTATAAAGTTCATCAGAAAGGCAATTTTTGCTGTAAGTCCAGTGTTCAAAAGCACTGCAAAGTCACCTAGAGGATAAAAACAAATATAATTATAAAAGGCAACTCAATCATTTTCTAACATCACAAATATAACATTTTCCATACACTTATAAATGTATTTTAAAATGAGAAGTTTAAAGCACACAGGAGTCAATCCAATTAGGTGCGGATTGTGAGTTTGTTTCTTGAAACTCGCAGACTTCGCATCGAAGCGCGCTCCTGAGAATTCTCCAATCCAAATAAAAATGCCTATTTGCACTACTCGCAGCGGAGGGGTGCGAATTGACTGCCAAATGAGATTTGAGAGAAATGCATGAAAAAGTGAGGAGACCATCCTGGACCCCCCCAAAATGGATAATTTTGTTAGCAGGACCGTATAGAAGGCTGTTTGTGGGCATTAGGAAGGTACTGTAGGTTTTTAATTGGTGCCAAATGGCTGATTTGTATTTTTTTTTAAATGCAAGAAAATGATAAAAAAAAAACTTTTTTGTTTAATCTCAAACGAATTAAACGAAATATGCAAAAAAAGTAGGGGAAAAAAAGGTGATTTGGGGGTACTTTGAGGGCACCTTGAAAAATTGAAAGAAAAACAAAAGCAAAAACAAAAAACTATTATTTATCAATTTAAAAAATATTGCAATTAAATTTGGGGAGCCTAAACTAACGAAAAAGTTGATTTTGGGGTAATTTGAGGACAATTTTTTTTTTTACCCCAAAAAATGACATGTAATTATTGGACATTAGGGGGGGTGTCCAAGGGGTTCAGTACAGTGTCCCGACATTTTAACCTTAAAATAAAGATTTTCCTTTCCATCTCTCTGTGAATGGATAGATGCAAAATCAGTCTGATTGATTTAGTGCGAGTTGCTAATTGGATTGTAAAATGAATTCGCTATGCGAATTCAAAGAGAAAATAGCAACTCGCACCTCGCAATTTGCACCTAATTGGATTGACCCCATAATGTACAGTTCTGGCTTCTGCTGCCTGTATCGGGCATCCTAGTGATTATGTCTGCAGATTCCGTAGCTCCTCCCAGTAAACTGTGACTACAATGGTTACTATGTGCAGAGAGGCTCAAATCTTTTTAAGGTACAGTAGGGCCCTGGTCATATTGTGGTCTAGGCTCAGGCCCCCCGCCAAAATGGGAAAGTAATTGAAAAGTTGAACATTTTGCTTATTTTACATTGTAAATGCACATAACATGATTACACTACTGTATGATATACAGTGCAGTCATATATGTATTATATACAGTACAGTCATATGTATTAAATGCCTGATTCTGAGTTGCAGGCAGGACTTAATGCAGACGCATCTAGCAGTTGTAGCTAACTGCGCATGCACTGTAACGAACATACACATCTTTGCGTATTACAGAGTCAGATGAATATCAGCTATTTCTCTCTGTCTGTGAAATGGGCATTTCTGGATGTCAACTGGGAGCAACTGGCCAGTGGTATCCCTCCCTGTGGTGTCACCCTGTGTGAGGAGGGACGATAAGCACACAGCGTAGCCGCGTGCTGCCGAAAAGGGTGTGTGGCCTCGCGGACAGGGGTGTGACATCGCGGATAGAGCGTGGCCACACAGGAAGGGGTGTGGCCTCGTGGCCGAACCCCCGTGGTCCCGTTATTACTGGTGGGCAAGGGGGGTGCGGACTGCCCTATGTGCTGTGCCAGCCGACTCCCTCACAGTTGGCAGGATCCGAGTGCTGCACTTATTATACAGTGCAGCATCCGGCTCCTGTCACTGAGGGGGAGTCTGCACCTTGGTGTCACCCCTCAACGGGTGACACCCAGGTGCGGCCCGCACCCCCATTGTGACGCCACTGCAACTGGCTGCACGCACTGAAAAGAGCCATCAGTTAGGAGTGCGCATGTAGTGAGCATATAGCCACAGTTACACCATAGCCTGAGGCGTGTGTATGTAGAGAGGGACGCGCCTATTTCAGACGGATCTCTTGCACCCAGCATGGGGTAGGTGTAAGTGGCAACAGTTGTGATGACAGCTGCTCTAGCAGATGGAGGGCTGGTGGTGGGACAGTCGCAGAAATCGCAGAATACGGACCGATACTCGACATTAATAATTTTTACATGGTCATTATGTCGACAGAGAAAATGTTCCATATGTTCATTAAATCGACATTCACCATGTCGGCACTGCTGAGGTGTTGACATGGTCACAGCGTTAAAGTTTCATTTGGAATGTTTCCCTAACATTATGAATGCCGACACAGTGAACATCAGTTATATGATTGCATACAGTGGAAGCCCAATGGAACCAGCCCAAAAAATAATAGTATTGCATCACAAATATGTTTGGGGTAATTGAATCAGCCAAGTTTGATCGAAATGAACTGTAAATTAATTTGAACATCTCTAGACATGAATATCAATATCTCCTGTGACTTTTTGCACAGTGACACTATTATAGGGACCTTGGTGGAAGATGTATAAAGCCCAGAGAAACCAATCAGCGTCTGTCATTTATCCAGCACAATATAACAATAAAAAAATTGAGTATCTTATCTGTGCGCTGAAACTGCAGCGTTCCCACTTCACAGGACAAAAAATAGGGGTATCACTATCCCCAATAAATGCAATGAATAAAAAAAGGGGTTTGTACCAGATGTAGGATGGCGCTGGTATATGAAACAAATGAAAATAAAATAGAATAGAAAATAAATAGTTAAATCTTCTGCTGTCTATTCCAGAGAGGGGTTTTCATCAATTTTCACCACTCACAAACAAGATCATATAAAGGAGAGGGAAATAAAACATAGAAGAGAGGTTCATTATCCCAACATATACATGATAACCAAAAGTCCAGAATTTTATATAAAATATTGATTCTCATTGAAAATTTCATGATAATTTGCGTACCCCACTCACAGTCAATGGGGGTAAAGCACAGTCTATTAAATGACAGAAGCTGATTGGTTGCTATGGGCAACTTCTCCACGTTATGTCTTTCCAAGGCTTGATACATCTCTCCTCTAACGTAAAGGTGAATGTACATTGCTACTGTAGGTACACTCCAAGTAATATAATAACACACACCACACATAAACTTGTTACATGCAATAAACACTTTTCCCATGCACAGCAGTAGCACACGCAGGGGGGTATCTGAGCACCCAGAAACCCCCCCTGACAAACCAATTTTTTTTATTTCAGAGATGGAGACAGAGCTCCATCTCCAACCCCTGCTTACTAATGCTGCTCCTTGCAGCTGTGAACGCTGGCCTCTGAAGTGATCGGAGGCTAAAGAAGCCTCCGATCGCTTCAGAGGCCAGCATTCTCAGTGATGCACTGCGCGGGTGACTTCATGACGTCACCTACGATTTGAGGAGCCTGCCCTGCACGCCTGCTGGATCTAGACAGAACCAGTCAGAGCAGAGGCAACAGTGCTGCGGGAGCGGAAGCCAGTGGGAATGGGAGCCAGCATGGTAAGGTAAGTACTGGGCTGGGGGGGCACTACACTAAATGGGCCTGCATATGGGGATTTACTTTAGGGGGCAATGCATAAGGGGACCTACTTTAGGGGGCCCTGCATATGGGGCAAAACTACAGTCGGCACTGCATAAGGGTCACAAATACAGGGGGCACTGCATAAGGGTCACAAATACAGGGGAACTGGATAAGGGTCAATACTACAATGGGTACTGGATAAGGGGCACAAATACAGGGGGGACTAGATAAGGGGCACAAATACAGGGGGCACTGCATAAGGGGCACAAATACAGGGGGCACTGCATAAGGGTCACAAATACAGGGGAACTGGATAAGGGTCAATACTACAGGGGGTACTGGATAAGGGGCACAAATACAGGGGGGACTAGATAAGGGGCAAAACTACAGGGGGGCACTGCATAAGGGGAACATATACAGGGGGCACTGCATATGGGACACAACTACAGGTGGCACAGCATAGTAAGCACTATTGCCTGAGAGCCAGTGGGGGGTGGGGGGGTTCAGCCTGAGAGCTGGGTGGATGATGCCTGCATTCATGCTGCTGGGGGCAGGGTGGAGCTGTTGAGATAACTCGGGGGGGGGTGAGGGTAGCAGGAGTGACACATGAGGGGCCGCTGCAGTGGCATGGGGGGGCTGCAATGCAACATGAGGGCCGGAATGGCAAGGGAGGGGGCTGGAGTGACACATGGAGGAGCTGAAGTATGTGAAGTATTATAGGAATCTTGCTTTTTCAATGCATTTTATGTGGTTCTGGATTTCAAAATGTATTTTATGTGGCTGTGGCTTTTTCAATGTATTTTATGCTGAAGTGGCTTTTTCAGTGTATTTTATCTGGATCTGGCTTGTTTCAGTATATTTTATGTGGACCTGTATTTTCAATGTGCTGGGCTCGCCTAGCATGACTAAAAACGAGGGTGCGTCTCACATTTATTTATTTATAAATAATATGGACCCCCCCCTCTAAAAATCCTGCATTTGCCCCTGCACAGTGTCCTGTTTAAAAGTACAAAAAAAAATACACATCCACATGGCCCATTTTCAAATCCTTATCCAGATCCAATTCTTGGTAGTTTGGGCTGGGTGACACTATGGGGCCTATTCATCAACACTAAAATAACGGTTTTAAGGACAATTTCCTTAATTACCATTATTTTAGTATTCATGAAGGCACTTAACCAGGAGATATCACTGATGCCTGGTTAAATCCGCCTGCGTTCATTTCCACACTCCCCATACATTAGTACATTAGTATGGGGATATAGAAATTATGCTATTCATTAAATTCTGAAAATTATGTATTTCGGAATTTGATGGTGTTACTATCCGCCACTCTGAGGTGGTGTACAGCGGATTACACTTAGCTACTGTCAGCTGGGCAGGTCCTCCTCAGCTCCCTCCGTATATCTCCATGGTCCCTCCTCCAGGCTCCGTGTTCTCCCGGCAGAACACAGTAGAGTTTAGAAAAAAAAATAATTTGTTTTTTTTCTAAACTTTACTGTGTTCTGCCGGGAGAACACAGTGTCAGAACAGCAGCCAGAGCTGGAGGTGGCTGCAGCGACCAGGTAAGTGGTAGACACGGATGTGAGCGGAGGGGTGGAGGAGGACACACACACAATTACCGCAGCTGTAGGCAGTGCTGCCCGTGCGCCGCTTTTACGGATGTAACAGCGCATGCCTAGCACTGATTACAGCTGCGGTAAGTTAGTGTAGAGAGGGAAACATATCTATTTCCCAAAAAGCTGTCATCGCAAAAATGACAGCTTTTCGGAATAGATAGTTATAGGGAGGAGGAATGATGAATTCCTCCAGTAATTAGGTAGAACTCCATGTGAGTTCTAAACCTAATTACCTCCATCCAATTTTCAGTAATGATGAATAGGCCCCTCTAACTGATAGCCATTGTGAATACCACCTGGCTGGTCAATACAGGTTGGATGTGTAAACCACAACAGGACCCTCTAACATAGATGCTACCACTGCCATCTGACAGGAGGTATATATAATGTCACTCTAGGCTAGTGCAGTGTTTGCCTTTATTTACTGTGCCTGCTGAGCCCTGCAGGTAACACATATTTATTGAAACAAATTCGATCAAGCACCGGAGAATGTGGAATATTCTGTGAGCTCTATTAACGTACTGTATATTTATAACAATCGTAGTTTATTTTTAGTTATCCTACTTCCAGGAATTAGTAAATGTATTAAATAGTTGTTGGTATTCAAGCAACAATTATAAATATTACATATTCCTGTACTAGGGCGGTGCTATCAATCACTCTACATGTTACACATATTTATAAACAAGAAAGAGAGAAAGAAAGGTGGAGTATTTTCATATGGTGCACTCTTAGTCACTCCTATGTTCCGCAAATTATCATGATAATTCAATAACTATTAAAATATGAAATCTTTATTTGTATCATATTAAAACATATTTATAAGGGACACCAACACGGCGAAATATAAAAACAGTACTAACAGATCCCCTTTGAGCAAGAGTATCTGGATACAGGCAACAAACGTTGCAACAATACTATATAACCTGTCGTTATCCCCCTGTTACAACAGTAATTTATTTGAGATACAGGTGGATGCAGTTTATGTAGAAGCACTATCAAGCACGATACTGTAGATATCAACTAGTAGGGAAGAATAGACCTTATCTGTATAAGTTATTATAAATATGGTGTTTAGAGAATAATTGAAATTTTAGAAAGTGTTCTGATTATACAACACAAGGTCTTTATAAATAAAGATACACGAACTGAGAGATCTAACAATTTAATATAATATAATAAAGATAACATACAACAGCAGTAACTGGACAATTTTTTAATTCACATAGTTCATTGATATCATTCACAATACTACTATCTATATTCCTGTGTAGGAATATTTCTACTGTTTTTATATTTCGCCGTGTTGGTGTCCCTTATAAATATGTTTTAATATGATGCAAATACAGATTTAATATTTTAATAGTTATTGAATTATCATGATAATTTGTGGAACACCTGAGTAACACATATTTGTAATGTAAGATAAATACATACATACCCATTTCATGGGGGATCTCATGACATAGAATGGCTATAGTCGTTGCTACACCAGTTTCGGTTGAAGAGGAGAATGCAGAACCAATCACCATCCCATCAGCAAAGTTATGTAGGCTGTCTCCCACTAAGATCATAATGGCTAACAAGGTGATTCCTTTATCTACAAAATAGTAACATGGCATTTATTGGTATTTACATTATCTATAGTTTAGTGCTTTATTTTATTTTTACATTAGTCTGTATAGCATATTTTACTTTCCAATGTTTTTATACTATTGCTCAGCTCTGGGTAAGGCAATACCAGGGAGGAATATCCTCTCTGAGTGGTTGTTTTACTTGTTTTAATTTAAAGCTTAATTTGGTTTTTAACAATACAAAACAAATCTATATATATATATATATATATATATATATAAATATATATTAGTTAATAAACAAATAAATTTTTTATCATTGTTAAATGCATAATAGCATAACATTCATCACTGTTAGTGAGTATAACTACAAAGGATAATTTGGGCGCTAATGGATCCCCCGGGGCTATCCAATTAGCCCCACAATGCCGGAAGTTATCGTGGATTCTTTTCAGGCCCTACAAGGTCCTGAGAAAAAAATCCCAAATTTGTTGCCATGGGTAACTTCTACACTGGCACACTTCTCCACTCTTTTCACTGCTTCATACATCTACCCCAAAGAACCAACCAATCAGCTATTAACTGTGATTTTTTCAAACACATCCTGTAAAGTGACGGTTGGTTGGTTGGTGCATTATCTCCATCCACTGTATCTCTCTCCAAGGCTTAGTACATCTACCCCTTAATATAAAATTGAAATCTATATAGCAGTCATAGAAGGTCTGTCCCTGCTCCATTGCAGCAGTTGGAGGGGTTGCTGTGGCATGCGTAGGTGAGATGGGGAGAGAGGGGAACTCTGCTCTGCTGGCACAGGGTAAGTTGTACAGCAGTCTGGAGGCAGTGGGCTGGATTGGCCCAGCATATGTCTGGTCCAAATTACTAGCTCTACATACTGCAGATGCAGGTTTTATTAATAACTCGCTGACGTCCTTCTTTAAATTATGTACTAACATGCTGATGTGAACACAATAAGATGTGATAAGGAGGGAAGGGTATACAGGTTTTCTCCGTGCCCTCTATGCACTTACGTTTTTTCCTTACTCTCCGACTGACTGGTGCAATATCTGCTATAGCTCCATCAGAATGTTCACAATCTTCAGGACTTCTCTAGGAAAATAGAATGAATATTGAACTTGTATAACAGACAACATTTGATTGCCAGTTAATTATATGCAGAACCGATGGTGTTGATTGGTGTCAGCGGTGTGCGATGGAGGCCAGTCTATTGGTTTATTATCTGGCAGATAACAGGATGCATAGTAAGACTGGATTGTTGCAGGTATGCACATATAACTGGTACAAAGAGATCCAGTCAGGAGCATGAGGGGTTAATGCAGGTATTGCGTGTTTTAGGGTAGCACAAACCTGTATTATACATTTAGTAGTGGCAGTGGCCCTTTTAAGCTGCCCATACACTGTACGATATAGCAGCCGATCCGATGGAATGGTACGATAACGCTGCTATATCGTACCGTGTGTGGGCATGACATCGGACAGTGCGCGCTCCCGTGGGGTCGTACATCACACCTCCAGATCTTACTGCATGTTCACTTGATCTGGGGATGCGATTTACAATCCCATGCAGCGCTATGCGAGTGTGGGAGGGTGGTGCCAGCATATCAGGCGGTCGGGCAGCGGATCGCTCTGGCTGTGCGGGCCGCCCGATATGTCGGCCATCGGATCGGCCGTCACGTCGCAAGGTGCATATCGCACCGTGTATGGGCAGCTTAAGAGTAAGGGGTGGTGACACAGTGGCACTGATGGTACCTCCGCTGTATGAACCTGTATCTGGTGTAGTGAGGCGCTAAGGGGCACATTCTATCTCAATGGATGATGGAGAGAGAAGACGCGCAGATAGGCCATGCATGCGCAGTAGCGCAATTGGCTTGGAGGTCGCTATGCTATGTCAGAGCACCTCCATCTTAGGTACGGAGTCCAGGACCCAGCAGCAGAAGGAGAGACAGCACAGAGAGCACTACACTCCAAAACAAAAATCCCCCCCCCCAGCTCCCCTGCGCTTGTGGAGTATTTTTACAGCTCTGAGTCTGTTTGGGTCTTTACCAGATTTGCAAATCTGGTAATTGTAATGAACACTATTCTTGAATATTGTAGCAATTACCAAATCCTTCCACAGACTTTTGATAGGAGGAAATACCAGAGGCTTCTTTTTAGACCCTTTAAAGCTGGGCATACACGTCCAGATAAAATGCCTGTCAGACCAACAGACATTTTATCTGGCAACCTGCCAGCCGCAGATGTCCGCGGCATACACTGTGAGATATTTAACAGTGTATTAGCCCGACATCTGCGCTCCGGCTCTGAAGACAACTCAATCCACAAGGGTTTGTTAAGGTATAACTATTATTTTGTTGATCAATGGTAAGAATTCCTGAAATAAATACATTTTGATTCCATAATGTAAGAAAATAAATTGTGAAATATTCCATATGGGGTAAATATATTTATAGCCACTGTACAGTATGTACATGAGATTTAACATGTTAGCTAAGTTTTTCTGGTCAATAATGACAAATGCTGGTAGGCTTTTTTTCCGTTGTGAAAAGACCTGGCTGTTAATGTTAAAGAGGTCTGGAGTGCGAGGAGTAGTTACACAGTTAGCCCTTAGTCCTGTATGTATTAGTTTTTGCTTTACCCCAGGATCTGCCCAAGCACACCAAGCATGCAAATCACAGCCTTCAGCATCATCTGATATTTCTCTCCCCCGATCATTAGAACAATTGAATTATTGCAATGGCACTATAATAGGGCAAATATACAATATGTACAGTAAATACACATATACAAATACAGACTGCAATGGAACTATAATAGGGCAAATATACAATATGTACAGTAAATATATGATAGGGCATACATAGAATAATATACTGTCATGGCACTATGATAGGGCCCACGTAGAATTACATACTGCAATGGCACTATGATAGAGCACACATAGAATAATATACTGTTATGGCACTATGATAGGGCACACATAGAATTATATACTGCAATGACAGTATGATAGGGCACACGTAGAATGATATACTGCAATGGCACTATGATATGGCACACATAGAATTATATGCTGCAATGGCACTATGATAGGGCACATTGTAGAATTATATACTGCCATGGCACTATCATGGGGCATACATAGAATTATATGCTGCAATGGCACTATGATAGCGCACACATAGAAAAATATACTGCAATGGCACTATAATAGAGCACACAGAGAATTATATACTGCAATGGCACTATGATAGGGCCCACATAGAATAATATACTGCAATGACACTATGATAGGGCACATTGTATAATTATATACTGCCATGGCACTATGATAGGGCACACATAGAATAATATACTGCAATGGAACAATGATAGGGCACACATAGAATAATACACTGCAATGGCACTATGATAGGGCACACATAGAATAATGTGCTGCAATGGCACTATGATAGGGCATACATAGAATTATATTCTGCCATGGCACTATGATAGAGCACACATAGAATAATATACTGCAATGGTACTATGATAGGGCACACATAGAATTATATACTGCAATGGCACTATGATAGGGCACACATAGCATTATATACTGCAATGGCACTATGATAGGGCACATTGTAGAATAATATACTGCCATGGCACTATGATAGGGCATGCATAGAATAATATACTGCAATGGCACTATGATAGGGCACACATATAATAATGTACTGCAATGGCACTATGATAGAGCACACATAGAATTATATACTGCAATGGCACTATGATAGGGCACATTGTAGAATAATATACTGCCATGGCACTATGATAGGGCATGCATAGAATAATATACTGCAATGGCACTATGATAGGGCACACATATAATAATGTACTGCAATGGCACTATGATAGGGCACACATAGAATAATATACTGCAATGGCACTATGATAGAGCACACATAGAATTATATACTGCAATGGCACTATGATAGGGCACACATAGAATAAAATACTGCAATGGCACTATGATAGGACCCACATAGAATTATATACTGCAATGGCACTATGATAGGGCACACATAGAATAATACACTACAATGGCACTATGATAGGGCACACATAGAATTATATGATGCAATGGCACTATGATAGGGCACACAGAATAATATACTGCAATGGCACTATGATAGGGCACACATAGAATTATATACTGCAATGGTACTATGATAGGGCACACATAGAATTATATACTGCAATGGCACTATGATAGGGCACACATAGAATAATATACTGCAATGGCACTATGATAGGGCACACATAGAATAATATACTGCAATGGCACTATGATAGGGCACACACAGAATAATATACTGCAATGGCACTATGATAGGGCACACATAGAATTATATACTGTAATGGCACTATGATAGGGCACACATAGAATTATATGATGCAATGGCACTATGATAGGGCACACAGAATAATATACTGCAATGGCACTATGATAGGGCACACATAGAATTATATACTGCAATGGTACTATGATAGGGCACACATAGAATTATATACTGCAATGGCACTATGATAGGGCACACATAGAATAATATACTGCAATGGCACTATGATAGGGCACACATAGAATAATATACTGCAATGGCACTATGATAGGGCACACACAGAATAATATACTGCAATGGCACTATGATAGGGCACACATAGAATTATATACTGTAATGGCACTATGATAGGGCACACATAGAATTATATGATGCAATGGCACTATGATAGGGCACACAGAATAATATACTGCAATGGCACTATGATAGGGCACACATAGAATTATATACTGCAATGGCACTATGATAGGGCACACAGAATAATATACTGCAATGGCACTATGATAGGGCACACATAGAATAAAATACTGCAATGGCACTATGATAGGACCCACATAGAATTATATACTGCAATGGCACTATGATAGGGCACACATAGAATAATACACTACAATGGCACTATGATAGGGCACACATAGAATTATATGATGCAATGGCACTATGATAGGGCACACAGAATAATATACTGCAATGGCACTATGATAGGGCACACATAGAATTATATACTGCAATGGTACTATGATAGGGCACACATAGAATTATATACTGCAATGGCACTATGATAGGGCACACATAGAATAATATACTGCAATGGCACTATGATAGGGCACACATAGAATAATATACTGCAATGGCACTATGATAGGGCACACACAGAATAATATACTGCAATGGCACTATGATAGGGCACACATAGAATTATATACTGTAATGGCACTATGATAGGGCACACATAGAATTATATGATGCAATGGCACTATGATAGGGCACACAGAATAATATACTGCAATGGCACTATGATAGGGCACACATAGAATTATATACTGCAATGGCACTATGATAGGGCACACATAGAATAATACACTACAATGGCACTATGATAGGGCACACATAGAATTATATGATGCAATGGCACTATGATAGGGCACACAGAATAATATACTGCAATGGCACTATGATAGGGCACACATAGAATTATATACTGCAATGGTACTATGATAGGGCACACATAGAATTATATACTGCAATGGCACTATGATAGGGCACACATAGAATAATATACTGCAATGGCACTATGATAGGGCACACATAGAATAATATACTGCAATGGCACTATGATAGGGCACACACAGAATAATATACTGCAATGGCACTATGATAGGGCACACATAGAATTATATACTGTAATGGCACTATGATAGGGCACACATAGAATTATATGATGCAATGGCACTATGATAGGGCACACAGAATAATATACTGCAATGGCACTATGATAGGGCACACATAGAATTATATACTGTAATGGCACTATGATAGGGCACACAGAATAATATACTGCAATGGCACTATGATAGGGCACACATAGAATAAAATACTGCAATGGCACTATGATAGGACCCACATAGAATTATATACTGCAATGCCACTATGATAGGGCACACATAGAATTATATACTGCAATGGCACTATGATAGGGCACACATAGAATTATATACTGCAATGGCAGTATGATAGGGCACACATAGAATAATACACTGCAATGGCACTATGATAGGGCACACATAGAATAATGTGCTGCAATGGCACTATGATAGGGCATACATAGAATTATATTCTGCCATGGCACTATGATAGAGCACACATAGAATAATATACTGCAATGGTACTATGATAGGGCACACATAGAATTATATACTGCAATGGCACTATGATAGGGCACACATAGCATTATATACTGCAATGGCACTATGATAGGGCACATTGTAGAATAATATACTGCCATGGCACTATGATAGGGCATGCATAGAATAATATACTGCAATGGCACTATGATAGGGCACACATATAATAATGTACTGCAATGGCACTATGATAGAGCACACATAGAATTATATACTGCAATGGCACTATGATAGGGCACATTGTAGAATAATATACTGCCATGGCACTATGATAGGGCATGCATAGAATAATATACTGCAATGGCACTATGATAGGGCACACATATAATAATGTACTGCAATGGCACTATGATAGGGCACACATAGAATAATATACTGCAATGGCACTATGATAGAGCACACATAGAATTATATACTGCAATGGCACTATGATAGGGCACACATAGAATAAAATACTGCAATGGCACTATGATAGGACCCACATAGAATTATATACTGCAATGGCACTATGATAGGGCACACATAGAATAATACACTACAATGGCACTATGATAGGGCACACATAGAATTATATGATGCAATGGCACTATGATAGGGCACACAGAATAATATACTGCAATGGCACTATGATAGGGCACACATAGAATTATATACTGCAATGGTACTATGATAGGGCACACATAGAATTATATACTGCAATGGCACTATGATAGGGCACACATAGAATAATATACTGCAATGGCACTATGATAGGGCACACATAGAATAATATACTGCAATGGCACTATGATAGGGCACACACAGAATTATATGATGCAATGGCACTATGATAGGGCACACAGAATAATATACTGCAATGGCACTATGATAGGGCACACATAGAATAATATACTGCAATGGCACTATGATAGGGCACACATAGAATTATATACTGTAATGGCACTATGATAGGGCACACATAGAATTATATGATGCAATGGCACTATGATAGGGCACACAGAATAATATACTGCAATGGCACTATGATAGGGCACACATAGAATTATATACTGCAATGGTACTATGATAGGGCACACATAGAATAATATACTGCAATGGCACTATGATAGGGCACACATAGAATAATATACTGCAATGGCACTATGATAGGGCACACACAGAATAATATACTGCAATGGCACTATGATAGGGCACACATAGAATTATATACTGTAATGGCACTATGATAGGGCACACATAGAATTATATGATGCAATGGCACTATGATAGGGCACACAGAATAATATACTGCAATGGCACTATGATAGGGCACACATAGAATTATATACTGCAATGGCACTATGATAGGGCACACAGAATAATATACTGCAATGGCACTATGATAGGGCACACATAGAATAAAATACTGCAATGGCACTATGATAGGACCCACATAGAATTATATACTGCAATGGCACTATGATAGGGCACACATAGAATAATACACTACAATGGCACTATGATAGGGCACACATAGAATTATATGATGCAATGGCACTATGATAGGGCACACAGAATAATATACTGCAATGGCACTATGATAGGGCACACATAGAATTATATACTGCAATGGTACTATGATAGGGCACACATAGAATTATATGATGCAATGGCACTATGATAGGGCACACATAGAATTATATACTGCAATGGCACTATGATAGGGCACACATAGAATTATATACTGCAATGGCAGTATGATAGGGCACACATAGAATAATACACTGCAATGGCACTATGATAGGGCACACATAGAATAATGTGCTGCAATGGCACTATGATAGGGCATACATAGAATTATATTCTGCCATGGCACTATGATAGAGCACACATAGAATAATATACTGCAATGGTACTATGATAGGGCACACATAGAATTATATACTGCAATGGCACTATGATAGGGCACACATAGCATTATATACTGCAATGGCACTATGATAGGGCACATTGTAGAATAATATACTGCCATGGCACTATGATAGGGCATGCATAGAATAATATACTGCAATGGCACTATGATAGGGCACACATATAATAATGTACTGCAATGGCACTATGATAGAGCACACATAGAATTATATACTGCAATGGCACTATGATAGGGCACATTGTAGAATAATATACTGCCATGGCACTATGATAGGGCATGCATAGAATAATATACTGCAATGGCACTATGATAGGGCACACATATAATAATGTACTGCAATGGCACTATGATAGGGCACACATAGAATAATATACTGCAATGGCACTATGATAGAGCACACATAGAATTATATACTGCAATGGCACTATGATAGGGCACACATAGAATAAAATACTGCAATGGCACTATGATAGGACCCACATAGAATTATATACTGCAATGGCACTATGATAGGGCACACATAGAATAATACACTACAATGGCACTATGATAGGGCACACATAGAATTATATGATGCAATGGCACTATGATAGGGCACACAGAATAATATACTGCAATGGCACTATGATAGGGCACACATAGAATTATATACTGCAATGGTACTATGATAGGGCACACATAGAATTATATACTGCAATGGCACTATGATAGGGCACACATAGAATAATATACTGCAATGGCACTATGATAGGGCACACATAGAATAATATACTGCAATGGCACTATGATAGGGCACACACAGAATTATATGATGCAATGGCACTATGATAGGGCACACAGAATAATATACTGCAATGGCACTATGATAGGGCACACATAGAATAATATACTGCAATGGCACTATGATAGGGCACACATAGAATTATATACTGTAATGGCACTATGATAGGGCACACATAGAATTATATGATGCAATGGCACTATGATAGGGCACACAGAATAATATACTGCAATGGCACTATGATAGGGCACACATAGAATTATATACTGCAATGGTACTATGATAGGGCACACATAGAATAATATACTGCAATGGCACTATGATAGGGCACACATAGAATAATATACTGCAATGGCACTATGATAGGGCACACACAGAATAATATACTGCAATGGCACTATGATAGGGCACACATAGAATTATATACTGTAATGGCACTATGATAGGGCACACATAGAATTATATGATGCAATGGCACTATGATAGGGCACACAGAATAATATACTGCAATGGCACTATGATAGGGCACACATAGAATTATATACTGCAATGGCACTATGATAGGGCACACAGAATAATATACTGCAATGGCACTATGATAGGGCACACATAGAATAAAATACTGCAATGGCACTATGATAGGACCCACATAGAATTATATACTGCAATGGCACTATGATAGGGCACACATAGAATAATACACTACAATGGCACTATGATAGGGCACACATAGAATTATATGATGCAATGGCACTATGATAGGGCACACAGAATAATATACTGCAATGGCACTATGATAGGGCACACATAGAATTATATACTGCAATGGTACTATGATAGGGCACACATAGAATTATATACTGCAATGGCACTATGATAGGGCACACATAGAATAATATACTGCAATGGCACTATGATAGGGCACACATAGAATAATATACTGCAATGGCACTATGATAGGGCACACACAGAATAATATACTGCAATGGCACTATGATAGGGCACACATAGAATTATATACTGTAATGGCACTATGATAGGGCACACATAGAATTATATGATGCAATGGCACTATGATAGGGCACACAGAATAATATACTGCAATGGCACTATGATAGGGCACACATAGAATTATATACTGCAATGGCACTATGATAGGGCACACATAGAATAATACACTACAATGGCACTATGATAGGGCACACATAGAATTATATGATGCAATGGCACTATGATAGAGCACACAGAATAATATACTGCAATGGCACTATGATAGGGCACACATAGAATTATATACTGCAATGGTACTATGATAGGGCACACATAGAATTATATACTGCAATGGCACTATGATAGGGCACACATAGAATAATATACTGCAATGGCACTATGATAGGGCACACATAGAATAATATACTGCAATGGCACTATGATAGGGCACACACAGAATAATATACTGCAATGGCACTATGATAGGGCACACATAGAATTATATACTGTAATGGCACTATGATAGGGCACACATAGAATTATATGATGCAATGGCACTATGATAGGGCACACAGAATAATATACTGCAATGGCACTATGATAGGGCACACATAGAATTATATACTGTAATGGCACTATGATAGGGCACACAGAATAATATACTGCAATGGCACTATGATAGGGCACACATAGAATAAAATACTGCAATGGCACTATGATAGGACCCACATAGAATTATATACTGCAATGCCACTATGATAGGGCACACATAGAATAATACACTACAATGGCACTATGATAGGGCACACATAGAATTATATGATGCAATGGCACTATGATAGGGCACACAGAATAATATACTGCAATGGCACTATGATAGGGCACACATAGAATTATATACTGCAATGGTACTATGATAGGGCACACATAGAATTATATACTGCAATGGCACTATGATAGGGCACACATAGAATAATATACTGCAATGGCACTATGATAGGGCACACATAGAATAATATACTGCAATGGCACTATGATAGGGCACACATAGCATTATATACTGCAATGGCACTATGATAGGGCACATTGTAGAATAATATACTGCCATGGCACTATGATAGGGCATGCATAGAATAATATACTGCAATGGCACTATGATAGGGCACACATATAATAATGTACTGCAATGGCACTATGATAGGGCACACATATAATAATATACTGCAATGGCACTATGATAGAGCACACATAGAATTATATACTGCAATGGCACTATGATAGGGCACACATAGAATAAAATACTGCAATGGCACTATGATAGGACCCACATAGAATTATATACTGCAATGGCACTATGATAGGGCACACATAGAATAATACACTACAATGGCACTATGATAGGGCACACATAGAATTATATGATGCAATGGCACTATGATAGGGCACACAGAATAATATACTGCAATGGCACTATGATAGGGCACACATAGAATTATATACTGCAATGGTACTATGATAGGGCACACATAGAATTATATACTGCAATGGCACTATGATAGGGCACACATAGAATAATATACTGCAATGGCACTATGATAGGGCACACATAGAATAATATACTGCAATGGCACTATGATAGGGCACACACAGAATAATATACTGCAATGGCACTATGATAGGGCACACATAGAATTATATACTGTAATGGCACTATGATAGGGCACACATAGAATTATATGATGCAATGGCACTATGATAGGGCACACAGAATAATATACTGCAATGGCACTATGATAGGGCACACATAGAATTATATACTGCAATGGCACTATGATAGGGCACACATAGAATAATACACTACAATGGCACTATGATAGGGCACACATAGAATTATATGATGCAATGGCACTATGATAGAGCACACAGAATAATATACTGCAATGGCACTATGATAGGGCACACATAGAATTATATACTGCAATGGTACTATGATAGGGCACACATAGAATTATATACTGCAATGGCACTATGATAGGGCACACATAGAATAATATACTGCAATGGCACTATGATAGGGCACACATAGAATAATATACTGCAATGGCACTATGATAGGGCACACACAGAATAATATACTGCAATGGCACTATGATAGGGCACACATAGAATTATATACTGTAATGGCACTATGATAGGGCACACATAGAATTATATGATGCAATGGCACTATGATAGGGCACACAGAATAATATACTGCAATGGCACTATGATAGGGCACACATAGAATTATATACTGTAATGGCACTATGATAGGGCACACAGAATAATATACTGCAATGGCACTATGATAGGGCACACATAGAATAAAATACTGCAATGGCACTATGATAGGACCCACATAGAATTATATACTGCAATGCCACTATGATAGGGCACACATAGAATAATACACTACAATGGCACTATGATAGGGCACACATAGAATTATATGATGCAATGGCACTATGATAGGGCACACAGAATAATATACTGCAATGGCACTATGATAGGGCACACATAGAATTATATACTGCAATGGTACTATGATAGGGCACACATAGAATTATATACTGCAATGGCACTATGATAGGGCACACATAGAATAATATACTGCAATGGCACTATGATAGGGCACACATAGAATAATATACTGCAATGGCACTATGATAGGGCACACATAGCATTATATACTGCAATGGCACTATGATAGGGCACATTGTAGAATAATATACTGCCATGGCACTATGATAGGGCATGCATAGAATAATATACTGCAATGGCACTATGATAGGGCACACATATAATAATGTACTGCAATGGCACTATGATAGGGCACACATATAATAATATACTGCAATGGCACTATGATAGAGCACACATAGAATTATATACTGCAATGGCACTATGATAGGGCACACATAGAATAAAATACTGCAATGGCACTATGATAGGACCCACATAGAATTATATACTGCAATGGCACTATGATAGGGCACACATAGAATAATACACTACAATGGCACTATGATAGGGCACACATAGAATTATATGATGCAATGGCACTATGATAGGGCACACAGAATAATATACTGCAATGGCACTATGATAGGGCACACATAGAATTATATACTGCAATGGTACTATGATAGGGCACACATAGAATTATATACTGCAATGGCACTATGATAGGGCACACATAGAATAATATACTGCAATGGCACTATGATAGGGCACACATAGAATAATATACTGCAATGGCACTATGATAGGGCACACACAGAATAATATACTGCAATGGCACTATGATAGGGCACACATAGAATTATATACTGTAATGGCACTATGATAGGGCACACATAGAATTATATGATGCAATGGCACTATGATAGGGCACACAGAATAATATACTGCAATGGCACTATGATAGGGCACACATAGAATTATATACTGCAATGGTACTATGATAGGGCACACATAGAATAATATACTGCAATGGCACTATGATAGGGCACACATAGAATAATATACTGCAATGGCACTATGATAGGGCACACACAGAATAATATACTGCAATGGCACTATGATAGGGCACACATAGAATTATATACTGTAATGGCACTATGATAGGGCACACATAGAATTATATGATGCAATGGCACTATGATAGGGCACACAGAATAATATACTGCAATGGCACTATGATAGGGCACACATAGAATTATATACTGCAATGGCACTATGATAGGGCACACAGAATAATATACTGCAATGGCACTATGATAGGGCACACATAGAATAAAATACTGCAATGGCACTATGATAGGACCCACATAGAATTATATACTGCAATGGCACTATGATAGGGCACACATAGAATAATACACTACAATGGCACTATGATAGGGCACACATAGAATTATATGATGCAATGGCACTATGATAGGGCACACAGAATAATATACTGCAATGGCACTATGATAGGGCACACATAGAATTATATACTGCAATGGTACTATGATAGGGCACACATAGAATAATATACTGCAATGGCACTATGATAGGGCACACACAGAATAATATACTGCAATGGCACTATGATAGGGCACACATAGAATTATATACTGTAATGGCACTATGATAGGGCACACATAGAATTATATGATGCAATGGCACTATGATAGGGCACACAGAATAATATACTGCAATGGCACTATGATAGGGCACACATAGAATTATATACTGCAATGGTACTATGATAGGGCACACATAGAATAATATACTGCAATGGCACTATTATAGGGCACACATAGAATAATATACTGCAATGGCACTATGATAGGGCACACACAGAATAATATACTGCAATGGCACTATGATAGGGCACACATAGAATTATATACTGTAATGGCACTATGATAGGGCACACATAGAATTATATGATGCAATGGCACTATGATAGGGCACACAGAATAATATACTGCAATGGCACTATGATAGGGCACACATAGAATTATATACTGCAATGGCACTATGATAGGGCACACAGAATAATATACTGCAATGGCACTATGATAGGGCACACATAGAATAAAATACTGCAATGGCACTATGATAGGACCCACATAGAATTATATACTGCAATGGCACTATGATAGGGCACACATAGAATAATACACTACAATGGCACTATGATAGGGCACACATAGAATTATATGATGCAATGGCACTATGATAGGGCACACAGAATAATATACTGCAATGGCACTATGATAGGGCACACATAGAATTATATACTGCAATGGTACTATGATAGGGCACACATAGAATTATATACTGCAATGGCACTATGATAGGGCACACATAGAATAATATACTGCAATGGCACTATGATAGGGCACACATAGAATAATATACTGCAATGGCACTATGATAGGGCACACACAGAATAATATACTGCAATGGCACTATGATAGGGCACACATAGAATTATATACTGTAATGGCACTATGATAGGGCACACATAGAATTATATGATGCAATGGCACTATGATAGGGCACACAGAATAATATACTGCAATGGCACTATGATAGGGCACACATAGAATTATATACTGCAATGGCACTATGATAGGGCACACATAGAATAATACACTACAATGGCACTATGATAGGGCACACATAGAATTATATGATGCAATGGCACTATGATAGAGCACACAGAATAATATACTGCAATGGCACTATGATAGGGCACACATAGAATTATATACTGCAATGGTACTATGATAGGGCACACATAGAATTATATACTGCAATGGCACTATGATAGGGCACACATAGAATAATATACTGCAATGGCACTATGATAGGGCACACATAGAATAATATACTGCAATGGCACTATGATAGGGCACACACAGAATAATATACTGCAATGGCACTATGATAGGGCACACATAGAATTATATACTGTAATGGCACTATGATAGGGCACACATAGAATTATATGATGCAATGGCACTATGATAGGGCACACAGAATAATATACTGCAATGGCACTATGATAGGGCACACATAGAATTATATACTGTAATGGCACTATGATAGGGCACACAGAATAATATACTGCAATGGCACTATGATAGGGCACACATAGAATAAAATACTGCAATGGCACTATGGTAGGACCCACATAGAATTATATACTGCAATGCCACTATGATAGGGCACACATAGAATAATACACTACAATGGCACTATGATAGGGCACACATAGAATTATATGATGCAATGGCACTATGATAGGGCACACAGAATAATATACTGCAATGGCACTATGATAGGGCACACATAGAATTATATACTGCAATGGTACTATGATAGGGCACACATAGAATTATATACTGCAATGGCACTATGATAGGGCACACATAGAATAATATACTGCAATGGCACTATGATAGGGCACACATAGAATAAAATACTGCAATGGCACTATGATAGGACCCACATAGAATTATATACTGCAATGGCACTATGATAGGGCACACATAGAATAATACACTACAATGGCACTATGATAGGGCACACATAGAATTATATGATGCAATGGCACTATGATAGGGCACACAGAATAATATACTGCAATGGCACTATGATAGGGCACACATAGAATTATATACTGCAATGGTACTATGATAGGGCACACATAGAATTATATACTGCAATGGCACTATGATAGGGCACACATAGAATAATATACTGCAATGGCACTATGATAGGGCACACATAGAATAATATACTGCAATGGCACTATGATAGGGCACACACAGAATAATATACTGCAATGGCACTATGATAGGGCACACATAGAATTATATACTGTAATGGCACTATGATAGGGCACACATAGAATTATATGATGCAATGGCACTATGATAGGGCACACAGAATAATATACTGCAATGGCACTATGATAGGGCACACATAGAATTATATACTGTAATGGCACTATGATAGGGCACACAGAATAATATACTGCAATGGCACTATGATAGGGCACACATAGAATAAAATACTGCAATGGCACTATGATAGGACCCACATAGAATTATATACTGCAATGGCTCTATGATAGGGCACACATAGAATAATACACTACAATGGCACTTAGATAGGGCACACATAGAATTATATGATGCAATGGCACTATGATAGGGCACACATAGAATTATATACTGCAATGGTACTATGATAGGGCACACATAGAATTATATACTGCAATGGCACTATGATAGGGCACACATAGAATAATATACTGCAATGGCACTATGATAGGGCACACATAGAATAATATACTGCAATGGCACTATGATAGGGCACATAGAATAATATACTGCAATGGCACTATGATAGGGCACACATAGAATAATATACTGCAATGGCACTATGATAGGGCACACACAGAATAATATACTGCAATGGCACTATGATAGGGCACACATAGAATTATATACTGTAATGGCACTATGATAGGGCACACATAGAATTATATACTGTAATGGCACTATGATAGGGCACACATAGAATAATACACTACAATGGCACTATGATAGGGCACACATAGAATTATATGATGCAATGGCACTATGATAGGGCACACAGAATAATATACTGCAATGGCACTATGATAGGGCACACATAGAATTATATACTGCAATGGTACTATGATAGGGCACACATAGAATAATATACTGCAATGGCACTATGATAGGGCACACATAGAATAATATACTGCAATGGCACTATGATAGGGCACACATAGAATAATATACTGCAATGGCACTATGATAATAGGTAGTATTATTATTATTTTTTTAATTATTATTATTATTATTATTATTATTATTATTATTATTATTATTATTATTAATAAAGAGGAACCCAGTAATTGATTTTAATACATATGAAATGTTGAGTATTACTGAGAAGGATAATAGTGAAATAACTGGTGTGTATAAACAGTGAAATATGTCCACCATACTCTCTTTCACCCCTGTGTAGTAGGATGCCATGTTGGGTAAGAGGTGCTGATCTAACTGAGCTATCAGAGAGTGGCATAAATACTCTGTGCTGGTTGGTGGATTCATACAAAGGGCCACAGGACTGTAACTAGGGGAGTGTGAGCAGTGCCGTCCCCCAGATCGCAGGGCCCATCACTAGCACCTGCATGTGGCTGGAACAGTGTCTCATCGGCCTTGTACATAGTAACACAGTGTCAGGAAATTTTAACTCTATAGTTTAACTTATAATGCGCTCATCATATACATTTTTAAATGGAGCTTGTGAAACAACAAAGTGATTACTTCTGCTGCGTAAAGATTAGGCATGTAATAATTATAATAATGATTTGTACATATAATAGTTAAAATAAACCCAGAGTATTCCAAAACCAAGATAAAAAAACCCTCACACAAATACTTTCTACTGTTCAGTTATAATATAAGTAACAATAATAACCAACGTCTTCCTCCCACTGTCACAGTAACAATGTTTAGTGATCTGACTATAGCAATGACTTACCAGCTGAATGGTGGAAGTAGATTTAGCTTTTCTTGACTGATCATTCAAATGGGAGTCCAGCGGCGGGTCATGGGAATGTGTCAGGTGCCCGTTCACTAATGACAGACCCTGCTCAACACATTATTGAATAAGTTTACACTGAACACGTACTACCAAAGTACCCAAAATTATCTAACAGTAGGTAAGATCAGTTATGACAGCAATACATATACTGTACATACAGTTACATATATACACGTGCAGTATAGATATATATATATGTGTGTGTATATACTGTATATAAATTTATGATATATACAGGGGTGTAAAAATTATTAGACTCAACGCGAGTCTTTTACATGTCGTCGTTTTCCTGGCTTACTGGCCACAAACTTAGGCCAGTATTCAATTATCCGCTATAAAAATTATTGTTGTTGCGTGTTAATTTAACGGGCATGCCAGTAATTGCACTCAATGTGTGTATGCGCACTCACGTTTATTGCGCAATTCCATTACAAAATGCTTATTCCGGCATTTGTGCGGTAATTCTTGCTGGTAATACCCGCATTAAGTGTGGGTGAAAATGGGGAAATCAGTCTGTATCCCCCCAAAATGCCAACTAATATTGGATCACAGTATAGAATTCTGTGAGAGGCCAAAAGCAAAGTATTTGGGGTTCTTAAAATGTGTCAAATGGTTGTTATAGGCATTTTACAAAAACAGTGCAAAAATGATATAAAATAAGTGTTTTTCTGCAAAGTAAATGCTCTATATAAATTTGGGGTGCATACAATGCCTTTAAGTAGATATTTGTGTAATTTAAGTAACTTTAAAAAAAAGATGTTAAAAAAACACATGTAACTCCCACCTGCAAGCTTAAAAAACACCCTTTTTCACTTATTTTAGTCAAAATAATGTTAATAAATAGAGCCTAAAGTATTAGTTGTAAACAGTGTGCCAATAAAAGTTTTACAGAAAAAGTAACTTTATTTTAAATTCCGTGTTTTAGTTAATATTATTAATATTTTGCACACCTCTGTATGTGTATGTATATACACACACACACACCTATATATATATATATATATATATATATATACACACATATATATATATACATATAATTAATTACATCTAAATATATATATATATATATATATATATATATACAATACATTTAATACATATACAGTATGTGTGCAGCATAATAAATTATAAAGACAGTGTTGCAAGTATATGAGCAGGGTAATGGAGTGACAGGTTGGTCTCAGACAACGTTCCGGTAGGTTTCCTATTGCTGTTGTCTCCATTGCTGCACTGGTCAATCATTCGCTCCATATTGTTTTCTTACTAATCTACAAAAATAAAAAAAAATGGATCTCAGACTGCACACTCTGGACATATATATATACCCAGAGGTTTCCGTATTAGGAATTGTCCAACAATCGGTCAGAATGATCCAGCATTTTGTAAGAAATGGATTGCCATTTTAAATAAATGCTCGTATGATTTATTATTATTGGTGATTGAACAGTCCAAAAAGGAGTTAGCAACGATTGTCGAGAAAATCGATAGTTTTGAATCTATACATCTGTCCACGCTAAAAGCTGACAAAGAGTTAGACTGGATGGAAAAATTGTCCAACCAAGTGAATGTTTATAAAAGAGACTTGATTAAATTTAAAAAGGAAAAACTGCGGAAAGTCGAATTGGATTACGAGAGACATCAGGTTTATCGATGGCTGTCAGGAGGGCAGCAGGAATATGAACGAAGGGTACCATTTTTTAGGAGACGGAGACCCCCTTATCCAGCAGTGGACAGTGAATCATCCCAGGAATTATATAGTACCGCTAGCGATACAGACAGACCTAAGGGAGGTGCTAGACGACAACCCTCTGGCCCTTTAGGGGTTACCACCCGCACCAGATTGCCTGTCGCTCCAAACGTCATACCAGACGAGGTGGCCAAAACTCTCGGGGGCAAACGTGGCAACAAACCCCCGCTACCACGGAGGAAATAATTTTTAATCTGTCCTCCCATATATTAACAAAAAGAAGGGATTATCTTTCATTCCTTCAAATCAGCTAAAGGAGGTAGACTGGCAGATTGAAAAATACCAACTACAACGAAAGTTAAAACTGAGGGAATTTTTCTTCAAAAACCCCAGTAAACAGGAACTAGTGCCCCCCTCTATAATTATTCCGGATAAAGTTAAAAAGTTGAAAGAGAGATCACAGTTTACCCAGTCTCCTATAATCCTTCGATTAAAACGTTTATACGCTCCTTGGACTATGAGGTGGCCCTGCAATTGAATAAACATAAGGACTCGCATCCCAATCTTACTAAATTGGAAAGAGAGGCGTTGAAATCGCTCTCTAAGAATTCAAACCTAACAATTCGCCCCGCAGACAAGGGGGGAGCAATTGTGTTGCAGGATACTCCTGAATATGTTATGGAAATTAACAGGCAACTCAATGACTGTAAAGTTTATCATAAACTTAGTAGTGATCCTACCTTACAGTTTAAACAAGAACTGACTGAGATCCTTTTGTCTGCCAAGGATCGTACTGTCATCGATGAGGAACTCTTTGAAATTCTTATTCCACATTTCCCAATTACACCGGTGATATATACCCTTCCTAAAATGCACAAGGGCATTTTACCCCCTCCAGGCCGACCGATTATTTCGGCCAGGGGTTCATTATTTCAGCCAACGTCTATATTTTTGGACTCAGTACTACAACCGCTGGTACAAAACCATGCTCATTTCTTGTTAGATAGCACCTCCTTACTCAATAAGTTAAAGCCTTTTGAGGTTCTCACTGAGAATCTATGGTTTATTACGGCTGATGTATCTAGCCTTTACACTATCATACCCCACCGTGAAGGTCTTGATGCTGTGAAACAGATACTAAGTAATAGTGATCTGTTCACTTTGAATCAAATTGAGGTGTATCTCTCCTTGTTTGAAATTATTCTAACAAAAAATTTCTTTATGTTTGACAATATATTTTATCAACAAGTCACAGGCTGTGCTATGGGGTCCTCAGTGGCTCCGGCATATGCCAATTGCTATATGTTTGGAATAGAGGAGGAATTGTTTTTTAAGAACAAGGACATCTGTGATGAAATCGTTTTTTATACGAGGTTCATCGATGATCTCCTCATTTTTTGGAGAGGTACTAAAGAGAAATTCATTAAATTGATTGAGACTCACAATGTGACTGAATGTCCTGTAAAACTTACATACAAAATGAGCCAAGATTGCATAGATTTTCTTGACATCAGATTAATAAGAGATAACAACAGACTAATTACTACATTGTTCTCCAAACCTACGGACCGTAACACATTGTTACAATATCAAAGCTGCCATCCTTTCAAACTCAAGGCAGGTCTCCCATACTCACAAATGTTACATGTAGTTAGAACGAATAGCGATACAGTGAGGGCTTCTCAACAACTAGATGAAATGATATTAAAATTTGCCCAGAGAGGTTATAATAAACATCAATTGTTAACCACTAAAAACCGGGTTCTAGCTTTGAATAGAGACCAACTGTTATGTACACAGCATGAGAAGGATGTTAAGAACAGATTCCCATGGGTAACTCGTTTTAATGTACATTCTACAATGATTAATAGAACATCAAAAAAACTCTGGCCAATAGTGGCAACAGATCCAGACCTTGATTTGAACAGGGCTAATCTTATGCCATGTTACTCCAGGGGAAAAAATCTTAGAGATCTATTGGTGAAAACAAATTACAGTTCTAAAGATGTTTCAGGCCCTCTCCATTTCCTTAGTATTAAACAACATGGGTGTTTTAGATGCTCATGTACTACCTGCAAATTCTTGATTCAGGGTAACATATTTTACCATCCGCACACGGGCAAAAAATTTTTCAGAAAGCATCACCTCACATGCAACAGCATGTTTGTGATATATCAAATAATTTGTCCTTGTGGGCTCTCCTATATTGGGAAGACACAGCGAAAATTTAAAGAAAGGATGGCGGGCCATAGGTCTGCCATCAAAGCAGCTATTACCCATGGTACAAGTGATCAACCCGTGGCGAGACATGTTCAGGAATCTAAGCATACCTTAGCGTCATTAAGATATCGTATGATTGACCATGTCTCACCTCTAATGCGGGGTGGGGATCGCGGGAAATTACTATTAAGGAAAGAGGCAGAATGGATTCTTAGACTTGATGTATTATACCCTAAAGGTTTAAATGATAATATCTCCTTTGTTGGCTTTAGCTAAACTCTAAAGCACTGCTACCATTATGTGTTAGACTAAAGTTCCCTTTGGCTAAAATATCCATGATGATAGAATATTGGTGTATGTATGTATTTTGTTCTCATTTGTCTGTTTTTATATAGGATTATTCAGTTAGATAATTGCTGATTTGTGTAGTATGGCGATGTGCTTTGAGGGTGTACCAATGTAAGTAACATTGGTTTGTAATAGATATTGACTCAGCATGATTGCATTTTTATGTATTACCCTATGAGCTTGATGTCTAAGCAATTATGTCCTGTGTGTTGAGATTTGTTCCGCTTTGTAATACATCTCTCTTTTTTACAATAATAATAATAATAACAACGATATACCCGGGTGATTGGGTTGTGTGAGCAGTCTATTTTGGTACTGCTGGCGGCTAACTTTTATGTACTGTTGTATTTATACAATATAACTATGTAGCCTGGTCATACGTAAGTGGTGTTGTGATTAAACAACTTGTTATTTTGTTGCTTAGCAACGATTGGTGCGGGTGTCACGTGGTGTGCGCCGAGAGTGGTGACGTCATCGTCAGCGCCGATGATTCAGCGGGAACGAGGAAGCTGATCATGCGGCGCGGATTGGACACTTGGTGATTGGTGATAGGCTATTTAAGGTATGTTGTTTGTATGTTTTGTACTTTTCTGAAGACAGTTACATAAAAGAACTGAAACGTTACCATTTGGCTCACCTTCGTGTTTCCTCATATGGGTCCGTGAGTGTCGCACCTCCTGGTCTGTATATATATATATATATATATATATATAATTGTTGGAGGTGCTACCTGTGGAGACCATTGATATATACACAAAGAAGAAATACAGGTGCACAACTCCAAATTAACTGATTATATATAAATAAATACATTTTGCAGTACAGGTTTGTGGCATAATCTTGGCCAAGTTTATGGGCCTGCCCACCATATCCGGGTAACCTCTTGTCGGGCAGGTCCCTAACATATTAAGGCTCAAATCCAGAGCGCAGGACACCCCCAAACTAGCCCAGCTAAACCACCCCAAGGCACCGCTCTATTAAGAAAAGTGAAGTGTTAAGAGCAGCCGTTGGCCGCATATAAAGAATAAAAATAAAAAAGTGAAATACGGCTGCTCTTAACACTTCACTTTTCTTATTAGAGCGATGCCTTGGGGTGGTTTAGCTGGGCTAGTTTGGGGTGTCCTGCGCTCTGGATTTGAGCCTTAGTATGTTAGGGACCTGCCCGACAAGAGGTTACCCGGATATGGTGGGCAGGCCCATAACCTTGGCCAAGATTATGCCAAAAACCTCTACTGTATTTACTGCAAAATGTATTTATTTATATATAATCAGTTAATTTGGAGTTGTGCACCTGTAATCTACAAAAATGTAAGATCTTTCTTTTCCATCATTAACCCTACCAATGATATTAGGCAACCGCGAAATGTACAGATAAACCTTGAACATTCCAATGTGGTCATTATATTAGTAGCAGTATAATTAGACTTGTTTTCTCTGTGTACTATAATACATGTTCAATTTTAGGGCTTGGATAGGAAATGTCTCATTTGTTTCATGGTATCCAAACGGGGTCCACGGGTTGCAGGTCTCACGTGAAGGCTACAGTAGTGGGTTGCTTTAACATAAAACCTACTGTAAGTTTGAATTTCCTGTCTGCATTATGAAAACTGATGCCAATATGTCAACCTTGTATAACCCGCCCTCCTCCCATCCCTTTATAAATCGGTAAAGTATTTTACCTTTACTTTTATATTAAATTTGTGGAATTAATTATGAATGAACTCACAGGGGTATATTTACTAAAGTGTAAGCTTATAAAAGTGGAAATGTTGCCCATAGCAACCAATCAGATTCTAGCTATTATGTTCTAGAATGTACTAGATAAATGATTGGTTGCTATGGGCAACATCTCCACTTTTATAAACCTGCACTTTAGTAAATAAACCCTACAATGTATACTGGTATTTATTTCCTGAGAACACAGGGCCATCATTAACACCTGTAATACCACTTCCTATAGACGTCTCAGCACCAGTCTCATATGCCCGAGTACTGAAAATAAAATGCTCCATACAACAGTAGGACCAGACCAATAGGCCTATTCTCCCTTCCGCTGCATGCCAGCCATCGATAACATTCCACAGAAGAAGACAGTTATCATGTTTCCTATAAATAGAAGCTGCACATCAAAAGCACAAATTCTTACTCTTGATACATAAACAATTCCAGGTTACTGTGATGTTGGGCAGACTGAGTGCAGTTGTTTATGCTGAACACAGTTCTTCAAGTTGAGTCAGAACAGATACAATGAAAAGCTTTACAGACCGAGAACAGTAGACAAAAACACATTTAAATCAACTGGCATTTAACCGTGTTACTTGGACGATGCCAAATAGTTTTCCCATCTCATTTCATTGCCATGTTAAAGTAACAATATCATATTTTATGTAGACACCCAGATTCTGGGATGGTCTCCCGTACTGCAAGAGTGAAGACCTGCCTTCCGGATCCCACTCACTTCTACAGTGAAGTATGCAGCTCGGGGGCCTGATGACATGATTTGCAGTAAGAATGTTACCTCGGCTGCACTGCTCAATGGCAGAGTCACAACATTGAGCAGTAGTGGTGCAGGTCCGCAATGTCACAGTTCACAGCACCAAGCCCCCTGCATCTCCCACCCAAATTGCCGGCAAATATGATTTTATGTTCTTTGGGGCATATGTATCAAAGCTGAGATAAAATTGTGAAATATATATCACCAACCAATCAGCTCCAAACTATCATTTCCTAAACACAGCCTGCAAAATGTAAGTTACAAGTTGATTGGTTGGTGATATATATATTTCACAATTTTATCTCACATCAAGCTTTGATACATATACCCCTTTGTCTCTAAACATAGACAACTATATGTAATCAATATTATAAAATCTAGGAAAGGTTGCCCGGTCATTGTCCGTGGATTAATAGTTTGGCAGTCATTAGTGGATCTGGTCCTACAGAAGAAGATGAGAGAGAAGCAGCTGTGAATATCTTATGGCATAGTCCAGCTGGTGAGAAAGGGGTTTAGAATATGGGCACTGACAAATGGTGACAGATTTTCACTTATTACATAAGGCATGCTGTTTAGGGAGGTGGATATATTATATGTAAATTTCTACATAAAAAAGTGTTTGAGAAATATAATGTAATGTGTGTTTATCTGACATAACTGTGTGTAGTTACGTGGTGTTTAGGGATTTGTATAAAGAGGTCTTTGGTAAAATGCGTAGGGCATTAATGTAGACAGCAGGAAGTTATAGTGTATTGCGTGGGGCTAGTAGTTTGTGTAATGGTAACATTCCTCCCCCCCCCCTCGCATCCACTCTCTTGTACTGATTCCCCCGCCAAACACAAGAGGGGGCAGAGCTTGGTTTAGCACCTTTGATGGGATGGGGCTTAGCGCTGTATCAGATAAAATCACAGTTTGGCAAGGTATACAACAAATGACGTTGGCTTGGTGTGATACCCCGCACTGTGTGCAACGTCTCAGCAAACCTACAATGGTGAGAGTACAGCTTGTAAGTTTGTTACTTTGAGCATTGTAGAAGTGGGTGGAGAGAGTAGAATACAGAGGAAGTGAGAGTATAGTAGAGTCGGAGTGTGTAAACTGAACCTTACCTGATTAAGTCATTGATTGTCATATAAAGGCATATATATTTATTGCCATGTTAATTCCTTTATATGTTACAGCACTGAGGGCATTGTGTTGTATAATAATGAAGCAAATATAATAATAACCATCTAATAACTATAATTAAGTTATTATCAAACCACTTGCAAAGGTTAACCAATAAATATTAGTAATTTACTACTATGAATTTATGAAATTCATATATAGTTAATGTATAATTAAGAATGCACACATAAGTAGTTTAAGATATTTAGTATTTTTTGCTAACATGCTAAATAACTTTGATAACAGTCACCAAAATGTAACATATATACAAGGGCCAGGGGCGTAGGGAGGGCGGTTCCAGTGGAGCGCAAACTCCAGGCGCCGAAGGTGTCCGGAGGCGGAGCCCGCTGTGTACCCCGCAGCTTTCTAAGCTGACAGCCTGCCGGGCAGAGACGGATTGGGCCGGGGGGCAGAGTGCCATGTGCCCCCCATTCCACGTGGGCTGCCGGCAGTCTGTGTCTTTGTGACACAGCTGCACCCGCACGCGTAGCGCTAACCAGACGGAGTTCGGTCAGCACTACACAGTGACTGACAAACACACAGCCGCCGGCACCGGCAGCTGTGTGTTTGTTTTAATTAGCAGCCAATGAGAGCCTATCAGACTCTCATTGACTGCTGCTGCGCCCACTGCTGGAGCCGCTTCATCTTCCGGCTCCTGCAGTGGGCAATGGGAGAGACGTCATGATGTCTTTCCCAGAATGCAGAGCAGGCTGGCCCAGGAGGACGGACAGATGAGCGGGTGGATGCGACGGGAGCAGGGATTCAGGTAAGCATTTTTTATTTATTTATTTATTTTTATTACGTGTGTCTACTGGGGGGGGGCACTACTGGTGGCTCTACAAGGGGGAGACCACTACTGGGGCCCTACAAGGGGGGGACCACTACTGGGGACTTCTACTGGGGGCACTTCAAGGGGGGGACTACAACTGGGAGGACTACTACTGGGGGAACTACAAGGGGGGGGACTACTACTGGGGGCACTTCAAGGGGGGACTACTACTAGGTGTAATACGAGGGGGGACTACTACAAGGGGGCACTACAAGGGGAGGGGACTACTACTAAGGGGACTACAAAGGGAGGGGACTACTACTAGGGGCACTGCATAGGGGGGAGGGGACTACCACTGGGGGCACTGCATCGGGGGACCACTACTGGGGGCTCTATATAAAGGGCAATACTGGGGGTACTGCATAGGGGGGGACTACAACTGGGGCCACTATTTAAAGGGCACTGCATAAGGGTTACCACTATTGGGGGCACTGTATGGGGGGGCTACTACTGGGGGCACTGCATGGGGGCACTATATAAGGGACTTAGTATTGGGGGCACTGCACAGGGGGGACCACTTCTGGGGGCACTGCATAGGGGGATCACTACTGGGGGCACTACTGGAGGCCTGCATAAGGGGGTCCTCTCCTGGGGCACAGGGAGCACTGCATATGGGCACCACTACAGGGGGCTGCCCCTAATCTTTATTTTCACTTTACATTAATCCCATATGGACCTGCCTCCTCCCTGCAACACTTGAGGGAGGGAGGTGCCGTAGTACGCACATGCTCCGGGCACCCAGGCTACACGCTACTCCTCTGACAAGGGCCCACCAGGGAATGCAGTGGTAGCGGCCCAAGTTTAAAGGGTGTGGCCAGCCACCACACAGGGACTTGGTCAACCATTAGAGAGGACATACAAAGAATAGGGCTCCTTTATAAAGCCACGTTCATCCATGATCATGCTCCACTAAAGTTAGTCACCCCTGTACAGGGGCGCAGAGAGGGGAGGAGCGGGTACTAATTATCCAGGCCTGGACCTCCTGATGGAGGGGCCCGGCACCGCCCCCCCCTCCCTCATACCTCACATCAGCCCAGCACACGCCGCTGTGTGCTGTGCTGCAGTGAGAGACTGCTCACGGTTGCTGAGCAGCAGCCACAGCAGTCTCCTATGCCTGTGGGGGGGGAGTGATCACACTGATCGGAAACCCCCTGGCTTTACGCCTTGCAGAGGGTCTCACAGCGCCCCCTCCCCAGTGGGACTGCACTACACGCCTCTACGTGTAAGGGGGCGTGGCCAAACCTCCTGTGAATAGGCCACCCCCCTTCCCCCGGCCAGCTCTCAGCACCCCTGCCTGTCTACCTGTGGGCCAGTCCAACCCTCCTACAACCGTTTGGTGCAATGTCTGTTGTTACTCTGGGGTTGGGGGTGATTTAATTATGTGCAATTACGATAGGTTGAGCCTCCTAGGTTGAACGCGAAAATCAGCATCTGAGACATATCCCACAAAGCCTCCATATGCCATTCCGGCTGCACTTACTGTTAATTAAATCGGCCCCTAGGTGTGGGGTAATTTCCCTGCAAAATGTATCTTATTGTATAGCATGTCTTACATGCTTTTTCTGTTGTATAGGTGTGGTGATGTATTCCAACAAGTATAGAGGGGAGTTGACCACTTAAACCTATTCATGATTGCCACAGTCTTGCAAAACAAAGACTCCATCCTATCATAATGATGCCATCCACAGCATAAGGCCTCCATACATCTACAACTCATTGGGGCAATTCCCTCTTCTGCCAACAGCAGGGTCAGGGATTCGGGAATATTTATCTTATTGAAAGATATCGACTCTCCGATCCCGACCTGAAAATGTTTGGAATCGTCAAATCTGTGCTTTTTAACATTGATAATTTCCATGATTCCGCGATGGATCACTGATCATCGATGGCTGAGGTCGGATCAGCGTTTCCGAGCGGCAGAACATATTGGGGGATCGGGGAAATTCTTTACAGATGTATGGGCCCCTATATTCTCCATGAATTATACCAGATTTATTTAGCAAACTTAGGGGCTGATTTAGAGGTGGACACAGTGGCAATATGCCCGCAGTTGGCTGATGTTTTGTATACTGCATAAGCGCCGTGGTCGCAATGCACTTGGATTCCAATTGTCTGCATACAGAGACACAGTTCAGATTTGGATGTCGGGTCTGGGAATTATAGTGGGCGCTCCTGGGAGGTATCAGGGGGTGGCACAGCTGTCTCGGGCATGTCACTGAAAACGATTTTGTAAAGCGATGCAGCAACGCTGACATAGGAGGCCATACACAGATGGAGAAACTGCACCTGCCATAGGACTGGTGCAGGTTTCGATGGTGCAACTGATGCTGCGCCAATGGCGCATCTAAACACGGAAATGCACGCTGTAAGTGGGCATCTCAATCCTCCCACAATCAGACACGGCATTAGTATAAATACGCAGACACGGCTGCGACAAAAGGAGCAGCCGCAGGCTGATCTGCGTGCACCTCAAAATTAGCCCCCAGCACACACAGTAAATGTCAATAATGCAGAATTACACAGATATAACCCGTAACTAGTTTGCAACAACTCATAACCATTGAGCACGGTGCAGCTAATGAATATAGTGGGGGTGATACTGAGCGCACAATGTTTTACCTCTGCGCATACACCCCAGACGCATGCACCCCAATGTTTACAGCCCGGGGTACGCAGATCAAAACTGCATAATGGTAACTGGGGAAGGGCTACAAGTCATGGGCGTATCAATTACACCAGCGGCCATGGTGAGTCTGACATTTTGCGCGTGCCACAGGTAGGCGCAATGTCCGATGGCCAGTCGATGGTCTGCAGAAAGTCAATCTTTGTACGCACATGGTTGGAATAGCGTTGCAGCCAGTGAGCATCTCAATAGGACACATATCGACAATGGCATTACCATAAATACGCTACTGCAACTGCATCCGACTCTGAATGACCCCCAGTATCTCTTCCATGATAACATGCAGTCTTACTCTTAATACCAATTGTTGTTTAGTAGAATAGAGGTTTTTAGTTGCTGGCAGATAAGGTTGAATTAAAGTTGTAAAAATAATAACACTTTTCTGTGATAGAACTAGTGTAACAGAGTTTATTCAAGTAACTGCTCTATTTTTTCCATTTTGTTTACATGTAACATTTTGCTACTTTGCATTTATATTAATATAAGTAAATGTTCAAATTAATAATTTATTATCTCGGAGGAACTGTTAGTTCAAGTCCATTGAGTTCCTACAACAGAAGTTAGGGGGTAAATTTACTAAAGGTCGATTTGACATTTTGAGTGATTTGAGGTGCGATTTTCATTCGATATGTATTCGATTTTGTATTTGGGTACTTACTAAAGGTCAAATTGAATATAAAATCGAATGTAAAATCGAATTTTAGTCAAATCAACCTCAAATCGAACATCGGGAAAACATTGGTACTTTTACATAGACCAACACACAAAACCCTTATTTACTATCATTAGATTTGAAATCGAACTCAAAATCGGACTTCAAATCCCCAAATGAATAGACCTGCTTCATGCTTGCGATTTGAGCATGAGCAGGTCTAATTAACACAGATACATGCAGACATCAGTGAGATGCCTGCATGTATCTGACTGTAAAAAGTAAATAAAGTTAAATGTTAAAAAAAAAATGACGTGAGGTCCTCCCCCAAAACACAACCAGCCGCGGACTTTTCAAACCCAGTCTTGGTTGACTAAGTACAGGGAAAAAATTGCGTAGGGTCTCTTTGTACTTAATACAACCAGCACTGGGCTCTGGGAACCAGTCCTGTTTCTGGAATTACAGGGAAAAAATTGCGTAGGGTCTCCCTGTAATTCACAGTACCAGCCCTGGACCCTTTCTAACGGGGGACTGATGCCACAGCCAGGGGAGCCCTACCACCAGGCCCCCCAGCCGCAGCATCAGCCCTGCCCGCTAGTCAGCCCAGGCCAGGGAACCCTGGGGAGTTGGAGACCCCTCCAATATAGGGATCTCCCTCTCCGGGGCATCCTTAGCCTAGGCTGATAGCCCGGGGCTATCCCCGCCACCCCTGGGCGGTGGGTGTCGGGTTGATTGTGTCAATGTAGTATAAAAATAGAAGAAAAAAACATTGGCCCTCATTCAGAGCCACTCGCAAACAGCAGTACGCTCGTTGCGTTCCGATGTTGAATAACCGCACATGCGTCGGTGTAACAGTGCGCATGTGCGTACGGCAGATTGCGAGCTTTTTTGGTCTCGTTCGCCAAATAGCGTACAGGAAGTGACATGTCAAATGTGATTGACAGAACAGGGCGTTTTTGGGTGTTGACGGGGGTGGAGATGGAAAAACGCAGGCGTGGCGAGGCGTTTTTGGGGCGTACATACATTAGCAAATGCGAGCGTAAAATGTGTTTGGACCGACTCATATGTCACTGGATGATCCTCTTTCCCTTCAAAATGCTCGCACAGCTTAGGGTCTGGATTACTCGACCACATTGGCGATGGCCTTCTCCTCCGTCCCGGGACTCCACGATGTTGTTGCGATTAATCGCGGGAGGGCTGAAAAGCAATTAGTGTTGGATTGAAAACCGGCTTGGTATGTGTTTTCAAATCAGTTTTTTGGGATAGCACAAAACCGTACGCAGGTGGAAATCAGAGCTGCTAATGTCAGGATGACACAATCAATTTGCGTACATTTGTGGGGGTTTATTTTGCCCTCAATTTGGTGGTTAGGGCCTATTGTAACAATAATGTCATCATGTTTTAATTTCGCACCATTTTATTTTTGCCTCTTGAATTTGCCTCGTTATATGATTTTTCAAACGTTCCTTAAAGAGCCCATTTTTTTTTTTTTTTTTCCAGTTTTTGCCTTTTGGTGCAGGATTAAATTTAACCCATTTGTACAATAATTTCACAATCCAATGTCAGATTTTTTGTTTCAATTTATTGCTCAAACAAAATAAAAAAAATAAAAAAATTTGGGAACATCTTTTTTTGCCAAAGATATGTCCCAAAATCAAACAAATTGGCCCAACATAACTGTTGACATAAACATACAAAAAAAATTTAAAAACATTTCACAAGAAAGGAGAGGGAAGTTTTGACCAGAAAGGAATATGAGCCAAGCACAGAAGGATTGTGGGAAAAGTCACCATTGCTGTCATCGTTTTTTCACCCGTTTGGATGGGGGAGGGAGGGCGCCAGACCGGGTCCGGGATGTCATCGGGCTGGCCTGTCCAGAGGCAGATGTTGTGGCCTCTGGACTAGGCACAGGGCTAGGCACATTTGGAGGATTGGCTGATGTTGTGCCAGAGGTGGAGGATCCTGATGTTCCGGCAGGAAGGGAGGTCGGCTCCACCATGTGCTGGCGAATGAGCTGCTCCAGGGCATTGGCGATACGGATGTTGGCCCTGGTATTTTCCGCCAGGGCCTGACCAATGGTCACGTTGGCCGCAGCATTTTGCTCCAGGGCCTCAGCCACCCGTAGCAGACTGGCGTCCATCCTCTGCAGAATCTCCGTATGGAAATCCGATTTGAAATTGAGTTCTGTGAGGAGGGCCACTGCCTGCGAGGGGGATTGCCCAGGACTGGCTTCTGCAGGGTCCTCAGCCGGATGTACTGGTTCCTCCCCTGCCGAGCCAGCAGAAATTCGGCGGCCAAGGCTCCCCTCTGGAGCAGACTCATCCGCCTGTGTCTCTGTTAGGAAAAAAGAGAAAAGCCTCACATTAGAATCTACATATTGGCACAATAACATTTCAGAGTTGATGACATCAAAAGATTTACCTGGGACAACATGAGGAGCCGCAAAGTCTGGCATGTCCGTATCCATGTTGGACACGCCAAACACCTCCACAGGCTGCACACACCCCTGTGCCAGCTCTTCTAAATCGGTCAACTCCAATGACACAGGGGTGGGACCCCCACCTGTCCCCCTTGCATGCCTAGCCCTGTCCGCGAATTTTTGCTTTAGGCGATATTTGAAGTCGCCCCATCTGTGGGAAAAAATGTAAGCCATTATCCTTTTGTTTAAAATGGTGTTTGTTTTTAGGGGGGGCAAGTGTTTACTTACCGCCGTTTGACATCCCGGGCTAGACGGACATAATCACCCACCCTATTGACAGCAACGGCTACCTCTTCCCACATTCTCCCCTTCTGGCTTAGACTCATATTCCTGTCTGCCTGTGGCAGGATGTCCACACACTTCTGTATCAAAACCTCCATCTCCTTTCTTGAGAAATGTGGCTGCCTTTTTTTTTTGGCAGCTTTGGCCGGAATACTGGGCCCAGCAGCCTCTTCCATGTCATCCTCCTCACCTATTTGTGTAAATATTCAGATTTCACAAAATCACAACTTGCCCAATCTTATGTTTCAAATTAATCATTGATACAAAATGCATGAAAGACTTACTGCCTGACTCTTGGGCATTGTTTCCCTGGTCTGTCGCCATGTCTGAGGTCCAATCAAGAAATACCCCAGAATTTTAATGTGTTTTCGTGACGTATTTATACATGCGTCCTTATTTTGCGGCCGCATCATTGATTGTGCGTTCCTATGATCCCTCCTTAATTTGTGCGGGAAACGAAACACTATTTATGGCTTGGTGTGTCTCGAGTCGAGGTGGCGTTTTTGGATTGCTGGAGGTTACCTTGGCTGGAGTTTATTGTTTGCGTATAAAGGAGTTGGCGGTTGGAGATTATTTTGTTTGGTAGATTTGCGTTTTTATTTTCCGTTCTCTTTTTTGTTTTTTATTTTTTTTTCCTCGTTTCTTGATTTGGTAAGTTTTGTGAAGTCTAACTTTTGATCAATTGTTGTTTCATTGTGTTTCTTCATTTTTGTTAATTTTGGATCCATAATTTCATATATTTTAGCTTTTGATTAATTTCGGACCCAAAGACCTTTTGATTTGGACTCTTATATATTTGCTCTTGGTAAGTCCATTTTTTATCTTGTATTTGTGAACTAATTAGCGCATTTTTCACAGTTTGTATAGTGACTTGTATTTGCGAACTAATTAGCGCATTTTTACTACTTACTATTGTGACTTATATTTGCGAACTAATTAGCGCATTTTTACTACTTACTATTGTGACTTGTATTTGCGAACTAATTAGCGCATTTTTACTACTTACTATTGTGACTTGTATTTGCGAACTAATTAGCGCATTTTTACTACTTACTATTGTGACTTGTATTTGCGAACTAATTAGCGCATTTTTAAATGCTTATTAATCATTTTAATTTTTTTGAGGTTGCCCTTTCGCTTTTTGGGCAAACATTTCAACCCATTTTGATGTACTGTGTGCAATGTCGTTTTGCTCTTTTGCCAAATGTGTGTTTCGCATATTTTAAGTTTGGTCTAGCACAAAATTTAGAAACAAAAATGCACAGAGTGAAATTTTTCAAATAATTTTTGTGATTAATTTCAGTTTGGACGGATCATGACAATACCCCGGCATGTAAGCAGCAATGGATGGTATCATCAAGCTAAGTTGTTTTGAATTTTCTTTTGGGGTGGGTCCAAAGCCTTACATTACAATCTTGCCATTTCAGGTTGATCTAGGGCGGATTGTTCTGGCCATGCTCCCGGAAGCCGACCAACCTCAATCTCGTCCCAGGCGTAGGCATCGTAGGCGTGCAAGGCCCCAGATATTTCGAACACGTGTCACCCTTTTTGGAATGCCCGATGATGAGGTTTTAAGACGCTACCGTCTTCCTCCCAAAATCATCATAGACACTCTCTCATTAATAGAGAGTGATCTTGAGCGGCAAATTGACAGTCCTACAGCAATACCACCACTTACGCAATTTATGGCGGTGTTACATTTCTGTGCCTCAGGATCGTTTCAAACAACGGTGGGAATAGTGGCAGGCATCTCACAATCCTCCTTTTCCCGGATCCTGAGGGCAGTGATGGAGGCACTTTTCAAGCACCTCCATCATTTTATTCAAATGCCTTTGGATATGGGTGCCCTTAGTGTGGCCAAGGCCAATTTTTACCAAATAGCTGGCTTCCCACACATCATAGGGGTTGTGGATGGTACTCACATACCACTTCAGCCTCCAGCACAGCTGGAGGCCATATTTCGAAACAGGAAACACTATCACTCCCTGAATGTAATGGTGGTATGTGATGCCTCCCTCCAGATCCTGTCCCTGAATGCAAAATTACCAGGAAGTGCACATGACTCCTTCGTCATCCGGCAATCAGGGATATGGCACAAATTAAACAACCTACAAGCTGGTGATGCGTGGCTTCTGGGTAAGTGTAGACCTTTAGTACATAACAATGATAAGCTTGATACACAGTGATCCTGATGTTGTCTATTCTTTTTCACAGGAGACAGTGGATACCCTTGCATGCCCTGGCTGCTCACTCCTTACTTGGCTCCCACACCAGGTCCACAAAGTGAGTTTAATACCGCACTTACAGCCACCAAGCAAGTGGTGGAGCGCTGTATCGGCCTTTTAAAAGGCCGATTCAGATGCCTCCACCGCTCTGGTGGCGAGCTCATGTATTTGCCGGATATGGTTTCGAAAATTGTGGTCCTGTGTGGGATCTTTCACAACATCGCCATAAGGAGTGGTGTTCCAATGCAGCCAGAGGATGCCTTACCTGAGGATGGCCCCCCCGAGGTTGGTCGGAGGTCAGTATGTGGGGGGCCATACGCGATGATGTGGTGGCCTGATATTTTAGGTAATTATTGATCAAACAACAGTGTGTATACCCAATGTGTTACGGTTTTTTTAACGTTCATCTTTTTTTAAATTAATTCTTGCACCATCTTCTGTTTGTTTGCATAATCTTTGGCACTCCCACGATGACTACTTCCTGCTCCCCTTCAAAAACCTTTCTGTGGAAACTTCGGGAATATATTCTGACACCAATATTGCAACGCCATATTTGTGAAATCATGTGGGCATGGACCTTCGTCAACCAGTTCTTGATTTGTTGTGTGTTTGTTTAGTGTTTTTGGTATGTGGAGTTTTTCTGATTATCACTGTGTGTTTTGTTTGTGAGTGACCACTTTGTATTTTGATTTCTGTTGTGAATAAATATTTGGAGAGTGTAATTTGTTTCCTTTTTGGGCACGTTAGAAGCAAGTGTAAACAACATCCCAAACGTTAATTTTACCTAAGGGGTAACCCAGTAATGAAGCAAGTGGAGCTAAAATGTAATATGTTTTCGGGGTACTAACCAACACAACAAGGAATCGTGTACAATCAGTTGCCTTCGTAAGATTGTCCTAAGCAGTTTGGCCACCAAATAGGAACCTGAAAAATGGTGTAAACTATCATGTTGACCACCACAAAAAAGGAAAATGACATTGGTACTGGGAGGTGTTTCTTGTGCCTGTTTGCATTCAAAATACAACACACAATCTGTAGTGAGTTTCTGGGGCAAACCTTGCTTGAAGAGTCTACTTATGTCAGTGTAAAGAATCTTAGATTTACTCCAAACGCATGAGACAGAGCTTGATTTTAAACAGATTTATTAAGAAACAATTTTTAAAATAAAAAAAAAAAAAATTAATTCCGAAGGAGGACCAACAGATGGTCAAGGCCCTGCATTAGCCCGGTGACCTGCTCCCGCATACGGCCCACACAATTCACAATCTGTTCCCGACGCCTCTGTTCCTCTGTGGGTGACAAAAGTTTGGGGATTAATAAATCGATAATGAAGCAACATTGTAAAAAAACAAAAAACAAGCAAACACAAACTTACAAGCTTGTGGGCCAAAAATAAATTACACGGATAAAACCCAGAACCCCAAAATGTTGTATGCCAAAAATACAAGGGCCCTAAAAAAAGGCACACAGGTGTGATATGTGTATGGTGACATCAGCAGGAACAGGTAAAGACAACCCCCAAAAATACCCTAAGGCGAAAAAAAGACAAAAAAAATGGGGACGACACATGATTACATCCAAACAGTTTGGGGTGTCCAAAATAAACTTTAAAAACATACCGTTCTCCAAAACGAGACAGCCAGAAGCCACTCCCTGGACCACCTCGGAGGTGGCTACATTCCCCAACCCGAGGGGCAAGGTGTTTTCGCCATCCTGGGAGGGGGTATTTGGAGGAGGTACGGATGGAGGAGAGGGGGAATTGGGCTGGAGGGGAAGTAGGCCAGAAATTTCGGCCACAGGGTCTGGGGAGGAGGGGGGAATAGAGGAATTGGGGGTTGGAGAGAGGGGCCGGGACCGGCGTCTTGTGTGGCGATGCCGCCGTAGTGTTTGCTGTGCCCCTAAAAAATGACCAAAAAATTGTTGTTAGTTTCAACAGGAAACAAAATAAAAAAAACAAAACAAAAAAAAAAACACAATAGGACAGACATGAAAACATGCACATGCAGATATGACTACAATGACTCAATAGGACAGACATGAAAACATGCACATGCAGATATGACTACAATGACTCAATAGGACAGACATGAAAACATGCACATGCAGATATGACTACAATGACTTAATAGGACAGACATGAAAACATGCACATGCAGATATGACTACAATGACTCAATAGGACAGACATGAAAACATGCACATGCAGATATGACTACAATGACTCAATAGGACAGACATGAAAACATGCACATGCAGATATGACTACAATGACTCAATAGGACAGACATGAAAACATGCACATGCAGATATGACTACAATGACTCAATAGGACAGTCATGAAAACATGCACATGCAGTTAGGGCCCACAAGATAAACTTGAAAACCACAGTCCAGAACACTTACTTTCCGCAATCTGCATGCGAAAGCATGCCAGCAAGCGGGGCGTCCGCCGGTGCAGGTCCGACCACCTGCGCTCCAGCTGGCCAATATGTCGGCGTGAGCCGAAGGAGCGCAGGCGTCGACGTACCTCCGCATATGCGGAACGCTTGCGCCTGTTGGAGATGGGTGGAGGCTGACTGGTGATCCTCCTGTCCATCACCTCCGTCAGCACCAGCAGTTCGCGCCTGGTGAATGCGGCGGATCTCATGATGGCAATGGTGTTTTTTTGACAAAATATTTTTAATAAAGCACCACAAAAAAATTTGATTGGCTAATGTATTTGGGAAATTAACAGGACCAATTCTATTGGTTAGTGTATGAGTCATGTGTTCGACAGGGCCACAAATCTCTTGAGAGTTATGATAGGCTTGATGCAGTGACATGCGTAAGCAAATTTAAATAAAGAAATGAACCACAGAAAAATTGTGGGGAGACAAACAAATAGAACAATTGTTTAATTGGGGCTAACATGTCTTTGGAACAATAAAAGCGAAGGTTTCAGCCGTACGTATTCTGCGAGCAAATACAAACACGGACAAGATTAAAGTTTATTGCATTGTGTTGAAAAAAAAAAAACAATTAAGCTCATTGATACATTGATTGGCATGATACGATTGAGGGAGGTAGGCCGAAAAAACGAGCAGGTAATCGGAATCTGACAGTCCCACTTCCGGTTTGTACTTGTGCGTGCGTTCCCTTCAAGCCATTTCGGGGATGTACGCTCGCTATTTGGCACTCTCGTTAGTCAGAGGAGGGGTCGCCTGAGTTTGGGACGGATTTTTAGCTGCGTAGGAAAAAACGAGCGAGTGCTTGAATTTAAATATTTTTTTACGTACGGCGAACGTGCGTACGCCCACTTGCGAGTGGGTCTGAATCAGGGCCATTGTCTTTACAGTAGAACTGCAGGTCCCAGAAAGCCTCCCCCACATGCTGGTACTTGGAGAACCACAAGTACCAGCATGCGGGGTATTAAGGGCCTACTGGGACCTGTAGTTCACCTGTAAAGAAATGTTGACATAAACACACACACACCGTACACAGTATAAGTTTAATCTATACATACATACATACACACTCACACATACTCACCTACATTCCCTCGAATGGTCCCCTTGTCCAGTAGGCATCCATGGTCTTCTTAAAATAACAAAACGAAAAACGCGACCCTTGCACTAAGTAATAACCATCCTAACAAGGATGGTTATTACTTCCCGAATTAAGCGCTCAGACGCGGCTTCCTCCTTTGAAGGTCAGTGTCTGAGCATTCATAGGCTGAGAGAGATCAGCCCCTGCCTCTCAGCCAATGAACGGCTCCCTCCATTGAACTCAATAATGGGAACCGCAGTATAAACTTTGGTTACCCTGCGTCTCTCCATTGAGTTAATTTGAGGGAGCCATTCATTGGCTGAGAGAGGTGGGGCTGACCTCTCTCAGCCAATGAACGCTCAGACACGGACCTTCAAAGGAGGAAGCCGCGTCTGAGCGCTTCAGTTGGGTAGTAAAAATCAGGAACTCCAAGGACCTGTCCAGTGGTGTTAGTGAGATGCTTTTAATTAGATCTTGTATTTCATTTCACAGTAAGCCACTGGCACACTAAAACCCTGGAAGTGAACATCTAGTAAGTGAAATTGACAGTTAAGGCAGCAGTACAACATACATGTATTCTCATCTTTACATAGCAAGTTAAGCATGCATCTTTAGATATGCTACTATAGATCATTTACATAATCTCTCAGGTTGGCAAACAAAAATGACTGACAGACTCAGTCAGACTGCTTCACAGTCACAGGTTATCTCCTCTCAGCTTGTCAGATGATGGCAAGAGGGGGGAGGTGGTGGGTGTCATAGTTTAGTCAAAGCTCAAAGGGCCATTCTAAAGTCTCTGCTCATTACATCATGTGTCACGTGACTGTGGTTGCCATAGTAGTCATACACAATTAATAGCAGCCTGAAGAGAAAAACATGGGAGGGTTAAATGCCATCATTCTTCTCATAGCTTGCCAGAATGATTTATGTTAAAATTAGCACACCTCATATTTTTTCATGGTATTGCTACTTTAATTTTTGGGTAACTTCTGAGTTTTGTTCTACACTGTTGTACTTTTGGAATGTGAGCCTACAACAAATCATCATGTTTAGATACTAGACCTATTAGACCTGTGTGAATTACTATTTAAGCAAATGTTCGTCCTAATTATCACTTAAGAAAAATGCTATTTAGCAGTTTCCATTGCTGATGGTCCCCTGGCTAGAATGGTATCTTGTGTATCACGGCTGTTCATTGAATTTCAAAATAAAGGTTATATGTTATAAGAACAAATGCCTTGTACAGGCATATTTTGGAATAGGTTTCTCATCCGTGCTACAGACTGGCACACGTTATGTTTAGAGATAAATAAAAAAAAAAAAATTGGATGATAATTCAGCTTTAGGATTAATGTAAATTGTATCATTACTCTGTGTAATGGATCATGGTTATATCATGTATAAATATTATATAGAAACTGGTTAATATAATTCCTAATTTGGAAAATCTAATGCAACACAGGTAAAGCAATGGCTGGGCGACCACATCTATAAAACCTCCATGTTTCCTAAGCTGTAAATGATAAAATAATGATTAACTGTCTTTTCATCCTCTCACTAAATGCCTGTATTCCTGTTTCTTATACCTAATTCTGAAAATTAGGCAATGAATATAAAGTGTTATGGTGCACATCCACTTGCGACATTACTGAGCGATTGCACGATTACGACATTGTAATCGAGCAATAGCTCAGTAATCGTGCAAATTAATGTCGGAAACGTCAAGCGATGCGCGCTCCCGCTGGTCGTCTACGACATCAATCATCGCCCGAACATGCTGGTCAATCTGCCGATAACGACAGATTGCCCATGTTCGGGGATGAGGGAGGGTGCCTACACTGAACAACTGAACGTTCAGTCTAGGCACAGCACAGACTGTGAAACGACTGCACGATTACAACATTGTAATCGTGCAGTCATTTCACAGTCTTAGTGGATAGTCACCTTTAGACTACAAAAGAATGTAAAAAGCTAATTAAAGAGATTTTTCTAACTTTCTAAATCTCCCCCTTAGTGCCTTTAAACATTCATTTTATCTTACATTTTCCTACAATTCATTACCTCATCTTCAAAATCGCTGTGGGGGGGCATCCAGAATGGCTGCCAGTCACACACAGGTTCACAGCTCTCAGTATTTCATGTGAAGCTAGAGAGAGGATGATTTTACCCTCCATACTGAATTCAGAGGGGTGTTCCAAAACCTCTCTGCTGCTTACTATATCATTTGTGGTTGCAATGGTAATCACATGGCTCTGTTATAAATCATTAATTACAGTCTGAAGAAACAAAACAAGGAAAACAACAACATTTCAAAATTCTTTTTATAGCTTGCCACAGTCATTTATGTAAAAAAATCCCAGTAATTTTTCTGAAATCACTGCTCTTATACTATAATTAATCCATTCAGCCAAGTGTTACATAAAAGTCAATAGCCAGACGGTGTAATTGTTAGCATTACTGCCTCACAGCACTGAGGTCATGGGTTCAATTCCCACCACGGCCCTAACTGTGCGGAGTTTGTATATTCTCCCTGTGCTTGTGTAGGTTTCCTCCAGGTGCTCCGGTTTCCTCCCACACTCCAAAAATATACAGGTAGGTTAATTGGCTCCCAACACAAATTAACCCTGGTGTGTATGTGTGTGTGCATGTGATAGGGAACATAGGCCCTGATTCAGAGCCGGATGCTCTGACCAGAGCGCTCGCTCTGAATCAGGGCCCACCTCCATTAAAATGGAATTGCTATTGAAGCTGCGATTTTGTATGCTGCGGAGGAGCAGAGCCGGATTAATGGGGAGGTGATAGGGGCGGTTGTCCCAGGGTCCCCACAAAGAAAGGGCCCCCAGATGTCCCCAACAGGGGTTAAAGTGGTCCGGAACGTGAGACAAAACCAGTTCCGCCTCCTTCGGCCAACTTGAGCCCGGCGCCGCAGGGAGGCTCTATTTGCAGGGCGCCCGCTGAGATTTTCTTACCAACGGGCACCCGGCTCCCTCCCCACAGCGCCAGCCGGAGGCCGAAGCTCACTCCTGAGCTCCGGCTTCAGCAGTGTGCAGTGCACTATAGGAGAGACGTCATGACATCTCTCCCATAGTTTCGAGTAGCCGACGGACCGGAAGCAGCGGATGCGGGAGCGAGGCTTTAGGTAAGTCTGTTTTTTTTTTCTGTGTGTAGCGGCTTCACTATAGGGGGCACTACTACAGGAGTCATTACTACTGGGGGCTCTACTACTGTAGGCATTTCTACAGGGAGCATTACTGCTGGGGGCATTACTACAGGGGAGCACTGCAAAAAAGGCACTAATACTGTGGGCTCTGAATAAGGAACACTACCACTGGGGGCACTGCCACCACTGGGGGCACTGCATAAGTGGCACCACTACTGGGGGCACTGCATAAGTGGCACCACTACTGGGGGCTCTGCATAAGGAACACTACCACTGTGGGCACTGCATAAGGGGCACTACTGTGCATACCCCCGTTTCGTCCATTGAGTGTGTGTATGTGTGTATATATATATATACATATATATATATATTATATATATATATATTTATTTAACAGGGGTCCCCACATGTTTGTTGCCCAGGGGCCCCCACAGACCTTAATCCGGCACGGCGGAGGAGTGATGGCTTACAAAATAGCAACCTCCCCTAACAGTACTGAGACACCCACTGTAACCATGAAAAACAGCACCGCACCTGTGTACACATTTACAGTCTATATGCAGGTTTTCTGATAATAGGCCATGTGAGTAACTCTATGGTCATGCATCACGGGCATTGGGCTGAGATGCTAGAGCAATGTTATGTACGTAGGGGATTGTAGATGCCTACTGCGACATCCCCCACAATGGCATCGACCCACCTGTGTTTTGCTGACCACTCCTCCATTTCCTCCCCCACATGGTGCCTTCCTGTCAATCACACTGTGATCCTAGAAGATATGCGTGCAGGATCACAGAGGGGGCTTGGCGCATGCGCATTTCAGTGCATGCCCACACGCAGTTCACCGTTAATTGCTCAACTGCGTAAAAATCGGAACAGCGTACATCTCTGAATGAGGCCCTGGATACCATCCACGGTTTCAAGGGGAAGTAGTCAGCATCCCACAGTCAGGGTCGCGGGGAGACTTAGGGGGAGAGCTAGGGTTAGGCACTAGAGGGAGGGTTTGGGTTAGGCTATGGGAGGGGAGGGGTAGGGTTAGGCTGCGGAATGGGAAGGTTAGAGTTAGGCTGCGGGAAAGGAGGGTTAGGGTTAGGCTGCGGGATGGGAAGGTTGAGATTAGGCTGCGGGACAGGAGGGTTAGGCTGCAGGATGGGAAGGTTAGGGTTAGGCTGCAGGATGGGAAGGCTAGGGTTAGGCTGCGGGACAGGAGGGTTAGGCTGCAGGATGGGAAGGTTAGGGTTAGGCTGCAGGATGGGAAGGTTAGGCTGTAGGATGGGAAGGTTAGGGTTAGGATGCGGGACAGGAGGGTTCAGGTTAGGCTGCAGGATGGGAAGGCTAGGGTTAGGCTGCTGGACAGGAGGGTTAGGCTGCAGGATGGGAAGGTTAGGGTTAGGCTGCAGGATGGGAAGGTTAGGGTTAGGATGCGGGACAGGAGGGTTAGGCTGCAGGATGGGAAGGCTAGGGTTAGGCTGCAGGATGGGAAGGTTAGGCTGTAGGATGGGAAGGTTAGGGTTAGGATGCGGGACAGGAGGGTTCGGGTTAGGCTGCAGGATGGGAAGGCTAGGGTTAGGCTGCAGGATGGGAAGGTTAGGGTTAGGATGCGGGACAGGAGGGTTAGGCTGCAGGATTGGAAGGTTAGGGTTAGGCTGCAGGATGGGAAGGTTAGGGTTAGGATGCGGGACAGGAGGGTTCGGGTTAGGCTGCAGGATGGGAAGGTTAGGGTTAGGCTGCAGGATGGGAAGGCTAGGGTTAGGCTGCGGGACAGGAGGGTTAGGATTAAGCTCCGTAATGGGAAGGTTAGGGTCAGGGGCATAACCAGAGATATGGGGACCCCATAGCAAAATTTCCTCGGGGTCCCCATAGGTCTGCCTATACAGTGCACCTGTAGTTCTCATTATGCAATACCCCCTGTAGTAGTGCCCCTTATGCAGTGCCCTTATACAATGTCCCCTGTATTTGTGCCCATTATGCAATGCCCCCTGTAGTTGTGCCCTTTATGCAATGCCCCCTATAACAGAGCCCCTTATGCAATGCCCCCTGTATTAAAGCCCCTTATGCAGTGCCCCTTATACAGTGCCCATTATGCCCTTATGTTGTGCCCCTGATAATGCCCCTTATACAGTGCCCATTATGCTGTGCCCCCTGTACTGCCCCTTATGCTGTGCCCCCGGTAATGCCCCTTATGCTGTGCCTCCGGTAATGCCCCTTATGCTGAGCTCCCTGGTAATATTCCATATGCTGTGCCCCCGGTAATGCCCCTTATGCTGTGCACCTTCCGCTGTGCTGTACTAACCTGTCTTCACGGTTGTCAGCGCTCCAGCTTCACTCCAGCATCTGTGCCTGCCACTGACTGGATCTAACTAGATCCAGCAGGTCGCACAGGCTCCTCACATGTCGGGTGATGTGGGTGACGTCATCAAGTCACCCACACACCCGCGCACTGCATCACTGGGAACGCTGGCCGATCAGAGGTCTCTAATCACTTGCAGAGACCAACGTTCCCAGTTGCACCAGCAAATTGGCCGGCCGTGCTACAGAGGGTGCAGGGGGACGCCTGCTGTGCTGGTGGGCCCCCTAAGCTGCCAGGCCCCATAGCAAGTGCACCCACTGCACCCTCTATAGTTTCACCACTGATTAGGGTTAGGCTGTGGGACAGGAGGGTTAGGCTGCGGGACAGGAGGGTTAGGGTTAGGCTGCGGGACGGGAAGGTTAGGGTTAAGCTATGGGACGGGAGGGTTAGGGTTAGGCTGCGGGAGGGGTTGGTTAGGGGGAGGGTTAGTGTGAGGGTTATAATACTTACAAAAATCTGGCAGCATCCTGACCGTCGTGATCCCGTAACCAACCCTTTCAAGTACCAGGCAAGCCAGAGCTATCCTTTACTTTGACCAGAAAGTATTAATGATTTTTCCGAACCACAGTTGGCAAATACATGCCTACCAGGTGTTGGGAGGCCAAGACTCATGTTCTCCTCTCTTTACTCTTCCACTGCAGGTTCCCATTCAGGACAAGAACCTACATTTCATAACTGAACTATATACAACAGGGGCAGTTTAAGAGAGAAGGGGGAATAAAAATTAATGATGTTAGAGAGGAGGGGGCCTATGTGCAAACTCAATGTTGGACCCCTACTCTCTGCAGTTCAGAGAGGCAAGGGGCCAACATGGAGTCTCTTTGTTGAGTTGAGAGGAGGGGGGCTGGCATAGAGCTTTTTGCAGTGTAGAAAGGGGGGCCAGCATGGGCTGGTGATTTCTGCTGCTGCTGCACGCCGCCATGGGACTCCAGAGAGGTGAGTATAATAATTATACGTGTGCAGATTGTATGATGTGGGCCCCCCTGCACCGCACACCCTGTGCCCATTATAGATATGCCAATTATGTAAAACTTAGTTAAAATAAAAAACATAGGGTCTGATTCAGCTTAGGACGGAATTGCAAAGCTGCACACAAGACATCACACCTCCTGCTGCATTACTTATCCGAGCTACGTTGTACAACACAAACTGGATAATCTGCGGGAACATCGGCCAGCTAAGTGACCCATGGGGGTCACGCAAGCCGGGCACTGCAGATGAGAAGCCGAAGGAAATCCTGGCCTCTTCCCTCCCCCCCAATGACAGTAACATGCCACAGTTTCGGGAAACGGAGGCTGGCGCCGCCCTCTCCTCCTCCACAAATGGCAGCATACTCTCAATCAATGACAGTCTGCTGCCAGTCTGCATGCGGGATCGCAGATCCGTTCTGCACATGCGCAGAACGGGTCAGGCGCCTGCGCAGATAATTCTGCACTAGCATGCACTGCTGAATCAGGCCTAGAGACTGTAATTATGGTAGGTAAGAATTAAGTTAAAACTCTTTCAATAGGGTTTTACAGTGCAATGGAACCAAAATGTGTACTGCTGTGATTAGGGATGTGGTCCAAGATGTCACCATATATAAATTTGATATACTGTAGAAAAAGATATGATTGTATATTAACCGCTCATCTGAGATGAGAAACCATAAATGTTGTATTCAGCAGATTTACTGATTTGATTAATAGCAGACACTGATGTAAAGAAATCTTAATACATGTTCAATTAATATTACAGATTATTGTTGAATGAAACAATTATTCAATATTCCAACTGTGCAAGTGTTGATTTTTAAATGTGCAACCTTAGCACAACCTAAGCCAAGCACAAACCATTGTACTATACAGTATACGCTGGCCTTTTATCAGATTTTGCAAAATATGTTCACTGCGTGGTATAATAATAATGTAGCAAAATTCAATTTAACAATTTAAAACTAAATAAAACAATCCTCACCAACTCTGCTTATAGTGTAACAGGGGAAACAGAATATTTTTAAAGTGCATTCTACCAAACATAAATGAGGATAATTCTGAAGATTTGTGCAGCCGTAACGGTGTGACTGCATGACACTCGGTGGGTGCTGATGTGAGATAATGAAACCCATAGTTGCCGGCCAGGTCGGGACTGCTATGGGCGGGGCTTTACAGTGGTGGGCGGGTCTGGGGTGGCAGTGGGCGGGACTCGGTGGAGGTGAGCGGGTCTAAGGGTTTGACGACACAATTGCGTCATTGTGGCCCCACCCCCCCACTATTCAATGCTGAGATTACTGGCATTGTGAAGTGGGGGCGGAGCCACAGTGAAGCGATTCAACGCGACTCACATCATCGGCTGCCTGTGCCACCTTCTCACTGAGGAAGTGGGCGGTCAGGTGGCCCAGGAGTGCCGGGAGACTTGTCCACCTTTCTGGGTGGCCTTGAGTGTCACCCGATTTTTGGGAACCTCCCGGCCATTCTGGGAGGGTAGGCAAGTATGGGTAAAACCACAGGCTGAGCGTTAGACAAAGGGAAGAACAAGTTCCCCAAACAGCAGACTAGTGATGTTGGGGATTCAGCATGATTTACCGCCGGCCGCGGCTGCCCACCAGAGGAGGAAATCTCGAATGTCCATTAAGGTAAGTATGCTGACCTAATTCCCCTACCCTAACCGTCCCTTATCTTAACCACCCCCCCAAGTGCCTAACCCTAATCCCCCCTCTTCCCCGCTGCCAAACCCTAAGTCCCCGGGGGGGGTGCCTAACCCTCACCTCCCCCAAGAGTGCCTAACCCTAACCCCCCCTTCCCCTAGCCTAAACCTAACCTCCCCCCCAGCGGCTGTCCACGCCCGGCTTACCTTCGATCGGTAAACCGGGTGTCAATTTGTTCTACTGTACTGTTTATGGGACTGTAGAATCCAGTAATATACAAATCTGCTGTGTTCTGTGAATGTTTAGAGTAACTAAAACATTCAAGCTTGCAACATGAGATTTATTGAAATCCAAAAGGCAATTCTACATTAAGCTAATACGCATTTGTTTATTGCATTCTAGGCTAGAGGAAGTTAAGAACAAAGCAATCTAGAATTCTGTCGTAAATCATGTTTTGTTTAGAAGCATTAAAAGACCTCATAGTGAGTTAGTTAATATAGCATAGAGCTAAGCACAGTGCTAGGTTAAGAGATTACAACACGTAAGAGCTCCATAAAATAAACAAAAGGACTGCAAAGTTATGCCTCTGTAATCCTTAAATGAGCTCAAGTGTATTATTATAAATTATGTAATAGAAAATGCATTTTAAATCTAACACATTACTTGTACAGGTAAACAACTATATGAAAGTCATGCTTTTCTGCTTACGTTGGATATTATCAGTTGTGTAAGAATAACAAATAAATAATCTACTACAGGTAGTAGGATTCATTTTAATGGATAAAAACGTCATCATATAATTCTAGGAGAGTATCTCAGATTAGGGGCAGAATACAGCATCACCAGGCCCATAGTAACATTTGAGGATGGCCTGACAATGCTATGTTCTGCCCTGGGTGTGAGAGGGAATCAGTATGAAATCCCGGCAGTCGGGATACCTGCTGTCAATATAACGACAGCAGCATCCAATGCTCAGGATCCCGACAAGGGTCCGGTAAGTATGGTAACCCTCCTCCCTTCCCCTAACCCTCTGTTCTTGAATCCTAATACTACCCCCCCACACACCCTAACCATCCCCGTTAGTGCCTAAATCTAACCCTCCCCCCTTAGTGCCTAACCCTAACCCCCACCCCCCAGTGGTGCCTAACCCTAACCCATCCCCAGGGGTACCTAACCCTAACCTCCCCCTCCCCTAGCCTAACCGTTATCCTCCCCCGTGACACCTAACCTCCCCCCCCCCCGCGAGCGCAGTTAAGACCTAACCATCCCCGCTATACTTATGATCAGCAATCTGGCTGTCGGGATTCCGCCGTCAGCATCTCCACTACTGTCAGTATTGCAGCGCCCGTCTTCTGACCGGGTAGTGGCATTCCGGCGCCGGGATTTCGCCAGTCGGGATGCCGGCTGTAGGTATAATAACTGCATCCTGTATGCAGGCTCGGATTCAGGGGGGGACTAAGAAGACACCCATACCGGGTCCACGAACCCAGACTCACTGTTCCAGCTGCGGCCGTCGGCAGAGGAGTAGCGTGGAATCATGTAGTACATGTGCTAGAGTGATATTCCACAGGGTGCACAGCTTATTACTGCAATTACTGACCCAAGCAGCTATCACTGGAGTGGGAACACCTATGGGAAGCTCCATTCTCAGCTATGCTCCTACTTCGCAAATATACATTGCACCTATATGAATTATGAATGTGAGTACTACTAATCATGTTCTGTCTACAACCATTATTTCAGGTCTCCTAATACAGTATTTTTTAAAAGACCTTTCACATAACACTTTGTGGTCATGTCTAGGAACACCTCCATTACTTTAATAGCAAAGCAGTGACTTTTTTTTAAACTCATACCTGCCAATAATAAAAGGAGAGGAGAGAGGTAGTGACAGAGGCCAATAAGAAAGAAGAGGGGAGGGACAAAAATTTGATCAGAGAGGGATAGTGACAGAAGCCAATAATAAAGGAGAGGGGAGGGGCAAAGAGCTGATCCCATGGTAGATAGGGGAGGGAATTAAAGAGATGAGAATGAATGTAATCAATCTGATAGGAAAGGGGAGATGACAGAAGATGATCACAGAGCAGGGAGGGCTGGAGGGCAGGCAACCTGGGCAGCTTGAGGGAGCATGAAATGTAGAAATGGATCTCAGATTCATAACTTATTTAGGATATAGACCAAACAAACTGAGACAAAACTAACAGGTGGCCATCATACTGTGCAGCGCCCCATGAATTCGGGAACCCTGGATGGTGCCCTCTGTCCATTTTGGTGCCTGGACCTCATGCTCCACTGGAACCACCCTCGCTACTCCCCTGGCCGCCGGAACCCATAGCCACCGCCCAGCCCCAGCTCCCTTGTAGCCTGGCCCGGGCAGCGCTAGGCTCTTCCAGGTGGCCCGGGCCAGGCATGACCTTTAACTCTGCAACGTGGCAACGTGACATCATAGGTCACGTCGCCGCGCGTCTTCCCTGCCCGGGTGAAAGTGGATAGATCCCTGGCCGGCCGCCAGGCAGGCTGCACCACTGTGGTGGTAAGGAGTTGAGGCTGCCGTTAGGGATGGGGCTGGGGGCAGAGGGTGACAGGGGCTGGACACAGAGGAAGGTGAAGGAGGCTGGGGGCAGAGGAAGGGGAAGGAGGCTGGGAGCAGAGGAAGGTGATGGAAGCTGGGGCAGAAAGTGACAGGGGCTGGACGCAGAGGAAAGGGGAAGGAGGTTGGGGCAGAGGAAGGTGATGGGGGCTTGGGACTGAGGATGGGGGCTGGGGATGGAGAGGTGACTGGGGGGCTTCTGGGCTGAAGATGGTGATGAGAGGCTGAATTTGAGGAAGGTAATGAGGGGCTGAAGACTAAAGATGGCTGGCTACAGACACCATCCCTCCTACTTCTGAGGCATCCACAGCACTGTCATCAAGAAGACCTTGCAAGAGACGGCAGACAAGAACTACAGCCTCCATCATCAGTGACATAGACACAGTGTGGTCATAGTCATAGTGTATTTTTTATTTTATTTAAAGGCTGGCATATCTTTCATTTAACATCATGCTTTACATATCACACATGCAGGGGAGGGATGTGTGGGATCGGGGGTGGTGGTGAGAAGGTGGGGCCCACAGAGACACTAATCATCTGTGCCTGAAGATTAGAGGCCCCTTTCCTAGGACAGCTACCTATGTGCTGCTGTGGTTCATTATTATACTGCCCCCACACAAAATGAAGAGCCCGATAAGGGAGAAAGTTGCAAGCTTCATATGTTGACAATGATTTTGGAAATCATTTTGAGCAAGCTGGTATTCCAATGGCAGGAGAGCTGGGATAGCAGAAGAGGAGTCCAGACTTTACTTAGGTTCCAGATCAGGAGGCATGAGAGGTGTGCAGGCTCATATCAATGTTAGGAGGTGTTGCAGGACTCAAATGTCAAACCAGAGACAAGGCCAAGAGACAGGTCATAGTCAGGGATACAATCAAGAATACAGGAATACGGGATTAGGACCAAGAGCTCCATAGGCTGGCACAGTGTCAGTGCCAGAGTTGATCTTAAAAAGAGCCTCTGGATGGATGAGTGCTGCATGCAAGCACAATGACACATGGACCAAGCGCCTGGGCTGGATTCAGGAAAGCTGTAGACTGCCATTTATTTTCCTAGTGCAAGTATACTCAGGACTTCAACATGAATGTTATCAGGGACAAGGATTAATCAATCATATAGAGGGCCTAAACGCAGATTCCTGATGCTTGGGAATCTGCGCAGGCGCCAGACCGATTCTGCGTATGTGCAGAACGGGTCTGCGAGCCCGCACGTAAACTGGCAGGAGACTATCAGTGACTGACAGTCTGCTGCTAATTGGGGGCGGGGAGGGGGCGGCGATGCCCTATGTTCCCCCGAAACGGAGGCGTGTTGCCGCTGTTGGTGGTTTCCTGGCTACTTCATCTCAGCTGCGGCGGCCGGCTGTGTGACCCCACGGGTCACCTTAGCCGGCCGATGTCCAAGTATCCGATGCAGCTACAGACTCCTTCCCTTGTGTACAGTACATTGGTTGCTGCTGAATGTGCAATGTCTGATATGCCCACTTTTAGCGTCCTTACATGCCACCATCAGTCGCACCATCAACACTTGTACCTGTCCTAGATCAGGTGCAGTTTTCTTACCACGGCCTCCTATGTGGCTGCCTGGGTACACAGTTGGTGGCACTGACATGCCCACAACGCTCCAATAACACGCCTACCAAAAGGACCATTTTTGCGTGCACTACTAGCCACCTCCCAGGCACAACCCTGGAATGCCCATCGCTTTTACACAACATATCTCATACCACGTGCCTAGATCGCAACAACACCTTTGTGTGCAGGGCCATAGAGAGAGGTGCCGGATACCAAAACTGTAGGGGGTGTGGCCTAATCACTTTGGGCGTGGCCAAGCTTCCTACAAAAAAAAGTCTTAAAAATAATAATTGTGTAGCCGCGCGCCACCAGAAGGGGCCATGCTCCCCTCAGGCAGGAAGAGATCCAGGAGGAGGGGCACAATCAGTGCGATCACTCTCCCCCTCCCCTCTGTCATGCATAGGAAACGAGGTGGCTTGATAATACTTTGGCTCATGGGTATGAACAGGAGCTTAGGTACACTAGTGACAGTGTAGGAACCACAGACTTGTGATATGCATGGATACTGGACTGGAACAGGAGTGAACAGACCAGGGGCCTGATTCAGAGCTGAACGCTCTAACCAGAGTGCTCGCTCTGAATCAGGGCCGTCCTATTTAAATGTGGAGCAGCCTTTTGGACGCTCGCATAGCTGTGGGTTACCACCCACAGCTTATGCGAGTGTCCATGATGATGGTCGCGATGGTCAAAGACCATCGCGATCATCGGGCTTGCGACGAGACCCTGCGGTAGGGTCTCGCTTCCGCAAGCCCAGGAGTGATTTTGGCTCTATCAGAGCCAAAATCACTCCCACTGACATCATTACTGATGTCAGTGGGGCCGGACTCAGACCGTAGGCGTTCCCATGGGAACGCCTCCGTCTGGCAGCCACGCCCCCGGCACGCCCACCAAAGGGGGCGTGCTGTCACTCACCATCGACAGCACGCCCCCTTTGGTGCGAGACCCTGAGCGGCGTATTTCTCGTCGCTCGCCGAGTCTCGCGCATGCGCACGAGGGAGCTCCCTCCGTCGTGCGCATGCGCATTCGCCCAACATCGACCCGCTAGCGAGCGACCTTTGCTCGCGAGCGGGTCTGAATGACCCCCAAGGTCCACTGGGCAAAACCTCATCTAGTGACCTGTGAAGGCCAGTAAGACCAGGAATTGACTCCAGGGACAAGGAACAGTATAGTACTGATAGATAGGAACTCAGGGCCTGATTCAGACCCGCTCGCGAGCGCTGAGCACTCGCAAGCGGGTCGATGTTGCTCAAGTGCGCATGCGCATGACGGAGGCGGCTCCGTCGTGCGCATGCGCGAGACACGAATAACGACGGCCAAGCCGTCGTTATGGTTCTCGCACCAAAGGGGGCGTGCTGTCGATGGTGATTGACAGCACGCCCCTTTGGTGGGCGTGCTGGGGGCTTGGCTGGCCAGACGGAGGCGTTCCCATGGGAACGCCTACCGTCTGGGGCCGGCCCAACTGACATCACTAGTGATGTCAGTGGGAGTGCTTTTGGCTCTGATAGAGCCAAAAGCACTCCAGGGCTTGCGGCAGACGAGACCCTACCTTAGGGTCTCGTCCAAGCCCGATAGTCGCGATGGTCTTGACCATCGCGACCATCATTTTGGCCGCTCGCTATAGCTGTGGGTGGTCACCCACAGCTATGCGAGCGGCCAGGAGGCCACTCCAAAAAGTAAGAGGGCCGGCCCTGATTCAGAGCGAGCGCTCTGTCAGAGCGTCCGGCTCTGAATCAGGCCCTCAGAACTCAAGCTAAGAATCGGAGCATTATGTAGTCAGAGCACAACTTGTGGAAGCTGTAACTCTGGGACAGCTCTGACGCAAGACCTGGAACTGGAACCAGTGAGGAACTCAGAAACTGAGAGTAAGGATAAGTAATACAGTTTACTGAATACCTCAGTGCACAGACCATATACTGCACACTGAACCCTAGCCCTGGAACCAGCACCCTTCTCTGTACCAGCCCAAGACAATAGCACACAGTGCAGGTAAACCAATACAAGGTTAGCACAATAGTATAACCTGATAACCTGGAAACCACTGAGCACAGAGTAAAACAGCATAAGTATCTTGCATGCATTGTCCCAGCTGTATGGCAGAATGAAGACCGCGGTTGAACTCGCCGGCTCTGCACTGCGGAGTAACAAGTAAGTATGCAGTGTGGAAGCTGTCGCGCTGACAGGAAACTATATGCAGTGGCAGATGGGAAGCGGTATTCTTGCTGGCTGAGATGAAGTGGTTGGAGCAGTCTTGTATGCAGCGTGGACGATGCGGAGCTGATAGGTAACAGAACACAGCGGCAGATGGAAAAGTAGTATACTTGCTGGCTGAAGCGCATGGTTGGAGCAGGTCTGTATGCAGTGTAGACGCTGCATCGCTGACAGGTAATGGAGCACAGCGGCTGGTGGAAGGCAGGTCTGTATGCAGCCTGGAAGCTGCGGTGCTGGCAGGTGCGGATACTCAGCTCAGATGATAAATAGTGAAAATCCACAAGTAGCAGATAGAGTCACAAGTGATAAGATCGCAGAATACAGAAGTAAGGACCTGATTCAGACTCGCTCGCAAGGTGCGATCGCTCGCTTGCAGAAAGGGGCCGGCTATGTAAATTAAGCGCTCGCACTGCGTCGCGTAAGGACGCCCACTGTGTGTTAGCGAGCTATGGCAAAGTGCACTCTCAAGTGTCTGAAGACGCCCCCTTGCCACTCGCAACACACGTCATCTCCGGGAAATGTATGATTAATCGGGAGCCATCGGAGCTGCTCGCAGCCCTTGGGGTTGCCTTTCCCCACCGCAAGCACTGTGATCAGTGCGGGTTGAAATACATGCAGGTTACGTGTACAATGCTGCTACTTTGCTAATTATGCATGCCCTTTAAACGCCGTTTTGGCGGGCAGACATACGCCTGCGTTCGCAACACCACTCCCCACATGCACCTTCCCCTGTTATCACCCACAAACGGCGCTATCTGTTACTCAAAGCAGCGACCTGATAAGTGACTTACGAGCTACCAAAAGCAGATCGCAACGAATGGCTTGCGCACGCACACTGCGAATTATACGCATGCGCAGATGGGCGAAAATCGCTCAGAGCAAGCAATCGTGCCTTAGCGAGCGGGTCTGAATCAGGCCCTAAGCCTGGAGCCTAGATCTCCTGGGTAGGCAATGGGTTGCTCACAGGAACTGGTTTAAATAGGAAGTGGTCAATAGCCATTGGTCTAGCTGACCAGGTGAGCACACAGGTGCATTCGTTAATCACAGGGAGGCGTCCCTGGGATGTCTTGGAAACTGAAATAAATAAATGTCTGAGTCTGTAAGAAATGCTAAGACCCAGATTCGTGACAACCTTGCACATCAAGTGCAGTGTCCCTCCAACAAGCCCAGGCCCGGGTAATTAGTACCTGCTTTTCCCCTCCCTCAGTGCCCCTGTTTGTGCATGCACTCTGTGTAACGCATGCCCTGTTGGAGTTTATGCGAATTTTGGCACACTGTTCAATTACGTGAACATCGGAATTGCTTGCGGCTCTGAATCCGGCCCACGATGTCTCTTTAATTTGCATATAGATATTTATTAATTTCTGTAACAATTGATATACATTCATCATCAAGTATTAATTTCTACAGTAGACTAAACATCCCTCAGTCAATTGCTTTACTCAGTACAAATAAGTTAATCTACAGGCTGTTCAGAGTCGCATACAAAGATTTGGGGCTAAACCGTTAATGGGGCGTTCACACATAGGAAAGTGTGCGGTAGGTGTCCTGTGGGGGTGGACACAGAACTGTGAGCGATTCAGAAGTGAGCGTCCTGATGTGCTGCTATTGCTAATGGTTACTTTCACATATAGGACAAAAGGATGGTGCAGCTTCCGACTCTGAATACAGGAGAAACATTTAAACTGTTTTCAAGAGATGCGGTTGAATTACGCTAAGTGCAGAATCCTGCCCATAATGCTTGCAAACAAGCAACGTTTTAGGGAACTGACAAATTAAAATGTAGTGTCATTCATCGCCAATCAAATACACAGGACCATATACTGAAAGACTCCACAGATCACAGTGCAGCATATGGTGTCACAGGGCACTCCCGAGTAAGAGAGAGCATCACAGTTTGATTACTAGATTACAGAAAGAGCATTGGCTTGGTCAGGTAGAGGTCACACTCTGTACTTATACTAGATGCATCTTTGTATAGAAGGACTAATTAGACAGGTATTGTCATTCAGTGTTGGACTGGATTATAACGAGCGACTATTAATGGGTCCACCCTCACATTTCTTTATAACACATATAGACATTTTACCATCACTGCCTGTCTATTACAGTAGATAGTACGCTATATTTTAAATGCAGCACTATATTATGATTCTTAGGTGAGCAAAATGTTATCATGATCGTGGCACAGATCTACAGGCAGCATTCACCTTATAAAACAGGTAAAAGAAAATACATTTAAAAGTCTTATCTTTGCAGAATAGCTAACGCATTTCTCCACTTTGTATTGTTTCATCAGAGGCAAGGTATTTCTATAACCATTCCAAAGCCCATCGGCAACGAAAATGGCACTTGTTATACATGACATAAAGCAGCAAACATTTGCATTAATAATGTGTAAACTATAAATATTGAACTTTAATCTACTTTGGTCCTACCAGATAACATTATCATTTTAATTGTGTCCTCCAAAATTTGCTACCTAAGACAAATGTGTCACTCCACTACCCCTGACCCTTGGTGCTTGGCCAGCCAACTAGATAGATAATTCGCAAATTGCTTGGAGATTAGTATGGGGAAGGAAGATAGGAACATAAGTGAATGGGAATGTGATAAGACTAAAAAACTCTTAGGGGTAAATTTACTTAGAATCATGTCTGGATGAGATGCCATTCACGGGTAACTTAGCCTGCTTTTATGACACAGCTCTTCTCTGCAAGTGACAGTACTCATGGGGTTTCTTGCACTTGGAGGGCCACCAGCCAATCAGCAACCACTACTATAGTAACTGGCTGCTGGTTGGCTGTGAGTGGCCTGGCTGTCAATCAACAGCCAGGCTGATTATGCTTAGGTGGGGGGGGGCACGCATTTATTTTGCTCTGATTTTTAACTCTTCCTTAACTTTTACACACACAGAAGCCTGCACAGGTCACACTGATCTGTGCAGGCTTCATGTTCAGGAGTGCTTGGCCATGGTCAGACAGAGACAACATGGGGAAGAAAACACAATTAAGCATGACCATACTACAGTGGAAATATGAGCCTGTCAAGCATAATGTTTAGTAAATTTGAGCATTTGATCTTGAAAAACTGTGACGAATTCCAGCTATGCCAATCGTGTTTAAACTCGCCCAAAACATGATTCTTAGTAAATGTACCCCTTATTGTGAATCGATGATCTCAGCTTGCAGTCAACCACATAGAATCCTCAAAGCAAATATTTTGTCTTATTAAAACCGATTTTATATATAATTTATATATATATATATATATATATATATATATATATATCCAGTGAAATCCTGCACTCACATCAAAGAGTTCATCAATGGGGTGCTTCCAAGATCAGATTTTTACACTGATCCAATCAGATATCCAAGTTTTATCAAATATCGACTTCTTCGGGGGTGTTTAATATCCGAACAGATATGCCCAGTCCCCCTGACAAGGGAACTGAGCACACATGCAGAGAACAGTCATCCTCACTGAATCGAGTACATCTGAGGAATATTAATGCAAAACCATTGCCCCAAGAAAGCTTGAAACACTCATTGGAAATTAAGCGTATCAAAAAGGAGTGATTTATTTAAACCAGCAGTGGCCAGATAAAGAAGTATGTATTGGGTATATCTGTTGGGATATTAAACACCCCTGAAGAAGTTGATATTTGATGAAACGCGTTGGATGATAATGCAAAAGTGACCAAAAGTGGGCTAACTTGCTGTTAAAGAGCTCTTACTCCTGAAGAGGAGGGACATCACGTTATTAACATCTAGCCCATATAGGTCACTCTACATGTGCTATGTAAGATATTTAACCTTTTTAATTTTTATAATAAATAACTATGAATCAAGTATACAGAAACTGATTATTGCATATTTGGGTGAAGTCTGGTGTGAGGGTCTCATTGTAGAAACAATAAGAAGAACCTTATCCTCCAACTTCGACAACTAAAAGAACACTGAAAGACTTAACAGGACACCTAAGGCGTTATTGAACTATTATAAACAAATTGTGTAGGCGCACCTTAAGACCCCCCAATCCCATATATACATATATATATATATATATATATATATTTATATATATAGTATATATATATATATATATGCATTACAAAAAGTAATACAATCTCCAAACCTGTCTTGTAGATGATACTAGCAGAAAGCAAAGTTTGTTAATGAGGAAAAACCCATGAATGCCGCCAATCATCCCCATTATCTTCCATAAATATTGCTTTTCCTCTAAGTAAAGTTCTCCATTTTGTCCATGATGGTCATGGGAAATATTTTCATGTATACCTAGAACCTAGAAAATTGTGCAAGGAAAATGGTATTAAGAATAGAAACATTAAATTTCAAGTCTGATTTTCATATTAGACCATCTCATGAATTAGGAGTGTTTGTGTTATTTTTTGTTTATTGAATTCCCTTTTCAAAATGTATAAATTAATAAGTCATAAAATGAGCCTTCCCGTGATGCACTGTCCACGCCTATGGCATGTGACGTTAGCAGAAAAGGTTCACATTCACCTGAAGAGAGGTTTTTACTGTGACAGCTTGTGTGGCTGCAAACAGATATGACGCAACCCTTTCTGGTTGTATGGTGATTATATTCTATTAATAGTGTGTTTATAAAAGCTTGTATATGCACCCCCTAAGTCCGGGCCGTGCGGTGAGGTCAGTTAGTGGGGTAACACTGACTAGTATCAGAGCCATATATGAATCTGCTGTCACAAACTGAACCATCCAGGTCTCTCCTGTCTTACACGGTCCGGGTAATCAGATTGCCCAGAGATCGGGTTAGCACATGAATGGACGCACATACCTGTAACAGTAGCGGGCTTTCCCTTTTGCAGCAACTATGCTTCCTTTGCAAGGCTTCAGCGTGCCGAACACTGGAGTTCCCTCCAAAACCAGCTATGGGCGCAGCCATGACAGTGCGGGTCAGCTGATCGATCAGTCTCGGGAGCCAGCCACCGGTCATGTGATTCTCTCAGCCTATCCCCGCACAGCCAAGGGTATAAAGAAAGCTCCTAGCCAGTGCTTTGTTGTCCACAGACCTGCTAAGTACTCTCCTGTGTTTATCCACTGCAAGCTTCCATTATCTACAGCACTTTCTGGCTCTGTATCCCAGCAAGCCTGTGTAGCTGGTTCTGCATCTCAGCAATCCTGTGTAGCTGGTTCTGCTCCGTATCCAAGCATTCCTGTATAGCTGATCCGCATCCCAGCAATCCTGTGTAGCTGGTCTGGTCTGCATCCCAGCAATCCTGTATAGCTGGTTCTGCTTAGTATTCCAGCTTTCTACGTAGCTATCTATCTGTCCCATATACTGGGCTGTCCCATTTGTGCTTTAGTCCTCACCTAATTGTCACATGAGGAAGAGTTATATTTGGCCTCCCAGGTTTTGCCTGAGTTCCCCATACCGTAACACTACAATACAGTCTAGTACGGATTCACACATCACCACATCCGTAACATCTGACCCACTTGCAGAGATCACCACCCACACACAGATCCCCCCAACACACAAATTCCCCGTAGCACAGATCCCCCTCATGCAAATCTCCCACTAGCTCAGAAGATCCCCCCTAGCACAAAAGAATACCCCCACACTCACAGATCTCCCCCTAGCAGCGAACCCTCCTCCCCTTTTTCTCCTTTGTGTGTTTCCTCTCTCTGCATATTCCAATTTCCTTCCCTCCTCAGTGTTGCTGCTGCTGATTAGGGATTGCCATTTATGGCGATTTCGAATGTTTTTTCCCATCGATGGGGAGAACCAGATGGTTTCCCTCCATCGATGGAAAAGCATAACTGAATAGGTTTTTTTACATGGTGCTGGGACAGCACCCACAAAGCCACGCCCCCAGTTCTGATTGGCCCATGGGCCAGTCAATCATAGAACAGGGATGACCATCAGTTGGTGAAACCATCGATGGTCATCCATTGCAACGTTGGTTACATCAATGGCCACTTGCTAGTTTGCCATCGTTGGTTACCATACCTATGGCCATCCCTAGCTCCGATGCCTGAGTACTTCCTGGACAGGTCAACTGATCATCAGAGGAGTCCATCAGAGCTCAAGGCACACCCCCTCTAAGTAAGGCTCTTTTTCTCTGTGTTTTATTGGCTTCTTTGTGGCCCAGCTGAAGGCTGTGTCTGAGCTATCAGAGGTGAGGCTGAGCTCTTACTGCCTCATCTCTCCCTGTATTTCCAGGGAGTACTGCAATATTGGTGAGTTTTGCCTATAAAAACAATTTACAAAATCAGAATAATACAAAGAAGATATTTATAAGTTAAAATTATCTTCTTTGTATTATTCTAATCATTTTTATAGTCAAAACTCTGCAGACTGACAGGGAGTATGACAGAGGAGGCTCTTCCTACCCTAACTGCACATCCCTGCCCTAAATATACATTTGCATGGCTTCTTTCAGTGCACTTGGCACAATTTGTCCGCCAAGTTCAAGCAGGACGCCCACTTTGCAGCCCTTGACATTATTCCCAGATGATCAGTTTTCCACTTTTTTAGATTTGTGGATCTAACTGAAAATTCTCATGGTGGAAACCAAAAATATCACTTTGAAGTGATACCTACTAATGTTTTTGGACCACCCTTTCATTATGTTTTAATTATGAAAGTTACAGGAATTTTGTGTGTTTGAAATTTTTTATTACATTGGTCGAAGTGCATCTAAAGTTTTCTTCCACAGCACCAGTGGAGGGTGTAAAATGAGTACAATAAAAAGTATAGGATGAGGTTACATTTGTTGGACCTCTGACCAGCCAGAGAAATGGGACAAATTCATGGGGAGGGAGAGGCTGTGCGCTCACCCATAAAGCAGCTGCATTTAATAAGTCGCGCCTCAGTCAGTCCGACTCCTGCCATTGGCAAGTGGATAATTTTGCACCCTTGCAGTCACAGCCATCTTCCTGACAGTAAAAACTACCTGCATTTCTATTGCAGATACTGTATGTACTTTTGCATGGTTGTAATACTTACAGACATCGGAATGGACATTGCTAATCATAGTAATCAGATCAACTTGGCTCAATTTTGTCTTATTAAATTAACAATAATAGATGGGAACTTTTGACAAGAATATAAATTGCTAGCTATATGGACTCAATATGCAATATCAGTGATTCTTGACAGATGGCAGCACTGCACACACCATAAACACAGGCATCATCGGCTTCAGGAATACTGGAATAATCCATCACATTGCAACACTTAAAAGCGCATCTCAGCTAGGGATGGCCATCAATGTGGTTACCATCAATGTTTACCATTGTCGGTGATATAGCAAGTGATCATCGATGGTTACCAACTATGCAATGGATGACCATTGATGGTATCACCAACTGATGGTCATTCCTGCTCTTTGACTGACTGGCCCTTGAGCCAATCAGAAGGAGGGGGGGGGGGTTGTCAGGCACCTCGTAAAAAAAAAAAAAAACATTTGGTTATCCTGTGCCATGTCTGTCCAGGAAGGATCAATTTCTTCAGAAGTTCCCCATTGCACAGAAATCATATAGGTAAGAAAATACTCATTCACATGCTCTATTTATTCACTGGAGAGAGGGACAGTGGGCATGCCCATCAGCTCCCGCAGCGGTGGGCATGTCCCAGCATGACGAAAACAGGGGAAAATGGTTTGCAAGCATGGCATTTCACACAACACCACCTCTGAGACATGCCTCTGAGTATGGGGGGCGTGCCTTGAGCATTGATGGATACCTTGGATGTGTCATGTGACCAGGAAGTGCCCTGCAGTGTTTAGAGATCAGAGCTGAGTCAGCAGCAGCAAGAGAAGACACAGATAGAAGAATCAATGGATACGGAAGCTTAAGTGTAATGAGGGGAGAATTACAGTGAGTAAGGGGTGAGACAGGCTCCCAGCACTCAGGACCTCATTCAGAGGCTGTCACACGGAGCGATTGGACGTAGTGAGCGATGTTTTTTTCAAGTGTGCATGCGTGTACATGGCAGTGCGCGTGAGCAAGTCTGTCTTTCCGACCGCAATCCTCTTGCTCGTTAGTCACTACGAGGTCGTAGCTGTGATTGACATTTCGTGCCGTTTGTGGGTGGTTACAGGGGAAGTTGCTTGTGAACGGGGTGTGGTGGTGCGCACGCAGGCTTAAAAAGGGCGTTTTAAGGGCGTGCATATATTACTGAGCGAGTCATCACACACGTCATCTCGTTGCAATAACGATGCTACTGCTCGTAGTGCTAAAGGTAGCCCAGGGTCTACCTTAAGCATTGCGAGTGCAGGCGATGGTTTCTCAATCGATGTCTGTAGGCAATTAACACTGTAACAGGTGTTAATCGTGCTGACGTAAGTTGCCGCCTGCGACCGACTCTGAATTAGGCCGTAGAGAAAGGAGGTGTGCTTTCATTGTTGTGGGTGTTTCCGCGCTTACGATGTGCGTTGCGACTGAGCGCTCGTTTTGCATATTCTCGATCACTGTGGTGCGACCGATCACTTCCGAGCAACCGCCTCTGAATGAGGGCCTCAGACCCATCTCCATGTATGCCTCCCCAGCCATTGACCTCACTGCACGTCACTGTCTAGTGCATTTTGCTTATTTGAAGTGAGGTATTATTATCATATCTTTTGTCATTTTCCTATTTGTCTAGATCCATTATTTATGAGATTGAGACTATTAGCCATATAATTAATTAAATATTGTATTTAATTAAATACAGCATCATTTGAGTATAATACACTCTATCATGTACCAGTAAATAGGTCTGTGTGCTCTGCGTGTTTCGTATTATTTGATTGTTTTCCAGGTGTCTTTACCACACCAAGCTGGTAATTGGTATCCATAAATATAAATTACTAGTTTATAAAACTGGCATTACAGTACCTGAGGAATAAGATGCAATAAGGCATCACCAGAGAGAGTCCCGACAGCCAGTCCCACAAACAGCTGTAAGATGAGTTTGTAGCTCTCCTCACAAGAACTGAAGATAATAAGAGTAGCACCAAGCAACAAGGCATAAAACTGGCGTTACAGTACCTGAGGAATAAGATGCAATAAGGCATCACCAGAGAGAGTCCCGACAGCCAGTCCCACAAACAGCTGTAAGATGAGTTTGTAGCTCTCCTCACAAGAACTGAAGATAATAAGAGTAGCACCAAGCATGGATCCCAGCGTCAGAAGCAGCACTGCAATTGTGCTGTACCCATATCCTAAGAAACATTACAAAACGGAATAATATCACCTTAAATTGAACAAGACAATCACAGTAGTTTGACAAAAAAAAAATCTTCATCATCATATTTCCAAAAAATATAAAAACATCTGATACTAAAGAGGAACCATGCTGCACTACGGCTGTTCTGTGGTAAATGAGACCCATGGTGGACTTTCCAGAGTAAAGAAATAGTCAGAGCCCCACTATTTCTTATTTCGTGTGGTACAACAGTCAATATTCAGACAGGGTTGCTGAGAGGAATTGGGGGAGTGGGTACTAATTAGCAGGGCCCGGGTTTGTTGGAGGGACCCAGTCCCACCAACCCTCCACATCCCCATAACGGTCAGCGGTAGCAGCCTCTCTCCCCAGCCCATGCTGCTGTAGACGGACCAGGGAGCCTGCTGCGCACAGCAGTTCCTCTACTTGCAAATAACGTGCGGGAATGGGGCGAGCTATCACACTGAACCCCCCCCTCCCCTGGATCTGTCCCAGGCTCCACAATTAATTTTTTCCTACTATCTATAGGGGGCATGGCCACGTCTGCACGGTCCGCTCTATATGCCCCTGTATTCTGAATGTTGAAATGGCTTTGTATGTACCAGAGATTACTGTGCCTATGCAGGTCTCCGGGAACATGGTTGTCACGTTATGTTCCTGAAGATGTCTCTACTTTGCATGCGCAAATCACTGAGATCACTGAGTCACTGCACCATTTTCCTGGTGATTTCGGTTTGCAGCACTGGCCTGGGACTCCGGAGAGGTAAGTATAATAATTATACGGGTGCAGGGTGTGTTGTGTGGGCCCCCCTGCATCCATTATAGATATGCCAATGTCTGCTTTCCAATCCTAGGACACAAGCTACTTCCACTGGCTTGTTAGTGACATGGGCGCTACCAGGAGAGGGCAACGATCCAAAAAAACAAACAAACAAGATAAGGGAGAATAGACCAAGCAGGATTCTCTCTAAGCAGAACAGACTAAGTATAAATTTACATTTAAGTTACTGCTCGTGGATGTACCAGTTTAAGAGGTCTATTTACTAAGCTGTGTTTTAGGAGACAAAGTGAAAGGAGATAACGTACCAGCCAATCAGCTCCCGACTGTCATTTTTCAAACACTGCCTGTGACATGGCAGGAGCTGATTGGCTGGTACCTTATCTCATTTCACTTTGTCTCCTAACACTGAGTAGTAAATAGACCCCTAAATGTCTTTAGGATGCATACTTAAGAGTGGTTCTATTAGGGATTTTGCCCTCTGTTGCAATCACTGGAAGGCAAACACAGCAAAAATAGACTTCAAAATAATAATGAATTGATCGCTATGCGGATCACACAGTCCGAACTCATGGTACTGATTCAAAAGGCTGGAATAACAAACAATGCAGCAAGCTGTACCTACTGTAAGATCTACCTTGTGTTTGTGTTTGTGTGAAGTAGAACTGGCCACACAGGTGTCAAATGTTTTTTCTTTGAATAACAGAGGGATGAACACCCTTTTTCACTTTATTTTAGTAAAAATAATGTTAATAAATAGAGCCCTTAGGGCTCTATTTACTACAATCCGCATATTGAATGCAGATTGTAGTGTGATATTACCGAGTGAATTCGCATTGCGACAGATAAAGCTCTGTCCCTGCAAATACCATGATTAAGTGCCCGCGCATGCGCCGACCGGTCGCCGCTGCTACCCCCCTGGCGCTAAGCCCCGCCCCTGGCACTAAGCCCCGCCCTCACGATCACGGACCCCCCCGCCCTCCCCCCTCCACCCCCCACGACCCCCCTCTCCCTTAATTACACTTACCTGCATGTTCCGGGCCTCCGGTGATGTTCTCCATTCCTCCGGTCAGGTGATCTCCCATACTGCACTGGGGCCCGATCACCTAATGACCGGGCAGCAGTGCACTATGGGAGACCAGCTGACCGGAGGGGAGTCATGACCGGAGGCCCGATCACCGGTCCCTGGAGTCAGGTATGTAAATTTTTTTTTTTACTATTTTTTTTTTCTTTTTTTTACAGTAATCAGCTTGCGGTCTGTTTAGACCACACAGCTGATTACAGGGACCGGCTCCCGGCTCTGCTCTCCCCGTTAGAGCAGGGCAGGAGGCCGGTAACCGGGGGAGACCCTGGATAACGTCACCTCCAGGTGACGTTATTATCACAGGGCTTTCCCCGGTATTTTTTCACATTTTATTTTTAGTAACTCTGGTCGGATCACATTTCCCATTACAATTATGGGAAATGCGATCTACTTTACTAAAAATAAGTCATACTTAGGGGTTGGAGTAGAATTTTACGAATTCTACTCCAATTGCCCTGTAATAACTATAGGTGATACTAAAATAATGTGAAAAGGGTGTGAAAACACCCTTTTCCACTTTATTTTAGTCAAAATAATGTTAATAAATAGAGCCCTTAGTCTCTGGGCAGATCTAATTTCTGCTGACTTTCCCACCCTCCCTTCCATATTGTGTCTTGTTTTTGGCTTTATTTGTAGCGGGGAAGAGCGTCTGTCCAGCGTGAAGCTTGTTGCAGTCTGGTAGTGCGCTCCTCTTCCATACACTGGCTCTCATCTGTATGGGCCTGTTTCTGTGCTGTAATGGGTGTCGGATACCTCCCACTTGCTTAAAGGGATAGTTGGCCATTGCAAGTTGTGGTGTTATTTGCTTAAGTCAAGTGAATATCTGGCCGAACTGTCTTCTGCCACCATACATACACTTATTAAATAAAGCTGACCATTTCTGAATGCCACATTTTTGTCTTGTCTTTATTTTTAGATAAGTTTTATTAATCTTAAGGTAAAGTAGTTTATGTATTATATGACCTATGAAGATAGGAGGTTTAATTGTTGATAGACCATTGCATTTCTGTCCAACCAAATCTATATGCAATTGAGGTACACAATTTACAATCTGATCATTGCAAATCTGATATACAGTACTTGTATCAGATTGTAATTCAAAGGAGCGATTACTGCACAAACATTACAATATTGATCTTACAGAGCAGAAAGACATTTAGCGGTATATTTACTAAAGTGGGTTTTAGAAGTGGAGTTGTTGCCTATAGCAACCAATCAGATTCTACTCATCATTTATCTAGCACCTTATAGAACAGGAGTAACCAAAAGGTCGATCGTGGATTTGCGACTGGTAGATCACGGTGGACATCCGGGAGCAGCCAGCAGCAGAATAAGAGTCAGGCAGATTCTTATTGGCTGCTGCACCCAGGGCCAGTTAAATGCAGTTAGCCAGCGCCGGGCTGGAGAGGCGCCGCTGCTGCCCACTCTATTAGCCAAGCGCCTGCTGAGATTTTGTTGCCAGCGGGCACCCGGCAGCTCCTTCCCTGCAGCAGCTGCCAGAGGCTGGAGCTCACTCCTGAGCTCCGCCTTCCGGTTCCTGCAGTGGGAACTATGGGAGAGACACCATAACGTCTCTCCCATAGTGCTGTGCGGGAGGAGGAGTAGGACGGCGGTGGGCGCAGGAGCTGCAAATCAGGTTAGTATAGTGTTGTTTGTGTGTCTGTCTTTTATGTGTAAGGGGCACTACTACTGGAGGCATTGCGTATAAGGGGCTATTCACAATGTGTGTCGTCCCTTGCAACGAAGTCACGCCCCTTTTTTTGCTTGCCACATCTCCTTTTTTAGCTTTAAAAGTAGATCACCAAGTCCAAAAGTCTGGCATTCCTTGTTCTAGAAGATAATAGCTAGGATCTAATTGGTTGCTATGAGCAACAACTCCACTTCTAAAAACCCACACTTCAGGGTTGCCTACCCTCCCAATTTGGGCGGGAGCCTCCCGATAATCGGGTGCACCTCCCTCCCCCCCGGAAAGGCAGGCAAGCCTCCCGGTGGCCGCCAATCCCCCCGACATCCCCCGCAATTTACTCTTAACCCCGGCTGCGAGGGCAGCCAGTGACGCGATTCGTGTCATTTTGGCCCCGCCCCCTGCCTCACAATGCCTGTATTATTGGCATTGTGTAGCGGGCGGGGCCAAAATGATGCGATCGCGTGACCCTGCCCCATGACGCCTACAAACGTCAGACACCCGTCCGGACACGCCCCCTTTTTCGGCCACGCCCCCCACTGCCCTGCCGATCTGGCTGCTCCCTCCCAGAAGGAGCAGCCAGAAAGTCGGCAACTATGCCACACTTTAGTAAGTATACCCTTTACAGTGTATATACAATTTAGGACAGCTGTTATGATTATTAAACTTTAGATGTGCAATTTCAATGTACACATTTTGATTAGCTTTGGATCAAAAAAATTTTCACCCACTACTAAGTTAGCCTTGCTCCATTCTTTTGGGGAAATGGGGCTTTACTCCTACACCAGTCCTTACTCTGTTCTTTTGAGCATGTATGGGAGCCTACTACAGAGATGGAAACATACCTCTAGTCCACCCACCCACTCAAATGTTGCTGCAGAGCGATTTTGTTGTATGACCATGAGACCTGGTGTCCAGATAATTCTGAAAACCAGATAAAAAAAAGTAATGTAATACATAGAGGAAATCATGGATCACCTCCTCCTGTTGTCATTGTGACAATGGCCGCACACGCACAGTGATATCAATGGGGGTGTCTCAAAGACAACTGCGTCGCCCAACACTAATCTGATCAAATCAAATACATCACTATCGGGCATGTTGGCAAATGCTGTCAGAAGATGACCGCAGATAATTTCTATGAACCTGCATGTTTGCACTCATTTAATAACGGCACTACCAGGCCCCAGTCATGCTGGAAGTGATCCGGCCAGTTGGGTCATGGAGCAAGGCGAACTGATCTTATCCATTCTGGTCACTATGAGCCTGTTTCAGAGTTGCCTAATTGCAGCCACGTTCTGTGCTGGAAACTAAATGCCAGTATCCCCCTGTATTCATCATTGTGGCCTGTATTAATGAGTCCACTCTGACCTCATTAATCTGCTAAAGTATCTTATTAGCGCCCATTTGCATCAGCCCGAATCTTGGTGTAAGAGATCCGTTTGAAATCAGATGGATCTCTGCATACGGTGACCTCTCACTAGCCCGCATTTCCATCTCCACACCCACAGGTCACTGCCGCCCTGGTACACCCACTCAGCAGCAAGCAGAGATAGTACTGATATTCGCACAACTCTGAGACACCAGAAATTGCAAGCATGGGCTGGCTCCAACGCCAGTTTGCTAAAAATCGTGGCCCCATCTGTGGAGGGATTTGCGTTGAATCAGGCTCTATATGTGTAACCAATTTTGACATTGGGCTTTTTGAAGGTGCTGGCACCGAGCAGAAGGAACGGTCCATGTGTGGTTGGCTTACGTAAAAAGAGGGGAATGACAGATGTAGTGGTCATTTTGCAGTATAACATATATATTTTCCATAAGGTGCTGCAAAGAAAGAAAATACCCTTATCCAGAAAACAAGTCCCAATAATTCCAGGTCACTCAACCCATACAGTATATCTTCATGATAGAGCAGATACAGTACATGACTAAGACTCACTTTCGAGAGTGGTGGGAGGGGGGAGTTGAGTACTTGTGTGGTCCTCTTCTGGGCAGGTGCAAGACAGAAGTTGATGAATAATAGCTGGGCTGATTTGCTTGAAGTGCTCCTGAGAAACTGGAGAGCGGCTGTTTCGCAGAACAATCTTCACAAGCTCGTATCCAGTAAAACAAATCTGGCCCTAAAAATATGAAAATAATTTCAAGCAGTGTAGAACGCTTCTTTTTCTAATAAAGACACCGCGGCAAAAGAAGTTCTGTCACTGGTGCCCCACACTTTATTGATTTAATTCCCTTTTGCTTTTGTCAAATTACTGGTTGAGCCCCACTGGAATAATGAGAGGATTTATGAGAATAATGGAAAAATGAGAGGATTCCAAGCTATACACCCTGGGAGCAACATTCAAATAATCCCCAACATAGGGACTAAGGTTGTCTAGGTACAGCCATAAGCATGACAGGCCCTTGAATCACTACTAGGTTTCTACAGCAGATCACAGGCTTTTGTGATTTATTTATGATCTGTAAGTTTTTAAAACCAACTCTTCTGTTTGTGTTAATTCCCCATATTTAAAAGGGAAGTGTATTTACTAGCTGTGTTATGCTAATAAAAGCACTGCCCTTCTAAATATCGGGCATAAACACAAACGGGTTGGGTTTTACAAACTGACACTGTAAATAAACCCCCTGTGTCTCTTTTTGCAGAGTATAATGTGCATATAAAATAGCGTAAATATATATATTGCAGTATTACCTGATTCCATCCTGCTGAGTGACCCTGGGACTTAGGGACATCATTGTGCCCGCTCTTTGGTTCTTCAGCTCTTTCCATTGCTGGGACAGGTAACTGTTCATGGTTTGTTCCTGGGATTACAAGACTTCTCACCTTCCTCCTGTGGTTGTGGTCTGCCTTGATGCAGGTCATTACTAATTTAAGTCTTCCAATAAGTTCATCTATATCTAAGAAAAAAAAATATGTCAGACATTGGTTAATAATGTTATTATTTTATCATATTGTTTAAATGATCTAAATATCTTAATTTGTATTATGCATCTGTGTTTTTATTGTCACCAAGCATAAAAAACTAACTAATGATACGATGTACACTGCTGAAAAGAAAAACATCCCCATTTCAATTGAGGGTAAAATAAATAAGAAGCCAACTAAACCAAAGTGACAAACTAGGGACACAGGGCCTGATTCAGACCCATTCGCTATCTGCGTACGCTCGCTGGATGCATATGCAAATTTGTCAAAGTTACGCCACGGGAAGCGAACGCTCGCCAAGGCATAAGCACGCCCACCATGTCTTAGTGAGCGGCCACTTTGTGTACGCCCAATCGCACAGGCAGAGCCGCCCACCAGCACCACGTCATCTCCAGGAAGTGTATTAAAACATTGGTACATCGAGCACCATCGGATGTGAACACAGTGCTTGAGGTAACTTTACCCTACCGCAAGCATTGCGAGGAAATCAGTGGAAAAAAAAGGCAAGTGACGTGTACTGTGACGCTGCCTGTTAATTATGCACACCTCTAAAACAGCGTTGAAACACTCAGGCACGCCTGCGTTCGCATCTCCAACCCCCCGTTATTAGTGTCCTGCCCCTGTTACCACCCACAAACGGCCTCTCCTGTCACTCATTACACTGGGCTGTCTTTGCAGGGCGAGCGAGTGGTTTGCGATCGCAGTGAGTAGTTTGCGCACACGCAGAATGAAGCATGCGCATGCACGTACACAGAACATCGGGCCGCTTGCGAGCGCACGCATATAGCGATCGGGTCTGAATCAGGCCCACAGTTCAGTCCAGGGTCAGACTGGGGTACAGGAGAAATCCCTGGTGGGCCCCACGAGGTTACAGGCCTCCATTTTTGCTGTCACTGTTCCCTCCTCTAACCTTAGTACCTCTCTCCTCCTGTCCCTAACGGCCACTGAGAGCTGTGAGGGGGGAGGGCCTCTTTCCTCCTTTCCCTAAAAACAGCCACTGTGAGAGGAAATGGGCCTCTCTCCTCCTGACCCTAGCAGCAGCCACTGAGAGCTGTGAGGGGAAGCAGGGTATTTTTCCTCCTGTCACTAGCAGCAGCCAGTGAGAGCTGTGAGGGGGGCAGGGTATTTTTCTTCCTGTCCCTAGCAGCAGCCAGTGAGAGCTGTGAGGGGAGGCAGGATCTTTCTCCTACTGTCCCTAGCAGCAGACTATGAGAGCTCTAAAGGTGAGGGGACTCTCTCCTCCTTTCCCTCCACTGAGAGCTGTAACAGGAGACAGGGGTTCTTTCCTCCTGTCCCTAGCAGTATCCATGGAGAGCTGTGAGGGAGGAGGGGCTTCTCTCCACCCGTCTCTAGCTGCAACCAATGAGAGCTATTAGGGGGCTGGGCCACTCTTCTACTGTCCCTAGCAGCAGCGTCTGAGCTGTGAAGGTAGCAGTGTCTCTTTTCTCTGCTCAACTGTGCAGTTGCACAACTGTGGAGACAGACATATAAGGTGAAATTATTTTAGATAGCCCATCTTCAATATAATGTTTGCTACGACATCAATAAAGAAAATTAATTGAAATTTCACTCACAGGGCTGTCAAGAGTGGTTGTGGGCCCAGGTACTGGGTGTGGCATGGCCAAATTAGGAAGGTGCGGCCTTGCCCACTGAAAATTTAAAAAAACTATTATATGTAGCGCCGCACACTGCACAGGAGGGCACCAGGGGCTGCTTAGCGATGGGCAGATCCAGGGGGAAGCCATCAGTGTGATTATTACCCCCTGAACATCATGCAGGGAGAGAGGCGACTGCTGCTGCTGCGCAACGGCAGCAGCCTCCACTAGCACACACAGAGGGGGTTTCTGAGTACCCAGAAACCCCCCGACAGACTGAAGAGCAGGCACCATCTTCTTAAGCCCCGCCCCTTGCAGCAAAATGCCGCACTTCACGGGTCAGTCGGGAGGAGGCGGAGCCAATATGACGTGATTCCATTAGAATCGCATCATTTGGCCCCGCCCCCTCCCGATTGACCCGCGAATCACTGCATTTTGTCGCCAGGGGGAAGGGCCTAATGACATGGTGCAAGCCTGCCAGGTCCCATCCTTATCAGGTCTACAACCCACAGATGCTGCAAGGTAAGTGTGTGTGTAATGTATGTGTGACATATGTATGTGTGTGTGTAATGTATGTGTGACATAAAGTAGGTGTGTGTGTGACATATGTATGTGTGTGTATATATATGTATGATTGTATATATATTATATAAATATATATATATATATATATATAAGGGGAGGCAGACCTGGCCCCCGACGGACCCCTCCAATAAGCCCAGGTAAAGTGTACCCCACCAATTACTCATATGTTATAAATACTGAGATATAATTTTGTTTTCTACTTTACATATCTCACCTCTAGCAAACAGCTCACTAGTTCTATTTAAGAATTTGAAAATGGAATCAGTAAAGAAGCTTGCATTAGGCAATATCTCTTTTCTGAAACAAATGTGCTGAATGGATGATGTGAGAATCACTTCGGCGAGTCTTGGAAGCATCAGTTCATCAATATTTTGCAATACTCCAAATGCTCTCTCGAGAGAATGGAAATCTGTACACTTGGAACAAGGAAAAAGCATTATCTTATTTCGTTTTCCAATTACAGTAAGAGACAATGGCAAAACTGGCAATAACATACATGTTTTTCTGTAGTTCTCAGTTTCGTGAAACTTTCCAAAGTTCTAAATATATGCTAAAATATTTAAAGACATAAAGTCGTTAAGTTTGAAAAATCACAATGCTTCATTGTCTCATATATTTTCTAGAGGGAAACAAACAATCTAAACTATTAAAATTGTCCAAATATATATTGAATTACATTTGTAACTAATAATGCACATTTTTGCTCCCCCTTCATTATTTATTAGCTGATTTGGCAATTAACCTTGTTGAAACTCTTCACCTAGAATAACTTTACATAATTTCATGTGCAATGAAGTTCGTTTTGGCACAGTGCATCCTCTTATATAATTCTGGATCCAAAGTAATCACACATAGGAAGATTTCTCTTTATCTAGAGTAGTATTCCCCAAACCTGGTCCACAAGGCCGGCTTCTAGTCCAGACATTAGAGATATCCCTAATTCAGCACAGGTGGGTAAATCAAAGTGACTGAGGTACTGTAATAATTTAGCCACCTGGGCACATGCATGGATATCCATAGTCCCTTTACTGTGAGTGGACCGGGTTTGGGAAACACTGATCTAGAGCATCTCGTTGCCCATTGTTTTTTCATGGGGCAATCAGATGCTTTAGAAATGCTGGAGGTCTATACCCCCTACCCTCCTTTGGTGGCAGTTACTGAACCCTACCTGTGGCTGGTGCTGAGCCTCTTTCACTGTGCTGCACTATTCTCCCTGCACTATCTCTATATTCTGGTTCCTGTGTGTTAAGAACAGCTGCAAACAGTTTCCATTGCTAACCACAAAAACAGGCTACCTAGAAGACCCTGCTGCAACACCAGCCTCTTGCCTTATCTCTCTAATACTTTCCTTATACATGCAGTGCACGGTGTAATCAAAATAAATAAAAAATGGGCAGTGAGACCCCCAAAACAATGTACAACCAGCTGAGGTGGTATACAGCTGCCTCCCTAACTAGCAGGGTCGAAACTAGGAATTTTGTCACCCGGGGCAAGGCCATAATTTGGCACCCCCCAAAAAAAAGTATGCAACATAGAGGACGAAAAGGGTGTGTGGTTTTGTGACACAGTAATGCCCCTTATAAAACATTATGCCACACATTAATGACTCTTATAACACATTATGCCACAGTAATGCCCCTTTCAACACATTATGCCACACAGTAATGTCCCCTGTAACACATTATGCCACAGTAATGTCCCTTACAACACATTATGCAACACAGTAATGCCCCTTACAACACATTCTGCCACAGTAATGCCCTTTACAACACATTCTGTTACAGTAATGCCCCTTATACATTAAGCCATAGTAATGCCCCTTATTCATTAAGCCACAGTAATGCCCCTTATACATTATTCCACAGTCATGCCCCTTTTACATTTATGCCACAGAAATGCCCCATATACATTATGCCACAGTAATGCCCCTTACACATTATGCCACAGTAAGGCCCCTTTTACATCATGCCACAGTAAGGACTCTTTTACATTATGCCACAGTAATGCCCCTTACACATTATGCCATAGTAAGGCCCATTTTACGTTATGCCACAGGCCCCTTACACAGTATGCCACAGTAAGGCCCCCTTTACATTATGCCACAGTAATGCCCCTTACACATTTTGCCACAGTAAGGCTCCTTGCACATTATGCCACAGTAAGGCCTCTTTTACATTAAGCCACAGTTAGGCCCCATCTCCCTTCTCTTACCTGCCAGGGCCATGCGGTGGGTGAGCTCGGGGTGGCACAGGGCGGGGCTGCCACATGCTGGGGAACTGTCAGTACTGCCGTCATTGTAATGTGGCGTAGCTCGCGAACCAATTGGAGCTCACGGATCGACAGCCTCTGCTGATTGGCTGCCGGTCCGCAAGCACTCACTGGCTTGCGACCGGCACCACATTAGACTGACGGCGTTTCTGTGCCTCTCAAGGCTGGGATGTGGCTCCAAACCCACAAGAGCAGCAACCTAGCCTCCCGGCAGCCTCTCCCCGACACCCGCTCAAGTCTGGCACCTGGTCACGTGCCTCCTTAGCCCCCCCCCCTAGTTGCGGCCCTGCCTAGAGGCTAGATAGCACTGGGGCTCCTGATGTAACCAATCATAAGTTTTGGGCCATGCTGACACTAAAAGAGAGCTCTGGCTACTCATGATGACCCATTTGAGCAGCGCAAGATAAAGAAAGAAGAAAATGTTACTTTTTAAATAAAGTGATAAACAAGGGGTTTTGGGAGTCATATAAATGATGTAGCCTGTGGAAAAAGGGGCATCTTGCTTTTTGCATCCTTCCCCCATTGAATCACTGACTCTGCAATGAGCAGCCTGGGGTTGGTTTTCACTGTAGCAGAGGGCACCAAATGTGGGGTCATCCTGTCACATGGAAGCCAGGACAGGTTAAATATTAGGGGATACACTGCCTATTTCTTCTTATTTTTAAACATTGCACAGTACATGAGGTCATTACTGTAAGTGGTGGAGGCATCTGAAAGACTGAATCCTGACCTTTACCATATAAAATGCAGTTTGTGCCTAATTCATATTCTATACATGATTATCCAGTATGTTTCATAAACAAGGAAGAATCTCACCCTTTGTCCATCAGATATTTGGAAATGGTGCTTTGTTTTTAGTAGAAGATCCTCCAACTCGTTAGCAGACAGATAATGACAGTCTTCGTCTTTGTGTAGGTTGAGAATACTGTTGCGGTAGAACAGGTAGTCCATGTTGAGAATAGCAGTTTGTGAAGAGCAAAAGTCTTTTTTATTCAAAATGTAATACAACAGAATGACTGATACTTTCTGCAATGTATCATCATCTAATTTATTCCCAAGCTCTTTTCCGGCCATCAACAGAAGAGTATCAGCTTGAAGACACTAAAAACAAAATAATAGACAGAAAATATAAAATGTGGTATGTTGTCCAGTATGAGATAAAGTAAATTTTTTTTTGCCAAGGAATAGTTGAATTACGTTATTGTTACAGGGAATGATGTGGAATTAACAATGAAAGGAGGAAAAAAACTTCACAGGGAAATCGCGTCACCGCCCTCTCCACCCAATTTTCGGGAGGCTCCTGGCCGAATCAGGAGGGTAGATAAGTATGTCCTATATGTATTATGCTCTGTATGACAGAAGAGTTGATGATACTATGGGCATGATTTAGAGTTGGCTGTGCATTACTGTAGAATTAATATGGTAATGCAGCAGGAGGCATCTGGTGTAAATAGACGCTTCCTAGCGGCATCGCAGATCCAAGTGCTGCGTCCTAAGACGCATCAGATCTTCTGCGATATCATCAGCAATCGGCAATCTGAGTACTCAGATTGCCCCTCGCAGCTCCATAGCTGAGGTCAGGCAGTCTGTGTCGGAGGAAGCAGACCCTGGCTTGGCCACGCCTACAAATCTCACAGAGGGACCTGCACATGCACAAGTCTCTCACAATCAGAGTAGTACACAAATCATCGGGTTCACGTACTACTCGTAATCAGGTCCTTTGTTTGAAATAAAATATAATCATTCGATTCACGAAAATAAATGTTTTTAAAAAAATTCTATAATGGTGGATTTGTTACATTTTGTAAAGGACTGTCACACCATCACATCATGGAGCCGATTCTAAATCGGGAGCAAAGCAAAACAAAAGCAAATAACTTTGCATCTGGAGCAAACCATTTTGAAATGCAAAGGGTGCAAATACATTTATTTAATTTATCTTTTTGCATGCGGGGTACAGGGGAGGATCTAAACTGTGCTTTTAGGGTGGCGATATAATGATTAATTCTGACTCCTCCTCTTTCCTGTATTGGCACCTCCCCTTTCTGGTCCCAACTCCTCCCCTTCACAGGGTTTTTTTTTGTGGCCACATTGATTATTACAGTGTATATATGTTTATGTATTTACTATGTGTGAATACACAGTTTTTTCGCCAGCAGCCATTTCTCTGCTCCCTTCTCCCCCAGCCATCCCCTTGCTCTCCGCCACTCTGTGCAGGGGCAGAAGCAGCTATTTTCCTGCTCCCCCCTCCCCCAGCCATCTTCTTTCTTCCCCTCTCCCTCTGTCCAACTGCAGCAGGAATCATCTCCCCCTCCCCTCAGTGCAGGGTCAGAAGCAGTGGGGTAGGACGGAGGCTGTAACATCTCCCTGCACATTGTCAGTAGCGCACTAATGCCACTGTGCGGGGATGATAGTCACCGGTCAGTCCTGCAGCAGTAGCAGGGTGCTGGGAGCCGGCTCTCTCCCTCCTCAGCTCCCCGGTGACAGCCTGTCACTGACAAACCCCCTTAGACAGGGAGCGCATTACACAGGCTCCAATCATAGCACAGGCAGAGCACAGCTTCCGACTCAGAATCAGCCACCAGGTCTATATGTAACGGTCGATCTGCGCAAGGCCTCTACAGTGACCTTAGTAACTGTGCACTACTTATTTTTGCTGCTATATTTAACACACACCCTATTCATGTCGCTTTAGCCAACACTCTGCGTCAATACCTCATTATTTTTTATTGGGAATAATCAATAGATGGCTGTTAAACATCAAATGTCAACAGGGGTGTCGAGAGGGTGGGACATACAGACTGCCAGGGCCTGATCCTGTCTGGGGGCCCAGGTCAGCTTGAGTGGTGGAAGTAATCTGCCACCTAAACATTGTGGCCCAAATAATGTGCCTAACTTACCTTTATGGCAAAAGCCTGTGTGATAACTAGTGGTAAGTACTTATTGTGTTAGGACAAGATTAAATTTACAGCCAAACACATGAAAAACAAAAACAAAAAATGTGTGAAACAGTGAATTCAAAAGAAAGACATAAAAGCGTAAAAAAAAATAATGATGTTTATAATTTAGAGTTTTCAATTATTTTATTTGATTTCTTTATTTAACATAGCTGTAGCAATAAACTTAGTGCAACTGGAATGAAAGTTGTAAAAAAGTTTATTTTCTTTTAAACATATCTACCATGTAATTTAAAGATTTAACCAACGTGCCGTAGAAGCTCAGTGTTGCATGACTGTAATAGATAAAATATTCAGAACACGTTCGCTGACACAATTAACTGTGGTGTGGCGAAAAGAATCCCATTGGAATATTAATCGTGTGGGGATGTACTTATCCCCAACTAAACTCACTCACACTCACTAGCATCATTTATTTTACATAATATTTTTACTTTTTACATTTATTAATTTACAAGGAAAACTAATATATGATATACTTTAATTTTATATATATATATATATATATATATATATATACATAATTATAATATAATTTAAAAATAATATATATTTAATATATGTATAGTTAGTTCGTATGGGTTAGGGAATTAAATAAATAATATGTTGTTTTGTAATAAAAAAGCTATTTTTAAGAATAAACACCCCAATGTGAAATACTAAAGGAATTAAACATAAGATTAAAAAAATATATATATTTTTTTAAAACAAAAGATGAAAAATATTAAATATGTCTTCCACAAACATTAGTCTCAAGTAATTTCAATGTATATACTGACCCGATTACATGTTTGCTGCTTGTCATTTAAATTGCCAGGACATTCAACCACTTCCAGCAACAATGTTAAAATCTCTTTTGAGCTGTTCCTGGGGAGCTCCGTCTCATTTCCAGGGAAGAAAGTATGAAGAGTTGGCAAGAGCCCTCTGTGGCTGTAGGTCTGGTTGGTCTCCTCATGGCGGGATTCAACACGCGCTTCCATGAGGATGAAACCAAACAAGAGGAAAAATATAATTATCCAAAAAGGATGCTTCCTAGAATTCCACATTGCAGTAGAAAACTAAACATCCGCAGCACATACAAATCGCAGCCTCACTAGTGCAGGACGAAGACCTTAAAGGATAATACAAACAAAAAACCCTGCTAAGTAGAATGACTGCAATGTGTTTTGAAGGAATTTATTAATTGGTTCGCTAAGCTGATTTGCAGTGACAAGCTGCTTCTACACAACGGGGGTCTGTGCAGAGTTTGCAGCGTGAAGCAGCCAGGCTCACAGCCATCACGGCAATGAAATGGGGCACTTTCTGTCAAGTTAACTTCAAATCGAAACTTTTCAATTGTCAATGGAAGGGAAATAAAATATATAAAATACAATACAATTATTTTAATTGATTGAAAACAGTAAAGTTTTCAACCCTTGCCACAGAAGAGCTATTGTAGCACAAATTGATGAAAAAGTGAATGCTGGCTATAATAGAAAGATGTCAGAACACACAGGGCCTGATTCAGAGCCGGACGCTATTTGCGCTCGCTCGTTCAGAAAAAGGGGCCGGCTATTTAAATTGAGCGCTCGCTCTTTGCGGTCTGTTGACGCCTCTATGTCTGAGCGAGCGAACGAAACATGCGCTCGCTATTTTGTAAAGACACCCCCTGGCCGCTCGCATCCTATGTCATCTCAGCTATTTATTTGATTAATCGAGTACATCGAACGGCGTATGAACTGCTCGCTATTCTTGTGGTTGGTTTTTCCTACCGCAATCATGCGAACAGTTCAGGCTAAGAAACAACCAAGTGACGTGGTCGATGACGCTGCTTTGTTAATTATGCACACCCTTAAAATGCCCGTTTTGACTGTTTGGCACGCCTGCGTTCGGATCACTACTCCCCGTTTTCAAGCACCTTCCCCTGTTACCACCCACAAATGCCTCATCCTGTCACTCAAATTAGCAGGCACTCGCTATTTTGCGAGTGCTCGATTTCCGACCGCAATGACTGGTTGGCGCATGCGCATTACGACCCATACGCATGCGCAGATGTGCGAACATCGCTCGGAGCGAACAAGTGGCCGCTTACGAGCGGCTCTGAATCAGGCCCACAGTACTTTGCAGCTTTCTGCATATGGGACTACGCAGCCTCAGACCCATCAGAGTACCCATGCTGACTTCTGTCCACAGCCGAAAGCACCTACAATTAGCACGTGAGCATCAGAACTGGACTATGGAGCAATGGAAGGAGGTGGCCTCGTTTTATGAATAAGATGAAATGCCCCAACTAATATGCCACACAGCTGAGAACCAAAATCATAATGTACCTCATAACACTGCCCCAATTCATAGTATGCCACACATCTGTGCCATAATTTTTTTCTTTGTAACACAGCTGAATCCCCAATTCATAATTATGCTACATATAAATGCATCCAATACATAATATGCCACACATTTGTGCCTCCAATACATAATATGTCACACATTTGTGCCTCCAATACATAATATGCCACACATTTGTGCCTCCAATACATAATATGTCACACATTTGTGCCTCCAATACATAATATGTCACACATTTGTGCCTCCAATACATAATATGTCACACATTTGTGCCTCCAATACATAATATGTCACACATTTGTGCCTCCAATACATAATATGTCACACATTTGTGCCTCCAATACATAATATGTCACACATTTGTGCCTCCAATACATAATATGTCACACATTTGTGCCTCCAATACATAATATGTCACACATTTGTGCCTCCAATACATAATGTCATACATTTGTGCCTCCAATACATAATATGTCACACATTTGTGCCTCCAATACATAATATGTCACACATTTGTGCCTCCAATACATAATATGTCACACATTTGTGCCTCCAATACATAATATGCCACACATTTGTGCCTCCAATACATAATATGTCACACTATTGTGCCCCAATACATAATATGTCACACATTTGCGCCTCCAAAACATAATATGCCACACATTTGTGCCTACAATACATAATATGCCACTCAGCTGTGCACTAAATTTATTGTATGCCACATAGCTGTGAATGTTGCCACATAAAGCCCCCAAATACATATGCCACACATTTGCCCCAAATTCTTTATATGTCATACAGCTGTGTCCCCAATACATTACGCCATATATATCTGCCCCAATACATATTTATGCCACATGTTGGTGCTCCATTATATGACAGCACCTAATACCCCCACACACACTAACCCTTTCAGCACACATTAACACCAGTGCTCATTAACCCACACATGCACTTCCCTACCAGCACTTGTTAACCCTCCCCCCCAACCCACACACTTGACCTGCTAGCACTCATTAAACCCCCCATACACAAGCACTTACCTTGCCAGCACTCATTAACACACAGACATTGCCAGTGCTCATTAACCCATACACACTCACTCTGCCAGCACTCATTAAACCCCCGACACATACACTCGCCCTGCCAGCACTCAATAAACTCAACCCCACTCACACACATTAACCCTGTCTGTACTTATTAACCCCACACACACACTTACCTTGCCAGCACTCATTAACACACACACATTGCCAGTGCTCATTAACCCATACACACTCACCCTGCCAGCACTCATTAAACCCCCGACACACACACTCGCCCTGCCAGCACTCAATAAACTCAACCCCACTCACACACATTAACCCTGTCTGTACTAATTAACCCCCCACACACACTTACCTTGCTAGCACTCAATAAAACCAAACCCCCGTCCTCCACACATTATCCCTGCCAGCAGTCAATAAAACCACGCCCACCACACACACATACACAATCACACTAAAAAGAAAATGGCTACTTGAATATACAAAATGACAGCAAGCCAAGGAAAAAAAAAACACTTGCAGATATCAGCAACCTAAAGTACGCCCTGGAGCTACGTGTGTGTATATGCGTACATATATCAACACTAACATGCATACAACCAGCAAAGGAACTTACAGCGTGTGTTTATGGCCCACAAGTGGACCAGGAGGTCCGGGGTCTGTCGCCTCAGATCAGACCACCGCCGCTCCAGCTGGATGATGGTGCGGCGACAGCCTATGTGGCAGAGTTGCCTCCGCATATGCCTGCATCTTAGGGGTGTTCCTAATAAATGGGGCCGCAGGCCCCAGTCACCGGTCCATGACTTGCACTAGAATACGCAGCGACCTGTGACTGAAGCTTGCGGCTCTCATGATGGCAATGGCAAATAATACAGTGTGCATACTTTATATAAACTCTGGTGATATCTGATTGGCTGTCCCCATAAAAATGTCTGCTTATGACAGTAGTTATTGTTTTATTCTAGTTACAGATAACTCCAAATGTAATTACAATCACCATACAGCAGGTGTCTTACCCAATGCCAGAGCAGCCATAAGCATGTGCGGCATAATGGAGATCCGATGGAAAGTGGGTCTAACTTGGATGGATGGTTTTATAGGCGTATGTTAATTTCAGATATACGCATATTGATTGCATATGTAAGCAGGCGCTTTTCCATGTGTTCGCTTATGCCTATAATTTACACTGAGCTGGTTTTAGAGCTTTGGCAGTCGTGGAGGAAGAGTGTTACTCTGTGGATGACTGCTGTTCACTGATACCCAATTTTTTGGAAGATATTTGGAAGGGAAGTGTCAGATGAAAATCTGCATTTTTACACACTTGCAGATGTGGATGGTGATACTGTGGCTGTGGCTACACCAAATGTTCCTCCTCCACCTCCTCCTCCAAACACATCACCTCCGAATATGTCTGCCACAACTGCAGATGATGATTCAGCATCATCAGATGGCAAGATACAAGATCCAAGTGTTAGTGGAAGGGTAACTAATATGTTTATACAAGAGGCACTTACCAGATTTTATAGTGGGACCAATGTTCCACTTATAGCTCATGGACAGACCTGGCTTGAAATTTGCAACAAAATAAATTCCGAGCACTTCCAGGATTATACAACAACATACCTGCGGAAAAGGAAAGAATTTTTAAACAACAATATAACACCCCAAAAAAAATAAAAAATAGTCTCATACCTGTACATTTAAAAAATATTTTTTTTTGTTCCTAATTTTAATATAATATAAAAAAAATTGTTGTTAGAAATGTTAAACAGTCAACTTTTAACATACAAAGAAAATGATTACAATTTTTCTTCCCCCCAAAAAACCACCTATTAGATGGAGTGACCTACGCAGCCGACTTCGTACAAAGATAAAATTCTGGATCAAGCACCAAAAAGGGCCAGGGGGTCCCCTCCCTAAGATCTTGCAATTGAACTGAAAGGATTTAAAACTTTTGGTTACCTTGGAACGGAGGTTGTTGGCAGATGCAGACCTGTTACATGCGGTGTTGCCTGCCAAAGATGCACCCATGGCCGAAACTAGGATATCTGTCACCCGGTGCAAGACAGCAATTTTGCGCCCCCTCCCTTCCTGTACCTAGATTTTGTCCTTGCTCCTCCATAAGGCAGTGCACTAGTCAAATGTCCCTGGTATAGTGACTTACATTATTCAACACACCATAATGCCCATTACACATTATATGCTCCTTGCCAGGGGGTTTCATGCTCCTTGCCGGGGCTTTCATGCTCTTTGCCAGGAGGTTTCATGCTTGTTGCTATGGGGTTTATGCTCATTGCCGGGGGTTACATGCTCGTTGCCATGGGTTTCATGCTTGTTGCCAGGGGGTTTATGCTCGTTGCCAGGGGGTTTCACGTGAGAAGATGTAGCTTTCAGCATCTTCTCCCAGCACTTGCGCTAGTCCACATGGATCTGCTGAAAATGGCAATCCAAAAATGGCCACCGCCAAGGAGGAGACAGACACTAGAGGTCCAGTAAGGACCTCTAGCATCTGACTCCACCTTGGCGGCGGCCATTTTTGGATGGCCGTTTTCTGAATCTGCAGCCCCAAGCCACCGTGAGTCAGCCCTTTTTCACCCCCTGCATTCCGGCACCCGGTGCACGTGCGCCTTTAGCCCCCCCTAGTTGCGGCCCTGATGCACCACATGCTGTGTCTGGTAAGATTTTTTTTTAAAGGACTGTCTCTGTATCTGTCTCTTTAGGTGTCAATTCCAAAATTGTTTTTGTAGGCGATGTTGAGTCTGAAAGGCTGCAGTCGGATGGGGGGGCACAACCTCCATCATCTATGTCACCCCCACCCACCACTGCCACCCTTGCCTAAGTCATCGATGGGCTTAGGCTGGCAGTGGACCGACACACTGTAGCCATTGAGGACATGCACAAAACAAACCAGACCAGCATGGGGGAGCAACCTCACTTCTAAGGGAAATCAACCAAGATCTCAGGGAGATAAAAGAATGACTTCCTGGCCCAAGTGAGTGCTCGAAGGAGGTGGACCAGTGCCCTGCCCTGGCAGGAACCAGCTATGGCCAGGGTACACAACGGTCAACCCGGGGCCAGGATTTTTCTTCTCTAGAGTTGGCAGCAAAGCGTCAGTGCCCAGAAAGATTTTTGTTGCAAATTTCAAACCAGATCTTTCCATGAGATTTTGGAACTTTTGCCTATAATTAAATCTGGTTATTGCCTCTGTAATGCATATCCATCCTACTAATACTTAGAACTTGTATCTTGCAAATATATGATTTGTGTGTTTATGTTGTGGCAGACACATTTGGAGGTGATTTTGTTTATGGAGGAAGTGAAGTAGGGACATTTGGTGATACCACAATTGTCACACATCTGCAAGTGTGTACCCCTTCCAAAAAATCGTGTATCTGAAATTGTCCCTTTTTTTCTCCTGTATTATTATTATTATTATCATCATTTATTGTGTTTGTTTGTGAACTCTTCATTTGTTGACATTATGTTTGTTTTTAGCGATAATAAATTATTCCAAACTTAAGAAAGAAATCATATGTCTGTGATTGTTATTTTAAACCCCCCACCCCCGGAAAAAAATATGCATTACTAACAATTTTGATAAATTCAATAGTGTATTTATTAAGTGGCCCAACAGCTGCTGTGGAACTTTACATCCAAGCATGGCCTGCCACAGTATTGCTATTAAGGCTAGATATGTGCGCCAACCTCTGTGTTTTGGTTTTGGATCTGAATCTCCCCTGGTTTTGGATTTGGATTGTTTTGTCAAACCCTCACCTCTGTGTTTTGTTTTTTGTTTTTGGATTTTTCTTAAAAAAAAAAAAAAAAAAAAGCTACATCACATAAAATTAGCCTGTTTTTGTTCCTACAGTATTATTAACCTCAATAACATTTATTTCCACTCGTTTCCAGTAAATTTTGACCACCTCACAGCTCACTATATTGTTTTCATCCAGTTTAGGCCCAAATTTTGCACGGCTAGCTGGTTGACTAAGCTATGCGGCAGCAGTGGGTGGCACAAAAACGTGGCAGTTCAACTTCTAACATGGAACATCAGGAAACAAATGTCTTTATTATTCAAGGCCTGAGGGAGTTGGAGTATGTATGTAGTTGAAGACAGGGACAGGAAGGGTTTGGTAGTAAATTTAATTTAATTTTTTTATACCAAAGTAAATTTATGAGGGAGAAGGGGAGGGGAGGAGGCACTTACAAAAAATATTTTACCCATTCACATCAGTCCTTGCCCCAGAAGAATCCTTGAGCGCCATGCCTGCTACTGAGAGTGGATTTTCTCATCTCAGAAGGGGACCAGAAAAACTTCTAGTAGTGCATTCCCCATGCAAAAACAACCGGTACAGGGACATTAAAAAAACATAGTTAGTGGCCTCCAAACTGCCACTTAACCAGCACAAAGATATTAAGGGGTAAATTTAATTTACTAAAGTGAGAATTTTTACAAGTGCATTTTAGAAGTGATGTTGCCCATAGCAACCAATCAGATTCTACTTAACATCATTTACCTAGCACTTTCTAGAAGATAATAGCTAGACTCTGATTATTTTCTATGGGCAAGCAACATCACTTCTAAAACTCACTTCTAAAAACTCTCACTTTAGTAAATTAAATTTACCCCTTAAGGTCTTACATTGTGTCTTTCTTGAGAATCATGTGCCAACTTCTGCTGCTAAGAGTGGATTTTAATCCCAGAAGGGGAACAGGAAGACTGCTTTCCAAAACAAGTGACTGTAAAATAATCCTTTGCAAAGCTTCCACATTGAACATTTCTCAACCTGTACAGTGACATTAAAAAACATAGTTAGTTAGTGGCCTCAAAGTGCCACTTAACCAGCACAGATATGTGGGCAAATGTAAAATCTATGATTTAAGGCAGGGATAGCCAACCTTGGTCCTCGAGAGCTACCAACAGAGCATGTTTTCCAGGTCTCCTCACAGAATCAGAAATGTAATAATTAACTCCACCTGTGGATATTTTCAAATGTGTTTCTGAGTAATGAATACACCTGTGCAACAGCTAGCTGGTCTGGAAAATTTAAACTGTTAGTAGCTCTCGAGGACCGAGGTTGGCTACCCCTGATTTAAGGCCTTACGTTGTGTCTTTCTTCAGAATTCTTGAACACCATGCCTGCTGCTGGGAGTGGATTTTCATCCCAGAAGGGATGAAGGCATTGTTTTTTCTTCCCAGTGGACACAGATCTGAAGAGATGTACATAACTACTGACAGGAAAAAGAGGCAATTTGGAGGCCCTTACACAAAACTGCCTTTGTTTTACTTGAGCTGCCCACCTTCCAGTGTGTACTCAGAATGAGTTTTCAGCACAGCCGGGAACCTTATCAGTGATCGGCCTGAGACTACTTCCCCAAAATGTGGAAAAGATGATGTCCATCAAGATTAACTACAAATTCTACAAGATAGACAGAGGCGCCTGTAATGGTGGATTCCAGTGGGAACAAATTAATATTGAGAGAAGAGGATGATGTATATATCACCCCAGATTATACCATCACCCAAGTCTATATTGTCATCCCATCCTGTGTTGTGTATAAATTACAGCTATGCTCATAGTTAGATTGGGCATTCATTGTCCACTTTAGTGGATGTGAGCTATATTTTAGTCCATATCATCACCACACCCCCTACACATCTTCTGACCTGGGCTACAGGAGGAGCAGCTGCACTCTGGAATACAGTTGCATGGAGTTGCCCCTCTGCCTTGCTGAAATTCAGGTAGAGGGGCCATCGGTAGGGACTGGGAGTAGGTACACTATAATCAGAGAATGTAGTTTTAGCTGCTTTATTACATTTGTTAAAACATATCCTCTATTATCACCTTTGAAAATGTTTATGCAAATCTCAGCAGAGGCATTTTGTGATGCCATGGCTAACTCGCACACACACACACACACACACACACACACACACACACACACACACACACACACACACACACACACACACACACACAGAAAACAGATTGATTGAATTAATTTTTGGGGGGCACTTGGGATGGAGAGCTCCCGAACGAGGCAGCAGCCTCTTGATAAGTGGCACAGGCATCACCCCTGCGCAGCTACATTGCTGGTAATAAGTGTGGCTAAAGAGCAAACACACACACACACACACACAAAAAAAATACATTGAGTGATTGATTAATTGATTTTGATTGATTGATTTAATTATTTTTTGGGGGCACTTGGGAGGGAGAGCACCCGGATGAGGCAGCAGCCCCTTGATAAATGAAAATTATAAACAAGAAAGGGTGCTGTGGCTTTGAACCATTTAAAAAATGGAATCCAAATGAAGCTCTCTAGAGGGGGTGTCTAGCCCCTATTTAGGAGAGAACCAAAGATGCAACAGATATAGGGAGCGCAAAAAAGGATTAAAGAGACGTTTAATAAGTAATATAATATATATTAAAATAATAATTATTGATTAATATCTAATAATATGAAGTAAAAATACCAAATAAAATATAAGTATAATCAGATTGGATATCAAGAAATGTGTCACAATGGATCAAAGAAAAACATATCAAATTATATAATAATGAAATAGTCTAAAATAGGGGTGTGCACCGGCCACTTTTCGTGTTTTGTGTTTTGGTTTTGGATCTGGATCTTTCTTCGTGTTTCGGATCTGGATTGGTTTTGCCAAAACCACCCTTCCGTGTTTTGGGTTCTGGGTTTTGTGTTTTGGATCTGTATTTTTTTGAAAAAAAGCATAAAAACAGCTAAAATCACAGAATTTGTGGGTTTTTCTGCTCCTATGCTATTATTAACCTCAATAACCTTAATTTCCACTCATTTCCAGTCTATTCTGAACACCTCACACCTCACAATAGTGTTTTTATATCCAAAAGGTTGCACCGAGGTAGCTGGATGACTATGCTAAGAGATACGAGTGGGCGGCACAAACACGTGGTCCATCTAGGAGTGACACTGCAGTGGCAGACAGGATGGCAGTTTGAAAAACTAGGCCCCAAACAGTACATAATTCAAAGAAAAAAAAGAGGTGCAAGATGGAATTGTCCTCCCACCCACCCATATGTTGTATAAACAGGACATGCACACTTTAACAAACCAAACATTTCAGCGCCAGGGTCTGCCACACGACTGTGGCTGAAATGATTGGTTCGTTTGGGCCCCCACAAAACAAGCTGGCAATTAATCTGTCCCTGCACAAACTGGCTCTACGGAGGCAAGATGTCATCCTCATCCTCCGATTCCTCACCCTCTTCAGTGTTGTGTACATCCTCATCCTCACAGAGTATTAATTCGTCCCCGCTGGAATCCACAACCACAGGTCCCTCTGTACGTTCTGGAGGCTGGTCTCCCTGGAAGAGTTGAAAATTAATTTTATGAACATCATCTTCTCCACATTTTGTGGAAGCAAATCCTACGCCTTTTGCTGACAAGGTTCCCGGCTGCACTAAACACTCTTTCGGAGTACACACTGGAGGGGGGGCAACTCAGGTAAAAGAGCCAGTTTGTACAGGGACCTCCAAATTGCTTCTTTTTCCTGCCAGTACAGGTATGGACTGGTTGACATGCCTACTTGGATGCTGTCACCGATGTAATCCTTTAACAGACAGACGCACGCTTCTCGCTGCTGCTTTAAGAATGCAGGTGCGGCTACAGCCCACACATTTCACAAAGACAGAAAAAAAAAGAATATTTTTATTGTTTGTGGAGCGCACTTTGAGGGTGTCACCACCCTTTAACAGACAGACGCACGCTTGTCGCTGCTGCTTTAAGGATGCAGGTGCGGCTACAGCCCACACATTTCACAAAGACAGAAAAAAAAATAAGAATTTTTTTATTGTTTGTGGAGCGCACTTTGAGGGTTACACCACCCTTTAACAGACAGACGCATGCTTGTCGCTGCTGCTTTGAGGATGCAGGTGGAATCTAGACGGGATTTGGAACCAGGGACACACTACCTCCATCAATTGTCTAAATCCCACTGCACTAATGGCGGATACCGGACCCACGTCTAACAACAACATAGCAGTCAAGGCCTCAGTTATACGTTTTGCTTCAGGATGACTGCTGTCGTACTTCATCCTCATCGCTAGGGACTGTTGGAGGGTCAATTGTTTAGTAAAAGTGGTGGTGTTCCTACTTCCTCTCTGGGATGATGAACAACTCCCAGCAGCAGCAACAGCACTAGGAGGAAGTGGTTCTTGATCTTATTTTTATCAGAGAAAGTTTGGTCCTCCATTTATGTTATATTGATATATACGTGCGGCTAAAGCGCACACAAACACAGAAAATATTTTTTTATTTTTGCTGGAGAGTAGTGCACTTTGTGGGTTACACCACCCTTTAAGAAATGAGCCAGCCGGCTCTTTACTTATGGGACACAGGCGTACGCTTGGCGCTGCTCCTTTGTTGATGCACGTGCAGCCACAGTGCACACAAGTCACAAACACAGAAAATATAATTTTTTTTGGTTTGGACTGGAGTGTACTTTCGGGGGTTACAGCACCCTTAACGGTCAAGCCAGCCGGCCCTTTACTTATGACACAGGCGCACGCTTGGCACTACTTTGTTGATGCACGTGCGGCTACTGCGCACACAATTCACAAACACAGAAATTATTTTTTTTCTGGGGTTTGGACTGGAGTGTACTTTGGGGGTTACAGCACCCTTTAACGGTCAAGCCAGCCGGCCCTTTACTTATGACACAGGCGCACGCTTGGCACTACTTTGTTGATGCACGTGCGGCTACTGCGCACACAATTCACAAACACAGAAAAAATATTTTGTTATTTGGTTTGGAGTGTACTTTGGGGGTTACAGCACCCTTTAACGGTCAAGCCAGCCGGCCCTTTACTTATGACACAGGCGCACGCTTGGCACTACTTTGTTGATGCACGTGCGGCTACTGCGCACACAATTCACAAACACAGAAAATATTTTTTTATTTGGTTTGGACTGGAGTGTACTTTGGGGGTTACAGCACCCTTTAACGGTCAAGCCAGCCGGCCCTTTACTTATGACACAGGCGCACGCTTGGCACTACTTTGTTGATGCACGTGCGGCTACTGCGCACACAATTCACAAACACAGAAAAAATATTTTGTTATTTGGTTTGGAGTGTACTTTGGGGGTTACAGCACCCTTTAACGGTCAAGCCAGCCGGCCCTTTACTTATGACACAGGCGCACGCTTGGCACTACTTTGTTGATGCACGTGCGGCTACTGCGCACACAATTCACAAACACAGAAAAAATATTTTGTTATTTGGTTTGGATTGTACTTTGGGGGTTACAGCACCCTTTAATGGTCAAGCCAGCCGGCCCTTTACTTATGACACAGGCGCACGCTTGGCACTACTTTGTTGATGCACGTGCGGCTACTGCGCACACAATTCACAAACACAGAAAAAATATTTTGTTATTTGGTTTGGAGTGTACTTTGGGGGTTACAGCACCCTTTAACGGTCAAGCCAGCCGGCCCTTTACTTATGACACAGGCGCACGCTTGGCACTACTTTGTTGATGCACGTGCGGCTACTGCGCACACAATTCACAAACACAGAAAATATTTTTTTTTGGGGTTTGGACTGGAGTGTACTTTGGGGGTTACAGCACCCTTTAACGGTCAAGCCAGCCGGCCCTTTACTTATGACACAGGCGCACGCTTGGCACTACTTTGTTGATGCACGTGCGGCTACTGCGCACACAATTCACAAACAGAAAAAATATTATTTTTTTAGCACTTGGGGGGAGCACCCCTGATGGACAGAGCACCCCCTGGACAACACTACAGCACCCCTTTAGGACTGGGACACTGCACAGGAGTTTGGAGTGGACACAGCCCCTATGAAGAACTGACTGCACAACACAGTCCACCCAGCCCCTATGGACTTTGAAGTAGTGGACACAGCCCCTATTAACAACAGCAGCACAGCACAACACAGCCAGCCCCTATGGACTTTGAAGTAGTGGACAACAGCAGCACAGCACAGCACAGCACAGCACAACACAACACTACTCTGCACTACACTACACTACACAGCCCAGCCAGCCCTAACTCCCACCCTCCCTCTTCACTGTCCACAGCCGAGTGAGAAAATGGCGCCGACGCGGGTACCTTATATAGGATCCAAAACCCGCGAGGCCCGGAAGGCGGGATGATGACGTTTTGCCTCGATTTCAGATCCGAGTCAGGCGGGAAAAGTCGAGCCTGACTCGGATCGGCCTCGGATCGGGGGGGGCCCAGGGGGGTTCGGATTTCAGAAATCCGAACCCGCTCACCCCTAGTCTAAAAGCAACTTAGTATAATTACTGACAACACAACAAAATTGTTGCAAATATCTATTGATCTCATATGAGTCGGTCAGAGTATTATAGGTTAGACCTATAATACGCCGACTGACTCATATGAGATCAATAGATATTTGCATGTTTTTCCTTGATCCATTGTGATCCATTGATCCATTGTGAAACATTTCTTGAAATCCAATCTGACTATACTTATATTTTAATTGGTGTGTTTACTTCATATTATTAAATATTAATCAATAATTATTATTATATTATATATTATACACTACTGTTCAAAAGTTTGGGGTCACTTAGAAATTTCCTTATTTTTTAAAGAAAAGCACTGTTTTTTTCAATGAAGATAACATTAATTTAATACGCTCTATACATTGTTACTGTGCTAAATGACTATACTAGCTGCAAACGTCTGTTTTTTAAAGGAATATCTATATAGGTGTATAGAGGCCCATTTTCAGCAACCATCACTCCAGTGTTCTAATGGTACATTGTGTTTGTTAAGCGTGTTAGAAAACTAATGAATGAATGAATGATTGAAAACCCTTGTGCAATTATGTTAGCACAGCTGAAAATGGGTTTGCTCATTAGAGAGGCTATAAAACTGGCCTTCCTTTGAGCTAGTTGAGTATCTGGAGCATCACATTTGTGGGTTTGATTATTCTCTCCAAATGGCCAGAAAAATAGAACTTTCATGTGAAACTCGACAGTCTATTCTTGTTCTTAAAAATGAAGGCTATTCCTTTCGAGAAATTGCCAGGAAACTGAACATTTCCTACAATGGTGTATACTACTCACTTTAGAGAACAGCACAAACAGGCTCTAACCAGAGTAGAAAGAGAAGTGGGAGGCCCCGGTGCACAACTGTGCAAGAAGACAAGTACAGTAGAGTCTCTAGTTTAAGAAATAGATGCCTCACAAGTCCTCAACTGGCAGCTTCATTAAATGGTACCCGCAAAATGCCAGTGTCAACGTCTACAGTGAAGAAGCGACTCCGGGATGCTGGCCTTCTAGGCAGAGTGGCAAAGAAAAAGCCATATCTAAGACTTGCCAATAAAAGGAAAAGATTAATATGGGCAAAAGAACACAGACATTGGAGAGAGGAATGTTGGAAAAAAGTGTTATGCGAATCGAAGTTTGAGGTGTTTGAATTACATAGAAGAACATTTGTGAGACGCAAAACAAGTGAAAAGATGCTGGAAGAGTGCCTGACGCCATCTGTCAAGCATGGTGGAGGTAATGTGATGGTCTGGGGCTCTTTGGTGCTGGTAAAGTGGGAGATTTGTACAAGGTAAAAGGGATTTTGAATAAGGAAGGCTATCCCTCATTTTGCAGCTCCATGCCATACCCTGTGGACAGTGCTTGATTGGAGCCAATTTCCTCCTCCAACAGGACAATGACCCAAAGCACACCTCCAAATTATGCAAGAACTATTTAGGGAAGAAGCAGGCAGCTGGTATTCTGTCTGTAATGGAGTGGCCAGTGTAGTCATCAGATCTCAACCCCTTTGAGCTGTTGTGGGAGCAGCTTGACCGTATGGTACGCAAGAAGTGCCCATCAAGCCAATCCAACTTGTGGGAGGTGCTTTAGGAAGTGTGGGGTGAAATTTCTTCAGATTACTTCAACAAATTAACAGCTAGAATGCCAAAGGTCTGCAATGCTGTAATTGCTGCAAAAGATAACCGAGGTTTGGATAGAACAGAGGGCACATAAACCGCTAGGCAGGGATGCGTGGGGTTAATAAAGTTACAGGAGGTAGGGGAGTGTTAGTGTTTTATGGTCAGATTGACATTAGGTTAGGATTGGTGGAGTGTTGTGTAAGGGGTGTGGTTAATAGGAGTGTGGGTAGGTCAGCAATGTTACACTGTCTCTTTGGAATCTGATCTGCAAGTTGCACAGTCACAAGGTTGTAATACTCTGGTCTTTGTTTTTGGTATTTTTCCCCCTTTTTCTTCTCATACATGTCTTTCCTGCCTTCATCTTTATCTCTTATTCTGATCTATTCTTTCCTGCTTTGCTGTTTCTTTATCCTATACATTCCTCTCTACAGTATACCTTGCCCCTGGCACGCCCGTTTTTTCTCCCTGGATGATGCTGCAGATCTGGGTTTCATAGTCCCCCCCCCTTCCCTCCTCACTGTGTGAGCTATAACTGCCTGATCTATCTTTAGGTGAGCTATTACTGCATGGGCTATCTCTGTGTGAGCTATTACTGCATGGGCTATCTCTGTGAGCTATCTCTGTGTGAGCTATTACTGCATGGGCTATCTCTGTGTGAGCTATCTCTGTGTGAGCTATTACTGCATGGCCTATCTCTGTGAGCTATCTCTGTGTGAGCTATCTATCCGTGAGTTATCACTGTGTGCTATGTTTATGTGAGCTATTACAGCCCTGTACCCCTCACAGCACAGCAAGGCATGCTTGCTGCCATGGGATTCCCATTGCCTTCAATTGTAATATAGTTCCAGCTGGTCGCGTTGGTGCTGCCGCACTGGATTCTGGGTCTATTGCCGGACAGTTGGTGGCAGGGTGGCAGTGGGGGTGCTCTGACACCCCTACGGTTTCCGCAGTGTGGGGGTAAGACTTAGCACCTCGGATGCACTTGCGGCATACGTCACACGGGCTCAGCAGTTAAAAAATGTGTGCGGCCTCTCCCTCCTCCTTTTCTTTTATACAAAGCAAAAACTATTAGCAGTGCATGCATATTCAGTAATAACAGGCTGAATGATACGCACATTGGTAAGGGCGCTATTAAGTTGGTCCTTTCGGGCATTAGGTATATGGTTACGAGTGTGGTAAGTTATATATCGGTAAGCCAACAGTTTAATATATTAAAAAATGACTGTAGGGAGGCAGCTGTATTCATATCTGGTTGCAGGCAAAAAGCAGTTCTCCAGCGCTCATGTCAGCCGCAGCTCCTGGGCTGGGGGAATATATAATGTACAGGGCTGGGAGGTTCCCTCGCTGCTCCGTGTCAGGAGACGGCGGTCTTATGCTCGCTTGTTGTTTGTGTTATTGTGAGGGCTCATTTCATACATAACCCACGACTACAAGGCCGTGGCATATCTCGTTTCTCGGCCATATGCCGTTTCCTCAGAAGCTTACCAGCCCACCTCCGCACATCTTTTTATTTGGTCTATTCACAGCGGCTGGTCATTGTCAACAAACCAGTTTTTATTCATCTAGTCATACAAAACAGTTTTATTAATCAATACTATTGGTAGAGCACTTATTTCATACATAAATGCAGTGCATTTTTTATACATGTTAAATGCATTACAGCACGTTATCATTATTACCAGTTATTATTATTACTACCAGTTATTTATATAGTGCACACATATTCCGCAGCGCTTTACAGAGAATAGTTGGCCATTCACATCAGTCCCTGCCCCAGTGGAGCTTACAATCTATATTCCCTACCACAGGCTCACACACACACACACACGGGTTAATTTATGTTTGGAGCCAATTAACCTACCAGTATGTTTTTGGAGTGTGGGAGGAAACCGGAGTATCCGGAGGAAACCCACGCAAGCACAGGGAGAACATACAAACTCCACACATGTAGGGCAGTAAGCCAGCATGTCAGAAACCACGGTGCCTTTGGCCCTTTGTTCTGCGGTTCTTCTGCACGGTTCCTTATTAGATTATTGCGTTAAGTTTTTGTCATATGACATTCATTTATTACAGCAAACATTCATGTTATAGTCATGCACATGGTTGACATTCGAAAATTATAAGTCAGTACGCACAATGAAGTTATATTGATTTAATATTAATACAAGCAATTAATTACCTCAATCTTAATAAGACCGTATCGTCCATTAAACTCATTTATTACAGCAAAACATTCATGTTTAGTCATGCACATAGATAAGAAAATAAGTGCGGCAGAGAAGTGTGGATAAGGAAAATATGTATCATGGAGTATTCATCAGTTAATCGATCACAAATGTGTTCTTGCGCACTATTACCAATATCACGCTATTACATACTTTCTATTTCATAAATGTACTAAATTACATTACATGGGTATCCCTAAGTTTCATAGAGTTTGGGAGTGTCTTGGGACCCTTTGACCACGTAGGGACTTGAAGCGTGTGCCGCTCCCCCTCCCACCATGCGGTCAAGTTGGAGTCAGCTTGTGAATGGTATCATGGGATCATAGTCTAAAATCAAGTATTAGGAGCCTATCATCTCCTATTCTGTTATTCTTCACTTGTTTACTCTCTTTCTCTGTTATGACATGTTTGGACCACCCTTTTGGTCATAAGTGTGCATGCATAGGAACACCACGTGTCGGTGCGTAATTTTTCTTTTGCCCATATGATTTACCCTTATACTTTCTGTAGTTGAATTGTATTAATCCCTGTACAGTAATTTATGCTCTTTACATGTAGCCGGTGCTCGTGCATGCATAGGACCACTTTGTTCAGGGGTAATTTTTCTTTTGTCCGTATAATTTTCCCTGATACTTTCGGTAGTTGATTGCATTTTATTCACGTAGGGTTTTCTGGCCCTTTCCCTATAGCCGGCACCTGCGGTTGGTTTTTCTTACCCATGAGTGGGTGCTTTTCCATACCGTTTTAATTTGAGAGCTTTGTCTAATACATTGTGAGGTCATACATAAGGTACATTTATGCGATAACTGCTGCTGTGATTTCAATTATCCCCTCAGTGGTCCAGTATCTCCTCAGACTCAGTATCTGGCCTTTGGGAATATTTGTTTTATACTTTACATTTTGGTGTTGAAAATGTTTTATATGCAAAATATGGTTCATATGATTTAGGCGAGCTATACATTTTTGCATGGTAGTCTCATACCTATTCCAATTGAGACCTATACATATATATTTATTTTATATACAGATACAAGTTCGACCCGAGTCCACCCCCACATGCAACGCTCTTCAAAATACACCATATCTTATACACGCACACCCCCCCTTTTTATTTTACAAATACATGTTCATAGGATTTAGGTGAGCTACACAGCTTACATTGCATCTGATCCCCATTCATTTATACCTAATCATATATTTATATATATATATATTTATATATAAATCTTACATAGGGAAACAGGTTTGACCCGAGTCCACCACCCCCACATACAACGTTCTTCTAAGCACACCATATCTTATACACAGCCCTATGTAATAACGGGACACGCCCCTGGCTTGGTTTCCCCTGGCCCGTGGGTTGTGGTCTCCTAATGGCTTGGAGAAGCTCGGTCAGTGTTTATGCAGGGTTGTCTATATCGGGGAATACTACATCCCTGGATTCAGGAGCCATCGCTGTGTTGCTTGTGTCAGTGGGGGTGTTTTTGAGGCCCCTGCTGTCATAACAGTCGGGGGGCTCTGTTTACAAAAAGGGTTGGCATTGTTTGCTCCCCCAGCATCCGATATGTCGGCGTGCTGAGTCCACTAATTAAGCAGCTAGGTATGATTTGAGGCTGTTGTTCCTTGTGTCTCGTTTGCTCTTTACACTGCTGCACCTGCGCATACGGTTCATTGCCTAATGCAAAGGACCCTGAATTTCGATACTGCCCCTGTTTTTTCTTTTGTATCAGACATCGATGTGGCCGGATCCCCTCCTACCGCCACCCCAGGGATCGATATTGTCGCTTCTGTTGTTGCCAGGAATGGAGTCATCAGCGCAGATGATACCCTGTTCAATTCTCAAGCCACCATGGAGAGTTTTTGCATGTCGGTCCTTGGCTCCTCAGTCCTATGATTGCCTATCAGACTTTGTGGCAGCATTGAGAGTCTTTCTGGCAGTCTCAGCTCAGCAGGAGATACAGGCTCTATGATGGAAGTCCTATGCCTATATTCATGTGGACTAATGATGTGTAATGTTTGTTTGTGGACTTGAGTGCTCCGGCCAACTTGCCACCTTTCCGGTGGGGGTCTCGAGGGATTTTGCCCTATTTTTTGCCCTGCTTAGGACAACGTTTGGCTAACGCTATAGTTTAACTTTGTGTAAACAAATAAACAACAAAAATATGAGAATGACATTACTAAGCAATATAAAAAGATCCAACACTGTCTCTTTGGAATCTGATCTCCCACCCTCCCTCCCCCTTTTTCCCTCTTGTGTCTTGTGTCGGCTTTATTTCAAGGGCGGGAAAGAACGGCAGTATCTATAAAGCGTCCACCTTGCTGCAGTATGAGCGGTGCGCCCCCTTCTATGCACTGGTTAGGCTGATTTTACCCTACTGGGGTCAGCGGCACCTCTCATCGGAGAGGGCAAAAATAGTGCATTGGGATGGGGCTGGATACCGTCTCACTTGCCAGAGAGGGATATTGGCCCTTGCAAGTTTTATATCACTATTACACTTGAATTGGGATTTGGCCCGTTCAGTGAGTGTTTTACATCCTTGCATAAGTCAATTGTGGGGCGTCAGATTACTTCTTTCTTATGCCACCATACTCTGATTGTAAAATAAATAAAGCTGACCATATATTTTTGATCGCATATATACTTGGTCTGTCTCTTTATTTTACTTAAGCTTGGTTTAATAACTTTGTGGTTGCACGCATTATCTGCCGATAGGGAGTTTAAGGAGCATTCTTTGACGAAAGCAAAGTTTGAAGGACAAAATTATTATTTCAAATAAAAATCATTATTTCTAACCTTGCCAATGTCTTGACTATATGTTCTATTCATTTTGCAACTCATTTGATAAATAAAAGTCAGTTTTCATGTAAAACACGAAATTCTCTGGGTGACCGCAAACTTTTGAACGGTAGTGTATATTAAACCTTCTATCGGATGAGGTGTTGTCATGTGTGCAAACCACTTATCATACTAACATAAAATAAAGACACTGAGACGTGGATTTGGCAGATAACTTGATGGCGATTTATTGGAGAAATTAATATTATTTATTAATTCTTAAATTAATTAAGGATGTATGATGGCAAAGAAAGGACGGCCAGAAATCAGCCAGATCTGCTATGCCCACACACAAACAACAAAAGACATAGCAGGCGTAGATCGCCCAGAGTGCATACACATAACCATGTAAACCATGTCAAACACAAAAGGTAACGCTCACCCTCCAACTTGACTACCCACCCGTTTAGGTGATGATACTGCCCCCGTTAGGTTGGTACAGCCAACTACCAGTCAACGAAGGGAACGCCCTTAACTCATAATTGCACCTGGACTGGTGAACTGCCGTTCTTTCCCGCCACAGCAAGGTTCTGCTTAGAAGAACCGCCGCACCGCCACCATACCAAGGACTACCCCAATAACGCCAACACCCTAAAAAGATCCACAAGAAATAATGACACCCCTTCTTCTGTCAAATGAACTCCATCAGCCCTATATAAATGACTAAAACGAAATTGAATGCCCTTATGGTAAATGACACGGCCATCATTGGCCATCACAAATTTGGCTACTGCAAAGTTAAGCTTCTTCCTAGCCTCATCTATAGCGGGAAAACTCCTAACCCCACGCCAGACCTGTCGAGGCACAATGCAAGACCAAAGTAATGTACACGAGGGCCAGGCCGATAGCACCCTCGCCAAATCGTTAATTATATCAAGTCGCAATGCTAAAGAGGACTTCTGTCCTAAGTCGTTGCCTCCTAAATGGGTCACCAAAATACGTGGCCTGCCAAAATTTTTTGCGTACTCTAACAGTCTAGGACAAAAGGAATGCCATCTCATACCCCTGAAACCTATCCAACGGATCCTAGCAGAATGTTCACAAAGTGGAGCATGATCTGAACTCATAAAGCTAGCGGCCCAGAAAATATAAGAATGGCCTATAACCCAAATGTCCTCCGTGTCAAAGAGCAAACCTAAAAATGGAGAAAAGCAGTAAATACCAAATTAGTAGTTGTAATAAAACAATAAAATTTTATGGTGTATTAGTGGGATCTGAAAGAACAATAAGTGAGTATCTGCCAAAAGAAAAAGTTTCTATTGGTTGCCAGCTTTACTATTTAAAGTGGCTAGGACAAACAAAAAGACACAAAGGGGAAGAATGGGTGGGGGGAAATTGGGAAAAAACATGTGAACTCGGCAAGAGGTAAAATAAAAACCTGCTGAGGGATGGACTATGACCTAATTAAATGTTTTGAAATTAGCCGAATTGAATCCGTCAGATCAGGCAAAAATTGTAAAATCCCTCAAGACTCCCATTGCCAGCAATGGCGAGTAGCTAATCCCGAGTAGGGTAGACAGGGGTAACAGACGAGACAAGACGAGACGGAACTTGAGACAAAAACAAGAAAACCAGGCAAGCAATAAAACATAACATTGAAAATATTACATTGCCCTATGGTTCCAAACAATCTTAATGAGTAGGTCGGATGTAACTTTTATAACTATCCGATTTCCAACGTCCCAGTGACTTAATTTCCGATGGTGAGAAACCCGCAGCAGCTGCCGAAGTTGCGGCGCCGATCCTAAATGAGTGCGTACCAAAATCCTGAGGTGAGAGGCCTCAACCCGATACACACCGCTTCAGAAACCAACCAAACTGGTATTTGGTAAGCGGAGTCCTGTTCAAGTGCATAAGCCATGAACCAGGTACATCCGGGCGTAACAATGCGTAACGCATCGCTAACGCCACAGGGCAGATCCGTTCGTCCTTAGACGGACTCAACGAGAACCACCTACCCCTACCAGTCTGGTCGGTCTTTGACCGCCGTATCCTACAAAGCAAAGCTCGATGAGTGACCGAGATATCCGAGCAGAGCATGGTGGCATCAACCCGTTTGGAAGATGCCACCAACTCCGATACGCGCAATGCGCCGTGAAAAGCCACCGAAAACGCCAGTTGGATCAGGATCGCCTCGTACTCGGTAAACGCCACTTCGGGGACTGCCCCCAGCACTGCCGGAAGCAAATGGGCGTCCACAGGTTTCCTACGGTCAGCAACTGGCCGATAGACCCGCGCCCAACCCCTTAAAGCCTTCGCAATCAGAAAGCTTTTAGTAACGTCAGGTTGTCCCTTTAATTTAACATAAAATGCAATGCCTGCCAAGGAGCGCGCCACAGAAGCCCTGGATCTACCCCCCAAACGGAGACTCCAAATAAAAGAAAGCATCGCACGATGCTGACCCTTACCTGCCTGCCTGCTGCTACGGGAATAGTCTTCCCATTCATGCCAAGCCTGACGATAAGCTCGCAAAGTGGAGGGGGCTAGAGACTGCTCTGCTAAGCCCTCCATGCCGGCTCGATCACCTGCCAAACATAAGAGGGGCAAAGCACAGCATCAACGTCAGCACCAGGGGCCAAAGATCGGAATCTAGCCCACTGAAAACGTGATAACGCATCAGCTATCCCATTCTCTACCCCCGGCACGTGTCTTGCTTTAAACATGATGTTAAAACGCAAACATGTCAGCACCAGCTGCGCAAGCAAACGCAAAACCAGCAGGGAAGACGCGCGTTGACGATTAATCGCATGCACCACGCCCAGGTTGTCACACCTGATCACGATGCTGCGATTGCGCAAGCGTTCACTCCAGATTTCTAAGGAAACCATTATGGGAAAGAGTTCGAGAAGGAGCAAGTCCCTGGTCAAACCCCTTCCTTCCCATTCCTCTGGCCAATGACCAACGCACCAGGAACCATCAAGGTAGCAACCAAATCCCGTGGCGCCTGCCGCATCGGTGAACAGCTGCAGCTGCAAATTGTCCGCGGGTGGAGGCAACCACAGCCGGACACCATTAAAATCCTGCAGAAACGAGACCCAGACAGAGAGGTCCCGCTTAATCTCTGAGGACAAACGGAGTAAATGTCTCGGCTTAGTGACTCCAGCCGTGGCCCTTTCTAGCTTGCGCGAAAAAACTCTGCCCATAGGAATGACCCTACAGGCAAAGTTCAACAGGCCCAGGAGAGATTGCGCCTGCCGCAGGGTAATTTTATTGGAAGCCGTGCACTCCTCTATGGCATTACGCAATTTGTGAACCTTATCGAGGGGAAGGCGACAGGCGCCCGCCGAGGTATCGATCTCGATACCCAGGAATGACAAGCAAGAGGCAGGGCCCTCAGTTTTGTCCGCAGCAACTGGGACTCCAAAATGAAAAAACAGCGCTTGCAAAGAAAAGAACAAATAACTACATCTATCTGAACCAGAAGGACCGACACACAAGAAGTCATCGAGATAGTGGGCTATCCCATGACCTCCGCAAGAAAATTCCACGCACCAGTGCAAGAAGGTGCTAAATCGCTCAAAATATGCGCATGACACCGAACATCCCATAGGCAAGCACTTGTCTATGTAATATTCGCCGTCCAAGCGAAAGCCCATAAACCGGAATGACTCTGGGTGTAAGGGAAGCAGACGAAAAGCCGATTCAACATCTATCTTAGCCATCAGCGCGCCTGGACCATAAAACCTAACTACGTTCAAAGCATCGTCAAACGACTGGTACACCACCGAGGAAACCTCAACTGGTATGGCATCATTTACTGATGAGCCTGGCGGATAAGACAGATGTTGAATAAGCCTGTACTTTCCTGGAATCCTCTTGGGGACCACTCCCACCGGGGAAATCACAAGATCCCTTATGGGAGGTTCTGCAAAAGGCCCTGCCATGCGTCCTAAGGTAACCTCGCTAGCCACTTTCTCCCTAAGAATGTGAGGCAACTCGAACGCAGATTTCAAATTCCTAGGCGAACCTGTGTCAACCTCTCTGCAAATAGGTAACTGGAAACCAAAGCTGAAACCTTTTAACAAAAATTCCGCGTCCCGGAGAACAGGGTACCAACGCAACCATTTTGCCATTGCGGCGACGCAGACGGGGGATGAAGCTTTACTTAGAACCAGCACCTTTTGGCGGCTGAGCAGGCTGTTGCTGAGCACCCGCCTTGAAGCACTTGGCAACTGGGTGGCTGCCACTACATCGCAAGCAGAGGTGACGAAAACGACATTTTCGACCCTGCGTACAAGTGGAATTATTAAAAGCGAAACATTTTCCACTGGTCGCCTGCTGCTGGCCCTGACGACCTGAACTAGCTGATTTATTCACATTGAACGCTTCAAACGCAGGACGCAAAGGCTGCGTGACCTCGAGCCAAACCTCTACATCCTTCCAGCCTAGATCCATCACCCGTCTGCCGTCCTGCTTGCGACGGAATTCTTCGTCGTACGCTCGCCAAGCCATGCCCCTGGAGGACAACTGCATGCTATGAACTAAATGGAGGTACCTAATGACGTTCAGGTGCTCCTCTGGGCGCGTCTCCAAATAACAAGCCGAAAAAATGCAAAAACCGGCCAACCAATTATTGTAAGATTTGAAAGCTTCCAAACCTATACCACCCTTTGCCCTAGCCGCCTTAAACGCCTTCTTAGCTTTTTCCGTAAGTGCAAAAATATCCACATAGTCACCTTTGCGGATCTTACTGCGGCAAGTCGTTCTTAAACCTCGCAATACAGCGGTGTTGTCACAATGTACCCCTGCAGAACCTTCTAAACCCTTCTCTATTGGCTTGCGCTTATGGGTGCTATGCTTACGCCTTGAGCGACGCTTTGCCTCCAATTTTGCATATTTAGCTGCTCTCTTGCGCGCTCTGCCCGCGCTGTCCGCGTTAGATATAGAGGAAGCAAAAGAAGACGTCAAGGAACTAGAGTCTGAGAAAGACCCACCTGAACCCTCCGATGTCATGGTATCAGAGGAAAATCCAGACGGCCCCTCCCCGACATCCTCGTCAACCAGCTCTCCTTCTTCGACCACGTCATCTGAAAAAGAAGGAAAAACACCGGCCGCCACCTCTGCGGCAGGCAACCTAGCATCCATATTGCCACGCCTCGAGTCTTGAGTGAACGGAACTGAGGGCGCACTAGTGCCCACACTATGCTGGGCCAAGCTAGGGGCAATGGCTCTCAATGCTTGCGCCAGCTGCTCTACCTCTGACCCCCCCTGCGCCCCTACAGGATTGACGTTAGCAGGCGCGACGGTTTGAGTAGGCAACGAGCCTGCCGGCGGAGCTGCCAAAAATGGGGCATGCACAGCCGCCAGGGTTGACAAAGCAGATGCGATGGCTGAGGGGTCTGGCTGCGCAGCAAAAGGGGGAGGGGTGGCAACACTCACAGATGCAGGGGATTGCACCCTATTACTGGTACTAGAATTCTGAGCCCCAGCCCTGGGAACATGAGCAGGGGACAGACTGGATGTGGAATGGCTGTAATGGCTAAGCCCTGCCCCCCGCTCACTAACATGGCGGGCGCCCCGCCGTGAGCGGGGAACGGGAAGGACCATGGGGACACTAGCATGGCCTTGGCTGCTCCTAGATGGGGCTCTATGGCCCCGCCGGGACCTCCGCCTTTTAGCGGAGGCTGTGACCTGGCCGCCGGATGGGAGAGCGCACCCGCGTGTAGGTGTCGCGGCGCGCTCCCGCCCGCTACCAGCCGCAGTGATCGCGGGAGCTCCGGCCGCGCCCGGAGTCAGCAGAGCCGAGCGCCGGCCTGAACCCCGCGCCTGCATAGCAGCGTCGCCGGAGGCACCACCCGCCGCACACACGGCAGGGGCCACCCCGCGATGCCCAGCATGATTGGCGCCGGAGACAGGATCCGCCGCATCCGCGACGGAGGCTGCTCCTCCACGCCTGCGCAGGCCCCGCTCCGTAGCGGCGCCTGGAGAAGCACCCGCCGCGTCCGCAGCAGGGGCCGCCCCACGCCGCTGGCGTGAGCCAGTATTCAGGTCAGTCTGGAGGAAGCGGGCAGGGGGGGGCGCAGAGCGGCGGGGACGGGGCATGGCTAATGACAAAAGCGAGGGTGGACAGGGCCAGGTAAAGAAACAATAATGTGCTGCAATTTATTTATCTAGAGCCAGGAAAGTGAGGGAAAGCAAAGTGTTAAATGTAGAAAATAGGGGCAGGGATAAGAAGGGAAGAGAATCTAGTGATGAAAATAAAAAAGAAAAGAATTAACAGACCAATGTAAGGTACAGACTATCGCTGACCAACTCTGACACTGACCACAATCTGGAACAACAATCTGGAACAAAGAGGCTTTGGCCCTCACTTCTAGCCCCTTATATAATGTCTCTATTGAAAACCCGCCCCTGCTAACGATAGGCTAACTCTAAACAGTAATTTGCATACATGCCGGCCCCCATCCTAGAGGTTTAACACACCTCTTTTCTTATGCAATCTTTCGGTTTCACTACTTATTAAACGTCTCTTTAATACATTTTTGCGCTCCTTGATAAATGAGACACAGGCAGCATAGCACCCCTGCGCACCTACGTTGCTGATAAGTGTGGCTAGCATGCACACACAAAATATAGTTTTTATTTTTTTCACACTGGGGGGGCAAGCACCCCTGAACAAGGCAGCAGCCCCTTGATAAATGACACAAGCAGCACCCCTAGTGCAGCTACGTTGCGGATAAGTGTGAATTGTTAACAAGCACACACGCAGGGGGAATTTTTGTTTTTCATTTTTTTGGGACACTTGGGGGGGGGGGGGGAGGACCCCTGAATTAGGCAGCAGCCCTTTGATAAATGACACAGGCAGCACACCTGCACACCTACATTGCTGATAATAAGTATGGCTAACACACACACAGAAATAAATAACTATATTTAAATTTTTTTCCCACTGGGAGTGAAGAGCACCCCTGATGGACAGAGCACCCCCTTTACAACACAGCAGAACAGCCAGCCCCTATGGACAGGACTACAACCAGTCAGCCCCTATCGACAGGACAACAGCCAGCCACTATATGGATTATGGACAACAGCCAGCCCCTATGGTCAACAGCCAGCCAGCCCCTATGGACAGGACAACCTCACAACAGCCCACTGCTGCCGCATAGCTTAGTCAGCCAGCTAGCTTGGTGCAAATTTTGGGCCTAAACTGGATAAAAACAATATAGTGAGCTGTGTGGTGGTCAAATTTGACTGAACACGAGTGGAAATAAATGTTATTGAGGTTAATAATACTGTAGGAACAAAAACAGGCCCATTTTATGTGATTTTAGCTGTTCTTATGATTTTTTAAGAAAAAATCCACATCAAAAACCAAAACCGAAAAACAAAACACGGAGGTGAGGTTTTGACAAAACCAATCCAAATCCAAAACCAGGGAAGATCCAGATCCAAAACCAAAACACTGGGTGGGCACACATCTCTAGTTTTTATACAAGGAACATGATGTAAACTTTTAGGGCACTGATATTTATTTGCAAAATGTAAACACATCACATTATGAAACACTTTACACTACATACAGTTAAATGTCATTGCATTCATGCCTCAGAAACAAAATTGCATTGAGCGAATATATACACCTATACTGGACTGTGCAATCACTCAATGCAATGAAGAGCACCTGCTACTTAATTGTGTGTATGCATCGACAGCCATCAAAACCATACGCACAATAGTGGTTGACCTGACCCTCCCGCAGACTTTGCTACATCTTCTGCACGTAGTGACAGCTCAGGCTGCAAAGGGTTTCTCAATGCCTAATTTATGCACGCCTCTTCAATAGCGTTGAAACGCACTGACACGCCGGCGTTCACACGACCACACCCCATACGTACAGGAGATGTAGCAAAGTCTGCGGGAGGATCACCCACAAACGGTACTTCCTGTCAATCACTGGGTGATCTGTCTGCGCTTGCATTCCCTTTCGCAGCACCTGGTTCGCACAGTCGCACTGTGTCTTATACGCATGCGCAGAGTGCAAACATCGGCCGAGAGCATGCGAGTTACGCAGCATTGCATTGCTTGCTGAATCAGGCCCACTGTTCACTGTATTTTTCACACAAATTACAGTGAGTGCCTCCGCGCATGTGCCAACGCTGGCTAGCGATACAAACCCACGCCCGCCTCTCCTCAACCCCAGCAGGTGCCCCCCGTGACCCCACTTGACCCCCCCTCTCCTCCAACTGTCACTTACCTGGGTGATCAGTGAGCGCTCTCTTCCTGTCAGCTGGTTGCCAGGGCTCCTGGTCTGTGACCTGGTCAGCTGTGCTGTAAACTACAGGTGGCCATACATGGTGAGATTCAAAAGTTGGTCAGATCAGTTGTAAGATTTCTCTTGAAAATTCTTCCCTTCAGATACAGAATGATTTGTATTTAAAATGCAACTATTTCACATAAGACTATACAATCACATCACATAATGTGTGTCAATTTCTACACGATCAGTTGAGATCTCTCTGCAAAACCATTTGATCTGCGATCCAACTAGACGACGGCGGGGACGCGCATCGGGGTCGCAGAAGACTCAAATGATTGGTCTGTCCAACCTGTAGAAACTGCCCAAATCGTGTGATCAATCGTCCCGTGTATGGTCAGCATTAGATGCCGGTTTATAGCACCCAGGGTCACAGTTGCAGTAGCCTCGGTGACCAGCTGACCGGAGGAGAGAGATCACCGATCAGAGGATCCCCGGCTGCAGGTAAGTGTCTGAGGTATTTTTTTTAACCGCATTATTTTTAACAGTAATCAGCTTGTGGTCTAATTAGACCACAAAGCTGATCACAGGGGGTCGGCTCTGTTCTGCCTGTCAGAATGGAGGAGGAGCCGGGGAACCAGGGGGAACCCAGCTTAACGCCAGATGGCAATGCTATAGCACAGCTCCAAACCGATATTTTTTCACAATTCCCCCTTAGTAAATTTCAGGCAGATTGCATTTCCCATTGCAAGTATGGGGAATGTGATTTGCTTGCTAAAGAAATGAGAATGAAAGGGCTTAGAGTAGTTTTTAACAAAAACTCCTCTAATTGCCCTTTAATACATTTCAGCGAAACAAAAATAATGTGAAAACAGCCTTTTTCACATTATTTTAGTAAAAAAAAGATTGATAAATAGAGCCGAAAGAGGTCCTGATTCAGCAAGGATCGCAGTTGCAAAGCTACATGCAGGCTATAGATATATGATTTATACACAAAGGCAGCTTTGCAATTGCGATCCTTGCAATAATGCAAATGCAGCAGGAGGTGTTTGACACCCTCTGCTGCAATGCGATCCCTTCACTGCAACGGGGGTTGCAGGCTGGGATCACCATCGCGACCATCGGTAGTCGATCGTCCCGATAGTGGACGATGCCGGGCGGCCGGCCAGCTGAGTAAGCCTCAGCTTACTTAGACTTGCCGGCTTGCGAGCCCAGCAGACTGTGTACATTCACGCAGTCCCTGGGCTAGCCACTGCCGGAAAACGGGGCAGACAAGCCCCATTTCCAAGAATGCCGGCCGCACCCGCACCGCCCCTTGAATGCCTCTGCCTGTCAATAGGGCAGAGGCATTCAAGGGCTTGCGTGCATCTTAGTAGGAGTCCTGGGTCCTGCGCACGTGCAGATTCCAGATAATCGGGAATCTGTGTTCAGCAGTGCACATGCGTGACTGCTAAATCAGGCCCAGAGTCACTTTAATAGATGATCTAAATCTAAATAGACAGGTTTACCATTGGAAAATCCACAAAAGAAGAACTATACCCCTCATGTAATTAATAAACTGGGGAGATGCTAAAAGCTCAAACATAATTTGAGAACAGATACTAATGAGTTTATTCCATGCACCGAGAAGAGGGTGGTTCTGTTGCCCATAACAAAATATTGTATCTATGCCCTATCAACACACCCTGACACGTAAAGGGTGTGCAGCTTCTTCAGAAGGTCCTAGTATTCACAGGCGGGTGTGACTACGACCCACACATGGTGCTAACCACAGCTGGGTTAAGACTATGGACACTTAAAACAGAGGGACCTCAAGTGGCGTATCTGTCATGGAAGCAGAGTGTGCGATGCACACGGGTCCATCTAGGACTAACCACTGTGCCTTCTGCATGGTGCATGGTGTGCCAGCTTCCTATGCTTCTTTTGTGGAGTCCTAGGGCTTTATCCAATTAGGTGCAAATTGCAAGTAGCGAGTTTGTTTCTATAAACTCGCACACTTCGCGGCAAAGCGCGCTCCCGACAATTCTCCAATCCAATTAAAAATGCCTATTTGCACTACTCGCAGCGGAGGGGTGCGAATTGACAGCCAAATGAGATTTGCGGGAAATGCATGAAAATGTGGGGAGACCATCCTGGACCCCCCAAAATGGATAATTTCGTTAGCAGGACTGTATAGATGGCTGTTTGTGGGCATTAGGAAGGTACTGTAGGTTTTGAAATGGTGTCAAATGGCTGATTTGTGCTTTTTTTTTAAATGCAAGAAAATGTTAAATAATAAACTTTTTTCATTTAATCTCAAACGAATTAAACGAAAAATGCAAAAAAAACTAGGAAAAAGGGTGATTTTTGGGTACTTTGAGGGCACTATGAAATATGGAAAATAAATTATAAAAACAATTATTTTTCAGCTAAAAAATAATTGTATTTAAATTTGGGGTGCCTAAACTAACGAAAAAGTTGATTTGGGGGTAATTTGAGGACATTTTACCTCAAAAAATGACATGTAATTATTGGACTAAGGGGCCTATTCATTAAACGTAAAAAATCTCTGGAGATAATTAGCTTTAGAACTCTCATGGAGTTCTAGCTAATTATAGGTGGAATTCATCATTCCACCTCTCCATAAGTATCTATTCCGAAAAGCTGTCATTTTTGCGATGACAGCTTTTCGGGAAATAGATACTTTTCCCTCTCTACACTACCTTATCGCATCTGGAAACAGTGCTTCGCATGCGCTGTTACATCTGTAAAACCAGCGCATGCGCAGCACTGCCTACAGATGCGTTAAGTTTTGTACCCCCCCCGACCCCCCCCACCCCCCTCCACCCTCCGCTCACCTTCCCCCCCCGACTTACCTGTCCGCGCAGCAGCCTCCGGCTCCGTCCTGCTGGTCTGTCATGTGGTTTCCCTGTGCTCTGCTGGGGAGCACACATGTCCGACCAGCCTCCGGAGCCTGAGGACGGAGCAGAGCGCCGGTGGGACTCGTCGGGGGACCTGCACACGCTGATACAGGTTAGTGGTTTCTGCTATTCGCCACCTCAGAGTGGCGAAAAGTAACTGCATCAAATTCCGAAAATTTATAATTTTTGGAATTTGATGAATACCATAATTTCCACATCCCCATACTAATGTATGGGGAGTGTGGAAATTAACGCAGGGGAACTTAGCAAGGAGATATCTGTGATATCTCCTGTGCTAAGTGGCTACATGAATACCAAAATAACGTTATTTAAGGAAAATGTCCTTAAAAACGTTATTTTAGTGTTGATGAATAGGCCCCTAAATAAGCTTATTAGAAACTTACGTTTGCCTAATTGGTCATTATGGGGGTGTCCAAGGGGTTCAGCACAGTGGGCCTGATTCAGAGCCGAACGCTCTTTGAGAGCGCTCGCTCTGAATCAAGGTGTCCCTGTATTTTTTTTAAAGATGGCCTCCTGGCTCCACAGCTCCATAGCTTTAGCGAGCGGCCAGGTGATGGTCGCGATGGTCACAACCATCGGGGCTTGCAACGAGACCCTTGTGGTAGGGTCTCGTTCCCGCAAGCCCCAGTGAGCTTTCGGCTCTAATAGAACCACAAGCTCACCCACTGCCATCACTCGTGATGTCAGTGGGGCCGCCCCCAAATGGCAGGCGTTCCTTCGGGAACGCCTCCATTTGGCCAGCCACCCCCCCTGCCCGCCTCCAAAACGGGGCAAGCTGTCAATCACAATCAACAGCTGCCTCTCTTTGGTGCGAGACCCATAGTGACGGAGAGCCCGTCGCTTGCCGGGTCTTGCGCATGAGCACGCCGGAACCGTGCTCATACGCAGTGGGGGACCATCAACCCACTTGCGAGCACTGTGCGCTCGCGAGCAGGTCTGAATCAGGCCCAGTGTCCCCACATTTTACCCTTAAAATAAAGATTTTCCTTTCCATCTCTGCGAGTGGAAAGTTGCGAATTCAGTCTGACTGATCAGTGTGAGTTGCTAATTGGATTACAAAATTAATTTGCTGTGCGAATTCGAAAGAAAATCGCAACTCGCACCTCGCAATTCGCACCTAATAGGATTGACCCCCTAGTCTTGTTAGTGATAAATTAACTGCCTTCTCATGAATATACAGTGGTTAGCTCTACTGCCTCACAGTGCTGGGGACGTGGGTTATACTTTGACAAGTGCGCTATATGTGTGTGTGGTTTATATGTTCTCCCTATGTGTGTGTAGTTTCCTCCAGGTGCCTCGTTTTCCTTCCACAGTCCAAAAACCTACTATATATTAGTGTGTTTGTTGGGTGGGAAATGTAGACTGTACGATCCCCAGGGCTTAAGCACCTCTTGCTTTGAGGGAAAGGCATCTTGCAAAGGGTGAAGGCCTCAAGTTCTAAAGGTCTTATCATCTCTCTATGGGTACTGACCTAACATAAACCTTATGAAAAGAACACAGTAAAATAAGGATACAATAAAATTCAATTGTGAAATGTAATGAATTGAAACCAGTAAAATCAGAAATGATTATGTCATTGGTAAGATGTTTATGTAATAGGTGGCCGATGGTGTTAGTGGACAATGCAGCAAGGTGACAGCCTCGGCCCAAGCGGATCTTTTCATCACCTTCTAGGGGCACATTCCAGATGGATAACAGAACGTGCGCTACAACGAGCTGTAGTCTTGATCTAAAGGGAATTCAATTAAAGTTTCAGATCATCAAGTCATTAGAAGAATGACAATAGTGAGAATACTCTAAAAATAACAGCAATGACAGGGAAAATTGTACCCAGAATACAATTCCCCAAAGAAATATTTTTTAACCCCAACTCTTAAATTGTATTCCAATGGGATTGTGTTATACAGTATAAGGAATCCACAGGAAAATATTTGTAATTTGTCATCCAATCCTACACTAGCCACTATATACTAATGATGGCTATACACAGGGCCGCCATCAGGGGGGGACTGCCGGGACTAGAGTCCCGGGCCCGGAGTAGAGGGGGGCCCGACCTTGCTGCCGGGATGCCAGATCTGAAGGAGGCACCTCTCTTCCATTGTTTCTGCTATGATCGTCCCCCGGCCCGCCCACCAGGCTGCCGTATGGACACTCATGAAGAAGGATAGCTGGGGGCTGGCTTCGGGTGTAGAGGAGCCCTATGCACCGGAAGCCAGCTCCCAGCTATCCTTCTTCATGAGTGTCCATACGGCAGCCTGGTGGGCGGTCCATATGCAGTGGGCGGAGATGTGCTGCAGTACCTGCATGTGGGGAAGTGCTATTGGAGAAGCAGGAGCCACGCGCGAGTGCGCTGCAGACTGGAAGTGGAGGCAGGCGCAGCAGTGATGGATTGCTTAGCCCGCCCCTCCTTCTCCCCAACCCAACAATGCTGGCTATCAGGGCGGCGGGCCGCGGGAGTCGGGACAGCTCAGAACTGACGGGGAGCGCCAATGGAGGTGTCCCCATTAAGCACTCACAAACAGCAGCATCTTGCAGGTAGAGGATCCTAGTCTCTGCTTTCATAAGGAGTGCAGCTCTTCTTGTACACATGCTGCACCCCCTGTGCTGATCTCCTCTGCCATCTGCTCTGCCCTGCTTCCTCCAATGTGTTTGTCTAAATGTCACCCCCTCAAACTGTAGTGTGACTATCTCTGTGCCCCCTCCCAGGTCCCAGTTTTTGTTTCACCATGTCCCCCACCCCAGTATATGTGTCATCAAGTCACCCCCCCTGAAACTCCAATGTGTATCACCATGTCATACCCCCAGGCCACAGTGTGTCTCTCTGACCCCCCAGGCCACAGTGAATATCTCCATGTCCCCCCAGGTGTGCGTCACCATGTCCCCCCAGGCCACAGTGTGTCTCCCTGACCCCTCCCCCAGTGTATATCTCCATGTCCCCCCAGGCCCTAGTGTGTCTCCCTAACCCCCCAGGCTTCAATGTGTGTCTCTATGTTTCCCCAGGCCCAGTGTGTTTGTCACCATGTCCCCCCAGCCCCAGTATGAATGTCACCCCCCAGGCTCCAATGTGTGTCACCATGTCCCCCCAGCCCCAGTATGAATGTCACCCCCCCTGGCCCCAATGTGTGTCACCACGTCATCCCCCCAGCCCCAGTATGAATGTCACCCCCCAGGCCCCAATGCATGTCACCATGTCATACCCCCAGTCCCCAGTGTGTATGTCTCCATGTCCAGGCCCTAATGTGTCTCTTATCATCCTTATGTGTGTCTGCCCTTTCCTTTTCCTCTTTTGCCTGTGTCATCCACATTACTACTCCTAATATATATCCCCCCCCACACACACACACACCATTTACCCACAACCACCCACCCTGTGTCTTCACAAACTGCTGTTCCTCTTGTCCTGCACCTTCTCCCACCTCCCTCTTTCTTCATCCACTTCTGCCCACTTTACCCCTTACCTTCCTCATCTGCCTCTTCTGCTGCTGAAGGTGATGGAGATGGCACGCTGCTGGCATGCGGTAAGAAGCGACGTGGAGACACCTGAGGATGGAAGGTACCACAATCTTCTTGCAGTGATTCTTACCTAGTGTTAAAAACTGGGAACAGTTAAAATGCAATCCAGTCGTGAGGGAGAGGGGGCACCAATATCTTTCTTGTCTCCAGTTGATTGGGACAAAGTTACGCCACTGGGGAGGACACTGGTCACTGGGAGAAAACAAGCCTTCCCTGTGCATTGGCCCTCTGGGAATTGTTCCTGCATGCCCGCTGCGTTTCACCTATATTTGACGTCACTTGTGATGCCATATAGGGGTGGAGTGGCACAACGCTATACCATGCCCTAGAACGCCAAGTGAGCGAAGATTGCATTGCAGAAAAGAGGACAGAAAGACCAGCCATAGAAGAATAATAAAAAAGCAGATCACAATCTTAAAGAGAAATAGGAGGTTTGTTGTTGTAGGGATAAGATAGAGGCATGGGAGGGGGGGGCCCTACCTATTTTGTCAGTCCCGGGCTCCACAATTTCTGATGGCAGCCCTGGCTATACACTAGCCACTATACACTAATGATGGCTATACACTAGCCACTATACACTAATGATGGCTATACACTAGCCACTATACACTAATGATGGCTATACACTAGCCACTATACACTAATGATGACTATACACTAGCCACTATATACTAATGATGGCTATACACTAGCCACTATACACTAATGATGGCTATACACTAGCCACTATAAACTAATGATGGCTATACACTAGCCACTATACACTAATGATGGCTATACACTAGCCACTATACACTAATGATGGCTATACACTAGCCACTATGCACTAATGATGGCTATACACTAGCCACTATACACTAATGATGGCTATACACTAGCCACTATACACTAATGACGGCTATACACTAGCCACTATACACTAATGATGGCTATACACTAGCCACTATACACTAATGATTTTTTTTTGATTTGCTGAGATGACAAGAGAAGAGGACTGAGGACTAGTGAGCTCATCACTACATCTGGAGGTTGCTCTATAAAACTGTCTCCTAAACCCCAATGTGGATATGGTGTACTCATTTACATATTATATAACTACACCTGCATGTACCTGCATGTTTTATTCATACACTAAGATCTCCTTTTATATAAATTATACATATATATATATATATATATATATATATATATATATATATATTAGGGGTGAGCGGGTTCGGATTTCTGAAATCCGAGCCCCCCCGATCCGAGTCCGATCCGAGTCAGGCTCGAGTTTTCCCGCCTGACTCGGATCTGAAATCGAGGCAGAACGTCATCATCCCACTGTCGGATCTCGCTGGTTTTGGATTCTATAAAAGGTACCCACGTCGGCGCTATTTTCTCACTTGGCTGTGGACAGTGAAGAGGGAGGGTGGGAGTTAGGGCTGGCTGGGCTGTATAGTGTAGTGTTGTGTTGTGCTGTGTTGTGCTGTGCTGCTGTTGTCCATAGGGGCTGTGTCCACTCCTCCAAAGTAAATAGGGGCTGGCTGTGTTGTGCTGTGCTGCTGTTGTCCATAGGGGCTGTGTCCACTGCTCCAAAGTCCATAGGGGCTGGCTGGGCTGTGTTGTGCAGTTTGTTGTCCATAGGGGCTGGCTGGGCTCTGTTGTGCAGTCAGTTGTCCATAGGGGCTGTGTCCACTCCAAAGTCTATAGGGGCTGGCTGGGCTGTGTTGTGCAGTGTCTCATAAAGGCTGTAGTCCTAAAGGGGTGCTATAGTGTTGTCCAGGGGGTGACCTGTCCATCAGGGGTGCTCCCCCCAAGTGCAAAAAAACCCCATAGTGGATGCCAAAAAAATATAATAAAATATTTTCTGTCTTTGTGAATTGAGTGCGCAGTAGCCGCACGTGCATCAGCGTGCGCCTGTCATAAATCAAGGGCCAGCTGGCTCGTCTGTTAAAGGGTGGTGTAACCCATAGTGCACGCCAAAAATTTTTTATTAAATATTTTCTGTCTTTGTGAATTGAGTGCGCAGTAGCCGCACGTGCATCAGCGTGCACCTGTCATAAATCAAGGGCCGGCTGGCTCGTCTGTTAAAGGGTGGTGTAATCCATAGTGCACGCCAAAAAAATATAATAAAATATTTTCTGTCTTTGTGAATTGAGTGCGCAGTAGCAGCACATGCATCAGCATGTGCCTGTCATAAATCAAGGGCCAGCTGGCTCGTCTGTTAAAGGTTGGTGTAACCCCCAAAGTGCGCTCCACAAAAAATAAACAATTCTTTTTTTTCTGTGTTTGTGTGCGAAATGTATGCGCAGTAGCCGCACGTGCATCAACAAAGGAGCAGCGCCAAGCATGCGCCTGTGTCCAATAAGTGCTCCAAAACATAAAAAACAATATTTTTTCTGTGTTTGTGACTTGTGTGCGCTGTAGCCGCACGTGCATCAACAAAGTAGCAGTGGCAACCGTGCGCCCGTGTCATAAGTCAAGGGCCGGTTTGGACATCCGGTCCGGACTGATGGACGTGCCAACAATTTCTGACATGTCTACTGTCACTGCATATGATACTGTCACCACTGACAGAATGGTGGAGGATTACATTGGTGACAGTATCAAAAGTAGGGATGTCAGACAGTCCGTACATGTACTGGCAGGAAAAAGAGGCAATTTGGAGGAGGAGGAGGAGAGAGATCACCGATCAGAGGATCCCCGGCTGCAGGTAAGTGTCTGAGGTATTTTTTTTAACCGCATTATTTTTAACAGTAATCAGCTTGTGGTCTAATTAGACCACAAAGCTGATCACAGGGGGTCGGCTCTGTTCTGCCTGTCAGAATGGAGGAGGAGCCGGGGAACCAGGGGGAACCCAGCTTAACGCCAGATGGCAATAGCACAGCTCCAAACCGATATTTTTTCACAATTCCCCCTTAGTAAATTTCAGGCAGATTGCATTTCCCATTGCAAGTATGGGGAATGTGATTTGCTTGCTAAAGAAATGAGAATGAAAGGGCTTAGAGTAGTTTTTAACAAAAACTCCTCTAATTGCCCTTTAATACATTTCAGCGAAACAAAAATAATGTGAAAACAGCCTTTTTCACATTATTTTAGTAAAAAAAAGATTGATAAATAGAGCCGAAAGAGGTCCTGATTCAGCAAGGATCGCAGTTGCAAAGCTACATGCAGGCTATAGATATATGATTTATACACAAAGGCAGCTTTGCAATTGCGATCCTTGCAATAATGCAAATGCAGCAGGAGGTGTTTGACACCCTCTGCTGCAATGCGATCCCTTCACTGCAACGGGGGTTGCAGGCTGGGATCACCATCGCGACCATCGGTAGTCGATCGTCCCGATAGTGGACGATGCCGGGCGGCCGGCCAGCTGAGTAAGCCTCAGCTTACTTAGACTTGCCGGCTTGCGAGCCCAGCAAACTGTGTACATTCACGCAGTCCCTGGGCTAGCCACTGCCGGAAAACGGGGCAGACAAGCCCCATTTCCAAGAATGCCGGCCGCACCCGCACCGCCCCTTGAATGCCTCTGCCTGTCAATAGGGCAGAGGCATTCAAGGGCTTGCGTGCATCTTAGTAGGAGTCCTGGGTCCTGCGCACATGCAGATTCCAGATAATCGGGAATCTGTGTTCAGCAGTGCACATGCGTGACTGCTAAATCAGGCCCAGAGTCACTTTAATAGATGATCTAAATCTAAATAGACAGGTTTACCATTGGAAAATCCACAAAAGAAGAACTATACCCCTCATGTAATTAATAAACTGGGGAGATGCTAAAAGCTCAAACATAATTTGAGAACAGATACTAATGAGTTTATTCCATGCACCGAGAAGAGGGTGGTTCTGTTGCCCATAACAAAATATTGTATCTATGCCCTATCAACACACCCTGACACGTAAAGGGTGTGCAGCTTCTTCAGAAGGTCCTAGTATTCACAGGCGGGTGTGACTACGACCCACACATGGTGCTAACCACAGCTGGGTTAAGACTATGGACACTTAAAACAGAGGGACCTCAAGTGGCGTATCTGTCATGGAAGCAGAGTGTGCGATGCACACGGGTCCATCTAGGACTAACCACTGTGCCTTCTGCATGGTGCATGGTGTGCCAGCTTCCTATGCTTCTTTTGTGGAGTCCTAGGGCTTTATCCAATTAGGTGCAAATTGCAAGTAGCGAGTTTGTTTCTATAAACTCGCACACTTCGCGGCAAAGCGCGCTCCCGACAATTCTCCAATCCAATTAAAAATGCCTATTTGCACTACTCGCAGCGGAGGGGTGCGAATTGACAGCCAAATGAGATTTGCGGGAAATGCATGAAAATGTGGGGAGACCATCCTGGACCCCCCAAAATGGATAATTTCGTTAGCAGGACTGTATAGATGGCTGTTTGTGGGCATTAGGAAGGTACTGTAGGTTTTGAAATGGTGTCAAATGGCTGATTTGTGCTTTTTTTTTAAATGCAAGAAAATGTTAAATAATAAACTTTTTTCATTTAATCTCAAACGAATTAAACGAAAAATGCAAAAAAAACTAGGAAAAAGGGTGATTTTTGGGTACTTTGAGGGCACTATGAAATATGGAAAATAAATTATAAAAACAATTATTTTTCAGCTAAAAAATAATTGTATTTAAATTTGGGGTGCCTAAACTAACGAAAAAGTTGATTTGAGGGTAATTTGAGGACATTTTACCTCAAAAAATGACATGTAATTATTGGACTAAGGGGCCTATTCATTAAACGTAAAAAATCTCTGGAGATAATTAGCTTTAGAACTCTCATGGAGTTCTAGCTAATTATAGGTGGAATTCATCATTCCACCTCTCCATAAGTATCTATTCCGAAAAGCTGTCATTTTTGCGATGACAGCTTTTCGGGAAATAGATACTTTTCCCTCTCTACACTACCTTATCGCATCTGGAAACAGTGCTTCGCATGCGCTGTTACATCTGTAAAACCAGCGCATGCGCAGCACTGCCTACAGATGCGTTAAGTTTTGTACCCCTCCCGACCCCCCCCCACCCCCCTCCACCCTCCGCTCACCTTCCCCCCCCCGACTTACCTGTCCGCGCAGCAGCCTCCGGCTCCGTCCTGCTGGTCTGTCATGTGGTTTCCCTGTGCTCTGCTGGGGAGCACACATGTCCGACCAGCCTCCGGAGCCTGAGGACGGAGCAGAGCGCCGGTGGGACTCGTCGGGGGACCTGCACACGCTGATACAGGTTAGTGGTTTCTGCTATTCGCCACCTCAGAGTGGCGAAAAGTAACTGCATCAAATTCCGAAAATTTATAATTTTCGGAATTTGATGAATACCATAATTTCCACATCCCCATACTAATGTATGGGGAGTGTGGAAATTAACGCAGGGGAACTTAGCAAGGAGATATCTGTGATATCTCCTGTGCTAAGTGGCTACATGAATACCAAAATAACGTTATTTAAGGAAAATGTCCTTAAAAACGTTATTTTAGTGTTGATGAATAGGCCCCTAAATAAGCTAATTAGAAACTTACGTTTGCCTAATTGGTCATTATGGGGGTGTCCAAGGGGTTCAGCACAGTGGGCCTGATTCAGAGCCGAACGCTCTTTGAGAGCGCTCGCTCTGAATCAAGGTGTCCCTGTATTTTTTTTAAAGATGGCCTCCTGGCTCCACAGCTCCATAGCTTTAGCGAGCGGCCAGGTGATGGTCGCGATGGTCACAACCATCGGGGCTTGCAACGAGACCCTTGTGGTAGGGTCTCGTTCCCGCAAGCCCCAGTGAGCTTTCGGCTCTAATAGAACCACAAGCTCACCCACTGCCATCACTCGTGATGTCAGTGGGGCCGCCCCCAAATGGCAGGCGTTCCTTCGGGAACGCCTCCATTTGGCCAGCCACCCCCCCTGCCCGCCTCCAAAACGGGGCAAGCTGTCAATCACAATCAACAGCTGCCTCTCTTTGGTGCGAGACCCATAGTGACGGAGAGCCCGTCGCTTGCCGGGTCTTGCGCATGAGCACGCCGGAACCGTGCTCATGCGCAGTGGGGGACCATCAACCCACTTGCGAGCACTGTGCGCTCGCGAGCAGGTCTGAATCAGGCCCAGTGTCCCCACATTTTACCCTTAAAATAAAGATTTTCCTTTCCATCTCTGCGAGTGGAAAGTTGCGAATTCAGTCTGACTGATCAGTGTGAGTTGCTAATTGGATTACAAAATTAATTTGCTGTGCGAATTCGAAAGAAAATCGCAACTCGCACCTCGCAATTCGCACCTAATAGGATTGACCCCCTAGTCTTGTTAGTGATAAATTAACTGCCTTCTCATGAATATACAGTGGTTAGCTCTACTGCCTCACAGTGCTGGGGACGTGGGTTATACTTTGACAAGTGCGCTATATGTGTGTGTGGTTTATATGTTCTCCCTATGTGTGTGTAGTTTCCTCCAGGTGCCTCGTTTTCCTTCCACAGTCCAAAAACCTACTATATATTAGTGTGTTTGTTGGGTGGGAAATGTAGACTGTACGATCCCCAGGGCTTAAGCACCTCTTGCTTTAAGGGAAAGGCATCTTGCAAAGGGTGAAGGCCTCAAGTTCTAAAGGTCTTATCATCTCTCTATGGGTACTGACCTAACATAAACCTTATGAAAAGAACACAGTAAAATAAGGATACAATAAAATTCAATTGTGAAATGTAATGAATTGAAACCAGTAAAATCAGAAATGATTATGTCATTGGTAAGATGTTTATGTAATGGGTGGCCGATGGTGTTAGTGGACAATGCAGCAAGGTGACAGCCTCGGCCCAAGCGGATCTTTTCATCACCTTCTAGGGGCACATTCCAGATGGATAACAGAACGTGCGCTACAACGAGCTGTAGTCTTGATCTAAAGGGAATTCAATTAAAGTTTCAGATCATCAAGTCATTAGAAGAATGACAATAGTGAGAATACTCTAAAAGTAACAGCAATGACAGGGAAAATTGTACCCAGAATACAATTCCCCAAAGAAATATTTTTTAACCCCAACTCTTAAATTGTATTCCAATGGGATTGTGTTATACAGTATAAGGAATCCACAGGAAAATATTTGTAATTTGTCATCCAATCCTACACTAGCCACTATATACTAATGATGGCTATACACAGGGCCGCCATCAGGGGGGGACTGCTGGGACTAGAGTCCCGGGCCCGGAGTAGAGGGGGGCCCGACCTTGCTGCCGGGATGCCAGATCTGAAGGAGGCACCTCTCTTCCATTGTTTCTGCTATGATCGTCCCCCGGCCCGCCCACCAGGCTGCCGTATGGACACTCATGAAGAAGGATAGCTGGGGGCTGGCTTCGGGTGTAGAGGAGCCCTATGCACCGGAAGCCAGCTCCCAGCTATCCTTCTTCATGAGTGTCCATACGGCAGCCTGGTGGGCGGTCCATATGCAGTGGGCGGAGATGTGCTGCAGTACCTGCATGTGGGGAAGTGCTATTGGAGAAGCAGGAGCCACGCGCGAGTGCGCTGCAGACTGGAAGTGGAGGCAGGCGCAGCAGTGATGGATTGCTTAGCCCGCCCCTCCTTCTCCCCAACCCAACAATGCTGGCTATCAGGGCGGCGGGCCGCGGGAGTCGGGACAGCTCAGAACTGACGGGGAGCGCCAATGGAGGTGTCCCCATTAAGCACTCACAAACAGCAGCATCTTGCAGGTAGAGGATCCTAGTCTCTGCTTTCATAAGGAGTGCAGCTCTTCTTGTACACATGCTGCACCCCCTGTGCTGATCTCCTCTGCCATCTGCTCTGCCCTGCTTCCTCCAATGTGTTTGTCTAAATGTCACCCCCTCAAACTGTAGTGTGACTATCTCTGTGCCCCCTCCCAGGTCCCAGTTTTTGTTTCACCATGTCCCCCACCCCAGTATATGTGTCATCAAGTCACCCCCCCTGAAACTCCAATGTGTATCACCATGTCATACCCCCAGGCCACAGTGTGTCTCTCTGACCCCCCAGGCCACAGTGAATATCTCCATGTCCCCCCAGGTGTGCGTCACCATGTCCCCCCAGGCCACAGTGTGTCTCCCTGACCCCTCCCCCAGTGTATATCTCCATGTCCCCCCAGGCCCTAGTGTGTCTCCCTAACCCCCCAGGCTTCAATGTGTGTCTCTATGTCTCCCCAGGCCCAGTGTGTTTGTCACCATGTCCCCCCAGCCCCAGTATGAATGTCACCCCCCAGGCTCCAATGTGTGTCACCATGTCCCCCCAGCCCCAGTATGAATGTCACCCCCCTGGCCCCAATGTGTGTCACCACGTCATCCCCCCAGCCCCAGTATGAATGTCACCCCCCAGGCCCCAATGCATGTCACCATGTCATACCCCCAGTCCCCAGTGTGTATGTCTCCATGTCCAGGCCCTAATGTGTCTCTTATCATCCTTATGTGTGTCTGCCCTTTCCTTTTCCTCTTTTGCCTGTGTCATCCACATTACTACTCCTAATATATATCCCCCCCCCACACACACACACACCATTTACCCACAACCACCCACCCTGTGTCTTCACAAACTGCTGTTCCTCTTGTCCTGCACCTTCTCCCACCTCCCTCTTTCTTCATCCACTTCTGCCCACTTTACCCCTTACCTTCCTCATCTGCCTCTTCTGCTGCTGAAGGTGATGGAGATGGCACGCTGCTGGCATGCGGTAAGAAGCGACGTGGAGACACCTGAGGATGGAAGGTACCACAATCTTCTTGCAGTGATTCTTACCTAGTGTTAAAAACTGGGAACAGTTAAAATGCAATCCAGTCGTGAGGGAGAGGGGGCACCAATATCTTTCTTGTCTCCAGTTGATTGGGACAAAGTTACGCCACTGGGGAGGACACTGGTCACTGGGAGAAAACAAGCCTTCCCTGTGCATTGGCCCTCTGGGAATTGTTCCTGCAGGCCCGCTGCGTTTCACCTATATTTGACGTCACTTGTGATGCCATATAGGGGTGGAGTGGCACAACGCTATACCATGCCCTAGAACGCCAAGTGAGCGAAGATTGCATTGCAGAAAAGAGGACAGAAAGACCAGCCATAGAAGAATAATAAAAAAGCAGATCACAATCTTAAAGAGAAATAGGAGGTTTGTTGTTGTAGGGATAAGATAGAGGCATGGGAGGGGGGGGCCCTACCTATTTTGTCAGTCCCGGGCTCCACAATTTCTGATGGCAGCCCTGGCTATACACTAGCCACTATACACTAATGATGGCTATACACTAGCCACTATACACTAATGATGGCTATACACTAGCCACTATACACTAATGATGGCTATACACTAGCCACTATACACTAATGATGACTATACACTAGCCACTATATACTAATGATGGCTATACACTAGCCACTATACACTAATGATGGCTATACACTAGCCACTATAAACTAATGATGGCTATACACTAGCCACTATACACTAATGATGGCTATACACTAGCCACTATACACTAATGATGGCTATACACTAGCCACTATGCACTAATGATGGCTATACACTAGCCACTATACACTAATGATGGCTATACACTAGCCACTATACACTAATGACGGCTATACACTAGCCACTATACACTAATGATGGCTATACACTAGCCACTATACACTAATGATGGCTATACACTAGCCACTATACATTAATGATGGCTATACACTAGCCACTATACACTAATGATGGCTATACACTAGCCATTGGATTATGGAACTGTTTTTGTACAACAGATACATAACTGAGTATCTGCTTTATATGCTAGCCACCAGATTGGGGTTGCTTAGTATACAGGTCACCAGATTGGATTCCTTATACATGCAGATCATCTCCACCTTGGGATAACTTGTTTGAACACAGTTTTTTTGTTTTCCAAATTGAGAACATTTTTTTTTGATTTGCTGAGATGACAAGAGAAGAGGACTGAGGACTAGTGAGCTCATCACTACATCTGGAGGTTGCTCTATAAAACTGTCTCCTAAACCCCAATGTGGATATGGTGTACTCATTTACATATTATATAACTACACCTGCATGTACCTGCATGTTTTATTCATACACTAAGATCTCCTTTTATATAAATTATACATATATATATATATATATATATATATATATATATATTAGGGGTGAGCGGGTTCGGATTTCTGAAATCCGAGCCCCCCCGATCCGAGTCCGATCCGAGTCAGGCTCGAGTTTTCCCGCCTGACTCGGATCTGAAATCGAGGCAGAACGTCATCATCCCACTGTCGGATCTCGCGGGTTTTGGATTCTATAAAAGGTACCCACGTCGGCGCTATTTTCTCACTTGGCTGTGGACAGTGAAGAGGGAGGGTGGGAGTTAGGGCTGGCTGGGCTGTATAGTGTAGTGTAGTGTAGTGTTGTGTTGTGCTGTGTTGTGCTGTGCTGCTGTTGTCCATAGGGGCTGTGTCCACTCCTCCAAAGTAAATAGGGGCTGGCTGTGTTGTGCTGTGCTGCTGTTGTCCATAGGGGCTGTGTCCACTGCTCCAAAGTCCATAGGGGCTGGCTGGGCTGTGTTGTACAGTTTGTTGTCCATAGGGGCTGGCTGGGCTCTGTTGTGCAGTCAGTTGTCCATAGGGGCTGTGTCCACTCCAAAGTCTATAGGGGCTGGCTGGGCTGTGTTGTGCAGTGTCTCATAAAGGCTGTAGTCCTAAAGGGGTGCTATAGTGTTGTCCAGGGGGTGACCTGTCCATCAGGGGTGCTCCCCCCAAGTGCAAAAAAACCCCATAGTGGATGCCAAAAAAATATAATAAAATATTTTCTGTCTTTGTGAATTGAGTGCGCAGTAGCCGCACGTGCATCAGCGTGCGCCTGTCATAAATCAAGGGCCAGCTGGCTCGTCTGTTAAAGGGTGGTGTAACCCATAGTGCACGCCAAAAAATTTTTATTAAATATTTTCTGTCTTTGTGAATTGAGTGCGCAGTAGCCGCACGTGCATCAGCGTGCACCTGTCATAAATCAAGGGCCGGCTGGCTCGTCTGTTAAAGGGTGGTGTAACCCATAGTGCACGCCAAAAAAATATAATAAAATATTTTCTGTCTTTGTGAATTGAGTGCGCAGTAGCAGCACATGCATCAGCATGTGCCTGTCATAAATCAAGGGCCAGCTGGCTCGTCTGTTAAAGGTTGGTGTAACCCCCAAAGTGCGCTCCACAAAAAATAAACAATTCTTTTTTTTCTGTGTTTGTGTGCGAAATGTATGCGCAGTAGCCGCACGTGCATCAACAAAGGAGCAGCGCCAAGCATGCGCCTGTGTCCAATAAGTGCTCCAAAACATAAAAAACAATATTTTTTCTGTGTTTGTGACTTGTGTGCGCTGTAGCCGCACGTGCATCAACAAAGTAGCAGTGGCAACCGTGCGCCCGTGTCATAAGTCAAGGGCCGGTTTGGACATCCGGTCCGGACTGATGGACGTGCCAACAATTTCTGACATGTCTACTGTCACTGCATATGATACTGTCACCACTGACAGAATGGTGGAGGATTACATTGGTGACAGTATCAAAAGTAGGGATGTCAGACAGTCCGTACATGTACTGGCAGGAAAAAGAGGCAATTTGGAGGCCCCTGTACAAACTGGCTCTATTTTACCTGAGTTGCCACCCCTCCAGTGTGTACTCCGAAAGAGTGTTTAGTGCAACCGGGAACCTTGTCAGCGAAAGGCGTAGGAGGTTGCTTCCACAAAATGTGGAGAAGATGATGTTCATAAAAATGAATTATCAACTCTTCCAGGGAGACAAGACTCTAGAACGTACAGAGGGACCTGTGGTGGTGGATTCCAGCGGGGACGAGTTAATACTCTGTGAGGATGAGGATGTACACAACACTGAAGAGGGTGAAGAATCGGTGGATGAGGACGAGATCTTGCCTCCGTAGAGCCAGTTTGTGCAGGGACACATTAATTGCCAGCTTGTTTTGTGGGGGCTCAAATGAACCAATCATTTCAGCCTCAGTCGTGTGGCAGACCCTGGTGCTGAAATGATTGGTTTGTTAAAGTGTTCATGTCCTGTTTGGGAGGGTCCATTGACAATTCCACCTTGCACCTCTTTTTTTTCTTTGCATTATGTACTGTTTGGGGCCTAGTTTTTCAAACTGCCACCCTGTCTGCCACTGCAGTGTCACTCCTAGATGGGCCACGTGTTTGTGCCGCCCACTCGTGTCGCTTAACATAGTCATCCAGCTACCTCGGTGCAACCTTTTGGACTAAAAACAATATTGTGAGGTGTGAGGTGTTCAGAATAGACTGGAAATGAGTGGAAATTAATGTTATTGAGGTTAATAATAGCATATGAGCAGAAAAACCCACAAATTCTGTGATTTTAGCTGTCTTTATGCTTTTTTTCCAAAAAATACAGATCCAAAACACAAAATCCAGAACCCAAAACACGGAAGGGTGTTTTTGGCAAAACCAATCCAGATCCAAAACACGAAGAAAGATCCAGATCCAAAACACGAAAAGTGGCCGGTGCACACCCCTAATATATATATATATATATATATATACATATAAGGAAGAGGGCCCTGCTCGTAAAAGCTTACATTCAAAAGGGTAAAACTGAAATGGTGGCACAAGGAGGTGACATGAAGAGGGTAAGTATATGGGGAGGAGATAGGAAGGGTAACAAGGGCAGTATTAACTATATAGAAATAAAGGAGCATATTTTACTACAAAGATGGCTTAATTCTCAAAAATGATAATGAATGACTAGATATATTAAATATTATTGGAATTTATCAATTTTTTACAGGTTTATCAGGAGAATCTTTATGGTTATGTTCACATTTCTTAGTTTTATTATTTTTATTTAATTTACAACTATAATGGACCATGTTTCTGCCAGGTCATTTCAATTACAAGAAACATATTTTTCCTTTCTCCAAATTGTGTATTCTACAGAGGGTTCCTGACCTCAAGGATGTTAGAGCTGTCCTCAATTCCTCGCCTTTTGATTGCCCTGTATGGTAATAATGCCAATTTGTCTTTTCATGTTTTTTTTTTTTCAATTATTTATTTTTATCCTGGTTGTGACTAATGGCGCTCATGGTGTATATCATTATATCTTGTGCCTGTACCCACCACCCTTATTGTTTATCTTTTCCCCTTTTTACGATTAAAAAAAATAAATGACATTGTTATGACAAAGAGATGTATAAATACTAGGACATAAAAAATATAAGTAGCCACAATAACACTGAAAGCACTTACCTCAGGTACTGCCAGGTGTTTTCTTGGCATAGGGACCACGGGGTGGGGAAATTTATGCAGCGCACCCCTAAACAGAGAAAACAGACACCATTGTACCTAAATTACTTCATAAGAACATCAATTATGCAACCTTCTTAGGCTGATTCACTTCAGTGGGACATTGTCCTTCTCATTTTATACTCATCAGTTATTCTATATTATTATACAGAAAAATAAATATATTATAGTGACATTTTAAGTAAAAGGTAATATGCTATATGTTACTGAGATGCAAAAATAGGTAAGATTAGTATATGAATGGGATCCATAACTATATATAATGGTATATGATTAACATTTAAATAGAATTAGCTAAAATATTCTATTCATATCTATAAATTACACTATTTGTCATTATGTTAAATTTATATCCATAAATCACATTGTTCATGTGAAATCTGCAAAGTACATGCATGCATACCATAAGCACAATGGACCTCATTCAGAGTCGGTCGAAGCGGCCGCATGGTCGTACGGGAAAAGGGGCCGGATATGCAAATGATTCCCTCGCAAGTTGCGTCCCTAAGTTCGGATCGGTAGCTGGCCGACCAAGGGGAGGAAGCGGCCGGATGACAAAAAAATACGCCCCCTTCTCGTACGCATTACACGTCATCTCCGGGCATATAAGGATTAATCGAGTCCATCGAGAACCATCGGAACTGGTCATAGAGCTTAAGGTTGACCATACCCTCTCTTAAGCTCTACGATCATGTCAGTGTAAAAACCTCCCATGTCACATGTGCCATGATGCTACTTTGTTAATTATGCACTCCCATAAAACATATGCACTCCCATAAAACGCCATTCGCATAATTAGGCACGCCTGCGTTCGGATCTCCACTCCCTCGTTTTCAAGCACCTTCCCCTGTTACCACCCACAAACGCCTCAATCTGTCACTCAAACTACCGACCTTGCTGTGTTCAAGGAGAGAGAAATTTCTGATCGTAGCGGCTAGTTTGCACACGCGCATTGCGAACTTTACGCATGCGCAGTATAGCGAACATCGGTGGCGTACGACCGTGCGGCCGCTTGGACCGACTCTGAATGAGGTCCAATGTCCCTGGAACTGAGCCTGTTGTCCTTCCAGTCTGGTCCTATGAAAAATAATACAGAAATAGTATAGTTATTATTGTGTCTGGTATATGTTTTGCTTCAATTAGTCAATGGATTATAGTTTGTAAGTATAAACCACTATTACTTCCTTTTGTTCCCAGGTCAGTCCCATCCTTTGCCTAATCTGCAATCTAGTCCTGTGCAATAGACACTATTCCATTACAGCATACCCCAAGGCAGCCTTTTTTGTTTACTTTTTTGAAAATATATTTTCTATTAACCACTTAACTACTGAAGGTTTTTTTTTATGGTCACAAAATGTACCATAGATAAAATACTGGACAACTGTAAAGACCAAACAGGAGAGAGGATAACAGCGCTGTGAAACACCTGAAACCTTACAAATATATAATGAAGAATGTTAAATATTATAATACAATAAAAAAATAAAAATAGAACAACTATGTCAGTCACAATTAGATCAATTTAATATTACAAAATAGAAGATAAAATTGGCATGGAGCAGACTCCTCGCATCGCGGGCTCAGAAGCGGGTTCATCCTATTTCCAGCGTTACCTCCATTAGCCGGGAATCATGGGAAAAATGGTGGACGCAATATTTTTCTGGTGACCTGCGCATACTCTAGTGCCTGGGGTCTACAGGTGCAGAGCTGAGTGCTGCTGGTCACCGGAGAGAGAGGAGGGGGCCCGGACAGAGACTACACACGGGCCCCCTCCTGTCTAAAAAAGCCCATGCTGAAAGCACTTGCCTCAGGTACTGCCAGGTGTTTTCTAGGAATAGGAACCACAGCCTCAGGTACTGCCAGGTGTTTTCTTGGCTTAGGGACCACAACCTCAGGTACTGCCAGGAGTCTCAGCTGAACATGTGGGCCAAACTCACATGGTGCACCTTCACCTGCAGGAGGAAGGATGGACAGCAGAGAGTCACTGACACTGGCACCCTTAGAGTACACAGAGAGACAAGAGAATATGGAGTAGTAACAAGAATGACCAGGATACAATGGTGGAATATTCCCCAAAGAGGTGGAGCAAAGAGTATAAGAGTATATAATGATAGAGCTTAAACAATCAGTTTCAGGATCAGTTTCAGGATTTACAAAGAAGTATTAAAAAGTGAAAGTTAGATTTAAGATTGTTTAGTTTGTCCCATTACTTTTGGCCCCTTGTCAATGTCCCAATATTTATGCACCTGACTGTATATATATAATTGTAATATATCTGTTTTACTAGTTTTATCTGGAGGTTTTCATGCCTTTGTTCCCATTTCTTAGTTATATATTTAGCTTATCTTATGGACCTGTCCACTACCAATTATCTTTATTTAATTTACAATTATAATGGACTATGTTTCTGCAAGGCCATTTGTACTACAATAAACCTATTTTTCCTTTCTCCATATTGTGTAGAAGTTGTGACACTTGAGGAGTAATATAAGATGTAAATGTCAGTGTAATAAGCATTACATTGGTATGACAAAGATATATAAATACTAGGACATAAGGAAAGTGTAAGTAGCCACAATAACACTGAAAGCACTTACTTCAGGTACTGCCAGGTGCTTTCTTGCCTTATGGACCATGGCCTCAGGTACTGGCAGGTGTTTTTTTGGCATAGGGACCACGGCCTCAGGTACTGGCAGGTGTTTTTTTGGCACAGGGACCACGGCCTCATGTAGTGGCAGGTGTTTTTTTGGCATAGGGACTATGGCATCAGATACTGCCAAGTGTTTTTGTGGCATAGGGACACTGCCTTGGGTACTGCCAGGTGTTTCTTAGGCATAGGGACCATGGCCTCAGGTATTACCAGGTGTTTTCTTGGCATAGGGACCACAGCCTCAGGTACTGCCAGGTGTTCTCTTGGCATAGGGACCATGGCCTCATGTACTGCCAGGTGTTCTCTTGGCTTAGGGACCACAACCTCCGGTACTGCCAGGTGTTCTCTTGGCATAGGGATCACAACCTCAGGTACTGCCAGGTGTTCTCTTGGCATAGGGACCACGGGGGGCAATTTATGCAGCGAAGCCCTAAAAAAAAAAAATAGACACATTTGCACCTAAAGGACTCATGACAATGTAATAATAGCTAAGGTGAATACAATATAATGATGTATCCATCGCTAGATATTATGGTGTGTAATATGGTTAACATTTGAATAATGATAGCTAAAAAAATACTTCATAATAATCTATTCTTATCTATAAATGACATTAATTTTCATTATTTTACATTTCTATCCATAAATCACATTGTTACATATTGTTCATGTAATATTTGCACAAAGTACGTACGCAGAGGGTCTCTTCGGACCAGTGTTACTGGAACTGGAGGCTTTGTCCTTATTGTCCTTATGGGCTGGCTCTATGAAAAAGAATACAGAAATAATACAGTTACTACTATGTCAGGTATATGTTTTGCTTCAGTTAGTCAATGGATTATAGTTTGGAAGTGTAAACCCCTATTTGTTCCTATTGAAACTGAGCCAGTCGCTTTCTTTGCCGAACCTGCAACTGTAAAGACCAGCATATGTACATATCTCCCAACCATCCCAGCACTGTAAATTGTGGCACGACTACAATTTATATTGCTGAGATAAGAGGTGATGCAGATTGTTAGCGCACAACTATGATAAACAGACCCCTCAATTTTTTCATTAAAAAAAAAAAAGAATACCTGGAGGACGAGGGTCTTTCAGCTGCACTTTGTCTTCTTTTGCAGTCTCAGGGATTTTGGTGGGGGCACAAACACGGTTCCTTTCCACCTGCAGGAGGGAGGAAGGGTAAACAGCAGAGAGTTAGTTACTGGGCACTGGCACACTCAGAGAAAGCAGGTAGACAGGAGATTATGGATGGGTAACCTACGTGTCCTCACACAGACATGTAATACCACAGATATAGCTTTTATGACTGATTGAGCCTCTAGTATATCTTTTTAACATATTTTAATTGGCAGCTGCATTTTTAGTAGAAAGCAAAATATCACATTCCAACCAATTTTCTAATAAAACTGATTTTGAATGTTAATAATGTTTGTTTGTTTTATTTAATAATAAATCCCTTGTTCCACCATAGTTATACCAGTAACATAGATAAATATGTAGTTACCCCTTGGGGGCTGCTCACCAGTGTTTTGATGTGCTTGGCCTTGCTCCCATAGGTGAGTGTGCTGTGAGAGTCTTCATAGGCAGCATCCGCAGGGCTGATGTGTGTGTATATTCAAACTTTGGCACCTTTTACATTTAGGATTTCTTAGGTCCTGGAGGAGTGGCATGAGGAAGGAAGGACAGGGGGCATATTCTCATAATTATGACTGAAGCAGACCTGAAGGCAGATACACCTGCCTGGAGATGTATCTCTTGCGGTGGCTGGAGCATACTTGCCTACCTTTGTTGTCTCTTCCCCGGGAGATGCCCGGGGAGAAGCAGATGGGCTGCAATGGGGGCGTGGCCTGATGGTTTGCGTCATTAAGCCCCAACCCCTTCGCGATAAATTGCTGTGATTGGCTCTAATTTTAATAGGGGGCATGTCTAAATGATACAATTCATGAAGAATCACATCATTACATCCCGCCCCCTGTTACATCCTGCCCCCGGAAATTCTCCCCATTCTGCCCACTTCACTAGGAAGTGGGCAGAATGAGGGTGAAGTGCCTACCCTTCGGGGGGTGCGGGGAGTTACCCGAAACATCGTGAGCCTCCCGCGAAAACCAGAAGGGCAGGCATGTATGGGCTGGAGTACTGGTGCAACCATACACAATGATGGTGACAACCAGCATATAATTATCTGCAGTGCCAGATTAATTTTCTCATGGACCTGGAGCTGAAATTTATGAAGGGCCTATCGTGTGCCGCTGCAGGGAGTGCGACAGTCGCTGCGGTGGTGTAACTAGTGATGTGGGGGCATAACTGGTGTGGGTGTTGCCCATGCAGGGTGTGGGTGTGGCCTGTGTCATGGGTGTCACTATAGTGGAGCAATTACAAAAAAAAGTTGTTATTTGTCTGTGTGAAAGGGTGTGAACTGTATTGTCTGCCTTTCATTGACTGCTAGAATAGTTTAGATTAATAAAATATATATATTTTTTGTTTACTGATTACTGCCATACTTCTATAAGTGTTCATCCCACATCCCTAGTCACTGCAGTAAAATAATAAATGAACTGCCTTTTTTTATCTGTTCCTTTTAAAATTAAATTAAATATCTGCAATGGTAATACTGGACCATTCATATTCTTATATAGGATTTTTTGTATAGAATTATTAATATTACTGGAGCTTGCGAAACTATGCCTTCGAAAAATCAACCCCTTGTGCTTTAAAATTGCACCCTCTGAAAATGTTCTAAATTTGCAACCTTGTATGATTACATTTTTAGGGTTCTATTTAAAAAGAAAAACAAAAAGTGGCATTAAAACTTTGCCATTTATTGCTTTCCTTTTATCTCCAGATTTAATTTTTTTTAGGTAGCAGGACAGACCTAGCAGTAAAGGTCTGTCCTGGCAAGGAGCTAAAGAAACCCATTGCCGTCTTTCACAGAGACGAAAGGCATGTACTGTACTTTGTACGCATGGTGGGGATGCTACATAGTATGAAAGAGACCAGGAAAAGAACATTACCTTCCTGCTTATCTACCCTGAGGGCGCACATAACGCGTTACGCTACCCTGAGATGGTGCTATGTGTTAAGGTGGTTACACACCTAGCAGATATACTGTAGATGATGGTCGTTCGTATACACTGATTGACCATCATCTTCCAGACAGCAGCGGGTCTCGCTGGCCAGGGGGGTGGGGTGGGGGCACGTCCATCCCCCTCCCCGCAGCTGCCACTACATGTGTCAGTGTGTACCCAGCTTTAAAGAGAAGCTTAATTTCTCTCATTTTATTATATACAGTTTGTGCAACGCCCCCATTAAAACCTATAGGGGTTGCAGCACTGTTATTAGAGAAAATAATAGAAGGAGAAATCAGTGATTTCTCCGCACTTTTCTTTTTTCTATATAGTGACAAACAAAATGAAAGGTTTTATCCAGCAAACATGGCAGAGAAGAGATTATTGTTTTTGCTTACTATATGGAGCCCTTAGTATCTAACCTATATATCAGACTTTTCTCCGTACTACTCATACACAACACAGCTTAGCGACAAATTTATATCCATATCTCTCGCCACCCCTTGCACCCCCAGATCTGGCCTCAAGACAAGAATCATCCCCTTATGGGCACCTCAAGCTCCTTTACCCTCCCAATTTACCACTGTGTGCATGTGTTCATTATATATATATGTGTGTGTAATGAACACATGCACACCTTGGTAATATATTTGTGTAATTTTAGAGGGGCCTTTCCATAAATAAATAACAGGCACTGGTAATGTGGACTTAACCGTTGTACATTGCTCCCCTTTCGGTTTTGGCACTGTGTTTTAGTAAGTTATTGCCAAGTATTCAATAATAGCAATATAAATAATAAAAATGACAAACACACACATATTACAATCACACACACACACACCTGGGTCCCGGAGCGAGGTGGCACCGCGCATTCGCATAACACCAGCTTCTCGGGGCTGCTTCAACTGAAAGCCACTCTTTGCTGATCACAGCCCGGACTGGCAGTCCCAGAGGGAGGAGACTCCTTGTGGGGACCATTTTGTCTACATTTTCACACACAATTTGTTCTCAAACACTGACTGAAGGTGTTTTGTGGGGACGTCGTATCACCCTTTTCCAGTCACTCATGACGCGAGTCACGACGTCTGTCTGTGTTCACACATTAAACAAAACAGGCTTTATGGGGACATTTCACACAAGTGGTTACAGTTCCTTGTGGGGACCAATATTGTCTACATTTTCACACACAATTTATTCTTAAACACTGACTGAAGGCAGGGCCGAAACTAGGATATCTGTCACCCGGTGCAAAGCAGCAATTTTGTGCCCCCTCCCTTCCTGTACCTGGATTTTGTCCTTGCTCCTCCATAAGGCAGTGCACTACTCAGACATCCCTGGTATAGTGACTTACATTATTCCACACATCATAATGCCCATTACACATTATGCCACTGTAATGCCTATTACCAAAGTGCCACTTACATATTTGCCCGACACAATTTTATGCCCCACAGTAAGGCTTCTAATTACTTTAAAATTACCTGCTCGTTGTCAGGGGTTTTATGCTCATTACCATTTCCATGTTCGTTGCCAGGGGGTTTATGCTCGTTGCCAGGGGTTTCATGCTCGTGGCCACGGGTTACATGGTTGTTGCCATGGGGTTTATGCTCATTGCCAGGGGATTTCACAGGAGAAAATGCAGCTTTCAGCATCTTCTTCCGGCAGCGCCAGCGTTCTCTGCACTTCTGGGAACGCTGTGTGCATTGCGCTGGCCTAACAAACACTAGAGGTCCAGTAGGACCTCTAGCATCTGTCTCCTCCTTGGCGGTGGCCATTTTTGGATGGCCGTTTTCTGAATCTGCAGCCCCCAAGCCAACGCGAGTCAGGCTTTTTTCACCACCTGCATTCCGGCACCTGGTGCACGTGCACCTCTAGCCCCCCTAGTTGCGGCCCTGCTGAAGGTATTTTGTAGGGACGTTGTGAGTGCCCAGAATAGACTGATATGATGTCCCCACAAAACACCTTCAGTGTTTGAGAACAAATTGTGTGTGAAAATGTAGACAAAATGGTGTCCACAAGAAACTTTAAGCACTGTGTGTAAAATGTCCCCACAAAGTCTGTTTTATTCAGTGTGTGCATACAGACAGAGGTTGGCTGGGTAGGAAGAAATATTTTACTATAATATGAGTATTTATTTTCTCTAAAATTAGTTTTTATGTTGGCATGTAGCTCATTTTAGAGATTACAGGAAGTCAGTCTAATTGCATGTTATGCAGTATTTGCATCAAAATGACCATTTGTAGTTTATGTTTTCATACTCTAAACTGCTTTAAAATGTGTTTACAAGCAACCAGTATCTTAGATTTTACCATGGTGGGGGAGGACCCCCATTCTTCACTCCTGTCCAGGATGGATGATGCTACTGGTCCAAACAACAGTCCCCAACCAGTACATCTATGTTCATCACTTCACAATTAATTCTACAGTTTCTCTTAATCATGTTTTTGTATTTTAGGATGTTTTTAAGCAGCTAAAAAGGAGTAAGGGGGCTTATTGTGATGGTAATCTAGTATAAATCAGTACACCCAACAGTCTACTGTAATGCATCTAGAAGGTTAGTGGTAGCTGGATATTTAGGGCATATCTTGACCTTCAGATGGATATTTTTTCTGGTTAATTATCATTCACTCTATTCTGGACAGTTAATCGGGAAATGGCACTCCGACATAATATCACATCTAATACAGAGGGCCCAAAGACCTACTTAATCTTTTCAATGTTTCAGTGTTGCAGCTTGTTGCCGGGGGGTGGGGCCTTAGGCAAGCTATAGTCGGAGCCATTAGTGGTGACTGATGGGCTCCACAAAGGCTTATGGGAGGAGCTGTTGCAGCTGGGCATGTGCAGCAGCTACCCCATTGGCCATTTCATGTGTAGTTATTTATTTTAGAGTATGTATGTATACTATATATACTATACGCCATCATCGTATGCAAAAATAAGAATTATGGTAGACTTACCTTTGTTAACTTTTTCTTCAAAGTCTATAGGGTCCACTGGGATACAATGGGGTATAGGTGGTTGGAATCGACTGTGCACCAAACAAAACTAAGCTTTCTCTCCCAGGATGCACTGGTCCTCCTCCACATAGCCCAAGGCAGGAACAGGGAGAGAGGAGAACGATGATTAATACACACCAGAAACACTCTCACAACAGATGAGGGAATCAGTGACCAAGAGGAAAATACCCCTTGAAGCCAGGTTCATCAGGGTAGGCACCCTGTGGACCCTATGGGCTTCGAAGAAAAAGAGTTAACAAAGATAAGTCTACCATAACTCTTATTTTCTTCTTCAGGGTCCATAGGGATCCACAGGGATACCATGGGGATGTCCTAAAGCAGTTTCCCCTAAGGGTGGGGATGCTCCTGAGCAGAAAGGAGAATCTGGGGCCCACAGGAAGCATCCTAAGAGGCAAAGGTATCAAAGGCGTAGAATCTGAGGAAGGTGTGGACTGAAGACCACATGGCTGATTTGCATAATTGTTCAGCAAAAGTGCCACTACGACCCACCCATGAAGGTCCCACACACCAAGTAGATTGTGCTGTAACTGTGTTAGGAACAGGAAGATCAGCTTGCATGTAGGCCTGAGAGATTGTCATGTGGAGCCATCTAGCCAAAGTCTGTTAGCTAGCCAGCATCGTTTGTGAAAGCTGTATAACACAGAGAATCCAATTTCCTAATGGATTTGTGGCCTGATTCAGAGATAAATGCAACTGCCATTTGCATGCAGATCGAGCGATTATTTGCCATTGCACATGCTTATGCATCGCAGTGTGCATGTGCGAAGGCAGCAGTGCATCCGCTGTGTGTTCACACAGACCACGGAGGCCCATTACAGATTGATTGACAGGAAGTGACTGTTTGGGGGCGGAGACGAGGTGGTTAGCAGAGGCTGGCTGAGCCAGGGGGCAGGGTGCCATGTGCCCCCCAGGCCACAGCACCTTGCGGGCCACGAGCCGCAGCGCCATGCGGGCCGCAGGCCACGGGCAGTCTGTGTCTCTGTGACACAGCTGCCTGCACCGTGCGTGTAGCGCTGACCGGATGGACTTCGGTCAGCGCTACACAGTGACTGACAAACACACAGCCGTCGGCAGCTGTTTGTTTGTCTTAAGTAGCAGCCAATGAGAGTCTGTCAGATTCTCATTGATTGCTGCTGCGCCCACTGCCGGAGCCGCTCCATCTTCTCCTGCAGTGGGTAATTGGAGAGATGTCCTGATGGCATGACATCTCTCCCATAATGCAGAGCGGGCCGGCCAGGGAGGACAGACGGTGTAGTGGATGGCGGCGGCGGGAGCGGGAGCGGGGGTGGGCACTACAAGGGGGGGACCACTATTGAGGGCACTACTACTACTGGGGGCACTACAAGGGGGGACTACTACTAGGGCAACTACAAGGTGGGGACTACTACTAGGGGCACTACAAGAGGAGGGGACTACTATTAGGGGCACTGCAAGGGGGGGACTACTACTAGGGACACTACAAGGGGAGGGGACTACTTTTAGGGGTACTGCATAGGGGGGAGGGGACTACTACTAGGGGCACTGCATAAGGGGGAGGGGACTACTACTAGGGGCACTGCATAGGGGGAGGGACTACTACTGGGGGCGCTACAAGGGGGGAGTACTACTATGGGAACTACAAGGGGGGAATACTACTAGGGGCACTGCATAGGGGGGAGGGGACTACTACTAGGGGCACTGCATAAGGGGGAGGGGACTACTACTAGGGGCACTGTATAGGGGGGAGGGGACTACCACTGGGGGCACTGCATCGGGGGACCACTGCTGGGGGCTCTATATAAAGGGCAATACTGGGGGTACTGCATAGGGGGGAGACTACAACTGGGGCCACTATTTAAGGGGCACTGCATAAGGGTTACCACTATTGGCTGCACTGCATGGGGGGTGGACTGCTACTGGGGGCACTATATAAGGGGCACTGCATATGGGGTACCACTACTGGGGCACTATATAAGGGGCTTACTACTGGGGGCACAAGGGGCACTGCACAGGGGGACCACTACTGGGGGCACTGTGCAAGGAGCACTGCATAGGGGGAATCACTACTGGGGGCACTACTGGAGGCCTGCATAAGGGGGTCCTCCCTGTCCCTGGGGCACAGGGAGGCACTGCATATGGGCACCACTACAGGGGGCTGCCCCATATCTTTACTTTACATTAATCCCATAAGGACCTGCCTCCTCCCTGGAAAACTTGAGGGGGGGTGGCACCGTAGCACGCACGTGCTCCGGGCACCCTGGCTACACACTACTCCTCTGCCAGGGCTGCCTGCATGCATTTGCCGACAGGCTAAAAGTTGCCAGCCTGACCCTGGTGGTTAGCGAAATGCAGGCGTGCCTGGCCATTTGAACGCTGTTACGTGGGCGTGCATAAATTAGCCACTACAATTGCATGCGCAGCTCTGCGTGGCAGAAGTGTTCCCTGGCCTGCATGTGATCAGACTTGCCGCAAGAGTAAAATGGCCGCCGATGTACTTTGACGGTACCAAGGTTTAAATAGGTATGCATAGTTTTACGCAGGTGAGTAGCCTATAGTGGATGTCTTTATGCTCGGGTGATCTTTGCTAACATTAGCATATTTTTGCAACTCCGTTGCATATGGAGACGCAGTTGTGGTCGCATTAGCGTACATCTCTGAATCAGGCCCTTGGTACGAACCACGTAGATCTGCAGAGCATGAACTACATCCAGGGAGGCTTCACCTGCAGAAAGGTATGAGGACTGGATGGCCGTAACCACAATCTCTTCATTCAAATGGATATGGGTTACCACTTTAGGGAGGTATCAGAATGGCTACGTAGCACAGCTCTGCCCAGATGAACGTTCAAGAGGTGGGCGACAGGAGAGTGCTGCCAAATCAAATACCCTGTGGGCAGAGCAGATAGCAAGAAGAAAGACCATCTTCACATGCCCACCATTGTGTACTGAGTCCACAGGTTCAAACAGAAACTCAGGTATAGCCTGGAGAACCAAGGACAAATCCCACAGAGCCACCAGAGCCATGTTCTAACATCAGACGGGAGCGATCCTTTGCTGGAACCAAACTGGCAGCACAGAAACCTGAGCTCTAAGGAAGGCCAAACAGAGGCCCTGATTCAGAGCCGGACGCTCTGACCAGAGCGCTCGCTCTGAATCAGGGCCCACCTCCATAATTATGGAGCGTCCTCCTGGACGCTCGTATAGCTGTGGGTCACCACCCACAGCATATACGAGCGTGCAGGATGATGGTCGCGATGGTCTTGACCATCGCGACCATCGCCACTGCGAGCCGAAGCCTGCGGTTGAGTTTCTCAACCGCAAGGCCCGGAGTGATTTTGGCTCTATCAGAGCCAAAATCACTCCCACTGACATCACTAGTGATGTCAGTGGGGCCGGCTTCTGACGGTAGGCGTTCCCTTAGGAGCGCCTCCGTCTGGGAGGCACGCCCCCGGCACGCCCACCAAAGGGGGCGTGCTGTCAATCAACATCGACAGCACGCCCCCTTTGATCAGACACAACGAGCGAAGGAAAGTCCTTCGCTCGTCGCGTCTCGCGCATGCGCATGACGGAGCTCCCTCCATCGTGTGCATGCGCAGTGCACACCATCGACCCACTTGCGAGCGGACAGCCGCTCGCAAGTGGGTCTGAATCAGGCCCAGAGGCCGAAGTCTAACCCAGCCTGGAGAAAGGCAAGCACCCAGGAGACACTAAAAACTGTAGGGTCATAGCCTCTGGGAGAGCACCATTGAAAGTAAGAGTGCCAAACTCTGTAATAGATGCGGGCAGAGGAAGGCTTTCGTGCCCTAAGCATTATCTGGACTACAGAGTGAGAGAATCCCTTACCTCTTAGGAGGGATGACTCAAGAGCCACGTGTTAACTTGTGTTAACAGATACTGCTGTAGAGGAAGTGAAAAAAATAGTGTCTATGGAGAGGCTCATTAGGTTGGTGAACTAATGGCACCTTTTCCATGCTGGAGCTATTAGTATCAATGTGCCACCTTCTTGCTTGAATTTTCAAAGAACCCTCGGGAGGAGTGAGATCGGAGGAAAGAGGTATGCAAGATTAAAGTCCAACCTTACTGTCAGAGTATTCACAAAGGCGGCTGAAGGGTCCTTGGTCCTGGACCCATACTTGAGGACTTTGTAATTGTGATGTGAGGACATGAGATCCACATCTTGCACGCCCATCTGTACACCAGGAGTTGGAAGACCTCTGGATGGAGGGCCCACTCTCCGACGTGTATGTCCTGTGACCTGTATGCGACTAACCAGGGTTGCTGATGCCTTAGAAGCAATGAGACCAGTATCCAACGCCTCTTCTTCAAAATAAGATGAGATGTGGGTTATTTGGTCCCTGGCTGCATCTGATGGTATGCTGTCCTCTAATGCATCTGTCCATCCTTTGAAAGCCTTAGCTACCCAGGCCACAGCCATAGCCGGCCAAGTAATGGCGCCAGAAAGTGAAAAACGTACTCGAATCAAATTTCCAATTTTCTATCCGTAGCATCTTTTAAGAAAAGATGTGGATGGTACAGGCAGCAAAGGGCTTCTGACTAAGCAGGCCACCTGTGAAGCAACAGTAGGAGAAGTTTTCCACTTTGTATACTCACCAGATGGGGAGGTTAAAAATATGCTAGTCTTTTTTGGAAACAAACCATATATCCGGAGTATTCCATTCTCCCTCGTGAGCTCAATGAACTGGTCTGATTGTGGGAATTCATACTTAACCACTTCCTTGCATTTAAACACCATGGTTTTCGGCTTAGGGTCCAGTTCCTCATCCTGCATGACACCCCTACTGCATTTGCAATCCTAGCACTGCGACCAAAGTCGCAGGTTATGATCACCATCAAGACCATCGGTGGGCGATGGTTGCAATGGTGGATGGTGCTGGCCCGAAGACGCAGTCCCTTGCCTTGCCACTCCCGAAGAACAGGGTGGACATGCCACCATTTTCGGGTACGGCAGTTGACCCCATCCTCGCACCTCCCTTTAAATGCCTTTATATGTAACTCAAGCAGAGGCATCAAAGGCACAGAATGGATTCTGCGCATGTGCAGATTCCCTATAATTGTGAACCTGTATTCAACATTGTACTTGCGTGCAATGTTGAATCAGCCCATTAGTTCAGCAGCTGCCAGGCTCTGGCCACCTTCATGGAGCTTCGTGTGTTGCTGCTTTCCTGAAGGTGGTGCAGTGATGGCAGGGCGGCACTTTTGTGATGTCGCATGTCCAGACAACATATGGCTCAGTGGAGGCGCAGCCGTCGGGTCACTGCATGTGTGGTGCAGGGATGGCTACTGAAGCCTTCCACTGCGCCGCCTGTTTATCCAATTGTATGTCAGTGGCAGAGTTTGATCTGCCCGTGCTGCAGCTGGGAGTGAGGGAGGGAGGTCGTGACTTGTGGCCGGGGCCTTAGACATCCCCTGTTGATTGTTGCTAGATCCAAGTTGGAGAAAAGACCTCTGACATCACAACCACTACAGCAGGGTCAGTCAGCTACCAGTGTGACTATCCATGTTGGGAGAATCTAAACCTGTGGCGAGCAAGGAGAGACACCGTGCCCAAAGCGTGGTGAGGGGACACTTTTGGTTCCCTGTTGTGAACCTTGCTCCTCCCCCTCTTGTCCTTAGTCACATGGCTGTTACATCAGAGGTCCAGTAAACCACTTCACTTTAGACCTAACTGTCCACTGACAGGCTACTGTGAAACAGCAGCAGATACAAGAAAGCAGTTGCTGTGGGCCCATTCTGCTGGGAGGCTTGGAGTTGCAGCTCCATCCGCCCCATTGTTAATCCATTGTTTAAACAGTGCGATCTTAATGCTGGGGACACACTAGATAATATGTCATCTGATCCAATGGATCGGATGATATATCAGGCACATCAGCCGGTGTTTACCTGCTAAGTCGCTCCAACGCGTCGTCAGTGACATTGCCCATTGGACCTTCATGCAGGTGCAATGGCCGATATCGTCAGCAGGGGCTATACTGTCGATTGCAACATGGCCCCTGCATCTGCAAGTGTGTATATACTGGTCCTGCTGCTCACAATATATAGCACGGGGTAAACATTGTTTAGTGTGTACCCAGCTTTAGCCACCACAGATGGTTGGGTGCTGATAAGTAAAGCTGTGTCTGTTTCAAGAAATCCAGAAAACATGACCTGTTAGGGATATTTTAAAAAATAATAATTAAAAAAAGCAAAAGATTTTGAAATTGTTATTTGGTATCCATTGTACCTTCATGGCCTTGCTTCGCTTGTTAATAGATGTTAACATTGCCCAGCAGCATGATGGGAAAGGTCCTTTCGGTGAAGGGGATCTAAATGCCACCCTTATTATTGCCCACCCCTGGTAGAATGATCCTACATGAAGCCTCAGTAAAATAGGTGACTCCAATATAGGCAGGACCATGGAAAGTATAAGCCATCACTTATTGGCCAGTCTCTGGACTTGCCCCCCAAAGCTAAAAGTTGCCAGTCACCCCCTGCTGCGTGCTGCAATGTGTTTTCATAATTTTCATGAGCTGTACTTTGCAAAAGGCTTAGGGGCCTATTCATCATACCGTAAAATTCGATGGAGGTAATTAGGTTTAGAATTCGCATGGAGTTCTACCTAATTACAGGAGGAATTCATCATTCCTCCTCTTCATAACTATTCCGAAAAGCTGTCATTTTTGCGAAGACAGCTCTTCGGGAAATAGATAGTTTTCACTCTCTACACTAACTTACCGCAGCTGGAATCTGTTCTGCGCATGTGCTGTTACATTTGTAAAGTCATCGCACAGCTGTGGTAATTTTGTGTACCCCCCCAGCCCCAACTCCCTCCTCCGCTCACCTCCCCCCTGTCCCACACTTACCTGCCCGCGTAGCAGGCTCTGGCTCCGTCCTGCTGGTCTGACACGTGGTCTCCAGGCAGACCACAGTACAGTTTTCTTTTTCTAAACTTTATTGTGTTCTGCTGGGAGAACACAGTGTGCGAGCAACCACCGGAGCTAGAGGAGGGACCAGAGCGCCGGAGGGAGCTGCAGGGGTCCTGTCCAGCTCAAAGCAGGTAAGTCTCACCTGCTATTTGCCACCTCACAGTGGCGGATAGTACCTCCATCAAATTCCGAAAATACATAATTTTCGGAATTTGATGAATAGCATAATTTCGATATCCCCATACTAATGTACTAATGTCTGGGAAGTGTGGAAATTAATACAGGGGGACTTAACCAGGAGATATCAGTGATATCTCCTGTGTTAAGATACTTCATGAATACTAAAATAATGTTATTTAAGGAAAATGTCCTTAAAAACATTATTTTAGTGTTGATGAATAAGCCCCTTAGAACTTAAAGTTAAAGCTAGCTACGTTAATGTTAAAGGCAGGGACTGGCTGACAACTTGTAGTTTGGGGAGCAAACAAATCAAGGGGCCCCGGCTTTTCTCTAAAATAAAAAACACAACAGAAAACATATACATTTGAGATATATATATATATATATATATATATATATTTCCAAAGGGGAAAATCACACACACAAATATTGTGGTGCTGCATTCACATAATAAATATAGTCACCTCCAACCTCAAATGAGTTTGAAAAAAAGAAACCAGCATAGCACACCACCATCTTGATGCAACAAAGTAATATAGTGTATTTTAAACACAGCCATGCTTAAACAGTTATGTCATAGTGCGTGTCACATATGCAATGCAATTAGGCCAATAGAAGACTTATTAATGCCTGGTGACCATATGCAAGGATGCATCATAAGCCTGACAGCCATTTTAGTGGGAATCATGATGAAGGTGGATTCCCACCTTCATCATGATTCCCACCAATGTGGGAAGATGTGCCCATCTACCCCATTGTGCTCCCGAACCCACACTGTACATCTCAATCCCCATTCCACACTATGGGCTCAATTTACTACAATCCGCATTTGTAATGCAGATTGTAGTGTGATATTACCGACTGAATTTGCATTGCAAATTCAGGCAATATCACGGGGATTTACTACAAATCCCTTGCAGGGACAGAGCTTGCGAGAAAGCTCTGTCCCTGCGAATCCCCTCCGCACTCTAGTCACTGTATTTTTGGAAACAAATACCGTGACTAGTGCCCCGCGCATGCGTCGACCAACCGCCGCTGTTACCCCTCCCGGCACTAGGCCCAGCCCCACGATCACGGACCCCCCGTGATTCCCCCTCCCTTAATAGCACTTACCTGCAGTGATCGCTGCTCCGGTGATGTCTTCCATGCCTTCGATCAGCTGATGTCCCTTACTGCACTGGGACCCGATCACCTGATGACCGGGCTGCAGTGCAGCATGGGACACCAGCTGACCGAAGGGAGAACATCACCGGAGCCCCGACCACCGGTCCATGGAGTCAGGTAAGTACATTTTTTTTTTATTACTTTTTTTTTTTATCAGAGATCAGCTTGCGGTCTGTTTAGACCACACAGCTTATCACTGGGACCGGCTCCCGGCTCTGCTCTGCCTGTTACAGCAGAGCAGGAGTCCGGTAACCGGGGCCTCCCCTGGTATTTTTTTTCACTATTTATTTTTAGTAAATCTCAGGCAGATCACATTTCCCATTACAAATATGGGAAATGCGATCTGATTACTAAAAATAAGTGATACTTAGGGGTTGGAGTAGAATTTTACAAATTCTACTGCAATTGCCCTTTAGCAACTGTAGGTGATACTAAAATAATGTGAAAAGGGTGTGAAAACACCCCTTTTCACTTTATTTTAGTAAAAATAATGATAATAAATAGAGCCCTATGTATTTCACTCCCCCAGAAATGGAAAGGCTCCCAGTGCTGTCTACTGTCACAGACTCAGAGATAGCCCTGCTCACTGACAGCTGGCTCCTCTGAGTCTGACTAAAGTCCGCTGTCTGTGTCATCATTCTGCAGGGACTGTGCTGAGCTTGCTGCCCACCTGTAAATTTGACTTTTAAACTTTTTGTTTAGTTACTGATAGTATTTGACATTTCCAGGGCCGGTACAAGGTTTCTCAGCATGCTAGGCAAAACTTTTTCCTACTGCCCCCCCATCACCATCACCACCATCAAATACTTACTATCCAGCCCCTCAGGTGAAATTGTGTAGATGGCATCATAGAAGTTACAAAAAAGTATGTTTAAAAACACTGTATGACATTTGCGGGGACCCTAGGCAGGCTATGTATAATATATACAGACCTGGGGTTTTAAGACAGCACTAACCCATTGAGCGCAAGTAAGGCAACGCGGGACAAACAGGCAGGTTGTTCAGGGTGTTGATCATGTGCTGGGCACTTCTTCAGCTTCTTCCACCTCTGGCTCTGCTTGTCCAGCACGCAGCAGCACAACCATGGCCACAGACCCTGGCCGTCCCTAAGCCAGCAGCAGGCCCCCACTCCTGGCACCAAAATGTGCGAGGGTAGCAGTGCCAGGTGCAGGGGGGAGTAGCCACGCATGCTGGAGGCCTGGAGGGCAGACAGGGATAGGGTACAGCAGCAAGCAGTGGGCACAGTCCCTCCTGAGGAGGCGGCACAGGCAGTAGCTGTTGATGGTGGTGACCTTCCTATGGGCTCAGTGGCAGCAGCAATCAGCACTGGTGTTCACTACACTTCTGCCTCTGGTGTATCCGCATGCATAGGATGCCCCTGATCATTTTTCTCCCTCGTAGAGACAATTTTAGACCCCATAAGGACCCTAAGCAAGACACCGATATAGGGGCCATCATTCTCCGGACTAGCCACCACTGCATACACCCTCCCCCCAGACTGGCTACCGCTAACACCCCCAACTCCACTCCCAACCTGCCAATGCTACCACAAAAGGAGACAGAGGACACTAGACATAGCGATACATAACAAATTCTTAACAAATATTAATATAAATGCATAAGTGTGCACTGTAAAATGAAACATAAAATATCTGTGTCCCTGATCTTCTGATCTGAACAGTATATTCCTCAGAATAAAAGGATGTAATGTATGATAATTCAGGAAATTTACATGTACCTATAATATATTCAGTAGATCAAGGCTTATCTTAGGGTCCTTTACAAGCTTCAACAGAGGATCTTAAATGTCTTTGCCCTCATTCAAAATATATTATAGCACTAGTCCATAGGTCAGCACTAATTTCCAACTGCTAACACCTTCCCCCCCACTGGAACAGATGCTGCCAACACTCTCCCCCCAGGACCTGCTATCGCTGCAGACACACGCACCCCCCGGACCCAGAGGCGTCACTAGGGTTGGCGTCACCCGGTGCTGTAATGCACGGTGACGCCCCCCCACCAAGAAAAATTCGGGACCATGATGCGCAGCTCCGTGAACTCTTCCCCCTTGCCAGTCCAGCAATCACACTGTGCTCCTTACGGAATGCCAGGCGCACCCGGCAGGCGTGTCGATGCCACGCCCGATATTCTGGGTAGCTATGCTTAAAGTGGTCCTAGAGATGTGGTGGAACGACCCCCCCTCCCCCGGCGATTTATCAATAAAAGGACAGCGTGCGCCTAAGGCGTGTAGCACAAAAAAGGGGCGTGATCTTGAAAGAAAGGGACATGGTCATACAATACTATCCCCAATTCAAATTACGCCACACAGTAGCACAATCTTATCCACATTACACCGCACATAGTGCTAGAGATTCACATTACACCATAAAGTAGTGTCCCTTATTTATGTTCTGACACACAGTAGTGCCCATTTCACACAATGACCACATTATTGACACTTATACACAATGCCCACAGTAGTAGGGCCCCTTATTCAATGCCCCCAGTAATAGTGCCCATTATGCAGTTTCCCCTTTAGTAATACCCCTTTATGCAATGCCCCCTGTAGTTGTGCCCAATATGCATTGCTTCCTGTATTAGAACCCATTATGCAATGCCTCCTATATTAAAGCCCATTATGCAATGTTTCCTGTATTAGAGCCCCTGATGCTGTGCCCCCAGTAGCTCCCCTTATGCAGTGCCCCCTATAGTGCCCTTATACAGTACCCCAGTAGTGCCCTTATACAGTACCCCCAGTAGCACCCCTTATACAGTGCCCCCTATAGTGCCCTTATACAGTACCCCAGTAGCACCCCTTATACAGTGTGCCCTATAGTGCCATTATACAGTACCCCAGTAGCACCCCTTATACTGTGCCCCCTAAAGTGCCCTTATACAGTACCCCAGTAGCACCCCTTATGCAGTGCCCCCTATAGTGCCCTTATACAGTACCCCAGTAGCACCCCTTATACAGTGCCCCCTATAGTGCCCTTATACAGTGCCCCAGTAGTGCCCTTATACAGTACCCCCAAGAGCTCCCCTTATGCAGTGCCCCCAGACAGTAGTGCCCCATATGCTGTGCCCTCTATAATGCCCTTATACTGTGCCCCCTATACAATGCCCCCAGAACACCCCCAGTAATGCCCCTTATGCTGTACCCCCTCCCCTGTGCAATACTACTTACCTATCTTCAGGATGTCCAGGCTGGCTTCCACCAGGAGGGTTCTGGGCGCGCACCTCCTTCTTCCTCATGCCGCGCGCGTGATGACGTCACCGCGGCCGGCGTCCAGAGCAACACACAGGCACATAGAGATGCTCTGTGCCTGTGTGTGGCTCTGGACGCCGGCCGCGGTGAGAGAACCAAGTGACCCCCGGTGGCGGCGGCGGCGTGCAGGACCTCGGTGGTGCAGAGGAAGGGGGTGTGCTAGCAGCAGGTGCGGCCCGCGGGTCTGTATGCTGCTCTTTTTGGTGTCACCCCCTTGAAGGGTGACACTTGATGCGGGCCGCACCCCCCGCACCCCCCTTCTGACGCCACTGCCGGACCCTCCCTCAGGACCAGGCACCGCTGCTGCTAATAGCCCTCCTCCCAGGACCTGCTGCCACTGTAGACACTCACTCCCCTCACTCCATGGACTGGTAGACCTGCTGCCACCATAAACTCCCGAACCACACATAATTGGCTGCTGCAAACAAGCCCGCTCCCCCAGGACATGCCACGGCCGAAAATACCCCTACACCTTCCTTACCTTACATTCTTGTATATACTCCTGTGCCCTCTGGAATATCATACTTATGTAAGCCTGTCAGCTCCTCTCCATGTGAAAAACACAGTGACTGTACACCGTGCAAGAGTGAGGCTGCCAGGGAGTCTTTGGCAGCCTCAGCGGGCCACCCCCCCAGGTCCCGGCACCCCTTTGGCAGTTGCCTAAAGGAAGCGCCGGCCCTGCACATTTTGGTCATAGGGCTTGATTCAGCAAGGAACGCAAGTGCAAAAGACACACGCAGCCTGTCGATGTTTGTGTTCTGTGCATGCTTCACAGTATGTGTGCATGAACCACTCAGATCAGGTAAGGGATCGATGTGTTCGCAGAAACATTGGAGACTGATTGACAGGAAATGCTGTGTGGGAGTGTGACAGGAAGGGGGGGTTAGCAAGACACAGGCATGACAAGGCGTTCCATTGCAGTTTTCAGTGGCATGCATATACTGTAGGGATGTGCAGGCTCGGATAGGTTCGAGTTTGCACGTGGTGTTCGGATTTTTCCCTCCAAAAAAACGGAACTCAGAAAGAGGCAAAACGTCATCTTGCATGGACGAACATCATCATTCCTGGACAAAAGTCCAGGAATGATGATGTTCGTCCGTGCAAGATGACGTTTTGCCTCTTTCTGAGTTCCGTTTTTTTGGAGGGAAAAATCAGAACTCCATGTGCAAACTCGAACCTATCCGAGCCTGCACATCCCTAATATACTGTATTAGCCACTGCGATTGCATACGCAGCCTGGCGTATCACTGCGTGTAGCAAGTTTAGCAAGGTCTGCGGCAGGGTCAGGTCAACCACTATTAGGTGTTGGAAACCGATTTTACTCAATGTTACCGATGTTCTTAGCAAAGTGCTGGGTGTCTGCATTTAGGGCTTCATTCAGAGGTGGCCGTACGGTCTAGGACCACACGGCCGCCTCGATGTTTGTCCAGTGCGCATGCGTACGAGGGAGCCGGCTCCTTCGTGCGCATGCGTGAGACCCGCTACGACCGACAACGCCGGTCGTAGCGGGTCTCTTTCCAAAGGGGGCGAGCTGTCGATGTTGATTGACAACTCGCCCCGTTTGGAAGGCGGGCCGGGGGGGTTGGCAGCCCAAACGGAGGCGTTCCCATGGGAACGCCTGCCATTTGGGGGAGCCCCACTGACATCACTAGTGATGTCAGTGGAGAGCTTCCGGCTCTGACAGAGCCAGAAGCTCTCCGGGGCTTACGACAAGTGAGACCCTACCCTAGGGTCTCGTCGTAAGCCCCGATGGTCGCGATGGTCTCTGACCATCGTGACCATCACCCTAGCGGTCGTTAGAGCTGTGGGTGTAAACCCACAGCCTAACGACTGAACAGAGGCGGACGGTCAGGATGCAAGCGGCCGTCCAGTTTCTGAGCAACCACTTGCATCCTCCGACCGCCTCTGAATGAGGGCCTTAGTGCTGCAACAGCAGTGTGAATGCATTCATTAGCATATTTTCACAGTGGCCGGGTGTGTGCGATTGCAAACTTCCGTTCCATGCTGAATCAGGCCCATAATCTGTGGTTTCTAATATACTCTGTCAATTCACTTAAATGCAACATCACTACAAATATGAATCCTGAATTCATCATAGTAAAAATTTATATCATACATTCAAAATTAACAGACTCAAGTTTACCACATGCCCTTTAAGAACAGTCACTTAGGCTAAAGATGAGCAGTGTCTAGTGAAGGTGCCCATACATCAGAGTGGGGTTTCCGCGATCCTGCGTTGCGATCGGAAATGCTGATCTGCCGGGTGGAAACATCGGCCGGCCACCATCAATGGTCAGCGATCCGTCGCAGGATCACTGAAATTTTCAATGTTAAATGTCCCCAATTAGACGATCACGATAATTTTGTGATCGCGATCGTCAAATCGGGGAAATCCAACATGTTGGATTTCTGCGATGCTGGGTTGCAGCATCGCGGGATCGCGGCAATCCATCAGATGGGGCCCAATAGTCTGCATAAACTCCTTCACAATGAATTGCATGTAACTACAGTAGCTAGCTAGTTAGGAAAACATAGTAAAATATTTGAGGCCTACACTTACTGTAGCCACTGTATTTAATTATAGCTAGCTACCTATCCTGCAAAATAATTAACACTAATTAACTTAATTTAAAGGTTGAACACTGGTCATAGTGGTTTGTTATACAGATATGCTTACCTTGTATTTTAGTTTTGCTCAATGCATAAGTTATTAGCTCCATAACCTGCATCACCTATGGGGACCAACTTTTTGGTCCCCACATTGCAAGAGGTCCCCACGACGTGACTATGTAAACAGATTCTGGTCCCCACAATGTGATAATTACCAGAACACACACACATACACACTATTTCTTTTTTTTTTTAAACAAAAGTAAATAAAATACAGTATAGAACACTCAATAGATAAAAAATATCCAGAATACATATACATGTACCTAAAGAATATTTTCAAACTTCCAAACATACAGTATTAATATAAAGAGAGAAAAAAAGGAGGAAGGGGGTGGGGGAAAGAGGTGATAGAGAGGTCAGCAGAGACCTGGAATATTGAGAGACTGAGGGGCCTATTCATCAACACTAAAATAACGTTTTTAAGGACATTTTCCTTAAATAACGTTATTTTGGTATTCATGAACAGACTTAACACAGGAGATATCTCAGATATCTCCTTGCTAAGTCCCCCTGCGTTAATTTCCACACTCCCCATACATTAGTATGGGGATGTGGAAATTATGGTATTCATCAAATTCCGAAAATTATAAATTTTTGGAATTTGATGCAGTTACTATTGGCCACTGTGAGGTGGCGAATAGCAGAATCCACTTACCTGTATCAGCGTGTGCAGGTCCGCCGATGAGTCCCTCCGGCGCTCTGCTCCGTCCTCAGGCTCCAGAGGCTGGTCTGTCATGTGTGCTCCCCAGCAGAGCACAAGAAAGTTTAGAAAAAGAAAAAAAAAATTAATTTTTTTTCTAATCTGTCATGTGGTCTGCAGGGAAACCACATGACAGAGCAGCAGGACGGAGCCGGAGGCTGCTGCGCGGACAGGTAAGTCGGGGGGGGAGGTGAGCGGAGGGGGTGGGGAGGGTACGAAACTTACCGCATCTGTAGGCAGTGCTGCGCATGCGCTGGTTTTACAGATGTAACAGCGCATGCGCAGCACTGTTTCCAGACGCGATAAGGTAGTGTAGAGAGGGAAAAATATCTATTTCCCAAAAAGCTGTCATTGCAAAAATGACAGCTTTTCGGAGTAGATACTTATGGAGAGGTGGAATGATGAATTCCACCTATAATTAGCTAGAACTCCATGAGAGTTCTAAAGCTAATTATCTCCATTGAATTTTTACGTTTAATGAATAGGCCCCTGAGATTGGAACCAAGGAGACCAAATCATTTGAAATGTAGCCACCCTATTAATTTGTAAACTGGTAATATACTCCATAGAAGCAATAAAGTTAATCTTTACAACAAGGGCAGGTAACGGCGGGCATTGGTCCTTCCAATGTTTGGCAATTAGGGATTTGGCTGCGTTACATATGTGTACGAGCAGTTTGTACTGGGATTTGGAAATCCCAGGTATAGGAGCATTTAATAAGGCTGCTAGAGGGTCTAAGGTTATCTCGAACCCAAGAACACGGCAAATCATTGAACGAACCTGGTACAGAGGGACAGGACCACCAGGTGCGGAGGAAGGTGCCTTCCTTCCCACATAATCTCCAGCATAAATTAGATGTGACCGGGAAAATGGCATGGAGTTTGGTGGGTACTAGATACCATCTGGAATAGACTTTGTAGCAAGTTTCTCTGATTAATAATACACTAATGGAGGCCTTAACTGTGCGCAATTTAATCTCTTCCCATTGATAATCCTCCAAAACTAAGGATAGGTCAGATTCCCAAGCCAATTCATGGGGTTCACGAGCCAGGGAGTCAAGGGTCAAAATCGAGTGGTAAATTAGTGAAATGTTACCCTTCCGGCCAATTGAGAATAAACATAACCGTTCAAATGGAGTAGGCAAACGTAAAATAGAGGATTTGGTTTGAGAACGAACAAAGCTACAAATTTGAAGATACTGAAAGTGACATGAGGAGGGAAGGCCGTAGCGCTCCTGGAAATCTGAAAAAGTGGAAGGAGCAAATGTCCCTTTAATGTGGGTGAAGCGTTCAATGCAACATTTACGCCGCAAAGCAGCCATTTTATTGTCACAGCCTGAGTAAACAAAGGATGATTCTAAATCGGGGTCAGGGGCGATGGGTAGGAGGCTAATTTAGAAGAGCTGCGGAGCCTATCCCATAATCGGATAGTGAAATATACCGCAGTGGCGTAACTAGGGTATTTGGAGCCCAGGGCAAATTTGAAAAGGGAGCCCCCCCCTCCAACTTCCCGCGCCCAAAAAATGGGCGTGGTCACTTAAAAATGGGGCGTGTCAACATGACACACCCCTTTATTTTCACGCTGAACATTCCTATCCGTATGCACCTTAACCCCAGTAGTACCCCTTATACAGTACCCCCAGTATGCAGTTGTGGTCCCTCTTATGCAGGCCCATAGTAGTGACCCTTATACAGTATCCCCAGTAGTGGTCCCCCTTATACAGCCCCCAATTAGTTCCCCTTACTCAGTACCCCCAGTAGTGGCCCCCCAAATGCAGTGCCCCACGTAGTGTTCCCCCTTATGCAGTGCCCCCAGTAGCAGTCCCCACAATGCAGTGCACCCAGTAGCGGTATCCCCTTATGCAGTGCCCTTTATATGGTGCCCCCAGTAGTAGTCCCCCCCCCCATGCAGTGCCCTTTATATAGTGTCCCCAGCAGTAGTCCCCCCCCATGCAGTTTTCCCAGTAGTGGTCCCCTTATGCAGGCACCCTGCAGTGATCTCCCCTATCCAGTGCCCCCTGTAGTGGCCCTTCCTAATATTGCCCCCAGTAGTGGTCCCCCGAGTGCAGTGCCTCTAGTAGTAGGCCCCTTTTATAATGCCCTCAGTGGTAGTTCCCCCCAAGTAGTAGTCCCCAGTAGAGTAGGTCCTCCCAATGGCGCCCCCAGTAGTAGCCACCCCTCCCCCAGTAGAGGTCCCCCCAGTAGTAGCCACCCCTCCCCCAGTAGAAGTCCCCCCAGTAGTAGCCAGCCCTCCCCCAGTAGAGGTCCCCCCAATAGTAGCCACCCCTCCCCCAGTAGAGGTCCCCCCAGTAGTAGCCACCCCTCCCCCAGTAGAGGTCCCCCCAGTAGTAGCCACCCCCCTCCCCTGTTGTGCAGATAGGTTAAAAAATAAATAAATATATATATATATAAAAATATACTTACCTGAATCTCTGCTCCTGGTCCTGGTCCTGCTCGCGACGCAGCTCCTGCCCGGGCTGGCACGCTCAGCATTATGGGACAGACGTCATGACGTCATGACGTCAGTCCCATTACCCACTGCAGGAGCCGGACGGAAGTCCGGTTCTTGCAGTGGTTGCTGCAGCAGTCAATGAGAGTCTATCTGACTCTCATTGGCTGCTGTTTAACACACGCATCGCCGCCAGCGCTGGCGGCGATGCGTGTGTTATGCACAGCCTGAGCCCGCCTCCTGGTGCTATTCAACAAGCGCTCATGGGGAGGGAACGGGCTCAGGCGTGCAGCACAGGACCGGCGCTGGAAGCCTAGCGCCGGTCCTGTGTAAATGTGTAGAGCTGACCGCATTCATTGTGGTCGGCGCTACACAGGCTAACTAGGGCTGGCGGGCCGGTAGCGTGGCCGGCGGCGCCCCCCCGCACCGCCAGTTCAACGGCGCCCAGGGCACGCACCCTGTCCGACCCCCCCTAGTTACGCCACTGATATACCGTTGAAACTGAAAAGCCAGAGGCTGGTCTGTACAACTCAGGAAGCCATACCTGAGAACTAACAGACCCTCCCTGAGTTAAGGAATTTTCTGTCTACCCATTTCTTAATTCCTGTTGCAGAGTGCCATGCTACAATATGATTGAGTTGACATGCTGAATAATAGGTTTGCAAAAGGGGGAGACCCAGACCACCCAAGACTGTACTCTTAGCTAGGATAGACCTACAAATGCGGGGCTTATGTCTAGCCCATGTAAATGTGTTACATAGCTTCTGCAGGGAGGCAAGGGCTGAGCACGGAACAACTACCAGAAGGGTTTGAAATACTGTAAGTAGAATAAGCGAGGGAGGAGATTCATTTTAATTGTATTAATGCTACCTATCCACGAGATATACATATTAGTCCACCTGTCTAGGTCTTATGTAAGTGTCTTAATCATGGAAACATAGGGCCTGATTCAGAGCCGGGCGCTCTGACAGAGCGCTCGCTCTGAATCAGGGCCGACACTCTGGTTTTTTTGAGCGGCCTCCTGGCTGCTTGCATAGCTGTGGGTGACCACCCACAGGTATAGCGAGCGGCCAGGAAGATGGTCGCAATGGTCAAGACCATCGCGACCATCGGGCTTGCGACGAGAACCTTGTGGTAGGGTCTCGTTGCCGCAAGCCCTAGAGTGCTTTCGGCTCAAACAGAGCCGAAAGCACTCCCACTGACATCACGTGATATCAGTGGGGCCGGCCCCAGATGGTAGGCATTCCCATGGGAACGCCTCCATCTGGGCAGCCACTCCCCTGGCCTGCCCACCAAAGGGGGTGTGCTGTCACTCAACATCGACAGCATGCCCCCTTTGGTACGAGACCCAGAGCGACGGTTTGCCCATCGCTATCCGGGTCTCGCGCATGCGCACGACTGAGCCGGCTCCATCGTGCACATGCGCACTGGGCCACCATCAACCCGCTTGCGAGCGCTCAGCACTCGCGAGCGGGTCTGACACAGGCCCATAGTTTGCTATTTCAAAACATCAGTACACAAAACATACATAACAGACCCTTTACCTACTAGTGGCGTCACAGAATGTAAGTTCAGCCCTCATATGGAGATGAATATAAATGCCATGCATTTGTATATGCATCCAACATTCATTTGATATGCGGTTCATGTGTCACAGTGCCCTGGGGCAGCAGTGGTCCCGTTGCAGGTGAGTGCTGGGTATCACTGCCGATGGTCCCACCCTGACTGCTGCAGGGACCGTCAACATCTTCTCTTCTTACCGGAGGATGCAAGCAGCTCTGGGTACAGATGGCTACCATAGGGATCTGTGCACCAATCTGTTTGAAATTTAAAGGGCCAAATTCAAACCTCCTCACTATTCAAGGAAGTCTCTGGGCACTTTTTAGTGCAAGAGTATTAGGCTCACACCCTGTTCTCCAGTGTTTGATCTGTTAGAGCTCCCTGTGTTCTAAACTTCGGTGCCATCGATGCACATCGGCCAGTCACACAGCATTTCCGCCGGGTCTGACCAGCCGCAGATATTACAAGTCCACTGCATATATAATTGCTATGGCTATGTTCAAACAGATAGGCACATCTGCGTTTTTCGGACCACACCCATGACCCCCCCCCAAAACGCTCACAGCCTGTCATTCACTCTGCGATGGATTTCTCTGTGCTTGATTGCATTGCGATCGCAGCGCACATGCAGTGCTGCTTATACGCATGCCCAGTGGCTAACAATCACCCGCTCTGCGTACGTAGTTGCATTTGCGAACGCTGCTGAATCAGGCCCAGTATCCATATTATCACAGCAAAAGTTGTGACAATAAACATTCCACATGTGCTCACACAAATTGACTTTGAGAATGCAAGCATTTCCCATATATTTCAATGGAGTTACAATAATTTGTGCTACCTGTAAAATCTCTATTGAAATGAATGGGAAAGCTTTCCCTTACAAAACACTCAACCAGTCCCAGCAGCAGTCCAGACAGCCTGGTTTTGTTCCCACTATGGCCCATATTCAATTAGAGGCGAAAAGCACGGTATTTGCCTGTTTCCGAAGTATTGCACTATTCAATTCCAGGACGTTTCGTCTAGGCGAACACTCCATAGGCAAAAACAGGCGAAAAAAAAATTTCTCCACCAAAAGGCAGGAGAAAAGAAGTGCATAATCCCTGTTTTTGAGTAAAAAAGTGGGGACTTGAGGCCTGATTCAGCAAGGAACGCACGGATGCAGATGCACGCACCCGGCCGCTGCAAGAATATTCTAATGAATGCATATGCACGGCAATCGCAGCAGAATAAGCAGACACCCAGCACTACACAATTCCACCCACTTCCCTTTACTTGCGTCCTTTATATCTGGCAAGACAGCGGAAACATCGCTAATATCAAGAACCATCGGCCCCATACACACAATAGTGGTTGACCTGATCCTCCTGCAGATATAGCGAGACTTCCTGTCTGCAACTTTGACCTCAGGCTACGTCCGCCGCCGCAAGGGCTTAATTATGCACGCCCCTGAAACGCCGTCCAAATGCACAGGCACGCCTGCGTTTGCCCGACCACTCCCTCGTCACCACCCACAAACGGCACTTCCTGTCAATCACTTATCTCTAGGGCTGTGGACTCCCTGCATCCGTGCATTGCTTGCTGAATCAGGCCCTTAGTTCAGAACCTTTGGACACCCGCCCTAATGACTAATAAAATTAGGCAAACATTTTTAAAAAAAATTATAAATACCCCCTAAAAAAGCCATGTAATTTTTGGGGTGAAAAGGCAAAAAGTGTTTGAACATTGGGTTAAAGTACTGGGTCAGGTATTTTGCGGTGCTGTATGGATGGGACAGGTGTTTTTAGGATTGCAGGAGGTTTCGGCAGGTGTATTTTTAACATTTTTTTACAACCCCCAAAATATACCAGTATACATTTACATGTACCCCCACTTTAACTACAGCAATTATTTTTCATAAAAGACATTGCTTAATATATTTTTTTTCACACTTATGCATGTAACCCTGGTTAGGGTTACGGAGATATATTACATATAAATATAATTCATATATACAATTGCAACAGGTATATATTTTCATTCATCTATTTATAGCAGAATACCATTTATGAGGTAAATGTTAAATATACTATAAGGATATATATGATGTGATGTAAATATAAGTAAATATGTGGAAATGTATGTACCCTGTGCATGTTAGATATCTATGATGCCAGTGGACTTTAGTGCTTCATGCTGCAAATATACATTTCACAGACATTGGTGATTGTTGCAGAAGGGGGCGGAGTAATATAGATGCGAGTGAATTGGTTCCTGTCAGGAAAAGAGGATCCAGTAAGGGGGAGGATATATAACAGCTGTTAGCAGCAGCTGGGAGGCAGTCTGCAGGTCCCTCCCTCCAGTGCCTGCCCTCTTGTGACCCGGGCAGCCAGTGAGCGGCAATATGCTGCCAGACGCAGGGGGCAGAGCTGGAGTCCCTCTCCCCGAAGCTGGGGAAGAAGGTGAGACAGGGGTACTCACCCTGTCTTGCAGGAGAGGCGGCATCACGGGAGGTGGTTCCGGCGGCGGAGAGGAGTGGAGGGACCCGCGCTGATCGGGGCGTGGCCAGTGTGGGTGAGAGTGCCTGGTGGGTCCCCGCTGTGCTGGGCAGCACCTCCGTAGTTACAGGGAGGCTGTCAGCTACAAGCCTCCTCCTTTGGCTCATGGGAGCTCTGCCGGCAGCCAGTGGGAGAGAGAGAGCCAGGAGGCGGGGCCGTTTCAGTGTAAAGGACGGCAGCCAGTGGGAGAGAGAGAGAGAGCCAGGAGGCGGGGCCGTGTCAGTGTAAAGGACAGCAGCCAGTGGGAGAGAGAGAGAGCCAGGAGGTGGGGCCGTGTCAGTGTAAAGGACGGCAGCCAGTGGGAGAGAGAGAGAGCCAGGAGGCGGGGCGTGTCAGTGTAAAAGACGGCAGCAGCAGCACTGACAGGGGGATCAGTGCTGAGGTAGCAGTGGTGACAAGGAGAAAGCAGGAGCAGCGCTTATACAAGCAGCAGCGTTGAGGGGACTGTGAGTAAATAGTACTTGGCACCTACACAGTTACATATAGCCCATATATAGAGACTGCTGTTGAGGACAGAAAAGCAGTAATATCCCATATACTCTGTCCACAAGGAGTACATACTTGGTTGTGGTACTGACACTCATATGGAGAGAGAGTTTCAGCGCATGTCAGCTGTGTGGATGATGCTTTAAATAGTGGCAGTGGTAATAAGAAGTATATGCCACTCAAGGAACATTACAGTAATCTTTAGATTACATTCAGGGAAGAACAGAAAAGGAAAAAATGAAGAATTCATAGTGTCTATATGAGACATTTTATTATATCCAAAGGAGATAGCTTTCAGCATAAGGGAAAGAAGAGAGGGAAGGATACAATTAAATACATAATACTGCAATTTAACTTATACCTGAGGATTACAGTATAGGATATATAGATATTGGATATATATTCTTACTACAACTATCTGAAAACAGCATATTCTAGCTGTAAGGATGAGGCACTGGTTCCATTTTTTAAGACTCACATGTAAGTTGTTATAATACCTGTCAGTGTCAATATACAATACTTATTCACCCCAGCACTTAGAGAATACAGCCTTGAACTGGAATAAACATATGAACTTCCTTTTACTTTATTAAGTACAACAGGACTTATGCTCTAGGGTTCTGGACCTTTAAGCACTCAGGGCTTCATTCAGAGGCGGCCGTACGGTCTACGATCGCACGGCCGCCTCGATGTTTGTCTAGTGCGCATGCGCACGAGGGAGCCGGCTCCTTCGTGCGCATGCCTGAGACCCGCTACGACCGACAGCGCCGGTCGTAGCGGGTCTCTTTCCAAAGGGGGCGAGCTGTCGATGTTGATTGACAGCTCGCCCCATTTGGAAGGCGGGCCATGGGGGTGGCAGCCCAAACGGAGGCGTTCCCATGGGAACGCCTGCCATTTGGGGGAGGCCCCACTGACATCACTAGTGATGTCAGTGGAGAGCTTCCGGCTCTGACAGAGCCAGAAGCTCTCCGGGGCTTACGACAAGTGAGACCCTATCCTAGGGTTTCGTCGTAAGCCCCGATGGTCGCGATGGTCAATGACCATTGCGACCATCACCCTATCGGTTGTTAGAGCTGAGGGTGTAAACCCACAGCCTAATGACCGAAACAGAGGCGGCCGGTCAGGATGCAAGCGGCCGCCCAGTTTCTGAGCGAATGAGGGCCTCAGTATTCTCTATGCTAACAGACTCGTAGGCAAAGGCTAAGTGTTGGGCATTTTATTCAGAGTTAAGTGATTATATTGTAATTGAATATTCCATTTACATATGGAAACAGTTATGCAACATGTCATGATATGAGTTATTTTGCTTCATGAATTACATAATACAAAGTCTTATGGTGGGTACACACTGGGCGATATTACTGAGCGACTGCACGATTACGACATCGTAATCGTGCAATCACTCAGTAATCGTGCACAAATCGTGCACTTTTATGTCAGAAACGACCAGCGATGCGCACTCCCGCTGGTCGTTTCCGACATTGTCCATCGCCTGAACATGCAGCACAATCTGACGAGAACGACAGATTGGCATGTTCAGGAATGATGGAGAGTGCCTGCACTGAACGACTGATCGTTCAGTGCAGACACTACAGGGGATCAGGAATGACGGTATGATTACGATGTCGTAATCGTACTGTCTTTCCTGATCACCTAGTATGTACGCACCTTAAACCTATTCAAGAGTGGTGCATAGTACTTACCATTTAGGAACTGGAACAGTGTCACCAGTGGAGAATTGAGAGACCTGAAAAAAATAAATAAATAACAGGTGGTCGAATATTTGTATGTACACCCTCTGCCCAATGTGCTAAACACAAGCCAGTCAGATCACATGACAAGACTGACAGCGCCTCCTGATGACGTCAGCAACTAAGCTGTCATCACTACAGGACCACATCACCATAGAAACACATAAACACAAACAGAGCCAGGACATATAATGCAATAGCACTGTGCCTGGTTGCCTAGCAACCACAATTACCACAATAATGTACATGAAATGATTGTCAAATGAGCGGAATGAATATACAGCATTACAGATACCAACAATGTTACATATGTGTGTAACCCCCCTTCAGTGTGCGGTGTGATACAAAGATGTATTTGGAGAAATACACCTCCTATTGCCTCAGGCTAGCTCTCCAGGGTGTGGGCAATACCTGAGAAGGGGGTCCCTGCCCATGCAGGCTTTATAACAGTCACACATATAGATACAGGTATAGATAGACACATGCAGCAACAGTTCTTTTGAATAACTTGGGCGCCAGACCTTCTCTTATAAAAATATACCACTTTATTTCTCTCCTCCTGCACATGACTTTACAGGACAAGAATATGGTTACAGCAGCTTCTCCTCTCCCTCCAGCTCATATACTTGGCATGTCAGATGGTATAGGACAATCTTATGGATATGGTTACATTACATCACACTCTTCTTCACCTGCACAGTCTTTAAGCACAGTCACAATGAATGTTTTGCATTTTACACACACAGGTCCACCTGGCCCTTTGCTGGCTGGTGCTTGTAGTTCTCCACTTCATACATGCAGGTCCCACCTAGCCCTTCGCTGGCTGGTGCCTGTAGTTCTCCACTTCATACATGCAGGTCCACCTAGCCCTATACTGGCTGGTGCCTGTAGTTCTCTACATTATACGTGCAGGTCCACCTAGCCCTATGCTGGCTGGTGCCTGTAGTTCTCCACTTCATACATGCAGGTCCACCTGGCCCTATGCTGGCTGGTGCCTGTAGTTCCACAGCTTCACACACATCTCACATAACTTCTTTTGCACTCTGCCTCTCCTTTGTCTCTTCTAAGACAATATACAGAGTGTCTCATACCCAGTCTGCCTCTCTCTGCTCCCCTTCTCTTTCACATGGGACAGCAATATACAGACTTTTCTATTGCAGCTATCACACTCTCAGCTGCCGCCCATCCCTATCCTACAGGAATGGCTCCTATAGCCACACTGCTACCACAGTGACCCCCCCTTTAATGGCTGCTGGGGGGCTTTTATGCATAAGGGACTCCTCTGGTACCTTAGCAGTAAAAGCTCCTGGGAAATTCCTCTTCCCCATCTCTATAACACATATACTTGCGTCTCTTACTCCTCTCATGGGTGCTGAACACTTCACTGGGCGGCTCACACTACAACCTTCCAGCTCTTTCTCTGTGGTCTCTCACAGACTTTATCTCAGTGGCATCACTCCAGACCTCTCTCTCCTTTGGCGTTAGATGGGCATCGTGGCAGTCACCACGGCCCCGCCAATCTCCCCCTGCCAGGGTAGCACGAGGGCTACATTTCTGCTTCCACACACTGACTGTTCCCAAAGATGTCTGCTCTCCCAAATTCTTCTTCTCAACTCCCTTTGTTCTCTCCACCTCCTCCCTCTGCTCTGCCAGCTACACACCCAGTCTTCCCACCCCTGCGTGTCTATCTCTCCAGCCCCTCCTTTACCTGAAAACTGATCCGGGTCTCAGGCATGTAGTATCTACAACAGGAAGCAAGCTCTAACACTGAGAGGGGTGTATTTACAAATACCAACCCTTAGAGGGTGTTACATGTGGATATCAAAACACATTCACAATGATCACAATAATAGTCATTATATACATACCTGGCGACATTCTGGCTGCTCCCTCCGGGAGGGAGCAGCCAGATCAGCAGGACGGGGTGGGCGTGGCCGAGACAAGGGGGAGTGGCCGGTCGTGTGATGTCACTTGTGGGCGTGGTGGGGGGCGGAGTCACGCGATCACGCCAGTTTGGCCCCGCACCCGCTACACAATGCCGATAAAATAGGCATTGTGCAGCAGGGGGCGAGGCCAAAATGACGCAAATCGCGTCACCGCCCCCCCCCCCCCGCTGCGGGGGTTACAGGGGTTATAGCGGGGGGGATAGGAGGGGTGAGCGGCAGCCGGGAGAATTGCCTGCCTTCCCGGGAGGTCGAGAGCGGCACCCGATTTTCGGGAGGCTCCCGACCAAATCGGGAGGGTAGGCAAGTATGATTATATATAAAAAGTCATTATATATAAAAATGTCTATCACATGCCCATGCTATACCCAGTTACATAATAGCCTCAATAATACACGTATATAATAAGGGAATATTACAGGCATGCAATGCTATACAAAAAGACCTATGCATGTCAACACACATTGCAGCAATGACTAACATTCACATACATATAGAGACATACCTCCCAACTTTTGTAGATGGGAAGGAGGGACAGGGCGCGCTCCTTCGGCGCGCACCCGGAAAGGGGGCGGAGCCAAATAAAAATGGGGCGGAGCCAAATAAAAATGGGGTGGAGCCTCGCGGCTTCCCCCCGTTTTCGTCACTATAGGGGGCGTGCCCAGCAGTCTCCGAGATGCTGGGCAGCCCCCCAGGCTCTCCCTACACTCGTGAACAGATGCCGTGCGCTGCGCACGGCATCTGTTCACCTTCTGCACACCCGCTGCTCTGCACAGTCCAGGCTCAATAAAAAATGTGCACAAATAATCACCGTGTCACACCAACTTGTTAAAAACAAAAAAGGAACAATCCAAGGAGAAGATATACCCGTAGAGGGAGACAAAATAAAAGACAGAAGTCGTGGCAGACCACCAATTCAGAAGAAGAAGTAGTATTAAACTTCTCCTCATTTGAATTAACTAAGGCAGAGCGGTTACTTTTGACCAAAGGACTATCATTTGTGCCTAATACACCTTTTGATGACTTTTCCTGGCAGATAGAAAAACAACGTTTAAATCGCCAGCTGAAATTGAAGGAATTCTTTAATAAACCTGAATCTACAAAAATGACTAAAGATACCTTACCACCTGCTTTGCGCAAATTACAACCACGCTCTAACTTTGAACCGGTTTCTTCTAATGCTAGTATAAAAACATATATTAGAATGCTTAAGGATGAAGTGTCCATGTTATCTAAGCAGCCTTGTGTGGTGCACCCTAATCTTACGCAACCAGAGAGGGCGGCCATTAAGTCACTCTCAGAAAATCCTAATTTAATAATCCGTCCAGCGGACAAGGGAGGGGCGGTGGTGCTCCAGGACATTTGTGACTATAGATCTGAGATTTATCGCCAGTTGAGTGACAGTGCCACTTATTGTAAATTGAATGGTGACCCTACAGTGGATTTCAAATCAGAATTATCTACTATTCTGAAACATGCTTTGGAAGAAGGAATCATTGAAGAGGCATTATCTGAAGCATTGTTGCCGGAGTTTCCCATCACCCCTTTACTATATATACTCCCTAAGGTTCATAAGGGGATTATTCCACCTCCAGGACGACCCATCATCAGTGCTAGGGGTTCTCTAGCACAACCATGTGCAGTTTTTTTAGATTCTATCCTGCAGCCTTTAATTCAATCGCCTAGAAATTTTCTGTTGGACACAACATCGTTATTGAATAAATTACTTGAATTAGGAGACATTCCACGAGATACGTGGCTAGTATGTGCAGATGTAACGAGTTTATATACAATTATCCCACATGGGGATGGTTTAAGGGTGTTCAGTGATACTTTGGGGCCTATTCATCAACACTAAAATAACGTTTTTAAGGACATTTTCCTTAAATAACGTTTATTTTGGTATTCATGAACAGACTTAACACAGGAGATATCACAGATATCTCCTTGCTAAGTCCCCCTGCGTTAATTTCCACACTCCCCATACATTAGTATGGGGATGTGGAAATTATGGTATTCATCAAATTCCGAAAATTTGACGCAGTTACTATTCGCCACTGTGAGGTGGCGAATAGCAGAATCCACTAACCTGTATCAGCGTGTGCAGGTCCCCCGACGAGTCAAAAAAAGGAAAGTTTAGAAAAATATTTTTTTTTTAGTTTTTTTCTAATCTGTCATGTGGTCTGCTGGGAGACCACATGACAGACCAGCAGGACGGAGCCAGAGGCTGCTGCGCGGACAGGTAAGTCGGGGGGGGGGAAGGTGAGCGGAGGGGGGAGGGGGTGGGGGGGTCAGGGGGGGTACGAAACTTACCACATCTGTAGGCAGTGCTGCGCATGCGCTGGTTTTACAGATGTAACAGCGCATGCGCAGCACTGTTTCCAGACGCGATAAGGTAGTGTAGGCAGGGAAAAGTATCTATTTCCTGAAAAGCTGTCATCGCAAAAATGACAGCTTTTCGGAATAGATACTTATGGAGAGGTGGAATGATGAATTCCACCTATAATTAGCTAGAACTCCATGAGAGTTCTAAAGCTAATTATCTCCATTGAATTTTAAGTTTAATGAATAGGCCCCTATGTCTCATAATTCTCTGTATGATCATGATTACATCAACTTGTGTGTTGACATGTTGAAATTCGTTCTGACGAAAAACTATTTTTTGTTTGATGGTGGGTATTACCTGCAGCTCATGGGTTGTGCCATGGGCTCAGCGGTGGCACCCGCGTATGCAAACAATTATATGTTTGGTGTCGAGCAGGAGATATTTTTTTCAGATGATATCGTGGCTGATAAAATCCTGTTCTATACTAGGTTCATAGACGATGTGTTTATGATCTGGAAGGGCAGTGATAAAGCACTAAGAGAATTATTTGATGCTCATAATAGCTCGCCAAGCCCTGTGAAATTTACCGTTAGAATGGATCAACACTCCATTGATTTCCTGGATGTTCTTATCACCAAAAAAGGTTCAGCATTGACCACCTCGGTCTTTATTAAAAAGACTGATCGAAACACTCTGTTACACAGGAATAGTTGTCATCCTAGAAGTCTTAATTTGGGACTTCCGTACTCCCAGATGTTAAGGGTATGGCGTATTAATGATGACACTGATACTGCTGTCCGGCAGATCGATGTACTTATACAGAAATTCATTGCACGTGGCTATGACATCAAATGCTTACTTGATACTAAGAATAGGATTATGCAGGTTGAAAGAAAAACTTTGCTAACTAAATCTGAATCTAGTGACAGAAGAGAAATACTCCCGTGGGTTAATAAATTTAATGTCTTATCCCCTAATATTAATCGGGCATCTAAAAAGCATTGTAAAATATGATAAGTCCTTGGGTTTGGCCAATACTGACATTATGTCTTGTTATTCCAGAGGGAGAAATTTACGGGATATATTGATGAAGGCTGATATTTCTAATCGCATGAATACTCCTCTTGAAAAACATTTTTTGGCAGTAAGAAAGAACGGATGTCACAGATGTTCATGTGTGACATGTAGATACTTAATCCCTGGGGATAGCTTTGCTCATCCGCATTCGGGTAAACAGTTTTCTATTCTTCACCATTTAACATGCAATAGCACATTTGTCGTGTACCAGATTATCTGTCCATGCGGACTTTCGTACGTGGGTAAAACCCAGCATAAATTTAAAGAACGCATGGCAATGCATCGTTCAAGTATTCGGACAGCATTGTCATGTGGCTCTAGTGATCAGCCGGTGGCCCGGCATTTTCTGGCATTCAATCATAATTTGGCATGCCTCCGTTACAGGATGATAGATCATGTCCCACAGCCAAAAAGAGGGGGTGATAGAAACCGTTTGCTATTACAGTGTGAGGCGAGATGGATTCATCGATTGGATGTAGTTGCACCGCGTAGTTTAAATGAGGCTCTCACATTATCGTGTTTCTAATAAGTAATTACTGGAATTTAATAACATCACTATCTCTATGTATGTGAATGTTAGTCATTGCTGCAATGTGTGTTGACATGCATAGGTCTTTTTGTATAGCATTGCATGCCTGTAATATTCCCTTATTATATACGTGTATTATTGAGGCTATTATGTAACTGGGTATAGCATGGGCATGTGATAGACATTTTTATATATAATGACTTTTTATATATAATGACTATTATTGTGATCATTGTGAATGTGTTTTGATATCCACATATGTAACATTGTTGGTATCTGTAATGCTGTATATTCATACCGCTCGTTTGACAATCATTTCATGTACATTATTGTGGTAATTGTGGTTGCTAGGCAACCAGGCACAGTGCTATTGCATTATATGTCCTGGCTCTGTTTGTGTTTATGTGTTTCTATGGTGATGTGGTCCTGTAGTGATGACAGCTTAGTTGCTGACGTCATCAGGAGGCGCTGTCAGTCTTGTCATGTGATCTGACTGGCTTGTGTTTAGCACATTGGGCAGAGGGGTGTATTTAAGGTCAGCCATTTGTTTGTATCTGTATATGGTTGAAGATAGTACTAAAAGTACTGAAACGTTCTATTGATCCTTTGGCTTCTGCTTGATTTATTGAGAGGGGAGTGCTGCACCTTCATGCTTCTATATATATATATATATATATATATATATATTATATATACACGCAGTATACATGGTAGTCAAAGAAAACTTATACTGACACTACATATTCTATCACTGGGCTTTCCCAGGTAAGCCCTTTTGACATTTAAAATAATTAACCTGGGTGGAGGCACTGACAATGGGGATGTACACCGCATAGAGGAATGCTAAGGGTGGGTACATTAGGAGTATCAAAGGTGGTAATAACGGAATTGGTATGAAATACCATGCGTCCGGCGGTTCGATTCCTGTCAGCGGCAGCCCGACAGGAGCAGAGTGCGATGCAGCGGAAGCCTGACAGCGCTGGAAATCCCAATCGTGGATAGGTAAGTATCCACTAACCTAACCCCCCTAACCCTAACCCTCCTTAGGGGTGCCTAGCCCTAACTTCCCCCCCAAGTGCCTAACCCTAATCCCCCCTCTAAGTGCCTAACCCTAACCACCCCCTTCCCCGCTGCCTAAACCTAAGTCCCCCGAGGGGGGTGCCTAACCCTAACCCTCCCTCCCCCTAGCCTAACCCAAACCCTCCCAGGTGGGTGCCTAACCCTAAGTCCCCCCCCAGGAGCCCTAAACCTAACCTTCCCACCCGCAGCTGTCCGCTCGCGGCGCCCGGCATCACTACGATTGTGATGCCGGGCGCCGGTCTTCCGTACATGTAGGCGCCCGGCATTTCACCCTTGCTGGGATAAGACAGTCGGGAAGCCGGCTGCCGGTATTTAGGCAGTCGGCTTCCCGATTGTCTCCCGTAATAACCTGGTGACCCTTTAGTGATAAAAGGGGGGTTACATGCAAATATGCATATAACAGCCCTTTGACTCAAAATAAGATCCCTAATTACTTTTATTATGGCTAATAATACACTTCTATATTGATTCCCTAGGTGAGTTAGGCTTTATTGGGTGTACATACTGATTTCCCCCCAAAAAACTGACTTTTTCGCCAGTTCCGCTATTCGCCAATATGTGTCTTCGCCTGTTTAACAATTGAATAGGGCGAAAAGCGAGTGCTTCACCTCAAAACACGCAACTGAGGCAAAAACATTGCGCTTATCGCCAATCTAGGCTTTTTGCCTCTAATTGAATTCGGCCCTCTAACAGGGAAGCCACAAGTATGTTGTCTCTTTAACATACAGTAGTGGTGACCAGCACCAAGCCTGTGTGTGATGGAGGTACAAATACCCCCACTTTCCCAAGATCATCAGTCATTTGCTAAAATGTGCTGGGCTTCTACCTTTCCACCTTGGCCTATGGGGCATCTGAAGCTGCAGCTTTGCACATGGATTTCACATATTATTAACATTTCCTGATTACTGTACAATGTAAATAACGTTACAAAAAATAAAATAATTATGGGGCATCACAGATGCACATTGGATAGCACAATCTCACAGACTGGGGTGGGTCACAGACTGGGATCAGGGGCGTATCTATAATGGGGCCCACACCGCACACCCTGCACCCATAGGTAATTATACTTACCTCTCCGCCGATTCCCGAAGTGCTGCTCCGCAGCGCCGGACCGGCACTGTAGAGCAACAAACACTCACTGGGATAATGGCGGCGGCCAATTCCCCAGTGATCTGCGCATGCGTAGAAAAGGTGTCCCCGGAAAAGTAGGCGCCGGCACCATTTCCCGGAGACCCGCGCATGCGGGCCCCCTCCTCTCTTAAAATGCCCCTGACTGGGATCATGGGTTTTATTCCTTGCAAGGGCCTTTTTGTGCAGAGTTTGTATGTTCTCCCCTTCTTCATGTGGACAGAGGCATCACGGGGTCTGGTGATGCCCGGTGCGCACTCTGGATACCCCCGCGTGCCTCAGGCATGCCTGGACGAAAAGGGGCATGGTCTAAACAAAGGGGACTGGCCTCGTGGGGGATCCTGATAACTCCGGGGGTAGCCCAGCATCACCGGAGATACTGGATTGCCCGGGGACTGGCCCGCACCCCCTGCCCCCCCTCATGTCGCCACTGCATGTGGATTTTGTCTTAGTGCTCCATTATCCAATAGGCTAATAGACCTGACAGAATTAACCCTGGTGTCTGTCTGTGTGTAAAGAATATAAACTGTAAGTTTCACTTGTGCAGGGACCAGAGGAGTAGCGAGGAACCATGGCGCCTAGTGAAAGTGCATGTCATAGCGCCCCCCCTGTACTGAACCGTGCCAGTGGGGTATGGCCAGCCTGTAGGAGAATACTAAAGTGAAGAGAAAAACAGCAAACAGTGACCCTCATTCAGAGCCGCTCGTAAGCGGCCGCTCGTTCGTTGTCAGCCGATGTTGTACAACCACGCATGCGTTGGTGTAACAGTGCGCATGTGCGTACGTCTGATTGCGGTAATTTTTCAGTCGATTGTAGAACAGCAAACAGGAAGTGACATCTCAAATGTGATTGACAGAACTGTCCGTTTTGGGGCGGTGACGGGGGTGGAGATGGGAAAACGCAGGCATGTCGAGGCGTTTTTTGGGCGTACATAAATTATCTTATGCAAGCGCCAAATGTGAACGGACCAAGTGATACGTCACTGTCTGATGCAATTTCCTTTAAGACTGCTCGTTCAGCTTGTGGTCTGTTATAGTCTACCGCGATGACGATGGTCTCTTCGTCCTAACCTGGGCTCATCGATGGTGTTTCGATTTATCAATTGTGGCCACAAAAACAATCATCTTTTAATTTCTAAACAGCTTGTAAGGTGTTTCGCAAATAGACCTTTTTTAGTAGCTAAAAACCGTACGCAGGTGAACTACTCAGCTGCTAATTTCTGGGTAATACAATCAATTAGCTAACATTTTGTGGTTTATTTTGTGAGCTTTTGAAATATTTGTAAGTGTTGTTTTTTTACGGAAACAATATTGTACGCATGTTTGTATATTTTGCAAAATTTTTTTTGCGCAAGAAACCAATCGTCCTTTTTTTTGTTTGATAAGTGTTAATTAAAACTCAGAAATTGTTTTTAACCCTTGTTTTTTTCTAAAAAAAAAATGTTTATATTTCCGTTGTATTGTTTTTAATTTTGTTTGAGGGATTACCTTTTAACCACTTTTTGAATAAATCAACAATAGAATTTTGCATATTTGCAACTTAATTTTATTAAATATAATTTTTTTTTTTTTTTTTTCAGAAAATAATATTTGGAAAGGAAAATACCAAAAAATTATTTGGGCCACAAAAACAAAATAAGTGGCACTTGCAATCAAAATAATATACAAAATTAAAAACAATTCACAAGAAAGGAGAGGGAGGTTTTGGGCATTAAGGAATATGGGGCAAACACAGAGATGGATTGTGGGGAAATTAGCCAGTGCTGTCATCGCCTTTTTGGCCGGGGGTTGGAGTGAGCCTGAACGGGTCTGGCATGGCCTTCGGCAGATGTTGTGGCCTCTGGACTAGGCATAGGGCTAGGCACATTTGGAGGGATGGCTGTTGTTGTGCCAGAGATGGAGGGTCCTGATGTTCCGGCAGGAAGGGAGGCCAGCTCCAACATGTGCTGGCAAACGAGCTGCTCCAGGGCATTTGCAATTCTTACGTTGGCCGCAGCATTTTCCTCCAGTGCGTCCGCCACCTGTAGCAGATTGGCGTCCATCCTCTGCAAAATCTCGGTGTGCTGATCCGTTTTAACATTGAGATCAGTGAGAAGGGACACTGACTGCGAGGGGGAAGGCCTTGGACTGTCTTCCACAGGGTCCCCAGCCGGATCTACTGCTTCCTCCCCTGCAGAGCCAGAAGAAATTCTGCGGCCAAAGCTCACCTCTGGAGCAGACTCATCTGCCTGTGTCTCTGTGAGAAAAAAGAGAAAAAGTAAAATTAAAATCTAGATATTTTCCATAACACATTTCCGAGTTGTTAACATTACAACATTTACCTGGGTCAACATGAGGATCCGCAAAGTCTGGCATGTCGGTATCCATGTTTGACACGCCAAACACCTCCTCATCCTGCACACACCCCTGTGCCAGCTCCTCCAAATCCGTGAGCTCAAGTGATACAGGGGTGGGACCCCCACCTGTCCCCCTTGCATGCCTAGCCCTATCAGCAAGTTTTTGTTTCAGCCGATATTTGAAGTTGCTCCATCTGTTGGTTAAAAAGTTGGCATTATTCCAGCAGTATTTTGACTTGTAAACACTTTTTAGTCAAATGTACTTTTTACGTATCGGCGTTTGACCTCCCGGGTTGAACGTTCAAACTCACCCACCCCATTGACAGCACTGGCTATGTCATCCCACATTTTCCATCTCTGGCTTGCACCCATATTCCTTGGTGCCTGTGGCAGGTTGTCATTGCACATTTGCACCAAAACCCCCATCTCCTTCCTTGTGAATTGTGGCTGCCTTTTTTTTTTTTGCCTAGTTGGCCTACTAGGCCCAGCAGCCTCTTCCATGGCATCCTCAACACCTTTTTTTAAAATGATAATAAAATCTATAATGTAAAATGTTTCCAAAATTATTGTGAAACATAATCATTTTGCACAAAAAAGACAAATACTTACCTGGCGCCTCTTTGCCAGTGCTTTGCTGCTCTGTAGTAATTTTGGACCTCAGTTCTCACTACAGCAGACCGATTTGGGATTTAAGTGACGTTTTTATACATGCGTCAGCATTATTCGGCCGCATCATTGATTGTGCACTCCTATTGTCCATCCTTAATTTGAGCGGGAAAACAAAGACTATTTATGGCTTGGTGTGACTCCATTCGAGGTGGCATTTTTGGATTGTTGGAGGTATTTCGGTGTAGTGGTTTGTTCTTTGGTTGGTGGATCGTGAAGGAGTTGTTTGTATTTTTTTGAAGGAGCGTTTTTTTAGTACTTTCTTTGTTTAAGTTAGCATTTTTGCATTTTTTTTTCCTATTTTGATTTATATTTTTGAGTAAGTATTTCAATAATTCTCATAAACATTTATTATTAAATTGTTTTTACATTTTTAAAATTATTTTTATTTGTTTTTCAAACAGTTATTTTGGCTGGAACCCAAGTGACCTTTTCAAACTTTGGGTTATTTGTCTGTTTTTGGTAAGTGTTTTTGGTTTTATTAATTAACAAATTAGATGTGTTGGTCTTAGCATATGTTTCTCTAAGTAATATATTCTTCTTCTGTGTAAAATCATGTGTTAACTCTAAATGTTGCGTACTATTTTGCGAAGTAATATGTCCTTCTTCTGTGTAAAATCATGTGTTAACTCTAAATGTTGTTTACTATTTTGCTCCCTTCTCTAAATTTTCGCAAAATATATTTTGTTTAATTCCTAGTTTATTAAATTAATCTTCTAAATATTTTCTACTTTTGCAATGTAGGTTGAATTTCACATGACACGACCCAGGCCTGTAAGAATTTTTGAATATCTTGGAAAAGATAAGTATATTTGTCTTAACACATTTGTCTAAAACAATAACTACCTGGCTTAACATTTCAGGTTGATATTGGTCGTATTATATTGGCCATGGTTCCAGAACCCGACCAACCTCAACTTCGTCCCAGGCATAGGCCTCATAGGCGTGCAAGGCCCCAGATATATAGAACACGTGTCACCCTTTTTGGAATGCCAGATGATGAGGTGTTAAGGCGATACCGTTCTATGCCACAAATCATCATAGACAATCTCTCATTAATAGAGAGTGATCTTGAATGGCAAATTGACAGTCCTACAGCAATATCACCACTTACGCAATTAATGTCGGTGTTACATTTTTGTGCCTCAGAATCCTTTCAAACCACCATGGGAATAGTGGCAGGAATATCCCAATCCTACTTTTCAAGGATCCTGAGGGCAGTGATGGAGGCACTTTTTAAACACCTCCATAATTTTATTAAAATGCCATTGGATATGGGTTCCCTTAATGTGGCGAAGGCTAATTTTTACCAAATTGCTGGCTTCCCACACATCATAGGGGTTGTGGATGGCACTCACATACCGCTTCAGCCTCCAGCAAGGCTGGAGGCTATATATAGGAACCGAAAGCACTTTCACTCGATGAATGTAATGGTGGTATGTGATGCCTCCCTCCAGATCCTGTCCCTGAATGCCAAATTCCCAGGCAGTGCACATGATTCCTTTGTCATCCGGCAATCAGGGATTTGGCACAAATTAAACAACCTACAAGCTGGTGATGCGTGGCTTCTGGGTAAGTTGACACCTTCTGTTAAAAACAATGCAAAGCTTGTTACACAATGGTCCTGATGTTGTTTTTTATATTTTCACAGGAGACAGTGGTTACCCTTGCACGCCCTGGCTGCTCACTCCTTATTTGGTTCCCACACCAGGGCCACAAAGTCAGTATAATTCCGCATTTACAGCCACCAGGCAGGTGGTGGAGCGCTGTATCGGCCTTTTAAAAGGCCGATTCAGATGCCTCCACCGCTCTGGTGGTGACCACATGTATTTGCCGGCTATAGTTTCCAAAATTGTGGTCCTGTGTGGGATATTTCACAACATCGCCATAAGGAGTGGTGTCCCAATGCAGCCAGAGGATGCCTTGACTGAGGACGGCCCCCCCGGGGTTGGTCGGAGGTCAGTATGTGGGGGGCCATACGCAATGCAGTTGTTGCAAGATTTTTTCGGTAATTATTTCCACAAATTTATTTAATTGCCACAATGTAGACATGTAATATTTTAATGTACACTTTTAATTTTTTTATTTTTTTTTAATCCCTAAAATGACCATAAAAATCCATGCCTAATACCTGATCAACACAAATGACTTTATGTGGACACATTGGATATAACTTCGGGAACAATGATTTCTTCTCCTCATTTGTGGATTCATGTTGGCATGCTACTTCTTCAAACAGTTCCTGAATTTGTATTTTTGGTTGTTTTGGTGTTGTTTGGACTTGTGGGTGTGTTTTCAATGTTTGAATTTATTGTGTCAATTCACTTGGTGTTTATTATTTGTGTGCATTAATTTTTTTTTGACGTTACCCAACCATTTCCATCGTAAATTACAACCAAGTGTAACCTGTTGCAAAAAATGCAAAGTTGCTTAATGCCTAATACTGTAATTTCTTAATTTGTAAACTTTAGTACCCTGCTTTGTTGCTAAAAACAAACACCAAAGGTATTATGGTGAATCAGTATGTTTTCAATTCTAGGCCTAAGCAGGTAGCTTTAATTTTTACATTACCCACACAAAAAATTATTCTATTTTTGAGGTTAATTATGCAAACCTATTGGTATTGTTATGTATTTAATGTGCAAGCTTACATACTTACTTGAACTTTCTACAAACAAATTTACATTACTTAAAAACTCATGGACAAATAGTAGACTTATGTAAGGTTCAACAATCTAAGATTTACACACAAGGAATGAGAATTAAATAAATCAAAATAAACTTTATTTTTGATAAAATTATTTTTGGATAACTCAAAAAATTAGTGGCGCAGGCTCGCCAAAATATGGTCTAATGCCACCAGCATGGCAAGTACATGGCCCCGTAGCTCCATTAATCCTGCAGCAAATGCCTCACTACGCCTCTGGTTCTCTGTGGGTTAAAAAAATGTGCGGATTACTAAAATGACACCTTCATTTAGATTTTAACCCAAAAATTCAGACTATCCAAAAAAAAATCAGGTACCAAAACAGCTCCAAAACAAAAGGAATGCAAAACGAACAGATTCAAAATCAATAAGGGCCCAAAAAGAATAAATAACAATAAAAAAAAAATAATTTAAAAAATCCGACATTTGTGGGTAGCGTAAACAAGAAAGACACAAGTGTGAGTGTTTGGACATGTGTCATATGTGTAAGGGGAAAACATCTTTGACATTGGTTCACAAAGATATATATAAAAAACATTGGAACTACTTTACTATTTTGAACTGCACAGGCAAAAGGACAACATCACCCCAAATTTAAAATTCCTACAAAAAACCATAGTTTAAAATGTAAACATACCGGTCAAAATGCTGCCTGGGTCTGGAGGCCCGAATTCCTCCTCTTCTGAGGTGGGCCAGTGGCTCTGGGAAGGAGGAGGGGTAATTTGGGATGAAGTGGAGGGAGAGGAAAAGAGAGGGGGGGTTTGAGGGGAGGGGGAAGTTGGAGGGATGGTAAGGTGAGGAGAGGGAGGGGACTGATGAGCGGCAAGGTCTGGGGTGGAGGGGGAATTTGGGGAAGAGTGGGCAGCGGATGTTTGGGTGGGGGATAGGGGACGAGACACCCGTCTGCGCCATCTCATTCCCTGCTCGGCCCCTAAATGATGGCGAGAAACATTTTTAATTACAATGTTTTTTTTTTATATATATATTTAACCAAAATACCAAAAAAAACAAAAACAAGGCTATACTGTAAACATGCACACGCAGGTAGGTCCAAAATAAACAAACAGAGCTATACTATAAACATGCACACGCAGGTAGGTCCAAAATAAACAAACAGGCCTATAATGTAAACATGCACACGCAGGTAGGTCCAAAATAAACAAACAGGCCTATACTGTAAACATGCACACGCAGGTAGGCGAAAAAAACACAAAAAATTAATAATATATATATAAACAAACACATAAACACTTACTTTCCACTATCTGGAGACGAAAAAGGGCCAGCAGGCGTGGGGATCGGTGTCTCAAATCCGACCACCTGCGTTCCAGTTGGCCGATATTTCGGCGATAGCCCATGGAACGCAGGCGGCGCACCTCCGCGTACGCCATCCGCTTGCGGAGGTTGGTGATGGGGGGTGGATGGTGAGTTATTATCTGGTCCATCACCTCAGTGAGGACCAGTAGCTCACGCCTACAAAACGCTGAAGCTCTCATGATGGCAATGATTTTTTTTAACACAAAACAGTTTTAATAAAAATTTGATTGGCTAATGTACTTTGTAAATTAACGGAACCATTCTATTGGTTATTGTATGAGTCATGTGACCTACACCCTCACAAATATAATGAGAGTTATGATAGGCTTGATGCAGTGACATGCGTAAGCTAATTTAAATAAAAAAATGAAAGCATTATAATCTGCCTAGAAAAAACAACGCAAAATAGTAGCATTCCAAAAAACTTTTAATTTCGAAAAACCATCCCATTGGTCAAACCGTACGTATTCTGCGGTACAAATGACACACACTGACAAGAATAAAGTTTATTGACATTGAAAATAAAAACAGGATTGCAAACATGTGAATAACAATTAAGGTAATTAATATAGTGATTGCCAGTAATCGATTCAAGTATGTTTGCAGAATGAAAGAGCTGGCAATCGAAAACTGACAGGGCCACTTCCGGAATTGACTTGTGCGAGCGTTCCCTGCAACCAAAGAGGAGACGGACGGTCGCTATTTTGAATGTTTGCTAGCTAGAGGAGGGGTTGGGAGACTATGGGGTGGAAGATTAGCTACGAGCAAACATACGAGCGAGCGCTTGAATTTAAATATTTCCGGTCGTACAGCGGACGAGCGAACGGCCACTTGCGTCCAGGTCTGATTCAGGGCCAGTGGCAGCATCACGCTGGACGTAGAGGTCCAATTGGGGGAATAGAATGCTTTGGTGATCTGACATTAAGGAGTAGTACATTTATGTATAGTACCTAGGCTCTGACAATTATCTCATTTGAATCATTGTTATTAGTCAATAGAGGAGATTGTATTATATAATCATTTAACTTAAATTGACAAAGTACATGTGCTAGAGTTAAATTCCACAGGGTGCACAGCTTATTACTGCAATTACTGCCCCAAGCAGCTATCATTGGAGTGGGAACACCTGTGGGAAGCTCCCTCTTAGCTATACTACTACTTTGCAAATTTACATTGCACCTATATTAATGTGAGTACTACTAACCATGTTCTGTCTACCACCATTATTATTATTTCAGATCTTCTAATATTTTTTAAAAGACCTTTCAAATAACACTGTGTGGTCATGCCTGGGAACACCTCATTTCTTTAAATAGCAAAGCAGTGACTTTTTTTTAAACTCATACCTTATAATTGAAGTTTAGGATTTTACCTCAGATGTATAACTATTAAGTCCAGTGAAGCACAATGAATGAGTGAATGAGGAGAGCAGGACGGAGAGGATCAAAGAGGGCAGGGGATAGGAAAGTGCTGATCAGAGAGGGGAGGTGACAGAGGCCATTAGGCCATTACGAAAGGAGAGGGGAGGGGCAAAGGACCAATCAGAGAGGGCCAGTGACAGAAGCCAATAAAAAAATTAGAGGAGAGGGGTGGTGGCAGAAGCCAATAAGAAAGGAGTGGACAGGGGCAAATAGCTGATCACAGGGTAGAGAGTGGAGGGAATTACAGAGGTGAGAAGTGAATGTGATCAATCTGACAGGAAAGGGGAGGTGGCAGAAGATGATCACAGAGGAGGGAGACCCAGAGGGGAGGCAATCTGGGCTGTTTGAGGGAGCATGAAATGTAGAAACGGATCTCAGATTCATAACTTATTTAGGATATAGAGCAAACAAGCCAAGATAAAAATAACAGGCGGCCGTCATACTGTGCAGCGCCCCATGAATTCCGGAACCCTGGATGGCGCCCTCTGTCCATTTTGGCGCCCGGAGCACATGCTCCACTGGAACCACCCTCGCTACACCCCTGGCAGGGACTGATGTGAATGACTAAATATTCTCTTTAAAGCATGAGTGTTCAAATATAAAATCTTATGGAGTAATTATATTATTCATTAGACTAATGAGATCAGTAGTGTTGCCATAATCTGTATAACTGCGTTCATTCCATGTGCACAGCCATGCGTTAATAGTTACGTTTCCATAACAATTGATGCTATCATCATATGAATATAGGCCCTGATTCAGACCCACTCGCAAGCGGCTGTCCGCTCGCAAGTGGGTCGATAGTCTGCACTGAGCATGCGCACGACGGAGGGAGCTCCGTCGTGCGCATGCGCCAGATGCGACGAGCGAAGGAAAGTCCTTCGCTCGTTGTGTCTGATCAAAGGGGGCGTGCTGTCGATGTTGATTCACAGCACGCCTCCTTTGGTGGGCGTGCCGGGGGCGTGCCTCCCTGACAGGGGCGTTCCCAAGGGAATGCCTACTGTCAGAAGCCGGCCCACTGACATCACTAGTGATGTCAGTGGGAGTGATTTTGGCTCTGATAGAGCCGAAATCACTCCGGGCCTTGCGGTTGAAAACCTCAACCGCAGGCTCCGGCTCGCAGTTTCGATGGTCGCGATGGTCACGACCATCGCGGCCATCAAACTGCACGCTCGTATAGGCTGTGGGTGGTGACCCACAGCTATATGAGCTCCAGGGGGACGCTCCATAGTTATGGAGGACGGCCCTCATTCAGAGCGTGCGCTCTGCTCAGAGTGTACGGCTCTGAATGAGGGCCATAATTACAGTGTCTTTAAATCTACTACATATCTAATATCTATGGTTTTTCAAAACAATTCAGATTTTCAAAAGCTAATTGTTAATATATAATTCACTTTATCTAGTAAAGGGGTTGTCTACCTAAAACTTAACATTGACTGTGTACTACTTATTTATTCACTCCAGCTATCTGTTACCTTTTGTTCAAGTACCTAAAAAGTAGAGAGAGAGAGGAGGGGGGTTAACAAATTATGGGTGGTGGAGGAGGCAGACATGCAACTATATTCAGGGCCTTGGAGAGCCCTGGTTTTATGTTTATTTAGGGAAGTTTGTTTCCTATCCATACTGTATTTTAAATTGTGGTGTGGCGTGAGTCGCGCCATGGACTTGTGGTGTGGCGTGCAGGCCTCTGAGTCGCGCCATGGACTTGTGGAATACCGTGGTATTCTTCAATGAAGGATATGCTACGGCATGTAATTCAGTGCTTAACCGCTGGGTGGCGAGTGCTCCACTTTTGTAATTGCATGTAATACAGTGCTTAACCGCTGGGTGGCGAGTGCTCCACTGTTGTAATTTGTACTGAATGCCTTGTACTGAATGCCATACTGTTAAACTTACAGTAAATTGGATGGATATCACATTCACAGCATTTGCATGTACGCACAACCCATACTATATTTTTAATGTCACATAATATACATATACAGTATATAGTACTGTACCGTACAGTGAGATCTTATAACAGGATGCAAATCACTGCACATACTGTATTGTACATACGGTACGGTGCAGTAACTGAATAGTAGAGAAGTTGCCCAAGTTGTTGTCACGGTATAACCGATACTGTAGATTAATGAGATGCACGCACAGCTTTCACTGAGATGGGATGATTTACAGTATGACATTTTTTTTTTTTTTATTAAAAACAGCAGCGGGAGGAGTGCACAAGGATGAGGCCGCTCTGTGCGGTTCACTGTAGCTGTCGTGTGGGCTAGTGGTTAGGTGATCACTTTGGTAGAATTATGGTCCTGAGTTCGATCCCTGGAAAAGAATATACCGTACCGTATATTTTTTTTTATTGTCACTGTCTGCTCTGGACACTATAGTGAAACTACTTTAGTAGTGTTGTACTGTACTGTAATACTGTAGTGTTGTTGTTTAAAAGGCTGCTTAAAAGTAAGACATTACAAACTGATTGTGTGTTTAAATAGTGCAAAACTTTCGTCAATGTCTGCGCTGTGGTGGCTGTCTGCTTCGAGGGGTTGCAATGGGATTTCATGCGCATGCCCAGTGGAGGGTTTACAATGGGATCTGTAGTGCCAAGAGAGGGCTCTGTATCACAAACTGTGCGCCCAAAACGCAAACATGCGACAACGTAGATGCGGTCTCAGCCGTACGCACTATGGCTACTTCCCTTGGACTGTGTCTGAGAGTGGTTTCCGACTGTGACAGAGCGCTCTGTGTTCAAAGCTGACTGTGCGTTTGAAGCACAAAATAGCGTTGCATCGCAAACTTATGACATTGGTGATGCTGCTCCAACCTTGCACACTAAGTACGGTAGTAGTGGGATCTGTATGAGAGAGAACTCTGTATTACACGGTTGGTGCTATGGTGGCTGTCAGCCATCTGCGATGGATTAGAAATGGAGGGGGGTACAATGGGATCTGTGGTGCCAAGCCATACGCCATGTAGCGCTATGCCATCACTGAGCATGCGCAGTTGGCTGTATTACTGCAGTCAGTACAGTACTGTATGCTGTTGAATTTCCATCTCTGGTGGGCACATGCCCAGTAGGAGGGTTGCGATGGGATTTCTGGCACATGCCCAGTGGGGCCGAGAGTCATACACAGTGTGCATCAGGTCCCTTCCCCCAAAGCAAGCAAGAGCCTCACCTTACCATAATAAAGGAAGCTTTGTTAATCCATTTACTGTAAGCAGTCAGCTCTGCCCTAGTGTCCTGAAAATGCTACGAATTGTGACCATTGCTAAGGACACCACCCCCCGTCTGCTAGGACAACTAGTGTACCGCTATGAATGTGCCTGTACTGAATATTAAAAACTGACAGTGCCGTTGAATTTAGCACCACAGAATAGTGATTTTATAACTGCAGAAACTGCTAGTGAATCTACTGTCTAGAATGAGAGACAGGGCTCTGTATCACAAACTGTGCACCCAAAACGCAAAACGCAAACATGCGACAACGTAGATGCGGTCTCAGCCTTACTCACTATGGCTACGTCCCTTGGACTGTGTCTGAGAGTGGTTTCCGACTGTGACAGAGCACTCTGTGTTCAAAGCTGACTGCGTTTGAAGCGCAAAATAGCGTTGCATCGCAAACTTATGACATTGGTGATGCTGCTCCAACCTTGCACACTAAGGCCCTCATTCAGAGCCGTACGCTCTGAGCAGAGCGCACGCTCTGAATGAGGGCCGGGCTCCATGAAAATGGAGCGTCCTCCTGGACGCTCGTATAGCTGTGGGTCACCACCCACAGGCTATACGAGCGTGCATTTTGATGGCCGCGATGGTCGTGACCATCGCGACCATCGAAATTGCGAGCCGGAGCCTGCGGTTGAGGTTTTCAACCGCAAGCTCCGGAGTGATTTTGGCTCTATAAGAGCCAAAATCACTCCCACTGACATCACTAGTGATGTCAGTGGGCCGGCTTTTGAAGGGAGGCGTTCCCGTGGGAACGCCCCCGTCAGGGAGGCACGCCCCCGGCACGCCTACCAAAGGGGGCGTGCTGTCAATCAACATTGACAGCACGCCCCCTTTGATCGGACACAATGAGCGAAGGACTTTCCTTCGCTCGTCGCGTCTGGCGCATGCGCACGACGGAGCTCCCTCCGTCGTGCGCATGCTCAGTCCATAACATCGACCCACTTGCGAGCGGACAGCCGCTCGGGAGTGGGTCTGAATCAGGCCCTAAGTACGGTAGTAGTGGGATCTGTATAAGAGAGAACTCTCTGTATTACATGGTTGGCGCTATGGTGGCTGTCAGCCATCTGCGATGGATTACAAATGGAGGGGGGTACAATGGGATCTGTGGCGCCAAGCCATATGCCATGTAGCGCTATGCCATCACTGATCATGCGCAGTTGGCTGTATTACTGCAGTCGGTACAGTACTGTATGCTGTTGAATTTCTATCTCTGGTGGGCGCATGCCCAGTAGGAGGGTTGTGATGGGATTTCTGGCGCATGCCCAGTGGGGCCGAGAGTCATACACAGTGCGCATCAGGTCCCTTCCCCCAAAGCAAGCAAGAGCCTCACCTTACCATAATAAAGGAAGCTTTGTTAATCCATTTACTGTAAGCAGTCAGCTCTGCCCTAGTGTCCTGAAAAATGCTACGAATTGTGACCATTGCTAAGGACACCATCCCCCGTCTGCTAGGACAACTAAAACTTAAGCCACGTCCGAAGCATCCATTAAAGGTTCATGTATGGGGAGGTATATCTCGTTGGGGTGCAGGACCGATCTATATTTTTGAAGGTGCAGTACAGTAATGTTTGTTGTAAAAATTATTTACAGTCCTGTACAGTGTACGCTTGTTATTGACAATTTCTCATCTCTTTAGGCATCATGGATAAGACCTTCTTCCAAGAAAAAATAGTAGATTGCTGTATGGTGCCATTTGTGAGAAAATGCTTTCCATCAGGACATCGATTATTCCAGGATAATGATCCCAAACATTCAGCTTCAGCAAAATTCATGGAAGAGAGAGGGATAAATTGGGAACGCACACCACCAGAGTGAGTATTGTTCTATAGTACTGTATTAACTGTTTATTGTACCAAAAAGTATGTACAGTACCGAGCAGTAATTATTCTAGTACACTTTTTACTAAAGTACAGTACTGTGACTGAATATTTTTTTTTTTTTAACTTTCCTGTAGGTCACCGGACATGAATCCCATTGAAATGGTCTGGGCCCAGTTGAAGAGGTTCATCAGGTCTGATGTGAAACCAACAACTAAACAGGAACTTTTGGATGGGATAATGAAGTTTTGGAGAACAGTATTGACATGTGCCCAGTGTAACAATTATATTGATCATCTCCATAGAGTCTTACCAGTTGTCATCGAAAGAAACGGTCAAGCAACTGCTATGTAGCTTATACTGTACTGTATATAATTAGTAATGTGGAGGAGGGGTTTAACTTCCTCTTTTCAGTTTGTGATCCGGACTGCTAAGTACTGTACACTGTGTCCATACTGTATGTACAGTATTGTGGTTGTGCTTTCTGTCCCTACAATATACAGTATTCTCCTAATTTATTTTATAAGCTCTTTATCTACAATAATTTTCCCTTACTGTACCTTATGTACTGTACTTCATACTTTTCCTCTTTTCCTTACACCTACTTTTACTGTACATTGCCCCCTGTTCCAAGGCACACATTGGCATCGTCACAGATTGTGCTGCAGCTGCCAGTTTCTGCTACTGCACTTGATGTTGCCGTTTGTAATGCAGATGTTTCAAGTTTTCAGGTTCCTTTGGTTCATATACAGTACAGTAGTAGTGGCTGCTTCAACATCCACATCCATAGTTGCAGACATACAGTACTGTACAGTAGTGGGTGCACCGTGCATTGAGAGACAGGCTTCTACTGTATGGTTGGAGCGGCGGTCCCTTCGACATCAGGATAAGGTGAGAAAAGCATTTTTGATAATGTTAGTGCCCTGTTATCGTAATCAGAGGAATCTTCTGATTCTTCTAGCTCCCTGCCAGTTTGTTCTTTGGGAAACCCAGTGCCACGTGCTGCTACAGTAGGGGGTGGGGTGGGTTTGGAGTTATTTTCACTTTCGACCTCAAAATGACAGCTGGTGTTCACCTCCATCTGGGGCACCCAAATACTGTCTTGTTTCATGTATTTTTTTTTTTTTATCGTTATATTATGGGCTGTGGCCCAAAGGGCACTGCTTACAGTATTTCACCACCAGGCTTAATTATAATACAAATTAGTTATTAATAAATTTGTTAGTCTGGTTAGTTAGGGCATATATTAATGTGGAGAAGTGGATTAGTGTGACACTGTTAGAGCAGGGAAGGGCCCTGCACAGCGGATTCTCTCTCCTACAGTACAGGGTGTGTGGGATCAAGCAGGATGAAGAACAAGAGCATCTCCGGTGAGAACCTGTGTGTCTGTCTTTTACTGTCTGTTTGTCTCTGCCTATCCTCCTTTCTTCAGGGCGTACAGTGGACCTTGCACTCCGATGCAAGGTAGAGTCTGCACCTGGTATAGGTGAAACTCTGGATCTGAGGCCAAAAGTGCCAGTGATGATTTTAACTTAAAAGCCCAATCTTTTTGTGTACTGTAGTCCTCGGTCCAGTAGGGCGTATCAGTCGGCATTGAGGAAGGACTGTTCTCACATCATCTCCTTCCTCCTACTGTATGTACTGTACAGTAGTCATGTCCGTATCCAGCTTGGAATTCCAGGACATGCCAGCGGCAGAAGAAAGAAGCGGGGGACAGTAGAGGACTACGGGGGTGGAAAGCTAAAGAAGTCCCCCCCCCTCTGTACAGCATGTTACTGTAGGTTAAATAAAAATTTTCAATAATTTATACAATTGGTGTTTGTACTGTATGTAATTCAGTCTTTAAGTGCGCCTGAGACCCAACACGTGCATCTGTCATTAAAAAGGTTCAAAAAGTCAATAACACACAGATGCAGGGGTGTATCGTACTATTGGACAGGATTTCACTAACCAGGGGCGCGCTGGCCAATGGGGGTTGCCGCCCACAGTCATATACTGTACAGCATCCCTGTTGCCCATCACAGTGATTTCACAGCTGCCCGGCACTTACAGTAGAATACAGTACAGTAGACATACAGTACTGTATACACTGAGGGACGTTTTCAATTTAGGGGTGGTCTATTTACTTTTTTTAGCCGGTCTCATCTTTTCACTCCAAGGGGTGTATTTATTGTACTAAGCAGTGTTAGGAGACAGAGTGAGAAGTGATAAAAAAGTGATAAGGTGTCAGTCAATCAGCTCCCAACTGTTATTTTTCAAACACAGCCTTTGAGATGACAGTTGGGAGAACATTGGTTGCCACTTTTTTACCCATTGGAGCAAAAACACGTGATTGGCTAAAAAAGTTTTGCAGATTACGTAATTTCGCTGTATTCAATTTGAAAGCTTTTCCGCCTACCGTAGGTGCGAAGTCAATGCAATGTACAGTAAGACAGTATGTGAAAAAGTTTCGCCTACTGTATGAATAGCAGGCGGAAAAAAATTGGTGAATTGGGGTGCAATGTTGCGGGAAGCCTTCAACGTGCAGCCTTAAGACAGTCCCCTAAAGGTACTGTAAACTGCGTAACTTTTTTTTTAAAAAAAAAGTCAGAACACACTAAAAATTCACTTTCATTTTGGGGGCGGAAGAAAATTTTTTTTGGGGAAAAGGGAAACTTGTAGGGGTAAATTTACTAAGATGGGAGTTCTATTTAAGAAGTTACTGTACTGTATGTTGCCCATAGCAACCAATCAGATTCTACTTCTCATTTATCTACAGTAGCACCTTCTAGAAGATACAGTAATACTTCTTAATAGCACTGCCATCTTAGTACATTTACCCCCTAATATATAAAATGTACTGAGTTTAGTAAGGGTTGGATAACAATACTGAACAAAAGTAGCGAAGACTTAAAAAATAAAAATAAAGCGCTACATGGGTATACCGTAGATCTGGGCATGCGCCTGAGATACGATGACGTACAGTATTGTAGGAAACACTCAAGCCAGGTGCAACCTTGGTATTGCAGGCGGCTGTAGTGTAATGGTAAATAATCAAACCAATACATTACGCTGCCTGTACAACCCTTTTGCGGGTTCGAAAATTGAAAGGTTACACTTTTTATTTTTTATTATTATTACACAGTCAAGGTTACACTTTTTTGTCATAAAGTACTGTGGCATAGAAATACCAGAATTTCTGGATAATGTATTATAATGACAGTTGTAAGTACCGTATAATACAGACAACTGGGCATGCGCAGTGCTATGAGACTCAATACGCCACAGTGTAGCGCAAAACTAGCAATGCGGTATACTGTATGGCATACTGTATGGAGCAACAAACTACAGTACTGTAGCTGGGCACATCTACAGTACAATATATTGATTTTTGTAAGGGTTGGATAGCAAGACTGAACTACAGTACTATAGTGAACATTAAAAAATAAATTAAATTATCAAGGTCTCGAACATATGGAGAGAAGTGTAAGCAAGACGGATCACCTAAGCCCTTGCTCACAAGTCTCTCCTAGTCCTCTACAGTACTTTATGTGACATCTACAGTACCATACGATGAAGTACTCAGGCGTCTGTAGCGTAGTGGTAAGAAATCGAACTTCTACATTGCAGACGTCTGTACAACTCGGTTCCGGGTTCGAAACCTGGAAGCTTAAACTTTTTTTCATTATTATTAGACAGTCAAGGTTACACTTTTTATTTTTAATATTATTATTACACAGTCAGTGTAATAATAATATTAACACACTTTCACTGTGTGTGAATCATGACCCGCTACTGTACAGTATGATCTTCCATACTGTACGCCATACATAGCCATAGCGCTACAAGGGAATGGCTATGGCACAGCACCACTGGCAATGCATTGCAACCCCGCCACTGGGCACGCGCCAGAGATCCTATTTGTACCGTAACCCATCAGAACTGGCTATAAGTTACCACAATGCAAACTGTGCTGACATTGACGCAATTTTGCGGTTTAAACGCGGAGTCAGTTTGTACTATAGGGACCCCTCTCTTATACAGAATCAACTATCAGTTAGTGAACATATTAAATTACTAAAGTTTCCAAGTCTAGGACAGCATTTTCATTGATGCAAGTTTGCGTTCTGCATCACAGTCAGTATGTAATAAACAGCCTTCCCTACAAACTACTGTTAGTCCACTACTGCAGCACCTTATGAAGTCATGAATTTACTATTGTGTATACTGTGCGGTAAGTCTCGGACAGTGCAGAATGGCACAAGTGTGAAAATTCAACAGTACTGTTAGCAATACAGACAACTGGGCATGCGCCATGGCATAGCGCTACTTAATGTATGGCTTGGCTCCACTGGACATGCGGCACACATTCCATTGTAATTGAAACCCGACCACTGGGCATGCGCAGACATTGACGCAATTTTGCGGTTTAAACGCGCAGTCAGTTTGTTATACAGAAACCAGTCTCTTTAACAGGGCCCATTGCCATTTGATGGTCATAATAAATCATTATAATGTCCACATTTATGTCAGCGCCGGCATTGACGCAAGTTTGCGTTCTAAGGTACAGTACTGTATGTACAATAATAAAAATCCTATTTTCGCTGTTTGACTCCCGAAGCACTGGGCAGGCATGCGCTCCACATGTACTGTATTAATACTGAATATTTTAAGTGAAGATTTTAAAAATAAATTAAAAAAACATACTGTATTTTCAAGGTCTCGAACCCGCGGAACAAGAAGAGGGGAGAAGCAGTGAGACTAGACATTAGACCGCTAGGCCACACGCTTCACCCATTACTAGAGTTCTGTAGTTTGTAAAGTCTAATGTCTAAGTCTGGGACAGTGCCGACAGTATTTACATTTTTGCAAACACAGTATGATTTCAACCGCACAGTCAGTGGGTAATACAGAGCTTAATGATTTCAAACTGGATTAGACATTCTTCTACCACTTTATTATACCATACATTCCTGATTCCATGTGGAAAATGCTGTAATACTGTATAGTGTACCGAATCACTGATTCTGTCAAACAATCATCGGGCGGTGATACAGGACATACCGTACGGTACATTGGAAATCATGCGCATGCACTATGTAGTTTAGGAAAAGTGACACCTGGTGGGCAAAATGTTGTATTACACGTAATGAAATCACACGCATGCGCTATGTAGTTTAGGAAAAGTGACACCTGGTGGGCAAAATGTTGAATTACACGTAATGAAATCAGACGCATGCGCTATGTAGTTTAGGAAAAGTGACATCTGGTGGGTAAAATGTTGTATTACACGTAATGACTTTTTTCATTACTAAACTTTCTTTGTGGCACGACTCATGGCGTGGTGTGTGGCGCGCCATGCGTGGCGTGAGAGATAACGCTGTGATGCCACATTATAGCTGGGCACATCAGTAACTGTGATTATATTTGTCTACATGGTGATGAAAAATTTCACATGCAAAGATACCTTTATGAGAGGAAAACTCTGCAGTATAGAGTGAGTACAGTACAAGCACCCATTCTTTACGAGTACGGTGGAGGGTACCATCGATTATTTGTTTGAGATACTACCTATTAAAAAACATACTACACTATTGGGTTCTCCTTCTTGTGTTTTCTTCTCATCTTTTATCTGAGTAATCGAGGAAAAAGGGAAAGATACTTTATCTGGGAGGACGTTTGTATTCGTGAAGAAAATTTGACCTAAGGAGAACCTCAATATCTTACTAAGGATTTATTTATATTGTATAGTACTTTTGGTTGAGCGCAACCAGAGACTCTCTCATTGTTGACTTTCCAGAATTTTATTATTGGTTGATGACCCACTTATTGATTGTCCCCAGCTGCAGCCACTTGGTGATTACCTTTATTCTCTTTTTTCTGGAGTATAATTTAGTTTACTGCCTCAGGCAACAAGATGGCCGAGGATTAACCCCAGGCAGGGGCATAACTAGGTATTTGAATGGCCTGTAGCAAAACTTAGTAAGGGCCTCCTATATGGTTTAACCCAGCATTCTCCCAGGGTTTCAATCTCACTAGTTGTTTTCCTCTTGGATGCAGGGAGGTGTTACAGTGTTGTCCGATCTTCTCGATATGGGTGGATGTGCCTCTCTGGGTTCCTACAGAGTAAATATGACATAACTTCCATTAACTCTTATGCTTACATTCAAGCCCGTCACTTTATTAACTCCCTCCCCTTTAGCTCTATTGCAGGATCTTTAACCCATTTTGAGTCTCTATGTCTCCATAATCCTCTCATGAAGAGTATTCTATCTGTTCTCTATAACCTCTTGCCTGATGTCAACTTACCTAACATTCCGGGTCATGAACTACAGTCGGAAAAAGACCTAGGAAGGCCACCCATTGAGGACACATGGTCTGTGGTACAGGAGAGGGTATCTAGGGGCCTTATTCAGCTTTGGGAATAGAGTAAGATATAAAAAGTAACTGTGCATCTTGGTAAAACAATGCTGCACTGCAGGTGGGGCAGATTTAAAATGTGCAGAGAGATTTATATATGGGAGGAGGGTGTCCAAAATCAGCCAGTATTTACCCTACAAGCAAACTAAAGGTTTGTATTTGCACTCCGTGCATTGCAAAATGGTTTGTCCAGGTCGATAGTTACTTGCTTTATCTTACTCTATTCCCAAAGTTGAATCAGGCCCTAAGTCCTCAATTTCCTCCTCAATCAAGGAAAACGCATACAAGATATACTATAGATGGTACCTGGTACCTGCCCGTTTGCACAGAATGTATAATTCAGCCTCCAATAGATGTTGAAGGGAATGTGGTGAGGTGGGCACTTATTGACATATTTGGTGGTTTCCGGGATGAGGTTACTCTTCTCCTGTCAAAAGTTCTTAAGGTACCACGGAATAAGTCTCCCTGGTCTTTTCTCTTTGGCTGTCCACTTTAGGGCCTCTAAATGCAGCTCTTTTGCCTGATAGCAGGACAGTGGAAGGGTATTGACCCTCCTTCTCGCCAGCAGTTCATAAACAAAATCTGGCATATGGCGGCCATGGAGAAAATATCGGTTTACCTTCACAATACCTCCCACACGTTTCTTCTAGTTTGGAGTGATTGATTTTCATATCATAGCTCCACACCATATGGGACCCTGCCCTCTGGCTTTTCAGACCTCCTGCTTTAATGATACCACTTAATCATTCTACTGTGGCAATTTTTTCTTTTTCCTCTATATAATCTGGTGATTTTATCTTAAACTCCCTTAATCTATAACATTGACCTGAACAAGGCCTCTTCTGTACTCATCTTGTCCCTCCCCCAATACCCCTCTCTTCTCTTCTTTTCATTCCGTCACCTTCTTTCCTCCTATGCTTTTAATTTTTTTTTAAATTTCACATTTGTCTTCAATTTATGTTTTATATTGTTATACGCTGAGAGGTGGGCGGAGCGGGTACAAATTATCTGGGCCCGGGCTTGCTGGAGGGGCCCGGTACCACTACCCCCCCTCTTTCATCACACCAACCCAGCAGACGCTGCTGTGTGCTGGGCTGCACTGGGAGACTGCTCGCGGCTGCTATGAAGCAGCCACAGCAGTCTCCTATGCCTGTGGGGGGAGCGATCAAGCTGATCGTGTCCCCACTGGTTATGCGCCGGGCTGAGGGGGCTCAGAGCATCCCTGCAAAACATTTTTTTCCTTGAATGGAGTGTGGCCAATCGTCCCGCAATTAGGCAATGCCCCCTTTACCCGGGACCGCCGTGGCTCTCGATGGTTCTGATTGTTTATATTAGGGGTGAGCGGGTTCGGATTTCTGAAATCCGAACCCCCCCGAAACCCCCCGATCCGAGGCCGATCCGAGTCAGGCTCGACTTTTCCTGCCTGACTCGGATCTGAAATCGAGGCAAAACGTCATCATCCCGCCTTCCGGATCTCGCGGGTTTTGGATTCTATATAAGGTACCCGCGTCGGCGCCATTTTCTCATTCGACTCTGGACAGTGAAGAGGGAGGGTGGGAGTTAGGGCTGGCTGGGCTGTGTAGTGTAGTGCAGTGTAGTGTTGTGCTGTGCTGCGCTGTGCTGCGCTGTGCTGTGCTGTGCTGCTGTTGTCCATAGGGGCTGTGTCCACTCCTCCAAAGTCCATAGGGGCTGGCTGGACTGTGTTGTGCAGTCAGTTGTCCATAGGGGCTGTGTCCACTCCAAAGTCCTGTGCAGTGTCCCAGACCTAAAGGGGTGCTGTAGTGTTGTCCAGGGGGTGCTCTGTCCATCAGGGGTGCTCCCCGCAAGTGCAAAAAAATAAATATTTTTTCTGTGTTTGTGAATTGTGTGCGCAGTAGCTGCACGTGCATCAACAAAGTAGCACCAAGCGTGCGCCTGTGTCATAAGTAAAGGGCCGGCTGGCTTGACCGTTAAAGGGTGCTGTAACCCCCAAAGCGCACTCCAAAGCAAATAAAAAAATATTTTCTGTGTTTGTGAATTGTGTGCACTGTGGCTGCACGTGCATCAACAAAGGAGCAGCAACAAGCGTGCGCCTGTGTCCCATAAGTAAAGGGCCGGCTGGCTTGTCCATTAAAGGGTGCTGTAACCCCCAAATTGCACTCCAAAAAAAATAAAAAAAAATATATTTTTGTGTTTGTGAATTGTGTGCGCAGTAGCCGCACGTGCATCAACAAAGTAGCACCAAGCGTGCGCCTGTTTCATAAGTAAAGGGCCAGCTGGCTTGACCGTTAAAGGGTGCTGTAACCCCCAAAGTGCACTCCAAACCAAATAAAAAAATATTTTCTGTGTTTGTGAATTGTGTGCACTGTGGCTGCACGTGCATCAACAAAGGAGCAGCGCCAAGCGTGCGCCTGTGTCCCATAAGTAAAGGGCCGGCTGGCTTGTCCATTAAAGGGTGCTGTAACCCCCAAATTGCACTCCAAAAAAAATATATATTTTTGTGTTTGTGAATTGTGTGCGCAGTAGCCGCACGTGCATCAACAAAGTAGCGCCAAGCGTGCTTTCTGTGTCATACATAAAGGGCCGGCTGGCTTGACCATTAAAGGGTGCTGTAACCCCCAAAGTGCACTCCAAACCAAATAAAAAAATATTTTCTGTGTTTGTGAATTGTGTGCACTGTGGCTGCTCGTGCATCAACAAAGGAGCAGCGCCAAGCGTGCGCCTGTGTCCCATAAGTAAAGGGCCGGCTGGCTTGTCCATTAAAGGGTGCTTTAACCCCCAAATTGCACTCCAAAAAAAATAGAAAAAAAAACATTTTTGTGTTTGTGAATTGTGTGCGCAGTAGCCGCACGTGCATCAACAAAGTAGCGCCAAGCGTGCGCCTGTGTAATAAGTAAAGGGCCGGCTGGCTTGACCGTTAAAGGGTGCTGTAACCCCCAATGTGCACTCCAAACCAAATAAAAAATATTTTCTGTGTTTGTGAATTGTGTGCACTGTGGCTGCACGTGCATCAACAAAGGAGCAGCGCCAAGCGTGCGCCTGTGTCCCATAAGTAAAGGGCTGGCTGGCTCATTTCTTAAAGGGTGGTGTAACCCACAAAGTGCCCTAGTCTCCAACAAAAATAAAAAATATTTTCTGTGTTTGTGTGCGCTTTATCCGCACGTATATATCAATATAACATAAATGGAGGACCAAACTTTCTCTGATAAAAATAAAATAGGGAAATATCAAGAACCACTTCCTTCTAGTGCTGTTGCTGCTGCTGGGAGTTGTTCATCATCCCAGAGAGGAAGTAGGAACACCACTACTTTTACTAAACAATTGACCCTTCAACAGTCCTTAGTGAGGAGGATGAAGCACGACAGCAGTCATCCTGAAGCAAAACGTATAACTGAGGCCTTGACTGCTATGTTGGTGTTAGACATGCGTCCGGTATCCGCCATTAGTGCAGTGGGATTTAGACAATTGATGGAGGTAGTGTGTCCCCAGTTCCAAATCCTGTCTAGATTCCACTTCACTAGGCAGGCGATACCGAGACTGTACAGAAACGTCAGAAAAAGTGTCCTCAGTGTCCTGAAAAATGCGGTTGTACCCAATGTCCACTTAACCACGGACATGTGGACAAGTGGAACAGGGCAGACTAAGGACTATATGACTGTGACAGCCAACTGGGTAAATGTATCACCTTACGCAGCAACAACAGCAGCGTCACCAGTAGCAGCATCTCAGAAACGCCAGCTCGTTCCAAGGCAGGCTACGCTGTGTATCACCAGTTTCAGTAAGAGGCACACCGCCGACAACCTCTTAGAGAAACTGAGGGAAATCATCGCCCAGTGGCTTACCCCACTTAGACTCTCCTGGGGATTTGTGATATCTGACAACGCCACCAATATTGCGCGGGCATTACATCTGGGCAAATTCCAGCACGTCCCATGTTTTGCTCACACAATAAACTTGGTGGTGCAGAATTTTCTGAAAAGTGACAGGGGCGTGCAGGAGACGCTTTGGGTGGCCCGAAAAATTTCTGGCCACTTTTGCCATTCAGCGACTGCGGGCGCCTGTGTCATAAGTAAAGGGCCAGCTGGCTTGTCCATTAAAGGGTGCTGTAACCCCCAAAGTGCACTCCAAACAAAATAAAAAATTCTTCTTTTTTTTTTCTATCTTTGTGAAATGTGTGGGCTGTAGCCGCACCTGCATCCTCAAAGCAGCAGCGACAAGCATGCGTATGTCTGTTAAAGGGTGGTGTAACCCTCAAAGTGCGTTCCACAAACAATAAAAAAATTCTTCTTTTTTTTCTGTCTTTGTGAATTGTGTGGGCTGTAGCCGCACCTGCATCCTCAAAGCAGCAGCGACAAGCGTGCGTCTGTCTGTTAAAGGGTGGTGTAACCCTCAAAGTGCACTAAACAAACAAACAAAAAATCTTTTTTTTCTGTCTTTTTGAATTGTGTGGGCTGTAGCCGCACCTGCATCCTCAAAGCAGCAGCGACAAGCATGCGTCTGTCTGTTAAAGGATTACATCGGTGACAGCATCCAAGTAGGCATGTCAGACAGTCCGTACCTGTACTGGCAGGAAAAAGAGGCAATTTGGAGGCCCCTGTACAAACTGACTCTATTTTACCTGAGTTGCCCCCCCTCCAGTGTGTACTCCGAAAGAGTGTTTAGTGCAGCCGGGAACCTTGTCAGCGAAAGGCGTAGGAGGTTGCTTCCACAAAATGTGGAGAAGATGATGTTCATAAAAATTAAGTATCAACTCTTCCAGGGAGACCAGCCTCCAGAACGTACAGAGGGACCTGTGGTTGTGGATTCCAGCGGGGACAAATTAATACTCTGTGAGGATGAGGATGTACACAACACTGAAGAGGGTGAGGAATCGGTGGATGAGGAGGATGAGGAGGGACAGATTAATTGCCAACTTGTTTTGTGGGGGCCCAAACGAACCAATCATTTCAGCCACAGTCGTGTGGCAGACCCTGGCGCTGAAATGATTGGTTTGTTAAAGTGTGCATGTCCTGTTTATACAACATAAGGGTGGGTGGGAGGGACCAAGGACAATTCCATCTTGCATCTCTTTTTATTCTTTGCATTATGTACTGTTTGGGGCCTAGTTTTTCAAACTGCCATCCTGTCTGCCACTGCAGTGTCACTCCTAGATGGCCACGTGTTTGTGCCGCCCACTCGTGTCGCTTAGCATAGTCATCCAGCTACCTTGGCGCAACCTTTTGGACATAAAAACACTATTGTGAGGTGTGAGGTGTTCAGAATAGACTGGAAATTAGTGGAAATTAAGGTTATTGAGGTTAATAATAGCATAGGAGCAGAAAAACCCACAAATTCTGTGATTTTAGCTGTTTTTATGCTTTTTTTCAAAAAAATACAGATCCAAACACAAAACCCAGAACCCAAAACACGTAAGGGTGGTTTTGGCAAAACCAATCCAGATCCAAAACACAAAGAAAGATCCAGATCCAAAACCAAAACACAAAAAGTGGCCGGTGCACACCCCTAGTTTATATTAGGGGTGAGCGGGTTCGGATTTCTGAAATCCGAACCCCCCCGAGCCCCCCCGATCCGAGTCCGATCCGAGTCAGGCTCGACTTTTCCCGCCTGACTCGGATCTGACATCGAGGCAAAACGTCATCATCCCGCCTTCCGAGTCTCGCGGGTTTTGGATCCTATATAAGGTACCCGCGTCGGCGCCATTTTCTCACTCGGCTGTGGACAGTGAAGAGGGAGGGTGGGAGTTAGTGCTGTGTAGTGTAGTGTAGTGTAGTGCTGCTGTTGTCCACTACTTCAAAGTCCATAGGGGCTGGCTGTGTTGTGCTGTGCTGCTGTTGTTAATAGGGGCTGTGTCCACTACTTCAAAGTCCATAGGGGCTGGCTGGACTGTGTTGTGCAGTCAGTTCCAAAGTCCTGTGCAGTGTCCCAGTCCTAAAGGGGTGCTGTAGTGTTGTCCAGGGGGTGCTCTGTCCATCAGGGGTGCTCCCCCCAAGTGCTAAAAAAATAATATATTTTCTGTGTTTGTGAATTGTGTGCGCAGTAGCCGCACGTGCATCAACAAAGTAGTGCCAAGCGTGCGCCTGTGTCATAAGTAAAGGGCCGGCTGGCTTGACCGTTAAGGGTGCTGTAACCCCCGAAAGTACACTCCAGTCCAAACCAAAAAAAAAATTATTTTCTGTGTTTGTGAATTGTGTGCGCAGTAGCCGCACGTGCATCAACAAAGTAGTGCCAAGCGTGCACCTGTGTCATAAGTAAAGGGCCGGCTGGCTTGACCGTTAAAGGGTGCTGTAACCCCTGAAAGTACACTCCAGTCCAAACCAAAAAAAAATTATTTTCTGTGTTTGTGAATTGTGTGCGCAGTAGCCGCACGTGCATCAACAAAGTAGTGCCAAGCGTGCGCCTGTGTCATAAGTAAAGGGCCGGCTGGCTTGACCGTTAAGGGTGCTGTAACTCCTGAAAGTACACTCCAGTCCAAACCAAAAAAAAAATTATTTTCTGTGTTTGTGAATTGTGTGCGCAGTAGCCGCACGTGCATCAACAAAGTAGTGCCAAGCGTGCGCCTGTGTCATAAGTAAAGGGCCGGCTGGCTTGACCGTTAAGGGTGCTGTAACCCCCGAAAGTACACTCCAGTCCAAACCTAAAAAAAAATTATTTTCTGTGTTTGTGAATTGTGTGCGCAGTAGCCGCACGTGCATCAACAAAGTAGTGCCAAGAGTGCGCCTGTGTCATAAGTAAAGGGCCGGCTGGCTTGACCGTTAAAGGGTGCTGTAACCCCCGAAAGTACACTCCAGTCCAAACCAAAAAAAAATTATTTTCTGTGTTTGTGAATTGTGTGCGCAGTAGCCGCACGTGCATCAACAAAGTAGTGCCAAGCGTGCGCCTGTGTCATAAGTAAAGGGCCGGCTGGCTTGACCGTTAAAGGGTGCTGTAACCCCTGAAAGTACACTCCAGTCCAAACCAAAAAAAAATTATTTTCTGTGTTTGTGAATTGTGTGCGCAGTAGCCGCACGTGCATCAACAAAGTAGTGCCAAGCGTGCGCCTGTGTCATAAGTAAAGGGCCGGCTGGCTTGACCGTTAAGGGTGCTGTAACTCCCGAAAGTACACTCCAGTCCAAACCAAAAACAAAAATTATTTTCTGTGTTTGTGAATTGTGTGCGCAGTAGCCGCACGTGCATCAACAAAGTAGTGCCAAGCGTGCGCCTGTGTCATAAGTAAAGGGCCGGCTGGCTTGACCGTTAAGGGTGCTGTAACCCCCGAAAGTACACTCCAGTCCAAACCAAAAAAAAAATTATTTTCTGTGTTTGTGAATTGTGTGCGCAGTAGCCGCACGTGCATCAACAAAGTAGTGCCAAGCGTGCGCCTGTGTCATAAGTAAAGGGCCGGCTGGCTTGACCGTTAAGGGTGCTGTAACCCCCGAAAGTACACTCCAGTCCAAACCTAAAAAAAAATTATTTTCTGTGTTTGTGAATTGTGTGCGCAGTAGCCGCACGTGCATCAACAAAGTAGTGCCAAGCGTGCGCCTGTGTCATAAGTAAAGGGCCGGCTGGCTTGACCGTTAAAGGGTGCTGTAACCCCCGAAAGTACACTCCAGTCCAAACCAAAAAAAAATTATTTTCTGTGTTTGTGAATTGTGTGCGCAGTAGCCGCACGTGCATCAACAAAGTAGTGCCAAGCGTGCGCCTGTGTCATAAGTAAAGGGCCGGCTGGCTTGACCGTTAAAGGGTGCTGTAACCCCCGAAAGTACACTCCAGTCCAAACCAAAAAAAAATTATTTTCTGTGTTTGTGAATTGTGTGCGCAGTAGCCGCACGTGCATCAACAAAGTAGTGCCAAGCGTGCGCCTGTGTCATAAGTAAAGGGCCGGCTGGCTTGACCGTTAAGGGTGCTGTAACCCCCGAAAGTACACTCCAGTCCAAACCTAAAAAAAAATTATTTTCTGTGTTTGTGAATTGTGTGCGCAGTAGCCGCACGTGCATCAACAAAGTAGTGCCAAGCGTGCGCCTGTGTCATAAGTAAAGGGCCGGCTGGCTTGACCGTTAAAGGGTGCTGTAACCCCCGAAAGTACACTCCAGTCCAAACCAAAAAAAAATTATTTTCTGTGTTTGTGAATTGTGTGCGCAGTAGCCGCACGTGCATCAACAAAGTAGTGCCAAGCGTGCGCCTGTGTCATAAGTAAAGGGCCGGCTGGCTTGACCGTTAAAGGGTGCTGTAACCCCCAAAGTACACTCCAGTCCAAACCAAAAAAAAATTATTTTCTGTGTTTGTGAATTGTGTGCGCAGTAGCCGCACGTGCATCAACAAAGTAGTGCCAAGAGTGCGCCTGTGTCATAAGTAAAGGGCCGGCTGGCTTGACCGTTAAAGGGTGCTGTAACCCACAAAGTACACTCCAGTCCGAACCAAAAAAAAATTTATTTTCTGTGTTTAGCCGCACGTATATATCAAATCGATATAACATAAATGGAGGACCAAACTTTCTCCGATAAAAATAAAATAGAGAAAGATCAAGAACCACTTCCTCCTAGTGCTGAAGCTGCTGCCACTAGTCATGACATAGACGATAACATGCCATCAACGTCGTCTGCCAAGGCCGATGCCCAATGTCATAGTAGAGGGCACATACAATCCCAAATGGCAAAGTTCAGGAAAATGACCTTGAAAAAGACATTTAAATCAGCTGAAGAGAAACGTAAACTTGCCAATATGCCATTTACGACACGGAGTGGCAAGGAACGGCTAAGGTCGATCCCTAGTATGTTCATGACTAGTGGTTCAGCTTCACATGACGATGGAAGCACTCCTCCCACTAAAAAAATCAAAAGAGTTAAGCTGGCAAAAGCACAGCGAAGAACTGTGCTTTCTAAGAAGATATCACAAATCCCCAAAGAGAGTCCAAGTGTGGTGGTGGTTGCGATGCCTGACCTTCCCAGCACTGGACGGGAAGAGGTGGCTCTTTCCACCATTTGCACACCCCCTGCAAGTGCTGAAAGGAGCACCCACAGTCCACTTGCTGATATGCAAATTGAAGATGTCACTGTTGAAGTACAACAGGATGAGGATACTGGTGTAGCTGGCGCTGAGGAGGAAGTTGGCGAGGAGGATTCTGATGGTGATGTGGTTTGTTTAAATCAGGCTCCGGGGGAGACAGTTGTTGTCCGTGGGATGAAAAAGCCCATCACGGTCATGCCTGGGCAGAAGACCAAACATTCCACCTCTTTGGTCTGGCAATATTTCTATCCAAATCCGGACAACAACTGTCTTGCCATATGTACCATATGTAAAGGTGAAATAAGTAGGGGTAGGGACGTCAACCACCTAGGAACATCCTCCCGTATACGGCACCTGCAGCGCGTTCATAAAAAGTTACTGTCAAGTTCAGAAACTTTGGCTCAGACCGTAAGCAGTCCAGGGACACCTAAATCCCGTTGTCCTGTTGTATCCAAGCGCCTGCAAACCACACCGTCAACTCCCTCCTCGTCAATTTCCTCCTTAGTCAGGATCGGAAGTAGTCCTGCAGGCCATATCACTGGCATGACTGACTCTCCTATCCGGGATTCCTCCGGAGGATCCTGCATTGCTACGCCTACTGCTGCCGCTGCTGCTGTTGCTGCTGCTGCTGGGAGTCGTTCATCATCCCAGAGAGGAAGTAGGAACACCACTACTTTTACTAAACAATTGACCCTCCAACAGTCCTTAGCGAGGAGGATGAAGTACGACAGCAGTCATCCTGAAGCAAAACGTATAACTGAGGCCTTGACTGCTATGTTGGTGTTAGACGTGCGTCCGGTATCCGCCATTAGTGCAGTGGGATTTAGACAATTGATGGAGGTAGTGTGTCCCCGGTTCCAAATCCCGTCTAGATTCCACTTCACTAGGCAGGCGATACCGAGACTGTACAGAAACGTCAGAAAAAGTGTCCTCAGTGTCCTGAAAAATGCCGTTGTACACAATGTCCACTTAACCACGGACATGTGGACAAGTGGAACAGGGCAGACTAAGGACTATATGACTGTGACAGCCCACTGGGTAGATGTATCACCTTACGCAGCAACAGCAGCAGCGTCACCAGTAGCAGCATCTCAGAAACGCCAGCTCGTTACAAGGCAGGCTACGCTGTGTATCACCGGTTTCAGTAAGAGGCACACCGCCGACAACCTCTTAGAGAAACTGAGGGAAATCATCGCCCAGTGGCTTACCCCACTTAGACTCTCCTGGGGATTTGTGATATCTGACAACGCCACCAATATTGTGCGGGCATTACATCTGGGCAAATTCCAGCACGTCCCATGTTTTGCTCACACAATAAACTTGGTGGTGCAGAATTTTCTGAAAAGCGACAGGGGCGTGCAGGAGACGCTTTGGGTGGCCCGAAAAATTTCTGGCCACTTTCGCCATTCAGCGACTGCGTGCCGAAGACTGGAGCACCAGCAAACACTCTTGAACCTGCCCCGCCATCACCTGAAGCAAGAGGTTGTGACGCGGTGGAACTCAACCCTCTATATGCTTCAGAGGATGGAGGAGCAGCAAAAGGCCATACAAGCCTATACATCCACCTATGACATAGGCAAAGGAGGGGGTATGCACCTGACTCAAGCGCAGTGGAGAATGATTTCCGTGTTGTGCAAGGTTCTTCAGCCCTTCGAACTTGCCACACGTGAAGTCAGTTCAGACACTGCCAGCTTGAGTCAGGTCATTCCCCTCATCAGGCTTTTGCAGAAGCAGCTGGAGAAAGTGAAGGAGGAGCTAAGACGGAGCGATTCCGCTCGGCATGTGGGACTTGTGGATGAAGCCCTTCATTCGCTTTGCCAGGATTCCAGGGTGGTCAATCTGTTGAAATCAGACCACTACATTTTGGCCACCGTGCTCGATCCTAGGTTTAAAGCCTATGTGGTGTCTCTCTTTCCGGCCGACACAAGCCTGCAGAGGTGCAAAGACCTGCTGGTGAACACACTGTCAGCTGAAGCGGAACGTGACACGTCAACGGCTCCTTCTTCATTTTCTCCCGCAACTGGGGCTGCCAGGAAAAAACTTAGGTATCCTAAGCAACCCGCTGGCGGTGATGCAGGGCAGGCAGGACCAAGTTTGGACATCTGGTCCGGACTGAAGGACCTGGCAACAATTTCTGACATGTCTACTGTCACTGCATATGATACTGTCACCATTGACAGAATGGTGGAGGATTACATCGGTGACAGCATCCAAGTAGGCATGTCAGACAGTCCATACCTGTACTGGCAGGAAAAAGAGGCAATTTGGAGGCCCCTGTACAAACTGGCTCTATTTTACCTGAGTTGCCCCCCCTCCAGTGTGTACTCCGAAAGAGTGTTTAGTGCAGCCGGGAACCTTGTCAGCGAAAGGCGTAGGAGGTTGCTTCCACAGAATGTGGAGAAGATGATGTTCATCAAAATGAATTATCAGCTCTTCCAGGGAGACCAGCCTCCAGAAGGTACAGAGGGACCTGTGGTGGTGGATTCAAGTGGGGACGAGTTAATACTTTGTGAGGATGAGGATGTACACACTGAAGAGGGTGAGGAATCGGTGGATGAGGAGGATGAGGATGACATCTTGCCTCCGTAGAGCCAGTTTGTGCAGGGACACATTAATTGCCAGCTTGTTTTGTGGGGGCCCAAACGAACCAATCATTTCAGCCACAGTTGTGTGGCAGACCCTGGCGCTGAAATGATTGATTTGTTAAAGTGTGCATGTCCTGTTTATACAACATAAGGGTGGGTGGGAGGGCCCAAGGACAATTCCATCTTGCACCTCTTTTTTTCTTTGCATTATGTACAGTTTGGGGCCTAGTTTTTCTAACTGCCATCCTGCCTGCCACTGCAGTGTCACTCCTAGATGGGTCACGTGTTTGTGCCGCCCACTCGTGTCGCTTAGCATAGTCATCCAGCTACCTCGGTGCAACCTTTTGGACATAAAAACACTATTGTGAGGTGTGAGGTGTTCAGAATAGACTGGAAATGAGTGGAAATTAAGGTTATTGAGGTTAATAATAGCATAGGAGCAGAAAAACCTACAAATTCTGTGATTTTAGCTGTTTTTATGCTTTTTTTCAAAAAAATACAGATCCAAAACACAAAACCCAGAACCCAAAACACGGAAGGGTGGTTTTGGCAAAACCAATCCAGATCCAAAACACGAAGAAAGATCCAGATCCAAAACCAAAACACAAAACACGAAAAGTGGCCGGTGCACACCCCTAGTTTATATATATATATATATATATATATATATATATATTGTAGAAAATAAGACTGTGGCACTCCCAATAGTAGCGTAGAAAAATATATGTATTTGGCAAACAACTGCCAACGTTTCAGAGCTCCAGCTCTTTTTCCAAGGCAGCCAAATACATCACAAAACTAATAACATACAGAATGACAAACAGAGCTGCATAATTTCTTACCTTAAATAGGAGATTAGGTTCATTTGGTCTGTTGCAGACCGGGTAGCGCGCTCCCACGCCGAGGCCGGGGTCCCGTCGCGATGACGTCATCCAGCCGCGGCATGGTTGCCTGGCAACCAAGACGGAGCCTGACAGCGTCTCCCCGGTCTGCAAAACAGACCACAGCGATCATACAGTCTATTCATGATCGCCAGCATCTTAACATATACATCAATAATATAATAATATCCGATGCCTCACAGATATCAACCCCAATAACATGCTATGCATATGCCCCCACATAAATCACATCAGTCACCTCAGTGCAGAAATTTAAATGTAAGTATAAGCAAACACTAAACTGAGTGTAAATCTAACTAGTAGATAATATCAAAGTAAGTACTAGTATCTCCTGCGACTGGGTCATGACACAGAAAATGTATATATAACATGATCAGATAACCCCTATTACCACCCAATTTAATCCCCCAAAATAGAAAAAAGGGTACATAAAAGATACTCAAAAGGTGATGCACTACATTAGGTATGACGTAACTAGCGGCATACCAAGGCATAGCTCCACTAAGGACTATAGACAGAAACAATATAGTTCAAATGGTGTTCTAGTTAATTTTATCATTGAGTCCTCGGGGTATAATCGTGTCCAGTTGGTATATCCAGCATGCTTCCAAACGTAGTAGCCTGCTTTCGCGGTCACCCCCTCTAATAGAGAGTGGTACATGGTCAATCACGATATGTTTCAAAGATGATACCGGGTTACCTGATTCCAGAAAGTGGCGTGCTACTGGCTATTCTGAAAAACCACGGTTGAAGGCCAACTTGATCGCAGACCTATGCAGTGCCATCCTCTCTCTGATGGTACGTATGGTTTTTCCAACATAATATTGTCCACACGGGCACATAATCACATAGATGACAAAGGTGGACAAGCAGTTCAGAACAAACTGGATGTTATAGGTTTTGTTCTTATGGGGGTGCTTGATGGTATTGCCAATGATCATGTTCTTACAGGTGGTACAATGAAGGCACTTATAGCATCCCGGCATCTTTTGTAAAAAGGCAGCTGTGGATCTGTCCGGCTTGGAGAATTCTGTAATGCAATGGGGGGGGAATAGCCGCACTATTTAGACAGGGAGAAGAATAGTGCCTCTAAGGTGTATCATTAGGGCTGCCACAGATCAGTGTGATCCCTTCCAAGATCACAGAAAAAATGGATATGTAAATATGATCTTATAGGGCGCACCTGGTTGGCCTATATATACTTAATCAAAGAGTCTAATGGTTAACAAAAGGTATGTGCACTATTGAGAATGGATGAATAAAAATATTGAGTGAATATATATAAAAACAAATGATTTATTAGCAACAATATAAAATGTGACAGGTAGGAACAACATGTATCAAATAGATTGTTAGGAAAGATTACAAGCGTAAAAACATACATAAAGTGACAATAGGTCATGTAGTATGTAAATCCTGACCAACGTATAAACAATGTCTCTTGATGTAGATATAAAAGAGTGGTTTTGCACTGAATAAGGGGGGGTTGGTCCAATCCTGTTTCTCCCTTCACACTATCAGTGCTCCATGATAAAATTCATATTGGTGAAGGAAATATAATTTGTTTGAGTCTAATGAGGTATTGAAATAATGTTGCTGCTGAGTAGTCAATGGAAAAGCTCCGTGGCTTATAAAGTTCGCAGTGGTGATGTGATCGATACTTAATTGTAACTTAAATTGACTCATAGAGATCTGCTGTGCTGTCTCAAAAAATGTCTTTCACTAGATATTCAAAGTGAAAGACATTTTTTGAGACAGCACAGCAGATCTCTATGAGTCAATTAAAGTTACAACGATGTTCTAAATGAGGTGCAATTAAGGTAGCCTTTAAAGGAAGCATTTTGCAAATAGCAAGACAAACACTGTCCCTGACGATGTCCACCTGGGAGAAACGCGTAGGTCACACTGTTTAGACGTCTAAACCAACTACAGACTCTCACACTGACAAGCGCCAGTTAACATCAGAACATCAGAGCAGCAGCAGGAAACATGGACCTGTGGTAAGAGCTCACCCAGGGGGATCCGGACCTGCCGCTTGAATCGCCGGCGCTACGAAGGAAATCTGTCAACACGGATCTCCTCTTTATGCCACTACATACAAGAAACTCAGCGAGGCGGCTACCGCATCAAGCCCTTCTCAAATTCTGTGAAAGCTGCAAGCAAGACAGTCCAGGATAAGGTAGGAGGTGCGCGCACCCATATTTAAGAAATTGTACCATTCAGTATCGATCACATCACCACTGCGAACTTTATAAGCCACGGAGCTTTTCCATTGACTACTCAGCAACATTATTTCAATACCTCATTAGACTCAATCAAATGATATTTCCTTCACCAATATGAATTTTATCATGGAGCACTGATAGTGTGAAGGGAGAAACAGGATTGGACCAACCCCCCCCTTATTCAGTGCAAAACCACTCTTTTATATCTACATCAAGAGACATTGTTTATATGTTGGTCAGGATTTACATACTACATGACCTATTGTCACTTTATGTATGTTTTTACGCTTGTAATCTTTCCTAACAATCTATTTGATACATGTTGTTCCTACCTGTCCCATTTTGTATTGTTGCTAATAAATCATTTGTTTTTATATATATTCACTCAATATTTTTATTCATCCATTCTCAATAGTGCACATACCTTTTGTTAACCATTAGACTCTTTGATTAAGTATATATAGGCCAACCAGGTGCGCCCTATAAGATCATATTTACATATCCGAGAATTCTGTAATGTCCGTGTGGACTACTATGTCTTTAATATTTCGCCCCCTGGTAATACAGGCCATAGGTTTTTTATTACGAAGGCTTGTCAATTCCTTATCCGTTGCGACAATAGGCCATAAGGCTTTGGAAGCTCTTTGAACCGTTGGACTCGATGTTTGAAATTGTTGCTTCCATGGGAAAATGTCCATATTCGGTTTAACAGGTGAGTGTAGCAACTCGTCCCGTGGGATACGAAGAACCTCTGACTTCTGACGTTTCAGAAGACCTAGATCATAACCCCGACTCACAAATTTATCAATGATTTTATACAGTGCTTTGTGTGTGTTTCCAAGATCACTAGAAATTCTAGAAGCCCTGAGCATTTGGGATTTAGGAAGTCCTTGTTTCAATGGCTTGGGGTGATGACTATTGGCCAATAGTAATGTATTTCGATCCGTTGGTTTGCTGTAGACTCCTGTATGTAATCTTCCTTGTTCCACTGTTATCTGTACATCCAGATAGTTCATAGTGGTGTCACTATATTGGTAGGTCAGTTTGATCGGGGAGTCTCGAGAGTTTATCTTCATCATAAGGCTTTTAAAAGGTTCCTCTCCACCCGTCCACAGCAGAAACAGATCATCTATGTATCGGCAATACATCAGAATTGAGGCAGAGATGGTAGGATCTTCAAAGTACATAAATTTTTCTTCTCTGAACATGTAAATGTTCGCATAGGATGGGGCGACATTACTACTCATTGCACACCCCCTGAGTTGTTGATAAAAGGATCCATTATACAGAAAATAGTTCAGAGTCAGTGTAAGTTGCAACAGTGTCATGAATAGCTCTAAGTCAATGTTGGAAACATTATTCTCAAGCAGAAACTGGTACATACGATCGAGTCCTTCCTGATGTGGGATGGATGTGTAAAGGCTACTCACATCCATTACACAAATTAACGTTCCTACAGGAACTTCCATAATTGATTGTAATAACAACAGTAAACTCGTGGTATCCTTAATGTATGAACTTTGTTTCATGACAAGTGGTTGTAAAATGGAATCCAGGAATACAGAGATAGGATGGTAAATGGAATTTCTGGCCGAAATTATTGGCCGGCCTGGGGGTTGTATAAGGTCCTTATGTATCTTGGGGACAGTGTAGTAAACGGGAGTTACCGGATAATCCTGACTGAGTGCCCTCCTCAGTTTCTCTGAAAGTCCCCTTTTGGACAGCTGTGTGTAGTATCTTGTCAAGTTCCTGTTTATAAACCGCAGTCGGATCATTAGGCAAAAGTTGATATGTGTCGACAGCAGATAATTGGCGTGCACATTCCTGCTGGTACGTAGTCAGATCTTGTATGACGATCGCTCCCCCCTTATCGGCTGGGCGAATGATGATATCCCGATAGGAACCCAGATTTTTAAGTGCTCGCTGTTCTGATTTTGAGAAGTTTAGAATGTTGCCGAGTGGGGGTATTGTTATAGCGAGTCACAGCTTCATCAACTAGTCTACTAAATGTTTTTAATGAAGCATTAGATGATTGTGGATCGAATTTAGACTTACTACGTTGTGCAATGAAGGCATGATGTGGTTCCATATTGTTGGCAGGTACTCCATCTTGAAAATATTCCTGCAGGCGTAACTTACGGGAGAATCGATGAGCGTCTAATTTCCAAATAAAGTCATCGTGAAAGGTGGTAGGTACAAAGGACAAGCCGTTGTTAAGGACCTGAGTTTCATCTAATGTAAGTGCACGTGAAGATAGATTATAGATTAGACTTTCTTTCGGGAGGGCTGTTCTCTTCTTCCTTTGATTTTGTTGTCCCCTACGGGTGGGCGTCCTTTTACTACTGGATCCACGCGGGGGTGGTGCCTACATCTAAAGGGACTATTGTAGCTTCAAGTCGTTCGTCAGAATCTCTAATGGCAAAGTCACTATCGCTATTTGAGGTGTTAGTATCCCTTGTTTGATTCTCCCTTCTCTTTCTCCAACCTGCTTTCTGTCTAAAAGTAGCCTGTGCAGCTGGGCGTGTGTCCGAGCCCAAAAGCCAGCGATAAACGTGGTTCTCCTCATAGTCATTGATGACTTTGTGTTGTTTACTTTTTTTAAATTTAATTAACTCTCGTCTATAGTTATCACATTGTGCCTGCATTTTTTGATGCCATTCTCTATTGCCTTCATGATCCAAGGTAGCTTTATGAAGTTGTTCAAACGCTACAATTTTTTCTTTAGTAAGTTTAAGTTCCATACTTTCCTCTGCTATAACTAACAACATTAGATCCATGCTGCACTTGTTTAAAATACTGATCCATTTGTAACAGAAGTCAGGGTTATTTCTCTCAATCGTTAGTGTATTACGGACTCTAAAGCCCCTGGGAATCATTTTGTCACGAAAGTATTCAGATAGTGACATACCGTGAAGTTAGTAATCAATTTCTCTCTTCTTCATCTTTAATAATAGTGGTGTTAAATCCTCTAAATCCTGGGTCTGGTCCTCCATGGGCCACTGCTCCTTAAACAGAATGGCCTGTGCTTCATCGTCTGTGTAACTTAGTACACTGCCCTTGGTGGGGAAAATGCCTCTGCAACCTGAAGGAGCTCCTGTAGTGGTTAAAGGTGGGGGGTTATCCATAACGTGGGATTAGACTCTGGTTATGAACCCCCTCCCGTGCAGGGAAGATAAAATGAGTTCAGGTGATGTGCGGTGGTGCCTCGTCTCGGGTGGGAACAAGCCCCAGTTACATAGGGTACAGAGGGACTGGCACTCATTGCTACTTGATAAATAGAATAGTATGAAAGGGTGCCTTCAGTGAAGATAGTTGTAGACCGTAGAAAATAAGACTGCGGCACTCCCAATAGTAGCGTAGAGAAATATATGTATTTGGCAAACAACTGCCAACGTTTCAGAGCTCCAGCTCTTTTTTCAAGGCAGCCAAATACATCACAAAACTAATAACATACAAAATGACAAACAGAGCTGCATAATTTTTTACCTTAAATAGGAGATTAGGTTCATTTGGTCTGTTGCAGACCGGGCAGCGCGCTCCCATGCCGAGGCCGGGGTCCCGTTGCGATGACGTCATCCAGCCGCAGCATGGTTGCGTGGCAACCAAGACGGAGCCTGACAGCGTCTCCCCGGTCTGCAAAACAGACCACAGTTATCATACAGTCTATTCATGATCACCAGCATCTTAACATATACATCAATAATATAATAATATCCGATGCCTCACAGATATCAACCCCAATAACATGCTATGCATATGCCCCCACATAAATCACATCAGTCACCTCAGTGCAGAAATATAAACGTAAGTATAAGCAAACACTAAACTGAGTGTAAATCTAACTAGTAGATAATATCAAAGTAAGTACTAGTATCTCCTGCGACTGGGTCATGACACAGAAAATGTATATATAACATGATCGGATAACCCCTATTACCACCCAATTTAATCCCCCAAAATAGAAAAAAGGGTACATAAAAGATACACAAAAGGTGATGCACTACATTAGGTATGACGTAACTCGTGTCATACCAAGGCATAGCTCCACTAAGGACTCTAGATAGAAACAATATAGTTATTAGTTTTGTGATGTATTTGGCTGCCTTGAAAAAAGAGCTGGAGCTCTGAAATGTTGGCAGTTGTTTGCCAAATACATATATTTTTCTACGCTACTATTGGGAGTGTCGCAGTCTTATTTTCTACGGTCTACAACTATCTTCACTGAAGGCACCCTTTCCTACTACTCTATTTATCAAGTAGCAACGATTGCCAGTCCCTCTGTACTCTCTCTCTCTCTCTCTCTCTCTCTCTCTCTCTCTCTCTCTCTCTCTCTCTCTCTCTATATATATATATATACAGTCAGGTGCATAAATATTGGAACATTGACAGAATTTTCATATTTTGGCCTCTATTCACCACCACAATGGATTTGAAATGAAACAAACAAGATGTGCTTTAACTGCAGACTTTCAGATTTAATTTGAGGGTAATTACATCCAAATCAGGTGAACGGTGTAGGAATTACAACGGTTTCTATATGTGCCTCCCACTTTTTAAGGGGCCAAAAGTAATGGGACTATCAACTCAAAAGCTATTTCATGGACAGGTGTGGGCTATTCCCTCGTTATTTCATTATCAATTAAGCAGGTAAAGGTCTGGAGTTGATTCTAGGCATGACATTTGCATTTGGAATCAGTTGCTGAAGACTCTCAATATGAGATTCAAAGAGCTGTCACTATGGAAGACCACGAAAAACAACTGTGGTGGATGACAGAAGAATTATTTCCCTGGTGAAGAAAAACCCCTTCACAACAGTTGGCCAAATCAAGAACACTCTCCTGGAGGTAGGTGTATATGTGTCAAAGTCAACAATCAAGAGAAGACTTCACAAGAGTGAACATAGAGGGTTCACTACAAGATGTAGGGCCTGATTCAGACCCACTCGCGAGCGGCTGTCCGCTCGCAAGTGGGTCGATGTTATGGACTGAGCATGCGCACGACGGAGGGAGCTCCGTCGTGCGCATGCGCCAGACGCGACGAGCGAAGGAAAGTCCTTCGCTCGTTGTGTCCGATCAAAGGGGGCGTGTTGTCAATGTTGATTGACAGCACGCCCCCTTTGGTGGGCATGCCGGGGGCGTGCCTCCCTGACGGGGGCGTTCCCACGGGAATGCCTCCCTTCAGAAGCCGGCCCACTGACATCACTAGTGACCCACAGCTATACGAGCGTCCAGGAGGACGCTCCATTTTCATGGAGCCCGGCCCTGATTCAGAGCGTGCGCTCTGCTCAGAGCGTACGGCTCTGAATGAGGGCCGTAAACCATTGGTGAGCCACAAAAACAGGAAGATCAGATCAGAGTTTGCCAAACAACATCTAAAAAAGCCATTACAGTTCTGGAACAACATCCTATGGACAGATGAGACAAAGATCAACTTGTACCAGAGTGATGGGAAGCGAAGAGTATGGAGAAGGAAAGGAACTGCTCATGATCCAAAACATACCACTTCATCAGTGAAGCATGGTGGTGGTATGTCATGGTGTGGGCATGTATGGCTGCCAATGGAACTGGTTCCCTTGTATTTATTGATGATGTGACTGCTGACAAAAGCAGCAGAATGAATTCTGAAGTGTTTCGGGCAATATTATATGCTCATATTCAGTCAAATGCTTCAGAACTCATTGGACGGGGCTTCACAGTGCAGATGGACAATGACCCAAAGCATACTGCAAAAGCAACCAAAGAGTTTTTAAGGCTAAAAAGTGGAATGTTATGTAATGGCCAAGTCAATCCCCTGACCTGACTCCGATTGAGCATGCATTTCACTTGATGAAGACAAAACTGAAGGGAAAATGCCCCAAGAACAAGCAGGAACTGAAGACATTTGCAGTAGAGGCCAGGCAGAGCATCACCAGGGATGAAACCCAGTGTCTGGTGATGTCTATGCGTTCCAGACTTCAGGCTGTAATTGCCTGCAAAGGATTTGCAACAAAGTATTAAAAAGTGAAAGGTAGATTTAGGATTGTTTAGTTTGTCCCATTACTTTTGGCCCCTTAAAAAGTGGGAGGCACATATAGAAACCATTGTAATTCCTACACCATTCACCAGATTTGGATGTAATTACCCTCAAATTAAGTCTGCAGTTAAAGTACATTTTGTTTGTTTCATTTCAAAGCCATTGTGTTGGTGAATAGAGGCCAAAATATGAAAATTCTGTCAATGTCCCAATATTTATGCACCTGACTGTATATATATATATATATATATATATATGTATATATATATTTTCCTGTAGATCAGTTTTCTAATTTTATTCCTACAGTATGTATTTTTATGTTAATTCTAGAATTCAAGCATTTTGTTTTTATATACTCCCGATATTTTACTTGCATATGCATGTAGTTTTGTATTTTTCTTATTTTTGAAAAACTAAAATAAACATGTTAAAAAATTTTTTTGTAAGGGCCCCTATGTGCCACCCGTATGTAACACATGTAACTTTGAAAAGGAAGATGGGCCCCACTAAGCAAGCAGGTGTACTCATTACTCACTGACACATTTTAAAAGATCCACAGATGTGTGATAATCATTTCACTTGTGATTCTGTGAGGAGACCTGGAAAACATGAACTGTTTGGGGTCCTGAGGACAGAGGGGCTGATTTAGAGCCGCTCGCAAGTGGCCGCTCGTTCGCTCTGAGCGATGTTCGCACAACTGTGCATGCATATGGGTCGTAATGCGCATGCGTAAAACAGTCATTGCGGTCGGAATTTGTGCGCTCGTAAAACAGCGAGGGGCTGCTAATTTGATTGACAGAATGTACCGTTTGTAGGTGGTAACAGGGGAAGGTGCTTGAAAACGGGGGAGTGGAGATCCGAACGCAGGCGTGCCTAACGATCAAAAGGGCGTATAATGGGAGTGCATAATTATTAAAGGAGCGTCATCGACCACGTCACTTGGTTGTCTTTTAGCCTGAACTGCTCGCAGTGATAGCGGGAAGAAAATCCTACCACAAGCACTGCAAGCAGTTCAGATGCCTTTCGATGTTCCCGATTAATCTAATAAATACCGGAGATGACGTGTGATGCGAACAGCAAAGGGGCGTCTTTACAAAATAGCGAGCGCATTTTTCGGACGCTCGCTCAGACATAGTGGCGCCAACACACTGCAAAGAGCGAGCGCTCAATTTAAATATCCGGCCCCTTTTTAAGAACGAGCGTCCACTAATAGCGTCCGGCTCTGAATCAGGCCCAGAGTTTGAGAACCTGTGAGCTAGACTATATTCCATGAAAAAGCTAAACACAGCGAAACGAGTGTCAGCACACTCGCTGTGTTTTGCCAAATGTTTATAATACCTATATGTTGTATGTGAATGTATTGGAAGTAAGAATATCTAGAAAAAGGAGCGTAACTAGAGGTATGGGGGCACATAGCAAAATGTCCACAGGGCCCGCATAGGCCCATCCCCCGTAGGCAAACACAGGGGGGGGGGGTTTCCGTCTGCCTGGAAACCCCCCTCCCCAGCACACACCATAACCACAATAGAAATAGTAATATAATACAATGTTACTAGTGCTGCAAGTTCTCAGTATCACAAATGAAATGATTAGCAACACCTGTGGATCTTTTAATGTGTCAGCCAGTAATAAATATACCTGTGCACCAACTAGGAGATGTGGAAAACATGCACTGTTAGGGGTGCACTGCTATAGACCATCAATAGGGTTAATTATTAATACTGTATAATAATAGACTACCCAGTACATAAGGAGGACGATAGGTACATAAATGTCCAGAGCAGTGCTAGGTTCTTCTGCTGGTACCCCACACTCCCGGAATTGCACCAATGCTCTGGAATGGTGCCCACACCTGAAGAATAACATTCTGCTCAGACAGGATGGACCTTCTGCCGCATCTAATGGCTTACTGTGATCGCTGATCCTGTATATCCTGGAATTATGACACACAATATACTTTGTATGTAACATATTAAAGCTGGATAAGTTCTAATTATACCCTCTTCATGGACTGGCCACACTCGCTCTAAAATCAGGCATTTGGAAACCCCCTTTAGAAATCCTGCGTTTGCCACTGCATCCCCCCTCTTGCACCCCGCACTCCAGCTTTGCACTACCTTCTTTCCTTAGCCAGGCACGCTGCTCCGTCTCTCCTCACTAAAGCTGAGAGGAGGCGTGGCTGTGGTCCAGGAATGTCCTAACAGGCTCAGCACAGCCACTCCTCCTCCCAGTATCTGTGAGTGAGAGACGTATCAGAATAAGGGGGGCCGCAACGCTGATGATCCGTGCAGCAAACTGCTTACCAGTCACAGGCTGAAGTGTGCCTGTGACTAAAAAGCAGTCTGCAGGAGGGATCATCAGCAACTTCTCTCTTTGTAATGCCGCTGAGGTGAGCTGGGTGCAGGGGGAGATGGGCCCCATAGCAACTGCACCTCCTACACCCACAGTAGTTACGCCCCCTACTAGAAAGCAGGATAATCCTGCGAGTAGAACATCTTACAAGTTCTTGTTACGAGTAACAAGGATTTAATGTACCAATGCTACACTGTTTCTCAATGTAGCAGTTTCCCATTTGTTATGGTGCCCATGTATCATTAAATATTTGCATCTTTAGTTTTTCGACTAAACAGTACAATTGCGGTTTGGTATTTCTCAGGTATTTCTGACTATTTTCACAAGATAGACAACATTTAAAAAGTATGTTTCCTTGTTTTATTAAGGAATTATTTTCCTGTTATATGTTTATCTTTAATAATGCTTATTTCTATTACAGTATATGCCTGAACATTTATAGTGAACTGGAGTAGCTCCAAGATGGACCATTATAGGTCTTGGTTGCCGCTCCTTATGTATGGAGAAATGGCGGATTATCATTGAACCAATCTACGAGCTATTTATGGCCTGTTGTTAATAACATTTGTTCATGTCAATTGTGTTACACTTTGACCCTTCTCTGGCTACCCAAGTTATTAATGATTATTACTGTATTTTGGTTACTGTTTTGGAGTATCCCCTCCTCACAGTAGAGGGAAACTCGTACGGTTCATGCGGGATGTAATATTGTTCCCGCCTGTTTCTACTTATTAAAAAGAATTTAGCATCACATCACTTTGTTCACATCACAGATTTATTAATATGTCGTAACTATACATTAGGGATGTGCACAGGACCATTTTTGTTGGCTTTTGATTTGACTCTGATTTGTCGTCCGGCTTTGGATTTGGATTTGCCAAACCTGCCGTATCTGGCTTTGGATTTGGATTTTTAAAAAAAAAAACATTTACAAAAAAAGCTAAAATTACATAATTTGGGCTTTTTTTTTGATAGAGTATTATTAACCTCAATGACATTAATTTTCAGTCATTTACAGTCAATTTAGACCACCTCACAGTAGTGCCCCATATACAGTTCCCCCAGTAGCAGTCCCCCTTATGCAGTGCCCCCAGTAGTAGTCCCCCCTATGCTGCATTGCCATCAGTATTAGTCCCCCTTATGCTGAATTGCCCCCAGTAGTAGTCCCCCTTATGCTGAATTGCCCCCAGTAGTAGTCCCCCTTATGCTGCATTACCCCCAGTAGTAGTCCCCACTATGCAGCATTGCCCCCAGTAGTAGTCCTCCTTATACTGCATTGCACCCAGTAGTAGACCCCCCTTATGCTGCATTGCCCCCAGTAGTAGTCATCCCACTTATGCTGCATTGCCCCAAGTAGCAGTCCCCCCTATGCTGCATTGCCCCCAGTAGTAGTCCTCCTTATGCTTCATTGCCCCCAGTAGTAGTCCCCCTTATGCTGCATTCCCCCCAGTAGTAGTCCACCCTATGCTGCATTGCCCCCAGTAGTAGTCCACATTATGCTGCATTGCCCCCAGTAGTAGTCCCCCTCTATGCTGCATTGCCCCAGTAGTAGTCCCCCTATGCTGCATTGCCCCCAGTAGTAGTCCCCCCTATGCTGCATTGCCCCCAGTAGTAGTCCCCATTATGCTGCATTGCCCCCAGTAGTAGCCCCCCTATGCTGCATTACTCCAGTAGCAGTCCCCCTATGCTGCATTGCCCCCTTAGTAGTCCCCCTTATGCTGCATTGCCCCAGTAGTAGTCCACCCTATGCTACATTGCCCCCTTAGTATCCCCCCTATGCTGCATTGCCCCCAGTAGTAGTACCCCAATACTGCATTGCACCCAGTAGTAGTCCCCCTTATGCTGCATTGCCCCCCAGTAGTAGTCCCCCTATGCTGCATTGCACCCAGTAGTAGTCCCCCCTATGCTGCATTGCCCCCAGTAGTAGTCCTCCCTATGCTGCATTGCACCCAGTAGTAGTCCCCCTATGCTACATTGCCTCCTTAGTAGTCCCCCTTATGCTGCATTGCCCCCAGTAGCACCCCCCCTTTACCATGCCCCCAGTAGCGGCCCCTTACACACACACACGAAGTGAAAAAAAAAACTTACCTGAAACCCCCCTCCTGCCGCGACCACTGCTGTTCGCAGCGGGGGGAGCCGGAAGGCGGATCTCATGAGTGAGCTTCTGCCGCCTCACTCTGTGGACGACGCAGCAGCCAATGAGAGTCTGTCTGACTTTCATTGGCTACTATCAGGGGCGGATAGGGCCGCCGGGATGCCGGACTGGTTCCCGCTGGCCCGGTCCCTACTATGGCCGGCCACCCTCCTACCCACCCACGGCCACGATCGGAGCTCAGCTCCGATCGGGGAGCTTTACAGTAGTCTAGCCTCTGCGCATGCGCAGAAGCTTACTAATGCAAAAAAATGGCCGACGGCGGGCAAAGACACAAGCAGCAGGCAGCAGGTGACGCCAGCGGCTGGCCACAGGGACAAGCAGTTGACAGCCAGAGCATCACCAGGTAAGTGTTGGCTGCAAGGGGAGATGGGAGGGGAGGGGGAGCTGACAACGCGGGGGGGGGTTGAGCTAAAGATGCAGGGCTGGGGGGGGGTTGGAGCTGACACAGAGGCTGGGGAATAATGCTGAGACACACAGGGGCTCTGGGAATGAGGATGAGATACACAAGGGCTAGGGGGGGGATGAGGCTGAGAGGCAAACTGGTGCTGGAGAATAAGGCTGAGAGAGGCACTGAGGCTTGGGGAATGAGGCTGACACACACTGGGGATGGGTGAATGGGGCCAAGAGATACACACTGGGGAATGGGGATGAGTGATACACTGGGACTGGGGAAAAGGGACAGTGAGACACACTTAGACTGGGGAAATGGTTAGATCTATAATAGAGTGCTCCAAGGGACCTGTGACGTCACACACACGTGACCCATCATCAAAGGGGGAGGGGCCAGGATGATAAAGGGGGGGCCAAAGTCTCCCCTCGCTGCGCTCGCCATGTTTCAGGCATGGTGGCTCGCTGTGCTCGCCACAAAAATGTATTCCCGCTCTATGCCTATGTGGATGGTGGATGGTAACACAGGAGCATTCTGGCCCTACTGCAGTTGTCATGTAACGTCACAGAGGTCCTTTCTCACACACTGGGGCTGGGGGAGTGGGACTGGGAGGCACACTGGGGCTGGGGGAATAGGACTGAGAGACACACTGGGGCTGGGGGAATGGGACTGGGAGACACACTGGGTCTGGGGGAATGGGACTGGGAGACACACTGGGGCTGGGGGAATGGGACTGAGAGGCACACTGGGGCTGGGGGAATGGGACTGGGAGACACACTGGGGCTGGGGGAATGGGACTGCGAGACACACTGGGGCTGGGGGAATAGGACTGAGAGGCACACTTGGGCTGGGGGAATGGGACTGGGAGACACACTGGGGCTGGGGGAATAGGACTGAGAGGCACACTGGGGCTGGAGGAATAGGACTGTGAGACACACTGGGGCTGGGGGAATGGGACTGAGAGACACACTGGTGCTGGGGGAATGAGGCCAAGACACACTGGGGCTGGGGGAATGAGGATGAGAGCCACAGGTGGGCCTGGGGATGGAGGGACACAGGGGTCCTGGGGATGGAGGAACACATGGGGTCCTGGAGAGACATAGCGGGTTCTGGAGAGAGACAATGGGTCCGGGAAATGGAGAGACAGAGGGAGCCTGGAAAACCACAGGGGAGCCTAGGGATGGAGAGACATACGGGCATCTGGAGACACAGAAATTGTTTGATCAGGGAAATTAATTTTGCCCTGCACAAAAACTTCTGCTACTGTATGTTATGATGATAACATTAGTTATATTTCTACATAAACAGGCATCTTCCAGACAATGTGATCTTCTACATGAATAGTGAATACCGGCTGAAGACGCTGCCCAGTGATGCTGAAATTCTTCAGAGGTTCCCTATTGCAGAGAAACCACCATATAGGTAAGAAAAGACTTTCAAAATGACTGGCCCATACCTAGTGCAGAGGGATGGGGGGCCCCAAGTAAAAGGGTATCATTCACCCAGATTTCTGTTGCCGGCCCTGCTCCCCTCAGTGGCTTGCAAAAGCAGCTCCAGGCCCTAAGACGAGGAAGTATCCTGCCCTCCTCCACAGACTCCGCCCTTTCAACAGATCCGCCTTCTCAACACACCCGCCCCCTTTAGGGCTGCTTCCAGAAATTTCCCGGGCTGGTTTTCCATCCCAATCCGCCCCTGGCTGCTATAACAATCACACAGCCGCCACTGGCAGCTGTGTGTTTGTTACAGGGCAGACAGCTCTCACTGCTGTCTGCCCTACACTTGTGGAACCCTGACGTCTATCAGAGCCAAAAGCACTCCCACTGACATCACTAGTGATGTCAGTGGGGCCGGACCCAGACGGTAGGCATTCCCATGGGAACGCCTCCGTCTGGGCAGCCACGCCCCCGGCATGACCACCAAAGGGGGCGTGCTGTCAATCACCATCGACAGCACGCCCCCTTTGGTGCGAGACCCTTAACGACAGCTTGGCTGTCGTTATTCGGGTCTCGCGCATGCGCACGACGGAGCCGCCTCCGTCGTGCGCATGCGCACTTGGGCCACATCGACCCACTTGCGAGCGCTCAGCGCTCGCGAGCGGGTCTGAATCAGGCCCAGACACCGAACTGCTCATCTCTACTATACATCAATGATTGTGGTCCCATGTATATTAAGGGGATGGGGGCGGAGGGGGCCATGGATCTCATTTTTCTTTTTAATGGGCACTGCTTGGTTTATATTAGCCCTCTGGCTTTCCAGCCCTGTCAGCCCAGTTCCAGTTACTATTGCTCTTATTTTTACTAAATGCAATCAAATCGCAGAAACATAGATATCCCTGCTGTTAGGGGCCATGTATCTTTTTTCTCACGGAATGTAAGGGGTCTCAAATCCCCACTTAGGGCCGTATTCAATTAGAGGCAAAAAGTGCCGTTTGGTGAAAAGTTTCAGCGGATTCGGACTTTCCGTCTGTTTTCAAAGTATCTCTATATTCAATTCCAGGAGGATTTTGCCTAAGCGGAAACTCAATGTAATGTAATAGGTGGAAAAGTATCTCCTATGAATAGCAGGAGAAAAAAAGTGCAAAATTGTTATTTTGTGGTGCAAACGTGGCAAAACAACTCAGAACCCTTGGGATAGCCCCCCAAAGGACAAATCAACAAAAAAAAAAAAATACCTCAGAACACCCCAAAAAAGTCATTTCGTTTTGGGGGTGAAAAAGTAAAAAGAGGGGGTACAAGCATAAAACCTAGCTAAATAAACTTCTTGGGGCTCTGCAAGGATGGGTCAGGGTTTTGAGGACTGCATGTGCGTTTTTGACGTATTTTAAAAGTTCACTTTAGAGACATAAAAATATGCTAGTACCCCAAATTTGAGTGGCCTACTTATTTTCACAAAAAAATACAGCTTTATGCCATTCTTCATCATTTATACAAAGACGGTAATAAGAAGCAATTTAAACTACTTAAGTACCCAAAACACTTTTATTAGGGCTACTAGTACACATCTACATTGATTTCCTATGTTAGTGCATCATTTTTTGGGGTACAGACTGATCTCCCCACTCCTGACAGTACTTTCCGCCTGTTCCGCATTCGCCACTTTCCGAAGGAGGCGGGAAGTCGAACAGGTGAAACTTTTCCGACTTTTCGCCTCTAATTGAATACGGGCCTTAAAAAGAAAAAGGTCCTAACTCATAACCGCAGGAAGCATCTAGCTGTGACGTTCTTACAAGAAACACACTGGAAGCTAGGAGACAACTCTACACTGCATGCACCTTGGATAGTGGAATGCCTGTCAGCCTCACATACCTCAAACTCCAGAGGGGTAGCGATCCTTTTTCACAGTAATTTGAAATATGAAATCTTAATTATAGTAATAGACCTGGAAGGGCGTAATATTATTATAGATGCAGACATTGAAGGTATCAAATATACTTTGACAAGGTCACTGGTATAGTGGGGAAAAGCCAGTACGTTTCTCCTAGGTTCCTAAAGGGGGGTATCCACTTAGCGATTTAACCAAGCGATTGCACGATAATGACATCGTCATCGTGCAATTGCTTGCAAATCGCACATGCATCTTGCATGCATCAGGCATTTAGTGGTCGGAAGCGACCAGCGATGCGCGTGCACGCTGGTCGCTTCCGACATCCAATATCGCCCGTACATGCTGGTCAACCTGATGATTTCGTCAGTTTCAGCATGTGCGGGGATGAGGGAACGTTCAGTCTAGGCACATCACTAGATATACAAACGAGAGCATGATTGCAATGTCGTAATCGCGCTCTCGTTTGTATATCTAGAAGTGGATACCCGCCTTAACCTATGGGTTCTAAAAACCCCAGGAAAATGTCTGTGTTGATGTTAACAGCTTTGTGGGCTTTTTGACAAAGCTGGAAAAGGGTTCCTGGAGTTTATGAATGCAGAGAGGGGGCGGGCTCCACTCATTAGGCCCTGTTCGGGTTTTGGGCTTTTAGCCTCACAGGAGGCTAATTAGGGCTTTTAATTGTGTGGCTGTGTTTTAAGTATTGTCAGGCTGATCAGTGGGAGACACTTTGCCACTGACACTTCTAGTATTTTTTATTTAGTGAGCTAGGATCATTTTCTGTGTTTAGTTAGTGCCAGATGGTAAGGTGTTTATATTTATTATTTTGTGTTTTCTTCATAATGAAACTGGCTGAGGCCAGTTGCACCAGACCAATAGACTTTGTATGATTTTGCAGCTGCTGCGCAGTGCCATCTACCCCAGGAGATGGTACCAGTTCCCCGACCCTGCTACAATACGTTGGTGAACCTTTATGCCCCCAACACTGCCACGGAAGAATTCCTTTGTTCCCTATTGCAAATTTTGGTTTGCAGGTCCTCATACCTTCTGGTGGTGGGCAGGGATTTCAACATGGTGGATGACCCTATGCTAGACAAGTTGCCCCCTGCTTCCAGGTTGTTCTCCCAATGTTGGAAGCATCTGCAGGAATTTAGAGAGGTTCTACAATTAAGTGACCCATGGCGCCTTTTAAATGAAACGATCTCACATTTATCTAGGGCTCATGGTTCTATGTCCAGAATCGATTACCTTCTATTGGCCAATTCCTTGCTTACCCATCTTAAACAGGTCAATTTAGGAGACATTCATTTCAGATCATGCACCAATATCGATGGAATTATTCTGTGACTCTCCCCGCACAGCTGCCCGCTTTTGGCGTTTCCCGGATTATTTATCATACTGTAATCTGAAGATTTTCGTTAGTTTCTATCCTATTCGTGGTCCAATTTCCTGGACGAAAATATTGAACACTGGGATAATTCAGTTCTCATCTGGGAGGCATCAAAGGTGGTCATGAGGGGTCATATTCTCAGCTATACCTCTAAATTGAGGCGGAATAAATCCTTCCAGGAGGCAGTCTCCAAAAGTTTTAATCATTATACAGAATCACCCACTGAATCTAATTTGGAGGCTTACCTTAGAGACAAGAAATTATTTGATTCTTTTCTCATGTCCCAGGCACAACAACACTTGGACTACACAAAGCACTCCTATTACAAATGGGGAAATCGGTCAGGCAAACTATTGGCAACAATGGCCAGGCCATGGAAGAAACACTCATTTGTAGCTGCGCTGAGGGACGGGTCCCCGAACAGAACCTATAACCGCACTAATGATATTCTGGCGCACTTTCATCACTTCTACTCACTTTACAGCCCCATCGCTACACAGGAGACTTTACAAACCCATCTTCTATCTCAGGCTGCACTACATAAATTAACACAGTCCCAGAGGACTGTCTTAGAGGGGGAAGTCACTGAAGAAAAATTAAACAAGGTGAGTACTCGTTTATTACCCCATAAAGCCTCTGGGCAGGACGGCTTCATGGGAGTTTATTTTAAGTTGCTCAAAGGAGAATTTGTACCTACTATTTTAGAACTGTTCAATACAATTTATAAGTTCCAACCTTAATATCCCTCTTTTACTAAGGCGTTCTTATGCTTATTCTAAAACCGGGTAAAGAACCCTTATCGGTAGACTCACATAGACCTATTACTCTACTAAATGTAGATTTCAAGATCTTCTCAAAGATATTGGCTAATAGATTACAGCAGATCCTCCCTGAATTGTTAACTTCACATCAGCTGGGTTTTGTTCGGGGGCGCCACTCGTTCTGGCAGTGCTGCGACAATAGCCTCCGCTAGGAAGAGAAAAGAGGGGACCATGCTTCTCAGTCTCGATAAGGCCTTCGACACAGTGGTCTGGCCCCACTTATTTAAAGTGTTGGAGTGTAGAGAGTACGATGAGAATTTTATCAAACTCATACGATATTTTTATACGATGCCTTCTACCTGTCTTTTGGTTAATGGCTTAAGAGGAGAGCAATTGGTTATGCAGCACGGAACAAGACAGGAAAGCCCCTTATCGCTGCTCCTTTTTAACTTATCCATCGATCCCTTACTTCATATTCTACAAGCTTCATCTTCATCTTGCTTTCTGCATTCGCATATGATGTGTTACTATATATTAGGGATGTACAGGCTCGGATTAGTTCGGTTTTGCACGCCAGGTTCGTTTTTTTCCCTCCAAAAAACGGGACTCAGAAAGAGTCAAAACTCCATTTTTCTTGGACAAACATCACCATTCCTGAACTAATCAGATCCTGCACATCCCTACTATATATAGGTGATCCTAGAACCTCTCTCCCTAAGGTCCTAGACTCGTTACAAGATTTTGGAAGGGTATCAGGATTCGAGGTGAATTGTTCAAAGTCAGTGGGCATGTAACTGGTCCCGGGGATAATTCAGCCAACTCCTGCTCAAATGGGCCAAATCCTACATTGTTTACTTTGGTATCAAACTTCCATAATAGCCATCAGAACTATACCGTATGAACGTAGGAGAGGCCATTACGGCCATTTTGACCGGTCAAATACATTGGACTGTGTGTTGGGGTCTCCGCCTGCTTCCAGAAAAGCCATTTCTACACAATATTCCTTCCTGCGATCCTTAATAGATCACGAAACTACTCGTCGAGTGTGCGGCAATGACTTACGGACTTTCCATCACTTAGTTGCCCCATATTACTTAAAAATGTAATCTCTTCATGTCATGTACTTTCTTCATTACAATATCAAGAAATGTTCTTAAATATATTTCATAGAGCTTATTTTCCTCCCCATAGGCAATACCTGGCAGGCATGTTCGCTTCCCATGAGTGTCGTTGCTGCCGTGCTTTAGAAGCAGAACGATCTCATTGTTTCTGGGCATGTCCTTTAATAAGATGCTTGGCTCCAGGTTAGAAATTTCTCAGTGGAACATTTAGTCAATTATTTACCGTTCACTGTGGAATGGGCGATCTTTGGAATAATCCCAGAGAGCCAGAGGGTTTCCAGGGGTTTTAGAAAGCTCCTGCTGGCAATTAGTGCAGCAGCCTGAAAATCTATTCTGCAAGAATGGATTCTTTCTTCCCCACCTTCTTTAAAATTTGTTTAAAGGAAAGTTACACCATATTTTTCAAATGGAGTGGTTAGAAACTACTTTGGACAAAGACATTTTTTTTTAACATTTTTGGAGTCCTGGGAATGTATTCTAAGCGCCGGCATCCCATTTTTGGGGCTATTGACAGCATCCTATTTGGGAGGTTTCTTTATATAACCGTGCAGGTTCTAGGAAAAGTTTACAACAATACAATGTTATGGAACGATAATAAGCATACAATATTAAATTAATAAAAGTAACACAGCAGGAACTCCTTTGATATTATTGCACATTTCTTATTTGTTGCACATTTTTCACTTTATTCCTGAAGTACAGGTTTTTTTTTTTTTTATATTTCGCTGGCGTATGTCCCAAATGGACTAATTTTTATTGAAATTTAATAAAAGAAGTTTTATCACATTTACTTATATTTATGCACCATCTATGTAGGAAATGATGTAGGAAATAAATTAATTATCTTGACATAGTGAACTTCCTAACCCTGATCAATGCAGTTCCAAATAATGACAATGGCGTGTTTGGTCATTTATCTGATAAACTTCTGGCGTAAAATGTTTCGTATTATCTACACTGAGTTACTGGTGTTCCCACTTTCAATTAACTTTCCCCTACGTAATATAGTATCTCAGTGGACATTTTTTTAAAAGAGTGGACAATAAAATGTATTTTATATCTAACAATAAAGGGACCCTAACACCAACCCACCTCTGGTGTAAGTTTGGATTCTACCATGTTAGTCTTATAGGATATTCTCCTGGTATCCAACCACTACCACAAAAACACCTCTCCTGTATCTGTCCCTACCACACTAAAGGCACTACTAAAAACAGAATATATGCCCACAATATTTCCCGCCTTGAGTTTTGTAACTTTTTATTAACTGTACTAACCTTCAATATATTATTTGCTCTGCTTTAATCCATTTTGGTTGTGGCTGCTAAACAAATTTTTCATACTAATTTTACCAGTGCTGAATCCTCCTGTTAATCATTGTATGTTCTTCTTATTTCCCCCATAAATAAATAGAACGTCCTGGTTTCCACTTCCAAGGCTGGCGAGCGGCTGCAATGCTAAACCATGCAATGGGCCGGATTTAGAGCTGTATGTAGCGCTCTGGGTCCCCTCAGCCCTGCTCAAAGCCAGGGGGGGCGCGATCAGTGTGATCGCTCCCCCCCAGAGGCATAGGAGACTGCTGTGGCTGCTGCTCAGCAGCCACGAGCAGTCTCCACTGCAGCTCAGCACAAGCTGTGTGCTGGGCTGCTCTAAGGGAGGGGGAGCGGCGCCTGACCCGGGCCCCCGCCGGGCCCCTCAGGAAGCCCAGGCCCCGGTAATCTGTACCCGCTCCCCCCCCTCTCGGCGCCCCTGGCCCTAGATGCAGCAGCCTGATTGGCCGTTTGAGGATGGGGAATGGGTGACAAAGGGGATCGTACCCCAAAACGGAGGCGTATTTTGGTGGAGTGCAGAGGTCAGGGTTCTGCGTCTTTTGATGCAGATTTCCAGGCCCCGGTAAAAGAGTTTCATTGCCCAGTCTGAGGAAGCTTATGCCGCTAGACTAGACGATAAAAGTGAACGCTATATATATCGTCTAGTGTGTATGGTCCGAAAGACCAACAATGAGCACTCCTGCGGGTCGATAACACTATCCTCAGTCGGCTGTACATGCAGCACCATCTGGGGATTTTGTGAGCGATTCCATGCTGCTGAATGCAGCATGGTCCCGCTCCCCCCTACCACCGTTCGGCGCTGGTCAGCATCAGCAAGTGCCGGGCCCACCGCTGACGATGTCGCTGCATACACGCATCGTTTAGTGTGTATGCGGCTTTAGACTTACTCAGATGAGCAATGACTTTGGTGATCACAATGGTGATCTGATGCTGCATCCTTAGATGCAGCACTCAAATTTGTGATGTTGCCAGGAGGGTCATTGCTGCTCTGCCCAAAGGCGCTGCAGTTACAGTGTACAACTCTGAATCAGGCCCAATATTTTGTCAGGGCTCCAAATATATTTCCCACCTACAAATGTGCCCTCAATCACCTGGCGTGTATTTGCTATACGGCGCAAGACATCCAGAACGACTAAGGGCCGAATTCAATTAGAGGCAAAAAGCTTTTCGCCCTATTCAATTCCAGGAGGTTTTCGCCTGCGCGAAAACTCCATAGGCAAAAACAGGTGAATAAGTTTCTCCACCCAGAGGCAGGCGAAATGTAAGTGCAATATACATATTTTGGGGTACAAATGTGGGGAATTGATTCAGAACCCTTTGGACACCCCCCAATGAACAATAAGGCAAAAAAAAAATGAAATAATTATTTTTAAAACACACTAAAAATTTAATTTTTGGGGCGAAAATTTAAAATGTGTTGGAAACTGGGTAAAAAGCAGGGGGCCTGGTATTTTGGGGGGCTAGAAGGTTGAGAGAGGTGTTTTTAGGATTGCAGGAAGCTGCAGCAGGTGTATTTTTGAATTTTTTAAATCTTCACTTTAGAACCACCAAAATATACTAGCATATTAGTAAAGATGAATTAAACTATCTGCTTTGAGTAAAATAAAACTACTTCCATGTGAAAGCTGCATTGTGCTAGAAGCCGTTTAAGCATTTTATGTGTTAAGTAAGCTGAGGATTTTGTAAGAATCTGTGCAGTGGTAATCCCAATGTAGTGTACCTGAGGCATTTTGCTGTGGAATAATTCATAATTTAGGGCCTGATTCAGCAAGGAACGCATATGTGCGCACGCACTCGGCCGCTGCGTGTATATGCTAATCTGTGCATACGCACGGCATCCGCAGCACAAGATGCAGACACCCAGCAATGCATAATGCCGCGCACCTCCCTTTACTCACAGCCTGAGTAGTCCGCAAGATAGCGGAAACATCGGTAACATCGTGAACCATCGGACCCATACGCAGAATAGTGGTTGAACTGACCCTCGCACAGACTTTGCTACATCTCCTGCACACAGTGAGAGCTCAGACTGCGTAGGGTCTCACAATGGCTAATTTATGCACGCCTCTGCAATGGCGTTGAAATGCACTGGCACACCTGCGTGAGATATTTAAAAATGGGGACCCTCACGCAAAAGGAGGCACAATTTATTGTTAATGAACACCCAATAACCCCAGTCATTTATATATTACCCAAAGTGCATAAAAGCCTCACTAACCCACCTGGGAGACCGATAATTTCCTTGATTAATTCGATATCATCAAACTTGTCGGAATTTATCGATTTTCATCTGCAGCCTTTGGTGATAGGTAATAAATCTCATTTGAAAGATACGAAGGATTTTTTGAAATCCGTGGAGGATTTAAGTTGGAATGATAATTTTTTGATGGTGACAGCGGACATTAGTTCACTGTACACCATCATTAATCACGATGTGGGCATTGAGGCAGTGAAATGTTTTTTGAGAGAGTCCAACTTGTCCGGTAATCTACAGAAATTTTTGCTGGAGGGTATTGAGTTTATCCTTCGGAATAATTTTTTCCTCTTTAAGGATGAATTCTACCTCCAGAAGAATGGTACGGCGATGGGTACCAAGTTTGCACCAAGCTATGCCAACCTCTTTATGGGCAAGTGGGAGGAGGAAGCCGTATGGGGTTGTGGCAGGCTTGGCGCGGGCTTGGTGTCCTATCGTAGATACATGGATGATATTTTTTTCGTATGGAGAGGCGACCGATTAAGTTTAGATGCTTTTTGTAATCACTTGAATGGCAATACGAAGAACATCATTCTAACTTTTGAAGTTAGCAATGTAAGTTTAAACTTTCTGGATGTATCCGTATATATTGAAGGGGGATGTATACACACTAAAACATATATGAAACCAACAGATTCTGGTGCATACATAAATAGAACCAGCTGTCACCATAAGAACTGGCTGGATGCAATACTGGCAGGTCAACTGACCAGACTAAAGAGAAATTGTTCAGAACCACAAGTGTTTCTCTCCCAGGCAGAGAATATGAACAATATATACAGGGCATGTGGGTATGAGGAGGCAAGCATTAGTAAAGCCTTAAACAAAGTTAAAAATTTAGAACGAAAAGATCTTCTTAGGGACAACCCAGGAAAAACAGCAGAGGAAGCAGGAAGTAAATTCCAATGGGCCTTCATCACAGAGTTTTTGGATAAATATAGATCGATAGAGAGGATTTTACAAAAACATTGGGGGCTATTAAAAAAAAATCCCCTTTTTGGTGGGATGATTAGAAATAAACCTGTATGTATATACAGAAAGGCCCCTAATTTAAAATCTAAATTGGTCTCTAGCACCCTCCCACCATGTAAGGGACCGACTACTATCGTCTCTAAAGGTTTCTATAGATGTGGGGGGTGTCAGGGCTGTAGAAGTATAAAGAGCGAAGGAAACCATAAAATCAAAAATATCCATATTAATGGAAACGATTTTCAAATTAAAGATTTTATAACATGTCAAAGCAAGAATGTAATATATGCTATTAAATGTCACTGCAACAAATTTTATATCGGAAGAATATCAAGGCCACTTAAAACAAGGGTGTCGGAGCATCTACGTATATATAAAAAAGGGCCTGGAGACCCATGCACTTTCTTTACACTTTAGAGAAGAACATGGGTGTTCTCTAAATGGCTTAGCAGGTTTTTATGGACTCAGGACCATAAGACCCAGTCTAAGATCAAAGGATGTGGCCACTATTTTGGCCAAAACCGAGATGAACCTGATATATACCTTAAAAACTCTGGTGCCTATAGGTCTAAATAAAGATTTCGAGCTTAAGTGGTTTCTATGAAATATTGACATCTTGACTATTGTATGACTCCTTTGACACTCTAACTATTGTTTGTTTTTATGTAGAGTTAATTTCAATATGTCTTTTGTAGTGAAAAAGCTTTGGGACTCTTTTTGCTCTCTGTGGACCCTAATGAATATATATGCCCAAAAAGACAAGTCTCCTATCTGCAAACAACAACCATTTTCCAAGAATGAATTTATATATGAAGATTTTAACAACATGAATTTGCATATGCATTTTGATTTTGATGTTAATTTTGTACTTACATTTGATATAATTTGTATATTTTTTTAAATATATTTTTTAATATATTTTTTGTATATTTTACATGTGGGTAAAAATTTGTACCATGGAGATCATTAACTGGTCATGTTTAAGGTCAGGTCGCCTTGCCCATACGTCATATTGTTAGGTTACCAAGACGACAATGCAAATCCCCGTGTTGTTTATAGGTCATTGTTCACTAGTTTCGCCCCCGATGTGTGGTGAGACAGGGAACCAACTTCCGCCCTTAGTTTCCTGGGATGAGGATAGCTTCAAGTGCCGCACCGCCATGTCTCCGGTTACGTATTTCCAGTCCCAGACAACGCGGACACCACGTGGGGTGATGCAGGAAATACACATTTGCCCTTAATTTTCGGAGACGTGGTCAGTATTTTATGCTGCGCCGCCAGGTCTCCGGAAATACACTTCCGGTTTCGGATGATGTAGACATCACGGGGGTCCCTGTGCAACCAATCCCTGGGGGGATGACATGCGAGGTTAGATGGGTGGGTGGATGTACGGAGGTTTTCCCACAACTGTTAATATTTGCTCTAATTTGTGCCCTATTCCAATAGGAGGGGGGTAGTATAAATTATCCACTAGGTCACTTTATCCATATGTCTTGACAAAGGCTCCAGGTTGAGCCGAAACGCGCGTTGACTTAAAGGATTTCTGTGACTGCATTTTTATACATTCAGCCTGCTGAGGTATGTGGATGAGAATTTGAACTGTATTTTCCACATGGCTGAAAGAATTTTTTGATTTTTTTCATGTATTTTTAACATAGATGTTTTAAAACATTTTTTTTACAAAACAGTCTTGCTGCTGGAGAAATAGACTGATGTGTGCTTGTTTTGTTTTATATGTGTTTGGATGCTGTTGCTCCTTCTTTAAATAAACATATCCTTTTTTGGATTTTTTCCATCCCTGATGTTGAGATATATATTTTTTATGGAAACTATATTATAACCTAAAGACAGAAAGAGTGAATATACCAATATCAGGAAAAGAAACCTTGATGTGAGGATTCTGCCTAGTGTTAGAGTGAGTTGGAGTACGCCATTGTTGCATGTAAAGATACCTTTTGAGGCTTTTCATCTTTATTTCTATAAGTGAGTTATGGTACGCAGACTATACAACTGAGGAATCACGTTTTCGGGTGATTGGCAAGTTAAAAGATACCTTTTGAGGATTCAGTAGTCACTCTTTTCTGTGAGTGGGGTACACACCGTTTGTGTGGAGGGGTGTTTTACACACTTTGTTCCACACATCCTGTTTTCCACTTTTTATATTTTTCACACAAGAGTACTGATGACTGATACAGTGGTTTCTCCTTCTTTTTATATGTCACATCGTTTATAACAAGGAGAAGATATATGTGAACCTCCAGACTACAACACAAGAGACCAACGATTATAAAAGGAACGTATTAAATGTATTAACTGCATGCCATAATTAGACATTTCATTTTTTTGATGTGAAGCGCCCTACTGTATACCTACTTCTCTTTTTTGTTTGTTTACACTGGTACTCCAGCGTTTGCACGACCACACCCCGTCACCGCCCACAAATGGCACTTCTTGTCAATCAAAGTTAGAGGGGTCTGTGTGCATGCTGCATCTGCATACCCTTTTCTGATTGCACTGATTGGTTCATGCACGTGCAGTATGATGCATGCACAGTGCGAAACCATCTGCCGAGCGCATGCTCACATTTGCGTTCCTTGCTGTATCAGGCCCTTAATCTGATGAAAGTGTTTTTTTTCCACAACAAAATGCATCAGGCAGGTTACTTGGGGACTACCACTGCACCAACATTTTTCAAAAGCTTGGGTTAAACATAAGTAACATATTTTTTTGTGATAATAACCCAATAACCCAATAGGATCTATATATCTGTAAAATGGCACATATGTGTTTAATTTGTATGAATTTGCCATACATACTGTATAACACATACCCAAGTCTCTATACATCACAACACAGTTCTCGTCATTATTGGAAAAGTTGGGTTCATGATTTGCCCAGGCAACAAAGTCCACAGGAGAATTGTCCATCCACCTAATGGGAAACAGATATTATGGTTCTTACACAATCTATAGGTTTTCACATATATGTCAACTGTACATACAAAGGTATAGTTTGTGACACAGAGCAACATGGTAATGAAGAAGATGGCACAGCTGCGACCACTGGGTTCCTACAGTAAAGTCAATTAGAGCAGAGGAGTGGAATTTGTATCCCAATGGTGCACTGGTGACTGCAGAGTAGGGTTGGCCATCGGAATCCAATGGTTTATAACCACTGATGCTGGTAACAGTAAACTGTATCAATACAATGCCACCCTTCCGATGGCTATCCCTGCTGCACAGGTACCAGAATGTGTCACAGGCTATCCATATCTAAGAAAGGGTCTAATGTAGAGATGGATGGAATTGCAGAGCTGCACAGCAGTGGCTATGCAGTTCCGTCCATCTAGAAGGTGTCTGTAGGAAATAGACACCTCCTTGCTACATCCGCGACCCCAGTACTGTGAACGGGTTCGCAGCCTGGGATCACCATCATGACCATCGGTTGTCCCTTTGGCCAGGCTGCAGTAGCTGAATCTTACCGCAGCCCAACCAGGTCCTGACAGCTGGCAAGGCCAGGAAATCTGCATCCACTGAAGCAGACCCTGGCCTCTTCCCTCCTGAAAAATGGGCGTGACACCCCTCCTTTTTCAGGAACACTGCCCAGGAATGCCCCCCACTCCACTTTCCAAATGCTGTGTTTGGGAGGCACAGTGAACAGACTCGCAGATGGAGGGCCGCACATGCGCAGTACACATCCTGCACATGCACAGTCCTCTAGCAATCGGAGATGTGTGCTAACCATCGGGTCAGCGAACATCTCTGAATCAGGCCCATAGTGTATAACTAACTTTTTACCTGATGTTTCTCCTCAGCAGGTTGTGATGGGCCATGTTCAGAGTCACAGGCAATGCCGATGGTCACATAGTTGAGCATTTTATTTTCTACTCTGCATGTGCAAATATCCTAAAAACTCCTACAGCGTATGCATTAATTAGGCGCTGTTGCGATTGAGTCATGTGGTTTTAGAAATGTGTTGGGTAAGTGCTGGATGGTTCTAGGCGATTACTTGGAGGTGGCTACACAGATGGATAATCTGCACCTGCCATAGGGCTGATGCAAGTTTTGATACTTGGGGGTAGATTTATCAAAGTTCAATTTTGCATGTCTGGTGATTTTGAATTCGATTTTAATCAGAGATTTACTAAAGTCAAAATCGTATGTGAAATTGAATATAAAACCAAATCCCTTTCGAAATCGAATATCATCTAAACATCTGCATTTTTACATAGACCAACGTAGGATCCCCTGATTTACTATTATTTGAATTGAAATTGAACACAACATCCCCAAATTAATAGACCTGCTTCATGCTGGCGATTTTACCATGGTTCACTTGTAAAATCGAGCACAAAATCGAGCACAATATTCCAAAAATAATAGACCTGCTTCATGCCGCTTATTTTAGCATGGTTCTTGCGTGTTAAAATAAAGAAAAGAAAAAGACATGGAGCGCCCTCCCCCCCACCCCACCCCCAAAAAAAAGCATAACTAGCACCGGGCTGTGTGAGTCGGTCCTGGTTGTGAAAATACAGGGAAAAAAATGTAGGATCCCCCGTATTTTCAACTACCAGCACTAGGCTCTTACTAGCGGGGAGTAATGAGACAGCAGGGGGACACGCTTCACGGGGTCCCCCTGCTAAAGCAATCAGCACCCCACACTAGCCAGCCTAGGCTGGAGATTCCTGGGGAGGTGGGGACCCCCCTAATAAAACCCCCCCACCCTCTCCAGGTAACCCCTGGCCGGAGATAAAGCTTGAGGCTATCTCCCACACCCCTCCGCGGGGGGTGCGGGGTTGACAGGTGTATAATATATAATAAAACTAAGTATTAAGCATGGGGACTATAGACTCTATGAAACCTCCCCTAAATGCTCGTACGTGGACAACCACAAGTACCAGCCTGCAGGGCATTAAGGGGCTACTGGAACATATGTTCCCCCCTGTAAAGGAAATACTAAAACAAAGACAGCACACACACACACCGTTGAAAGAGAAATTTTATTACACACAGTTGTTAGTTAAACAGCCCTTCTAGTCGTACCAAACCATGGCGTGACTCGGTAGTGCAGAGAGTCTTTTCATGCAACTTTTTACCTTCAAATGCATTGCAAATAGGACATATGAGCAGCTTCTGCTGATTAAAATGATATGCGGTGTGCCTACATTCTGTGTGCGACTGCGGCTGTATATGCATGCAAAACGCTATGTTACAGTGTCAAAGTCGCTGTGTATTTCGCATGCAGGTACATCCGCAGTCGCAAACAGATTATATTCTGCGTGCGCCTGCAGCTGAATCTACATGTGAAACGCTACGTTACAGTCGCTGACACTGTAACATAGCATTCGCATGCAGGTACATCCGCAGTCGCACACAGAATACAGGCATGCCACATATGATTTTAATCAGCAGAAGCTGCTTGTGCGTCCTATTTTCATAATATTGTGATAAGGTGCATTTTTAGGGAAAAAAAGTTACATGAAAAGGTGCTCAGCACTACCGAGTCGCATGGCGCTCATGCGTTATGTTTAACACGACTTGTAGAACACTAAGGTAAGATGTATGTAGACACATCTGTACACTCATCTTATCCCTGGTGTTTGGTCCTCCTGTCCAGTAGAATCCCACTGTTTGGAAAAAATAAATAAATAATTACCTTATCCTTGGCGCAGGTTGGTCCTCTTCTCCAGTAGCATCATGAGCATTTAAAAAAACAAAGTGGCATCCTGAGCCATAACAGACACAGAAGAGCTTTATGTGTGTACACATACAGCTGTTCTCCGCAAGTGACACGACAAACGAGGTTTCCTGGAGTTGTACGGCCACCAGCCGATCAGCGGCTGCTACTATAGTAACTTGTCGCTGATTGGCTGTGAGTAGTCAGGCTGTCAATCAACAGCCAGGCCACTGATTGGCTAACAGACACAAGAACCATGCTAAAATAAGCAACATGAAGCAAGTCTATTATTTTGCAGATGTTTCAATTTTGTGTTTGATTTTACAGGTGATTTTATGTTCAACTCTGAAACTGACATCCAAAACCGAAAAAGAAATCACTAGTCAAAATCAAACAATATCGAATTCGATTTTGAAATAGAACTCAAAATTTAACTTTTATAAATGTGGGATTTTTACAGTGATATATACATTAGATTTGATTCCATTTCAGGTGAGTTAAATCGAGCATATAATCGAATACAAAATGATACTTTGTAATCATACCCCTTGGTTTTAATTTTCCAGACATCATTTTATTTTTAATTTTTTTATTATTTATGTATATTTTATAGTATTTAGTTCCACTACGCATGTGCATATCCTCGGTGAATCAGTCAGTTATTGCAGTATTGCTCAGCAGCCCTGACAATATTTTATTGCCGTATTTTGAAATATAGGCAAATACATTTTAATTAACTAATGCTCAGTGCTTTCACTATAAGCTATTTTCATACAGATTACGGACCCTATACAGTTATGGGTATATTTACTAAAGGATGATTTTAATAGATTTCAAATCTATGAAAATCAATCAAATTCGATCAACATCGATCTTGTGTTTCTGAAGCTAAATCACACATTTACATATGTGTCCCTCATACATCGAGCCTCAATACGCTACGCAGCGTGACTTGCCTGACATCAATGAGCCGCCAGATCCAGTGCAGCTCTGTAAGCGTTGAGTGTCTTTTTTTACCGAAATGCATCCAAGTCGCAATGAGATGCGACACTTGAATAGTCTCACAGGACCAGACGATCCAATAGGGGCTGTTTGACATCTGTACTAATTAACAATTTTTGATTTGTTTCTCTAAGTATTAGCAAATATACAATTTAGCCCCATAAACACAACATCGATGTTGATCAATTTTCAATGAATTTAATTCAATTAAAACCAACCTTTAGTAATTATACCCCCTAGTATGTGTTCCATGCTATATACTGTATGTGCCTTTGGGACTGTTTGGAAGGATAAGAAAGGGGAAGGAGTTTGTCTATACATATAAATAGGTTGAATTAAAGCAGGGCAACAGGTCATCCCAGTGCCCCAACACAGGATCGGTCCGACCCTGTAATAGCCGAGAATAGGTGCCCAGCGCTGGGGCTGTCGTGATTCTGTGTTCTGTATGCAGTGTCGGACTGGGCCATGAAGGGCCCACCGGTGAATGCAGCGGTAGGGGTCCATGCTTAAAGGGTGTGGCCAGCCAACACATATTGTTTGGCTAACCAATGGGCAAATCTTGGTGTAGTTTCTATAGAAGAGAACCAATCCCCCATGCCGATCAGTGTTCCTGGTAACTGGTATCTAATAGAGTAACAATCTATAATTTGAGGTCTGGAACCTGACACCTAGAGAAGTGGGTGGGCCCACAGACAATGGGGCCCACCGGGGATTTCCCCTGTACCCCTGTAGGCCAGTCCAACTCTGTCTGTATGCACAGTGCGTGTATACAGAGCAACTTCACTAGGGAGCTGCTCTGCACTGTGTGCATTGTGACTGTGCCTGCAGAACACAGAATTGCTGGAAGGTTTCAAGTGAAGCCTGACATGCCATGGGAGATGAGTACATGGGGGGAGGGGGGTGGTATTGCTGTTTAGCAAATGGGGGATCCTGGCAGACGACAACCCGATCGTAAGGACACTGCAGAAAGGTGAGTATCAGCCGCAGGCGGGGGGGGCAGGGAAGACAGGTTTAGGTGCCCCGGACGTGTTAGCATTAGGCTGCGGGAGGGTGGAGGTTAGGGTTAGGCTCCGGGCATGGGGAGTTGGGTTCAGACACCACCTGGGGGGTTTAGGGTTAGGCACTAAGGGGGGAGGGTCAGGGTTAGGCACTACGGGGGGAGGGTGAAAGGAGGTTTAGGGGGTAAATATGACAGGGGAACAGTACTCACCATTTCCCTATCAGGATTTCAACCTTCGGGATACCGCTGTCAGTGTACTGATAGTCGGCATCCCGTCCGTCTGTATTTCATACCGATTCCCTGTGAGGCATATTGGAGGGAAGCACTGTGGAGCATAAAAAGGGGGGCACTGTGGGGTGTTAATGTTTTGGAGGAGGCCCCCAAAACTTAGTTGCTATGGGGCTGCTAAAAGCCTTAGGGGTCTAGTTACTAAGCAGTGTTAGGAGACAGGGTGAAAAGTGATAAGAAAGTGATAAGGTGCCAGCCAATCAGCTCCCAACTGCCATCTCATAGGCGGTGTTTGAAAAATTACAGTTGGGAGCTGATTGGCTGGCACCTTATTACTGTTCACTCTGTCTCCTAACTCTGCTTAGTAACTAGACCCCTGAATCTGGCTCTGCATTCAAACCTGTTTAAGAGTTTGTATATGTAGCTGTACATGAAGATAGATGGACATGACGGGGGGAATTCAATTATCAACAGAATCATGTCATTTGGACCTGTTTACATTAGGGATGTGCAGGCTTGGATAGGTTCAAATTTGCACGCCAAGTTCGGATTTTTCCCTCCAAAAATCGTGTCTCAAAAAGAGGCAAAACGTCATCTTTCATGGACAAACATCATCATTCCTGGTCAAAAGTCCATGAAAGATGATGTTTGTCCATGAAAGATGACGTTTTGCCTCTTTCTGAGACCCGATTTTTGGAGGGAAAAATCCGAACTCGGCGTGCAAATTTGAACCTATCCGAGCCTGCACATCCCTAGTTTACATGCAATCCAAAACCCAAGGGTCAGTTTTTAAATCCGAGTTCCAAATTTACAGCAGACACGAGCCGGGACTTGGTTGTACTTGGAACCCCAAAAGTGATCTGAGCTGGGACTCAGAACCCCAAAGTTCGGATGTGTTCGGTTTTTCAGGAAAACCAAATTGCACATTTCTAGTAAGAATGACCTAAGCCCCCTACGCATGTTTGCCAAAAATACAACACATAATAGCATGAGATAATGAACACTTAAACACGAGCTGCACCTACTTAAATTCTTTATCCAATCCTAATTTTAAGCCAATGAAAAATGCAAAAATGATCTTATTCTTTATAACCTAAAAGAGAGAAGGGGAAAATCAAGGTTAATAGCTATTCACAGGATATTGTATTGCAGAGCACAGATATTTATGGAAATCAGAATTATATTACATTAAAACATTATAGTACAATTATTAGAATAATATATTCTGTTTTGCTTTAAATTGGGAGCAAAGCAGTAATAAAACAAGACTTGATAATAAACAGCCAAAGACAGGGGCTGCCTGGCAACTTTCAGCCTGGGCGGGGCAAACACAAGCAAGTGGCTCCAGCTTTTCTACCAGCACATTGTGAAGCATTCTGGAGCTTGGCCCTGATGGGGTAACGCCATCTCCGGATGGCATTACCCTACTGTATACTAGCCTATGTGCTACTATTATGCATATTCTTTCAGAGAGGGGTGCTCCGGATCACTATTTGTGGGCCCCTGGTGACATATGCGCTGACAGACAGCCGCACATGCACAGTGTGTGCCCAGGACCCAAACCAGAAAGCAGTATGATAGCATTACACTATCACACTGCTTCCAGCTCTTCCCCAGAGCAGGCTCTTATAGGAGATTGTCTCCTGCCAAGAGGATGTTAATAATTTGCATGAAAATACTAATTTACACATTGCTAATTTAGGTGTCAAATATTTATCACATCCGCATTAAAAATGCAGATTGTGATAAATATGTCCCTTAGGGCTATATTTATTATCATTATTTTTACTAAAATAAAGTGAATAATGGTGTTTTCACACCCTTTTCACATTATTTTAGTATCACCTAAAGTTACTAAAGGGTAACCCCTAATTATCACATATTCTTAGTAATCAGATCGCATTTCCCATAATTGTAATGGGAAATGCGATCTGCCTGAAAGTTACTAAAAATAAATTGTGAAAAAATACAGAGGGAAACCCTGTGATAATAACGCCACCTGGAGGTTGCGTTATCCAGGCTCTCCCTTGGTTACTGGACTGCTCTGCTCTAACAGGCAGAGCAGAGTCAGGAGCCGGCCCCAGTGATCAGCTGTGTGGTCTAAACAGACCACAAGCCGATCACTGCTAAAAAAAATTATATATATATATATATATATATATATATATAAAATGAAAACATATATATATATATAATGAAAAAAAAAAAAACTTACCTCAGTCCATGGACCAGTGATCGGGGCTCTGGTGATGTCCTCCCTCCAGTCAGCTGGTCTCCCAACCTGTCAGCAGACCTGGTCCCAGTGCAGGATGGGAGATCAGCTGACCAGAGCCATGGAGGACATCACTGGGGCCCCGATCACGTGAGGTAAGTGTAATCAATAGAGGTGAGGGGTCACGATCGAGGGGGCAGGGCTTAGCGATGGGGGCAGGGCTTAGCAGCAGCCGGTCGGCGCATGCGTGAGCACTTATCGTGGTATTTTTTGCAAAAATATCATGATAAGTGTGCGGAGGGGATTCGCAAGGACAAAGCTTTATCGCGAGCTCTGTCCCTGCAAGTGAGTTTTAGTAAATCCCTGTGATATTGGATGAATTTGCAATTCAGTCAGTAATATCACACTACAATCTGCATTCCAAATGCGGATTGTAGTAAATAGAGCCCTTAGTAACAGAAAATTGGGCTCATCTGCCATCCTTGGGTTCAGTTTTGTCGTTGAATGCAATTTGTCCTCCATCCATCCACGCCAATTATGATCACAGCCACCAACCATGCAGTAAGGGGACAGAGGCAAACATGCTGGGAGGGGGCATAAGCACATATGGGGAGGTGGCAGAGGTACATATGGGAAGGGGACGGAGGCGCAGATGGAAAGGGGGCAGTGGCATATATGGAAAGGGGGATGAAGCTCACATTTTTCAGGCATTGAGAGAAACTGCTGGGGAAAGATAGTGGTGGAGACTGCAAGGAATAAGAGTATAGTGAGAAAGACTAGGAAAAAGGAAATAGTGATTGAGACTACAATGCAAGGGTTAAGGGGACTGTGGGAGAGACTGCATGGTAAAGGGGCAATGGGAGAGATTGCAGGAAAAAGAGGACTGTGGGAGAAGCTGCAGGGGAAAGGAAACCATGGGAGAGACTGCAGGGGAAAGGGAACCATGGGAGAGACTGCAGGGGAAAGGGAACCAAGGCAGAGACTACAGGGGAAAGGGAACCAAGGCAGAGACTGCAAGGGAAAGGGGACTGTGGTAGGGACTGCAGGGGATATTGGGGCCATGGGAGAGACTGCAGGGACAGAGAGCCATGGGAGAGACTGCAGGGGAAAGGGAACCATGGGAGAGACTGCAGGGGAAAGGGAACCATGGGAGAGACTGCAGGGGAAAGGGAACCATGGGAGAGACTGCAGGGGAAAGGGAACCATGGGAGAGACTGCAGGGGAAAGGGAACCATGGGAGAGACTTCAGGGGAAAGGAGACAGTGGGAGAGACTTCAGGGAAGAATGGGACAGTGGGAGAGACTGCAGGAGAGGTGGGGACAGTGGAAGAGACTGCACAAGAGAAGGGGGCCTGTGGGAGAGACTGCAGGGTAGAAGAGGCCAGTGGGAAAGACTGCAGGGGAGAAGAGGCCAGTGGGAATGACTGCAGGGGAGAAAGAGACAGTGGGAGAAACTGCAGAGGTGAAAGGGAGAGATTGCAGGGGAGAGTATTTCCACGGCTACAGTAGTGCCAGCCTTCTTTAGTGCAGTGCCAACTGTAGCAGGGAAGAAGGAGGAGAAGAGAGAAAGTGAAGAGAGCTGGGGCAGGACTATTGCAGTACCAAGGAAGTAAAGCTGATCTGGTTGGGGGTCCTGAGGGGGTAACCTGTGTGTGAAAGGAGATTCCCAGCAGCACATTTTTCATCAACATTAAAGCCACTTGTACCCCCTGCTGGTTGCCGGCCCATTCTCATGCTAGTTGCACTGCCACAACCTGACATTGGCAGCCGGTAGGCAGGCAGGGGATCCTTCTGGCTATCACTAGTATATGCACAGATACAGCTCTAGTGCTGCATAATTATACCAGTCTGGGGGGCAGGTGGCACCATGTCTCCTGGCCCAGCTCATCCCTGGATATAGAGTTATAAGGGCCCTGCTCACAAGCTTACAGTCTATAGGTATATAGGAAATTATTACATGAGGGTAAGTGGTACATATTTGTCCAGCCAGACTACAGAGGCTGAGCCTATGATCTTGTCACACAGTAATGTTGGCCTGGAGTCAGAGGTTTGTGCGAGTGTAGAATGAGAACAGATGTAAGTTTTGTGTAAACTGTGTAGATGGGAGTAATAGGGTACAATAGCTTGTTTGGAATGGTCTTAGTAGAAATTCACATATAATCTGCACTGTATTGCTTTGTGGTGCTGCGAGGTCAATCTGTGCAAGCTCTATTAATGAGACTCTAAATCACGTATTTATACTTAGCAAAAATCATGTATAAATGTCCGATCTGATGAAGCAGGCTGCGACCTGCGAAAAGTGTGATTTATTTATATTGTTGGAAACTCTAACCGCTTTTATTAAACACTCCAGAATCTGAAAAATAAATGAGAAATGTGTTGGATAATTTATATCCATAACCACTGTTATGGTAGTTCTGGTAGAAAGCTTTATATGATTGTCATTAGGAGTACAAGATTTATGCCAATTATGTTCTACTTTGAAAGTTTTTGTAGATAATGTGTTGCTTTAGAATGTCACTGCTGTCATCAAAGCAGAGTTTGAAGAGTAGCTGGAGCCACCTCATCAAGGTCTGTTTCTAGGATTTGGATAAGATGTGGTACAGCAAAATCAGGAGAAGTGACTGTAGAAAAACTGAGACTGTGGTGTGAGAAGTTGTCGCAGAGAGACGGAAAGTTGGATGGAAAATGAAGAGCATTAATATTTAGGTACAGTATGAGGAGGGTTGGTAGAGTGCAATCGCAGAGAGCAGCAGTGGCTCCTGCCTTTTCCTGGCCCATGCAGCAACCAGGCTGGCTCTGTCCTGTTCTCTTTTCGGCTCATGCCAGGTGCATTGCACATTCACAATGCACCTGGCAGGGCCCGCGACTTGCACATGACCATAAACACCAACTTCTACGGACTGCATTGGCTGCAGCCCCTAGAAGCCGGATAGGGCTCATGGAAAGGCAGACAAGCGACTTACAGTTCTCTCTCTGCTAATCGTGGCCCGGCCTGGCAGTCTCGGGGGAGAAAACACATCCCCTGGGATTGCCTGTCTGGCTGTGATTAACAGATAGCGCCTCTAATAGGTAGCCAGTGCCAGTAAATTCTCAAGGGGGAGGGGGGATGCAGCCCCTATGTAAAATCCTCCACTGGAAGAGAGTTATACACAGTTATATTATTATTTGATCCAAAAATTGTGTGTGGTATATTATGTCGACAATGAAAGTATAGGTGATCCTAATAGAGACACCATAATGTTGACAGGTACATTATGTAGACAATTAATATTTAGACAGTCAATGTCAACAATTAAAATATAGAAAGGATAAAATGTTGAGATGAGCCGTCTGCATCATATTGGCTATCCGGCTCTCACATATTTTGGATAGCCAATAAGATAAAGCTGAACTAATTGGAACTTGCGCTAATTTAGTGAAAAGAACCGATTAAAAACCCAACCACTCCTCTCTAGAAAAAAGTGTAGTTACAAGGTGCACTGATCTAAACAGAATGTTAAACTATAACTTTCATTAATAAATATTTTAAATTCTTAAATACCCTCAAACATATAATGGCAACATTTTAAATAATATAAACGAGAGAACATAAATTATGTACACTTCTTTATTTTATTTAATATTTCTCCATTTTATGGGTTTTATGTGAGGGAATTTAACAATTTTAAATATTTATTAATGAAAGTTATATTTTAATATATATTGTTTTGATCAGTGCACCTTCTAACTACCCTTTTTCTGTCCTCTGGACTATGTCATTTTGGTAGTAGGTAGAACCTCTTCACAATATAATAATCTATATCTATACCAGTATAATAAGAACGCTGTGTCTGTTCCAAGTTGGCGCAAAAACTACTGAACCGATTTTCATGAAAACTGCATCATTGTGAAGTTTTAGCTCCTAAAATTAACCTGCACTTTGTTTCATCTGGATTCGTCAAGTTAAAGCTGAGCAAGGCTGGTAAGGGGGGGGAGAGGTGCTTTGGGCCCGCGTTCACTTGCATAGATAGGCTACATAGCAATCTGTACACAGGGCACATAGTCACATTTGTGTGAGTGGTGGGTGAAGGCGCTGCCACCAGTCTGTATAGTGATATTGGTCATGTGGGCCACTCCCGTGACAGAGCCCCTATGCAGAGCAATACATCCAGAACACCTCAAATAAAAATAAATGTTGGCAGAATAGATTTTATCATGGTTGAAGCCGAGGGCAATAGCTACTTTAATATACAGTAAGACTGAAGAGAGTGGCAAAATAACCTGTGCGGTTGTGCTCTCTCTGTGTTACATGTGGTCAAAGTGTCGACAGTCAAAATATAGACATGGTCAAAAAGTCAACAGTCAAATTAGACATGCCTTTATTATGACTGTTAACATTTTGGCTAAGCCTACATTGTCACTGTTGACTTAATGACCATGTCGACCTCATGCCCATAGAGTACAGTTTCTACTTAGCAAAGGAGATGTGATGCTTAAATTACCAGTAGAATTACAGCTTTGATGAAGTCTCTACTAGGTAGCAAAAACCTGTAAGTAATGTAATAGGTATCTCACCAGTTGAAACTTTAATGGTGAGTAAGCTGAGTTCCCTCCACAGTGTAGTCACAGAGCTCACAGCACCGCTGAATGAGCCAGGCTGCAACACTCTGCTCAGCAGCTGTGTATAAATGTGCAGCGTATCTGTCAATATCCCGGCTCAGCTCCAGCTGCAATGGACTGTTTGGCCAATGTCTAGCAAGAAGGTAGTCAGTATCCAAATAATTGCAGGTACCCACTAACGCATTTCACTCCAATTATCGAAGCTTTATCAAATAGGCTCTTTGATAAAGTGTCCATAATTGAAGCGAAATGCGTCAGTAGATACCTGCAATTCTTTGGATACTGACTACCTTTTTTTGAAGTTTCTGTGAGCTCCCACAGACTCACTAGGTGGATGCTGCTGTAAGTGATTTACACGGATATTAGCATCTTGCTTGGTTTCTTTTTACTGACATTTTTATCATGTCGACATTATGACTATTTGACATTTTGGTGTTAACCTCATCATTGTATAGATTTTAATTACCAACATTTTGACTATATCCCCTTGATAAATATAATATACAGAACTTACATATTTCCAGAGAAATGTCCTTTCAGATGGACTATGGATGGTGGTCAGGTCCCCGAAATTCCTTTTACAAAATTCTCGTGCTTTATCCATTGTCATTTTCTCCTTGCTGACATAGTACTGAGTATCACCACGAATTATCCAACCATCACTTGTGAGTTCAAATTCTATTATGTGCAGGGGCAAAAAAAAAAGTTAAATTGTAACATATCCATGTGAAAAGTAGAGATATAGTTCTCATTTAGGGGCCTATTCATCATCACGTAACTACTATAATTTCCCATATTATCATGATAAACTGTCATTTCTAAGTAATGGAGCCATTTATTAACTATGTAACACAGAAGATATCACAGATATCTCCTGGTTACAATTTTCCCCCGATAGTTTCCACAGTCCTCATACTTTAGTATGGGGACGTAGAAATGTTACCATTCATCAAGTTCGGAACAACAATTTGTGTTCGGCCGAATGTCATCAAAAGCACAGCAGCTTGTGCAGGAAAGGGATCTTTTCAGACCCCTCCTCGCTGTTCCCCCACTATTTTACACAGTTTCTCCATTCATTCCCCTTTACCTCCTTCTCTCCACTAATATATATACAAGCGGCTATTGAAGGAAAGAACTCTGACCAGCCGGTGGCACGTCACTTCCGAGATTTTCAATACAATCTTGCTTCTATCCAATATAAAATTATAGACTGGATTCCACCCAATCCAAGGGGAGGCAATCGTGGACGTGTGCTATTGGAAGCAGAAGCTAAATGGATACGTATCTAACAAACTGTTCAGCCGCTGGGCCTGAATTAAATTCTACCTCTTAACTGCTTCTTGTAATTTTTGTCGTTGGACATTTTTGCCTCCATATTTCCTTTTTGCATCTTTTTTTGTTTGTGAATTAGTAATATTTTTTTCATAGCTGTCACCTAGTTGGTTTATAACATCAGTACTGCTATTACGCCCATATATGGTATATAGTATGATTACAGCAAGCTGGATAACCTGTGTATTACACCTCCAGGTTAGTTCACAACACTTGCAACTGGGCATTGTTATTGTATAGCCCCATTCTTTGCTTATTTACATATTTTATTTTTCATTATTCTATTGAACAGGTGACATTTTTCTTATTACTCCAGTTAGTTTTCATGGTCAGTACCATATATTTTGGAGTGTCCAGCACCCAGATCCATTTTACATGGTTTTACTTGATTGTGCATATTTAACATTTATCCATATCGCATACAATGTGGTTGATGTGTGTGCACCTCTACTGAGTAGCCACTGTTATGTTCTATAAGTTTATCTGTTGCTGCTGCTCTTTATGTATGATTATGCCTCCATTTTTTATATACTTTTTTGTCACCATGGTAATGGTATGCTCAGCCCTAACCACACCTCCCTCCTGGATCCTGGGTCTCGTCGCTTACTGATGATGTCACCAGAACTATAGTGTGTGTGGCAAGGATGGGAACTTGACTCTCACTGGGTGGATACACAGGTATTTATGTCTCTTATGTTCATTGTATTGCATGTCTTGATAAAAATACCAACGCTCTGAAATGTTGACTATACATCCTGGCTGTGCCTGTTATTTATTAGAATTCCAAACCGCAAAAAGATCAGAACCACGACCCGGATTTCCTCAGGAGATTAGAACCGCAACTAGAATTTACCCGGATTCCCGAAAACCGGGTGGATTTGGATTCTGGAGAACTGAACCGCACATCTCAAATATATATATTATATATATATATATTAGGGGTGAGCGGATTTGGTTCTACTCGGTTTCGCTCGGTTTTAAAAACCGAATCTTATTGGCTATCCAAAACTCATGACAGCTGATAGCCAATAAGATTCGGTTTTTAAATCCGAACGGAACCGAGTAGAACCGAACCCGCTCACCCCTAATATATATATATATATATATATATATATATGCACACACAGCAGTAATTTACTTAATTTAAAATAAATGTTAAAAGCAGTAACAAATGTCAATATTTTTGCAACCGCAGATGTTACACTGATACTGCTATGGCTTCAGTGTCGGCTGATGGCTTTAGTGCTGCATGATGGCCTCAGTGGCGGCTGCTGTGGAATACAGAAAAATAGCAGGTAGCCGCAGAGTACCAGTTCTTACCATTGTAAGGGATCCCACGAAAAGTTAGGTGGTATGTAGGGAGGCAGAATTCTAAGCACACTCTGAAAAAAGGTTTGTAGTTGACACCTGACCCTTAAGAAAAGATAGGCAAAAGCCTTGATTCAGACCATCCTGAAGAAAAAATAAAAGGGTCGGTAATCTAAAGATAGCCACTGAGATACTACAATACTCACACCATGAAATGTAAAGTCTCCAAATATTATGGCAAATTCTGGAAGTGATGAGCCTGAATCATGGTCTGGATAACCCTCCTGGAGAAACCACAAGCCTTCAAGATCTGTGTCTCGAGAAGCATGCCATCAAAGCCAGCTGAGACAAATCTAAGTATAGACAGGGGTATATGACGCAGCAGGTCTTGTTGGAGAAGTCAGTAAGGAACCTCAGCCAGCATGCTCTAAAACAGGACATACCACTGCCAATGAGACCAATCTGGAGCTAAGAATTACTAGCAAGAACCACTTCCTCCTAGTGCTGAAGCTGCTTCCACTAGTCATGACATAGACAATGATTTGCCATCAATGTCATCTGCCAAGTCCAATGCCCAATGTCATAGTAGAGGGCATGTAAAATCCAAACAAACAAAGTTCTGTAAAATTACCCCCAAAAATTAATTTAAATCATCTGAAGAGAAACGTAAACTAGCAAGTATGCTGTTTACGACACGGAATGGCAAGGAACGGCTAAGGTCCTGGCCTATGTTCATGACTAGTGGTTCAGCTTCACATGTCAATGGAAGTCCTCCTTCTCCCGCTAGAAAAATGAAAAGATTTAAGCTGGCAAAAGCACAGCAAAGTATTGTGCGTTCTAAGAAGACATCACAAATCCCCAAGGAGAGTCCAAGTGTGGCAACGGTTGTGATGCCTGACCTTCCCAGCACTGGACGGAAAGAGGTGGCTCCTTCCACCATTTTCACGCCCTCTGCAAGAGCTGGAAGGAGCACCCACAGTCCAGTTGCTGATATTCAAATTGAAAATATCACAATTGAAGTACAACAGGATGAGGATATTGGTGTAGCTGGCGCTGAGGAGGAAGTTGATGAGGAGGATTCTGAAGGTGATGTGGTTTGTTTAAATCAGGCACTAATGGAAAGAGTTGTTGTCCGTGGGATGAAAAAGCCCATCATGGTCATGCCTGGGCAGAAGACCAAAAATTCCACCTCTTTGGTCTAGAAATATTTATATCCAAATCCGGACAACAACTGTCTTGCCATATGTAGCATATGTAAAGGTTTAATAAGTAGGGGTAAGGATGTTAACCACCTAGGAACATACTCCCTTATACGTCACCTGCAGCACGTTCATAAAAAGTTACTGTCAAGTTCAGAAACTGTGGCTAAGACCGTAAGCAGTCCAGGGACACCTAAATCCCTTTGTCCTGTTGTATCCAAGCGCCTGCAAACCACACCGTCAACTACCTCCTCGACAATTTCCTCCTCAGTCAGGATCGGAAGTAGTCCTGCAGGCCATGTCACTGGCATGACTGACTCCTCTCCTATCCGGGATTCCTCCGGAGGATCTTGCATTGCTACACCTACTGCTGCCGCTGCTGCTGGGAGTAATTCATCATCCCAGAGAGGAAGTTGGAACAAAACTACTTCTTTTACTAAGCAATTGACCCTCCAACAGTCCTTAGCAAGGAGGATGAAGTACGACAGCAGTCATCCTGTTGCAAAGCGGTTAACTGAGGCCTTGACTGTTATGTTGGTGTTAGACGTGTGTCCGGTATATGCCATTAGTGCAGTGGGATTTAGACAATTGATGAAGGTAGTGTGTCCCCGGTACCAAATCCCGTCTAGATTCCACTTCACTAGGCAGGCGATACCGAGAATGTATAGAGACTTCAGAAAAAGTGTCCTCAGTGTCCTAAAAAATGCGGTTGTACCCAATTTCCACTTAACCACGTACATGTGGACAAGTCGAGCAGGGCAGACTAAGGACTATATGACTGTGACAGCCCACTGGGTAGATGTATCACCTTACGCAGCAACAACAGCAGCATCAACAGTAGCAGCATCTCAGAAATGCCAGCACGTTCCAAGGCAGGCTACGCTGTGTATCACCGGTTTCAGTAAAAGGCACACTGTCAACAACCTCTTAGAGAAACTGAGGGAAATCATCGCCCAATGGCTTACCCCACTTAAACTCTCCTGTGGATTTGTGATATCTGACAATGCCACCAATATTGTGCAGGCATTACATCTGGGTATATTCCAGAACGTCCCATGTTTTGCTCACACAATAAATTTGGTGGTGCAGAATTTTTTAAAAAATGACAGGGGCATGCATGAGACACTTTGGGTGGCTCGAAAAATTTCAGGCCACTTTCGCCATTCAACGACCGCATGCCGAAGACTGGAGTGCCAGCAAACACTCTTGAATCTGCCCTGCCATCACCTGAAGCAAGAGGTTGTAACGTGGTGGAACTCAACCCTCTATATGCTTCAGAGGATGGAGGAGCAGCAAAAGGCCATTCAAGCCTATACATCCACCTATGACATAGGCAAAGGAAGGGGTATGCACCTGACTCAAGCGCAGTGGAGAATGATTTCCGTGTTGTGCTAGGTTCTCCAGCCCTTCGAACTTGCCACACGTGAGGTCAGTTCAGACACTGCCAGCTTGAGTCAGGTCATTCCCGTCATCAGGCTTTTGCTGAAGCAGCTGGAGAAAGTGAAGAAGAAGCTAAGACAGAGCAATTCCGCTCGGTATGTGGGACTTGTAGATGAAGCCCTTCATTCGCTTTCCCAGGATTCAAGGGTGGTCAATCTGTTGCAATCAGACCACTACATTTTGGTCACCGTGCTCGATCCTCGGTTTAAAGCCTACATGGTGTCTCTCTTTCTGCCGGACCCAAGCCTGCAGATGTGCAAAGACCTGCTGGTGAAAACACTGTCAGCTGAAGCAGAACATGACATGGCAACAGCTCCTTCTTCATTTTCTCCTGCAACTGGGGCTGCCAGGAAACAACTTAGATAACCTAGCCAACCTGCTAGCGGTGATGCAGGGCAGGCAGGACCAAGTTTGGACATCTGGTATGGACTGAAGGACTTGCCAACAATTTCTGACATGTCTACTGTCACTGCATATGATGTTGTCACCATTGAAAGAATGGTGGAGGAACACATTGGTGACAGCATCCAAGCAGGCATGTCATACAGTCTGTACCTGTACTGGCAGTAAAAAGAGGCAATTTGGAGTCTCCTGTATAAACTGGCTCTATTTTACCTAAGTTGCCCCACCTCCATTGTGTACTCTGAAAGTTTTTAGTGCAGCTGGGAACCTTGTCAGCAAAAGGTGTAGGAGGTTGCTTCCACAAAATGTGGAGAAGATGATGTTCATCAAAATGAATTATCAATTCTTCCAGGAATATCAGCCTCCAGAAAGTACAGAGGGACCTGTGGTAGTGGATTCCAGCGGGGTGAATTAATAACCTGAATCTTTTTGAGGTTAATAATAGTGTAGGAACAAAAATAAAAACAAATTCTGTGATTTTAGCTGTTTTTGTGCTTTTTAAAAAAAAAATACAGATCCAAAATCAAACCACAAAACCTGGAAGGGTGGTTTTGGCAAAACCAATCCAGATCCAAAACCAAAACACAAAACATGAAAAGTGGCCGGTGCACACCCCTACTTGCAGCCTTCAACGTGCTCAGCAGGCTGCAGTGTCCATCCCGCTGAAGCTCTCCAAGTAAGGCTGGGGGAGGAGCCAGCCGCACTGCATGACTGGGAAGTAGTTCAGAATCACCCCCAAGGCTGAATCACCTGCAGTGGCTATGGTTGGACATCGGAAGCCCACCATCAAATGTTGGCTGAGCTTCCACCATTGAAACTTTCGATGCGCATCAAAAGAAATTGATAGAAAAAATATTCATATGATTTGTGCATGCACAAAAAACCTTGTTTGTATTGTACATGCACAAACCGCTGCAGCGTGGCTAGACAGGGAAGGGATTGGGGGTGGGGTCGGGGACGAGGCTAGGGTTGTGGTCAGGGGCAGGGCAAGGAGCAGTTGCTGTGCAGCCAGTTACTGTGTAGCCAGCTATTATGATTCGTAAGCAGATAGTTCCCCTTCTGTAGATGTATGTTGACATCATCTGCCAGTGGGCCTGATTAAGACCCGCTCGTGAGCGTTCGCAAGCGGGTCGATGTTGGGGCAGTGCGCATGCGCATGAGGGAGCCGGCTCCATCGTGCGCATGCACGAGACCCGCATAGCGACGGCAAGCCGTTGCTATGGGTCTCGCACCAAAGGGGGCGTGCTGTCGATGGTGAGTGACAGCACGCCCCCTTTGGTGGGCGTGCCAGGGACGTGGCTGGCCAGACGGAGGCATTCCCATGGGAACGCCTACCATCTGGGGCCGGCCCCACTGACATCACAAGTGATGTCAGTGGGAGTGCTTTTGGCTCTGATAGAGCCAAAAGCACTCCTGGGCTTGCGATGAACGAGACCCTACCACAAGGGTCTCGTCGCAAGCCCGATGGTCGCGATGGTCTTGACCATCGCGACTATCTTTTTGGCCGCTCGCTATAGCTGTGGGTGGTCACCCACAGCTATGCGAGCGGCCAGGAGGCTGCTCTAAAAAAGAGAGGGAGGGTACTGATTCAGAGCTCTGAATAAGGCCCAGTGTTCAATGTAATTCTCTACCATCCAAGTGGACATAGAGGGGGATTATATTCATGCCCACAGCATGGCAAGCGAAGCGAGCCCGCAAGGGGCCAACTTTGTTATTTTCTTGGAAAGTGTGGGCAGAAACCTCCACTGCCGCCCTCACTCACGTCACTTCCAGGTACAGCTACTGAAAGGCTCTTCCATTATGTTCCAGTCCCTATTCTGTAAAAAAATAAATATACCATCGAAACGCCATCAAATCATTACCATTTGATGGTGGCAAACATCAGAAAGCCGCCATCAAATGGTAAAAACACTACTATCAAATCAAAAACATCACTGGTTTCAAACCATCACAATTCGATGTCCATCCCTAGTGGTGGCTGACTAGTTACTAGCAGAGCATCAGTGTCACCCATTCAGGGAAGTACCCATCAGTTGGCGCCGTGCACCAGCCCAGAGCTACTCCCATAGTAGGTTTTATCTGCATACTGACTCAGGAGCTCCTATCAGGTGTGATTTTTCTTAGGTAGAGCCTGGACATTCAGGTAGACCTTCCCAGTAGGAGGTAAAAGCAAAACAGGCAGGAGATCTCTAACTAGCTTTGCCCAGCTCTGCTGGCACACTGAAACAGGGACTGAGTTGCTGGAAAATAGTAAAATAAGAATAACTCTAGCTAGCTATAAAAGGGCCTTCCTCCTAAGGCACTAAAAAAAACCCTGAATTTAGGTGAAGGTGGGAGGGGTTATATGGGCGGGGGGAGCTTTCTTTTAACAGTTTAGTGCCTATACTCCTGTGCCAGCTCTCTTACCCATAGTCAAGACTACAGTGTCCCCCTGGCAGGATGTATGAGAAACTATGCTCTTTTGAAGACTAAACGGTATACAGATTTAGGGGCCTATTCATCATCGAAGGCCATATGGCCTTCGATGATGAAGGATTGAACTCACTGTGAGGGATACTTTAGTATCCAACTCGCAGCGGGGGAAGCCAGACACCGGAGCAATTCATCATTGCTCCGGTGAGGGGACAAGTGCTCCAAAGCAGTTGTCCCCATGGAAAGTATCGCAGCTACTTCTGTAGCTGCATTATTTACCTGCTCCCCGTCATCCCGGCATCGCATGCGTGACCTTGGGTCACGCATGCGCAGAGCCGCCGGGAGGGAGTGAGGAGGCGGTGGAGGGATCCGCTCAGATCCCTCTTTGCATCCCCAGAACTCCTTCCCATAGGAGGAGAAGGAGCGTGGATTCGAGAACAAGCGCAGTCTGAAGATGGCACTTGTTCTCAGCAACAGACTCCGAAAAATTTCAGTTATCCGAGTTTGCTGAATACCGGGGGGTCCTATTGGACCCCTAATGATAAATGACCCGGTAACTAGCGTTTCTGCATGGTTACCGGGCCATTTTTTCGGTTGATGAATAGTTATAATCTATTCTACATAGAAACCAGTTTATGAATTCACATATTCAGGATATACATCATAGACGTGCATTTATCATGATACACAGGTTTAGTGATTAATCATTAAACCTGGCTCATGGCCCAACAGCACAGAGCTGGATCGCATCTTCAGACATCTTCCAACTCGGCATATGGGTGTAAAATTTAAAAACGCTATTTTTAAGTGCTTCATTCTAGGATGCTTATGTGACTAACTGGGCACCAGTCCCTCTGTGACCAACTGAGCTTACAATCTATTTTGGTCCAAGGTCGCATGAGATAAGAGTGGGATTTCAACTTATCTCTGCTGTAATATTTTTGTGTAGTTGGCTGCTGGATGAATTTCCATAGACTCTGGTCATGCAATAAATAAAAAGAAGACTACAGTGAAATCTACTTACCAGGCTGTGTTGGTTTTGTAGGCTCTGCATTTAATGCTGCACCTGAGAATAAAATATTAGCGTTAGCCAAATTACAGAAGAACCTGCGATTTCACGTCAAGTAACGACATGAAGGATGAGACAATGATTTTTAGAATCAAGGAGCTGTCAAAATCCATTTCCATCCACAACTAAATGTTTGGTCTTAATTATGATGTGTAATAAAATAAAATGTAACTTGGCAAAATGTGTTATCAGTGATATAGTAATTTTATTACAGTTGCTCAGTGATGCACTGCAAACATAATACCCGCATTTTCATTGATTCATCAGAATAATCCATCAATCATAACAGTGATTGCATTTGGCGGCAGTGACCACAAGATACCTGATTGTTTCTCCGGGACCTCATAACCACCAACATTGCCGATTTTTCCTCACACTCTATAGAGGAGCGCAGGAAATTCTGCGTTGTTGTCATACCATTATATCAGTAATGTGCTCAGCCGCACATCGGCAATAATTCAATACCCCCCGTTTCTGTAATTTTCGTGGACAGTTAAAGGCAGCGTTTCCCAACTTCAGTTCTCAGGGAGTCCTAAAGATGGCCATACATCTAAAGATTATTTTCTAATGATGTATGGGTGCAAATGACAATCAGCGATTCCCAAAACATGAAAAAGTTCATTCAGACAAGTTAGTTAAATAAGTTTGATTTAACAAACTTGTCTGAGTGACCATTTTTGTCATTTGCTCCCATACACATTTTTCTTCCAACCAGCCAACTTGTTGACTGGTTGGAATGATAATCTTTAGATATGTGGCCAGCTTTATAGTGCATGTTTTCCAGATCTCCTTGGCAGTACTCATCACTGGTTGTCACATTTTAAAAGATTCACAAGTGGAGCAAATTATTATAGTAATTTGTGAATTGTGGGCCCTTATTCAGCAATGCATGCAGTATGGTCGCCGATTCCAGGCCTTGCATGCCAGCCAGCCTGCGTAAGCTGGGTCTTAAGGGGTCTATCCACTAATAGACGGAGAAACGAGAGCATGGTTACGACATTGTAATGGTGCTGTCATTTCTCCGTCTGTGATGTGCCTACATTGAACGTTCACTCGTTTAGTGTAGGGACATACATCATCCCCGTACATGCTGAACCGGACGTCATCGTCAGGTTGACCAGTATGTACGGGCGACACAGTATGTGTTTCCTTCACTGATAAAAAGTCTTGAATAGGGATTAAGATAATTCTATTATGGTCAAAGTCTGAGTTCTAGTCATATTGGGTAGTGTCCTACATAGAGTGTAATAATAGACTTATGATTATGGGCCTGATTCAGCAATGAAAGCAGCTGCTTATTCACACGCATTCGGTCGATTGTTGCGTTCTGCGTATGCATCGCAGTGCGTGTGGAGAACTAACCACTGTGATCAGGACTGCGATCGCAGAGGCTATGCAGACCCATGGTAGAGTGATTGACAGGTAGTGGCGTTTGTGGGTGGTGACGAGGGGGTGGTCGGGCGAATGCAGGTGTGCCAGTGCTTTGGGATGGCGTTGCAGGGAAGTGCTTGAATTTTCCACTGCGACACCATATGCAGCCTGAGGCCTCATAGCGTGCGCTGAAGTAGGAAATTCCTGAGTGAGGTCTGACCTGCCTTATCTGTCCGTATGGGTCCGATGTTACCGATTGTTTTGCTATGTTGCTAAAGTATACTGATGTGAGTAAGGGGAAGTGGGCGTCCTTATGTCTGGCTGCAATCGCATTGTGAATTTATATATCGCAAACATTTACATGTCACCGCTGATATTAGCAACTGCGTTGCGTGCGTATAAGCAGAATAGCGATCCGTAGTGAATTAGGCCCTGTGTCCAGTGGTTACAGTATGTCTGTACAGTGTGAAGGAGAAATTATCATCATCATGTCTGGTGGTCAGGTTATGTTGGGGGAATTTAGTGTCCAATGTCTGTATACAGTACTATATAATGCAATAAAGTGTGTTTTAAGACATGAGAGGGCCCATGTAAAGGTTCAGGTCATCTCCCCATGCAAATATGACAGAACCGCAAAAGTTTACAATGACTGGAATGAGTAGTGTTCAATGTCTCTATAGAGAGTAATAGAATTGTATTATAATCACATCCAGTTCCACAGCCATGCTGGTGATGTACAGTAGTGTCCTATATCTGTATAGAGTGTACCAGCAATTGTATCATGAAAATGTCGGGTGGTCAGATCATGTTGGTGATGTAGTGTCCTATGTCTGTATAGAGTATACCAGCAATTGTATCACGATTATGTCGGGTGGTCAGGTTATGTTGGAAGGTTTAGTGTCCTATGTCTGAATAAAGTGTAATAGATTAGTATTATGATTATGTCAGGTGGTTAGGTCATGTTGGTGATGTAGTGTCCTATGTTTGTATAGAGTGTAATAGAATGGTATTATGGTTAGGTCGGGTGGTCAGGTAATGTTGGTAATGTAGTGTCCTATCTCTGTTGTCGAAGCTGGATTATTGGCTGAGACAAGATCTGTTTAAAATTGAATCGCAGTGACACCATCTTGCGACTGGCCGCAAGACGCCATTTTGCGAATGGCCGCCTTAGCGCCATTTTAGATAAACTCACTCTTTAGTACCTGTGGCGATATTACTATTAGCATCATGCGATTGCATCTGTGACCATCGCCATAAATTACGGTGATTCACCAAAAGCCCATTTCATGACTTTACGTAGTTTGGGTGCTCTGGATAAAGTGTATATTATTATAATTCCCCTAAAGGATATATTGCATTAGCTAAACAGAGTAAATGGTCACGTGACAATTAGCCTGTGTAGACAAGCTTCCTGGATATAACGTCTGCTCTCACTCCAGGTGGCCCTGCTCGAATACACACCTTACATTAGCAGGCTTCCTGAAATAAAACACCTTCAAAGCCAAGAGTGTTATCTTAGGTTTGGGTCTTGTAGCTGTACTAATTTGCATTTACACAAGAGCCTGGGAGAACAAAGGACTTTACTTTTGAGCCTGGGAAGGGTGGGGGCTGCTGAGAGAGGGGGGCGTGTGGAACTATAAGGCTCAGCATTCCACACTGCTAGGTGTTCACTTAGTTTAAGTGAGATTTAAGTGCACCATTTCTCATACACACATTAATACGCACAATTGTGCTGGTAACTAATCGCATATTAGCGAATGCATAAGATCCTATATGAAAACGCTGTTCATTAGCTTTATGCGCACGCATCTGCTCCAAGTTAACTAGCATCTTTATATCAAACCCCGCATACTCACACATTACATATCCACATACAAGGTTCCATAAGCTTTAAGGAATAAGATTTAAGTTGTTCATTTAGTATAAATGCTGTGAAATAAAGATTATTTGGTAACTAAGGTTTTATACATGCTAAGTAAGCCGTGTTTGGTTTTGTACTGATGCGTACTCTTTCAACAGAATTCCGGTATTATCGGTGTGGAGATCGCATCATGCATTCTCAACTTATGGACCGCAGAGACTTCAAGCAACAAAATGTATATTATATGAACAACTGTTAGGATGTTGCATGGGGCGGGAAACCAGAGACCCTCAGTTGTTAGAGGCTGGGTTGGGTCTATTTGAATCAGCCTGTTAAACGCACTGTAACAGATGCATCCCCCTTGGGAACCAATGGCATCAGCAACAAACTTCTCTATTGTTTTGTCTATTCCTGGGGAATATAAATATGTGTGCTCCAACACTGGGTCTTAGTCTTCTTGCTGAATGCTGACTGATGAGGGATTTCTTGCTGATGCCTAACATCTGGACCAGAGAGCGCTGCGTATGTATACTGTACTTGGGTCTGTATAATTCCTTTGCGCCAAATTGTGTATGGATCAATAGCATGTAACTGAATGTGCTTTTACTTGAATAATACTTTGTGCTTTGGAACCACATGTTCCAAGTCTGGAGTCTTTATTTACTGTATGACTGCGTACGCAAAATAGCGTCATCCTTAGAGGTTTATAGGTAGGATATTACAAGGTATAGGCAGGGGTATATAGAGGTTCTAATATAGATTCCTTACTGTATAGAGTGTAATAGAATGGTATTATGGTTAGGTTGGGTGGTCAGGTCATGTTGGGAGGTGTAGTGTCCTATGTCTGTATAAAGTGTAATAGATTAGCATTATGATTATGTACGGTGGTCAGGTCATGTTGGGGCTGGAGTGTTTTATTTTTGTATTGTGTGATAGAATTGTATTATGATTACAGTATGTCCAGTGGTCAGGTCATGTTGGTGGTGTAGTGTTCTATGTCTTTATAGAGTAATAGATTGCATCATGATTATGAGGGTAGGCGCTAGGGTGTATTATATATTTGTCCCCTCATATAGTAAACATTCACACATTTTTAAATCAGGACAAAATGGCTCCATTTGTAAAGTGTTTGACTACAAAGCTAGAGGTGACAGGTTCGAGTCCCAGGTATGACTGTATAAGAATGACAGGATTTTAAAATGTGTTACATTAAGAAAAATATGACTGCAACAGAGGTGATGGGGAAGGAAAGAAGAGACTCACAGAGCAGGAAACTACATAAAAAAAATGGCCGGCGGAGTTGTGAAGGCGCCTCTCCAGTTTGGCGCTTCCCTGCAATACTTACGACATTGCGCCGCCCCTGATGACTGTGCTCGGTGATCAGGTGATTTTGGGGGGTGTAGTGTTCTACTGTATATCTGTATAGAGTGTAATAGAATTGTATTATGATTATGTCGACCGCACTCACACCACCATGCAGAATGGGTCCTGCGTATGCCTCTGACTGACAGGCAGAGGCATATGGGACAATGCTTGCGATTTCACAGGACACAGATCGGACGATATATCATCTAGAGACGATGGGTTTTAAGGATAGCCATACTTGAGCACAAGTGTGTTAATTAGAGATGAGCGGTTCAGATTCTGTGGAATCCGAACCGCTCCGAACATAGCGGATCCGAGTCCACCCAAACCTCTTCGGGTGTTCCCCGCCTGACTCGGATCCCCGTTCGGGGCCGAACGGCGGCCGCCTGATGTTGGAGTCTTGCTAGAGTGTAGAAAAGAGAGGGGGATTTAACCCCCTATTGTTCCTCAGCACACTGAATTATACTAGCAACAATATATGAAACACTATATGGTAATAGAATTTCAGAGATATTAGTTGCATGCATTTGCAAATACATGGGATGTTGCTAGGCCTCATCAAGGTTTCTCTGTCACTAGCAGTCCCTACACTAAACGGTTCACGTCCGGGGCGCAGAGCACCCCAAGTGTAGAGTGTAGGGCAGACCGCTGTGATAGTGGTCTGCCCTACACAGAACAAACACACAGCCGCCAGCGGCAGCTGTGTGTTTGTTACAGCAGCCAATGAGAGTCACACAGACTCTCATTGGCTGCTGCATGGAGGGAGCTGGCTGGAGTTCACTAGGGAGCTCCGTCTTCCGGCTCCCTCCTCGTCGCGTGGCAGCAGAGCGGACGGCGGCTGGAGCGGGGATACAGGTAAGTTTTTTTTTGTGTGTGTGTGTGTGTGTATGGGGGCCTGCTAATGGAGGGGCCTGCTAATGGGGGGCCTACTACTGGGGGGGCCTACTACTAGGGGTGCATACTACTGGGGGCCTGCTAATGGGGGCCATACTACTGGGGGGGCATACTACTGGGGGCCTACTACTGGGGGGCCTACTTATGGGGGCATACTACTGGGGGGGCATACTACTGCGGGCCTGTTAATGGTAGGCATACTGCTTGGGGGCATACTACTGGGGGCCTGCTAATGGGGGGTATACTACTGGGGGGCATACTACTGGGGGATATACTACTGGGGGCCTGCTTATGGGGGCATACTACTGGGGGGCATACTACTGGGGGCCTGCTAATGGGGGCATACTACTGGGGAGGCATACTACTGGGGGCCTGCTAATGGGGGGCATACTACTGGGGGGTATACTACTATTGGGGGCACTGCATAGGGGGTCCTACTACTAAGGGGCTGCATAGGGGGTACCACTACTGGGGGCATTGTGTAAGGGACACCACTGCTGGGGGCATTGTGTAAGGGACACTATTGCTGTGGGCATTGTATAAGTGGCACTACTGCTGTGGGCATTGTATAAGGGGCATTACTACTGTGGGCTTTGTATAAGTGGCACTACTACTGTGGGCATTGTATAAGGGGCATTACTACTGTGGGCTTTGTGTATAAGGGTCACTACTGTGGGCATTGTGTACAAGGGTCACTACTGTGGGCATTGTGTAAAATGGTCACTACTGTGGGCATTGTGTAAAAGGGGCACTACCGTGGGCATTGTGTAAAAGGGGCACTGCTGTGTGTCATAACATAAATAAGAGACACTACTTTATGGTGTAATGTGAATATGGGGCACTATGTGCGGTGTAATGTGAATAAGATTGTGCACTGTGACTCCTAGGGCCGTAGCCCACTTTGTAAACAAGTACTGTGATTCTGCTGGCCGTACCCCACTGGGTGGGTGCACTACTTTTCATTTCTGCCACTGCGGTGTGGCAATGTCTCATAGATGTGCTTTATACTGTGGTGTCTGTGCCGCTGCGCCACTGCGCCGCTGCTTTGTCGCTTAGTAACCAGTCAGCTCACTGCAACCTTTGGCCAATAATGTTGAAAACAATATTATAAGCTGTGAGGTGTTCTAAATTGACTGGAAATTAATGTTATTGAGGTTAATAATACTCTAGGAAGAAAAAAAAGACCAATTTATGTGATTTTAGCTTTTTTTGTCAATTTTTGTAAAAAAATCCAAATCCAAATCCAAAGCCAGTCACCGCAGTTTGGCAAATCCAAATCCAAATCCAAAGCCGGACGATGAATTAGAACCAAATCCAAATCCGACAAAAATGGTCCGGCGCACATCCCTAGTGTTAATTAGTACTGCAATTATTTTGATTTAACCACCTGTGCTCAGGCATGGATATCACTAAAACATGGACTGTTAATGTGCCTTGAGGACCGAGGTTGGGAAACACTGGTCTAGTGTGTACCCGGCATAACTCTACTAGAATTCTAATAACAGACCTGTATGTTCCACTAAGAGAAATGGCTGTTGGCTGTAATAGTGCAGTATAACTCCAGGCACCAGAGACACAAATGTCTTAAAGTCACAATGGAATGATTGGTTGTGTTGTCATGGATAGTGATACAGGCCACAATAAGGCTGCCTCCACTACCTGTATGTAACATGTTCACTTTAAAGCGTCACTTCTGTTTTGTGTATTCTAATGAAGTGATAATATTGTGAAACAACCAGAACTGCCTTTTAGACCACTTACAATCTAGAATAGGACATCTCTGGACTCATAAGGTGGCACAAACTGTGACCTAAAATTATACAATATCATTTCTGCCATCTACGGCCCTGTTACCAGCATTCATTTATAATAATAGTGAAAGGCTGTGCATTTGCAATCCGTCTTTCAATGTTACTGTTATTAACTTAATGCCCTTTTCAACTTCTGTTATAGCGGCTGTAATTTTGCAGATCTGTATCTGCCCTCTGCCTTTTTCTATTTCATAATGAAATGTGTTGCGTTCTCACATTCTGTTACTGTGAGGGTACATGTGTATACTATGCAATGGTTACAGAAGAACTACTGTATGCAGAAGAACCTGCAGATGAAAATTAAAGAAACATTTTTTTTTTTTACCAATTATTATTTCTGCCTAAGCCGTCCATATAATATTTAGACATTATTTTTTTTAGAAAAGATCTGCTTTATTTATGTGAGAGGTGCAAAGATCTTTTTTTGTATAAAACCTAGGGGGCGATTCAGACCCGGACACAAAGCAGCGCACTTTCGCTGCCATCAGGGGCTGGATATGAAAATTTTGCGATCGCACGGCCAGGCATAAGGACGCCATCTATGTCTTAGAGAGCGACGGCAGAGTGAACGCGCACCGGTGTAAAGACGCCCACTTTTCTTTCTTAGCACACGTCATCTCCAGGAAGTGTATGATTAATCAGTAACATCGATAGCAATCGGAGCAGCACGCAGCCCTTGAGGTAGACCCTAGCCCGCCGCAAGCACTGCAATCACTGCGGGCTGAAATCTAACCAGGTGACATGTACAATGACGCTTCCATGCTAATTATGGACGCCCATTAAATGCCGTTTTGAAGCCCAGACACGCCTGCGTTCGCAGCACCACTCCCCTGTTCACAAGCACATTCCCCTGTTACCACCCACAAATGGCACTATCTGTCACTCAAAGTAGCGTCCAGTCTGTGTACTATGAGCGCACAATTCCTGAGCACAGTGAGTGACTCGCACATGCACAGATGGGCGACAATCATCCATAGCGTGGGTCCGCGGCTTAGCGAGCGGGTCTGAATCGGGCCACTAATTCTTAACTACAGTAGTTTAATACATCCTTATTTAAACTTGAGATGTGCGCCGGCCCTTGTGTTTGGGTTTTAGTTATAATATTTTGCCGGGTTTTGGTTTTGGCAAAACCACCCTCAGGTGTATTGGTTTTAAATCTGTATTTTGTTCAGAAATTGATAAAAAGTTAAAATCATGTAATTTGGGCATGTTTTTGTTCCTACAGTATTATTAGCCTCAATAACATTAGTTTCCAGTCATTTCCAGTCAATCTTGACCACCTCACAGCTCACAATATTGTTCTCCAACATTGTCCAAAGTTTGGTGGGCTAAACTAAGCAACAGAGCAGCGGCACAAATACACAGCAGTTTAAAAGACTATAGCATCTATGAAACAGAAGTGGCAGGCAGGATGGCAGGTTAATAAACTATACCACTCCATAGAAACCAAGAATGTTTTCATTAATCAAGAACTAGATCAGAGACCCAAGGGCAGTACAGGGAAATGGAGGTGGAGAAAGTATGTAGCAGAAGGCAGGTTAAGAAAGGAAGGATTGATTAGGTTAGTTAATTTGTTTGATTGCCGAAGAAAATGGATAAAATAGACAGAAACAAATAACAGAATAATGATATGCACTAAAGAAATGTATTTACAGCAGTCAACAGAAATGCTTGTTGACCATGAATAAGCAAAACAAAAGAAGTGACCACAAGACTGCAACTCACTGCACAGATATTAATGCGGTGCCACAGCACCTACTGACTGTTATTGTTGTTAAAAACAGTACCACTGCCTGGCCTGGTTGGAATGAAACACAACTTTTTTTAAAAATAGTTTTTTTTAACAATGCCTGGCCCTGAACAAAGTCACAGTTTTTTTTTTAACAAATTACCCCAAGATCAGTAGATCACTGCTCCTAAATGACAAAGAGTACACACACTGTGCTCCTAATGAAGTTGTTTTTTTTTATTACACACTTTTTTTTAGCTGCTACTAAACACTTTATCACTTCTTAAAGTTTTTTTAAATATGATTTACAACTAATGCTGGGTACACACTTAGGCCCTGATTCAGAGCCGGATGCTCTGACAGAGTGCTTGCTCTGAATCAGGGCCATCCTTCTTCATTTTTAGAGCGGCCTCCTGGCCGCTCGTATAGCTGTGGGTGACCACCCACAGCTATAGCGAGCGGCCAGGAAGGTGGTCGCGATGGTCACGACCATCGGGCTTGTGACGAGACCCTTGTGGTGGGGTCTCATTTCCGCAAGCCCTGGAGTGCTTTTGGCTCTATCAGAGCCGAAGGCACTCCCACTGACATCACTGTGATGTCAGTGGAGTCATCCCCAGATGGTAGGCATTCCCATGGGAATGCCTCCATCTGGGCAGCCATGCCCCCAGCACACCCACCAAAGGGGGCATGCTGTCACTCAACACCTTTGTAGCGAGACCTGGAGCGATGGCTTGCCCGTCACTATCCGGGTCTTGTGCATGCGCACGACGGATATTATCTTTCCAGGTCTTAATATGGTTGCTTCTGTAATGAAGGTACCTACTCTGATCTACCTCCTTAATATATGTACTAGTAATAATACAGTTGTCCCCTTCAACTGTCAATGTGATGTCTAGATAATTAATAGACTGTGCACTAATAGTATTGGTAAATTTCAACCCATAATTATTAGTATTAAAACTCTCCAAGAAAGATTGTAGTGCATTCTCATCACCATCCCAAATGAATAAAAGGTCATCTATATGCCTGCCATAGAGAACCAGGTTTGCCCCGAGCCCGCCACCCAACACGTGTTCCTCCTCAAACCTACCCATGTAGAGGTTAGCAAAGCTCAGGGCAAACCTGGTTCCCATGGCAGTACCCAGTGTCTGTAGATAAAACCGTGAATCAAACGTGAAATAATTATGTTTAAGAATAAAGTGAATAGACACCAAAACAAAATCACCCAGTGCATCGGAAATGTTGGCATCATTTCTTACATAATATTCAACTGCTTTTAACCCTCCCTCTTGTGGGATGTTTGAGTACAAAAGGAAGAGCGATGTGAGTGATAACATGGATCGAACATTATCCTTTGTTACCACCTGTAATTCATATAGTAGAGACATCAGAAGGATTGTTAAGAAGAATATCTCCATATTGAAATCAGATCAATATTTAGGACCTTCTATATCTGAAAATAGAGCAGTGATATTCAGAAAGTCTGAAAACCTCAAATTTAAGCTAGCCTTCAGTCATTTTAAGAGGCCAACACCCAAGATTACCAATCATATTGACTGGCTACCTCCAAAGCCTATGGGTTTTTTTCAGATGTAGCAAAACCAATTGCACTACATGTAAACACACCAAAGGAAATAAGAGTACGAATTTTGTTTCCTTTGTGTCACAAGAGATATTCCCTATTAAAGATTTTTTAAACTGTAGGTCATCATTTGTGATTTATCTAGTGGAATGTGGCTGTGGCATCCAATATGTCGGGCGTACGACCAGACCTCTACATGTCAGGTTAATGGAGCATAGGAGGAATATCCTGAGAAAATTTAATATGCACTCATTATCCAAACATCAAGGAGATAAGATCGATGGTGTTACAATTCAAGCTATTGACCAAGTGAAACCAACTGTTAGAGGTGGGGCTAGGTATAGAAATCTCTGTAAAAGAGAAGTGTACTGGATTTTTAGACTCAGGACTCTTATACCACAAGGTCTGAATGATACTGTGGAACTAAATAATATTGGGTAGATGTATTAGATATCTTCCTATGGTATCCTAAGTTCAGGTCATGCAGGGATGTTACAGAACCCTGGGTATGAGAAACTCTACGGCATATGGAGTGTGATTTAACTATTGGTCACACATAGGTATATATTCACTAGTGATATCCCCACTTATTTTACATTGGTGCCTCTCACTTCTATCCCCTCTCATAACCATCAATATGAAATAAAATATAATATCTATTTTTCAGATCTTATATTTTTTCCCTCTTACATGGGTATTTGGAACAATTATCTTTGGAGTATGCATTATAAAGGAATATTGAAATCTACATTAGTAGATTGATTCTTATAATTTTTTGGGTATATCATTATATGTTCTCTTTGACATACAAGTTTTTGACAAATTTTTAAAGCCCAGTCTATATATTTTGTTATAAAGAAGTTAATAACTTCTATATAGTTATATAGCTTAAGTTATTATGTATAGATATAGAACTATGAGTCAAACATATAATAATGAGATGGCTAATTATTCACTTATTCCCTGTTGGTGTCGATGTTATGTTCCCTGAGATGTAGATATGTTGGGCAATATTAATCCCTGTCTAATCTACGTGTATATGTATCTGATTATAATTTTTTTTACAAGATATCCTCAAAGTATTCGTGAGTGTACTGAGATTTTTGCCTATTTATGCATGGTTTATAGATTCCCTCCGGAGAAATCTGGGTGCATTAAGCAATACTAGGCAGTAGCATATATGTATAGTTAAAGGGTAATGAAGTAAAGCTAAGTGGGTACTTAGGTACATAGCTTTATTGTTCTCTATGACCCATGAATTGTATATCTGCCCCAATGATGGGTTAATGAGGCACTGACTAGGTTTCTTTTTCTTTTCTTTTTACTTTTCCCTTTATTTCCTAATCATTAATGTTTATATATTTTATTATCTTTTTACCTTAAATTTTTGTTGATTGAGATTGATGCTGATTTGTACGGTGGAAATATTAAGACCACTATACATATACGATTATGACGGCTTCAGGAGTTCATCTCTATAGATATACTTTACTATTCCATTTTTAAGGTATACCGATTCAGTATATTGTATAGAAGATCAGGTGTTTTTCATCAAATGGTATAATTCCTGATATGTCAAGATGATATAAGATTAAATGGTGGACAAGGAGTATTGTTGCTCAAAAGCAGACAATAGAAATGAAAATATTTTTTGTTTTTTAATATAGCTATGTCGAAAGATGCTTTGTAGTTTGTACCAACAAAGTTATATTAACAAAATTAAATTAATACATGTATATATATCTGTTTAAAGGTTTTAAATACCATTGCATATCCACGGAACAGCTGACTATAAGCAGCTAATGACAACTCAGTATTAATGCATGTGAAGGCATTTGATGGGTTAATGAAACAGCTGCCGCTGTTTTAAATCAATACAGCAGAACTTTTAAAGAGTTACTGAGAGAGCAGTACACACATTGTCCTGAGGAAGCCGCCGAGTATTGGGGTGGAGAGCCTATAATCCGGGAGAAGGAGAAACATTGCGTGGTTTACCTGCTTTATACTGCATAACTTTAAAATCAATATCGTGGCCCAGGAGGAGGAACTCGGAAGGAGGCTGATTCTCAGCCAGCAATTATCACATGTGGAGTGGGGTATTTACACCTACACACCGTAACCAGTGTACACCTGAAGCGGCCAGCCGAGAGCAGCAGTATTTGAGCCGGGGATAAGGATACAAAATACACACATTGACAGTGGATACTTGGGTGATCACGTAAGCCATCCAAGCTAATAACCACAAAATTATAGGTAATACAACCTTTTTTTCTGCATACATGCGTATCATCAGTTTTTCTCCAAATCTCCTGTTGATAATTGAATATCCTCCACCATACTGATGTCCCCAGAAACTAAGGGGTTTAATCTATCGTGTGCTTTTCGAATGATATCTTTTATCAAGATAAATGCCTGTATTACCACTATTTGTATGAGTATTAACCATACATTTATTTGGCTCTGGACATTATATCTATTCAAAGCAATCTCTGAAATTTTATACAAAGAAGAAATAATTGGTGTTTCTTTTAAACAAATGATATATTTACCATGTGGGTTATATAAGTTATAGCTGGATCGTGTGATTTCTACTCATTTGTCACATTTATCATATGTATTCTATGGTTTTTTACCCATTCTAACACCATTTAATATACCTGTAGTGGGAATCTCCTTAAAAATATACTATATATAGTTCTGTTACAATTTATACTGGTAAATATTTTTGCTACATTGTATTTTTATCGGTTTGGTATTTATCCTCCATGTCTTCAACAGATTGCTGATCTATTAGTTTTATCATGTTGTACCAACTATCCAGGAATTACTTGTAATCCCACAAATTAGTTTAATTTTTATAGACTTTAAAATGTCTTTTTATCTATACATTTAAGCTTATAAATTGTTTTCCTTTCTTTTATTGTTTTTGTTTTAGACTATGTAATAAATTGATATATTTTCCTTTTTTTTTTGACAAGCGCCTATTTGTATTTTTGTTGTATAGTGTATGGGAATCCAGCAATTTTCCCATTTTCAATAAGGCTGTGTCAATTGATGGTTATATCACAGATTGTGACTGTTTAAGGCTGGTACCCCTCATATAGGTTAGCGCCCATACGTTTTTTCTTTTGTGCAATACATTGTCCCTCGGGGCTAGCCCTGGCCCTGCAGAGAACCCCAAAAATCACCAAAGACATCAGTTTTGGAGCAGGGCTATTTCCTGCCCTGTGCTGGCCTTGTCCCCAAACATGTGATCTCATAGCATCACTTCAAGGGGTGGGGCTGCAGGCACCAGGATGAGGAGCTGTGTCCGGGCACCCTGTGGGCCAAATGCAGGAGCAGTGAGGCAGTGATGGTGCCATCCTCAGACCTCTGTGACCAGTTACAGCCTGATAAATATTGCCATGCGACAGGGCCTTCCTCCCCTTTTAGTAACTTAGAAGCTAATACACCAAAATGCTGTAGCACACACACTAAAGACAGTGGTGCAAATCTGCAGCAAACAGTAAAATCCCAATTGTTTTAGTGCCCTGTCGCACACGACAATATGTTTTCTTTCACTGCAGCAAGGATTTTCATTTTTTTTTTGTCCATGACATGGTACAGTAGAAGTGTCACATAAGAAAACATGCTGTTTAATGCATTGTTTTTACCATTGCATGTATTAAATGCGGAAATAATAGGCATTCATATGTAAAATGGTAACATGTTCAGCAGTACATACTGTACCTCATACTTACCTGCTCTCCTGGAAGTTGCAAGAGAATCCCAATTTTTTGGGTAATCCAACAGAGTGGGTGGATCTGCCATTAATGCCATGGGCAGGGTGGAAAATCAATACCGGGATTCATGGCTACATGGGGAGGTGGTGGGCATTGGAGCAGAGAGGGGGTGGAGCGGGTACTAATTACCCGAGCCCGGGCTTGTTGGAGAGTCCTGGCTGCTGTGTGCTGGGCTGCAGTGGAAGCAGCAGGCTCCTCTGCCTGTAGGGGGGGCGGGGGGGAATGATCACACTGATCGCACCCCCCCTGGATTTGACTGGGCTGGCTCACTATGGCCCTGGGGGTGGAGCTAAAATGACAATTTTTATGTGATTTGTGGTAATTTGCCGTGATGGGTGGGGTCTAATGATGTAAGAGCCCATCCCCCAAAGGGGTCAACTGCATCTCTGGTCTCTGGAAGAAGTCCGGAGAGGAGAACTATAAAGTCGGCAAGTATACTGTACCTTTTCTCAGCTCACAGATCCAGTCTGTAGGAACTTCACAGTTTTGGTCCTTCCAAGTCAAGTAGAGATTAACATCCAGCATTCCACAGAGCTCTACCCCTTGGTAGTTGTTTGGCTCTCCATTTGCCCAGTTCTCATAGCTCATCTAAGTTAGAACACAGAGATAGGATATTATTATTCAGCTAATGATAGAGATGGTGATGTGTCCTCTGGTCTGGCACGCCAACATATAACATATTATAGGGGAGCTATAGCAAGCTTTATAAACAGTGGACAAGTGGAGAAGCTGCCCACAGCAATCAATCATCTTCTACCTATCATTTAGAAAGTACAATCTATAAAATGATAACTAGAAGCGGATTGGTTGCTATGGTCAACTTCTCAACTCCTCCACTCTTTAGGAGGTCTGATACACCTCACATAATTAGACCATAGCTTGAGCCAGGCAGTAAATAGGGCTGTGTAAGAGGAACGGCCGCCTTTAAATCTAAAGGGAATCATAGGGAATTTATATTTTGAGGTTAATATGGTTAAAATTGAGGGCTTTGGGGGGCATCAGATCTGCTTCTCATCTTGGCGATATCGTTTCTAGCTATGGCCACTGACTACCAGAAATAAAACAAGAAGGAATCATTTTGAATTACCTCTCGACGTTTAGAAATGCAAAATCAGAGCATAATTAGCCCCATCCCGCTCTGCCTTAAACTGCCCAGAAACACCCACTTTTTGTCAAAACTCCACCCCTGTTGAGATCCCCATATCGGGACAGTTGGGAGGTAATAAGGGGATATACACTCTTGTACAAGCATGCTAAATTGTGGGTCAAATCCCCCCAAAATAGATCCCCATCAGCGTTGCCAAACCTTGACAATGTTAATGATAATGTTAAGACTATTCTACTGATACATTAAGCATGTGGACAATCCATAATATTTGTAATGTAATTCCGAAGAAATATTTTTTCTAATGATCTCGTACTGACAAAAATATGACACTTTTTTAATTTTAGTAAATTAGCAACCTTGGAGCCCATGCTGTTTCATCAGCTTTTCCATAAACTGTGTTCTATTAATTAATTATCAAAATATGAATGATTGTATAGATACCTAATTTGTAAACAGCCTTTTCTTAATTATATTATTTATCTATATTACATAGAAATATACAGGATGAATCAGAATCTCGATGCTGGCATCCCGACCATGTTACAATTCTGACGCCTAGAGGTACTGTAAGAAAGCCTCACCTAACCCATAACCCTCACCTAACCCATAACCCTGGGGACAGATTATAGAAAGTGGGAGACAGGGATGACAGAGAGAGAGAGCCAGAGGGAGGACAGAGATGAAGAAGACACTGGGGGGCACAAGACTGGAGAGACACAGGGGACATAGTGACTATCAACAAAGTGACTACACACCGTTACTACAGTTCGGTGTCTATTTCTTTGAATAAATGCATTCTTTTACCATATTATTGAGAAAAGTGTGTGTGGCTTCATGTAATGATATAGAGCTGCCCGTGTGGCCCCAGAAATGTATCCGGTTGATAATTTCTGATTTAGAACATAACAATGCGACAGACTATGGGGCCTATTTTTCATACGATAAATGGCCCGGTAACCATGCGGAAACGCTAGTTGGTATTCAGCAAACTCCAAAAACTGACAGTTTTCGGTGTTTGCTTCTGAGAACAAGCGACATCTTCAGATGGCGCTTGTTCTCGGATCCCCGCTACTTCTTATGGGAAGGAGTTCCAGGGATGCAGAGAGGGATCTGATCAGATCCCTCCGCCGCCTCCTCACTACCTCGCCGGGGGCTTTGCGCATGCGTGACCGGATGATGAGGAGCAGGTAAGTAATGCAGCTACAGAAGTAGCTGCGATACTAACCACGGGGACAACTGCTTTTCGGAGCAGCTGTCCCCTCAGCGGAGCAATGATGAAAGGTTTCCCCCACTACGAGTTCAATACTTAATCATCGGAGGCCATACGGCCTTCGATGATGAATAGGCCCCTATGACATCTGCCACAACATTATATGGAACCAGTAATAAGTTAACAAAGTAAGAACAATCTATTAAAAGAGATGTATAATTCAATAACAACATATAATTAATTACTTACAGGTGTATTATCTGACCACGAATAGCTTTCATCTGGATCACTGGTCAATAGACCAAGCCAAAAAGCATAATGACCGTAATAAGTAAAAAATTTTTCCTTAAAAGAAAATAATAAATACTTAGTATTTGAAACATGCTCAACAGTAGACAATACATTTTGTTGTTAACTTAATACTAGACATAACATATAATTTATATACTGTCACATTTAGGGTTTTTAGATCAGAGTCAGGTCCCGTGGACTGGACTGATGAGTCGCAGCAGAATAGTGGTGACTGAATCTACTCATGGGTGTGACCCATGTGGTAAATGCCTGATGCCTTCAGAGAGGTCAGTGACACCTGGTAGGTTGCCAGTCTATCCCTGGAATCAATTCAGTGGAGTGCAACCCCTTCCCCTGAATATAGGGATAAGGGGCTGGAGCCAGTATTCAAGAACTCAGGGAACAGAGCAGCAAGTAATACAGGTAATCAGTAGCCTGCACGGAATCTGTTAGTAGATGCTGCAAACCAATTACCAGAGCTGGAACCTAAACCATCATTGAGGAATCTAAATCCAGTACCCAGCAACCAGAGTGAAAGCTCCCCAACACTCAACAAACCCCAACACTCTAAGGGGTCTATTTACTAAGCAGTGTTAGGAGACAAAGTGAAAGGAGATAAGGTACCAGCAGTGGCATCACAAGGGGGGTGCGGGCCACACCGGGTGTCACCCGCCGAAGGGTGACACCAAGGTGCAGACTGACACTCCCCCACAGTGACAGGAGCTGGGTGCTGTACTTTAGTATTAGGTGCAGTGGCTCCTGACACTGTGTGGGAGCCGGCACTCACCCCCTGCACCCCCCAGTAAAGAGTGGGACCACGGGGGATCGGCCCGCGAGGCCAAGCCCCTGTACGGCGAGGCCACGCCCTCGTATGGCGAGGCCACGTGCTTACAACATCCCTCTCCGCACCGGGGGACACCGTGGGGAGGGACGCCACTGGGTACCAGCCAATCAGCTCCCAGCTGTCATTTTTCAAACACAGCCCGTAACATGGCAGTTAGGAGCTGATTGGCTGGTACCCAGTGGCGTAACTATGGAGGGTGCAGGGGGTGCGGTTGCTATGGGGCCCGGCGGCTTAAGGGGCCCGCCGGCCCAGCGATCGCACCCCCTGCACTTTCCATATGCCGGGCGCCCGCTGAGATTTTGTTACCAGCGGACGCCCGACTCCTACTCAAACCCCCGGCGGCAGCCGGAGGACGGAGCTCACTCCGTCTTCCGGGTCCCGCAATGCACTATGGGAGTGACGTTGTTTTGTGTGTGCGCCCGCTCCCGCGCGCGTGGGGGGGAAGTTACTGGGATCTCACTACTGGGGGCATTACAGAGGGCTCACTACAGGGGGCAGCTACTGGGGGCATTACAGGGGGCTCACTATTGGGGGAAGCTACAGGGGGTCACTACTGGGGGCAGCTACAGGGCTTCACTACAGGGGGCCCACTACTGGGGCAGCTACTGGGGTCTCACTACTGGGGGCTCACTACTAGGGCAGCTACAGGGGCTCGCTACAGGGGGTCACTACTGGGGACTCATTACTGGGGTCACTACAGGGGGCTCACTACTGGGGCAGTTACTGGGGTCTCACTACTGGGGGCAGCTACAGGGGGTCACTACTGGGGGCAGCTACAGGGGGTCACTACTGGGGGCAGCTACAGGAGGTCACTACTGGGGGCAGCTACAGGGGGCTCACTACTGGGGGCAGCTACACAGGGCTCACTACTGGGGGCAGCTACAAGGGGCTCACTATTGGGGGCATTACAGGGGGCTCACTACTGGGGGCAATTACAAGGGGCTCTCTACTGGGGGCATTACAGGGGGCTCATTACTGGGGGCAACTACAGGGGGCTCACTACTGGGGGCACTACGTAAGGGGCACCATTACAGTGGGCATTGCATAAGGGGCACCATTACATTGGGCATTTAATGTTTTAGGGGAACTACTGTGGTTATTGTGTAAGACCTAAGTTAGGGGGGCCCTTAAAAATGTTGCTATGGGGCCCAAAAAGTTCTAGTTACGCCCCTGCTGGTACCTTTTATCATTTCACTTTGTCTCCTAACACTGCTTAGTAAATAGACCTGGAATGGAACCAGAGAGAACAGCAGCTTAGCTGGAGAGGAATCGGAGGCTTGAATTGGAATCGGATTGGAGAGAACAGTTTAGCCAGAGTAGAACCGCAGGCTTGAACTAGAATGGGACCAGAGGTAACAGCAGCTGAACCAGACTAAAACCAGAGGTTTGAACTGGACTGGGACCAGTGCTTGAACACAGACTGATAAGGAGCAAGCTGGAAGCTGGACACAGCACAATGCTGCAGAGTGCTTTGAGCAGCAGCTTGCCGTAATCCAGTTGTCAGCAGCGCAGGATGAGGCAGTGGATTAGAGGTAGTACCTACTCTTTGGTGAGTGAGATCACAGGAAGGTAAAGAACCACATACAGAGGAGTACTAACCCATATTGTTCCTACATGTGCTAGTGGCAGATGCAAGATTAAATAGGGTGCTTTTTTCAGGGATAGGAGGAAGCAGTCATGTGAGCGCTGCAGCAGGTCGAGACTGGATGTTAGTGCTCATCTGATCAGACTCAACATGACTGCACCATGACCCTCAAGAATGAAATGACAGCGCTCTGGGACAGAGTGACCCACCTTAATAAAGCACCATCAGACAGGGTAAGCATGACTAATGGTGCATGCACACAGTCAGATCTGTCAGACGAACGATGAACTACGAACGATGATATACAAACGATTTTACCAACGATTTCATTTCATTTCACAATATTTGACTGTATTAAATGAAAATCGACCAAATCTGACTGCAAACACATCAGATGTCAGATATCGTTATCTGACAAACGGGAAAGCTCATCGTTTATCGTTGAAGGGACACATGTCAGATTTTCTTTCAGATATTAACGATTGAACGATTTTTAAAATCGTTATTGTACAAATCTGAAGGCAAATCTGACCGTGTGTATGCACCATTAGTCCCAGTTTTGTGACATACAGTACACAATGTATATTTAAACATTGTTTTTTATTATTTTTTTTTCGTTTGAACAACACTACTTTGTGGAGATCAGAGCATTTTTATAGCAATATTTTCATGAATTGTATAAAAGTTAAATTTTAATTACAACAGTTACAGAAGGGAAAAGTTTATATCCGCACACATCTATTTGTTGTGTAGTACAACCCCATATTCAGTATCCAAATAATTATATATGGGTTGGGGGTGCTGCCAGCAGACAAATGGTAATAAATACCCACATTTACAAATATTTAGAAAGAAAGAGAAAAAAATTTGTCTATAATGCGGCACACAACTTTCAAGTATTATTTGAAATAAAATTATAATTCTTTATTAGGTATAGGTGTTCAGCGACATAGTGGTTTAAAATGACAGGAGAATAATGTGTATAAAGTCAGAAATGTGCAATAAAATCTAGGGTTATCTTCGCTGTGTGTCCTCATTATTTTTTATTATATTATGTGTGGAATAACGAGGTTGTATACTACAGAAATTGACAAAGCACATAGCAGCGAAACGCACGTCGGCATATTTGCTGTGTGTTATCCGCTGGAGGATTCTGCCCTGTGTGAAGGCACTGGCCGCACCACCCTCCCTACGGCCCTGCATCTACAGTAGGGTTAGATTTATTACAGCTTCTAAAATTAAAAGTGGATTTTAGCTATTATTTCTCAATTGCATTCTAGAAAGTGATAGACAGAATCTGATTATCAGGGGTATTCAATATGGGAGCTGTACTTTTTGCTCCACATTGGAGCTTTTCCTTGGATAAAGTATCGGGCGCGCGCCCGCTTTATCCCAGTATTCAATTAAAAATCAGCAAAAATGGGACCCCGCGAATTTGGAGGAAAGAAAAAAAATGGGATTTTACTGGAATTAATTGTAGAACCCCCCTAAAGCTGTCCTGACATGGGGGATCACTATGGGTATATGTTTTTTCCCGACATTGAAGAAGTGATGCAGAAGAGCACTTAGGTTATTTTTTCATTTTTTTAAGTGGTCCCATCAAATTTGGGGTACATGAAAATGGGTACTAGCATATTTTTAAGTCCCTAAAGTTTTTTTTTTTAAATTCGGCAAAAATGCACCTGCCGATTATATCTTATTCTAGAAAATACCTGCCGCATATTTGCAGAATAGCTCTGAACCTATTTCCCTATTTTTAAACACTTTTTTCCCTTTTTTTTTCACCCCAAATTTTTTATTTATTTTTTTGGAGAGTCCCTAATTTTTTTTTAAACTTTTTTTTACACAGTTTATTTTTAAATGTCATTCCCAGGGGTGCAGGCTATTTTTTTTAAGCCTGCACCCCTAAACCCCAGTTCTGCTCTTTTTTTCACCATGTAAAACATGGTTAAAAGTTATCCCTGTTTTTTTCAAAGACTTTTCGAACCTGCGAAAATTCTTTGAAATTGAATATGGGGATAATTGAAATAGGCGAAAATGACGTCATCGGTGATAATTTATCGCTGATTCCGACTTTTCGCTCCAAATTGAATACCCCTATAAATCTTCTAGAACAGTGGTTCTCAAACTCGGTCCTCAGGAGCCCACACAGTGCACATTTTCCAGGTCACCCAGAAGGTGCACAGGTGTACTCATTACTCATACTCACTGACATATTTTAAAAACAACCACAGGTGGAGCTAATTATTTCTCTTGTGATTCTGTGAGGAGACCTGGAAAACACGCCCTGTTTAGGGTCCTGAGGACCGAGTTTGAGAACCTGTGTTCTAAGAGATCAGAGGTTCCCAGCCACAGCCCTCAAGGCACAATAACAGTCCAGGTTTTAAAGATAGCCATACTTGAGCACAGGTGTCTTAATTAGTACCTCAGTTATTTTGATTTAACCATCTGTGCTCAAGCATGGATACCACTAAAACCTGGACTGTTAGTGTGCCTTGAGGACCGAGGTTGGGAAACACTGCAGTAGATTGTAAGCTTGTGAGTAAGGCTCTTTTACCTCCGTTCTTGCTATATTACTGTATTTGTCTCCAGCTGTAGAGTGCTGTGGAGTATATTGGCACAATATAAATACATTTTAATAATACTTACGTCAGCATTGTCTGTACTATCTTCTCTTCATCATTACTGCTAATACTGACTAAGTCACCTCCTATTGCTCTGCAAAAATCCCGGGCTTCAAACCATGTCTTTTTTTCACTGATGTCTTTATGGTAATGCTGGTGAAAGATACAGATAACATGTAATATGTACAGTGGTGTAAGTGGACTGTTATACAATGGTATGCTGTACTGCCACTTCTACTACTGCTTTCATTCCAAAACTATCACATTCCATTCACTTACATTAGCTGTACGGCCACATCTTATCACTACAACCACTATATATGTAAATACTGTACAGCTGTAACTTCTTGTATGTTAATGGCTATACACTGCTTAAGAGCCTTTATATGTCTGCTTGCACCCATGATATCAGTGGATCATCCTCAGAGAAGATGAATTGCATTTGTAAAATGGAAGAAAAGAATACACTTTCTAGTGGGAAACAACCACAAACTCTTCTTCACTTTTGCAAATCAGCTGTCTATCCCATTCATCTGCTGAGAGATATCATACTGCAAAAGTAGTATTTATGTGCATCATTCTTGATTGGTAGCAAAGAGTAGGGAGAGTGCACAGAACCCGCTGCGTACCCACTTGGCGATATTCATGAGCAGTTGCATGATTACGACATTGTGATCGTGAAATCGCTCAGTAATTGTGCACTATAATGATGGAAACCACCAGCGATGTGCGCTCCCGCTGGTCGTTTCCGTCATCTATCATCGCCTGAACATGCAGGCCAATCTGCCTATAACGACAGATTGGCCATGTTCAGGAATGAGGGAGGCTGCCTACACTGTACGACACATTGTTCAGTGTAGACATTACAGGGGATCAGGAACGACATCATAATCGTACTGTCTTTCCGCCTAGTGTGTACGCACTTTTAGGCTTTAAAGAGATTGGCTTGCAGTCACTAGCCGGATATAATCTGTACAGATTGGTGGACATATACTTGGACATGACCAGTGAGCATAAAGCATTTTTTTCATCTCTCTGACAACTAACACATGTAGGGCCTGATTCTGATTTGCAAGTTGCAGCGCCCGTGTGTGCATCTTTTGCTGGTATGGTTTGTGCGACTTTATGCAAAGTACCGCAGCTAGTCCTTCCCAGTTGTACATCCGTGCATCTGCAAGGACAGAGGTGCCCACTTTGAGCGTCTCCAGGGGCAGTGCGTCCTTAGACACCGCCATTGGTCGTACCATAATAACTTGTAGAGTATGGTCTCCAATGAGAGTGACGCCCGTGACACTCCCATAACATGCCCAGAAGAAGGACCATCTCTGTGAGTCTGAATAGCTGCTGCCTAGGAACGCCCAGCACATTTCCAATACATTTCTTATACTGTTCATCTCAATCACAACTCCGGCTCCCTGCGTACACACAGTGTAATGCATGCACCCTACAAGTTTCTAGGGTTTTTCACACAAGAGCAGTAGCAAAAAATCGATCAATTCCATGAATATTGGTCTCAGGCAGTTTATCACCTTTGAGGACAGGAATCCAGAAATCTTGGCTGATACAGCAATATCAGAGGCAGGTTCTAGGCATGGCAGATCAGAACGGGATTTAGTTAGGATACCAGACAGCCACATCCCGACATGGGACTACAGGTAGGCATCGAAAATCCCGATGCCTATTATTAGCCCCACTACTAAATCCCGACACCCGGCTTACCGAATGAAGGTAAGCCGGGTGTCTTAGCGTGTAGCCGCGGTGGGGAGTTTAGCATTAGGGACCCCCGGGGGGACCTAGGGTTTCACCCCCCCCTGGAGGGTTAGGGTAGGGAAAGGGGGGGTTAGGGTTAGGCACCACTGGAGGGGGTTAGGGTTAGGCACCCCCCCGGGAGGGTTAGGTTTATGGTGCAGGGAGGGGGAGTTAGGTTTAGGCACTAAGGGGGAAGGTTAGAGTTAGGCACCCCTAAATGGGGGTTAGGGTTAGGGGGGGAGAGGGGAGGGTTAGACTACTTACCTGATGTTGTCAGGATTCCGACCCGTCAAGCTCCCGCTGTCGGTATTTGATTTGGTGGCTAAAGAGCTGCCGGCATTACATACCGATTCTGATCAGAACAGGCAAAAAAACATTAATGACCCAGCAATGACTGCTGAGCTCATACAGAATAAATAGCCAGCTGTCATGTGTAGTCCATGCTGGTAATTGAGTCATTAATCACCTGGGTTGGACACAAATTCAAATGCCCACCCAATTGTGATATCAGGAAACACACATTGATCTTAAATGGGTATGCAGTCGGGAAGCCGGAGGACGTAATCCCGACAGCCGGCTTCCCGACTGCTTTATCCCGGCGAGGGTTAAATGATAGGCGTCTGAATCTAGACGCCTGTCATTTTACCACCCAGCATCCTGATCGAAGTGATGCTGGGTGCCGGGCACAGACAGCCGCAGGGGGGTTAGGGTTAGGCACCCCCCCGGGAGGGTTAGGTTTATCGGCGGGGAGGGGGGGTTAGGTTTAGGCACTAAAGGGGGGAGGTTAGCGTTAGACACTAAGGGGGAAGGTTAGGGTTAGGCACCCCTAAATGGGGGTTAGGGTTAGGGAGGGAGTGGGGAGGGTTAGACTACTTACCTGATGTTGTCGGGATTCCGACCCGTCGAGCTCCCGCTGTCGGTATTTGATCCGGAGGCTAAAGAGCTGCCGGCATTACATACCGATTCCGATCAGAACAGGCAAAAACATTAATGACCCAGCAATGACTGCTGAGCTCATACAGAATAAATAGCCAGCTGTCATGTGTAGTCCATGCTGGTAATTGAGTCATTAATCACCTGGATTGGACACAAATTCAGATGCCCTCCCAGTTGTGATATCAGGAAACACACATTGATCTTAAATGGGTATGCAGTGGGGAAGCCTAATCCCGACAGCTGGCTTCCCGACTGCTTTATCCCAGCGTGGGTTAAATGACAGGCGTCTAAATCTAGACGCCTGTCATTTTACCACCGAGCATCCAGATTGAAGTGATGCTGGGCGCCGAGCACGGACAGCCGCGCTTTAGGGCTCCTGAGAGGACTTAGGGCTAGGCACCCCCTCCCGGAGGTTAGGGTTAGGCTAGGGGGAGAGAGGGTTAGGGTTAGGCACCCCCCCGGGGTACTTAGGTTTAGGTGGCGGGGAAGGGGGGGTTAGGTTCAGGCATTTAGAGGGATGATTAGGGTTAGGCACTGGAGGGGAAGGTTAGGGTTAGGCACCCCTAAGGGAGGGTTAGGTTTAGGGGGTAGAATTAGGTTAGTGAGTACTTACCTGGGGATGATCAGTATTTTCATCCTTGTCGGGCTGCCGCTGTCGGGATTTGAACCGCTGGCCAGGGGTCCGGCGGTAAATCATACCGATTCCCAAACATGTAAAGTCTCTGGATTGTGACCTCTATACAACTTCTGCTGTATAGCCACAAAAAAATATCTGTCCCTAATTATATCAAGTACTGCCTTTTTCTGGATCTACCTCTCAAGGTCTTGGGAAGCAGTGCATCTGCCAAAAGTGGATTGACAGTGACACAGGACAGCTGCCTTGCTGAAGAAAAGAGGGTCTGTGTCCAGGGACAAGCTTGGATAGAAGCAGCCCTGAGAGAAACTAGGATACTGGTGAAGTGTTTTCATTATACCTTGTATGTTATCTGTGCCAGACTGTAGTGCTATTTTTTGCAGGCTATTATTCAATTATTATAATTGCTGGTGTATATATAATGCAGTCATCTATTTTGGATAGTTGCCTGGGTGATATTTAAACCTTGGATAAATACTGGGTAGGCCAGTTGGGTGGCACAGAGTGATACACTAAGCCAGGTATTATCATGTGGTGGCAGCAGTGGGATGACCCAACCCCAGTTAGGCAAGCCTGGTAGAGCTTCAGTGGATAACACATGGGGTGTAGGGCTCTGTGAATATCCGAAGCACCAACCATGCACACTATAGTTGCTTGGGAGTGCCTATAACCAGTAGTTGGGAACCACAGAAGGATCCAAGAGCAACAAGGGTACTGGCTCAAGGGTAGGTGCATTCACCCTTCGGGCAGTACAGAATAGTGGGCCGTGTTCCATGAGGGATATCACAATGAGGTGACCCCGGCATGAGGCTAGGATTGTGGTCCACCTAGATGTGAAGTTAGTGTGGGTTGGTACACACAAAGAGCTTATTAACAGACTACTGTATATTCCCAAATGTGGAGATTCCAGTGTCAGGACTCCAATAAGAGGCATAAAAGAAGAATACTAGCTGGGGCGGGTCCGTGTACCCTACCAGCAGTATTGAGTGAGAAGACCTGGAGTGTACAGCAAATTTCATGGCACAGAAGCCCTTGGTGCAAAGTGCATGGTAGTAAATCCCAGCTTACTGTGAATGAGAGTGGGTAAAAGCTGAATGTGAACTGCGTGGTGTCTTCTATCATTATAAGGATCATAGGGAAATCATCCAGGACCTCAGCTATGATCAAGGAAACCTGGTCAAGGCTTTTTCAGCATATACAGAATGTGGATTCTACAGCCGGGTCCCAAGATGAGTCTCCTGGAGCAGTTGGAATTCTTAGAGGAGTGTTTTGAACTGGCTCAAGAAGAACATTAGATTGGGGAAAGCGCAATAGCCCAATCTGGTAGGACCAATGTCAAAGGGTGGATGCTGAACGGCCCTTCCTGCAACAGATTCTTTCCTTCCACTAACCAAAGAAGCAGTCAACAAGCATATAGAAGTCATCTCCAGGAAAAAGAGGTCCCTTCCAGCTGCTATTGATATAGGGTCAGCTTCAGAGAGACACCTTGCTCCTCAGCCAGCCCAGCTGGGAAAAGATATCTTCAAAGTGGATGCTTGGAAGGAGGCAGCTAAAGAGGCAAGTGTGCAACCAGCTATACCGCTAGCTATGCTGGGGGAGGCTGGCATCCAAGGATAATGGATGAATGCCAGGAGGCACCGCCTGCACCAGCTTAATCTCTCAGCCAGTGAGGAAGTCACACCACCTTTAGGAGTGGTTGATGCAGAGGAGACAAGGTCCAAGAAAGGCAAACCAATTGTTTCAGAAGAGGCGTTAATGCTACCCTTGCCAACAGAGCCACCTTTTCCAGACCAAGTTATAAGGATTTTCCTGACTCATCTACAAATCCACAGCATGAATGAGATGGTACAGTTCACAGATGCCACAGTCAACCCCATTGCTTTGAAATAACTGAAGGATCTTCAGACAAGGATGGGCCAGCATCACTGGGCAACCTTGAGACCAAACATTTGCATGCCTTTAGACAGCTTTTTCTTGTACAAGGGGGGGAGGCAGCAGGAACCCACTATCCTGATGCTCCATAGGTAATGGAAGTAGGGTACACAGTAGAAGTGGTTGCGTGGTTGGAGAGTGATATCCTTCAGAGTAGATGATTTATCCAGGAGACTTTAGTATAGCCCACAGTCTACCCAGAGCACTGTGATGTTACTGCAGCTGTGCAGAATTTGTTGGATGTATGGGAAGGAAGCACTGAATTTCAAGAAACATGAGCAATACAAGGACTGGATTATCCATGGAGGCTCAGTCAGTGGATGGGACTTCAGCAGATCCATTGATTTTCAGGGAATTACAAGTTTGCCAGTTTATGGTCCCTTTCCTGTGTTTTGTTTGGGGGTGGGAAGGGCCAATGAAGGAAGCTGTTCGGGAATCCTGTTTCCCCATATAGATTTTGAGTTCTCTGGAAACCGACCAGTGGAGAAAGAAATGGGACTATTAGAGTTTGCCCCAGTGTTGCCAAGGGACTTCACTAGACAAGCACAGCAATGGGGCATTCACTACCAAGTGATAGCTAAAATCAGACTGGCATTGAAATTTTGATCTCTGCCATGTGACAATATAGTGACAATTGGTAACTGGAGTAATGCCTTTGTCTGCATCTACCTCTCCAGGTGATGGGGACTGCTGCCTTGCTGGTAGCCTCAAAGGAGAGAGGGTCTGCATCCGAGGGGAAGCTTGGATACTGGTTAGGTGTTTTCATTATACCCTGTATATTGTCTGTGCCAGACTGTAGTGCTATTTGTTGCGGGCTATTATTTAAATATTATAATTGCTGTTTGGTGCTATCATTTTGTTAATTAAACCTATTTACTTTTTTGGGGGTATTTGAACCTTGGATAGGTACTGGGTAGGCCAGCTGTACGGCCTTCCCAGTACCTATCCAAGGTTCAAATACCTTGGATAGGACAGAGTGATACACTAAGGACCTCATTCAGAGCCACTCGTAAGTGGCAGTACGCTCGTTCCGAGCGATGTTTGCACATCTGCGCATGCGTACGGTTTTTAATACGCATGCACGAACCAGTCAGTGCGGCCGAAAATCGTTTGTTCGCTATATAGCGAGTGCCTGCTATTTTGAGTGACAGGAGGAGGCGTATGTGGGTGGTAACAGGGGAAGGTGCTTGAAAACGGGGAGTGGAGATCAGAACGCAGGCGTGCTTAAAAGTCAAAGCGGGCGTTTTATGGGTGTGCATAATTAATACAGCAGCGTCATTGACCACGTCACTGGGTTATTTTATAGCCAGAACTGCTCGCAAAATTGTGGTAGCAAAAACCAACCACAAGAATAGCGAGCAGTTCATACGCTGTTCGATGTACTCGATTAATCTAATAAATAGCGTACATGACGTATGATGCGAGTGGCCAGGGGGCGTTTTTATCAAATAAACGAGCGCATGTTTTGTTCGCTCGTTCAGGCATGGAGGCGCAACAGACCGCATGGAGCGTACGGTTCATTTGAATAGCCACCCCCTTTTTCTGAACGAGCGAGCGCTAATTGCGAGCGGCTCTGAATCAGGCCCTAAGCCCGGTATCGTCACAGCAGGAGTAGGATGGATAAACTGCAGCTGCCATAGGACTGGAGCAAGTTCTGATGGTACAACCAATGGAGGTGTATAAGGACGCACAATCAATATTACAGAGCGCACGGATGCTAAAAGTTGGCATCTCAGACCTTGCACATTCCACTGCATGGATGTACACAAGGGAAGGAGTTTATAGTGGTATTTGCAAAAAATCAAAGAGGGGTGGCCTCCAATACATGCTGCTGTGTGTTCGAATCAGGTCCATAGTATTTCAGATGCCACCAATACCTGGAACATTAGGTGACCTACCTTGTGGTAGGCAGGGCCAGATTAGCAATAGAGCAGATGGAGCTCAAGCTCCAGGCCCCCTCATAAAAATAGGCCCATCATCATGGCAGCAAGAGAAACAGCTGCCTAGCTGGCCACACAGTTGCCCATAAATCATCATCAGTATTAACATTTTATTTCTAGTTTTCTCACATAATGCTGCAATTGTATTTATTTTTTAATTGCAGCATAAAGAGACATTGAGGCTGATAGTGTATGTAGTGTATGTGCTGTAAGTGCCCACGTGACTCCGGCCACACCCACATGGCACTGGCCACACCTTCTCCACTTCTCAGTATAGGCCCTTAAAAATCTTCAGCCCCAGGCCCATGTGGTCTACCAGCCCTATTTTGTGGAACAATAGCAACTCTATGTTTTGTGTTTGGACACCACTTTTGACAGGCCCCTAATCATGATAAAGCTAAATTGAAGAGAAATTTACTAAAGAATTGAAAAAGTTTAACTCAGTGAAATTGCTTGTTCTAAAGCACTAGCAGGCTGGAATTTTATGTGATATTTATGCTTTTGCACAATGCGCATTATCTGATTTTTTTCTGCCGGCTTGCAAATCTAGGTGCACTGCTAGTTGCTAAAGCTTTGTCAAAATATTCCCCATTAAGTTTTAAAATACATTTTGATTTGTTTGTTATTACATTCCTATAATATAAGTTTTCTTCTATCCGTCTACTTACTTTGTAACATGAACTTATAATGTTGGATGTACTCCATCCTTCCGGACATGTTGGTTCTGCTGTCGTCGTCGAGGGGGGAGGCGGTGTCACTCCCTGTGCCAATTTCTTGCAGACATACTTAGTTTTTTCATTACAGATGACAACATCCCACAATCCGCCCTTGTTTCCAGTTCTCATAACAACACAGCCTTGTTTTCTTCCTTCAAAGTTGATATTGTAATGAATATGTTATGATGCAAATAGTAATGCAGATTGTAAATATGATGTTCTGTAACTATTACCAGTGGCCAGAGCCGTAACTAGACTTTTTGGTGCCCTGTGCCAGAAAGAGCATTGGCGCCCCCCCCCCTTATTTTTCAAAAATTGACATAAGATGCACCCCCGAAAAAGGGCCTAGGAAGAGATAGGGGAGGACAGGAGATGCTGGGGATAAAAGAAAGAGGAAGCTACAAATGAGGAGGATGATAAACAGAAAATTGACAGGCCCAAATAGCGCCCCCTGCCCTGCGGTGCCCTGTGCCAAGGCACTGGTCGCACTACCCTAGTTACGGCCCTGCTAGTGGCCAAAACAGTCATATCCAAAATTCCCACAACCAATATACTACTGGAGTAATAACTTCCAGCCATGTCACTCTGATGAGCTCCAACACCGGAGAATCAGTCTCTGCAGGTGGAAGCCTCTCCCATCACTAGTTACCACTTTGCTCTGATTGCCCAGAAGGCAAACAATGACTATATAGTGACCTTTGCCACTAGCTCCCCATCAGTCAAAGAATCAAATTCCTCACTCGCCTACAAAGCCCTTAACCTCTTTTCTCCTCCCTACATCTCCAGCCTCACCTCGACTCACATGCCCTCCTCCCCTCTTCACACGGCCAATGATAGTTCGGCTCTAACTGGAAATGTCTCTCTTCTCCATCTCATCATACAGTCCCAAATAAAATGTGTGTTTACCATTTGAAATATGTGACTTCATGTAAAACAACTCCACCACTTTCTGCAATATTTTAGAATCTGGTACATCCTCCCCATGCGCCATATTTTCAGAGACATATGGTGCCAGTGGCCGCCCAGTCAGACCTTCATCAGGGCACAGGTCCCCCTTGAATCAGTGATGCACAGCACACCTTGCACCCATTATAGATACTGTATGTCTCTGACAGAACTCTGAGCTCTCCATGATAACTCAGCTTTGCTGAGTAGGGGATGCAGTCATTACGTCGACATTTACAATATCGACAATCATAATGTCAACTCCACAATGTCAACAGAATGATGTTGACATTGTTAAAATGGTGACATGGAACATGTCGACTTCTGGAAAATGTTGACATGTTAAAATTCTGACATTCTCAGAATGCTGACAGTGTTGAACTGGGTACACACTATAAAATATATTGGCCAGTCTTGTGATACGAGATGAATTGCAATGATCATCATATAGAGTGTACCCTCAATTCATTGTTAGTTGAATTGTCTGGTTGCATCTTCCCATCGGATGTGTTGCACATAAGATGGGTTGATGAGAGAATGCCATGTACGATGTAGTGCAGTAACATTACTCCTGTAATGATATAACATGCCATTGTACGGCAGATCGTGCATTGTTTTAGTGGACACAATATGTTGTTGCATCATATCGGACTGTTGCAAGATCGATGTGTTGTTCAGATGTACTCAGCTTTAGGCTGTGGGAAGGAAGTGTAATGGTTTGGCTGCGGGAGGGCAGGGTTAGGCAGTAGGGGAAGGATAAGGCTTAGGCTGCGGTAAGGGAGGTTAGGCACTAGGGGGGGAGGGTTAGTTATTAGCAATACTCACTGCCGGAACCGCCACAAGAACAGCCGGAAGACACTGTCAGCTCATCTGAAAGACACTTGCTGGAGCCTTCGGACCAGCTGAACCAGGTATGTCACCACTGGACCACCAGGAACAGTTTGTCGACATTCTAATCATGTCAACATTTAATCAGTGTCAACATAAAGAATATTCATTTGGTCAATGTTGAATTGCCAGGCATGTTAACATTATGACCATGTCAACATTTTATACAGAACCTCCGAGTAGTACTACTTTCAGCTAGAGGGGTTGTTCATGTTTTAATGTTTCATTTATTTACTTTGTGTTTTCTTTCAAAGCAGATAGTGAATATTTGTCCTAACAACAGCAGCCTGAGGACTTCTCTAAATATTCATAACAATCCCAATTTATACGTGCTTTAATGCATTCCCAAGTTTCTTTGCCACTAAAATATGCTTCCATGGACAACTGTCTCTGTCTACAACATGGAACACTGCATCCGGCCTCCTGGCAACCTTGCCACCCCTTTCACAATGGAACATGTGACTTACCCGGCATGTTGGCATTCCAGTGTGTGTACAAAACCTTTTCTCTATTGGTCCATTTAAAAGTTCCCTTTTCTTCCATATCGGAAAGACCTGTCCAGAAATATTTCTCTGGTCTAAGTCCAATCAGGCTGGTTAAATAAGCCTGTTCAAACCTGTAATATAAAAGACAAGTGTATGTTTGGATTTGTTATCTATATTTTTGTATTTATCTATATTTATATACAGGTAATGAAAGCTTTACTGGACAGTTCAGAGCACAGTGGCAAATTATTTGCTAAAGACTACAAACCATAGTGCGATATGTCGGCATATAGAGTGCAATCAGCACCCAGAGAAGGTGCACACTATGGCACCCTTCCACCTTTTCCAGTACCGAAGAGTGTCTAGGGATTGGGCGCATCCAGCATGTGGGGCTGTATGTGTACAGGAATGACAGTACCCACTATGGAAATACAATAATTTTATTTATTTTCTCAAACAGGCAAACAAAATATATTGTGCTTATTAAATAAAATATGATCAAAGCAAGACCACCTGCAAACAAAAGAAAGAGAAAGTCAGGAAGGCGGTGGACAGTATGACAGAATACAAAGGGGTGTTTGCACCCATGTACTAAGTAGAGATTATTGAGCAAGCTTTTCTGTACTGTCAGCTCGGCATAAGGAGAGGGTGAAGCTTTGAAGATGATGGTTAAAATAGGACAATAACGCGTGGGTTGGGAAAAGGAAGATGTGCTGTTTGGTTTCCAAGGAATCTGAACACACTTGAAATTAGGCTTGGGGCTTTCTGCCAAACAATGTGTTTCGTGTTTAGGCACTGTGTTCAAAAATAACATCATTAGGGGGCAATACTAGGAGCGTTGTGAGTCAATATGAATCAGTCAATAGAAGAGCAGAAGCAGTAACCCAGTACTAGTGCTGCGGCTGCTGCCAGTCATGATAGTACTTTAACATCTACTAAAGTCAGTGGTCAAGGGGAAAGAAGGTTTAACTTTGACACCACTTACCATGACTCAATCTGATACACTAAGAATCAATAGAATGGCGGAGGATTATTTTGTTGACAATGTACAAATTAGCATGACACACAGTCCCTTTGAAAACTGGGAGAAAAAAAAGGGAATTTGGAGCCCCTTGTACAAACTAGCTTTGCTTTACTTAAGCTGCCCACTTTCCTGTGTGTATTTAGAAAGAGTGTTTAGCACAGTTGGGAACCTTGTGAGCTATTGGCATAGGAGGCTACTTCCTCAAAATGTGAAAAATAAAGTTCATAAAAATAAATGACAAATTATATGTGGAAGACCTTTGCTGCCAAATACAACCAAGTACAGAGACTTCTCTAACGGTGGATTCCAGCAGGAGTGAGCTAATAATAGGTGATGATAATACCACCGATGAGGGTGAGGATGACAACAACATCTTACAACTGTAGAGACGATTAACAGTACTGTTAGCTGCCTTAAGCCCATTGATAGCTTGTTTTGTGGGGCCCAAAAAAACCAAGCTTTTCAGCCACAAAAGTGACAGTCCTGTGATGTGCTTGGTTTGTTAAACTGCGCATGTCGTTTTTACTATGCAACATAAGAGTGGGTGGAGGGCCCAAGGACAATTCCATCATGCACCACTTTTTCTTTCATTGCACTTTACTAGACTGTACTTTACTAGGTTATTGTTGATGGTTTTCTGGTTTGCAAGGCCCGTTTCTATGTATTTCCTTGTTTTTTTAATAAATGTAACTGCTTGTCTGTTCATATAATCATTATTCAATCAATCAAATGCATGATTAACCTGGCTCCCACACTACATGTTTGCAAGGCCCATGTCTCTGTTTTTCTTTTCTTTATAGTTATAACTGTCTCGCTGTTTGTATAATCATTAATCAATGGCATGCTTTACCTCGCTTCCACACTACATGTTTTCCAAGCCCATGTATCTGTTTTTCTTTTCTTAAAAAGTAACTGCTTCTCTGTTCATATAATTAATCAATCAAGCAATCAATCAATCAATGCTTTAACTAGCTAAATAGTATCAAATACTCTACATCCATTTCCCTATACCAGCCTCAAGCCTCTGATCTAGTTCTTGATTAATGAAAACATTCTACAGTTTTATAATAAACTGCCATTTTATCTGCCACTGCAGTGTCTCTATGTTTCCTAGATGGGCTGTATTATTTAAACTGCCACGTGTTTGTGCTGCTACTCTGTCGCTTAGTTTAGCCAGTCAACTCGCTGCAGCATTTTCCCAACATTGTTGAAAAATCTTTTGGCCTAAATTGGATGAAATCAATATTGTGAGCTTTGAGGTGGTCAAAATTGACTGGAAATTACTGGAATTAAATGTCATTGAGGGTAATAACACTGTAGGAACAAAAAATAGGCCCAAATGACATGATTTTAGCTGTTTTTATAAAAAATTCATATCCAAAACCAAGCCACTTGAGGGTAGTTTTGGCAAAACATAATGATAAATTAGAACCAAAATCCAAAATACGGGGGTCCATGCACATCTCTAGTTTTAACCCCTTTACTTGCTGGTAGAACCACACACAGTACACTATATAATGTACAGCTTACTCTGACATAGTGGTGTTACTCTGGAAATAAGACATCAACAGGGAAAGGGCAGGTCCTACTGGAATTCACTGCACTGCCTGCTCCATAGCACTGCCACAAATTTTATCTGATTTTTCCATGACATCTGGGAGCTCTGGGAGTAGTAAAAAAGGATTTACTGGAAGAGGTTCAAAAGGAGTACTGTATCTTGCAGAATGCTAGTCCCACTGTGCCAGACACTATGCCACAGGGTGATGGTGAAGAAAGTCCTACAGGGTTTTGTTGTCATCAAGGAGGAGCCACCCATCCGTCCTGGAGAGCTTGACCCAGACAAAGACCTAACTTTGGAGACTCTGTCTCTGCTTTCTACAGTGACCGCCTTCCTAAAAGCAGTGACAGTGTGTTCAGCACCTCAGTAATGTCTGCACATGCGCTGCTGCACTTGGGAACAGTGGACTGGTAGTCTATATTTAAAACTTCTAAAGATAAAATGCATGGCTGATCTGCCCACGCTGCGCCCCTGCCAGGACCACATGTCCGGAATCCCACTACATATGTGCGCCATATGCAGGGCTGTAACTAGGGTAGTGCGCACCGCAGGGCAGGGGGTGCTGTCTGGGACTGTCAGTTTTCCTGTTTATCATGATTCTCACTTCTAGCTTCCTCTTCTTCTATCCTTATCATCTTCTGCCCCCCCCCTCCTCCTATCTCTTCCCTGGCCCTTCCCCATGAGGCCATGGCCATTTTTCAGGTGCACTATCTTATGTCCTTATTTAAAAAAAGGGGGGAAGGGGGTGCCAATGCTCTCTCTGCCGCAGGGCACCAAAAAGTCTAAATACGGCTCTGGCCATATGTAAGAGGCTTGTACAGTTTTTGGAGACGACAAAAGACAATTAAAAGGCAACAAAATGGTCTCCAAAAGAGACGGTTCTCATTCATAAATAATACATACACAGACCTACTACTGATTGGGGGGGGGTCAGTTGTGCTATTGATCCCCAATGAGGGGCTTCCAGATGTGTCACCCTTGAGGGACACAGAACCCCAAAACAGCAAACAAACAACAGAATGTGCATTTTTGTATATGTACAGTATATAGATAGGTTCTTGTTAAATGATTGCTATTAACTTATATTAAACAAACAAGACATTATTTTTTGCAATACAGTTTTGACATGTATAAACAATTAGATGAGTACAAAATACAAAGTACACTTAGCTTATCTAAAAAGAGGGAAATATTTAGTTAACACCCATACATGTAGTAAATTCCACTTCCCCTTAGTTTACCCAATTTCCTGTCAGCAGTTTAGTTATATTCCTCTACATATAGTTCTATCCCTTAAGTTAAATTCCTCTACACCATTATATAATATATACATTTATTTAGTTAAGATAATAGTATTACTCCAGATACCAGTAACGTAAATATACATCGTTAACAGTCACCCAAGTCATTACCCATGACTTTGTTGGTCACAGTATTATTGGTGCATAGTGAATTGAAGGTTTTATATTAGTAAGGGGGTTCATCCTCCCAGCTATCTCGTCACTGTTGTACTGGCCTCCTTTATTTGACTGAATGGAATAGTCAGTTACTTATTGTGTAATATGGATATATAGATCTATAGGGCAATCCTTTTTAAGTACTATCCAGGCAAATGTGGCCGTTGGCGGAAGGGGGACATGGTGGCTGAGGCAATGGTGAGACAGGAGGGGGGCATAGTGACTGTGGCAATGGAGAGACACAGGAGGGGATGAGCTGAAGTTGCTGGAGAGACACAGGCCCTGATTCAGAGGCACTCGCAAAAAGCGAGCGCTCGCTCTGAATCAAGATGGGTGCTTTTTTTTTTAGTTGCGGCCTCTTGGCCGTTCGCATAGGTGTGGGTTACCACCCACAGCTTATGCGAGCGGCCAAATGATGGTCGCGATGGTCAAGACCATCGCAACCATTGGGCTTGCAATGAGACCCTTGCGGTAGGGTCTCGTTGCTGCAAGCCCCAGTGGACTTCCTGCTCTAATAGAGCAGGAAGTCCACCTACTGACATCACGAGTGATGTCAGTAGGGCTGCCCTCAAATGGAAGGTGTTCCTGCAGGAATGCCTCCGTTTGCCCAGCCACCCCCCCCTGCCCCATCTTCCAAACTGGGTGAGCCACCCCTTTTGGATGCGAGCGCTGGAGTGAGTGCTTTGTGCGCATTGCCTAACAATTGACCCGCTTGTGAGCATAGCGCTTGCGAGCGGGTCTGCATCAGGCCCACAGGTAAGCTAAGGCTGCTGGAGAGACAGGGTGAATGCTGTGGCAGGGTGGGGAGAATGCGGTGGCTATAGAGACATGGGGGAAGCTGTGGCTGTGGAGAGACACAGTAAAAGGTTCTCAGGCCACAGAGAGACACAGGAGGGAAATGGAAGCTGTAGTTGCTGGAGAGACACAGAGTGGGGGGAATGCTGTGGCTATGGAAAGACAGGAGAGAAGTTGTGTCTATGGAGAGACACAGAAGGGAAGCTGAGGCTGCTGGAAAGACACAGGGTTGGGGGAGAATTCTATGGCTATAGAGATACACAGGGTAGGAAGAATGCTGTGGCTATGAAGACACACAATGGAAAGCTATGGCCATGGAGAGACACAGAAGGGGAATGGAAGCTGAGGCTGATAGAGAGACACAGGGTGGGAGGAATGCAGTGCTATGGTTATAGAGTGACATGCAAGGGATCTGAGGCCATGGAGAGACAAAGGGAAGCAATATAAGGTCATGGAGAGACACAGGGCAGATCTGAGGCCATGGAGAGATACAGGAAGGGAAGACACTAAGACTGCTGGAGAGACACATTGGGGGGGAATGATGTGGCTATGGAGAGAAATGGGGGGAAGTTGTGATAATGGAGAGACACAGGAAGGGTTCTGAGATTTATGGAGAGAGAGGGAAAGATCTGAGGCAACGAAGAGACACAGGGATACGGAATATGAGGCCACTGTGACCGCAGAATGATCGCAGTGGAGCTTCCGCATACGGCAATGCATACACAGTACGCAACAATCTGCCGTCTGCGTAGGAAATTGCAACAGTGATCCGTAATATATCAGTCCCTCAGTGAGGACGATATTGTGGTCACTACAATGGCTCTTCTGACTGGCTGAGTGCTTCTTGATACTTCCCATTGGATTCAGTATGATTTACCGCTGGCCGTTCAAATCCCGACAGCGGCAGCCCGACAAGGATGAAAATCCCTATTGTCCTAGGTAAGTATTTCCTAACCTAATTTTACCCCCTACCCCTAACCCTCCCTTAGGGGTGCCTAACCCTAACCTCCCCCCCAAGTGCCTAACCCTAACTCTCCCCTTCCCTGCTGCCTAAACCTAAGTTCCCCGGGAGGGTGCCTAACCCTAACCTCCCCCCCGGGGGTGCCTAACCCTAACCCCCCTTCCCCTAGCCTAAACCTAACCTCCCGGGGGGGTGGCTAACCCTAATTCCCCCCCAGGAACCATAAACCTAACCCTCCCTTCAAAACAGCTGTCTGTGCCCGTCGCCCAGTTTACCTTTGATCGGTAAGCCGGGTGTCGGTCTCCCGTTGTAGGAAAAATGACAGGCGTCGGGATTTCGACGCCTGTCATTTAACCCTTGACGGGATTATACAGTCGGGAAGCCGGCGGTCGGCATTCCATCCATGGGCTTCCTGACTGTTTCCGCTTTCCACTGATTATAAAGAAATTATTAGTGTGGCTGCTGTGGTCTATTCCCTTTATGTAATTGAATTTTCATTCTATCCGTGGTAATAAAACAGATTCCCAGCTGATTTTTTTTTAAAGAGGAACACAGCGGACGCTTACATTTAACTGAATTTAATTAGCAGTTTAATTTAAATTTTTGGAATTATATTTTACATGATAAATGCAACTTTAGCACAGATGGTGTAGTGGTTAGCATTACTGCCTCACAGCACTGAGGGCCTGATTCAGAGCCGCTCGTAAGCGGCCGCTCGTTCACTCTGAGCGATGTTCACACATCTGCGCATGCATATGGGTTGTAATACGCATGCGCCAACCAGTCAGTGCGGTCGGAAATCGTGTGCTCGCAAAATAGCGAATGCCTGCTAATTTGAGTGACAGGATGAGGCGTTTGTGGGTGGTAACAGGGGAAGGTGCTTGAAAACGGGGAGTGGAGATCCGAACGCAGGCGTGCCAAACGGTCAAAAACCGGCATTTTAAGGGTGTGCATAATTAACATAGCAGCGTCATCGACCACGTCACTTGGTTGTCTATTAGCCTGAACTGCTCGCATGATTGCGGTAGGAAAATGCTACCACAAGAATAGCGAGCAGTTCATACGCCTTTCGATGTACTCGATTAATCTAATAAATAGCGGAGATGACATATGATGCGAGCGGCAAAGGGGCGTCTTTACAAAATATCACAGATATCTCCTGGTTACCATTATCCCCCAATAATTTCCAGTCCCCAGAAAAGGACGTAGAAATTATGTAATTCATCAAGTTTCAAAAAAGCATTTTTTTTGGAACTTGTGAGTGATACTGTATGCCACTCTGAGGGAGTGTACAGTCCTCGATACCCATCAGAAGATGCCTTTTACACTTTGTGCAGTGTAAAAGGTCTGTGTTCTACCTGCGGCTCTCGGCTTCCCTCCTCCCTGCTCTTCTGCTCTATCCTCAGCATGACCCGACAGTCCAGGGCTCACCTGCTGGCTGTGTCTTCGGGCTGGAAGGAAAGAGGAGCCGGGGGAGAAGTGACAGACAACTTTGGCTGCCTGTCATTGACTGCTCGCCAGTGCAGCTCCTTCAGGCAGCGAGACAGTGGAGCTGGCGGCCACCGCAGATAGGACCCGGCAGTGGGAGGGGATTGTACCTGGAAGAGAGCACCCACCAGCGGGGGTGGACAGGACCAGGCAGCGGGGAGCGGGGGGGTTGGATGGACGGGACACTGCACAGAGGAGCCAGCAGCTTAGACGGGACACCGCAGTGCACAGAGAACCCAGCAGCAGAAGGAAGGGGGTTGCAAGGACAGGCCACTGCACAGAGGAACCTGAAGCTTGGATAGGACACTGCAGTGCACAGTGGACCAGGCAGCAGGTGTGGACGGGACACCGCAGAGAGGACCCGGCAGCCTGCGGGAGACACAGTACAGAGGAGCTGGTATAGGGGGGTGCCACTGACTGTAGAGAGGAGCTGTTGGGGGAGACACTGTAGAGAGGAGCTGTCAGGGGAGACACTGTAGAGAGGAGCTGTGGGGGGAGACACTGTAGAGAGGAGCTGTGGGGTGAGACACTGTAGAGAGGAGCTGTGGGGGGAGACACTGTAGAGAGGAGCTGTGGGGGGAGACACTGTAGAGAGGAGCTGTGGGGGGAGACACTGTAGAGAAGAGCTGTGGGGGGAGACACTGTAGAGAAGAGCTGTGGGGGGAGACACTGTAGAGAGGAGCTGTGGGGGGAGACACTGTAGAGAGGAGCTGTGGGGGGACACTGTAGAGAGGAGCTGTGGGGAGAGACACTGTAGAGAGGAGCTGTGGGGGAAGACACTGTAGCGAGGAGCTGTGGGGGGGGGACACTGTAGAGAGGATGCCGGCAGGGTGCAGTTGAAGGGAAAAAGTATCACATTTCCGAAAAGGTGTCTTCGCAGAAATAGCATATTTTTGGAAACAATACTTTAGTAATGCAAGAATGATGAATCGAGCTAAGGTTAACAATGAAGTCATGGCGAGTTCAAAACTAAAATATCACACATTCAAGGCCTCAGGCTTTATTCCATAGTGCTCATTGTCTGCAAATAAAAACGGCAAGAGTCTAAAATTCACTTGTTGTAATTTGAATGTGAGCAAAAATGTCATGAAGCCATCATTCATCATGTGTGATGCAATCTTACTTCACTTTTTCATGATGATGTTTTCTGTGTGTGAGGATTTTGATGTGAGCAACAAACTAAAATTCAAGAAAAGCTGTCTAGTTCCACAGATCGTCCTCTATAAGGCAGGACCATAGCAAGGACGGAGCCAGTGAAGCTCGAGCTCCAAGCGCCTGCTCTGGCTAGGGCACTACAGATCGGCCGTCTGACGGACTTCAGCTTTGAAAGGTGGAACAGAGCCAGAGGGAGGTGGCACTGAACAATGGAGCCATGAGCAATAACAAAAAGGGAGGAGGAGGTGATCCCTTCCCGTCATCGTCCCCAGCTCCTCCTCTTGGTCTCCTCTGAGCTGGGTCCCACCTCCCATCCTGATGTCAGCAGCCAGTCTGAGTCACACAGATTGAGAGTCAGTCACACAGGAGGAGAGAACATGGCGACATTGTCCCTGAGCCAGGTGCTGTAGTTCAGAGCCTGTGTTGTGGTGCCTTTGACTGGGAGGAGTCTGAGTGGTGAGTCCGGTGATGTCACACTTAACTGCTTTGATGCCACATGTCAATAAAGGCCACTATTGTGGTATAATGTGTATAAGGGGCACCACTGTGTGGCATAACATGAACATGTGAATATGGGGCACTACTATGGCATAACATGAATAAGAGACACTACTGTGTGGCATGACATAAATAAGGATTACTACTGTTGGGTATAACGTGAATTTGGGTACTACTGTGTGGTGTAATGTGAATAAGGGACACTACTGTGTGTTGTAATGTGAATAAGGGATACTACTGTGTGGTGTAATGTGAATAAGGGACACTACTGTGTGGTGTAATGTGAATAAGGGACACTACTCTGGTGTAATGTGAATAAGGGACACTACTCTGTGGTGTAATGTGAATAAGGGACACTACTGTGTGGTGTAATGCGAATAAGGGATACTACTGTGTGGTGTAATGTGAATAAGGGTCACTACTGTGTGGTGTAATGTGAATAAGGGACACTACTGTGTGATGTAATGTGAATAAGGGACACTACTGTGTGGTGTAATGTGAATAAGGGACACTACTCTGGTGTAATGTGAATAAGGGACACTACTCTGTGGTGTAATGTGAATAAGGGACACTACTGTGTGGTGTAATGCGAATAAGGGACACTACTGTGTGATGTAATGTGAAACAATATGGTTCAGTATAATTAAATCAGAAAAAACAGTTATGTGATTAAAATGACACAATTTTGTCAAAAGTGGGTTTGCTGATTATATAATTAGTACAACTATAGTGTACTTATGATCAGCAAACCACTATATGGGGATTGTTAAGTCAAGGTAGAAAGAATGTTAGTATATATTACATGATGAAATCCTCATCATATCATTCCTGTAATATGGACTAAGGCCCTCATTCAGAGCCGGATGCTCTGACAGAGCGCTCGCTCTGAATCAGGGTGTTTTTTTTTTTTTCATGGAGCGGCCTCCTGGCTGCTCGCATTGCTGTGGGTTGCCACCCACAGCTAATGCGAGCGGCCATGATGATGGTTGCGATGGTCAAGACCATCGCGACCATCGGGCTTGCAATGAGACCCTTGTGGTAGGGTCTTGTGGCCGCAAGCCCCAGAGAGCTTTCGGCTCTAACACTTGTGATGTCAGTGGGGCCGCACCCAGACGGTAGGCGTTCTCATGGGAATGCCTCCATCTGGGCAGCCAACCCCCCGGCCCGCCCACCAAAGGGGGCGTGCTGTCACTCAACATCAATAGCACGCCCCCTTTGGTGCAAGACCTGGAGCGACGAATTGCCCGTCGCTACCCGGGTCTCGCGCATGCGCTCTGGGCCACCATCGACCCGGTTGCGAGCGCTTAGCGCTTGCAACCAGGTCTGAATCAGGCCCTAAGACAGAGTTTTATTACTCATATTAGATGTAACCCTCTAATACACCTTTCAGACTTGTCGAGAATCCCGGGAATTTGGCCTGCCTCAGCCAAATTCCCGGGTAGCCGCATCTGTCTGAAAGGTACCTACCCGGGAACACGTTCCCGGGTAGCCGCCCCTGCAATCGACCAGGGTTTTTCCCGGGACTTTAGTCCCGGGAAATTACCTTGCTTCTATCTGAATGATGCTACCCAGGAATTTGCCCTCGGGCTTCACCACACAGCTCCTGATTGGCCGGACACGGCTGCCTGTTGATGAGATCATCAGAAACAGCCGGACAGTGGAGGGCAGACACCATATAAACGCTAAACATAGCGCTAAGAAGCCAGCGCAGTGCTACAAGGCGGATTTAGGTGCCGCAACAGTTGCAGAGAGACCCGCAACACTACGAGGTGAACTTGTACCAGGTGTTTGGAGAGTTGTGCCAGGTGTGTAAACATATTTAGCATCTAATGTTATTATTTATTTCATAGTGTTATACTATGTAAATTACTGTTTTTTATTACCTTATTAGAAGAGCTTGTTTCTTATTATATATGGCATCTATTTTAAAATACTGAAAACATTATTACCTAACAAGAGATTTAGGCCCTCATTCAGAGCCGTACGCTCTGAGCAGAGCGCACGCTCTGAATGAGGGCCGGCCTCCATGAAAATGGAGCGTCCTCCTGGACGCTCGTATAGCTGTGGGTCACCACCCACAGGCTATACGAGCATGCATTTTGATGGCCGCGATGGTCGTGACCATCGCGACCATCGAAATTGCGAGCCGGAGCCTGCGGTTGAGGTTTTCAACCGCAAGCTCCGGAGTGATTTTGGCTCTATCAGAGCCAAAATCACTCCCACTGACATCACTAGTGATGTCAGTGGGCCGGCTTCTGACGGGAGGCGTTCCCGTGGGAACGCCCCTGTCAGGGAGGCACGCCCCCGGCACGCCTACCAAAGGGGGCGTGCTGTCAATCAACATCGACAGCACGCCCCCTTTGATCAGACACAACGAGCGAAGGACTTTCCTTCGCTCGTCGCGTCTGGCGCATGCGCACGACGGAGCTCCCTCCGTCGTGCGCATGCTCAGTCCATAACATCGACCCACTTGCGAGCGGACAGCCGCTCGCGAGTGGGTCTGAATCAGGCCCTTAATTTTTATTCATTTTCTTATTCTTTTATTATTTTTAATCTAAATTTTCTGGGTTTTCTTTAGTGCGGTAATCTTTATTTTTTCTGTGTACAGGTGGTTGGTGATCATGGCACATTGGAAGGACGAGGAGGTCCGTGAGCTCTTTCATGTGAGGGGAGAGGAGGAAATAAAATCACAGGCACTGTTAAAGATGCCATGATCTATTGCAATGTTGCCAAAATCCTGGCAAGCCAGGGTATTGTGAAGACACAGCAGCAAGTCCTTAATAAGCTAAAGAGCCTAAAGAAACAATACACAAAGGTCCATGACCACAATCGTAATCGCAGTGGTGTGGGAAGGATGGAGTGGGCCTTATACGATTTATGCAACAACGACATGCACGCCTTCAACAACTCCTGAGAGCAGCCAGCAGAGCCCGGCATTATCGCAGGTCCTATTTGATGACCCAGATGAGGACTCATCTAATACCATCATCATTGAACCAAGCACTGGCACAGATGTGATCTCTCCAATGCAAAGGCAAGATTCTGAGTCGGAGCCACAGACCCAGGGAGACAAGCCCACCCTACGCAGTAACAGTAAGTTTAAATCAAATAACTTATGTTCTGCTGCATTAATCTATGTAATGTTGTCATTAAATCTCTAGCATATAGTAGAAACCGTATTGTTTCTGCGTTTATCTTGTAGTGGAGGATGGGCACCGCATGCAAAGAGACATGCTGCTTTTTGAATTTGGACCATTTATTGTTTTGTGCTTCAAATATTTTTTACATCTGTTGCTCAATGTTTTCTCTCTTTTATTTTCAGTTTTCTCAGTGCCAACACGTAAAAAGAAGAGCAAAATTGATGTTGCTACCAAAGCCATGACAAATATTCTTTGTGAACAACTACGCGACCTAGATTCGGAATGGCAGACACAAGAGGATGCCAGACTGCAGCGGTTCATTGCAAATGAGAGAGAAATGCAGAGTAATTTGCTAAAGGAAATGATGGCTATGCAGGAAAGGCTTAGTCGCGATAACCGCAAATTTTTTACTCAAATCTTGAGCACAATCCACTACAAACCAAAAACATGTTCCACCACCCACCCATTTTGGGCAACAAGCTAATTATCCAAACTCATTTGGGGAACCATCCCAGTATGTGTAGCAACCTCAGTCTCCCACCTCATTTGAGCATACATCACAGTATGGCCAGCACGCTAATTTTCCCACAGCATTTGGGCAAATTATACCCCTTTTAAACCGGAGCTAAAACCCGGGTTTTTGAAGGGTTAACCCGGGCAGCTCCCTGGTGTAAAAGGGGAGAGGGTTGGATCGCCGGGTCGAGTGACCCGGCAATCCAACCTAGGTAACTAGAAGGATTTAACACGGGCGTAGCCCGTGAAACCCTGCTGTGAGAACAGCACACTCTGGGTCACGATGACCTGGAGTGCGCTGCTAGCCGGCCGATTGGTCCGGTTTCAGTGGCGCTTGGAGATGACGTCATCTCCAAGCGACCACTTTCACTCTGCAAAAGCCGGGTATATGCAGACCCGACTGCGGTGTGAGCGGCGCTGGCTCGGGAATATCCCGAGTCGGCGCCGGCAAAATTCCGGGTCTGATCCGGATAGGAACTTTGGGCCTGATTCAGACCCGGACGCAAGTGGCCGATCGCTCGTCTGCCGTACGAGCGGAAATATTTAAATCCAAGCGCTCGCTCGTATGTTCGCTCGTAGCTAACCTTCCGCCCCATATTCTCCCAACCCCTCCTCTAGCTAGCGAACGTTCAAAATAGCGAGCGTCAGTCTCCTCTTTGGTTGCAGACTCGCACAAGTCAATTCCGGAAGTGGCCCTGTCAGTTTTCGATTGCCTGCTATTTCATTCTGCAAACATACTTGAATCGATTACTGGCAATCACTATATTAATTACCTTAATTGTTATTCACGTTTGCAATCCTGTTTTTTTTTTCCAATGTCAATAAACTTTATTCTTGTTAGTGTGTGTCATTTCTTCCGCAGAATACGTACGGTTTGACCAAGGGGATAGTTGTACAATGTAAAAGTTTGTTTGAATGCTAGTAATGTTTTTTTTTTTTTGTTAAAGCAGATTTTTTTTTTTTTTGTTTAAATTTTAATTTGCTTACGCATGTCACTGCATCAAGCCTATCATAACTAACATTATATTTGTGAGGGTGTAGGTCACATGACTCATACACTAACCAATAGAATTGTTTCTGTTAATTTACAAAGTACATTAGCCAATCAAATATTTTCTAGGTCCTTTATTAAAACTGTTTTGTGTAAAAAAAATCATTGCCATCATGAAAGCCAATGCCTTCTGTAGGCGGGAGCTAATGGTACATACAGAAGTTATGGACGAGCGCAATACCAACCAGCCGCACCCCATCACCAATATACAAAAGCGTAGGGCCTACGCGGAGGTGCGCCGCCGCCTGCATTCCCTCGGCTATTGCGGAAATATAGGGCAGTTGGAACGCAGGTGGTCGGATCTGCGGCGCAGATCACCACGCCTGCTGGACCTTTTGCGGCTCCGGATTGGCCAAAGTAAGTGTTTCTGTGTATGTTAATATATATATATTTTTTTTATATTTTGGTCATACCTGCGTTTGCTTGTTTACAGTATATCCCTGTTTTTTTTATTTTAATGCAAATTTAAAAAAAATATATATATATGTTATTAAAATTGTTTTTCTCCATCATTTAGGGGCAGAGCGGATAGTCAATCGGCGCCGACGTGTGGCTCGTCCCCTATCCCCCACTCCCACCCAAACATCCCCTGCCCACTCTTCCCCAAATTCCCCCTCCACCCCAGACCTTGCCAACCTTCAATCCCCTCCCTCTCCTCACCTGACCATCCCTCCAACTTCCCACTCCCCTCAAACCCAACCTCACTTTTTCACACACTCAACTCCCTCAGCCATAACCCCTCCTTCTTCAATTACCCACTGGCCCACCTCAGATGAGGAGGATTTCGTGGCTCCAGGCCCAGTCCGCAGTGTGGCTGGTATGTTTACATTGTAAACTATGGTTTTTTTTTTTTTTTAGTTTTTGTTTTTTAATTTGTAAATTAATTTGGTTGATGTTGTCCTTTTGCCTGTGCAGTTCAAAATAGTAAAGTAGTTCAAATGTTTTTTAGATATATCTTTGTGAAACAATGTCAAGGATGTTTTCCCCTTACACATATGACACATGTCCAAACACTCCCACTTGTGTCTTTCTTGTTTACGGTACCAACAAATGTCGTAGTTTTGCTTAGGTTTAAGACATATGTTTTTTTTGGTTATTTCTACTTTTTGGCCCCTTATTTGTTGAAAATCTTTTCGTTTTGCATTCCTTTTTTTTAGGACAGGTTTTTGTAACTGATGTTTATTTTTGTTATAGCCAGAATTTTTTTTGGGTTTGAACATTCAAAATGAAGGTGTCATTTTAGTAACCCTCACATTTTTGATCCCTATAGAGGCCCAGAGGCATAACGAGGCCATTGTAGGAGGTTTGGCGGAACTCCGGGGCCATGTAATTGGCATGCTGGTGGCCTTGGATCACCTTTTTTTCGATCCTGCGCCAATAAGTTTTTAGCGTTATACCCAAAAAAAACAAAAAAAAATAAAGTTTATTTTGATTTATTTAAGTCTCATTCCTTGTCTGTAAATCTTAGATTGTTGAACCTTACATAAGTCTACTATTTGTCCCTGTGTTTTTAAGTAATGACAATTTGTTTGTAGAAAGGTCAAGTATGTAAGCTTGCACATTAAACACATAACAATACCAATAGGTTTTTAGAATTAACGTCAAAAATAGCATAATTATTTTTTGGGGTAATGTAAAAATTAAAGCAACCTGCTTAGGCCTAGAATTGTAAACATACTGATTCACCATAATACCTTTGGTGTTTGTTTTTAGCAACAAAGCAGGGTACAAAAGTTTAGAAATTAATAAATTACAGTGTTATGCATTAAGCATGTTTGCATTTTTTGGAACAGGTTTCACTTGTTTGTAATTTACGAAGGAAATGGTTCTTTAATGAAAAAAAAAATGTATTGCACACAAATAATAAACACCAAGTGAATTGTCAAAACAAAATCACACAGTTAAAACACACACAAAAGTCCCAAAAATTCCAAAAACCCAAAATAAAAAAAAAAATCAGGAACTGTTTGTTGAAGTAGCATGCCAACATGAATCCACAAATGAGGAGAGGAAATCATTGTTCCCGTTATATCCAATGTGTCCACATAAAGTCATTTCTGTTGATCAGGTAGTATGCAAGGATTTTTATGGTCATTTTAGGAAATAAAAAATAAAAAAAAAAGTTAAAAGTGTACATTTAAAAAATACATATCTACATTGTGTCAATTAAATTAATTTATAGAAATAATTACCTAAAAAACCGGGCAACAATTTGATCGCGTATGGCCCCCCCACATACTGACCTCCGACCAACCTCGGGGGGGGCGTCCTCAGGCAAGGCATCCTCTGGCTGCATTGGGACACCACTCCTCATGGCGATGTTGTGAAAAATCCCACACAGGACCACAATTTTGGAAACCATAGCCGGCAAACACATGAGGTCGCCACCAGAGCGGTGGAGGCATCTGAATCGGCCTTTTAAAAGGCCGATACAGCGCTCCACCACCTGCCTGGTGGCTGTAAGTGCGGAATTATACTGACTTTGTGGCCCTGGTGTGGGGACCAAATAAGGAGTGAGCAGCCAGGGCGTGCAAGGGTAACCACTGTCTCCTATGAAAATATTATAAACAACATCAGGACCATTGTGTACCAAGCTTTGCATTGGTTTCAACAGAAGGTGTCAACTTACCCAGAAGCCACGCATCACCAGCTTGTAGGTTGTTTAATTTGTGCCAAATCTCTGATTGCCGGATGACGAAGGAATCATGTGCACTGCCTGGGAATTTGGCATTCAGGGACAGGATCTGGAGGGAGGCATCACATACCACCATTACATTCATCGAATGAAAGTGCTTTCGGTTCCTAAATATTGCCTCCAGCCTTGCTGGAGGCTGAAGTGGTATGTGAGTACCATCCACAACCCCTATGATGTGTGGGAAGCCAGCAATTTGATAAAATTTATCCTTCACCACATTAAGGGAACCCATATCCAATGGCATTTTAATAAAATGATGGAGGTGTTTAAATAGTGCATCCATCACTGCCCTCAGGATCCTAGAAAAGGAGGATTGGGAGATTCCTGCGACTATTCCCACGGTGTTTTGAAAGGATCCTGAGGCACAAAAATGTAACACCGACATGAATTGCATAAGTGGTGGTATTGCTGTAGGACTGTCAATTTGCCGTTCAACATCACTCTCTATTAATGAGAGAGTGTCTATGATGATTTTTGGAGGCAGACGGTAGCGCCTTAACACCTCATCATCTGGCATTCCAAAAAGGGTGACACGTGTTCTATATATCTGGGGCCTTGCATGCCTACGAGGCCTATGCCTGGGACGAAGTTGAGGTTGGTCGGGTTCTGGAACCATGGCCAAGAGAATACGACCAACATCAACCTGAAATGTTAAGCAAGGTAGTTATTGTTTTAGACAAATGTGTTAAGAAAAATATACTTATCTTTTCAAAGAAAACCAAAGAATCTTACAGGCCTGGGTAGTGTCATGTGAAAAACCACCTACATTTCAAAAGGATAAAAAAAAATTTAGATTAATTTTATAAACTAGGAATTAAACCAAATAATTTACTAACATTTAGAGAAGGGAGCACACATTAGTTCGCAAAATAGTACGCTACATTTAGACTTAAGACATGATTTTACACAGAACAAGCACACATTAGTTCGCAAAATAGTACGCTACATTTAGACTTAAGACATGATTTTACACAGAACAAGCACACATTAGTTCGCAAAATAGTATGCTACATTTAGACTTAAGACATGATTTTACACAGAACAAGCACACATTAGTTCGCAAAATAGTACGCTACATTTAGACATAAGACATGATTTTACACTGAACAAGCACACATTAGTTCACAAAATAGTACGCTACATTTAGACTTAAGACATGATTTTACACAGAACAAGCACACATTAGTTCGCAAAACATATGCTAAGACCAACACATCTAATTTTTTAATTAATAAAACCAAAAACACTTACAAAAACAGACAAATATCAAAAAGTTATAAAAGGTCACTTGGGTTCCAGCCAAAATAACTTTAAAAAAAAAATAAATTTGGCCACAATTTAGTAATAAATGTTTATGGGAATTATTGAAATACTTACTCAAAAATATAAATAAAAATAGCTAATAAAAATACACAAAAATGCTAACTTAAACAAAGAAAGTATTTAAAAAAAACGCTCCTTCAAAAAGAAAAAAAAAACTCCTTCACGTTCCACCAACCAAACAACAAACCACTCTACACCGAAATACCTCCAAGAATCAAAAAATGCCACCTCGAATGGAGTCACACCAAGTCATAAATAGTCTACATTTTCCCGCTCAAATTAAGGACGGACAATAGGAGCGCACAATGAATGATGCGGCCGAATAATGCTGACGCATGTATAAAAACGTCACCGAAGGCCCAAATCGGTCTGCTGCATTGAGACCGATGAGTACAGAGCAGCAAAGTACTAGCCAAGAGGCGCCATGTAAGTATTTGTTTTTTTATTGGTAAATGTTTATGTTCAACATTACATTTTGAAACATTTTACATTAAAAATTTTTTAATCCTTTAAAAAAAGGTGTGGAGGATGCCATGGAAGAGGCTGCTGGGCCTAGTAGGCAAACTAGGGCCAAAACAAAAAGGCAGCCACAATTCACAAGGAAGGAGATTGAGGTTTTGGTGCAAATGTGCAACGACAACCTGGCACAGGCACCAAGGAATATGGGTGCAACCCAGAGATGGAAACTGTGGGACGACATAGCCAGTGCAGTCAATGGGGTGGGTGAGTTTGAACGTTCAGCCCGGGAGGTCAAACGCCGGTACGTAAAAACTACATTTGACTAAAAAGTGTTTACAGGTCCAAATACTGCAGTAATAATGCCAACTTTTTAACCAACAGATGGAGCGACTTCAAATATCGGCTTAAACAAAAACTGGCTGATAGGGCTAGGCATGCAGGGGGGACAGGTGGGGTTCCCACCCCTGTGTCACTTGAGCTCACGGATTTGGAGGAGCTGGCACAGGGGTGTGTGCAGGATGAGGAGGTGTTTGGCGTGTCGAACATGGATACCGACATGCCAGACTTTGCGGCTCCTCATGTTGCCCCAGGTAAATGTTGTAATGTTAACAACTCAGAAATGTGTTTTGGAAAATATCTAGATTATAATTTTACTCTTTTCTCTTTTTTCTCACAGAGACACAGGCGGATGAGTCTGCTCCAGAGGTGAGCTTTGGCCGCAGAATTTCTTCTGGCTCTGCAGGGGAGGAAGCAGTAGATCCGGCTGGGGACCCTGTGGCAGACAGTCCAGGGCATTCCCCCTCGCAGGCAGTGGCCCTCCTCACTGATCTCAATGTTAAAACGGATCAGCACACCGAGATTCTGCTGAGGATGGATGCTAATCTGCTATGGGTGGCAGACGCCCTGGAGGAAAATGCTGCGGCCAATGTGAGAATTGCAAATGCCCTGGAGCAGCTCATTCGCCAGCACATGTTGGAGCCGGCCTCCCTTCCTGCCGGAACATCAGGACCCCCCACCTCTGGCACAACAACAGCCATCCCTCCAAATGTGCCAGAGGTGGAGCCCTATGCCTAGTCCAGAGGCCACAACAAATGCCTCTGGCCAGGCCAGCTGAAGGACATCCCGGACCCGTTCAGGCTCCCTCCAACCCCCGGCCAAACGGCCTAAAAGGCGATGACAGCACTGGCTAATTTCTCCACAATCCATCTCTGTGTTTGCCCCATATTCCTTAATGCCAAAAACCTCCCTCTCCTTTCTTGTGAATTGTTTTTATTTTTTTTTATTTTTTGATTTCAAATGCCACTTATTTTGTTTGTGTGTCGCCAAAATCATTTGTTAATAATTTTTACCTTAAAATAAATTTGTTTATGAAAAAAAAAAAGAAAAAAATTACAAAAATTGACACAATCATTTAATAAAATTATGTTCAAAATCTGCAAAATTCTATTGTTGATTTATTCAAAAATTGGTTAAAAGGTAATCCCTTAAACAAAATTGCAAACAATACAACGGAAATAGAAACATTAAATTTTTTTTGAAAAAACAAGGGTTAAAAAAAATGTATGAGTTTTAATTAACACTTAGCAAAAAAAAAAAGGACGATTAATTAATTAAAAAATTAGAAAAAAAAACATGCGTACAATATTGTTTCCCTAAAAAAGAAACACTTACAAATATTTCAAAAGCCCACAAAAAAAAAAATGTTAGCTAATTGATTGTATGACCCAGAAATTAGCAGCTGAGTAGTTCACCTGCGTTCGGTTTTTAGCTACTAAAAAAGGTCTATTTGCTAAACACCTTACAAGCAGTTTAGCAATTAAAAGATGATTGTTTTTGTGGCCTCAATTGATAAATCAATACACCATCGATGAGCCCAGGGAAGTACGAAGAGACCATCATCATTGCGGTAGACTATACCAGACCACAAGCTGAGTGAGCAGTCTTGATGGAAATTGGATCAGACAGTGACGTATCACTTGTTCCGTTCACATTTGGCGCTCGCATAAGATAATTTATGTACACCCAAAAAACGCCTCGACACGCCTGCGTTTTCCCATCTCCACCCCCGTCACCACCCCAAAACGGACAGTTCTGTCAATCACATTTGACATGTCACTTCCTGTTCGCTGTGTCTACGATCGACTGAAAAATGACCGCAATCAGACGTACGCACATGCGCACTGTTATACCGATGCATGCGTGGTTGTATAACATCGTCTGACTACGAACGAACGGCCTCTTACGAGCGGCTCTGAATCAGGCCATTTGTTCCAACTCCAGGTCAGACCTGGAATTTAGGTGGAAAAGGGGTATTACATACAAGTATGCTCAACAAGCAAAGCCCCCCCAGCATTTGGCCAAACTACATCCCATATATCCAAGCATCCACAAACACCTCAGTCATCCTCAACATTTACAGATAGTACATTAGATAATGTACTCGAAGGTCAATTTAAAGATACTTTGCCAGCTAATACTCTGTCACAGGAACGTACTCCTGACAAAAACCCAGAGTTTACAGTTTACAGAAATATTTAACTGTGGTGATCAAATATATCTAGTGATGTTAACTAGACATATCCCATATGATGATGTTGAAAATATTATGGTTACTGCTTTTGTCATAGGATATTGAGTTGGTGTAAACAAGGATCTGCCAAAAAATTCTGGTCCTATTTGTTTTATTTTAAAGGCTTGTTTAATGCCTCATAGCTATATGCACACTTAACAATGTTCTGAAGTAAATGTGCACTTTACTTTTATTTTTTTTGATAGTACTGTTTGGTTTTGAGTGGTGTTGTATTTTGTAAGAAATATGGAAGGCTTTCAAACTTCGTATGCAAAACAAAGGCCTTTATTAAAATAAAAGATTTTTTGAACCTTTCAAATATTAAGTCTTTGTATTTATTTCAATAACAATAACTCCCAGTCCCCATATAGCACATCCCCACCTTTACATGACCTCATTAATGTGTGCCAGCATAACGTCCACTTATAATGACAAAACTCTGTTTTCCTATGTAAAACTCTGAAAAACCCTGCTCTTGTCTGAAAGGGGTCTACCCGGGAATTTCCCAGGTATAAGCTGTAGTGTGAAAGGGGGGTCTCGACCAAATACCCGGGATTTTGCACTGGAGAAATTCCCGGGTCTGAGCAGGAAATTTTCTGGGTTGTATATCTGAAAGGGGTATAACTGAGGTACCAATAATCGTAAGGAGTTCTCTGGGATAATATCATTCATTCTGGTTTGATGCACACTCCTTTAAGGGAGGACAATTGCAGTACTAATGTTTTTCACTAATTAATACAATCCATTAATACACCCCTGTAATAATTTCAAAATGTATTACAAATTTATATAGAAGAAGGTAGTCACCACAATCCCAGCAAGAGAGGGAACCATTGTTTAAATAACAGGAATATACAGACAGTCACAATAATTGCATCAATATGGCAAAACTCAAATAATGATGTTTATTTTATATATATATATATATATATATATATATATATATATATATATATTGTATAGGCACACACATACAGCGGGCACAGACGAGGGGCGGTGCTGACAATAGGAGGGAAGTCCCTCTGCCTTAAGTGCCCCAGGACCCCCAAAATCGTAATTTGGCCCTGCTCCCAGTGCTGCACCTGGACCCTGAGTGTCCCCTCCGAACCACACATTACTAGGCTTGCAATGTTGCGCTGTGGTTAATTCTGTGCTTTTGTCTTTCATTTTTATTTTACTGTACCTGTCTTCAACAGTCATCAGAAAGGCTGCCTTATTATTGCAAGTGCTGTTCGCTTCTGAAAATGTTGTAGACGTTTCACTTATAGAGTAGCAATAGGAGCCATGCCTACTCCAGCCCTGTCAACATATAAGATGATATGAAATGAGCACAATCACAGTACAGTAAAATATGACTGTACAGTACATACCATTGTGACACAGCTACTGTATATTGTGATTGTGCTAACATTAGGAAAAGGGGAATGCATGACTAACGTTGTAGATGTACTTATAATGGACCAATTCAAGGGCTGCAGGAAGGTTTAAACAAGTTTTGGCTAACTTATTAATTATATCTACTGAGTAGTGATATGCTACATTATATAACCAGAGAAAACAACAAACTCATCCAGCCATGAACTCAATGAGATGCGCTAAGTGCAACACTCTGATGCTGGCAATTACAATCTGTCCCATACTGGTTCAAATTGGAGATGTGTCTGATTTCACTGTCCTGTTAACTTTAATCCAGCACAACCAGGCCGCATTGTTCCACTTGGCAGAATGGTTCCATAAATTGCGGTTTCATTATTATGAACCTCCCTTCAGCATGAATGATAACAAAACCCTACTTAGTGATCAACAAAGCCACCTACCTTTACAATAACACATTCCTTAAGTCACTACATCAGAACCTTTAATTGGGTCACTACAACATAACCTTCCTTAGATCACTACATCAGAACCTTATTAAGGTCATTGCAACAGAACCTTCCTTAAATCACTACAACAAAACCTACTTTGGATCACTACAACATAAACTTCCTTAGATCATTACAAACAACAGTACCTTCCTTCGATGCCAATAACAGAACCTTCCTTAGATCCCAATAACAGGACATTTCTTAGATCACTACAACATAACCTTTCTTGGAACACTACAAAAGAACCTTCCTTAAATCACTACAATACCTACCTGAGGTCACTACAACAGGACCTTCCTAAGATCACTACAAACAACAGAAACTTCTTTACATCACTACTAAAGAACCTTTCCGTAGATCACTACAACAGAACCTTCCTTAGATCACTACAACAGAACCTTCCTTAGATGACTTCAACACCTACCTTAGATCACTATAATGGAAACCTTCATTAGTTCACTACAAAAGAACCTTCCTTAGATCACTACAAAAGAACTTTCCTTAGATCACTATAACAGAACTGTCCTTAGATCACTACAACAGAAACTTCCTTAGTGTCATGCCTGAGGGTCAGAGTTGGTCGGAACAGGCTTGGAAGACTAAAGTGGAGACTTGGGAGGCGTGGATGAAGTTAGGAGGCTTGTGCCAAGACTTCCTCATGTATGAGGTGTGGAGTTAGAGGAGCTGTTGAGCATGATGGGCCCGAAAGCAAGGACAGGAATGCAATGTCACAGCGAGTAGGAATAAGAAATGGAGATAATGATACTGTATAGATGAGCAGAATCGGGTAGGGACCGATGATGCTGGATTATTGAGTAGGGCTGCAATGATCGGTAATGCTTGACTGAAGAGCTGGAACAGTTTGAGACCGATAGTAATGAACTGTAGTACTGAATCGGTTGGACACAGATGAAGAAGTTTTGAAGTTCTGAATCGGTTTGAGACCGACGATGATGAGTTGAGATCCAGGAGTGGTTTGAGACCGATGAGGATGAATTAGATTTCTTAATCTGTTTGGGACAGATAATGAATGTGTCAGATGGAATCGATGTTTGGAGAGGACATAAGGAATTGATTATTGGAGATATTGGATGAGACAGATGATAGGAGGTATCAGATGGGACCGATGATTGGAGGTATTGAATGAGACTGATGATTGGAGGTATTGAATGAGACCGACGAGTGAATGTATTGAATGAGACCGATGATTGGAGGTATCGGATGGGACTGATAATTGGATGTATCGGCTGGAACGAGTGGAGGACAAGTCTCAGTGGTAAAACCAGACTGGAGTGCAAGATGGTATTGGAGACTTATTTACCAGATATAGGAACTTGATAACGGACTGGGACCATTCAGACACTGAGTAGCTGGGAGCTCAGCTCAGAGCTGTAACTTCAGTAAGAAGCAACGTTGTACTGGCAATGTGGGCCAGTCAGGAAATGGAATTTATAAGGGTTTATCCCCAGGGATTGGATGCTGCAATCAGCTGGTCTGGGAGCAGGCTCTGACTTTGGTCTCAGAGCAAATTCTGGCATGCAGCTTGTGTACCATCATCCTGGGGAGACACGCTGTGAGCAAGGGACTGTGAAGAGCCATCTTCACAGTGACAGGACACTGTGTGCTCAGTGACAAGACACTGTGGACCTCATTCAGAGTCGGTCGAAGCGGCCGCACGGTCGTACGGGAAAAGGGGCCGGATATGCAAATGATGCACTCGCATGTTGCGTCTCTAAGTCGGGATCTTTAGCTGCCCGACCAAGGGGAGGAAGCGGCTGGAAGATAAAAAATACGCCCACTTCTCGTACGCATTACACGTCATCTCCGGCCATATAAGGATTAATCGAGACCATCGGGCACCATCGGAACTGGTCGTAGAGCTTAAGGTTGACCATACCCTCTCTTAAGCTCTACGATCATGTCAGTGTAAAAACCACCCATGTCACATGTGCCATGATGCTACTTTGTTAATTATGCACTCCCATAAACCGTATGCACTCCCATAAAACGCCGTTCGCATAATTAGGCACGTCTGCGTTCGGATCTCCACTCCCCTGTTTTCAAGCACCTTCCCCTGTTACCACCCACAAACGCCTCAATCTGTCACTCAAACTACCGACCTGGCTGTGTTCAAGGAGAGAGAAATTTCTGATCATAGCGGCTAGTTTGCGCACGCGCAGTGCGAATTTTACGCTTGCGCAGTATAGCGAACATCGGTGGCGTACGACCATGCGGCCGCTTCGACCGACTCTGAATGAGGTCCTGTGTGCTCAGTGACAGGACATAGGCCCTCATTCAGACCCACTTGTGAGCGGCTGTCCGCTCGCAAGTGGGTCGATGGTCTGCACTGCGCATGCGCACGACGGAGGGAGCTCCGTCGTGCGCATGCGCGAGACGCGCCGAGCGAAGGACTTTCCTTCGCTCGGAGTGTCTCATCAAAGGGGGCGTGCTGTCGATGTTGACTGACAGCACGCCCCCTTTGGTGGGCGTGCCGGGGGCGTGCCTGCCAGACGGAGGCGTTCCCAAGGGAACGCCTACCGTCTGAAGCCGGCCCCACTGACATCACTAGTGATGTCAGTGGGAGTGATTTTGGCTCTGATAGAGCCAAAATCACTCCTGGCCTTGCGGTTGAAAACCTCAACCGCAGGCTGTTGCTCGCAGTGGCGATGGTCGCGATGGTCAAGACCATCGCGACCATCATCCTGCACGCTCGTATATGCTGAGGGTGGTGACCCACAGCTATACGAGCGTCCAGGAGGACGCTCCATATTAATGGAGGTGGGCCCTGATTCAGAGCGAGCGCTCTGGTCAGAGCGTCCGGCTCTGAATCAGGGCCATTGTGTGCTCAGTGACAGGACACTGGGCGGATGGGGCAGGAGCAGCGCAGGCAGACCTCAGCACCAGTAGGGAGCGATGTGCAGCATGAGCAAACCTCTGTGCTAACCAGGAGTGATTCACAGAGCAAGCGGACCTCATTGCTAGCCTGGACAGAAACTGGAGAAAGTGATTTTAAGTGTGCGGAGCCTGAAACTTAGATCACTACTACAGAACCTTCCTTAGATCACTTCAACAAAGCCTCCCTTAGATCAATACAAAAGAAACTTCCTTAGGTCACTACAACAGAACCTTCCCTAAGTCAAATCAAGAGAACCTTCCTTAGGTCACATCTTAAATAACTTAAATGGGGAGGGAACATGTTGCAGCAACAGACTAAGGAGCACCCAATTAACTGCATGATTTGTGAGTAGATGATGTAAATGACGGTTGTGGTTATGCAATACATGAATATGAAAGCACCACTCTAAAAATTAACTTGAAATAATGTACAGTACCTTATCACACCCCTCGTCTACGGGAATTTGGTCATAAGCAACTGCCAATGGCTTCCTCTTACACATATAGGGAAATTTCTTCTCACACATCTTATCTGCCCAATGTCCATCCTGTGGTGGGGAGAACATATTATTATAATATCACAATGTATAAGCCAGAACCTTTATCCAAAATGTATAAGAGTGCAGCCTATCAATTCACTAGGAACTAGTGACATCACTGAGACATAAATAATGCCAATATGACATGTGAACGAGTGACCCCACTCCTATGACACAAACTGCTGGAAGTAATCGTAAATACATTTATTTGCAATAAATCTGCAAATGGTCAGCACCCATTCTCAGCTAAGCTGCGCCATTTAAATGGTGCTAAATTGGTGTTAATGGTGTTTCTCAGATATTCAAATCCCATCTGGCACCAACAATCGCCCCACGGTGAAAGTCACTTAGAGTAGATCACATTTCTTCACTATTCTGTTATTTGGAACAAGTGAATCTCTTGACCATGTATACATGATTTTTTTTTATTGGCTAATTTGATATTTGCAATAACAAGCAGGTGTGTAATTTATTTTTACAAATAAAGTGGCCACTGAGCAATCAGGTTTAAGGAGCATTGGTAAAGTAATATATACCATCTGTTTTACTGTTGTTTTACTGTTGTATATTTTGTATAAGACTGTAATTGCTTTTTTATTATTACATCTAACTATTTTTTAATTTTTTTGCTTAATTGGGACTGGAAGTTCGCACAGGCATTGAAGACTGTCTGATAAAGTTGTAAGACTCCTCATATATCTGCCAGCCAGTTGCCCCGACAAACTTTTCTTGATTGGGGTGAAACTAGATTTTCTATCACTCTTATAAGCAATGATAAAAGAGCTAAGTTTGTGCCTGGGCATAGTAAATAGATTCCGGGATTTTGGCCCAAAAACCCCTGGATTTCAATCTCGGAATTCGTGCCTCAGATCTCAGGATTTTCGGAATTACAGTGCACATACGTACATTTGTATTCAGCTGGGTAGCGTTGAGCTCAGTTGCTGCACCGGCCAGGGCAGGCTGTGCAGCTGCACATGACCATCAGAAGTCACACTGCGCAGCCCTAAGTCAGCCGAGCCCTTCAACAGCTGTGCCTGCCCGCAGAGGTTTCAGGGCCTGATTCTGACCCGCTCGCGAGCGCTGTACGCTCGTAAGCGGGTCGATGGTGCCCTAGTGCACATGCGCACGACGGAGGGAGCTCCGTCGTGCGCATGCGCGAGACCCGGCGAGCGACGGGTAATCCGTCGCTCGGGGTCTCGCACCAAAGGGGGCGGCGTGCTGTCGATGGTGAGTGACAGCACGCCCCCTTTGGTGCCGGGGGGGTCCGGCCCCACTGACATCACTAGTGATGTCAGTGGGAGTGATTTTGGCTCTGATAGAGCCAAAATCACTCCTGGGCTTGCGGCAGCGAGACCCTACCGCAGGGTCTCGTTGCAAGCCTGATGGTCGCGATGGTCTTGACCATCACGACCATCATCATGGACGCTCGCATAAGCTGTGGGTGGCAATCTAAGGTAGGAGGGCCATGATTCAGAGCGAGCGCTCTGGTCAGAGCGTCCGGCTCTGAATCAGGCCCTCTGTCTCAGTGCCATGGCTGCGTGGTGATAGTGAGTGATACTGTCACTGTGTACACTGTCTGAACGGTGCCAGCAGCCGGACTCGGAGTAGGAGGGACTCACTTCACTGCTCTCAGTTTGGTTGGTTTTTTGCTAATTGCTGTTACTGATTGTAATAATAATAATAATAATAACTATGTGAAATCTCAGAATTATGTTACTATCTTGGGACCACAATCACAGGATGTAGTAAGCAGAGAGGCTTTGGAACATCCCTCTGAGCTCTGTTTTTACTGTGACATCCTTCCCCTTTTCTCCCCCTTCTGTCATCACATACAGTAACATATTGAGAGTTGTGACCTTGTGGCAGCCATATTTATGGTTGCACTCCAGAATGATTTTGAAAAGGAAATGATGATCTGTAGGAGGATAGCTAATAACAATCAGATACTTAAAAAAAAAAAGTAATTTATGATTACTGCTTTAAGTACATTATGTAATGGTTTATAAAGAGCCAGTGTCCCACCTTAGTGTACAATGCAACACAATCCTCTTGTCTGTTGTCGAGGTGAGATGGTTCTCCTCTCTGCCAGACTGTATATATTACTGGGGACCCATCACTCCATTCAAAAAATAGTTGCACCTTCAGGTCATTTAATCCCAACCAAACATACTCTATTTGTTCTAGAAAACAGAATTTAAACAGTTAAATTATTTTTTGATCCTGACAAACCTAGGCTAAAGTGAAGAGAGTGAAGCTATCTTCATGACAATGCTTAAATTTTTGACCGCATTTCTTGGACAGAGGGACAGTACAGAGGTGTCTGTTCTTACCTGTTCTTACTATTGAACTCTGTCCTGCTCTGTTCCATATACTGTAGATTTTATTTTTAAAAGTATAGAGGTAATGCTTGATATAACATCACCCTATACATCTAATGGATCAAGTATTAGCTCATATTTTGATCAAAACATTTAAGCTTCCAGCCATTGTTACTAGTTCTTAATTCCTGCAAGCAGTGGCGTCAGATCGACTTTATGTTGGGGCAGCAACATAAAATCGTTCCGATGCCCTGCGCAGGGCCGGCTCTAGGGGTGTTCGACCATGCGGGCACACCTCCAAATAAAGTAATGTAGGGGGCATGGCCTATGGTAATTAGGCCACGCCCCCATTTTTGGTCATGCTGCGATGTAAGGGTGCCCTGCCGGCTCCGACCCATGGAGCCGGCCCTGCGCTATAGCCTATTGCTATAAAGCACAGCCTCTGACCGTCTGCGGTTCTGATGCCCATGCCTGCAAGCCATAAACTTATGTGGGCTGCAAACTTAACATGTTCTGATCAAAATGTGAACTAATAGCTAATACACTTATTTTGATAGCTATATACAGATTTGCAATAGTGAGGACATGTACTGACAACAACCGTCTTGTTTTGTATTCATATGAGGCCTTTATACTGCCATTTTTAGATTGGAATATACCAGAAATACAATTTAGCAAATTTCTTTTCTCAGCTTCAAAATACTGCCTAGTGTTGTCCTAGCTGCCCTCTATGGTAGGTAAGTATTAGAATGAAGACTTTTTAATGCATTAATGTTAATATCTAGTCACTTGTTTAGTGCTACTTACCAAACTCAAATTGGGAGGTAATAAAACCAGCTTCTTCTATATTGTGCACACTTACGAGATCCCCTTCTTCCTTCCTGCATGATAACATTGCGTCCGTCCAAATCCTCTCCTCTTTATGCAGAGAATAACAGTGACCAGAATAGGGTATCCAGGAGGGTGGGCAGGAGATGGGATCACTGCTCCCTGTGACAAAATGTAAGAACATGTCTGTGCATTGCATGTAAACTTTACGTCTGTTGGACATACTGTATGCATCCTCCCCTGAGGTTTCCAGTTCAAAGCTGCCACTTACAGTTTGGTATCGCTAAGTCATTTAAAGTATTACAAAGACTTATGCACCAAGCCCCCCCTCCCGTATACACATAACTATATGGTCCAACTCTGACAGAGGTTCTGAAAAGTTCAACATAGGAGCTACTGTATCTAATGGTGGCACTAGTCTGCTGTATACCATTCATAGGGGGAGATTTATCAAAGCTTGGAGAGAGATAAAGGGCCTCATTCAGAGGCGGTCGGAGGATGCAAGCGGTCGCTCAGAAACTGGGCGGCCGCTTGCATCCTGACCGGCCGCCTCTGTTTCGGTCGTTAGGCTGTGGGTTAACACCCACAGCTCTAACGACCGCTAGGGTGATGGTCGCGATGGTCATTGACCATCGGGGCTTACGACGAGACCCTAGGGTAGGGTCTCACTTGTCGTAAGCCCCAGAGAGCTTCTGGCTCTGTCAGAGCCGGAAGCTCTCCACTGACATCACTAGTGATGTGAGTGGGGCCTCCCCCAAACGGTAGGCGTTCCCACGGGAACGCCTCCCTTTGGGCTGCCACCCCCCCGGCCCGCCTTCCAAACGGGGCGAGCTGTCAATCAACATCGACAGCTCGCCCCCTTTGGAAAGAAACCTGCTACGACCAGCGCTGTTGGTCGTAGCGGGTCTCACGCATGCGCACGAAGGAGCCGGCTCCCTCGTGCGCATGCGCACTAGACAAACATCGAGGCGGCCATGCGGTTGTAGACCGTACGGCCGCCTCTGAATACAGCCCAAAGTACCAACAAATCAGCTCCTAACTTTAATTATTCAAACACAGCCTGTAAGATCACAGGATGCTGATTGATTAGTACTTTCTCTCTCTCCGCTTTACTGTATCTCTCTCTCCAAGCTTTGATAAATATCCGCCATAAACCTTACTGCACCCTGTCACTGTGCGATCATAACCCCAAAAGTCAATGTTTTTGTGGGATAGACACAGGTTACTGCTGCAATGGGTCATGATCTCCTGATTTGAGGAATTGATTATGAGTGATTAAAGACAATAAGGTGTAGTCATGATGACATATGTACTGTTGGTTTAGGGGCTTGGCCTAAAATGCTAGTAGCAATATGTACAAGCAGAAAAATGACAGCTAAGAGGCACAATACATTTTGAATAACACCTTGAGATACAGAAAGCTGAGTAAACTCTTTTCTATGAATAACTGAAGAGCAAGTATGGCAAAGCTGATTCTGATGCAATGTCCTCTAGGTAACATATTAGGATTGCTGTGTGGACCCGACACTGCCTATGTCTTATGTGAAATTACCTCACATTCTATATGGAGAATTCAATTGTATTACTGCAGCAGCAGCTCCTGTCTAAAGTGATGGAAGATATTCAATTGTTTGTGCTGCTGGGCTTGAGTCATACTTGTCTACCTTTGTTGTCTCTTACCACAGGAGTCGCCCGGGGAGGAGGCAGGTGGGTTGCGACGGGGGCTGGGCCTGACGGGTTGCATCATTAAGCCCCACCCCTTCACTGTAAATTACCGCAATTGGTGCTAATTTAAATAGGGGGTGTGGCTAAATGACGCGATTCATGGATAATCGCAGCATTAAGCCCCACCCCCTACATAGGGACCCGCGATCGCCGTGGAAATTGTCCCCCTTCTGCCCATTTCACTAGGAAGTGGGCAGAATGCAGGAGAAGTGCCTACTCTTCCGGGGGTGCGGGGGGTTACCTGAAAAATCGGGAGCCTCCCACGAATTCCGGGAGGATAGGCATGTATGGCTTGAGTTTATGGGCACCTATCAGTTATTGCGGATGTCACACCCAAAATGCAGGGTATTAGCCGCACAGAGCTGCTACTCCCTTCTAAAGGGAAAGTTAAGTCACCCAAAAGCTGGGCGTGATGCTGTTTAAGGTGCCCAAAAGCCCTACTTTGGGCAGATTTCTGCTTGCACCCTCCTGAGGTAACTGTTGGGTGCACACGGCACTCGCCCCCAGCGGTACAAACATTGAATAGCTCCCGTTACTTTAGATGGGAGCTGTGGCCGTGGTGAAACAATTGAATTCTGGGCCTTAGGTGCAGGGCCGGATTAAGTGGGGGCCCCTGGGCAACAAACTTGTGGGGGCGCCAATCAATAAAATCAAAGTAAATATATGGCAATGTTGTAGAAAAAAAAAGTATAATGTAACAACCAGCATTATATAAGAAATATGCAGGGTCCAGCTGTCCAGGTAATATAGCAATGTGGCCGGGTGGCAGCATTATAACTTACATAAACTCCCAAAGGTGCAGCACTGCAGGCGCTCTGAAAGAATCACAATACCGGCATCTAAAATCAAGCAACGTTTCAGTGCATATCTATTAGCATGATAGCCTGATGACAGTACTAATAGATATGCACTGAAACGTTGCTTGATTTTAGATGCCGGTATTGTGATTCTTTCAAAGCACCTGGAGTGCTGCACCTTTGGGAGTGTGTGTGTGTGTGTATATATACTTAGCTGGTTGCCCCCACTGAAAAGGTGAGATATACGGATAGTAAGTGTGGCACTCCACGCAATGAACACACAGGAAACGGCTTGTAGAAAACGGTTAACGTTTCAATGCATCAGCATTTTCGTCAGAACAAAGTGACAATACAAAAAACATACCTTATATACATAAACATAATCACCCAGTGATATTCAACATGCTTGCTAAGGCGCGACTACACGCCCGAGCTCCGGCATCTCCCTGCTGACGTCATCACGTCGCTCCATCAGTGACACAATCCCATAACCATGGCAACACATAGCTATAACGGCACATTTAAAGAACGTGCTAGGTCCAGCACCGGGCAGGGGGCAGAGAGATGTGTCTGTGTAGTGGTGAAGGGGGAACAGTGTGCTTGTGCAGGGGCGGAGGGGGGAGAGATGTTTGTGTGGTGGTAGGGGAGGGATTTGTCTGTGGTGTTGGGAGGGGGTATGGGTCTGTAGTGGTAGAAGGTGTACAGTGTGCCTCTGGGGTCTATTTACTAAGCAGTGTTAGGAGACAGTGTGAAAAGTGATAAGAAAGTGATAAGGTGCCAGCCAATCAGCTCCCAACTGTCATCTCACAGGCTGTGTTTGAAAAATGACAGTTGGGAGCTGATTGGCTGGCACCTTATCACTTTCTTAGCACTTTTCACTCTGTCTCTTAACACTGCTTAGTAAATAGACCCATCTATGTGGAGTGTGGGGAAGGGATGTTTATGTGTAAGAGTAGTGTTCACTCTAGGCGCCTGATGCCGGACCTAGAGCAAGGGCACTTCCACCGAAAAGGGTGTGTGGCCAATGAAAAGGGGCGTGTCTTTATTACGCTTCCCCTTTTCGTCACTCCTGGGGGCGTGCCCGGCACTTACGGACATGCCAGACTGCCCCCAAGTGCCGCGGTCACTGTGAATGGATGCCAGGCGCATGCACCTGCGGTGACCTATGATCTGCCGTTTCCCCACCCGCGGGACACTGCGGGGAGGACAGAACCCGCAGGCTGTTTCAGCGGGGTGCCGCGCTAGAGGGCAGGATGCTTTCTGCCCTTCAGAAATAGGACAGGGAGCGGCGCCCCCGCTGAAAAAGCCTAGTGGAATGCTAAGTAGTATTAGGGTGGATATAATATGTCTGGGTAGAGGAAAGAATAATGTGTGTGCATGATGGGGCGTATAATGTGTGTATGGGGGATGTATAATCTATGGGTGGAAGGGAGGTGTATAATTTGTGTATGGGGGTGTATAGTCTTTGAACAGAAAGGAGGTGTATAATGTGTGTATGGGTGGGTGGAGGAGGTGTGTATGGGTTGGGGAGGGGGTATATTAGGTGTGTATGGGTGGGGAGAGGATGTATATAATGTGTGTATGTGTGGGGGGGAGGGGCATGTAATGTGTGTATGGCTGAGGGGAATAATGTGTGTATGGGTGGGGGGGGTGGGGGTATAATGTGTGTATAGGTGGGGGAAAGGAGGTGTATAATGTGCATGGGTTGGGGGGAGTGGGGAATAATGTGTGTATGGGTGGGGGGAGTGGGGAATAATGTGTGTATGGGTGGGGGGAATGGGGAATAATGAGTGTGTGGGTGGGAGGAGGGGGGAATAATTTGTGTATGGGTGGGAGGAGGGGGGAATAATGTGTGTATGGGTGGGAGGAGGGGGGAATAATGTGTGTATGGGTGGGAGGAGGGAGGAATAATGTGTGTATCCCCCGCACGGGAAACCCTGCTCCATCCATGAGTCAGAGCTCAGAGTTCATCAGCAGCGCACTGCCAGGGGACAGCAGCGGGGAAATGTTAGAATAAGTGGCCGGGGATTGGGAATAGTGTGTGGGGGCCCCGTATGTGTGGGGGCCCCAGGACGACCGCCCCTGTCGCCCTGCCCTTAATCCGGCCCTGCTTAGGTGCTAATTAATAGTCCATTAGCAACTTACAGCCCGTGATACCAGCGGCTACATCTGAATTTTCTAATTATGCACATACAGTATGAATTGAAAAGCCATGTAAGGATCTCATCGCTCATAAAGGAGACTTGTTATAAATAGTGTATTATTTTCACTCTAAAACAGGACACCTTGCATTTTACCCATGATGCACAGTGTTATCCCCACAGGACAGCAGCCAATCATATGTAAATGGTTAAACAATCTCTGTAACGTTCTGCGTACTATGTTGACGCTATATAATAAAAAGTTAGTAATAATACAACAAGCAATGTTTCTGCATACAGTCATAAGTCATTTCTTTAGTACCTGATGGAGGGATATAAGACGAGGTGCTGTTGCCTTTCTTACAAATGTATCCCAACTTTTGACCGCACTCCCTACTTTCCCACTTGGCGTTTTTCCCAGGGTTTAGTACCACACAGTTATTCCCAGGTTCAGTTGATGGATTTCCTATGGAAAATGACACATTTGCTTTATATAGAAAAGAAAGTGAAATTAGATTATTAAACATTGGCCTCTATGACGTGATCCTCATGCCTAAGTGTGTTTTGTTACTGCGCATATTTCCCAATACAACACTGATAAAATTATATAGCACTCTTAAGCTGGGTACACACTATACAACGTAAATAATGATGCGTCTGATTCAGCAGTACATCAACAAAAAATTATGCAGAAAAAAGACTCCCAGTGTTAGTAGAGTCTCACGGGCCCTGGCGCACCGAGAGAGGCTTTTTAGAGCGACTGCAGCAAAGATGTGTAAGATCATATTTGTATCATGTCGAAGGATTGTATCTAATTAATCATTTCTCCTGTACACACCATCAATACCAGACTAAGGTCCATATGGGCCTGGAGCTGAAATTTATAAAGGGCCTATTGTAAGCTGCCGCAGGAGGTGTGCCCAGCACAATGGGGGTGTGGCTACTGATATAAGGGGTGTGGTCTGCACAAGGGGTTTGGGCTGTGACATTCCAGGCACCCTGATAGCCAAATGCAGGAGATATGGGGCTGTGACAATACCGCCAACAGGGCTCTTCGCCCTGTGCGACGGCACCTCCACACTGCCCTCCTTACGGGACTGGCTAGAAGAAATATATACTGTACATTAGTGTTAGTATAGGAGTTTACTTTTATTACACATATAACAAAATATATCTCCAACAAATCAATTATTGAAACAAAGACATTCAGAGAAAATGGAAAATCCTAAAAAAAAATAATGTGAACACAGGGCCTGATTCAGAGCCGGACGCTCTGAAAGAGCGCTCGCTCTGAATCAGGGTGTTTTTTTTTATTTTGTTGTTTTTTTGTGACCACCCACACCGATTGCGATCGGCCAGGTGATGGTCGCGATGGTCTCGACGAGAGCCTTGTGGTAGGGTCTCGTTCCCGCAAGCCCCAGTGAGCTTCTGGCTCTTAATAGAGCCGGAAGCTCACCACTGACATCACTCCGTTGGGAACGCCTCCGTTTTGCCAGCCACCCCCCCTGCCCGCCTCCAAAATGGGGCGAGCTGTCGATCAACATCGACAGCCGCCCCTTTTTGGTGCGAAACCTGGAGCGACGGAGGGCCCATCGCTAGCCGGGTCTCGCGCATGCGCACGTTGGAGCCGGCTCCGGCGTGCGTATGCGCAGTGGCCAAACATCGACCTGCTCGCGAGCGCATAGCACTTGCTAGCGCGTTTGCTACAAAGCACTTCTTTTGCGTCCAAATGTGCAAGGACTGAGACGCACAATCTCTCCAAATGAGACAGAGACAATGGTGATTTTTATTCAGATCTAGCGATTGCGCATGCGTATATATAAGCCGCATTCCACAGGCGGCTGAGATTGTCTTGCAATTCCACATGCACAGCAGAACCATACACAAAGTAAGTGACTGGTAGTCAGTGTCCGGAGGAAGTGGTCATAAACACACTGGTGCGTCTTAGAGTTTAAATGCCGTTACATGGGCGTGCATAAATTAGCTCTTGCCATCTCATATACATCGTGAGATCCTCGGCGTGTCAGGAGAGCTGCCGAGTCTGTGGCTGGTCAGACCTGCCGCAAGGGCAAGATGGCTGCTCAATGTGCGTCTGTTACCGATATTTATGCAGCAAAGCAATGTCGTACGGTATGCAATCGGGAAGCCGACTGCCTAAATACCGGCAGCCGGCTTCCCGACTGTCATATCCCGGCAAGGGTGAAATGCCGGGCGTCTATATGTAGACGCCCGCATTTCCCCGACGCCGGGAGACCGGCTCCCGGCATCCCGATCGTTGTGATGCCGGCCGCCGTGAGCAGACAGCCGCTGGGGGGGGGAGGGTTAGGTTTAGGGCACCCCCCCGGGAGGGTTAGGGTTAGGCTAGGGGGAGGGAGGGTTAGGGTTAGGCACCCCCGGGGGAGACTTAGGGTTAGGCACCCCCCCGGGGGACTTAGGTTTAGGCAGCGGGGAAGGGGATGGTTAGGGTTCGGCACTTAGAGGGGGGATTAGGCTTAGGCACTTGGGGGGAAAGTTAGGGTTAGGCACCCCTAAGGAGGGTTAGGGTTAGGGGGGTTAGGTTAGGTTAGTAGATACTCACCTATCCACGATCGGGATTTCCAGCGCTGTTGGACTTCCGCTGCTCGGAACTCTGCTCATGTTGGGCTGCCACTGATGGGAATCGAAGGCCGGCGGTATTTCATACCCATTCCTGTCGTACACAGGTAAGAAGGCAGCAGTGGGCGTCCCTATGCTCGGGTGATCTTTAGAACGATTAGCATATTTTGTAGCTGTGATCGCATTAGCGTCCATCTCTGAATAAGCCCCACAGTCATTAGACGCCATTATCTGTCGCACCATCAAAACTTGGATCAGCCCTACGGCAGGTGCAGATTTTCCATTACACAGGAGTATTGTCTATTATGTGACTGACATTGCGTCTGTGTATGCAAATACTTAAGCCAAACTCCCATAACACGCGCATGAGACGGAGCACTTTGGAGCTCATCCAGACCTGCTCGCAAGATGCAGGCGCTCGTTGGCAAAAAGGGGCTGGATACTTATATTAAACTCTCACACTGCGTGGCTCGCTAGTGTATAATGACTTCCCCTCGCAACACACGTCATCTCCTGGATTTGTTTGATTAACCGGTAACATCGAGAGCCATCGGAGCTGCTCGCAGCCCTTGAGGATGCGTTTCCCCGCCGCAAGCACTACGATCAGAGCTGGCTGAAATACATGCGGGTGACGTGTACAACGACGCTACTTTGTTAATTATGCACGCCCATTAAACGGCGTTTTGGCGGCCTGACACGCCTGCGTCCGCAACACCACTCCCCCATTTACAAGCACCTTCCCCTGTTATCACCCACGAACGGCAATATCTGTCACTCAAACTAGCTGGCAGTCTATGTGCTACGAGCGCGCGATTCCCCATAGCTGAGACAGGCTTGCACACGCGCACTGTGAATTATACGCATGCGCATTAAGCAACAATCACCCGGCAGCGAGCGATTGCGCCTTAGCGACCGGGTCTGAATCAGGTACTTATGTGCACATTAACAGCCCCCCAGTCACTGCCCAGGAAAACCCAACACTTCTCCAAGATATTTAACAACCAATATATCTATATATATATATATATATATAGATATATATAGATATATATATATATATATATATATATATATATATATATATATATATATATATATATATATTAGGGGTGTGCACCGGCCACTTTTCATGTTTTGTGTTTTGGTTTTGGATCTGGATCTTTCTTCGTGTTTTGGATTTGGATTGGTTTTGCCAAAACCACCCTTCCGTGTTTTGGGTTCTGGGTTTTGTGTTTTGGATCTGGATTTTTTTGAAAAAAAGCATAAAAACAGCTAAAATCACAGAATTTGTGGGTTTTTCAGCTCCTATGCTATTATTAGCCTCAATAACCTTAATTTCCACTCATTTCCAGGCTATTCTGAACACCTCACACCTCACAATAGTGTTTTTATGTCCAAAAGGTTGCACTGAGGTAGCTGGATGACTATGCTAAGCGACACGAGTGGGCGGCACAAACACGTGGCCCATCTAGGAGTGACACTGCAGTGGCAGACAGGATGGCAGTTTGAAAAACTAGGCCGCAAACAGTAAATAATGCAAAGAAAAAAAAGAGGTGCAAGATGGAATTGTCCTTGGGCCCTCCCACTCACCCTTATGTTGTATAAACAGGACATGCACACTTTAACAAACCAGTCATTTCAGCGCCAGGGTCTGCCACACAACTGTGGCTGAAATGATTGGTTCGTTTGGGCCCCCACAAAACAAGCTGGCAATTAATCTGTCCCTGCACAAACTGGCTCTACGGAGGCAAGATGTCGTCCTCATCCTCCTCATTCACCGATTCCTCACCCTCTTCAGTGTTGTGTAGATCCTCACAGAGTATTAATTCGTCCCCGCTGGAATCCACCACCACAGGTCCCTCTGTACGTTATGGAGGCTGGTCTCCCTGGAAGAGTTGATCATTCATTTTTATGAACATCATCTTCTCCACATTTTGTGGAAGCAACCTCCTACGCCTTTCGCTGACAAGGTTCCCGGCTGCACTAAACACTCTTTCGGAGTACACACTGGAGGGGGGACAACTCAGGTAAAATAGAGCCAGTTTGTACAGGGACCTCCAAATTGCCTCTTTTTCCTGTCAGTACATGTACGGACTGTCTGACATGCCTACTTGGATGCTGTAACCGATGTAATCCTTTAACAGACAGACGCACGCTTGTCGCTGCTGCTTTGAGGATGCAGGTGCGGCTACAGCCCACACAATTCACAAAGACAGAAAAAAAAAGAATTTTTTATTTTTTGTGGAGCGCACTTTTGGGGTTACACCACCCTTTAACAGACAGATGCACGCTTGTCGCTGCTGCTTTGAAGATGCAGGTGCAGCTACTGCGCATACATTTCACACACAAGCACAGAAAAAAAGAAGATTATTTTATTTTGGTTGGAGCGCACTTTGGGGGTTACATCACCCTTTAGCAGACAGATGCAAGCTTGTCGCTGCTGCTTTGAGGATGCAGGTGCGGCTACAGCCCACACAATTCACAAAGAGAAAAAAAAAGAATTTTTTTATTGTTAGTGGAGCGCACTTTGAGGGTTGTACCACCCTTTAACAGACAGACACACGCTTGTCGCTGCTGCTTTGAGGATGCAGGTGCGGCTACAGCCCACACAATTCACAAAGGCAGAAAAAAAAGAAGAATTTTTTTATTGTTTGTGGAGCGCACTTTGAGGGTTACACCACCCTTTAGCAGACAGACGCATGCTTGTCGCTGCTGCTTTGAGGATGCAGGTGCGGCTACAGCCCACACATTTCACAAAGACAGGAAAAAAAAGAAGAATTTTTTTATTGTTTGTGGAGCGCACTTTGAGGGTTACACCACCCTTTAACAGACAGACGCACGCTTGTTGCTGCTGCTTTGAGGACAGTATCATATGCAGTGACAGTAGACTTGTCAGAAATTGTTGGCACATCCTTCAGTCCGGACCAGATGTCCAAACCGGCCCTTGACTTATGAAACAGGCGCACGCTTGGTGCTGCTACAGTGTTGATGCACGTGCTGCTACATCGCACACAAGTCACAAACACAGAAAAAAAATAGTTTTTTATTTTTTGGAGCACTTTGGGGGTTACACCACCCTTTAACAGACTTATGGGACACAGGCGCATGCTTGGCACTGCTACTTTGTTGATGCACGTGCAGCTACAGTGCACACAATTCACAAAGACAGAAAAAAAAAGAAGAATTTTTTTATTGTTTGTGGAGCGCACTTTGAGGGTTACACCACCCTTTAACAGACAGACGCACGCTTGTCGCTGCTGCTTTGAGGATGCAGATGGAATCTAGACGGGATTTGGAACCGGGGACACACTACCTCCATCAATTGTCTAAATCCCACTGCACTAATGGTGGATACCGGATGCACGTCTAACACCAACATAGCAGTTGCCTCAGTTATAAGTTTTGCTTCAGGATGACTGCTGTCGTACTTCATCCTCCTCGCTAAGGACTGTTGGAGGGTCAATTGTTTAGTAAAAGTAGTGGTGTTCCTACTTCCTCTCTGGGATGATGAACAACTCCCAGCAGCAGCAACAGCGCTAGGAGGAAGTGGTTCTTGATCTTTCCCTATTTTATTTTTATCGGAGAAAGTTTGGTCCTCCATTTATGTTATATTGATATATACGTGCGGCTAAGGCGCACACAAACACAGAAAATTTTTTTTTATTTTTGTTGGAGACTAGTGTACTTTGTGGGTTACACCACCCTTTAAGAAATGAGCCAGCCGGCCCTTTACTTATGGGACATAGGCGCACGCTTGGCGCTGCTCCTTTGTTGATGCACGTGCAGCCAGAGTGCACACAATTCACAAACACAGAAAATATTTTTTTATTTTGTTTGGAGTGCCCTTTGGGGATTACAGCACCCTTTACCGGACAAGCCAGCCGGCCCTTTACTTATGGGACACCGGCGCACGCTTGGCGCTGCTCCTTTGTTGATGCACGTGCAGCCACAGTGGACACAATTCACAAACACAGAAAATATTTTTTTATTTTGTTTGGAGTGCACTTTGGGGGTTACAGCACCCTTTAACGGTCAAGCCAGCCGGCCCTTTACCTATGACACAGGCGCACGCTTGGCACTACTTTGTTGATGCACGTGCGGCTACTGTGCACACAATTCACAAACACAGAAAAAATATTTATTTTTTTTGCACTTGGGGGGAGCACCCCTGATGGACAGAGCACCCCCTGGACAACACTACAGCACCCCTTTAGGACTGGGACACTGCACAGGACTTTGGAGTGGACACAGCCCCTATGGACAACTGACTGCACAACACAGTTCAGCCAGCCCCAATGGACTTTGGACTGGAGGAGTGGACACAGCCCCTATGGACAACAGCAGCACAGCGCAGCACAGCACAGCACAACACTACTCTGCACTACACTACACTACACTACACAGCCCAGCCAGCCCTAACTCCCACTCTCCCTCTTCACTGTCCACAGCCGAGTGAGAAAATGGCGCCGACGCGGGTACCTTATATAGAATCCAAAACCCGCGAGACCCAGAAGGCGGGATGATGACGTTCAGATCCGAGTCAGGCGGGAAAAGTCGAGCCTGACTCGGATCGTACTCGGATCAGGGGGGTTCGGATTTCAGAAATCCGAACCCGCTCACCCCTAATATATATATATATATATATATATATATATATATAAATAATATAGTTCAACAGTAGTGCAGACACTCCCAATAGTAGATCCTCTAGCCGTGGTGCCAAAACAGTGTCACTCTCCGGACTTAAGTGACACGATTGAGACGTCCTTATTCCAAGTCCGGGGAGTGACACTAATATATATATATATATATATATATATATATATACACACATATATAGTTTAACATATAGATATATAATATACATGTGTATATATAATTAAGCTCGTATCAGTCCCACAGCCTACAATCAATTATTATCACACAGCAGCTGCAGCCAACCAGCTGGGCTGAAACCTCACCTCAGTCTGGAGGATCAGACAACCTGCTGGGCCGCCTACACGGAGCTGTCTGTGATCGCTGTGTGCTGGGCCATGAAAGTTAGAACAGCTGCATGAGTGCTGTCAGGGGGCGACTTCACACGGCGCGCGGGAGCCTCGGCGTCACTGTGTATGCAGCGCAAGGACAGCTAGAGAAGCCGACCACTGCTGCTGCCATAATATACTCGCTTTTGAGCCATCTTGGCCGGAAGAGGGGGAGGTGAGGTAGCGGACTGCGGCCGAGACACGGGGGAGGTCGGAAGAGGAGGGAAGCATATAGCAGCCTGAGGCTATTCGGAGGGACGGCTGCTGCTGCCTCGGAAGGTCCTTGCCAGGCCACTGTAGCAGGACATTTTTTTCCTGTTAACAGCAGCACTACACAGCAGCTGCTGTGGGCCTATTTTTATGGGTGGGCTTGGAACTGCAGCTCCATCTGCCCCATTACTAATCCGGCCCTGCACACCATGCATTCATCTTGTAGACCATGGCAGTTCAGGTGATGTCTGCAGAGATTGGACCAATACAGTATACAGTATATCTTTTGGTTGTGCGATTATGTGTACACACTACACGATGTGCACCACATTGTACATTACAACGTCCAATCTGACGTACAAAACACAGCAGATGGGGCGATGCAATAAACAATGGCAGTGAAGGACGGGTTAGGCACACGCCTCACGGATTGCAATTGTGAAAATATGCTAATGACTCACTCCCTGTACAGAGCTTAGAGAGCACTGAAAGCATCTCACATCCGCCGCTCACGCACAAAATCGGAAACACTGATCGCAGATCAGGCGGCCATCAGCCTTCTGAGTATGTCTAAGCTGCTGTACACACAGCGGGTCTTCAGGCGCGCAGAAGACCGCTCTCCTGCTGCGAGCAAGGACGCAGTGGCTAATTTATGTACCCCTAGAAAACAGAGGGCCTGATTCAGACCCACTGGCTAGGAAGCAATCGCTCATTGCTGGATGATTTTTGCATTCTCCGCATGCGTATATATCGCAAAGCGTGTGCGCGAACCACTGCGAAAGATCAGGTAGTGCTCGCTTGCCCAGCATAGAGAGCCCAGGTGAATGCGTGACGGCCTGTTTGTGGATGGTAACAGGGGCAGGCCACTAGAAACGGGGGAGAGGAGTTGCGGATGCAGGCATGCCTGAGTGTTTCAACACTGTTTCAGAGGCGTGCATAATAAACAGGCAGCGTCATAGTACACGTCACCTGGTTGTATTTCACACCTAAAGTGATCGCAGTGCTTGCGTCAAGGTATAGTCTACCTTGGTGCTCGATGTACCAATGTTTTCATGCACTTTCAGGAGATGACGTGCGCAAGTGGGCGTCTTAAGACTGGCCGGTGGGCGTCTCCATACACATAGTGATCGCACGCCAAGACATAGTGGGCGTGCTAATGCCTTGGCGTACGATCACCTGCCTTGCTGGGCGTGCGCTGGATTTGCATATGGTGGGAGCGAGCGAATGCATCTAGCCAGGCCCGCCAAGAGCCACACAGGGCATGGGTAAAAGGGGGCGTGGCTTAATCGTGGGTGGCATGGCCACGCCCCCACTGCACACCCCCTTGCACTAGCAAGCGGGTGTACAGTGAGCCCCCTTAGCCGGCGCATAACCAGTGGGGGCACAATCAGCTTGATCGCTCCCCCCACAGGCATAGGAGAGTGCTGTGGCTGCTTCTTAGCAGCCGCGAACAGTCTCCCAGTGCAGCCCAGCACACAGCTGTGTGTGCTGGGCTGCTGTGATGTAAGAGGGAGGGAAGTGGTGCCGGACCTGGGCCCCCGCCGGGCCCCTCCAGCAAACCCGGGCCCGGGTGATTAGTACCCGCCCCCCCCCCCCTCTCTGCTCCCCTGCATCTAGCAAGCGGGTCTGAATGAGCTCCAGAGTCCAAACAGCACGACACTTGCATTTTTCAAACCACCTCCCCAAATGCTGACTACCTGTCACTCAATCCTGCGCGTGTGCAGTGCGGCTTACACGCAATGACAAATAATGGCTCAATCTGTGAATTTTGAATAACTGGCCAGACCCATAAGTAGAGGCATGTCACCAAAATGGGCATGGTTGGGGGCGTGGCTATGAGCATTTGTCAGGCTCCCCCTACTGGTGCTCCTAGAGTCGACCTATTTACTGATAGAAAGACTAGATAACCGCAATAAGTAGTCCTTTTTTTAAATTACAAAAATTGTTACAAAACAAAACAAAAATATAAAAAAATATTCACCTGGAGCCCAATTCAGATATCGAAATGGGCTTTTATTGTCCCATCGCCAGCCTGCATTATAGTTCAGACTATTGAGTCCAACCCATAGGGCTGTTGTCAGATCATTGGTTAATCCTATGGAAGAAAAGCAAAACAAATATGATGGATCATATTCAATGTGAGCCCAGAGAACTTGGCATGTGTTTAATTATACAATCTATTGGGATTTACATGTTTTACACTGTCCCTTCACTACCAAATTCATTTAATAGGGACATTTTCCATGTTTTCCGCAACCTCTTCCCATATTTGCTCAGATAAGGACAAGTTGGATATTTTTCCCAAGCTGACAATTTAGATTACTGTGTAGATTTTTTTTGTTTATAGGATTTGAAAGCTACAGTACAGTACCTGCAGGTGCAAACTAATTGGTGGTCAATTACAAATTGCCTTGTGTGTTGTTTTTTCTATTTCTCATTTTACTTGGTTTGAGGTGTTTTTTATTTAGTTATTTTACTTTTCCCATATTTGATACTCTCTCAAGTTTTACAAAAAATGTTTCCTGGTTCCTAAAAACTGCAAAATGGAGGTTGACAGTAAGTGTTTATTATATTGATTTTGTTTTTATATCTCGTAACATCTGCTTCTCTGATAACCCCGCACTGTAATATGATGTCTGGTTAAATGAAAAGTCAGGGACAGTAAATCAGTGAATAGCATCTGACAAAATAATTTGGGGAATTACATGGGACCCTCCACACTTTTATGCACCAGACTAAGGGCCTGATTCACTACCAAACGCAACTGCGATTCTGCACGCAATAAGCCGATTGTTGCATTCTGCCCATGTGTATGCACTGCAGTGTGCGTGCGCGAACCGGCCACTGCGATCGGGACTGCGATCGCAGTGACTACGCAGACCCATCGCAGAGTGATTGTCAGGAAGTGGAGTTTGTGAGAGGTGACAGGGGGGGGGGGTTTGGCGAAATGCAGGCATGCCAGTGCATTTGAATGCTGTTGCATGGGCATGCATAAATTATCCACTGTAACGCCCTACACAGCTTGAGTACTCATGGCATGCGATGAAGTTAGCAATTCCTGAGTAAGGTCTGACCTTGTGCAAGTGTACTCGATGTTACCGATGGTTTTGCAGTATTGCTAAACATTACGGATGTGTGTAAGGTAAAGTGGGTGTCCTTGTGTAGTGCTGCGACGGCATAGTGATCACAGTGGATTAGCATACTATCGCAGTTGAACTGTGTGCATAATTGCTATTGCAATCGGAGTTGCGATCCGTAGTGAATCAGTCACTAAGGTCAGCAAACAGGGGGCGCTACACTTGTCCTCTTATCACCATTTATATGTACAGTACATGTTCTAATTAATCACTTAATATATTATACATATTCTTTGTCATTACAGTGCCTTCTAAATCCCTACTGAATTTACCTCTATCATCTGTGTGGCATACTTGTCAACTGTCCCTGAATAACAGGGAGACGCTCTGGAATAACAGTGATTTCCCTGACTCCCTGGAGAGTCTTTCAAACTCCCTGGCTGGTGCGGCAGGCGTAGTGCAGCGATGATGTCATCATTTGCTCAAAGCACAGTCTTTTATCACATCTGCATCCTGAACCCATTATCAAGCTATGATGTAACTTAGAAAATAAAGATTTTGGCCCTGTACGCCACCCCAATGGATTTTAAATTAAACAATAGAGATACAATTGAAGTGCAGACTCTCAGCTTTAATGCAAGGGGTTTAAAAATAATATTGTGTTAAATGTTTAATAAATAAAACCATTTTTATACACAGTCTCCTATTTTCAGGGGGTTGTATATAATTGGACAAATTAACATAATCCTAAATAAAATTTTAATTTTTGATACATTGTCGAGAATCCTTTGCAGGTAATGACTGCCTGAAGTCTGGAACCCATGGGTGTCACCAAATGCTAGGTTTCCTCCTTTGCTTAGCACTGCCAGGCCTTTACCGCAGCTGTCTTCAGTTGTTAATTGTTTGTGGGTCTTTCAACCTTTAGTTTTGTCTTCAGAAAGTGAAATGCATGCTCGATCATATGATTGACTCAGTCATTGCAGAATATTCCACTTCTTTGCCTTAAAGACTCAAGTGGTTGTATCATGTTTAGGGTTTTCAGATCATGGTCAAGACCCTTGGACTGAGCTGATGAGTCGTAGTGGAATTGTGGTTGTTGAATCAGGATTAGAGCCATGTGTAAATGCCTAGTGCCTTCAGGGAGGTTGGTGATACCTGGAAGGCTCTCAGTATGTCCCTGGAACCAATTCAGTGGAAATCAACCCCTTACCCTGAATACAGGGATAAGGATCTGGAAAACTCATGGGTCAGAGCAAAGAGTAATACAGGTAATTGGTAGCCCACCTGGAATCTGCTAGCAAATGCTGCAAACCAATAACCAGAGCTGGATAACTGGAGCCTACAGCCTCGAGAGGACTCTAGATCGATTACCCAGTCCCCAGCAACCAGAGTCAATGGTGAAGCAGAGACTTAGCACAAAATCTAACACTCCAAGATGCAACAACCACCATAGATAGAGGTACCAATGGTATGGTGAGTAGAGAGTCCCAAAACTAGGTCAGGAGCTGTGATGCTGAGAATAGGCAATACAATTTAAGAGCAGCAAAGTAACCTGTAGTGCAACTTGAACCCGCAATAAGCAGGAGAGTTGTACTTAGAGGATTTAGTCAGGATCACTGTAGGCTGAAGACTTGGCACTCGAAGCACTGGGATAGGGCCATAATGTAACACAAAGGCTTGGAAAGCAGAGATAACAGTAGTAGAATGGGAATGGAACCGGAAGCTTGAACTGGACTGGGACTAGAGGTACAGTAACAGCAAGGGAACTGGAGTGGACACAGACTTAAACCAGACTGGGACCGGGGGTAACAGCAACAGAACTGGAGGCTTGAACTGGACTGGGACCGGATGAGAGCAGCAGCTTGAACACAGGCTGGTAAAGGTGCGACTGGAGTCTAGTCACAGTGCAGGACTGCAGAGTAGATGAAGCAGCAGCGGCTTGCAGAAACCTAGCAGATAGCAGCACAGGTGCAGGCAGCCGATCAGAAGTAGCACATACACCCTGGTGAGTAAGCACGCAGAAAGGTATAACATGTGCTAGTGGCAGGTGCAGCAAGGGATAGGAGGAGGCAGTCATGTGAGCGCAGCAGAAAGGTAGAGACTGAATACAAGTGCTCACCTGATCACAGTCAATATGAGTGCGTCCTTGACCTTCAGGAGTACAATGATATAGCTCTGGGACAGAACGGCCCACCTTAATAAAGCTCCGCTGGACAAGATGTATGACTAAGGTCAGGTTTTGTGGAAGTTTGCTTTTCGCAGCATGTTTTGGGTCATTGTCCATCTGTACTGTGTAGCACTGTTCAATCAACTTTGCCGAATGTGGCTGAATCTGAGCAGACAGTATATGCCTATACACTTCAGAGTGCATGCAGCTGCTTCTGTCACATCATCAATAAACGCTAGTGACCCAATGTTTTGGCAAAATCTAAGCTGGTCTTTCTGTTCTTGAGGCTTATGAATGGTTTGCACCTCTTTATGATAGACATAATGATATGCCTACCTCCTGGAAAGTGTTCTCCATTTGAATGGATGATGTGAAGGGTTTTTTCTTTACCATGGAAAATATCCTGTGATCATTCACCACTGTTTTCTTCTGTGGATGTCCAGGCCTTTTTGCGTTGCCGAGTTCACCAGTGCGTTCTTTGTTACTCAGAATGTGCCAAACTGTTGATTTGGTGGCAACTGCTAAGGTTCCCGCTATCTCGGATTTATTTTTGTTTTTGTTTTTACAGCTTAAGAATGGCCTGCTTCATTTGCATTGAGAGCTCCTTTGAGCGCATGTTGTGGGTTCACAGCAACAGCTTCCAAATACAAATGCCACACTTGGGGGTTAATTTACTACAGTGAGAGATTTTAGAATTAGAGATGTTGCCCATTTCAACCAATCAGATTCTAGATATTATCTTCTAGAAGGTGCTAGTTAAATGTTAAGTAGAATCTGATTGGTTGCTATGGGCAACATCTCCCACTTCTAAAGACTCTCACTTTAGTAAATTTACCTTTTGAAATAATTTCCAGAACTTTTGCCTGCTTTATTGATAAAGAAATAATGAAGGGATAGCCTACACCTGTAAAAGAAAGCAGAGCTGGCAACAGAAATTTACAATATATACTACACTGTGCCCCCAATTCACAACATATGCCACACTGCGAAAATTAGCATTATTTGCCACACTGTACCCCCAATTTACAATATATGCCACACTGTACCCCATTTCAAAATACTGTATATGCCACACTGTGCCCCCAAAACACATTATATGCCACACTGTGCCCCCAATTCACAATATAACCTAGTGCTGGTTGTGCTTAATATAGGGGACCCCTACGTCGTTTGTCCCCTGTATTTAGCACAACCAGTACTGGGTCTCCAAAGCCCGGTGCTGGTTGTTATTTTTTTGGGTGGGCACACAATTTTTTTTATTTTTACATAGGTTTTATTTTAATTAAACACAGAAGAACAGATGGGTCTCACTAGCTTGGTACCTCCTATAGCTTTTGAGGTGTAGCCTCTCAAACACCCTGCCCCCCCTTCGGAATTCACTATAGAGATTTCCATTTTTTTCGATTCAACCTTAATATAAGGGCACAACTGTGCCCTTATAATATATGTGTATAGCTTTTCCCACGATACCCCGCTCCCTGTTCGCTTACCAAAAAAATTGGGTTTGGGCTGGCCCTGCCCCCAATTCACAATATATGCCACACTGTGCCCCCAATTCACAATATATGCCACACTGTGCCCCCAATTCACAATATATACTGCAAAGGAATACTTTCAAAAGAAACTTAAGCTTGAGAATGGATAAGTCCTGGGTTTTTTGCTGATTGGCTGGCTTGACAGCATTGTTACTAGACAGATTAGCTGGATGGTTGGGTCATGTGTTGGTTGTCTGGCCAATGAGTGTTTTTGTGGGTGTATTTAAAGTGTCTGTATATAGTACTGGATCTACATGGGTTCAGCCTCTTTTTTGCTCTGGAGACGCTTTGATAAGTATCGTGCCTTGCACTTTCTGTCATTTTGTGCTTTCTGGTATTATGTCCAGCGCTTTCTTTAGTTTGTGCCTTCTATTTGCTGCTTTTGGTTATCATGCCCCATCCTAGGAGGTCGCCTCCCCCTCCCCCCCACCACCTAGCTGATTTCTCCAGGACCCTCAAGGCTGAGGCTGCCTGTGCGTGTGAGCGCTGGCTCCCCCCCCTCCTATTTCTCACCTGGTGCCTCCACTTCCTCAGTGCTGGGCTTGGCTCCTGCTCTCAGCCCGGTGTCCTTCCTGGCTTCCTCTGCGCAGTCAGACTTGGCTTCGCCGACGGCTACCCCCACTGCTGCCGCCGGGTCCTGTCCTCTTTACCCTGCCATTGTGGGGACATCTTTTGGCCCCACCACACTCCCGTTTAGTGCATTGCCCGGGTCCCCCGCACTTGTGCGGCCCGTGTTGCCTCCCCCTGCATGGCCCCCCCACTCCTGTTAGTGCGGCCGGTATTTCCACCATGGCATCCATTTTGGGTCCCGTATCCTCTGGGAGACCCAATGCTAGTGTAGGGCGACAGCACTGGGTAGGGAGAGGGTGATGCCAGGGAAAGAGTGATGACAGGGAGAGGGTGACAGCACTCGGTGACAGGGAGAGGGCGACAGCACTGGGTAGGGAGAGGGTGACAACAGGGAAAGAGGGTGACAGTACTAGGTGACAGGGATAGAGTGATGACAGGGATAGGATGACAGCACTGGGTGACAGGGAGAGGGCGACGTTAGGGAGACTGTGACAGCACTAGGTGACAGGGAGAGGGTGACAGCAGTAGGTGAAAGGAGAGGGTGACAGCACTGGATGACAGAGAGTGGGTGATGACAGAGAGTGGGTGATGACAGGGAGAGGGTGATGCCAGGAGATAGTAAAAGCAGTGGTTGACAGGGACAGGGTGACGACAGGAAGAGGGTGACAGCCAGAGCATGACAAATACAGTGTAGTTAAATTGTATTACCTGGGGCCAGAACTGCAGCTCATGGATGGCTCCCCGTAACCTTGGACGCCGCGGATGGTCACGAGATCGTGACATCAGATCCCAGCATCCAAGCAGTAGCAGGGCCTTAGAGAGAGAGGAAGCTGGGGTTGTAATACAGAAAGGGGAGGAGCTGATGAGAGGTGTAAGTGAGGCCCCTACTCCTCCTCCAGCCGGGCACAGACTATTAAGCTGTGTAGCTCTGGCGGGAGGAGCTGAGAAGGGAGGAGAAGAGAGAGTGACCACTCCTCCCCCTCCGCCCGTGCCCGGCCTGTCATTTAATGTGTGAGCTGATGTTCAGGCAGTGCCGCGGCTGCGGCACTGGCTGCATAACGGCATATAAAGAGACAGTGTGACTCATTGTAATGCCGGCGGCTGTGGGGGACAGCGGTGGGCCTCAGATGGCGCCCTTACAACTTGGCGCCCGGAGTAATGGGCCGGCCGGCCCTATATATATATATATATATATATATCTTGATATGCTGTTTGTGTATGCTTAATAAGGTGCAGCTGACTCCCCCCCTTCCCCCCCAACATGTGCTGCAGTAATAAACACGGCTACACCATCATTTGATGATGAAATGCACTCCCACCTTACAACATGCACCACACACAGCCCAATGTCCCAGTTTTGTTGAATATGATGCAGGTGCCTTACCTCCAGCTGTTTTAATGGAGGAGTGCACTGAAAGGCCCATGGGAGGAGCTGTGTGTCACTGCAGCAGCTCCCCTAGATTCAGTCATTTCCGTAGCTACGAGGAGCTGCAGCTCCCATAACTAACAGCCTGTTTGGAGCTTTGATGAGATGGAGACAAAGCTCACAGTCTCCCAAAAAAACAAACAAAAAACAATTGCTCAGCTGTGGTGATGTATAGGCGGGCAGGGGGGGTTTCTAGGTACTCAGAAAGCCCCCAACGTGTGCCACTGCCCGGGCCTGCATGAAACAGCTTTTGAGTCATTTGTCCAATTACTTTTAGTCCTTTGAAAAAGAAGAAGCTACATATTGAACAGCTGTAATTCCTAAACCCTTCCTCCAAATTGGATGTGAATACCCCCAAATTAAAGCTGATAGTCTGCACTATTTACTCGAATAACTGTAACTTGAATATGTTTTGGTAAATATCAAAAATAACAAAATTTGTTCCATTTTTCAAACGTATGCAAGTATGCTGTGTGATGGCGAAACCAGAGTGGACCAGTGGTTTGACTACTCCTGTATGGTGCTGCAGCTTTATGTATTTGTACTACTATTATCCTGATTGGTGTCTCCTATAGTAAAGGTAGCACTGGCCTTTTTAACTATTTTGTTAAGGAACAGCACTGTGTTTAATGACTGAATTAGAGAAACAGTCACATGCCCACTTTTAGCTCTGCAAATACACATTCACTCATTTTTCTTTGCAAGAGTTAAATGGTGCCAGGAAGTGGAAGGGTACCCTGCTATTCCGGGAATCCAGGAAAACTCTATTTTGAAAATCTCTTGAACAACCCACTAGAGTATACAAGTATGACCTGTATACAATGGAGCCCGCCATTTTGAAAGCTGACCCAATATGTATGAGAATCACTTGAAGGGAACTGTTCATGAAGATATGATATGACCCCACCAATTCTGCTTCCACCCGAGTCTCACCTGAGATGTATGCTTGTTCATGTATCTCTGTTATACTTAGTAACTCGGCATCTTGTTGCCGGCAGCTTCTCCGCGCCTGGTACCAAGTGATGGCCGAATCCTCCATAATCTGATAATTGACACCGGTAACAGAATCTGTCGTCCACCAATTATTATCGATAGCTGAGAAAAAAATAACAGATTTTACTAAGACTTTGATGGATTGCAGATTAAGAATTACAAATATCCAAATGAATGGGAAATAGCCATGATCCCGATGGTCAAAATACAGACGGTCATAATACCGACAGATTCCGACAGTGAGTATTAGGGTTAGATTTAGGGTTAGAGATAGGCACTAGGGGTACGGTTAGGGATAGGCTGTGGAGGGGTGGATTAGGATTTGGGTTAGAATACTTACCAAAATCCACCTGGATTTTGACCATCTGGATGCCACTGTCGGTTTTATGACCACCGGCACTGTGACTGTCGGGATCCTAGACCCAACCCAAATAAATGCATATACTAGCAACAACATAGGTAACACAGAATCGAAAGCCCCACTTGAAGTCCACAGCAAAGGGATTACTAATGGCTAATGAAATATAAAAAGCAAGGTGACTGATGTAAAGTTAATGACTGCACAGGACGACTCGCCGGAATCGGGCCCGTGCCTGCATCTGGCAGGCTACTTAGGCTGTAAACTCTCACGAGCAGGGCCCTCTTCCCTTATGTGCTTTTAATTCCCTCAATTAGACCATCATCTCATCCCCACTACCAACAATGGCACCATACCTTTGGGTTCTGTTGCCCTGCTGCTTATGACTACTATTGCAGCAATGTTTATAAACCTTGTCCATATCCTGCCATGTGTTGCACCGTGACTCACTTTTTAATTATTTTATTCATACTGTTTCTGTTTATGTACTTTGTATGGCACTGCGGGCTCCTTGTGGCGCCATATAAATAAAATATAATAATAATATTATTACCCAAGCCCATATGAGATCAATGCACCTCCAGTCCTTATAGCCTGTTAAATGTACTTTAACTCTGATCCATAAATAACGTAAGTGAACTGATTTGTACATGTATACATTCAAATAACTATTTGCGTCAATTTCAATGCTGTCTACAGCGTTAATGCTGAGTACAATATAATTATTATTTACTATTATTATTATTAGCAGTAGAGATGTGCGGGAACACAATCGAACATAGGTTACGAGTTGAAGCGAGTCAGGGTGTGAGTCTTCCCGCCTTGTTTCGATCTGAAAACGAGGCAAGACGTTATCTTCCTGGCATCGGACCCCGTGTGTTTTGGATTACATATTAAAGTCCCTCCCTCGTGATCCGGCACCATTTCACACTGGAGATTGAGTGAGAGTGTGTGGGTAGTATAGGGACATTTTTTCCAAAAATAAAAATAAATTAGTAGCACTGTGTTTAATGGGCACTGTAGAGGCACCGTGTGCTACTGCAGCACTGTAAGGCACAAAAACACTATAGGGTTGGACTGCAGCACTGTAAGGCACAAAAAACACTATAGGGGTGGACTGCAGCACTGCGGGGGCGATTCAGTCCCGGATGCTAAGCTGCGCATTTTCGCTGCTGTCAGGGGCCGGGTATGCAAATTCCACAATCGTACAGCCAGGCATAAGGATGCCCCTGTCTTAGAGAGCGACGGCAGAGTGAACGCACGGCGGTGTAAAGACGCCCACTTTTATTTCTTAGCAATCATCATCTCCAGGAAGTGTATGATTAATCAGTGCCATTGAGAACCATCGGAGCTGCATGCAGCCCTTGAGGTAGACCCTACCCCACAGCAAGCACTGTGATCACTGCAGGCTGAAATCTAACCAGGTGACGCGTACAATGACGCTTCATGCTAATTATGGACGCCCATTAAACGCCGTTTTGATGCCCAGACATGCCTGCATTTGCAGCACCACTCCTCCGTTCTCAAGCACCTTCCAAAGTTATCACTCACAAACGGCACTATCTGTCACTCAAAGAAGCGTCCAGTCTGTGTACTACAAGCGCACAATTCCCGAGCATAGTGAGTGACTCGCACATGCGCATATTGATGCATACGCAGACGGGCAACAATCGCCCATAGCGAGCGAACGCAGCTTAGCGTCCGTGTCTGAATCAGGCCCTGTGTTCCTTAAAAAGCCTACTGGGACCATTTTTTTTTTCATAAAACCCTATTATAACGTCATCATTACCATTAGGGTGCCACCCGGCTTATACTAGGGGCACTGTGAGGGAGTTTGTTGTGCGTTCAGGCACTGTTCAAAAATTTTATTATAAAACTTGTGTGTTAAAAAATATTATGTGAATATTAGGGTGCCACCTTGCTTATACTGTGAGGCAGTTTGTTGGGTGTTCAGAAACAAAGATTAAATTATAAAACTTGTGTGCTCAAAAAATATATAATATCAGTAGGGTACAACCATTACTAGGGGCACTATGAGGCACTGGGCCTGATTCAGACGCGATCGCTGGGGCGCGATCGCTCGCTGCCGGGTGATTGTTGCTCAGTTCGCATGCGTATAAGTCGCAGTGTGCGTGCGCAAGCCAGTCACCGCAATGGGGAATCATGTGCTCGTAGCACAAAGACTGAGCACTACTTTGAGTGACAGATAGTGCCGTTTGTGGGTGGTAACAGGGGAAGGCGCTTGTGAACGGGGGAGTGGTACTGCGAATGCAAGCGTGTCTGGGTGTCCAAACGGAGTTTTATGGGTGTGCATAATTACCATGGAGGCGTCATTGTACACGTCACTTTGTTAAATTTTAGCAAGCAGTGCTTGTGGCGGGTTAGGGTCTACCTCAAGGGCTCGAGCAGCTCTGATGGCTCTCGATGTTACCAATTATTCATACACTTCCTGGAGATGACATATGCTGCGAGGGGAAACGGGGCGTCTTTATACACCAGCGAGCGCTCACTGCTTGTAGCTCGCTAAGACATAGAGGGCGTCCTTACACTACACAGATCGTGGAATTTGCATGCCTGGCCCCTTTTGGAAGCAAGCAAATCGGGTCTGAATCAGGTCCACTGTGTGTGTGTTCAGGCACTGTTATCCTAATCTATAAAGTCAAATTTTCTGACTTATCAACGCCCACCCCCAGGACCTAAAAACATGTAATTCAGGATGCATATGCATTCCATGGCGTAGGCACCCACTAAGCTGGGATTTTTTCGTAATTCAACTCCTAAGGGGCTGAAAAGAGGTTAAGTGTTTCTTCTTGACCAAGGTGATTGCGGGACAAAGCAACAGGGCTTAAGTGCTGCTGCTGCAGAATTGTAAGCTCATTGTCTGGGATGAGAGTATCATGGTGCACAAGGGGGGTATTGAGGCACTGAGCAGAACACTCCATGACATCACAGTCAATGATGGAGTGATGAGAGAGGTATCTGTGTTGCTAGATGGAGAGTTCTGGCAGACTCTCCCAGTAGTAATGACCGGGGACTCGAGCTGATGAAGTAAGGCATGCACCATATCTATGGCCCCTCATCTGGAAACTCTTTCCTTTAGGAAAAACATAATGATCCACTTGAACAATGATGCCTCCGCTGGGCAACTCTTCAAACTCCTACTTAAAATATGGTATAGAGATTATCCTGAGTCCGAGGGAAAGGTGACCATTGCTGCATGCCTAGGCACAGTAGTGAAGACCCTAGCAGACCTCACAGCCAGGATATACCTTGATATTGCAGATATCCAAAAAAGTCCTTTACTGGCTATGAGAGCATGCCATTCTGACCCTCAAGAACAACATGGCTACCATTTAACACTCTACTTTAAATGTTCAAATGGAGTACAGGTCTGTGGACGTGGTAGTGCAAATAGATGATGCAGTCCACTACCCCAAGGAATTCATCAACGCCCTCAACCCTCCTGGCCTCCCACCCCACAAGCATCAACTCAAAGTGGGGGTTCTAGTGATGTTGCTGCAAAATCTCAACCCAATAGAAGAGCAGGGCAGCAACTGAGTACTAGTGCTGCAGCTGCTGCAGTAGTCATGATAGTACTTCAACATCTACTAAAGGTGGTCCATGGGGAATAAAGTTTAACAAAGGACACCTAAAATCTAAACAATATTTCACAAAATTAAAAAAAGATCATCTCTAACAAGAAAGGGAAAACTTACTGCCGAAAAATTTAAAATTGGCAACAGTATATACACCACACCCAGTGGCAAGGAAAGGCCATGGGATTTCTTTGTGAGTTGTGGTCCTGTTACTGATGTTTCATTCACTAGAATGCCATTGTGGAAGAAGGGGCCAAACATAGTCAGGCATCTTCTGAAATCTCATATGCAACACCTTCTCACTCTACATGTGTCATCTCTAAAACAGTAATATTGGTTCACCAAAACAAAACTAAGGCTGAAGAACAAACTGTATGATCACATACTTTACAAATCCCTGAGGAGAGTCTAAGTATGTCCACTACTGCTATGGCTATGTGTGAGTCTGACATTTCTGACACTGTACTGTTAGAGAAGCCTCCTTCTACCATTTCTGTACCCTCTGCAAATGTGGGGATGAGCAGCACAAGTACAGATGGTGACATAGAAATTGAGGATGCTACTGTGGAAGTGCCCCAGGGTGGGTTCAATATTTCTGCACCTGACGCTGATGAGGATGTGGATGATGAGGATGTTGTTTGTATCAAAGTCAGTCAGTCACCAGTGGCAGCAGTTCTTTCCCATGATAAATAGAAGGCCATTGTCATGCCTGGGCAATAGACATTTTTACCCAAATCTTGACAACATTTGTCTGGCCATCTGTACCATTTGTGAAGCCAAAGTAAGTAGTGGTAGGGACGTTAACCACCTTGGAACCTCCTCCCTGTTAAGTCATTTGCAGTGAATTCATGCAAAGTTATTGGAAAAATCTGAAAAAATCTGGTAAATTAATAACAAACAGTCCAGCATCAGCTAGTTCCTAGCTCTCAGCAAGATCCGGGCTCAGGCAATCTCCTCTGCCAACACCTTCATCAATAATATCCTCATTAATGATTGGAGATAGTCCTCCTGCATCCAATTTGCAAAGGCCACCCACAAACGGCAGGCATTCCTTCGGGAACGCCTCCGTTTGTTCAGCCACCCCCCCTACCCGCCTATAAAACGGGCCGAGCTGTTGAAGGTCTCACTCGCCAAGGGGCTTGCGCATGCGCATTAAGCACGCTGCGTGTGCACACTGGGCCACTGATGACCCGATTGCGAGCGGGTCTGAATCAGCCCCTAAGTACAGTACTTCACGAATGAAAAATCTGAGTCGCTGGAAATCTATTTAAGTTAATGGTTGGAGCGACAATTGGCTGAGATAGCTGTTCCCATGATCGCAATCAGAGCTTCACCCATAGACTTCAATGTGCCAGGTTACTTCCAATCATTCCCATTAGGTAGTCAAAACAGTGGGCCTTATTCAGATGTGGGCGGTAATGCAAACGCAATTGCATACTCTCATGGAACGCAGCTGCTAAAATATGCTAATGCCTTCCAAAGCACACCTGAGCATAGGGACGCCCACTACTGCCTTCTCATATCAGTACGATGACGTGAAACGGTGTAAACATAGGTACCATCGACGCACATCACCATTGCGTCCGTCTATGAAACAGCCCAGTGTCTGAATGCTGTTATCTAATACTGTTGTTAAATGTGCTTATACCGAATATGTAGCCAGGGTCAATAGAACCAATAGTGGCCAAGCTTTGCAATTTCTCTGCCTGTCAGCTTGTGGCACTCCCAAATAGATGTGTCGACAAGACAATGCAATCTAAATGAACTGAAGCATATAGAATATTGATTGCTCAAATCATCTCATGTTCACCATATTATACCACATCTCATGTATTGCATAATCTTTTATACATGCAACCACGGCTTGCTAAATTTTTCTTTGTCTAATTTATGACTACTATATTATAATAAAAAATCTCTCTTTTGCTAAGCTTGCTACTATAGCAAAATCTACACCGTCAGGGTTTTCAATAAGATGAGTAGCAATGCTGCCCTATTTGATATAATACAAATATATATGCACAAGCAATTTCATTATTAATCACTGCATGGACTTTAAAGCTCATTCAGATCCGCTCGCAAGATGCGGCCGCTCGCTGGCAAAAAGCAGCTGGATATTTCAATTAAATGTTCGCACTGCGTGGTGAAAGGACGCCCTCTATGTCTTAGCAAGCTACGGCACTGAGCGCTCGCAAGCGTATAAAGATGCCTCCTTTCCCCTCACAACACACGTCATCTCCTGGAATTGTTTGATTAATTGATAACATCAAGAGCCATCGGAGCTGCTCGCAGCCCTTGAGGTTGCCTTTCCCCGCCGCACGCAGTGCGATCAGTGCTGGATGCAATATATGCAGGTGATGTGTACAATGACGCTACTTTGCTAATTATGCATGCCCTTTAAACATCATTATGGCGGCCTGACACGCCTGCGTTCGCACATCCACTCCCCGGTTCACAAGCCCCTTCCCCTGTTACCACCCACAAACGGCACTGTCACTCATAGTAGCGGCCAGTCTGTATGCTACGAGCGCACAATTCCACATCACTAAGACTGGCTTTCACACGCACACTGCGAATTAGACGCATGCGCACTGTGCAACAATCGCCCGGCAGCGAGCGATCACACCTTAGCGACCGGGTCTGAATCAGGTCCTTTGTGTGAGTTATATACATAAATCAGCGTGTGCTATCTATGCAATTAATATTACTCGAAACACCAACAGCTTCTCTCCTCCTAAATTACAGTCTGATTTGCACATACTAACACAATATATTACAACAACATAACGCGCGGTGAGGTGCCCAGAATCTTTACCATTATTTAAACCCTGCTAGGCCATACAATTTATAACAGCGCTATAGTTATGTGCTATGATTGCTCATTGCAGCTTAATTCTGCCATTTTTGCGCACAGCTTCACACTAGATAGTGTGCTGATGAGCGGTACTTGTTTTCAATGTAACATTAGGTAGTTACAATGTTTCTTTTAATTAGCAATATTGTATGAATATATGAACATTGTTGCTAAATGTACTCTCACAAACTAATACCTCACCATTGAGAGAATACCAAGGAGATGTATTATCCAATACAATAAATACATATTGCATATGTGTAGTGTATATATATTCTATTCACTGTCATTGTCAGTATAGCAACTGACAATGATACACAGACTGGTCACAAAACAATAGGAAGAAATATATCTTGTGTAGTAAATTAACAGGGATAATCATCCAATACCCTATGGTGGAAAGAATATCCTTTGGTCAAACTGATCCTAATAAGGGTAAATTTACTAAAGTGAGAGCTTTTAGAAGTGTAGATGTTGCCCATAGCAACCAATCACATTCTAGCTATTATCTTCTAGAAAGTGCTTGTTAAATGTTAAGTAGAATCAGATTGGTTGCTATGGGCAACATCTCCACTTCTAAAGACTCTCACTTTAGTAAATATACCCCTAATACTCCACTCTCTGCTAATCTCCGCTGTGCAGCAAACAGCCATTTTAGCTGTTATTGGGATTATTTGACTAATATATATTAATTGTAGTCCGATTTTAATCGGGCAATACACTGCATGTATTTAAGAAAACTCATATGGCTTAATCACTGGCCAGTTACCCATTACATTTGGATTTATTATAGTCATAGAACTAACCTGGGTAAAGCCATGTTTCAAAGTCTTATAAGTAAACAACAGTTATATACCTAATGCAATGTTATTAATGTAGTAGATTCACTTGAGTGAGGTATTAATAAACATCAATCATCCTTTGCAATATCAGAGATAATAATAGTCTGCAAATACATTCATGTTACATTGTGCTAACTTAATAGATATAATAAGTTTTTTGCTTTAGTGAAGTGTGCACTTGATATGACAAACAAGATATATATAATGAATCATGTTCAGTGATCTAATTCTATTTTACAACATTATTATCACACTCTTTATTTTAAATATCTTTCTTCTGTGTAACTTGAAGTTTTATTTTAAACACTGAATTAAAAATTGTTTTAAAATAAAATTTTTCCAACCGTCCTGTGCACCGTGTAGCTACATATTTCCTTTACTTTACATATTGTGTATATAGACAATATCACTTCCTTACATAGATACCAACAATAATTATTTTAGAAATTGTTTTGACTTTGACCTGCGCGACCAACTAGCTTTATAGCAACAAGAGCTCACAGGAAGACAAGTCCAGTACATGAAACAAGTCCAGTAATATTGGTGAGTGGCAGGAGTTCCTTTAACTTGGCAGGTACAGAAGCTCACAGGAGTTTATAGCAAAGCAAAGTCCAGAACATTGGTGTACACAGGAACAGGGATCCAGAAATATTGCAGAAACATTATTGAAACATCATGGTAGACCAGAACAGACAAAGAACACTGATGACCTAGCAATGAGTGCTGGGATCAGGCAGACTAAATAGGCAGGTGTCAGGTGCAAAACATAATGGCGATTAGTTGTAAACCACCTGACCTCTGGTCACAGAACAAAATTGGAATAGCAGCACCTCTGGAACGATCCAGAACAGCAAATCCCATAACCTGAGGTCTAGTGACCCCTGGTGGAAGGAATTCATACTTCATGGGGACAATGCAAAACAGAGAAAGATCTAACACAGTCATAGACCATTGATGGCTGCAACCATTGATGGTTGATGGCCACCTCTAGTAAACAATACATTTAATATGGCTAAGGGGCTCCAGTATAATGTCTGGCATAATATTTGACATAAGTGCTTTGTTCTGGCTAGTACTGTTCTTTGCCAGGCAGATCTTGGCTGTTGTTTTGCCTGCTTACTCACCATCAGGGTTTGGTATTATTATTATAGGCATGGAATTCTTTTCATTTCCCTGTCCCCCAAAGGTTGTTGCCAGAGACAGTGGGTATGGGCTGATTTATTATAGGAACTTCCTTGGCACAAGGCAGGTAATGAGAAAATAAGACATGGGATTTGGCTGTGACCATTAAGTTAGTGGCTCTAAACATGTCCCTAAGCAGGGCATACCTGACAGACATGACATGTATGCAAACATGTCATCTTCCACAAGTAAGGCCTTCAATTTTCCTTATCGCCTTAGTATGAATATGTTAATCTCAGTCTTTAATCAGAGCATCAGTGCATATAATATTTACACTTACCTTTAGATGGACAGAGTCCAAATAAATTGTCTTTGTCATAGTCTGCAGTTGTAGAGCACCAAAGCCTTCCATCAGTTCTTCCTGCAAGCGTGCAGTCCGCATACCACTTGGAGTCACGCTTGAAGGGGAAGACGCAGGGCTGACCATTAGCATTTCCCTTCAGAGTGTATAATTCTGTGGAATATAATATTACAACATGGTTTTGATTTGAATAATATTAAATAAAGGAATAGCCTAACAGGAAATGGACATTTTCATTCATTAATAACATAGAACTGGCCTGAAACAGAAAGTCATTGGTATATAAAGTCTTATCATGTTCCTATAAATATCATTTTAAATATATTTAATCTATCCCATAATGGTTGATTCCCTACAGCATATATTGGAATACAGATACATGCTGAGTTACATAAGCTTTGCCCTCACAATAATCCCTTCACAAAAAGACTCAACTTGGGTTTGTTGATAGTAGGAAACGTTTTCAGTATACACCCAGCAATGTCAATGAATGTAAATTAATTATCTTAGACAATGGTCCTGTATCCTTTTTTTGACCCATGTCTTACTCCCTTGTTTGTGAGAGACCTGGCAGTAGAGTGCAACAAAGTTGTATTACCCAGACCAGACAAGAGGTTTCCACCAGCGAGAAGAGAGACCAGGTTCTTAATAACAGTATCCCAGAACAATTAAAGATGAGATTAAACCAGCCTTTCAATGTAAGAAAAATTATTTCTAAAAAAAAATGTAGTATAAAGAAATCTTCAAAGATCACGACAAATTGAACAGTTGGATGACCCTATTCTCATTTTACTCATATAGGCATCGTCTTCCCAACAACAAGAAGCAAGTTGTTGACTGACATGCCTCAACTGTGACACAACCGGGAGAGGAAACCAGAAACAAAAAAGTGTTTTGTGACATCAATTAAAAACCTATTTGATGATTTGCAGAAGTGACTCCACAACTCGGGATGTGGTCATAATCTTGACTGTGGGGATGCCGGTGTTTAGAATGCTGATGCCGGAATCCCGACACTTGTAAGAACATCAGCGCCGGCATCCCGGCCACCAGGATCCCAAAGGTAAGTAATGGGGTTAGGGGGAGAGGTTAGAGGTTAGGCACTATGGGAAGGGTTAGGATTATGGTGCGGGGAGGGGAAGGTTCGGGAGGGCAGTTAGGTTTATGCATCGTGAAGTGTGGGTTAAGAGTAGGGAGAGGGTTAGGATACTGACTGACACCGAACAGGAAATGTGTTTCACCTGTAGGCTTGGCCACCTGATCGCTTACAGGTGAAAAGCTCATCCCTTTCGGTCTACTTGTTCTAAGCAGCATCACTGACACACCACTCCTGAAGCCTTTGTTCCATAAACTTGTGGTCTGGAGGTACTTTTACTGTCCCCTTCTTAGCACTCTTCATTTTGGCTAAGCTGTTGACCTCATGCCGGAATGGTATCATGGGAGAGACACAGCTGGGTGCCCAGACAGCAAAAGCACTCTCACTGTTTCTCCTGGGGTCTGTGCTCTGCACTCTCTCATCCCTTGTTTGATGTCATCAGACAAGGGAAAGCAGAAGTGGAGAGACACATTCTCTATCCTGGACTTTTCTATTTTCCATCAGGCTATCTCAGATGTCTGATATCAGTACGCTGCAACTGCCTCTCTAGCAGATATATTATATATTATGCTTATATACTCTGTAAAGTAGTATCATACTACTGCCATTCATGTTTGCTAATTATGTTTTCCTGTTTTATACAGCCATTTGTGATAAACTGTAAAGCTAACTTAAGAGATAATGAAATCACACTGTAATAATTACCATTGACTTATTGCATATGGACTCACTGAATGATATACTTTATTGTTGAATTCTATGATTAATTGTTATGCATACATTTTGTTGAGCAGGGGGTTATTTGAGATGTGATTCATCACCACCTGCTTAATAACTCCACTGCTGTTTTGTCCATGAGATGATTATACCATGCAATGTTGTAGTGTTTATACACTTTTGAATAATTAGGAGATTCACTACCAATTATCTATTCAGTCGATGTTCATTCATAAGGCTGTTAAATTAGGCAATGATCTTGAACCTCTTTATTTCAACAATGGGGCATCAATTGATGAATGTATTATAATTTACAGTACCTGAATAACTTTTCTAGTGTATACATTATACAATCAAACTTTATCTATTTTGTTATAGCATGACTCCTAATGCAACATTTTCAGTACAATAAATCAATATATAATTTAATCTATAAAATTTGTAAGCAATAATAATGCATTCTCTGGTATAATTATTTAATTTGGGTATAACAACTTCAAGTGGCTCACACCTATGCATATGTCTCAAGGCATATAAGCTAGATGAATTATTTGCTTAGTTAATTTGAGACATAATTATATGGTGTCTGTCTATATCCCTGTTGGTCAGAAACCAATTAATCTCATTATTAAGGTAAAAAAAATTAATTTTCGCCTTTTGCATCTGAGCAATCATTATGTGATTAAACACATTTATTTTGTTACTTTTCTTGTATTGAGTGTATTTATCATCAATCTTTTTATAAACAGGGTTTTCCATTAAAAGCTAAGGTTTATATTTCCTTTTTTATCTATTACATATAATTACAACATATTCAATCAGTCTTAGAGTGCCCCAAAAAACAGTTTTTGGCCCAAAGTGTATTTATGTAGACAAAATTATGTCTGTCTCTCAGCAAGGAACAACTGTTGGAGTGCAAGTGGATGATGAAGAGATTGCTACAGCAATGCTGTAGAACTTTACACCTGAAACACAGCAAAGTTAACAACAGACACAGGGCCTGATTCATACTTGGGAATAGAGTAAGATATCTCTCTCAATTGTGAACCTGAACAAACCAAATTGCAATGCAAGGGGTGTCAATACATTTTTTTTTTTTACATGTGGGGCAAATACTGGCTGCTTTTGCATGTAGCCCACAAATACTGCACAGCTTTAGTATTACTCTACAATTTAGATGTCAGTTTGGAAACACTCCTCCCATATCTAAATCTCTCTGCACATTTTAAATCTGCCCCACCTGCAGTGCAGCATGGTTTCACCAAGATGACCAGTTGAGAGAGATATCTCTCTCTATTCGAGAGTCTGAATCAGGCCCACAGTCATAGCAAAGTTACTACAGTTTCAAGAATGTCTGACCTGTGATCTGAATGCTGAGAATACTGCATTACATACAAAAAGTGAACATTTCAGAAAATGTAAGTTCAAGTGTTCTAATTGTCACAAGATAGGTCACAAAGAAAATGAGTACAAATAAAAGAATGTGAATCCTATCCAAAGCTAGAAATGCAATGGCAAAGATGAGTCAGCTCTGAGTGTTACAAACAACCTCAGAAAATATTTATCGATTCAGGGGCAGCAAAGCATTTCAGCTGCAATAAGGATTGGTTCACTAAGTAAACCAAATGTTACCATATCACTAGACCAGTGGTGTCAAACTCAGGCCCCTTCTTCTGCAGTAGAACTACATATCCCAGGATGCCCTGCCACAGTTTTAGCATGCCCTAATAGCAAAACTGTGGCAGTGAATACTGGGATGTGTAGTTCCACTGCAGCTGAAGAGGCCCGAGTTTGACACCACTGCACTAGACTATCGAAGGTATTGGCAATCAAGTTCTTATAGCAACTAAAGTTGAAACAATTAAAGCATGCTTAAAAATTGTAACAAGAACAAAATTCACAGAGATCCAACATGCGCTTTATGTACCAGAAATGTGAACAAATCTTATCGCTATCAGTGTCCTGGAACAGAGAGGCCACAGAGTTCACTTCACTAAAGGAAAGTGCATTGTGAGAAACAAAAGAGGGACCATCATAGCTATAGGCACAAGATGCCAGCAATTGTACCTCCTAGATACACAGCATTGTTACGCAATAATGACAACAAAGCCGGAGTCACTGGAACTTTGGCACAGAAGATATGGTCATCTTGGATGTGACAGTGTTCAAAAGCTATAGAGCAGGATGGTCACATGAATGTTGATAAAGAAAAAACATATGTGAGAGCTATTTTGCAGAAAAACAAAGGAGCCAGCCATTTCCAAAATAAAAAAACAGAGTTACAAAACCACTTGAAATAGTATAGTCAGATGTGTGTGTGTGGTCCAATGGAAGTAAAAGTCTGAGTGAATACAGATTTTTGTGACATTTATAGATGACTTCACAAGGATGACAAATGTGTACTTCATCAGTAAAAAACTGAAATGGTGAAAAAGATTGCAGATTAAGCAGAATTGTAGAAAATCACACAGGTTACAGACTCAAGACTCTGAGATCTTATCATGTTGGAGAATATCTCAACAGACAGGTGGAAGAAGTATTCATAAATATGAAATAGAGCAACAATTTACCATTGCCTATACTGAGCAAAACGGTGTCAGTGAATGAGTGAAACATGCACTAGTAGAGAAAGTAAGATGTATGTTAAAGGATGCAGACCTGGAAAAGCAATTTTGGGTGGAAGCCGCATCCACAGCAGTGTATCTCAAGAACCATCTTCATACAGTTGTCCTAAAGGACATAACACTTATTGAAGCATGGTCAAAGAGAAATTCAAGTGTAAGACATCTCAGAACCTTTGTAAGTACTGCACAAATACATATACTAAAAAAGAATAGTCACAAGCTGGATTCAAAGACAGAAACATGTACCATGCTTGGCTATTACCATGAGAGCAGAGGTTACAGATTGTGGAATCCAAATACCAGAAAGATTGTTCACTCACAAAATTTTATTTAAAAAAAAATAATGCAAATTGAAGAAAAGTTGGAAGCTGATATGCAGAGCAAGTATGTGTCACTGCACATGTCAGCAGCAGAAGGTATATCTAAGCCCGAGATTAGCAGTGTTGAAGTTCAACCACAGAAAAGATCTTCTGCAAGGCCAAATATCAGTAAACCACCAAAGAGGTATGATGGGGAAATTGCAAACATTGCAGCCAGTGAGCCTCAAGATATTTAGAAGCCAAGGCTAAAGTCTAATTGGTGTGAATGGAAATAGAAGATAGGCAAAGAGACTTTTCAAGATTTAAAAAGATTTTAAAAAGTGTAAAAAACATAAAAAAATCATGATAGTAGACAGCAATTCCAAGTTGGTGAGTCTAGAAACTGTTGTAATGGCCCATGCCTCTGTATCAGTAAAAGGAATTTTACTAAAGTATCATCCAAGAAGGCCGAGCTAAAGTCACATGGTCACAAAAACTGCAACATATTCCTTACCTTGTTACCTCTTACCTTGTTAGGAAATGCTTACCAAGGTGAACTATCCTGTTCAAGAGCGCTGTCAATCCATTTCCTGAGGTCCATGGGTGCAGCCATGTTTTCTCCGATCAGGTGAGCACTAATATCCAGTCTCTACCTGTCTCTTGTGCTCACATGACCACTTCAGCGTATCTCTGACAAGAGTGCCATATTGTAGCCTGTACCTGACACAAGCTCCTTCTCGGAACAATATGGCTCATTCTGCCCTGTGATCTCACTCAATCCACTACCTGACCTACACTGCTGGAGTCCTGCAAGCTGCTGCCTCTGAGATACTTCATTAACTCTGCAGTTCTGTGCTGTATGCTGCTTCCAAGCCCTCATTTACCAGCTTGTGTTCAAGTATTAGTCCAAGTCTAGCTCTACTACTGATACTCTCACTGGTCCCACTTCAACTGGCTGCTGCTATTTCCAATCTAATTTTGGTTCAAGCCTGCAGCTCCAGTCTGACTGGCTGCTCCTATCTCTTTGCTCACTCCAGTTCAAGCCTGCGGTTCCACTCCGGCTGGCTGTGGCTCAATCCAGTTTCTCTCTCAATTCAAGCCTGCTTTCCACTACAGCTGGCTGTTACTATCTCTTGTCCTACGCTGGTTCAATCCCATAGTTCCACTCTGGCTGGCTGCTGCTCTACCTCAGGTCCCATTCCAGTTCAAGACTCCGTGTCCACTCCAGCTACTCTGCAGATACCTCCGGTCCCAGCCCGGTACAAGAGTCTGGTTCCACTCTAGCTACTTTGCAGTTACCTCTGGTCCCAATAAAGTTCTAACCTCCAGTTCTACTCCGGCTACTCTGCAGGGACCTCTGGTCCCAGTCCAGTACAAGCCTTAGGTCTCACTCCAGCTACTCCGCTGTTACCTCTGTTTCCACTCTAGATATTTGCTAATGCCTCTGGTTCTAGTCTGGTTCAAGCCTCCAGTTCCACTCTGGCTACTTTGCTTTTATCTCCAGTTTAAGTCTGCAATTCCACTCCCACTGGCTGCTGCTCCCTCCGGTTTCAGTCTGGTTCAAATCTCTGGTTCCATGTCTGCAACTTCCCATTCTTCAATTCCAACCTCACTACTCTCTATCAATGGTAATTGTTGCCGTGTGGGTTGTATCCTAGAGTGTTGGCATTCGTGCTACAAACATTTAATATGGTTGTTGGTGACTGGGTGCTGAATTTAAGTTCATCTTTGAGGATTTAGGCTCTAATGACCCAAATCTCATATTCGGTCTGCAGCAGCCAATTCCAGCTGGGCTACCGATTACCTAAATTACTTGCTGTGCAGTCCCCTGAGTTCTCAAACACTGGTTCCAGCTTCTTATTCCTTTATCTGAGGTAAGGGGTTGAGCTTCACTCAATTTGTTCCAAGTATAGACATGGAGCCTTGCAGGTGTCACTTACCTTTACAAAGACCCGAGGCATTACCACATCGGTCACCCTCATGAGTAGAACTCTGATTATACCACCACTATTTTACTACAGCCTGTCAGCCCCATCCACGGGTCCAGACTCTGATTTAAAAACCCAAAATGTGACACAAATGACTTGTTAATGCCTTTTCATGTGTTGAACCCAATGTGTTTCACAGCAAAGCTTTATATAAATGTTTGTGAAAGGAGAAGCTTGTAACGAGGGGGAATGTTATAAGAGGAGTGTTCTACTGTGCAGACTCCAGTTTTCCTGTCCCTCCAGGGAGGCTTTGAGCCCTGTCTCAAGATGGTCACCAAGCTCACTACTGAGCATGTGCAGGAGCCATCTTGTCATTACAGTGTAGAGTGGCATGGTGGGAGACAGAAGTCTCTACTTAGCTCCTAGAATTAATGTGTAATTCCTGCTTATAAATCTAGTTCCAGAATCCCTGCACTGATACCCATTTGCAGGATACACTCACTGGCTGGTGAGCTGTTTGGAACCAAGCTCCGCTGCAGCACCAGTGTACATGTAACAGTGAGTAGGCTGTACCTACTACATCATTCTGATCCGCAATGGGACTATATATCATACAATATATCATATAGTGTGTACCCAGCTTAGTGAGCATGGCTGTATCTGCTACTTACAGTATCAATAAACCAACACCACTGGTGAAGCAACTGGGCTGTTCACAGGTTGAGTCATCTGCTGGTGTGTACCTATAGAACTGCAATATCAACACCTGCACACACATCATTTCCAACAAAATCAACACTGGAAAATTACCTGCCATTTGTTTGAGTTTGAGTATATCAGTGGGATAGACTGGTACATACAATGAAGATTAAAACTGACCTGGAAGTCAGTACCAGCCCAGAAAAAGAAATGTATCTGTAGTTGTCATTATAGTTACCAAACTATACCAGAAACTAGCACAGTGTCTTTAATCATCAACTGCCAGACAATATCAGTAATTATCAGTGTAGAAGCCAAGAACTAGCATGGTCCCTGTAATCACCAATCACCGGGAGTCAGGAACTAGCACAGTGCTTGTAATCACCAATTTCCTGGAGCTAGGAGCTAGCACAGTGCCTGTAATTACCAATCACCTGGAACCAGGAACTAGCACAGTGCCTGTAATCACCAATCACATCGAATAATTAACTAACACAGTGCCTGTCGTGTATTCACCAATTGCTTGTAATCAGGAACTAGCATATTGCATGTAATCACAATCACCTGGCTTCAGGAACTACAGTAGCACAGTGCCTGTAATCACCAATCACTTGGAGCCAAGAACTAGCACAGTGCCTGTAACCTTGAATAATGAGCTAACACAGTGCCTGGCCTGTAATTACCAGTTTAGTGGAGCCAAGAACTAACACATTGCCTGTATTTACCAATCCCCTGGAGTCTGGAATTAGCACAGCGCCTGTAATCACCAATAAACTGGAGTCAGGAATTAGCACAGTGCATGTAATCACCAATAAACTGGACACAGGAATAAGCACAGTGCATGTAATCACTAATAAACTGGAATCAGGAATTAGTACAGCGCCTGTAATCTCCAATAAACTGGAGTCAGGAATTAGCACAGTGCATATAATCACCAATCACCTGGAGTCAGGAATTAGCACAGTGCCTGTAATCACCAATAAACTGGAGTCAGGAATTAGCACAATGCTTGTAATCACCAACAAACTGGACTCAGGAATAAGCACAGTGCATGTAATCACCAATAATCTGGAGTCAGGAATTTGCACAGTGCATGTAATCACTAATCACCTGGAGTCAGGACTTAGCACAGTGCCTGAAATCTCCTATCACCTGTAACGAAACTGGATCATAACCTCTATTTACCCCTGCCTATACCTTCTAAAATCCTTCCTATAAACCTCTAAGAATAACACTAATTTGCGTACGCAGTCAGATCGCAAATAAAGACTTAGATGTGGAATCTGTGGTTCCAAAGCACAAGTGTTATTCAGGTAAAAGTTCAGACAGTTACACGCAATTGATCTATACACAATTTAGGTGTAAAAGGAAATAATACAGACCCAAGTACAGTATACATACGCAGCGCTTCCGGACACGGAGATAGGCATCAGTAAGAGACCCCCAGTCATACAGCATTCAGCATGAAGACTGAAGACTAGCATTCGTGCACTCATATTTATACCCCCCAGAATAAAATAACAATAGGGGAGTCTGTTGCTGATATCATTGGTTCCCAGAGGAGAAGCATATGTTACAGCACATTTAACAGGCTGGTTCAAATAAACTCTCCCTGCCTCTAACAGCTGGGGATCTTTCTAATCACGCCCTCTGTAACATCCTAACAGTTGTTAATGAAATAAAACATTTTGTTGCTTGTAGGTTCTGTGATCCATAACTTGAGTTTGCATGATGCAATCTCTCCACCGATAACCCCAGAATGCTGTAAAAAACATACGCATCAGAACAAAACCAAACACAACTTGCTTATCATGTATAATACCTTAGTTATCAAATATCTTTATTTCTCAGCATTTATACTAACTGAACCAACTTAAATCATATACTTTAAAGCTTATTTAACCTTATGTGTGAATATGTAATGTGTGAGTATTCGGGGTTTGATATAAAGACGTATTAATGTGTGTATGAAGATGGGTGCACTTGACTCTAACATCTTAGCATGCTGGGCCAGATAGTTCTACATGTCCTCTGTCAACAGGCCCCCACGTTTCCTGTGTTCAAAGGAAACTTTATTCTCCTGGTCTCTTGTGCGAAAATGCAAAATATCCCAGCTACAAGAGACAGATCTAAGGTGACACTCTAGCCTTTGAAATCATGTTATTGCAGGAAGCTTGCTAATGTATTCTAGCCAGACCACCCGTAGTGGGCAAACACTATGCAGGAAGCTTATCTACACAAGCCAGTTGTTACCTGGCCACTTGCTCTAATGCAATACTGTAAAGCCATTTCTGGAATATATCCTTTATAATACGTAAAGTAATGAAATAGGCTTTTAGTGAATCTCCGTAACCTATGGTGATGGTCACAGATGCATTCGCATGATGCTAATGGTATTATTGCCACATGTACTAAAATGTGAGTTTATCTAAAATGGCGCTTAGGCGGCCATTTCGCAAAATGGCGTCTTGCGGCCTGTCGCAAGATGGTGTCGCTGCGATTCAATTTTAAACTGATCTTGTCTCAGCCAATAATCCAGCTTCGACACCTGGAATCAGGAACTAGCACAGTGCCTGAGATCACAATCACCTGGAGTCGGGATTTAGCACAATGCCTGAAATCTCCTATCACCTGGAGTCAGGAACTAGCACAGTGCCTGTAATCACAATCACCTGGAGTCATGAACTAGCACAGTGCCTGGGCTATAATCACCAATCACCTGGAGTCATGAACTACAGAAGTATCCACACTAGCCTCCGTGCACTACAAGTCTCGTTACACTTAATGCATGAGTGCAGTGCGACTTTTTTTTATTTAAATGCATCCTATTCGCAAAGTGATGTATATAAGACACACAAGCAGTTTCTGCTGATTAAAATGATATTCAGCATGCCTATATTCTGTGTTTGTATGCGGTTATATTGAAATGCTATGTTACAGTGTCACCTCTGTATATAATTTTAATCAGCATACATCCCCCTGTATCCCTGAACAGATTTTATAAGGTGATCTGGCAGCTAACCTCCCCAGAGTGCTGGCACAAGACCATCTGTCATTCAGCTTTCCATGACAGTGGACCAGAGACTTTAGCTTACAGTTGTGATTCTGCTGATTGCTACATGCATCACTCACTAGGCAGCCATGGACTCTGGAGGCAGAGCATATCCCCGTCCTCCTGCAGTGTGGCCATGTCCCACTCTACAGTACAGAGACATTGATCGGCACATGTGCAGTTCAGATCCTGCGCATGTGCCGATCTGTCGCTGTCAGAAAGCCCATTGGATTAGCGTACAATTCTGAATCAGGCCCTGTATTATCACCACATAAACACACATACACTTTAGGGTTTTTGTCAGAAGCTAATTAACCTAACAGTAAGTTTTTGTAACGTGGGAGAAAACGTGAATATACTGTATGGAGGAAAGCCACACAAATACAGTAGGGAAGGAGCGGGGCATGCATACTCCATGCAAATAGAATGAAATTCAACACTGAGCAAACATTCAACCTTATTCATATGTTAATAATAGCCACATAAATGAATAACATATAAACCAATGACAAGCAGAAGCCTCCTGTGTACCTCTGCTCAGACCTAGGACTGTGTCTAATGGGGTTTTTTAACAGATCTGGGGCTGGTGATGGGGGAACAAGTCCAAAAGTTGATTATTTTATTCTAGAATCTGAGATCAGCACAAAAGCTGCAGTGTGGAACTAAAATCACTCCATTGAGATAGCCACAGCTTTGCCTATTGAACAGTCTTGCATACCTCACAGTAACCCATACCAAGGGGTGGGAGTTATCAGATAAGTTATGATTGGATTTATTGGGGTGGCTTTGGTGGTTTGATGGAAAGCATTTGGTGTACTTTTAAATGCTGAGAGCTATGAAATTGTTCTGTAATACATTACAGTACTCAGCATCAGACTGGCCCAGTGGGGAATTGGGGAGTTCCCCGGTGGGACCCGCTGATCAAGAGCCCTGTAGGGGCAGGACCATATGTGCCCTGCTAACTGCTGTACAGCTGCCAGCATTGCAATAGTATCAGCCTATAGCACTGAGGAAGCTGGAGATGCCACAAAATAGGTTGTATACTGTAAATTATCAACTTCTCAGTCATCAAAGAGAACATGGATGAGGGAGGGTAGGAAGTGTAGAGAACTGGGGGGAAGGTGAGGGGGAGGTGTGGAGCAGGAAAGTAGGGACATTCGAGAGCAAGAGAGGGCATTAGAGTGCAGATTGAAGAGAGCTGAAGAGGAGAAAGGGGAAGGGTTATTAGCATCTGCATAAATCAGATGTAGCCAGCACTGTGTTGGGGCCAGGAATATCAATACTTCTACAAGTCCTGATTGCGAGATGTGCACATGCTGGGGACCTGCAATTCTCGTGGAAGCTGGAGGAAATTGCAAACCGCAGCGCAGGGGAAGCAGTGCCAGTTGCTTGTGAGTAATGAAGGGAGGAAGGAGATGTGAGGAGGAGGGAGAGAAGTGGCTGAGGACAGTGCAGGCAAAGGAGAGGAGAGCATCTGGTGAGAATATAATCGAGAGGAAGGAAAATACTTTCCGGAGCCCTACAGTAGGAGAGGGAAAGACTCAGCACCAGGGATCCACTTTCTGAGAGATACAGCAATTCAAAGTATGCCAGAGGTCAAAAAAAGGGGTAAAAAAATGGCAGATAGGACCCCTTCACTGAACAGTATCCGGAAGGGCAACCCACAAGAGATTTGAGGGAGTATACTTACTAAAAATTGATTTTGGATTCTGTTCGATTTGCCATTTGATTTTGGTTGGATTTCCATTCGATTTTGATATTGGAGATTTACTAACGCCAAAATTTTATGTCAAATCAAACAGAAAACAGAATTTCACTAAAAATCGAATATATGCAAAACATAGATGGGTTCCCATAGTCAAATATAGGATCCCTTCATTTATAAACATTCAATTTGCAAATCAAACGTAAATAGAACTCAAAATCAAATTTAAAATCTCCAAATTAATAGAATAATGAGAGACAGTCGATTTGAGCTTCTAAACACAATTATATTGGCTGTAAATGTATTTTGATGCCTTTAAAAGTTCCCAAAAGAATGTGGGGCAGTCTGGCTGCAGGAGTAATGAATGCTCAAGGCTATGCTATGCTATGTACTTACCTGGGGTATGCAAATCACCACCTGACTGAGAGAACCCAGGAGCATCAATCAGAGCAACATCAGCAGCTTCACGAGGTCCCTGCAACCTTTTCAGGCCTAGGTTCACTATTGGCTAAACCTCAATACTTTGCCTGCTGGTGAGGTCCTACAGATGTTCCACCTCTTATGCTCCAACATCATAATGCTGTATGACCTAATCAAGACTCAACTTGAGCCCGACGCTGCATGGTCACATGCCATATCAGGCCAGCATAAGCTGCTGTGTGCTTTGCATTTTTTTGCTATTGGCTCCTTACAGTCAGTTTCAGACAGAGTGCTAGGTATTTCCCAGCCTACCTTTAGCAGGCACCTGACCCAAGTGATGCGGGCACTGATCCCCTCTGCGACACCTACATCTGCTTTCCCAGCCAGGAGTAACACTTGCACGAACTTAAGGTAGCTTTCTATAGACTCTCAGGCATGCCTAATGTTCTGGATGCTATAGATTGCACACACATTGAGACTACCTAGGAATATTGCACATGTCTATAACAACAGACATCACACATATTCAATGAATGTGCAGATGGTCTGTGATGCAAAACTAAAAATCATGAGTGTTGTAACTTGCTATCCTGGTTCTTGCCATGATGACTACATCCTCAGCAATTTATTGCTCTCTGCAAAAGAGGTGGACTAAATTCCAGAGGGATGGCTGTTGGGTTAGTTACCTGTATGTGTTCATTAAGCAGCTGTTACTACAGTATATTGTTCTAATTTTTTTCCCCAACAGGTGATTTAGGCTATTGCTGTTATTTCTGGCTTCTGACTCCATTATCAGATCTGCAAACTCCTGCTGAGCATAAATATAATGAGGCACAAATAGCCACCCGATTCGTGATAGAATGCATCTTTGGGCTATTAAAAACAAAAAAGATGGAAATACAGCACTCTGCACTATGCAAACACCTGACAACTCCCTTTCACTATTTGATACATGTGGCCCAATAGGGAGTAATGAGGAGTTGAGTTCGAGTTTGCATTCAATTTTGATGTAGATTTGAGATTCGATTTTGGAAGGGATTTCATAAACTGAACACAAAATCCCTTTTTAAAAATCGACCAAATTCTAATTTGATTTGAAAATCTAATGCAAAATCGAATATTAGTAAATGAGGGATTTCTTAAGGGATTTTGCAGTTTGATTTAAATTCAATTTCAGTCGATTTTATCGATTCATAAAATTGAATACCAAACTGAACTTTAGTAAATTTACCCCCAGGAGAGAAAATTGTCTGCTCTGTGTGAGTAGCTATCCTGAATGTGTTACATCACGAGAAAGGGGCATTACACAGGATTTGCATCCTCTGAATCAAACCCTATATGCTTATTCCTAATGGAAGTAAAACTGCATCCCTAAACAGGTGCTGGTAGTCAGTACACCATACGGAGCGAGATGCTCAGTGTAATGGAGGAGTAGCGAAAAGCTGCTCACACTGTTCCAGAGATGCTGGGCTGTGACATTAACTGAGCAGGAATTGGTTTTACACACGTGCAAAGTGACAGATGAAGCACTATGGAACTTGCCATGAGTAAAAGCAGTGGGTGTTTGCATTGGAGCCCTGTTTACACCAATTCAGACTCAGTTGCATACAGATAAACAAATGTTGCACACCCCAGCGGTCAGTGTATGTTAGCAATTTAGATTTGTCACTTCTATGTATTTTATTTATACAAATAAGAAGCACATTTTCAGTTATTAAGATTTGCAACGGCTGAGTTACATGGGACCTGGCACAGTGAGAGGGACACATCTGTAGAATTGCTTTTCAATACATAACTGTTTGTTTTAAAGTGAATTATCTTGCTTAAAAAATAAGCAAAAAAAAATATACACAAGCCATTCAGCAACTGACTTCATCACCTAAACAATTTCAGTCAGAAGGGTAGAATTGTGTGTACTGATTCTACAATAAAAAAATTATACTTTCATCTCTACTAATTATATATTCACTGCTAATTAAAAAAAGGGGTGATTTCACAATTCATAGTCCAGTCATAATGATGTTTACAAAACAATGCAGCACCGGTCTCCTGGCCAGGTTAGAGGAACAATAGAGAGCAGTGGGGCACTCTTCTGACTATGCCTGGGTTATGCACCCCAAGCGACCATGGTGCTGTATACTGGCTGATGTGCTACAGAGGATTAAACATACATCATGATTCTTCAGTTGCCATTTGAAATTACAATTATTGGCAACAGTTGTTAAAAATAAGTTTTAAAATTTATACCGATATGTCCATATGCTTTACATCTTCTTACTCTTCAATCTTTCTGGTTATATGCACACTCCTGATTGTTCACCGTCCAATAAAGGAGAGGGACTAAATATATATATATATATAGATAGATACAGTGGCATAACTACCGCCCCCACGGTGGCTTGGGGGCGCGGAGGCTTGTGGGGCGAGGTGGCTGCAGATTCCATGTGGACTAGCCGTCCGTATCAAATCTGCAGTAAACAGCCCTCCCAAAATGGCCACCGCCTAGGAGGAGCAATATGCTAGACGTCCTACTGGACCTCTAGCATCTGTTAGTCACCCAGGCAGGGTGGTAGTGTGGATGGCACATAAGTGCCATCCGCACTACACTACTAGCAACAAACACACAGCCGCCAGCGCCGGCAGCTGTGTGTTTATTTTAGCAGCCGATGAGAGTCTGTCAGACTCTCATCGGCTGCTGCGCCCACTGCGGGAGCCGGGCTTCCAGCTCCTGCAGTGAGTGATGGGAGAGACGTCATGATGTCTCTCCCATCATGCAGAGTGGGCCGGCCCTGGAGGACACTGCACGGAGGAGCATGCCGGAGCGGGGATCAAGGTAAGCGGAGTTTTCTTTTCTTTGTGTGTGTGTGTCTGGCTGGGGTGGGGGCACTGCTTGGGGGACTACCACTAAGGGCACTTCTGGGGGGGAGGATGGATTACTACTAAGGGCACTGGGGGGACTACTACTACTGAGGGCACTGCTGGGGGGCAGGACTACTACTAAGGGCACTGATGGGGGGGACTGCTACCACTAAGGGCACTGCCGGGTGGGAGGAAGAACTACTACTAAGGGCACTGGGGGGCGACTACTTCTACTAATGGCAGTGCTGGGGGGGAGGACTACTACTAAGGGCACTGCTGGGGGGGACTACTACTAAGGGCACTGCTGGGGGGGACTACTACTAAGGACACTGCTGGGGGTACTACTAGGAGCACTGCACACTGGTGGGACCACTACTGGGGGACACTGCATAGAGGGGGATTACTACTGGGGGCATTGCTGGGGGGGCTACTACTGGAGGCATTTCTGGGGAGGGGACTACTAGAGGCATTTCTCTGGGGACTACTGCTGGAGGCATTGCTGAGGGGGACTACTACTGGGGGCATTGCTGGGGGAGTACTACTACTGGAGGCTCTGCTGGGGGGACAACTACTGGGGGCATTGCTGGTAGGTTAGGACTGGGGGCACTATATAAGGGGACTAATTACTGGGGGCATTATGTAAGGGGCACTGCATAGGGGGACCACTACCTGGGGCACTGCATAGGGGAACCACTACTGGGGGCACTGTATAAGGGGCACTACTGGGGGCACTGTAGAAGACCCCTGACAACAAGCAGGTAATTTTAAAGTAATTAGAATCCTTACTGTGGGGCATAAAATGATGAAAGGGGGCAAATATGTAAGTGGCACTTTGGTAGTAGGCATTACAGTGTGTGGCATAATATTTAATGGGCATTATGGTATGTGGAATAATGTGTAAGGGGCATTACGGTGTGCGGCATAATGTGTAATGGGTATTACTACAAGTAGGAAAAATACTGTAAACTGTCTAGGGGGGGTGGGGGCACATTTTTAACTTTTGCACTGGGAGCCAAATTGCGTATAAATGGCCCTGTAATGATTTTACCAAAATGCCAGGGAGGGGTTGGGAAGCGTAAGAAACACTTTTGGCGGGGGGGAGCAAAATTTATAGTTACGCCACTGGATAGATAGATAGATAGATAGATAGATAGATAGATAGATAGATAGATAAGATATATGCTCCTTACCTTCATAGGCCTTAACACATAAGTCATCAGGAGTTCCATAGATATTCCATCGGCTTCCAAATCCTGACCCATTATAAAGAATAACTTTTTCTTTTGCTTTACCATAGTTCAAGTGAAGATTATCTCCCTGCATTCCAAACAAAGTATCGTTCTTACAGTCCCATTTCTGGAGCTCACTAGTACCATCACATTGATATAAGGTCACTAACGCCATGTCCGTTGTGGATGCTGTTGCTAGGCATAGAGAAGATCCTACATTTATAAGCTGATGTTTGGAAATCCATCGGAATTTTTGGGCATTGCTGTTCTCTTTACATGTAGCGACCGCAATTATGGATTTCTGGGCTTCTAAACACTTCCGGTGCTCTTCATTGTAGATTAAAAATGTGTCAGAGTCTGGAAAAAAAATAAATATTTTTTTATTAATAAACTGTTTGCTATTAGCATTGTGGTTAATGAACTTGAATAGGATCCATTACATATAATGGCTTATTTCAAGAAACGAGAAGAGTTTCCCCGCACAGGCTGAGAAATTCAAATTAGTATTGCCAAATGTTTACAGTTGTGTGGCAGTGAGTGATCAATCTCAAATTGTAGTTGGAAATGTCACTAATTCTGATGGCATCAACTTATATATACACGATTGGCAGTGCTCCCCTAGAGTTAAGATACAATGGAATCAAAAAAAGAAAGGAAAAGAAAACTCTTTTGGCTGGGGGCACAAACTTAATGTAATCTATTAAAACAGTTAATTACATAATCTTCAACTTACGTACATAAAAGACATAACACCATATATAGACAGACAAATTACACAAAGGTTGTATATTTAAGTATCACACTGTTAATTAAACTATTGTTGGACAAATGTATCGTGTTCTGGTCACTTACTAGTCATCTAAAATGCTTATTGTGATCCAGAATATGTCCTCCAAGTATGAACTGCCGTGTTCATATGTCAAGGCAAAAAATATTTCTAAAAAACATATAGGATGAAGTATCTGTTGGGAATGTCACCAGACTGCCCCCTTACAGTATGGGATAATATCTGTCAATGATTTGGATTGCCGAAATGAAAGAAGGAAAGAAAGAATAGTGGGTATAAAAGAACTGCACACTTTGAGGAGTGAAATACTGCTGTTAATTCATCTGCATGCATCGAATGATATTAATGAGTGTTAACGTTCTCAGTGTCAGTTATAACAGTCAGAAAATTAAGATGAGTAATAGTCATACTGAAAAGAAAGAATCAAGAATGCCATGCATCTGCTTTCAAATCTCTATGCTTCAGCGGTATCGTGCAGAGGAGATAATGTAATATATGAGAGTACATATATTGACAATAATTGATCCCTTTTAATAGCTGCATCTGCTTTCGGTCCTAGTTGCATCTGCTTTCCGGCTCCTGCGGGCCAGTACCGATGAGAGTGCGAAGAAAGATAGAAAAATTTGGCTAAAGTCTGTAGTATTCCACATACATATTAAATAAAGTAATGTACAAATACATATGTGTACATTTAGATACTTCAAAAAATATCGTTCCGTTCCGACATACCAGGTACCCAATAAGTAATTAAAGACATTTGCTAATGATATAATGCTCCATCCTCTATCATAGTATTCTCTCTAGTTTGTGTCTAAACTCCTAGCCAATGATATGTGATATGTGCTGTGAGTGTTTATGTACATGTACCGTAAACAAGCCAGCAGAGGCGAAACGATATCGTCGGAGACAGACGCAGCACCTCCGTTCCCGCTGTGCGTACAGAGGGTGCTGTTACAGACTAGGTGACGCTTCATCCTACTATTATAGCCGCATAAGGTAATAAATCATTTGCACCCTGTGGCTAACACTTTCAATTGATAAACACATATTTTGTGGTTTGTGATTCTTGCAGACAAGGGATAATTATTACCCTTGCCATGCAGGATCTAAATTGTCCCACAGTCGGATCATGAAGTGATTATTAACACATCACTGATTACTGACAGGGTACTTCTCACTACACATACACAATCCTCAACTTTACTGCTACTATCAATTCTGTTTACTTATTGACGTTTGTTGTGAGAGTTTCCCTGCGGTATTTATATGCTGTTTGACAAGGAAACCTATATTTGAGCCAGTGACAACTGTTGCCACACAGTTTCTCACCTTTATGCCATTAGTTGTAAGAATTGAGAATAATGAGGTGACAGAGACAAGGGAAATTTGTATTCAAGCTTGTGATAACTTTTAGATCAAATACTGAGCGATATCTGTGACAGTATCATTACCATCGATTGTCACAGCATCTATTCACAATGGATATATAAATCATGATGTTTTTGTAGTGAGTATAAAAGAGGCAATATAGATTGAACCTATTACATTGTCTAACAAAGGAAACCTGTATTTAAGCCAGTGACAACTATTGATGAATATTGTGTGATATCTGAGACAGCGTTATTACCATTAATTGTTGCCACACCCTTTCACAAAGGAAATGTCTAATGTGATGATACATTCCAATTCATTGGGAAATGTATATTCAAGCCAGTGACAACAGGTGTATAATATTGAGTGATACCTAGTACAACATTACTACCATCGATTGTTGAAATACCCAATTAACGGGGGAATGGCTATCGTGATGATTTTTTCTAGGTATTATCAAAGGAGAAAAATCGATTGAATCAACCAGACCACTATCTACTAGCAAACGATAGTGTTAGAGTTTTCCTATCATACCTAATGCTGTCTAGATCCTCAGGTGTGCTGTGATTATATTTACTCTCAGTTGTACAAGACAAAGCATGAGCTCTCACCTACTACTTTATGTAAAGTGAACAGGATAGATAGCAGTATAAACACTCACAGCACATATCATTGGCTAGGAGTTTATACACAAACTAGAGAGAATACTATGGGCCTGATTCAGACCCACTCACGAGCGGCTGTCCGCTCGCAAGTGGGTCGATGTTCTGCACTGAGCATGCGCACGACGGAGGGAGCTCCGTCGTGCGCATGCGCCAGACGCGACGAGCGAAGGACTTTCCTTCGCTCGTTGTATCTGATCAAAGGGGGCGTGCTGTCGATGTTGATTGACAGCACGCCCCCTTTGGTGGGCGTGCCTCCCTGACGGGGGCGTTCCTAAGGGAACGCCTACCGTCAGAAGCCGGCCCACTGACATCACTAGTGATGTCAGTGGGAGTGATTTTGGCTCTGATAGAGCCAAAATCACTCCGGGCCTTGCGGTTGAAAACCTCAACCGCAGGCTCCGGCTCGCAGTTTCGATGGTCGCGATGGTCAAGACCATCGCGGCCATCAAACTGCACGCTCGTATAGGCTGTGGGTGGTGACCCACAGCTATACGAGCGTCCAGGAGAACGCTCCATAGTTATGGAGGACGGCCCTCATGCAGAGCGTGCGCTCTGCTCAGAGCGTACGGCTCTGAATGAGGGCCTATGATAGAAGATGGAGCATTATATCATTAGCAAATGTCTTTAATTACTTATTGGGTACCTGGCATGTCAGAACGGAACGATATTTTTTGAAGTATCTAAACGTACACATATGTATTTGTACATTACTTTATTTAATATGTATGTGGAATACTACAGACTTTAGCCGAATTTTTCTATCTTTCTTCGCACTCTCATCGGTACTGGCCCGGAGGAGCCGGGCACAGTAGGACCGAAAGCAGATGCAACTATTAAAAGGGATCAATTATTGTCAATATATGTACTCTCATCATTATCTCCTCTGCACGATACCGCTGAAGCATAGAGATTTGAAAGCAGATGCATGGCATTCTTGATTCTTTCTTTTCAGTATGACTATTACTCATCTTAATTTTCTGACTGTTATAACTGACACTGAGAACGTTAACACTCATTAATATCATTCGATGCATGCAGATGAATTAACAGCAGTATTTCACTCCTCAAAGTGTGCAGTTCTTTTATACCCACTATTCTTTCTTTCCTTCTTTCATTTCGGCAATCCAAATCATTGACAGATATTACCCCATACTATAAGGGGGCAGTCTGGTGACATTCCCAACAGATACTTCATCCTATATGTTTTTTAGAAATATTTTTTGCCTTGACATATGAACACGGCAGTTCATACTTGGAGGACATATTCTGGATCACAATAAGCATTTTAGATGACTACTAAGTGACCAGAACACGATACATTTGTCCAACAATAGTTTAATTAACAGTGTGATACTTAAATATACAACCTTTGTGTAATTTGTCTGTCTATATATGATGTTATGTCTTTTATGTACGTAAGTTGAAGATTATGTAATAAACTTTGTTTTAATAGATTACATTAAGTTTGTGCCCCCAGCCAAAAGAGTTTTCTTTTCCTTTCTTTTTTTGATTCCATATAATGGCTTATGTAATAACATAAAAACAATGGTCAGAAATTATCTCTAAGCTACAGCAACCAATGAGATATTAGCTTTCACTTTATAAACTGTGTCAGTAAGTTGATTTTGGTCAGTGGCGTCTTTAGAGAGGAGGGGGCCCATGTACATTCCCCGTCCAGGGCCACCTCCTCTCTCCCTGGCGCGTGGCAGTCGACTGATGCGGCTGGCCAGCCACTGGAGCATTAGTAGACTCTGGGCACTAGAGTATGCCTGGAGTCTACTGCGCATGCACAAAACGCTGGAAAAATGGCCACGACCTCGGAGAGGTAAGTTTTAAATATTACGGGTGCAGGGTGTGCGGTGCTGGCCACCCTTGGTCATGGGGGCCCGTGTGCACCGCACACCCTGTACCCATTATAGATACGCCCCTGATTTGGGTGCTGTCTGTTACATGGCATTTATACACATTGCACAATAGATGAATAGTTGATGAATTAGAACGCTGCTTCATAACCTCTACTGCAAGGGCTTCTTCAAAAGCATAAACAGCCCTGGACATCTGAGCAGGCCTGCCATCAGAAATTGTGGGGCCCGGGACAGTCAAAATAGGCAGGGCCCCCCCTTCCCATACAGTACAGACACCATGAGGCGGAGGACGGTGTGGGCTGCAGCCAGCGTCAGGTATGGCTAGTACACCCCCGGATGCAGTGGCGGATCCAGGGGGCGATTGGAGCGATTGCCCCTCCTAGCACAGACAGTCTGCATCATGCACTGAGCTGAGCAGTCTGTGTTCAGCCTGTGCTGTGGTCGAAGCCTGTGTAATATGCGGAGAGTGGAGAGCGCATTACACAGGCTTCCGATCACAGCACTGGCTGAACACAGACTGCTCAGCTCAGTGCACGATGTGGACTGTGCGGTAGCCAGAGGCTGGAGTTCTCCCCTGAACTCTAGCTTCTTGCTCTCCCCACGGGCACTATGGGAGAGACATCATGACATCTCTCCCATAGTTCCGAGGTGCAGCCTGGTGGACCAGAGGGCGGAGGATGCAGGAGCAGGTTTAAGGTTTTTTTTCTGTGTGTGTGTCAGCGGCTATAAGGGCACTACAGGGGGCATTACTATAAGGGCACTACAGGGGGCATTACTATAAGAGTACTCTACAGGGACATTACTATAAGGGCATTGCAGGGGGCATTACTATAAGGGCACTACAGGGGCATTACTATAAGGGCACTACAGCGGGCATTACTATAAGGGCACTACAGGGGGCTTTACTATAAGGGCACTACAGGGGGCATTACTATAAGGGCACTACAGGGGCATTACTATAAGAGTACTCTACAGGGGCATTACTATATGGGCACTACAGGGGGCATTGCTATAAGGGTACTCTACAGGGGCATTACTATAAGGGCACTACTGGGGGCATTACTATAAGGGCACTACAGGGGCATTATTAATAGGGCATTACCATATGGGCGCTGCAGGGGCATTACTATGGGATCATTTTCATATGGGGACTACTACAGGGGCATTACTATGGGGTCATTTCCATATGGGGACTACTATGGGGGTGTTACCATATGGGCACAGGTATATTACTATGAGGACATTACTATATGGGCACTATTACAGGGGCATGAGGAAGGGGGGCGCAGAGAGATGGCTGGGGAAGGGGGGAGCAGGGAATTGGTGGGGGAAGTGGGGAGCTGGGGGAGGGGGGAGCAGGGAGTTGGCTGCTGGTGCTCAAACTGTGTATTCACACATAGTGAATACATAAATATATACATTGTAATTATACATGTAGCCACAAAAAAAAACCTGTAAAGGGCAGGCATTGGGAACAGAAAGGGGAGGTGCCAATACAGGAAGAGGAGGAGTCATAATTAACCATTAATCACCCCTAAAAGAACAGTCTAGATCCGCCCCTGCCCGGATGAGCCCGTGTTGTGCGGCCGTATACCCCTCCTTACAACCCTGTATATAGAAATGCAACTGCACATGCAACATATTTGCCTGGTTTGCTACTGCTAGATGCCAAAGATATGCCCCCAAACAGATAAATAGAAACATATATATATATATATATATAAATAAAATGTAACCCCCCTTCAGTGTGCGGCGTGGTACATAGGTGCATTTGGAGTGATACACCTCCTATTGCCTCAGGCTAGTTCTCCAGGGTGTGGGCAATACCTGAGAAGGGGGTCCCTGCCCATGCAGGCTTTATAACAGTCACACATATAGATACAGGTATAGATAGACACATGTGCAGCAACAGTTCTTTTGAATAACTTGGGCGCCAGACCTTCTCTTATAAAAATATACCACTTTATTTTTCTCCTCCTGCACATGACTTTAAAGGACAAGAATATGGTTATAGCAGCTTCTCCTCTCCCTCCAGCTCATATACTTGGCATGTCAGATGGTATATGACAATCTTATGGATATGGTTACATTACATCACACTCTTCTTCACCAGCACAGTCTTTAAGCACAGCCGCAATGAATGCTTTGCATTTTACACACACAGGTCCCCCTGGCCCTTTGCTGGCTGGTGCCTGTAGTTCTCCACTTCATACATGCAGGTCCATCTCACCCTATGCTGGCTGGTGCCTGTAGTTATCCACTCCATACCTGTAGTTCCACAGCTTCACACACATCTCACATAACTTCTTTTGCACTCTGCCTCCTCTTTGTCTCTTCTAAGACAATATACAGAGTGTCCAGGGCCGGATTATAGGCAGGGCGACAGGGGAAGTCATCCAGGGGCCCCCACCCAAAGGGGGCCCCCGCTCCCTGTCCCCTGCCCCTACTGCCCTTCCTCTCCTAAGACCGGCAGAGTACAGCATTTAGCTGTCTCCACTGCGGTCCTCCTCGGCAGTCACCATAGTTTCTATGGTGACTGCAGCCGGGCAGCACTCGCTGAGCACTTTAGCTCAGAGCGCAGCGCTGCTCCGGTCAGCGGACAGGCTGCGCGGTGGGGAGCAGGCGTGACATCAAAAGTCGCACTGCGCAGCCCCACGCCAGCCCTCAACAGCCGCATGGCCTGCATCTGAAGACAGTGGAGGTAAAAAGAATACAGTAGCTGCAGCTGCTGCCTCGAGTCTGCTGCTGTGTGATTGGCCTGGAGGGTGAGTCAATTAATGGTTTTTCTTATGTGTGGTGCTGCTGGTTGTGGGGTTGGGGGGGCAAAATATTAAATGAAATTATATATATATAGTAATATATATATATATATATATATATATATAATACACACTGTGCATGTGTATGTATGTACTGTATATATATATATATATATATATATATATATAACAATTCATGGAAAAATCGCACACAATTTAGTCAACAATTGGGTGCAGGGTCAATAGATCTCCATACAAAAAACACTTAATTGTATCCATAGAAACAGGCAAGATAGACCAGCACACCAGCCTTGTAGCAAAAGTTAATCCATTTATTTAATCATAGAAAAAATGGCATCAAACTGCATGTCAAAAATATTGAGTGGTATATCGATACTAATCAAATTAATGCAGTCTCAAGCATAGTGATAGCTCTCAGCCCCGACAGGTGTTTCGGTGTTACCACCTTCATCAAGGGTCAGCCATACTGAACATGTCAGCAGAGGCCATATAAATACCAAACTACCTAATGGTGAAAACAATCACCTGTGTGCACACCTGAACTCTGGCATCACTCGGCGTGACCGGAAGTCTAGTCACGGACAGCGGAACACACGTCACCACCCCACCTCACTGTGGTTAGCAACGGAGTTCCGCTTGGCCGGATCTGACATCACGGACACGACGGAACTCAAACAGCTACCCTGGCTAACACCGGACATTGCTGTGTGGTTCCGTCTAACCGGAAGTGATGTCATAGTCACTAACATCCTATAACTGGATAAAAGATATCCCGTGGTGCAATCGGCCCTGATCACCATGACAACAGGGGGCGATCAACAAAGGACCGCCCCAAGAGGCATAGAACATCAAGGACAACAATAACCAGGATCAGAACCATAGTAACATTCATAAAAAATTAGCACCAATAGCAGCCTCATTCAGTGATAAACAATCTCTACAGTGAATCAATCATATTCAAATATTAAGGTCAATATGCAAAATTCTTAATATAAACAAAGTTCTAAACTGTAAACAAATTACAAAAAAGATTTTTATCCATAGTAAAATCTTTACGGCTGAACCATTTGCAGCTACTGATAAATTAGCCCTATTTCATAATTACGCTAAATATTAATTAAATTCAGATAATGCATCACTAACAATATTAATCACTGTAAGGTGCACACATCAATTAGAGAAGGGATCATTTAAAGAAAGAGTGTAGTAAATGCATAACCAACATTATACTAATGCAATTATAGTTAACCCCTGCAGTCACTCATAGTGCATCATAGAAACGATGAAAAGATAAATTCCTCATTGAGTCCCAAAGGAGACATCGAATCCAATCGATATATCCACTCGCATTCCCGTTGCAAAAGCAGTTTATGTCTGTCACCACCTCTTCTCAGTGGCGGAATGTGGTCTATTGGCATAAAAACAAAATCATTCATGCTGTGACCATGTCCAATGAAGTGTCTCGCTACAGGCGGTGTACTGGTGTCAATTAAAGTAACAGCTTTTTTAATTGAGGATCGATGAAGTGCAATACGTTCCTTGACCATTCGTATGGTCTTGCCCACATATAATTTTTTACATGGACATAGTATCAAATATACCACATATTTTGTCTCACAAGTCATGCGATGTCGAAGCTGGTAACGTATGCCGGTAGTAGGATGACAAAAATATTCCCCCGTTAATAAATATCGGCAATTGATGCATCCACCACATTTGAAAGCTCCAGTTTTAAGTGTAAGCCAGTTAGTGTGAATGCTGACCCTTGGACTTACATCAGAAAAAGTGATCCTTTCTTTCAAGTTAGGGCTACGCTTGTAGCAAAATAATGGATTTTGCTGGCAATGTGGACCCAGTATAGGATCAGTTCGCAAAATATGCCAGTGTTTCAAGATCACTTTTCTCATCAATGCTGATGTGATGGAATATGTACTGGAAATTATCATCCTTTCAGGCTTGTCCCTTTTAGTACAGTTATAAAGTGAAAAGCACTGTTTGTGAGTATAAATTGTTTGCTTTTCACTTTATAACTGTATCCTGATGAAGGGGGATGACCCCGAAACGTTGATGTATTGAACACTCGTTTCTATTGAAGTCTGGGAGTGCCGCTTATTTGCAAAAGAATATATATATATATATATATATATATATTATATATATATGACAGAAGATTGCAGTGCCAATTGGGTACAAGTCCCCCTATGTAATATTATATCAAATGTGTGTCTTTTATTTATTTTATTTTATGTCTTTCCATCTTCTTAAATGTCTGCTTTTGACGATATGCTGATAATATGGGAAGGGTCAGAAGAAGATTTAAAATTGTTTTTAAATCATATTTCAGCCAATAATATGAATTTGAAATTCATGTCGAAAATTAGTAAAAGTACTATCGAATTTCTGGATTTGGTTTTACGTGGAGAAGAAAACAAGATCATTACAGAGAACTTCATAAAAGAAGTAGACACTAATAGTTATCTTCACTTCAAAAGCGGACATTTAAGAAGATGGAAAGAGAATATTCCGTACTCACAATTTCACAGAATAAAAAGAAATTGTAGTGAAGTGCAAACATGTAATGAACAAATTCAATTATATACAAACCGCTTTTTTAGAGAAGGAATATCCTGCTAAGTTATTAGTGGAAGCAAAGGATACAATTGATACCATGGAGAGGAATACGTTATTGGAATATAAGAATCTAGAAGAGAAAGAGAAGAATATTATCCCATTCATTACAACATATAATGCACAAGAGGGAGATATCAAGAAGTCTCTTAAGCATTGGAAAATCCTCCTAATGGATCCAGTCTTAAAAGAAATTCTACCACCCAGACCCCCCATTGTATTCAGAAAGGCAAGGAATCTTAAAGACTCTCTAGCATCTAGTATGCTAAGGGACATCAAGGCTTCAAAATCCAACATCATCCATAATTGTCCAGGAAGTTATAAATGTGGCAAGTGCAATATATGCAAATTTTTACACTGACAGAAAAAAAGCTTTAGTAATTCCACAAATAGCAAGGAATATAAAATTAAACAACATCTTAATTGCAACTCAACCTCAGTCATCTACCTCTTGGAATGTTCATGTGGAATAAAGTATGTGGGCAAGACTAAACGACCCTTAAAACTTTGCATACAAGAGCATATAAAAAATATCAAGAATAAAGTGGAGACTCATATGGTGTCAAGACACTTTATTTCACACCATAGATCGGATCCAGATGAACTAACGTTTAAAGCCATAGAACATGTGGAAGTGGGAGACAGAGGAGGAGACCTTGCGAATAAATTATCCAGACGTGAGATGTTCTGGATTTTTGAATTGGACACTATGACTCCTGGAGGATTTAACGATAATTACGAGATAGCACCCTTTCTTTAATGAGGATGAAGAAAACAGTCAAAGGGGTTTCATATTATGTCCTAATAATACTTACCATCATACATGGGTTAGAGCGCCCAATCTCGTCTGATCTTGGAAGCTAAGCACCATTGGGCTTGGTTAGTACTTAGATGGGAGACCTCTAGGGAAGACCAGGTACGGTAGCTCTTGATGTGACATACACATATGAATCCCTCATGAAAGGCGACTTAAGAAGAAATCTCGGATTTTTAAATTTGAAGATGGGAGCAAGAATCTCCAGAATGCAGCAATACTGGTTCTATGTTTCAAGATTCATAAAAGAACTATTTGACTCTACAGTTTGAAAAGACTATACGTTTATATATATCAATTCCAAAATAATGTGTGACTTAAGGATTTTATAATTATCCACACACACTCCACGTTACTCACCATACACTAATATACGTGATATTTATATATGGAGATGTTAGAATATCAGTTCTGATTTATTTTTTAGCAGGTGTGAAGAATAATTAGAATCTGTTAATATTATTTTATAATAATTTTATTTTACATCCCTAATACATGGTTGGTTATATATATTCATACTAATAGTGTTTCCATTGTATTATATAGGAAACATTAATGAAATTGCTACCTCCAGGATTATAAACAACAGGAGATAGATGGGAGTACAAAGATGGCAGCGAAAACGGAATATATGAGAGCTGTAAGATGGCCGCGAGGAGTACCAAGATGGATGCGGCTAGACATTGGAGATGCCTGGGAAAGTAAGGACGCAGGATGTGATATACACGTGATCGGGGAACGAGAGGATCAACTGTCCTATCCGGAACAAGGAAGGAGGTGGCTTAGCGCTCAATGGGGACGAGAACAACGGAAGCGAAGTGATGAAATGAATCGCTTACACCAATACTTAGAAGAGGGCGGAAGGACTGTGATGCACGGACACTAAGGGCGGAAGTGACGCGACGCGATGTACATGAAAGAAGGACCAATACACTAACAAATAACTCACATTTAAGAAATGGACTTTTAATCTGACTATGCAGTAATGAAGGAAGTAGCTTAATATAAATTCAAGCAATTATTCCCTTTTTTTCTGGATATGAACTAATAGGAAAACCGGAAGTGATGTCACAAATGAACACTATTAATCATTGTTTGTCCTTATTAGAGGGGGTATAAATATTAGATACCCCACAGGAGCTAAAATATCCCTTGAAGAAGTCCAGGATACGGAAGAAATGCGTTGGAGGCTTCTATTCTCTTTCCATTCATGAACTTGCCATTTTTTATCAGATAAGCTACAATTTTTATCCTTATTTATTCTGATAAATTCATAGCTATTTTTTATATATATATATATATATATATATATATATACATTTGTCCATGGTTTTATGTGTTCTATGTTGTTTATCCTTCATGTGGGAGGATTTTTGTTGTGTTTGATTAAAATAATTTATGTAATTTTAAATGAATTTTTTTCACTTTCATCAATTTGCACTTTAAATTATTTATGCATTATTGCACATTTCTATGGAACATTATGGTTATCAATTTAGTCACTGATTTTTGATTGACCTTTGCAGTAGCACTTTAGTCATACAGACCGTTTTTATTTATTTTATAAGCCAAACAATATATAGTAATAATTTCATATGTATTGGAGGATAATGGTAATTTAATATTGCCATCCTTGCATCAGCACTTTATTGCACTAAATCACTTATATATTTTATGAATATTAAGCTTGTTAGTACATTATAATAAGTTATATAAGCACGGTAGGCGCTCTATTCCAGCTCACTTTATTTTATATATATATATATATATATACACATACATCTATATATGTATGAACAAAAAAGTCCTGGCACACTGTATAGGTTCTGTATGCTCCGATGCCTTCCCAATGTAAACATGTATCAAGGCAGGGGCGGGCGGCACTCGACGATACTCCGCAACCACAATAATTCACATCAATACTTTGCGAGTTGTGGCTCCTCTCTCTATCATTTAGTGGCGCGTGACGTCATCACCAGCGCCGAATAATACACTTTATATACATAAATATTAGGGGTGAGCGGGTTCGGATTTCTGAAATCCGAACCCCCCCGAGCCCCCCCGATCCGAGTCCGATCCGAGTCAGGCTCGACTTTTCCCGCCTGACTCGGATTCTGAAATCGAGGCAAAACGTCATCTTCCCGCCTTCCGAGTCTCGCGGGTTTTGGATCCTATATAAGGTACCCACGTCGGCGCCATTTTCTCACTCGGCTGTGGACAGTGAAGAGGGAGGGTGGGAGTTAGGGCTGTGTAGTGTAGTGTAGTGTAGTGCTGCTGTTGTCCACTACTTCAAAGTCCATAGGGGCTGGCTGTGTTGTGCTGTGCTGCTGTTGTTAATAGGGGCTGTGTCCACTACTTCAAAGTCCATAGGGGCTGGCTGGACTGTGTTGTGCAGTCAGTTCTCCATAGGGGCTGTGTCCACTCCAAAGTCCTGTGCAGTGTCCCAGTCCTAAAGAGGTGCTGTAGTGTTGTCCAGGGGGTGCTCTGTCCATCAGGGGTGCTCCCCCCAAGTGCTAAAAAAATAATATATTTTCTGTGTTTGTGAATTGTGTGCGCAGTAGCCGCACGTGCATCAACAAAGTAGTGCCAAGCGTGCGCCTGTGTCATAAGTAACGGGCCGGCTGGCTTGACCGTTAAGGGTGCTGTAACCCCCGAAAGTACACTCCAGTCCAAACCAAAAAAAAAATTATTTTCTGTGTTTGTGAATTGTGTGCGCAGTAGCCGCACGTGCATCAACAAAGTAGTGCCAAGCGTGCGCCTGTGTCATAAGTAAAGGGCCGGCTGGCTTGACCGTTAAAGGGTGCTGTAACCCCCAAAGTACACTCCAGTCCAAACCAAAAAAAAAATTATTTTCTGTGTTTGTGAATTGTGTGCGCAGTAGCCGCATGTGCATCAACAAAGTAGTGCCAAGCGTGCGCCTGTGTCATAAGTAAAGGGCCAGCTGGCTTGACCGTTAAAGGGTGCTGTAACCCCCAAAGTACACTCCAGTCCAAACCAAAAAAAAATTTATTTTCTGTGTTTGTGAATTGTGTGCGCAGTAGCCGCACGTGCATCAACAAAGTAGTGCCAAGCGTGCGCCTGTGTCATAAGTAAAGGGCCGGCTGGCTTGACCGTTAAAGGGTGCTGTAACCCCCGAAAGTACACTCCAGTCCAAACCAAAAAAAAAATTATTTTCTGTGTTTGTGAATTGTGTGCGCAGTAGCCGCACGTGCATCAACAAAGTAGTGCCAAGCGTGCGCCTGTGTCATAAGTAAAGGGTCCGGCTGGCTTGACCGTTAAAGGGTGCTGTAACCCCCAAAGTACACTCCAGTTCAAACCAAAAAAATTATATTTTTTGTGTGTTTGTGAATTGTGTGCGCAGTAGCCGCACGTGCATCAACAAAGTAGTGCCAAGCGTGCGCATGTGTCATAAGTAAAAGGCCGGCTGGCTTGACCGTTAAAGGGTGCTGTAACCCCCAAAGTACACTCCAGTCCAAACCAAAAAAAAAAATATTTTCTGTGTTTGTGAATTGTGTGCGCAGTAGCCGCACGTGCATCAACAAAGGAGAAGCGCCAAGTGTGCGCCTGTGTCATAAGTAAAGGGCCGGCTGGCTTGACCGTTAAAGGGTGCTGTAACCCCCGAAAGTACACTCCAGTCCAAACCAAAAAAAAAATTATTTTCTGTGTTTGTGAATTGTGTGCGCAGTAGCCGCACGTGCATCAACAAAGTAGTGCCAAGCGTGCGCCTGTGTCATAAGTAAAGGGCCGGCTGGCTTGACCATTAAAGGGTTCTGTAACCCCCAAAGTACACTCCAAACCAAAAAAATATATATTTTCTGTGTTTGTGACTTGTGTGCACTGTGGCTGCACGTGCATCAACAAAGGAGCAGCGCCAAGCGTGCGCCTGTGTCCCATAAGTAAAGAGCCGGCTGGCTCATTTCTTAAAGGGTGGTGTAACCCACAAAGTGCACTACTCTTCAGCAAAAATAAAAAAATATTTTCTGTGTTTGTGTGCGCTTTAGCTGCACGTATATATATCAATATAACATAAATGGAGGACCAAACTTTCTCTGATAAAAATAAAATAGGGAAAGATCAAGAACCACTTCCTACTAGTGCTGTTGCTGCTGCTGGGAGTTGTTCATCATCCCAGAGAGGAAGTAGGAACATCACTACTTTTACTAAACAATTGACCCTCCAACAGTCCCTAGCGATGAGGATGAAGTACGACAGCAGTCATCCTGAAGCAAAACGTATAACTGAGGCCTTGACTGCTATGTTGGTGTTAGACGTGCGTCCGGTATCCGACATTAGTGCAGTGGGATTTAGACAATTGATGGAGGTAGTGTGTCCTCGGTTCCAAATCCCGTCTAGATTCCACCTGCATCCTCAAAGCAGCAGCGACAAGCGTGCGTCTGTCTGTTAAAGGGTGGTGACACCCTCAAAGTGTGCTACACAAACAATTAAAATATTGTTCTTTTTTTTTCTGTCTTTGTGAAATGTGTGGGCTGTAGCCGCACCTGCATCCTTAAAGCAGCAGCGACAAGCGTGCGTCTGTCTGTTAAAGGGTGGTGACACCCTCAAAGTGTGCTACACAAACAATTAAAATATTGTTCTTTTTTTTTCTGTCTTTGTGAATTGTGTGGGCTGTAGCCGCACTTGCATCCTCAAAGCAGCAGTGACAAGCGTGCGTCTGTCTGTTAAAGGGTGTTGTAACTCTCAAAGTGCTCCAAAAAATCAAAAAAATGTTTTTAATGTGTTTGTGACTTGTGTGCGATGTAGCCACACTTGCATCCTCAAAGCAGCAGCGACAAGCGTGCGTCTGTCTGTTAAAGGGTGGTGACACCCTCAAAGTGTGCTACACAAACAATAAAAATATTCTTCTTTTTTCTGTCTTTGTGAATTGTGTGGGCTGTAGCCGCACCTGCATCCTTAAAGCAGCAGCGACAAGCGTGCGTCTGTCTGTTAAAGGGTGGTGTAACTCACGAAGTGCTCCAAAAAATAAAAAACTATTTTTTTTATGTGTTTGTGACTTGTGTGCGATGTAGCCGCACTTGCATCCTCAAAGCAGCAGCGACAAGCGTGCGTCTGTCTGTTAAAGGGTGGTGACACCCTCAAAGTGTGCTACACAAACAATAAAAATATTCTTCTTTTTTCTGTCTTTGTGAATTGTGTGGGCTGTAGCCGCACCTGCATCCTTAAAGCAGCAGCGACAAGCGTGCGTCTGTCTGTTAAAGGGTGGTGACACCCTCAAAGTGTGCTACACAAACAATTAAAATATTGTTCTTTTTTCTGTCTTTGTGAATTGTGTGGGCTGTAGCCACACCTGCATCCTTAAAGCAGCTGCGACAAGCGTGCGTCTGTCTGTTAAAGGGTGGTGACACCCTCAAAGTGTGCTACACAAACAATTAAAATATTGTTCTTTTTTTTTCGGTCTTTGTGAAATGTGTGGGCTGTAGCCGCACCTGCATCCTTAAAGCAGCAGCGACAAGCGTGTGTCTGTCTGTTAAAGGGTGGTGACACCCTCAAAGTGTGCTACACAAACAATAAAAATATTCTTCTTCTTTTATCTGTCTATGTGAATTGTGTGGGCTGTAGCCGCACCTGCATCCTTAAAGCAGCAGCGACAAGCGTGCGTCTGTCTGTTAAAGGGTGGTGACACCCTCAAAGTGTTCTACACAAACAATTAAAATATTGTTATTTTTTTTCGGTCTTTGTGAAATGTGTGGGCTGTAGCCGCACCTGCATCCTTAAAGCAGCAGCGACAAGCGTGCGTCTGTCTGTTAAAGGGTGGTGTAACTCTCAAAGTGCTCCAAAAAATAAAAAACTATTTTTTTTATGTGTTTGTGACTTGTGTGCGATGTAGCCGCACTTGCATCCTCAAAGCAGCAGCGACAAGCGTGCGTCTGTCTGTTAAAGGGTGGTGACACCCTCAAAGTGTGCTACACAAACAATAAAAATATTCTTCTTTTTTCTGTCTTTGTGAATTGTGTGGGCTGTAGCCGCACTTGCATCCTCAAAGCAGCAGCGACAAGCGTGCGTCTGTCTGTTAGAGGGTGGTGTAACCCTCAAAGTGTGCTCCACAAACAATAAAAATATTCTTTTTTTTTTTCTGTCTTTGTGAATTGTGTGGGCTGTAGCCGCACTTGAATCCTCAAAGCAGCAGCGACAAGCGTGCGTCTGTCTGTTAAAGGATTACATCGGTGACAGCATCCAAGTAGGCATGTCAGACAGTCCGTACCTGTACTGGCAGGAAAAAGAAGCAATTTGGAGGTCCCTCTACAAACTGGCTCTATTTTACCTGAGTTGCCCCCCCTCCAGTGTGTACTCCGAAAGAGTGTTTAGTGCAGCCGGGAACCTTGTTAGCGAAAGGCGTAGGAGGTTGCTTCCACAAAATGTGGAGAAGATGATGTTCATAAAATGAATGATCAACTCTTCCAGGGAGACCAGCCTCCAGAACGTACAGAGGGACCTGTGGTTCCAGCAGGAACGAATTAATACTCTGTGAGGATGAGGATGTACATAACACTGAAGAGGGTGAGGAATCTGTGGATGAGGAGGATGAGGACGACTTCTTGCCTCCGTAGAGCCAGTTTGTGCAGGGACAGATTAATTGCCAGCTTGTTTTGTGGGGGCCCAAACGAACCAATCATTTCAGCCACAGTTGTGTGGCAGACCCTGGCGCTGAAATGATTGGTTTGTTAAAGTGTGCATGTCCTGTTTATACAACATAAGGGTGGGTGGGAGGGCCCAAGGACAATTCCATCTTGCACCTCTTTTTTTTCTTTGCATTATGTACAGTTTGGGGCCTAGTTTTTCAATGCCATCCTGTCTGCCACTGCAGTTTCACGCCTAGATGGGTCACGTGTTTGTGCCGCCCACTCGTGTCGCTTAGCATAGTCATCCAGCTACCTCGGTGCAACCTTTTGGACATAAAAACACTATTGTGAGGTGTGAGGTATTCAGAATAGACTGGAAATGAGTGGAAATTAAGGTTATTGAGGTTAATAATAGCATAGGAGCAGAAAAACCTACAAATTCTGTGATTTTAGCTGTTTTTATGCTTTTTTTCAAAAAAATACAGATCCAAAACACAAAACCCAGAACCCAAAACACGGAAGGGTGGTTTTGGCAAAACCAATCCAGATCCAAAACACGAAGAAAGATCCAGATCCAAAACCAAAACACAAAACACGAAAAGTGGCCGGTGCACACCCCTAATAAATATATATATATATATATATACACACACTATATATAGTTTGTCTAATTCTATATAGCCTGTGTGAGTACAGTATGTCTCTCCAGTCCTACACTCTGACGTTTCTGGCCCCCTTCTGCCTCACTGCAGCCTGCACACAGTGTTGGTCCAGCCAGCCCCCTTCTTCCTCAGCCAGGCAGCATATTAATTATCTTATCTTTTGTTTTAGGTTAGGTCCAGGCTTCTGCTCTGTGCTTAGGGTTGTCTGGAAGGGCGCTGTGGCTCCTCTCTCTATCATTTAGTGGCGCGTGACGTCATCACCCACGCCGAATAATGAACTTTATTGTTCATGTGGACAGATCAGGCTCCTCTTACATGCTGGACGAGGCAGTAGCGGCGGAGGGCACTATTCATTTGAAGTGGGTGGGCGGACAGGCAGGCATCAGACAGGAGGATCCTTTGCCTTCCTCTAGTAACAACAGCAGCGGGTGGATGGTAGGAGCGGGCCGGGCCCCCCTCCTATGTGGAGTGCCCGGGCCCGAGACAGTAGTCCCGACAGTCCCCCCTGATGGCGGCCCTGCCTCTGAGCCCAGTCTAGTATTAGTACCGAATTATATTGCAGAATCCGCTGATTGGCTGAGAGCATCCTGCTCTCAACCAATCAGTGATTTCCCCTAGACTCCTAAAACATCGGAATTGTCATTTCTGGGTACAGCACTGTACATAGTGTACAGCATTGTCTGTTCTGGTTCAGGTCACTGCATTTTATTGTTTTACCAAGACCTGTGAACTACTGCATGGACAAGGGAACCGAGTACATCCAAGGAATAGGTAAGTATGAAATGTGAGTGTGTTTAATAAAAGGTTAACACAGTTGGTGTGAATGTCCTGTCATTTTTTTTTTTTATATTTTCTTTACAATGGGATTGAAGGTGCTGGTGGGAACAGAATGTCTGGGCATGCTGGCTCTTCTAGTTCCACAAGTGCCAGAATGCTGAGACAGGCTTGTGGGGACCTGTAGGTCTACTGTAAAGAACAATTTTCCCTGCATCCAACACCACCAGGGACGCGGGAAAGAGCCCTGGTTGATCTTCGGGAGGGGAACCCCGTTTTATTTTGTGGTCCCCACTCTCCAAGGATTTCCAGCCCTGAGCTAACCAGTTTGGGGCTGGTTTTACATTATGACAGGGTGACCCCACGCTTTGTGTCTGCCTGCAATAGTGTAAGTCCCCTTTCTGGTTCAGATCTGTGCTAGTTACTGGAAAAACAAGGGCACCTTATGCCATTCTTTTCCCCTGATTTGCCAGTACCAGACCATGCTCAGACGTCTGAGGCTAGTTATGCTTTTGGGGGTGGGACTCCACTCACATTCTATTTTTTAAATGAACCCTTCTATACTAGTCTACATACAAAAGCCTGTACAGATAATTCTGATCTGTACAGTGGTTTGAAGCCACTGACAGATTCATGCTTCTGTTTGTCAGCAGAGTCTATTGTAAGTGGGACAAAGAAAATGATCTTGCACACAATAGAAATTGCTGAGTATCACCATCGAATGTAAATAGTCAAATATGCTGATTAGTAAATTTGGGTTTTTGATGGTAAAACTTTCCAGTGATGTCCAGCGATTTATGTTTAGAAGTCAAACATGATTCTTTTTTTCTATCCCTACTAGTTTTAGATATTGCATTCCCACCATCAGATTTAGTATTACAAGTATGTGGCTTCCCAGACAGAACAGTCCTTAAGTGGTAACCTTGTAGCATATAAATGGCTTTATTCAGGGCTCGAAAAATCCCGGGCACCAGGTCGCCATGGCGACTATGATTTTAGTCCTGGCGACCGGGATTTCCAAGCCACCCCCCCTGCCGCCGCAGAGAAGCTCCATTTGTCGAGCGCCCACTGAAATTTTAACAGCAGGCACCCGACTCCCCGCAGCTGGAGCTCACATCGGGCATCCCCACGGGCACTATAGGAGAGACGTCATAACGTCTCTCCCATAGTAAATAGGAGCGGCAGCTCTTTCCTGAGCTACAGCGTCCGGCTCCCCCCACGGGCACTATAGGAGAGGTGATCAAGCTACCAACCAGGTGAAACAGCCGTCCTTCCGCAGCATAGGAGGTCCGGTCAGTGCATGGACCAGACCCCTGCACGGTGACCCTGATACTTATGTACACTTGATGTCTGGCCGCCGCGTCAGTTCAGCATATTACACTCCGCATGAATGGAGATACAGCACTCTGATCTCATATAGTATAATTTGGAGACCTGTCTGCCCTATGGCTCATGCTGTCTTGCAGGCATCTGATTACACAAGCTCATTTCTGATCTGACTATTGTGGCAGCACAGTGGATGTACTGCTGTAAACTCCCCAATTTTTAGTTGGGGTAGATTTGATGTTATTTCACATGGTTATTGTGTCATTGGACACATGAGGACTTGATTTATGTCCAGCTTTCTTTCCCCCATCATTCAGGGGAATAGATTTGAATAACCTGTTTGGCTCTTTTTTACTATCACTGTGTGATTTGAGACACACTTGTTATCCATTGCAAATATAACAAAACACACTGTGTACAACTATATTACTTGGCAACAATTTATGCTATCTATTAAACATTCCAGGGAAATACAGACTAGTATAATCTCTATATGAGGACTTGATTGGCGCCCGGTCTCTGCCCCGCTGACTTAGGGGAACGGACACTAGCAATACATTTCGCTTTCTTTTTTTCTTTTTTATTACCACTCTGTGTGTTGTGACCATGTAATGACTTTTTCAATGTACATCCATATTTCATGTCAATAATACAAATTATAGTATGTATTGTTTGGTTAAAATGTATGGTGTCTGCTAAGTGCTCTAGGGGAATATAAATTAGCACCATCCCTACCGAAACATATGGGATTTGCATACCCATGTACAATCATATGAATACTATATAAATGCCGTTTACATGTGATATGATTATCCCCAGGCACTATTAGACTGATTTTACTTAAACCTGCATTTAGATTATCTGTTTATATGGTTATATGTATATGATATACATACTTTAGAAGGTAACAATTTATTCATTAATCAAAGTATGCTGGTGCAATACTTTGTTTGGAATTTATGTCCATTGTTTTATCAAAGCAGACTTCTCATACTAAGTTAGTCCTACATAATGCCCCTAACTATATTACACCAGGACCCCCAATCTCCTGCTTATATAGTCCTACAACCATACCTTACTGAATATGCCCAATCTCGTCTGATCTTGGAAGCTATACAGTATTGGGCCTGATTAGTACTTGGATGGGAGACCACCAGGGAATATTGGCGTTGTAGGTAATATTTAGGAGCAGAACGGGACTAAGTGTATAATAGCAGGGGCATAAGTGATTACATTTGATTTGGTTTATGTTGATTTCAGGATCACCACGGGTACAAAACTCCTGTATGATGTGAATAAATAATCTAGAACTTATAGGAGCACGATTACCCAGAATTATTTGAATATTTATTTCACAGTATCCATTTATTCTATTAAAATGAGGAGATCTGCAGCTTTTTAATAATGACTTATAAAGGTAAAATTTTATTAAATTTGATTTAAGAGTGCCCCAACAACTAGCTCTTCTTGGCTCTTTGTTTTTTGTACTATGGGAGAGACGTCATGACTTCTCTCCCATAGTTCCAAAGAATGGCAGACGGCTGCGGATGCAGGATCCAGACCTAAGGAAAGTATTCTGGGTTTTTTTTTGTGTGTGTGTGCGCGGCACACTTAAAGGGGGCTTAGTACTGGGGCCTCGATTAGAGGGGGCTTAGTACTGGGGACACTATTAGACTGGGCTTAGTACTGGGGGCACTATTGCAGGGGGCTTACTACTGGGGGCACTAATACTGGGGGTACTATTAGAGGGGGCTTAGTACTGGGGGCACTAATACAAGGGGCTTACTACTGGGGGCACTATTTCAAGGGCTTACTACTGGGGGCACTACTACAGGGGGCTTACTACAGGGGGCACTATTACAGGGGGCTTACTACTGGGGGCATTATTTCAAAAGGCTTACTACTGGGGACACTATTATAGGGGGCTTACTACTGGGGTCATTATTAGAGGGGGTTTACTACTGGGAGCACTATTACAAGGGGCTTACTGCTGGGGGTTTTATTTAAGGGGGCTTACTACTGGGGGCACTACTACAGGGGGCTTTCTACTGGGGGCATTATTAGAGGGGGCTTACTTTTTTAAATATTTAAAAGTATTTCCAGAGATGGGGGGAGGGAAAATACACCATCACTGAGCAATGTGTATGTGAGAACAACCCATTACAGCCCAGATACTCCCCTTCAATTGCAAGATGAGATGCAACTGAACTACTTGATGTCTCTGCATTGCCCATTCTGGCACCCAAAATGTGTTCCATAAACCAGCATACTTGTTTGGACTTAGAACAAAATAGACAGTCAAATAAGATTCTTAGAAAATTCATGATTTTGAGTCTAAAACATTCCAGCGATGCCCAGTGTCAGGATCGGACACTAGGGATACCTCTGTAGAGGTTAAGAATTGGGGGGTTAGGGTGGCAGGACAGCAGCTGATGTGGGTGACAGTGATAATGTCATCCTATTGCGGTCAAACCCAGGTATGGCTAGACCTGCCCAGAGGCGCGGAGGCTAACCCACTTGGTGGTCTTCACCGGAGACCTCTCCTAATGGGATTTGGGTTTCGCCACACCTAGTGAGCAGGTCACGGCCCTCTGGACAGGTACCTGGGAGTGGCAGAAGACAGAGATATAATACTAGAATTGGAATGGCACTGGAAAACACTGGGAAATGGAGTGGCACTGAAAATACTGGAAATTATTCAGACACTGGTTTTCTCTGGGATACACGGGAATATAGACACAGAGGTGCACTGGGAAATACCGGAGATCCAGACGCAGGCACAGGTGAATGACAGTTGGAATCAGTACACAGCTACTGTGCCAAGTACGCATGTTGGAGATTCAAACACAGACACAGGAGAATGACAGTACTCAGCTCAGCTACTGTGCCAAGCACGCATGCTGGAGATTCAAACACAGGAACATGCACAAGAGAATGACACTTGGAACCAGTACACAGCTACTGTGCTGAGTAAGCACCGTGGAGATTCAAACACATGCACAGGAGAATGACACTTGGAATCAGTACACAGCTGCTGTGCTGAGTACACCTGTTGGAGATCCAGATGCAGAACTGGTGTAGAAATTGTTAAACTGGAGTTTCAGTACAGAGCGAGGCACTGACATATACACAGGAGAATTAGATGCTGATTAGTGCTGAAATAGTTAAACTGGTGTTTCAACACAGAGACAGGTGCTGACATATACACAGAAGAACTAGACACTGATTAGTGCTGGAGAATTAGCACAGAGACAAGTATAAAAGAAATTACTGGGGGAGTCTGATCCTGGGAAACACTGAAAAGATTTGCTGGAAGTAAACAGTATAAAACTAGGAGCAAATCCAGACGCTAGGATATAACACTGGTAGAAAATAACGTGGAACTTGGAAAGCTGCAACAGCTAGTAAACACAGTTACTGGAAATCAAAGTTGAACAGCAGCTTCCTGTTCCTGGAGTCAAGCTAAATACCCTTAGGCAGTTGGTCATTGGATCATTACCCCTTAGTACTAAAAGTATCAATAGCCTCAGTTATATAGGTAGTCAAAGTTCATACAGCCATAAACAGTTGATAGTTCACTTAAACCCCTGTCAGACATAACCCTGGCTTTACCACAGCTTGAATGTTGGTCACTGAACATGGGTTGAAGCTCAGGTTTCAGTACTTACCACCTTTTACACCTGAGTGATGGACCCAGGTTATTCCTGGGTCATCACTCTTCACACCGCACCTGGGTCTTCAAGTGACCAGGGTTTTCCATCTAACAGTGGACGCTTGGAGATGATGTCATCTCCAAGTGCTGTGCCCGCCAATCAAGTCCTTTTAGGCATGACCTGGGTCATCAAGATCCTGGTCATGCCTTTCAGACATAAGCTGGGGCACTGACACGGGTTGCAAGTCCCAGGTATAACCCTGGTCGATTGCAGGGTCGGAGACCCAGGACTGTCAACAGAAACAGATTCAGGGCTGCGACTGGTAGAGGCTAAAACCGGGCTGTGACCGGCAGAATTAGATGTTTCTCTGACTTTAGGAGGTTGAAATATTCTCCCAAAATTCCCTAGATGAGGGTACAAGCCTCTTGTAAGAGGGCCCCAATCATAAACTTGAACTTTAGCTTGGTGGACATCACCTCCTTGTCTGAAACTGGAGAAACAGAAACCACTGATGGCTGATGGGAAGAACCAAAGGTGCAGACGTTGGGAATCTCACACTTGCCACCACTTCTTGGTGGGCTCAGAGCACAGTCTTTGAGAAAGTGATCATCATAACCACAATATAAGCACAGATGTGGTTCTCGGCAGCGCTGACGTTCAACCTCAGTAAGTTTAGGGCGCAGGAAACTTCACCATTGAACCCTCAAGTTGGGATTTGGGTTTCGCCGCACCAAGTGTGCAGGTTGCGGCCCTTTGGACAAGTACCTGGGAGTGGCAGAAAACAGAGATATAATACTAGAATTGTAATGGCCCTTTGAAAACACTGGGAAATGGAGTGGCACTGGAAATACTGGAAATTATTCAGATGCTGGTTTGCTCTGGGAAACACGGGAATTTAGGCATAGAGATGCACTGGGAAATACCGGAGACCCAGACGCAGGCATAGACACAGGAGAATGACACTGGGAATCAGTACACAGATGCTGTACTGAGTACGCACACCGGAGATTCAAACACAGGTACAGACACAGGAGAATGACATTTGGAATCATTACACAGCTGCTGTGCCTAGTACGCCCGCTGGAGATCCAGACACAGAACTGGTGTAGAAATTGTTAAACTGGTGTTTCAACACAGAGACAGGTGCTGACATATACACAGAAGAACTAGACGCTCATTAGTACTGGAGATTTAGCACAGAGACAAGTATAAAATAAATCACTGGGGGAGTCTGATCCTGGGAAACACTGAAAAGATTCACTGGAAGTAAACAGTATAAAACTAGGAGCGAATCCAGACGCTAGGATATAACACTGGAAGAAAATAACGTGGAACTTGGAAAGTTGCAACATCTAAACACAGTCACTGGAAAAGCGATGTTGAACAGTAGCTTCCTGTTCCTGTAGTCAGACTAAATACCCTTAGGTAGTTGGTCACTGGATCAGAAAATCAGCTAAGTGACCACAGGACTACCATTGGGAGAGACTAGTAAGGTGACACAAACCAAAGTGGCTGCACCCATGCCCGCCACCATGGGAACCAGGATGCATGCACGGAAGCCCTAGCAGACCCCGGGGAGAATACTCATCCCACCACTCACCTCCAACCCTGGCGACTGAACACCTAAGCTCAAGGACACCGATGCAGTGGTGAGTAGCAACCGATCCCAGGCCGCATCCTGACAGTACCCCCCCTCTTTCAGGGTGGACTCCGGACATCTTGGAAGTGCACAAGAAAATCTTAACAAAACTCAAAACTTAAGACACCAGAAAAGACTGAAAAAACTTATTAAACCTTGATCGACCCTTTCAGATGTCTTCCCAACTTTCTTATCCAAGAAAATTAACCTTGTCCTTGGAACAGGTGGACCACTCATCCTCATTGGAAACTGAACTTTCTCCACCTAGGAAGTCTTTAGTAATCCCACCATAAGTACACTCTTCTGGAAACGTAGCACACAAAGATTTGGTATGAGAAGCTGTAGAACTGGCAATCTTTAGTTGGTATCTTTTGTGGAAAGATGATTTTTTTCCTTTTGGAAAGTAGTAGTTCTCACGGAAAACACATGACAAATACCAAATGGTCTTCAGAAAAAGGAGTATTGTAATGTATAGGATTGAATTCAGACTCAGTGTCCGTATCCAAAGGAAGAACGGAAGAGTTAATATGACTTGAAAACTCAAAGGATTTTGGAGATGAGCAGAGAGAAGCATTGCAAATTCTGATGGTATCAGGTTGTTGGTTTCTAATAGTTCTTTGAGCTGTTTTTCCCTTCTGGACTGATTGATCCTGCTTCGTATAGTTATCGGAAGTACAGTAAGTAAAGCACTGTTCCTGAGTTTAATGTCTGAGGATGGTAAACTCGAGCTAGAGACTTTAACACCGAAGGTATCTGTAGGCAAATCCTGGTGGGCATCAGAATGGGTAGAAACAAATGACAGGGTTAAATCAATGTTATGCAAGAAAAAGGCTAAAGATGACTGAAACGCATTGAGGTTTACACCAAAACACAAACCTCCAAGCATAAAGAACACTGTAAGAAGTCTGCACAGAAGTTTTACAAGCCAGCTCAATTTTTTCACTGAGCCACGATAACATGACCAGGAACCCAGAAGTAACAGAGATCGAGGAAAACGGGACTCGGACGGCGAGCCGGCAAGGAAGGGGAGCGGACGTCTGGCGAACAGCACTAAGGTGAGTCTCTGATCAGAAGGGGGTGTCCGGCCAGATTCTAATGAGCCTTTAGCCAGAACATCTCCTCCCAAGGCACTGTGATGAGTTACAAGACCCAGTGTGCGTCTGACCACAGGCACACCATCGGGTGCCCCGTCCGAAGGGTAGAACATCAAGCCAGGAGGCCCTCTCCACTGTCCCAGCACCCCAGCTCCCCATTCCAGAGAAGATCATCCCAGGCATCATTCAAAAGCTTTACAACCAATGGTACCTCTCTCTTTTTTTCTATATGACATTCCACCAACAGAAAAACGGGACACCGCGATCTGTTTAAACTTCACAGTGTTCTGATTACCTTGGAGTTTTCCCTATATGACTCATTGCTATATATATTGCCCACACAGGAGTCCGCTCCAATAAGCTCCAACAGTGTGGTTAAAGTGGACACTATACAGATCCACAATTTACTCTAAGCTAAGAACATTTATTGATGTTATTGTATTATATATATATCTCTGTTTTTTATTCTTATCAGTGTACCCCTATTGTGTATTTTTCAGAGTGTATACATTTGTGCGATATACACTTGTTCCTTTCTTCAGTAAGTAAAGTTATTTTTATTTTCAATCCCGTTTGTACATCATTATATCACCACCAGGACGTGCATAACAACACCACCCCTTTTGCCATATTCCAGTAGCACCCCCTGAAGGGTCTAACACATACCACTAAGACACTGCCACAAGGATAGACTGAGCACTACAATTATTTATATTCAGACTATGTATATATTTATTTAGGTAAGGGTGCCTATCAGATTGTTTAGCAGCTCGCCGCCTACACAGAGCCCAGTGCGCAAAAATAACAAATCCCTAAGTGCGTATCAAAATCTTTAAGACTAGACTTCCGAAAAATTGGAGCTTGTGAGGCACATTCACAAGTAGAAAAATTCCCAACTGGAATAGACAGGCCACATGAAGCTTCCTCCTAAGGCTTAACACTAGAAACTCTCTCCTGTGGCATGAAACTTGAAACCCCCTCCTGGGGAATGGTATTTGGAACCCTCCTTGGGGTATGACACTTGAAGACTTCTCCTGAAATATAACACATGAAGACCCCTCCTGGGGCATGAGACTTGAAATCCCTTTGTGGGGTATGGATACTTTGGACATGACACTGAAAGCCCCCTTCTGGGATATAAACTTGGAACCCCCTCCTGGGGTATTAAACGTAAAACACCCTCCTGGGTCAAGAAACTAGTACCCCCCTCCTGTAGTTCGAAACATGAAACCCCCTCTTGGGGAAAGAAACTAAAAAAACCCTCCTAGGGTACAAAACTTGGACCCCACTCCTGGGGTATGAAACTTGAATTGGAAGAGCTTAAACCTAGACATTCAGATGGGTCTTCAGGGATGACCAAATGGAGTCTTCCAGTAAAACAGGCAATGTCCTGGCTGAGACTGGAACTGGTAGAATCTGAAGTGAGACAGACAGAGGCAAAATCTGGGTTGGGACCGGCAGAGGCAAAATCCAAAAAACAGAAACAGAAACAGATTCAGGGCTGTGACCGGTAGAGGCTAAAACCGGGCTGTGACCGGCAGAATTAGATGTTTCTCTGACTTTAGGAGGTTGAAATATTCTCCCAAAATTCCCTAGATGAGGGTACAAGCCTCTTGTAAGAGGGCCCCAATCATAAACTTGAACTTCCTTTAGCTTGGTGGACATCACCTCCTTGTCTGAAACTGGAGAAACAGAAACCACTGATGGCTGATGGGAAGAACCAAAGGTGCAGACGTTGGGAATCTCACACTTGCCACCACTTCTTGGTGGGCTCAGAGCATAGTCTTTGAGAAAGTGATCATCATAACCACAATATAAGCACAGATGTCGTTCTCGGCAGCGCTGACGTTCAACCTCAGTAAGTTTAGGGCGCAGGAAACTTCACCATTGAACCCTCAAGTTGGGATTTGGGTTTCGCCGCACCAAGTGTGCAGGTTGCGGCCCTTTGGACAAGTACCTGGGAGTGGCAGAAAACAGATATATTACTAGAATTATAATGGCCCTTTGAAAACACTGGGAAATGGAGTGGCACTGGAAATACTGGAAATTATTCAGATGCTGGTTTGCTCTGGGAAACACAGGAATTTAGGCATAGAGATGCACTGGGAAATACCGGAGACCCAGACGCAGGCATAGACACAGGAGAATGACACTGGGAATCAGTACACAGATGCTGTACTGAGTACGCACACTGGAGATTCAAACACAGGTACAGACACAGGAGAATGACATTTGGAATCATTACACAGCTGCTGTGCCTAGTACGCCCGCTGGAGATCCAAACACAGAACTGGTGTAGAAATTGTTAAACTGGTGTTTCAACACAGAGACAGGTGCTGACATATACACAGAAGAACTAGACGCTGATTAGTACTGGAGATTTAGCACAGAGACAAGTATAAAATAAATCACTGGGGGAGTCTGATCCTGGGAAACACTGAAAAGAGTCGCTGGAAGTAAACAGTATAAAACTAGGAGCAAATCCAGACGCTAGGATATAACACTGGTAGAAAATAACGTGGAACTTGGAAAGCTGCAACAGCTAGTAAACACAGTTACTGGAAATCAAAGTTGAACAGCAGCTTCCTGTTCCTGTAGTCAGACTAAATACCCTTAGGCAGTTGGTCATTGGATCAGAAGATCAGCTGAGTGACCGCAGGACAATGGGAGAGACTAGTCAGGTGACACAGACCAACATGGCTGCGCTCATACCCACAACCATGGAAACCAGGACGCATGCACAGAAGCCTTGGGGGGGGAGAAGAAGCCCACCACTCACCTCCACCCACGACTGAACACCTAAGCTTAATGATGCTGCCAGAGTCATGAGTAGTGGCAGATCCCAGGCCGCATCCTGGCACCAAGCAATTAGGTTTAGAAGTCTAAATTGATTCTTAGTAAATGTACCCCTTAGTATTAAAAGTATCAATAGCATCAGTTATATAGGTAGTCAAAGTTCATACAGCCATAAACAGTTGATAGTTCACTTAAACCCCTGTCAGACATAACCCTGGCTTTACCACAGCTTGAATGTTGGTCACTGAACATGGGTTGAAGCTCAGGTTTCAGTACTTACCACCTTTTACACCTGAGTGATGGACCCAGGTTTATTCCTGGGTCATCACTCTTCACACCGCACCCGGGTCTTCAAGTGACCAGGGTTTTCCATCTAACAGTGGACGCTTGGAGATGATGTCATCTCCAAGTGCTGTGCCCGCCAATCAAGTCCTTTTAGGCATGACCTGGGTCATCAAGATCCTGGTCATGCCTTTCAGACATAAGCTGGGGCACTGACATGGGTTGCAAGTCCCAGGTATAACCCTGGTCGATTGCAGGGTCGGAGACCCAGGACTGTCAACAGAAACAGATTCAGGGCTGCGACCGGTAGAGGCTAAAACCGGGCTGTGACCGGCAGAATTAGATGTTTCTCTGACTTTAGGAGGTTGAAATATTCTCCCAAAATTCCCTAGATGAGGGTACAAGCCTCTTGTAAGAGGGCCCCAATCAAAAACTTGAACTTCTTTTAGCTTGGTGGACATCACCTCCTTGTCTGAAACTGGAGAAACAGAAACCACTGATGACTGATGGGAAGAACCAAAGGTGCAGACGTTGGGAATCTCACACTTGCCACCACTTCTTGGTGGGCTCAGAGCACAGTCTTTGAGAAAGTGATCATCATAACCACAATATAAGCACAGATGTGGTTCTCGGCAGCGCTGACGTTCAACCTCAGTAAGTTTAGGGCGCAGGAAACTTCACCATTGAACCCTCAAGTTGGGATTTGGGTTTCGCCGCACCAAGTGTGCAGGTTGCGGCCCTTTGGACAAGTACCTGGGAGTGGCAGAAAACAGAGATATAATACTAGAATTGTAATGGCCCTTTGAAAACACTGGGAAATGGAGTGGCACTGGAAATACTGGAAATTATTCAGATGCTGGTTTGCTCTGGGAAACACGGGAATTTAGGCATAGAGATGCACTGGGAAATACCGGAGACCCAGACGCAGGCATAGACACAGGAGAATGACACTGGGAATCAGTACACAGATGCTGTACTGAGTACGCACACCGGAGATTCAAACACAGGTACAGACACAGGAGAATGACATTTGGAATCATTACACAGCTGCTGTGCCTAGTACGCCCGCTGGAGATCCAGACACAGAACTGGTGTAGAAATTGTTAAACTGGTGTTTCAACACAGAGACAGGTGCTGACATATACACAGAAGAACTAGACGCTCATTATTACTGGAGATTTAGCACAGAGACAAGTATAAAATAAATCACTGGGGGAGTCTGATCCTGGGAAACACTGAAAAGATTCACTGGAAGTAAACAGTATAAAACTAGGAGCGAATCCAGACGCTAGGATATAACACTGGAAGAAAATAACGTGGAACTTTGAAAGTTGCAACATCTAAACACAGTCACTGGAAAAGCGATGTTGAACAGTAGGTTCCTGCTCCTGTAGTCAGACTAAATACCCTTAGGTAGTTGGTCACTGGATCAGAAAATCAGCTAAGTGACCACAGGACTACCATTGGGAGAGACTAGTAAGGTGACACAGACCAAAGTGGCTGCACCCATGCCCGCCACCATGGGAACCAGGACGCATGCACATAAGCCCTAGCAGACCCCGGGGAGAATACTCATCCCACCACTCACCTCCAACCCTGGCGACTGAACACCTAAGCTCAAGGACACTGATGCAGTGGTGAGTAGCAACCGATCCCAGGCCGCATCCTGACAGTACCCCCCCTCTTTCAGGGTGGACTCCGGACATCTTGGAAGTGCACAAGAAAATCTTAACAAAACTCAAAACTTAAGACACCAGAAAAGACTGAAAAAACTTATTAAACCTTGATCGACCCTTTCAGATGTCTTCCCAACTTTCTTATCCAAGAAAATTAACCTTGTCCTTGGAACAGGTGGACCACTCATCCTCATTGGAAACTGAACTTTCTCCACCTAGGAAGTCTTTAGTAATCCCACAATAAGTACACTCTTCTGGAAACGTAGCACACAAAGATTTGGTATGAGAAGCTGTAGAACAGGCAATCTTTAGTTGGTATCTTTTGTGGAAAGATGATTTTTTTTCTTTTGGAAAGTAGTAGTTCTCACGGAAAACACATGACAAATACCAAATGGTCTTCAGAAAAAGGAGTATTGTAATGTATAGGATTGAATTCAGACTCAGTGTCCGTATCCAAAGGAAGAACGGAAGAGTTAATATGACTTGAAAACTCAAAGGATTTTGGAGATGAGCAGAGAGAAGCATTGCAAATTCTGATGGTATCAGGTTGTTGGTTTCTAATAGTTCTTTGAGCTGTTTTTCCCTTCTGGACTGATTGATCCTGCTTCGTATAGTTATCGGAAGTACAGTAAGTAAAGCACTGTTCCTGAGTTTGATGTCTGAGGATGGTAAACTCGAGCTAGAGACTTTAACACCGAAGGTATCTGTAGGCAAATCCTGGTGGGCATCAGAATGGGTAGAAACAAGTGACAGGGTTAAATCAATGTTATGCAAGAAAAAGGCTAAAGATGACTAAAACGCATTGAGGTTTACACCAAAACACAAACCTCCAAGCATAAAGAACACTGTAAGAAGTCTGCACAGAAGTTTTACAAGCCAGCTCACTTTTTTCACTGAGCCGCGATAACATGACCAGGAACCCAGAAGTAACAGAGATCGAGGAAAACGGGACTCGGACGGCGAGCCGGCAAGGAAGGGGAGCGGACGTCTGGCGAACAGCACTAAGGTGAGTCTCTGATCAGAAGGGGGTGTCCGGCCAGATTCTAATGAGCCTTTAGCCAGAACATCTCCTCCCAAGGCACTGTGACGAGTTACAAGACCCAGTGTGCGTCTGACCACAGGCACACCATCGGGTGCCCCGTCCGAAGGGTAGAACATCAAGCCAGGAGGCCCTCTCCACTGTCCCAGCACCCCAGCTCCCCATTCCAGAGAAGATCATCCCAGGCATCATTCAAAAGCTTTACAACCAATGGTACCTCTCTCTTTTTTTCTATATGACATTCCACCAACAGAAAAACGGGACACCGCGATCTGTTTAAACTTCACAGTGTTCTGATTACCTTGGAGTTTTCCCTATATGACTCATTGCTATATATATTGCCCACACAGGAGTCCGCTCCAATAAGCTCCAACAGTGTGGTTAAAGTGGACACTATACAGATCCACAATTTACTCTAAGCTAAGAACATTTATTGGTGTTATTGTATTATATATATATCTCTGTTTTTTATTCTTATCAGTGTACCCCTATTGTGTATTTTTCAGCGTGTATACATTTGTGCGATATACACTTGTTCCTTTCTTCAGTAAGTAAAGTTATTTTTATTTTCAATCCCGTTTGTACATCATTATATCACCACCAGGACGTGCATAACAACACCACCCCTTTTGCCATATTCCAGTAGCACCCCCTGAAGGGTCTAACACATACCACTAAGACACTGCCACAAGGATAGACTGAGCACTACAATTATTTATATTCAGACTATGTATATATTTATTTAGGTAAGGGTGCCTATCAGATTGTTTAGCAGCTCGCCGCCTACACAGAGCCCAGTGCGCAGAAATAACAAATCCCTAAGTGCGTATCAAAATCTTTAAGACTAGACTTCCGAAAAATTGAAGCTTGTGAGGCACATTCACAAGTAGAAAAATTCCCAACTGGAATAGACAGGCCACATGAAGCTTCCTCCTGAGGCTTAACACTAGAAACTCTCTCCTGTGGCATGAAACTTGAAACCCCCTCCTGGGGAATGGTATTTGGAACCCTCCTTGGGGTATGACACTTGAAGACTTCTCCTGAAATATAACACATGAAGACCCCTCCTGGGGCATGAGACTTGAAATCCCTTTGTGGGGTATGGATACTTTGGACATGACACTGAAAGCCCCCTTCCGGGATATAAACTTGGAACCCCCTCCTGGGGTATTAAACGTAAAACACCCTCCTGGGTCAAGAAACTAGTACCCCCCTCCTGTAGTTCGAAACATGAAACCCCCTCTTGGGGAAAGAAACTAAAAAAACCCTCCTAGGGTACAAAACTTGGACCCCACTCCTGGGGTATGAAACTTGAATTGGAAGAGCTTAAACCTAGACATTCAGATGGGTCTTCAGGGATGACCAAATGGAGTCTTCCAGTAAAACAGGCAATGTCCTGGCTGAGACTGGAACTGGTAGAATCTGAAGTGAGACAGGCAGAGGCAAAATCTGGGTTGGGACCGGCAGAGGCAAAATCCAAAAAACAGAAACAGAAACAGATTCAGGGCTGCGACCGGTAGAGGCTAAAACCGGGCTGTGACCGGCAGAATTAGATGTTTCTCTGACTTTAGGAGGTTGAAATATTCTCCCAAAATTCCCTAGATGAGGGTACAAGCCTCTTGTAAGAGGGCCCCAATCATAAACTTGAACTTCTTTTAGCTTGGTGGACATCACCTCCTTGTCTGAAACTGGAGAAACAGAAACCACTGATGGCTGATGGGAAGAACCAAAGGTGCAGACGTTGGGAATCTCACACTTGCCACCACTTCTTGGTGGGCTCAGAGCATAGTCTTTGAGAAAGTGATCATCATAACCACAATATAAGCACAGATGTCGTTCTCGGCAGCGCTGACGTTCAACCTCAGTAAGTTTAGGGCGCTGGAAACTTCACCATTGAACCCTCAAGTTGGGATTTGGGTTTCGCCGCACCAAGTGTGCAGGTTGCGGCCCTTTGGACAAGTACCTGGGAGTGGCAGAAAACAGATATATTACTAGAATTATAATGGCCCTTTGAAAACACTGGGAAATGGAGTGGCACTGGAAATACTGGAAATTATTCAGATGCTGGTTTGCTCTGGGAAACACAGGAATTTAGGCATAGAGATGCACTGGGAAATACCGGAGACCCAGACGCAGGCATAGACACAGGAGAATGACACTGGGAATCAGTACACAGATGCTGTACTGAGTACGCACACTGGAGATTCAAACACAGGTACAGACACAGGAGAATGACATTTGGAATCATTACACAGCTGCTGTGCCTAGTACGCCCGCTGGAGATCCAGACACAGAACTGGTGTAGAAATTGTTAAACTGGTGTTTCAACACAGAGACAGGTGCTGACATATACACAGAAGAACTAGACGCTGATTAGTACTGGAGATTTAGCACAGAGACAAGTATAAAATAAATCACTTGGGGAGTCTGATCCTGGGAAACACTGAAAAGAGTCGCTGGAAGTAAACAGTATAAAACTAGGAGCAAATCCAGATGCTAGGATATAACACTGGTAGAAAATAACGTGGAACTTGGAAAGCTGCAACAGCTAGTAAACACAGTTACTGGAAATCAAAGTTGAACAGCAGCTTCCTGTTCCTGGAGTCGAGCTAAATACCCTTAGGCAGTTGGTCATTGGATCAGAAGATCAGCTGAGTGACCGCAGGACAATGGGAGAGACTAGTCAGGTGACACAGACCAACATGGCTGCGCTCATACCCACAACCATGGAAACCAGGACGCATGCACAGAAGCCTTGGGGGGGGAGAAGAAGCCCACCACTCACCTCCACCCACGACTGAACACCTAAGCTTAATGATGCTGCCAGAGTCATGAGTAGTGGCAGATCCCAGGCCGCATCCTGGCACCAAGCAATTAGGTTTAGAAGTCTAAATTGATTCTTAGTAAATGTACCCCTTAGTATTAAAAGTATCAATAGCCTCAGTTATATAGGTAGTCAAAGTTCATACAGCCATAAACAGTTGATAGTTCACTTAAACCCCTGTCAGACATAACCCTGGCTTTACCACAGCTTGAATGTTGGTCACTGAACATGGGTTGAAGCTCAGGTTTCAGTACTTACCTCCTTTTACACCTGAGTGATGGACCCAGGTTATTCCTGGGTCATCACTCTTCACACCGCACCCGGGTCTTCAAGTGACCAGGGTTTTCCATCTAACAGTGGACGCTTGGAGATGATGTCATCTCCAAGTGCTGTGCCCGCCAATCAAGTCCTTTTAGGCATGACCTGGGTCATCAAGATCCTGGTCATGCCTTTCAGACATAAGCTGGGGCACTGACACGGGTTGTAAGTCCCAGGTATAACCCTGGTCGATTGCAGGGTCGGAGACCCAGGACTGTCAACAGAAACAGATTCAGGGCTGCGACCGGTAGAGGCTAAAACCGGGCTGTGACCGGCAGAATTAGATGTTTCTCTGACTTTAGAAGGTTGAAATATTCTCCCAAAATTCCCTAGATGAGGATACAAGCCTCTTGTAAGAGGGCCCCAATCATAAACTTGAACTTCTTTTAGCTTGGTGGACATCACCTCCTTGTCTGAAACTGGAGAAACAGAAACCACTGATGACTGATGGGAAGAACCAAAGGTGCAGACGTTGGGAATCTCACACTTGCCACCACTTCTTGGTGGGCTCAGAGCACAGTCTTTGAGAAAGTGATCATCATAACCACAATATAAGCACAGATGTCGTTCTCAGCAGCGCTGACGTTCAACCTCAGTAAGTTTAGGGCGCAGGAAACTTCACCATTGAACCCTCAAGTTGGGATTTGGGTTTTGCCGCACCAAGTGTGCAAGTTGCGGCCCTTTGGACAAGTACCTGGGAGTGGCAGAAAACAGAGATATAATTGTAATGGCCCTTTGAAAACACTGGGAAATGGAGTGGCACTGGAAATACTGGAAATTATTCAGATGCTGGTTTGCTCTGGGAAACACGGGAATTTAGGCATAGAGATGCACTGGGAAATACCGGAGACCCAGACGCAGGCATAGACACAGGAGAATGACACTGGGAATCAGTACACAGATGCTGTACTGAGTGCGCACACCGGAGATTCAAACACAGGTACAGACACTGGAGAATGACATTTGGAATCATTCCAAAGCTGCTGTGCCTAGTACGCCCGCTGGAGATCCAGACACAGAACTGGTGTAGAAATTGTTAAACTGGTGTTTCAACACAGAGACAGGTGCTGACATATACACAGAAGAACTAGACGCTCATTATTACTGGAGATTTAGCACAGAAACAAGTATAAAATAAATCACTGGGGGAGTCTGATCCTGGGAAACACTGAAAAGATTCACTGGAAGTAAACAGTATAAAACTAGGAGCGAATCCAGACGCTAGGATATAACACTGGAAGAAAATAACGTGGAACTTGGAAAGTTGCAACATCTAAACACAGTCACTGGAAAAGCGATGTTGAACAGTAGCTTCCTGTTCCTGTAGTCAGACTAAATACCCTTAGGTAGTTGGTCACTGGATCAGAAAATCAGCTAAGTGACCACAGGACTACCATTGGGAGAGACTAGTAAGGTGACACAGACCAAAGTGGCTGCACCCATGCCCGCCACCATGGGAACCAGGACGCATGCACATAAGCCCTAGCAGACCCCGGGGAGAATACTCATCCCGCCACTCACCTCCAACCCTGGCGACTGAACACCTAAGCTCAAGGACACCGATGCAGTGGTGAGTAGCAACCGATCCCAGGCCGCATCCTGACAGTACCCCCCCTCTTTCAGGGTGGACTCCGGACATCTTGGAAGTGCACAAGAAAATCTTAACAAAACTCAAAACTTAAGACACCAGAAAAGACTGAAAAAACTTATTAAACCTTGATCGACCCTTTCAGATGTCTCCCCAACTTTCTTATCCAAGAAAATTAACCTTGTCCTTGGAACAGGTGGACCACTCATCCTCATTGGAAACTGAACTTTCTCCACCTAGGAAGTCTTTAGTAATCCCACCATAAGTACACTCTTCTGGAAACGTAGCACACAAAGATTTGGTATGAGAAGCTGTAGAACTGGCAATCTTTAGTTGGTATCTTTTGTGGAAAGATGATTTTTTTTCTTTTGGAAAGTAGTAGTTCTCACGGAAAACACATGACAAATACCAAATGGTCTTCAGAAAAAGGAGTATTGTAATGTATAGGATTGAATTCAGACTCAGTGTCCGTATCCAAAGGAAGAACGGAAGAGTTAATATGACTTGAAAACTCAAAGGATTTTGGAGATGAGCAGAGAGAAGCATTGCAAATTCTGATGGTATCAGGTTGTTGATTTCTAATAGTTCTTTGAGCTGTTTTTCCCTTCTGGACTGATTGATCCTGCTTCGTATAGTTATCGGAAGTACAGTAAGTAAAGCACTGTTCCTGAGTTTAATGTCTGAGGATGGTAAACTCGAGCTAGAGACTTTAACACCAAAGGTATCTGTAGGCAAATCCTGGTGGGCATCAGAATGGGTAGAAACAAATGACAGGGTTAAATCAATGTTATGCAAGAAAAAGGCTAAAGATGACTGAAACGCATTGAGGTTTACACCAAAACACAAACCTCCAAGCATAAAGCGCACTGTAAGAAGTCTGCACAGAAGTTTTACAAGCCAGCTCACTTTTTTCACTGAGCCGCGATAACATGACCAGGAACCCAGAAGTAACAGAGATCGAGGAAAACGGGACTCGGACGGCGAGCCAGCAAGGAAGGGGAGCGGACGTCTGGCGAACAGCACTCAGGTGAGTCTCTGATCAGAAGGGGGTGTCCGGCCAGATTCTAATGAGCCTTTAGCCAGAACATCTCCTCCCAAGGCACTGTGACGAGTTACAAGACCCAGTGTGCGTCTGACCACAGGCACACCATCGGGTGCCCCGTCCGAAGGGTAGAACATCAAGCCAGGAGGCCCTCTCCACTGTCCCAGCACCCCAGCTCCCCATTCCAGAGAAGATCATCCCAGGCATCATTCAAAAGCTTTACAACCAATGGTACCTCTCTCTTTTTTTCTATATGACATTCCACCAACAGAAAAACGGGACACCGCGATCTGTTTAAACTTCACAGTGTTCTGATTACCTTGGAGTTTTCCCTATATGACTCATTGCTATATATATTGCCCACACAGGAGTCCGCTCCAATAAGCTCCAACAGTGTGGTTAAAGTGGACACTATACAGATCCACAATTTACTCTTAGCTAAGAACATTTATTGGTGTTATTGTATTATATATATATCTCTGTTTTTTATTCTTATCAGTGTACCCCTATTGTGTATTTTTCAGCGTGTATACATTTGTGCGATATACACTTGTTCCTTTCTTCAGTAAGTAAAGTTATTTTTATTTTCAATCCCGTTTGTACATCATTATATCACCACCAGGACGTGCATAACAACACCACCCCTTTTGCCATATTCCAGTAGCACCCCCTGAAGGGTCTAACACATACCACTAAGACACTGCCATAAGGATAGACTGAGCACTACAATTATTTATATTCAGACTATGTATATATTTATTTAGGTAAGGGTGCCTATCAGATTGTTTAGCAGCTCGCCGCCTACACAGAGCCCAGTGCGCAGAAATAACAAATCCCTAAGTGCGTATCAAAATCTTTAAGACTAGACTTCCGAAAAATTGGAGCTTGTGAGGCACATTCACAAGTAGAAAAATTCCCAACTGGAATAGACAGGCCACATGAAGCTTCCTGGAAAACTTTCCTTTTGAAAAATGCACTTTATGCAGAATTTGCACGTCAGCACTTTTTTGTGGAACTGATTGTGGGATACATGAGCTGTACTACAGTATATAAAGAATTTTTTGCCATTTGAATTGGTGTACTGATCGTCTGTTTTGGACAGCTGCTATATTTAATTCCTTATGGTCATGCACCCTGTTATTGTATCAAATTTGAGTGGGCAGATTTATATATATATATATATATATATATATAAGAGATGAGCTGGTCGGGTTCTCAGAGAACCGGACCTACCCGAGCTTCACGAACCAGGCCGTGCTCTGAGTCTGGCTCGGGTTTTCCCGCCAGACTCGAATCCCAAAACGAGGCAAAACATCATCCCAATGTCAGATCCTTGCGGGTTTTGGATACTATAAAAGGTACTTGGTCATCTGAGACATTTCACCTCTGGCCGTGGAAAGTGAAGTGAGCAGACATGCGGTGTCTATCCAGGGGTGCTGTGTCTGTCCAGGGGTGCTGTGTCTGTCCAGGGCAGGGGCCAGTGGCGGAACTGCCGGAGACAATGGAGTCAGTTGCCGCCAGGCATCAGCCATGAAGGGGGCACCTCCTCCATTGTCACTCGGCCATTTCATGTCCTACCTGGCCTGCTTCTAAAACAGAGGAGCTGCTGAGCTGAGTGCCTATCAGCATCAGCGGCGCTCCTTCTCCATGTGTGGACTCTGTGTGGTCTCTAGCATGTGACCACCCAGGATCCTGTGCCTGCCCGTCTGAGGAGCCGGGACTCGGAGACTGCACGGCATCGGCAGCTGGAAGTGGAGTGGACGTCCTCACCGTGCCATGGAGGACGGGAACCAGGTGTGGAACTGGAGGCAGGGGGCACCTCTCCTCCATTGTCCCTGCCAGCTTCCTCCGGCTTCTGCCTTGTTAGTAAATGCCCTCAGCGCCAGGGTCGGACTTGCCCACTAACCACAGTGTAGCTGCTTGCCGGCTGTGTGCAGCAGCAGCACCACCAAGGATTCACGAGGGAGGAGAGGAGACAAACTCCAGCAGGGGACTCAAGGCTCCTTGCAGCCGCAGGCAGGCACACCCCCCTCTTATGCTGCTTGCATACAGGGGCAGAGCCAAAATGATTAGCTCCACCCCTTCCCGTTTCCCCGTGAATCACAGGAGCATTCCATGCACACCTGTCAGCAACTACATTGAGGTATCTGGTATGTAATGTATAATGTGTGTGTATGCATGTATGTATGTGTGTGTGGGGAGGGGGTATGTTAATAATGTGTCACTGTGTCATGTATTCATATTATCTTTGTTAAATGTGGGTCACTGTGACACTCTTCATTACATAGCGGGCACTGCAACACTCTGCTTTACATGGAAGACACCACAACACTCTGCATTATCTGGTGGGCATTGCAAAACTCTGCAGTATATGGCGGGCACTGTGACACTCTGCATTATAAGGCACAACACTCTGCATTATATTGTGAGCACTGCATCTTGTGACACTAAGTGGTAACGCAGTGTAATATGCAAAACATTGTGACACTATAAGTGGAAACGCAGTGTAAGATTCACAATTTTACAATTTAATAACACAAAATGCAACTTTTTATTTCTTTCCTCAGTAACATGCGTAATATATAAAACATAATGACATCACAAACGCCTCAGCTGAGATTCACATAAACATATTTTCAAAAGGTGAAATTAGAGGATACAGTTTTAAAAATGGAATAAAGCAGCTAAAACTGCATTCTCTAATATAGTGTCCCTACCCATGGCCCCTCTACCTGAATTCCAGCGAGTCAGAGGGGCAACTCCATGCAGACATATTTAGTGGCATAAATTCAACCCAGATGCCGAGAGGCAAGTTATAATTTGGTGCCTTCCCCCCATCACAGCCACTGACACTGTAATGTAGCAATTCGCATGCTGACAGCCTATAGATAGACAAAGGCAGCAGCTGATGGTCTGACACTAGAGTATGGTGGCTTCTCAGGTGCCGGGAAGGGGTGCCATATATTGGGCGGCAATGATGGTACACTCCGGGTACATAGTTACAGCCCTAAGTGGGGTGAATATGTTGTGGACAATGGAGGAGGTGCCTCTTCAGTGCTGGATTCCGGCAGCAGGTGCCTCCATTGTCTCCCATAGTTCTGCCCCTGGACGTATTCCAGAGTTCATCTGCTCCTCCTGTAACCCAGGTCAGAAGATGTGTAGGGGGTGTGATGACATGGACTAAAATGGAGCTTACACCCACTGAAGTGGAGAATGAATCCCCAATCTAACAGGGAGAGCAGCTGTAATTTATACACAACACAGGATGGGGTGACGATTTAGGCTTAGGTGCTGGTATAATCTGGGGTGATGGTATAGAATGGGGTAATAATATAAACTGTGGTTATAGGTAGATAAAGCAAAACATATAGACAGCGCTACTTGACAAAAATGTAATACATAACAAGTAACATATAAATAATTAATAAAAATACAGCATTATATACAATTAAAAATGATTAAGTGTATGCAACCGGCCAGTATGAACACTAAAACAGCTAAAAAAACAGGATTTTAAGTATCCATAAAAAAACAATAAGTAATATGGTTCTAATTGGAGTTGGTAATAATAACACAGATTACTAGAGAACCAGAGCTAATTTAAATTGTAGATAATTATTAAATCAAGCAAGCTGCTTTATAAAAACAAAAGATATTATAAACTAGGGGTGTGCACCGGCCACTTTTTGTGTTTTGCATTTTGGTTTTGGATCTGGATCTTTCTTCGTGTTTTGGATCTGGATTGGTTTTGCCAAAACCACCCTTCCGTGTTTTGGGTTCTGGGTTTTGTGTTTTGGATCTGTATTTTTTTGAAAAAAAAAAGCATAAAACAGATAAAATCACAGAATTTGTGGGTTTTTCTGCTCCTATGCTATTATTAACCTCAATAACCTTAATTTCCACCAATTTCCAGTCTATTCTGAACACCTCACAATAGTGTTTTTATGTCCAAAAGGTTGCACCGAGGTAGCTGGATGACTATGCTAAGCGACACGAATGGGCGGCACAAACACGTGGCCCATCTAGGAGTGACACTGCAGTGGCAGACAGGATGGCAGTTTGAAAAACTAGGCCCCAAACTGTACATAATGCAAAGAAAAAAAAGTGGTGCAAGATGGAATTGTCCTTGGGCCCTCCCACCCACCCTTATGTTGTATAAACAGGACATGCACACTTTAACAAACCAATCATTTCAGCACCAGGGTCTGCCACACTACTGTGGCTGAAATGTTTGGTTCGCTTGGGCCCCCACAAAACAAGCTGGCAATGAATCTGTCCCTGCACAAACTGGCTCTACGGAGGCAAGATGTCGTCCTCATCCTCCTCATCCACCAATTCCTCACCCTCTTCAGTGTTGTGTACAACCTATTCCTCACAGAGTATTAATTTGTCCCAGCTGGAATCCACCACCACAGGTCCCTCTGTACGTTCTGGAGGCTGGTCTCCCTGGAAGAGTTGAGAATTCATTTTTATGAACATCATCTTCTCCACATTTTGTGGAAGCAACCTCCTACGCCTTTCGCTGACAAGATTCCCGGCTGCACTAAACAATCTTTCAGAGTATACACTGGAGGGGGGGCAACTCAGGTAAAATAGAGCCAGTTTGTACAGGGGCCTCCAAATTGCCTCTTTTTCCTGCCAGTACAGGTACGGACTGTCTGACATGCCTACTTGGATGCTGTCACCGATGTAATCCTCCACCATTCTGTCAATGGTGACATTATCATATGCAGTGACAGTAGACATGTCAGAAATTGTTGCTAGGTTCTTCAGTCCAGACCAGATGTCCAAACTTGGTCCTGCCTGCCCTGCATCACCACCAGCGGGTTGCTTAGGATACCTAAGTTTTTTCCTGGCAGCCCCAGTTGCAGGAGAAAACGAAGAAGGAGCTGTTGACGTGTCACGTTCAGCTTCAGCTGACAGTGTTTTCACCAGCAGGTCTTTGTACCTCTGCAGGCTTGTGTCGGCCGGAAAGAGAGACACCACATAGGCTTTAAACCTAGGATTGAGCACGGTGGCCAAAAAGTAGTGGTCTGATTTCAACAGATTGACCACCCTGGAATTCTGGCAAAGCGAAAGAAGATCTTCATCTACAAGTCCCACATGCCGAGCGGAATCGCTCCATCCTAGCTCCTCCTTCACTTTCTCCAGCTGCTTCTGCAAAAGCCTGATGAGGGGAATGACCTGACTCAAGCTGGCAGTGTCTGAACTGACTTCACGTGTGGCAAGTTCGAAGGGCTGGAGAACCTTGCACAACACGGAAATCATTCTCCACTGTGCTTGAGTCAGGTGCATACCCCCTCCTTTGCCTATGTCATAGGTGGATGTATAGGCTTGAAAGGCCTTTTGCTGTTCCTCCATCCTCTGAAGCATATAGAGGGTTGAGTTCTACCGCGTCGTAACCTCTTGCTTCAGGTGATGGCGGGGCAGGTTCAAGAGTGTTTGCTGGTGCTCCAGTCTTCGGCACGCAGTTGCTGAATGGCAAAAGTGGCCAGAAATTTTTCGGGCCACCCAAAGCATCTCCTGCACGCCCCTGTCGCTTTTCAGAAAATTCTGCACCACCAAATTTATTGTGTTTGCAAAACATGGGATGTGCTGGAACAGATGTAATGCCCGCACAATATTGGTGGCTTTGTCAGATATCACAAATCCCCAGGACAGTCTAAGTGGGGTAAGCCACTGGGCGATAATTTCCCTCAGTTTCTCTAAGAGGTTGTCGGCGGTGTGCTTCTTACTGAAACCGGTGATATACAGTGTAGCCTGCCTTGGAACAAGCTGGCCTTTCTGAGATGCTGCTACTGGTGATGCTGCTGTTGTTGCTGCATAAGGTTATATATCTACCCAGTGGGCTGTCACAGTCATATAGTCCTTAGTCTGCCCTGTTCCACTTGTCCACATGTCCATGGTTAAGTGGACATTGGGTACAACTGCATTTTTCAGGACACTGAGGACACTTTTTCTGATGTTTCTGTACAGTCTCGGTATCGCCTGCCTAGTGAAGTGGAATCTAGATCGGATTTGGAACCGGGGACACACTACCTCCATCAATTGTCTAAATCCCACTGCACTAATGGCGGATACCGGATGCACGTCTAACACCAACATAGCAGTCAAGGCCTCAGTTATATGTTTTGCTTCAGGATGACTGTTGTCGTACTTCATCATCCTTGCTAAGGACTGTTGGAGGGTCAATTGTTTAATAAATGTAGTGGTGTTCCTACTTCCTCTCTGGGATGATGAGTGACTCCCAGCAGCAGCAACAGCAGCAGCGGCAGCAGTTGGCGTAGCAATGCAGGATCCTCCGGAGGAAACCCCGGATAGGAGAGTCAGTCATGCCAGTGACATTGCCTGCAGGACTACTTCCGATCCTGACTAAGGAGGAAATTGACGAGGAGGGAGTTGATGGTGTGGTTTGCAGGCGCTTGGATACAACAGGACAAACGGATTTAGGTGTCCCTGGACTGCTTACGGTCTTAGCCAAAGTTTCTGAACTTGACAGTAACTTTTTATGAACGGTGCCGTATAAGGGAGGATGTTCCTAGGTGGTTAACGTCCCTACCCCTACTTATTTCACCTTTACATATGGTACATATGGCAAGCATTGTTTTGTCCGGATTTGGATAGAAATATTGCCAGACCAAAGAGGTGGAATGTTTGGTCTTCTGCCCAGGCTTGACCGTGATGGGCTTTTTCATCACAAGGACAACAACTGTCTCCCCCGGAGCCTGATTTAAACAAACCACATCACCATCACAATCCTCCTCGCCAACTTCCCCCTCAGTGCCGGCTACACCAGTATCCTCATCCTGTTGTACTTCAACAGTAACATCTTCAATTTGCATATCAGCAAGTGGACTGTGGGTGCTCCTTTCAGCACTTGCAGAGGGCATGCAAATTGTGGAAAGAGCCACCTCTTCCCGTCCAGTGATGGGAAGGTTAGGCTTCGCACCCGCCACCACACTTGGACTCTCCTTGGGGATTTGTGATATCTTCTTAGAATGCAGAGTTCTTCGCTATGCTTTTGCCAGCTTAACTCGTTTGATTTTTTTAGCGGGATGAGGGCTTCCATCGTCATGTGAAACTGAACCTCTAGTCATGAACATAGGGAAAGACCTTAGCCGTTCCTTGCCACTCCGTGTCGTAAATGGCATATTGGCAAACTTACGTTTCTTCTCAGATGATTTAAATGTTTTTTTAAGGTCATTTTCCTGAACTTTGTCATTTGGGATTGTATATGCCCTCTACTATGACATTGGGTATCGGCCTTGGCAGATGACGTTGATGGCATGTTATCATCTATGTCATAACTAGTGGCAGCAGCTTCAGCACTAGGAGGAAGTGGTTCTTGATCTTTCCCTATTTTATTTTTATCGGAGAAATTTTGGTCCTCCATTTATGTTATATTGATATATACGTGCGGCTAAGGCGCACACAAACACAGAAAATAATAGACTAGTGCACTTTTTGGGTTACACCACCCTTTAAGAAATGAGCCAGCCGGCTCTTTACTTATGGGACACAGGCGCACGCTTGGTGCTGCTCTTTTGTTGATGCACGTGCAGCTACAGTGCACACAATTTACAAAGACAGAAAAAAAAGATTTTTTTGTTTTTTGTGGAGCACACTTTGAGGGTTACACCACCCTTTAACAGACAGACGCACGCTTGGCGCTGCTGCTTTGAGGATGCACGTACAGTGCACACAATTCACAAACACAGAAAAAAAAAATATTTTTTGGAATGCACTTTGGGGGTTACAGCACCCTTTAACAGATGCCCTTTACTTATGATGCTGCTCCTTTGTTGATGGACGTCCAGCTACAGTGCACCCAATTCACAAACACAGAAAATAATTTCTTAATTTTGTTGGAGTGCACATTGGGGGCTTACACCACCCTTTAAGAGATGAGCCAGCCGGGCCTTCACTTATGGGACACAGGCGCACGCTTGGCGCTGCTCCTTTGTTGATGCACGTGCAGCCACAGTGCTCACAATTCACAAACAGAAAATTATTTTTTATTTTGTTTGGAGTGCACTTTTTTTCTGGTTACAGCACCCTTTAACAGATAAGCCAGTACTTATGACACAGGCGCATGCTTGACGCTACTTTGTTGATGTACCTGTGCTGCTACTGTGCACACAATTCACAAAAAAATATATATATATTTTTTTTTTGGAGTGCACTCTGGGGGTTACAGCACCCTTTAACGGACAAGCCAGCCGGCCCTTTACTTATAAGACACAGGCACACGCTTGGCGCTGCTCCTTTGTTGATGCACGTTCAGCCACAGTGCACACAATTCAGAAACACAGAAAATAATTTGTTATTTTGTTTGGAGTGTACTTTGGGGGTTACAGCACCCTTTAACGGACAATCCAGCTGGCCCTTTACTTATGGGACACAGGCACACATTTGGCGCTGCTCCTTTGTTGATGCACGTGCAGCCACAGTGCACACAATTCACAAACACAGAAAATAATTTGTTATTTTGTTTGGAGTGCACTTTGGGGGTTATAGCACCCTTTAATGGTCAAGCCAGCCGGCCCTTGATTTATGACACAGGCACCTGCTTGGTGCTTCTTTGTTGATGCAGGTGCAGCTACTGCGCACACAATTCACAAACAGAAAAAAAAAATTTTTTTTTGGAGTGCACTTTGTGGGAGCACCCCTGATGCACAGATCACCCCCTGGACAACACTACGGCACCCCTCTAGGACTACAGCCTTTATGGGACACTGCACAACTCAGTCCAGCCAGCCCCTATAGACTTTGGAGTGGACACAGCCCCTATGAACAACTGACTGCATAACACAGTCCAGCCAGCCCCTATGACAGCAGCACAACACAGCCCAGCCAGCCCCTATGGACAACAGCAGCACAATACAGCCCAGTCAGCCCCTATGGACTGAGTGGTCACAGCCCCTATGGACAACAGCAGCACAACACAGCCCAGCCAGCCCTAGCTCCCACCCTCCCTCTTCACTGTCCACAGCCGGAGTGAGAAATGGCGCCGTAGCGGGGACCTTTTATAGAATACAAAACCTGCGAGATCCGAAAGGCGGTATGATGATGTTTTGCCTCTATTTTAGATCCAAGTCAGGCGGGAAAAGTCGAGCCTGACTCGGATACAACTCGGATCGGGGGGGCTCAGGAAGGTTCGGATTTCAGAAACCCAAACCCACTTATCCCTATTATAAACACATCATGAATGATATTGTTTGAGAGAATAGCAAGCATAGAAATAACTTAGGCTGGGAATCTGTATACTCAGAGTGTATGTTCACTCCTTGCCCAAATTAAAGATGTTAGTAAGTATTCCTCACAGACAACTCCATAAATTGATTTGTACTGTGATGCATGCATCCAAGCTTTGGTTCTATTGTTATAGGATATATGTTAGTCTTTTGCCCAGAATGTTAGTAGGCAGTCAAAATAGCAAGCAAGTAGAAGCTTTCTGATCCCTTTTTATGCAAACAGGAACCGGTGGAGTTAATTCCCTTTGAAAGCTCAGGAACACAGCCTGTTGGCTTGTTTGTCCTGTACTCACAGTTCTCCCGGGAGATGTGATGAGTGTTCACGACCAGCTGGCTCAAAGTAACAGACTCTTTACGCATTTCTCCACCTCCATTTATATTCAGCGGCTTCCTCAGAAGTATTAGTGTAAAGCAGCTTGCTTGAGTTAATAATTATCTACAGATTAAATTAGCTCTGGTTCACTACTAATCTTTCTGATTATTATCAATAGAGTCTACCCATTCAAATTAGAACCATATGGCTTATTGGTTTTTTATGGATACTTAAAATCAAGTTTTTTTAGCAATTTTTTGTTGAAGAGTGTTCATACCAGCCGGTTACATACACTTAATCATTTTTAATTGTATATAATGCTGTATTTTTATTAATTATTTATATGGTATTTGTTATGTATTAAATTTTTGTCAAGTAGCGCTGTCTATATGTTTTTGCTATTTTTTTGTTTCTTGAAGGTAGAGGCATTTACCTATCTCTTGATAGCAGCTGGACTAAGATTGTATTAATTCTCATTAATTGGTATATAGGTGATTGATATAGAGCGCCTGGTTTTCTTTTTCTTTTTTATTGTTTGGTTATAGGTAGAGATGAGCGGGTCCGGTTCTCAGAGAACCGGACCTACCTGAATTTCGGGGATCGGGGGTGATCCAAGCCACAGCTCAGATCTCCGTGCATGCCCCGGATTCCTCTGTGAGGCGAAACCTTGCGATCCCGCTGTCAGATCGTGAGGTTTTGCATTGAGCGGGCTTAACGCTTATTGGCTGAGAGAGACGTCTGTCACGGCTCTCAGACAATCAGCATTAAGCCCATTGAGGATATCATCAGCACCCTGCACTGCCGACACTGCTGTCACAGTAAGTGCACTATTGGTGTATCCAACCCACTCTGTATAAACCAAAAAAACAAAACATGTAAGGACGGTTTTGGCAATACCAATCCAGATTCAAAACCAGAGGAGATACAGATCCAAAACCAAAACGCGGGGGTTGGCGCACATCTCTAGTTATAGGCTGGGGTGACAATATAAACTTGAGTGACAATATAAAATTAAAATGGGGGAACAGGCTGGGGTGACTATACAGGCTTGGGTGATGGTATAGGCTGTGATAATGATATAAACTGGGGTTATAGGCTGGGGTGACGCCTGGGCATAAGTCGAGAAATGCTACGTCTTGGGTGTGGAAATATCTGAATGAAAATCCTCACAACAGTTGTGAAGGCATCTGAACCATTTGTGAAGCAAAAGTTAGTAGAGGTAGGAACATTAACCATCTAGGTACCTCCTCCCTGTTATGTCACTTGCAGTGAGTTTATGCAATTTATTTAACAAAATTGTAATAATTTCTAAATTAATAACAAGCAGTCCAGTATCAGCTACCAGCAGTTAGGACCAGCACATGTAATCTCCACCACCAACACTCATCATCAACCTCCTCAAAGATTGGAGGTAGTCCTTCTAAAATATTGTTTTGTGGGGGCCCAAACAAACCAAGGACTTCACCACAAAAGTGTCAGTCTTTGTCGCTAAAGTGCTTGGTTTGTTAAACTGTGCATGTCCTTTTTAATATCCTACAGAAGAGTGGGTGCGAGAGCCCAAGAACAATTCCACATTGCACCTCTTTTCTGTACATTTTGCACAATTTGGGGCATTGCAGACTGACATTTTTATAGTTTATTAAAGTGCCATCATATCTGCTACTGCTGTGTGGTAATGTTTCATAGATGTCCTATATTTTTTTAAACTGACGTGCGTTTGTGCCGCTGCTCTGTCGCTTACTTTATCCTGCAAGCTCCCTGCAGCCTATGGCCTATATTGGTGAAAAAAAAGTAGTGAAAACAGTATTGTGAGCTGTGAGGTGGTTAATAACGACTGGAAATGCCTGAAAATTATTGTCAATAAAGGAAAATAACACTGTAGGAACAAAAACAGATGATATGTGATTTTAGCTGTTTTTATCATTTTTTTAATAAAAATCCAGATCCAAAACCAAAACACGCAAGGGCGGGTTTGCAAAACCAAATCCAGATCCAAAACCTCGAAAGGAGATACAGATCCAAAACCAAAACACGGGGGTCGGTGCACATGCCTATAGCAAATGCATATATAGCAATTGTATACTGTATATACCCATTATTTTTGCATATATTATACACACACATATATATTTATATATATATATATATATATATATATATATATAGGTACAAGAATCACATAGACCGGGTAAAATCTAACAGGTATTTATTTTCTCACCACAGGCAGGAATACAGGATAGTGCAGTGTTCACAGGCAAGATGTTACAGGCTGATACACAGAATCTTCCAAACAGTAATACAGTTCTTTTAGTGGACTCACAGGTCCAGCATCCCTGTCACTAGTCACCCCCGGGCCTATAACTTGGGTGATTAATTCACAGTCAGGATCATCATCCCTGTGCACAAGCAACATTTTTAAAACCAGCTAACAGGTACTACTAATCAGCCTAGCTGCAGTTCATCTCTGACCTTAAAGAAAACCTGGACAGGATTGATGTTCAACAGCTGTTCTACATTTAAACCAGTGAAGTTCTACTGTCCCTGTCACAATATATATATATATATATATATATATATAAACACACACACATTGTTCTAAATGTGGCGTTTATTGTATATTTAGAAACTTATTTTAACATGTGTAGCTATTGTATATGTCAGTTGTGATATACATGCAGCAACTGTATATTTAGCATTTTGTTGTATATGTAGTAATTGTTGTATATGTAATCAGTTGTAGTATATATGTAGCAATTGTTATATATGCAGATGTTGTTGTATATGTATCAATTATTGCATACTGTACATATCCATTATTGCAGTGGTTCTCAAACTTGGTCCTCAGGACCCCACACAGGTCACGTTTTCCAGGTCACCCAGCAGGTGCACAGGTGTAATCATTACCGACACATTTTAAAAGATCCACAGGTGGAGCTATTTCTATCACTTGTGATTCTTAGGAGACCCGGAAAACATGCACTGTTTGGGCTCCTGAGGACCGAGTTTGAGAACCTGTGCATTATTGAATATTTAGATCTATAGCTTTTAGTCTGTACATGACTACTTGATAAATCAATAGAATGCAAGATAAATGCTGTAGTGCACATTCATTATAGCATATACCTTGTGTTCTATTATTTCATTTATGTACTTTGTATTGTTCATAGATTATATAAGAGTCTGTCATGGTGCATAAATCATTCCTGTAAACCCAACAAAAAGTACAACACAATATGACTGTACAAGTAGGTAGGAGGTAACTCACCCAGCTGAAGAGATGGGCGGATAAAGTAAAGAAGTATGAGAATGATGGAGGCAGTCATTGTAAATATCTCATTATATACTCTGCCAAGTGTATAAGAAATGGAGCAGATGTAAAGGCTTCAGTCTTAGGAGTCTTCAGCTCAACCTGATGAAGCACCAAACTGATCCTCGACTTTTACCAATCTGCGACATCCAAGGAAACTTGTGGCTTTTAAATGATAAGGAAGTATTTGGTCACATGGGGCACTAATTTTGCTTTCATAAATTCTGTTGTCCACTCTTCTTGGCTCAATAGACAAGCCTGCATTTCTGATGATACGGCATTTTCCTCTTGACCAGCACATTGAAAGATTTCTTGGAATCTATTTCATAATTTCATAGTTTATTGCAATTTTTGTGTTGCAATGGTTAAGTCAGAATAGGCTGATTTTCCAAATAACAGATAGTATTTTTCTAAAAAATAATTAAATTAGAAAACAGGATGTCCTGGGTGGGGGAAAAAAACAGTTGCAAACGTATTCTAACATGCATTTGTTACATCCTTCCCTTTTCTGGAAAGGGAAATACTACAGTATTAAGGATTTTCATACCTATCATTCCTCATTTGTTGTCTATTTTGTGAAGCGTCTTTATGAAGTGTCAGGGGTGCCAAATCCAGAATTCAGAATGGGCTGCAGAATCACAGATACATGACTGGCTGTTCCATTGTCATAGCTAATGTATTTCTGCCAAACTTCATAGGATTATTCAATTTTGCTGAGATATTAGATGGGGAAAGGAGTGGCGCTGTGGGCAGCAGGACCTGGGTGTGAGTACAATGGTTGTGCTATAGATGTGGGGTTTTTATGTCCCAACAATGTCTACTTTGGGTCTTCAGTTTTCTCCCACAGTCCAAAAACAATTTGTTTGTTCATTGGCTTATTTATAAATTAGCCGTGATGTGTGTCTGTGTTAGGGAGTCTATGAGGGGTATTCAAGATGAAACCTTAACTTCACTGTCGAAGTTAACGTTTCATATCGGAGTTTTTACCTGTGTTAAAGTATGGTGCGCGCTCCCGCTTATCCCCGTATTCAATATAAAATTAACGAAAACGGGAAACTCCGAAGTTGGATTTGCGTAAAGTTACACATTTTTCCTTAAAATAATTGTAAGACCCCCCTAAAGTTGTAAAAACATGGGGGAACACCATGGGTACCCCCGTTTTAGCCTTTAATTGAAAGTCGGGGATTTAAATAGCCGCAGCAAGTGTTTTTTTCCAGACATTGAAGAAGTGTTGCAGAAGAGCACTTAGGTTATTTTTTTAGTTTTTTTAAGTGGTCCCTTCAAATTTGGGGTACATGAAACTGGGTACTAGCATATTTTTATGTCCCTAAAGTAAGTTTTTAAAAATTCTGCATTTGTGCACCTGCCGCTATAAATCTATTCTAGAAAACACCTGCCGCATACTTGCAGAATAGCCCTGAACCTATTTCCCTATTGTTAAACAAGTTTTTCCCATTTTTTTTTTTTCACCCCAATTTTTAAAATACTTTTTTGGGGTGTCCCTATTTTTTTTTTAAACTTTTTTTGACACATTCTTTTTTAAATGTCAGTCCCAGGGTTGCAGGCTATTTTTTTTAAGCCTGCACCCCTAAACCCCAATTCTGCACTTTTTTTCAACACCTATTCAATGGTGAAAACTTATCCCCGTTTTTTATCAAAGACTTTTCAAAACTGCGATAAGTCTTTGATATTGAATACAGTGTAAAACTAAAACCTGCGATAATGACGTCATAGCTCCGATATTAACGCAAAAACGATGTTATCGCACCCATATTGAATACCCCTGTATATGAAAAATAATGAATATTATTATATTCCCTTTAAGATAGGTGCTTGTGAGCAACTCTCCCAACCACAAACCTGACCCACACACCTGTTTACTTTATGTGGGGCTATCAGGAATGTTACCTGTCTGCCCTGCATACAAGCCAGCTTAACCATCGCACCCCAGCCTGCAAGTATACTATTTCTATTTACCTGTGAACTGTTACCTGCCTATTCTGAGGCACTGTGTCATTATTCCATCATATCACTGGGGCATAGTTTTGTATGCTGTTCTAGTCTGTGCTCAGCGGTTGTCCAGGTATACAGTTATACTATTCTGATAAGTGGTATTGGTCTCCCTGCACTATGGGGGACATTCAGACCCGGTCGTTAGCGCCGATGCACTCGGACCGGGTCGATGGCCCCCCACAGAGCATGCGCACGATGGCGCGGGTGCCGTCGTGCGCATGCGTGAGACACGCTATGACCGACAGCGCCGGTCGCAGCGGGTCTCTATCCAAAGGGGGCGAGCTGTCGATGTTGATTGACAGCTCGCCCCGTTTGGAAGGCGGGCCGGGGGGGTGGCAGCCCAAACAGAGGCGTTCCCATGCGAACGCCTACCGTTTGGGGGCGGCCCCACTGACATCACTAGTGATGTCAGTGGAGAGCTTCCGGCTCAGACAGAGCCAGAAGCTCTCCAGGGCTTACGACAAGGGAGACCCTACCCTAGGGTCTCGTCGTAAGCCCCGATGGTCGCGATGGTCTCTGACCATCGCGACCATAACCGGAGCTGTCGTTAGAGCTGTGGGTGTTAACCCACAGCCTAATGACCGCAACAGAGGCGGGCGGTCAGGATGCAAGCGGCCGCCCAGTTTCTGAGCGACCGCTTGCATCCTCCGACCGCCTCTGAATGAGGCCCTATGTGCTGTTGTCTTTGCCTGGTTCAGAGAAGGGTGCTGGTTCCAGGGCTGTGGTTCAGTGTGAGGTATACAGTCTGTGCACTGAGGTGTTCAGTAACTGTATTACTTTTCCTAGCACTCAGTTACTGAGTTCCACACTGGTTCCAGTTCCAGGTCTTACGTCAGAGCTGTACCAGGATTGTAGCTTTCCTAAAGCTGGCCATCCACTATACAATTTTAGCTGTCCAATCTGGCTGGTTGGAATGAAAACCTGGTAATGTATGGGAGCAAATGACAGTCGATCATAGCCGCTTTAAGGACTTTTCTGTCTGTGAAGCCATATAATTACATTTTGTAATACTAAATCTGATGGTGTGAATGCATTCTCTAAGACTAGTAGGGGTAAATTTACTAAGAATCGTGGTTGAGTTCTAAACATAAATTGCTGGACAATGTCATCAGACTGTTCTCTGCCAATCAACAGGCACGTTCTATGTCAGCCAAATGCCTTCACAGTGATGGAACGGTAAAATGTTTCCTCCCCAGGAGCACAGATATTGTGTGTCCATACACTGTGAAATATCTCAGTGTATAGTAGTGATATCTTCTGGGTTACAGGCTGTCATATAAAATGTCTGTTAGTCTGACAGACATTTTATCTGACAATGTATGCCTGGCTTTAGTTACAGCTCTATTAGTGTATAGTACAATAGGTTCCATTTTACTTTGCCTGTAGCATATCGCTTAATTCAGGGATGCATTTATAATGGGTGTGCGGTGCACACGGGCCCCTGTGTCCAGGGGGGGCCCACAACACACACCCTGCACTAATAATTTTTTATATTCACACTTACCTCTCCCACGGAGTAAAGCTGCTGAAAAGGAATAGGTATGATTTACCGCCGGATCCCGACAGCGGCAGGCCGACAAGGCTGAAATCCCGATCGTCCCCAGGTAAGTACTTACTAACCTATTCTATCCCCTAACCCTCCCTTAGGGGTGCCTAACCCTAACCTCCCCCCCAGTGCCTAACCATAATCCCCCCTCTAAGTGCCTAAACCTAACCTCCCCTTCCCCACTGCCTAAACCTTTGTCCCCTGGGGTGGTGCCTAACCCTAACCTCCCCCCGGGATTTCGACACCTGTCTTTAGACCCTTGCCGGGATTAGACAGTTGGGAAGCCGGCAGCCGGGATTACATCCGTCGGGTTCCCAACTGCCACCCGCTGAAAATGCCGGAAAATGATCACTGCGGCACTTCCAAAGGGAAGTCACAGCCACTGCTAGACAGTCCCTGCAAGTGAAAAATTTTACTGGGGGCTGCTGTCCCTAGGTAAAATCTGCCATTGGTAACAGCGGTAACACACAGCGTCAAACAGCGGTAATACAGGAGTACAGCGGTGGTCACTACTGATCCTACTGGCAGCTGTGATACTTGTAATAGTTGTGAGCTAAGTAATACACGTGTGAACAGGAGCGCGTTAAGAGTGGAGGAGCCCGTGTTCACTCACCGTCCGGGGCCTCCTCCTCTACCTCCGGCAGCTGCAGCGCACTGACAGGTTCAGTAGACTCTGGGGAACTAGCCTGTGGCTGCCTTTTCCCGGTGATTTCCTTACTGTATATGCGCAGAACGCCGGGAAAATGGCCACAGTGGACATTTTCCAGGCGTTTTGCGTATTGCCTCTCCAGCTGTCGTGGGATTTCAGAGAGGTAAGTAGGGTGTGCGGTGTCAGCCCCCCTAAACCCAGAGGCCCATGTGCACGGCACACCCTGCACCCATTATAGATACGCCTCTCTGTGTGCAGTACTGTGGCACTCTGACACAGTGGAATGCATCAGGTCATGCATGAGCAGTGATGTCATCTCACCAGGGTCACTGCTATAGAAAGTAGACAGCAGGGGGTATATTTACTATAGTGAGTGTATTTAGAAGTGGAGGTGTTGTCCATAGCAACCAATCTGATTCTAGCAATTATCTTCCAGAAGGTGCTAGTTAAATAAAATCTGATTGGTTTCTATGGGCAACATCAAAACTAGGGGTGTGCACCGGCCACTTTTCGTGTTTTGTGTTTTGGTTTTGGATCTGGATCTTTCTTCATGTTTTGGAACTGGATTGGTTTTGCCAAAACCACCCTTCCGTGTTTTGGGTTCTGGGTTTTGTGTTTTGGATCTGTATTTTTTTTTTAAAAAAGCATAAAAACAGCTAAAATCACAGAATTTGTGGGTTTTTCTGGTCCTATGCTATTATTAACCTCAATAACCTTAATTTCCACTCATTTCCAGTCTATTCTGAACACCTCACACCTCAAAATAGTGTTTTTATGTCCAAAAGGTTGCACCGAGGTAGCTGGATGACTATGCTAAGAGATACGAGTGGGCGGCACAAACACGTGGCCCATCTAGGAGTGACACTGCAGTGGCAGACAGGATGGCAGTTTGAAAAATTAGGCCCCAAACAGTACATAATGCAAAGAAAAAAAAGTGGTGCAAGATGGAATTGTCCTTGGGCCCTCCCACCCACCCTTATGTTGTATAAACAGGACATGCACACTTTAACAAACCAATCATTTAAGCGCCAGGGTCTGCCACACGACTGTGGCTGAAATGATTGGTTCGTTTGGGCCCCCACAAAACAAGCTGGCAATTAATCTGTCCCTGCACAAACTGGCTCTACGGAGGCAAGATGTCACCCTCATCCTCCTCATCCACCGATTCCTCACCCTCTTCAGTGTTGTGTACATCCTCACAGAGTATTAACTCGTCCCCACTGGAATCCACCACCACAGGTCCCTCTGTATGTTCTGGTGGCTGGTCTCCCTGGAAGAGTTGATAATTAATTTTTATGAACATCATCTTCTCCACATTTTGTGGAAGCAACCTCCTACGCCTTTCGCTGACAAGGTTCCCGGCTGCACTAAACACTCTTTCGGAATACACACTGGAGGGGGGGCAACTCAGGTAAAATAGAGCCAGTTTGTACAGGGGCCTCAAAATTGCCTCTTTCTCCTGCCAGTACAGGTACGGACTGTCTGACATGCCTACTTGGATGCTGTCACCGATGTAATCCTCCACCATTCTGTCAATGGTGACAGTATCATATGCAGTGACAGTAGACATGTCAGAAATTATTGCCAGGTCCTTCAGTCCGGACCAGATGTCCAAACTTGGTCCTGCCTGCCCTGCATCACCGCCAGCAGGTTGCTTAGGATACTTAAGTTTTTTCCTGGCAGCCCCAGTTGCAGGAGAAAATGAAGAAGGAGCTGTTGACGTGTCACGTTCTGCTTCAGCTGACAGAGGCCCTCATTCAGAGCCGTACGCTCTGAGCAGAGCGCAGGCTCTGAATGAGGGCCGTCCTCCATAATTATGGAGCGTCCTCCTGGACGCTCGTATAGCTGTGGGTCACCACCCACAGCCTGTACGAGCGTGCAGGTTGATGGCCGCGATGGTCTTGACCATCGCGACCATCACCACTGCGTGCCGGAGCCTGCGGTTGAGTTTTTCAACCGCAAGGCCCGGAGTGATTTTGGCTCTATCAGAGCCAAAATCACTCGCACTGACATCACTAGTGATGTCAGTGGGCCGGCTTCTGATGGTAGGCGTTCCCTTGGGAACGCCCCCGTCTGGGAGGCACGCCCCCGGCATGCCCACCAAAGGGGGCGTGCTGTCAATCAACATCGACAGCATGCCCCCTTTGATCAGACACAATGAGCGAAGGAAAGTCCTTCGCTCGTCGCGTCTAGCGCATGCGCACGACAGAGGTCCCTCCGTCGTGCGCATGCTCAGTGCAGACCATCGACCCACTTGCGAGCGGACAGCCGCTCGCGAGTGGGTCTGAATCAGGCCCAGTGTTTTCACCAGCAGGTCTTTGCACCTCTGCAGGCTTGTGTCGGCTGGAAAGAGAGACACCACATAGGCTTTAAACGTAGGATCGAGCACAGTGGCCAAAATGTAGTGGTCTGATTTCAACAGATTGACCACCCTGGAATCCTGGCAAAGCGAATGAAGGGCTTCATCCACAAGTCCCACATGCCGAGCGGAATCGCTCCGTCTTAGCTCCTCCTTCACTTTCTCCAGCTGCTTCTGCAAAAGCCTTATGAGGGGAATGACCTGACTCAAGCTGGCAGTGTCTGAACTGACTTCACATGTGGCAAGTTCGAAGGGCTGGAGAACCTTGCACAACACGGAAATAATTCTCCACTGCGCTTGAGTCAGGTGCATACACCCTCCTTCCCTATGTCATAGGTGGATGTATAGGCTTGAATGGCCTTTTGCTGCTCCTCCATCCTCTGAAGCATATAGAGGGTTGAGTTCCACCGCGTCACAACCTCTTGCTTCAGGTGATGGCGGGGCAGGTTCAAGATTGTTTGCTGGCACTCCAGTCTTCGGCACGCAGTCGCTGAATGGCGAAAGTGGGCAGAAATTTTTCGGGCCACCCAAAGCATCTCCTGCACGCCCCTGTCGCTTTTCAGAAAATTCTGCACCACCAAGTTTATTGTGTGAGGAAAACATGGGATGTGCTGGAATTTGCCCAGATGTAATGCCCGCACAATATTGGTGGCGGGCGTTGTCAGATATCACAAATCCCCAGGAGAGTCTAAGTGGGGTAAGCCACTGGGCGATGATTTCCCTCAGTTTCTCTAAGTGGTTGTCGGCGGTGTGCCTCTTACTGAAACCAGTGATACACAGCGTAGCCTGCCTTGGAATGAGCTGGCGTTTCTGAGATGCTGCTACTGGTGACGCTGCTGTTGTTGCTGCGTAAGGTGATACAACTACCCAGTGGGCTGTCACAGTCATATAGTCCTTAGTCTGCCCTGTTCCACTTGTCCACATGTCCATGGTTAAGTGGACTTTGGGTACAACCGCATTTTTCAGGACACTGAGGACACTTTTTCTGACGTTTCTGTACAGTTTCGGTATCGCCTGCCTAGTGAAGTGGAATCTAGACGGGATTTGGAACCGGGGACACACTACCTCCATCAATTGTCTAAATCCCACTGCACTAATGGCGGATACCGGATGCACGTCTAACAACAACATAGCAGTCAAGGCCTCAGTTATACGTTTTGCTTCAGGATGACTGCTATCGTACTTCATCCTCCTCGCTAAGGACTGTTGGAGGGTCAATTGTTTAGTAAAAGTAGTGGTGTTCCTACTTCCTCTCTGGGATGATGAATGACTCCCAGCAGCAGCAACAGCAGCAGCGACAGCAGTAGTAGGAATAGCAATGCAGGATCCTCAGGAGGAATCCCGGATAGGAGAGTCAGTCATGCCAGTGACATGGCCTGCAGGACTACTTCCGATCTTGACTAAGGAGGAAATTGACGAGGAGGGAGTTGACGGTGTGGTTTGCAGGCGCTTGGATACAACAGGACAATGGGATTTAGGTGTCCCTGGACTGCTTACGGTCTTAGCCAAAGTGTCTGAACTTGACAGTAACTTTTTATGAACGCGCTGCAGGTGCCGTATAAGGGAGGATGTTCCTAGGTGGTTAACGTCCCTACCCCTACTTATTTCACCTTTACATATGGTACATATGGCAAGACAGTTGTCCGGATTTGGATAGAAATATTGCCAGACCAAAGAGGTGGAATGTTTGGTCTTCTGCCCAGGCATGACCGTGATGGGCTTTTTCATACCACGGACAACAACTGTCTCCCCCAGAGCCTGATTTAAACATACCACATCACCATCAGAATCCTCCTCGCCAACTTCCTCCTCAGCGCCAGCTACACCAGTATCCTCATCCTGTTGTACTTCAACAGTGATATCTTCAATTTGCATATCAGCAAGTGGACTGCGGGTGCTCCTTTCAGCACTTGCAGAGGGCATGCAAATGGTGGAAAGAGCCACCTCTTCCCGTCCAGTGCTGGGAAGGTCAGGCATCACAACCGCCACCACACTTGGACTCTCCTTGGGGATTTGTGATATCTTCTTAGAATGCACAGTTCTTCACTGTGCTTTTGCGGGAGGAGGGCTTCCATCGTCATGTGAAGCTGAACCACTAGTCATGAACATAGGGAAAGACCTTAGCCGTTCCTTGCCACTCCGTGTCGTAAATGGCATATTGGCAAGTTTACGTTTCTCTTCAGATGATTTAAATGTTCTTTTCAAGATCATTTTCCTGAACTTTGTCATTTGGGATTGTATGTGCCCTCTACTATGACATTGGGCATCGGCCTTGGCAGACGACGTTGATGGCATGTTATCGTCTATGTCATGACTAGTGGCAGCAGCTTCAGCACTAGGAGTAAGTGGTTCTTGATCTTTCCCTATTTTATTTTTATCGGAGAAAGTTTGGACCTCCATTTATGTTATATTGATATATACATGCGGCTAAGGCGCACACAAACACAGAAAATAATTTTTTATTTTTGTTGGAGACTAATGCACTTTGTGGGTTACACCACCCTTTAAGAAATGAGCCAGCCGGCTCTTTACTTATGGGACACAGGCGCACGCTTGGTGCTGCTCCTTTGTTGATGCACGTGCAGCTACAGCCCACACAATTCACAGAAGAAGAATTTTTTATTCTTTGTGGAGCGCACTTTGGGGGTTACAACACCCTTTAACAGACAGACGCACGCTTGACGCTGCTGCTTTGAGGATGCACGTACAGTGCAGACAATTCACAAACACAGAAGAAAATGTTTTGTTTTTGTTGGAGTGCACTTTGGGGGTTACATCACCCTTTAACAGACAGACGCACGCTTGGCGCTGCTCCTTTTTTGATGCACGTGCAGCCACAGTGCACACAATTCACAAACACAGAAAATATATATTTTTTTTGTTTGGAGTGTACTTTGGAGGTTACAGCACCCTTTATCAGACAAGCCAGCTGGCCCTTTACTTATGGGACACAGGCGCACACTTGGCGCTGCTCCTTTGTTGATGCACGTGCAGCCACAGTGCACACAATTCACACACAGAAAATATATATATATTTTTTTGGAGTGTACTTAGGGGGTTACAGCACCCTTTAACGGACAAGCCAGCCAGCCCTTTACTAATGGGACACAGGCGCACGCTTGGCGCTGCTCCTTTGTTGATGCACGTGCAGCCACAGTGCACACAATTCACAAACACAGAAAATATATTTTTTATTTTGTTTGGAGTGTACTTTGGGGGTTACAGCACCCTTTAACGGACAAGCCAGCCGGCCTTTTACTTATGGGATACAGGCGCACGCTTGGCGCTGCTCCTTTGTGGATGCACGTGCAGCCACAGTGCACACAATTCACAAACACAGAAAATATTTTTTTATATTGGTTTGGAGTGTACTTTGGGGGTTGCAGCACCCTTTAATGGACAAGCCAGCTGGCCCTTTACTAATGGGACACAGGCGCATGCTTGGAGTGCTACTTTGTTGATGCACGTGCAGCCACAGTGCACACAATTCACAAACAGAAAATATTTTTTGATTTTGTTTGGAGTGTACTTTGGGGGTTACACCACCCTTTAATGGACAAGCCAGCTGGCCATTTACTTATGGGATACAGGCGCACGCTTGGCGCTGCTCCTTTGTTGATGTAATTGCAGCCACAGTGCACACAATTCACAAACACAGAAAATATTTTTTTATTTTGTTTGGAGTGTACTTTGGAGGTTACAGCACCCTTTAATGGACAAGCCAGCCGGCCTTTTACTTATGGGACACAGGCACACGCTTGGCGCTGCTGCTTTGTTGATGCACGTGCAGCCACAGTGCACACAATCCACAAACACAGAACATATATTTTTTTTTGTTTGGAGTGTACTTTGGGGGTTACAGCACCCTTTAATGGACAAGCCAGCCGGCCCTTTACTTATGGGACACAGGCGCACGCTTGGCGCTGCTCCTTTGTTGATGCACGTGCAGCCACAGTGCACACAATCCACAAACACAGAAAATATTTTTTTATTTTGTTTGGAGTGTACTTTGGGGGTTACAGCACCCTTTAACGGACAAGCCAGTCAGCCCTTTTCTAATGGGACACAGGCACATGCTTGGTGCTGCTCCTTTGTTGATGCACGTGCAGCCACAGTGCACACAATTCACAAACACAGAAAATATATATTTTTTTGTTTGGAGTGTACTTTGGGGGTTACAGCACCCTTTAACGGACAAGCCAGCTGGTCCTTTACTAATGGGACACAGGCGCACGCTTGGCGCTGCTCCTTTGTTGATGCACGTGCAGCCACAGTGCACACAATTCACAAACACAGAAAAAATATTTATTTTTTTTGCACTTGAGGGGAGCACCCCTGATGGACAGAGCACCCCCTGGACAACACTACAGCACCCCTTTAGGACTGGGACACTGCACAGGACTTTGGAGTGGACACAGCCCCTATGGACAACTGACTGCACAACACAGTCCAGCCAGCCCCTATGGACTTTGGAGGAGTGGACACAGCCCCTATGGACAACAGCAGCAGAGCGCAGCACAGCACAACACTACACTGCTCTACACTACAGTACACTACACAGCCCAGCCAGCCCTAACTCCCACCCTCCCTCTTCACTGTCCACTGCCGAGTGAGAAAATGGCACCGACGCGGGTACCTTATATAGGGTCCAAAACATGTGAGACCCAGAAGGCTGGATAATGACGTTTTGCCTCGATTTCAGATCCGAGTCAGGCGGAAAAAGTCGAGCCTGACTCGGATTTCCATCAGTGTGACAGATAGTGTAGGACCTGCAGAGAAGTGGGGTCCTGTGATGTGGGCTGCAGGCTTAAATGCATTGATCAATCCATGAACCAAAACCCCATTATTTATTTAACAATGGTGAGTGCTGAGTTTTCTGATTTCATATATATATATATATATATATATAGTATAGTATATATTAGGGATGAGCGGACTCGGATCTCAGAGTGCACTGCTGATCCATCTGGTGCTGTCACTGCTGTGCTGTCTGCTGTGTCCATCTGGGATGGTGTTGTTGCTGGTCTATCTGGGCTGGTGCTGTGCTGTCTGCTGCATCCATTTGGGCTGGTACTGATCCATCTGGACTGATGCTGTGCTGTCTGCTGCGTCTATTTGGGGCCAAGTTCTGGACCTGAAAAGAAAATTATATATATAGCCTTATTTTTTTTCTGTGTGTGTGTTAGGCTTAGCTGCACAAGATACAGCAACGCAACCTAGTGCTACCTGACTCCTGTTGTCATCAAGCTGTGCTCTGGGCCCAAGTTGTAGACCCCCCCAAAAAATAAAACAAATAGTGTCTTTTTTTTGTCTAATATGTTTCAGTGTGTGTGTGCGTGTTAGGCTTAGCCGCACAAGAACAAGATACAGCCAGCAACGCAAGTTGTAACCTAGTGCTGCCCGACTCCAGTCTCATCATCAATCTGTGCTCTGGGCCCAAGTTTTGGACCCGAATAAAATAGAAATAGTGTCTTTTTTTGTCTAATATTTTTCTGTGTGTGCACGACTACACATGTGTGAATTTTGTAACCGCACCCTGGCTACACTATTGGTGCTTATGACACTGCTTCAAGACTGCAGAAAATATGGAGGGCTGTCACATGACAGGAGAGCAAGGCCAAAAAACACATGTTGTAGCTTCCGCCAGCAGTCATCATGATAATGCAAGGCCGTCAACTTCCTTGCCCTCTATGAAGGCCCATGCCCCAGGGCTTAAGTCATGCAATGGATATGGTAAAGCTACTTTTACTGTAGTAAAGAAAAAAAAAATGGAAAGGCAAGTTGCCTTTAGATAAACAAAAAATTGAATTGACAATATGCCATTCACTACATTTATGTTGACTGCTGGTTCTGATAGCCCTTCTTCTTGTAGTAGTAGTGGTGGTGGTACCATTAAAAAATTTAAAGTTGTTAAGAAGAGTAAGACAGCTCTGGAAAATCAACTGTGTGCCCTGAGAAATCGAAATCACAAATCCAAGAGGATAATGCAAGTATGTCCGCGTTTGCCATGTGAGCCAGACCTAAATATTAGTGTACTGGAGGATCCTCCAAGTTCCAACATTTGTGTGCCTTCTGTAAATGTGGGGAAGAGCAGTCAACATCTTGCAGACATAGTCAGTGAGGATGCTTCTGGGGAATTGCACATGGAGGAGGATTTTTGGTAGTTGAAAGCACTAAGGATGATGAGGATGAACATGTTGGTGATGAGGATGTCCTTTGTGTAAGTAAGGCAACAGCTGTTTCCCATGGATTGAAAAAGCCAAAGCCCATTGTTGCCATGCCGGGACAAAAGACAATAAAATCCACTTCTCACGTGTGGAATTATTTCCACCCCAATCCGGACAACAGTTGTAAAGCCAAATGTAACCATTGCCAGGCAATAGTGAGTCGAGGGAGGGACTTAAGCCACCTAGGAACCTCCTCCTTGTTATGTCACTTGGAGCGCATTCAGGAAATATCTAAGTATATGTCGCCAAGTTCCAAAACATAACAAGTCCAGTGTCACCTACCTGCTCCCTCTCTGTGGGATCCATGTGTCTTTGATCTCCACCACCAACTCCTGCATCATCAACATCCTCATTCATCATCGGGAGTAGTCCTGCTGCATCCAATGTTGTTATTCAAAGCATGATTGACTCCTCTCCTATCCGTGACTCCTCAGAAGGATCCTTGATGACTACGCCTGTTGCTGGTGCTGTTGCTGTGAGTGGATCTTCATCCCAGAAGGGGACCAGGAAGACTACTTGTAGTGTATCCTCCAAAAAACAATTAACTGTCAAACAATCGTTTGCAAGGGCAAACAAATATGACAGCAATCACCCAGTTGCACAGCGGATTACTGACGCCATAACAGCCATGCTGGTATTAGATATGCATCCAGTATCCGCCATTACTGCAGTGGGTTTTCAACAGTTAATTGAGGTCCTGTGACCTCGCTACCAGATCCCTTCTAGATTCCACATCGCTAGAACAGCAATTCCAAGTCTGTACAAGGACATTAAAAAAAACCTTATTAATGTCCTCAGAAATGTCATTGTACCCACTGTCCACTTAACCACTGATATGTGGGACAGGGCAAACTAAGGATTACATGACTGTGACAGCCCAGTGGGTAGATGTATTGCCTACAACAGCAACAGCAACATCCACCAAAAGACAGTGTACAACTCTGAATCAGGCCCAATATTTTGTCAGGGCTCCAAATATATTTCCCACCTACAAATGTGCCCTCAATCACCTGGCATATATATGCTATACAGCGCAAGACATCCAGCACGACTAAGGGCGAAATCAATTTGAGACGAAAAGCCACGATCGGCGAAAAGTTTTCGCTGATTCGCACTTTTCGCCCTATCCAATTCCAGGACTTTTTCGCCTACGTGAAAACTCCATAGGCAAAAACAGGTGAATATGTTTCTCCAACCAGAGGCAGGCAAAATGTAAGTGCAAAATCCATATTTTGGGGTACAAATGTGGGGACTTGATTCAGACCCTTTTGGACCCCCCCCCCCAATGACTAATAAGGCAAAAAAAAATACATCACATTTTTTTAAAACACTCTAAAGACGACAAAAACAAATTTAAAATGTGTTGAAAAATGGGTAAAACGTAGGGGGTCTGGTATTTTGGAGGACTAGAAGGTTGAGAGAGGTGTTTTTAGGATTGCAGGAAACTGCAGCAGGTGTATGTTTGAGATTTTTTAAATCTTCACTTTAGAACCACCAAAATATACTAGCACCTATTTACATGTACCCCAAATTTAACTGCAGTACTTATTGTTCTAAAAAAACATTTCATTATATTCCACACTTATGCAAATATGCATATAACAGCCCTTTGACTCAATTTAAGATCGCGAAAATACTTAATTAGGGCTTTTAATAATCTTTTATATTGATTCCCAGGGTCAGATTTCCCCAAAATATGCTGTCCTTTTCGCTAGTTCCTTTATTCACTGCATTCACCTATCTGGGTTTACGCCTGTTTTGGAAATGAATAGGGAAAAAAGCGGTGACATAGATGGTGAAAACATTACAGGTGAACGAGGCGAAATCATTGCGCTTTTCGACAAACTGGACTTTTCGCCTCTAATTGAATTCGGCCCTAAGATGGTCTGAGAGGAGCAATGTACTATCATTTTCTTTATTGTCTTTAATTCTTTTACATTTTGCATCTTATTTGAGCAAAACACCACTCACAGTGTACTAGCGATTTTAGCCTTTGACTTTAATCACACAGGAAGGAATAGTTATAAACACATACAAAATCACAGATGAAGTAGAACATATATTCATAGGGACCCCACAAGTTTGTTGCCCAGGTGCCTCCACAGGCCTTAATCCGTCTCTGCCTATACAGTATTACTTACTTATAGTTGTGCTCATTAGTAAATGTATTTCACTGTTTGCCGAAAGGACGAAATAAATGATGCACACACACAAATAAAAGAGACATTTTATTTTACACATCATCTGTAACCCAAGTACTACCATGGTGCCTGGAGAAAGTACATGTCGTAGTGCCCCCCCCCCCTCCCTGTACTGAACAGTGCCAGTGGGGTATGGCCAGCCTACAGGGTAATACTGAAGTGAAGAGAAAAACAGCAAACAGTGACAGTATCATGCTGGGGCATGGATTAGGGGGGAATAGAATGCTTCAGTGGTTTGACATTAAAGGGTATCTCCTTTTGGCACTGCTTTATTTATGTAAAGCACCTAGGATCTGACTTTTATCTCCTTTGAATCATTGTTATTAGTCAATAGAGGATATTGTATTACATATTCTGATCATTTAAATTAAATGACAGAAAACATGTGCTAGGGTGAGATTCCACAGGGTGCACAGCTTATTACTGCAATTACTGCCCCCAGCAGCTTTCACTGGAGTGGGGACACCTATGGGAAGTTCCCTTCTTAGCTATGCTCCTACTTCGCAAATATACATTGCACCTATATTAGTGTGAGTACTTCTAACCATTTTCTGTCTACCACCATTATTTCAGGTCTCCTAATACTTTTTAAAAGACCTTTCAAATAACACTGTGTGGTCATGCCTGGGAACACCACCATTACTTTAAATAGCAAAGCATTGACTCTTTTTAAATTCATACCTTATAACTGAAGTTTAGGATTTTACCTCAGATGTGTAACTATTAAGTCCATTGAAGCACAATGAATGAATGAGGTGAGAAGGAGGGAGGGGATCAAAAAGGAGAGGGGAGAGGATAGTGCTGATCCCAGAGGGGAGGTGAGTAAGAAAGGAGAGGGGAAGGGCAAAGACATTCAGAGAGGGCCAGTGACAGAAGCCAATAAAAAAGAAGAGGAGAGGGGTTGTGACAGAAGCCAATAAAACAGGAGAGGAGAGGGGTTGTGACACAAGCCAATAAAAAAGGAGAGGAGAGGGGTTGTGACAGAAGCCAATAAGAAAGGAGTTTCCAAGGGCAAAGAGCCGATCACAGGGTAGATAGGGGAGAGAATTAAAGAGGTAAGAAGTGAATGTAATCAATCTGACAGGAAAGGGGAGGTGACAGAAGATGATCACAGAGGAGGGAGGGCCGGGGGGATGCAGCCTGAGGGAGCATGAAATCCATAACTTAAGTAGGCTATAAAGCAAACAAACAGAGATAAAACTAACAGGTGGCTGTCATACTGTGCAGAACCCCATGAATTCCTGAACTCTGGATGGTGCCCTCTGTCCATTTCAGCGCCTGGAGCTCATGCTCTACTGGAACCACTCTCGCTACTTCCCTGTCTGTAACAATGATTATGAACCATATAGACACCTGGAATTTCTCTCTGTGCTATGGTTAGTGATTACTGGCAGAATGAGACACAGCCTGGGCCTCCAGAGGTTACAAAAAGACACACTGAAGTAATTATACTGTTGCAGTGTGAAGTACAGTAATCAGCGGCATAATCTGAATTAGTGGTACTGTACACAAACAGCACATAACATTTTATGTTAAACTGTGACAACGATTCCAGTGTCAGTCCATATTATATGAGATTTCTGTGCAGTAACACTGTCCAAGCCCTTATACCTCAAGGTATTTAATTTGAGGACGCGGGGTGTAAGGAAGCGGAAAAGGCGCCATACAGGCCCAATTTTCCAATTATGAATAAAAAAATTTAATGATGGTTCCTATTATGTTCTGTGTTTTCAAGGTGTAGAAAATGGAACAGCCATTTGCTGGGCTGAAGCAGAGTACTGTATAATTCAGTAGGAAGGAGTAATGTCACCACAACGTTGAGACACAAGGCGCAGCATGTCTCTAACCTCAGAGATGGCACAAGTTCTTAAAGAATTGATAAGCCGCACTCTCTCATAAATATTGGTTCTGTGTACAAAATGGCCGCCTCTGCTGTGAGTGAGACAGGTGCACGTAAGTCTTTTTAAACATTTTAGTAATTTACTTGTGAGCACAAAGGGTCCTCTTTTATGTACAAAATATTATTTCCAAGCAAGTAAAACATAAATCTTGTGGGGTGTCACCAGATTCACTTATGCCGGGTTGTGCTTGCCACTTTTATTCTGAATAATTCATGTAAACCTCAGCACTTAGGGTGGGTACACACTACAGCGCTATCGGCACGATATGTCATTTTGAGGCAAATTGGAACGACATTTCGTGCAGATCACAAAGTGTGCACACACAATTACGTGGTCACGTGGGTCATTCATTGCATCTTCTCATCTGCTGTAGTGCGCGGCAGATGAGCACATATCTTTAACGATGTTGAGCACACGCAATGGTTGTATGGTGTTTTTAAAGCAATCAATATATATTGTACACGATCTAACAACAAGATGATAAACGATATATCATGTCGTCCTTTGGAGAATTGCACAGTGTGTACGCACTAGATCGCTTATTCCGGGATGAAGGGAAATCGGGACGACCATTGTGTCATTTGCACATCACTCTAATGTGTACCCAGCCTCAGAGTCTGTCACAAGTAGGAATTATTGTACTTTTATGGAAAGTATTTGCTGACACTAAGAAATAACATGTTCATTTTGCTCAATGTTTTCCACTAAAACATTTGTATCATGTGTTGGGGGTACACGGCTGCCATTAAAGTATAACGTGTTGTCGAAATTGCTGTCCGCAAGAGGTCTGTTCTGTTTTCTCCTGTATAGATAGTAGACTGCAATGGTGCTTCCGGCAACGACAAGTAGTACAAGAATAACCACGCCACCCGTTATGCCATGTGAATGTGCATCTACCTTAGTTTCTTCTGCAAAAGAAAACGTAAATTAAAAAAAACCCAGACAAAAACAATCTAATTCTTTTTCCAAAATCACCAGCTAATAAAACTTTGCAAATGTATGCATTAAATGCGTGAGTTAGTCTACCAGCAAGATCCACAGGGGCGAGGACTGATGTACCAGTATAAGCTTTATGGGGGGATTCAATTATCGGCGATGCCTGTGAAGTGATCGTGGAATGCTGTGAGTATGGTTGGAACGCTGGCACATTGTGGATATAAACATCCCACATTTTCTCTCACACCGCATAGAGGTAATTCTCAGAGACGTGCGCAGCCAAACATAGCGACTGCACCTCACCAACAATGAAATCCCCCTATGTCTGTCAGTGGAGTACATTATCAGCACAAGTGAGTTAAATTCTGGTGCAAAAATCTTGTCTCAGCCCAATCTTACTCTTTAATCCCTGCACAATCAGGTAAAACAATACAATATTATTAAGTAAGTTTTAGGTACGCCTACTTAAAGATACAGTGGTGGCGAGGCTCTTTTCTTATATCCCGATCTACCTTATGGACCTTATAACACCATCACCATATTCATTTTCTGATAAAAACAAAGGGGTCGCATTTACTCATTTTATTCTGTAGCAGTACATTACATTTGCCTTCCTTGTTGTGTTTATTTTTCATATCCCATATCTCGGAGTCATTTTGGATAAGAAGAGAGAAACTGTCACAATCCCTGGAATATTACGAACATATCTTTTTGACTCTTTGGACTATATTGGTTTGATTATATCCTTTCCTTTTCTATTGTATTTGTCTGTATCACCTTAGATCTTCTCCTCAAATTTATATATTTGTATTGGTAAATTCAAAGTTTACATTGTACTTTGTCATTTTACATTAAGTGGATCAAATGTCTTATATAGACAAACAGTATATAGAATATAGATATAGATTTACTATACCTGACGTCACAATCGGCTTCTCTGTAGGTATTGGAGCTATAAATACAATGTGCAACAGGTTATATAAAAATTAGGTCTGATAATTGTAAATTCAATATTAAAAAAAATAAAAATTTAATTTTAATCTGAATTTGCATTTGACAACTGCTAACAGCACATGACTTAAAGGGGAACCAGAGCTTTTCTTACTGTTCTTACTTTCTGCAGCTAAAGAACAAAGCATATCGAAATGGGAGATGTATTAAGCCTGGGAGAGAGAGAGAGTGAGGAAGTTGCCCAGAGCAACCAATCAGCTTCTGTCATTTATCTAATACAGTCTTGTCTTTGAAATGACAGTTAGAAGCTGATTGGCTGCTTTAGGCAACTTTTCTACTTTAACTCTCTTCAAGGCTTAATACATCTCCCCTCAGAAAGTGGAGTAGTTGTCCAAAGCAACCAGGGGCGTTTCTAGAGGGGAGGGGGCCTGTGTACAGTCTCCGTCATGGGCACCCTCCTCTCCTTCCGTCAGTGCACTGAGCCTTGCGCGGCCAACGCTGCACTTATAGCCTCTGGGCACTAGAGTGTGCCCAGAGTCTATAGTGCAGGTCACCGGGAAAATAGCCATGGCGGCCATTTTCCCCATATGGCAACGACAGGAAAACGGTCACAGTGGCCATTTTCCAGCCGTTATTTTACAGCGCAGACACTGGCGCCGACATGGTACTCTGGTAAGGTAAGTATAATATGGGTGCAGGGTGCATTATAAATACGTCCCTGAAAGCAACCAATCAACAGGGCAGTAACTAGGGTAGTGCGGCCGGTGCCATCGCACAGGGCACCACAGGTCAGGGGGCGCTGTTTGGGCCTGTCAAATTTCTGTTTATTAACATTCTCACTTGTAGCCTCCTCTTATTTCATCCCCGGCATCCCCTATCTCTTCCCTGCTCCTTACCCATGAGGCCATTCCCCTTTTTTGAGTGCATGGCCCTTTGAAAAATGAGGGGAGTGCCAATGCTCTTTCTGGCACAGGGCACCAAAAAGTCTAGATACGGCTCTGCCAATCAGCTTCTATGTTCTAGAAGGTGGATACATGCCAATTTAGTAATTTTTGCACTCCACATTCTCTAATCACTATAGCCAATGCCACCTCCTCAATTATTTCGGTTAGCTAAAATTAATGATGGATGAAAACTAGTAGAATATGAAAAAAATAAAAAAACAAGTAAGTAAATACAGAGACAAAATTTTAAATGTCTATGATTCCCACTGGCATGTACCCAGTGTGGCTGATTTGCAGGGTACGGGGTGTATTTAACAAGGCCCTGAGTTATGAATCATTATGTATCGCAGCAAGGGTTTCATCACCACTGTAACACTATATAAAGGATATGCGCATATGCAGTTTCCCTGGTCCCCATTGCTGTGTATAGCTAACAACATGCTGAGATTTGTACAGACAGAGCACTGTTGTGGGTAAGGATGAGTTGAGCCTGCAATTACTTACTTTTTAATTTCTTACATACGTATCCCCTGTAAGCGGAGCAGTAAATGTTATTCCACGTCCCTTTTGTGGAATATACTTCCACACATTGATCATCTGCTTGCTCCGATGGTTCACCAGTATCCCAGTTGACAAAGTCCAATGGCATGTTGTCCAACCAAAGCCACTTGTCTAGAAGTAAACACAGACATCTCCTAATTTACTGGGGTTGTCTTACGACCACCCACCCATTGGTGGTGCTCTCCCATTCGCGTGTAGAGGAGGAGCACGCCATATAACATTTTCATAGTCGGTGTTCCTAGGCTTATTTTTTTCCTTTCTACCCACCCACCATTTTTTTTTCCTTTTTAAATATTTTTATTTGTTTTTTTGCAGAGTTTTATAGAACAAAAGTCAAAACAGTGATCACAATTGTCTGTTACAGCTCCATAAACAGAAAAAGATTGACAAAATTGTCTGATTTACAACTATTGTAATAGCTTATAATTATATAAATAGAAGTATATGGAGAAATCCAATAAAAATGTCCAAGCTAGATCATTGGAGATGACTTAGTATCGCCATGAAGTAAAACATATACTTTAGATTATAAGATGTTTATTGCAAATTTTAATCAGTTTAGTGATCTTATTTCAACATATGAAATCACCAAAAATATAAAAGATGGATGGGGGGGGGGTTCAAATGTCCAACTGCATAGCAGTAATATATATATATTACCAATATCATGGAATAAAAGAAAACATGACAAATCAATCTAGTGCTTTCCAATATCCAATTCTCAAAATATAATCAAACATAAATTATAGTCTCCAATCATGATGCCTCTAGCAATTTTTTATGTAGAAACCAGTCAGTGGACTTAAACACTTTAGATGACGCTACTCAATCTCATATCTTTAGAGTATCTACATAAGGACCCCATTTCCTATAAAACAATATTATCCCGTTTTCAATATCTGGCATAGCAGATTGCCGGTCAAAATATAATAGTTTGAGTAACATCTGCGTCACTTCAGTGACCGTCGGGAGAGATCGGTAGATCCAATGTTTAAGAATAACTTTCTTAGCCACCGTAATATTATAGTGAAAATTGGGTGTAAGGAAGCTACAAACCCATGATTTTTCCAATAGTAAAAATTAGCATGTAAAAAAGCCAAAGGATTTAAAGTTAAATGTGTATGGAAAGTTTTATTAAGAAAGGATAATAGTTTACCCCAAAACCGCTCAATTTTTCCACATTCCCAAAAGTTATGTAGGAAGGTCGCAGATGGTCCGCCACATTTCATATATCTACCAGTTTCATCTGAAGCATAATGCTTCCATTGTGCCTGGGATATGTAAGCTCTGTGGATCACCTTAGCATGTACTTCTTGAAAGTTTGAAGAGCGAAGAGTTTTTTCATAATATTTAAGTAGATCACTATCCTGTTCAATGGAAGGGATATCTTGTTTCCATGTAATAGTTATTTGTTTGGACAACTTTTCAGCATTTATCTCTATGAGTTCTAGATATAGATAACGGGTCCGATATACAGATTGAGTAAGTCTCTGTAACAATCTCAACATTGGGTCTGACTCAGTGGACATAGCTTGTGGAAGAGAACTAACAAAGCTTTTAAGTTGAAGGTAGGCAAAAAAGTGGTGATTTGTTAAGCCAAATCCAAAAAGGAACAAAGCGCACCTCCCGGGTCAAAAACATCTGCTGTTGTTCTACTTCCTTTAGTTTTTAACCTGAAAAAGGTATAATACTCCATCCCAGGTGTAAAGAGAGGATTGCCCCACACAGCAATATTATTTGTTCTACTATGGTGTCTGCTAAATTTTTTATTGCTATTACACCAAGCACAGTAGGTATAATGGAAGATAAGGTTATTCATAATATTTGGAGGAATCTTCAACTTAGGGGAATGTAACAATGCATTCGGAGAATATGGTGCAAGTAATGCTGAATCCAAAGCATAAATAGTATATGTGTTTCTCTCAAAAATCCAATCTACTATGTATCGAAAAAAAAACTGCATGGGAGAAACTTTGGAGATCAGGTAGGCCAAAACCGCCATGTGAATGTGTTTTTTGCAATTTTGCTTTAACAATTCTCGCTTTTCCTGCCTTGCAACTGGCTCTAGGACTATAGTGAACAGCAATGGTGATAGAGGGCAGTACTCATCTGCTCCTGACGAAGGTGTGGGCTCTTGCCGCATGGAAACGCGTTGAGCTATCTAACAGGGGAACCCCCATATACCAGATCACCTGGAGGATATATATACATTACCCCAGCCAGGAAGTTGGTGTTTGGGACAACTAAAAATGTATCCAAGCCAAAGGACATTAACAATTGCGAGGACTTCTTGCCTTATGTCATCTTGGTAACGTTCATTCCTAATCTACTGGGAATATAACCGGGACTGGTCTAATTTTGCTGATTTTATACAGTAGTGTGGGGTTAGCCCTAGATGCTGCTACTATTATCACTTTTAATTGTGCCTATATATGCTCTCACTGAGTGTTTATATTTTATACAATTGGTTCTGTTTAAATTTCTCAATTTAATAAAAATTATTTTGTGCAACTAAGCCATGTGTTTTTGATATAGAATTTTCTACAGGTACTATTTACTGTTCACAAGCGCTGTAATTTGTTGTGGTTTTATAGAGGGCAGCCTTGTCTGGTACCTCTTTGTATGGGGAAAGAAGTAGATAGATAACCATTACAGGGTCTTTGCAATGATGTTTCAGTATGTATTGTCTTAATATAGGCTGTAAATTTAGACGGAAAACCAAATCTCACCATAATGTCATAAAGATGCTTCCATATAACCATTTTTTCAGATGTATTAAATGAAGACAGACACTGCATGTTAGTTCTAAGTAGCCATGTTGTTCATAACCAGCACATAACATAAAAGCCACACCCATATCACCAGTAGCTGCACCTTATAAAAGTCTACATAGCACCACTAGGTGGTGCCAAATACAGAAGATTAACATTACACTAACATCTCCCTTTTTTAACATATGCTATAACATAACTATAAATTAAGTCTGTCAGGTGGCCGTGACTGAAGTCCACTACAAGTATAGACAGGATTTTGTTGAGTTGGAGTTGAACTTCATTGGGCAGGAGTCTGTATAACTCTAGCGGGTGCTAATGATAGACTGCCATTCGGTATCCATGCAAGCAGAGCCGGCCCTAGCCCATTTGGTGCCCTAGGCAAAATTTTGACTGGTGCCCCTAACAACTTCCCATACCGTGCTGAACAGCTCCTCAGGAAAAATAAAGGTGGCCCTCCTCAGTAGATGCTGCCAACGTTTTAAGACCCATCTGTCTTTTCATCAGGACAGGTCATGATGAAAAAAACAATGGGTCTTCAAACATCAACAGAACCTATGTGATTTGTGACAAAATATCACTTTGTTACAACTACTGAGGAGTGCCGTCTGTTTTTTTCCTGAGGGGCTGTTCACCTCGGTATAGGAATTTGTTTATTATGCTAGGAGGGCACCCTCGAGATTACCAGTAAATGTATCCAGAGTGTCGGGCTGAATATATATATATATACATATACACACACACATATTTATATATATATATATATATATATATATATGTATATACACACACATTTTATATATATGTGTGTGTATGTATAAACAGTATGTGTGTGTATATGTACAGTATATATATATATATATATATATGGCCACCTCTCCAGCAGTGCCCCTAGTAGTAGTCCCTCCCCAGCAGTGCCCCTTGCAGTATTCCCCCCCTAACAGTGCCCCTAGTAGTAGTCCCCCCTCCAGCAGTGGCCCTAGTAGTAGTCCCCCCTCCAGCAGTGCTCCTAGTAGTAGTAGTCCCTCCCCTATCAGTGCCCCTAGTAGTCCCCCCTCCATCAGTGCCCCTAGTAGTAGTAGTCCCCCCCTAACAGTGCCCATAGTAGTAGTCCCCCCTCCAGCAGTGCCCCCTAGTAGTAGTAGTCCCCCCATCCAGCAGTGCCCCTGGTAGTAGTCCCTCCCCAGCAGTGCCCCTGGTAGTAGTCCCCCTCCAGTAGTGGCCCTGGTAATAGTCCCCCTCCAGCAGTGGCCCTGGTAGTAGTCCCCCTCCAGTAGTGCCCCTGGTAGTAGTCCCCCTCCAGCAGTGCCCCTGGTAGTAGTCCCCCCTAGCAGTGCCCCTGGTAGTAGTAGTACCTCCCATCCAGCAGTGCCCCTGGTAGTAGTAGTCCCTCCCATCCAGCACTGCCCCTAGTAGTAGTCCCTCCCCAGCAGTGCTCCCGGTAGTAGTCCTCCCCCATCCAACAGTACCCCTAGAAGTAGTCCCCATCCAACAGTGCCCCTAGTAGTAGTAGTCCCCCCCCTTCCGGCAGTGCCCGACAGACACCATGGGAAAAAAAAACTCCATTTACCTTATTCCCCGCTCCGGCATCCACTCCTCCATCCAGCGTCCTCCCGCGCCGGCCCACTCTTCATGATGGGAAAGACGTCATAACGTGTCTCCCATCAGCCACTGCGGGAGCCGGAAGCCTGGCTCCGGCAGTGGGCGCAGCAGCCGATGAGTGTCTGTCTGACTCTCATCGGCTGCTAAAACAAACACACAGCTGCCGGCGGCTGTGTGTTTGTTCCTAGTAGGTAGTGCGGACTGCACTTATGTGCGGTCCACACTACCGCCGTGTGCCTGGTCCTATGGGGGCAGAGGCGGAGCCGTGTCAGTCACGGCTCTGCTCCGCAGAGGCCCATGGGAGGAAGTGGTTGCATGCCCTCCCGCGGTCATCTTGTTTCCTCCTGTAGCCAGAATGAGCTTCTGGACAGAAGCTCATTCTGACCTGGGTGGCTGAACTGGCCACTGCACTGTCCGATCGGAGCTGAGCTCTGATCGCGGCAGCAGCAGGGTAGGGGGGAGGGGCATGCGGTGGTGGGGGGGAACCGTGGCAGAGACCTGGAATGCCCCTAGGCATTCCAGTCACCCCTAGGCATTTGCTTATTATGCCTATGCCTAGGGCCGGCTCTGCTTGCACGTTCCATATTCTCATTTTCTCCATATTCTTCTGGAATAACAACCTGGGGCCTTTTAAATTCCTGACTTGCCATTGGTGCAATCGGCTCCATAATCAGACCAGGAGTGGAATGCTCAACATTTTCATGTAGAATTGGCTGCACAGCTACTCGCAAATCCACACGATTGCGTCTGTACAAAGTTCCGTCCACATCCACAAGATATGAGCGTGGTGCAACCTTTCGCACACTGGAACCAAGTCTCCAACGGCCAGTGCGATCTCCTGGAAGGGGCTTCATACGAACTGGCTCACCAGTAATAAGTTCAGGCAACTCCTTGGCGAATTTATCATACCCAAACTTAGAAATCTGCTTCCTCTGCTGTATTATCTCTGGCACACCTTGTACTACGCTTGCATAAAGTAAAAGTGCTGGCTACTGGCAAAGATGTCTTAAGTCTCCTCGATATTAGACGCTGTGCAGGACTAGTCCCCATTCCTTCGGTTGGTGTATACCGCCAATGTAATATGGTCTGTATAATCACTACTAGCTTTTTTGCACAAAGTCTTTACTATCTTAACTGCTGATTCAGCTTTACCATTTGATTTTGGATAATGTGGAGATGAGGGAACATGCTCAAACTCCCATTCAGAGGGAAATCATCTAAATTGTTTACATGCAAACTGTGGTCCATTGTCTGAGATCACTCTTTCAGGTTGGCCATAATGCGCAATTTCCCAAAAATCAGAACAATGGTCCACTAGTACCAGAAAATCTTTGCCTGTGTAAGTAAAGAAATCCATGCTAACAATCTGCCATGGACGTATTGGTATCTCATGTGACATCGGTTCTTTCTGTTGTGCATGTGCATATTCATTACATGCTGAGCAGTTACTAACATAGGACCTCATTCAGAGGTGGTCGCAAGAAGCGATCGCTCTCTCTGAACGAGGGCGGGTGCTTCTTTTTTTTTTTGGTGCGGCCTCCAGGTCGCAAGCTAAGCTGTGGGTTACCACCCACAGCTTAGCCAGCGACCAGGGTGATGGTCGTGATGGTGATCATCATCGCGACCATCGGGGCTTGCAACCAGACCCTAAGGTTGGGTCTGGGCACTCGCAAGCCCCAGGGAGCTTTCTGCACAGATGGATCAGGAAGCTCTCCACTGACATCACTGCTGATTTCAGTGCGGTCGCCCACAAAACGGCAGGCGTTCCTTAAGGAATGCCTCCGTTTGTGAAACCACCCCCCCACCACGCCTACAAAATGGGGTGAGCTGTCGATCAACATCGACAGCCGCCCCTCTTGTAGTGAGCTCCATGAGGCCACCCACAAAATGGTATGCGTTTCTTAAGGAACGCCTCCATTTTGGAAACCACCCCCCCAGCCCACCTACAAAAAGGGGCGAGCTGTCGTTCAACATCGACAGCCGCCCCTTTTGTAGTGAGCTCCAGAGTGAGAGAGTTTCTCTCTCGCTCTGGGGCTTGCGCACGCACAGTGCGGCCACAGCGCGTGTGCAGGGCTACCCATTGACCCGGTTGCGAGCACATCGGTGCTTGCGACCGGGTCTGAATGACCCCCATAGACCTTAATTTCACTTTGCATGTTAGGACAGTACAATGTATCTCTTGCTTGTCTGTAGCATGCATCACCTCCAAGATGGCTTGAATGTATGCATGCCAACATCTCAGATTTTAAGGATTTTGGTATTATGACTCTTGTACAAAATGCCATTCTGTATGCTGATCTCGTCTCTAAATGACCAATAGTCCCTCATGATGAGTGGTGTCTCTTCTTTCAAGGCTGGCCATCCAGCCAATAAAATGGATTTCAAAATCTGCAAGCTCTCATCGGTCATGGTATGCTGCCGAACCTGATGCAGATGCTTATCAGTGACATTCAGATAATCTGCCTGGTTAATATGTGCAAAATCAGTCATCACCTAATGCATGGTGCAGACTGTATGATAACTCTGGATTGCTCCAGACTTCCCATGATCCAGAGCAATAGCTCTACTAAGAGTATCACTTATGTACATCTCAGGGCCTGGCTTGTAAGTGACACAGAGACTATAATGCTGTAAAGGTAACATCATACTCTGAAGTCTTTTAGGTGCATAAAGAAGAGGCTTCTTAAAGATGGCAAGAAGTGGTTTATGATCAGTCTCCACAACAATCATGTCCCGGCCATATAGAAAGTAATGAAAACGGGAACAAGCAAACTCAATACTCAATTTGTGCATATTTCTTCTCAGTAGGAGTCAATACTTTTGAAGCAAATGCAACTGGTTGTCCTTCTTGCATAAGGCAACATCCCAGTCCATTTTTACTGGAATCACTCTGTATAGTGACTGGCTTGGTAACATCATAATACTTCAGCACAGCTGTAACTGTGACCAAATGCTTTATTTCCTCCTCTGCCTTATCATGTTTTGGAAGCCAGTGCCATATAGTATCTTTGTGCAGAAGTCTGCGCAGAGGGTTCACATACTTCTGAAAGGTGAGGCATAAATTTGGCTAAATATGTCACAAATCCAATCAAATGTTGCACAGACTTTACATCCGTGGGCGTTGGGATTTCTAAGACAGCTCTAACTTTTTCATGGTCAACGTTTAAACCTTCTGAGGACAGGATATGACCATGAAAATGAACCTCTTTCAATTTAAATTGCAGTTTTTTCACACTAAGTCTTAATTTCACTTGCCTGCAACGATCCAACAGTGCTAGTAACTTGTGGTCATGATCATCCTCTGCTTCCTTTTCTGTCTCCCCACAGCCATCAACAAGAATATCATCTGCTATCGGCTCAACGCCGCAAAGTCCAATCAGCAATTCATGTTGTTTTTGCTGGTAAACTTCAGGTGCCACAGAAATGCCAAATGGAAGTTTAAGCCATCTTTTCTTACCCCAGGGGGTCAAAAAGGTGGTCATATAGCTGCTTTTTTCATCCAGCTTACATTGCAGAAATGCGTCACGTGCATCAACCAACGTAAAGACTTTTGCTTTGGGAAGCTTATATAAAACATACTCTAATGTTGGCATAATATAATGAGATCTCCGCAGTGCTTGATTTAAAAACGTAAGATCAATACATATTCTTAACTTGTCAGGCTTTGCCACAATGACCATATTGCTAATCCAGTCAGTTGGTTCAGTCACAGGTGCAACATGCCCATCTGCTTCATACTGATCAAGTAAAGCTTTCACTCTTAGCTTGAGGGCTATAGGCACATTGTGTGGAGCACACTGGAATGGTGGAACACTTGGGTCAAGTTCAAAATGTACTTCCCCAGGAACAGACTTCACTGGCCCCTTGAACACATCATCATAGGCATCTATTATTTGCGCTTTCCTTAATGGTCCAGACAAATCATGTTCCATGTTATGCAGTTCAGCAGGAAGAGTAAATTGCATCAACCCCAAATGCTCAGAAGTGGAACCTGACAATAATGGTTTCTGATGGGTCTCCACAATTTCAAAAGTTAGCATGTGGATATGTCCACGGTATGCAATAGGGAAGCCGCCTGATGTTATACCGACAGCTGGCTTCCTGACTGTCATATCCCGGCGAGGGTTAAATGACCGGCATCTAGATGTAGACACCGGTCAATTTACTGATACCGAGAGACCGGCACCCCGATCGAAGGGATGCCAGGCACCGCTGGACAGCCGCGAGGGGGGTGGGTTAGGTTTAGGGTTCCCGGGGGGGACTTAGGGTTGGGCATCCTCCCGGTAGGTTAAGGGGGGGTGGGAGGGTTAGGGTTAGGTACCCCCAGGGAGAACTTAGGGTTAGGCCCCCCCCAGGGGGATTTAGGTTTAGGCGGCAGGGAAGGGGGGATTAGGTTTAGGCACTTAGAGGGGGGATTAGGGTTAGGCACTGGGGGGGAAGATTAGGGTTTGGATAGGGGGTTAGAATTAGGTTAGTGTATACTTACCTTAGACGATCAGGATTTCTTCCTCTACCGACCTCCTGGTGTCGGGATTCCAAACGCTGGCCAGGGGACCGGTGGTAATTCATACCGATTCCATGTCCACTAACGATGCATTCTGTTCTGAACCGTCCCAATGACTTCATCAGATCCCCAGAATGCAGCTTCAGTTTAGTGTCACTTGGCAGTAACCGGACTGTAGGAGCCAATTTCATCTTATCGCTCAGACTCATCACATCACATATTGCACCTGAGTCTAAATGACATGGTTGCCTCTTATTATTCAAAATCAGATGTGCAAACCACTTTTGGGCTTCTGATCTTACAGTCCCAATACATTCTGCTGTATAAATCACTTCTGCATTATGGGTATCTGTTTCAGTTATTTCTTCTACTGTGTGTACTTCCCCTGCTGAATTCCATCTCTTACTTGACATCACACTTTAGCAAAATGATTGGTAATGCCACATGATTTACAGATTTTCCCAAATGCTGGGCACTGCTCCTTCCCTCGCCTGTGCATTTTACCACAGTATTTGCAAAGTGTATATTTGCTGCTGGGCCACCCATGAAATCATCCCTGCTGTGTTGTTGTTTCTCTGCAGCATTAACAATCTGTTTGTCCATGGCTCTGATTCTTTGGTCAGTAAGCTCTGCTGTGTGACACATTTCAATAGCTGCTGACAGATCTAAATTCCACTCTCTTAAGAGACGGCTACGTGTGCTCTCACAATTTGTGCCCAATACTAATTTATCTTGTATAAGTTCATCTTTTAATATGCTATACTCACACGTTGCTGCCTTTTCTCTCAGCCAGGTAACAAAATTATCAATGGATTCACCTTCCTCTTGTTTATTGCAGCCAAAAATATACCTCTCGTACTGTAAATCATTTTTTTTGCAGGCTTAAAATATGTCTCCAACGCATCCAGGATTGCTTTTACATCTTTTTGTTGCTCAGGTTTTGCTTATAAACATAACGACAATCACTGCCCATCACTCTCCTCAGGGAATCAGTATATAATACCGCTGGCCGCATGGCCGGCAGTTCGATTCCCGGCAGTGTCAGGCCAACAGTGCTGGAAATCCCGATCGTCCCCAGGTAAGTATGAACTAACCTAACCTCTCCCCCCTGACCCTCCCTTAGGGGTGCCCAACCCTAACCTCCCCCCAAGAGCATAAACCTAATTTCCCCTCTAAGTGCCTAAACCTAACCCCCCCTTCCCCGTCGCCTAAACCTAAGTCCCCCAGGGGGGGTGCCTAACCCTAACCTCCCCTGGGGGGTGCCTAACCCTAACCCTCCCTCCCCCTAGCCCAATCCTAGCCTCCCGGGGGGGTGCCTAACCATAAATCTTCTCTGGGAGCCCTAAACCTAACCCTCTTCCCTGCGGCTGTCTGCTCCGGGCACCCGGCATCCCTTCGATCGGGATGCCAGGCGCTGGTCTCCCGTCGTCGGTGAAATGAGCGGTGTCTACATCTACACCCTCGTCGGGATATGACAGTCGGGAAGTCGGCTGTCGGTATAATGTCAGCCGGCTTCCCGATTGCATCCCTGCCTCAGTGTGGCTGCTGGCACCTCAGCAGATCTATCCTTAAGGCCTGTGGCTAGAGAAAAATCTTCAAACTCAGCTGCATCCCATCAGGTGGAGGAATATTGTTGGTAGTTGCCATGTTGGCGTGCCCCAGCAGAAAAGTATATACAATGCTGTTTCAATCCACTTGATATCTATGCAATCCTTATCCTTTTCTTGTCACTATAGGTTTTCTCATAATCTTGAGCTCTTGCACCATCAATAACAAGCATCATTTGTGGGCTTAGGCACTTCTGACACCATGTTTCAGATGTATTAAATGAAGACAGACACTGCATGTTAGTTCCAGGTAGCCATGTTGTTCATAGCCAGCACATAACATAAAAGCCACACCCATATCACCAGTAGCTGCACCTTATAAAAGTCTACATAGCACCACTAGGTGGTGCCAAATACAGAAGATTAACATTACACTAACAACCATGTCGAAGGCTTTTTCAGCATCCAACAACAAAATAGCTCTAGATGGAGGATTGGGTATTTGATTTGTGGCAGATATTAACCACATAAGATCTCCCTGATAGAAATCCTGTTTGGTCATGATGTATTATGTTGGGTAAAATCAATTTTATCCCATCAAAATTGTATAATCTATATTTAGATGCGATATAGGTCTATAAGAGCCTGGATTGCTCATTTCCCTTCCAGGTTTTGAGATAAGTTTGATAGTGGCCAAATTGAAATACAAGGGCATAACATTGTTGTCTAGAATATAATTGAATAATGTAGTCAATGTAGGAACAATCCTTGGGGACAGGAGTTTGTAAAAATCAGCTGTGAGGCCATCGGGTCCCGATGCCTTCCCCAGTTTCAATTTGGCAATTGAAGTTTTAACCTCCAGTTCTGTAATAGGCATCACTAGAGCATATCTAGATTGGGTTGAGGCCGTGGGTATGGGTAAATTGTCCCAGAAAGAAGAATTGTTAGAGGGAGAGTCAATTGGCTGTGTATAAATATTCATATAATATTATTTCATTGTTTCAGTAATTTGTGTGCTAGTTGAGGTAAATGTGCTATCAGGTAATTTTAGAGGGTGTATTAAGGGGGGTGTTGTCCTCTTAGTAAATTGATAAGAAGTTTTCCTGTTTTATTACCAAATTTAAAAAATCTATAATCTTTCCTGAAAATGTATGATGATTCCATTTTGAAAAATAATGCTTCTTGAGACTTTGGCCCTCATTCAGAGGTGCTCGCAAAATGCGAGCGCTCGTTCTGAATGTGGGCGGCCGCTTGTATTTTGAAGTGTGGCCTCCTGGTCACTAGATAAGCTGTGGGTTAACACCCACAGCTTTAGTGACCTACCAGCTTGATGGTTGCGATGGTCAAGACCATCGTGACCATCGGGGCTTGCGACGAGACCCTAATGTTGGGTCATGGCAAGCGCAAGCCCCAAGGAGCTTCCTGCTCTGATCAAGCAGGAAGCTCCCCATTGACATCACTGCTGATGTCAGTGCGGTCGCCCACAAAATGGCAGGCGTTCCTTAAGGAACGCCTCCGTTTGTGAAACCACCCCCCCACCACGACCACAAAACGGGGCGAGCTGTCGATCAGCATTGACAGCCGCCCCTTTTGTAGTGAGCTCCGGAGCGAGAGAATTTCTCTCTCGCTCCGGGGCTTGCGCACGCGCAGTGCGGCCGCTGCACGTGCGCAGGGCCTAAACATTGACCAGCTTGCGAGCGCTCAGTGCTTGCGAGCAGGTCTGAATGAGGTCCTTAGTGTTTAGGTATATATCTTTGGTAGTAGGGTTAGGGGTCGTTTGGTAATGTTAAAAAGTATCTGTCAGTCTTTGCTGAGCAGTTAAATAATCAGCAACAATTTTCTTATTAGCTACAACAAATGAAATAACAGCACCTCAAACAACAGCTTTAGATGCCTGCTAGAATAACAACAAATCCTCTTCAAAAGGTGATAGGTTGTTTATTTTATATTCTTCCCATGCTGTCTCTACCCTTGTTTTGGAATTGTAGTGAATGGGATAGACTAGATTGGTAACGCCAAACTTTATAAGGTCCTGAGTCTATGTCGGTATGGAAAGTAAACCATAGCAACGCATGATCCGACATGCTAATAGCTTCTATCTCAGCTTCCGAAATTAATTAATTCCAATGGTACAGTGCGTCTGACTAAGATAACTACACCTCTTTTTTTTAATTAAATGGTGCAGAGGCTAAAGCTTTCCACTGCAGCATGTTAAGTTTTAGGATCTCATTGGGTAGTAAGTGGGCTTCCTGCAGAAAAAACACGTCTAACTTCAGCTTTGTAATATACAGCAACATTTTTTAACATTTTTGAGGGGAGTTTATACCCCGACATTCCAAGATCCTATTTATAAATTAGTCATCTAATTCAGTTAGAGAGAGAACAGACAGTAAAACTGAGCACCACAATAAAAAACAAGAAAGAGTATTTTCAAAAATTATCCACACAGTTAGAGCAATAGACGGGAGGGAAGGGAGGACATAGTGAGGAGGGGCAAAGGGGGACAACATGAAATAAAAACATATAGAATCAAAGAAAATTAGATTCAGATTTAGATATCGTTATACAGTGAGTAAGTAAGTACCTCAGGAATACAACCTATCAAAATTTTTCAAAACAATTCGGTACATACTCCAGAACTGCACCGATCCAGTAATATATAAAAGTACAAATACAATAATATCACAAATGAAAAAAAAAAAGACTATTTTTGGAAGCAGCAAAACCTCCCCAGCATACCTTCAAATATTAGACACAAGATGCAAAAAGGCAAGGGGGGGGGCACGAATTTACAGCACGTTGTTATCCGAGATCAACACCTCAATAAATATCATATAACATCAATTATATCAGAGCATTCATCAAGATAGCTATATGTAACGCGTAGCTTCAGGACGCATTAGAAGTGGTACCATGTGCAGCTGCAATACAGTCTCTACTTCCTCTAGGAACGCTCTTGCATCCTCCATGGTTGTAAAATCTATAAATGAGGATCCATTATAGATCCGTAATTTAGCAGGATAGAGCAAATTTTTTCCCGCGGACAATCAGCTGCGCACAGACAGGAGAGAAGTATTTCCTCGCCTTCATAAACTCCGTGGAATAATCTTTGAATTAGGACAATTTATTACTATCCCATATATACGTGTGCATTGTCTGCGGGAAGCACTCCAGAAAGTCTCCTTATGTAAATAGTTCAGACACCTGAACAGTACTACCCGGGGTCTGGCATTCACTTGTGTGCGCTTGTGCCCAATTCTGTGTGCGCGTTCAATTACTAAATCTTGGATTTGCAACAGTGACGGTAACGTGCTACTGATGAATTCAATTAACTCAGGTCCTTTCACTGACTCAGGAAGGCAAACAAGTCTAAGATTATTCCTCCTAGACCTATTTTCCAGGTCATCCAATTTGTTCCATATCTGGTGTTGTGATTTAATTTGGGTGGCTTGAGATTTTTTCAGTTGGGAAACATCAGCAAATAACTCTGTGTTCAGTATTCTGCTGCTGTTTTGTGAGCTGAGAGATCTGTCCTGCTATGCTAGCAGTTTGTGCCTTTAGTAAGGGACCCATAGCCTCTCTTATTGCTGTAATCATGTCCCCGTATGTGACTGGTGTGTCGGAGCCAGGGAGTACCTGTTCTGGTGAGGATGTGATGGATGGAGCACTGACAGGGTCTCCTATGCTAGCATCTCTCAAACCATGATCTGCGGAGGCACGATCAGGGGACGAGGAGGGTGTATTGCTGTGGTCTCCGGCGTCCGGCGCCATTTTGGAATCCTCCCTCCAGCTTTGCCTGTTTTTATGGGGCATGAGAGGTAGGAAATACCCTTCCATATACTACGCTGTGGTCTCGGGAGGCAGCACTGCTCTCCAGGTGGTTTATGGAGGCCATGACGTGGCGTGAAATAGGGTGAGCAGATCGGCGTTAGCGGAGCTGTTCTGTCCCGCTGCACACATGCCGGAGCCGGAACCGAAAGCCTTCCACCCAGATGTAATCTTTTTTGAGACCAGCATCGTAACTGTGGTCCAGCGCTGGCACAACCTCTACAGACTACAATGTTCCTGGGTCCTGGCTTTAAGTTCTTACACTACATAGATTTCGTGATTTCCACTTATACTGGCTTATAGGGGCTGATCCCATTTGGACACGGTGCTGATGCCGGATGCTGTTGAGCGATATGTTTTTCTTCTGCACATGCCTCTAATTACACGCATCCTGAGTCCGTGCACACAGAGTCGGTGATACGATTGGGACGCGCTGCCTCAGAAATGTCTTGAAAAGTTATTGGACATCCCTTAGCAGTGACAGGGAGGTGGCTAAGCAGGCGCACGGATATACTTCGTGCTATAGAGAATGTTAAGGGTGTGTCACTGTATAGTGGCTGCAAACTCAGATGCACAATCGCTCCCATTGCAGGCCCTACTCTGATGGCCAAACTGCTATGGGGCTGGTGTAAGTTACAATGGATCGACCGATGGTTGCATCCAAAGAGGCACCAAGTGGATGGGCTTGTAGCAGATCTTGTATTAAGTCAGAGGCGTGTGACTGGCAAAAAATGCAGACACGGGCGCCGCTGCATGTGATGCAGAATCAGGCCCCATAAAGTGCTATAATTTGATACAGTAGCACATTATAATATATCTTTTGGTATAATGGCCTATTAAAATATAATGAAGTCAGACGCTGGGAAATCCATTATTCACTATAGAAGAACCTCTGAGAGCAGTGACTCATCTTGTAATGATCAATCAAATATCTAAAAGGGGTTTAGGAACAGTAAGAAAAAAAATAACTTGTAGTCTATAAAATACATTAAATACCAATAGACATTTGGTGCATGCCCCAGCATCAGGAAATGAGCCCTGAGATGTGATAAAATATGTTACTTTTCAGAAGGTGTTCACAGTTTCTTTAATTATTACTGATTCTGGATCTTGGTGATCCTCCTTGTACCTACATAGATATTTGGTGATTTGCTGTATGTGCTGGTATTCTATGCCTGTCTGTTATCGCCACCTCGATGTTCCAGTGCTACCTCTAACTTTACAATATAATCATCCCCTGTTCCCCCATAAGCCACTACCCTTTTCCTAATCTCCTTCATGGTTGACAACATCTCAATCTCTTTTGTTACCCAACCCCTGCTGGGAGTTATCCACAACTCCTTCTCCACAATCCACCTCTTCATATGTGGCTAAGAGCAGTCTTGAGCGCACAGTATGTCCTATTCATTATGTTAATTATCAGGGTCCTGACCCCGATAATTAACATTCTGATTCGCCATGGCTACTGGAGCAATTCATCATTGCTCCGGCGTGGTGACAGCTGATACGATATCCCCTGTCGGAGCAGGGCGCACAAGCGTCCCGATGTCTGGCAGAAGGAGCTGGACAGGGGCGGAGGGATTCAAAAGGATCCCCCATCGCAACCCGGACCTCCTTCCCATAGGGAAGGAGTAGGTTGTGATGCCGGATCTGAAGATGGTGAATGCTACTGCACTCAAGCTCCGAAAATATTGTATTTTTTGAGCTTAATGAATTCTGTCTGGGGACAGCAGGCCATTCCACAATAGGAAGGTAAGAAGGAGATATCTGTGATATCTCCTGCTTTACCTTCTTGATGAATGGCCTGATAACTTAAGTTTTACAATTGCAGGTGAAAATGTGTTTGTAGCTTTTGCAGTTATTCGGATGGATATGGTTTAAAATGTTCTCAATAAAAGGAAAATAAGTTAAAAAAAATAAATTTTTCTATGGACTACTGATATTGATCGCCTGACTGTCTTGGAAAATATCATACAAGCCTGTATTCATGTTTGCTTAAAAGAGATAACACCAACATTGTGTTTACTTAAAGAGAAGAATTCACTCACTACTGGTCAACCCAACCTGGGGCATCAGAAGTCAAAGAACACAGATGCATCAGCAGTTTTGCTTACTTATTTACTAACGGACCAAACCCATTAAATGCATTATTGTATATTGTCACTGCCCATGTCCATGCATCATCGAATGAAAAATCTTTATTGTAATGTACATGTTAACACCCATTCTGTTGTTTTATGTAATTAAGGGTATAAAATCCCTCTTTCTCTGGTACACTGCCAAAATTCTCCTTGATTTCTCATTATGCTAAGCCCCACAAATCTCTGCCGAGAATGGTGGAGTTATTGCTTTAATAAATCCTATGTTCTGTATCACAAGTAGACGGTCCAAGAATTTATACTCAACATGATGAATAGGCCCCAATGTGACTAAATGTTCATATTAGGGGTGTGCACCGGCCACTTTTTGTGTTTTGTGTTTTGTTTTTGGATCTGGATTGGTTTTGCCAAAACCACCCTTCCGTGTTTTGGGTTCTGTGTTTTGTGTTTTGGATCTGTATTTTTTTGAAAAAAAGCATAAAAACAGCTAGAATCACAGAATGTGTTGGTTTTTCTGCTCCTATGCTATTATTAACCTCAAAAACCTTAATTTCCACTCATTTCCAGTCTATTCTGAACACCTCACACCTCACAATAGTGTTTTTATGTCCAAAAGGTTGCACCGAGGTAGCTGGATGACTATGCTAAGTGATACGAGTGGGCGGCACAAACACGTGGCCCATCTAGGAGTGGCACTGCAGTAGCAGACAGGATGGCAGTTTGAAAAACTAGGCCCCAAACAGTACATAATGCAAAGAAAAAAAAGTGGTGCAAGATGGAATTGTCCTTGGGACCTCTCACCCACCCTTATGTAGTATAAACAGGAAATGCTCACTTTAACAAACCAATCATTTCAGCGCCAGGGTTTGCCACACGACGATTGGTTCGTTTGGGCCCCCACAAAACAAGCTGGCAATTAATCTGTCCCTGCACAAACTGGCTCTACGGAGGCAAGATGACGTCCTCATCCTCCTCATTCACCGATTCCTCACCCTTTTCAGTGTTGTGTACATCCTCATCCTCACAGAGTATTAATTCGTCCCTGCTGGAATCCACCACCACAGGTCCCTCTGTACGTTCTGGAGGCTGGTCTCCCTGGAAGAGTTGAGAATTCATTTTTATGAACATCATCTTCTCCACATTTTGTTGAAGCAACCACCTACGCCTTTCGCTGACAAGTTTCCCGGCTGCACTAAACACTCTTTCGGAGTACACACTGGAGGGGGGGCAACTCAGGTAAAATAGAGCCAGTTTGTACAGGGGCCTCCAAATTGCCTCTTTTTCCTGCCAGTACAGGTACGGACTGTCTGACATGCCTATTTGGATGCTGTCACCGATGTAATCCTTTAACAGACAGACGCACGCTTGTCGCTGCTGCTTTGAGGATTCAGGTGCGGCTACTGCGCATACATTTCACACACAAACACAGAAAAAAAGAACATTATTTTATTTTTGTTGGAGCGCACTTTGGGGGTTACACCACCCTTTAACAGACAGATGCACACTTGTCGCTTTTGCTTTGAGGATGCAGGTGCGGCTACAGCCCACACATTTCACAAAGACAGAAAAAAAAATAAGAATTTTTTATTTTTTTTGGAGTGCACTTTGGGAGTTACAGCACCCTTTAACGGACAAGCCAGCCGACCCTTTACTTATGATACAGGCACACGCTTGGCGCTGCTCCTTTGTTGATGCACGTGCAGCCACAGTGCACACAATTCACAAACACAGAAAATAATTCATCCACCATTCTGTCAGTGGTGACAGTATCATATGCAGCGACAGTAGACATGCCAGAAATTGTTGGCATGTCCTTCAGTCCGGACCAGATGTCCAAACCGGCCCTTGACTTATGACACAGGCGCATGCTTGGCGCTGCTGCTGTGTTGATGCACGTGCGGCTACTGCGCATACATTTCGCACACAAACACAGAAAAAAAAGAATTGTTTATTTTTTGTGGAGTGCACTTTGGGGGTTACACCACCCTTTAACAGACTTATGGGACACAGGCGCACGCTTGGCGCTGCTCCTTTGTTGATTCACGTGCAGCCACAGTGCACACAATTCACAAACACAGAAAATATTTTTTTATTTTGTTTGGAGTGCACTTTGGGGGTTACACCACCCTTTAACAGACAAGCCAGCCGGCCCTTTACTTATGACACAAGCGCACGTTTGGCACTACTTTGTTGATGAACGTGTGGCTACTGCGCACACAATTCACAAACACAGGAAAAAAAAATATTTTTTTTGCACTTGGGGGGAGCACCCCTGATGGACAGAGCACCCCCTGGACAACACTACAGCACCCTTTTAGGACTGGGACACTGCACAGGACTTTGGAGTGGACACAGCCCCTATGGACAACTGACTGCACAACACAGCCCAGCCAGCCTCTATGGACTTTGGAGTAGACAAAGCCCCTATGGACAACAGCAGCACAGCACAACACAGCCAGCCCCTATGGACTTTGGAGGAGTGGACACAGCCCCTATGGACAACAGCAGCACAGCACAACACAACACTATACTGCACTACACTACACTACACAGCCAGCCCTAACTCCCACCGTCCCTCTTCCCTGTCCACAGCCGAGTGAGAAAATGGCACCGACGCGGGTACCTTATATAGAATCCAAAACCCGCGAGACCCGGAAGGCGGGATGATTACGTTTTGCCTCGATTTCAGATCAGAGTCAGGCGGGAAAAGTCGAGCCTGACTCGGATCGGCCTCGGATCGGGGGAACTCGGGGGGGTTCGGATTTCAGAAATCCAAACGCGCTCACCCATAGTTCATATGGCTGCAAACATAAGTAATTCTTTACACGCTACTCAAATCAGCTGTAAATACACCTGCAATGTGTGCATGGAGCAAAATGCAGATATTGAAATTAAAATATGGAGTGTGCTACCTCCATAATGCTCCTATAGGGATGCATTTGACTATACCAACATGGCCACTGGTTTGGTCTTCTGAGCATATGCGGAGCCATCTTTTCACTGTGTAAGAAGAACGCCATAGTGGAAACACAGACTGTGATATACCCTCCAAGAGAAACCTGCCAAGGCATACAACTACCCGCTAAATGCACAGCTACACACGGGCTGTAGTCAGGATACTGCCGATATCCGGACACTTACATCATCGAAATACCAACCCCTATCATTAGCCACACTACTAAATCCCGACACCTGGCTTACCGAACGAAGGTAAGCCAGGTATCATAGCGTATACCCGCAGTGGGGGGAGGGTTAGGTCTAGAGACCCCCCAGAGGGGACTTAGGTTGAGGCACCTCCCGGGAGGGTATGGATAGGGAAAGTGGGAGTTAGGCACTCCCTCCCCCCCCCCCCCCCCGGGAGGGTTAGGTTTTGGGTGCAGGGAGGGGGGGATAGGTTTAGGCACTAACGGGGGTAGGTAAGGGTTAGGCACTAAGGGGGAAGGTTAGGGTTAGGCACCACCAAGGGAGGTTTAGGGTTAGGGTAGGGAGAGGATTTTCGATCCATTGGGCTGCCGCTGTCGGTATTTGATCCAGTGGCTAAACAACCGCTGACATTCCACTGAGTGTATGTAACTGAGCATGGCTGTACAAACACACGGCTACGCAACAGACCAAATTACTGGCTAAGGGTCTGATTCAGAGATGGTCACAGAACATATAGCTGCTGCGTCTTGTACACAGTAGCGATGTGTAAATATGCTAATGTTGCAGGAGGCGTCTGAAGGGAAAAGACGCCGCCTTTCAACATCTGCAATCCGAGTGCCATTACTGAAGATGCAGCATCAGATCACCCGTTTCCAGCAATGCCCATCTGAGTAAGGTGAAGCTTTCTCAGGGCCTGATTCAGCAAGGATCGCGGTTGCTAATACGCATGCAATTGGCCAATTGTTGCGATCTGCACATGCATTGCATTGTTTGTGTGCGAACTAGCCACTGTGATCAGGACTGTGATCATCAGAGGCTAGGCAGACATATCGCAGAGTGATTGACAGGAAGTGCCATATGTGGGTGGTGATGGGGGGTGGTTGGGGAAACACAAACGTGCCATTGCGTTTGAACGCCATTGCATGGGCATGCATAAATTATCCACTGCGATGCTTTGCGCAGCCTGAGAGCGTGCACTGAAGTTAGCAATTTCTGAGGTAAGGTGGGCGTCCCTGTGTAGTGCTGCAACGGCATAGCAATCGCAATGAATTAGCATACTATTACAGTGAGACTGCGTGCGTAGTCACTATTGCATTCGCAGTTGCGATCCATAATGAATCAGGCCCTCAGTCTGGCTGCTACCTGCGAGGCCAGGGAATCTGTGTCCCTGGAATTGGCACTCCCAGTAAAAGAGGGTGACATGCCACGTTTCCGGGAATGCAGACCAGCACCACCCCATCTCCGCCCCCAAACTCATCTGCATGTCAATCGTGCTGCGTCTTGGCACTGCATGCGATCGCGCAGGACTCATCCTGCACATGCACAGACCAGGTCCTGCACAGGCTCTCTACCACCGGAAATGCACGTAAATCATCGGGTTTAGCACATTACTGAAACTGGCTCTAAGTCCTGAGCTGACTAGTACATTTGGTGAATCCGCTGGTGTATACTATTTACGCTGCTTACCACCTCCATATAGTACACACATATCAACAGGTTATGGGCCCAGCATGCAAATGCCATAGACGTGTCAGCACAGAGTGTGTCAGTATAAAGGATTAGCACAGAGTGTTTCAGCACAGTGTCAGCACAGAGTGTTAACCAGAGAAGCTGCATGTCAGTACGAAACATGTATACCGGAGCTCAGGGGCTGGCTGGCAACTTTCAGCCAGGGGGGCAAACACAAGCAAGTGGCCCCAGCTTTACTACCATAATTTAGGAACTTGGCCCGATAGGGTAATGCCATTTCCAGATTCAGTTTATTTAAGGGCACACAGTGCATATATATCCTCACACTAAATTTATTTCAACCTTGCTTCCTCTGTTTGGCTGCACCTAATTGGTAAGCAAAGGCCAGAGCTCCAAATAGCAAAATAGGATCAGGGGAGCACATAGAGGAAGGAAAGGAAGAAATTAAGCAGGTAAAATATTTAGGGAGACTGTGGATACACACCAATATTTTATTTTTATACATAATATATATACACACACGTCACTCTGGGAACAAGTCTCTCCATATGCACCTTAATGAAGTGCCCCTTGTACAGTTTCCCCTTATGCAGGCCCCCAGTAGTACCCCTTACACAGTACCCCGGGTAGTGGTCCTCCATTAGTTCCCCTTATACAGTGCCCCCAGTAGTGGTCCCCCTTCTGCAGGCCCCCAGTAGTGCCCCTTCTTATGCACACACCCAGTAGTGATCCCCCCTATGCAATGCCCCCTGTAGTGGTCCCCCCTATGCAGGCCGCCAAGAGTGCCCTTTCTTATGCAGGCCCCCAGTAGTGATCCCCCCTATGCAGTGCCCCTTATACAGTGCCCCCTGTAGTGGTCCCCCCTATGCAGGCCCCCAGTAGTGCCCTTTCTTATGCAGGCCCCCAGTAGTGATCCCCCTATGCAGTGCCACTGCAGGCCCCAAGTAGTGATTCCCCCCTATTCAGTGTCCCCAGGAGTGGTCCACCTTATCCCGACCCTAGTAGTACACTTTATACAGTGCACCAGTAGTTGTCCTCCTTATTCAGGACCCCAGTAGTGATCCCCCTATGTAGTGCCCCAGGGCCAGCAATGGTCCTCCCTGTGCAGTGGCCCCAGTAGTAAGCCCCTTATAAAGCGCCCCAGTAGTAGTCCCCCCCATGCAGTGCCCTTTATATAGTGCCCCCAGTAGAAGTCCCCCTATGCAGTACCCCCAGTAGTTCCCTTTATATGGTGCCCCCAGCAATAGTCCCCCCTATGCAGTGCCCCCAGTAGTAGTCCTCCCCCCAGTAGTAGTCTCCCCATGCAGTGCCCCCAGTAGTAGTCCCCCCAACGCAGTGTCCCCAGTAACAGTCCCCGCCCGATGCAGTGCCCCCAATAGTAGTACTCCCCCTCCAGTAGTAGACCCCAGTAGTGGCGCCCCCCGCAGACACACACAAACGTAAAAAAAAAAACAACACTTACCTGATTCCCCGCTCCGGCTACTGCTCCCGCCGCTGCCACCCGCACCTCAATCCTCACGTCGGGCCGGGCCCTCTGCATAATGGGAGAGATGTCATGACACCATGACATCTCTCCCATTATCCACTGCAGGAGCCGGAAGGATGGAGCTCATGAATGAGCTCCAGCCCGGGTCCGGCAGTGGGCGCAGCAGTCAATGAGAGTGTCTGACTCTCATTGACTGCTAATTAAAATAAACAAACAGCCGCCAGCACTGACAGCTGTGTGTTACACTACTACTGCCTCTAGAGTGCAGCGGCGGTCCCAGTGCTGCACAATTATACCGGCGTGGGGGGCGATTGACACCCTGCCCCCCTACCCAGACTGCCACTGCCGCAGCTCCATCCTTGATGGGTTTCATTAAACTGAAAGTTGCAGAGATTACACGACATGGAACTTTGCAATGGAAATACAATTAAAGCGTGAGAGGTTGTGGAAAGTTACAGTTGATCCAGGTGACTGTCCGAACTGAAATGATATAAAAAGAGCCTTGAGAACAATTGGCTTACATGTTGAATAACACATGTATGCTATCATAAATGAGAAAATGTCAGCCAAAGACATGTGGACAGCACTGCAGGCAGCATATGAGAACTGGGGTCTGATGAGAAGAATTATGAGGCTGTACTGTATAATACCAAGTTGAATAAATGCACAAGTATCAGTGACTACATTGACAAAATTATCCCAGCAGTTAATGTTTGTAGAAAGCCAAGCAGATGATGAGGAGATCGCTATGTCAATGCTACAGAACTTAACACCTAAATTTGAGCGGCAGTACCAGTAGTGTGCTTTGCACGGGGCCACGGCAATAAAGGGGCCAGCAGCATTATCAGAGAGCAGTACAGTACTAATAATGAGTCAAAATGACTTAATACAATACGCTGCGGCTGGCCACGGGCCGTAATGAAGTTGGAGGCGGTCCTGCTGGAATAGAGGACAAAGCCCCTCCCATTCATATCCTCTACTTGTCACTCTACACTAGTGTGAAAATTTATGTACATAATCCGTCTCCCTCAGCTCCTTCACTAGAGCCCCCACCTCTCCTCTCCTCTGTCTATTGTACTACACCCTCCTATCCCTGACCAAGACCCCACCCCCTAACCCTGTGTCCCTGTCGCCTCCTGTCCTCTGTCTATTCTTCTACACCATCCTATCCTTGCCAGAGACCCCGTCCCCTAACCTAGAGTCCCGCTCCTTCTTCTCCGGTCTAGTTCTGTCTCTACTTTCCTGTGTCATGGAGCTCAACAGGGACCACATAGCTCTTCTTTCTGGACAAGTAAGTGTTTTAGTGTTATCTAGGGGACTGGTATATTTTTGCAATGGGGAGGGGTGTATATTTTCTGGGGGTGAGGGCCGTTGATGTGTGTTTTAATTCTGTCTGTGGTGGGGGTGATGTATTAATGTAGTGCGTGTGTGGAGGCTGGTGTATTCATTTTATGTATATTTGTGTGTGAGGGATGTATAACTTATATATGGGTCACTAATGGTTTCTGCATTATCTGGCGGTCACTGTGATGCTTTCAACATTATATGGCGAATATTGATGGTCTGCTTTATATGGTGCTCATCGCAACACTCTCTTCATTATCAGACAGTCATTGTGATGCTCTTGGCAGTTTATGGTGGGCATTGATGGTCTGTGTATTGTATGGTGATCACTGCGATGCTCTCTGTATTATATGGTGGTCACTTCAATGTTCTCTGCATTATTTGGCAGTTACGTCAATGGTCATTGTATTAAATGGTGGGGACTGCGATGTTCTCTGTATTATATGGTGGTCATAGTAATGCTCGCTATATTATATGGTGATTACTGCAACACTGAGCATTATATGGTGCTACTGATACCCTGTGTGCTTTGAAGACACGGCCCGTTCCCCACAAGACTACGTCTACTTTTTCGGCATGCACCTATGGCATGCGCACAAACTCCCTTATTTGCAATGTGTGTGTGTGGAGGACCCAAAGCATTTTGCTGCACCTGGCTAGAAGCTAACACAGCAAAGTTAACTACATGTATTGTCAGAACAAAACTGTTACAGTTCCAGGAGTGTGTGCCAGTTAAGTGCTGATATGGCTACAAATGTGTCCTCTTACATCCTTGCCGATTGTGATAGAAATGTACACATGCATCGCACCATGTGATTACTCGCTGCAGTTTACGCTATGGTACTCTATGGCGCGCACGGCGATCGCACCATGCCATCCTATGGAGTTGCAGGTGTGAATGCAGTGTACGTATCCGCTCATGGGCGCATGCCTCGCTCCACGTATGGTGCAATTTGCCGCGTACATAGCAAAGATGCAAGAGGACACAACTGTACTACACATTAAATTTGAGAAGCCCAGAAAATTTAGGTGCAGGTGTTTTGTATGTCATAAAATAGGGCACAAAGCATTTGAATGTAAACTGAAGAATGTGAATTCTATGCAAAGTAAAAAGTGCAACAACAAAGATAAGTCAGTTTTAAGTGTCACAGAAAACTTTGTTGATATATTGACTCAGGTGCAACTAGACATTTCAGCTTCAATAAAGAGTGGTTCATTTTACTGACCACGTGTGATCAAAGGAATAGAAAATGAAGTGCTTAGAGCAACAAAAGATGGGAAAGTCACTACTCGCTTGAATATAGGAACTAAAACTAAAATCACAGAAATCCAAGATGTGCTTTATGTACCAGTTATGGGGACAAACCTCAAAGTCCAGTTCACAAAAGGAAAGTGCATCTTTCAGAACAAAAGAGGGACTGTAATAGCAAAATTATCTCTTGATAATTAATCTTGATAAAATTCACTTGAAAATACTATTGGGCATGTTGGTAAACAAGATTGTAATATGTCAACTATCAACCCATGCATGTGGTCTTCCAAACTCACTAACAGGTCCCAGTAAAGCCAGAAGGTAACATAATGTTGGACACATGGTCAACACAGCCTAAACTAGTACAACCTACCAGTTTGGCCAAATTGGACACAGATCCTATTGCAACTCATGTCGCGTGGCATGATTGGCCAGCTTGTGTTATTTCAAGATGTGCAAAAAAACACTGATATGCAACATTAAATTAGCAATGTCTCAGAAAGGCTACTGTACCTTCTACATTCTTATAAAGTCCCACCCAGAACGACCTTTTTCTGTCCTGGAGTTTCTCAAGATGGTGGAATATGAAATCTGACTCAACTGAATCTTCAACTGAAAGTAAATTGCCTCCTAAAAAAAAAAAAAATTCCCAAATATTAACACATAATAAATTTTACAGTGCATAATTTTGCTTACCTAGATATTTTAACTCACTGGATTGTACCTGCCCTCAAACAACAATAATTAGGACGGAGTGCATTTCATATGCAAGGAGTTAAAGTAAACACCCGAGCCTGTGGGTGTTGGTCACTAGACAAGAAGGGGCTAGTTGTTTAGTGAGGTAGTGTTGTGGGGTGGGGTTAGGTTTGGTTAGCCTATAGGATTGGCAGAGAGTGGGTCAGTGCTATTTCAGAGTTGCTGCTTGGCAGCCATTTTATAGAAATTTCTCTGGTTGGCTGTTTCCCGCCCTCCCTCCCTTATTCATTAAGTTGTTTGGTGTCGGCTTTTCTTTTGGCGGGAAAGAATGGTAGCAGTTGCCATCTGTCTTTGGAGCTTGAGGTGCTCTCCCTTCCAATACATGGCTTAGGCTGATTTTACCCTACTGGGGTCAGCGGCAACCACCTAACCAGGTGTGCCTCACGTCGTGTCATTGGGGTGGGAGGTGGATACCTTGGGTGTGGTAATGGGCTGGCTGCTCGTCTCCCATTTAGAAGATCAGTGTGAGTATGCAGTTGGTGACCTTGCATTGTGGGGCCGTTCTTTCTGCGCCACCATACTTTGTCTGTCTTTCTCTCTTATTCTATTAGTTAGTTCAGTTATACATTAAATAGTTTAATTAGTTTAAAATTAAATAAAGCTGACCTTCCTTTCCCCTTATACAAGTCTCTGTGTCATTATTTCATTGTGACTATGGTTGATGATTTACCCTGCACTGTTAGGAGAGAACACTCATCAGGCGATGGGGAGTTTAATACATTTGTTTTTACAGATGTGTCCTCGCACATCTTTACTTCAGTTGCGCCAAACAGCCCCACTCGGTGCACAAGATCCTGTGAGATTCTACTAGCGCCGGGAATCTTTTTTTTTGCTGAAAATACGTCTCAGTCGCAATGGGATGTGACTAGGAAGCACCAGGAGACTGCTGATTAATTTGATAAGCGACACTTGTATATCTGCGTGCGAGTGAGGAACTGATTCAGCAAGGAACGCACAGATGCAGACGCATGCAACCATCCGCTGCGAGTATATGCTAATAAATGCATATGCACGCAGAATAAGTAGACGCCTAGTAATACACAATACCAGCCACTTCCCTTAACGTGCGTCCTGTAATACCACGCAAGACAGCGGAAACATCGGTAACATCGAGAACCATCAAACACATTAGCATAATAGTGGTTGATTTGACTTCACGCAGGATTTCTGCCACTTCCTGCGTGGAACTAGACCTCAGGCTTCGTCCGTCGCCACAAGGGCTTAAATATGCACACCCCTAAAAAAGCCATCCAAACGCACAGGCCTGCGTTTGCCAGACCACCCCCCACAAACAGCACTTCCTGTCACTCACTGTGCTCTGGGTCTGCGCAACCTCTGCAAACGCAGTTCCCATCGCAGTAGTTAGTACGTGCACGTACAATGCGATGCATGCGCAGGAGGCAACAATTGACCGATTGCGTGCGCCTGCATTCATGCATTACTTGCTGAATCAGGCCCTGAGTCTCTAAATCAGCATACGAAGGGCTATGATCCGATGGCCGCTGCTTTTTTTCCACAACAAGTTCCGTCTACAAGCTCAGTCACACACATATATACAGATATACAAGTGTTGCATATCAAATTAATCAGCAGTCTCCTGGTGCGTCCTAGATGTATACAGGATTCACTAAAGTGCGTGTTTTTAGAAGTGGTGATGTTGCCCATAGCAACCAATCAGATTCTAGCTATTACCACCTAGAAGGTGCTAGATAAATGTAAAGTAGAATCTAATTGGTTGCTATGGGCAACATCTCCACTAGCAGACCCCGAGGTTATTCAAAGCCGTCATATCCCATTACCTCTGAGAGGACCCCGCTATTTGAGCTCACACCCAAGGGTGATAGTGGGTTTATTGTCAACACTCCCTCAAACTCAAAAGGTGTCAATGATTGATTGGCTATTTTATGTAAGAATTTTATACGTATTTAAAAAAAAATAAAATAAAAATTATTGGTATTTATACTAATATATGGCCTTATTGGTCTTTTGTGTTGGGTGTTTTCCTTGGTCAGCGGGTTTTTTCCAGACCAACAACATTACATATTTGGTTAAGAAAAGACTGTTTCTAAACATTCTACTATCAACTCTGGGAAAAAGAAGAATTACATACAACGTATATACTAAGATCGAGTATGATTTCAAGAACTTCGAAGGGAGATTCTAGCGCCTTCTGGTTCATTGTTTGTGCTAAAGTTTTAGGCAGGTGTGGTACAGTACCTTTGAAAAAGCTGCACTTTGGGGCAGGGAAACACGGTAGGGCCACCAAGGATCATCACCCCAACTTTTCTATACTACTGTACATATTGGAGAAACCTTAATGGACTATTGCACTATCCTAATCATATGGAGCCTTAAAGGACCAACATACTGGGAGTAAGCCTGCATACTACAATTTGGGACATTACCATATATGAACACCGTATCTTTTGAGGACGCAGACTATTACTGGATGATCAACATCTAAAAGGGACATCCGTCAATCGGTGATCATTACCATCTATATACAGCGGACTATCCTATGGTGTTTATTTTGGCATCCTAAGTGTTTTTCCTTCAGGAGCTGTGCATATTCAAGCAAAGTATTGACTAAAACTTGTGGGTGAGATCAGTGTCCTTTCTACTGAACAGAAATTAATTTTCTGTATTTTTTACTCTTTGGCACAATCATTTACGTATATGAATAAATTGTATATTTTTGATATGTAGACGCATGCTATACCTTGTCTTTATAATTTTTATGTTCTAACATTTCTAGCACTACTTTTTGTTTATTGTATATATGTTTTGGTATTGAGTGACTATCCCGGTTTTAGTAGTTTCTTGGACAACATACTCATATCAGCGCCTGTGTAGCATCAGTTGGTGCTTTTTTCTGTTTTGTTGTATAAGCACCGTGACTCTTTGGGCAATAGTCCTCTGTGTGTATAAGCACCGTGACTCCTTGGGCAATAGCCCTCTGTGTGTATAAGCACCGTGACTCCTTGGGCAATAGTCCTCTGTGTGTATAAGCACCGTGACTCCTTGGGCAATAGCCCTCTGTGTGTATAAGCACTGTGACTCCTTGAGCAATAGCTTTCTGAGTGTATAAGCACCGTGACTCCTTGGGCAATAGTCATCTATGTGTATAAGCACCGTGACTCCTTGGGCAATAGCCCTCTGTGTGTATAAGCACCGTGACTCCTTGGGCAATAGTCATTGTGTGTATAAGCACCTTGACTCCTTGGGCAATAGCCCTCTGTGTGTATAAGCACCGTGACTCCTTGGGCAATAGCCCTCTGTGTGTATAAGCACTGTGACTCCTTGAACAATAGCCCTCTGTGTGTATAAGCACCGTGAGTTCTCTCTGTGTGTATAAGCACTGTGACTAATTGAACAATAGCCCTCCATGTGTATAAGCACTGTGACTCCTTGGGCAATAGTCATCTGTGTGTACAAGCACTGTGACTCCTTGAACAATAGCCCTCTGTGTGTATAAGCACTGTGACTCCTTTAACAATAGCCCTCTGTGTGTATAAGCACTGTGACTCCTTGGGCAATAGTTCTCTGTGTATACAAGCACTGTGACTCCTTGTGCCATAGCCTACTGTGTACTGTGACTCTGCTGACTGTATCACCACTTAGGGCCCAAAGACAATTCCATCTTGCTCTACCTTTCATTTCTGCCACTACTCTGTGGTAATGTTTCATAGATGTGCTTTAAATTGCGGTGTCAGTGACGCTGCTCTGTCGCTTAGTAACCAGCCAGCTCATTGCAACCTTTGGCCAATAATGGTGCTAACAATTTTGCGAGCTGTGAGTTGGTCTAAATTGACTGTAAATGACTGGTAATTAATGGTATTGAGGTTAATAATACTCTAGGAACAAAAAATAGCCCAAATTGTGTGATTTTTAGCTTTTTTTTGTACATTTTTGTAAAATATCCAAATCCAAATCCAGTCATGGCAAGTTTGGCAAATCCAAATCCAAAACCAGACGACGGACCAGAGCCAAATCCAAATTCAGCCAAAATGGTCCGGTGCACATGCCTAGTTGTTAATGACATTGGCTGTATGTTTGGGGTCGTTGTCCTGCTGCAGAATAAATTTGGAGCCTACAGAAGCCTCCCTGATGGTATTGTATGATGGATAAGTACCTACTTGTATTTCTCAGCATTGAGGACATCATTAATCCAGACTAAATCCCCAACTCCATTTGCTGTAATGCAGCCCCAAACTTGCAAGGAACCTCCACCATGCTTCACTGTGCTTCACTGGAGGTGTGCCAGTAAATTATTCACTGCGATGGCATACGCTGCTTGCGATCTCACTCTCATACCGGAAGGTTAGCAATTTTTAAGATAGACCTTGTGCAAGTGTGTGTGAGGCTCTGATTGTACTCGATGTTACTGATGTTTTCGCAGTCTTGCAAAGTATTACAGATGTGTGTAATCAGGGGTTAAATTGGGCCGAAACTGGGTTCTTCCATCACTTCTATTTGGAGACGGAACCAGTTCCACCTCCTCCGACCCACTTTAGCTCGGCACCGCTGGAAGGCTCCATTTGCTGGGCGCCTGCTGAGATATTGTTACCAGCGGGCACCCAGCTCCCTCCCCACAGCGCCAGCCGGAGGCTGGAGCTCACCCCTGAGCTCCGGCTTCCAGCTCCCACAGTGCACTATGGGAGAGAAGTCATGACGTCTCTCCCATAGTTAGAGGAGCAGCCACCTGGACCAGATGGCAGCAGATGCGGGAGCGGATATTAAGGTAAGTATTAGTTTTTTTTTTATTATTAAGCGGCTTCACTATATGTGGCATTACTACTGGGGCACTACTACTGGGGGCATTACTCTGGGCACTACTACTGGGGGCATTACTCATGGGACTTTACTATTGGGGGCATTACTCAGGGGGCATTACTATTGGGGACATTACTCAGGGGGCACTACTACTGGTGGCATTACTCAGGGGGCATTACTATTGGTGGCATTACTATTGGTGGCACTACTACAGGGGGCATTACTACTAGGGGAACTACTACAGGATGATTACTAATGGGGGCATTGCATAGAGGGCACTCCCATTAGGGGGCTCTGCGTAAGGGGCACCACTACTGAGGGGACTGAAGGGGCACTACCACTACTGAGGGCACTGCATAAGGGGCACTACCACTACTGTGCGCTCTGCATAAGGGGCACTATCATTGTGGACACTGCAGTGGCACTACCACTACTAGGAGCACTGCATAAGGGGCACCGCTGCTGAGGGCACTGCATAAGAGGCACTACTACTGTGGGCACTATTACAGGGGGATTACTAATGGGGCATTGTATAAGGGGCACTATCACTACTGTGGTCTCTGCATAAGGGGCACTACCACTGTGGGCACTGCAAAAGGGGCACTACCACTACTGGGGGCACTACCACTACTGGGGGCACTGCATAAGGGGCACTATCACTACTGGGGGCACTGCATAAGGGGAGCTACCACTACTGTGGGCTCTGCATAAGGGGCACTACCACTGGGGACACTGTATAAGGGGCACTACCACTACTGGGGGCATAAGGGGCACTGCATATGGGGCACCACTACAGTGGGCATTGTATAAGAGGCACTACTACTGTGGGCATTGTGTATAAGGGGCACAAATGTGAGCATTGTGTAAAAGGGGCACTGCTGTGTGTCATACATGAATAAGGGACACTACTATGTGGTGTAAAGTGAATAAAGATTATGCTACTGTGTGGCGTAATTTGAATTGGAAATACTATTGTGTGACCATGTCCCTTTCTATTGAGACCACGCCCTTTTTTGTAAGTTCCACCAATTCTCTAGGACCACTTTAAGCACAGTGTGAAAGGGGCCCTATAGATATTACTACTGCTTACCAAGCCGGAGACATTCCAAGGATGATTCAGCCCAGTTTCTGGAGAAAGATGATTTAAAAAGATAGCAATGGCCACGGAAGGGTATCCAGGCCTCAGACTCTGATTCTGGGCATTTTCCAGGCTTTTGTGGTGGTTCCGTGGGAGCAACAGCTATATGCATAAATAAGTACATATAATTAGTCATAGATTGCCTTTACCAGATGTTCTGTGACAGTAATCTAATTTTATGAGCTTAGGGCCTGATTCTGCAAGGACTGCAATTGCAAAGCTGCACGCATGCACTGACAGTCTGCTGGCAGTCTGTGTGCGGGATTGCAGACCCGTTCTGCACATGTGCAGAACGGGTCACGAGCCTTGCGCAGATTTCCAATCATTGGGAATCTGCATTGAATTAGGCCCTTAGTTCCATAAAGAAACATTTAATGCATATATTTTAGTGACTGTTTCTGTTTACTTTGTCTCTTAACACCAGTTTGTGAATTATAAGGCTCTAAGCTTTTAGGTTGTTTTAGCTCTATGAACTGTTTATAATGCTCTAATTAGGCACAGGATGCTATAACCTTATGACAGCTTCAGTGTTCTGATGGGCTACAGGATTCTCTAGCTCTGTGATGGTCCCAGTGATATATTTGGCTACAGGATGCTCTTGGCCTGTGGTATTTCTAGTGCTCTGATTGGCTGCCGAATGCTCTAGTTCTGTATGCCACTGTGCTCTAATTGGCTACAAATTTTTCTAGCCCTGTAACAGTTCTAGTGCTCTGATGCTAGTGCAGGATGCTTGAGCCCTGTGATTGATTCAGTGCTGTGATTGGCTGCAGGATGCCCTCACATTTTCAGTGCTTTATTTGCTACAGAATGATCGAGCCACATGACTGTTTCAAGCCTCTGATTGGCTACAGGGTGCTCTATCCTTGTAACAGTAAAAAATACTCTTATTGGCTACATGATGCTCTATCCTTGTAACAGTAAAGGTGCGTATATCCACTAGCAGATAGTGGAACGACAGTACGATTACAACATTGTAATCGTACAGTCGTTCCTCTTCCCTTGTAGTGCATACACTGAACTCTGTCATTCAGTGTAGGCACCCTTCCTCATCCCTGAACATGGTCAATCTGTCGTTATCGGCAGATTGGCCAGCATGTTCAGGCGATGATTGATGTTGGAAACGACCAGCGGGAGCGCGCATCGCTGGTCGTTTCTGACATTTTCATGCCCAATTTGTGCACGATTAACGAGCGATTGAACGATAACGATATCGTTCAATCGCTCATTTTAATCGGCAAGTGGATACCCACCTTAAGAATACTCTTATTGGCTACAGGATGCTCTAAACCTGTAACAGTTTCAGTGCTCTAATTGGCTACATTCAAACAGATTTTAATTTTCTGATTGTACATAACGTTTTCTGTGGATTATGAGCATCTTACCTTTGGATTGCTTACAAATTGAAGTATAATTCTCATCACAAGATGTTGTCTTCCACTGACTGTCTACATCCATATAAACGCAGGCGTTGTTGTTCTTCGGTTCCTCAGCAGCCCATTTTGTGTATCGAAGCTTCCAATTATCAATCCACCTATACTGATTGTCAGTCTGAAACAACATTGGAAACTTAAAAATGTTACTTTTCCCACTTGTTATACAGAAGCTAGAGATTAGTTTGCAGTATAAGAAAGGTTAGGTGGCATTTTACTAAACTGTGATTACTGATTTAAAAATAAAGGAAATAAAACCTGCCGGCTAGACTGTCATGTAGTCGAATCCTTATGTAATAAGCTATGACTTTCAGCAAAGATTCACATCGCTGGCCACTGCAGCCAACTTTTAGATGGGCAGTTTCATTATTTGCTATAGCAGCTGGCCCTGCTCCTAACGTAGGGGTGGGCAATGTAAAACTACATATCCCAGCATGCCCTGCCACAGTTTTTCTTTGTGGCCATGCGAAAAATGTTGCAAGGACTGTTGGGATTTGTAGTTCAACAATAGCTGGAGAGCCGCTTATTTCCCACCCCTGTGACCTAAAGCAATGTCAGCTCCAATTAGTTAGTTCAATTCAGTAACAGGACCGAATCTGTTGTATTTATTATTATTTATTTTTTGTAAAACACTTCTTATTTGAACAATCACAAGAAATAACAGACAATAACATTCATAATCATAAACATAAAAAACAACAAATATAAAAGGTCAATTCTGTATAAAAAAAAATGTGTGATCTTTTTTAAGATTTAAGACAGCAATTAAGACCAAAGAAAATACCAAAATCCACCACATGAGGTAGGCCTTATAAGAAAGGAGAGAGAGAGAGAAGAGAGAGAGAAGAGAGAAGAGAGAAGAGAGAAGAGAGAAGAGAGAAGAGAGAAGAGAGGAGAGAGGAGAGAGGAGAGAGGAGAGAGGAGAGAGGAGAGAGGAGAGAGGAGAGAGGAGAGAGGAGAGAGAGATTTCACCCAAGAACCCAGGAATGATGATGTTCGTCCATGTAAGATGACGTTTTGTCTCTTTCTGAGTTCCGTTTTTTTGGAGGGAAAAATCCGAACTCCACGTGCAAACTCGAACCTATCCGAGCCTGCACATCCCTAGTTTGTACGCATCGATCTGTGTACATCCAAGCAAGTTCCTCTATAAAAATAATAAACTCAGTTCTTCAGATCACATCTGACTGGATTATTGGAAGATAGAGTATTGGTTATGCTGGCTGATCCAAATTTGTCAGACACTTACTGCGGGGCAGTACAGTAAAACATCGGGCTCCCAGCGTGTGAGGCATATATCTGACTTCGTCAGCAACTTTTCTGTCAGCAAGTGGGACACATACCGACTCACAGATCTGTTACACTGCCAGCCAGAGCTATCTGCATATGACAGTACAAGAGATTCTATACAGTCTAACCATGGCAGCTCAGCAATAGGAGTACCGCCACTGACTACACAGGAATTTCATACTGTCAGTACAGCCACCTGCATATGGCAAGACAACAGTACCTGCACAGTCAAACAGCCTAACAGTCCCAAAACCCTGACTACTCAGAGACCTGCTACAGTGTCAGCTCAGTTATATGCACATTACAATACAGCAGTCAAGCATTTCCATTCCATCATCATGTCACAGAAAACGACATCTTCATACAAAACAAGGTCCCAAGTCTCTAGTTCCTCCAAATCTTTATCCGTCAGCAATGCAGCCATAATAGCACGCGCAAAAGCGGAAGCTGCAATAGTGTGGGCCACGTTTGCTGAACAAGAGATGCAATTGAAAATAGAAAAATCACGTTTAGAAGCAGAGAAAGGAATAGAGAGATCATGTCTGGAAGCAGAAAGATCACGTCTGGATGCAGAAAGATTACGTCTGGATGCAGAAAGAGACAGAGAGATCACGTCTGGAAGCAGAAAGATCACATCAGGATGCAGAAAGGTCACGTCTGGTTGCAGAAAGTTATGGAGAAACAACGCCTAGACGAAATTAGTGAGAAGCTCACTGCAGAGAAGGAGGCAGCAGCTGCTATTGCCGAAGCACAATTCTTAGAGTCTGCAGAACTTTTTAATATAAGGAGGATCAGTGTGCTTGATGCAGAGCTTGGATCGCAGAATTCATTGCAACGCACATCAGAATATGTCAATCAAGCATCCAAAATAGGCAGCAAACCTCATCAGTACAAAGCATGCATTCAGACTTTGTCAGTGAAACAAGCCAAACACACTACGCAGCGCCCCCACTAGTCAACAGTGAACTGCAAACTTGCAAACAAGAGAATTCTAGACACAGGGAACCCATGAGGGACAACTCTATAGATAATTCTACTCATTGGGAGAGATATGTTATGAGTCCACAAAGTCAGAAGTCATATTAACGGTCCACACAATGCTCCTTATGCTGAAAGATTAGACCTAGGACGGGTCACAATAGGAGAAGTATGTCTTGGAAAAGTGCATAAACCAGCCACCGTCAACAGCATCCTTACCTGTACTTTAGAAAACAGATGCCCTTCTCTATTTCAACCATGTCACAATCACTTCCTCATAAAGGAACTACCACACTGCACTGTCATAGACTCTCCTAGTGACAACCACATCTGTGAAAACTACCAGGAACATTTGGCTTGCACAGTCTTCCAAAGAACACAAAGGGATGACCAAGTCGCAATTTCCATAGAGGACAATCTATTCCTGGAAATAATGAAAAAGGGACTAGTCAAAGATGATGCCAACAGTTGGTTTGCATCTCTACCCTTTAAAACACACATACGGCACCTACCTAACAACAGAGAACAAGTATTTAAACACTTCTCTTCACTAAAACGCAACTTCCACAGGAAGCCAGAAATGAAAGATCACTTCTTCTCTTTCATGGACAAAATATTTGAGAACGGTCATGCTGAGATAGCTCCCATTCTTAAAGACACAGATTAATGCTGGTATACTTACCAATGTTTGGAGTATACCACCCAAAGAAACCAGGTCAGATCAGAGTCGTGTTTGATGCCAGTGCCAAGTTCGAAGGCATCTCCTTAAATGATGTTCTCCTGACAGGACCAGACCTTAACAACAAACTCCTTGGAGTACTCATACATTTCTGTAAGGACTCTATTGCCTTCACAGCTGACATTCAACAAATGTTTCATTGCTCCCTCGTGAGGGAAAGTGACAGGAATTTCCTAAGATTCCTTTGGTTCAGCCACAATGACCCCTCTAACGATATTGCAGAGTACCGCATGAGGGTACACATCTTTGGTAACAGCCCTTCCCCTGCAGTTGCCATCTACGGACTCAGACATTCAGCTCAAGGGGGCAAGCTAGAGTATGGTTCTGATGTTAGAAATCTTTTTCCACAAGTTGTCTATGTCACGACCCTGTCTAGTTGTCACCTTTTTGCCTTGGGACTTACCCCTGTCAGCTCCCCTATGGATCTGTGTGTGTAATTTGCCTGGAGGATTTGCTCTGATTATTGCACCTGGCCTCTCCTCTGTCTGTGAGCACTGCTAGCCCTGACTGGAATCACAGGTGTGGTTCTGATTCTCAGAGCTGCAGAGATGAATACTCCCTCTGCATGTTGTGCCTTCCACCACTCAGAATGCTACTACCAGACCACCTGTCCGTATCCACCAATTGCTGCCAGACCCATGATATATATATCCTCTCCTGATAGCATTCTGGGCCTGAACATCTCGTCTTCCCGTGGTGTATGGTTCATGCATTCAAGTCTGTCCCTGAATCCTGCTACAGCAATCCCTGGCGCTATCCAGAAAACCTGTTTCAGCTGTACCTGGCAATCCAGTAAATCTGCTGGCAGCAACCTCCAGTGCTTCCAGAAAACCTGTTACAGCCAAACCTGGCAATCCAGTAAGCCTGCAGACAGCAACCTCTGGTGTATCCCGAAAACCTGCTACAGTAATACCTGGCATCCAGACGTCCTGTTACAGCATACCTGGCCTGTGCTCTGCTGTTAGTCCTACCCCTGGTTGGTCCCTGGCACTCTGTAAACCTGCATCGTGTCACCCTGCCTTGCTTCCTGCTGTGGATCAACTCCTGCCCCTTTTACCTACCTACTCCCCTCCCTGAACCTAAAATTCCCAAACCTACCCATTCCTTCCTGAAACCTGTTATTTCCAATTATCCTGTCCAGCCTGCAAATTCCCAAACCTACCCAATCCTTCCTGAAACCTGTTATTTCCAATTATCCTGTCCAGCCTGCAAATTCCCAAACCTACCCAATCCTTCCTGAAACCTGTTATTTCCAATTATCCTGTCCAGCCTGCAAATTCCCAAAACTACCCAATCCTTCCTGAAACCTGTTATTTCCAATTATCCTGTCCAGCCTGCAAATTCCCAAACCTACCCAATCCTTCCTGAAACCTGTTATTTCCAATTATCCTGTCCAGCCTGCAAATTCCCAAACCTACCCAATCCTTCCTGAAACCTGTTATTTCCAATTATCCTGTCCAGCCTGCAAATTCCCAAAACTACCCAATCCTTCCTGAAACCTGTTATTTCCAATTATCCTGTCCAGCCTGCAAATTCCCAAACCTACCCAATCCTTCCTGAAACCTGTTATTTCCAATTATCCTGTCCAGCCTGCACCTGAGTTCTAGCCTTTGTCATAGTAATTCCAGATTACCCTGTTTAGCCCTCATCTCTGCATTACCTGACTTCCCTTCAGCCATTGTTACATTCCAGTCCTGAGTCAAGTTCCAAGCTCATCAATTCAGTCCACGTTGTTCCAGTCCAGAGTCAAGTTCTCAGTTCTTCAGTTCAATTCAACAAGTCTTCCTGCCGGTCCCAGTCCGGTCCCTCCAGTTCCTGTCATTTATCATCAAAGGCAGTTTTCACTGCTACCCAAGTCTTGTAAATAGAGCTATTTACATTCTCTGTGATTCCAGTCATGCCGGCCTCCGTTGAAACCCGATCATCACCTGAGACAGGTAACTCGCAGACACCAATCATGACAGTCTATGTAGATGACTGTTTAAAATCTATGCCAACGGATGAGACAGCAATCAGCCTTCTCAAGAGAGCTCAGGAAATGCTTGCCTGCTCTAATCTCAGGCTTCACAAAATAGCTTCCAACAGCAAAGGAGTGATGGAAGCCTTCCCTTCTCAAGATCATACCAGTGACTTAAGGGATTTAGATTTAGGAACTGATTATCCACCAGCTCAACGTAGTCTCGGACTCTTATGGGACTTAAAATCCAACTCCTTTACCTTCCAAGTGAACAGTGAGGAAAGACCCTACACCCGCAGAGGTGTCTTGTCTGTTATAAACAGCTTGTATGACCCCTTAGGATTTGCTGCTCCTGTCACTATCCAAGGTAAAGCCTTGCTCAGAGACCTAACCTGCGAGTCATCTGACTGGGATACACCACTGTCTCCTCAAAAAAAGAGATTTGTGGGAGGAGTGGAAAAGTTCTCTGTCCACCTTAACCAACCTTTATATTACACATTCATATGCTCCTGTGCCTTCTACAGAAGTACAAAACCTGAGACTGTGTATTTTCTGAATGAATGAATATGGGGTGTAGGGGGGGGGCGCATGCAGAAGTTTTGCCTAGGGTATCTAGAAGTCTAGAACTGGCCCTGCCAATGAGATACCAATTAATAAGATGCAGAACAATGAAAGAGAAACCAAAAGACTACCAAAGGTCCGCCCCAGAGAAGAGAGCAAACTATAGAGTAGAAAGAGAGAAGAATAAAAAAGAAAGAGCTGAAGAAAGCAACAAAAAATTAGAAAATAATAGAGAAAAGTGCCCAATAGGGCAAAAACCCTGCTGATGAGGGTCTGTAATAAGGACCGTGACAAATACTAATAAACTGAGAATGATAGCAGATAAGAAAGGGTACTTGGGGGTAGTGGTATGAGAGCACAGCATGAACAGGGTGTCCTGGCCCCCAACTAGTCGGACTAAACGAAATATTAAATAAAACCCCTTAGGGAAGGGAAAAATGTCACCTAAAAGGGGAGTCGATACAAAGAGGGAGTAGAGGGGGGAAGGGAAGTGAAAGTGTAGGGAAGGTAAAAGGTAAAGGGGTGAGGGAGGGAAAAGGGGAAGCAACAACATTACAGACAAAAATGCACAAGAAAAATTGTTACATGCTACGTGAAATAGCAGAAACATAGCCTAAAACAGATAATGCTTATACAGAGAGAAAAACAGAAATTGCAAAGGATATTGTAGGACAATACCGATAAGGGTAAAGAACAAATCCCTATATAACACCTATAAATTGAAACAGAAAATAGACAATACCTGTTTTAAATAGTAGATATAAACGGTATATAATATATGGCATATAAAAATGCTGTAGGAGATGAACAGTAAACCTATAAGAAAGATAACTTTACTAACTAATTCTAACAGGGACTAGAGATCTCTATAGTAGAGGCATAATGCCAAAGGGTGGTATATAAAACCACTTGCCTTTAGGGGAAAATCCAAAAGCTGAGTTCCATATTCAAGTGGGATCCCCATCCCCCCCATGATGACGGGCCACTCTGGTCCACACCGGCAGGGGTGGTCTGGAGCACTGGGGCTTAGGTGAGACAGGGTTGATGCTGCTTCCGGAAGAATATCCAGTTTGGCTAACACCTCCTGACCTTGAGCCAGGGTCTTCACGTTGTATGTGGAATTTTTGGCAAAGACTTGTAGTAGAAAAGGGAACCTCCATCGGTAACGAATAAGGTGCTGATGGAGAATCTTTCTAACAGGTTGGAGATCTCTGCATTTTTGAATCGTCGAAGGGGCTAAGTCCTGAAAAATTTGCAACTGTATATCCTGGAAACAGATGGTGGGGGAGTCCTGGGTAGAAAGCAATATTTTTTCCTTGGATTTATAGTAGTGAAGATGAACCACGATATCTCTGGGTGGTTGAGAGTCCAAGGGCTTGCTCCTAAGGGCTCTATGAGCTCTATCACATAGACAGTCCTCATCAGTGAGCTCAGGGACCAAATGTTGAAAAAGGTCTGTCAGGAAGGCCGGCAGCGAGGAACTCAGCACAGATTCAGAGACATTACGAATCCTAAAATTATTGCGGCATGAACGTTTCTTCTGGTTTTCCGGTTTCTCTTTCAGCAGTTCAATTTCGTCATGAAGCTGAGAGAGCTCTTCATCTAGACGATGCTGAGAGCGGCACAAGTCGTCTGTTTTGGTTTCTAGGGAATCAGTCCTGGATCCCAGAGTGGCAATCTCACTTTCAAACTCAGAGACAGCCTTAGAAAGTTCTTGATGAAAAGCTGCTTGCACACTGTCCAATAATCCAGACATAATGGCTTGAAGTTTTGGGTCGATACCCGACTCTGGAGAACAGGGTGAGGAGGGAGATTCTGGTTGAGGCATTTGGCTCTGTAACCCTTTTGCTTTATTGCCAATAAAAAAAAACAACTGAAGGTGCCTGAGCTATCTTGCTTCATTGAGACATCTTAAGGGTTAAAAGAACACAAAGGGATAATAATGCTCTGTGTGGAGGAGGGTAGGAGTCATTATAGGTGACACTGTGGCAGTGATGAAGGGGACCAGGATGAGCAAGGGATTATTAGAGAAGCATATGTGATCGCTACTGGTAGCTGAGATGAGATCTGTAGAAAGATACCTTAAGTGCAACTGGGTTGAGTCACAGAGTCTCCAGAGGTCCGGTAAGTGTCCCAGGAGCTCCAAATGAGAGCAGAACTGCCAGAGCTGGATACTATGGCCACTGACAATAAGGAGCTAGAGCCTGCAGCAGAGCACCAGAAGAGATTCACAGGCAAAGTTTGTATTATAAAATCCAAGATGCTGGCGGGTTAATTCTTGCTTCCTGCAGAGGGGAGAGAGCAGTATAGTCAGGACCGGGCTGGAGGCACAGCAGTCTGTGGGGAGATGGGCGCTGAGAGTCCCCTCTCTTGCTTGAGGGGCCTGCTGCTGTAGCATTTGCGGGTGGGTCCACGACGAGTACAGTATCCTTGGCGGGTGCAGCTTCCTAAATAAGACTGCGGCTTCAGAAGCGGGGATAGGCCCCGCAATCGGCCAAGCTGCAGGAAGACCCAGAAGCATCACTAGAAGGGCTGCAAAGCCAGACAGTGCCCCAGGGTGGGGGAGGGGGCGGTGGTGGTGGAATGCCTGCTCATCAAAATAGGTGAAAGGGCCACCAAAAGGTGCAGGGTGCCAGAGCACCAGGGAGACACATCCACTCCGGTCAGTGTCTGGGCCACGCTTCCTGTATTTATTATTATTATTATTATTATAATAATAATAATTAATAATAAAAATAACATAACAATGGGTTCAGTATGTTCATCTACCTGAGAATCCATGTATGCAATTCACTTAGGGATGATTTAATTCATTAAGGAGGCCCCACAACATCAGGGGTCTGAATACTTTCAGTAGAGTGTAAAGGGCAGAGACCAGCCTGCACTGAGAATGCTTCCTGGTGTCTTTAAGACAGATAAATTAAATTAAAGAAAAACAGAAATAGGTATCATGGCATATGAGCCAAATATCAGTTCCCAGTGTCGGTCAAGCGTCGGGTGTTTGTCTCTGGCCGCGAGCTAATTATGGCTCACGGATTAACAGCCAATAGCACATGGCTGCGCCTAGCCAATTGCGGCTAGCCATGTCATAGCCCTGCCCACTCGCAGAGTGGGAAGAGTTAGTCCGGCGGCGGTGAGGGAGGAGAGAAGACCTCCCGAAGACTGGAAGAATAGAGGAGCCATGGCAAGAGTTCTGGCGGCCATGGAAAAGGCTAGAAGATGCCGCTGTCGAGAAAGAAGACGTACAGTGGTGGCTGGACGTGGAGAAGAGGAGGCAGCGCCGCTGGCCAGGATGGGCCAGCGCCTGAAGAAAGAAGTTGAGGAACGGAGAAGTGCTGCAGTAGTGCGAAGTAAAAGAGCTAATGAAGCTCCCCACTGCAGCCTCCCCCAACTGGTAGGTGGCCCTGGGCCACCGGTATTATTTAACCCTACCTAGACCACCAGGGTAGTTGGGAACTAGACCCGTGGGCACATTCAGGCATTAGGCCTGTGGGAAAATAGGCAGACATTGGGCCCAGGTGCAGTAGCGGGCACTAGACCCAATAGAAGCTAATTGACCCCCCCTCCATTAGCTGTGAGTGACCTGAGTAATTAGGCCCAGGTCATTAATTGAGAAAGTAGGCAGGCAGCCCGCCCATGCCACCCTAACTATATATAGTGGCCTGGGTATTAGGCCCAGGCCACTAAGTAAGCCCTCTCAGTCAGGCAGGCCAGTAGGCCTGAGCCCTCAATATAGTGGATCTGGGCATAAGGCTCAGATCACAGAGTGAGCCCACCATTATGCAGGCTTATAATCTGAGCCACCAGTAAGACCCTGGGCATTAGGCCCAGGGTACCGAGCCTTTGAGAGTGACTGGGCAGGAGGCCCAGGGCACTAAAATTATAATGGGATAGGTGGGCCCCTGCATAGTTATATGTCAGAGGAGTGTTGTAAGCTCTGCGGCCTTCTCCCTCTGGTTGTGCATCCTGTGTGGAGGAGTGGCCCAGCTCATTGATACCCCGTGAGAGCTGTCAGGCTCCCACTACAATAACGAGTGTTTTCCAGTCACCTAGAAGAGGAGCTGGCCAGCTCTAGTTAGGAAGGTAGCAAACATTTACAGAGACAGTATTGTGTTTTACTCTTGTGTGATTACCATCTGTCATGGTGGTTGTTCCGTGCAGGGCAAATTAGAAGTTAGAATTGTTTATTGTTAAACGTGCCGCTCTACACACACAATAAGTTGAGGAAAATATTGTCACAGTAAGTGTATTGGCGTGACACACTTAATTTACATTTAATTTACGTTTAGGCCCTGCACGGCTGTTGAGTCTTGTCATCTCCTTACAGGGATCTGTGGGCGAGTGGGTGGATGAAGATCAAGAGTGGACACCGGGAGGACGATCTGTGTGTGTATTGTCTCTGTGTGTATTGTCTCTCACTGTCTGTTTGTCTCTACTTGTCTTTCTTCCTTCTGGGTGTACAGTGGACCTTGCACTCCGGTGCAAGGTCGAGTCTTCACCTGGTGTGCAAGTAGCTATAGGTGAAACTTGGGATCTGAGGCTAAAAGTGCCAGTGATGATCATCACTTAAAACCAGATTCCCTGTTTTGTGTGGTCCTAGGTCCAGTAGGGCATGTTGGTAGACATTGAGTAAGGACAGTTCTCACATCATCTCCTTCCTCCTAGGTCATCGTGTCCGTGTCCAGTCTGGTGTATCAGGACCGTCTGTTCATCATACTGCCTGAAGGTGAGAGGGTGCGACGCAAGGTGAGATACGAGAGTACACCTGCACGGCAGCAGGCACTGCACCGCATCCCTTTTACAGTTACACCACTGTCAGCACAGGGTTAGGGATCCCTATATTTTATTCTCATTTTTGTCGACCAAAATTGCCATACGTCCAGGTGAAAGAGCTAGTTAGAGATTCTGGCAGATGGAAAGGAGGAGGGGGATAGGCTGTTGACTGTTGTATTAATTATTTTAAAAAATATTAACATATCCACTCTTTGTAATTTAACTTTTATAATGGCTTCTTAACTTCTCACAGAGGCATCGTTAAAAGTCTATTCCTTTAGCATTGGTGCTTATCCCATCTCATTAAAGCTTATTGCAGTAGATTCTAATCTATTTTTTAATCAAAAGTTTAGCAGGAGGACTATTTCTCAGCGGCATCACAGCAACACCATTTCCCTTACTCATTGAAGCACTGGAATAGTAAGAGGGAATAGCAAGGGTACCATATATACCCTCTATATAGCCTATAAGGTGCAGGAGGGAATACTAAGGGTACCCTATACAGTGCAGTAGGGAATAGCAAGGGTACAATATAAGGTGCAGGAGGGAATAGTAAGTGTACCCTATAAGGTGCAGGAGGGAATAGCACGGGTACCCTATAAGGTGCAGGAGGGAATAGTAAGGGTACCCTATAAGGTACAGGAGGGAATAGTAAGGATACCCTATATGGTGGAGGAAGGAATAGTAAGGGTACCCTATAAGGTGCAGGAAGGAATAGTAAGGGTACCCTATAAGGTGCAGGAGGGAATAGTAAGGGTACCCTATAAGGTGCAGGAAGGAATAGTATGGGTACCCTATAAGGTACAGGAGGGAATAGTAAGGATACCCTATATGGTGGAGGAAGGAATAGTAAGGGTACCCTATAAGGTGCAGGAGGGAATAGTAAGGGTACCCTATAAGGTGCAGGAGGGAATAGTAAGGGTACCCTATAAGGTGCAGGAGGGAATAGTAAGGGTACCCTATAAGGTGCAGGAGGGAATAGTAAGGGTACCCTATAAGGTGCAGGAGGGAATAGTAAGGGTACCCTATAAGGTGCAGGAAGGAATAGTAAGGATACCCTATATGGTGGAGGAAGGAATAGTAAGGGTACCCTATAAGGTGCAGGAAGGAATAGTAAGGGTACCCTATAAGGTGCAGGAGGGAATAGTAAGGGTACCCTATAAGGTGCAGGAGGGAATAGTAAGGGTACCCTATAAGGTGCAGGAAGGAATAGTATGGGTACCCTATAAGGTGCAGGAAGGAATAGTAAGGGTACCCTATAAGGTGCAGGAGGGAATAGTAAGGGTACCCTATAAGGTGCAGGAGGGAATAGTAAGGGTATCCTATAAGGTGCAGGAAAGAATAGCAAGAGTACCCTATAAGGTGCAGGAGGGAACAGTAAGGGTACCCTATAAGGTGCAGGAAAGAATAATAAGGGAATCAGACAATTTTAGGGTAATTTTTTTTAACAATATCTCCTTGCTGTTCTTATGACAGTTTAATACATCTGGGTTACCTTTACCATATGTGTCCTTGTTATTCTAATTATCTGTGTTCCAATAACACAGCCTTGTGTACTCCCTTGTGTTCCTATACTATATGTTACGATCAGGGGCAGTGTAAGATAGGAGAGGGCCTGTGTGCAGACTCCATGCGGGCCTCCTCCTCTCTGGCAGCGCGGTACTCTGGCTTTGTGCCCGTACCATGTTTCTGGTGACTTCTCTACAGCGCATACTGTACCTCAATCTGTAGTAACATGGCCACCGCAACGTTTTCTCTATGATTTCATCGCAAGCCAATGAGCACTCTGGAGTGGTAACTATACGTATATGGGTGAGGGTGTGCAGTGTGGGTCCCCTTAGACCACAAACACAGGGGTGTAACTGGGTATTTGAAGTCCCCATTGAAAAAGTTTTGGGGGCCCATATGTACCACCCAATGGTGAGAAAATGTATAGAACACTTGTAACTGACAAGGAAAATTGCCCCCCCCTCATCTCTGGGCCCCATAGCAGCTGTACCCCTTGCACCTATGGTAGTTACACCCATTCACACACATTATAGTTACGCTAATGGTTACAGAAACTATTTCTACAGTGACTATGTAAACACTACAAAGCCGAGATCCTGACAAAATTGTAATGCTACTGTATATAAAGCTTTAAGAGTATTTTTAAAGTTATAAAGTTTATCAGAATTTTTGGGTGTGTTTGTCCACCCACCTCTTGAGGACTGACCACAAGTTCTCAATGGAATTCAGGTCTGGGGAGTTTCCTGGCCATGGACTCAAAATTTCAATGTTTTGTTCCCCAGGTCACTTAGTTATCACTTTTGCCTTATGGCAAGGTGCTCCATCATGTTGGAAAAGGCAGTGTTCACCACCAAACTGTTCTTGGATGGTTGGGAGAAGTTGCTCTTGGAGGATGTTTTGGTACCATTCTTTATTCATGGCTGTGTTCTTAGGCAAAATTGAGAGTGATCCCACTCGCTTGGCTGAGAAGCTACCCCACACATGAATGGTCTCAGGATGATTTACTGTTGGCATGACAGAGAACGAAGACTTTTGGAGGATGGCCTGGTGTCAAGAAGGGCAGCAAAAAAGCCACATCTCCAGGAAAAACATCAGGGACAGACTGATATTCTGCAAAAGGTACAGGGATTGGACTGCTGAGGACTGGGGTAAAGTTATTTTCTCTGATAAATCCCCTTTTAGATTGTTTGGGGCACCTGGAGAAACACTTGTCCGGAGAAGGAAATGTGAGCACTACCATCAGTCCTGTGTCATGCCAACAGTAAAGCATCCTGAGACCATTCATGTGTGGGGTTGCTTCTCAGCCAAGGGAGTTGGATCATTCACAATTTTGCCTAAGAACACAGCCATGAATAAAGAATGGTACCAAACATCCTCCAAGAGCAACTTCTCCCAACCATCCAAAAACAGTTTGGTGGTCATTCCTCAAGAGGCGGGTAGTCAAACAAAAACCTACAAATTCTGACAAACTCCAAGCATTGATTAGGCAAAACTAGATGTCCATCAGTCAGTATGTGGCCCAGAATTTGATTGACAGCATGCCAGGGTGAATTGCAGAGGTCTTGAAAAAGAAGGGTCAACACTGCAAATATTGACTTTGCATAAACTTAATGTAATTGTCAATAAAAGCCTTTGACACTTATGGCATTCTTGTCATTTTACTTCAGTATACCATAGTAACATCTAAAACTACTATTTAGTTTACACATACTGTAATATACCCTGTACTAATGCCAATTGTTATTTATTTATATTTATTTATTCCAAACACCAATATATATATTCCAGACACCAATGCAGCAATATATTCCACACCCTCAATGCACTAAAACAGCTGCTGTCCCAATTAGAACCTTTTGCCAGCACTGGGTGAAAATATTCATTGAAAACAACAAAATAAAACAACGAAATGAACAATTCCTTGTTCATATAACTATATAAAGTTAATATGCTTTTTTTCTAAAACCACTTGGGGGTATCCAGTCTTTTAGTCCATCTTTCATCAGTGTGTGTGTGAGGGTCCATCCATATAAAAAATCTCAGGTTGGCAAAATAGGAAAATAAATGTTTTTGCTCAAGTCAAGGACCATAGGATTCTAAGCTACTGTGAAAATTTAAAGTTTGAGACTGAAGGCAGAATGAAGTTGTTATTGATACAGGCACCATATAAGTTTATAATACTGTACTGAAATTTTATTTAATTTTTTTAAATGATCAAGCAACCAGAATGTTCATACTGCAATTGGACCACTTCATGTGGATTAACCCGTGTGTACGTTATATATATATATATATATATATATATATATATAGTCCAATATTATATAATCATCAGGGTATAGTAAATATCAAAATGTTGTATTTATAATATGACATGTGTCTGAGTCCATATTAATACTAAGTGTCGCTTCTATTGGACAGTGGATAAGGGCTTTTGTGAGAGCATCTGCGGAGGGCACTGGGTCTGTCTTTCAAGCTGCATGGGAGTGCCACCCACACTGGATTTAATAAATATATATATATATATTTATATTTTAGGGATGAGCGGGTTTGGATTTCCGAAATCCGAACCCCCCCGATCCGAGCCGGATCAGGGTCAGGTTCGAGTTTTCCCGCCTGACTCGGATCTGAAATTGAGGAAAAACGTCATCTTTTTGCTGTCGGATTCTCGCAGGTTTTGGATTCGAGCTGCGACGAGACCCTAAGGTAGGGTCTCATCTGCCACAAGCACTGGAGTGCTTTTGACTCTATCAGAGCCAAAAGCACTCCCACTGACATCACTAGTGATGTCAGTGGGGCCGGCCCCAGACGGTAGGCGATCCCATGGGAACGCCTCCATCTGGGCAGCCACGCCCCTGGCACGCCCACCAAAGGGGGCGTGCTGTCAATCACCATCGACAGCACGCCCCCTTTGATGCGAGACCCATAATGACGGCTCGGCAGTCGTTATTCGGGTCTCGCGCATGCGCACGACGGAGTGGCCTCCGTCGTGCGCATGCGCACTTGGGCAACATCGACCCGCTTGCGAGTGCTCAGTGCTCGCGAGTGGGTCTGAATTAGGCCCTGTGCCACTCCAAAGTCCCTAGGGGCTGGCAGGGCTGTATTGTACAGTCTGTTGTCCATAGGGGTGTCCACTCCAAAGTCCATAGGGGCTGGCTGGGCTGTGTTGTGCAGTGTTCCATAAAGGATATTGTCCTAAAGGGGTGCTATAGTGGTGTCCAGGGGGTGCTCTGTCCATCAGGTGTGCTCCCCCAAGTGCAAAAAAAAAATACAATTCTATTTGTGTGTGCTGTAGCCGCACGTGCATCAACAAAGTAGTGCCAAGTGTGCGCCTGTGTCATAAGTCAAGGGCCAGCTGGCTCGTCTGTTGAAGGGTGGTGTAACCCCAAAGTGCTTGAAAAAAAAAAAAATATATTTTTTTTTCTGTTTTTCTGACTTGTGTGCAGTGTCCCATAAAGGCTGTAGTCCTAAAGAGATGCTGTATTGTTGTCCAGGGGGTGCTGTGTCCATCAGGGGTGCTCTCCCCAAGTGCAAAAAAAAAAATTTTTTTTTCTGTTTGTGTGCACTGTAGCCGCATGTGCATCAACAAAGTAGCAGTGCCAAGCGTGCGCCTGTGTCATAAGTCAAGGGCCGGCTGGTCTGTTGAAGGGTGGTGAAACCTCCAAAGTGCCCAAAAAAATTAAACATTTTCTTTTTCTGTGTTTGTGTGTGCCTTAGCCGCACGTGCATCAACAAAGAAGCAGCACCAACTATGTACTCTTTGGGGCCTAGTTTTTCAGACTGCCATCCTGTCTGCCACTGCAGTACCACGTGTTTGTGCCGCCCACTCGTGTTGCTTAGCATAGTCATCCAGCTACCTCGGTGCAACCTTTTTGCCTAAAAACAATATTGTGAGGTGTGAGGTGTTCAGAATAGACTGGAAATGAAAGTTATTGAGGTTAATAATAGCGTAGGAACAAAAAAAAAAGCCCAAATTCGGTGATTTTAGCTGTATTTATGCTTTTTTAAAAAAAAATGCAGATCAAAAACACAAAACCCAGAACCCAAAACACGGAAGGGTAGTTCTGGCAAAACCAATCCAGATCCAAAACATGAAGAAAGATCCAGATCCAAAACATGAAAAGTGGCCAGTGCACACCCCTAATAAATATATATATATATATATATATATATATATATATTTCAAACCTCGTCACTCCACAGAACACGTTTCCATTGCTCCACAGTCTAGTGTCAGTGTGCTTTACACCACTCCATCCGACGCTTGGCATTGGACTTGGTGATGTGAGGCTTGCATACAGTTGCTCGGCCATGGAGCTCGGCCATGGAGTTGCTCGGCCAAGCGGGTCGATGGTGGGGCATTGCGCACGCACGGCGTGCGCAAGCCCCAGAGCGAGAGAGAAATTCTCTCGCTCCGGGGCTCGCTACAAACGGGACGGCTGTTGATGTTGATTGATAGCTCACCCCGTTTTGTAGGCAGGGTGGGGGGGTGGCTGGACAAACGGAGGTGTTCCTGAAGGAACGCCTGCCATTTGTGGATGGCCCTACTGACATCACGAGTGATGTCAGTAGTGAGCTTCCGGCTCTATTAGAGTCGGAAGCTCACTGGGGCTTGCGGCAGACGAGACCTTACCACAAGGGCCTCGTCGCAAGCCCGATGGTCGCGACCATCACCTGGCCGCTCGCTAAAGCTGTGGGTGGTCACGTGGTCTTTCGCTTTATGACTGAATTGCTGTTGCTCCTAAACGCTTCCACTTTCTAATAATATCACGAACCGTCTTATTGCAAAGGTGGCATCCTATCACAGTACCACGCTTGAAGTCACTGAGCTCTTCGACCCATTTTGTATCACAAATGTTTGCAAATAGAGACTACATGGCTCGCTGCTTGATTTCATACACCTGTGGCAAACGTCTGATTGAAACACCTCAATTCAATAATTAACAGGTGAGGCTTTTGTCCATATAGTGTATATATATTCTTTAGTAAACAAACATTAATTTATTTATATTATTATTGCTATGATTCTTTTTACAAAAAAAAAGCAATATACTGTACATACCATGTTACTGTTGAGGCCGATCCAAAAAGGCTCCTTATATTTAGCTAAATGAACCTTCAGAAAAGAGTTGGTGTATTCGTCTAATATGCTGACTAGATCAGAGTCTGAGGCCTTGCACCGCTGCTGTGCTTCATCCCACTTCATCCTGGTTTTAACAATGGTGTAGCTGGAGTCACCATATTGATAAATGTTTGATGATGGAACAGTGGTAGGGACAACTGGTAATGTGGGGTCTAAAAAACAAAAAGGAAACAAGTGAATTAGTTCAACAAACAGCAGCAACCAGATAAAACTTGCCTTAAGAATAATATTTATTATTGATTTATGTCGGTTATTGTTTATAGGGTCTATGCAAGGATTTTATTTTATATAGCTATTTATATTTTTTGTTTTCAAACATGAGAAAAGCCTAGATATTCGGCTACACTTTCTGATCATTTTGGAAAAAGTTGTAATGTTTTATTGTTGATTGTTTTCATCACCATAGAGTTTTTCCACTTGGGGTGCTCTAAATTAATGTGAGGGCCAATGAGAAATTAATTAGATTGGATGGAAACATAACAAATGATTTCCGCATACACAAAAATATTCCATTTGCCCATTATATTGAGAAGCAATGTCTCATGCAGGGAAGAAAAAAAGCAGATCCTGGGAACACAAAGTTCTAATCTTGTTGGATATTTTCCTAAACTAAGTTTTTGTTTCTTTTGCTGATAGGCACAGAGTCTGATTAAGTGGGGGAAGTACACCTGAGCCTCCCTCTCTCAGGAGGACCCTCCTGGCTGGAGCTACTACGACCCAGCTAAGGCACTGCTCATCTCCAGCCTCCGCCGCCAGCAGCAGTGTGGCAACGGTTGTCGTACTACTGGTGGTAGAGCAGCTGCTGGCAGCAGAGGTTGGCGACAAGCAAAATTGGCCCCAGGCAGTGGCCGGCATCTGTCTGTCTTTGCCCCTGCTTGCTCAATAATTGTATTTTATAAGGGCTGGTGTGATCAATAAATATATAAGTGGTTGGGGTGGGGAGGGGCAGAGAAGATCATTAATATAAGGGGTGAGGAGAGATCACTAAATATAGATTATATTACATATAAGTAGCCATTTAAAATCTTATTTAAAAATGCTTGTAGCCATAGGGATCAATGTGCCTTATAATCAGTGCTTAAAGTGGTCCTAGAGAAGTGGTGGAACTCACCACCCCCCTTGGTGCTTTTTCAATAAAGGGACACCGCACGCCGAAAAGGGTGTGGTCTCAAGAGAAAGGGGCGTGGTCACACAATAGTATTTCCAATTCAAATTACGCCACACAGTAGCACAATCTTGATTCACTTTACACCACATAGTAGTGTCCCTTATTCATGTATGACACACAGCAGTGCCCCTTTTACACAATGCCCACATTTGTGCACCTTATACACAATGCCCACAGTTATACAATGCCCACAGCAGTAGTGCTCCTTACACATAATGCCCACTGTAGTGGTGCCCCTTATGCAATGCCCACTGTAGTGGTAGCGCCACTTATGCAGTGCCCACAATGGTAGTGCCCCTTATGCAGAGCCCACAGTAGTGGTAGTGCCCCTTATACAGTGCCCCCAGTAGTGGAAGTGCCCCTTATACAGTGCCCACAGAGGTAGTGCCCCTTATGCAGAGCCCACGATAGTGATAGTGCCCCTTATACTATGCCCCCATTAGTAATCCCCCTGTAATAGTGCCCCCAATAGTAGTGTCCCTTATGCAGTGCCCTCAGCAATGGTGCCCCTTATGCAGTGCCCCCAGTAATGGTAATGCCCCTTATACAGTGCCCCCAGTCATGGTAGTGCCTCTGCAGTGCCCACAGTGATATGCCCCTTATGCAGAGCCCACAGTAGAGGTAGTGCCCCTTATGCAGTGCCCTCAGTAGTGGTAGTAACCAATGCAGGGAAATGGCACTGATAATCCCATTTGAATGTATACATAATGGGGGTAAGATGCAATCAGGGAGATTTCTAGACTCTTCAGGGAGTCAGGAAGACATTCAGGGAGAGTTTACAAGTATGCTCAACCCGCAGGCTGTGATTCCAGGAAACCTGTGTGTAATTGTACTGCCTGGGTACCTGCGACGTGAGTGAGAAGGGCCAAGATTCAAGACTGATCCAAAGTTATAAGAGCAGGGGGCAGTGGTGTTAGTGGAATCAGTATTTACAGGTGCGGCGAGAGGGGGGGGAGCGGGTACAATTTACCATTGCCCGGGCTTCCAGAGGGGCCCGGCGGGGGCCCGGGTCCAGTGCCACCACCCCCCTCCGCACTATCTTCTAGCAGCCCAGCACTGGATGCAGTGGGAGATTGCTGTCTCCTATGCCTGAGGGGGGGAGCGATCATACTGATCGCGCCCCCCCTGCCTTTGCGCCGGGCTGAGGGGCTCACAGCACTGCAAATGTATGTATTTTTTTTTCTTCGAGGGGGCGTGGCCACGCCTCCTGCTATTAGGCCATGCCCCCTCCTTACCGGGGCCCAGCGGCGCTCTCAACGGCCCTGAGTATGTAATACTGCCGGTCGCAGCGGAAGCCAGGCAGGGGTGAAGATCCCAAAAACTAAAAAGGTAAGTATAACTAAAACTATTCTCCACCCTAACCCTCCATTATGGGTGCCTAACCCTAACCTTCCCTCCTAGTGCTTAAACCTAACCCCCCCCCATCCCCGCAGTGTAAGCCTAAGTCTGAAGGGGGAGTGCATGACCCTTACCTCCCCCCGGGGGTGCCTCACCCTAACTTTCCCTCCTAGTGCTTAAACCTAACCCCCCCATCCCCGCAGTGTAAGCCTAAGTCTCAAAGGGTGGTGCATGACCCTTACCCCCCCCGTGGGTGCCTCACCCTAACCTTCCCTCCTAGAGCTTATAACCTAACCCCCCCGTCCCCCCAGTGTAAGCCTAAGTCTGAAGGGGGGGTGCTTGACCCTAACCTCCCCCCGGGGGTGCCTCACCCTAACCCCCACTTCCCCTAGCCTACACCTAACCCAGGGCCGCAACCATGGGGGGGCTGGAGGTATACGTGTCCTCCAGCCCGGCGCCAGTGTCCTCCAGCCCGGCGCCGCAGGGAGGCTCCAAGCCGGACGCCAGATGAGTTGTTATTACCAGTGGGTGCCCGGCTCCTTCTCTGCAGCGCCGCACTAACTGGAGGCTGGAGTTCTCTCCTGAGCTCAAGCTTCCGGCTCTCCCCACAGGCACTATGGGAGAGACGTCATGACGTCTCTACAATAGTTCCGAGGAGCAGCCGGGCAGACCCGACGGCAGCGGTGACAGGAGCGGGGTTTAAGGTAAGTATTTTTTTTTGTGTGTGTGCATGTGGCACTACAGGAGGAATACAGTGGCATTACCTACAGGGGCATTACCAGGGGGCTCTACATGGGCATTAGCAGGGGGCTCTACAGTTGCATTACCAGGGGGCACTACAGGGACATCAACAGGAGGCACTACAGGGACATCACCAGAGGGCACTACAGTGGCATTACCTACAGGGGCATTACCAGGGGGCTCTACATGGGCATTACCAGGGGACTCTACAGAGGCATTACCAGAGGGCACTACAGGGACATTACCAGGGGGCGCTACAGGGGGACTACAGTGGCATTACCAGGGGGCTCTACAGGGGCATTACCAGGGGGCTCTACAGGGGCATTACCAGGGGGCTCTACAGGTGGCATTACCAGGGTGCTCAACAGGAGCTTTACTATTTGGGCACTACAGGGGCATTACTATGGGGACAATACCATATGGCCACTAGTACAGGGGCATTACTATAGGTCCACTGCTGAAGGGGGCATTGCTATGGGGGCACTGCTGCAGGGGGCATTACTATAGGGGAATTACCAGTTAGGGGGGGGGGGCACCAAATTACTGTCTTGCCCCGGGGACAAAAAACCTAGTTTCGGCCCTGCCTAACCCTCCCAAGGGGGGAGTGCCTAACCCTAAGTCCCCCCGGGAGCCCTAAAACCTGTTTCGACACCAGTCATTAGTACCTTGCCGGGATTTGCCAGTCGGGAAGCCTGCGGTTGGAATTTTGACCGTCGGCTTCCTGAATGCATCCCATTATAGTGATTCTATACAAGGAGTATCAGCTGTAGGGGCCTATAGGCCTGATTCCCTACGGATCGCAATGTTGCATACGCACGCAGTTCAACTGCGATAGCAAGCTAAGCAATTGTGATCGCAATGCAAACTCAGCGCTACATAAGGACGTCCACTTTACCTTACGCACATCCGTAATACTTAGCAGAATAGCGAAACCATCAGTACAATCAAGTACCATCGAACCCATACGCACACTTGCACAAGCCCTGACCTTACACAGAAATTGCTAAAAACCACACATGCTATGAGACCTCACCTCGATGTGGATAATTTATGCACGTCCCTGACACGGCGAGCAAACGCACTGACACTTCTGCGTTGTAGTTCCAATTAATAATAATGGGAACTGCGATCTGAAGTGCTAATTAATTAGCACTCTTCCGAAGATTTCAGTGACATCTCCTGCATTGTTCAATTAGTACATACCAACAATTTATAAAATTATGCAGGAACTGCACTTTCTACATAATTTTATGAAAAAAAGCATGATATATTGGCCCCCTGGTGAGGAGAAACCTGGGAGCCAATACTAACTATTTACTTGCAATAGCTAAATGTGTCCTGAAGTTTAATATACAGTACAGAGATGGTCTGGTGCTAAATATAACAACTGTGATGTGTAGAAAATTTTATATTGATATATATATATATATATATATATATATATATATATATATATATATTAGGGGTGAGCGGGTTCGGATTTCTGAAATCCGAGCCCCCCCGATCCGAGGCCGATCAGAGTCAGGCTCGACTTTTCCCGCCTGACTCGGATCTGAAATCGAGTCAAAACGTCATCATCCCGCCTTCCGGGTCTCGCGGGTTTTGGATCCTATATAAGGTACCCGCGTCGGCGCCATTTTCTCACTCGGCTGTGGACAGTGAAGAGGGAGGGTGGGAGTTAGGGCTGGCTGGGCTGTGTAGTGTAGTGTAGTGCAGAGTAGTGTTGTGCTGTGCTGTGCTGCGCTGTGCTGCTGTTGTCCACTACTTCAAAGTCCATAGGGGCTGGCTTTGTTGTGCTGTGCTGCTGTTGTTAATAGGGGCTGTGTCCACTACTTCAAAGTCCATAGGGGCTGGCTGGACTGTGTTGTGCAGTCAGTTCTCCATAGGGGCTGTGTCCACTCCAAAGTCCTGTGCAGTGTCCCAGTCCTAAAGGGGTGCTGTAGTGTTGTCCAGGGGGTGCTCTGTCCATCAGGGGTGCTCCCCCCAAGTGCTAAAAAAATAATATTTTTTCTGTGTTTGTGAATTGTGTGCGCAGTAGCCGCACGTGCATCAACAAAGTAGTGCCAAGCGTGTGCTTGTGTCATAAGTAAAGAGCCGGCTGGCTTGACCGTTAAAGGGTGCTGTAACCCCCAAAGTACACTCTAAACCAAATAACAAAATATTTTCTGTGTTTGTGAATTGTGTGCGCAGTAGCCGCACGTGCATCAACAAAGTAGTGCCAAGCGTGCGCCTGTGTCATAAGTAAAGGGCCGGCTGGCTTGACCGTTAAAGGGTGCTGTAACCCCCAAAGTACACTCCAGTCCAAACCAAAAAAATATATATTTTCTGTGTTTGTGAATTGTGTGCGCAGTAGCCGCACGTGCATCATCAAAGTAGTGCCAAGCGTGCGCCTGTGTCATAAGTAAAGGGTTGACCGTTAAAGGGTGCTGTAACCCCCAAAGTACACTCCAAACCAAATAAAAAAATATTTTCTGTGTTTGTGAATTGTGTGCACTGTGGCTGCACGTGCATCAACAAAGGAGCAGCGCCAAGCGTGCACCTGTGTCCCATAAGTAAAGAGCCGGTTGGCTCATTTCTTAAAGGGTGGTGTAACCCACAAAGTGCACTACTCTCCAGCAAAAATAAAAAAATATATTTTCTGTGTTTGTGTGCGCTTTAGCCGCACGTATATATCAATATAACATAAATGGAGGACCAAACTTTCTCTGATAAAAATAAAATAGGGAAAGATCAAGAACCACTTCCTCCTAGTGCTGTTGCTGCTGCTGGGAGTTGTTCATCATCCCAGAGAGGAAGTAGGAACACCACCACTTTTACTAAACAATTGACCCTCCAACAGTCCCTAGCGATGAGGATGAAGTACGACAGCAGTCATCCTGAAGCAAAACGTATAACTGAGGCCTTGACTGCTATGTTGGTGTTAGACGTGGGTCCGGTATCCGCCATTAGTGCAGTGGGATTTAGACAATTGATGGAGGTAGTGTGTCCCCAGTTCCAAATCCCATCTAGATTCCACCTGCATCCTCAAAGCAGCAGCGACAAGCGTGCGTCTGTCTGTTAAAGGGTGGTGTAACCCTCAAAGTGCTCCAAAAAATAAAAAATATTTTTTTATGTGTTTATGACTTGTGTGCGATGTAGCCGCACGTGCAGCAACACAGTAGCAGCGCCAAGCGTTCGCCTGTGTCATAAGTCAAGGGCCGGTTAGGACATCTGGTCCGGACTGAAGGACGTGCCAACAATTTCTGACAAGTCTACTGTCACTGCATATGATAATGTCCTCAAAGCAGCAGCGACAAGCGTGCGTCTGTCTGTTAAAGGGTGGTGTAACCCTCAAAGTGTGCTCCACAAACAATAAAAATATTCTTCTTTTTTTTTCTGTCTTTGTGAAATGTGTGGGCTGTAGCCACACCCGCATCCTTAAAGCAGCAGCGACAAGCGTGCGTCTGTCTGTTAAAGGGTGGTGTAACCCTCAAAGTGTGCTCCACAAACAATAAAAATATTCTTCTTTTTTTTTCTGTCTTTGTGAAATGTGTGGGCTGTAGCCGCACCTGCATCCTTAAAGCAGCAGCGACAAGCGTGCGTCTGTCTGTTAAAGGATTACATCGGTGACAGCATCCAAGTAGGCATGTCAGACAGTCCGTACCTGTACTGGCAGGAAAAAGAAGCAATTTGGAGGTCTCTGTACAAACTGGCTCTATTTTACCTGAGTTGCCCCCCCTCCAGTGTGTACTCCGAAAGAGTGTTTAGTGCAGCCGGGAACCTTGTCAGCAAAAGGCGTAGGAGGTTGCTTCCACAAAATGTGGAGAAGATGATGTTCATAAAATTAATTATCAACTCTTCCAGGGAGACCAGCCTCCAGAACGTACAGAGGGACCTGTGGTTGTGGATTCCAGCGGGGACGAATTAATACTCTGAGGATGAGGATGTACACAACACTGAAGAGGGTGAGGAATCGGAGGATGAGGACGACATCTTGCCTCCGTAGAGCCAGTTTGTGCAGGGACAGATTAATTGCCAGCTTGTTTTGTGGGGGCCCAAACGAACCAATCATTTCAGCCACAGTCGTGTGGCAGACCCTGGCGCTGAAATGTTTGGTTTGTTAAAGTGTGCATGTCCTGTTTATACAACATAAGGGTGGGTGGGAGGACAATTCCATCTTGCACCTCTTTTTTTTCTTTGAATTATGTACTGTTTGGGGCCTAGTTTTTCAAACTGCCATCCTGTCTGCCACTGCAGTGTCACTCCTAGATGGACCACGTGTTTGTGCCGCCGACACTCGTATGTCTTAGCATAGTCATCCAGCTACCTCGGTGCAACCTTTTGGATATAAAAACACTATTGTGAGGTGTGAGGTGTTCAGAATAGACTGGAAATGAGTGGAAATTAAGGTTATTGAGGTTAATAATAGCATAGGAGCAGAAAAACACACAAATTCTGTGTTTTTAGCTGTTTTTATGCTTTTTTTTTTTTAAAAATACAGATCCAAAACACAAAACCCAGAACCCAAAACACGGAAGGATGGTTTTGGCAAAACCAATCCAGATCCAAAACGCGAAGAAAGATCCAGATCCAAAACACGAAAAGTGGCCGGTGCACACCCCTAATATATATATATATATATATATATGGAACACGGGTATAAGAAGCACTGTTACCCGTATCCCCATCCGCTCTCCCCTAACCAACCATTCACTGCAGCACATACCAATACCAGTGGCTCTGGTGCACGTGTCATCTGTACTGTTCTGCAGCAGTGAACCTCCCGGCGAAATCAATAGAGCTGGGAGGCATTTATCATTGGCAGAGATGTATTATTAGGGGACATTTTATGCCGTGACAGATTCTCCTGCATCGCCTCTTATTGAGGCAAAGCAGGAAGCAATAATGCCAACATCTCAGCCACTGGAATGGGGGGAGAGAAAACTCCATCCTCTTGTGATGCACTGCCCCAATAAGAGGCAAGTAATCCGTTAGATCTCATGCACAAAACTTTGCTGCTGTTCCGAGAAGGCCACCGCTTGACACAGTAGTCATACAGGCAGGTAATCCTGCCGATATGTGAACAAATTATAAGACACAAATGTGATCTTATCATATTTAATAAGCGCTGCCGCAATTCCCGTCACCATACGACTGTATGGCAACGGCAAGATTGCTACATGTATGGACAAACTGCAGGAAAAATGATTATCTCTGCGATAACCGCATTTGATGCCACCATATAATACATCTCCTCCTTGCATGTGTAAGGGCTGTTTTTCACTCCCTAACTCACAAGGCCCAGGGATACAGAGTTGGAAAGTAAAGAGCAAGTAACTGTGCACATTGGCAAAGCCATGCTGCACTGCAGGTGGGGGCAGATGTACAATGTGCAGAGAGATTAGATTTGGGTGCTCCTACAGCCTACCGAAGCATCCTGAGGATGCTCCGGGCATTGTTGTAATTATCGGTGTTTGTAGCTCCACTGAGTGATGTCACATGGAAGGGGTGTGGCCTGCACCGGGCGCCACAAGCCTTATGGAGGGTACACACGGTCAGATTTTCTGGAAGATATGAACGATAACGATTGTAAAAATCGTTATATCGTTCATATCGTTTACATGTTTGGCATGCATCGATGAACGATGCGTGTGCCCGCATTTCAGATAACGATATCTGACGTCAAGTGTGTTTACCGTCAGATTTGGACGATATCATTCATTTAAATTCTGTCAGAAATCGTTCATCGTTCATGAAATCGTTGGTAAAATCATTCAACTCATTCATCGTTGATCGTTGATCTAACAAGTCTGACCGTGTGTATGCACTAGGGGTGTGCACCGGCCACTTTTCGTGTTTTGGTTTTGGATCTGGATCTTTCTTCGTGTTTTGGATCTGGATTGGTTTTGCCAAAACCACCCTTCCCTGTTTTGGGTTCTGGGTTTTGTGTTTTGGATCTGTATTTTTTTTTAAAAAGCATAAAAACAGCTTAAATCACAGAATTTGTGGGTTTTTCTGCTCCTATGCAATTATTAACCTCAATAACCTTCATTTCCACTCATTCTCATCTCTAACCTTAAAGAAAACCTGGACAGGATTGATGTTCAACAGCCGTTCCACATTTAAACTAGGGGTGGGCACCGGCCACTTTTCGTGTTTTGTGTTTTGGTTTTGGATCTTTCTTCATGTTTTGGATCTGGATTGGTTTTGCCAAAACCACCCTTCCGTGTTTTGGGTTCTGGGTTTTGTGTTTTGGATCTGTATTTTTTTGAAAAAAGCATAAAAACAGCTTAAATCACAGAATTTGTGGGTTTTTCTGCTCCTATGCAATTATTAACCTCAATAACCTTCATTTCCACTCATTTCCAGTCTATTCTGAACACCTCACACCTCACAATATTGTTTTTATGGCCAAAAGATTGCACCGAGGTAGCTGGATGACTATGCTAAGCGACACGAGTGGGCGGCACAAACAAGTGGTCCATCTAGGAGTGACACTGCAGTGGCAGACAGGATGGCAGTTTGAAAAACTAGGCCCCAAACAGTATATACTACAAAGAAAAAAAAAAGAGGTGCAAGATGGAATTGTCCTTGGGCCCTCCCACCCACCCTTATGTTGTATAAATAGGACATGCACACTTTAACAAACCAATCATTTCAGCGCCAGGGTCTGCCACATGACTGTGGCTGAAATGATTGGTTCATTTGGGCCCCCACAAAACAAGCTGGCAATTAATGTGTCCCTGCACAAACTGGCTCTACGGAGGCAAGATGTCGTCCTCATCCTCCTCATCCACCGATTCCTTGGATAAAACAGGAAAAAGGGATTTAGGCGTCCCTGGACTGCTTACGGTCTTAGCCAAAGTTTCTGAACTTGACAGTAACTTTTTATGAACGCGCTGCAGGTGCCGTATAAGGGAGGATGTTCCTAGGTGGTTAACGTCCCTACCCCTACTTATTTCACCTTTACATATGGTACATATGGCAAGACAGTTGTTGTCATCCGGATTTGGATAGAAATATTGCCAGACCAAAGAGGTGGAATGTTTGGTCTTCTGCCCAGGCATGAACGTGATGGGCTTTTTCATCCCACGGACAACAACTGTCTCCCCCGGAGCCTGATTTAAACAAACCACATCACCATCAGAATCCTCCTCGCCAACTTCCACCTCAGTGCCAGATACACCAGTATCCTCATCCTGTTGTACTTCAACAGTGACATCTTCAATTTGCATATCAGCAAGTGGACTGTGGGTGCTCCTTTCAGCACTTGCAGGGGGCGTGCAAATGGTGGAAAGAGCCACCTCTTCCCATCCAGTGCTGGGAAGGTCAGGCATCGCAACCGCCACCACACTTGGACTCTCCTTGGGGATTTGTGATATCTTCTTAGAACGCACAGTTCTTCGCTGTGCTTTTGCCAGCTTAACTCGTTTGATTTTTTTAACGGCAGGAGGGCTTCCATCGTCATGTGAAGCTGAACCACTAGTCATGAACATAGGGAAAGACCTTAGCCGTTCCTTGCCACTCCGTGTCGTAAATGGCATATTGGCAAGTTTACATTTCTCTTCAGATGATTTAAATGTTTTTTTCAAGGTCATTTTCCTAAACTTTGTCATTTGGGATTGTATGTGCCCTCTACTATGACATTGGGCATCGGCCTTGGCAAACGACGTTGATGGCATGTTATCGTCTATGTCATGACTAGTGGCAGCAGCTTCAGCACTAGGAGGAAGTGGTTCTTGATCTTTCCCTATTTTATTTTTATCGGAGAAAGTTTGGTCCTCCATTTATGTTATATTGATATATACGTGCGGCTAAGGCGCACACAAACACAGAAAATCATTTTTTATTTTTGTTGGAGACTAGTGCACTTTGTGGGTTACACTACCCTTTAAGAAATGAGCCAGCCGGCACTTTACTTATGGGACACAGACGCACGCTTGGCGCTGCTTCTTTGTTGATGCACGTGCAGCCACAGTGCACACAATTCACAAACACAGAAAAAATATAATTTTTTTTTGCACTTGGGGGGGAGCACCCCTGATGGACAGAGCACCCCCTGGACAACACTACAGCACCCCTTTAGGACTGGGACATTGCACAGGACTTTGGAGTGGACACAGCCCCTATGGACAACTGACTGCACAACACAGTCCAGCCAGCCCCTATGGATTTTGGAGGAGTGGACACAACCCCTATGGGCAACAGCAGCACAGCACAGCACAGCACTACACTGCACTACACTACACAGCCAGCCCTAACTCCCACCCTCCCTCTTCACTGTCCACAGCCGAGTGAGAAAATGGCGCAGACGCGGGTACCTTATATAGGATCCAAAACCCGCGAGACCCGGAAGGCAGGATGATAACGTTTTGCCTCAATTTCAGATCCGAGTCAGGCGGGAAAAGTCGAGCCTGACTCGGATCGGCCTCGGATCGGGGAGGGCTCGGATTTCAGAAATCCGAACCCGCTCACCCCTAGTATGCACCATTAGTTACGGCTCTGTTCTGTTGAATGAACCTCCATTTTGTAATGGCATTTGGCAAGTGGTCGCACACTTAGGTAAAAAGTGTGGCTCTGTACATGGGCTCCATTGAAATAGATGATACATACCTTTAGATTTCTGGCATATGTATGCTTTCTTAAGTTTGCAATCCTCTTCGATCCATGAACCAGCATCCAAAATTGAACCACTTTTAACAGCCACACAATCGATCTACATGAAAATCATCAGAGGAGAAGATTCTTCTTAGAAAACAAATACAAATTAAAAATTTCTGCAGCAATCTTAGAAAATGGAGTCAAGTTTTTAATCCATGTTTTGGAGCATTGTTCTGCTATGCAGTGTATTCTATTTCTACTCTATGTATTCTCTATATATGTTTTAGTCCCTTCTACTAATACAGTAATTGTGAGGTAAACAACGGTCTGAAGATACCTTGGACCTGGATCTGGGATGGTTTATGGTACATGAAACACAAGTTGGGAAATCACCAGGACGCCATAATCCCTGTGCCTAGTGAGTTGCGGTGTTTACCCAGAGCATAGTACCAGCTCTGGGAGATCAGAGCGTCATGGTGGAAATTATAAGGTTTGTTCTGCAGAATATCAGTCTCCTTCCACATTCAGATACAAAATGTTACACATTCACCGGCGGACTTTGGCCTCAAGTGTTCACCAGTCACGGTCAATCCCAACCACAGCAAAATTAACTAAGTATCGTTGTCACAGCTCTATTCATAGTGCAGAGGGCAATCCGCGGAACAGTGAAGCAAAAGCGTACATCAAAACTTCTTTCCTAGGATCTTCACCACTCTGCAAAATCGCCGACAGTAATTTGACGTAATACTTTATATTTTGCAGCCATTTTGCGCATATCGAACCCATATCTTGCACTGATTAGATCTAAAAAGATGGATGCATCTATCTGTAAATCTCTGTTTTATTCTTGTCACAGGTGGACGATCTCATCTGTATCATACTTACAGTAGGTGCTTTTTATGACGTTGGACACAGGGCACCTGCAAATGCTCTGCTCTAAGAAAATGCTACCAAAAGGTGCAATATTCTCCCCCAATAAATATAGGACATGGCCCAATCCCACTTTAGAGCTTGGGAAACGATTTACTGTATGTAGTGAAACAGCTCTTTGCCATTCTGACCGGAAATGCTGCTAAATATGTGTCATCACACCCCATTATCCAATATCTGTAATAACGCTCTGCAAAACGGATTTTAGTATTTTAGTATTTGCATTGCTCTGCATAACTAGGTGCTAAGTAAGAAACGACCTCAACCCACCCAGATGCCAGCCATGTTTATCAGCAAGCCATTGCACTCTGACAGAAATCTAGTAGCACCTGCGCAATTTGGCACAACATGGGCGGTGTGTTAGTGTCATACTCCCCTGACATCTTATGTTTTGTAAATGAGGCTCAAAGCCTGCTGTATATATGTATGCTGTATATTGACAGCCCCAAAGAGACTTTGTATAAACAATGTACATTAGAGAAAAACTTACATCATCGTTAAAGGGATTAAAACTGTAACTTCCGGATGGATGACCTTTGGCCCAGTTTGTATAAAGCACTCCACTTTGATCCGTCCAAAGAAACTTGTGTTCTGAACCGACATCATTCAGTCCAATCCAGACATCAACATTAAAATCTTTTAAATGACTAACCAGGAAAGCTAGAAGAAAGACATATACAGGTATGTGTATTTACAGTATATATATTCACTAGTATAACGCAATCCCTGTCCACACTCTGCTCTGCCCTCCTCTCTGGCTGGCCCCATCCCTCCCCTCCCCACACCCTCCCCATCGTGGCCCTGTGACTGCAGCTCTGCCCTGCCCCCATTACTATAATTGCTCTCCCCAGCAGCCAGTCCTCCTTTCTGGAGTCTGGAAGTTTGTTCTGCTCCTTTCCATGCTGGGTGCAAAAGATCAGCTCTGTCTTCACAATATGATTGAGCAAGGAAGTCTGCCTACGTAACTCCCATGATACTCCCACAAGACAGATCAGTTTTGTGCCATCTCATGGCCATCATCCAGTTACCAACCAGAAATGTCTATTTCACGGAAAGTGTGGCCCATTGATGGACAGATCAATTCCTTGGGTGTGGATAGAAAATATATATAGTGTTTAGACAAACAGTCAATAGGTCGACACCAAATGTTCGACAGGGTCAAATGGTCGATAGAGTCAGATGGTTGACTGTTAAATGATCGACATGGACTAAGGTTGACAGGGTTAAATTGTCAATATGGTTAAAAATGTTGACACACAAATGATTGACACAGAAAAGGTTCACACATTTTTGTTTATTATTTTAACCCTCCCCCTCCCCCTAATGTACTGCAGATCACAGATTATCGAGTATCTGCAATCTGCACATGCGCAGGGCCCGTTCTACACGTGCAGAATGGGTCTGCGATCATGCACGCAGTCCGGCAGCAGACTGTCAGTGATTGACAGTCTGCTGCCATTTCTGGGCAGGTAAGGGGCTTATATGGCCTCCGTTTCCCAAAATGAAGGCAAGTTGCCACCATTGGGGGAAGAGAGGAGAGGCCAGGATCTCAGTTGGCTGACGTAGATTTCCTGGCCTCTTTTAATCATCTGTGGCTGCCGGCTTGCATGAACCCATGGTCACTCAGCCGACCAATGGGATCGCAGATGATTTGATGCCACGTCCTTGGTTGCAGCTCGGATCAGTAATGCATGCAGGTAACATTATGCCTCCTGCTGCATTATCATATTAGTGCTATCGCAGCTGGTACCATGTTAGCAGCTGAGATAACAAATCCGCAGTTGAGTTACCCCCAGTAATCTGAAATCCGTAAGATACGTCCGCATATACACTTGCATGCGAAATTATATATTTCCAATAGTTGACACATTGCTCTCTTAATCCAAAAAATTATTTAGGTGTTAACCAGAATAAACTAATAGTAAATGTCTTACCTTGTACTAGGTCATCATGTATGCTGGCCAAATTTCCCTCTAATGTTAGACACTCAGATCTTGCTTGATGCCAACCAGCCACTTCTTCTACTTTTCCAAATATTCTATAACACTTAAGATAGATCATATATAATTAAATTACACTTCTATGTCCTATGATATCTGAATGGTCACTGACTGCCTATATCGCATGAAGAGGATACAAATGCAATCCAACTGGTATAAAATTAAATACAGATAAAATGTGTAATATATTTCATGAGGGAGTCGAAAAACAGGATTGGGGCTCATTTAATAACACTGTGCAAGTATAATATGTTATATAACAAGGGGTTAAAGTGGGGAGGAACGGGGTGGAACTGAGTTCCGTCACCTCTAATGGTAGGTGAAACTAGTTCCACCTCCCCCAAGTCCCTGCACAGAAGTCCTACAGCCACTCTCTGTCTGCCTAGGGAGTCTCAATTTCTTCAGAGGTCCCTCATTTCAGAGAAACCAGCATATAGGTAAGGAAAGAATCAAGCGAGGGCAATACATAGGGGTTGCAAAAAAACATTGGGCATCCAAGTGACAGACTAGTTTGTGGGGACTCCGTAAAAAAGCTCAGAGGCAGAAAAATAACACTGATGATATAGAACTTTTTTTTTTTATTTATCTAACATTGTAGTCAGCTGAAAAGCATCTAAAATGTATTTCACACTGTCATGGCCCCCTGCCATTCACTTTGCCGTTACCTATACACAATAGTGTGTGTGTGTGTAAAGAACAGTTTTCACACTTGTTTTGGCCTGTCAGACTAGCGTGGCAAGAGGTGGAGGGGGGGTGTGGGTAGACGGCGGGGGAGATGAGTTCCACCACCTCTCTAGGACCAGCCTTGTATATAACCCATATCAGCCAATTAGGTAATGGATTTCTCCAGTCCAGTATAGTCAGACTAATGCATATCGTATTGGTTGATAAAGGTCACAGCACTTGTATTCTGCATGCTTCAGTAATCACATAAGCGCTTATGGTGTTTATTATCATTATTTACTGTACAAAAGTAATATTAATTAATATATGGTATCATGACCTCCACAATGTAAATTATAATTCTGGACTTGATACTCAAACTGTGACAGAATATCGGATGTAAATGTGGGTGAGAACCTAGGATCCAGTGATCACCAAGCAGTATGGTTTAGTATAAAGACAGGTTCCAAGTCATGCCACACACAAACAAAAGTGTTAGATTTTAGGAAGGCTGACTTTGCAGAGATGGAGAGTTGTGTTACTGAGTGAGTGGCAGATCGGAGGAACTTGGAAGGAGTGCAGGAGAGGTGGGTAAAAATTAAAAATACAATACTGAAGGCTACAGACCTTTGTATTAAAAGAGTTAGGAAAAGCACCAGGAAAAGAAAACCAGTGTGGTTTACAAAACAGGTATCAACTAGTGTGAAATTAAAAAAGATGGCTTTTAGGAAATATAAGCAGACTCAAAATAATAACGACAAAGAGGCATATCTTGCCAGAAGGAAGGAGGATAAGAAGGTGATTAGGCGTGTAAAGGCAGAAGCTGAGGAGAAAATGGCCCAGTCAGTAGATTAAAAAAAAAAGTTTTGCTCCCTTTAAGTATATAAGTGAAAGGAGGAAGTCAAATGTAGGAATAATAAGACTTGAGATAGAGAGTGAGTACATGATCGAGGGAGACAAAGAAATAGCAGATCATCTAAATAATTATTTTTGTTCAGTATTCACTACAGAAAAAGAGGGGAAGGGGCCACAGTTAAGTTGCAGAGGCATTCATAAGAATGAAGTACATGAAATTAATTTACAGAGGAGAGGGTCCTAACAGAACTCTCAAAACTGAAAGTGGATAAATCAATGGGGCCAGATGGGATACATCCAAGGATACTAAGAGAGCTTAAAGGGGTCCTGGTAACATCATTAACAGAATTATTCAACCAGTTGCTAGTATCAGGAGTGATTCCAGAGGACTGGAAAAGAGCAAATGTAATACCACTGTACAAAAGTGGCAGCAAAAAAGAAGCAAGTAATTACAGACCAGTGAGCCTTACATTAGTAGTGGGAAAAATTATGGAAAAACTATTAAAAGAAAGAGTGGTGGAATGTCTCAAATCCAACAATTTACAGGATCCCAAACTGCATGGATTTACTCATGGAAGATCATGCCAAACAAATCTTATTGACTATTTTGACTGGGTGACAAAAGTAATAGATCAAGGGGGGGCCGTAGATGTAGCTTATCTAGACTTTAGTAAGGCTTTTGACACGGTCCCGCATCACAGAATGATAACCAAACTGGAAAGCTTGGGATTGGATTCTATGACTGTTGAATGGATAAGATTTTGGTTGCAGGATAGAAAAAAGAGAGTTGTAGTAAATGGCGTGTATTCACAGGAGGAAAGGTATCCAGTGGAGTACCCCAGGGATCAGTACTTGGGCCAATGCTTTTTAATATCTATGTTGGTGATATTGCAAATAATATTAAAGGGAAAGTATGCCTTTTTGCAGATAACACAAAAGTATGCAACAGGGTAGACACACCAGGAGAGGTAAAACAAATGACTGAGGATCTGGGTAGACTAGAGGAATGGGCAAGAACATGGCAACTATAGTTTAATGTAAAAAAATGCAAAATCATGCACTTGGGTCCCAATACCCTAAAGGCTAAATATAGTATCAAGGACACTATAATGGAAAATGCAGAGGAGGAATGGGATTTAGGAGTCACCATTTCAGATGACTTGAAGGCAGGCAAGCAATGCACCAAAGCAATGAGGAAGGCAAGTCAGATGGTTGGTTGCATAGGGAGAGGAATCAGTAGTAGGATAAAAGAAGTGATAATGCCACTGTATAGGTCCTTGGTACGGCCTCACCTAGAATACTGTGTTTAGTTCTGAAGGCCATATCTCCAGAAGGATATAGACACACTAGATACGGTACAAAGAAGGGCAACTGAAATGGTGCATGGCCTACAGCACAGAACTTACCTAGAAAGACTAAAAGATTTTAATATGTATAGTTTGGAACAGAAAAGGGAAAGGGGGGATATGTTAGAAACTTTCAAATACATGAAGGGTTTTAACAAGAGACAGGAGGGAATCATTCTTCCAAGGAAGAGATGTACAAGAACACAAGGACATGCACTGAAACTGGAGGGAGGTAGGCTCAGAGGAAATTTGAGGAAAAATGACTTCACAGAAAGGGTAGTGGATAAGTGGAATAGCCTCCCATCAGATGTGGTTGGAGCTAAAACGGTGGAACAATTTAAACAGGCTTGGGATAGGCATAAGAATATTCTTAAGAGAGACGTAAGGAGTAAATAGGGTTGAAGTTGCCTAAAGGACACATGAAAAGGGGCAGACTAGATGGGCCAAGTGGTTCTTATCTGCCGTAAGTTTCTATGTCTCTATGTCATAGAAATACAAGGTGACTTCTAACATTGGTAATAAATAATTTACATCAAGTGGTGCATTTTTCAATGTAATGCACACATTTTTTAAAACTCAGTGTTTAAACTATAACACTATATTAGACCATCTGCAGGTATCATGTACAGATGTGTCCTCACCTAGTGTTTGATGCAACCTAGACGCTCCATCATAGTTAGCACTGTATTTTTTCAGAATTTTGCATCTTATTCACATCGTAGCCACATAATAAACTACTTACAGTATACCAGAGACACTAGATTAGCACTTTTGTCATAAAGAAAATGGTATAAAGTTGTAGATTAAGCATAATGATGCAAGGCATGGTGCAGATCACTCATATGGGAACTCTGTACCCTTTATCTTTACCCATATTACACATAGAAATGAAATGCCAGCACCAGTAGTCAGGGTACCCATGTATTTTTCTTTTGTCGCATTACTAATGTGAATAAAGCCCTTATTTTGTAAAAAGTCTCCTGCGGGATGCTTGGTGTGGCAGAGTCACAAAGAGGGCTATTTGGTGAAATTTAAGAATACTGTAAGTGTAAGTATTAATGCATTTTTTAACTGCGCACCACAAAATTATAATTTTTTTATTATTATTATTATTATTAACAGTTTCTTATATAACGTAGCATATTTCGTTGTGCTTTACAATTGGAAAAAATGGTAATAGAACAAAACTGGGTAATATCAGACAGACATAGAGGTAGGAAAACCCTGCTCTCAAGCTTACATTCTATAGGAAATACTGTAGGTATTGATACACAAGGATAGGTGCTACCAATTGTATAATGGTCCAGCCAAATTGCAAAGGTTCTTAATGGGCTGTATGATATAATCACACAAGAATGTTGGCCAATAGTCAGGAGGAAATGTACTTGAAGAAAGAGAGAAGGAGACTTATGTCTTACCCGGTTAAGTCTTTTTTTTTTTAACTCCATCAGGGACACAGGGACTATGCTGGGTACAAGATGTGCAGAAGGAGGATTGGGCAACCAAACAGTTAAAGTATTTGACTTCCCAGGCAGCCTAGCCTCCTTCTCACCTATACCCTGCCACCAGCCCCAGGCAGGCCAGTTAAGTTAGCAAGTCCAAGGCAGGAGCGAGAAAGGAGAAGGAAGACTGGCTCACCCACCAAACTAAACACACCTTACAGATGGACAGGGGAACCATAACAGGAGAAATCCCTAAAAGCCAGGTGCATCAGGTTGGGCGCCCTGTGTCCCCTATAGAGTTTGAAGAAAAGAAATGAACCAGGTAAGACATAAGTCTCCTTTTCTTTTTCACCTTCCATAGGGGAGACAGGGACTATGCTGGGATGTCCCAAAGAAATACTCGTAAGGGAGAGCACGCTCCTGAGCTGCACTGAGAACATACCTCCCAAAATCCGCGTCCGCGGAGGCGGCACATGAATAGAAGCGGAAAAACCTTCCTTGGACAAAAAACCAAATAACCGCCCTACAAGGCTGCGCCACCGAGGCACCCCTGGTGAGCTGCCTACAAAGTACCAACCGACCTGGTGGTATGAGTAGTCACCACGTCCGCCACCACGAATACATGGCAGATGGATCAAGAAACCAGCGAGCCAAGTGCTTGCAACCGGCTAGCCCATTTGGGAAATACAAAGAAGGGGATCAGAAGTATGGAGATCCTTAGCATGGTCCACCTAGACTCGGAGGGCCCTCGCCACAGCCATAGAGACCTGCTCCAGTGAAGAATCAGGAGACTGAAAGGCCGGAATCACAAACACCTGGTTGATGTGGAACAGAGAAACAACCATCATAATGGTAGCCAAACAGTCCGTGTGAAAGACAAGAAATGGAGAGCAACACAACAGTGGGTCATGGCAGACCCTCTCCGAGCCATAGCAATTGTCAGGAGTCTTCCCAACAAAAGGACCAAAGAACCCTCAGCACGAAGGTTAAATCCCAAGGAACCACCCAAGGAACAAAGGGGAACAGCACACGGAGGCATGACGTTAGGTAACAACGCAATCCATCCCCAAAAGAGTACAAAGAGGACAAAAAATCTGAACCACCAGGAACAAAAGGCTGAAAACCCCAATCCAGGCATGCCTGTAGGAAAGGGAGAGAGAACCCAGGGAAGACAAAAAGACCCAGGGTCAAAGTAATTGATGAAAATCAGAATAAAGAACGCTGCCAAACCCGGAGATATATCCTAGCTGAAGCAAATTAGTGAGCACAGGGCATGGTACTGACCTAGAAAAAAAACCCGGCCCTCGGGATGGGTGTCTCAAGAGCCACCCTGTCAAAGGGAGATGGGCACAAAGCGGATGGAAGCACAGGCCCTGAGGCAGATGATCTGAAAGATGTAGAGAAGCGTCTATAGAGAAACCCAGAAGAGCCATGTGTCAAGCTCTCCACGGACAAACGGGAACCACGAGAATCACGGTGCCACCACTAGGAACATGGTGTCTCCACTAGGAGCACAGTGTCCCTTCCTGAGTAAATCTGCGGAGAATCTGTAGAATGAGCAAGATCGGAGGGAATATGTACCAAGTTGAAAGACCCACCAAATTGGCCAAGCTTCCACCAGAAAAGCTTCCGGATTCCTGGTGTGAGAGTCAATGGTGGAAACCACAGAATAAACTTTAGTAACCCTGCGGCTCTCCATTGACTTCAATGGAGGGAGCCATTCATTGGCTGAGAGAGGCGGGGGTTGACCACTCTCAGCCAATGAATGCTCAGATATGACTCTACAAAGGTAGAAGCCACGTCTGAGCTCTTCATTCTGAGGTAACCACCATGGTTTTTGCCTGTTGCGTGGAACGCGTTTCTCGTTTTTATTTTACCAAGACCTAGGATGCCTACAAGGAGAAGGGGACCAGTCCAAGTAATGTAGGCGAGTATGTGTGAGTAAGTGAGTGTGTATGTATGTATTAAAGCTCTACGGTCACAGTGTGTGTGTAGTGTGTTTATTTAAACATTTCTTTACAGGTGAACTACAGGTTCCAGTAGGTCCTTAATGCCCTGCATGCTGGTTCTTATGGGTCTCCAAGTACCAGCATGCGGGGGAGGCTTGCTGGGACTTGCAGTTCTACTTGCAAAGACAATGCTTATGTTCTTTTTTTACACTAGCCTTGCACTATCAACCCACCGCCCAGGGGAGGTGGGGATAGCCCCGGGCTGTCAGCCATGGTTAGGGGTTCCCTGGAGAGGGGGACTCCTTTATTGGGGGGGATCCCTAACTCCCCAGGGATCCCTGGGCTGACTAGCGGTCAGGGCTGATGATTCGGCTGGGGGGCCCAGTTGAAGGGCTCCCCTGGCTGTGGCATCAGCCCCCAGCTAGAAAGGGTCCGGTGATGGTTGTGGAAATTATAGGGGAACTCTACGCATTTTTTCCACCTGTAATTACAGAATTAGGACTGGATCAGAGCCTAGTGCTGGTTGTGCTAAGTACAGGGGAACCCAATGCAATTTGTTCCCTGTACTTACACAATTAGGACTGGCTATGAAAAGTTTCGGGGCTGGTTGTGTATTTAGGGGGGGACCACGTCTTTTTTTTACTTTAATTCTTTCTAAGCTTTTTACAGTAAGATACATGCATGCATCTCACTGATGTATGCATGTATCTGTGTGAAAACGAACTGCTCATGCTGAAAATGAAAGCATGTAGCAGTTCTATTTAGTCAGGGCTTTGAAGTTAATTTTGAAGTGGGATTTGCTGTTCGATTTGTACATGAACATGCAAAATCGAACACAAACCACTGTTCAAAACCAAATCGAATTCAATTTAGAAAATCGAATTTTAGTAAATGTGGGATTTGAAGAGGGATTTGTCCTTTCGATTTGATGTGAGCTAAATCGAACATCAAAACAAAAGTAATAAAAAACTTTGATAAATATACCCCTAAATGTATTAAGGGAACAAAGGACAGTTCAGAGTCATGGATGAAACCTAGGAAGTGGGCTTATGGGATAGGGTTGATTGTCGAGTTTCCAACAATGATAGATATCACTGAAAGTAAAAATATGGAGATGAAGGGACGAGGAAAGTGCGGTGCAATGCATAATGTTGAGCAGAGTACTTTAAAAGTATTGAACCTGAAACCGTGCCCTGCTACAGTATTGTATTCGGTACTGTAGTTTTCATCCGTGGAGCATTCACAACCCAGCGGTTAAACTGTGTGCTGCATGGCGGGTAGTCTTTCGTACATGCCATGACATAAAGCGCAGTATCTGTCATAACGCGTACTGACATGTCGCAGCAGGGAGCCCAGAATACCGCACTATGCGCAAAGATGTAGCAGGACACATCTGTATTTTTGGCTGTTTAAAATAGAATTAATTCTGTTTTGGAAATATTAAGTTTGAGGTGGCGAGATGACATCAAAGATGAAATGGCAGAAAGACATTCAGTGACACGGACCAATACAGATGGTGACAAATCTGGGGATGATAGGTAGATTTGAATATCATCCACGTACAGATGATACTGAAATCTGAAAGAGCTGATTAATTTGCCAAGAGAGGTGGTATAGATTTAGAAAAGCAGAGAACCTAAAGCCTTGCGGTACTCAAACTGATAGAGGTAGCTTAGAGGAGGTGGATTTAAAAAAAAAAAAACAGTGAAAGATTCGATAGGGAGGATGAGAACCAAGAAAGGGCTGTGTCCTGAAGACCTAGGGATTGCAGTGTGTTTATAAGAGAGTGTTCAGCAGTGTCAAATTCAGCAGAGAGATCTAGAAAAATAAGAAGTGAGTAATGATCTTTAACCTTAGCAGTGACCAGGGGCGAGATGCACTAACATCTCGGCATACTTACCGCGGGTCACCGCCTCTCTGCTGATCGCATATGCACTAACATATGTGATCAGCAGCACAAAGGACAGTCTTCCGATAAGAGCTGTTCTTTGCGATCTGCCCTGCGCCGTGGACTTCCGTGTTTATGACCCGGGAGTCCATCTGCGCATGCACAGAGTGACGCGACGGCCGCGGGGCATGCTGGAGGGATCCGATCGGATCCCTCCTTGCAGCGCGATGCGGTAGAAGCCCAAAAGCTTCTATAGGGTAACGCCAGCAAAAGCTGGCGTTACCCACCGCATCGGAGCCTGGCAGCCAGGTGATTGATGCATACGGAAAATGACGTAAACAGGGGTTTTACAGCATTTTCCGTTTAGTGCATCCTGCCCCAGATCATTCACTACCTTAGTCAGTGCTCTCTCTGTGGAGTGTTTGAAACGAAAGCCAGACTGAAGTGGGTCCAATATGTTGTGCGAGTTAAGAAAGTGTGTGAGGTGGGTGTAGACAAGTCTCTCCAGTAGCTTGGAGGGGCATGGGAGCTAAGAGATGGGATGGTAATTTGAGAGAGAGAGTTTGGGTCACAATAATCACTGTAATCACTGCATGCTTGAACTGCATGTAAGGGATTACAGTGAGTAATCACTGCATGCTTGAACAGTGATGAAAATATACCAGTAGAGAGAGAAAGAGAGAGTAGTAAAGGGTGGGATGAGCACAGGAGACATAGCTTTACTGATTTGTGATGGAATAGGATTAAGAGGAGATGTAGTAGAGTAGGAATATGAGAAGAATGTAGATACTTCATCTTCTTTTGTGAGGTCAAAAGAAGAGAATGTGCCAGAGGGTTCAGGTAGGGAATTAAGCAGGTCACAGGCTGTGGAAGAGCATACCATTTCATGTCAGATTTTATCAATCAATGTATTCCATGGCTACCAGCCATCGGATGCAGCTTTCTGATGCCGATCCTATGGCTGGCTGTAAGGGGGGGGGCACATACCGCTGCTCTGCATAGCAGCAGGTGAGCAGAAGGAGAATAGATGTTGTGCATCTATTCACAATGTAGGTGGAGCCTGGGGGCAGCCCAGCATCTCGGAGAGTGCTAGGTATGACCCCATAGTGATGTGGACTGAATATTCTTCTAAACCTGACACATTTTAACCATGGTTTATATATTTGAACTGGTAAAAATATTAATACTGAGTCCAGAGTGGTTGGAGGGGCTCGGGTCAGCGATCACCTCCACCTGAATAATGTCCTTCTCTGCCCACTGCCGCTCACTTGGGTAGTGAGACAAAGGAGACTGCTGACACTGGACAGGAAGCTAATGCAATCGCAGCTGTGTTTTTGCACGGTACGCAGCTGCGAAAACATGTTATTATGAGGGGGGAATGCACTGCTAGATGAGCGGTATTGGGTGGAGGAGGGGCTGATGGCTTTATGAGTAAGGATGAGGATTTATAATTGCTTCTGTATGGAATATTGTAAAGATTGGCAGAGCTGAGAGGCACTAGAATAGTGGTGGCATAGAAAATGCAGCTTTACCCTGACATGGACTAAAATGGGGAGAAATGAGTGACAGAAGGCCCGGAATGGATAAAAGTTTTGGTAGCATCAAGGGTGGGTAGGGTCTAATCCTGATGTTGTGTAGCTATAAAAAAGGCCTTAGCAATACAAAATAATCAGTGAAAGAGAACAAATATAACCACACAGAGCCTACCCCCCTCCCCTTCCCCCAAGCCACACGGAGCATAATGCCTCCATCCCTGCCCATGAATACTCACCTGACCACCCGATTCCAGGAGAGCTGGTCTCGAGTCTCCTCATCAGTGTAACGGACGTGCTATGTCACCTGACACCGATGAGGGGACTTGGGAGCCGCTCTGTGCCATATGCAGTATAACACAGAGCAGTGGCAGCTTAGCCCCCATCCGGGAACAGGTGCCTCTGGACACCTGTTCTCGGCAGGGTCACCCTGACCCTGTGTGGGTAGGTGTGACCCTGTGCCCCATTATCCCCCCACTTAATCCGGCTCTGTAAACAGGATTCCTAAAAGCATGGCCGTAAACAGAAGTCTTGTGAGCCGGCACACTAGTGTTTCTGGGGGAACAGCAACAACAACCACCTTTTTGTCTAGTTGCACAGTCAGCTTTTAAATGAAATTTAGGTGCCACGGTCCCGTTTTGTGCTCCACTGAACCTCGGGGTAACTTACGTGGGTACCCTTGGTACCCGCCTGTCGCCAGGCCTGTCTGACAGACATTATTTGCAGTAACAATAATATATTCATATCAGCAAACTCAGCTTTAGGATGGTCATTCCATCCAAGTAAGAGACATTCTACAGATTGTATCAATGTGTATCTGCACATGGGCATTATTATACAGAGGCCGGTAACTGAATAAACTACAAATACCTACAAAGGGACACACTGCAAAATGAACTATTTGGAGTACACTAAGTGAAGAATTTGATGTATACATGCTAAGGAACAAAGGGCCTGATTCGGCAAGGATCGCAGTAGCTAATACGCATGCAATGGGCTGATTGTTTTGCACTGCGCTTGCATCACAGTGTGTGCACAAACCAGCCGCTGCGATTGGAACTGCGATCGCAGTGGCAACACAGACCCAATGCAGAGTAATTGACAGAAAGTGCCGTTTGTGGGTGGTAACATGGGGGTGGTTGGCCAAACGCAGGCGTGCCAGTGCGTTTCAACAGCTTTGCTGTGGCGTGCATAAATTATCCACTGCGATACCATATGCAGCCTGAGGCCTCATAACGTGCGCTGTAGTAAGCAATTCCTGAGTGAGGTCTCTGCCTTAACTGTGCGTATGGGTCCGATGTTACCGATTATTTTGCTATGGTGCAAAGTATACGGATGTGTGTAAGGGAAAGTGGGCGTCCTAATGGGAATCGGTATGTAATGCCCACCTTAGTGCCTAACCCTAACCTATCCCCTTTGGTGTCTAAACCTAACTCCCCCCTTCCTTCACCCAAAACCAACCTAACCCTCCCGGGGGAAGCCTAACCCTAATCTCCCCCCGGGGGTGCCTAATTCTAATCCCCCCTTCCCCTAGCCTAACCCCAACTCTCCCAGAGGGGTGCCTAACCCTAAGTCCCCCCAGAGGTTCCTAAAGCTAACCCTCCTCACCCCCTGCATCTAGTACCTAAGACACCCGGCTTACCTTCATTCAGTCTGCCGGGTGTCGGGATTTCCTTGTGGAGCTAATGATAGGTGTCGGGATTTCGACGCCTATCTTTAGTCCCATGTTGGGCTTTTAGTGTCGGGATTTCGGCGGCTGGGATAGCAGCCGGTGGTATCCTGACTACATCCCATCCTTATGTTAGAATGTGAATGTAATCATATGCATATAATTGCTGATATTAGCAGAATAGTGATCCATGCTGAATCAGGCCCAAACTACACACACTATTAAAATCATTAGTAAATACAGCCCCAAATGACTATATCCTATTACCTACATCACACAAAATAGTAATAGTAGTTATGAAGAAAGTTACCTGTTTTCCGAATGAAAGCCATTCTGATGGGCATCCGCCTTCTGGCACAGGGGCAGTTGGGGCAACTGTTACATTAATGGAACTGTTTTTCCTCTCACAGATAAATGCATTTGGATCACCACAGTTTATGTCATTCCAAAATCCTTTAATTGAAAATGGAGAAATGGGATATTAGTAAAGATGGATTAAACTATCTGCTTTGAGTAAAATAAAACTACTTCCATGTGAAAGCTGCATTGTGCTAGAAGCTGTTTAAGCATTTTATGTGTTAAGTAAGCTGAGGATTTTGTAAGAATCTGTGCAGTGGTAATCCCAATGTAGTGTACCTGAGGCGTTTTGCTGTGGAATAATTCACAATTTAGGGCCTGATTCGCACTCGGCCGCTGCGTGTAGATGCTAATCTGTGCATACTAAAACAGTGGTAGTTAACCGCGCTCTCCTTTCTGTGTATAAATAGTTGGTGATGATGATATTTCTAAGATAGTGCTGCCTGCAAGAGTTGTGTCTATTTCCAAAAGATACAAAGTATAGTTAGAAGATATGGGAGTGTTGCTGGCGCAAATAAATAGAAATTGTCCTTTTGTATGGTGATGAAATGTTCTGCAAATAATGTAACTGATATATGGTTGAAATCAAAGGGAGAATCTATATGATGACATATAAGTGTTTAATAAGAATTATGAACAAAAATAGAATAAAGCCGTAAAGTAAAATTACATATAAATAAAACACTCTAAAATCCTATTACAAGGGTGAATGCTTGATAATCGCTTTGATTATAACGTAATTGCATAAATACAGTTCAAAGGTAGGAACAAAATAAATAAATAGATAATGCTGAATGGTCAGCAGTAATTTTGACAGTTTGTATAAGAACTTTTCTTTTGTAGTTTGCAGTCGGTGATATTTCACAGAAATGATAATTCCATCAGGTATCACTTTACTCCTTGTAGGAATTATTCATTCGGTGACTGATTGGTATGTGCCTGCGCTGTGTCGTGATGATACTGTACATAGGCGTTTAGGCTCTTACCTTTAACCGGTGAGGCAGCCACCTGTGTGGGTAAATTCTCCGGCGTCTAAGCAAATGTTCCTATCGGCAAGTGTGCTGCCGCGGCTAATTGTCTGTGTTTCTCTGTCAGTAGGTGTGTTTGTGCGGCGTCCAGCAGCCCGTTTCTCAGCTGAGCTCAACGCCGGACGGGTCTCTAAGGGCAGATGGATTGAGGTGCTGTGTGCAGTTGTGTTCTGGCTCCAACGCGTTTCGATCTCCAATGGGCGGTGATCTTCATCAGGGCAAGTGATTGACTGTCCACTGCTGTGTCCTTTATAGGGATCTTCCTTTCCCTATTGGTTGGCTTGTTGTCAATCATTGATTCAGTGAATAGGTAGTGTTACAGAGTTGCTGGACTTCAAAGAATACACTTTATAATGTTACAAATATAATGCAATTCTTGGAAAGTCACTTTAAGTACTATGAATAGGAACTCGGTTTCAGATATGTGTTCAGTTAATGTGCGTTGAAACAATGAATTGCATCAATGTGTTGCAGATTTTAAAAAGAAAATGGAATGGATCGTTATTTATGTGAAAAAAAAATTAACTATTGTTTAAATCTGGTAAATTACATTAGAGATTAGGTCTCTAGTTAGTATCTCTAGTGTTCTTCAGTATTTACTGATCTATTAATGTTAATAATATAATTTATTAGCGATGTACAAAATTATATTATAAATGTTGCTAACAGGTGGTTTTAATTCTAAGCGATTAATTTATAATAAGGTCTTAAATTATTAAATTACTCTATTAGTAGTGTGAAATAATATTTGGATGTAACAATATATGGGTGATGTTATTTACAATGATTATGGGGGGATATATTTGATCATCATGTACTTGCAGAGAGGGACTCTCTTAAAACCACCTGTTAGCAACATTTAGAATATCATATAATTTTGTACATCGCTAATAAATTATTTTATTAACATTAATAGATCAGTAAATACTGAAGAACACTAGAGATATTAACTAGAGACCTAACCTCTAATGTAATTTACCAGATTTAAACAATAGTTAAAAATCTTTTTTTTTTCACATAAACAACGATCCATTCCATTTTCTTTTTAAAATCTGCAACACATTGATGTAATTCATTGTTTGAACGCACATTAACTGAACACATATCTGAAATAGAGTTCCAATTCATACCACTTAAAGTGACTATCCTAGAATTGCATTATATTTGTAACATTATAAAGTATATTCTTTGAAGTCTAGAACTTAACTGCATTGTATCAAAACAACTTGCCAGCAACTCTGTAACACTACCTATTCACTGAATCAATGATTGACAACAAGCCTAACCAATAGGGAAAGGAAGATCCCTATAAAGTACACAGCAGTGGACAGCCAATCACTTTGCCCTGATGAAGATCAACGCCCATTGGAGATCGAAACGCATTGGACCCAGAACACCACTGCACACAGCACCTTAATCCATCTGCCCTTAGAGACCCATCCGGCGGTGAGCTCAGCCGAGAAACGGGGCTGCCGGGTGCCGCACAAACACACCTACTGATGGAGAAACACAGATGATTAGCTGCGGCAGCACACTTGCCGATAGGAACATTTGCTTAGACACCGGAGAATTTACCCACACAGGCGGCCGCCTCACTGGTTAAAGGTAAGAGCCTAAACGCCTATGTACAGTATCATCACGACACAGCGCAGGCACATACCAATCAGTCACCAAATGAATAATTCCTACAAGGAGTAAAGTGAAACCTGATGGGGCTATCATTTCTGTGAAATATCACCGACTGCAAATTACAAAAGAAAAGTTCTTATACAAACTGTCAAAATTACTGCTGACCATTCAGCATTATCTATTTATTTATTTTGTTCCTACCTTTGAACTGTATTTATGCAAAAATGTTATAACCAAAGCGATTATCAAGCATTCACCCTTGTAATAGGATTTTAGAGTGTTTTATTTATATGTAATTTTACTTTACAGTTTTATTTTATTTTGTTCATAATTCTTATTAAACACTTATATATCATCATATACATTCTCCCTTCGATTTCAACCATATATCAGTTACATTATTTGCGGAACACTTTTCATCACCATTCAAAAGGACCATTTCTATTTATTTGCACCAGCAACACTCCCATATCTTCTAATCTGTGCATACTCAGCACAAGATGCAGACACCCAGCAATGTATAATGCCGCCCACCTCCCTTTACTCACAGCCTGAGTAGTCCGCAAGATAGCGGAAACATTGGTAACATCGTGAACCATCGGACTCATACGCAGAATAGTGGTTGAACTTACCCTCCCACAGACTTTGCTACATCTCCCGCATGCAGTGAGAGCTCAGGCTGCATAGGGTCTCACAATGGCTAATTTATGCACGCCTCTGCAATGGCATTGAAACGCACTGGCACACCTGCGTTCACACGACCACACCCTGTCACCGCCCACAAACGGCACTTCTTGTCAATCAAAGTTAGAGGGGTCTGTGTGCACGCTGCATCTGCTCTGCGTACCCTTTCCTGATTGCACTGATTGGTTCGTGCACGTGCAGTACGATCCATGCACAGTGCAAAACCATCGGCCGAGCGCGTGCTCACATTTGCGCTCCTTGCTGTATCAGGCCCTTAATCTGATGAAAGTGTTTTTTTTTCACAACAAAATGCATCAGGCAGGTTATTTGGGGACTACTGCTACACCAACAATTTTCAAAAGCTTGGGTAAAACATAAGTAACAGATGTTTTTGTGATAATAACCCAATGGGTAGCACAGTTGTGTTGTTGTTTTGTATTGTATTGTGGTTGCTTTCTTTTTTTTTACCATAGCAGGACATGTTTATGGTAAAAGGTAAAATATACAGAGAAACAGAGTCATCTTGGCAGAATAACACCCCAATTTTCCCTGATCATTTATAGCAAAAGGTGTAACTAAGTGCTACTTCTGTATTTGCTCCTTTATTGAGTCTTCATCATCTTAAGGAAGTTACTAGAGCAGTTGTTCTAAACCTTAACCAAGAAAGAGTAACTCACCTGTGCAAGATTAAATAAATTAAAAAAACATGACCTGTAGGTGGTACATGAGGATTAGCGTTAAAGATGAAAAGGGCTCGTCCACACAAATGGTTTATTGAGCTACACTAAAACAGAATTCAGCTTTAGAAAACCACCATAGAAATAATGCAGCAAAGCAAGCCATTCATTTGTTTGTCATACCACCTATAATGCACTCACAGATAGCAGAGATATAGATGGCTTGGACGAACCCACAAACATTTTTTAATATTAAATGTCATCAATATATCTACATCTCTGGAAAGGAACTATATATCTGTAAAGTAGCAAATATGTGTTTTATATATATGAATTTGCCATACACACCCAAGTCTCTATACATCACAACACAGTTCTCGTCATTATTCACAAAGTTGGGTTCATGATTTGCCCAGGCAAAAAAGTCCACAGGAGAATTGTCCATCCACCTAATGGGAAACAGATATTATGGTTCTTACACAATCTATAGGTTTTCACATATAAGTTTCCCCATATGTCAACTGTACATACCAAGGTATAGTTTGTGGCAGAGAGCAACATGGTGATGAAGAAGATGGCACAGCTGTGACCTCCGGGTTCCTACAGTAAAGTCTATTTGGGCAGAGAAGTGGAATTTGTATCCCAATGGTGCACTGGTAACTGCAGAGTAGGGTTGGCCACCGGAATTCAATGGTTTATAACCTCTCAAGTTTTTTTTTTATGATGGTGAGTGTTTTTCTACTGGATTCTTTGTAAACGATGGTTGCCACTATTGCTTACTTCCTTTTCCAATAGTTTCATCTGATCTTTCTAGGTTATTGAAGAATGCGCAAACTAACTTTTTAATCTACGCATGCAAACCAGTGCACCATTGATTGCTAAACCCTCGAATGGTTTCCAAACAATAGTTACATGCTATCATAAGGCTGGTAACAGTAAAATGTATCAATACAATGCCGCACTTCCGATGACTATCCCTGCTGCACAGATACCAGAATGTGTCACAGGCTCTCCTTATCTAACAAAGGTCTATGCAGAGATAGACGGAATTTCAGAGCCGCACAGAAGTGGCTATGCAGTTCCATCAGTCTAAAATGCTAATGTAGCAGGAGGTGTCTGTAGGAAATAGACAGCTCCTTGCTACATCCGTGACCCCAGTACTGTGAACGGGTTCGCAGCCTTTGGCCAGGCTGCAGTAGCTGAATTTTACTGCAGCCTGACCAGGTCCTGGCAGCTTGCGAGGCCAGGAAATCTGCGTCCACTGAAGCAGACCCTGGCCTCTTCCCTCCTGGCAAACAGGGGTGACACCCTCCTTTTTGGGGAATGCTGCCCAGGAATACCCTCCACTCAGGGGCGTATCTATAATGGGTGCAGGGTGTGCGGGGCACATGGGCCCCTAGGTCCAGGGGGCCCCCGCACTGCACACCCTGAACTCATAGTATTACTTACCTCTTTGGAGTCCCACGTCGGTGCAGGGGTCCGGTGCTGTAAAACTGACTTGAAAAATGGCTACCGCGGGCATTTTCCCGTCATTTGTGCATGCGCAGTACAGGGAAAATGGCCGCCATGGCCATTTTCCCGGTGACCTACGCATACTCTATAGACTCTGGGCGCACTCTAGTGCCCAGATTCTATAACTCTGGCTCCTGGATGCGCACAGCTCAGTGCACTGTTGGCCGCCAGACAGAGAGGAGGGGGCCCATGTGGGACACTGCACATGGGCCCCCTCCTCTCTAGAAATGCCCCTGCCCCCACTTTCCAAACACTGTGTTTGGGAGGCACAGGGAACAGACTCGCAGATGGAGGGCTGCATATGCACAGTACACATCATGTGCATGCACAGTCCTCTATCAATCGGAGATGTGCGCTAACCATCGGGTCAGTGAACATCTCTGAATCAGGCCCATAGTGTATAACTAACTTTTTTCCCGATGTTCCTCCTCAGCAGGTTGCAATGGGCCTGAGTCACAGGCAATGCCGATGGTCACATAGTTGAGCATTTTATTTTCTACTCTGCATGTGCAAATATCCATAAAAACTCCTACAGCGCATGCTTTGCACAGTGCGTATGCACAAAGGCGCTGTTGCGATTGAGTCACGCGGTTTTAGAAATGTGTTGGGTAAGTGCTGGGTGTTCCTAGGCGATTACTTTGAGGTGGCTACTAGAGAATGCATGGAGATGGCATGTCTTATGGGCGTGTCATGAGTGTGTTGGTGACAGTGGTTACGTACGCAGACACTCAATCGCTCACATACTATAGGAGGCTATACACAGACAAATAATCTGCACCTGCCATAGGGCTGATGCAAGTTTTGATACTTGGGGGTATATTTATCAAAGTTACATTTTTCATGTCTGGTGATCTTGAATTCGATTTTGATCAAAGATATTCTAAAGTCAAAATCGTATGTAAAATTAAATATAAAATCGAATCCCTTTCGAAAATCGAATATCATCTAAACATCTATATTTTTACACAGAAAAAAGAAAATTGCCCTCCAGCACACTGCAGATAAATCAAAAATACTTGAATCCTACATGATAATAGACATTCAGAGGTATTGGTTTACATACATTTGCAAATATATTAATAAGCGCTGGGCCATCGTCAAGGCTCCTCTATACCAGCGTCCCTAAAATTAAGGGGTTCACGTCCGAGAAGCAAGGCACCCCAAAAAATTCCAGCCAAGGACCACCCCCAGGGCATCACACGAAAAGGGGAAAAAAGGTGATAGTGAAGTGTTAAAGGATAGGTGTGTAAAGATAAATCAATAAGTGTTAATGAGATGTAAAAGAATTAATATGACATAAATAATACACAAACGCATAGAAAGTGAAAAAATATTCTATGTGAATTAAGTCATATAGAATATTTTTTCACTTTCTATGCGTTTGTGTATTATTTATGTCATTTTAATTCTTTTACATCTCATTAACACTTATTGATTTATCTTTACACACCTATCCTTTAACATTTCACTATCACCTTTTTTCCCCTTTTCGTGTGATGCCCTGGGGGTTGTCCTTGGCTGGAATTTTTTGGGGTGCCTTGCTTCTCGGACGTGAACCCCTTAATTTTAGGGACGCTGGTATAGAGGAGCCTTGACGATGGCCCAGCGCTTATTCATATATTTGCAAATGTATGTAAACCAATACCTCTGAATGTCTATTATCATGTAGGATTCAAGTATTTTTGATTTATCTGCAGTGTGCTGGAGGGCAATTTTCTTTTTTCTGTGTTCAATGTAAACCCCGCCCTTTACAAGCACCTGTAGTATATTAAGCTGATTGAGCAACTACCATATTTTTTGCTTATCTATATTTTTACATAGACCAACATAGGATCCCCTGATTTACTACTATTTGAATTGAAATTGAACACAACATCCCCAAAATAATAGACCTGCTTCATGCTGGCAATTCTACCATGGTTCACCTGTAAAATCCAGCACAAAATTGAAGACAATATTCCAAAAATAATAGACCTGCTTCATGCTGCTTATTTTAGCATGCTTCTTGGGTGTTAATTAAAAAACAAAAAGACATGGGGAGCCCCCCCACCCCCCCAAAAAAAGGTTAACTAGGACCGGGCTGTGTGAGCCGGTCCTGGTTGTAAAAATTTTGGGAAAAAAAGACGTAGGATCCCCCGTTTTTTCAACAACCAGCACCGGGCTCTTACTAGCAGGGCGTAATGCGACAGCAGGGGGACCTGCTTCACAGGGTTCCACTGCTAAAGCAATAAACATCCCACACTAGCCAGCCCAAGCTGGAGATTCCTGGGGAAGTGGGGGGCCCCCAATAAAGGGCCCCCTCCCTCTCCAGGTAACCCCAGACCAGGGATAAAGCTTGAGGCTATCTCCCACACTGGGTGGGGGGTGCAGGGTTGACAGGTGTATAATATAGAATAAAACTAAGTATTATGCATGGGGACTATAGGCCCAATAAACCCTCCCCTAAATGCTCGTACTTGGACAACCACAAGTACCAGCCTGCAGGGCATTAAGGGGCCACTGGTACATATCTTACCCCTGTACAGGAAATAATAAACAAAGACAGCACACACAACACCACTGAGAGAAATTTTATTACACACAGATGTGTCCACATACATCTCACTTCCTTGTGCGTTAAACAGCCCTTCCAGTCGTGCCAAACCATGGCGTGACTCAGGAGCGCAGAGAGTCATTTCATACAACTTTTTACCTTCATATGCATCTTATTTGCATTGCAAATAGGACATACAAGCAGCTTCTGCTGATTGAAATGATATTTGGCATGCCTATATTCTGTGTGCGACTGCGGCTGTATATGCATGCGAAACGCTATGTTACAGTGTCACAGTTGCTGTGTATTTCGCATGCAGGTACATCCTCAGTCGCACAAAGAATACATTCTGCGTGCGACTGCAGCTGTATCTCCATGCAAAATGCTACGTTACAGTCGCTGACGCTGTTACATAGTATTTCGCATTCAGGTACATCCGAAGTTGCACACAGAATATAGGCATGTCACATATAATTTTAATCAGCAGAAGCTGCTTGTGCGTAATATATGCATAATATTGTGAATAAGATGCATTTTTAGGGAAAAAGTCACACTAAAAGGCGCTCAGCACTACAGAGTCGCATGGCGCTCATGCGCTATGTTTAACACGACTTGTAGAACACTAAGGTAAGATGTATGTGGACACATCTGTACACTCACCGCATCCCTGGTGTTTGGACCTCTTGTCCAGTAGAATCCCACTGTATGGAAAAAAATAATAATAATTACCTTATCCTTGGCGCAGGTTGGTCCTCTTCTCCACTAGCATCAAGAGCATTTAAAAAAACAAACTGGCATCCTGAGCCATAACAGACACAGAAGAGCTTTATGTGTGTACAGTGACAGGACACATGAGGTTTCCTGGAGTTGTACGGCCGCCAGCCGATCAGCGGCCACTACTATAGTAACTGGTCGCTGATTGACAGCCTGACTACTCACAGCCAATCAACAGCCAGGCCACTGATTGGCTAACAGACACAAGAACCATGCTATAATAAGCAACATGAAGCAAGTCTATTATTTGCGGATGTTGTGTTCAATTTTGTGTTTGATTTTACAGGTGATTTTATGTTCAATTTTGAAACTGACATCCAAAACCGAAAAATAAATCACTAGTCAAAATCAAACAATATTGAATTCGATTTTGAAATAGAACTCAAAATTTCATTTTTGTAAATGTGGGATGTTGACAGTGATATATACATTCGATATGACTCGAGTTAAATCGAGCATAAAATTGAATACAAAATGATACTTTGTAAACATACCCCTTGGTTTTCACTTTCCAGACATCATTTTATTTTTTATTTTTTTATTATTTATGTATATTTTATATTATTTAGTTCCACTACGCATGTGCATATCCTCGGTGAATCAGTCAGTTATTGCAGTATTGCTCAGCGGCCCTGGCAATATTTTATTGCCGTATTTTGAAATATAGGCAACTAAATTTTAATTAACTAATGCTCACTGCTTTCACTATAAGCTATTTTCATACAGATTACGGACCCTATACAGTTATGGGTATATTTACTGAAGGACGATTTTAATAGATTAAAAATCTATGAAAATCAATCAAATTCGATCAACATCGATGTTGTGTTTCTGAAGCTAAATCACACATTTAAAGATGTGTCCGTCATACATGTAGCCTCAATACGCTACGCAGCGCAACTTGCCTGACATCAATGAGCCGCCAGATCCAGTGCAACTCTGCAAGCGTTGGGTGTATTTATTTACATCCAAGTCACAATGATATGCGACACTTGAACAGTCTCACAGGACCAGGTGCTTCAATAGGATTCGTTTTTTTAAGTATTAGCAAATACACAATTTAGCCCCAGAAACACAATATCGATGTTGATCAGTTTTCATTGAATTTACCCCCTAGTATGTGTTCCATGCTATATACTGTATGGGCCTCTGGGACTGTTTGGAAGGATAAGAAAGGGGAAGGAGTTTGCCTATACATATAAATAGGGTGGATTAAAGCAGGTCATCCCAGTGCCCCAACACAGGATCGGTCTGACCCTGTAATAGCCGAGAATAGGTGCCCAGTGCTGGGGTTGCCGTGATTCTGTGTTCTGTATGTACAGTGCGTGCATACAGAGCAACTCACTAGGGAGCTGCTCTGCGCTGTATGCATTGTGACTGTGCCTGCAGAACACAGAAGAGCTGGAAGGTTTCAAGTGAAGCCTGACATGCCATGGGAGATGAGTACATGGGGGGAGGGGGGGTGGTATTGCTGTTCAGCAAATGGGGGCACTGTGAGGGGGATACGGACAACACCGGCGCCGAAATCTCGACATGACTCGGGATTCCGAAATTGGATCTGGCAGATGGCATCCCGATCGTAAGAACACCAAGGAAAGGTGAGTATCAGCTGTGGGGGGGGGGGGGGGGGGAGGGACGACTCAGGTTTAGGTGCCCCGGTGGTATTAGCATTAGGCTGCGGGGGGGGAAGTTAGGGTTAGGCTCTGGACATGGAGAGTTAGGTTCAGGCACCACCTGGGGGTTTTAGGGTCAGGCACTAAGGGGGAGGGTTAGACACTACGGGGGGAGGCTGAAAGGAGGGTTAGAGGGTAAATATGACAGGGGAACAGTACTGACCGTTATCCTGTCAGAATTTCAACTTTCGGGATGCCGCTGTCAGTGTACTGACAGCCGGCATCCTGTCCATCGGTATTTCATACCGATTCCCTGTGAGGCATATTGGAGGGAATCACTGTGGAGCATAAAAAGGGGGGCACTGTGGGGTGTTAATGTTATTGGAGGGGGCCTCCACAACTTAGTTGCTATGGGGCCCCGACAAGCCTTAATCTGGCTCTGCATACAAACCTGTTTAAGAGTTTGTATATGTAGCTGTACATGAAGATAGATAGACAAGATGGGGGCATTCAGTTATCAGCAGAATCATGTCATTTGGACCTGTTTACATGCAATCCAAAAGCCAAGGTCCAGTTTTTAAATCTGAGTTCCGAACTTACAGCAGACCCGAGCCGGGACTCTGCTGTACTTGGAACCCCAAAAGTGATCTGAGCTGGGACTCTGGGCCTGATTCAGAGCCGGACGCTATTTGCGCTAGCTCGTCCAGAAAAAGGGGCTGGCTATTTAAATTGACCGTTCGCTCTTTGCGGTCTGTTGACGCCTCTATGTCTGACCGATCGAACAAAACATGCGGTCGTTTTTTTGTAAAAAACGCCCCCTGGCCGCTCACATCATACGTCATCTAAGCTATTTATTAGATTAATTGAGTACATCGAAAGGCGAATGAACTGCTCGCTATTCTTGTGGTAGCATTTTACTACCGCAATCATGCGAGCAGTTCTGGCTAAAAGACACCCAACTGACGTGGTCGATGACGCTGCTTTGTTAATTATGCACACCCATTAAACGCCCGTTTTGACCGTTTGACACGCCTGCGTTCGGATCTCCACTCCCTGTTTTCAAGCACCTTACCACCCACAAACGCCTCACTCTGTCACTCAAATTAGCAGGCATTCGCTATATTGAGAGCACACGATTTTCGACCGCACTGACTGGTTTGTGCATGCGTACTAAAACCCATACGCATGCGCAGATGTGCGAACAACGAACGAGCGGCCGCTTACGAGCGGCTCTGAATCAGGCCCTCTGTTCTACTCAGAACCCCAAAGTTCGGGTGTGTTCGGTTTTTCAGGAAAACCAAATTGCACATTTCTAGTAAGAATGACCTAAGCCCCCTACGCATGTTTGCCAAAAATACAACACATAATAGCATGAGATAATGAACACACAAAACGCAAGCTGCACCTACTTAAATTCTTTATCCAATCCTAATTTTAAACCAATGAAAAATGTCATAATGTCGCTATTCATTATAACCTAAAAGAGAGAAGGAGAAAATCAAGGTTAATAGCTATTCACAGGATATTGTATTGCAGAGCACATATATTTATGGAGTTCAGAATGATATTATTATTATTATTATTATTATTATTATTAATAATAATTTAAAACATTATAGTACAATTATTAGCATTTAATATTAAGTAACATTTACTTATATAGCACCAGCATAATCTGTTTTGCTTTAAATTGGGAACAAACCAGTAATAAAACAAGACTTGATAATAAACAGACAAAGACAGGAGCAACTTTCAGCCCTGGGGGGCATACACAAGCAAGTGACTCCAGCTTTTCTACCAGCACATTGTGAAGCATTCTGGAGCTTGGCCCTGATGGGGTAATGCCATCTCCGGATGTCATTAGCCTACTGTATAGTAGCCTATATATATTCTTTCAGAGAGGGGTGCTCCGGATCCCTATCTGTGGGCCCCTGGTGACATATGCACTGACAGACAGCCGCACATGCACAGTGGCCCTGATTCAGAGCCGGACGCTCTGACAGAGTGCTCGCTCTGAATCAGAGCCATCCCTCCTCCTTTTTGAAGCGGCCTCCTGGCCGCTCGCATAGCTGTGGGTGACCACCCACAGCTATAGTTAGCGGCCAAAATGATGGTCGTGATGGTCAAGACCATCGCGACCATCGGGCTTGCGACGAGACCCTTGCGGTAGGGTCTCGCTGCCGCAAGCCCTGGAGTGCTTTTGGCTCTATCAGAGCCAAAAGCACTCCCACTGACATCACTAGTGATGTCAGTGGGGCCGGCCCCAGATGGTAGGCGTTCCCATGGGAACGCCTCCATCTGGGCAGCGCCGCCCCCGGCACGCCCACCAAAGGGGGCGTGCTGTCAATCACCATCAACAACACGCCCCCTTTGGTGCGAGACCCATAACGACGGCTTGGCCATCGTTATTCGGGTCTCACGCATGCGCACAACAGAGCAGCCTCCGTCGTGCGCATGCGCACTTGGGCAACATCGACCCGCTTGCGAGCGCTCAGCGCTCGCGAGCGGGTCTGAATCAGGCCCAGTGTCTGCTGAGGACCCAAACCAGAAAGCAGTATGATAGCATTACGCTATCACTGCTTCCAGCTCTTCCCAGGAGCAGTTTCTTATAGGAGCCTGTCTCCTGGCAAGAGGATGTTAGTAATTTGCATGAAAATATTAATTTACACATTGCGAATTTAGGTGTAAAATATTTATCACATCTGTATCAAAAATGCAGATTGTGATAAATATGTCCCTTAGCGCTCTATTTATTATTATTTTGACTAAAATAAAGTGAAAAAGGGTGTTTTCACACCCTTTTCACATTATTTTAGTATCACCTAAAGTCACTAAAGGGCAATTGGAGTAGAATTCATAAAATTCTACTCCAACCTCTAAGTATCACATATTCTTAGTAATCAGATCTCATTTCCCATAATTGTAATGGAAAATGCGATCTGCCTGCAAGTTACTAAAAATAAATTGTGAAAAAATACCGGGGGGATGCCCTGTGATAATAACGCCATCTGGAGTTTGCGTTATCCAGGCTCTCCCTCGGTTTCTGAACTCCTGCTCTGCTTTAACAGGCAGAGCAGAGTCAGGAGCTGGCCCCAGTGATCAGCTGTGTGTTCTAAATAGACCACACACTGATACACTGCTAAAACATAAAAAAATATATATAGTAAAAAAAAAACCTACCTGAGTCCATGGACCGGTGATCGGGGCTCCGGAGATGTCCTCCCTCCGGTCAGCCGGTCTCCCATCCTGTCAGCTGACCTGGTCAAAGTGCAGGGTGGGAGATCAGCTGACCACAGCCACAGAGGACATCACTGGAGCCCCGATCACCGGAAGTAAGTGTAATTAAGGGAGGGGGGGGGTCGCGATTTCGGGGCTAAGCAGTCGGGGCAGGGCTTAGCAGTGGCCGGTCGGTGCATGCGCGAGCACTTGTCACTCTATTTTTTGCGAAAATACCGTCATAAGTGTGCTGACGGGATTTGCAGGGACAAAGATTTATCGCAAAGCTCTGGCCCTGCAAGTGATTTTTAGTAAGTCCCTGTGATATTGGATGAATTTGCAATGCGAACATTGTGCTTATCTGCCATCCTTGGGTTCAGTTTTGTCATTGAATGTGATTTGTCCTCCATCCATCCACGCCAATTATGATCATAGCCACCAACCATGCAGTAAGGGGACAGAGGCAAACATGCTGGGAGGGGGCATAAGCACATATGGGGAGGGAGCAGAGGTGCAGATGGGAAGGGGACAGAGGTACAGATGGGAAGGGGACATAGGCATATACAGTATGGGAAGGGGGATGAAGCTCACATTTTTCAGGCATTGAGAGAAACTGCTGGGGAAAGATAGTGGTGGAGACTGCAAGGAATAAGAGTGTAGTGAGAAAGACTGTAGGAAAAAGGAGATATTGATAGAGACTACAATGCAGGGGATAAGGGGACCGTGGGAGAGGCTGCAGGGGAAAGGGGACCATGGGAGAGACTGCAGGGGATATGGGAACCGTAGGAGAAACTGCAGGGGAAAGGAAACCATGGGAGAGATTGCAGGGGAAAGGGAACCATGGGAGAGACAGCAGAGGAAAGGAGACAATGGGAAAAACTGCAGGGGATATGGGGACCATGGGAGAGACTGCAGGGGAAAGGGGACCGTGGGAGACTGTAGAGGATATGGGGACCATGGGAGAAACTGCAGGGAAAGGAAACCATGGCAGAGACTGCAGGGGAAAAGAAACCATGGCAGAGACTGCAGGGGAAAGGTGACTGTGGGAGAGACTGCAGGGGAAAGGTGACTGTGGGAGAGACTGCAGGGGAAAGGAGACTGTGGGAGAGACTGCAGGAAGAAGGTGACAGTGGGCGAGACTGCAGGAGAGGAGGGGACAGTGGAAGAGACATCACGAGAGAAGGGGGCCTTTGAGGGAAAGACTGCAGGGGTGAAGAGGATAGTGGGAAAGACTGCAGGGGAGAAATGGACAGTTGGATAAACCGCAGGGGAGAAAGGGAGAGATTGCAGGGGAAAGGGAACCAAGGCAGAGACTGCAGAGGATATGGAGAAGGTGGGAGCGACTGCAGGGGAAAAGGAACAATGGGAGGGACTGCAAGGGAAAGGAAACCATGGCAGAGACTCCAGGGGGGACCATGGGAAAGACTGCAGGGGAAGGGAACCATGGGAGAGACTGTAGGGAATATGGGTACCGTGGGAGTGACTGCAGGGGAAAGGGGACCATGGGAGAAACTGCATGGGTAAGGGGACCATTGGAAAGACTGCAGGGGAAAGGAAACCATGGGAGAAACTGCAGGGGAAAGCAAACCATGGGAGAGACTGCAGGGGATATGGGGACCATGGGAGAGACTGCAAGGGAAAGGTAACTGTGGGAAAGACTGCAGGGAAGAGGTGACAGTGGGAGAGTCTGCAGGGGAAAGGGAACCATGGCAGAGACTGCAAGGGAAAGGTAACTGTGGGAAAGACTGCAGGGAAGAAGGTGACAGTGGGAGAGACTGCAGGAGAGGATGGGACAGTGGAGAGACTGCACAAGAGAAGGGGGCCTGTGGGAGAGACTGCAGGGTAGAAGAGGCCAGTGGGAAAGACTGCAGGGGAGAAAGGGACAGTGGGAGAAACTGCAGAGCCGAAAGGGAGAGATTGCAGGGGAAAGGGAGTATTTCCACAGCTACAGTAGTGCCAGCCTTCTTCTGTGCAGTGCCAATTGTAGCAGGGAAGAAGGAAAAGAGAGAAAGTGAAGAGAGCTGGGGCAGAACTATTGCAGTACCAAGGAAGTAAAGCTGATCTGGTTGGGGGTCCTGAGGGGGTAACCTGTGTGTGAAAGGAGATTCCCAGCAGCACATTTTTCATCAACATTAAAGCCACTTGTACCCCCTGCTGGTTGCCGGCCCATTCTCATGCTAGTTGCACTGCCACAACCTGACACTGACAGCCGGTAGGCAGACAGGGGAACCTTCTGGCTGTCACTGGTATATGCATACAGAGCACAGTGACAGCCTTAGTGCTGCACAATTGTGCCAGCCTGGGGGGCAGGTGGCATCATGCCTCCTGGCCCAGCTCGCCCCTGGACAAAGAGGTATAAGGCCCCTGCTCGCAAGCTTATAGTCTATAGGTATATAGGAAATTACTACATGAGGGTAAGTGGTACATATTTGTCCAGCCAGACTACAGAGGTTCTTGGTGAGCCTATGATCTTGTCACACAGTAGTGTTGGCCTGGGGTCAGAGGTTTGTGTGAGTGTAGAATGAGAACATATGTAAGTTTTGTGTAAACTGTGTAGATGGGAGTAATTGGGTACAATAGCTTGTTTGGAATGATCTTAGTAGAAATTCACATACAATCTGCACTGTATTGCTTCGTGGTGCTGCGAGGTCCATCTGTTCAAGCTCTATAAATGAGACTCTAAATCACATATTTATACTTAGCAAAAATCATGTAGAAATTTACGATCTGATGAAGCAGGTTGCGACCTGCGAAAACTGTAATTTATTTATATTATTGGAAACTCTAATTGCTTTCATGAAACACTCCAGAATCTGAAAAATAAATGAGAAATGTGTTGGATAATTTATATTCAGAACCACTGTTATGGTAGTTCTGGTAGAAAGCTTTATATGATTGTCATTAGGAGTACAAGATTTATGCCAATTATGTTCTACTTTGAGAGTGTTTGTAGATAATGTGTTACTTTAGAATGTCACTGCTGTCATCAAAGTGTGAAGAATAGCTGGAGCCACCTGATCTAGCCTTTGGTTAAGATGTGGTACAGCAAAATCAGGAGAAGTGTCTGTAGAAATTGTGAGACTGTGGTGTGGGAAGTTGTCGCAGAGAGATGGAAAGTTGGATGGAAAATGGAGAGCATTAATATTTAGGTACAGTATGAGGAGGGTTGTTAGAGTGCAATCGCAGGGAGCAGCGGTGCCTCCTACCTTTTCCTGGTAGGGGAGCTGCCCGTGCAGCAGCCCGGCTGGCTCTGTCCTGTTCTCTTTTCGGCTCATGCCAGGTGCATTGCACATGCACAATGCACCAGGCAGGGCTCGCGACTTGCGCATGCCCATAAGCACCAGCTTCTCGGGACTGCATCGGCTGCAGCCCCTAGAAGCCGGATAGGGCTCATGGAAAGGCAGACGAGCGACTTACAGTTCTCTTCTGTGAATCGTGGCCCGGCTTGCCTGTCTGGCTGTGATTAACAGATAGCATTTCTAATAGGAAGCCAGTGCCAGTAAACACTCAAGGGGGAAGGGCCTATGCAAAATCAGCCCCTATGCAAAATCCATCACTGGCAGAGAGTTATATACAGTTATATTATTATTTGATCCAAAAATCGTGTGTGGTACATTATGTCGACATTGAAAGTATAGATGATCCTAATATAGACAACATAATGTTGACAGGTACATTATGTAGACAACTGAAATGTTGACAATTAATATTTAGACAGTCAAAATGTCAACAATTAAAATGTAGAAATGATAAAATGTTGACATCATATTTGCTATCCGGCTCACACATATTTTGGATAGCCAATAAGATAAAGCTGAACTAATTGGAACTTGCACTAATTTGGCGAAAAGAACAGATTAAAAACCCAACGGCTCCTGTAGTTATAAGGTGCACTGATCAAAGCAGAATGTTAAACTATAACTTTCATTAATAAATATTTTAAATTGTTAAATCCCCTCAAACATATAATGGCAAAATATTAAATAATATAAAGGAGAGAACATAAATTATGTACATTTCTTTTATTTAAAATTTTTCCATTTTATGGGTTCTGTTTGAGGGGATTTAACAATTTTAAATATTTATTAATGAAAGTTATATTTTTTTAACATATATTGTTTTGATCAGTGCACCCTCTAACTACATTTTTTCTGTTCTTTGGACTATGTACATTTTGGTAGTAGGTAGAACTTCTTCACAATATAATAATCTATATCTATACCAGTATAATAAGAACGCTGTGTCTGTTCCAAGTTGGCGCAAAAACTACTGAACCGATTTTCATGAAAACTGCATCATTGTGAGGTTTTAACTCCTATATTTAACCTGCACTTTGTTTCATCTGGATTTGTCAAATTAATACTGAGCAATAACAAAAAGCTAAATTTATTGACATCATCAATGCAAGAGATAGGTGGCACCATGCGTGTGCGGCTGGTAAGGGGTGGGGGACCTGCGTTCACTTGCATAGGATAGGCTACATAGCAGTCTGTACACAGGGCACACAGTCACATTTGTGTGAGTGGTGGGTGAAGGCGCTGCTGCCACCAGTCTGTATAGCGATGTTGGTCACGTGGGCCACTCCCGGGACAGAGCCCCTATGCAAAGCAATACAACTAGAACACCTTAAATAAAAATAAATGTTGGCAGAATAGATTTTATAATGGGCGAAGCCGAGGGCAACACCTACTTTAAAATAAGGCTGAAGAGAGTGGCAAAATAACCTGTGTGGTTGTGCTCTCTCTGTTACATGTGGTCAAAGTGTCGACAGTCAAAATATAGACATGGTCAAAAAGTCAACAGTCAAAATTAGACATGCCTTTATTATGACTGTTTGGCTATGTCTACATTGTCACTGTTGACTTAATGACCATGTCGACCTCATGCCCATAGAGTACAGTTCCTACTTAGCAAAGGAGATGTGATGCTTAAATTACCAGTAAAATTACAGCTTTGATGAAGTCTCTCCTAGGTAGCAAAAAACTGTAAGTAATGTAATTGGTATCTCACCAGTTGAAACTTTAATGGTGAGTAAGCTGAGTTCCCTCCACAGTGTAGTCACAGAGCTCACAGCACCGCTCAATGAGCCAGGCTGCAACACTCTGCTCAGCAGCTGTGTATAAATGTGCAGCGTATCTGTCAATATCCCGGCTCAGCTCCAGCTGCAATGGACTGTTTCGCCAATGTCTAGCAAGAAGGTAGTCAGTATCCAAATAATTACAGGTATCCACTAACGCATTTCACTCCAATTATCGAAGCTTTATCAATTAGGCTCTTTGATAAAGCGTCCATAATTGAAGCGAAATGCGTCAGTGGATACCTGCAATTCTTTGGATACTGACTACCTTTTTTTGAAGTTTCTGTGAGCTCCCACAGACTCACTAGGTGGATGCTGCTGTAATTGATTTACACGGATATTAGCATCTTGCTTGGTTTCTTTGTACTGACATTTTTATCATGTCGATATTATGACTATTTGATATTTTGGTGCTGACCTCATCATTGTCTAGATTTTAATTAACAACATTTTGACTATATCCCCTTGATAAATATAATATACAGAACTTACATATTTCCAGAGAAATGTCCTTTCAGATGGACTATGGATGCTGGTCAGGTCCCCGAAATTCCTTTTACAAAATTCTCGTGCTTTATCCATTGTCATTTCCGCCTTGCTGACATAGTACTGTTTATCACCATGTATTACCCAACCATCACTTGTGTGTTCTATTATGTGCAGGGGCAAAAAAAAAGCTAAATTGTAACATATCCATGTGAACAGTAGAGATATAGTTCTCATTTAGGGGCCTATTCATCATCACGTAACTACTATAATTTCCCATATTATCATGACAAATTGTCATTTCTAAGTAACGGTGCCATTTATTAACTACAGTATGTAACGCAGAAGATATCACAGATATCACAGATATCTCCTGGTTACAATTCTCCCCCGATAGTTTCCACAGTCCTCATACTTTAGTATGGGGTTGTAGAAATTTTGACATTCATCAAGTTCGTAAAAATAATTTGCTTTTCTCCTAATGTCATCAAAAGCACAATAGCTTGTGCAGGAAAGGGATCTTTCAGACCCCTCCTCACTGTGCCCCCACTCTTTTACACAGTTTCTCCTTTCATTCCCCTTTACCTCCTTCTCTCCACTAATATATAAACGAGCGACTATTGAAGGAAAGAGCTCTGACCAGCCGGTGGCATGCCACTTCTGAGATTTTCAACACAATCTTGCTTCTATCTGGTATAAAATTATAGACTGGATTCCACCAAATCCAAGGGGAGGCAATCATGGACGTGTGCTATTGCAAGCAGAAGCTAAATGGATACATATCTAACAAACTGTTCACCCGCTGGGCCTGAATGAAATTCTACCTCTTACCTGCTTCTTGTAATTTTTGTCATTGGACATTTTTGCCTCCATAGTTCCTTATTGCATTTTTTTTGAGTGCATTAATAATATTTTTTTCATAGCTGTCACCTAGTTGGTTTTTAACATCAAAACTGCTAATACGCCCATATATAGTATATGGTATGATTACAGCAAGCTGGATAACCTGTGTATTACACCTCCAGGTTAATTCACAACACTTACAACCGGGCATTGTTATTGTATAGCCCCATACTTTGCTCATTATGCATTTATATAATTTTTAATTATTCTATTAAACAGGTGAAATTTTCCTTATTTCCCCAGTAGTTTGTTACACTCAGTTAGTTCATGGTCAGTACCATATATTTGGGAGTGTCCAGCACCCAGATCCATTTTACATGGTTTTACTTGATTGTGTATATTTAACATTTATCACTATCCCATACAATGTGGTTGATGTGTGTGCACCTCTACTGAGTAGCTCCTGTAATGTTCTATAAATTTATCTATTGCTGCCAGGGCCGAACTGGGAAAAAAAATAGGCCATGGCATTTTAAAGCACACAGGCCCACCGCAGTGTCAGCATCTGGCTCCTGGCATAGACTCCTCCCCTTACCATTCCAGACTCCTCCTACTTTTTAATCTATGCTCTTAAACATATAATTAATATTTGGACAACATAAAAGTGTACATTATTCTCTCTATTAAAATACACACAAAAGAGCACATCCTGCAGGGGATTTAAACATGTGTCATAGTCAAACATTAGGTTTTTGGTTGGTTCTGTTAGGTAAAGCTGGCACTTCTTCGGTGTAGATCACTCCCAAACACAAGGGAGTGCATTTTCCCAATTGACCAAGCAATAGCTTAGCAGTTTAGAAGATTAGATAGTGTTCACTGTAGGCTTTGTTTAGGGCAGGGGTGCTGAACACAGAGAAGGACACATCTGTATACACCAAAGTAGAGCTGTTACTACACATTTTGGTGCCCTGTGTACATAAAGAGCATTGGTGCCCCCCTCCATAATAGAAGCACGGAGGGTGCAACAAAAAAAAACCAGGTGTGGGCTTGCTGGGAAAAGGCATTACACACAATAGTACCCCCATTTGAAATGATGCCACACAGTAATGCCCCTTTGTCACATTACGCCGCACAGTAGTGCTCCTCATTCATGTTACATCACACAGTAAAGCCCCTTATGCCATATTATGCCCCAGAGTTATGCACTTTACAACATATTATGCACATTAATCCCCCTTACACCATATTATGCCGGACAGAGTTATGCCACTTACACCATATTATACCCCACACAGTTATGCCCCTTACACCATATTATGCCTGACAGAGTTATGCCACTTACACTATATTATGCCCCACACAGTAATGCCCCTTACACCATATTATGCCAGACAGAGTTATGCCACTTACACCATATTGTGCCCCACACAGTAATGCTCCTTACACCATATTATTCCCAAACAGTAATGTCCCTTAAACGCAATGCCACACTAATGTCAAGGCAACACCAACCATAAAACTTTATAAATGGTGGATGTATTCCTGCAACTATTGCAGCTGTCACTGTGTCTTTTGCCGCAGCGTGACTGCATCTTTATGCTAATGCTGTGGCCGATGGTTTTCCTAATGAGATGCCCACCTGCCGCAGAGGAACTGTGCACACAAAGATACATCATCGGACAATGCACCAGCCCTATGGAGGTGCAGAATGTGTGTCTGCACGTCCATAAGCCGCCTATGCCAGTGCAACTGTAACAAAATACGCAGTCGCTGGGGGCCATGTGCCTGCATCTGGCTAGCCACTCCTGTTACATCCCAGGAATGCCAATGAAGTGGCCTCTCTGCGCGTCTAACTTCGTTCTCCATCTCCCAGCGGTAACCATCAGAATTGCAGGTGCTTGCTGAAGGTGTGTTTAAGGTTTCTAAAGACTTCACTTTTGCGATTTTTAACCAAGCTTGTACCCATTTTCATGTACCCCAAATTTGCTTGGACTAGTTATTTTCTCCCAAAAAACCTGCTAAATGCTATTCTTCACCACTTGTGCAAAGACACTAATTAGTAGCTATTGAGAGCATTTAAATACCCCAAATATCTTCATTAGGGCTATTCGGGGGCATCTACATTGATCCCCAATGTTAGTGCATCTTTTGGGGGTATCAGGGTGATTTCCCCAAATCTGACAGCACTTTTTGCCTGTTTGAGTTTCGCCGGGTCCCATTTTCGCATCCTTTGGAATTGAAAAGGGCGAATAGCGGTGCCGCACATGATAAGATTTTGCCTCCAAAACATGCGAAGACGGCGAAAAGTACGGCAGGTAAAACTTTTCCGACTTTTCGCGCCTAATTGAATATGCCCCTAAGGCACCAAAAAAACCCCCTGATGTTAGGTGAAGGTGGGAGGGGTTATATGGGCGGGGGGAGCTTTCTTTTAACAGTTTAGTGTCTATACTCCTGTGCCAGCTACAAGACTACAGTGTTCCCCCCTGGAAGTATGTATGAGAAATTATGCTCTTTTGAAGACTAAGGGTCATATTCAATTAGAGGCAGAAAGTCCGAGCTCTGACTTTTCGCCATCATCGGAGGTTTCTGCAGGGATAAAGTATCGGGCGTGTGCCCACTTATCCCCATATTCAATTTGGATCCGGTGAAAACGGGAACCGGCGGAAAGGTAAGTACAGAAAAGTCCTGTCAATTTTCGGAAAATCATCCTGGCACCCCCCTAAAGATGGTCTGACATGGGGGATCACTATGGGTACCCCCGATTTGGCCTGCTGAAGGTATTTGGCATTTTTAAATAGCCATGGCAGGTGCATAAATGCACCTGTGAGGAAGAGGTGAATAGTATTTATCTTTAAAAAAAAAAAAATAACCATCAAATTTGATCAAAATGGGTGCAAGCATATTTTTAAGTCCCTAAAGTAATTTGTTTAAATTCTTCAAAAATGCACCTGCCGCTACCAGCCGCATTCTAGAAAACACCTACCGCATACATGGGAACCCCCTCCTGAATCAATTTCGCTACTTTAAAACTTTGTTCCCCAAAATTGTTTTTTTCGCCCCCCAAAATGAAAGTACATTTTTTGGGGTGTCCTGAGGATTTTTTTTTTTTTTTTGACACATTACTTTTAGGGGCCATTCCCAGGGCTGCAGGCTATTTTTTTCTTAAGCTTGCACCCCTGAACCCCAATTCTGCACTTTTTTTCGCTATGTATTACATAGAGAAAAGTTATCCCCGTTTTTTAACAAAGACTTCGCACCGGCGAAAAGTCTTTGAAATTAAGTATGGGGATGATTGAAACAGGCGAAAATGACATCATCGGCGATAAATTATCGCCGATAACGGACTTTTCGCCCCATATTGAATATGGCCCTAAACGGTATACAGATTTAGTCATAATCTAGTCTACATAGAAACCAGTTTATTAATTCACATATTCAGGATATACATCATAGATGTGCATTAATCATGATGCATAGGTTTAGTGATTAATCATTAAACCTGGCTCATGTCCCAAAAGCACAGAGCCGGATCGCATATTCAGAAATTTAAATACGCTACTTTTACGTGCTTCATTCTAGGATGCTTATGTAACCAACTGAGTTTGCAATCTATTTTATCTTTCTAAATTGTCCAGGGTCACATGAAATAAGAGTGGTATTTCAACTTGTCTCTGCTGTGATCTTTTTGTGTAGTTGGCTGCTGGATGAATCTCCATAGACTCTGGTCATGCAATAAAAAAAAAAAAGAAGACTACAGTGAAATCTACTTACCAGGCTGTGTTGGTTCTGTAGGCTCTGCATTTAATGCTGCACCTGAGAATAAAATATTAGCGTTAGCCAAATTACAGAAGAGCCTGCGATTTCACGTCAAGTAACGACATGAAGGATGAGACAATGGGCCTGATTCAGAGCCGTTCGCTATTTGTGGTCGTTCGTTCAAAAACAAGGGGTGGCTATTCAAATGATCCGTTCGCAAATTGCAGTCTGTTCCCACCTCTAAGTCTGAACGAGCGAGCAAAACATACGCTCGTTTATTTGATAAAAACGCCCCCTGGCCGCTCGCATCATACGTCATGTCCGCTATTTATTAGATTAATCGAGTACATCATACAGCGTATGAACTGCTCGCTATTCTTGTGGTTGGTGTTTTCAACCGCTATTTTGCGAGCAGTTCTGAGTTAAAAAAAACCAAGTGACGTGGTCAGTGACGCTGCTGTATTAATTATGCACTCCCTTAAAACGCCCGTTTTGACCTTTAAGCACGCCTGCGTTCGGATCTCCACTCCCCGTTTTCAAGCACCTTCCCCTGTTACCACCCACATACGCCTCATTCTGTCACTCAAAATAGCAGGCCCTCGCTATATTGCGTACCAACGATTTTCGGCCGCACTGACTGGTTCGCGCATGCGTACTAAAAACCGTACGCATGCGCAGATGTGCGAACATCGCTCGGAACGAGCGTACTGCCGCTAGCGAGTGGCTCTGAATGAGGGCCAATGATTTTTAGAATCAAAGAGTTGTCAAAATGGTCTTAATAATGATGTGTAATAAAATAAAATGTAACTTGGCAAAATGTGTTATCAGTGATAGAGTCATTTTATTACAGTTACTCAGTGATGCATTGTACAGCAAACATAATACCCGCATTTTCATTGATCAGAATAATCCATCAATCATAATAGTGATTGCTTTTGGCGGCAGTGACCACAAGATACCTGTGTTCTGATTGTTTCTCCGGGACACCTCATAACCACCAACATTGCTGATATTTCCTCACACTCTATAGGAGGAGCGCAGGAAATTCTGCATTGTTGCCATAGCATAATATCAGTAATGAGCTCAGCAGCACATCGGCGATAATTCAATACCCCCCATTTCTGTAATTTTTGTGGACAGTTAAAGGCAGCGTTTCCCAACTTCAGTCCTCAGGGAGTCCTAAAGATGGCCATACATCGAAAGATTATCTTCTAATGATGTATGGGAGCAAATGACAATCAGCGATTCCCAAAACATATGAATAAGGTCATTCAGACAAGTTGGTTAAATCAGTTTGATTTAACAAACTTGTCTGAGTGACCATTTTTGTCTGGGAGCAAATAATCGATTGTCTTTTGCTCCCATACAGATTGTTGTTCCAACCAGCCAACTTGTTGACTGGTTGGAATGAGAATCTTTAGATATGTGGCCAGCTTTATAGTGCATGTTTTCCAGATTTCCTAGGCAGTACTCATCACTGGTTGACATATCTTAAAAGATTCACAAGTGGAGCAAATTATTTTGTAATTTGTGAATTGTGGGCCTCATTCAGCAGTGCATGCAGTGCTGTCCCCGATTCCAGGCCTTGCATGCCAGCCAGCCTGCACAAGCTGGGTCTTACTCAGCTGGCCAGCGCCGTCCAACATCGTGACCGATGGTGATGCCAGGCTGTGATCTCGGTCGCAGTGCTGGGATCGCAGATGCAGCAGGAGGTATCAGACACCTCCTGCTGCATTTGTATTTTAGTAAGGATGGAATTGCAAAGCTGCTTGTGTGTGGCTTTGCAATACAGTCCTTTGCTGAATCATCTCCGGTGATAAAGATATCTGAGGCTGGGTACACACCTAAAGATTTTCTGTCCAACCAGACAACTAATTGCTTGGTTGGAATGAAAATCTGGTAAGGTATGAAAGCAAATGACAATCAGCAATTTGCTCCCAAATGCCGGAAAATTGACAAAAACTGTTGTTTGAACAAATTGTTTAGATCAAACATTTAACAAACTTGTCTGACAACCAGTTTCATCTGTTTTCTGGCATTTAGGAGGAAATTGCTGATTGTCATTTGCTGTCATACCTTACCAGATTTTCATTCCAACCAATCAACTAGTTGGCTAGTTGGACAGACAGAAAATCTTTAGGTGTGTATGCAGCTGCACAGTTTGGGGCAGAGTTGCCTACCCTCTTGATTTTAGCGGGAGGCTCCCGGTTTTTAATGAAGCCTCCCGCTCCCCCGCAAACTTTACTTAAATTCCCATGTTTTAGAAGCAATGGGACTGCGCATACACGATTCCGCAATGTCGGGGGTGGGGCCTGCGAAGGGGAGGTCATGACTTCACGACGCGTGACGCCATGTTACTTAAAGTCCGGTCACCGTGGGGTTGTGGGTAATGGTGGCCGGCGTTAGTCAGCAAGAGTGCGCTTGTGCATGGCAGAAACAGGTGGAGCAGAGCCTGGTAACAGCAGCGCTGCACTGATCAGCATTGCTGCACTGTTTGGGACAGCAGCGCAGTTGTCGGGCATCAGTGAGTGGTGGGTGGTGGCCTCTTCTCCCCCACATGGTGGCCTCACTAAAATGTAAGTCAAACAGAACTGTGTTATATATATATTAGGGGTGAGCGGGTTCGGATTTCTGAAATCCGAACCCCCCCGATCCGAGTCAGATCCAAGTCAGGCTCGACTTTTCCCACCTGACTCGGATCTGAAATCGAGGCAAAACGTCATCATCCCGCCTTCCGGGTCTCGCGGGTTTTGGATCCTATATAAGGTACCCACGTCGTCGCCATTTTCTCACTCGGCTGTGGACAGTGAAGAGGGAGGGTGGGAGTTAGGGCTGGCTGGGCTGTGTAGTGTAGTGTAGTGCAGAGTAGTGTTGTGCTGCGCTGCGCTGTGCTGCCCACTACTTCAAAGTCCATAGGGGCTGGCTGTGTTGTGCTGCTGTTGTTAATAGGGGCTGTGTCCACTACTTCAAAGTCCATAGGGGCTGGCTGGACTGTGTTGTGCAGTCAGTTCTCCATAGGGGCTGTGTCCACTCCAAAGTCCTGTGCAGTGTCCCAGTCCTAAAGGGGTGCTGTAGTGTTGTCCAGGGGGTGCTCTGTCCATCAGGGGTGCTCCCCCCAAGTGCTAAAAAAATAATATTTTTTGTGTGTTTGTGAATTGTGTGCGCAGTAGCCGCACGTGCATCAACAAAGTAGTGCCAAGCGTGCGCCTGTGTCATAAGTAAAGGGCCGGCTGGCTTGACCGTTAAAGGGTGATGTAACCCCCAAAGTACACTCCAAACCAAAAAAAATATATATTTTCTGTGTTTGTGAATTGTGTGCGCAGTAGCCGCACGTGCATCAACAAAGGAGCAGCGCCAAGCGTGCGCCTGTGTCCCATAAGTAAAGAGCCGGCTGGCTCATTTCTTAAAGGCTGGTGTAACCCACAAAGTGCACTACTCTCCAGCAAAAATAAAAAAATATTTTCTGTGTTTAGCCGCACGTATATATCAAATCGATATAACATAAATGGAGGACCAAACTTTCTCCGATAAAAATAAAATAGAGAAAGATCAAGAACAACTTCCTCCTAGTGCTGAAGCTGCTGCCACTAGTCATGACATAGACGATAACATGCCATCAACGTCGTCTGCCAAGGCCGATGCCCGATGTCATAATAGAGGGCACATACAATCCCAAATGACAAAGTTCAGGAAAATGACCTTGAAAAAAACATTTAAATCAGCTGAAGAGAAACGTAAACTTGCCAATATGCCATTTACGACACGGAGTGGCAAGGAACGGCTAAGGTCGATCCCTAGTATGTTCATGACTAGTGGTTCAGCTTCACATGACGATGGAAGCCCTCCTCCCACAAAAAAAATCAAAAGAGTTAAGCTGGCAAAAGCACAGCGAAGAACTGTGCTTTCTAAGAAGATATCACAAATCCCCAAGGAGAGTCCAAGTGTGGTGGTGGTTGCGATGCCTGACCTTCCCAGCACTGGACGGGAAGAGGTGGCTCTTTCCACCATTTGCACACCCCCTGCAAGTGCTGAAAGGAGCACCCACAGTCCACTTGCTGATATGCAAATTGAAGATGTCACTGTTGAAGTACAACAGGATGAGGATACTGGTGTAGCTGGCGCTGAGGAGGAAGTTGGCGAGGAGGATTCTGATGGTGATGTGGTTTGTTTAAATCAGGCTCCGGGGGAGACAGTTGTTGTCCGTGGGATGAAAAAGCCCATCACGGTCATCCCTGGGCAGAAGACCAAACATTCCACCTCTTTGGTCTGGCAATATTGCTATCCAAATCCGGACAACAACTGTCTTGCCATATGTACCATATGTAAAGGTGAAATAAGTAGGGGTAGGGACGTCAACCACCTAGGAACATCCTCCCTTATATGGCACCTGCAGTGCGTTCATAAAAAGTTACTGTCAAGTTCAGAAACTTTGGCTAAGACCGTAAGCAGTCCAGGGACACCTAAATCCCGTTGTCCTGTTGTATCCAAGCGCCTGCAAACCACACCGTCAACTCCCTCCTCATCAATTTCCTCCTTAGTCAGGATCGGAAGTAGTCCTGCAGGCCATGTCACTGGCATGACTGACTCTCCTATCCGGGATTCCTCTGGAGGATCCTGCATTGCTACGCCTACTGCTGCTGTTGCTGCTGCTGGGAGTCATTCATCATCCCAGAGAGGAAGTAGGAACACCACTACTTTTACTAAACAATTGACCCTCCAACAGTCCTTATCGAGGAGTATGAAGTACTACAGCAGTCATCCTGAAGCAAAATGTATAACTGAGGCCTTGACTGCTATGTTGGTGTTAGACGTGCATCCGGTATCCGCCATTAGTGCAGTGGTATTTAGACAATTGATGGAGGTAGTGTGTCCCCGGTTCCAAATCCCGTCTAGATTCCACTTCACTAGGCAGGCGATACCGAGACTGTACAGAAACATCAGAAAAAGTGTCCTCAGTGTCCTGAAAAATGCCGTTGTACACAATGTCCACTTAACCACGGACAGGTGGACAAGTGGAACAGGGCAGACTAAGGACTATATGACTGTGACAGCCCACTGGGTAGATGTATCACCTTATGCAGCAACAGCAGCAGCGTCACCAGTAGCAGCATCTCAGAAACGCCAGCTCGTTCCAAGGCAGGATACGCTGTGTATCACCGGTTTCAGTAAGAGGCACACCGCCGACAACCTCTTAGAGAAACTGAGGGAAATCATCGCCCAGTGGCTTACCCCACTTAGACTCTCCTGGGGATTTGTGATATCTGACAACGCCACCAATATTGTGCGGGCATTACATCTGGGCAAATTTCAGCACAATAAACTTGGTGGTGCAGAATTTTCTGAAAAGCGACAGGGGCGTGCAGGAGACGCTTTGGGTGGCCCGAAAAATTTCTGGCCACTTTCGCCATTCAGCGACTGCGTGCCGAAGACTGGAGCGCCAGCAAACACTCTTGAACCTGCCCCGCCATCACCTGAAGCAAGAGGTTGTGACGCGGTGGAACTCAACCCTCTATATGCTTCAGAGGATGGAAGAGCAGCAAAAGGCCATACAAGCCTATACATCCACCTATGACATAGGCAAAGGAGGGGGTATGCACCTGACACAAGCGCAGTGGAGAATGATTTCCGTGTTGTGCAAGGTTCTCCAGCCCTTCGAACTTGCAACACGTGAAGTCAGTTCAGACACTGCCAGCTTGAGTCAGGTTATTCCCCTCATCAGGCTTTTGCAGAAGCAGCTGGAGAAAGTGAAGGAGGAGCTAAGACGGAGCGATTCCGCTCGGCATGTGGGACTTGTGGATGAAGCCCTTCATTTGCTTTGCCAGGATTCCAGGGTGGTCAATCTGTTGAAATCAGACCACTACATTTTGGCCACCGTGCTCGATCCTAGGTTTAAAGCCTATGTGGTGTCTCTCTTTCCGGCCGACACAAGCCTGCAGAGGTGCAAAGACCTGCTGGTGAACACACTGTCAGCTGAAGCGGAACGTGACACGTCAACAGCTCCTTCTTCATTTTCTCCCGCAACTGGGGCTGCCAGGAAAAAACTTAGGTATCCTAAGCAACCCACTGGCGGTGATGCAGGGCAGGTAGGACCAAGTTTGGACATCTGGTCCGGACTGAAGGACCTGGCAACAATTTCAGACATGTCTACTGTGACTGCATACGATACTGTCACCATTGACAGAATGGTGGAGGATTACATCGGTGACAGCATCCAAGTAGGCATGTCAGACAGTCCATACCTGTACTGGCAGGAAAAAGAGGCAATTTGGAGGCCCCTGTACAAACTGGCTCTATTTTACCTGAGTTGCCCCCCCTCCAGTGTGTACTCCGAAAGAGTGTTTAGTGCAGCCGGGAACCTTGTCAGCGAAAGGCGTAGGAGGTTGCTTCCACAGAATGTGGAGAAGATGATGTTCATCAAAATGAATTATCAGCTCTTCCAGGGAGACCAGCCTCCAGAACGTACAGAGGGACCTGTGGTGGTGGATTCAAGTGGGGACGAGTTAATACTTTGTGAGGATGAGGATGTACACACTGAAGAGGGTGAGGAATCGGTGGATGAGGAGGATGAGGATGACATCTTGCCTCCGTAGAGCCAGTTTGTCCAGGGACAGATTAATTGCCAGCTTGTTTTGTGGGGGCCCAAACGAACCAATCATTTCAGCCACAGTTGTGTGGCAGACCCTGGCGCTGAAATGATTGGTTTGTTAAAGTGTGCATGTCCTGTTTATACAACATAAACGTGGGTGGGAGGGCCCAAGGACAATTCCATCTTGCACCTTTTTTTTTCTTTGCATTATGTACAGTTTGGGGCCTAGTTTTTCAAACTACCATCCTGTCTGCCACTGCAGTATCACGCCTAGATGGGTCACATGTTTGTGCCGCCCACTCGTGTCGCTTAGCATAGTCATCCAGCTACCTCGGTGCAACCTTTTGGACATAAAAACACTATTGTGAGGTGTGAGGTGTTCAGAATAGACTGGAAATGAGTGAAAATTAAGGTTATTGAGGTTAATAATAGCATAGGAGCAGAAAAACCTACAAATTCTGTGATTTTAGCTGTTTTTATGCTTTTTTTAAAAAAAATACAGATCCAAAACACAAAACCCAGAACCCAAAACACGGAAGGGTGGTTTTGGCAAAACAAATCCAGATCCAAAACACGAAGAAAGATCCAAAACCAAAACACAAAACACGAAAAGTGGCCAGTGTACACCCCTAATATATAAATATAGATTATATATATATATATATATATATATATATATATATACATACATACATACATACATATACACACACATACAGACCCTCCAACATGAACCGTTCCATTAGGTACAAAATGCTCAGTTCCTGGACTTCCCTCTTAATTTATGATTGCAGTCACCAGTGTGGAACACCTTTCTCAGCAATTAACTAGTTCAACACAGATGACTGCAATCATACATTAGGTGGAAGTCCAGGAGTAGAGCATTTTGTACCTAATGAACGGGTCATGTTGGAGGGTAGGTATATATATATATATATATATATATATATATATATAGTACATGATGGGGGCTGGGTCCTGAGTGTCACAGGCATTATTAACTGCACTTTAAAAGAGCACTCACTGGCAGCCAATAAATGGATGGCTGTCAGTGAATGCCCTTTCGGAGTGCATTTAATGCCTGTGACTCACTATCAAAATAAGGAGCTCTAAAAATACAGCTGCCCCCTCTGAGCACATTTATTCAAAGTTCAAACAGTTAACATTGACTACTATTACAAACTACTTTGGGGCTCATTTACATATAAATGTAAGTGATTTTATGACACGCCCCTCAGATGTGATTTTTTTTTATGACACGCCCACTTTACCGCCTCGGTCACAGGTGCTGCTTTCACAATCTCCCTGAAATGCTTTTTCAAAAGTAGGCAAGTATGGTTTGGGGTCCTTAAGGACTGGAGTTGGGGAACACTGATTCAAAGGTGTGAAACGTGTGCCCTTGAATTGTTCTCTCTCTATGACAATGGCATTACTTACAAAACAGTTTTTGTTTGGTGGGTGGGTGTAATTCTCAGTAACAGTCCTTTTCCTGAATGCTACATTATTTACAATGTACTTCAGATAAGTATTTACATACAGTTAAAAAAATGCCTTTCAGATTATGATCATGTTGGGTATGTGTACCAGTAATTGAACCAAGGGAGTTAATAGTTATGTAATCAAACACTGTCTGCTTTTTTTTTTTTAATGAATTAGGATTAAGTTATATAACATTTTATTATTTGATATTACACAGTATGTGTTTTCTTCACTGGTAAAAAGTCTTGAAAAGGGATCAATATAATTCTATAATGGTCAAGGTCTGAGTTCTAGTCATATTGGGTAGTGTCCTACATAGAGTGTAATAACAGACTTATGGTTATGGGCCTGATTCAGCAATGAAAGCAGTTGCTTATTCGCACACATTTTGCCGATTGTTGCGTTCTGCGTATGCATCGCAGTGCGTGTGGAGAACTAACCACTGTGATCAGGACTGCGATCGCAGAGGCTATGCAGACCCATGGTAGAGTGATTGACAGGTAGTGCCGTTTGTGGGTGGTGACGAGGGTGTGGTCGGGCGAATGCAGGTGTGTCAGTGCGTTGGGATGGCGTTGCAGGGAAGTGCTTGATTTTCCACTGCGACACCATATGCAGCCTGAGGCCTCATAGCGTGCGCTGAAGTAGTAAATTCCTGAGTGAGGTCTGACCTGCCTTAACTGTCCGTATGGATCCGATGTTACCGATTGTTTCACTATGTTGCTAAAGTATACTGATGTGAGTAAGGGGAAATGGGCATCCTTATGTAAGGCTGCAATCGCATTGCGAATGCAAACATTAACATGTCACCGCTGATATTAGCAACTGCGTTGCATGCGTATAAACAGAATAGCGATCCGTAGTGAATTAGGCCCTGTGTCCAGTGGTTACAATAAGTCTGTTCAGTGTGAAGGAGAAATTATCATCATCATGTCTGGTGGTCAGGTTATGTTGGGGGAATTTAGTGTCCAATGTCTGTATACAATACTATATAATGCAATAAAGTGTGTTTTAAGACATGAGAGGGCCCATGTAAAGGTTCAGGTCATCTCCCCATGCAAATATGACAGAACCGCAAAAGTTTACAATGACTGGAATGTGTAGTGTTCAATGTCTCTATAGAGAGTAATAGAATTGTATTACAATAACATCCAGTTCCACAGCCATGCGGGTCTGAATCAGGCCCTATGTCTGTATAAAGTAGGGGTGTGCACCGGACACTTTTCGTGTTTTGTGTTTTGGTTTTGGATCTGGATCTTTCTTCGTGTTTTGGATCTGGATTGGTTTTGCCAAAACCACCCTTCCGTGTTTTGGGTTCTGGGTTTTGTGTTTTGGATCTGGATTTTTTCTTAAAAAATAAAAAAAAAACGCTAAAATCACATAAATGGGCCTTTTTTTGTTCCTACGCTATTAATAACCCCAATAACATTAATTTCCACTCATTTCCACTCTATTCTGAACACCTCACAATATTGTTTTTAGGCCAAAAGGTTGTACCGAGGAAGCTGGATGACTATGCTAAGCGACACAAGGGGGCGGCACAAACACGTGGCCCATCTAGGAGTGGCACTGCAGTGGCAGACAGGAAGCCAATCAGCGTTATGGTGCCCATTTGCATGTAGCACGAACCCGGGAGATCCGTGCTACATGCATCTGTGTGATTGGCACAGAGCAATGACAGGTCCGTGAGACCCGTCTGTGCTGCTGTGGTAAAAAAAAAAAAAAAAACCTGTGTAAAAAAAGAAAAAAATGGCGTGCACCCCCCCAAAAAAGAGCAACCAGCCCCGGGCATTAGTAACCCAGTGCTGGGTGTGCTTAAATACAGGGGACAAACGACGTAGGGGTCCCCTGTACTTAAGCACAACCAGCACCGGGCTAGTCAGAACCAGCGCTGGTTGCCAAAATACGGGGGACAAACGACGTAGGGGTCCCCTGTATTCTGCGCAACCAGCTCTGGGCTCTGATCCGGTCCTGGAAATATAGGGGACAAAAAATGAGTAGGGTTCCCCTGTATGTTCCAGAACCAGCACTGGACTTTTTCTAGCGGGGGGCTGATGCCACAGCCAGGGGAGCCCTTTCACCGGGCCCCCCAGCCGCAGCATCAACCCTGACCGCTAGTCAGCCCAGGCCGGGGATCCCTGGAGAGCTGGGGACCCCCCCAATAAAGGGGTCACCCTCTCCAGGGCACCCCAGGCCCAGGCTGATAGCCCGGGGCTATCCCCGCCACCCCTGGTGGCGGTGGGTGGCGGGTTGATTGTGTGGTGTGGTGTAAATAAAGAATATCAAACATTGTCTTTACAAGTAGAACTGCAAGTCCCAGCTAGCCTGCCCCGCATGCTGGTACTTGGAGAACCACAAGTACCAGCATGCAGGGCATTAAGGGCCCACTAGTACCTGTAGTTCACCTGTAAAAAAAATGTTTAAAAAAACACAGGACACACACACCGTGACAGTATAAGTTTATTAAACATACATACACACACACACATGTACACATACTCACCTATGTAACCTGTAGCATCGGTCCACTTGTCCGGTAAAGTATCCATAGGGGACCTGTGAAAAAAAACATACTCACCATCTCCTATGCGAGGTTCTGTCCTCTTCGTTCCAAAGTAGGCATCCCCGGACTTGGCAAAAAAAAAAAAACGAAAACGCGATCCACGAACTTAGTACCGTTCTATAGAACGGTACTTCCCGAATGAGAGCTTAGCGGCGGGGTATCACCATGGAAACCCCGCTGCTAAGCGTTCATTGGCTGAGAGAGGTCATCTCCCGTCTCTCAGCCAATGAACGGCTCCCTCCATTGTAGTCAATGGTGGGAACCGCAGGGTAAACTTTAATAACCTTGCGGCTCCCAGCATTGACTACAATGGAGGGAGCCGTTCATTGGCTGAGAGACGGGAGATGGCCTCTCTCAGCCAATGAACGCTTAGCAGCGGGGTTTCCATGGTGATACCCCGCCGCTAAGCTCTCATTCGGGAAGTACCGTTCTATAGAACGGTACTAAGTTCGTGGATCGCGTTTTCGTTTTTTTTTTTTGCCAAGTCCGGGGATGCCTACTTTGGAACGAAGAGGACAGAACCTCGCATAGGAGATGGTGAGTATGTTTTTTTTCACAGGTCCCCTATGGATACTTTACCGGACAAGTGGACCGATGCTACAGGGTTACATAGGTGAGTATGTATGTTTAATAAACTTATACTGTCACGGTGTGTGTGTCCTGTGTTTTTTTTAAACATTTTTTTACAGGTGAACTACAGGTACTAGTGGGCCCTTAATGCCCTGCATGCTGGTACTTGTGGTTCTCCAAGTACCAGCATGCGGGGCAGGCTTGCTGGGACTTGCAGTTCTACTTGTAAAGACAATGTTTGATATTCTTTATTTACACCACACCACACAATCAACCCGCCACCCACCGCCACCAGGGGTGGCGGGGATAGCCCCGGGCTATCAGCCTGGGCCTGGGGTGCCCTGGAGAGGGTGACCCCTTTATTGGGGGGGTCCCCAGCTCTCCAGGGATCCCCGGCCTGGGCTGACTAGCGGTCAGGGCTGATGCTGCAGCTGGGGGGCCCGGTGAAAGGGCTCCCCTGGCTGTGGCATCAGCCCCCCGCTAGAAAAAGTCCAGTGCTGGTTCTGGAACATACAGGGGAACCCTACTCATTTTTTTCCCCTGTATTTCCAGAACCAGGACCGGATCAGAGCCCAGAGCTGGTTGCGCAGAATACGGGGGACCCCTACGTCGTTTGTCCCCCGTATTTTGGCACCCAGCGCTGGTTCTGACTAGCCCGGTGCTGGTTGTGTTTAAGTACAGGGGACCCCTATGTCGTTTGTCCCCTGTATTTAAGCACACCCAGCACTGGGTCACTAATGCCCGGGGCTGGTTGCTCTTTTTTTGGGGGGGGGGGCACGCCATTTTTTTCTCTTTTTACACAGGTTTTTTTTTTTTTATTTACCACAGCAGCACAGACGGGTCTCACGGACCCGTTAGTGCTCTGTGTCAATGACACAGATGCAAGTAGCACGGATCTCCTGGTCCGTGCGTGCATCTGTGTCATTGAAATACACAGCAGCACAGACGGGTCTCACTGACCCATCTGTGCTCTGTGTCACTGTCAATCACACAGATGCATGTAGCACGGATCTCACGAGTCCGTGCTACATGCAAATGAGCACCATAATGCTGATTGGCTGAGAGCCGTGACAGACGGCTCTGTCAGCCAATCAGCACTTTGCCCATTAAAGGCAAAGGCATTTTTTTTTAAATGGCCGCTCGAGGCAAAACCTCGAGATCCGACAGCAGATCTCGAGGTTTTGCCTCGGGAGAGGGATCCGGGGCAGACAGGGAGATCCGAGCTTGGGCTCGGATCGCCCCGGATCCCCGAAGTTCGGGTGGGTTCGGTTCTCAGGGAACCGAACCCGCTCATCCCTAGTATAAAGTGTAATAAATTAGTATTATGATTATGTCGGGTGGTCAGGTCATGTTGGTGGTGTAGTGTTCTATGTCTGTATAGACTAGAGTAATAGATTGCATCATGATTATCAGGGCCGGCGCTAGGGTGTATTATAAATTTGTCCCCTTATATAGTAAACATTCACACATTTCTAAATCAGTACAAAATGGATCCATTGGTAAAGTGTCTGACTACAAAGCGAGAGGTGACAGGGTTGAGTCCCAGGTATGACTGTATATTAATAAGAATGACAGTATTTTGAAAAGTGTTACATTAAGAAGATGACTGCATCAGAGGTGATGGGGGAAGGAAAGAAGTGTCATGAATGGTGTCTGTGAGTTACCTGTCTCAGGTGATGAGTGGGATTCAACGGAGACCGACATGACTGGAACCACAGATGACGTAGATAGCTCTATTGCAAGATTTATGTAGCAGTGAGAACTGCCTTTGATGATAAATGACAGGAGCTTGGAGGAACCGGACTGGGACCGGCAGGAAGACTTGTTGATTTGAACTGGTGAACTTGGAACTTGACTCTGGACTGGAATAACGTGGATTGAACTGAAGAACTTGGAACTTGACTCTGGACTGGAGTGATGCGACAATGGCTGAAGAGAAATTAGGTAATGCTGAGACGAGGGCTAAACAGGGTAATCCGGAAATGCTGTGACAAAGACTGGAACTCAGGTGCAGGCTGGATAGGGTCATTGGGAATAACAGGTTCAGGAAGGAATGGGTAGGTTTGGGATTTTAGGTTCAGGGAGTGAGTGGGTAGGTAGATGGAGCAGGAGTTGATCCACAGCAAGAAGTACGATGCAGGTTTGCAGGGTGCCAGGGACCACCCAGGAGAAGGGCTAGCAGCAGAGCACAGGACTAAGGTCTGGGGCACAGGAACTCACTTATAGCTGAAGCTGAAAACAGGAGTTGCACTGGCCTGGGAACTAGCAGGATTACTGGATTGCCAGGTATTGCTGTAGCAGGATGTCTGGATTGCCAGGTATTGCTGTAGCAGGATGTCTGGATTGCCAGGTATTGCTGTAGCAGGTTTTCTGGATTGCCAGGTATTGCTGTAGCAGGTTTTCTGGATTGCCAGGGGAGATGAACTGGTCTGGGAACTAGCAGGTTTTCTGAATGCACCAGGGGTTGCTGTCAGCTGGAGCCAGGGATACACTTGTACACAAAAACAGCACGAACCATACACCATGGGAAGTAATGAGATGTTCAGGCCCAGAATGCTATCAGGGGAGGATATATATACCCTGGGTCTGGCTGCATGTGGTGGATATGGACAGGTGGTCTGGCAGTAGCATTCTGAGTGGTGGAAGGCACAACATGCAGAGGGAGTACTCATCTCTGTAGCACTGAGAATCAGAACCACACCTGCGATTCCAATCAAGATTAGCAATGCTCACAGACAGAGGAGAGCCCAGGTGAAATAATCACTGTGGAAGGAATGCAGGGAGAAGTGCTGCAGCCAGCATGATCAGAACAGGTCCTCCAGGCTAATTACACATACAGATCAATGGAGACAGCTGGCAGTGGTAAGTCAACAGGCAAAAGGTGAAAACTAGACAGGTTCGTGACAAGAAGAGGAGATGATCAGATGCAGAGAGTAGATGCTGGGACTCACAGAGCAGGAAATTACATTAAAAAAATCGTCCGGCAGAGTTGAGCTGCCTCTCCAGCCTGACACCTCCCTGCAATGCTTACGACATTGCGCAAGCCCTGATGATTGTGTTCGGTGATCAGGTGATTTTGGGGGATGTAGTGTTCTATATCTGTATAGAGTGTAATAGAATTGTATTATGATCATGTCGACCGCACTCACACCAGAATGGGTCCTGCGTATGCCTCTGACTGATTGACAGGCAGAGCCATATGGGACCCAGCTTGCAATTTCACAGGACCCGGATCAGACGAGATATCGTCTAGTGTGTACCCGGCAAAACTCTATTAGAATTCTAATAACAGACCTGCATGTTCCACTAAGAGAAATGGCTGTTGGATGTCATAGTGCAGTATAACTCCAGGCACCACAGACACAAATGTTTTAAAGTCACGATGGAATGATTGGTCGCGTTGTCATGGATAGTGATACAGGCCACAGTAAGGCTGCCTCCACTACCTGTATGTAACATGTTCACTTTAAAGTGTCACTTCTGTTTTGTGTATTCTAATGAAGTGATAATATTGTGAAACAACCAGAACTGCCATTTAGACCACTTACAATCTAGAATATGACATCTCTGGACTCATAAGGTGGTACAATGTGACCTAAAATTACTGTATACAATATCATTTCTGCCATCTAGTGCCCTGTTACCTGCATTAATTTATAATAATAGTGAAAGGCTGTGCATTTGCAATCCATCTTTCAATGTTACTAATGGCACTAATAAGCGTGTGCACAGCCAAATCATGTGCCGCCGGCAGAAGTGGAGCCGCTGGGTCCAAAGCACAGGATGGGAACTGCCAGATCCTTAGTGGGGATATCCGTGATACATGTGTCAACTGACACCAGCAACAGTGTATCAATTAGCTAAATCCCGTCTGACGCGTTTCATCACGTGACCTGTGGCTTTTTCAAAGGTGATAGAATAGGACTACCTTGCTCCTACATATACTTGTTCCTACAGGTGGTCCTTAATGAGCCAATTAGGAATTCTAATGAAACATTGTGGTTTTGTTTGTATCTTTATACAGCAGTCAACAGAAATGCTTGTTGACCATGGATAAGCAAAACATCTCTTCCTTCTATTTTTAAGAAGTGACCACAAGACTGCAACTCACTGCACAGATATTAAAGCGGTGGCACAGCACCTACTGACTGTTATTGTTGTTAAACACAGTACCACTGCCTGGCCTGTCTGGAAAAAAACACAACTTTTTAAAAAAATAGTTTTTTTTAACAATGCCTGGCCCTGAACAAAGTCACAGTTTTTTTTTAACAAATTACCCCAAGATCAGTAGTTCACTGCTCCTAAATGACAAAGAGTACACACCGTGCTCCTAATGAAGTTTCTTTTTTTATTCCACACTTTTTTTTAGCTGCTTCTAAACGCTATCACTTTTTAAAGTTTTTTTTAATGCAATGTACAACTAATGCTGGGTACACACTTAACGATGTGTACCCAGTGGTGGGTCCCGGGAGCGATGGATTGACAGTGGGGGCCATGCTGTATTCGGCAACATGGCACCCGCTGACAATATTGCCCAACGGGCGAAAGCACGCATTTTCAGCAACATAGCAATGTGGACGATATGTTGGCACATCTACTGTGTACCCGGCTTAAGAGAGCCCTGCCTGCCTAACTACAACCTATCACTTGGATCTCCAGTGTGAAATGATGCCCGAACACGAGGGAGGAATGTTTATATTTTATATTATATAAAATAAACAACACCAGACACCAGGAAGATGAAATTTTGCCTAGTTTGGGATCCGAGCCCGACGGAAATAACAGAGTCTGGACTCGGATCCCGTTGGAAATATGAAATTTGGGTGGGTTAAGTTTTTTGAAAATCGAACCCGCTCATCTCTAAAGCTGGGTATACACCTAACAGATACAGTATATCTGCAGATGAAGGTTGTTCATACACACTGAACAAGCATCATCTGGCCACGGGGTCACACTGACCGGGGGGCATGTCTCACCCTCTCCTCGTGGGCTCTGCTGTAAGTGTACGAGAGGTCGACTGACCACCCGTACACACTGCACGATGCCCCAATTTATCTGCAAATATAGTGGGCATCGTCTGTGCAGCGCAGCCGATGCGATATGTCTGCAAATGACGTTGTAAACAGACATATCACTGGTATACACTGTCTGACAGGCACCTAATATATTGGCCAATCAATTGATCGGCCAATATATCTGCCAGTGTGTACCCAGCTTTATTTAAACTAGGGGTGAGCGGGTTCGGTTTTACTCGGATTTACTCGGATCTTTAAACGGCATTTTATTGGCTATCGCCTATCATGTGTTTTGGTTAGCCAATATAATAAATCCGAATTTGCGGTAAAGTGGCGATAAGAACTGAGTAAATCCGAGTAAAACCGAGCCTGCACATCCCTAATTTAAACAGTAAATGTTCAGTACAGCATGTGTGCTATCGCATATACTGTAACACTGAGCGACATAATGTCATTGATTGAGTGTTTTTAATGCCACAGCGGCCCCCTACACAGACATGAAGGAGGCGCAGCCTGAAAGTTCTTACATGTGATGCTATCTGCTGCTGCTCCTCCATAGTGGTTCTTAGATATGATGTTACAGCCAAGCACCACACTTTCAGTCACAGGTAGAACGATTGCTGCCCCAATCTCTTGCCTACTAAGGTAAAAAGTGGGGATGAAGGTGCAATAAAAAAGGTCCCCGGTACATTGTCCCTCAGGGCTAGCCCTGGCCCTGCAGAGAACCCCAAAAATCACATACAGACATCAGTGCTGGAGCAGGGCTATTTCCTGCCCTGTTCTGGCCTTGTCCCCAAACATGTGATCTCATGGCATCACTTCAAGGGGTGGGGCTGCAGGCACCAGGAGCAGGAGCTGTGTCCGGGCACCCTGCTGTGAGCCAAATGCAGGAACAGTGGGGCAGTGATGGTGCCATCCTCAGGCCTCTGTGCCCAGTTAGAATGTCATCTTCCTGGTGTCTGGAAGACACCAGGAAGATGACAGCCCTGATGAATATTGCCATGCGACAGGGCCTTCCTCCCCTTTTAGTAACTTGGAAGTTCATACACCAAAGTGCTGTAACACTAAAGACAGTGGTGCAAATCTGCAGCAAATGCACCACAAACTGCAAATCCCAATTGTTTTAGTGCCGGGAATCGTGGCTACATGGGGAGGTGGTGGGCATTGGAGCTGAGAGGGGGTGAAGCGAGTAGTAATTACCCACGCCCGGGCTTGTTGGAGGGTCCTGGCTGCTGTGTGCTGGGCTGCAGTAGAAGCAGCAGCAGCAGTCTACTCTGCCTGTGTGGAGGGGGGGCGAGCGATCACGCTGATCGCACCCCACCTGGATTTGTCTAGTCTGGCTCACTATGGCCCTGGGGACGGGGCCAAAATGACCATTTTTATGCGATTTGTGGTATTTTGCCATGATGGGTGGGCTCTAATGCCGAAAGATCCCGAGCCCATCCCCCAAAGGGGTCAGCTGCATCTCTGGTCTCTGGAAGAAGTCCGGAAGGACAACTATAAAGTCGTCAAGTATACTGTACCTTTTCTCAGCTCACAGATCCAGTCTGTAGGAACTTCACAGTATCTGTCATCCCAGTTCAAGTAGTGATTAGGAACTATCACTCCACACAGCTCTACCCCTTGGTAGTTGTTTGGCTCTCCATATTTCCAGTTCTCATAGACCATCTAAGATAGAACACAGAGAAAGGATATTATTATACAGCTAATGATAGAGATGGTGATGTGTCCTCTGGTCTGGCACTCCAACATCTAACATATTATACGGAAGATGTATCAAGCTTTATAAACAGTGGAGTAGTGGACAAGTGGAGAAGCTGCCCACAGCAATCAATCAGCTTCTACCTATCATTTAGAAAGTACAGTCTATAAAATGATAGCTAGAAGCGGATTGGTTGCTATGGTCAACTTCTCAACTCCTCCACTCTTTAGGAGGTCTGATACACCTCACATTCATAGACCATAGCTTGAGCCAGGAAGTAAATATGGCTGTGTAAGAGGAACGGCAACCTTTAAATCTAAAGGGAATCATAGGGAATTTATATTTTGAGGTTCATATGGTTAAAAATGAGGGCTTTGGGGGCATCAGAACTGCTTCTCATCTTGGCGATATCGTTTCTAGCTACGGCTACTGACTACCAGAAATTAAAGGAATCATTTTTAATTACCTCTCAAAGTGTAGAAATGCAAAATCAGAGCATAATTAGCTCCATCCCTCTCTGCCCTAATCTGCCCAGAAACACCCACTTTTCATCAAAACTCCACCCCTGTTGAGATCCCCATATCGGGACAGTTGGGAGGTAATAAGGGGATATACACTCTTGTACAGGCATGCTAAATTGTGGGTCGAAACCCCCAAAAATAGATCCCCATCAGCGTTGCCAAACCTTGACAATGTTAATGATAATGTTAAAACTATTCACTAACAGCATACAGATCTGCCCAGCTACATCCTTGCTGTTGTTGCAGCTAATCGTGCCATGCATAGCGCAAGACAAACATATGTGATCGGGTACTCACACTGCATATACAACTGTGCCTCTATAGGAATGAAAGGTGTGATCGCAGTGCATGCCATAATGTACAGTAGCATATGCAGGCACGGGGAATCGCATAGCGCAATGCATGCACACGTTTGTGGCGCAATCACCCACAATGTACCTGGGCACATCTGTACATTTCTACTGATGCATTAAGCATTTGGACAATCAGTAGTATTTGTAATGTAATCTAGGAGCAATATATTTAATGATCTCCGACTCTAAAATATTAAACTTTTTTACTGTTAGTAAATTAGCAACCACGGAGCCAATGCTGTTCATCAGCTTTTCCATAAACTGTGTTCTATGAATTAATTATCAAAATATGATTTATTGTGTAGATACCTATCTTAATTATATTATTTATCTATATTATATAGAAATATACAGGATGAGTCAGAATCTCGATGCTGGCATCCCGACCAGGTTACAATACTGATGCCTAGAAGTAAGAAAAGCCTCACCTAACCCATTACCCTACCCCTAACCGTCTCTCCCAGGTTCCACCGGTGCCTAAAACCTAAACCCCCCTCCTAGTGCCTAAACCTAACCTCCCCCTAACCAATGCCTAAACCTAACCCTCCTCCCTTAGTGCCTAACCCTCCCCCTAGTGCCTAACCCTTACTCGCCGCTAATAGGTTAATGTGAAGCTGCAAAAGAAAGAAGGCAGGAAGGAGCAGGGTGGGGTTAGCAATATGGGTTAGAGCAACGGACAAGAGCAGTGCAAAGCAAAAAGGGAAGACACCTATCAGCACTTGTAGCTGCCCCCCCTGCAGGTCCCCAATTGCCTCACCTCCAACTGCAACACTCCTTCTGGCCCCACCCCCTGTTGGGTGGAGGGGGCACAGATTATAGAGAGTCGGAGACGGGGATGACATGGATGACAGAGAGAGAGAGCCAGAGGGAGGACAGAGATGAAGAAGACACTGGCGGGCACAAGACTGGAGAGACACAGGGGACATAGTGACTGTCAACAAAGTGACTACACACCATTATTACAGTTCGGTGTCTATTTCTTTGAATAAATGCATTCTTTTACCATATTATTGAGAAAAAGTGTGTGTGGCTTCATGTAAGGATATAGAGCTGCCCGTGTGGTCCCAGAAATGTATCTGGTTAATAATTTCTGATTTAGAACATAACAATGCAACAGACTATGGGGTCTATTTTTCTTATGATTAATGATCCGGTAACCATGTGGAAACACTAGTTGGTATTCAGCAAACTCTGAAAACTGAAAGTTTTTGGAGTTTGCTTCTGAGAACAAGCGACATCTTCAGATGGCGCATGTTCTCGGGACCCCCGCTCCTTCCTATGGGAAGGAGTTCCAGGGATGCAGCGAGGGATCCGGAGGTCACGCATGCGTAGCCGGGATGATGGGAAGCAGGTAAGTAATTCAGCTACAGAAGTAGCTGTGATCAGGGCTGGCTCCAGGGGTCTGAGCGCGACCGAAATTGAGGGCATGGCCTAATTTCCATAGGCCACACCTTCTAAGTGACATTATTTGGAGGCGTGCCCGCATGGCACGCCTCTAAATAACGTCAGGCTGGGGGTAAAACCCAGCCCTCCGTCACTGGATGGGCTTCCCCTAGCCCTCTCCCATCAGTGAATGGATGCGCGCAGCATCCATTCACACTCCGGGGGTCCGGCACTGCTGCGGCAGTGGGGGTCCCCAACCTCCCGAAATTGAGATGTTGGGGAGGGGTGTGCCCTCTATGGGTGGCGCCCCTATTCGACCGCACTGGTCGAACGCACCTAGAGCTGGTCCTGGGTGCTATACTAACCACTGGAACAAATGCTTTTTGGAGCAGCTGTCCCCTCAGTGGAGCAATGATGAATTCCTCCAGTGCAAAGTTTCAACCGCTGCGAGTTGGATAATTGAGTATCCCTTGCAGGAAGTTCAATATTTAATCATCGGAGGCCTTACGGCCTTTGATGATGAATAGGCAGGCCCCTATGACATCTGCCACAACATTATATGAAAGCAGTAATAAGTTAAAACAGTAATAACAATCTATTAAAAGAGATGTATAATTCAATCACAACATACAGTATAATGAATTACTTACAGGTGTATTATCTGACCACGAATAGCTTTCATCTGGGTCACTGGTCACTAGACCAATCCAGATGGAATACAGAAGGTAAACACGAACTTCCCTTAAAATAAAATAATAAATACTTAGTATTTCTTCTACATGCTCAACTGTAGACAATACATTTTGTTGTTAATACTAGACATAACATATTTACATACTGTCACGTTTAGGTGTCACGGCTCGAGGTATTGGAAGGGGTGGACCCGAACTGGGTTGAGATGCAGAGACACCAGGACCAGGAGAGAGTTGGAATTTAGATGGTTTAATGTAATTCCTTTGCTTGCAGTAAAATGAGAACTAAACGTGAGATGGTAATTATAGTCCTTGGTACAGAGATGATCAACTGAAGACACTGTAAACAAAATATAAAAGTCTCTGAGGTTCAGGGGGTATTGTGCTGAGGAACTGTAGAATTGAATACTGTAGAACTTGAAGAAGGATACCAATACTGGAGGGTAGTTGAATATAACTCCTGGATGAAGTATGCAGAATTGGTATATGAACTTGAGTCAGACTCCGGGATGGAGTAATCTGGATGGGATTGAATAGGGCTCCGGGATGGAGTGTGCTGGATTGGGTGAAGCATTTAGAATAGGACTCCGGGATGGAGTTGCTGGATTGGGTGAAGCACTTTGAATAGGACTCCGGGATGGAGTGTGCTGGATTGGGTGAAGCACTTTGAATAGGATTCCGGGATGGAGTGTGCTGGATGTGAGCAGGAGTGCTCCCGACTGGAGTATACAGGAACTCGAAGCAGGCAAACTGGAAAGGAAACCAGCGGAGCTAAGGAACATAGGTCTTGCTGTAGCAAAGAGCACTATTGTACTGGCAATGAGATTCAGGGAAGGGCTTTTATACCCCTGGTTGGATGATGATTGACTGGAGCAACTGGAGAGTGCTGCTGACTGGGTGGATCTGGACCACCTGACTTGATCCAAGATGGCCGCGCCCATGATCCGGAGGTCTGACACACTGAAGTGCAGGAAGTGCATGGAGGTGTGGCTGGGACACCTAGGCAACAGCGGGGATGCAGGAAACCACCTTCAGGCATAGGCCCCACTCTGGATTCCACTGACAGGAGTGACCGGTGACTCAGCAAAGCACGATGACATAAGCGCATGGGGAGATGCAGGGGTCTCAGCCGGAGGTCTCTAGCACGGTTTGTGACAGTAACCCCCCCTTTTAAAAGTGGACTCTGGACACTTCCTAGGCTTGTGAGGAAACTTGACGTGGAAGGCTTGGACGTCAATAGCGGGGGCATGGACGTCAATAGCGAAAATCCAAGTTTTTTCTTCTGGGCCATAGCCCTTCCAGTCAATGAGGTATTGGAGATCTCCATAGCTACAGCTGGAATCCAGAATCTTTTGGATCTCTAATTCCTGTCCACGCTGAGTGTGGATACTAAGTGTCTTAGGGAGAGATCTTTGAAATGTATTCAAAACCAGAGGTTTCAGGAGAGATACATGGAATGAATTAGGGATTCATAAAACAGGAGGTAACTTCAACTTGACCACCACTGGGTTGATAACCTTTTCCACTGAGAATGGACCAATGAATCATGGGGCAAATTTCATAGACGGAATGTGAAGTCTAAGATTTCAGACATAAGCCAGGATCAGACATAAGCCTGGTAGAGGCAAAGGATGTGGTATCCAGAATTGGAGGAGGAGGTTCCAACATGTTCTCTTGTTCAGAATCCAGGGAGCGAGATAAGGCATCAGCCTTAGTATTCTGAGGACCTGGACGGTAGGAGAGTTTGAAATCAAAACAGGAGAAAAATAGCGCCCATCTGGCCTGTCTGGAGTTTAGACACTGGGCTGTCTGTAGGTAAAGCAGGTTCTTATGGTCTGTGAAGACTGAAATGGGGTACGAGGCTCCTTCTAGCAAATAACGCCATTCCTCTAACGTCAGCTTAATCGCCAGGAGTTCTTGGTCTCCAATTGGGTAATTCCTTTCTGCAGGTAGGAATCTTCGAAAGAAGAAGCAGCAGAGGTGTAACTTGCCATCAATGGATCGTTGCGAGAGAACAGCTCCCACCCCCTCCATAGAGGCATCTATTTCAAGGATGAAGGGACGGGTCACGTCAGGCTGCTTCAAAACTGGCGCTGAGATGAAAGCTTGCTTCAGCTGGTGGAAAGCCGAAATATCCTCAAGAGACCATACACCGGGTTTAGCACCTTTCTGGGTGAGAACTGTAATAGGAGCCACCATGGAAGAGAAGCCCTTGATGAACTTGCGGTAGTAGTTGGCGAATCCCAAGAACCGCTGAATGGATTTCAAGGTGGTAGGCAAAGACCAGTCGAGAACGGCTTGCAATTTCTGTGGATCCATTTGTAGACCGGTTCCAGAGATAATATATCCTAGGAAGGGAATGGTTGAGGTCTCGAAGGTGCATTTCTCTAACTTACAGAAAAGAAGGTTTTTTTCTTAAGCAAAGCAAAACTTCCTTGACTTGGGATCGATGCGTCTGAAGGTCTTGGGAGAAGATTAAAATATCATCCAAGTAAACTACGACTGACTTGTACAAAAGGTCTCGGAAGATCTCATTAACGAAATATTGGAAGACTGCCGGGGCATTGCTGAGGTCGAAGGGCATCACTAGATATTCATAGTGCCCGTCCCTGGTGTTGAACGCAGTCTTCCATTCATCTTCTTCGTGTATACTAATCAGATTATATGCACCCCTTAGGTCAAGTTTGGTAAACACAGAAGCACCCTTCACTCTATCGAACAGTTCTGTAATGAGTGGGAGTGGATAACGATTCTTGATGGTAATGTCGCTGAGTCCACGACAGTCGATGCAGGGACGAAGGCCATCGTCTTTTTTCTTCACGAAAAAGAAACCTACTCCCACGGGCGAGCTGCAGGGACGGATAAACCCTTTCTCCAAGTTCTCTGTAATATACTCAGACATGGATTGGGTCTCTGGTAACGAGAGGGATAGACTCGTCCACGCGGCAGAGTTTTCCAGGCACCAAGTCAATAGGAAGTCCCATTCACGATGTGGAGGGAGAGTTTCAGCTCCTTGTTTATTGAAGACATCGGAGAAGTCCTGATAGGTCTCAGGAAGACCTTCTAGAGATTTCCCACAGGAATTTCGGATAGGAACAATTTGAAGAAGACAGTTCTGAAAATAGAATGAACTCCCGGAGACAATTTGCAAGGACGTCCAATTGATACGAGGGTTATGTCTTTGAAGCTATGGGAGGCCCAAAATCATTTCATGAGAGGCTTTAGGAATGACAAGGAAGGACATGGTTTCCACGTGAAGCGACCCAACTTTGAGCTTCAAAGTTTGGGAGCGATGAGTAAGTCTCCCACCAATGATTCGATTACCATCTATAGCAGTTAAAGAGACTGGTTGTGGTAGCCACTCATTGGATATGCGATGTCTGTGAACAAAGACCAAAGTGAGGAAATTCCCGGCAGCCCCCGAGTCAAGCAAGACGAGAACACCTTGGAATACTAGGTTCTCTTCCAACAAGGCAATGAGAGTGGGGTCAGTTTCCTTGTGCGATTTCATAGATACTCCTAACCTAACCCCTCTGTCACAGGTTAGGAGGGGGCGTTTCCCAAATGGGAAGGACAAGACTTGAGGTAGTGGTGCGAAGAAGCACAGTACAGGCAAAGATTTTCTAGACGTCTCCTTTGACGTTCTTCAGCAGAGAGTCGAGAATGATTCACTTGCATAGGCTCATCAGGAATAGTAGAGGGCGAAGCAACTCGAGGAACAGAACAATATTTTAGGGCGGTCGAACCGACTTCTTTCCATGGCTCGCTCTCTGTGACGCAGGTCGACTTTATTACATAAAGAAATCAAGGCGTCCAATGATGAAGGAAGCTTACGGGAAGCTAGGTCATCCTTAATTCTCTCTGACAACCCATTCCAAAAGGCTGTAAGTAAGGCATCCTCATTCCAGGTCAGCTTGAGGCTATGGTGCAAAACTGAATCACATATTGGCTGACAGTGTCCTGCTTCCTTGGCAGAGACGTAACACATCATTTGAGGCTGAGGTCGTTCTACCTGGTTCGTCAAAGATTCTTCGGAAGGTGGTTACGAACTCAGTATAGTTGGAAAGAATTGGGTCAGCTTTCTCCCAGAGAGGAGAGACCCAGTCCAAGGCTTGACCGGTCAGTAGTGATATGATGTATGCTACTCGAGTTCTGGAAGTAGGGAAGCTTGCTGCCTGTAACTCGAAATGAATCTCGCATTGATTTAAAAATCCATGAAAGAGCTTTGGATTCCCATCAAATTTATTGGGAAGAGGTAGGTGAAGACGAGGCACTGGAGTAGAGGCCACTGCCAGAGTGGTTACAGAAGTAGGATTACTGGACTGGAGATCCGCTCTAGATATTCCTGAGAGGAGAGCTTGAACATTATCCAGGCGAGTAGATATATCCTGAACATATTGCATAAACTGCACTTGAGCCGACTCTTGTCTACCCAGGCAATTCAGTAGATCCTGGACAGATCCAGGCCCAGGGCTCTGGGTACCAGACGGATTCATGTGGCCAGGGCAAACTGTCACAGCTCGAGGTATTGGAAGGGGTGGACCCGAACTGGGTTGAGATGCAGAGACACCAGGACCAGGAAAGAGTTGGAATTTAGATGGTTTAATGTAATTCCTTTGCATACAGTAAAATGAGGACTAAACGTGAGATGGTAATTATAGTCCTTGGTGCAGAGATGCTCAACTGAAGACAATGTAAACAAAAGATATAAGTCTCTGAGGTTCAGGGGGTACTGTTGTGAGGAACTGTATAATTGAATACTGTAGAACTTGAAGAAGGATACCAATACTGGAGGGTAGTTGAATATTACTCCTGGATGAAGTATGCAGAATTGGTATATGAACTTGAGTCAGACTCTAGGACGGAGTACGCTGGATGAGATGAGCACTTGAATAGGATGGAGGTCAGTGACACCTCGAAGGTTGCCAGTCTATCCCTGGAATCAATTCAGTGGAGTGCAACCCCTTCCCCTGAATATAGGGATAAGGGTCTGGAGCCAGTGTTCAAGAACTCAGGGAACAGAGTGGCAAGTAATACAGGTAATCAGTAGCCTGCCCAGAATCTGTTAGCAGATGCTGTAAACCAATTACCAGAGCTGGGTCACTGGAACATAAACCCTCATTGAGGAATCTAAATCCAGTACCCAACAACCAGAATGATAGCTGAATCCGAGACTCGAGCACGAACCCCTAAAACTCTAAGGCTTGAACCAGAATGGAACCAGAGAGAATAGCAGCTTAGCCGGAGAGGAACTGGAGGCTTGAATTGGAATGGGATCGGAGAGAACAGCTCAGCCAGAGTAGAACCGCAGGCTTGAACTGGAATGGGACCAGAAGTAACAGCAGCTTAACCGGAGTAAAACCAGAGGTTTGAACTGGACTGGGACCAGTGCTTGAACACAGACTGATAAGGAGCAAACTGAAAGCTGGACACAGCACAATGCTACAGAGTGCATTGAGCAGCAGTTTGCAGTAATCCAGTAGTCAGCAGCGCAGGATGAGGCAGTGGATTAGAGGTAGTACCTACTCTTTGGTGAGTGATAATCATATGCAGAGGAGTACTAACCCACATTGTTCCTACATGTGCTAGTGGCAGATGCAGACTTAAATAGGGGACAGGAGGAGGCAATCATGTGAGCGCTGCAGCAGGTCGAGACTGAATGTTAGTGCTCACCTGATCAGAGTCAACATGGCTGCACCCATGGCCCTCAAGAATTAAATGACAGTGCTCTGGGACAGAGTGACCCACCTTTAAAAAGCACCGCCTGACAGGGTAAGCATGACTAAGTCCCAGTTTTGTGACATACAGTACGCAATGTATATTTAAAGTTACACATTGTTTTTTTTATTTATTTTTCATTTGAACTACACTACTTTGTGGAGATCAGAGCATTTTTATAGCAATATTTTCATGAATTGCATAAAAGTTACATTTTAATTACAACAGTTAATCACAAGTACAGTGCATCGATTCCCAAAAGTTTTTCTTGGAATAATGACTTATAGTACAAGACTAGTTGGCTAAACATCACCCCAATATCCTCACGCTTCTGGTAATTCTGGACCAGCAATGCAAATATTATTATACTAAGCTAGCCTGATTGTTATCAACTCCACCTCTACACATTTATTAATGATCAGCTGACTCAATTACTCACATGGGCCCGCTATGGTAAATAATCCAAACCATGGGGGAGATGTATCAAACCTTCAAACGAGTAAAGAAGTGGACAGAAGTTGCTGCCGCCCCTCTCGCTGCCCCTCCCCCCGAGCGTATACCATTTCCACCTAGGGGTGGGTGGAGGACTGGGATCTTCATCATACTCTATACATGCCTACCCTCCCGGAATTCTTGGGAGGCTCCCGATTTTTCAGGTAACCCCCACGGCCCCGGAAATATAGGCATTTCTCCAGCATTCTGGCCACTTCCTAGTGAAGTAGGCAGAATGGGGAGACTATTAGTGGCGATCGGTGCATTGGGGGCGGATCCTAATGATGCGATTCTATGATATTAGCGTTATTTAGCCCCACCCCCTAATTAATGTATGCAACGCGGCCATTTACAGCAAGGGCTGGGGCTTAATGACGCTATTATGACCGGCCCGACCCCCCAACTCTGCCCACCTACTTTTCCTCCCCAGGCTTCTCCCAGGGAGGAGAAATTCAAAGTCGGTAAGTATGTCATACTCACTGACACATTTTAAAAGAACCACATGTGGAGCTATTTATTTCTCTTGTGATTCTGTGAGGAGACCTGGAAAACATGCACTGTTTAGGGTCCTGAGGACCCAGTTTGAGAACCTGTGTTCTAGTAGATCAGAGGTTCCCAGCCACAGTCCTCAAGGCACAATAACAGGCCAGGTTTTAAGGATATCTATACTTGAGCACAGGTGTCTTAAGTAGTACCTCAGTTATTTTGATTTAACCATCTGTGTTCAAGCATGGATACCACTAAAACCTGGACTGTTAGTGTGCTTTGAGGACCGATGTTGGGAAACACTGCAGTAGATTGTAAGCTTGTGAGTAAGGCTCTTTTACCTCCCTTCTTGCTTTATGACTGTATTTGTCATGGTGTATATTGGCACAATATAAATAAATTTTAATAATACTTACATCAGCATTGTTCTTACTATCTTCTCTTCCACCTTACTGCTAATACTGAGCAAGTCACCTCCTATTGCTCTGCAAAAATCCCGGGCTTCAAACCATGTCTTTTTTTCACTGGCGTCTCTATGGTAATGCTGGTGAAAGATACAGATAACATGTAATATGTACAGTGGTGTAAGTGGACTGTTATACAATGGTATGCCGTACTGCCACTTCTACTACTGCTTTCATTCCAAAACTATCACATTCCATTCACTTACATTTACCGTACGGCCACATCTTATCACTACATATGTAAATACTGTACAGCTGTAACTTCTTGTATGTTAATGGCTATACACTGCTTAAGAGCTTTTACATGTCTGCTTGCACCCATGATATCAGTGGGTCATCCTCAGAGAAGATTAATTGTATTTGTAAAATGGAAGAAAAGAATACACTTTCTAGTGGGAAACAACCACAAACTCTTCTTCACTTTTGCAAATCAGCTGTCTATCCCATTCATCTGCTGAGAGATATCATACTGCAAAGTAGTATTTATGTGCATCATTCTTGATTGGTAGCAAAGAGTAGGGAGAGTGCACAGAGGGCCTGATTCAGACCCGCTCGCGAGCACTGAGCGCTCGCAAGCGGGTCGATGTTGGCCCAGTGCGCATGAGCACGAGGGAGCCGGCTCCGTCGTGCGCATGCGCGAGACCCGAATAGCGACGGCCAAGCTGTCATTCCGGGTCTCGCTACAAAGGGGGCATGCTGTCGATGGTGAATGACAGCACGCCCCATTTGGTGGGTGTGCAGGGGGCGTGGCTGCCCAGACGGAGGCGTTCCCATGGGAACGCCTACCATCTTGGGCCGGTCCCACTGACATCACAAGTGATGTCAGTGGGAGTGCTCTCGGCTCTGATAGAGCCGAAAGTACTCCAGGGCTTGCGGCAACCAGACCCTACCACAAGGGTCTCGTCGCAAGCCCGATGGTAGCGATGGTCTTGACCATTGCGACCATCTTTTTGGCCGCTCGCTATAGCTGCTTACCCACAGCTATGCGAGCAGCCAGGAGGCCGCTCAAAAAAAACAGAGGAACGGCCCTGATTCAGAGCGAGCACTCTGTCAGAGAGTCCGGCTCTGAATCAGGGCCAGAACCCGCTGCGAACCCACTTGGCGATATTCATGAGCAGTTGCAAGATTACGGCATTGTGATCATGCAATCGCTCAGTAATTGTGCACAATAATGATGAAAACCACCAGCGATGTGCGCTCCCGCTGGTCGTTTCCGTCATCTATCATCGCCTGAACATGCAGGCCAATCTGCCTATAACGACAGCTTGACCATGTTCAGGAATGAGGGAGGCTGTCTACACCGTACGACACATCGTTCAGTGTAGGCACTACAGGGGATCAGGAACGACATCGTAATCGTACTGTCTTTCCTAATCGCCTAGTGTGTACGCACCTTTAGGCTTCACAAGTCTAAAGAGATTGGCTTGCTGTCACTAGCCAGATATAATCTGTACAGTTTGGTGGACATATACTGGGACATGACCAGTGAGCATAAAGCATTTTTTTGCATCTCTCTGACAACTAACACATGTAGGGCCTGATTCTGATTTGCAGCGCCCGTGTGTGCATCTGTTGCTGGTATTGCTTGTGTGACCTTATGCAAAATACCGCAGCTAGTCCTTCCCAGGTGTACATCCGTGCATCTGCAAGGACAGAGGTGCCCACTTTGAGCGTCTCCAGGGGCTGTGCGTCCTTAGACACTGCCATTGGTCGTACCATCATAACTTGCACCAGCCCTACGGCAGGTGCAGATTGTAGAGTATGGCCTCCAATGAGAGTGACACCCGTGACACTCCCATAACATGCCCAGAAGAAGGACCATCTCTGTGAGTCTGAATAGCTGCCGCCTAGGAACGCCCAGCACATTTCCAATACATTTTCTGATACTGTTCATCTCAATCACAACTCCGGCTCCCTGCATACACACAGTGTAATGCATGCACCCTACAAGTTTCTAGGGTTTTTCACACAAGAGCAGTAGCAAAAAAATCGATCAATTCCATGAATATTGGTCTCAGCCAGTTTATCACCTTTGAGGACAGGAATCCAGAAATCTTGGCTGATACATGAATATCAGAGGCAGGTTCTAGGCATGGCAGATCAGAACGGGATGTAGTTAGGATACCCGACAGCCACATCCCGACATGGGACCCGGGTGCCTTAGCGTGTAGCCGCGGTGGGGAGTTTAGCATTATGGACCCCCGGGGGGACCTAGGGTTACACCCCCCAGCCCCCCGGGAGGGTTAGGGTAGGGAAAGGGTGGCTAGGGTTAGGCACCACTGGAGGGGGTTAGGGTTAGGCACCCCCCCGGGAGGGTTAAGTTCATGGTGCGGGGAGGGGGGGTTAGGTTTAGGCACTAATGGGGGGAGGTTAGCGTTAGGCACTAAGGGGGAAGGTTAGGGTTAGGCACCCCTAAATGGGGGTTAGGGTTAGGGGGGAGATGGGAGGGTTAGACTACTTACCTGATGTTGTCGGGATTCCGACCCGTCGAGCTCCCGCTGTCGGTATTTGATTCGGCGGCTAAACAGCTGCCGGCATTACATACCGATTCCGATCAGAACAGGCAAAAAAACCATTAATGACCCAGCAATGACTGCTGAGCTCATACAGAAAAAATAGCCAGCTGTCATGTGTAGTCCATGCTGGTAATTGAGTCATTAATCACCTGGGTTGGACACGGGATCCTGGCGGTCGGGATCCTGGCAGTCAGAATATCGACAGGATTAGGTAAGTACCCGCTATATGTCTTACAACAAAGGTGTTCACAGACATATCGCTTCTGCTCTACAGCACTTGCTGCAGTAGCACAGGTGACTGACAGCTTAACTGGGTGGGCAAATTCAAATGCCCACCCAGTTGTGATGTCAGGAAACACACATTGATCTTAAATGGGTATGCAGTCGGGAAGCCGGCGGACCTAATCCCGACAGCTGGCTTCCCGACTGCTTTATCCCGGCGAGGGTTAAATGACAGGCATCGAAATCTAGACACCTGTCATTTTACCGCCCAGCATCCCGATCGAAGTGATGCCGGGCGCCGAGCGCGGACAGCCGCGGGGGGGAGGGAGGTTTAGGGCTCCCGGGGTGACTTAGGGCTAGGCACCCCCAAAGGAGGTTAGGGTTACTCTAGGGGGAGGGAGGGTTAGGGTTAGTCACCCCCCCAGGTTAGGGGCTAGAATTAGGTTAGTGAGTACTTACCTGGGGACGATCGGTATTTTCATTCTTTTCGGGCTGCTGCTGTTGGGATTTGAACCGCTGGCCTGGGGTCCGATGGTAAATCATACCGATTCCCAAACATGTAATGTCTCTGGCTTGTGACCTCTATATAACTTCTGCTGTATAGCCACAAAACAATATCTGTCCCTAATTATATCAAGAGTGTCTCATCTGCTATCCCTTTGACTGCAGGTATTACCTGTGAAAAGGTAAACACAGAATAATACCAATCGGGCAGGTCCTGGGCCTCCTCAGAAGGTCACTTCTGCCTTTAAGACTTTGTAAAAACAGCAATGGGGCATTCACTAACCAGTGATAGCTACTGACAGACTGGCATTGAGATTTTGATCTCTGCCATGTGACAGGATAGGGACAAATGATCCCGGGAGTACTGCCTTTGTCTGGATCTACCTCTCAAGGTCTTGGGAAGCAGTGCATCTGCAAAAAGTGGATTGACAGTGACACAGGACAGCTGCCTTGCTGAAGAAAAGAGGCTCTTTGTCCAGGGAAAAGCTTGGATAGAAGCAGCCCTGAGAGAAACTAGGATACTGGTGAAGTGTTTTCATTATACCTTGTATGTTATCTGTGCCAGACTGTAGTGCTATTTTTTACAGGCTATTATTTAATTAGTATAATTGCTGGTGGGTATGTAATGCAGTCATCTATTTTGGATAGTTGCCTGGGTGATATTTAAACCTTGGATAGATACTGGGTAAACCAGTTGTGTGGCACAAAGTGATACACTAAGCCAGGTATTATCATGTGGTGGCAGCAGTGGGATGACCAAATCCCAGTTAGGCAAGCCTGGTAGAGCTGCAGTGGATAACACATGGGGTGTAGGGCTCTTTGAATATCCGAAGCACCAACCATGCACACTATAGTTGCTTGGGAGTGCCTGTAACCAGTAGTTGGGAACCACAGAAGGATCCAAAAGCGACAAGGGTACTGGCTCAAGTGTAGGTGCATTCACCCTTCGGGCTGTACAGAATAGTGGGCCGTGTTCCATGAGGGATATCACAATGAGGCAACCCCTGCATGATGCTAGGATTGTGGTCCACCTAGATGTGAGGTTAGTGCGAGTTAGTACACACAAAGAGCTTATTAACAGGCTACTGTATGTTCCCAAACGCGGAGGTTCCAGTGTCAGGACTCCAATAAGAGGCATAAAAGAAGAATACTAGCTGGGGAGGGTCCATGTACCCTACCAGCAGTATTGAGTGAGAAGACCTGGAGTGTACAGCAAATTTCATGGCACAGAAGCCCTTGGTGCAAAGTGCATTGTAGTAAATCCCAGCACTTTGAATGAGAGTGGGTAAAAGCCGCATAAAGATGGCCCGAAGAAGGAACAGAACTGTCATAGGTATTCAGGGGAGATTTTGGTCCTGAATGGAGACTCTCCAGTAAAGCTCCAGTATGTGGAACGGTCACCTTCATCAATACATAATGAGTGCCCATATCCCTGGGAGCACTTTTTCAATGTTTGGGTAAGAGACAGAAGGAGCCAACAACTGGGAGCAGATTAGAGCCCACATGGATACCTTCTTCCAGTGCACAGATGGTGCTATAAACCGAGGTCTGGCTAAAGATCCTGAGTGGAATATGCTCATTAAATCGGTCACCTAGAAGTTAGGCCAGCTGTCTCGAAAGACACCACCTCCTGCTCTAGAAAATCTGACACTACAAAGTCAGTGTTCAAGGGGAAAGCCAGCTGAAACAGTTTTGAATCCCAATACTCATACCCAGCGATCCAGCCTGGCTATAGATAGGCCTGTTGCTAACACAGAAGTGAATGAGCTGCAAGAGTCCAGGTCATCAACCCCGGTAGATCCTTTGGTAGGGATGGACCGTGATGAGTAAGAAGCTGAATGTGAACTGTGTGGTGTCTTCTATCATTATAAGGATCACAGGGAAATCATCCAGGACCTCAGCTATGATCAAGTAAACCTGGTCAAGGCTTTTTCAGCATATACCGAATGTGGATTCTACAGCCAGGTCCCAAGATGAGTCTCCTGGAGCAGTTGGAATTCTTAGAGGAGTGTTTTGAACTGGCTCAAGAAGAGGCATTAGATTGGGGAAAGCTCAATAGCCCAATCTGGCAGGACCAATGTCAAAGGGTGGATGCTGAAAGGCCCTTCCTGCAACAGATTATTTCCTTCCACTAACTAAAGAAGCAGTCAACCAGCCTATAGAAGTCATCTCCAGGAAAAAGAAGTCCCTTCCAGCTGCTATTGATATAGGGTCAGCTTCAGAGAAACACCTTGCTCCTCAGCCAGCCAGCTGGGAAAATATATCTTCAAAGTGGATGCTTGGAAGGAGGCAGCTAAAGAGACAAGTGTGCAACCAGCTATACTGCTAACTATGCTGGGGGAGGCTGGCATCCAAGGATAATGGGTGAATGCCAGGAGGCACCGCCTGCACCAGCTTAATCTCTCAGCCAGTGAGGAAGTCACACCACCTTTAGGAGTGGTTGATGCAGAGGAGATAAGGCCCAAGAAAGGCAAACCAATTGTTTCAGAAGAGGCGTTAATGCTACCCTTGCCAACAGAGCCACCTTTTCCAGACCAAGTTAGAAGGATTTTCCTGACTCATCTACAAATCCACAGCATGAATGAGATGGTAGAGTTCACAGATGCCACAGTCAACCCCATTGCTTTGAAATACCTGAAGGATCTTCAGACGAGGATGGGTCAGCGTCACTGGGCAACCTTGATACCAAACATTTGTATGCCTTTAGACAGCTTTTACTTGTACAAAGGGGGGAGGCAGCAGGAACCCACTATCCTGATGCACCATAGGTAATGGAAGTGGGGTACACAAAAGAAGTGGTTGCGTGGTTGGAGAGTGTTATCCTTCAGAGTAGAGGATTTATCCAGGAGACTCTAGTATAGCCCACAGTATTCCCAGAGCACTGTGATGTTACTGCAGCTGTGCAGAATTTTGTTGGATGTATGGGAAGGAAGCACTGAATTTCAAGAAACATGAGCAATACAAGGACTGGATTATCCATGGAAGCTCAGTCAGTGGATGGGACTTCAGCAGATCCATTGATTTTCTGGGAATTACAAGTTTGCCATTTTATGGTTCCTTTCCTTGTTTGGGGGTGGGAAAGGCCAATGAAGGAAGCTGTTCAGTAATCCTGTTTCCCCATATAGATTTTGAGTTCTCTGGAAACCGACCAGTTGAGAAAGAAATGGGACTATTAGAGTTTGCCCCAGCGTTGCCAAGGGACTTCACTAGATGAGCACAGCAATGGGGCATTCACTACCAAGTGATAACTAAAACCAGACTGGCATTGAAATTTTGATCTCTGCCATGTGACAGGATAGGGACAATTGGTAACTGGAGTAATGCCTTTGTCTGCATCTAACTCTCCAGGTCTTGGGGATTGCTGCCTTGCTGGTAGCCTCAAAGGAGAGAGGGTCTGTGTCCCAGGGGAAACTTGGATACTGGTGAGGTGTTTTCATTATACCCTGTATATTGTCTGTGCCAGACTGTAGTGCTATTTGTTGCGGGCTATTATTTAAATATTATAATTGCTGTTTGGTGCTATCATTTTGATAATTAAACCTATTTACTTTTTTTCGGGTATGCGGCCTCCAATACATGCTGCTGTGTGTTCGAATCAGGTCCATAGTATTTCAGATGCCACCAATACCTGGTGCCTTAGCTGACCTACCTTGTGGTAGGCAGGGCCAGATTAGCAATAGAGCAGATTGAGCTCAAGCTCCAGGCCCCCTCATAAAAATAGGCCCATCATCATGGCAGCAAGAGAAACAGCTGCCTAGCTGGCCACACAGTTGCTCATAAATCATCATCAGTATTAACATTTTATTTCTAGTTTTCTCACAAAATGCTGCAATTGTATTTTTTTTTTTTTAATTGCAGCATAAAGAGACATTGGGGCTGATAGTGAATGTAGTGTATGTGCTGTAAGTGCCCACGTGACTCCGGCCACACCCACACTGCACTGGCCACACCTTCTCCACTTCTCAGTATAGGCCCTTACACATTTTCAGCCCCAGGCCCATGTGGTCTACCAGCCCTATTTTATGGAACAATAGCAACTCTATGTTTTATGTTTGGACACCACTTTTGACAGGCCGCTAATCATGATAAAGCTAAATTGAAGAGAAATTTACTAAAGAATTGAAAAAGTTTAACTCAGTGAAATTGCTTGTTCTAACGCACTAGCAGGCTGGAATTTTATGTGATATTAATGCTTTTGCACACTGCGCATTATCTGATTTTTCTGCCGGCTCGCAAATCTAGGTGCACTGCTAGTTGCTAAAGCTTTGTCAAAATATTCCCCATTCAGTTTTAAAATACATTTTGGTTTGTTTGTTATTACATTCCTATAATATAATTTTTCTTCTATCCGTCTACTTACTTTGTAACATGCACTTATACGGTTGGATGTACTCCATCCTTCTGGACATGTTGGTACTGCTGTCGTCGTCGGGGGGGGAGGCGGTGTCACTCCATGTGCCAATTTCTTGCAGACATACTTAGCTTTTTCATTACAGATGACAACATCCCACAATCCGCCCTTGCTTCCAGTTGTCATAACAACACAACCTTGTTTTCTTCCTTCAAAGTTGATATTGAAATGAATATGTTATGAAGCAAATAGTAATGCAGATTGTAAATATGATGTTCTGTAACTATTACCAGTGGCCAGAGCCGTAACTAGACTTTTTGGCGGCCTGTGCAAGAAAGAGCATTGGCGCCCCCCCCCTTCTTTTTCAAAAATTGATATAAGATGCACCCCCGAAAAAGGGCCAAGGAAGAGATAGGGGAGGCCAGGAGATGCTGTGGATAAAAGAAAGAGGAAGCTACAAATGAGGAGGATGATAAACAGAAAATTGACAGGCCCAAACAGCGCCCCCTGCCCTGCGGTCGCACTACCCTAGTTATGGCCCTGCTAGTGGCCAAAACAGTCATATCCAAAATTTCCACAACCAATATACTACTGGAGCAATAACTTCCAGCCATGTCACTCTGGTGAGCTCCAACACAGGAGAATCCGTCTCTGCAGGTGGAAGCCTCTCCTGTCACTAGTCGGCACTTTGCTCGGATTGCCCAGAAGGCAAACAATGACTATATAGTGACCTTTGCCACTAGCTCCCCATCAGGCAAAGAATCAAATTCCTCACTCACCTACAAAGCCCTAAACCTCTTTTCTCCTCCCTACATCTCCAGCCTCACCACGACTCACATGCCCTCCTCCCCTCTTCACACGGCCAATGACAGTTCGTCTCTAACTGGAAATGCCTCTCTTCTCCATCTCATCATACAGTCCCAAATAAAATGTGTGTTTGCCATTTGAAATATGTGACTTCATGTAAAACAACTCCACCACTTTCTGCAATATTTTAGAATATGGTACATCCTCCCCATGCGCCATATTTTCAGAGATTTCTTTGGACATATGGTGCCAGTAGGCCGCCCAGTCAGACCTTCATCAGGGCACATGCCCCACTTGAATCAGCTATGCACAGCACACCGTGCACCCATTATAGATACTCTATGTCTCTGACAGAACTCCGAGCTCTCCATGATAACTCAGCTTTGCTGAGTAGGGGATGCAGTCATTACTTCGACATTTACAATATCGACAATCATAATGTCAACTCCACAATGTCAACAGAATGATGTTGACATTGTTAAAATGGCGACATGGAACATGTCGACTTCTGGAAAATGTTGACATGTTAAAATTCTGACATTCTCAGAATACTGACAGGGTTGAACTGGGTACACACTAAAATATATTGGCCAGTCTTGTTATACGAGATGGATTGCAATGACCATCGTATAGTGTGTACCCTCAATTCATTGTTAGTTGAATTGTCTGGTTGCATCTTCCCATCTGATGTGTTGCACATCAGATGGGATGATGGGAGAATGTAATGTATGATGTGGTGCAGTAACATTACTCCTGTAATGATATAACATGCCATTGTACGGCGGATTGCACATTGTTTTAGTGGACACAATATGTTGTTGCATCATATCGGACTGTTGCAAGATCGATGTGTTGTTCAGATGTACTCAGCTTTAGGCTGTGAAAAGGGAGTGTAATGGTTTGGCTGTGGGAGGGCAGGGTTAGGCAGTAGGGGAAGGATAAGGCTTAGGCTGCGGTAAGGGAGGTCAGGCACTAGGAGGGAGGGTTAGGTATTAGCAATACTCACTGCCGGAACCACCACAGGAACAGCCGGAAGACACTGTAGGCTCATCTGAAAGACACTTGCTGGAGCCTTCGGACCAGCTGAACCAGGTATGTCACCACTGGACCACCAGGAACGGTTTGTCGACATTCTAATCATGTCAACAGTTAATCAGTGTCAACATAATGAATATTGATTTGGTCACTGTGGAATTGCCAGGCATGTTAACATTATGACCACGTCAACATTTTATACAGAACCTCTGAGTAGTACTACTTTCAGCTAGAGCGGTTGTTCATGTTTTAATGTTTCATTTATTTACTTTGTGTTTTCTTTCAAAGCAGATAGTGAATATTTGTCCTAACAACAGCTGCCTGAGGACTTCTCTAAATATTCATAACATCCCAATTTATACGTGCTTTAATGCATTCCCAAGTTTCTTTGCCACTAAAATATGCTTCCATGACCAACTATCTCTGTCTACAACATGGAACACTGCATCCGGCCTCCTGGCAACCTTGCCACCCCTTTCACAATGGAACATGTGACTTACCTGGCATGTCGGCATTCCAGTGTGTGTACAAAACCATTTCTCTGTTGGTCCATTTAAAAGTTCCCTTTTCCTCCATATCGGAAAGACCTGTCCAGAAATATTTCTCTGGTCTAAGTCCAATCAGACTGGTTAAATAAGCCTGTTCAAACCTGTAATATAAAAGACAAGTGTATGTTTGGATTTGTTATCTACAGTATATTTTTGTATTTATCTATAAATTTTATATACAGGTAATGAAAGCTTTACTGGACAGTTCAGAGCACAGTGGCAAATTATTTGCTAAAGACTACAAACCATAGTGCGATATGTTGGCATATACAGTGCAATCAGCACCCAGAGCAGGTGCACACTATTGCGCCCTTCCACCTTTTCCAGTACCGAAGAGTGTTTAGGGATTGGGCGCATCCAGCATGCGGGGCGTTATGTGTACAGGAATGACAGTACCCACTATGGAAATACAACCATTTTTATTTATTTTCTCAAGCAGGCAAACAAAATATATTGTGCTTATTAAATAAAATATGATCAAAGCAAGACCACCTGCAAACAAAAGAAAGAGAAAGTCAGGAAGGCGGTGGACAGTATGACAGAATACAAAGGGGTGTTTGCACCCATGTACTTCGTAGAGATTATTGAGCAAGTTTTTCTGTACTGTCAGCTCCGCATAAGGAGAGGGTGCTGCTTTGAAGATGATGGTTAAAATAGGACAATACTGCATGGGTTGGGGAAAGGAGAGATGTGCTGTTTGGTTTCCAAGGAATCTGAACACACCTGAAATTAGGCTTGGGGCTTTCTGTTAAACAATGTATTGCGTGTTTAGGCACGGTGTTAAAAAGTAACATCATTAGGGGGCAATACTAGGAGCATTGTGAGTCAATATGAATCAGTCGATAGAAGAGTAGAAGCAGTAACCCAGTACTAGTGCTGCGGCTGCTGCCAGTCATGATAGTACTTTAACATCTACTAAAGCCGGTGGTCAAGGGGAAAGATGGTTTAACTTTGATACCACTTACCATGACTCAATCTGATACACTAAGAATCAATAGAATAGCGGAGGATTCTTTTATTGTCAATGTACAAATTAGCATGTCACACAGCCCCTTTTCAAAACTGGGAAGAAAAGAAAGAGAATTTGGAGCCCCTTGTACAAACTAGCTTTGCTTTACTTAAGCTGCCCACCTTCCTGTGTGTATTTAGAAAGAGTGTTTAGCACAGCTGGGAACCTTTTGAGCTATTGTCATAGGAGGCAACTTCCTCAAAATGTGGAAAATAAAGTTCCTAAAAATGAATTACAAATTATATGTGGAAGACCTTTGCTGCCAAATACAACCAAGTACAGAGACTTCTCTAATGGTGGATTCCAGCGGGAGTGAGCTAATAATATGTGATGATGATAATACCACCGATGAGGGTGAGGATGACAATAACATCTTACAACTGTAGAGATGATTAACAGCACTGTTAGCTGCCTTAAGCCCATTGATAGCTTGTTTTGTGGGGCCCAACCAAACCAAGCACTTCAGCCACAAAAGTGACAGTCCTGTGATGTGCTTGGTTTGTTAAACTGCGCATGTCATTTTTACTATGCAACATAAGAGTGGGTGGAGGGCCCAAGGACAATTCCATCATGCACCACTATTTCTTTCATTGCACTCTACTAGACTGTACTTTACTAGGTCATTGTTGATGGTTTTCTGGTTTGCAAGGCCCATTTCTATGTATTTCCTTGTTTTTTATAGATGTAACTGCTTCTCTGTTCATATAATCATTAATCAATCGATCAAATGCATGATTAACCTGGCTCCCACACTACATGTTTGCAAGGCCCATGTCTCTGTTTTTCTTTTCTTTATAGTTATAACTGTCTCTCTGTTCGTATAATCATTAATCAATCAATGGCATGCTTTACCTTGCTTCCACACTACATGTTTTCCAAGCCCATGTATCTGTTTTTCTTTTCTTAAAAAGTAACTGGTTCTCTGTTCTTATAATTAATCAATCAACCAACCAATCAATCAATGCTTTAACTAGCTAAATAGTATCAAATATTCTACATCCATTTCCCTGTACCGGCCTCAAGCCTCTGATCTAGTTCTTGATTAATGAAAACATTCTACAGTTTTATAGTAAACTGCCATTTTTTTCTGCCACTGCAGTGTCTCTATGTTTCCTAGATGGGCTATATTTTTTTTAAACTGCCACGTGTTTGTGCTTCTACTCTGTCGCTTAGTTCAGCCAGTTAACTTGCTGCAGCCTTTTCCCAATATTGTTGAAAAACCTTTTGGCCTAAATTGGATGAAATCAATATTGTGAGCTTTGAGGTGGTCAAAATTGACTGGAAATTACTGGAATTGTAAGGGAATTGGAGGGTAATAATACTGTAGGAACAAAAATAGGCCCACATTACATGATTTTAGCTGTTTTTATAAAAAATTCATATCCAAAACCAAGCCATTTGAGGGTAGTTTTGGCAAAACATAATGATAAATTAGAACCAAAACCAAAACACGGGGGTCCAAGCACATCTCTAGTTTTAACCCCTTTACTTGCTGGTAGAACCACACACAGTACACTATATAAAGTACAGCTTACTCTGACATAGTGGTGTTACTCTGGAAATAAGACATGAACAGGGAAAGGGCAGGTCCTACTAGAATTCACTTCACTGCCTGCTTCATAGCACTGCCACAAATTTTATCTGATTTTTCCATGTCATCTGGGAGCTCTGGGAGTAGTAAAAAGGATTTACTGGAATAGGTTCAAAAGGAGTACTGTATCTTGCAGAATGCTAGTCCCACTGTGCCGGACACTGTGCCACAGGCTGATGGTGAAGACAGTCCTACACGGTTTTGTTGTCATCAAGGAGGAGCCACCCATCCGTCCTGGAGAGCTTGACCCAGACAAAGATCTAACTTTGGAGACTCTGGGCCTGATTCAGAGCCGCTCATAAGTGGCCGCTCGTACGCTCCGAGCGATGTTCGCACATCTGCGCATGCGTATGGGTCGTAATGCGCATGCACCAACCAGTCATTGCGGTCAGAAATCGTGCGCTCGCAAAACAGCAAGGGCCTGCTAATTTGAGTGACAGAATGAGGCGTTTATGGGTGGTAACAGGGGAAGGTGCTTGAAAACGGGGAGTGGAGATCCGAACGCAGGCGTGACAAACGGTCAAAACGGGCATTTAATGGGAGTGCATGATTAGTAAGGGAGTATCATCGATCACGTCACTTGGTTGTCTTTTAGCCTGAACTGCTCGCAGTGATTGCGGGAAGTAAAACCTACCACAAGCACTGCGAGCAGTTCAGGCACCTTTCGATGTACTCGATTAATCTAATAAATAGCGGAGATGATGTATGATGCAAACAGCCAGGGGGCATCTTTACAAAATAGTGAGCACATGTTTCATTCGCTCGCTCAGACATAGAGGCGTCAACAGACCGCAAAGAGCGAGCGCTCAATTTAAATAGCCAGCCCCTTTTTCTGAACGACCGTTCGCAAATAGCGTCCGGCTCTGAATCAGGTCCTCTGTCTCTGCTCTCTACAGTGACCGCCTTCCTAAAAGCAGTGACAGTGTGTTCAGCACCTCAGTAATGTCTGCACATGCGCTGTTGCACTTGGGACCAGTGGACTGGTAGTCTATATTTAAAACTTCTAAAGATAAAAAGCATGGCTGATCTGCCCACGCTATGCCCCTGCCAGGACCACATGTCCCGAATCCCACTACATATATAGGTCTGTAACTAGGGTAGTGCGACCTATCCTCATCATCTTCTGCCCCGCCCCTCCTCCTATCTCTTCTCTGGCCCTTCCCCATGAGGCCATGGCCCATTTTCAGGTGCACTATCTTATGTCCCTATTTAAAAAATGGGGGGAAGGGGGTGCCAATGCTCCCGCTGGTGCAGGGCACCAAAAAGTCTAAATACGGCTCTGGCCATATGTAAGAAGCTTGTACAGTTTTTGGAGACGACAAAAGACAATTAAAAGGCAACAAAATAGTCTCCAAAAGAGACGGTTCTCATTCATAAATAATACATACACAGACCTACTACTGATTGGGGGGGGGGTCAGTTGTGCTTTTGAACCCCAATGAGGGGCTTCCAGATGTGTCACCCTTGTGGGACACAGAACCCCAAAACAGCAAACAACAGAATGTGCATTTTTGTATATGTACAGTATATAGATAGGATCTTGTTAAATTATTGCTATTAACTTATATTAAACAAACAAGACAATATTTTTTGCAATACAGTTTTGACATGTATAAACAATAAGATGAGTACAAAATACAAAGTACACTTAACTTACCTAAAAAGAGGAAAATATTTAGTTAACACCCATACATGTAGTAAATTTCACTTCCCCTTAATTTACCCAATTTCCTGTCAGCAGTTTAGGGATATTCCTCTACATATAATTCTATCCCTTAAGTTAAATTCCTCTATACCATTATATAATATATACATTTATTTAGCTAAGATAATAGTATTACTCCAGATACCAGTAACGTAAATATACATCGTTAACAGTCACCCAAGTCATTACCCATGACTTTTTTGGTCACAGTATTATTGGTGCATAGTGAATTGAAGGTTTTATATTAGTAAGGGGGTTCATCCTCCCAGCTATCTCGTCACTGTTGCACTGGTCTCCTTTATTTGACTGAATGGAATAGTCAGTTACTTATTGTGTAATATGGATATATAGATCTATAGGGCAATCCTTTTTAAGTACTATCCAGGTAAATGTGGCTGTTGGCGGAAGGGGGGCATAGTGACTGTGGCAATGGAGAGACACAGGAGGTGATGAGCTGAAGTTGCTGGAGAGACACAGGCCCTGATTCAGAGGCACTCGCAAAAAGCGAGCGCTTGCTCTGAATCAAGGTGGGTGCTTTTTTTTTAGTTGCGGCCTCTTGGCCGCTCGCACAGGTGTGGGTTACCACCCACAGCTTATGTGAGCGGCCAGGTGATGGTCGCGATGGTCAAGACCATCGCGACCATCGGGCTTGCGGTGAGACCCTTGCGGTAGGCTCTCGCTGCTGCAAGCCCCAGTGGACTTCCTGCTCTAATAGAGCAGGAAGTCCACCTACTGACATCATGAGTGATGTCAGTAGGGCCGCCCTCAAACAGCAGGTTTTCCTGCAGGAATCTCTCCGTTTGCCCAGCCACCCCCCCCTTCCCGCCCACCTTCCAAACGGGGCGAGCTGTCAATCAACATCGACAGCTGCCTCTTTTGGATGCGAATGCCGAATTGCCTAACAATCGACCCGTTTGCAATCGCATAGCGCTTGCGAGCGGGTCTGAATCAGGCCCACAGGGTGGGGGGATGCTAAGGCTGCTGGAGAGACAGGGTGAATGCTGTGGCAGGGTGGGGAGAATGTGGTGGCTATAGAGACACGGGGGAAGCTGTGGCGGTGGAGAGACACAGTAAAAGGTTCTCAGGCCACAGAGAGACACAGGAGGGAAATGGAAGCTGTAGTTGCTGGAGAGACACAGAGTGGGGGGAATGCTGTGGCTACGGAAAGACAGGAGGGAAGTTGTGTCTATGGAGAGACACAGAAGGGAAGCTGAGGCAGCTGGAAAGACACAGGGTGGGGGGAGAATGCTTTGGCTATAGAGATACACAGGGTAGGAAGAATGCTGTGGCTATGGAGACACACGAAGGAAAGCTATGGCCATGGAGAGACACAGAAGGGGAATGGAAGCTGAGGCTGATAGAGAGACACAGGGTGGGAGGAATGGTTATAGAGTGACATGGAAGGGATCTGAGGCCATGGAGAGACAAGGGGAAGCAATATAAGTTCATGGAAAGACACAGGGCAGATCTGAGGCCATGGAGAGATACAGGAAGGGAAGACACTAAGGCTGCTGGAGAGACACAGTGGGGGGGAATGATGTGGCTATGGAGAGATATGGCGGGAAGTTGTGATAATGGAGACACACAGGAAGGGATCTGAGATTTATGGAGAGAGACAGGGGAAGATCTGAGGCAATGAAGAGACACAGGGATATGGAATATGAGGCCACTGCGATCGCAGTGGAGCCTTCGCATACGGCAATGCATGCACAGTATGCAACAATCGGCCGTCTGCATACAAAATCACAACAGTGATCAGTAATATATCAGTCCCTCAGTTAGGACGATATTGTGGTCATTAGAATGGCGCTTCTGACTGGCTGAGTGCTTCTTGATACTTCCCACTGGATTCAGTATGATTTATCGCTGGCCGTTCAAATCCCGACAGCGGCAGCCCGACAAGGATAAAAATCCTGATCGTCCTAGGTAAGTATTTCCTAACCTAATTTTACCCCCTAACCCTAAACCTCCCTTAGGGGTGCCTAACCCTAACCTTCCCCCCAAGTGTCTAACCCTAATCCCCCCTCTAAGTCCCTAAACCTAACTCCCTCCTTCCCTGCTGCCTAAACCTAAGTCCCCCGGGGGGTGCCTAATCCTAACCCCCCTTCCCCTAGCCTAAACCTAACCTCCGGGGGGCTGGCTAACCCTAATTCCCCCCCAGGAACCCTAAACCTAACCCTCCCTTCCCTGCGGCTGTCCGTGCCCGTCGCCCGGCTTACCTTAGATCGGTAAGCCGGGTGTCGGTCTCCCGTTGTAGGGAAAATGACAGGCGTTGGGATTTCGACACCTGTCATTTAACCCTTGCCAGGATTATACAGTTGGGAAGCCGGCGGTGGGCACTGCCGTTTCCCCTTCCCACTGATTATAAAGAAATTATTAGTGTGGCTGCTGTGGTCTATTCCCTTTATGTAATTGAATTTGCATTCTATCCGTGGTAATAAAACAGATTCCCAGTTGATTTTTTTTAAAGAGGAACACAGCGGATGCTTACATTTAATTGATTTTAATTAGCAGTTTAATTTTAATTTTTGTAATTATATTTGACATGATAAATGCAACTTTAGCACAGATGGCGTAGTGGTTAGCATTACTGCCTCACAGCACTGAATTCAATTCCTCGTCATGGACTATCTTGAATGGGTTTCCTCAGGTGCTGAGGTTTCCTCCCAGACTCCAAAAACAGACTGGTACAGCATACTTGCCTACTTTTGAAAAAGCATTTCAGGGAGATTGTGAAAGCAGCACCTATGAGCGCAGCAGTAAAGTGGGCGTGTACTGCTACATCTGAGAGGCGTGTCATAAAATTGATTTACATCCACATGTAAATGAGCCCCAAAGCAGTTAGTAAGATCTACTTGTTGATGAAAACACACTGATACTTCTCAGAAAATACATGTAACCATAGGGATCATTGTGCCTTATACCAAAATGCAGGGAAATTATACTAATGATCCTATTTGAATGTATATATCTCGGTTTTTTCTTTTATATAACAGTGTCATAATGGGGGTAAGGTGAAATGAGAGAGATTGGTAGACTATTCAGGGAGACAGGGAGATTGCTGCTATTTCAGGGAGTCTCCCTGACAATGAGCGAGAGTTGGCAAGTATGTGGTACAGTAGGTTAACGACACAGACAAACCATCTTATGTATGTGACACATAATTTAAGCAATATTTTGTGAACTTTTTTGTATATGTAGTGCGCTACTGCGCTTCCTCTATAATGCTACATTAGATGAAGCATTTACCGTTACCAAGATGGCCGCCATTAGGTAGTCTGTGCATCTCGAGTCACTGTGTTCGAGCATCGCAGTGGCTTACAGATGTTTACTACTCAGCTCCGTGGGAAAACGGCTGGTCCGCTATATACTTCACTCCATCTCATAGCAATATAAGGTTTCTATGGGCAACATTTCCACTTCTAAAAACTCTTACTTTAGTAAATACTCATACTGTGTACCCCAATGTTTCTTCAAAAACCAGAAATTCACAGTTTTGAAATGAGTGATAACAATACTTTGTAGTAATAGAGATGTAATTTGCAGAATGTAACAGATGTTGAAAGTGGAGTGTGCTACTGCGCAGAGTTAAGGTACACATCCACTAGACGATTAAATTGAGCGATTGAACGATAACGATATCTTTCAATCGTTCATAAATCGTTTGCAAATCGTTAAGAAAAATGTGTAAAACGACCAGCAATGCGCGCTCCCGCTGGTCGCTTAGAAATCTATCATCGGGCAAACATGCTGGACAACCTGATGAGAATGTTTTAGTCAGTTGTCAGTTTTAGCAGGTTTCGAGATGATTGATGTACCTACACTGAATGACTGCTCATTCAGTGTAGGCACATCACAGACTGACAAATGACTGTACGATTTCAATGTCGTAACCGTGCAGTCGTTTTGATGTCTTTTAGTGGATGTGTGCCTTTACTCCTCCAGGGAGGCTGCATTCTCTGTTCCAAGATGGCTCCTGAACTAAGTGTGCATGTGTGGCACCATCTTGTCACTGTGTAGGAGCACCACAGTGGGAGACAGTTGTCTTTCACTTAGCTGCAGTGTCGCCTGCATTTACCTGCGACCCACATGACCTTCCAGAAAACCTGTAATGCTAACTTTTTACACTCACTGGCTTGTGCGTTTTATGACATGACACCCCGTTCCGCTCAAGCTCCACTCCATCCTACCAGTGTATGTAACAGTGAGTACGGCTGTGCCTGCTTTATCTCCAATAAACCACTACACTGGTTAAGCAACTGGGCTGTTCTGAGTCTCAGGGCATCCTTTGGTGTGTACTCTGCTACATCAACAAATACAGAAGCCGATTAGAGCAGAGAAGCTGCACAAGTCTTTAAGAAGCATACACACAGGAGCTACACCCATAGGGCCATATTCATCATCACTTAATTTCTACTAAAATGTAGGTGAAAATTAACACTTTCACCAACTTTTGTAAAAATAATGTTCAGGGCCATTCATTAAGCATGTAATGCAGGAGATATCACAGATATCTCCTGGTTACAATTATCCCCCAATAATTTCCAGTCCCAAGAAAAGGACGTAGAAATTATGTAATTCATCAAGTTTCGAAAAAGCATTTTTTTGGAACTTGTGAGTGATACTGTATGCCACTCTGAGGGAGTGTACAGTCCCTGATACCCATCAGAAGATGCCTTTTACACTTTGTGCAGTGTAAAAGGTCTGTGTTCTACCTGCGGCTCTCGGCTTCCCTCCTCCCTGCTCTTCTGCTCTATCCTCAGCATGACCCGACAGTCCAGGGTTCACCTGCTGGCTGTGTCTTCAGGCTGGAAGGAGAGAGGAGCCGGGGGAGAGGTGACAGACAACTTTGGCTGCCTGTCATTGACTGCTTGCCAGTGCAGCTCCTTCAGGCAGCGAGACATTGGAGCTGGCGGGCACCGCAGATAGGACCCGACAGTGGGAGGGGATTGTACCTGGAAGAGAGCACCGGGCAGTGGGGGTGGACAGGACCAGGCAGCAGGGGCTTGGATGGACAGGACACTGCACAGAGGAGCCAGCAGCTTAGACGGGATACAGCAGTGCACAGTGGACCAGGCAGCAGGGGTGGAAAGGACACCACAGAGAGGACGCGGCAGCCCGTGGGAGACACAGTACAGAGGAGCTGGCATAGGGGGGTGCCACAGACTGTAGAGAGAAGCTGTTGAGGGAGACACTGTAGAGAGGAGTTGTGAGGGGAGACACTGTAGAGAGGAGCTGTGAGGGGAGACACTGTAGAGAGGAGCTGTGGGGGGAGACACTGTAGAGAGGAGCTGTGGTGGGAGACACTGTAGAGAGGAGCTGTGGGGGAGACACTGTAGAGAGGGGCTGTGGGGGGAGACTTTGTAGAGAGGACCTGTTGGGGGAGACATTGTAGAGAGGAGCTGTGGGGAGAGACACTGTAGAGAGGAGCTGTGGGGGGAGACACTGTAGAGAGGATGCCATCAGGGTGCAGTTAAAGGGAAAAAGTATCACATTTCCGAAAAGGTGTCTTCGCAGAAATAGCATATTTTCGGAAGCGATACTTTAGTAATGCAAGAATGATGAATAGGGCTAAGGTTAACAATGAAGTCGTGGCGAGTTCAAAACTAAAATATCACACATTCAATTTTTATCATGAGGAATAGGGCCCCTAATGAGAGTCTACAAGGAATACAAGCCTTAGGTACTCTAGGGCTTTATTCCATAGTGCTCATTGTCTGCAAATAAAAACTACAAGTCTAAAATTCACTTGTTGTAATTTGAATGTGAGCAAAAATGTCATGAAGCCATCATTCATCATGTGTGATGCAATTTTCCATCACTTTTTATGATGATGTTTCCTGTGTGTGAGGATTTTGATGTGAGCAACAAACTAAAATTTAAGAAAAGCTGTCTAGTTCCACAGATTGTCCTCTATAAGGCAGGACCATAGAAATGGTGGAGCCAGTGAAGCTTGTACTCCAAGCGCCTGCTCCGGCTAGGGCACTACAGATCGGCCGTCCGACGGACTTCAGCTTTGAAAGATGGAACAGAGCTAGAGGGAGGTGGGACTGAGCAATGGAGCCATGAGCAATAACAAAAAGGGAGGAGAAGGTGATTCCTTCCCGTCATCGTCCCCAGCTCCTCCTCTTGGTCTCCTCTGATCTGGGTCCCACCTCCCATCCTGATGTCAGCAGCCAGTCTGAGTCGCACAGATTGAGAGTCAGTCACACAGGAGGAGAGAACATGGCGGCAGTGTCCCTGAGCTATGTGCTGTAGTTCAGAGCCTGTGTTGCGGTGCTTTTGTCTGGGAGGAGTCTGAGTGGTGAGTCTGGTGATATCACACTTAACTGCTCTGATGCCACATGCCAATAAAGGCCACTATTGTGGTATAACATGAATATGTGAATATGGGGCACTACTGTGGCATAACATGAATAAGAGACACTACTGTGTGGCAAGACATAAATAAGGGTTACTACTGTGGGTTATAACGTGAATTTGGGTACTACTGTGTGGTGTAATGTGAATAAGGGACACTACTGTGTGTTGTAATGTGAATAAGGGATACTACTGTGTGGTGTATTGTGAATTAGGGACACTACTGTGTGGTACAATGTGAATAAGGGACACTACTCTGGTGTAATGTGAATAAGGGACACTACTCTGTGGTGTAATGTGAATAAGGGACACTACTGTGTGGTGTAATGTGAATAAGGGACACTACTGTGTGGTGTAATGTGAATAAAGGACACTACTGTGTGGTGTAAAGTGAATAAGGGACACTACTCTGGTGTAATGTGAATAAGGGACACTACTGTGTGGTGTAATGTGAATAAGAGACACTACTGTGTGGTGTGTGGTGAATAAGAAACACTACTGTGTGGTGTAATGCGAATAAGGGACACTACTGTGTGGTCTAATGCGAATAAGGGACACTACTGTGTGATGTAATGCGAATAAGGGACACTACTGTGTGGTGTAATGTGAATAAGGGACACTACTGTGTGGTGTAGTGCGAATAAAGGACACTACTGTGTGGTGTAATGTGAAAAAATAGTTATGTTATTAAAATGACACAATTTTCTCAAAAGTGGGTTTGCTGATTAAATAATTAGTACAACTACAGTGTACTTATGATCAGCAAACCACTATATGGGGATTGTTAAGTCAAGGTAGAAAGAATGTTAGTATATACTAGGGGTGTGCACCAGCCACTTTTCGTGTTTTGTGTTTTGGTTTTGGATCTGGATCTTTCTTCATGTTTTGGATCTGGGTTTTGGGTTTTGGATCTGTATTTTTTTGAAAAAAAGCATAAAAACAGCTAAAATCACAGAATTTGTGGGGTTTTCTGCTCCTATGCTATTATTAACCTCAATAACATTAATTTCCACTCATTTCCAGTCTATTCTGAAACCCTCACAATATAGTTTTTAGTCCAAAAGGTTGCACCGAGGTAGCTGGATGACTATGCTAAGGGACACGAGTGGGTGGCACAAACACGTGGCCCATCTAGGAGTGACACTGCAGTGGCAGACAGGATGGCAGTTTGAAAAACTAGGCCCCAAACAGTACATTATGACACAGGCGCACGCTTGGCGCTGCTCCTTTGTTGATGCACGTGCAGTCACAGTGCACACAATTCACAAACACAGAAAAGATTTTTTTTATTTTGTTTGGAATGCACTTTGGGAGTTACACCACCCTTTAAGAGATGAGCCAGCCAGCCCTTTACTTATGGGACTCAGGCGCATGCTTGGTGCTGCTCCTTTGTTGATGCACGTGCAGCCACAGTGCACACAGGCCCTGATTCAGAGCCGGACGCTCTGATAGAGCGCTCACTCTGAATCAGGGCCGGGCTATTGTCTTTTTTGAACTGCCTCCTGTGGGTGCCCACCCACAGCTATAGCAAGTGGGTAGGAAGATGACCATCGCGACCATCGGGCTTGCGACGAGACCCTTGTGGTAGGGTCTTGTTGCCACAATCCCCAGAGTGCTTTCGGCTCTAACAGAGCCAAAAGCACTCCCTCTGACATCACTTGTGATGTCAGTAGGGCGGGCCCCAGACAGTAAGTGTTCCCATGGGAACACCTCCGTCTGGGCAGACACGCCCCCGGCCCGCCCACCAAAGGGGGCGTGCTGTCACTCAACATCGACAGCATGCCCCCTTTGGTACGGGACTCGGAGCGGCAGTTTGCCCATCGCATCTGGGTCTCTCGCATGCGCATGATGGAGCTGGCTCCATTGTGCGCATGCGCACTGGGCAACCATTGACCCGCTTGCGAGCGCATGGCGCTCGTGAGCGGGTCTGAATCAGGCCCACAGTTCACAAACACAGAAAATATTTCTTTATTTTGTTTGGAGTGCATTTTGGGGATTACACCACCCTTTAAAGGTCAAGCCAGCCAGCCCTTGATTTGTGACACAGGCACACACTTGGCGCTACTTTGTTGATGCACATGTGGCTACAGCGCACACAATTCACAAACACAGAAATAATTATTTTTTTATTTGTTTGGAGTGCCATTTGGGGGTTACAGCACCCTTTGACGGATAAGCCAGCCGGCCCTTTACTTATGACACAGGGTCACGCTTGGCGCTACAGTACTTTGTTGATGCACATGCGGCTGCAGCGCACACAATTCACAAACACAGAAAAAATATATATATACTTTTTTGTAGTGCACTTTGGGGGTTACAGCACCCTTTAACAGACAAGCCAGCCAGCCCTTGCTTTATGACACAGGTGCACGCTTGACGCTACATTGTTGATGCACGTGCGGCTACAGCGCACACAGGGGGTCATTCAGACCCGCTCGCAAGCAAAGGACGCTCGCAAGCGGGTCGATGTTTGCCGAATGCACATGCGCACGACGGAGGGAGCTCCGTCGTGCGCATGCGCGAGACCCGGCGAGCGACGAGGAATACGTCGCTCTGGGTCTCGCACCAAAGGGGGCGTGCTGTCGATGGTGACTGACAGCACGCCCCCTTTGGTGGGCGTGCCGGGGGCGTGGCTGCCAGACGGCCCCACTGACATCAGTAATGATGTCAGTGGGAGGGATTTTGGCTCTGATAGAGCCAAAATCACTCCTGGGCTTGCGGCAGCGAGACCCTACCACAGGGTCTCGTCGCAAGCCCGATGATCACGATGGTCAAAGACCATCGCGACCATCTTTTTGGCCGCTCGCATATGCATTTTCAGGTAGGAGGGCACTGATTCAGAGCGAGCGCTCTGGTCAGAGCGTTCAGCTCTGAACGAGGCCCACAATTCACAAACACAGAAAAAAATAATTATTTTTTTTGGAGTGCACTTTGGGGGAGCACCCCTGATGGACAGATTACTCCCTGGAGAACACTCCAGCACCCCTTTAGGACTACAGCCTTTATGGGACACTGCACAACACAGTCCAGCCAGCCCCTATAGACTTTGGAGTGGACACAGCCCCTATGGACAACAGCAGCACAACACAGCCCAGCCAGCCCTAGGTCCCACCCTCCCTCTTCACTGTCCACAGCCGGAGTTAGAAATGGCACCGACGTGGGGACCTTTTATAGAATCCAAAACCTGCGAGATCCGGAAGGCGGGATGATGACGTTTTGCCTCTATTTCAGTTCCGAGGCAGGCGGGAAAACCTGAGCCGCACTCGGTTCCCAGCTCGGATCGGGGGGGGGGGCAAGGATTGGGGGTTCGGATTTCAGAAATCCGAACCCGCTCATCCCTATATATTACATGATGAAATCCTCATCATATCATTCCTGTAATATGGACTAAGACAGAGTTTTATTACTCATATTAGATGTAACCCTCTAATTGAGGTACCAATAATTGCAAGGAGTTCTCTGGGATAATATCATTCATTCTGGATTGATACACACTCCTTTAAGGGAGGACAATTGCAGTATTAATATTTTTCACTAATTAATACAATCCATTAATACATCCCTGTTATAATTTCAAAAATTATTACAGATTTATATAGAAGAAGGTAGTCACCACAATCCCAGCAAGAGAGGGAGCTATATACTCATTGTTTAAATAACAGGAATATACAGATAATCACAATAATTGCAACAATATGGCAAAACTCAAATAATGAGGTTTATTATATATATATATATATATATATATATATATATATGTATATATATATATATATATTGTATAGGCGCACACATACAGCGGGCACAGACGAGGGGCGGTGCTGACAATAGGAGGGAAGTCCCCCTGCCTTAAGTGCCACAGGACCCCCGAAATCGTAATTTGTCCCTGCTCCCAGTGCTGCACCTGGACCCTGAGTGTCCCCTCCGAACCACACATTACTAGGCTTCCAATGTTGCCCTGTGGATAATTCTGTGCTTTTGTCTTTCATTTTTATTTTACTGTACCTGTCTTCAACAGTCATCAGAAAGGCTGCCTTATTATTGCAAGTGCTGTTCGCTTCTGAAAATGTTGTAGACGTTTCACTTATAGAGTAGCAATAGTAGCCATGCCTTCTCCAGCCCTGTCAACATACAGTATAAGATGATATGATATAAGCACAATCACAATACAGTAAAATATGACTGTACAGTACATACCATTGTGACACAGCTACAGTATATTGTGATTATGCTTACATTAGGAAAAGAGGAATGCATGACTAACGTTGTAGATGTAGTTATAATGGACCAATTCAAGGGCTGCAGCAAGGTTTAAACAAGTTTTGGCTAACTTATTAATTATGTCTACTGAGTAGTCATATGCTACATTATATAACCAGAGAAAACAACAAACTCATCCAGCCATGAACTCAATGAGATGCGCTAAGTGCAACACTCTGATGCTGGCAATTACAATCTGTCCCAAAATGGTTCAAATTGGAGATGTGCCTGATTTCACTGTCCTGTTCCCTTTAATCCAGCACAACCAGGCCGCATTGTTCCACTTGGCAGAATGGTTCCATAACATGCGGTTTCATTATTATGAACCTCCCTTCAGCATGAATGATTACAACAAAACCCTACTTAGTGAACAACCAAGCCACCTACCTTTACAACAACACATTCCTTAAGTGACTACATCAGAACCTTAATTAGGTCACTACAACATAACCTTCCTTAGATCACTATATCAGAACCTTATTCAGGTCACTGCAACAGAACCTTTCTTAAATCACTACAACAGATCCTACTTTGGATAACTACAACATAACCTTCCTTAGATTATTACAAATAACAGTACATTCCTTAGATGCCAATAACAAAACATTCTTTGGATCACTGTAACATGACCTTCTTTAGATCACTACAACATAACCTTCCTTAGATCACTACACCACCTTATTTAGATCAAAATAAAAGAACCTTCCTTAGATCACTACAAACAACAGAAACTTCCTTAGATCACTATAACAGAACCTTCCTTAAATCACTACAACACCTATCTGAGGTCACTACAACAGAACCTTCCTAAGATCACTACAAACAACGGAAACTTCTTTAGACCACTACTAAAGAACCTTTCCGTAGATCACTACAACAGAACCTTCCTTAGATCACTACAAAGGAACCTTCCTTAGATGACTGCAACACCTACCTTAGATCACTACAATGTAAACCTTCATTAGTTCACTACAAAAGAACTTTCCTTAGATCACTACAAAAGAACCTTCCTTAGATCACTATAACAGAACCTTCCTTAGATCACTGCAACAGAAACTTCCTTAGTGTCATGCCTGAGGGTTAGAGTTGGTCAGAACAGGCTTGGGAGACAAAAGTGGAGACTTGGGAGGCGTGGATGAAGTTAGGAGGCTTGAGCCAAGACTTCCTAATGTATGAGGTGACGAGTTAGAGGAGCTGTAGAGGATGATGGGCGGGAAAGCAAGGACAGGAATGCAATGTCACAGCCAGTAGGAATGAGAACTGGAGATAATGATACTGTATAGATGAGCAGAATCGGGTAGGGACCGATGATGCTGGATTATTGAGTAGGGCTGGAATGATCGGTAATGCTTGACTGAAGAGCTGGAACTGTTTGAGACTGATAGTGATGAACTGGAGTACTGAATCGGTTGGACACAGATGAAGAAGTTTTGAAGTTCTGAATTGGTTTGAGACCGACGATGATGAGGTAAGATCCTGGAGTGGTTTGAGACCAATGATGATGAATTAGATTTCTTAATCTGTTTGGGACAGATGATGAATGTGTCAGATGGGATCGATGTTTGGAGAGGACATAAGGAATTGATGATTGGAGATATTGGATGAGACAGATGATTGGAGGTATCAGATGGGACCGATGATTGGAGGTATTGAATGAGACTGATGACTGGAGGTATTGAATGAGACAGGTGATTGGAGGTATTGAATGAGACCAATGATTGGAGGTATCGGATGGGATTGATGATTGGAGGTATTGAATGAGACCGATGATTGAATGTATTGAATGAGAACAATGATTGGAGGTATCGGATGGGATTGATAATTGGAGGTATCGGCTGGAATGAGTGGAGGCAGTAAGGACAAGTCTCAGTGGTAAAACCAGACTGGAGTGCAAGATGATATTGGAGACTTATTTACCACATATAGGAACTTGATAACGGACTGGGACCATTCAGACACTGAGTACCTGGGAGCTCAGCTCAGAGCTGTAACTTCAGTAAGAAGCAACGTTGTACTGGCAATGTGGGCCAGTCAGGAAATGGAATTTATAAGGGTTGATCCCCAGGGATTGGATGCTGCAATCAGCTGGTCTGGGAGCAGGCTCTGAGTGGATGAAGAGCGTCAGGTGACAGAGTCCAACATGGCTGCACCCATACTTTGGTCTCACAGCAAATTCTGGCATGCAGCTTGTGTACCATCATGCTGGGGAGACACGCTGTGAGCAAGGGACTGTAAAGAGCCATCTTCACAGTGACAGGACACTGTGTGCTCAGTGACAGGACATTGTGTGTTCAGTGACAGAACACTGGGCGGATGGGGCAGAAGCAGCGCAGGCAGACCTCAGCACCAGTCGGGAGCGATGTGCAGCGTGAGCAGACCTCTGTGCTATCCAGGAGTAATTCACAGAGCGAGCAGACCTCAGTGCTAGCCTGGACAGAAACCGGAGAAAGTGGTTTTAAGTGTCCGGAGTCTGATACTTAGATTACTACTACAGAACCTTCCTTAGATCACTTCAACAAAACCTCCCTTAGATCAATACAACAGAAACTTCCTTAGGTCACCTCAATAGAACCTTCCTTAGATCACTACAACAGAACCTTCCTTAGGTCACATCAACAGAACTTTCCTTAGGTCACATCAACAGAACCTTAAATAACTTAAATGGGGAGGGAACATGTTGCAGAAACAGACTAAGGAGCACCCAATTAACTGCATGATTTGTGAGTAGATGATGTAAATGACGGTTGTGGTTATGCAATACATGAATATTAAAGCACCACTCTAAAAATTACCTTGAAATAATGTACAGTACCTTATCACACCCCTCGTCTACGGGAATTTGGTCATGAGCAACTGCCAATGGCTTCCTCTTACACATATAGGGAAATTTCTTCTCACACATCTTATCTGCCCAATGTCCATCCTGCGGTGGGGAGAACACATTATTATAATAGCACAATGTATAAGCCAGAACCTTTACCCAAAATGTATAAGAGTTTAGCCTATCAATTCACTAGGAACTAGTGACATCACTGAGACATGAATAATGCCAATATGACATGTAAACGAGTGAACCCACTCCTATGATAAAAACTGCTGGAAGTAACCGTTAATACATTTATTTGGAATAAATCTGCAAATGGTCAGCACCCATTCTCAGCTAAGCTGCGGCATATAAATGGTGCCAAATTGGTGTTAATGGTGTTTCTCAGATATTCAAATCCCATCTGGCACCAACAAAGTCACTTAGAGTAGATCACATTTCTTCACTATTCTGTTATTTGGTCTGAACAACAACTGAATCTCTTGACCATGTATACATGATTTTTTTGTTGGATAATTTGATATTTGCTATAACAAGCAGGTGTGTAAGTTTTTTTTTACAAATAAAGTGGCCACTGAGCATTCAGGTTTAAGGAGCATTGGTAAAGTAATATATACCATCTGTTTTACTGTTGTATATTACGTATGACTCTAATTGCTTTTTTTTATTATTACATCTAAATATTTTCTTATTTTTTGTTTAATTGGGACTGGAAGTTCGCACAGGCATTGAAGACTGTCTGATAAAGTTGTAAGACTCCTCATATATCTGCCAGCCAGTTGCCCCGACAAACTTTTCTTGATTGAGATGAAACTAGATTTTCTATCACTCTTATAAGCAATGATAAAAGAGCTAAGTTTGTGCCTGGGCATAGTAAATAGATCCCGGGATTTTGGCCCAAAAACCCCTGGATTTCAATCTTGGAATTCGTGCCTCAGATCTCAGGATTTTCGGAATAACAGTACACATACGTACATTTGTATTCAGCTGGGTAGCGTTGAGCTCAGTTGCTGCACCGGCCAGGGGAGGCTGTGCAGCTGCACATGACCATCAGAAGTCACACTGCGCAGCCCTACGTCAGCCGAGCCCTTCAACAGCTGTGCCTGCCCGCAGAGGTCTCTGTCTCAGTGCCGCGGCTGCGTGGTGACAGTAAGTAACACTGTCACTGTGTAGACTGTCTGGGCGACACCTTCGGCCGGACTCGGAGTAGGAGGGACTGTCACTTCACTGCTCTCAGTTTGGTTTGTTTTTTTCTAATTGCTGTTACTAATTACTATAATAATAACTATGTAAAATCTCAGAATTATGTTACTATCATGGGAACCACAATCACAGGATGTAGTAAGCAGAGAGGCTTTGGAACACCCCTCTGAGCTCTGTTTTTACTGTGACATCCTTCCCCTCTTCTCCCCCTTCTGTCATCACATACAGTAACATATTAAGAGTTGTGACCTTGTGGCAGCCATATTTATGGTTGCACTCCAGAATGATTTTGAAAAGGAAATGATGATCTGTAGGAGGATACTGTAGCTAATAACAATCAGATACTTAAAGCAGTAATGATAAATTACTATTTTTTTTAAAGTACATTATGTAATGGTTTATAAAGAGCCAGTGCCCCACCTTAGTGTATAATGCAACACAATCCTCTTGTCTGTTGTCGAGGTGAGATGGTTCTCCTCTCTGCCAGACTGTATATGTTACTGGGGACCCGTCACTCCACTCAAAAAATAGTTGCACCTTCAGGTCATTTAATCCCAACCAAACATATTCTATTTGTTCTAGAAAACAGAATTTAAACAGTTAAATTATTTTTTGAACATGACAAACCAAGGCTAAAGTGAAGAGCGTGAAGCTATCTTCATGACAATGCTTAAATTGGTGAGTGCATTTCTTAGACAGAGGGACAGTACAGAGGTGTCTGTTCTTACCTTAGATGGCACTACTGAACTCTGGGCCTGATTCAGAGACGGACGCTCTGAACGAACGCTCGCTCTGAATCAGGGCGTTTTTTTTTATTCGGCCTCCTGGCCGCTCGCATAGCTGTGGGTGACCACCCACAGCTATTGTGAGCAGCCAGGTTGATGGTCGCGATGTTCAAGACCATCCTGACCATCGGGCTTGCGACGAGACCCTTGTGGTAGGGTCTCATTGCCGCAAGCCCCAGAGAGCTTCTGGCTCTATTAGAGCTGGAAGCTCTCCCACTGACAGCACTGGTGATGTCAGTGGGGCCGCCCCCAAACGGCAGGCGTTCCTTCGGGAACGCCTCCGTTTGGCCAATCACCCCCCCTTCCCGACTACCAAACGTGGCGAGCTGTCAATCATTGACAGTTCGCCCCCTTTGGTGCGAGACCCAGAGCGACGGAGAACACCCGTCGCTAGCCGGGTTTCGCGCATGCGCACAACAGAGCCGGCTCCGTCGTGCGCATGCCCAGTGGGCAAGCATCAGCGCTTGCGACCGGGTCTGAATCAGGCCCTCTGTCCTGCTCTGTTTTATATACTGTAGGTTTTATTTTTAAAAGTATAGAGGTAGTGTTTGATATAACATCACCCTATACATCTAAGGGATCAAGTATTAGCTCATATTTTGATCAAAACATTTAAGCTTTCAGCCAATGTTACTTGTTCTGAATTCCTGCAAGCAGCGGCGTCGGATCGACTTTATGTTGGGGCGGCAAAAAAAAATCGTTCCGATGCCCCTGCAACAGGGCCGGCTCTAGGGGTGTTCGACCAGTGCGGTCGCACAGGGGCGCCACCCATAGAGGGCGCACCCCTCCCCAACATCCCAATTTAATTTGGACAGTACTGTCCCGCTGTTCCACCCGTGGGCCGAAGTTGCCCGCGAGTGGTCAAATCGGGAGGTTGGGGACCCCCACCGCCGCAGCTGTGTGGCGGTTCCGGACCCCGGAGTCTGAATGGATACTGCGCGCATGTGCGCGGTATCCATTCAGTGACGGGAGAGGGGATGGGGGAAGCCCAGCTAGTGAGGCTCTCCCCAGCCTGAAGTTATTTGGAGGTGTGCCATGCGGGCCATTTCTGGTCACGCTGCGATGTAAGGGTGCCCTGCTGGCTCCGACCCTTGGAGCCGGCCCTGCGTTATAGCCTATTGTTATAAAGCACAGCCCCTGACCGTCCGCGGTTCTGATGCCCATGCCTGCAAGCCATAAACTTATGTGTGCTGGAAACTTATGTTCTAATCAAAATGTGAACTAATAGCTCATACACTTATTTTGATAGCTATATACAGATTTGCAATAGTGAGGACAAGCCCTGACAACAACCGTCTTGTTTTGTATTCATATGAGGCCTTTATACTGCCATTTTTAGTATGGAAAATACCACAAATACAATTTAGCACATTTCTTTTCTCAGCTTCAAAATACTGCCTAGTGTTGTCCTAGCTGCCCTCTATGGTAGGTAAGTATTAGAATTAAGACTTTTTAATGCATTAATGTTAATATCTAGTCACTTGTTTAGTGCTACTTACCAAACTCAAATTGGGAGGTAATAAAACCAGCTTCTTCTATATTGTGCAAACTTACGAGATCCCCTTCTTCCTTCCTGCATGATAACATTGCGTCCTTCCAAATCCTCTCCTCTTTATGCAGAGAATAACAGTGACCAGAATAGGGTATCCAGGAGGGTGGGCAGGAGATGGGATCACTGCTCCCTTTGACAAAATGTAAGAACATGTCTGTGCATTGCATGTAAGCTTTACGTCTGTTGGACATACTGTATGCATCCTCCCCTGAGGTTTCCAGTTCAAAGCTGCCACTTACAGTTTGGTATCGCTAAGTCAATTAAAGTATCACAAAGACTTATGCACCAAGCCCCCCCCCCTCCCTCCATATACACATAACTATATGGTCCAACTCTGACAAAGGTTCTGAAACTGTTCAACGTAGGAGCTACCGTGTCTAATGGCGGCACTAGTATGCTGTATACCATTCATAGGGGGAGATTTATCAAAGCTTGGAGAGAGATAAAGTCAGGGGCGGATTTCCCACAAGGCAGTACAGGCGGCCGCCTAGGGCCCGGTGGTCCCAGGGGGCCCGCCTCTCAAACGCCGCTGGCAAGTTCAGCTTAAAAAAAAAAATCCCGTTCTAGTTTTCACTGGTCTCTGCACTAACCGGGCGGGGTGGAGAAGGACATACTAGAAGGCACTATGCAGCCACCGCACCTTCTGTGCCAGTGTAAGTGGAAGGAAGTAACAGCTCTTCTGGTGGATGTAAGTAAGGTGCGCATGCCGTGCCCCCTGACCTGTCTTCTGCTGGCCGGATGCTCACTTTCCTGGGAGAGGCACTTCCTGCTCCATCTCCTCCAGTCACCATGCTGCTATCATAAAATAGGTAGGTAAGTGTTTGTATACCCCCTCTCCCAGTGTATATGATTTTATCACTACCTGTCCCTGTCCATCCCAATGTTTATAGTTATCTGTCTCATTTGATGTTCCTTTACTGTGCCCTAAACCGTCCCTTTGTTTCCCCATCTGTCTGTGATTCCAGCCCCCCATCCTCCCCCTAACTTGTATTTGTACACTAGTGTTTGCATGTGTGCATATATATGTGTGTGTGTGTGTGTGCTCTGTGTGTATATATATATACACACAAAAGTCCAGGAATGATGATGTTCGTCCATGTAAGATGACGTTTTGCCTCGTTCTGAGTTCCGTTTTTTTGGAGGGAAAAATCCGAACTCCACGTGCAAACTCGAACCTATCCGAGCCTGCACATCCCTAATATATATATATGTATATTGCAGGATCTGGAGTGTGGAGCTCTGTGATAGGCAGATATCACTTCCGGTAACTACCCAGCCATGCGTTTCACTTGTGCGTTCCACAGCGCTGACGCACTTCCTGCTCTGTGGAGCCTGCATGTCTCAGGCTTCCAATTATATAACATGCATTCCTATGCTCCAATTGTGTGTTCCAAAACAGTACACACTACATAACAGATGTGTATGCCAATAGCAGCAGTCAGACACAATCCATAGGGCATGGCTGGATAGTCATCGGAAGTGTGGCCAATGCGGAGAGCAGTTTGGCAGGAGTTTGGCTGGTTATGCACGATTGATTACAGCTATTAGTGAGGCGCTGGGATCGCATATAGGAAGTCGTTTTTGGGGGTGAGTAATGTAGTGTTTCTTCTTAGCGTGGTGAGGTGTTATGATGCTGCTGGTCTTTAACGTGGGGACTGAGGTCGACAGACGGACTAAGTGGGATATTCAATTAGGTGCGAAAAGTCCTGTACTTTTCGCATGCCGGACTTTTCACCGTCATCGCTGGTTTTCCATGTAAAAAGTATCGCACGTGTCACCGCTTATCCCCGTATTCAATTAGAAAGCGGCGAAAACGGCACATGGTGAATTCTGAACCAGTAAAAAGTCCTGTCAAAAATGGTGAAAACAGTCTGTACCCCCCAAATAGCTGCACTAACATAGGGGATCACAATAGGGGTGTTCTAGTACCCCTAATAAAGATAATCTGGGGTTTTATTTCTCCAAAAGCTTGCTATTAGCGTCTTTGCGCAAGTGGTGAAGAATGGCATTAAGCAATATTTTTTCATCAAAATAATTAGTCCCAGCAAATTTGGGGTACATGGTGCTAGCATATTTTGAAGTTGGTAATGTGAAGTTTTAAAAACGTTAATAATCCACCTGCCGCAAGCACCTACAATCTTCTAAACACCTGGGGCATACTTGGGGACCACCCTGGAGTCTATTTTACTAGTTTTTAAGTTTTTCCCCCAATTTTGAATTTTTTTCACCCCTGAAATGAAAGTACTTTATTTAATTTATTTTTTTGTAGAACCTGCTGGAAGCTCTAGTCAAGGCTTCCAGTGCAGTCGGCAAGTTTGATCATTAGAGCCGAGCTACGCATACGCAGAAGGGACTATACCTGGCAGTAGCAGCTATAGTGTAAGACGCTTATTACTGCTGCCAGCCAATAGCGCCAGGGAGCTGAGCATCACTCAGGTGTCCTGGCTTGGTTATATGTTAAATTGGGTTGATAGAATATTTTCTATCTCTGCAAAAAGCAGCGGCAGAAAATATTTAATACCATCCCAAACTATACATATTCCCCTAAGAGGGAGTGTGTGCAGGGGGAAAGGAGGGGGGGCCCAAACTAGCACTGTGCCTAGGGCCCTTTGGAGCCTAAATCCGGCTCTGGATAAAGTATCAACAAATCAGCTCCTAACTTTAATTATTCAAACACAGCCTGTAAGATCACAGGAAGCTGATTGATTAGTACTTTCTGACTCTCTGCTTTACTGTATCTCTCTCCAAGCTTTGATAAATATCCCCCATAGACCTTACTGCACCCTGTCACTGTGCGATCCTAACCCCAAAAGTCAATGTTTTTGTGGGATAGACAAAGGTTACTGCTGCAATGGGTCATGATCTCCTGATTTGAGGAATTGATTATGAGTGATTAAAGACAATAAGGTGTAGTCATGATGACATATGTACTGTTGGTTTAGGGGCTTGGCCTAAAATGCTAGTAGCAATATGTACAAGCAGAAAAATGACAGCTAAGAGGCACAATACATTTTGAACAACACCTTGAGATACAGAAAGCTGAGTAAACTCTTTTCTATGAATAACTGAAGAGCAAGTATGGCAAAGCTGATTCTGATGCAATGTCCTCTAGGTAACATATAGGATTGCTGTGTGGACCCGACACTGCCTATGTCTTATGTGAAATTACCTCACATTCTATATGGGGAATTCAATTGTATTACCGCGGCCGCAGCTCCTGTCTACAGTGACGGAAGATATTCAATTGTTTGTGCTGCTGGGCTTGAGTCATACTTGTCTACCTTTGTTGTCTCTTACCACCGGAGTTGCCCGGGAGGAGGCAGGTGGGTTGCGATGGGGGCGGGGCCTGACGGGTTGCATTATAAAGCCCCGCCCATTCACTGTAAATTACCGCAATTGGTGCTAAATTAAATAGGGGGTGTGGCTAAATGACGCAATTCATGAATAATCGCAGCATTAAACCCCGCCCCCTACATAGGGACCCGCGATCGCCGTGGAAATTGTCCCCCTACTGCCCATTTAACTAGGAAGTGGGCAGAATGCAGGAGAAGTGCCTACTCTTCCGGGGGTGCGGGGGTCTCCCTGAAAAATCAGGAGCCTCCCACGAATTCCGGGAGGGTAGGCATGTATGGCTTGAGTGTATGGGCACCTATCAGTTATTGCGGATGTCACACCCAGAATGCAGGGTATTAGCCGCACAGAGCTGCTATTCCCTTCTAAAGAGAAAGTTAAGTCACCCAAAAGCTGGGTGTGATGCTGTTTAAGGTGCCCAAAAGCCCTACTTTGGGTAGATTTCTGCTTGCACCCTCCTGAGGTAACTGTTGGGTGCCCACGGCACTCACCCCCAGTTGCACAAACATTGAATAGCTCCCGTTACTTTAGATGGGAGCTGTGGCCGTGGTGAAACAATTGAATTCTGGGCCTAATTCAGACCCGCTCGCGAGCGTAGGACACTCGCAAGCGGGTCGATGGTGCCCTAATGCGCATGCGCACAACGGAGGGAGCTCCGTCGTGCGCATGCGCGAGACCCGCATAGCGACAGCCAAGCTGTCGCTCCGGGTCTCGCACCAAAGGAAGCATGCTGTCAATGATGACTGACAGCACGCCCCCTTTGGTGGGCATTCCGGGGCATTGGCTGCCAGACGGAGGTGTTCCCATGGGAACGCCTACCGTCTTAGTCCGGCCCCACTGACATCACTAGTGATGTCAGTGGGAGTGATTTTGGCTCTGATAGAGCCAAAATTACTCCAGGGCTTGTGGCAGCGAGACCCTACCGCAGGGTCTCGTCGCAAGCCCGATGGTCGCGATGGTCTTGACCATCGCGACCATCATCATGGACGCTCGCTATAGCTGTGGGTGGTAACCCACAGCTATGCGAGTGGGCAGAAGGCCGCTCCAAATTTAAATAGGACGGCCCTGATTCAGAGCGAACGCTCTGGTCAGAGCGTCCGAATCTGAATCAGGGCCTCTGTGCCTTAGGTGCTAATTAAAAGTCCATTAGCAACTTACAGCCCGTGATACCAGCTGCTACATCTAAATTTTCTAATTATGCACATACAGTACGAATTGAAAAGCCATGTAAGGATCTCATCGCTCATAAAGGAGACTTGTTATAAATAGTGTATTATTTTCACTCTAACACAGGACACCTTTCATTTTACCCATGATGCACAGTGTTATCCCCACAGGACAGCAGCCAATCATATGTAAATGGTTAAACAATCTCTGTAACGTTCTGCGTACTATGTTGACGCTATATAATAAAAAGTTAGTAATAATACAACAAGCAATGTTTCTGCATACAGTCATAAGTCATTTCTTTTCTACCTGATGGAGGGATATAAGACGAGGTGCTGTTGCCTTTCTTACAAATGTATCCCAACTTTTGACCGCACTCCCAACTTTCCCACTTGGCGTTTTTCCCAGGGTTTAGTACCACACAGTTATTCCCAGGTTCAGTTGATGGATTTCCTATGGAAAATGACACATTTGCTTTATATAGAAAAGAACGTGAAATTAGATTATTAAACATTGGCCTCTATGACGTGATCCTCATGCCTACGTGTGTTTTGTTACCGCGCGTATTTCCCAATACAACACTGATAAAATTATATAGCACTCTTAAGCTGGGTACACACTATACGACGTAAATAATGATGCGCCTGATTCAGCAGTACACGACTTAGACGCATTTTCAACAAAAAATGATGCAGAAAAAAAGACTCCTAGTGTTAGTAGAGTCTCACGGGTCCTGGCGTGCCGAGAGAGGCTTTTTAGCGCGACTGCAGCAAAGATGTGTAAGATCATATTTGTATCATGTCGGAGGATTGTATCTAATTAATCATTTCTCCTGTACACACCATCAATACCAGACTAAGGTCCATATGGGCCTGGAGCTGACATTTATAAAGGGCCTATTGTAAGCTGCCGCAGGAGGTGTGCCCAGCACAATGGGGGTGTGGCTACTGATATAAGGGGTGTGGTCTGCACAAGGGGTTTGGGCTGTGACATTCCAGGCACCCTGATAGCCAGATGCAGGAGATATGGGGCTGTGACAATACCGCCAACAGGGCTCTTCGCCCTGTGCGACAGCACCGGCCACACTGCCCTCCTTACGGGACTGACTAGAAGAAATATATACTGTACATTAGTGTTAGTATAGGAGTTTACTTTTATTACACATATAACAAAATATATCTCCAACAAATCAATTATTGAAACAAAGACATTCAGAGAAAATGGAAAATCCTAAAAAAAAATAATGTGAACACAGGGCCTGATTCAGAGCCGGACGCTCTGAAAGAGCGCTCGCTCTGAATCAGGGTGTTTTTTTTTATTTTGTTGTTTTTTTGTGACCACCCACACCGATTGCGATCGGCCAGGTGATGGTCGCGATGGTCTCGACGAGAGCCTTGTGGTAGGGTCTCGTTCCCGCAAGCCCCAGTGAGCTTCTGGCTCTTAATAGAGCCGGAAGCTCACCACTGACATCACTCCGTTGGGAACGCCTCCGTTTTGCCAGCCACCCCCCCTGCCCGCCTCCAAAATGGGGCGAGCTGTCGATCAACATCGACAGCCGCCCCTTTTTGGTGCGAAACCTGGAGCGACGGAGGGCCCATCGCTAGCCGGGTCTCGCGCATGCGCACGTTGGAGCCGGCTCCGGCGTGCGTATGCGCAGTGGCCAAACATCGACCTGCTCGCGAGCGCATAGCACTTGCTAGCGGGTTTGCTACAAAGCACTTCTTTTGCGTCCAAATGTGCAAGGACTGTACACACTATGCAATCATCTTGTAGACCATGGCAGTTCAGGTGATGTCTGCAGAGATTGGACCAATACAGTCTTTTGGTTGTGCGATTATGTGTACACACTACACGATGTGCACCACATTGTACATTACAACGTCCAATCTGACGTACAAAACACAGCAGATGGAACGATGCAATAAACAACAGCAGCGAAAGACGGGTTAGGCACACACCGGGCCTCACGGATCATAATTTTGAAAATGTGCTAATGACTTATTCGCCGTACAGAGCTTAGAGACCACTGAAAGCATCTCACATCCACCGCTCACGCACAAAACCGGAAACACAGATCGCAGATCAGGCGACCATCAGCCTTCTGAGTATGTCTAAGCTGCTGTACACACAGCGGGTCTTCAGGCGTGCAGAAGACCGCTCTCCTGCTGCGAGCAAGGACGCAGTGGCTAATTTATGTACCCCTAGAATACAGAGGGCCTGATTCAGACCCACTGGCTAGGAAGCGATCACTCATTGCTGGATGATTTTTGCATTCTCCGCATGCGTATATATCGCAAAGCGTGTGCGCGAACCACTGCGAAAGATCAGGAAGCGCTTGCTTGCCCAGCATAGAGAGCCCAGGTGAATGCGTGACGGCCTGTTTGTGGATGGCAACAGGGGCAGGCCACTAGAAACGGGGGAGTGGAGTTGCGGATGCAGGCGTGCCTGAGTGTTTCAACGCTGTTTCAGAGGCGTGCATAATAAACAGGCAGCATCATAGTACACGTCACCTGGTTGTATTTCACACCGAAAGTGATCGCAGTGCTTGCGTCAAGGTATAGTCTACCTTGGTGCTCGATGTACCAATGTTTTCATGCAGTTTCAGGAGATGACGTGCGCAAGTGGGCGTCTTAAGACTGGCTGGTGGGTATCTGCATACACAAAGTGATCGCACGCCAAGACATAGTGGGCGTGCTAATGCCTTAGCGTACTACGATCACATGCCTTGCTGGGCGTGCGCTGGATTTGCATATGGTGGGAGCGAGCGAATGCATCTAGCCAGGCCCGCCAAGAGCTGCGCAGGGCATGGGTAAAAGAGGGCGTGGCTTAATCGTAGGAGGCGTGGCCACACCCCCACTGCACACCCGCTTGCACTGGCAAGCGGGTGTACAGTGAGCCCCCTCAGCCGGCGCATAACCAGTGGGGGTTAAATCAGCTTGATCGCTCCCCCCACGGGCATAGGAGGGTGCTGTGGCTGCTTCTTAGCAGCCGCGAACAGTCTCCCAGTGCAGCCCAGCACACAGCAGCATGCGTGTGCTGGGCTGTTGTAATGTAAGAGGGAGGGAAGCGGTGCCGGACCTGGGCGCCCGCTGGGCCCCTCCAGCAAGCCCGGGCCCGGGTGATTAGTACCCGCTCCCCCCCCCCTCTCGGCACCCCTGCATCTAGCGAGCGGGTCTGAATGAGCTCCAGAGTCCAAACAGCCCGACACTTGCATTTTTCAAACCACCTCCCCAAATGCTGACTATCTGTCACTCAATCCTGCGCGTGTGGCTTACACGCAATGACAAATAATGGCTCAATCTGTGAATTTTGAATAACTGGCCAGACCCATAAGTAGAGGCATGTCACCAAAATGGGCATGGTTGGGGGCGTGGCTATGAGCATTTGTCAGGCTCCCCCTATTGGTGCTCCTAGAGTCGACCTATTTACTGATAGAAAGACTAGATAACTGCAATAAGTAGTCCTTTTTTTAAATTACAAAAATTGTTACAAAACAAAAAAATATATAAAAATATATTCACCTGGAGCCCAATTCAGATATCGAAATGGGCTTTTATTGTCCCATCGCCAGCCTGCATTATAGTTCAGACTATTGAGTCCAACCCATAGGGCTGTTGTCAGATCATTGGTTAATCCTATGGAAGAAAAGCAAAACAAATATGATGGATCATATTCAATGTGAGCCCAGAGAACTTGGCATGTGTTTAATTATACAATCTATTGGGATTTACATGTTTTACACTGTCCCTTCACTACCGAATTCATTTTAATAGGGACATTTTCCATGTTTTCCGCAACCTCTTCCCATATTGTTGAGTGTAACTGGAAATGTTCATTACAGCACAATGTTAAATAATGGAAAAATGACAACATACAGGACGTATAGTAGAAGGCACTGCGCACGTTTGCTCAGATAAGGACAAGTTGGATATTTTTCCCAAGCTGACAATTTAGATTACTGTGTAGATTTTTTTTTTATAGGATTTGAAAGCTACAGTACAGTACCTGCAGGTGCAAACTAATTGGTGGTCAATTACAAATTGCCTTGTGTGTTGTTTTGTCTATTTCTCATTTTACTTGGTTTGGGGTGTTTTTTATTTATTTATTTTACTTTTCCCATATTTGATACTTTCTCAAGTTTTACAAAAAAAGTTTCCTGGTTCCTAAAAACTGCAAAATGGAGGTTGACAGTAAGTGTTTATTATATTGATTTTGTTTTTATATCTCGTAACATCTGCTTCTCTGATAACCCCGCACTGTCATATGATGTCTGGTTAAATGAAAAATCTGGGACAGTAAATCAGTGAATAGCATCTGACAAAATAATTTGGGGAATTACAAGGGACCCTCCACACTTTTATGCACCAGACTAAGGGCCTGATTCACCACCAATCGCAACTGCGATTCCTCCCGCAATCAGCCGATTGTTGCATTCTGCCCATGTGTATGCACTGCAGTGCGCGTGCGCAAACCGGCCACTGCGATCGGGACTGTGATCGCAGTGACTACGCACACCCATCGCAGAGCGTTTGTGGGAGGTGACGGGGGGCGGTTGGCGAAATGAAGACGTGCCAGTGCGTTTGAACGCCGTTGCAGGGGCATGCATAAATTATCCAATGCGATGCCCTACACAGCTTGAGTACTCATGGCATGCGATGAAGTTAGCAATTCCTGAGTAAGGTCTGACCATGTGCAAGTGTACTCGATGTTACCGATGGTTTTGCAGTCTTGCTAAGCATTACGGATGTGTGTAAGGTAAAGTGGGCGTCCTTGTGTAGTGCTGCGACGGCATAGCGATCACAGTGGATTAGCATACTATCGCAGTTGAACTGCGTGCATAATCGCTATTGCAACCGGAGTTGCGATAAGTAGTGAATCAGGCCCTAAAGGTCAGCAAACAGGGGGCGCTACACATGTCCTATTATCACCATGTATATGTACAGTAAGTACATTAATTAACCACTTAATATATTATATATATTCTTTGTCATTACAGTGCCTTCTAAATCCCCACTGAATTTACCTCTATCATCTGTGTGGCATACTTATCAACTGTCCCTGAATAACAGTGAGACGCTCTGGAATAACAGTGATCTCCCTGACTCCCTGGAGAGTTTTTCAAACTCCCTGGCTGGTGCGGCAGGTGTAGTACAGCGATGATGTCATCATTTGCTCAAAACACAATCTTTTATCAGATCTGCATCCTGAACCCATTATCAAGCTATGATATAACTTAGAAAATAAAGATTTTGGCCCTGTACGCCACCCCAATGGATTTGAAATTAAACAATAGAGATACAATTGAAGTGCAGACTCTCAGCTTTAATGCAAGGGGTTGAACAATAATATTGTGTGAAATGTTTAATAATTGAAATCATTTTTATACACAGTCTCCTATTTTCAGGGGCACGTATATAATTGGACAAATTAACATAACCCTAAATAAAATGTTATTTTTTGAAACATTGTCGAGAATCCTTTGCAGGTAATGACTGCCTGAAGTCTGGAACCCATGGGCAGTGGCGGGCTGGGCCGGGGGGCAGGGTGCCATGTGCCCCCCGGGCCGCAGCGTCATGCGGGCCGCGGGCTGCTGCAGTCTGTGTCACTGTGACACAGACTGCACCGCGTGTGTAGCGCTGACCGGACGGAGTCCGGTTAGCGCTACACAGCACAAACACACAGCCGCCGGAGCCGGCAACTGTGTGTTTGCTGTAATCAGCAGCCGCTGAGAGTCTGTCAGACTCTCAGCGGCTGCCGCTGCTCCCACTGCGGGAGCCATCTTCCGGCTCCCGCAGTGGGTAATGGGAGAGACGTCGTCATGACGACGTCTCTCCCATAATGCAAAGCGGCCAGAGGAGCCGGTGGAAGTGTCGGGACCAGGAGCGGGGTTTCAGGTAAGTGTTTTTTTTTTATTTTTTTATTAAGTCTCTCTCTACTATGGGGGCACTACCAAGGGGGGGGGATTACTATGGGGGCACTACCAAGGGGGGGTTACTATGGGGGCACTACAAAGGGGGGGGATTACTATGGGGGCACTACCAAGGGGGGGATTACTATGGGGGCACTACCAAGGGGGGAGTTACTATGGGGGCACTACCAAGGGGGGGGATTACTATGGGGGAACTACCAAAGGGGGGATTACTATGGGGGCACTACCAAGGGGGGGCTTACTATGGGGGCACTACCAAGAGGGGGGTTACTATGGGGGCACTACCAAGAGGGGGGATTACTATGGGGGCACTACCAAGGGGGGGGTTACTATGGGGGCACTACCAAGGGGGGGATTACTATGGGGGCACTACCAAGGGGGGGATTACTATGGGGGCACTACCAGGGGGGGGATTTCTATGGTGGCACTACCAGGGGGGATTACTACTGGGGGCACTACCAGGGGGGTGGATTACTATGGGGGCACTACAAGGGGGGGGACTACTAATACTGGGGGCACTACAAGGGGGGGACTACTACTACTGGGGGAACTACAAGGGGGGACAACTACTACTACTGGGGGCACTACAAGGGGAGGGGACTACTACTAGGGGCACTGCATAGGGGGGCGGGGACTACTACTAGGGGCACTACATAGCGGGAGGGGACTACCACTGGGGGCACTGCGAGGGACCACTGCTGGGGGCTCTATATAAAGGGCAATACTGGGGGTACTGCATAGGGGGGAGACTACACCTGGGGCCACTATTTAAGGGACATTGCATAAGGGTTACCACTATTGGGGGCACTGCATGGGGGGGTGGACTGCTACTGGGGGCACTGCATAGGGGGGTACCACTATTGGGGCACTATATAAGGGGCCTACTACTGGGGGCACAAGGGGCACTGAACAGGGGGGACCACTACTGGGGGCACAAGGGGCACTGCATAGGGGGGGATCACTACTGGGGGCACTACTGGAGGCCTGCATAAGGGTGTTATCTCCTGTGGCACACGGGGGCACTGCATATGGGCACTACGACAGGGGGCTGCCCCTAATCTTTATTTTTACCTTACATTAATCCCATATGGACCCACCTCCTCCCTGAAACACTTGAGGGGGGGCGGCGCCGTAGCTACACGCTACTCCTCTGCCAGGGCCGCCTGCATGCATTTGCCCCCCAGGCTAAAAGTTGCCAGCCAGCCCTGCCCATGGGTATCACCAAATGCTAGGTTTCCTCCTTTGTTTAGCACTGCCAGGCCTTTACCGCAGCTGTCTTCAATTGTTGTTTGTTCGTGGGTCTTTCAACCTTTAGTTTTATCTTCATAAAGTGAAATGCTGCTAGATTATATGATTGACTCAGTCATTGCATAATATTCCACTTCTTTGCCTTAAAACCTCCAGAGGTTGTATCATGTTTAGGGTTTTCAGATTAGGGTCAAGACCCTTGGACTGAGCTGATGTCATAGTGGAATTGTGGTTGATGAATCAGGAGTAGAGCCATGTGTAAATGCCTGGTGCCTTCAGGGAGGTCGGTGAAACCTGGAAGGCTCTCAGTCTGTCCCTGGAACCAGTTCAGTGGAACTCAACCCCTAACCCTGAATACAGGGATAAGGATCCAGAAAACTCAGGGGTCAGAGCAGAGAGTAATACAGGTAATTGGTAGCCCACCTGGAATCTGCTAGCAGATGTTGCAAACCAATAATCAGAGCTGGGTAACTGGAGCCTACAGCCTCGAGAGGACTCTAGATCGATTACCCAGTCCCCAGCAACCAGAGTCAACGGTGAAGCAGAGACTTAGCACAAAACCTAACACTCCAAGAGGCAACAACCACCATTGATAGAGGTACCAATGGTATGGTGAGTAGAGAGTCCCAAAACTAGGTCAGGAGCTATGATGCTGAGTATAGGCAATACAATTGAAGAGCAGCAAAGTAATCTGTAGTGCAACTTGAACCCACAATAAGCAGGAGAGTTGTACTTAGAGGATTTTTTTGAAGTCAGGATCACTGTAGGCTGAAGACTTGACACTTGAAGCGCTGGGATAGGGGACTTCAGACTATGCAGGCTGGGACCAAAATATAACACAAAGGCTTGGAAAGCAGAGATAACAGTAGTAGAACGGGAATGGAACCGGAGGCTTGAACCGGACTGGGACTGGAGGTACAGTAACAGCAAGGGAACTGGAGTGTACCCAGAGACATAAACCAGACTGGGACTGGAGGTAACAGCAACAGAACCGGAGGCTTGAACTGGACTGGGACCAGATGAGAGCAGCAGCTTGAACTCAGGCTGGTAAAGGTGCAGACTGGAGTCTAGTCACAGTGCAGGACTGCAGAGTAGATGAAGCAGCAGCGGCTTGCAGAAACCTAGCAGATAGCAGCACAGATGCAGGCAGCTGATCAGAAGTAGCACATACAACCTTGTGAGCAAGCACGCAGAAAGGTATAACATGTGCTAGTGGTAGGTGCAGCAAGGGATACGAGGAGGCAGTCATGTGAGCGCAGCAGACAGGTAGAGACTGGATACAAGTCCTCACATGATCAGGAGTACAATGATATCGCTCTGGGAAAGAACGGCCAACCTTAATAAAGCTCCGCTGGACAAGATATATGACTAAGTTCAGATTATGAGGCAGTTTGCTTTTCGCAGCATGTTTTGGGTCATTGTCAATCTGTACTGTGTAGCTCCGTCCAATCAACTTTGCCGAATGTGGCTGAATCTGAGCAGACAGTATATGCTGTGACACAGTTAGGTTAGGGGGTCCCTCTCCTGGGTAGAGGACTCCTTCCTTACACACACACACACACAGCAGCAGGGAAGCAGCACACCAGTCTGGATGCAAGTACAAGCTGGTCGGCGCCAGTCTTTATTGTACAATGTCAGAAACAAACATAAAGAAAACATAAACATAAATCCTAGCCCTGTCGGGGTACTAACTTCACAGGTAGTTCCCTCACTACCAGAACCTGGCAGGGCCTAATGCCCTCACCAGCAACAAGGGCACAGCACAACACTTACAGTTAGGTTTTCAAGTGTCTCTGAGCAAACTCCCTGTCTGCTCTCCCAGGTGAGACAATCAGCCCTCAACACACTAGGCTTATATTGGCCACTCTCAGGTGGAAACCCTAACAAGCCTGTTACCAGGCCAAGAGAACCGAAACCTGGAGTGGTCATGGGTGGAGCCCTCCCTCTCCTCTCACCCACAACCCCCAGGTCCCAAACCGGCTTTTCAAAAAGCTGAGACTCAAGCCTGCTACACTGCAGACTTTCTCCTGGAGGTTTAAAACACATAAGACAGGAATCTGGGACAAATGTACCTGCCACAGACCACTTTACCAATGATCCTATCACATATCCCCCCCCTTTGTTTCGACCTGTGGGGCGGAACAACTGAAGCCCCCAAACAATGAACGCGTGACAACGCGTCAGCATTGGCCAGCTGGCTTACTTGCCTGTGTTCCACTGAAAATTTAAAAGTTTGTAATGCCAAGAACCATCTCGTAATTCTCGCATTACTGTCTTTTTTTTCGGACATCCACTTCAAAGGGGCATGGTCAGTGATCAATTTGAACTTTCTTCCAACCAAGTAGTACCTGATAGCCTCTAATGCCCACTTTATGGCCAATGCCTCCTTCTCCACTGTGGCATAGTTTCTCTCATGTACATTCAACTTTCTGCTTAGATAGAAAATAGGGTGTTCCTCACCCTCCTTGTTCTGGGACAGGACCGCTCCTATACCTACTTCTGATGCATCGGTTTGTACTATGAATTCCCTGTCAAAATTAGGAGTCATCAGGATTGGTTGGGAACACAACGCTACTTTCAACTCCTGAAAAGCTTTCTCCGCCTCAGGACTCCATTCTACCATGACTTGTTGTTTGCCTTTGGTCAGGTCAGTCAGTGGGACTGCCATGGTGGCAAAGTTGGGTATAAACCTCATGTAGTACCCCGTAATTCCCAAGAAGGCTCTCACCTGCTTCTTATTCAGAGGCCGTGGCCAGTTTTGTATGGCATCAACTTTATTGAGCTGAGGCTTTATCAGGCCTCTGCCAATGGTGTATCCCAGATATTTTACTTCCTCCATGCCTAGACAACACTTTTTTGGGTTGGCTGTCAAACCTGCCTTATAGATGGAGTCCAAAACTGCTTGTACCCTGGGTAAGTGAGACTGCCATTCAGGACTATGAATGACCACGTCATCCAGATAAGCAGCCGCATACCGTTTATGGGGCCTTAGAATCCTGTCCATCATTCTTTGGAAGGTAGCAGGTGCCCCATGTAGCCCGAAGGGCAACATCTTGTACTGAAACAAGCCCTCTGGCGCTGAAAAAGCTGTCTTTTGTTTGGCGCTCTCGGTTAACGGTACTTGCCAATACCCTTTGGTTAGGTCAAGAGTGGTTAAATACCTTGCCGTCCCTAGTCTCTCAATCAACTCATCCACTCTTGGCATCGGGTAGGCATCGAATTTTGAAACACTGTTCAACTTTCGGAAGTCATTGCAGAAACGCACACTCCCGTCGGGCTTTGGAATCAACACAATGGGACTTGACCATTCACTATGTGATTCTTCAATAACCCCTAACTCTAGCATATTTTTAATTTCCTTCGACACCGATTCTCTTTGTGCTTCTGGCAACCTATAGGGCTTTAGATTAACTTTAACCCCTGGGTCAGTGATGATGTCATGTTTAATGACCGAGGTTTTCCCGGGTACGTCAGAGAACAGCACCCTATTTCTGATCAGAAACTCCTTGACCTCTTGTTGTTGAATTGCCGACAGGGTTTTTGCCACTGTCACTTCGGGAACTAAGGGCCCTGGATTTACTGGAGGGGCTCGGACGGCTGACAGTGCCGTTCTATCTTTCCAGGGCTTTAAGAGATTTATATGGTATATCTGTTCCGGCTTTCTTTTCCCCGGCTGGTAAACTTTGTAATTGACCTGCCCCACTCTTTCTAAGATTTCAAAGAGCCCTTGCCATTTAGCCAAAAGTTTATTTTCCACAGTGGGAACCAATACTAACACTCTGTCCCCAGGAGCAAAGCTGCATAACTGAGCATTGCGGTTGTATACCCTCTGCTGTGCCTGTTGAGCCTGTTCCAGGTGCTCTCTCACTATCGGCACTACCGCAGCAATTCTCTCCTGCATTTGAGAAACATACTCAATCACGGTTTTGTAAGGACTAGACTGCCCCTCCCATGTCTCTGGCAATGTCTAGTAACCCCCTTGGGTGTCTCCCATACAACAAGTCGAAGGGTGAAAACCCGGTGGAGGACTGGGGAACTTCTCTTATGGCCAACAATAAATACGGCAATAAATAATCCCAATCCCTACCATCCTTGTCGACCACTTTCCTAAGCATGTGTTTTAACGTCTTGTTAAAGCTCTCGACCAGCCCATCGGTTTGGGGGTGATAAACCGAAGTTCTTAACTGTTCAATTTTGAACAGGCGACATAACTCTTTCATGACTTTTGACATAAACGGTGTACCCTGGTCAGTTAGTATCTCCTTGGGTATACCCAGCCTGCTAAAGACATGAACTAGCTCTCTGGCAATGGTCTTGGTTGACGTATTGCGCAACGGGATCGCTTCTGGGTACCTGGTAGCGTAATCCATTATGACCAGAATATACTGGTGTCCCCTGGCAGACTTCATTAAGGGTCCAACCAAATCCATCGCTATTCTTTCAAACGGAACCTCTATAATAGGCAATGGAACTAGTGGACCCTTAAAATGTGGCCTGGGAGCATGATACTGACACTCAGGGCAGGATGCGCAAAAGTCAGACACCTCTTTATGAAGCCCGGGCCAGAAAAACCTCTGCATTATTCGCTCAGTGGTTTTCTCTACCCCTAGATGGCCTGCCGTTATATGACCATGGGCCAGATCCAACACTGTTCTTCTGTAGGCTTTGGGAACTATTAGTTGTTCCACGACATCTTCCCCCTTCTTAGTCACCTGATATAACAAATCCTGACACATTGCCATGTGGGGATAGGACAAAGAACTATCAGGGTCTACGGATTTACCATCAACTACTTTTACATTCTCCCTGGCTTTTACCAAAGTAGGGTCATTCAACTGCTCCACGGCAAAGACCTATCTTCTGACCTCTAAATCAGGCAGATGATCACCTGGCCCAACAACACTTCCCACCTCAATGGGAGGCACATCAGTTGGCGGGCCACCGTCACGTTCCGCATTCTCTAGTTCGCCAACCATAGTAGAAAAAGGGAATAACTCTGACTCAGAAGAAACTCCCTCCTCCACTACATCGACAACCTTCTCAAATGGATCGGGGTTGTTCACCTCTGGAAAAAAACGGCTCTCCCACAACTTCCAGAAGTGAGCAAAGTCTCTCCCCAATATTGCATCGTACACCAGACCATGCACCAAACCCACAGAAACTATAGCAGAGCCACATGGTGTCTCGATGTTCACCTCGGCCGTAACATAATATCGAGTATCCCCATGTATGCAGGTCACACCAACAGTTTTCCCTGTATGCCTCAAGGGGTTCACCAGCTCAGCTTTTATAAGTGTCACCAAGCTACCAGAGTCTAACAGTGCCTCTACTCGGTTGCCATCTACAGTGAGTACACACATGTGCTTATCAGTCTCAGCCTGCCGGTCAGCCGTACAGGCTGTCTGTGCAAAGAAAGACCCCCTGCGGTAGACATGAGCAGTATCACATTGCATAGGTTCCGTTGTAAGTGAACAATTAGCGGCAATAGGGCCGAAGCTACCACATCGGAAACACTGAGTCATATTAATGTCTAGTCGTTTACGGGGCAAGAACCTTCCAGGCCTGGCAGGCCTGTCTCCAGGTTCTACACCCTCAGTCTTAGGTACATTCCACCGCCCAGCACCCTTCTCCCCTGGAACAGTCTTACCAGTGTCTGTGGGAGTTCGCCGGTGCGCCATCGGGGCTCGGTGGGGCATACTCATCAGCTCCTCAGCCGCCACATACCTCTCCACAAGCTCGAATAACTGGTCCGCGGACTTAGGGTCTGCATGGCTCACCCACTTGCGCAGAGTCACAGATAATTATCGCAGGTACCGGTCCATCACGACCGTTTCCATGATCTGTGGTCCCGTCAGCGTCTCAGGCTGTAGCCATTTTGAGGACAGATGGACGAGGTCATGCATCTGTGAACGTGGAGGCTTGTCCCTATGGAACTCCCAGCGGTGGACCCGTTGGGCACGAACAAAGGTGGTGACTCCCAAGCGAGTTAGGATCTCCTGTTTTATTTTTTTATAGTCCTTGGCAGCAGCCAGGCATAAGTCGAAATATGCTTTTTGTGGCTCCCCAGACAAAAAAGGTGCCACCAGACTTGCCCACTGCTCCTGGGGCCAACTCTCCCTTTCGGCCATTCTTTCAAATGTGGCGAGATAGGCCTCCACATCATCGCCCGAAGTCATCTTTTGGAGGAAGTGACTGGCTCGTATGGAGTGAGTGGTGGTGGGGGGCACCAGTATTAACATCTCTGGGCCGGGCGACCAGGTGCTGTACCACCTCTCTTATGGCCTGGCTATTTTCCGCTAAGGCCTGGTGGGTTTCCTCAATGGCGACCTGTTGAAGTCTGTTAGTCTCCTGCTGAGCTCTGGTAGATTCCTGCTGAGCTCTGGTAGATTCCTGCTGAGCTGCTGTAGCTTGGAGCAAGGCCTTAATCATGTCCTCCATTTTGTCCTGGGGTGTAGGTTGGAAGCTGAACCTTGCCTCTCTGAGCATTGGCTGACGCCTCCTCTATGGGACTCCAAGGACACAGTGTTATTTCCACACTCACAAATTGGGTGTCTGTCCCTTTAATTTTTAAACGGAAAGTTTTCCTCTTGCTGCAACTTCAGTGTGTGTGGGTGCCCGCATTCTCCACCACATTGTGACACAGTTAGGTTAGGGGGTCCCTCTCCTGGGTAGAGGACTCCTTCCTTACACACACACACAGCAGCAGGGAAGCAGCACACCAGTCTGGATGCAAGTACAAGCTGGTCGGCGCCAGTCTTTATTGTACAATGTCAGAAACAAACATAAAGAAAACATAAACATAAATCCTAGCCCTGTCGGGGCACTAACTTCACAGGTAGTTCCCTCACTACCAGAACCTGGCAGGGCCTAATGCCCTCACCAGCATCAAGGGCACAGCACAACACTTAGTTAGGTTTTCAAGTGTCTCTGAGCAAACTCCCTGTCTGCTCTCCCAGGTGAGACAATCAGCCCTCAACACACTAGGCTTATATTGGCCACTCTCAGGTGGAAACCCTAACAAGCCTGTTACCAGGCTAAGAGAACCAAAACCTGGAGTGGCCGTGGGTGGAGCCCTCCCTCTCCTCTCACCCACAACCCCCAGGTCCCAAACCGGCTTTTCAAAAAGCCGAGACTCAAGCCTGCTACACTGCAGACTTTCTCCTGGAGGTTTAAAACACATAAGACAGGAATCTGGGACAAATGTACCTGCCACAGACCACTTTACCAATGATCCTATCACAATGCCTATACACTTCAGAATGCATGCAGCTTCTTCTGTCACATCATCAATAAACACTAGTGATCCGATGTTTTGGCAAAATCTAAGCTGGTCGTTCTGTTCTTGAGGCTTATGAATGGTTTGCACCTCTTTATGATAGACGTAATGATATGCCTACCTCCTGGAAAGTGTTCTCCATTTGGATGGATGTTGTGAAGGGGGTTTTCTTTACCATGGAAAAGATCCTGTGATCATTCACCACTGTTGTCTTCTGTGGATGTCCAGGCCTTTTTGCGTTGCCGAGTTCACCAGTGCGTTCTTTGTTACTCAGAATGTACCAAACTGTTGATTTGGTGGCAACTGCTAAGGTTCCTGCTATCTCTCTGATTTATTTTTGTTTTGTTTTTACAGCTTAAGAATGGTCTGCTTCACTTGCACAGAGCTGGCAACAGAAATTTACAATATATGCTACACTGTGCCCCCAATTCAGAACATATGCCACACTGCGAAAATTAGCATTATTTGCTGCACTGTACCCCCAATTTACAATATATGCCACACTGTACCCCATTTCAAATACAGTACATGCCATACTGTGCCCCCAAAACACATTACATGCCACACTGTGCCCCCATTTCACAATATATGCCACACTGTGCCCCCAATCAGGGCTAGTTTTACAGATACGCTGGATATGCGGCCGAGTAGGGCGCCACATAGAGGAGGGAATCGTGACCTGGCCACTGCCAGCGACAGGTAAATTTAAGCTTAGGCAGCCGGGCAGGTGTCAGCCTGTGTCACTGTGACACAGCTGCCTGCACTTCTCAGCTCCATTGGTTTGCAATGAGTCGGGCGATTTGATGTCATGACGTCACGTCGCACTCGCAGAGCGAATACAAGGCTGAGGCTGGCCATTGGCTGGATCCTGCGGTGAGCATTGGGAGCTTTACACGAGGGATGTGGTTGTGTGGAACGGAGAGCTGTCAATGTATGGCACTGAGCACATGCTCTCACAACAGTTATGCATAGTAGTTGTGCTCTGCAGTGCTGTGAGGTTGTCTAGTCTACCTATAAACTGGTGGTGGATTGTGTGGGTCCTGTAAATTTGTGGTGTGTGCCCACTCTACAGGCACACACCAGGGTGAAGGGTGGTCATTCTGAAATAAAAACATTTTAGGAAGATGGAGAAAGCAACACCTGCAGATGGTGTGTATGGCTGCATTTGAGAGGCATGCCATGAAATTGACATGTACAATGTTACATGAGCCCCAGCTATATAATACAGCCAGGGATGGTTTTACAGATACGCTGGAGGAGGTCGCCATGGCCCAGCCAGCAACATGTAAACTTAAACGCGGGTGGGCGGCAGTCACTCTATATCACTGTGACACAGCTGCCTGCCCTACACCATTACAAGAAGTAACCACGGCTCCTTTGGTTTGTAATGGGCCGGGCGAGTCAGGTCAGATGACGTGTGCATAGAAGGCTGGGGCTGGCTGGACCCTGCGGTGTTCGATGGAGCTCCAGGCTGGACCTGAGGAGTCTGCTAGCCACGGTGGACCATGAGTAAAGTAAGTACTGTGACTCCTCTAAAAAAAAAAAAAAAGGCAGACAGAGGCGCTTCCACTCTCTGTGTTTATGAATTAGCCAGCCTTTTGCTGCAGGTCAGCTTGTTTTATTTTTTTTTAGGTGTTGGATTTAATGTGGATTAAGGGTGGTGCAAGGGGGGTGGCAATATTTAAGAGCCACTGTTAATTCACATTTACATGACCCTTCTAACCATGAGGTTCATAACTGTGTGTGAGTGTGTGTGTGTGTGTGTGTGTGTGGTTGGAATAAAACTCCTCATCTCAGAGCGTTCAGATTCCCAATTCTGCTGTAGCCCCCCCTCCGTACCAAACTTAGGCCCTGATTCAGAGCCGCTCGCTATTTGCGAGCGCACGCTCTGAATCAGGACGGGGAGTATTTTTTTTTTCCTATCCGCTCGCTAAGCTGTGGATGCCCACCCACAGCTAGTGCGAGCGGGCAGGAGATCGTCACGATTATCTCGACCATTGGTATTGCGAGGAGACCCTAAGGTAGAGTTTCAGCACTCACAATGCCTAGTCGACTTCCAGGCAGGCGTTCTTTCGGGAATGCCTCCATTTGTTGAGCCACCCCCCCTACCCGCCTACAAAACGGGGCGAGCTGTCGATCAACATCGACAGCCGCCCCATTTTGTTGCGAGCCCCGGAGCGAGTGAAGTTCTCACTCGCACCGGGGCTCGCGCGTGCACAATTGCCCACCATTGACCCGCTTGCGAGTGCATTGCGCTTGCGAGCGGGTCTGAATCAGGCCCTTAATCCACATTAAATCCCAGTTACAACACTTGCACTGCTACAAATGCTACAAACATCTCATTTTATATATATATATATATATATATATAAAATATATATATATTTTTTTTTTTCTGAATTTCTGCCACTAAAACTTCAAGAAGCAATGAAATTATGATCATTAAGGCTGACGCCTTGCATAATACAGATATGGTATCCCATGACACCAAGTGGTTAACTGCAGATTCAGCACTCTCACAGAGTGAGATTGCTGTTACTCACAAAATGGTGGAGTTGTTAACTCACAGATTGTGTCCTCATTGGTATACACATATACTCAAAGAACACGTTAGCCATAATGATCGTAATTTCATTGCTTTTTGATGTTTGAGTGGCAGAAATTCAATAGGTTTTGTGAAATTTCAGATCATGTCAGCACTGGGCTCTGACCTGGTTCTGGAAATACAGGGGGAAAAATGAGTAGAGTCCCCCTGTATTACACAGAACCATCACTGGACTTTTTCTAGCGGGGGCTAATGCCACAGCCAGGGGAGCCCTTTCACCGGGCTCCCCAGCCGAAGCAATAACCCTGACCGCTAGTCAGCCCAGGACTGGGATCACTGGGGAGCTGGGGACCCCCAGGGCATACCAGGCTGATAGCCCAGGGCTATCTCCAGCACCTCTGAGCGGTTGGTGCCAGGTTGATTGTGTAGTGTGGTGCATATGAAAATATAAATATTGTCTTTTGCAGTAGTACTACAGGTCCCAGCAGGCATCCCTGCATACTGGTACTTGGAGAACCACAAGTACCAGCAGGCGGGGCATTAAGGGCCCACTGGTACCTATAGTACCCCTGCAAAAGAAATATTAAAATAAAACAAACACCGTTTTTTAAAATATTTTATTTATGTGCACCTTGACCTGGAGGGCGGCAGCCTTTAAGCTCTTATTCATGGCTGCTGCTTCCCCCAGGACTTCCGCTGCGTTTTCACCTGGAGGGCGGCGGCCTTTAAGCTCTTTTTCACTGCCGCCGCTCATCCAGGACTTCCCGGCGTCTTCTTTCTACAGCAGCTCTTATCTGCTGCTACCCGGCCGATGGACTGGCTGGACGGTGACTGTAGCTGGCTTTATATAAGCCAGCGAAAGGGGGCGAGGCGATGACATCGTGAGCCGTGATTGGCTTGCGGTGGCTATCTTTAAATTTAAAAAAAGGCACTGACGCGCCATTTTTGAAATGGGCAATCTCGGTTCTCACCATTGAAGTCAATGGTGAGAACCGCTCATTGGCTGAGAGGCGGAAGGCTTGCCTCTCTCAGCCAATGAGCACTCCGGATTTCTGTACTGAATCCCACGGTGGAGCTGTCATTCGGGTAGTATTGTTCTTAGAGGACACTACTAATGTACGAGGGTCCGCGTATTTGCGTTTTTTTTTCTCAAGACCCTGGATTGCCTACTTTTGAACATAGAGGACAGATCCACGCATAGGAGGAGGTGAGTATGAATTTTTTATTACAGGTACTCCATTGGATAATATACTGGAGTAAAAGACAGATTGGCTACAAGGATACATAGGTGACTATTTGAGATAGTGTGTGTATATATGTTTTAATAAAATATTATTTTTCTACGGTGGGTGTGTTCTGTGGTTTTTTAATATTGCTTTTGCTGTGGAACTACAGGTACCAGCAAGCCCGTAATGCCCTGCATGCTTATACTTGTGGTTCTCCAAGTACCAGCATGCAGGGTAAGCTTGCTGAGAACTGTAGTTACACAGCAAAAGCCAACATTTGAACTTTCATTGCACCCCACTTTACTTAATCAAACCGGCAACCACCAGCCAGGGGTGTCGAGGATAGCCCCGGGCTATCGGCTAGTGCCTGGGGTGCCCTGGAGAGGGGGACCCCTTTATTGGGGGGATCCCCAGCTCCACCAGGGATCCCCGGCCTGGGCTGATTAGTGGTCAGGGGTTATGCTTTGGCTGGGGTGCCCAGTGACAGGGCTCCCCTGGCTGTGGCATCACCCCCCCGCTAGAAAGGGTCCGGTGCTGGTTCTGGTAAACACAGGGGGACCCTACATATATTTTTCCCCTGTATTTCCAGAACCAGGACCGGGTCAGAGCCCAGTACTGGCCCCTACATCATTTGTCCCCCTTAATTTTTGGCAACCAGGACTGGTTCTGAAAAGCCTGGTGCTGGTTGTGCTTAATACGGGGGACCCCTACATCATTTGTCCCTGTATTTAGCACAGGCAGTACTGGGTTTTCAAAGCCCAGTGCTGGTTGTTGTTTTTTTTTGGGGGGGATGCCATTTTTTTTAAATTAAGCACAGAAAAAAGACAGATCTCACTAGCTTGGTACCTCCTATAGCTTTTGAGGTGTAGCCCCTCAAACACCCTGCCCTCCCTCCGGAATTCACTATGGAGATTTCCATGTTTTTCGATTCAGTCTTAACATAAGGGCACGACTGTGCCCTTATAATATATGTGTATAGCTTTTCTCACGAGACCCCGACCCCTGTTCACTTACCCAAAAAAATTGGGTTTGGCCCGGCCCTGCCCCCAATGCACAATAGATGTGACATTGTGCCCCGAATTCACAATATATGCCTCACTGTGCCCCCAATTCATAATACATACTGCAAATGAATACTTTCAAACTTATTTTTTGTTAGGCAAAAGCTGAATAGGCTTGAGAATAGATGATTCCTGGGTTTTTTGCTGATTGGCTGGCTTGACAGCGTTGTTGCCAGACAAATTAGCTGGATGTTTGGGTCATATGTGGGTTGTCTGGCCAATGAGTGTTTTTGTGGGTGTATTTAAAGTGTCTGTATATAGTACTGGATCTACATGGGTTCAGCCTCTCTTTTATTCTGGAGACGCTTTGATAAGTATCGTGCCTTGCACTTTCTGTCATTTTGTGCTTTCTGGTATTGTGTCCAGCACTTTCTTTAGTTTGTGCCTTCTATTTTGCTGCCTTTGGTTATCATGCCCCATCCTAGGAGGTCGCCTCCCCCCTTCCCCCTCCGCCACCTAGCTGATTTCACCAGGACCCTTAGGGCCGCGGCTGCCTGTGCGTCTGAGCACTGGCTCCCCCCCTCCCATTTCTCACCTGGTGCCTCCACTTCCCCAGTGCTGGGCTTGGTTCCTGCTCTCAGCCTGGCATCCTCCCAGGCTTCCTCTGTGCAGTCGGACATGGCTGCGCCGGCGGCTACCCTCACTGCTGCCGTTGGGTCCTGTCCTCTTTACCCTGCCACTGTGGGGACTTAATTTGGCCCTACCACACTCCCGTTCAGCGCAGTGCCCAGGTTCCCCGCACTTGTGTGGACCGTGCTGCCTCCCCCTGCATGGCTCCCCACTCCTGTTAGTGCAGCAGGTGCGGCGGCCATTTCCCTCATGGCACCCATTTTGGGTCCCACAACCTTTGGGAGACACAATGCTAGTGTAGGGCGACAGCACTGGGTAGGGAGAGGGTGACGCCAGGGAAAGAGTGATGACAGGGAGAGGGTGACACCAGGGAAAGAGGGTGACAGTACTAGGTGAGAGGGACAGAGTGACGACAGGGAGAGGGTGATAGCACTAGGGGACAGGGAGAAGGTGACAGCAGTAGGTGACAGGGAGAGGGTGACAGCATTAGGTGACAGAGAGTGGGTGATGACAGGGAGAGGGTGATGCAAGGAGATGGTAAAAGCAGTGGGTGACAGGGAGAGAATGACCAATGGGTGACGGGGACAGGGTGAAGACAGAAAGAGGGTGACAGCCAGTGCATGACAAATACAGTGTAGTAGTACTGCAGCACGTGGATGGCTTCCCCTAACCTTGGACTTAATGCCGGGGACGGTCACAAGATCGTGATGTCAGATCCCCAGCGTCCAAGAAGTAGCACAGCCTCAAAGAGAGGGGAAGCTGGGGTTGTGATGCGGAAAGGGGAGGAGCTGAGGAGAGGGGAAAGCGAGGCCCCTCCTCCTCCTCCAGCCGGGCACAGACTCTTAAGCTGTGTAACTCTGGGGGGAGGAGCTGAGAAGGGAGGAGAAGAGAGAGTGATAACTCCTCCCCCTCTGCCCGTGCCCGGCCTGTCATTTAATGTGTGGGCTGATGTTCGGGCAGCGCCGCGACTGTGGCACTGGCTGCGTAATGGCATATAAAGAGTCAGTGGGACTCACCGTAATGTCGGCGGCTGTGGGGGACAGCGGTGGGCCTCAGATGACACCCTTACTACTTGGCGCCATACCTGGCGTAATGGGCCAGTCGGCCCTGTTTATATATATATATATATATATCATATATATCTTGCTAGATACTGTGTATGTATGCTTAATATGGTGCAGCTGACTCACCCCCCCAACATGTGCTGCAGTAATAAACACGGCTACACCATAATTTGTTGATGAAAGGCACTCCCACCTTACAACATGCACCACACACAGCCCAATGTCCCTGTTTTGTTGAATATGATGCAGACGCCTTACCATTAATGGAGGAGTGCACTCAAAGGCCCATGGGAGGAGCTGTGTGCCACTGCAGCAGCTCCCCTAGATTCAGTCATTTCCGTAGCTACGAGGAGCTGCAGCTCCCATAACTAACAGCCTTTTTGGAGCTTTGATGAGATGGAGACAAAGCTCACAATCTCCCAAAAAAACAAACAAAAACAATTGGTTAGCTGCGGTGACGGATAGGCGGGCAGAGGGGGTTTCTAGGTACTCAGAAAGCCCCCAACGTGTGCCACTGCCCGGGCCTGTATGAAACAGTTTTTGAGTCATTTGTCCAATTACTTTTAGTCCTTTGAAAAAGAGGAAGCTACATATTGAACAGCTGTAATTCCTAAACCATTCCACCAAATTGGATGTGAATACCCCCAAATTAAAGCTGATAGTCTGCACTATTAACTGGAATAATTGTAACTTGAATATGTTTTGGTAAACATCTAAGATAAGAAAACTTGTTCCATTTTTCAAATGTATGCAAGTATGCTGCGTGATGGCGTAACCAGAGTGGACCAATGTTTTGACTACTCCTGTATGGTGCTGCAGCTGTATGTATTTGTACTACTATTATCCTGATTGGTGTCTCCTATAGTATAGGTAGCACTGGCCTTTTTGCCCACTTTTAGCTCTGCAAATACACATTCACTAATATCTCTTTGCAAGAGTTAAATGGTGGCAGGAAGTGGAAGGGTACCCTGCTATTCCCGGAATCCAGGAAAACTATTTTGAAAATCTCTTGAACAACTCACTAGAGTATACAAGTATGACCTGTATACAATGGAGCCCGCCATTTTGAGAGCTGACCCAATATGTACAGTATGAGAATCACTTGAAGGGAACTGTCCATGAAGATATGATATGACCCCACCAATTCTGCTTCCACCCGAGTCTCACCTGAGATGTATGCTTGCTCGTGTAGCTCTGTTATACTTAGCAACTCGGCATCTTGTTGCTGGCAGCTTCTCCGCGCCTGGTACCAAGTGATGGCCGAATCCTCCATAATTTGATAATTGACACCGGTAACAGAATCTGTTGTCCACCAATTGTTATCGATAGCTGAGAAAAAATAACAGATTTTACTAAGACTTTGATGGATTGTAGATTAAGAGTTACAAATATCCGAATGAATCGGAAATAGCCATGATCCCGATGGTCAAAATACAGACGGTCATAATAGAGATAGATTCCAACAGTGAGTATTAGGGTTAGATTTAGGGTTAGAGTTAGGCACTAGGGGTACGGTTAGGGATAGGCTGCTGGAGGGGTGGGTTAGGATTTGGGTTAGGATACTTACCAACATCCACCTGGATTTGACCGTCGGGATGCCACTGTCAGTTTTATGATGACCGGCACTGTGACTGTCGGGATCCTAGACCCAACCCAAATAAATGCATATACTAGCAACAACATAGGTCACACAGAATCGAAAGTCCCACTTGAAGTCCCCAGCAAATGGATTACTAATGGCTAATGAAATATAAAAATGAAGGTGACTGATGTAAAGTTAATGATTGCACAGGATGACTCGGCGGAATCTCACGAGCAGGGCCCTCTTCCTTTATGTGCTTTTAATTCCCTCAATTAGACCAGCATCTCCTCCCCACTGCCAACAAGAGCACCAAACCTTTGGGTTCTGTTGCCCTGCTACTTATGACTACTATTGCAGCAATGTTTATAAACCTTGTCCATGTCCTGCAATGTGTTGACCGTGACTTACTTTTTAATTGTTTTATTCATACTGTTTCTGTTTCTGTACTTTGTAAAGGCCCCCACACATCAGAACGATATCGTTCCAACCAGCCAACGATAGTCAGCCGTTTGCTCCCACACACTGAAAAACGCCATAAACGGTTGTTCCAACTAGTTGGTTAAAATCAAACATGTTTGATTTTCACCAACTATCGTTCTAGTGTAGGGGGAAAGTTCCCCCCAACTGAACGATAAGTAGGCGGACATTGCCTGGCAGTGTCCGCCCACTTTGTCATACTCACCTTTTTAGCAGCATTTGGACCCATCATCAGCGCCGGCAGCAGCGGGTCCCGTCGTCAGCGCCGGCAGCAGAGGGTCCCATCGTCAGCTCCGGCAGCAGCGGGTCCCGTCGTCAGCAGCGGGTCCCGTCGTCAGCGCCGGCAGCAGCAGGTCCCGTCGTTAGCGCCGGCAGCAGCGGATCCTGTCGTTAGCGCCGGCAGCAGCGGGTCCCGTCGTTAGCGCCGGCAGCAGCGGTGGTACATCGAGGGGAGGGGCAGGCTGCGGCAGTCAATCAGTGCCGGATCAGTCTGCCCCTGCCAGTCCACGATCCATGGTGGCAGCAGTGGCGGTACAACAAGAGGAAGCTCAGGGACAGGCTGCGGTTGTCCATCATTGCCGTTCAGCCACTGTCACATGATGACCCTGTCAGGAACAGGCTTTGTCTGCTGCTGACCCCGCCCCATATAGCGTTGTTACTGGTCTGGGGACTGACTGCCGGCGTTGTAATAGGGAGGATATTACTGGCCACAGGTATGAGACCTCCACATTGCAGCTGTCTGTGTGCTGTGCCATGTATATAGGCAGGAGACAGGCACAAGCTGCAGGATGTACAATATGTCACAGGGGCTGGCTGGGGGCAGCACAGCACAACCTCCTGCTGTGTCAAATATCTGCTACATACCAGTAGCCAGGGAGTTTTAAGTCTCCCCTCCTTGCAAACCTCTTTCCCATGCAGCACAGTTTCACTTGTCTGCAAATCCCCCCTCCCCAAACAGCAGCACAACCTCCCCTGACTGCAACTACCCCTAGCCCTCAAACAGCAGCACAGTCAACCCTGTCCCCAATGCCCCCACACAGCACAGTCTCCCCTGTTCGCACCCCCCCGTCGCGATCACCCCACCCATCTGCAATCAAAACAGCAGCACAGCCTCCCCTGTCTGCAACCCCCCTACCCCTCAAACAGCAGCACAGTCAACCCTGTCCGCAACGCCCCCACACAGCACAGTCTCCTCTATTCGCACCCCTCCCTTCGCGATCACCCCACCCATCTGCAATCACTTCACCACGAGCACACAACCTGCGTTTGGGATCCGGACAAAATCCTGACAGTGGGGATGCAGAAACATGCAAAAGTAGGTAGACATTGCCCGCCTACTTCTGTGACATCACAAGTTTGACAGAAGTTGGCTGGTCTGATGAAAAAGTTGGCAGGTTGGCTGGTTGGATGAAAAGTTGGTTAGATGTGTGGGGAAGCGTTTTAGTTGGACAGACAAGTTGGATGGTTGGTCAGTTGGTTGGTTGGAGGAAAGTAGGTCTGATGTGTGGCCAGCTTAAGGCACTACGGGCTCCTTGTGGCATCATAAAAATAAAATATAATAATAATATTATTACCCAAGCCCATTTGAGATCAAAGCACCTCCAGTCCTTATAGCCTGTTAAATGTACTTTAACTCTGATCCATAAATAACGTAAGTGAACTGATTTGTACATGTATACATTCAAATAACTATTTGCGTCAATTTCAATGCTGTCTACAGCGTTAATGCTCAGTACAATATAATTATTATTTACTATTATTATTAACAGTAGAGATGTGCGGGAACACAATCGAACATAGGTTACGAGTCGAAGCGAGCCGGGGCGTGAGTCTTCCCGGCATGTTTAGATCTCAAAATGAGGCAAGACGTCATCTTCCCGGCATTGGATCTCACGTGTTTTGGATTACATATTAAAGTCCCTCCCTCGTGATCTGGCACCATTTCACACTGGAGACAGAGGGTGAGTGTGTGGGTAGTATAGGGGCACTTAGTATGTACACTATAAACAAAAAGATAAGGAGCACTGAAGCAGGGGCTGTGTGTAGTGTGGGCTGGTCGCAGCACTCTGAGGAAAAAAAAGCCATAGGAGTGGACTTCAGCACTGTGTTGTGGTTGTTTGTTACAAAAAACAAATCCTATGGGGGAACACTTTTTCTAAAGAAAAAGAAATTAGAAGCACTGTGTTTAATGGGCACTGTAGAGGCTCCGTATGCTACTGGGAGAGTCTGCCAGAACGGTAGTACTGAGGGGAACTCGAGCTGATGAAGTAAGGCAGGTGCCATATCTGTGGCCTCTCATCTGGAAACTTTCCTTTAGGAAGAACATGATGATCCACTTGAACGGCGATGCCTCCGCTGGGCAACTCTTCAAACTGCACCTTAAAATATGGTATATAGATTATCCTGAAAGGTTACCATCCCTGCAGGCCTAGGCACAGTAGTGAAGACCCTAGCAGACCTCACAGCCAGTATATACCTTGATATTGCTGATATCCAAAAAAGTCCTTTACTGGCTATGAGAGCATGCCATTCTGACCCCCAAGAACAACATGGCTACCATCATTATGACACTCTACTTTATATGTTCAAATGGGCAGAAATAGATTACAGGTATGTGGACTTAGTAGTGCAAATAAATGATGCAATCCACTACCCCGAGGAATTCATCAACACCCTCAACCCTCCTGGCCTCCCATCCCACAAGCGTCAACTCAAAGTGGGGGTTCTAGTGATGTTGCTGCAGAATCTCAAACCGATAGAAGAGCAGGGCAGCAACTGAGTACTAGTGCTGCAGCTGCTGCAGTAGTCATGATAGCACTTCAACATCTACTAAAGGTGGTCCATGGGGAATAAAGTTTAACAAAGGACATCTAAAATCTAAACAATATTTCACAATGTTAAATAAACATCATCTCTAACAAGAAAGGGAAAACTTACTTGCCCAAAAAATTTTAAATTAGCAACAGTACAACCACCACACCCAGTGGCAAGGAGAGGCCATGGCCTTTCTTTGTGAGTGGTAGTCCTGCTACTGATGTTTCATGCACTAGAATGCCATTGTGGAAGAAAGGGCCAAACATAGTCAGGCATCTTCTGAAATCTCATATGCAACACCTTCTCACTCTACATGTGTTATCTCTGAAACAGTAATATCGGTTCACCAAAACAAAACTTAGGCTGAAGAACAAACTGTATGTTCACAAACTTTACAAATCCCTGAGGAGAGTCTAAGTATGTCCACTACTGCTATGGCTATGTGTGAGTCTGACATTTCTGACACTGTTCTGTTAGAGAAGCCTCCTTCTACCATTTCTGTACCCTCTGCAAATGTGGGGATGAGCAGCACAAGTACAGATGGTGACATATAAATTTAGGATGCTACTGTGGAAGTGCCCCAGGTTGGGTTCAATATTTGTGCACCTGATGCTGATGAGGATGTGGATGATGAGGATATTGTCTGTGTCAAAGTCAATCAGTCACCAGTGGTAGCAGTTCTTGACCATGATAAATAGAAGGCCATTGTCATGTCTGGGCAATAGACATTTTTACCCAAATCTTGACAACATTTGAATGGCCATCTGTACCATTTGTGAAGCCAAAGTAAGTAGAGGTAGGGACGTTAACCACCTAGGAACCTCCTCCCTGTTAAGTCATTTGCAGTGAATTCATGCAAAGTTTTTGGAAAGAGCTGAAAAAATCTGGTAAATTAATAACAAACAGTCCAGCATCAGCTAGTTCCTAGCTCTCAGCAAGATCCGGGCTCAGGCAATCTCCTCTGCCAACACATTCATCATTAATATCCTCATTAATGATTGGAGGTAGTCCTCTTGCATCCAATTTGCAAAGGCTAACAGACTCCTCTTCTATCCAGGATTCCCCTAAAGAATCCTTGCATGCTAGGGCTGCTGCTGCTGCTGCCGGGGGTGAATCTTCATCACAGAAGAGGACCAAGAAGTCTAGTAGTTTTAAACAACAATTGACTGTGCAACAATCCTTTGCAAGAGGAAACAAGTAGGAAAGCTGCCATCCAGTTGAATAGCAGATCACTGAAGCCATGGTGACTATGCTAGCATTAGATCTGCATCCAATATCCACCATCAATGCATGTGGTTTATGACAGTTAATTGAGGTCCTGTGTCCCCGCTACCAAATTCCTTCTTGAATTTGTACAAGAACAGCATTTCATCATCAGTACCAGGATGTTAAAAGAAAACTAGTAGACAAGCAGAACTGGCCAATCTAAAGATTACATAACTGTGACAGCCCACTGGGTTGGTGTATCACCTTTAGCAGCAGCATACAACACAATGCCAGCTCATTCACAGAAAGGCAACTCTCTGTATCACCGGCTTCACTAAGAGAAATACTGGTGTCACCATGTTAGAAAAACTGAGATGTCATAGCATCTTACCCTGCTAGGACTGTCTTCAGGATTTGTCATTTCCGATAATGCATGTAACAGTGTGAGAGCATTTCCACTGGGTGAATTTGAACACATCCCATGTTTTGGCCACCCAATAAACTTGGTGGTTCAACATTTATTAAGAAATGACAGGGGCATGCAGGAGATGCTGTCTGTGTCCAGAAAAAAATCAGGACTATTTTAGCATTCAGCAAACGCATATAGAAGATTGCAGCGGCTACAAGGAAAGTTACATTTTCCATGCCACCAACTGAAGCAAGAGGTATTGACCAGGTGGAATTCCACCCTTTATGTGCTTCAGCGAATGAAGGAACAGCAACAAGCAATCCAAAATTTATACTACAAACCATAACATAGGGAGAGGAGGGGGATTGTTCCTTAGCTCAGCACACTGGAGAATACTGTTTGTTTCATGCAAGGTACTGAAACCATTTGAAGTAGTAACTAATTAAGTGAGTTCAGACACAGCCAGCTTGAGACAGGTGATTCCTTTAATAAAACTACTGGAAAAGCAGCTAGAGAAACTGAAGGAGATTCAATGAAGTGATTTTGCTAAGTATGTTGGACTTGTAAATAAACTTCTTTATTTGTTTTGCCAGAACCAAAGATTTGTCAAGATCTTGCAATTGATCACTACATTTTGGCAACCATGCACAATCCTAGGTTTACGTTGTACGTAATGTCTTTCTTTCCAACTAACACAGATCTTAAGAGATGCAAAGAGCTCCTTGTCAGCAAGTTGTAGGCTCAAATGACAATTCCTGCTTCAGTTTTTCCTGCAAATGCTACTACCAGGAAAAACCTTATCTATTACACATTAAGAACCTTATTGAGGGATGTACGCAAATACAACCGCAACTGCAATCTCTCACGGATCACAATTTAAAAAATATACTAATGACTCACTCATCATTCAGCGCTAAGAATTGACCACTGAAAACATCTCACATACGCCGTTTAAGCACAAAATCAGAAATGGACATAGCAGGTCTTCAGACACACAGAGGGCTCTTCTGCGGCGAGCAAGAGCACAGTAGATAATTTATGGGTGCCCAGAAAAAAAGTGTTTAAATGGTCCAACACATCTGCATTCTTCAAACCATTCCCGTTAACTCCCCCAAACTCTGACTATCTGTGATGCACTTTGCAAGTGAAACCTCTATGTGAGTGTAATTGCAATGCAATCACTGCACATTCGCAGTGCATCTTACACTCATGCAAAATGGCAAATAAACACTCAATCTGCATAAATATCAATATAGCATCCATTTATGATCATCAGCCCTAAGTACATAGGAGAAGGTGTATTAAACATTCTAAATGAATAGCGCCGGAAGGGAGCTGCCAGAGCTATTCAAATAAACAGCGATGTTTACTCTGCTGGGAAGTAGTTAAGTGAGAGAACGCCAGCTCTCAAGACTTAACTTGGTTGTTTAGTCACGGTAACTGGCATTCTCCGACTAAAGCGCCGACCATGCGGCTGTTAGCGTCACGCCAAGCTGCAACCATGCGGCTAAGCTGGAAAACAGTCACGCGGCTGGCACTTTAGAAGAAATCTTTAGTACGACTAAACAGCACGGTGCATTGAATCGCTGCAAGGGAATATAATTAAAAGAATATATAAAAATAAATATGTCAAAGGGATTTTACGGTAAGTGCAAATCATACTTGCCTACTTTTGAAAACTAGTTTTAGGGAGATTACAGTAGGCAATGCAGCGAGCCATTGAGGCGGAATGTCTAGCTCCACACATGGGACTACCTATGCTTACATGTTTGTGGAGGGACATTTCTATATATCATTAGTAACCATATATATGGGAATTTGGGAAATTTTGCAAGTTTTGATACCAACGCTGCTGCCTGCAATACTTTATTTCTTATTTGCAAATATTCACTGTGATAACTTTTTTCTTCTCACTCACTACAATAGTATATATATATATATATATATATATATATACACGAGGGCTGTTCAAAAAGTAATGCCTAAATGCTCACAACTCAAATTTTATTATAGATACAGATTTGAAAATTTGCAGTAAAATACTTTGAAGTAATAGAAACAGAATGACTCTACTCAAACAAAATCGCCATCTGCCCTCAAACATTTTCTCCACCTCTCAACCCAAGCTGTGAATCCACTTTGGAAAAATTCCAGTGGTTGGTGTTTGACCCAGGAACATATGGCATTTTTAACAACCTTTATGTCTTCAAAATGTTGACCATGGAGACAGTATTTGAGAGAGCCAAACAGATGAAAGTCAGAAGGGGCCAAATCAGGACTGTATGGTGGATGTAGCATTATTGCCCACCCCCATTTTGGCAATGGCCGCAGATGTTGCCATAGAAGTGTGAGGTCTGACATCAGAGCCGGCCCTAGCCCATTTGGTACCCTAGACAAAATTTTGACTGGTGCCCCCTAACAACTTCCCATACCAAGCTGAACAGCCCCTCAGGAAAAAAACAGGTGGCCCTCCTCAGTAGGTGCTGTCGACGTTTTAAGACCCATCTGTCTTTTCATCAGGACATGTCATGATGAAAAAAAAATGGGTCTTGAAACATCAACAGAACCTATGTGATTTGGGACAAAATATCACTTTGTTACAACTACTGAGGAGTGCCGCCTGTTTTTTCCTGAGGGGCTGTTCAGCTCGTTATAGGAATTTGTTTATTATGCTAGGAGGGCACCATCGAGATTACCAGTAAATGTATCCAGAGTGTCGGGCTGAATGTACAATATATATATGTATATATATATATATATATAATATATATATATATATATGGAACTATTGGAATTGGAATAGAGCGCCGTATGTGCTTATGTACCCTTATATATACAAAAACGGTATTAAAGTGTCTAGTGGACTGTGCAAAAAGTGCTGCAGTGCAAAAAATAATTCATTAGGGGATATCTCCCAAACAATGGAGTAACCGGAATAAATATCAACAAGATTTCATGAAAATGTGCAACCGTGCAAAGTTATGAAAGTGCAAACAAGTCAATTAAAAAAGTATAAAATAATTTTAATCAAATACAACAATAATATCCTTCCACATGAAGGATAAAATACATAAAAAACAAAAAATGCACATATGTATATATATATAAAAATAAAAAGTTCATGAATGGGTAGAGAATAGGAGCATCCAACGCGTTTCGTCCGTATCCTGGACTTCTTCAAGGGATATAGTAGTAGACCCCCCTCCAGCAGTGCCCCTATACAGCATTCATCAAGGAACGTTTGGGTATATGAACTATTCATCTGTGACAAAAGGGAGCCGAGCAGTGACAATTTTCATCAAGTTGTAGAATAAAAATCTTGCTGCTATATAGGAGCTGGCCAGGGTGCTGAAACGGCAAGATAGCATCTGAAGCTGAGCTTGAAATGAAGCCGGTCACAAACAAAACTGTAACTAAGGGCCTGTAAACTGTAACTAAGTATTTTTTTTTTATCCTGGCCTCCAGGCCGCTCGCACAGCTGTGGGTAACCATCCACAGCTTGTGCAAGCGGCCTGGTGATGGTCGCAATTATATCAACCATCGGCATTGCGAGGAGACCCTTGTGGAGACCCTTGACAGCCGCCCCATTTGCTGCAAACTCCGAAGTGAGTGAAGGTCTCACTCGCTACGGGGCTTGCGCACATGCGCACTGGGCCACCATCGACCCGCTTGTGAGCACAATGAGCTTCTGAGCAGGTCTGAATCAGGCCCTAAGTACAGCACTTCACAAATGAAAAATCGGAGTCACTGTAAATTCTATTTAAGTCAATGGTTGGAGCGACGATTGGCTGAGATAGCTGTTCCCATGATCCCAATTAGAGCTTCACCCATAGATTTCAATGAGCCGGATTACTTCCGGTCATTCCCATTAGGTAGTCATAACAGTGGGCTTGATTCAGATGCGGGCGGTAATGCAAACGCAACTGCATACTCTCATGGAACGCAGTTGCTAAAATATGCTAATGCGTTCTAAATTATACCCGAGCATAGGGACACCCACTACTACCTTCTCATATCGGTACGACAACGTGAAACAGTGTAAACATAGGTACCATCGACGCACATCACCATTGCATCCGTCTATGAAACAGCCCAGTGTCTGAATGCTGTTATCTAATACTGTTGTTAAATGTGCTTATACCTAATATGTAGCCAGAGTCAATAGGGCCAACAGGGGCCAAGCCTTGTAATTCCTCTGCCTGTCAGCTTGTGGCACTCCCAAATAGATGTGTCGACAAGACAATGCAATCTAAATGTACAGATGCTTTATAGAATATTGATTGCTCAAATCATCTCATGTTCACCATATTATACCACATCTCATGTATTGCATAGTCTATTATACATGCAACCACGGCTTGCTAAATTTTTCTTTGTCTAATTTATGACTACTATATTATAATAAAAGAAATCTCTCTTTTGCTTAGCTTGCTACTATAGCAAAATCTACACTGTCAGGGATTTCAATAAGATGAGTAGCAATGATGCCCTATTTGATATAATACAAATATATATGCACAAGCAATTTCATTATTAATCACTGCATTGACTTTGGAGCTCATTCAGACCCGCTCGCAAGATGCGGCCACTCGCTGGCAAAAAGGGCCGGATATTTAAATTAAATGCTCGCACTGCGTGGCGTAAGGACGCCCTTTATGTCTTAACGACCTATCGCACTGAGCGCTCGCAAGTGTATAAAGACACCTCCTTTCCCCTCGCAACACACGTCATCTCCTGGAATTGTTTGATTAATTGGTATCATCGAGAACCAACGGAGCTGCTCGCAGCCCTTGGGGTTGCCTTTCCCCACTGCACGCACTGCGATCAGTGCTGGATGCAATACATTCAGGTGACGTGTACAATGACGCTACTTTGCTAATTATGCACACCCTTTAAACAGCGTTTTGGCAGCCTGACCCACCTGCGTTCGCACATCCACTCCCCCGTTCACAAGCACCTTCCCCTGTTACCACCCACAAATGGCACTGTCACTCATAGTAGCGGCCAGTCTGTGTGCTACGAGCACACGATTCATCGCTAAGACTGGCTTGCGCACGCGCACTGCAAATTAGACGCATGCGCACTGTGCAACAATCTCCCGGCAGCGAGCGATCGCACTTTAGCGACCGCATCTGAATCAGATCCTTTGTGTGAGTTATATACAAAAATCAGCGTGTGCTATCTATGCAATTAATATTACTCGAAACACCAACAGATTCTCTCCTCCTAAATTAGTTTGATTTGCACATACTAACCAAATATATTGCAACAACATAACGCGCGGTGAGGTGCCCAGAATCTTTACCATTATTTCAACCCTGCTAGGCCATAATATTTATAAAAGCCTGTTGTCTTCTGTGATTGCTCATTGCAGCTTAATCCTGCCATTTTTGTGCACAGCTTCACACTAGATAGTGTGCTGATGAGCGGTACTTGTTTTCAATGTAACATTAGGTAATTACAATGTTTCTTTAATTAGCAAAATTTTATGAATATATGAACATTGTTGCTAAATGTACTCTCACAAACTAATACCTCACCATTGAGAGATTACCAAGGAGATGTATTATCCTATACAATAAATACACATTGCAAATGGTGTAGTGTATATATATTCTATTCGCAGGCTTTATCAAAAGCAACCCACGGGGATATGTGGGTATAGCAATTGACAATGATACACAGACTGGTCACAAAACAATAGGAGGAAATATATCTTGTATAGTAAATTAACAGGGAATATAATCATCCAAGACCCTATGGTGGAAAGAATATCCTTGGGTCAAACTGATCCTAATAAGGGTACATTTATTAAAGTGAGAGTTTTTAGAAGTTTAGATGTTGCCCATAGCAACCAATCACATTCTAGCTATTATCTTCTAGAAAGTGCTTGTTAAATGTTAAGTAGAATCAGATTGGTTGCTATGGGCAACATTTCCACTTCTAAAGACTCTCACTTTAGTAAATATACCCCTAATACTCCACTCTCTGCTAATCTCCGCTGTGCAGCAAACAGCCATTTTAGCTGTTATTGGGATTATTTAACTAATATATATTAATTGTAGTCCGATTTTAATCGGGCAATACACTGCATGTATTTAAGAAAACTCATATGACTTCATCAATGGCCAATTACCCATTATGTTTGGATTCATTATACTCATAGAACTAACATGGGTGAAGCCATGTTTCAAAGTGTTATAAGTTAACAATACATATTTCAATGTTATTAATGTAGTAGATTCACTTGAGTGAGGTATTAATAAACATCAGTCATCCTTTTCAATATCAAACATAATAATAGTCTGATATTAATAAAGAACCAGCACTAGTCAGATATATATATATTATTAAGAAACAGATGTGTCAGTAGAAACAGTAATTTTTATTATTAAATCTTGTAAATTAAAAGAGCTTGTGTAGTCATAAAACACTATTGTTATCAAACATCCTGTAGGTGGTGAATGTCTTTCCTGTATAATTGATGGTGTTAGGACTTGATCCAAAATGACTGAATATCTGAACACAGCAATAGTTACCAGCCAGTGGATTGAAGTAATAAAAGTCCTCTAAGCGTGTCCTGCACAAATTCCTGGGGCTGTAGAGTTCTCCACATAGCTGCTAGTCCAAAGTCTAGAATGGGAGCTTGTTTAATGTCTAAAGAAGTCCATGGAGAGTCCAAATATCCTAGGTTACTTGTCAACCTAACAGGTGTTTGTGATGGAGCTTAACGCGTATAGCAAAACAAAGTCAAGAACATTGGTGTAAACAGGAACAGGGATCCAGAAATATTGCAGAAACATTATTGAAACATCATGGTAGATCAGAACAGACAAATAACACTGATGACCAAGCAATGAGTGCTGGGATCAGGCAGACTAAATAGGCAGGTGTCAGGAGCAAAACATAATGGTGATTAGTTGTAAACCACCTGACCTCTGGTCACAGAACAAAATTGGAATAGCAGCACCTATGGAACTATCCAGAACAGCAAATCACATAACCAGAGGCCTAGTGACCCCTGGTGGAAGGAATTCACACTTCATGGGGACAATGCAAACCAGAGAAAGATCTAACACAGTCATAGACCATTGATCGCTGCAACCATTGATGGTCGATGGCCACCTCTACTAAACAATACATTTCATATGGCTAAGGGGCTCCAGTATAATGTCTAGCATAATATTTGACATAAATGCTTTGTTCTAGCTAGTACTGTTCTTTGCCAGGCAGATCTTGGCTGTTGTTTTGCCTGCTTACTCACCATCAGGGTTTTGTGTTATTAATGTAGGTATGGAATTCTTTTCATTTCCCTGTCCCCCATAGGTTGTTGCCAGAGACAGTTGGCATGGGCTGATTTATTATAGGAACTTCCTTGGCACAAGGCAATTAATGAGAAAAATAAGACATGGGATTTGGCTGTGCCCATTAAGTTAATGGCTCTAAACATGTCCCTAAGCAGGGCATATCTGACAGACCTGACATGTATGCAAACATACAATCATCTTCCACAAGTAAGGCCTTCAAATTTCCTTATCGTCTTAGTATGAATATGTGAATCTCAGTCTTTAATCAGAGCACACTGCATCAGTGCATATAATAGTTACACTTACCTTTAGATGGACAGAAGCCATATAACTTGTCTTTGTCATAGTCTGCAGTTGTAGAGCACCAAAGCCTTCCATCAGTTCTTCCTGCAAGCGTGCAGTCCGCATACCACTTGGAGTCATGCTTGAAGGGGAAGACGCAGGGCTGACCATTAGCATTTCCCTTCAGAGTGTATAATTCTGCAGAATATAATATTACAACATGGTGTTGATTTGAATAATATTAAATAAAGGAATAGCCTAACAGGAAATGGACATTTTCATTCATTAATAACATAGAACTGGCCTGAAACAGAAAGTAATTGGTATATAAAGTCTTATCATGTTCCTATAAATATAATTTTAAATATATTTAATCTATCCCATAATGGTTGATTCCCTACAGCATATATTGGAATACAGATACATGCTGAGTTACATAAGCTTTGCCCTCTCAATGATCCCTTCACAAAAAGACTCAACTTGGGTTTGTTGATAGTAGGCAATGTTTGCAGTATACACCTGGCAATGTCAATGAATGTAAATTAATTCTCTTAGACAATGGTCCTGTATCCTTTTTGACCCATGTCTTACTCCCTTTTTTGTGAGAGACCTGGCAGTAGAGTGCAACAAAGTTATATTACCCAGACCAGACAAGAGGTTTCCATCAATGAGAAGAGTGACCAGGTTCTTAATTACAGCATCCCAGATCAATTAAAGATGAGATTAAACCTGCCTTTCAATGTAAGAAAAATTATTTCTAAAAAAAATGTAGTATAAAGAAATCTTCAAAGATCACGACAAATTGAACAGTTGGATGACCCTATTTTCATTTTACTCATATAGGCATCGCTTTCCCAACAACAAGAAGCAAGTTGTTGACTGACATGCCTCAACTGTGACACAATCGGGACAGGAAACCAGAAACAAAAAAGTGTTTTGTGGCATCAATTAAAAACCTATTTGACTCCACCACTCGGGATGCGGTCATAATCTTGACACTTGCAAGAATATCGGCACCGCCATCATGACCGCCAGGATCCCGAAGCTACGTAATGGGGTTAGGGGAAGGGTTAGGGGTTATTCACTATGGGGAGGGTTAGGATTAGGGTGCGGGGAGGGTAAGGTTAGGTATAGGTATTAGGGGGGTAGTTAGGTTTATGCATCGGGAAGGGAGGGTTAAAGGTAGGGAGAGGGTTAGGATACTGACTGACACCGAACAGGACATGTGTTTCGCCTGTAGGCTTGGCCACCTGATTGCCTACAGGTGAAACGCTCATCCCTTTCGGTCTACTTGTTCTAAGCAGCATCACTGACACACCACTTCTGAAGCCTTTGTTCCACAAACTTGTGGACTGGATGTACTTTTACTGTCCATTTCTTAGTGCTCTTCATCTTGGCTAAGCCGTTGACCTCATGCCGGAATGGTATCATGGGAGAGACACGGCTGGGTGCCCAGACAGCAAAAGCGCTCTCACTGTTTCTCCTGGGGTCTGTGCTCTGCACTCTCTCATCCCTTGTTCAATGTCATCAGACAAGGGAAAGCAGAAGTGGAGAGACACATTCTCTATCCATCAGGCTATCTCAAATGTCTGATATCAGTACGCTGCAGCTGCCTATCTAGCAGATATACAGTATTATATATTATGCTTATATACTCTGAAAAGTAGAATAATTTATTAGCTGCTGCCATTCATGTTAGCTAATTATGTTGTCCTTTTTTATACAGCCATTTGTGATAAACTGTACAGCTAACTTAAGAGATAATGAAATCACACTGTAATAATTACCATTGACTTATTGCATATGGACTCACTGAATGATATACTTTATTGTTGAATTCTATGATTAATTGTTATGCATACATTTTGTTGAGCAGGGGGTTATTTGAGATGTGATTCATCACCACCTGCTTAATAACTCCACTGCTATTTTGTCCATGAGGTGATTATACCATGCAATGTTGTAGTGTTTATATACTTTTGAAAATTAGATTCACTACCAATTATCTATTCAGTCGTTGTTCATTCATATGGCTGTTAAATTAGGCAATGATCTTTAACCTCTTTATTTCAGCAATGGGGCATCAATCGATGAATGTATTATTATTTACAGTACATGAATAACTTTTCTAGTGTGTACATTATACAATCAAACTTTATTTATTTTGTTATAGCATGACTACTAATGTGTCATTTTCAGTATGATAAATCAATATATTATTTAATATATAAAATTTGTAAGCAATAATAATGCGTTCTCTGGTATAATTATTTAATTTGGGTATAACAACTTCAAGTGGCTCACACCTATGCATAAGGTTGGATATTGTATCAAGACATATAAGCTAGAAGAATTATTTGCTTAGTTTATTTGAGACGTAGTTAGATTGTGTCTGTCTATATCCCTGTTGGTCAGAAACCAATTAATCTCATTATTAAGGTATATAAAAAAATAAATTTTCGCCTTTTGAATCTGAGCAATCATTATGTGATTAGACACATTTATTTTGTTATTTTTCTTGTATTGAGTTTATCTAACATCATTCTTTTTATATACAGGATTTTCCATTAAAAGCTAAGTTTTATATTTCCTCTTTTACCTATTACATAATATAATTACAACATATTCAATCAGTCAGAGTGCCCCCAAAAAACAGTTTTTGTCCTTTTTTCCTTCTATGCAAAGTGTATTTATATAGACAAAATGATGTCTGTCTCTCTGAAAAGAACAACAGTTGGAGTGCAAGTGGATGATGAAGAGATTGCTGCAGAACTTGACACCTAAAACACAGCAAAGTTAACAACAGACACAATCAGAGGAAAGTTATAACAGTTTCAAGAATGTCTGACCTGTGATCTGAATGCTGAGAATACTGCATTACATTCAAAAAGTGAACATGTCAGAAAATTTAAGTTCAAGTGTTCTAATTGTCACAAGATAGGTCACAAAGAAAATGAGTACAAATAAAAGAATGTGAATCCTATCCAAAGCTAGAAATGCAATGGCAAAGATGAGTCAGCTCTGAGTGTTACAAACAACCTCAGAAAATATTTACAGATTCAGGTGCAACAAAGCATTTCAGCTGCAATGAGGAATGGTTCACTAAGTAAACCAAATGTAACCATATCACTATTAAAGGCATTGGCAATCAAGTTCTTATAGCAACTAAAGTTGGAACAATTAAAGCATGCTTAAAAATTGTAACAAGATCCAACATGTGCTTTATGTACCAAAAATGGGAACAAATCTTATTACTATCAGTGTCCTGGAACAGAGAGGCCACAGAGTTCACTTCACTAAAGGAAAGTGCATTGTGAGAAACAAAAGAGGGACCATCATAGCTACAGGCACAGGATGTCAGCAATTGTACCTCCTAGATACATAGCACTGTTACGCAATGATGACAACAAAGTCGGAGTCACTGGAACTCTGGCATGGAAGATATGGTCATCTTGGATGTGACAGTGTTCAAAAGCTACAGAGCAGGATAGTCATATGACTGTTGATGACTAATAAAGAAAAAAACATATGCAAGAGCTGTTTTGCAGAAAAACAAAGGAGCCAGCCATTTCCAAAATAAAAAAACAGAGTTACAAAATCACTTGAAATAGTATAGTCAGATATGTGTCTGTGGTCCAATGGAAGTAAAGTCTGAGTGAATACAGATTTTTGTGACATTTATATATGACTTCACAAGGATGACAAATGTGTACTTCATCAGTAAAAAACTGAAGTGGTGAAAAAGATTGCAGATTAAAGCAGAATTGTAGAAAATCACAAAGGTTACAGACTCAAGACTCTTATAATGTTGGAGAATATCTCAACAGACAGGAGGAAGAATACTTCATAAATATGAAATAGAGCAAATATTGACCATTGCCTACACTCCTGAGCAAAACGGTGTCGGTGAATGAGTGAAACGTACACTAGTAGAGAGCGCAAAATGTACGGTAAAGGATGCAGACATGGAATGCTTGGCTATTAACATGAGAACAAAGGTTACAGATTGTGGAATCCAAATACCAGAAAGATTCTTATTTTAAAAAAAATTATGCAAATTGAAGAAAAGTTGGAAGCTGATATGCAGAGCAAGTATGTGTCACTGGACATTTCAGCAGTAGAAGGTAAATCTAAGTCCAAGACTAGCAATGATGAAGTTAAACCACAGAAAAGATCTTCTACAAGGCCAAATATCAGTAAACCACCAAAGAGGTATGATGGGGAAATTGCAAACATTGCAGCCAGTGAGCCTCAAGATATTTAGAAGCCAAGGCTAAAGTCTAATTGGTGTGAATGGAATTCCAAGATAGGCAAAGAAACTTTTCAAGATTTAATAACCATAAGTGTAAAAAACATAATAAAATCATGATAGTGACAGCAATTCCAAGTTGGTGAGTGGAGAAACTGTTGTAATGGCCCATGCTATCAGTAAAAGGAATTTTATGGAGGGGCGTGGCTTGGACGCAAAGAGAGAGGGCAGCATGGAGCCGAAGCTCCGTCTGGCCTGAATTGAATACAGCGCACCACGCTAAGTTGCCTCCTCACTCGCTGTCCTCTGGCCACATACTTCCATCTCAACCCCCCGGGCAAGTGCTCTCAGTGCCTGATGGGCTCACCGACGCCCTACCAATGGCAGTCGGGACCCGCGGCCTAGCAAGGTCGCGGCGGTGTGGATGGAAGCCGGGCTTACCACTACTCCCTCTTCAATGGGAGTCTCAGCCCTGCACATCTACCAGGCTTGCCACTATACCCGCGACTGCTGACTGGGACACACGGAGACACTGCTGGTCAGGTCTCCGGAGCCAAACTATCTGATCGGGAGCCTCATCTAACGGACTGTGGAGACATCCAGAGGCACACGCACACAGACTGCTGGCACCATCTTGTAGCCTGCTGCTCACCCCATAAGGAGACAGGTACCAATTAGTATTAAATATACTCAGGAGGACTCACAGTATACAATAAAACCCATCAAAGTGAATACCACACTGAAGTACCCTCTTTACATATACTTGGAACTATATATATTTAATTCTCTGAAGATCTATTGTATTACTGAATCCTCCCACAAGGTGGTGCTATTGCTCTAGTCTCTCCTTCACACATTTTTTATAACTAAAATGTAAAGCCTTTCAGCTTATGTAACCACGGCCAACGTCAAGTCAATTTCTCTCCACCACAAGCACTAATAATAGTGAAACTCACGGGCCCTTTCACACATGGATAAGCACAAGGCTCCGCCACCTACTCCAAAAATACCACGCGCTAGAGGAAGTAATAAACGTGCAGATCAAACTACTGATAGTGCAGAAGACATGCATTTGGCTTCCACTGACGCACGTAACACAACAGATCCAGCACCTGCTCCTCTCTCATATACAGAGATTGTCAGAGCTATACGAGAGACTGTGGAACCACTCACAAAAACAAGTGGATACATTTATGGGGGCACTGGCTGATATTAAAACGTGAATGTCCACTATTTCCCAACAAGTATCTGAAAATTAGAATAGAATTGGCGCCAATTTTTACGACATCTCGGAACTAAAACAACAAGTTTCTTCCCTGACGTCCACCCAATTACAGCTGTTATCCAAAGTAGATGATTTGGAAAATAAATCTAGGCGCAATAATCTGAGACTTTTGGGCCTTAAGGAATCAGTTAAAGGTGCAGACCTAACTAAATTTCTTCAGATAGACCTCCCAATACTACTTGGCATTTCAGCTGAATTAAGCACCCTAGAAATTGAATGCGCTCATCGTCTGGGGCCTTACCGAGACTCTAGCACCACCTGTCCCAGGGCTGTTATATTCAAATGTCTGAACTTCCATTACAAAGACCTCATTTGGTCAACAGCCCGACAAAAAGGCCCAATTCAATGGGATGGACAGCGCATCCTTTTATTTCAAGACTACTCGGCAGAGGTAGCCAGAGCCCATAGAAACATATCTCCTGTGTGCTCACAACTCATCAAACTAGGAACTCTATTTTGTCTTATATATCCAGCTAGACTCCACATATATACTTCTCAAGGAGCTAAGGATTTCACAGAGGTAGCGGATGCTCAGGATTTCCTCAAAGAAGAGAATGAGGTGTCTGGTTCTTCTGAGATGGACCGTAATGACTGATATTATGATGGTCTCCTTCTTTCACTTCATTACACTTACCAGGTTTCTCCTTTATATTGGTGATGCCCTTGATTGTTTATCTAATTCCACTTGTGGTGACGATTTACAGTTTTAATTTACGTCAGTTACCACGGTGGCTGTGGTTACAGCATTGTTTCTTATAAGATGTTATATTGTAATTTTCAATATCTCTCTACATATTTTTGTCTTCATTTTATTTTGTTTATATTGTCCAAATATTGGCAAGATGTGCCCCCGCAGATTTATATCTCACAGTACTCATATGCTATTTGCAATAACCTGAATGTTTTTGTCACTTTAATCATAATTATCATGTACAGGTACCTTGAAGAGATAGTACCTACAGTAATTATCTCATGGTTTTTCTTTACGTATGTTATCTAACTTTGGTATCATGTGATGACTTCCCACCATTAATTTTGCTCGTGGAATGTTAGGGGGATACATACCCCATTTAACAGATGACGTATATTCACATACCTTAACTAAATTAAATCTGATGTTACTTATTTACAGGAGACTCATTTGACCCCTGCTGAGCATGCTAAATTAAGTATGTTACACCAGCAGGTATTAGCCTTCTCCTCATAAACCTCTAGGGCTCGTGGGGTGGCGATTCCATTATGTAAGGGTATTCAATATACTATACATTCTCCCGAAGTGGACCAAAATGGTCGCTATACCATTATAGATGTCACTTTAGATGGCACTAGATATTGTCTGTGCAATGTTTACGGACCTAATGTTTATGATAAATCGTTCTTCCTGGGTTTAATTAATAAGTTACACAACTTTACTGACTCTCAAATCATACTAGGAGGAGATTTTAACTTAGTCGCTTCTTCAGTTTTGGATAGGAAAAATCCCTCCCATTCCTCCCCTAAACAGCCTAAAGTAGGATTGAAATATATTGCTACAGAACTAAACTTACTGGATATATGGAGGACAAGACACCCCACCGAGCTGGAATACACATTCTATTCGGCCACGCATGTTGTGTTCTCCAGACTTGACTATTTTTTTTTATACAATTCATTGTCCCCAATGGTCCTAGATACCAACATCGAAGCCATTTCTATATCAGATCATGCCCCAGTGTGGGTAGACATACAGGGGAAATTCACTTTAGGAACACACACTCAGTGGCGATTCCCAGCAAAACTTGCTTCCTCTCTTAAATTTAAGTCAATGCTGAAAACTGCCTTGGCCACTTATGATATGAACAATCAGTCCCATAAAGATAACCCAGGTTTGTTTTGGTAAACCGCCAAGGCTGTAATACGAGAGGACATTATCTACTTTATGAAAAAATACAGAACTGAGCAGGATGCAGCTTATAGATCCACTCAAACTTCTCTAACGAACGCATTTCAAGCCCTGAAAGCTCTTTCCTCACAGTTAAACAGAACTAAGCAAAGAATGCAAATTACATTTCGATCAAACTCTTTCTCATATGGATGACAAATACATTTATTCAGGCAAACTGCAGTTTATCAGACATGGTAACAAACCCAGTCTACTCCCCTCGAGCATGTTACAGGGAAATAGGTCACATAATAACATTGCAGCACTTAAAGATGTGTGTTCCAACACACATTTCAAAGGAGATGATATAGCAAATATTTTCTTCCGTTATTATCAAAACCTTTACACCCAGGAACCAATAGCGAGTTTTCAGAAACAAGCTTTTTGGTACACTTGCTTCTGCCACAAATCTCCATTACACAGGCAGAGAGTCTCACTAGTAAAATTACTTCTAATGAAGATGATCAAGCCATTAAATCCCTGAAAAAATTCAAAGCTCTGGGCCCCGATGGCCTTAGTGGTGAATTCTTCTAAATGTTACGCCCCGTATAACCGAATCTCTGACTAATGTCTTTAATTTTATTTTAGATGGATGTTCTCTCCCTCAGTATTTTAACTCAGCCATTGTAAAAGTTCTCCCAAAATCAGGTAGAGATCCCCTCTCACCATCTTTATACAGACCCATATCCCTACTTAACATAGACTAAAAATTGCTGACAAAGATACTGGCTGAGAGGCTTAATGTGATACTTCCATCGATTATACACCCCAACCAGACTGGGTTTGTGTGGGGCAGGAGTTCAGTCACAAATATCAGGAAAGTTCTCACTGTGTTGCAATCTTCATGGAATGTGGAGACGGGTGATCCCAGGTTTCTGCTGTCTCTTGATGCTGAAAAAGCATTTGATTTGGTGACATAGGATCACTTGTTTGAATCTCTATGCCATTTTGGCATACCCCTCCCCTTTTGTAGAAATCATAACAAACATATATTTCCCCCATTACTAGGGTTCTCACCAACAGATATATGTCACTCCCCTTCTGTATTCAAAGAGGGATGAGGCAGGGCTGTCTGTTTTCCACACTCCTGTTCGCAATAGCACTTGACCCTCTAGCGATTGCACTGAGACATAATAATGATATTAAGGGTATTACTATTGGGGATCAGGAATGCAAGTTATCCTTATTTGCAGATGATATGATGATTTCATCTTGGATCCCTTATGTTCCATTCCTGCAATTCTAGATACAATTTCTGTTGTCCCACTCTGGTTACTCTGCAGTTACCTCCAGTTCCAGTTCAGTTCAAGCCTCCAGTTTCACTCCAGCTACCTCTGTTCCCAATCCAGAGTAAGCCTACAGTTCCACTCCAGCTACTCTGCTGTTAACTATGGTTCCACTCTGGCAAATTTGCTGTTGCCTCTGGTTCTAGTCTGGTTCAAACCCCCAGTTCCACTCTGGCTACTTTGCGGTTATCTCCGGTTTAAGTCTGTGATTCCACTCCCGCTAGCTGCTGCTCCCTCTGGTTTCAGTCTGGTTCAATTCTCTGGTTCCATGTCTGCAACTTCCAGTTTTCATCCGGTTCATCTAGACTCCAAGTCTGCAAGTTATTCTTCAATTCCAACTTCACTACTCAGCATACCATCAGTACCTTAATCAATGGTAATTGTTGCCTTGTGGGTTCTATCCTAGAGTGTTAGCATTCATGCTACAAACATTCAATATGGTTTTTGGTGACTGGGTGCTGAACTTAAGTTCATCTTTGAGGATTTAAGCTTGAGTGACCCAATTCTCATATTTGGTCTGCAGCATCCATTAGCCGATTCCAGATTGGCTACCGATTACCTAAATTACTTGCTGTGTTGTCCCCTGAGTTCTCAAACATTGATTCCAGCTTCTTATTCCTTTATCTGGGGTAAGTGGTTGAGCTCCACTCAATTTGTTCCAGGTATAGACAGGGAGCCTTGCAGGTGTCACTTACCTTTACAAACACCCCAGGCATTACCACATCGGTCACCCCCATGAGTAGAAATCTGATTATACCACCACTATTTTGCTACAGCCCATCAGCCCCATCCACAGGTCCAGACTCTGATCTAAAAACCCAAAATGTAACACAAATGACATGTTAATGCCTTTTCATGTGTTTAACCCAATGTGATTCACAGCAAAGCTTTATATAAATGTTTGTGAAAGGAGAAGCTTGTAGCGAGGGGGAATGTTACAAGAGGAGTGTTCTACTGTGCAGACTCCAGTCCTCCTGTATCTCCAGGGAGGCTATGAGCTCTGTCTCAAGATGTCCACCAAACTCACTACTGTCATTACAGTGTAGAGTGGCATGGTGGGAGACAGAAGTCTCTACTTAGCTCCTAGAAAGAACTTGTTTAATTCCTGCTTATAAAGCTGTTCCAGCATTCCTGCACTAATACCTTGTTGCAGCATATACTCACTGGCTGTACCTGCTATATCATTCTGATCTGCAATGGGACTATATATCCTACAATATATCATATAGTGTGTACCCAGCTTAACAGTGAGTATGGCTGTATCTGCTACTTATCAATAAACCAACACCACTGGTGAAGTAACTGGGCTGTTCACAGGTTGAGTCATCTGCTGGTGTGTACCTATATAACTGCAATATCAACCCCTGCACACACATTATTTCCAACAAAACCAACACTGGAAAATTACCTAATGCCATTTGTTTGTATCAACTGAGTATATCAGTGGGCAGACTAGTATATACAATGCAGATTAAAACTGACCTGGAACCGAAATTCTTTCTACCAATACTAGCCCAGAAAAAGGAATGTATCTATTATTGTCGCTATAGTTACCAAACTATACCAGAAACTAGCACAGTGTCTTTAATCATCAACTGCCAGACAATACCAGCAATTATCAGTGTAGAAGCCAAGAACTAGCATGGTGCCTGTAATCACCAATCACCTGGATGCAAGAACTATCACAGTCCCTGTAATCACCGATCACCTGGAGTCAGAAACTAGCACAGTGCTTGTAATCACCAATTTCCTGGAGCCAGGAACTAGCACAGTGCCTGTAATCCAGTGACGTAACTAAGGGTGGTCGAGCAGGGCGTGTGCCCTGGGCGACGTAGGACTGGCAGCGCGGGGGGCGCCGCCATCCATGGTCCAGCCCGTCCTAGGTAGACAGTGTAGTGCCGACCACAGTGTGTGCGGTCAGCGCTACACATTTACACAGGACCGGCGCTAGGCTTCCCTGCACCCAGCGCCGATCCTGTGCTGCACAGCTGAGCCCCTTCCCTCCCCCTGAGCATTTACCTAATAGTGCCAGGAGGAGGGTGGGAGGCATGCTCAGGCTGTGCAGTTTAACACACACATCACCACCAGAGCGACAGCGATGTGTGTGTTAACCAGCAGCCAATGAGAGTCAGACAGACTCTCAATGACTGCTGCAGCACCCACTGCAAGAGCCAGCTGCAGCTCACTCATGAGCTCCGCCTTCCAGCTCTTGCAGTGGGTAATGGGAGAAACGTCATTACGTCATGATGTCTCTCCCATTATGCAGAGCGTGCCAGCCCGGGAGGGGTGGCGGAGGGATCAGTGGCTGGAGCCGGAGCATGGATTCAGGTAAATGTATTTTTTTTGTAGCTTGTGTGTCTGCACTACGGGGGGGGGGCTAGGGCTACTACTGTGGGGGGACTTCTACTGGGGGTGGGGCACTACTAGGGACTACAACTGGGGGGCTACTACTGGGGGCACTGTATAAGGGGCTTATTACTAGGGGACCCCTACTGGGGGCACTAAATAGGGAGGACCACTACAGGGTGCTCTATATAAGGGCACTGGTTAGGGGGGATCACTACTGGGGGCCTGCATAAGGGCCTGCATAAAGGGGACCACTACTGGGGGCACTGCATGGGGGGACTACTGCTGGGGGTACTATATAAAGGGCACTGCATAGGGGGTACCACTACTGGGGGGGCACTGCATTGGGGGACTAATGCTGGGGGCACTGTATAAGGGGCTTACTACTAGGGGCACTGCACTGGGGGACCACTACTGGGGGCACTAAATAGGGAGGACCACTACAGGGGGCACTGTATAAGGGGCACTGGATAGGGGGGATCACTGCTGGGGGCCTGCATAAGGGGGACCACTACTGGGTGCACTGCATGGGGGGACTACTGCTGAGGTCACTATATAAAGGGCCCTGCATAGGGGGTACCACTACTGGGGCCACTGCATGGAGGGGGGGTCTACTGCTGGAGGCACTATATAAAGGGCACTGCATAGGGGGTACCACTACTCGGGACACTACATAGGGGGGACTACTACTGGGTGCACTATATAAAGGGCACTGCATAAGGAGTACCACTACTGGGGACACTGCATTGGGGGGACTGCTACTGGGGGCACTATATAAGGGGCGCTGCATAAGGGGTACCACTACTGGGGGCACTACATAAGGGGGACCACTACTGGGGGCACTGAATAAGGGGAACTAATGAGGGGCTGCATAAGGGGGACCACTACTGGGGGCATTGCATACTAGGGGTACTGTATAAGAGGAACTGATGGGGGGCTGCATAAGGGGGACCACTACTGGGGACATTGCATACTGGGGGTACTGTAGAAGGGGCACTACTGGGGTTAAGGTGCATATGGAAAGGAATGTTCAGAGTGACGTTAAAGGAGTGTGTCAAGTTGACACGCCCCATTTTAAGTGACCACACCCATTTGTCAGCGCATGCGCCTTCGCCGTGCGAGGGGGGGCTCCATTTTTAAATTTGCCGTGGGCTCCAAATACGCTAGTTATGCCACTGCTGTAATCAACAATCACCTTGAATAATGAACTAACACAGTGCCTGGCATGTAATCACCAATTGCTTGTAATCAGGAATTAGCACAGTGCATGTAATAACCAATCACCTGGAGTCGGGACTTAGCACAATGCCTGAAATCTCCTATCACCTGGAGTCAGGAACTAGCACAGTGCCTGTAATCACAATCACCTGGAGTCAGGACTTAGCACAGTGCTTGAAATCTCCTATCACCTGGAGTCATGGACTACAGAAGTATCCTCATACAACTAACCTCAGTGCACTACAAGTCGTGTTACACTTAATGCATGAGCGCAGTGCGACTTTTTTCCTTTAAATGCACCCTATTCGCAAAGTGATGTACACGGATGTATCTACCCAACGGCCAGTATGGCACTCGCCAGAGGCGACGGTGGAGGGGGAGCGCCACCCTGTGGTGTCATCCATGGACTGGGGGCATATACACCCCTGACTGACTGTGCATGACTCCCCGCTCCCACAGTGCATACACGGCTGTTGACTTTTTAACAATATTAACAATATTGGCAGCCGCGGCCCTCAGAGTTTAATGACAGTAGCACCGGCTGCCACACATCAAAGGTCAATCATTTATTGCAGCAACCAGCCATCCTTAGCTGTGTGTCCTCCCCTCACTGGCAGCCACACAGAGTGACTTCGACCCCGGATGTCTATGAAGATTCCGCCCCCCCGGATGTCTGTGGAGGCTGCAGCTGTCACTGTAAAGCTCGAACAGGATCAAACAAAGTTAGTGTGAAGGAGCTAATGGAGAGGGGAAAATATTAATGTAATGGGGCTGGTCTATTAATTTATTATTATAGTGGGGGTGAACCATATAGTGTAATAGGGAGGGGACTGAGCTATTAATTTTATCATTATTTTGTGTGTTGGCTATTTATTAGTGTGGTGAGGGTTAATAATTTGGGCTATTAATTTATTGATGTGGTGGGGTAAATCATTTAACAGTGGGTGGCAACTATTTATTTAATGATGAGGAATATTTAATAATATAATAGTAGCATCTTGGTAATGTCTATTAATTTAAGATGGGGTGAAGGGTAATATATTAAGTATTAATGCTAATTATAAGCTTTATGGGATGGAAGGTTTATGTACTTATTGGAGATGGATACATGGGATCAACAGTGATTATGTTGATCCCAGAATAGAAGATGTGAAATGACTGAGCAGTAAGCGCTGAACACCGCGATCGCACGCACCGCCGGGACTCCCAAGCAGTGTGTAATTTCCAGTATCCGCATACAATGGGAAGTAGTTTAAATCCTGGCTGTCGGGATGCTGGTGTCAGAATCCCAACACCAGTCAGAATCCCGGCACCAGCATACCATCCGCCAGCATCCCGATGGCAAGTGTTAGGGGTTAGGGTTAAGCACTAGGGGGAGAGTTAAGAACTAGGGGGAGGGTTAGGGTTAGGGCCAGACTGCAGGGGGGAGGTTAGGTTTAGGCTGGGTAGAGGGAGGGTCAGGTTTAAGGGTGGGATTAGGATACCTTAACCCTGTCTGGATGCGAGCGTCAGGATTATGACTGCCGGGATCCCAACCCTGGCATCATGTACCCAACCCCACACAACTGCATGCCAAAAAACTCTGTTACCTTTGCTGTCTCTAGTGTGTGTTATTTATTAACAGCAATGTGAAGGCACTATTTTCCCTTGTGGGCTATATGACACCTTATACATTATGTTGTTTAGGAATAATGTAATATATCTGAGGGGGGGGGGGGCGCTAGTCCTTTATTTTGCCTGGGGCGCTTGGACCCCTAGATACACCCCTAGTGATGCATATAAGACACACAAGCCGTTTCTGCTGATTAAAATTATATCCAGCATGCCTATAGTCTGTGTGTATGCGATTTTATCAAAACACTATCTTACAGTGTCACCGCCGTATATCATTTTAATCAGCATACATCCCCCTGTATCCCTGAACAGATTGTATAAGGTGATCTGGCAGCTACCTCACCAGAGTGCTGGCACAAGACCATCTGTCATGCAGCTTTCCATGACAGCGGACCAGAGACTTTTAGCTTACAGTTGTGATTCTGCTGATTGCTACATGCATCACTCACTAGGCAGACTTTGGAGGCAGAGCATACCCCCTGCAGTGTGGCCATGACCCACTCTACAGTACAGAGTCATTGATCAGTGCATGCGCAGTACAGATCCTGCACATGCGCCGATCAGTCGCCATCAGAAAGCCCTTTGGATTGGCGTACAATTCTGAATCAGGCCCTGTATTATCACCACATAAACAGATATACACTTTAGGGTTTCTGTCAGAAGCTAATTAAACTAACAGTAAGTTTTTGTAATGTGGGAGAAAACCTGAATATACTGTATGGAGGAAACCCAAACAAATACGGTAGGGAATGAGCGGGGCATGCATACTCTGAACACTGAACTAACATTCAACCTTATTCATATGTTAATAATTGCCACATAAATGAATAACATACAAACCAATGACAAGCAGAAGGCCTCCTGTGTACCTCTGCTCAGACCTAGGCCTGTGTCTAATGGGGCTTTTTAACAGATCTGAGGCTGGTGATGGGGGAACAAGTTGCCAAGATGATTATTTTCTTCTAGCTTCTGAGATTAGCACAAAAGCTGCAGTGTGGAACTAAAATCACTCCATTGGGATAGCCAGAGCTTTGCCTATTGAACAGTCTGGCATACCTCACAGTAGTCCTTGCCAAGGAGTGGGAGTTATCAGATGAGTAATCATTGGATTTATTGGGGTGACTTTGGTGGTTTGGGGGCAAGCATTTGGTTTACTTTTAAATGTTGAGAGCTATGAAATTGTTCTGTGATACATTACAGTACTCAGCATCAGACTGGCCCAGTGGGGAATTGGGGAGTTCCCCGGTGGGAACCGCTGCACAAGAGCCCTGTAGGTGTCGGACCATATGTGCCCTGCTAACTACTGTACAGCTGCCAGCATTGCAATAGTATCAGCCTATAGCACTGAGGAGGCTGGAGAGGCCACAGGATAGGTTGTATACTGTAAGTTATCAACTTCTCAATCGTTAAAGAGAAAATGGATGAGGCAGGGTAGGAAGTGTAGAGAACTGGGGAGGTGAGGGGGAGGTGTGGGGGCTGGAAAGTAGGGAAGAGAGGGAATTAGAGTGCAGATTGAAGAGAGTTGGAGAGGAAAAAGGGGAAGGGTTATCAGCATCTGCATAAATCACACGTAGCCAGCACTGTGTTAGGGCCAGGGTCAATACTTCTACAAGTCCTGATGGTGAGATGTGCACATGCCGGGGACTCGCAATTCTCGCGGAAGTTGGAGGAAGTTGCAAACCGCAGCAAGGGGGATGGTAATGCAAGATGGGAAGGAACCAGCAGTGCCAGAAGCCTGTGAGTAATGAAGGGAGAAAGGAGATGTGAGGAGGAGGGAGAGAAGTGTCTGAGGACAGTGCAGGCAAAGGAGAGGAGAGCATCTGGTGAGAATCTAATTGACAGGAAGGAAAATACTTTCCTGAGCCCTACAGTAGGAGAGGGAAAGACTCAGCACCAGGGATCCACTTTCTGAGAGATACAGCAATTCAACGTATGCCAGAGGAACAAAAAAAAGGGGACCCAAATATGGCAGATAGGGCCCCTTCACTGAACAATATCCAGAAGGGCAACCCACAAGAGATTCGAGGGAGTAGATTTACTAAAAATCAATTTTGGATTCTGTTCGATTTGCCTTCGATTTTGGTTGGATTTCCATTCAATTTTGATATTGGAGATTTACTAAAGCCAAAATTGAATGTCAAATTGAACAGAAAACAGAATTTCACTCAAAATCAAATATAGGCAAAACATTGATGTGTTCCCATAGTCAAATATAGGATCCCTTAATTTACTAACATTTGATTTGCAAATCAAATGTAAATAGGACTCAAAATCAAATTTCAAATCTCCAAATTAATAGAATAATGAAAGACAGTCGATTTGAGCTTCTAAACACAATTCTATTGGCTGTAAATTGATTGTGATGCCTTTAAAAGTTCCCAAAAGCATGTGGGGCAGTCTGGCTGTAGGAATAATGGCTGCTCAAGGCTATGCTATGCACTTACCTGGGGTATGCAAATCATCATCTGACTGAGAGAACCCAGGAGCATCAATCAGAACAACATGAGCAGCTTCACGAGGTACCCTGCAACCTATTCAAGCCTAGGTTCTTTCACTGTTGGATAAACCTCAATGCTTTGTCTACTGCTGAGGTCATACAGATGTTCCACCTCTCATGTTCCAACGTCATGATGCTGTATGATCTCATCAAGACTCAACTTGAGCCAGACACTGCATGGTCACATGCCATATCAGGCATGCACAAGCTGCTGTGTGCTTTGCATTTTTTTGCTATTGGCTCCTTACTGTCAGTTTCAGACAGAGTGCTACCTTTAGCAGGCACCTGACCCAAGTGATGCGGGCACTGATCCCCCTCTGCAACACCTACATCTGCTTTCCCAGCCAGGAGTAACACTTGCATGAACTTAAGGAAGCTTTCTATAGACTCTCAGGCATGCCTACTGTTCTGGAAGCTATAGATTGCACACACATTGAGACTACCTAGGAATACTGCACATGTCTATACCAACAGACATCACAGAATGTGCAGATGGCCTGTGATGCAAAACTAAAAATCATGAGTGTTGTGACTTGCTACCCTGGTTCGTGCCATGATGACTACATCCTCATCAATTTATCGCTCTCTGCAAAAGAGGCAGACTAAATGCCAGAGGGATGGTTGTTGGGTTAGTTACCTGTATGTGTTCATTAAGCAGCTAATTCGACATGATATTACAAATATTGTTCTAATTTTTCTTCCCCAAACAGGTGATTTAGGCTCTGGCTGTTACTTCTGGCTTCTGACTCCATTATCAGATCTGCAAAGTCCTGCTGAGCATAAATATAACGAGGCACAAATAGACATCCGATTCATGATAGAACGCACCTTTGGGCTATTAAATACAAAAAAAAATGGAAATACAGCACTCTGCACTATGCACACACCTGACAACTACCTTTCACTTTCTAGAGTGTTTCCATTTTTTTCCCTATTATTTAGTGTGCTACATGTGGCCCAATAGGAAGCAATGAGGAGTTTAGTTCGATTTTGCATTCGGAGAATGGAAGGGAATTCATAACCTGAACACAAAATCCCTTCTTAAAATCAACCAAAATGTAATTCGATTTGAAAATCGAATGCAAAATTGAATATTAGTAAATGAGGAATTTCTTAAGGGATTTTGCAGTTTGATTTAAATTCAATTTCAGTCAATTTTATCGATTCATAAAATTGAATACCAAATCGAACTTTAGTAAATTTACCCCCAGGAGTGAAAATTGTCTGCTCTGTGTGAGTAACTATCCTGAATGTGTTACATCACGAGAAAGGGGCATTACACAGGATTTGCATCCTCTGAATCAAACCCTATATGCTTATTCCTTATGGAAGTAAAACTGCATCACTAAACAGGTGCTGGTAGTCAGTACACCATACGGAGCGAGATGCTCAGTGTAATGGAGGAGTAGCGAAAAGCTGCTCACACTGTTCCAGAGATGCTGGGCTGTGACATTAACTGAGCAGGAATTGGTTTTACGCACGTTCAAAGTGACAGATGAAGCACTATGGAACTTGCCATGAGTAAAAGCAGTGGGTGTTTGCATTGGAGCCCTGTTTACACCGACTCAGACTCAGTTGCATACAGATAAACAAATGTCATACACCCCAGTGGTCAGTGTATGTTAGCAATTTAGATTTGTCACTTCTATGTATTTTAATTATACAAATAAGAAGCACATTTTCAGTTATTAAGATTTGCAACGGCTGAGTTACATGGGACCTGGCACAGTGAGAGGGACACATCTGTAGAATTGCTTTTCAATACATAACTGTTTGTTTTAAAGTGAATTATCTTGCTTAAAAAATAAGCAAACAAAAATATACACAAGCCATTCAGCAACTGACTTCATCACCTAAACAATTTCAGTCAGAAGGGTAGAATTGTGTGTACTGATTCTACAATAAAAAACAATACTTTCATCTTGAATAATTATATATTCACTGCTAATTAAAAAAAGGGGTCATTTCACTATTCATCGTTCAATCATAATGATGTTTACAAAAATGCAGCACCGGTCTCCTGGCCAGGGTAGAGGAACAATAGAGAGCAGTGGGGCACTCTTCTGACTATGCGTGGGTTATGCAGCCCAAGAGACCATGGTGCTGTATACTGGCTGATGTGCTACAGAGGATTAAACATACATCATGATTCTTCAGTTGCCATTTGAAATTATAATTATTGGCAACAGTTGTTAAAAATAAGTTTTATAACTTATACCAATATGTCCATATGTTTTACATCTTCTTACTCTTTATTCTTTCTGGTTATATGTACAGTCCTGATTCTTTGCCTAGTCTATGCCCAATAAAGGAGAATTACTGTAAATATATATATATATATATATATATATATATATTGCACTCCTGTCCAAATCAACACAGAAAGGAGACCAGCACACCAAATGATTTGATGAAAAAATTTAAATATGTAAATATATTGTATTCAAATGGTAAAATAGCCATGCCCAACAATGAAAACATAAGGGACGCTGAGTGTCACAGAACAGGAGCCAGTACAACTGGAATACTCATCATACACATGTTGACTAGAATATAGCAGCCATGGACCCGACAGCCATTTCGGTGTGTTACCACCTTAGTCATGAGCACAAGGGAAAAAATGACAGCAGGCTATTAAATAGCAAGAGGAGGGCACCAAATCAGTCACTAGGATAGATCTCACCTGTATCTCCGTGCTCGCACCGCCACATCCACATGCACATCATAACATCCTGTTTGATAACCGGAACACGATGCGGCCCCACATTATCCGCATGGCACCATGGCAACAGAGATGCTGAAAGGCGCTCGGACAAGCATCCACTCAGGTCTCTGCAGTGGTCAATGACGTGGAACTGTTGGCCAATCTTATCCCAGTGCATACTTGCACACATGGAATATCAACAAAGGAGGTCAGCGGGGAATCATAGCAATTGAATGAAAGCCGGAGTTGATGAGAACATCCCATAATGTTTGACTGGCACCAAGCTCTATACTATGAAAAAAGTCACACAATAAAAAACATAATTCCAGTTAAATCCTCTGTATACAAAATGAAATGCAGATACTTCAAAACAAAAAATAAATAATATAACATATTAATGAATAAATCATAAAAAAGGCTACAAAAAATAAAAAAACAAAAAGACAACACCAAATTAAATACATATATCATAATGAAGTACAAAGAACCCTAGCAAGTGCCCACCTAAAAAATAAATGATAACTATTTGTAGGACACTAAACAATCTCCAAAAAGGAGTTTTTATAAGAAAACATTAAACGAAAAATCCTCATAGAGACCTCCAGGGCTCAACATTCCAAATCTTTAAATGAGTTTGCATTCTTTTTGTAGCAATCTTTTGCCTCGATCTCCCTCTCTTTTAGGTGGCTTGATCTGTACTAATGGCATAAACCAAAAGTCCTTAATATTATGTCCTGATACCACAAAATGTTTGGCTACCGGTGGTGTGCTCTGGTCAATATTAGAGAGAGCCTTCTTTATGGAGGAACGATGCATGGCTATCCTCTCCTTCAGCATACTTGTGGTTTTGCCAATGTCAATTTTCTGACACTGGCATATAATCATATAAACCACGAATCTACTCTCGTAATTTAGTCGTTGTCGTAGAAAGAATTGTAATCCACTTGTGGGGTGTATAAATGTGTCTCCAGTCAATAGGAAATTACAGTTAATGCACCCCTACAACAAAAGGCTCCATTCTTAAGTGACAGCCAATTATCCTTCACCGTCCCTGGACTAATATCTGCATTGGTCACCAGATCACAAAGATTATTGCTCCTTTGCAAACATAGGAAGACTGTGGCATGAATCTTTGAGGATTGGATCAGATTGGAGGATATGCCAATGTTTAGCAAATGATTCCCTCATCCTACCAGATGAGATTGAAAATGTCGTTAGAAAAATGAGTTGAGATGGCTGAGTAGGCTCATCCTTTGGCCTCAGTAAAGATTCTCTGTCAAGGGAAAGGCATTTAGCAATGGCTTCATTCACCTCATCTTTATTATAGCCACGTTGTATAAAGTCATCCCCCATGTCTTTATGTGTCTGATGAAGGCTCTCTCTCTCTGATGTAATCCTTGTTGCTCGCACCAATTGTGAGAATGGCAAGCCTCATTTGAGGGGCTTAGGATGGAAGCTATCCGCAAGGAGGACTGTGTTGAGGTCTGCCATTTTTTTGTAAATACTAGTCTCAAAATGGTAATCAATAATGGAAATAGTTACGTCCAAAAAATTAAGTGTAATAGGTCTACTCAAGTAGGTGAACCTGATGGTACTGTTTAAACCATTAAGCAGAAGTACAAAATTATCGAGAGCAGCTTTGCCCCTTATCCAAATAAGGAAAATGTCATTGATAAATCTTGAATAAAACTTAATAAATGAAAAAATAATTATATTATTCAAAATGTGCATTATCTCATAATTGTACATATAAAGATTGGCATAGCTAGGGGCCATGTTCGACCCCATAGCCATGATCTGAAGTTGAAGGTACTGTAGAATGAATTTTCGAACAGAAAATAATTTTTATGAAGAATCACATCAATTAATAAAAGAAAAAATTCTACAGGTGGACCTGTATAGAAGATATTATTAGAAATTGCTTTTTTAATTGCCTCTTTTCCCTCATAGGCCGTCAGCAGGTGGAGGCCCAACATTTTGTAATTTTAACAAAAAATCCATCATGTCTTTAAGTATGGGGATTCCGCATTAAGAATCAACCAACGATTGTGTGAAATAATGCAGAATTTTGTAAACAATGGTGTCACATTTTGAATCAATGTAGCCTGGATCTGATGGTACTCGTTATACAACAGGTTAATAATGACATTACTGTTTTAGAGAAAGATATTGTGTCTTGTGAACTTAAAGGTTGTGAGATCTTAAAGACAGATGAGACCTGTGATTGGCTGGCTAAGCTTGAAAACAATTTAGCCTCGTTTAAAGAGGATTTGTTGACCTTTAAAAAAACTAAGTACAAAAAAGTCAAGGAGGTCTATAGGGAACTCAGGGTTTATCCCTGGGTCTTGATAATTTTGTACTTCTGCTTAATGGTTTAAACAGTTTATCAGGTTCACCTACTTGAGTAGACCTATTACATTTAATTTTTTTTACGTAACTATTTCCATTATTGATTACCATTTTGAGACTAGTATTTACAAAAAACCGACAGACCTCAACACAGTCCTCCTTGCGGATAACTTCCATCCTAAGCCCCTCAAACAAAGCTTGCCATTCTCACAATTGGTGTGAGCAGCAAGGATTACGTCAGATAGAGAGAGCCTTCATCAGACACTTAAAGACATGGGGGATGACTTTATACAACGTGGCTATAATAAAGATGAGGTGAATGAAGCCATTGCTAAATGCCTTTCCCTTGACAGGGAATCTTTACTGAGGCCAAAGGATGAGCCTACTCAGCCATCTCGACTCATTTTTCCAACGACATTTTCAATTTCATCTGGTAGGATGAGGGAATCATTTGCTAAACATTGGCATATCTGCCAATCTGATCCAATCCTCAAAGATTCATGCCACAGTCTTCCTATGATTGCATACAAAAGGAGCAATAATCTTCATGACCTGGTGACCAATGCAGATATTAGCCCAGTGGCAGTGAAGGGTAATTGGCTGTCACTTAAGAATGGAGCCTTTCATTAACTGTAACTTCCTATTGACTGGATACACGTTTATATACCCCACAAGTGGATTACAATTCTGTCTATGACAATGACTAAACTGCGAGAGTAGATTTGTAGTTTATATGATTATATACCCGTGTCAGAAAATTAACATTGGCAAAACCACACGTATGCTCCATAAAGTAGACTCTCTCTAATATTGACCAGAGTACACCACCGGTCGCCAAACATTTTGTGGAATCAGGACATAATATTAAGGACTTTCAGTTTATGCCATTAGTACAGATCAAGCTGCCTAAAAGAGGGGGAGATTGAAACAAGAGATTGCTACAAAAAGAATGCAAACTCATTTACAGATTGGGAACGTTGAGCCCTGGAGGTCTCAATGAGGATTTTTTGTTTAATGTTTTCTTATAAAAACTTCTCCTTTTTGGAGATTGTTTAGTGTCCTACAAATAGTTATCAATTATTTTTTAGGTGGGCACTTGCTAGGGTTCTTTGTACTTCATTATGAGATATATATTTAATTTGGTGTTGTCTTTTTGTTTTTTTATTTTTTGTAACCTTTTTTATGATTTATTCATTAATATGTTATATTATTTATTTTTTGTTTTGAAGTATCTGCATTTCATTTTGTATACAGAGGATGTTTATTTTTGGGTCTTAGGATTGCACTGGAATTATGTTTTTTATTGTGTGACTTTTTTCATAGTATAGAGCTTGGTGCCAGTCAAACATTATGGGTTGTTCTCATCCACTCCGGCTTTCATTCAATTGATATGATTCCCCGCTTACCTCCTTTGTTGATATTCCATGTGTGCAAGTATGCACTGGGATAGGATTGGCCAACAGTTCAACATCAATGATTGCTGCAGAGACCTGAGTGGATGCTTGTCCGAGCGCCTCTCTGTGTCTCTGTTGCCATGGTGCCATGCGGATGACGTGGGGCCGCATCGTCTTCCAGTTATCAAACAGGATGTTATGATGTCCATGTGGATGCGGCGGTGCAAGCACTGAGATACAGGTGAGATCTATCCCAGTGACTGATTTGGTGCCCTTCTCTTGCTATTTAATAGCCTGCTGTCATTTTTTCCCTTGTGCTCATGACTAAGGTGGTAACACACCGAAACGGCCATCGGGCCCAGGGCTACTATATTCGTGTCACCAGACGTATGATGAGTATTCCAGTTGTACTGGCTCCTGTTCTGTGACACTCAACATCCCTTATGTTTTCATTGTTGGGCATGGCTATTTTACCATTTGAATACAATATATTTAATTTTTTTCAGCAAATAATTGGTGTGCTGGTCTCCTTTCTGTCTTGATGTGGACAGGAGTGCAATATATGTGTCCTTTATGTCCTTTATGTGATTACAGCACCTGTGCTTATGTTATAAGTGTGTGTGATTTTTTCTTCTATTATATATATATATATATCCAAAGGTCTGGCACTCCTCACTCGGTCAACCAACTTCAGCTGGTGCCCTCACAATAAGATATATATAAGTAAAAAGAAACTTTCATCAGTTCTAACATTAGCAGAAACTAATGGACTTATATAACATAAGCTATGTGTGGCTCTTATTCCAGAATACCCGGTTGCACCTGTTCTGTATACGACTCCAAAAAAAAAATATCTATATCCAATCCACCTGGCCACCCTATCATTGCAGCCCGCAATTCTTTATTTCAGATGGTAGCAGTATTCATCAATACTTTACTACAGCCATGTATTCAAGCTTATGCTCTTTTTTTATTGGACTCTACGATACTTCTTTGTAAACTCCAGGATTTGCTTATATTTGATGAAGAAATCTGGATATGTAGTGTTGATTTTAGCAGCCTTTATACGATGATTCCGCACGAAGCTGGACTGGCGGCTGTGGAGAGATTTATTCTACAACGTCCACTATATGAGGGCTTAGACCCAAAATTGTGTCTGGACCGTCTACAGATGATTTTGACAAAAAAAATTTCTTGTTTAATTGTACATTCTACCTCCAATGTGTTGGCTGTGCAATGGGGTCCAGTGTGGCCCCATCGTATGCCAACAAATATCTTTGAGGTCGAACATGACATATTTTTTAGTGATACTACTATTGCTCATAATATTGTTTTTTACTCACGCTATATAGATGATCTGTTGATCATCTGGTGTGGGACTAAAGAATCATTTAGTGCCGTCATAGAGCAAAATAACGCCAGAGCCCATCTGATTAAGCTTACATATAATATCAGTAATGAGGTGATAAATTTCCTTGATGTACAGATTTCCATCACTAATGGTAGAATAGAAACTGCTCTGTTTACTAAAGAAATGGACCACAACAATTTGTTGCACATGCAGAGTTGTCACCCAAAACCACATAAAAGAGGTTTACCATATTCTCAGCTGTTACGAATTAGAAGGATTTACTTCTAATCCTGTTTTAGCTGAGAAACAGATGGATAACATGATCCTCAAATTTTTAGAGCGAGGTTATCCTATGGATTTACTTCAGCAAGCTAAAAATAAGGTCCTTAAACTTGATAGACAAAGGCTTTTGATTAAAAGAGAAGCAGGGGTTAAACCACAATTTATTCCATGGATATCCCAATATAATCAAAAGAGTACTGCTATCAATAAGATATCCAAACAATTATGGCCAATTATACAATCGGATGGTGAATTGAAATGAGATAATACTAAATTGATGTCATGTTACAAACGTGGCCGTAACCTCCGTGACATATTAGTCAAGACAGATATTGCCCAATACGGACCTACTACTTCTTGAGTACTAAGAAGGGATGCATTAAATGCTCCTGTGTCACATGTCGATACATGATATCAGGAGATGTATTTTACCACCTGCATTCCGGTAAAGCCTTTAATATTAACTTTAGGCTATCGTGTAACTCTAAATTCGTGGCATACTTATTTACATGTCCTTGCGGAGTGGCATATGTGGGTAAAACTGAGAGAACATTTAAAGAGCGGATGACTGCACATCGCTGTGCCATCAGAGCCGCCATTAATATGGGCAATAGTGAACAGCCCGTTGCGAGACATTTTTGCCAACTCTCTCACCCACTAGCCATGTTGCGCTATAGAATGATCGACCATTTGCCCAGATCAATTAGAGGTGGTGATAGGGGTTTCAAATTTAAACAGATGGAAACAAGGTGGATACACCGATTAGGTACCCTTGCGCCCAAGGGCCTTAATGACCATTTAGGTTTACATAATTTTTGTTAGTTATGTAAAACTATACCCCTATATATTTAGTGCTGTTATTTTCCCTATATATACATATGTATATTGGATACATGTATATCAAATAACTTGTGTGTACTATGTGATATGTGACGTGTGTTCTATCGCAACATCTTCTGCATATTGTTCTCTGCAAGCATTTATGCTTATAATCAATGTCACTGTGCTAGCTTGCTATATATTGGCCGTTATTTATATTAAGTTTTAATGTTCTATTGATTATCCTGTGTGGTGTAATTACTGTTGTATACTGTTTGGTGTATCTCTATGGTGATGGGAGCACTTTATGACGCATCACACGCTATGCATGATGATGTCATCTTTTGCCGCCGCTGTCCGGGAACGGAGTCACGCTTCCGGTATATGGTGAGCTCTTGGTGGTATTGTATTTAAGGTGAGTGTATTATATATGTTTTAGACCTGAGGAAAGTGCTGATCTTTATGTTAAAGCACTGAAACGTTGATGATCATACTACCAGACTTAGCATGAGTTCATTTACCTGGAATGCTCCACCATTTATATATATATAAATATATATATATATTTATATATATATAGAAATATATCTATCTATATATATATATATATATAGATAGATAAGATATATGCTCCTTACCTTCATAGGCCTTATCACATAAGTCGTCAGGAGTTCCATAGATTTTCCATCGGCTCCCAAATCCTGACCCTTTATAAAGAATAACTTTTTCTTTTGCATTACCATAGTTCAAGTGAAGATTATCCACCTGTATTCCAAACAAAGTATCGTTCTTACAGTCCCATTTCTGGAGCTCACTAGTACCATCACATTGATATAAGTTCACTAACGCCATGACCTCTGTGGATGCTGCTGCCAGGCATAGAGAAGATCCTACATTTACAAGATGATGTTTGGAAATCCATCGGAATTTTTGGGCATTGCTGTTCTCTTTACATGTAGCGACCACAATAAGGGATTTCTGGGCTTCTAAACACTTCTTGTGCTCTTCATTGTAGATTAAAAATGTGTCAGAGTCTGGAAAAAAAAAAATATTAATAAACTGTTTGCTATTAGCATTGTGGTTAATGAACTTGAATTGGACCCATTACACATAATGGCTTATGTAATAACATAAAAACAATGGGCAGAAATTATCTCAACACTACAGCAACCAATGAGACATTAGCTTTCACTTTATAAACTGTGGCAGTAAGTTTATTTGGGTCAGGGGCATCTTTAGAGAGGAGGGGGCCCGTGTACATTCCCCATCCAGTGCCCCTTCCTCTCTCCCTGGCGGCTGGCAGCCGACTGACACGGCTGGCCAGCCCCCAGAGCATTAGTAGACTCTGGGCACTAGAGCGTGCCCGGAGTCTACTGCGCATGCGCAAAATGCTGGAAAAATGGCCGCGGTGGCCATTTTTCTGGCTTTTTGTACAGTGCTGACACCCGCCGCGGGACCTTGGAGAGGTAATTTTTAAATAATATGGGTGCAGGGTGTGCGGTGCGGGCCCCCCTAGTCCCGGAGGCCCATGTGCACTGCACACCCTGTACCCATTATAGATACACCCCTGATTTGGGTGCTGTGTGTTACAAGACATTTATACACATTGCACAGCAGATGAATAGTTAATGAATTAGAACGCTGCTTCATAACCTCTGCTGCAAGGGCTTCTTCAAAAGCATAAACACCCCTGGACTTCTGAGCCCAGTCTGGTATTAGTACTGATTTCTATGACCGAATCAGCAGATTGGTTGAGAGCTTCTTGCTCTCAGCCAAGCAGTGCTTTCCCTAGACTCCTAAGACATGGCAATTGTCATTTGCGGGTACAGCACTGTATATAGTGTACAGCATGTCCGCTCTGGTTCAGGTCACACTGCATTTTATTGTTTTAACAAGACCTGTGGACTACTGCATGGACAAGGGCACCGAGCACATCCTAGGAATAGGTAAGTATGAAATGTGAGTGTGTTTAATAAAAGGTTAACACAGTTGGTGTGAATGTCCTGTCATTTTTCTATATTTTCTTTACAATGGGATTGAAGGTGCCAGTGGCAACAGAATGTTTGGGCATGCTGGCTCTTGTAGTTCCACATGTGCCAGCATGCTGGGACAAGCTTGGGGGGACCTGTAGTTCTACTGTAAAGAACAATTTTCCTTGCATCCAACACCACCAGGGATGCGGGAAAGAGCCCTGGTTGATCCGCGGGAGGGGGGACCCCGTTTTATTTTGTAGTCCCCACTTTCCAAGGATTTCCAGCCCTGAGCTGACCAGTTTGGGGCTGTTTTACATTATGACAAGGGGACCCCACGCTTTGTGTCTCCCAGCAATAGTGTAAGCCCCCTGGCTGGTTCAGCTCTGTGCTAGTTACTAGAAAAACAAGGGCACCTTGCACCGGTTTTACCTCCAATTTTCCAGTACAGGACCAGGCTCAGATGTCCAGGGCTAGTTATAATTTTGGGGTTGGGACTTCACTCACATTCTATTTTTTAAATGAACCCTTAATTACTAGTTTACATACAAAAGCCTGCACAGCACAAATCATTCTGATCTGTACAGTGCTTTGAATCTGCTGACGGATTCATGTTTGTTTGTCAGTCTATTGTAAGTGGGACAAAAAAAACTGATCTTGCACACAATATAAATTGCTTAGTATCACCATTTAATGTAAATAGTCAAATATGCTGATTAGTAAATTTGGGTTTTTGATCGTAAAACATTCCACCGATTCCCAGAGTCAGACTCGGGCACTGGGGATACCTCTGTAGAGGTCAAGAACAGGGGGGTTAGGTTGGTAGGACAGCAGCTGATGGGGGTGACAGTGATAATGTCTTCTTATTGTGGCCAAACCCAGGTTTGGCTAGATCTGCCCAGAGGCGCGGAAGCTAACCCACTTGGTGGTCTTCACCTGTGACCCCTCCTATTGGGATTTTGGTTTTGCTGCAGCAAGTGAGCAGGTTGCGGACCCCTGGACAGGTACCTGGGAGTGGCAGAACACAGAGATATAATACTAGAGTTGGAATGGCACTGGGAAACACTGGGAAATTAAGTGGCACTGGAAATACTGGAAATGATTCAGATGCTGGTTTGCACTGGGAAACACAGGAATGTAGACACAGACATGCACTGGGAAATACTGGAGATCCTGATGCAGGCCCAGACACAGGAGAATGACACTTGGAATCAGTACACAGCAGCTGTGCTGAGTACGCCTGTTGGAGATCCAGATGCAGTACTGGTGTAGAAATTGTTAAACTGGAGTTTCAACACAGAGCGGGGCACTGACATATACACAGGAGAATTAGATGTTGATTAGTGCTGAAATAGTTAAACTGGTGTTTCAACACAGAGACAGGTGCTGAAATATACACAGAAGAACTAGACGCTGATTAGTGCTGGAGATTTAGCACAGAGGCACGTATAGAAGAAATCACTGGAGGAGTCTGATCCTGGGAAACACTGAAAAGAGTCGCTGAAAGTAAACAGTATAAAACTAGGAGTAAATCCAGATGCTAGGATATAATACTGGTAGAATAAAACATGGAACTTGGAAAGCTGCAACAGCTAGTAAACACAGTCACTGGAAAAGCGAAGTTGAACAACAGCTTCCTGTTCCTGGAGTTAAACAAAATACCCTTAGGTAGTTGGTCATTGGATCAGAAGATTAGCTGAGTGACCATTGGACTATCATTGGGTGAGACCACGGGAACCAGGACACACGCACGTAAGCCCTAGGGGGGAGAATACTCAGCCCACCACTCACCCCCACCCCCCATAACTGAACAACTAAGCTCAATGACGTCGGCATAGTGGTGTGTAGCTGCCGATCCCAAGCCGCATCCTGACACCTAGCAATTAGGATTAGAAGTCTAAACTGATTCTTAGTAAATTTACCCCTTAGTATTAAAAGTATCAATAGCCTCAGATATATAGGTAGTCAAAGTTCATACAGCCATAAACAGATTTTAGGAGAAATAGGAGACCTGAGCTTCCAATACGGGTTATGTGAAGGTTTCGGTGCTTGCTGCTAGCCCCCAAATGGGTACCCAGCCCAATAGTACATATAAGTCCGGGATGTATTACCGGTGAATGAATTAAGAGTTCAGCCGGTGCAAGTCTCGGTACACTGGGTAGTTTAGTATGTGTCTGGTGGGGCGGCGTCCCGTATCCCCCAGGTGCACCGCCGCTCTACCAGACACATACTAAACTACCTTGCTGTGTGAGAGGTGTACACACTGGGGCTGGTGTCCATGTAGAAAGTTATTATGGAATCCTAACAATCGCTATACCCCTAACAATTATTTAAACCTGAAATAATCGCTGTCCAAACCATAAGTGTTGTTCCAAAACACAAAATATTATTATTACAACTAAAAAAAAAAGGTCACATGCTTTGATCTAGACAATGAGCGCAAAGATCATAATACTAAAGATACAGTCAATACATATGCAAGCGCACCGATCCCAGTTACAGTCATCAATCCAGAAGCCTGTGGTCATCCAAGAAGAATGGCTACTGACTGGGACCGGGACACAGGCTATATACCCTAACAGATCAAGATAACAACAATGTAGACAGACAAACATAATTCCATTGGTTCTTGCTCATGGTCTTTGTAGTACGTTGTAGTTCATAGGACAGTACACTAGGGGTATGTCCCAATTATCCAGATTGCATTGTCTTTCTTTAATTGGTTTAAATTAACTACAGACACAGCATACAGAGTTTTACATTTTAACCAATAATTCATTATGATCCATAACTCCCGAACGCATGATCAGACTCCCTTGCCGATATAACCGGATATCTGGAAATAGACAGGGTATCAGTATAGTGCCAAACATGCCATGTCTACTATATTGCATACCTATAAATATCAAATACATACATTTAACATCATTATTAATACTTTTTATAAGAACCATAAAGTGCAGGGACCTTTTATGAGTGCGTGCATATATATAGGTTTGTGGTCGCTAATGTGCGTCTGTGTTTTAACCACTTGCCTGGCACGGTCCTATCAGATACGACCACACCTGGCTGGGCTTTCCCTGACATGGTCGTATCTGATACGACCAGTCAGAAGTGCCCACTAGGCGGCTGTGGGAAGCTAATCTTCCCGCAGCCACCTATGTCAGAGGGACCTTCCGGTCCCTCTGCAACTGTGGCTGCCTCTCCAGCTTGTCCCGATCATTGCTGGCCACAGTGATCGGGCACTCAACGGCACCCCCCTCCTGGTGCAACTGCAAGGGCAGCCGTGTGTTCCATATGCTGTGTCCCGAACACTGTGGCCAGCAGTGATCGGGCAGCCTGTGTGACCATCCTCACTGCAGTAACCGCAGCTCCTGCTACCCGCGGCTGCTGCTGTCCCCCCCGTGTAGCCGGCGCCGCATCTTTTCCCAGAGCGGCTGCCTGTTGTCCCAGGTCCCTCCCCCCTTCTCCCTGCATTGTTGCGGCCGCTGACGCTTCGTCCCCGCCCCCCCCCTTCCTCAAGGCGCCTGCTCTGGTGTTCCCGGACCCTCCTCCAACCCCCTCGGTGCATCCCGGCCACCTCTATCATCTGGGCGGCTAACCCTGTGTCCCTGGCCGTCCCCCGCACCCGCTCCTCCCGCCGCTGTGGCAGCCGTACTTCATCCCCAGTCCCCCCTCTCCTCCTGGTGCCTGCTCTTGTGTCCACTGACCCCCTACAACCAGCGTGGCGGCGGCCGCTGCTGCCCCGACCCCGGCCACCCCTGTCCTCCAGGTGGCCGCTCCTGTGTCCACGGCCCCCTCCCAACCAGTGCTGCGGCGGCCGCCGCTGCATCGTTCCTGGCCCCCCTCTCCTCCCGCCGGCTGCTTCTGTGTCCATGGACACCCCCCAAGCCCCTACAACCAGCGCTGCGTTGGCCTCTGCTGCCTCATCCCCCCTGTCCTCCAGGCAGCCGCTCCTGTGTCAACGGCCCCTCCCAAACAGTGCTGCGGCAGCCGCTGCTGCCTCGTTCCCGGCTCCCCCTGTCCTTCAGGCGGCAGCTCCTGTGTCCACGGACCCCCCAACCCCCTGCAACCAGCGCTGCGGCGGCCACTGCTGCCTCGACGCCGGCTCCCCCTGTGCTCCAGGCGGCAGCTCCTGTGTCCACTGACCTCCCCCCCAACCCCCTGAAACCAGCGCTGCGGCGGCTGCTGCTGCTTCGTCCATGGCCCCCCTTTCCTCGAGGCAGCTGCTCCTGTGTCCCTGGCTCCTCCAACCCCCTCCTTGCGCTGCGGCGGCCCGGCTGATCCAGGCTGTATCCACGTCCCTCCCCCTGGTGCGGCTGCAGCTGTGTGTGACAACTGTCTATAGCCAGCAACTTCCACACCCCCTCCTTCCTATTCAAGCTCCGCCTCTGTTCTCGGGCAGTATTTTGTGATATATATATATATATATTATATATATATATGTGTGTATATATATATATATATATATATATATATATAGTCCCCCTCAGCAGTGTCCCTGGTAGTAGTCCCCCCTAACAGTGCCCCTCCCCTCCTAACAGTGCCCCTAGTAGTAGACCCCCCTCCAGCAGTGCCCCTAGTAGTAGTAGTCCCCCCATCCAGCAGTGCCACTAGTAGTAGTCCCACCCCAGCAGTGCCCCTGGTAGTAGTCCCCTATGATGAAGGTTCTTCTTAGCACCGAAATGGCCTTTGGGCTGTCCATCTACTAAGGCAGCTCATACTACATTTGGTGCCAGTGTGTTGATCATACAGATTGTGATAAGTATATTCTGTTATGTGACTGAAAATTTTCTTCTGGACACCAATGCTCATGTTTTTACATGCATTTCATATAAACTGATGTTTTTTGATACTTCATCTGGTGTGCTGGTCTTCCCATCTGTGGTTATTATTATGCAATTTCATATGTCTGTGCACCCAGCATTTATTCATTATTTTTGAGAGTGCAGTACTTCTCTTTTTCTATACACACACACACACATATATATATATATATATATATATATATATTTATACACACATATATATATATATATTATATTATTATATATATTGTATATACACACTCACATATATACACACACACATTATATATATATATAGTCCCCCTCAGCAGTGCCCGTAGTAGTCGTCCCTCGCCAGCAGTGTCCCTGGTAGTAGTCCCCCCCTAACAGTGCCCCTCCCCTCCTAACAGTGCCCCTAGTAGTAGACCCCCCTCCAGCAGTGCCCCTAGTAATAGTAGTCCCCCCATCCAGCAGTGCCCCTAGTAGTAGTCCCTCCCCAGCAGTGCCCCTGGTAGTAGTCCGCACCTAACAGTGCCCCTAGTAGTAGACCCCCCTCCAGCAGTGCCCCTAGTAGTAGTCCCCCCCATCCAGCAGTGCCACTAGTAGTAGTCCCTCCCCAGCAGTGCCCTTGGTAGTAGTCCCCCCCTAACAGTGCCCCTGGTAGTAGACCCCCCTCCAGCAGTGCCCCTAGTAGTAGTAGTCCCCCCATCCAGCAGTGCCCCTAGTAGTAGTCCCTCCCCAGCAGTGCCCCTGGTAGTAGTCCCCCCTAACAGTGCCCCTAGTAGTAAACCCCCCTTCAGCAGTGCCCCTAGTAGCAGTAGTCCCCCCCTTCCAGCAGTGCCCCCAGTCATTCCCCCTTCCAGCAGTGCCCGACAGACAGACACACACACACAAAAAAAATTTCCACTTACCTTATTCCCCGCTCCGGCGTCCGCTCCTCCGTCCAGCGTCCTCCCGTGCCGGCCCGCTCTGCATGATGGGAGATGTCATGAATTCTCTCCCATCAGCCACTGCAGGAGCCGGAAACCCGGCACAGGCAGTGGGCAGAGCAGCTGATGAGAGTCTGTCTGACTCTCTTTGGCTGCTAAAACAAACACACAGCTGCCGGCGCCGGCGGCTGTGTGTTTGTTCCTGGCAGTGTAGTGCGGACTGCATTTATGTGCGGTCCACACTACCGCCGTACGCCTGGTCCTATGGAGGCAGAGGCGGAGCCGTATCAGTCACGGCTCTGCTCCGCAAGGGCCCATGGACATGTGCAGAATGCCCTCCCATGGCCATCTTGTTTCCTCCTGTAGCCAGAATGAGCTTCTTGACAGAAGCTCATTCTGACCTGGGTGGCTCAACTGGCCACTGTGCTGCCCAATCAGAGCTGAGCTCCGATCGTGGCAGCAGCAAGGTAGGGAGGAGGGGCATGCAGTGCCGGTGGTGGTGGGGAACCGTGGCAGAGCCCTGGAATGCGCCTAGGCATTCCAGTCACCCCTAGGCAATTGCTTATTATGCCTATGCCTAGGGCCAGCTCTGGCTGTGTCCATCCAAGGGCAGCGTCTGCTGTTTCTATACAGGGCAGGGGCTGCTGTGTCCATTCAGGGCAGGGGCTTCTGTGTCCATAAAGGGCAGGGGCTGCGGTGTCCATACAGGTGCTGCTGTGTCCATACAGGGCAATGTCTTCTGTGTCCATCCAGGGGCTGCTGTGTCCATACAGGGGGGGGGGTTGCTGTGTCCATCCAGGGGCAGGGGCTGCTGTGTCCATTCAGTGGTTGCAGTGTCCATACAGGGCAGGGGCTGCTGTGTCCATCCAGTAGTTGCTGTGTCCATCCAGGGGAGGTGGCTTCTGTGTCCATCCAGGTGCAGTGATTGCTGTGTCTATACAGGGCAGGAGCTGCTGTGTCCATCCAGGGGCAGTGGCTGCTGTGTCCATCCAGGGGCTGCTGTGTCCATCCAGGGTTTCTCTGTTCGTCCAAGGGTGTCCAGTGTAAAAAAAATAAATAAAAGCTAAATAATATATATACAGTATATATTTTATTGTGCTGTACCCCAGTGTACTATATATATATATATATATATATATACAGATCTGCCCAGCTATTTTGTTGCTCCTGGCATGGCAAGCAGGCCTCTGAGTCGCGCCATGGACTTGTGGCGTGGCGTTCAGGCCATTGAGTGAAGAATACCATGGTACTCCACAAGTCTATGGGGCAACTTGTGGCGTACCATGGTATTCTTCAACGAAGGATACGCTACAGCATGTAATACAGCGCTTAAGCGCTGGGTGGCGAGTGCTCCACTGTTGTAATTTGTACTGAATGCCTTGTACTGAATGCCATACTGTTAAACTTAAATTGGATGGATATCACTTTCACAGCATTTGCATGTTCGCAAAACCAATATTGTTAATGTCACATACTGTACATACAGTACAGTAAGATCTTTTAACAGGATGCAAATCAGTACACATACAATATTGTACATAAGTGAATAGTAGAGAAGTTGCCCGAGTTGTTATCACGGTATAACCGAAGCTGTAGATTAATGAGATGCACGCACAGCTTTCACTGAGATGGGATGAATTACAGTATGACAATTTTTTTTATAATTAAAAACAGCAGCGGGAGGAGTGCACAAGGATGAGGCCGCTCTGTGTGGTTCACTGTACAGTAGCTGGCATGTGGGCTAGTGGTTAGGTGATCACTTTGCAAGAATTATGGTCCCTGGTTCGATCCCTGGAAAAGAATATATTTTTTTGGCACTGTCGGCTCTGGACACTATTGTGAAACTAGTGCAGTAGTGTTGTACTGTAATACTGTAGTGTTGTTGTTTAAAAGGCTGCTTATAAGTAAGACATTACAAACTGATTGTGCATTTAAAAAGTGCAAAACTTTCGTCAATGTCTGCGTTGTGGTGGTTGTCAGCTCCGAGGGGTTGCAATGGGATTTCTTGCGCATGCCCAGTCGAGGGGTTACAATGGGATCTGTGGCGCCAAGCCATACGCCATGTAGCGCTATGCCATGGCATATGGAAGATCATCACTGAGCATGTGCAGTTGTCTGTATTACTACAGTACTGTATGGTATGCTGTTGAGTTTTCACCCTTGCGCCACTCTGCGCTGTCCAAGACTTGTACACAATAGTCATTTCATGACTTCAGAAACCGCTACAGTAGTGGGCTCTGTTTGAAAGGGAAGTCTCTAAATTACAAACTGACTGTGCATTTAAAACATGAATTTTGCACCACTCTCTACGCTGTCCTAGACTTGGACACAATAGTGATTAAAGCACAAAATAGTGTTACACTGCAAATTTGCATCAATGTATATGCTGTTCCAGCTTAGCACACTATAGCAACTTACAGTATCTTGAGCAGTAACTAAGAGAGTTCTCTGTCTGTGAGAGACCTCTCTGTATTATAAACTGCTTGTGCGTTTCTCTGTATTACATGGTTGGCACTATGGTGGCTGTCAGCTATCTCTGATGGATTAGAAATGGCATCTCTGGCGGGTGCATGCCCAGTAGGAGGATTGCAATGGGATATCTGGAGCATGTCCAGTGGGTCGAGAGTCATACACAGTGCATCAGGTCCCTTCCCCCAAAGCAAGCAAGAGCCTCTCATTACCATAATAAAGGATGCTTTGTTAATCCATTTAGCGTAAGCAGTCAGCTCTGCCCTTGTCGCCTGAAAAAGGCTACAAATAGTGACCATTTCCAAGGACACCATCCCCCATCTGCTAGGACAACTAGTGTGCCGCTATGAACTGTACTGTACTGTATATTAAAAACTGACGGTGTGGTTGAATTTTGCACCACTCTCTACACTGTCCCAGACTTGGACACAATAGTGATTTCATAACTTCAGAAACTGGTAGTGAATGGGCTCTGTACAGTATGAGAGAGAGGTCTCTGTATTACAAACTGACTGTGCGTTTAAAGCGCAAAATAGCATTACACCACAAACTTGCAACAATGTAGATGGGGTGACAGCCTTGCACACTATAGCGACGTATCTTGAGCATTAGCTGAGAGTGGCCTCTGTCTGTGAGAGGGCTCTCTGTAATACAAACTGACTGTGCGTTTGAAGTGCAAAATAGCGTTACACCGCAAACTTGCGACAATGTTGATGCTGTTCCAACTGCACACTATAGTGATTTCTCATGTCTAGTAAGTAGTAGTGGGATCTGTATGAAAGAGAGCTCTCTGTATTACACGGTTGGCACTATGGTGGCTGTCAGCCATCTCCGATGTATTAGAAATGGCATCTCTGGCGGGCACATGCCCAGTAGGAGGGTTGCAATGGGATTCCTGGTGCATGCCCAGTGGGTCGAGAGTCATACACAGTGCTTCAGGTCCCTTCCCCCAAAGCAAGCGAGAGCCTCTCATATACTGTATATATATATATATATATATATATATATATATTACTGTGTCGCTGTTGGTCAGACTGCAGTGTAATATTCATACACGTATTGTGACACTAAGTATAATCACAGTGTAATATACACATATTGTGACACTAAGTGGAAATGCAGTGTAATATTCAACAAGTAGTGCAAACAATATTGTGAGCTGTGAGGTGGTTAATAATGACTGGAAATGCCTGAAAATTATTGTTATTAAGGTAAATAACACTGTAGGAACAAAAACAGATGATTTATGTGATTTTAGCTGTTTTTATCATTTTTTTAATAAAAATCCAGATCCAAAACCAAAACTTGCAAAGGCGGGTTTGCAAAACCAAATCCAGATCCAAAACCTCGAAGGAGTGGTCAGTGGTAGATACATTTGTCCTAGGTTTGTTCTAAAACCCCCAGGAGAAAGTCTGCAGTGAAGCAGATTTAAGTATCAGCTTTTGGAAAAGCTGGTTTGGGACCGGGGGGTGTGGATGTGAGGAGAGGGTGGGCTCCATCCACAACCTACTCAGGTTTTGGTTTCTAGGCCTGTTAGCCTGCTCATTGAGGTCTGCACCTTGAGCTGGCTGATATAGGCTATATGTGATTGTAAGCTAGTGTCTCTCACCTGCTGAGGCAGGCATGCAGGCTAGGATGTCCAGAGACACTGTGCGTACTGTGCACGTGCTGTTGTTGACGGTAAGGGCAGTAGGCCCTACCGTTCTGGTAGTGAGGGTAACTACTGTTTAGTTAGGGCCCAGACGGGCTATGAGTTTATTTTATGTTTTTTTATATTTGTCTGGCACAATAAAGACTGGCTCTGACCAGCTTGCATGAGAACCACGGACTGGTGCGCTGCTTTCCCGGTTGCTGTGTGTGTAGAGAGGGAGTCCGCCTACCCCAGGAGAGGGGACCTCTATCCTGACCGTCACAATATGTATATATATATATATATGTATATATATATATATATATATATATATATTAGACATGAGCAGGTTCGGAACTCAAGTTTGAGAACACCCCTGCATTGCCGACACAGTCAGCTAACCTGCACTGAGGACACCGCTGGCACCCCCGCTCTGTCGACACCGCCGGCACCCTGCATTGAGAACACCCCTGCACTGCCGACACAGTCAGCAAATCTTCACTAAAGACCCTGCTGGCACCCCGCACTGCCGACACAGGCAGCAAACCTGCACTAAAGACACCGCTGGCACCCCGCACTGCCAACACAGGCAGCAAGCCTGCACTAAAGACACCGCTGGCATCCCCGCACTGCCGACATCACCAGTACCCTTCACTGTGGACACTGCCAGCACTGCAGAACTGCCATTCCATGTACTGAGGACACCGTCAGCAACCCCGCTCTGCTGACACTGCTGTCACAGTAAGTGCACTATTGGTGTATCCAACCCACACTGTATAACACACTGTATTCATGTTGGAAATTAGAAGCTGAACTGCCAGATGTTAGTGCTGCCCACTGTGTCACTTAGCTTAGTCAGCCAGCTAGCTGGATGCAACCTTTTGGCCTTAACTAGATGAAGCAAATAATATTGTGAGGTGGTCAAAATTGATTGGAAATTACTGTAAATAAATGTTATTGAGGTTATTTATACTGTAGGAACAAAAACAGGCCCAAATTATGTGATTTTAGCGGTTTTTATTATTTTTTAAGAAAAAATCCAGATCGTAAACCAAAACACGAAAACAAAACACTGAGGTGAGGTTTTGGCAATACCAATCCAGATCCAAAACCGGGGTAGATCCAGATCCAAAACCAAAACATGGGGGTCGGCGCACATCTCTAATATATATATATTGACAAGAATCACATAATCTGGGTAAAATCCAACAGGTGTCTATTTTCTCACCACAGGCAGGAATACAGGACAGTGTGCAGTGTTCACAGGCAAGATGTTACAGGCTGGTACACTGAATCTTCCAACAGTAATACAGTTCTTTTAGTGGACTCTCAGGTCCAGGATCCCTAACACTAGTCACCCCTGGGCCTATAACGTGGGTGACTACTTCACCGTCATCATCCCTGTGCACAAACAACATTTTTAAAGCTAGCTACTAATCAGCCTAGCTGCAGTTCATCTCTGACCTTAAAGAAAACCTGGACTGGATAGATGTTCAACTGCTGTTTCACATTTAAACCTGCTGTCCCTGTCACCATATACAGTATATACATAAACACACACACACATTGTTCTAAATGTAGCAATCATTGTATATTTAGAAAACTTATTTTAATATGTGTAGCAATTGTATATGTGGCATTTGTAATATACATGTAGCAATTGTATATTTAGCATTTGTTGTATATGTAGCGATTGTTGTATATGTAATCAGTTGTAGTATATATGTACAGTAGCAATTGTTATATATGCAGATGTTGTTGAATATATATCAAATATTGCATACTGCACATATCCATTATTGTATATTTAGATCTTTAGCTTTTACTCTGTACAATTTGCAGGGGCGTTTCTAGAGATGAGGGGGCCCGTGTGCAGTCTCCGACACAGGCCCCCTCCTCTCCGCCCGGCAGCCGGCAGCGCACTGAGCTGTGCGCGGCCAGCACCGGAGTTATAGATTCTGGGCACTAGAGTGTGCCAAGAGTCTATAATGAATGCAAGGTCACCGGGAAAATGGCCGCGGCGGCCATTTTCCCAGTACTGCGCAAACGACAGGAAAATGGCCGCTGTGGCCATTTTCCAGTCGTTTTACAGCGCCGGACCCACGCGCCGACGTGGGACTCCGGAGAGGTAAGTAATATTATGGGTGCAGGGTGTGCGGTGTTGGGCCCCCCTGGACCCCGGGGCCGTGTTCCCCTAACACCCTGCTTCCATTATAGATACGCCCCTGACAATTTGTCTGTACATGACCGCTTGATAAATAAGTAGAATGCAAGATAAATGCTGTAGTGCACATTCATTATAGCATATACCTTGTGTTCTTTTCTTTCATTTATGTACTTTGTATTGTTCATAGCTTATATAAGAGTCTGTTGTGGTGCATAATTCATACCTGTAAACACAACAAAAAGTACAACACAATATGACCGTACAAGTAGGTAGGAGGTAACTCACCCAGCTGAAGAGATGGGCGAATAAAGTAAAGAAGTATGAGAATGATGGAGGCAGTCATTGTAAATATCTCATTATATACTCTGCCAAGTGTATAAGAAATGGAGCAGATGTAAAGGCTTCAGTCTTAGGAGTCTTGAGTTCAACCTGATGAAGCACCAAACTGATCCTCGACTTTTGACAATCTGCGACATCCAAGGAAACTTGTGGCTTTTAAATGATAAGGAAGTATTTGGTCACATGGGGCACTAATTTTGCTTTCATAAGCTAAATTCTGTTGTCCACTCTTCTTGGCTCAATAGACGAACCTGCATTTCTGATGATACGGCATTTTCCTCTTGACCAGCACATTGAAAGATTTCTTGGAATATATTTCATAATTTCTTGTATGAATCAATCAGTGTATTGCAATTATTGTGTTGCAATGGATAAGTCAGAATAGGCCGTTTTTCCAAATAACAGATAGTATTTTTCTAAAAAATAGTTAAATTAGAAAACAGGATGTCCTGGGTGGGGGAAAAAAAACTGTTGCAAACGTATTCTAACATGCATTTGTTACATCCTTCCTTTTTCTGGAAAGGGAAATACTACAGTATTAAGGATTTTCATACCTGTCATTCCTCATTTGTTGTGTATTTTGTGAAGCGTCTTTGTGAAGTGTCAGGGGTGCCAAATCCAGAATTCAGAATGGGCTGCAGAATCACAGATACATGACTGGCTGTTCCATTGTCATAGCTAATGTATTTCTGCCAAACTTCATAGGATTATTCAATTTTGCTGAGATATTAGATGGGGAAAGGAGTGGTGCTGTGGGCAGCAGGACCTGGGTGTGAGTACAATGGTTGTGCTATAGATGTGGGGTTTTATGTTCCAACCATGTCTACTTTGGGTCTTCAGTTTTCTCCCACAGTCCAAAAACAATTTGTTTGTTCATTGGCTTCTTTATAAATTAGCCTTGATGTGTGTCTGTGTTAGGGAGTATATATGAAAAATAATGAATATTATTATATTCCCTTTAAGATATGTGCTTGTGAGCAACTCCCCCAACCCCAAACCTGACCCACACACCTGTTTACTTGATGTGGGGCTATCAGGAATGTTACCTGTCTGCCCTGCATACAAGCCAGCTTAACCATAGGACCCCAGCCTGCAAGTATACTATTTCCATTTACCTGTGAACTGTTACCTGCCTATTCTGACAAGCAGTGGCATCACATGGGGGGTGCGGGCCGCACCGGGTGTCACCCTCCAATGGGGTGACACCAAAAAGCCACACACTCCCCCCGCCGTCACACAGCTGCCTGCACCCTCCCCTGCCACCAAAGAGATGCCTGCAGGGCCACCGAGAGGGGTGGAGCACACCAGTGGCCATGCAAGGTGCCGGGTCCCAGGCAGGGGATCCGCCCACTGTCCGCCCACTCCCAACCCACTTTTGCAGCCGCCGCCCATCCCAGACCGTCATGCTTAAAAGTTTCTTTCTTTTTTTTAAGACAGCGCGCGGCGCATGATGTCATGTCGTCACACAGCGCAGCCGCTGCTGAAAGAGAGGAGCTCAGGATCCTGCTTCCCATCCACTACTCCGCCCACCGCCGCCCCTGCTGCTGTAAGGCTGGAAAAGAGGAGCCATCAAGAAGAAGGTAAGTGAAGCAAGGTGGCTGTCTGAGGACATAAGTGGGGGAAGGCTGGCAGAGGACACAGAAGGGGGGAAGACTGGCAGAGGACACAGAAGTGTGGGAAGGCTGGCTGGGGACATAAGTGGGGGAAGGCTGGCTGGGGACACAGAAGTGTGGGAAGGCTGGCAGAGGACACAGAAGGGGGGAAGGCTGGCAGAGGACACAGAAGTGTGGGAAGGCTGGCTGGGGACATAAGTGGGGGAAGGCTGGCTGGGGACACTGAAGTCGGGTAAGGCTGGCTGGGGACACAGAAGGGGGGAAGGCTGGCTGGGGACACAGAAGTGTGGAAAGGCTGGCTGGGGACACAGAAGTGTGGGAAGGCTGGCTGGGGACACAGAAGTGGGGGAAGGCTGGCTGGGGACACAGAAGTGTGGGAAGGCTGGCAGGGAACACAGAAGGGGGAAGGCTGGCAGAGGACACAGAAGTGTGGGAAGGCTGGCTGGGGACATAAGTGGGGGAAGGCTGGCTGGGGACACAGAAGTGGGGTAAGGCTGGCTGGGGACACAGAAGTGTGGGAAGGCTGGCTGGGGACACAGAAGTGTGGGAAGGCTGGCTGGGGACACAGAAGTGTGGGAAGGCTGGCTGGGGACATAAGTGGGGGAAGGCTGGCTGGGGACACAGAAGTGTGGGAAGGCTGGCTGGGGACACAGAAGTGGGGGAAGGCTGGCTGGGGACACAGAAGTGTGGGAAGGCTGGCTGGGGACATAAGTGGGGGAAGGCTGGCTGGGGACACAAAAGTGGGGATTGGCTGGATGGCTGGTTATGGTGTATCTAATTCCTATAAATACATAAAGTGTGTTACTAATATGGGGCATAAACGCTGTATGCTCATTATTCAAAGCTTATACAGGCCTGTATTTCTCCCCTAGAAACAAACACTGTATTTGTATGTCTATTTATCATTAATATTTACCATTCATACGGTGTAAATAAACCTATTGAGTCACCATCATGTTTCATGTCTTCAGAAACGCAATTGTCTGATTCAATTAACCAAGCCAGGGTTAAACCAATTATAGATACAAATGTATCGTTATTGTAGCATAAAATTTGCATGTCTAGATTGTATCATTTAGCGGTTACACATATCTCTCTCTCTCCTCAGTGTTCCACATAGTTACTGGAATACACTGAATGAGAGGAATTAAAACCCCTCACTCTTTGGACATTTAAGTAATTTTACTGAAGTCATAACCCATCAGTATATGTGATCTGTGATGCTGCTATTAAGATCACACCATCCTAGTTTCTCAGCGCACAATCTCTGGGTAAGGTGTCTCGCATGTCACCTACAGTTATATAACAATCATATGGCCTCAGCTTTAACAATGTTACAGTGTGGTTACGTGGAAACACATTTAAAAAAAACCACATGGAGCACGCTCATAGTGCACGCCGCCTGTTGTCCTGATGCGCGTTTCGCTATGTCAGCTTATTCATAGAAATGCGCTGACATAGCGAAACAATAGTCAGAGAGTGCTCCATTGTAGGAATACTTTGTTCTTTTTTCTTTGAACCTGCCTATTCTGAGTCAGTGTGTCATTATTCCATCATACCACTGGGGCATAGTTTTGTATGATGTTCTACTCTGTGCTCAGTGGTTGTCCAGGTATACAGTTATATTATCCTGCTAAGTGGTATTGGTCTCCCTGCAATGTGTGCTGTTGTCTATGGCTGGTTCAGAGAAGGGTGCTGGTTCCAGGGCTGTGGTTCAGTGTGAGGTATACAGTCTGTGCACTGAGGTGTTCAGTAACTGTTTTACTTTTCCTAGCACGCAGTTACTGAGTTCCACACTGGTTCAAGTACCAGGTCTTGCGTCAGAGCTGTACCAGGATTGTAGCTTTCCTAAGTTGTATCCTGTATACATAAGACTCTGATTGCTGTCCTGAGTTCCTATCTACTAGTATTATGCTATTCTGAGTTCCATGATACCCTTTTTGTTGGAGCATATCCCTGGTCTGGTTGGTCTCCTGAGGTCACTAGGCGAGTAAGTGCCTAGTGACCAGGGTAATCGCCTTGTTTCCAGTCTAACATCCTTGTATATCACAAGTCTGTGGTTCCTAGACTAGCAATGGTGCCTAGCTCCCTGTTCATACTCATGAGCCAGAGTTGGATCAAGCCACCTCGTTTATCATGCACGTCGGCTAGACCCAAGGGTCCCGAGCCGGATCTACATAATAATCAGAACCTGACAGTACCTGAATTTATATTTTTCCCAGGTCCTACAGTAGAAGTAAATTCTGTCCTTACCAGACCTTCGGGCATCTCAATATACATGTCCCAACATGTGGTAGTTGAGGGCCCAGCTGAAATAGCTCTACACCAATGTGATTTAGAGTAAATGGGTGCTTGCCAACAGGTCTTCCATCCTTCATGGAGTTTTGAGTGTCTCAATACACATGTCCCGGCAAGTGGTAGTTGAACCTGGCTAAAGGAGCTAAGGAGCTCTGTCCCGATGTATGGTACAGTGAACAAGTACTTCAGATATACACAAGTTCCAGGTGAGGTAGATTGTTTTCCGAGCAGGATCGAAGGTGGATCCAATTATCAGTGGTATTGGTGTCTTCTTCTCCTGTCTTAGCTTTGTAACCCAGAGGTTTTGCTAGAGTGGATCAGTGGCGTGGGCTAGCTTAGCTAAACGTGTTTCTATGCTCTTAAAAAAAAAAGTGCCTGCAGCATAGAAATGCGTGAAGCTAAGATAGCCCTTCATACTGACTCACTATCACAAAACAATCTGCATTACACAGCTAAGGTGGAAGAAAGAAAGGAGTATATACTTAAATATTTATAAAAAGTGAACTTCCATTCCAGCCAGCTTTGAGGTATAAAGGAGTTTGGGGTGTGCTACTGTGTCCTTTGTTTTGGTTTGACATTTAAAAACCAGATTGGTTACTATGAGCAACTTCACCACATTTTAGACGGCTTGATATATCTACCCTTAGGAATAATAGGTTAGCACTTGTTTAATCATTAGACTATTGCAAGACAAGATAACCAAAAAGGTGATGGATCAGATGTAGAGCTAAACGTCCATTACGCTTGTTTGCTGAGTGCATTTTGGGTGCAAGCATGGACATTGCAGAGACGTAAGCATTTCAGTTGCATCTCATCTTACATTTAAGGGAAGTATCTGAGCTGCAGTTGGTTGTTCTCACATAGACATTGTTCTGTGAGGGTGTATTTTCCCTCCCCCCCCAATCTCTGGCAAGACTTTCAAAGCGTAAAAAAAGTAACTTGTCACTACTACGTTACCGGCCCCAGTGATCCCTCGAGACTTCACACTGGTGATTAGTGCCAGTGGGGAGAAGGTAAGTAACCTGGGGGCACTTTGAGGTGAAGGGAATTAAGCCATTCATATGCTACAGGTTTACCGCTTTAAGGACTGTTCTGTCTGTGAAGCCATATAATTATAATACTAAATCTGATGGTGGGAATGCATTCTTTAAGACTAGTAGGGGTAAATTCACTAAGAATCGTGGTTGACTTCTAAATGTAAATCACTGGAAAATGTCATCAGACTGTTCTCTGCCAATCAACGGGCACTTTCTATGTCAGCCAAATGCCTTCACAGCGGTGGAACGGGAAAATGTTTCCACCCCAGGAACACAGATATTGTGTGGCCATACACTGTGAAATATCTCAGTGTATAGCAGTGATATCTTCTGGGTTACAGGTTGGCATATAAAATGTCTGTTAGTCTGACAGACATTTTATCTGACAATGTATGCCCGGCTTTAGTTACAGCTCTATTAGTGTATAGGACAATAGGTACTTTGCCTTTGGAATATTGCTTAATTCAGGGGCGTATTTATAATGGGTGCAGGGAGTGCGGTGCACACGGGCCCCTGGATCCAGTGGGGGCCCACAACACACACCCCGCACTCCTATTTTTTTTTATATTCAAACTTACCTCTCCCATGGAGTAGAGCTGCTGAAAACGCCGGAAAATGGCCACCGCGGCACTTCCAATGGGAAGTTACAGTCACTGCAAGTGGCTAATTTTCCTGGGGTCTCCTGCACCTAGGTAAAATCTGCCATTGGTAACAGCGGTAACACACATGGTTAAACAGCGGTAATACAGGAGTACAGCGGTGGTCACTACTGATGCTAGTGGCAGCTGTGATGCTTGTAATAGTTGTCTCACCTAAGGCTCTATTTACTACAATTGTAAGACAGATTGTAGTGTGATTTTGCCGACTGAATTCGCATTGCGAATTCAGGCAATATCACAGGGATTTACTACAAATCCCTTGCAGGGATAGAGCCTGCAATAAAGCTCTGTCCCTGCGAATCCCCTCCGCAGCCTTATCATTTTCGCAAAAAATGCCATGACAAGCCAACGCATGCGCCGGCCGACTGTCGCTAAGCCCTGCCCCCGGTGCTAAGCCCCGCCCCGCAATGGCGGAACCCCCCCTGCGACCCCACCTCCACCCCCCCGCGATCCCCCCTCCCTTAATTACACTTACCTGCAGTCATCGGCAGTGGCGTAAGTTGATCCCAGACGCCCGGAGGCAAGTTATAATTTGGTGCCCCCCCCACTGTCACAGCCGCTGACACTGTATTGTAGCACTTTGCATGCAGACAGGTTATAGATAGACAAAGGCAGCAGGTGATAGTCTGACATGGAGCTCTCCATTAATGTATGGGGGCTTCTCAGGTGCCTGGAAGGGGTGCCATGTATTGGGCAGCCGTGATGGTACACTCCAGGTACATAGTTACATTCCTGAGTGGGGTGAATATATTGTGCACAATGGAGGAGGTGCCCCTTCAGAGCTGGAGCCTGGCGGCAGGCGCCTCCATTGTCTCCCATAGTTCTGCCCCTGGTCATCGGTCCTCCGGTGATGTCCTCCGTGGCTCCGGTCAGCTGACATCCCATACTGCACTGGGACTTGGTCAGGTGATGACTGGGCTTCAGTGCAGGCTGGGAGACCAGTTGACCGGAATGAGGATATCATGGGAGCCCCGATCACTAGTCCCTGGACTCTGGTAAGTTTTCTCTTTTTTACTATTTTTTTTTCTTTGTTTTATGGTATATCAGTGTGTGGTCTGCTTAGACCACACAGCTGATCACTGGGGCCAGCTCCGGGCTCTGCAGGAATTTGGTAACCGGGGGAGACCCTGGATAATGCCGCCTCCAAGTGGCGTTATTATCACAGGGCTTTCCCCGGTATCTTTTCACAATTTATTTTTAGTAACTTTGGCCAGATCACATTTCCCATTACAATTATGGGAAATGCGATCTGCTTACTAAAAATAAGTGATACTTAGGGCTTGGAGTAGAATTTTACGAATTCTACTTCAATTGCCCTGTAATAACTATAGGTGATACTAAAATAATGTGAAGGGTGTGAAAATACCCTTTTTCACTATATTTTAGTAAAAATAATATTAATAAATAGAGCCCTTAAGGAGATAAGTAATACACGTGTGCACAGGAGAGCATTAAGAGAGGAGGGATCCCGTGTTCACTCACCATCCGGGGCCTCCTCCGCTCCCTCCGGCAGCCTCGGCGCACTAACTAACAGTGCGTCCGGGCTGCCCTGCCACTTTCCCAGTGATTTCCTTACTGCGCATGAGCAAAACGCCTGGAAAATTGCCACAGTGGCCATTTTACAGGTGTTTTGTGTAGCGCCTCTCCAGCTGTTGTGGGACTTCAGAGAGATAAGTTTTAGAAAGAATGCGTGCAGGGTGTGCGGTGTCAGCCCCCATGGACCCAGGGGCCCATATGCATGGCACACCCTGCATCCATTGTAGATACGCCCCCCTGTGTGCAGTACTGTGGGACTCTAACACAGTGGAATGCATCGGGTCATGCATGAGCAGTGACGTCATCTAACCGGGGTCACTGCTATAGAAAGTAGACAGCAGAGGGTATATTTACTATAAGATCTCCATTGGCTTATTGCTAATTAAATACCTTAAACGACCTCAATTAACTTAGCACTTAACTTACGTAATAAATAAAGTGACGGACAACATAACAGCTTGCATTAAAGGTCACAACTTTTATTTCCAAATTAATTAATGAATTCACCTAACCACGGTGGCCAGGAGACGCTGCATACTCAGTTCTAGCTTTCAAGCTGACTTAAACGAGGAACAACTAAAATGCTCCCCCTAAAGACGCACTTATGCTGTGAAGGTCTCACCTCCCTCCTGGGCCAGTCTACTCCGAGCGCTTCCGTACAAAAGTGCTCGGGTCCCCTTGTACGAGAAGGACAGACTCGTCATGTTACATCGAGGTGTAGCGCCCTCACAATGCTCTCTTGCGCCACAATAAAGTCACTGAGATGCAGCATTCTCCCACCAAAGCCAGCCTCAAATTGAGACTGGCCCGCCACCAAGGGAAAAGACCACTAATCCAAAAAGGCAAGCAACTCCTTAATAAACAAACCTAAACCCAAATTATTAAAATGAACCACGTCTGGACGAAAAAGTCTAGCTAAATCTGAACCCCAAAAGCTGTGCCTGACTACCAAGCCACCAAAGGACAGGACATGTTTATTCAAAGCTCTGTTAACCTTACGTGTAGCCCTATCCAAAGCCTAGTGGTCCCGTTCACCACGCCATACCAGTCGTGGCACTATTTAAGACCATAAAATGCGCACATTTGGCCACAACAAGCGTACCGCATCAACCAACTCTCTCAGCTGAAAAGACAACTCCAAACCTTTCAATTTGCAAAGATCATTCCCACCAACATGCAGGACCAACAAATCAGGTACTCCCCATTTTGCTGCAGACTCCACCAACAAATCTCGCACGGATGCACACAGCAGGCCATGCACACCTATCCAGCAAACATGCCTACCACCCAACAATAAACTGGCATGTCTAGCCAAACCATGCCGTTCAGCCCAGAAAATATAGGAATGGCTGACAAGCCAAACCTGCTCTTCTCCAAAGTCTTCCACTGTAAGGAAAGAACACCCTAACCGCGAGACACCACACCAAAACCAAACTGCACACATCAAAATTAACACATAGCAACTAAACTAGCAGGGGGAATGGGGGAAACAGATAACCCGAGTGAAGGAGAAAAACTAAAAAACCTTCCCCGTGAACCAAGTTGGGCCAGATAATGGTCCCCGGGAGGAAAAACAAAAAAGTCACTTCACACACCCACTTATCGAATGCTAACCATTCAATAACTGGCGGGTAAACAACATTTTCGGGTTGGTGCAGGAGCGCACCTACAGTTTATCGCAGTGAACATACGTTTTATATACAGAGGACCTCCACCTCCCAATCTTTTGAATATCACTGCTGGATGCTCCCACTATTACTGCACTAGTAGCGGCACTGATCCTGTAGGAATGGGTCCCCTAACTAGAGCCATCTAAGCCTAACGCCAATAAGCTACATCGAAGAACAGCAACAAATTAAAATTTGGAAAAAAGGGATAAATTTGAGTGCACCAACCATTGGGCACCCCCTGCCGGGTGACCAGCCATATACAATGTGGCAAGTTGCACTGGGCAAACAGAGGCGTCATCCTGTTTATGCAAGGTAACCCACCTGCCCCGGCCTAACTGATCCATCTTGGAAAACCGTAGATTGCACAAAACGTGTCTCCCATCATGAACCCTGAGGACACCGAGGACTTGCTGGAAGCTACAATCTCACTGACCCTAAAAGCCCCCAAAAAAGTGACTGCAAAAGCCAAATGGAACAGCGAGGCCTCGAAAGAATCTTAAGCCACACTGTCCATCACACCCAGCAAGCGAACAAGGAGATGGAGATCGACAGGCCTGCGGGAGTCAACCCTGGCAGGAAACTCCTTGGCCCATCCTTTAAGGGCTTTAGAAAGGATGAATGATGTGGTGGGGTCTGGTAAACCCTTTAATTTACTGAAAAAGGAAATCCCTGCCAGGGCTGAGGCCATGGAAGCCTTGGAGCGACCATGCTGGTAATGCCCCCAAACGAACCTAGACATCAATTTCGAGGAAGACTTACCCAGCTGGGGGCTTTGTGAACAGAAAGCCTGACAGTCCTGCCACGGCGCAGAATAAGCCCAGCCGAGTTGCTGGAGCCAGCGACCTCTGCACCAGGCCCTCTATTCCAGCCTGATAATCTGCCATACAAAAGGAGGGCAAGGTAACCCAACTGCAGAAGCTGCCGGCCCCAGCAAATGGAAACAGGAAAATTGGAATTGGGACAAAGCATCAGCAATCGCATTATGCACCCCAGGGATGTGCCGCGCGCGAAACCATATGTTGGCCTCTAAGCAACACAAAGAGGTGCAAAGCCGGGGGGGAGGAAGAATGCTGATTGGTAATGGCCTGAAGTACCCCTATATTGTTGCACCAGAAAACTACATGCTGACTAGCCAAACACTCCCTCCATAGCTCGACTGCCACTACAATGGGGAAAAGTTCCAACAAAAGCAAATTACTAGTAAGGCCTTCCAAATGCCACTCAGGAGGCCAGAGCGCTGCACACCACTCCCCGTTAAAAAAAACAAAACCAGAGGAACCAGCGGCATTGGTGAAAAGCTGCAACGGAGCATTCGCCACAGGAGCAGCAGGCCAAATGCGTTCACCATTAAAACGAACCAGAAAACTGGACCAAGGTCGAAGATCCTCCTTAATCTCAGAAGACAAACTAACATAGTGATGAGGCTGGCTCACCCCAGCCGTGGACCTTTCTAACTTTCTGCAAAAAACCCGTCCCATGGGAATTATGCGACATGAAAAATTAAATGACCCCAGCAAAGACTGAACCACGCGCTATTTAACGCTTTCTGTTCCTAAACAAACCACAATCTGATCGAACAAATTATTTACCTTATTGTGCGGCAAGCGACAACAACCAGCCATCGTGTCCATCTCAATGCCCAAGTAAGAAAGGCAAAATGAGGGGCCCTCAATTTTGTCATGTGCAACAGGAACCCCCAACACCCTAAACAAAGCTGTGGCGGAAAAAAGGAGATCCGTACAAACCTTTGCTCGCTCCTGTACTTTTTTTTTTTTTAAATGTTTCTTTATTGAAGCATAATAATTATTGTGTACAGTGGTACAAAATATAACATGTATAAATTAATGTCAATAGCAATAAAAACAATGACACATTCATAGCATGTATACAGAAAAATCAATATCTGGAAGCTGATACATTAACTAATCAGTAAATATCTGTAGTACATCATTGCAATATAATCAAGAAAACAATATAAATGAGTATATATGAATAATACTAACACATTTGTATTACACAAGCCCGGGTTCTTGACAACTTTACTTATCTCTCAGTGGGAAAATTATATGTATTAAAATAATATTGGAGGATCATTTGCACAAATACGTGTTTCATACCAAAGTGTATTCCTAAAACATCTCTCTAACTGTTCCTTCAATGATTGGGATAACGTTTCGATGTAGCTTTCCAAAGTGGAAAAGAAAAATTGCGTGAATCTTTCTTTCTGCAACATGGCCTCCAGCCACTCCATTCGAAAGACATCGTTGTGTGGGTGCCGTGGCCTGCAACCACACCTGTAATATGCATTTCTTAGCTACTGCTGAGATAATAATTAGTAACTTTTTAACCCCTCTGGGTATTTTAGTTTCCCTCGGAGTAATACCAAATATTGCCCACTCAGGTGTTAATGGAAGGCAATTTACCAAATATTGATTGACATAATTTCCCACCAAGACCCGGAAACCCCGTATAATTGGGCAGTTCCATAAACAGTGCATCAATTCCACGTCTTGTGCTCCGCAACGAAGACACTTGGAATCCTCCAACATTCCCATTACATATCTACGATGAGGGGTGAGATAGGTTCTATGTAATATATTCAGGAAGAGTTCTGTGTAGGTAGCTTTCTTGCACTAGCTTGACCGATTGTTCAAATGAAGATAATAAATGCTCTATGGATAAAGACGGAAAATATTCTTTCCACTGTGCTAAACCTGTGTGCTGAGTATTATAATCCAGAGAGTTATGTAGAAACGAGTAGTGTCATGATATAGCTTTATTTTGAGAGTTTTCCGTAGTGAGTAAATTATCTAGATCATTAATAAAGTCATTCGGAGCTAGTTTTTTGGAAAGTTGTAATGTTGTGCTTGAAAGTATGATAGGGGTGATAAGCTGACAGTTGGATATTTATCTCTTAGTTGTGTTAATGTTAATGGTTTTCTTAAAGTAATGTCCGTAAAATGCCAGATGGAAGTGATTCCACTTCTATGCCATAAAGTAAAGGGGTGTCCAGCATTCCCATTTTGAAAGTTTGGGTTATGTATAAATGGGAGGTGTAAGGAAAAATATGGGTTTAATGTATGTCTGTGGCGTAAAATATGCCATCATTTTCTGGTAGACATCAAAAGGGGATTAATCTGAATCGATTCCGGCATTTCCTCATCGTGTAGGTGTATAAAAGATATACCGTAATATTAATATTGTCCAAAAAGGCTGCTTCTAATGTCGTGTTGGTATATTGATTTTTGTTGTGAATCCAATCCCTGAGATAACGGAGATGTGCTGCATGGCTATACAAAGTAATGTTTGGCATGTTGATACCTCCATTTGATTTATGTTGTTGAAGTCACACCATAGCAATTCTGGCCCTTCCACCCTTCCATATAAATGTTCTCATCAGTTTTTCTATTTCCAGTGTATCTCTTTTAGTCAATAAGATAGGAAGAGATTGGAGTGGATAGAGGAGTCTAGGAAATAAAATCATTTTTATTAAATTGGCATGACCCAGATATGAGATGTTGAATGTTTCCATCTCTCGATATCCTGTTTAATACTTGATAAAATATGTTTCGTATTGATTGCGTATAAATTTTGCAGATATTTAGGTAACTGAATCCCTAAATATGAAATAGACTTAGTCGTCCATACGAGTGGTGTTTCTCTAAACCAAAATGGCCGCGCACAACCCTTTTTTAAATAAAGTGCCTGTGATTTTTCAAAATTTACCTCGAAGCCGGATATTGATCCAATTTCTGATATTCGCCTCATCAGTGAACGAAGTATGTTCCGTGGTTCAGAGATAGATGAAAGAACATCATCTGCAAATGCCGACATTTTAACAGTTTCTGTGCCAACAGTAATTCCTTTAAATTGTGTCCAGCTTTGCAGTATTCTTAACATAGGATCTAGCGCCAAATTAAAAAGAATAGGGGAAAGTGGGCAACCCTGTCTAGTACCCCAGGACATCATTATTCCTTCCCCTATAGTTCCGTTGATAAGTAATGAAGTTGCTGGTTGTGTGTAAAAAAATTGGATAAGTTATTGAAATATCGGACCAAAGCCTCGACTGTCAAGAATTGCATGGAGATAAGGCCATGAGACCATATCACTAGCCTTGGTGGCATCAAGAATCAGGAGCATAGATGGGGTCTCAGGTTGTAAATTGGCTGCCATAACCACTGCTATTGCAGTGCGTATGCCTTTCACTGAGTGTCTTCCTTTAGTAAAGCCTAATTGGTGTGGTGTGAGCAAAGCAGCGAAGAATGTTTGGAGGCGATCTGAGAATATTTTTGCTAATATTTTGAAATCAATGTTCAGTAGCGTAATTGGCCGATATGATGACATTAATGTCAAGTCTTTATTAGGCTTTGGGATTAAAGAGGTGTATGCTTTGTTAAAATTTGGATAACAAGGGGTATCATCTCTTATTTTTTTAAAAAGAGCACAGAGTGTTGGAATTATTTCATGTTGTAAAATTTTGTAATATTCTACTGAATAGCCATCAGGACCTGGGGATTTGTTAAGGTGCATGGAGGAGATTGTAGCAGATATTTCAGTTTCAGAAATGTCTCTTTCTAATTCCTCACGTTGTAAAGGTGTTAGGCAAGGCAATGCCTCTTCGTCCAATATTTTTGTCAATAGGGCAGGGTCATGGCATGTGCTGTATACAAATTTTGGAAATATTCTTGACATTTTTTGGTTATGTCTGAATTTTTAGTAAGTAACATCTGTGTATGAGTGTCTCTAATAGCGGTGATATGATGTCGTTTTTTAAAACTTTTTGTCATGTTTGCCAGCAAAGTGCCAGTCCTGTTACCCCACTTAAAGTATTTTTGTTTCGTATGGTCCAGTTTTGTTTGTGCCTGTGCTATTTCAAGTGATTTTAAAACAACCATGGATACAGCAATGGCTGACACTTTTGACCTGATGGGCACTAAGCACTTTTGTGACAAGGACATTTCTGAAATATTATTTTCCAACACAGATGTATTACAATTTGACATTGATAGTCCAAAGGAAGTCTTTAATGATCTTATTAAATTGATATTAATAGAACAAACCTCGGTAATAACAGACAGATATATAGGTAGGAAGGCCCTTCTCGCAAGCTTACAATCTATAGGGAAATAGGCAGTAATACACAAGGATAGGTGCTATATATTGCATTTTGGTCCAGCCAGAATGCACAGTTTCTTGGTGGGCTGCATGATCCATTCACACCGGAAAGTCAGCCAAACGTCATGAGGATGTGAGAGAAAGACGATGTGTGAGGTTGTATGTGGACTGTGAAAGGGGATGTAATTAGATATGGAAAGTATGAAGGTTATGTGGGCGGTTCTGGGATCTGATAAGCTTGCCTGAAGAGGTGAGTTTTCAGGGATCGCTTGAAGGATTGGAGACTAGAGGAAAGTCGTATTGTGCATGGTAAGGCATTCCATAGAGTGGGTGCAGCCCAAAGAAAGTCCTGTAACCATGAGTGGGAGCAAGTAATGCATAGGGATGAGAGACGCAGATCTTGTGCTGAGCGGAGAGGTCGGGTAGGGAGATATTTTAAGATGAGTGAAGAGATGTATGTTGGTGTGGTTTGGTTAATAGCCTTATGTGTAAGTAAGAGTATTTTGTATTGAATATGGTAGAAAACTGGCAACCAATGGAGGGACTGACAGAGGGGTGCACCAGACGATGAACATTTGGCAAGGAAGATAAGCCTTGCAGCTGCTTTCATAATTGATTGTAATGGCAATAGCCTGTTTTTGGGAAGACCAGTAAGAAGACTGTTGCAATAGTCAATGCGGGAAATAATAAGTGCATGGATTAGAGTTTTTGCAGTGTCTTGTGTGAGATATGGTCGAATTTTGGATATGTTTTTTAGATGTATGTAACTTGATTTTGAGACAGATTGAATGTGGGGAACAAAGGACAGTTCAAAGTCAAGGATGACACCAAGGCAGCGAGCTTGTGGGGCAGGGTGGATTGTCGACTTATCAACTGTGATAGAGAGATCAGGTTGGTAACTGTTATTGGCTGGTGGAAATATAATTAATTCTGTTTTAGAAATATCAAGTTTCAGGTGGCGAGATGACAGCCAAGATGAAATTGCAGAAAGACATTCAGTGACACGGACCAGTACAGTTGGTGATAAATCTGGGGAAGATAGGTAGATTTGAGTATCATCTGCATACAGATGGTACTGAAATCAAAAAGAGCTGTTTAGTTTGCCAAGAGAGGAGGTATAGATTGAAAATAGCAGAAGCCCTAAGACAGAGCCTTGCGGTACTCCAACTGATAGAAGTAGCGAAGAGGAGGCAGAATCAGAAAAACGAACAGTGAAAGAGCAATCAGATAGGAAGGAAGAGAACCAAGAAAGAGCCGTGTACTTAAAACCTAGGGATTGTAGTGTTTGTATGAGAAGAGAGTGGTCAATAGTGTCAAAAGCAGCAGAGAGATCTAGAAGAATTAGGAGTGAGTAATGGCCTTTAGCCTTATCAGTGACCAGATCATTTACTACCTTAGTCAGTGCTGTCTCTGTGGAGTGTTGGGAATGGAAGCTGGACTGAAGTGGGTCCAATAAGTTGTGTGAGATAAGAAAGTGTGTGAGGCGGGTGTAGACAAATCTCTCAAGTAGCTTGGAGGGGCATGGGAGCTGGGAGATAGGACGGTAATTTGAGAGAGTGTTGGGGTCAGAGTTTTGTTTTTTCAGAATAGAAGTAATCACTGCATGCTTGAACAGTGATGGAAAGTTGCCAGTAGAGAGAGATTACAGATTTTAGTTAGGTTTGGGATAAGCACAGGAGACAGAGCTTTACTGATTTATGAGGGTATAGGATCTAGAGGAGAGGTAATATAGTAGGAGGATGAGAAGAGGGAAGATACTTCATCTTCGTTTGTGAGATCAAATGAAGAGAATGTGCCAGAGGATACAGGTAGCGAATTGAGCAGGTCACTAGCTGAGGAAGAGCATACCATTTCATTTCGGATCTCATCAATCTTGTCCCTAAAATAGGAAGCAAAATCTTGCACACAGATAGTAGCAGGTGGTTTGGGTGAGGGAGGGGTAAGAAGCAGTTTAAATGTATTAAAAAGTTGCTTGGGGTTAGAGGCTTGAGCAGAGATAAGAGATTGGAAATATGTTTGGCAGTGTCCAGAGCAGTACGATAAGAGTTGTAGATAGTCTTATATGTGAGGAAGTCACTTGGAGTATGAGACTTTCGCCATTGACGTTCTACTTTACGTGAGAGTTTTTGTAGATTCCTTGTAAAGTTAGAATGCCACAGTTGATGTCTAAGTCTACGTGGTGTGTGATGGGTAGCTGGAGCTAATTCATTAAGGGCTTTTTCTAGAATCTGGTTTAAGTGTGATGCAGCAGTCTCAGGAGAAGTGAATGTAGAAATTGGTGAGAGTTGTTGTTGTAGAGAGGTAGATAGTTGATGAAAGTTAATAGCATTAATATTTCTGCGGGTTTTAGGAGGTTTGGTTGATTTCACTGACGTTGAGGTTGATGTAATGGTGTGCAGGTGATAAGGTTGTGATCTGAGAGAGGGAGAGGAGCATTAGTGAAATCAGAAACTAAGCATAGTCGGGTGAATACAAGATCAAGGCAGTGACCCTCCTTATGAGTAGCGGAGTCAGTCCATTGGGAGAGGCCAAGAGAGGAAGTTAGAGAGAGTAGTTTGGAGGCATGAGGAGATTGTGGACTGTTAATGGAGATATTGAAATCACCCATAATGATGAGGATAGGAAGTGAGGGAGCCAGGCAGAAAAATGTTCCAGAAATTGTTGAGGTGGACCAGGTAGGCGATAGATAACAGCAACTCGCAGAGAGAAAGGGGTGAAAGTCCTGATACAATGTACTTCAAATGATGTAAATGTGAGTGAAGTTACCTGTGGTAGAACTGTGTATGTAAAAGATTGGGAAAGTAATAGTCCTACCCCACCTCCTTTACAATTACCAAGCCTGGAGACATGTAGAATTGTCATTACATGGTTTGAAACTTTCACAGTATCATAAGGAGAACCTAATACCATGTGGCTTTAGGATCAAAATTCAGCCGACTTTGGGCAGAAATAACAAAGAGTTTTACCATCAATGGTGCATGATATTAAATCAATGTTCCTTAGATCTCATGATATCAGTTATTCAACAGGTCAATTTAGAGATCAGCTCATTGGTGAGGTCACTGGTTTGGAAACATTTTCCAAAGATAAGGATGTAGAATGGTTAACTAAGCTAGAGATGTCTGTGGCTTCTTTTAAAACAGAATTGTTGTATTTAAAAAAAATGAAATATAAAAATGTACATGATGATTATAAGGAAGGGAGAGTGTATCAATGGTTACAAGGAAGGGATATAAGATGCCCCTGGAGGACAGGACAAGGTAATAGGAGACAGCATGTTAATAGAGTATATACTGATCTTGATTCACAGACCTCTTATAGTGATTCAGACAATAGTAATTCAAAGGGGCCTTTTTTAAAAGAAAGGACTCCACTGCATGGTCTGGAAAATAACCTAGATGGAAACCCTGTAAGAGGGGAGGGAGGAGAAATAACTCAAAAAACAAAATCACGCAAAACAGAGGCAGGAGCAGAAAGAAATAATAGTTTTTAATTTGTCTAAATATGTTCCAACTGATAGTGAGTTGCATGTGTTATCTAAGGGATTAACATTTGTACAGACGTATAAGCAAAAATTGTTTGTCATTGAAGTGGATTTATATAAATCTCAGCGACAATTAAAATTAAAACACTTCTTTGGTAATAAAGATAATCAGACTGAAAACTTGGGGCAGTTTAAGCCTAGGAGTACTTTTGAACCCAATATTAATGTTCCCATTATTGACATATTCATTTCTTTAGTGAAAAAGGATGCTATGCCTTTAATTGCTAAACAAAAAACCTCTTTCTCCAACCTCACTCCTAGTCAGAGACAGTTTGTTAATGCATTGAAAAACAACAGAGAGATCATGATACGCCCCGCCGATAAGGGCAGGGGTATCGTGATTTTAGACAGAATTGATTACATTAATGAGGTCTCCAGACAGTTGGCAGATGAATCTAATTATGTCTAGTTGAGAATGGATCCAACTTTAGTCTACAAAAAGGAAATTGATGAGGTGATCAATTTGGGATTAAGCAATCGATGGTTGGATGAACCTACAGCTAGATTTCTCAAAGAAGATTTTCCGATAATACTATTAATATACGTGCTTCCTAAGATCCACAAGACACTACAAAATCCCCCAGGGAGGCCGATAATTTCCTCCCGGGGGTCATTGTCTCAGAGTCTTTCACAGTATGTGGATTTCTGGCTTTAGCCTGTAGTACAACAGACTGATTTTTATTTAAAAGATAAGACAAATTTTTTGAACAAATTGAATACGTTGTCTATACCTTGTAGTGGCGTTTTATTGGTTACTTTCGATGTTGTAAATTTGTATACTAATATACCACATGAAGGGGGGATGGAGGCTGTAAGAGAAGTGATTGCCTCCAGTCCGCACTACCAGGGGCCACCTGTTGATTTTTTGATGCTTTTGATTCATATTATTTTGCATAAAAATTATTTTTTGTTTAATAATGAATTTTTTTTGCAATGCCGGGGAACCGAGATGGGTTCGAATATGGCCCCGGTGTATGCTAATTTATATATGCAAAATTATGAGTTAAAATATATATTAGCACATCCATTATCCAAGTATATTTTGTTTTATGTTCGTTTTATAGATGACCTCTTTGTGGTGTGGACTGGAAGTGAAGTGGACCTTTTTACCTTCTTTAATGATTTGAATTCCATCGATAGTACCATTAGATTAACTCTGAATTTCAGTTCATCAATGATTCATTATTTAGATGTTATGATTAAAATAGACAATGGTCATTTTGACACATTAGTTTATAATAAAGCCACAGACAAGAATACATTACTTGCGGCAGACAGCTTTCACCCCCTTCCATTAAAGAAAGGGCTTCCCTATTCGCAACTTGTTCGGGTTGCCAGAATCACACCGGATAGGTCTAAATTGTCAGCTGATTTGAAAAAAATGGGTGACAAATTCGTACAGAGGGGATATGCCTTATCAGAAGTGGAAGAGGCGATTAAAAGATGCATGGAGATAGATCAATCAGCATTATTGAGATCTGATGCTAAAGTGCAATCTGAATGCATCAAATTTCCAACCACGTATTCCATCAGTTCCTCTATTTTAAAACGTGCTATTTGAGGGCATTGGCACATAATACAAGCCAACCCCATCTTGGGAGATTGTTGCAAAGAACCACCGATGTTTTATTACAGACGTAGCAAGAATCTGAAGGATTTTATAACTAGATCTGATGTGAACCAGCAGAAACCCACAAATTGGTTGACAACTAGGAACAGAGTGTTTCGTTGTCCAGGGTGTATTAATTGCAGGTTCTTGATTACGTGTGACACCTTTGAAGATCCGGTGACAAAGAGGGTGTACAAAATTAAGTATCGGCTTACATGTGAAAGTAAATTTGTCGTATATGTGATCAAGTGCCCATGCAACTGTATTTACATTGGTAAAACATTCAGAATGCTTAAGGAGCGATTGGCGTTACATCGCTCCTCAATTAAGAAAGCCTTTATACATATGGATGGGGGACACTCCACCAGTGGCAAGACATTTTGTGAGCATGAAACATAACCCATTGGATTTCAAAGTCATGCCTATAGATCAAATTCCACTGATGAAAAGAGGGGTGATCTCAATAGGAGTCTGCTGCAATGTGATGGTAGATGGATTTATGAATTGAAAACCATTTCCCCAACTGGTTAAATGAAGAATTAAGTTTGTCTTGTTTCTTGTAATCAGTTACCTTTCATGTTCAGCTCTTTCTTTTTTTGCATTTTTTGTGTAATTATTTGTATGTTATATTAGTATGCAACATGTATGTAGTATATGAAACCTGCTCCCCTGTGTTTCTCCCCTTTTCCTATGACAACATGTGCTCTAATTGTGTTAATGCTTCATTATGCTAAAAGCGAATTAGTTAGTGAATAATGCCTGATTGTGTTGCTTAGCAATGCTAGCCATGACTACACAGCACAGCACTTCCATTTTCGGACTGCGTGCACTGCTGCCTGTTATCAGGCTGAAGTTGCTTGGTAATGCTGGCTTAGTTTGCGTTCCACCTAACGATACTGGATCAGAACCTCTATGCACACCTTCCTATACCTTCTAATATCCTGCCTATACCTTCTAAGGATGACGCTAATTTGCATACGCAGTCATACAGTAAATAAAGACTTAAGACTTGGAATCTGTGGTTCCAACGCACAAGTATTATTCAAGTAAAAGTACAGTCAGTTACACGCAATTGATCCCGACACAATTTAGGCCCAAAGGAATTATACAGACCCAAGTACAGTATACATAAGCAGCGCTTCCGGTACCAGGTGTTAGGCATCAGCAAGAAACTCCTCGTCTAACAGCATTCGGCACGAAGACTAAAAACCCAGTGTTTGAGCACACATATTTATACCCTGCTGGGAATAGACAAAACAATAGAGATGTTTGTTGCTGATGCTATTGGTTCCCACGGGGGATCCATCTGTTATGGAGCATTTAACAAGCTGGTTCAAATAGACTCACCCAGCCTCTAACAACTGGGGGTCTCTGCCCTTCCGCCCCCTGCAACATCATAACAGTTAATACATTTTGTTGCTTGAAGTCTCTGCGGTTCATAACTCGAGAATGCATAATGCAATCTCCCCACCGATATTACCAGAATACTGTGGAAAGAGTACGCATCAGTACAAAACCAAACACGGCTTTCTTAGCATGTATAAAACCTTAGTTATCAATTATCCTTATTTCACAGTGTTTATATTAACTGAACCAACTTAAGTCTTATACCGTAAAGCTAATGGAACCTTGTAAGTGAATATGTAATGTGTGAGTGTACGGGGTTTGATATGAAGATGCTAGTTAACTTGGTGCGGATGCATGCGCATTTAGCTACTAAATGGTGTTTTCATTCGGGGTCTTGTGCATTCGCTAATATGCGACTAGTTAACAGCGCTATTATGCGTATTATTGTGTATATGAGAAATGATGGAAGATGCAATCGCATGGTGCTATTAGTATTATTGCCACATGTACTAAAATGTGAGTTTATCTAAAATGGCGCTTAGGCGGCCATTCTCAAAATGGTGTCTTGCGATCTCATTTCCAAGATGGCGTCTTGCGGCCAGTCGCAAGATGGCATCGTCGCAATTCAATTTTAAACTGAACTTGTCTCAGCCAATTACTCAGCTTTGACAGTCCACCATTTAATAGCAAACAACATGCTATCACAATCTGCTATTAGAATTGAATTTAGGCTTACATTTACATATTATTTAGTGTTATTGTGGGATGGCACAAGGTGGTTCTTAATCCATCAAAAATGCGTCTCTGGGTGGGGACATAAAACTACTATTATACGCACACCGCGGATCTTGGAAGATCATGTGAAAGGTGTGGGAATGCACCAGTCTTATAAAAGCAATCTTGAAGGGGAATTGAAACTTTACATTATCTGAGGTGTTCTAAAAATAACATTTCAATAATACATTCTATGCACGTCTAAATATAATTCGTCAAATGATAGTATTTCCTAGTTCAGGGTTGTAATGCAGTTCTACATTTACCTCGGTATACATATTGTCATTACTGACCACCATCATAGTTTCGTTCTTACGTTTTACTCTGTTTTTACATTTTCCACACTTCAACACAATAGGAACACACCGGATGCATATGCCAATTATTATGATGACAATTAGTATAAGGATCAAGAATTTGCCTATGCTGGCGATCACTTCCTGGACCCATTTCCCTAGACCTGAGAACCATTTTACTGGGTTCAGCCGTGACACCCATCCTTCTATCTTTTCCCCTACTTCAGCCACTGAAGCATTATGGTTCTTACAAAACTCCCATTTTAGCTGCAGAATTTCATCCATCTTTCGGTCTATCACCTCCTTGGGGTTGCTGGTATCATTGGTGACATAGGTGCAACATTTTACTCCAAATTGGATGGCCAACGTTACGCAATACCCTCCAGTAACAGCAGTTAAATAATTCAACACTAGCCTATGTTGCACCAGTTCTTTCTTGTACGCTTGCAATTCTTTCCCTGTATACCTGAATGTGTCATCGTACATCTCGGTGATATTATCTATCAATTTAGCAAGTTCCTGGATATATCTAAAATTTTATGTACCCCGAGCAATCCTGGTGGGATCCAGTGCGACTAAAACTTGAAAGCCAGTTGTCTCACTGATTAACTGAGTGGCTTTATGCACATCACCAGGTATCATATTTCTTTTGCCTCTGTGTGTTCATATTGTGTGTGAAGATATGGTGACGGTGTGTTTTTATGTATACCCAGCATTTCAACATGTGTGAGGGTCATAACTTCTGGGACTACTCTTCCCAGGTAACACAAACCTTCGGAACTCGGGGAGAGCCATTTATATGCTTTTCTTCCACATATGAAATATACATTATCAGGGAGGACATAAGGAATGGTATGCATCATTATCATTAAGCACATTTCCCTTGCAAACAATCCTATTTCTGGGTCTTCCATCTGGTACATACAAGTTTCTGATTGTATTATCTTAGCACAATAACCATTTGGCACCTTACCAATAATTTCTTTGGTGGAACTCAATGTATACCGATACCTAAAATGTTTCCCACCAGACTTAATGGAGCGTAACAGATCATGGTTTATGGACTCATTATCAGCTCTTTGTGAGAAGGTCATCATCTGATTATTCCCCGTCACTTCCCAACTCCCGGGTTTATTGGGGTTGGTTATGTTCAAACACAAAAGTGATCTGTCTACTTGGAATTGATAGAGTTTGAAATTAGGTTGTTTGGATGAGAGGAATTATCCATCCAATGTTTTCCCCTTTTGTAATTCTAAACTTTCCGTGATATTCAGCAGAAATGGCACCAACCCTACATTATGCTGTCCCTGTGGCACATGTGAACACACCCAGCAATCAGTTTGATTTAACACTTTGCCTACCATACTATGATAATCCTCTAAAGGATACCCACCCCAGTACGGGCTATATTTAGGTTGGCACCATTGGATACAATTCTCATCAACTAGGGACCCTCAAAGCTCACAAATACAGGAATCTTCAGACGATAAACCTCTGCACTTTCCCCGAGTATCCGGAATGATAACTCTCTTAACAATAACAGTACTAGGATTGGTCAGACACTCCCCTGATTGGTATTGCACTCCTCCTGACTCCACTCCATCAGCACTGCTACTCCATCAGCACTGCCATCAGCACCCATTTCCTCGATCGGTCTCCCATCACAGAAACTGGATATTCCCGAACCGACCAAGTTGGTGAACACTCTAAAAGAGAATATGAAAATGAACACAGCAGGCCCGTCCATTGTCACAACAAAACCTGCAAGTTTCTTTTAGTTCAGGTATCTCACTACAACCTTTTCAATCCTCCCGGAACAAGCTCGCGAGCGACAGGTCCACACTATCAGCTTTGTCTCCGGCTTGTTTCTCCACTGGTTGATTGACCTTTTTGCAGTGAGTGGAATGGACCCAGGTATCTCTCTCAGCCACCTTCAAAGATGTAGTACTCGTCAGCAGCACCTGGTACGGACCTTCCCACCAATCAGTCAAAAAACCTGAACGCAAGAAATTTCTTATCATTACATATTCTCCTGGTTCAACATCATGACAGTTAGTTTCAGGCATATCATTAGACAACAATTTCAGTTTCTGCTGCTGTTGCTTTAACTGCTTACTCATTGATATAAGATACTTTACAGTTACCTTGTTGTTACTCTTCAGGTCTTCCTGTGGACTTATAATCAAATGAGGTTGTCTACCAAACAATATTTCAAATGGGGACAGATTCAGAGGAGGTCTAGGAGTGGTCCTTATGCTATGTAGGACCAAAGGTAACGCTTCTGGCCATCCTAGTCCCGTCTCTGCCATAATTTTACATATTTTTAATAGTCCCGTTCATCCTCTCTACCTTGGCACTGGCTTGCAGTCGGTAGGGGGTATGAAGTCGGCTATTAATACCCATCAGCTTACACATATTTTGAAAAACTTCACCTGTGAAATGGGTACCCCTATCACTCTCGATGATTTTAGGGATACCGTCCCTGCATACAAATTCCTGAACTATTTTCTTGGCAGTAAACGCAGCAGTATTTGTGGCCACTGGGTAGGCCCCTACCCAGTTAGAAAATACGTCTGTGCACACTAATACATACTTAAGGTTCCTGCAGGGTGGTAATTGGATGAAATCAATTTGTATCACCTGGAAAGGTCCATCAGTCGGTGGAATGTGGGATGGTTCGGTAGGGATCGCTTTCCCTATGTTCTTTCTCAAGCAGGTCAGACAGGACATTGCTATCTTTTCTGCTTGTGAAGAAAAACCTGGTGCGCACCAGTATGCCCTCACCAACTTGCACATACCTTGTTTGCCCAGATGAGTCAGACCATGTGCTGCCTCAGCCACGCTGGGGTAATATGCCTTGGGGGCTACTGGCTTACCTTGTCCGTCCCTCCAGAGCCCGGAGGACTCTTGCCCACATCCCTTGGACTTCCAGATGGATTTTTCCTGAGTTGAACACAAGTTTTGCATCTCATTTAATTTCAGCATATCAATTGTTTGGAATTACATAATTGTTTCAGTTGGAGAAAACATTTTTAACCCTGCTGCCCATTTTGCAGCTTCATCGGCTCTGTTGTTGCCCAGTGACACCAGGTCATCCTCACATGTATGGGCTTTGCATTTAATTACTGCCACCGCTTTGGGATTGCTTTGAAAAGATATTTTATGTGTCGGGAATGTGCAACTGGTGTGCCTGCTGCTGTCATAAAATTTCTCAGATGCCATAGAGCCCCTAAATCGTGCACCACCCCGAACGCGTACCTCGAGTCAGTGTAAATGTTAGCAGATTTGCCTGCTGCCAGTTCACATGCTCTAGTCAGTGCTACTAACTCTGCCACTTGGGCTGAATGAGGAGGACCGAGAGGTTTAGCTTCTATGGTGTCTGTGTCATTTACAACAGCATAACCTGTACATAATTCACCTGTGTCTGTTTGTCTATGACAACTCCCATCCATATAAAAAGTTACATCCACATTCTCTAAAGGTGTGTCATGTATGTCAGGTCTAGCAGTAATGGTCTGGTTCATATATGTCATACAATCGTGCGTATCATTATGTCTGCTGAACTCACCTCCCACCAGCAACTCCTCTCCTTCCACCCTTTGTAAATCATGTTGTACATATGGTAGATATGTTCCTGGATTCAGCGTACTGCAACGTTTAACAGTAATATTTGCAGGAGCGATTAGAGCTAGTTCCCATTTGGTGAACCTAGCTGAGGAGACGTGTCTGGTTTGAGCTGAGTTCAGCAGGGCAGATACAGCATGGGGAGTGTAGACAATCATATCATGACCCAATACTATGTCCTCACTTTTACTCACCAATAGAGCGGTAGCTGCTACACTTCTCAAACAATTGGGGAGTGATCTTGCCACAGTGTCCAATTGGGCACTGTAGTATGCTACGGGCCTACTGGCATCACCATGTTTTTGTGTAAGGACACCTGCAGCACAACCATCGGCTTCCGTACAATACAAATCAAAAGGTTTTTCATAATCAGGTATTCCCAATGCAGGAGCTCTTGTCAGACTATCCTTAAGATTAAGGAAAGCCTGCTCTGATTCCTCTGTGTGTACGACATGATCAGGCTTTGAGGAAGAGACTAATTCCTGTAAAGGTAACGCCAAAATAGAAAAACCTGGGATCCACATTCTACAGTATCCACACATTCCCAAGAAGGTACGAATTTGCAGTTGATTCTGCAGCAGTGTCATGTTTTGTATGGCCTGGATTCTATCTGTTGTAAGATGTCGTAACCCCTGGGTTAGGCAGTGTCCCAAATATTTTACTCTGGATTGGCACGGCTGTAGTTTGTCCTTAGCCACCTTGTGTCCTGTTTGCGAGAGATGAAGTAACAAAAGTTTAGTATCATTCAAACATGACATAAATGAGTCAGAATATAGCAGTAAATCGTCCACATATTGAATTAGAACAGATCCATTGGCAGGTTGAAAAGATTGTAAACAGTCGTGCAATGCCTGGGAGAAGATACTGGGGCTGTCTATGAAACCTTGGGGTAACCATGTCCATGTGTATTGTAAACCTCTGTATGTAAATGCGAATAGATACTGACAGTCAGGATGGAGAGGCACAGAGAAGAAAGCAGAACAGAGGTCAATGACAGTGACATGGGTTGCATTTGGTGGGATCTGCATCAGAATGACAGCTGGATTTGGCACTTCAGGGAATTGGCTTTCTACTACCTTATTAACACCTCTAAGGTCTTGTACCAGCCTATAACCCCTCCCACCACTCTTCTTCACTGGAAAGATGGGACTGTTGGCTACACTAGCTGTACGAACTAAAATTCCCTGTTGCAATAATCGCTCAATTATTGGGAAAACCCCTAATTCTACCTCCTGTTTTAGTGGGTACTGGGGAATTTTTGGAGCTTGCCTGCCGCTTTTTAAATTTACCATTACGGGGCTTACGTTTGCCATTAATCCAGTGTCCTGTCCATCTTTAGTCCAAAGGGAATCTGGAATTAGGGACAACATTTCATTTATCTGAGATGGATTTTCATTTAAACTTGTAGAGTAATACATTATCCTTTGGGGAGTGTTCAATATATCCCGCACCTCGTGTGCAACTCTCTCTGGGATATCTAAAAATACACCATCAGGGGTGCAATATATAACACATCCCATTTTACATAACAAGTCTCTGCCCAGTAGGTTAGTAGGAGCCGCAACAGGCAGAAGAATGCCTGGTATGCAACGGCCCAATAGTAACCTCTGTGGACTTTGTTAAAGGATAATGTTCCACTTTACATGTTACACCCATTGTTGGTACTGTCTCGTTGGTCACCTGTAAATTAACGGGAGATTTTATCACTGACCTGGTCGTCCCTGTGTCTACAAGAAAAGGATATTCAGTACCAGCTACATCAACCATCATGACCGGTTCTTCTCTAACCTGACTATCTGTAGACTACAGGTATGACCTGACCCCTAGCGTTGGCTACCATTCTCCAATAAAGCATTTACGGCCACAATTGGAGCTGGTGCCTGCTGGAAACATGCTGGCCTCTGTGCATATCTCTTATGGGGATATCCAGGTCTCCCCTGATTTGGGGTTCCTACTCTTTTTACTGTACAGTTTCTACTTAAGTGTCCTGGTTGTTTACAGTTAAAACATGCTCGTGCATCGGGTGAAGACATGTGCTGTTGTGAGGTTTGCGCAGAGCGTAAAGGTGGTGGATATGGGTAAGGATAGGGAGAGAAAGGGTATTGTGGGGGATAAGAAGTTGGTGGGTAGTATGGGACCTGTTGTTGCATCGGGTTAGTGGGATAGAGTTGTGTTTGTTGTTGCGTGGGGTTAGTGAGAGCACATACGTGTTCAGATGTGTGTGTGCAAGTGCAAGTGTGTCTGTTGGCTGTGATGTTACCGTGATTCCCTCCAGAGCTTGTATACTGACAGCCATTCGTTTTTCGCTCTGGGCTTCTCTCTTTTTTGAGATGTTTTTATCATGTTCGATGGCGGTTTCTATGAGGACATCTATTGTGAGTCCCCACCAACCAGGCTGTGAAGTCTGAACCTGAGTTTTTAAACTCTCTTTCAGACCATCCACGAGTACCGTGACTATCATTCCCCTGTGGTGAGTGCTATCTTTAATATCCTCTATCCCAGTGTACTGGGTGATAGCCTGCAGAGCCCGGTCGCAATAATCTTGTGCAGTTTCACTCTCCTTTTGCTTAATGGTTAAAATTTTGTTCCAATTAACTACCACCGGAAAATATATACCCAATTGAGTTACGATGCGGGAAATGTTACCTTGGTTTACTTGGTCTGTTAAGGGAACGTCACCATCCAATACACAATCCGTGATAAATTTTGTCACGTCGGTATTGTGTGGTAGACAAGCCATTAACACTACTCGCTAATCTTTATTAGTGGGCTCATGTGAACTACCCAAATTTCTCAAAAATCTTTGACATTTGGCTAGTTCCTTTTTGGGATCGGGGAAATCATTTATGATGGAATTTAGTTCTGCTCTTGTCCAAGGACAGTGCATTACTAATTCCCTAGTTGGTACTATACCGTTCGCATCTGCATTTCCATTTGGAACGGTTATTCTCCGAATGGGATGCAGACCGGTAGCGCTGCTACCTTTGACCTGGTTACCTGGCTGGGGGTTTAGTCTGCTGCTGCTACGTATGGTATGAACAACTTCCTCTATGGGTGCAGAGGGCATTAACACTTTCCTTGCTGTTACCTATGGAGATGGCGGCACTACCCGTGATTGTGGTGATGCAGCATCTATCATCTGCACAGCATGGGAAATGGCAGACATTACAATAGGCTCATCATCCACATCATGAACATTTTCTTTATAGTTGCTTAAGAGAGGGTACAAGTTGCTTGTTACATTTTTATGGATAATTCCTGTAAAGGTAACGCCAAAATAGAATAACCTGGGATCCACATTCTACAGTATCCACACATTCCCAAGAAGGTACGAATTTGCAGTTGATTCTGCAGCAGTGTCATATTTTGTATGGCCTGGATTCTATCTGTTGTAAGATGTCGTAACCCCTGGGTTAGGCAGTGTCCCAAATATTTTACTCTGGATTGGCACGGCTGTAGTTTGTCCTTAGCCACCTTGTGTCCTGTTTGCGAGAGATGAAGTAACAAAAGTTTAGTATCATTCAAACATGACATAAACGAGTCAGAATATAGCAATAAATCGTCCACATATTGAATTAGAACAGATCCATTGGCAGGTTGAAAAGATTGTAAACAGTCGTGCAATGCCTGGGAGAAGATACTGGGGCTGTCTATGAAACCTTGGGGTAACCGTGTCCATGTGTATTGTAAACCTCTGTATGTAAATGCGAATAGATACTGACAGTCAGGATGGAGAGGCACAGAGAAGAAAGCAGAACAGAGGTCAATGACAGTGACATGGGTTGCATTTGGTGGGATCTGCATCAGAATGACAGCTGGATTTGGCACTACAGGGAATAGGCTTTCTACTACCTTATTAACACCTCTAAGGTCTTGTACTTGCACCTCCATCCACATAAGGTGGGGGAGGTGAGTGTGAACTGCTGGCAATACTCTCCATGACACTACCTTGCCGCACGGGCGCGCCATTTTGCGGCTCGCCCGTATTGCAATTTAGCGTTGCGGATATATTTTCTGGCAATGTGCTCGCGACGCTAGCTTGCGTCATTTGCACATTTTTAAGCCACGCATCCCCTTCATGCTGCCACAGTTTTAAACATTCAAAATATTTAACCTTTTTCTCTCGGGAGCGCATCAGACTGATGTGATCCCGGACATTGTCTAACACATTTTTATCAAAACTACCAATTCTGGGAAACGGTCTAACACTCTTCATCGTCATTTTAAAGCATACATCACAATACCTTATTGCATAAGTACTGTACTTAGGGCCTGATTCAGAGCCGCTCGTAAGCGGCCGCTCGTTCGTTCCGAGCGATGTTCGCACATCTGCGCATGCGTATGGGTCATAATGCGCATGCGCCAACCAGTCAGTGCGGTTGGAAATCGAGCGCTCGCAAAATAGCGAGTGCCTGCTAATTTTAGTGACAGGATGAGGCGTTTGTGGGTGGTAAAAGGGGAAGGTGCTTGAAAACGGGGAGTGGAGATCCAAACGCAGGCATGCCAAATGGTCAAAACGGGCGTTTTAAGGGTGTGCATAATTAACAAAGCAGCGTCATCGGCCATGTCACTTGGTTGTTTCTTAGCCTGAACTGTTCGCATGATTGCGGTAGGAAAATCCAACCACAAGCACTGCGAGCAGTTCATACGCCTTTCGATGTACTCGATTAATCTAATAAATAGCGGAGATGACGTATGATGCGAGCGGCCAGGGGGCGTTTTTTTCAAAATGGCGAGCGCATGTTTCGTTCGCTCGTTCAGACATAGAGGCGTCAACAGACCGCAAAGAGCGAGCACTTAATTTAAATATCCGGCCCCTTTTTCTGAATGAGCAATCGCAAATAGCGTCCGGCTCTGAATCAGGTATGCATAATACGATGTATGCATAATACGATGAGCCGATCCGATCGGCGGCTCCATTAGCAGCACATCATTGTCTAACATCTCTACTGTTTGCGCGGCTCCCATTCTGAGACAAAAATGAAGATTTAAACTGGTGAAAGACAATCAAGATACTTTCACTTACCTGTGGACGATTTAAGTCGGCGGTGCCCACACACCTGGATAAGATTTAGTAAGGCAACTTCCACACCTATGGAAGTTTATATGTCGGCCACTTCCACGCACCTCTCTACAACAAAGACAACATGTACACTTGCTACTGTGTATAGAAGGGTAAAGCTGCTTACCGAGCGACTAGCACTTAGCCCTTAAAGGTCATACGGTACCTTTAACTGTAGGGAACAAGTTACCCCTACCAACAAAACACTCACTGTTACACACTTTTTTCCTGTCAGAAAAATACACGTTAACCCAGATACTGATAATAATTGAAAAAAAATGTAAACCTCAACGGCTTTGTTCAAACACGTGGCAGCACAACCGGAAGTACGTATACGCTATTGCGCGACCAGTCGCATACACAATAATGCGACTACCACACAACCGTATGACAACCTTTAGCTGCATACGCAAAAGTGCGTCTTTGCTGTGCGCAAACCTGCAACTTAGCCGCGTACTCAATACTGTGGCACCCCTTTAAACGAAAGGTTCTATCAATAGAGGAAAACAAACTTTTTCCTCTCTTGTCCCTGGATTCTAGTCAGCTTCCTTGATTCACACGGAGACGGATAGCGATCTTTCAGCACAAAGCGGTTGCAGGCAAACCCTGCATGTGGCCACTCCACCCTTTGCTGAAATATCGATAGCCGTATGTACCATGTGAGCAGGTAAGTGACCTCACTACTAGCCCCCAACTAACTATACTGGATTAGAACCTCTATACACTCCTTCCTATACCTTCTAATATCCTGCCTACACCTTCTAATGTCCTGCCTATACCTTCTAAGGATGACGCTAATTTGCGTACGCAGTCATACAGTAAATAAAGACTTAAGACTTGGAATCTGTGTTTCCAACGCACAAGTATTATTCAAGTAAAAGTACAGTCAGTTACACGCAATTGATCCCGACACAATTTAGGTGCAAAGGAATTATACAGACCCAAGTACAGTATACATACGCAGCGCTTCCGGTACTAGGTGTTAGGCATCAGCTAGAAACCCCTCGTCTATCAGCATTCGGCACGAAGACTAAAAACCCAGTGTTTGAGCACACATATTTATATCCCCTAGGAATAGACAAAACAATAGAGACATTTGTTGCTGATGCTATTGGTTCCCACGGGGGATCCATCTGTTACGGAGCATTTAACAGGCTGATTCAAATAGACTCACCCAGCCTCTAACAACTGGGGGTCTCTGCCCTTCCGCCCCCTGCAACATCATAACAGTTAATACATTTTGTTGCTTGAAGTCTCTGCAGTCCATAACTCGAGAATGCATGATGCGATTTCCCCACCGATATCACCGGAATACTGTGGAAAGAGTACGCATCAGTACAAAACCAAACACGGCTTTCTTAGCATGTATAAAACCTTAGTTATCAAATATCCTTATTTCACACCGTTTATATTAACTGAACCAACTTAAGTCTTATACCTTAAAGCTAATGGAACCTTGTAAGTGAATATGTAATGTGTGAGTGTACGGGGTTTGATATGAAGACGCTAGTTAACTTGGTGCGGATGCGTGTGCATTTAGCTACTAAACGGTGTTTTCATTTGGGGTCTTGTGCATTCGCTAATATGCGACTAGTTTACAGCGCTATTATGCGTATTATTGTGTATATGAGAAATGATGGAAGATGCAATCGCATGGTGCTATTAGTATTATTGCCACATGTACTAAAATCTGAGTTTATCTAAAATGGCGCTTAGGCGGCCATTCGCAAAATGGTGTCTTGCGATCTCATTTCCAAGATGGCGTCTTGCGGCCAGTCGCAAGATGGTGTTGTCGCAATTCAATTTTAAACTGAACTTGTCTCAGCCAATTACTCAGCTTCGACACACCTTAGAGGAAGTTGTAGAGCGAGTCACTTCCGGTGACACATGCAGCCTGGATTATGAGTCCGGTGGCTGGCGGCATTACACAGGTGAGCACGTTTGGAGGATGATTGTGGCAGTAAAAGGTGGCCAGGTAAGGATATGAGGCAGAGATGGCTTGTTGTTTAACATGCTGCCGCAGGAAGAAGGTGCCTGTGTGCACCGAAATGGCTGTCGGGCATTGGACTGCTCACCCTGATCTACACATGGAATGATGAGTATTATGTACCTTATAAGATGATATGGAAAGCTACTTTTTCCTTTTGAGACTGTACTGTATGCGGATTTTGCACGTTAAATGCCTTGTGGAACTGATTATGGGATACATGCCCTGCATTATATAAAGATGTTTTTTGCATTTAAAATGGAGTGCTGATCGTCTATTATTGGACTGCTGCTATATATATGAGGGTTACATGACCCTTTAACAGACAGACGCACGCTTGGTGCTGCTGATTTGAGGATGCACGTACAGTGCAGACAATTCACAAGCACAGAAGAAAATTTTTTATTTTTGTTGGAGTGCACTTTGGGGGTTACACCACCCTTTAACAGACAGATGCACGCTTGGCACTGCTGCTTTGAGGATGCACATAGAGTGCACACAATTCACAAACCCAGAAAAAAAAATATTTTTTGGAGTGCACTTTGGGGGTTACAGCAGCCTTTAACGGATGAACCAACTGGCCCTTTACTTATGACACAGGCGCACGCTTGGCGCTGCTCCTTTGTTGATGGACGTGCAGCCACAATGCACACAATTCACAAACACAGAAAATATTTTTTTATTTTGTTTGGAGAGCACTTTGGGGGTTACAAAACCCTTTAACAGATGAGCCAGCCAGCCCTTTACTTATGACACAGGCACACGCTTGGCGCTACTTTGTTGATGCATGTACGGCCACAGTGCATACAATTCACAAACACAGAAAATAATTTTTTTATGTTTTTTGGAGTGCACGGGTTACACCACCCTTTAACAGACGAGCCAGCTGGCCCTTTACTTATGACACAGGCGCATGCTTGGCGCTGCTCCTTTGTTGATGGACGTGCGGCTACAGCGCACACAATTCATAAACACAGAAAATTATTTTTTCTTTTGTGTGGAGTGCACTTTGGGGGTTACAGCACCCTTTAATGGACAAGCCAGCCAGCCCTTTACTTATGGGACACAGGCGCTCGCTTGGCACTGCTCCTTTGTTGATGCACGTGCAGCCACAGTGCACACAATTAACAAACACAGAAAATTATTTTTTATTTTGTTTGGAGTGCACTTTGGGGTTACACCACCCTTTAATAGATGAGCCAGCCAGCCCTTTACTTATGACACAAGCGCATGCTTGGCGCTACTTTGTTGATGCACGTGCGGCCACAGTGCACACAATTCACAAACACAGAAAAAAATTATAATTTTTTTTTGGAATGCACTTTGGAGGAGCACCCCTGATGCACAGATCACCCCCTGGACAACACTGCAGCACCCCTCTAGGACTACAGCCTTTATGTGAGCGATTCCCCTGGCGCTGTCCTGTTGTGAGGATCATGTCTAGATATGGCCCTCAGATTCCATCAGACCCGTAAAGAGAAGAGGACTAATTAATCATCAATGGTCTATAATTCAATACACAAGTGGAGGTAATACTCTCCACTCACCTAGTTGCAAATAAATGCGTTCCTTGAAAGGTATCTTTATCTGTTAGAGATCACATAAACTTCTTTCCAACGGAAATTATACCACAATTAGAACCACGCTCACCTTAGTGCAGACATAGAAGTTCATAGAAAGGTTTCTTTGGGCTTCAGTATGAAGAAAATCCACCATACGCATGAATATCCTTATGTATAAAGTTTATTCCAAAAACAGTCTTTAAAAACAATACGAAAGTTCCCACATAAAAAATTCCTTAGTAGAAACACACTACCAGCCCATAGGGAATGATTTCTCAGTCATACATCTGTATCTCACCCGGAATGAGTCACAAAAGTGAATAGCTGGACCATATAGTAGGAAAAATATGGAAAAACATCCAAATGGTGTAGTGTTCCCCCTTACTTCATTAGCACCAACGCGTTTCCGACCGCTTAGGTCCTTCCTCAGGGTGTATGGGGGTTATCTCACAAATGCACATTTATACCCTATCCTCCAGACAGGGGCTCGGCTAAAATCAAAGCTAATAATAAAACATGGAAAAGTGAACATACATATAAATCCTACCCGCAGCCTAAAAATGGGTATCCCCAAATCCCTGCATCTATACACCTCCTAACAAGTACAATAAATATAGTCTATCACACATATATAGATCCAGCGTCATTATAAAACAAAAGTCTTAATTCCAGTCCATATTTTAATACATGCCATGCATGGTGGCCCGTTCGCGCTGTTGATGTGTAATCAAACACCCCCAGCTGATCTCCACTGACACATGTTTCCGGAGCGCATCTCGCGTGTCACGTGACTACCGTTTCCGCATCATGCAGGTCACAAGGCTGCCGCTTCTGGTCCATGGAGCGCTCAGAGCATCCTGTCACCATAATGCCGACCTCCATTATGTCCGGCGGCCATTTTTGGTAAGTCCTAAACATAGGACACAGTTTAGCCTCTAGTGTTTCATTAGCGGCCATTTTGGGTGAGTTCAAATCAATGAATAGTAGCAGCAGCTCAATCATCAGTGGTAAGAACATATGAAAAAATTTAAAAAGATAAAAAGCAATTAGTAAAAACACCATTGGTGAATAACCATAAAGAACAATTCATACATATAGAAAGGAGAGTTCATACATATAAAGAATAAACAATTGGAATAACCTAACCCGCTTCATATATATATATAGATGCGTATTCTAACCACCATTTCTGGGAGGGGTCCTAAGTATATAATAAATAGACCTATAAGGTGGTCATCAATATTTTTACTGAAAAAATATACCAATAAAAAGAGTAAAAAGAGTAAACCAAACAATAAAATTAATCAATTCATAAAAACCACTTGGTTTCAAAATCAACATTTAGCCCTTTTGGTATTAATGTTCTTAATAAATAAATCATTTTCATCTCCCCTTGTGCCAACCTAATATCCCTATCGTTTATCCTCCAATTAGGTTTAATCAACCTGATGCCACAGAAAGACACTAAATTACTAACATTGCAGGCATGTGTGTTCTTAAAATGAAGCGACACATTATGAGTTTCTAACCCCTTTTTAATGTTTCTCACATGCTCTGCGAGTCTTTCTTTAATCATTCTAGTGGTTTTACCCACATATTGACTACCACACGAGCATTCCAGGAGGTATACACAATATTTGGAGTTACACGTAATAAAATCATGTATCGTAAAAATTTTATTAGTCTGGTTGGATTTAAAATGCGTAATTTTACTCTCATTACTTTTACATGTTTTACACATGCTACATGTACCACATCTGTAAAACCCTTTAGATTTAATATTAGTCATATTTAGTGGAGTCCTAATAGCACTCCTAACTACATTGTCTTTAATGTTACGAGCTTTTCTGTATACGAACCTAGGTCGTGTTTCTATATGTTGTTCTAAAAGAGGATCATTCGTTAAAATCTTCCAATGTTTATTAATGATGGTTTCAAGTTCCTTATACTGATTATTATACTGCGTAATGAAAGGGATACCCTTTTTTCCGGTTATATTCTTCTGTTCTTGAGTTTTAAAGGTAGCTGCCCTCCTATCTAATTCCTCACCTTTTCTTCTAGCTGTATCCACTAGGTCACTATTGTAACCCTTAGAGACAAAATTTTCTTTTAATATTTCCGATTGCTGTTTGTATACTTCTACCTCTGTACAGTTGTGCCTTATGCGTTGAAACTGGCTACTAGGGATACACTTCAACCAATTGGCATGGTGATTACTATCAAACTTGATGAATGAATTACAATCTGTGGGTTTAACATAATTCATAGTTTTTAACCGTTCACCATCCACATAGATCATAAGATCCAGGAAATCTACCTTCCTTATATCACTAGTAAATGTAAGGTGTATATTATATGCATTACTATTGAGGTATGTACAAAAAGATTCAAGTGAAGTTTGATCACCACTCCAGATGAAAAAAATTTCATCAATATATCTTCGCCAGGTCACCAGGCTGGCACCAAAGGTATGACCACTCCACACAAAGTGTGTCTCCCACCACGCCATGAACAAATTGGCGTAGCTCAGTGCCAGCCTGGTGCCCATTGCTGTACCTTTTAATTGCAGGTAAAATGTATTTTCATACCAGAAGAAATTGTTCTGTAGAATCATATTAATCCCTCCCACTACAAATTTCTTGTAGTCCTCAGATACGCTCTCCCAACTCAAAAAAATTCCACAGCCTGTAAACCTAGTTCATGATCAATAACGGTATATAGGGACGTGACGTCCGTAGTCACTAGTATATATCCTGCTTTCCATTCTATGTCTGCAAGTTCTCTAATAATAGATACTGTATCTTTCAAATATGAAAGTGTTTTCTGTACTATCAGTTGGAGTAGGTGATATAGATAATGAGAAAGGTTAGATAGCACAGAGTTTGTTCCCGCTACAATGGGTCGACCTGGAGGTTTTTCCCTATTTTTATGTATTTTAGGTAAAATATATACCACAGGTATAGAAGGCGTATCTATTTTAATATATTCCTGAACAGTCTCCGTAATAATGTTTTTAGATGTATATAGTTTTAAAAACACTTCCAATTTCTGAGAAACCATATTAGTGGGGTTACCCCTTAGTTTCTTATAAGTGGAGCTATCCATTAATTGTCTCATAATTTCCGCATTATAATCTTCCACATCCAAGATTACTACACTTCCCCCCTTGTCGGCGGGTTTGATCACTATCTGTTCATTATCTCTAAGAGTTTTTATAGCATTTCTTTCCTCTTTAGACATGTTCATATTTCTAATTGGTTTAAATACAACCTTCTCTAAATCATCTTTTACCAAACGTTCAAAAGATTCAACAAAACAACCCTTTTTGTGTGTGGGGTAAAAAGTGGATTTTTTCTTAAATACTGAAAAATTGTCTTTTATTACATCCTGATTAGTCGTAGAACTATCATTAAAAAACCTTTTGAGAGTCAGCCTTCTTATGAACTTATTAAGGTCCACATATACATCAAAGTCGTTCAAACGACTAGATGGAGCGAACTTTAGACATCTCTCTAAGATACTCTGCTCATGCGCATTTAATTGATATTGACTTAAATTATATACTTTCGTTGTGCTGCACTTCTCATCAATCTCTTTATCAGTATTGATTTCCATTTATTTAGGAATCCCTATATCTTCTTGTCCATGTTGATTCCTTTTCCTTTTCCTGAAAGGTTTTTTACTACCCCCCCCTCTTACCCCTTTTTTTTTTTATCGAATATATCGGGGTTTTGGGCTTGATCCTAAAAAACGATCCTCCTGTTCCAAAACATCATATCTGTGTTTGCCTCTCCATTGATCTGTGTAATCCCTACCTTCAGTTCTACTTCCAATGGGATTCCTATATGTGTACTGCCTTCCAGGGCCAAAATCCCTTTCGATTCTATCTCTGTTTTTCTCATGCTACGATCACCCTGGTCATAGCGACTGTTAAACCCTTCCAGAGGGGTCTCAGAGGAAATATTGGGTTTCAACGCATAAGGCGCAACTGTACAGAGGTAGAAGTATACAAACAGCAATCGGAAATATTAAAAGAAAATTTTGTCTCTAGGGGTTACAATAGTGACCTAGTGGATACAGATAGAAGAAAAGGTGAGGAATTAGATAGGAGGGCAGCTATCTTTAAAACTCAAGAACAGAAGAATATAACCGGAAAAAAGGGTATCCCTTTCATTACGCAGTATAATAATCAGTATAAGGAACTTGAAGCCATCATTAATAAACATTGGAAGATTTTAACGAATGATCCTCTTTTAGAACAACACATAGAAACACGACCTAGGTTCGTATACAGAAAAGCTCGTAACATTAAAGACAATGTAGTTAGGAGTGCTATTAGGACTCCACTAAATATGACTAATATTAAATCTAAAGGGTTTTACAGATGTGGTACATGTAGCATGTGTAAAACATGTAAAAGTAATGAGAGTAAAATTACGCATTTTAAATCCAACCAGACTAATAAAATTTTTACGATAGATGATTTTATTACGTGTAACTCCAAATATTGTGTATACCTCCTGGAATGCTCGTGTGGTAGTCAATATGTGGGTAAAACCACTAGAATGATTAAAGAAAGACTCGCAGAGCATGTGAGAAACATTAAAAAGGGGTTAGAAACTCATAATGTGTCCCTTCATTTTAAGAACACACATGCCTGCAATGTTAGTAATTTAGTGTCTTTCTGTGGCATCAGGTTGATTAAACCTAATTGGAGGATAAACGATAGGGATATTAGGTTGGCACAAGGGGAGATGAAAATGATTTATTTATTAAGAACATTAATACCAAAAGGGCTAAATGTTGATTTTGAAACCAAGTGGTTTTTATGAATTGATTAATTTTATTGTTTGGTTTACTCTTTTTACTCTTTTTATTGGTATATTTTTTCGGTAAAAATATTGATGACCACCTTATAGGTCTATTTATTATATACTTAGGACCCCTCCCAGAAATGGTGGTTAGAATACGCATCTATATATATATATGAAGCGGGTTAGGTTATTCCAATTGTTTATTCTTTATATGTATGAACTCTCCTTTCTATATGTATGAATTGTTCTTTATGGTTATTCACCAATGGTGTTTTTACTAATTGCTTTTTATCTTTTTAAATTTTTTCATATGTTCTTACCACTGATGATTGAGCTGCTGCTCCTATCCATTGATTTGAACTCACCCAAAATGGCCGCTAATGAAACACTAGAGGCTAAACTGTGTCCTATGTTTAGGACTTACCAAAAATGGCCGCCGGACATAATGGAGGTCGGCATTATGGTGACAGGATGCTCCGAGCGCTCCATGGACCGGAAGCGGCAGCCTTGTGACACACATGACACGGAAACGGTAGTCACGTGACACGCGAGATGCGCTCCGGAAACATGTGTCAGTGGAGATCAGCTGGGGGTGTTTGATTACACATCAACAGCGCGAACGGGCCACCATGCATGGCATGTATTAAAATATGGACTGGAATTAAGACTTTTGTTTTATAATGACGCTGGATCTATATATGTGTGATAGACTATATTTATTGTACTTGTTAGGAGGTGTATAGATGCAGGGATTTGGGGATACCCATTTTTAGGCTGCGGGTAGGATTTATATGTATGTTCACTTTTCCATGTTTTATTATTAGCTTTGATTTTAGCCGAGCCCCTGTCTGGAGGATAGGGTATAAATGTGCATTTGTGAGATAACCCCCATACACCCTGAGGAAGGACCTAAGCGGTCGGAAACGCGTTGGTGCTAATGAAGTAAGGGGGAACACTACACCATTTGGATGTTTTTCCATATTTTTCCTACTATATGGTCCAGCTATTCACTTTTGTGACTCATTCCGGGTGAGATACAGATGTATGACTGAGAAATCATTCCCTATGGGCTGGTAGTGTGTTTCTACTAAGGAATTTTTTATGTGGGAACTTTCGTATTGTTTTTAAAGACTGTTTTTGGAATAAACTTTATACATAAGGATATTCATGCGTATGGTGGATTTTCTTCATACTGAAGCCCAAAGAAACCTTTCTATGAACTTCTATGTCTGCACTAAGGTGAGCGTGGTTCTAATTGTGGTATAATTTCTGTTGGAAAGAAGTTTATGTGATCTCTAACAGATAAAGATACCTTTCAAGGAACGCATTTATTTGCAACTAGGTGAGTGGAGAGTATTACCTCCACTTGTGTATTGAATTATAGACCATTGATGATTAATTAGTCCTCTTCTCTTTACGGGTCTGATGGAATCTGAGGGCCATATCTAGACGTGATCCTCACAACAGGACAGCGCCAGGGGAATTGCTCACTTTTCTTTTTCTGTGTATCTGAAGGTGTGGTGCTCCAGAGCGTGAACTAGGCTGCAGTCCAGGAGCGCAGGAGATTTGAACAATATTTGTTTTGTTATTTGGTACAGCCTTTATGTGACACTGCACAACACAGTCCAGCCAGCCCCTATAGACTTTGGAGTGGACACAGCCCCTATGGACAACTGACTGCACAACACAGCCCAGCCAGCCCCTATGGACTGAGTGGTCACAGCCCCTATGGACAACAGCAGCACAACACAGCCCAGCCAGCCCTAGCTCCCACCCTCCCTCTTCACTGTCCACAGCCGGAGTGAGAAATGGTGCCAATGCAGGGACCTTTTATAGAATCCAAAACCCGCGAGATCCGGAAGGCGGGATGATGATGTTTTGCCTCGATTTCAGATCCGAGTCATGCAGGAAAAGTCGAGCCTGACTCGGATACGACTCGGATCGGGGGGGCTCGAGGGGGGTTTGGATTTCAGAAATCCGAACCCGCTCATCCGTAATATATATACACACAATATATACAGGTTGGTGCTGCCATCATCAGGTGGGGGTGCTCCTGTGCTTGTGCACCCACGGGAGTAGGGGCTGTTGTGATCGCAGGAGGGGGCACCCACAGGAGGAGGGTCTAATTTAATCGCGGGGGGGCACCCGCTGGAGGAGGGGCTGCCGCTGTTGCAATCATGGGAGGGGGCACCCGTGGGAGGAGGGGCTGTTGTGATTGTGGGAGGGGGGCTGTGATCACAGGGGGAATATTGGTGTTCTTGTGACCCCCAGGAGTGGATGCACCTGTGATGTGCAGCAATAGTACCGCCTCCAGCCGGGCAGACACTAGAGCCCACCTCTCCCCCTGGTGGCCATTTTGGGAGGGATTCTTCTATGTGATTTTATCAAAGTGGTTCTGGGAGATATGTTCTGCCGACGGCCGGACATCTCAGTGGCCGGACTGGCCCATCTTGGCATCAGGCCTTCTGGCATTTGCCAGATGGCCAGTCCAGCCTTGCCTCTCCTGCATCTGTCCCTTTCACACTACAGGCACTAATAAAAACAGAATATATGCCCACAATATTTCCCGCCTTGAGTTTTGTAATTTTTTATTAACTGTCCTAACCTTCAATATATTATTTGCTCTGCTTTAATCCATTTTGGTTGTGGCTGCTAGACTAAGTTTTCATACTAATTTTACCAGTGTTGAATCCTCCTGTTAATCATTGCATGTTCTTCTTATTTCCCCCATAAATAATTAGAACGTCATGGTTTCCACTTCCAAGGCTGGCTAGTGGCTACAATTTTGAACCAGGCAATCGGCCAGATTTAGAGCTGTATGTAGCCGCCTATCAGTTGCAATTGACTAATGTTTTGGGGACTGCCCTGGATGCAGCAGCGTGATCGGCTGTTTGAGGATGGGGAATGGGTGACGAAGGGGATCGTTCCCCAAAATGGAGGCATATTTTGGGGGAGTGCTGAGGTCAGGGTTCTGCATCTTCCGATGCAGATTTCCTGGCCCCGGTAAAGGAGTTAGCATTGCCCAGTCTAAGGAAGCTTATGCCGCTAGACTAGACGATACAAGTGACTGCTATATACGTTGTATATCGTCTAGTGCACAGGTTCTCAAACTCAGTCCTCAGGACCCCAAACAGTGCATGTTTTCTAGGTCTCCTCACAGAATCGCAAGTGAAATAATTAGCTCCACCCATGGATCTCTTAAAATGTGCAAGTGAGTATTGAATACACCTGTGCTCCTGCTGGGTGACATGGAAAATGAGACCTGTGTGGGGTCCTGAGGACCGAGTTTGAGAACCACTGGTCTAGTCTGTATGGTCCGAACGACCAACGATGAGCACCCCCACGGTCGATAACAATATCCCCTGTCGGCTGTACATGCAGCCCAATCTGGGGATATCGTGAGCAGGGACTGGCTGGCAACTTTTAGTCTGGGGGGCAAATGCATGCAGGCGGCCCTGGCAGAGGAGTAGCGTGTAGCCAGGGTGCCCGAAGAACGTGCGTGCTACGGCGCCGCAGCCCTCAAGTGTTTCAGGGAGGAGGCGGGTCCATATGGGATTAATGTAAGGTAAAAATAAAGATTAGGTGCAGCCCCCTGTCGTAGTGCCCATATGCAGTGCCCCCGTGTGCCACAGGAGAGAACATCCTTATGCAGGCCTCCTGCAGTGCCCCCAGTAGAGATCCCCCCCTATGCAGTGCCCCTTGTGCCCCAAGTAGTAAGCCCCTTATATAGTGCCCCCAGTAGTGGTCCCCCCTGTGCAGTGCCCCTTGTGCCCCCAGTAGTAAGCCCCTTATATAGTGCCCCCAATAGTGGTAACCCCTATGCATTGCCCCTTATATAGTGCCCCCAGTAGCAGTCCACCCCCCATGCAGCATCCCCAATAGTGGTAACCCTTATGCAATGCCCCTTAAATAGTGGCCCCAGTTGTAGTCTCCCACCTATGCAGTACCCCCAGTATTGCCCTTTATATAGAGCCCCCAGCAGTGTTCCCTCGATGCAGTGCCCCCAGTGGTAGTCCCATCCCCCCTATGTAGTGCCCCTATTAGTAGTCCCCTCCCCCCTATGCAGTGCCCCTAGTAGTAGTCCCCTCTCCTTGTAGTGCCCCCAGTAGTAAACCCCCCTTGTAGTGCCCCAGTAGTAGTAGTCCCCCCCTTGTAGTTCCCCCAGTAGTAGTAGTCCCCCCCTTGTAGTGCCCCCAGTAGTAGTAGTCCCCCCCTTGTAGTGCCCCCAGTAGTAGTAGTCCCCCCCTGGTAGTTCCCCCAGTAGTAGCCCCCCTTGTAGTGCCCCCAGTAGTAGTCCCCCCCTTGTAGTGCCCCCAGTAGTAGTAGTCCCCCCCTTTGTAGTGCCCCCAGTAGTAGTAGTCCCCCCCCTTTGTAGTACCCCCAGTAGTAGTAGTCCCCCCCCCCCTTTGTAGTGCCCCCAGTAGTAGTAGTGCCCCCAGTAGTAGCCCCCCCTTGTAGTGCCCCCAGTAGCCGGAATATGGCTCCAGCAGTGGGAGCAGCAGCAGCCGATGAGAATCTGACAGACTCTCAGCGGCTGCTGATTACAGCAAACACACAGCTGCCGGCTCCGGCGGCTGTGTGTTTGTGCTGTGTAGCGCTGACCGAACTCCGTCCGGTCAGCGCTACACACGCGGTGCAGTCTGTGTCACAGTGACACAGACTGCACCGGCCTGCGGCCCGCATGACGCTGCGGCCCGGGGGGCACATGGCACCCTGCCCCCCGGCCCAACCCGCCACTGATCGTGAGCGATTCCATGCTGCTGAATGCAGCATGGCCCCGCTTCCCTCCGCTATCGTTCGGCACTGGTTGGCATCGGCAAGTGCGGGACCCACCGCTGACGATGTCACTGCATACACACATCGTCTAGTGTGCATGTGGCTTTAGACTTACTCAGATGAACGATGACTGCGGTGATCACAATGGTGATCTGATGCTGCATCCTTAGATGCAGCACTCAAATCTGCGATGTTGCCAGGGGGGTCTTTTCTTCTTCAGACACCTCCTGCGGCATTATCATATTTTAACATCGCTGCTCTGCCCAAAGGCGCTGCAGTTACAGTGTACAACTCTGAATCAAGCCCAATATTTTGTCAGAGCTCCAAATATATTTCCCACCTACAAATGTGACCTCAATCACCTGGTGTGTATATGCTATATTGCGCAAGACATCCAGCACGACTAAGGGCCAAATTCAATATAAGGCAAAAAGCCGCGATCGGCAAAAAGTTTTCGCCAATTTGCGCTTTTCGTCCCATTCAATTCCAGGAAGTTTTCGCCAGCGTGAAAACTCCATAGGCAAAAACAGGCAAATAAGTTTCTCCACCCAGAGGCAGGCGAAATTAAGTGCAAAAGCCATATTTTGGGGTACAAATATGGGGACTTGATTCAGAACCCTTTGGACACCCCCCCTATTGAACAATAAGGCAAAAAATAAATAAATATTTTTTTTTTTAAAACACTCTAAAAATGACATTTTCAGGACGAAAATTTTACATGTGTTGGAAAATGGGTAAAAAGTAGGGGGCCTGGTATTTTGGGGGGCTAGAAGGTTGAGAGAGGTGTTTTTAGGATTGCAGGAAGCTGCAGCATGTGTATTTTTTAAATCTTCACTTTAGATCCACCAAAATATACTAGCACCCATTTACATGTACTCCAAATTTAACTGCAGTACTTATTATTCTCCAAAAACATTTCATTATATGCCACACTTATACAAATATGAATATAACAGCCCTTTGACTCAATTTAAGATCACAAAATGTAACAACCCGAACCCACTATACCTGGTGGCTTACCCAGTTCGTTATCCTCGGGTGGTGGATGTACAAAGGTTCTCTCCAATTACGTTTTCAGAGAGGCAAGCTCCCCAAATAACACTTAAACTTCACACAACTTGGTCAGGAATTTCGAATACAATTTTGACAAAAACCATAAACTTTATTTAGTAGGAACGTTTCCATAGTCGACTCTGCTAGGCCACATTTTCCGAAAATAAGATGATATATTGAAACACATATTTCTATACCCTTACATATGTAACTTTAAAATTCAACAATATATTTATATCCCTATGTTTACAAGGAACTCAATTAATTAATTTTACCAATTTATAATACCACTTTGACAATAAACCCTTCTAGCTAGTTTTATACTGCAGTATAAGGAACAACTATTCCAGTATTTGAAGTCTCACAGTCCTAACCTAGGTTATAACCACGGTGGTGCACAATCCTTTCTCCGTCGATTGTCTCTGACTAGATTGTTAGTTGTTAATGGCATTTAGTTCTCGTTTTAATTTGTCTGCACAAAACTACTGTCTGCTTATCGGAGCTCCTGCCTTTTACCAGTGAGGGTAATATTGTATTTGTAAACTGTAACTGTTGTCAAGCTTCACTGTCACCATGTAATAACTGGCTGGTTGTAAATCCGGACACTGATCCAGCAAATAGCCATGTACAGTTACTCTAATATCTCTCTCCATATGATGAGTGGGACTGGCTAAATAATAAGTTGGCTTAATGATAACAAGTCTCACTTTACACAGCTCCTTCATCTATCTCTTACATTTACATCTTCTAAGGCTTCCTGCCACTGAGTAATCTATGGAAGTTGAATACTTTGGCTGTGAATGATGTTTTGATTAATCCATATGTCCTGCACTGTAAGGCAGGCTTGCCTACCCTCCCGATTTGGCCGGGAGCCTCCCGATTTTCGGGTGGCGCTCCCGGCCCCCCGGAAAGGCAGGCAAGCCTCCCGGAAGTCTCACACCCTCCCCACCTCCCCCCTGAAAAAAACAGAAATCCCCGCAGCAGGGGGGCCCGGTGACACGATTCGTGCAGAATCGCGTCATCGTGGCCCAGCTTCCTGCTTCACAATGCCAAAAATCACAGCATTGTGAAGTGGGGGCGGAGTCACGATGACGCGTTCGTGCGGCTCCGCCCCCGGCTCCACCCCCAGTGTGACCCAAAATAGCTGCCCCGGCTCCGCCCCCAATGGCCGGCCCTGCCCCCGCTATTAGCCGACAATCAGCTCCCTCCCGGAAGGCTGGAGCTGATTGTCGGCAAGTATGCTGTAAGGGTGTATTTAACTCTACGGGCTCACTGGCTACACTGTAGTCAGAATCACCTCTCAATCTGTCCTTCACTACACAGAGGGGCTGCTGCAACTCACACTCTTATCTATGTAGCTGCTCACTCTCTCCTGTCAGCTCCGGAGCTATCAGTTATATGGGCTGGGGGTGTGTGTACACTTTCAGTTTCACGATTACCTTTGCTCTGGCAGACACCAATCAGTGTGATCACCACTTCCCCGCACCGCGCAGGGGCCGTTCTCAGTCTTCAGCTGGAATGTACCATACTGCAGCTGACAGGGGTGTAGCATTACCTTTGTCAGAGGACTCTTCTAGTGGCAACCAGTCTGCCCACCTCACGCAGCTGCCATTCTCCCCTCCTTGATGGGCTGTCAGATGCTGAGAGGGGGAACTTGGGGCTGCCTCTCCTCTTTGACAGCTGCACCTCCAGGTCTGCCTTCCTAACTGGAACAAGTCACGGGGGGGGGGCGGCTTTGGTTCCCAGCTCCATCTGAATCCGCCTTCAGCTCTGAAGTCACTGCACTGTGCTGCTGCCCTCACCGACAGCCGGGACACACACACACGCTGAGGTCACCTCCACAGCGCAGGTCTGCCCTTTCGCTAAGCTCCCTCAGGACTGCTCTGTAACCGACTTAACGGTCCCCCTCAGCCACCTGCAGCTGGTTCTAGCAGGTTCTGCATCATGTGACCTCCTGCTGACTGGAAGAGTCCATATTTCCCCCATTGGAGGGGTAGTCCAATAGGACAATAACACAGGGGTGGAGCACCATAAAAACACTATAAAGATACTATAGATACAACATTGGCCACATTTTAATACATTGACATTTGTTTAAAAACACCATTTTACATATATATATATATACATATGCGTATCTTCAACATGAGGTGCACCCAGGTTCTGGGGTACCACATAAACACTTAATTAGGGCTACTAATACTCTTCTATATTGATTCCCAGGGTCAGTGACGCTGTTTATGGGGTACAGACTGATTTCCCCAAAATATGCTGTCCTTTTCACTAGTTTCGTTATTCACTAAATTCGCCTATCCGGGTTTTCGTCTGTTTTGGAATTAAATAGGGCGAAAAGCGCTGACACAGATGGCGAAAACATCACGTCCAAACAGGCGATTGAGGCAAAATCATTGCGCTTTTCGACAAACCAAACTTTTCGCCTCTAATTGAATTCGTCCCTAAGACGGTCGGAGAGGAGCAATGTACTATAATTTTCTTTATTATATTTAATTCTTTTACATTTTGCATCTTATTCGCATCGCAGATGCAGCAAAACACCACTCAGTGTGTACTAGTGATGTTAGGCTGTGACTTTAATCACACAGGAATAGTTCTAAACACATACAAAAAGTTCTAAACACATACAAAACCACAGATGAAGTAGAACATATATTCGTAGGGGACCCCACAAGCTTGTTGCCCAGGTGCCTCCACAGGCCTTAATCCGTCTCTGCCTAGACAGTATTACTTACTTAAAGTTGTGCTTATTAGTAAATGTATTTTACTGTTTGCTGAAAGGACAAAATAAATGATGCACACACACAAATAAAAGAGACATTTTATTTTCCACATCACCTGTAACAATGATTATGAACCATATAGACACCTGGAATTTCTCTCTGTGCTATGGTTAGTGATTACTGGCAGAATGAGACACAGCCTGGGCCTCCAGAGGTTACAAAAAGACACACTGAAGTAATTATACTGTTGCAGTGTGAAGTACAGTAGTCAGCGGCATAATCTGAATTAGTGGTACTGTACACAAACAGCACATAACATTTTATGTTAAACTGTGACAACGATTCCAGTGTCAGTCCATATTATATGAGATTTCTGTGCAGTAACACTGTCCAAGCCCTTATACCTCAAGGTATTTAATTTGAGGACGCAAGGTGTAAGGAAGCGGAAAAGACGCCATACAGGCCCAATTTTCCAATTATGAATAAAAATTTTTAATGATGGTTCCTTCCTATTATATTCTTATATTCTTTTTAAAGTGTAGAAAATGGAACAGTACTGTATAATTCAGTAGGAGCGAGTAAGGTCACCACAACATTGAGACACAAGGCGCAGCATGTCTCTAACCTCAGAGATGGCACAAGTTCTTAAAGAATTGATAAGCCGCACACTCATAAATATTGGTTCTGTGTACAAAATGGCCGCCTCTGCTGTGAGTGAGACAGGTGCACTTAAGTCTTCTTTTTAAAAATTTTAGAAATTTACTTGTGAGCACAAAGGGCCCTCTTTTATGTACAAAACATTATTTCCAAGCAAGTTAAACATAAATCTTGAGGGGTGTCACCAGATCTCTAACACTAATCTCGGGTTGTGCTTGCCACTTTTATTCTGAATAATTAATGTAAACCTCAGCACTTAGGGTGGGTACACACTACAGCGCTATCGGTACGATATGTAATTTTGAGGCAAATTGTACGCACAATCACGCGGTCACGGACGTCATTCATTGCATTTGCTAATCTGCTGTAGTGCGCGGCAGATGAGAAGATATCTTTAATGATGTTGAGCACATCGCGCAATGTGTACGCCCACGCAATGGTTGTATGGTATTTTTAAAGCAAACAATATATTGTACACGATCTAACAACCAAACGATATATCGTGTCGTCATTTGGAGAATTGCACAGTGTGTACGCACTAGATCACTTATTCTGGGATGAAGGGAAATCAGGACGACCATTGCGTCATTTGCACATCGCTCTAATGTGTACCCAACCTCAGAGTCTGTCACAACTAGGAATTATTGTACCTTTATGGAAAGTATTTGCTGACACTAAGAAATAACATGTTCATTATGCTCAATGTTTTCAATTAAAATATTTGTATAACTGCTGTTTGCAGGAGGCCTGTTCTGTTTTCTCCTATATACACAGTAGACTGCAGTGGTGCTTCCGGCAACGACAAGTAGTACAAGAATAACCACGCCACCCGTTATGCCATGTGAACGTGCATCTGTCTTAGTTTCTTCTGCAAAAGAAAACGTAAATTAAAAAAAAACTAATTCTAATTATGTTTCCAAAGTGAATCAATCACTAGCTAATAAAACTTTGCAAATGTATGCATTAAATGCGTGAGTTAGTCTACCAGCAAGATCCGCAGGGGCGAGGACTGATGTACCAGTATAAGCTTTATGGGGGGATTCAATTATCGGCGATGCCTGTGAAGTGATCGTGGAATGCTGTGAGTATGGTTGGAACGCTGGCACATTGTGGATATAAATATCCTACATTTTCTCTCACATCCCATAGAGGTAATTCTCAGAGACGTGCGCAGCCAAACATAGCGAATGCACCTCACCAACAATGAAATCCCCCTATGTCTGTCGGTGGAGTACATTATCAGCACAAGCGAGTTAAATTCTGGCGCAAAAATCTTGTCTCAGCCCAATCTTACTCCTTAATTCCTGCCCAATCAGGTAGAACAATACAATATTCTTAAGTAAGTTTTAGGTACGCCTACTTAAAGAAACAGTGGTGGCGAGGCTCTTTTCTTATATCCCGATCTACCTTATGGACCTTATAACGCCATCACCATATTCACTTTCCGATAAACACAAGGGGGACGCATTTACTAATTTTATTCTGTAGCAGTACTTTACATTTGCCTTCCTTGTTGTGTTTATTTTTCATATCCCATATCTCAGAGTCATTTTGGATAAGAAGAGAGAATCTTTGTCTCAATCCCTAGAAAGTTACGAACATATCTTTTTGACTATTTTGGTTTGATTATATCCTTTCCTTTTCTTTTGTATTTGTCTGTATCACCTTAGATCTTCTACTCAAATTTATATACAGTATGTAGTGGTAAATTCAAAGTTTACATTGTACTTTGTCATTTTACATTAAGTGGATCAAATGCCTTATATAGACATATATATATATTATATACAGAATATAGATTTACTGTACCTGGCGTCACAATCCGCTTCTCTGTAGGTATGGGAGCTATAAATACAATGTGCAACAGGTTATATAAAAATTAGGTCCGATAGCTGTAAATTCAATATTAAAAAAATAATAATAATTTTAATCTGAATTTGCCTTTGACAACTGCTAACAGCACATGACTTAAAGGGGAACCAGAGTTTTTCTTACTGTTCTTACTTTCTGCAGCGGCCATTTTCCCTGTACTGTGCATATGGCAACGATGGGAAAATGGCTGCGGCGGCCATTTTACAGCCGTTATTTTACGTCGCAGACACCGGCGCCGACATGGGACTCCAGAGGGGTAAGTATAATATGGGTGCAGGGTGCATTATAAAGATGTCCCTGAAAGCAACCAATCGGCTTCTATGTTCTAAGAGGTGGATACATGCCAATTTAGTAATTTTTGCATTCCACATTCCCTAATGCCTATAGCCAGTGCCGCCTCCTCAATTATTTCTGTTAGCTAAAATAAGTGATGGATTAAAACCAGTAGAATATAAAAAAATAAAAAATAAAGTAAATACAGAGACAAAATTGAAAATGTCTATGATTCCCACTGGCATGTACCCAGTGTGGCTGATTTGCAGGGTACAGGGTGTATTTAGCAAGGCCCTGAGTTATGAATCATTATGTATCGCAGCAAGGGTTTTATCACCACTGTAACACTATATAAAGGATATGTGCATACGCAGTTTCCCTGGTCCCCATTGCTGTGTATAGCTAACAACATGCTGAGATTTGTACAGACAGAGCACTTTTGTGGGTAAGGATGAGTTGAGCCCGCAATTACTTACTTTTTAATTTCTTACATACGTATCCCCTGTTAGCGGAGCAGAAAATGTTATTCCACGTCCCTTTTGTGGAATATACTTCCACACATTGTTTATCTGCAAACCCTGACGGTTCATCGGTATCCCAGTTGACAAAGTCCAATGGCATATTGTCCAACCAGAGCCACTTTTCTAGAAGTAAACACAGACATCTCCTAATTTACTGGGGTTGTCTTACAACCTCCCACCCATTGTTGGTGCTCTCCCATTCGCATGTAGAGGAGGAGCACGCCATATAACATTTTCATGGTCGGGGTTCCTTGGCTTATTTTTTTCCTTTCCACCCACTTTTTTTTTTCTTTTTAAACATTTTTATTTGTTTTTTGCAGAGTGATATAGAACAAAAAAAACACAGTCGTCAAAAAAGTGATCACAATTGTCTGTTACAGCTCCATAAACAGAACAAGAATTACAAAATTGTCTGATTTACAACTATTGTAATAGCTTACAATTATATAAATAGAAGAATATGGAGAAATCCAATAAAAATGGGCAAGTTAGATAATTGGAGGTGACTTAGTATTGCCATGAAGTTAAACATATACTTTGAAATTTGCAATAAACATCTTATAATAAAATCAGCATTGTGATCTCATTTCAACATATTAAATTAACAAAAACATAAAAGAGGGAAGGTGGGGTGAAATGTCCAACTGCGTAGCAGTAATATATATATTACCAATATCATGGAATAAAAGAAAACATGACAAATTAATCTAGTGCTTTCCAATATCCATTTCTCAAAATGTAATCAAACATAAATTATAGTCTCCCATCATGATGCCTCTAGCAATTTTTTAGGTAGAAACCAGTCAGTGGACTCAAACACTTTAAAGATCTGAGATTGAGTAGCGTCATCTAGAGTATCTACATAAGGACCCCATTTCCTATAAAACAATATTATCCCGTTTTCAATGTCTGGCATAGCAGATCGCCGGTCAATTTATAATAGTTTGAGTAACATCTGCATCACTGCAATGACCATCGGGAGAGATCGGTAGATCCAATGTTTAAGAATAACTTTCTTAGCCACCGTAACTATTATAGTGAAAACTGGGTGTAAGGAAGCTACAAACCCATGATTTTTTCAATAGTAAAAATTTGCATGAAAAAAGGCCAAAGGATTTAACGTTAAACGTGTATGGAAAGTTTTATTAAGAAAGGATAATAGTTTAGACCAAAGCCGCTTAATTTTTCCACACTCCCGAAAGTTATGTATGAAGGTCGCAGATGGTCCGCCAAACTTCATACATCTACCAGTTTCATCTGAAGCATAATGCTTCCATTGTGCCTGTGATATGTAAGCTCTGTGGATCACATTAGCATGTACTTCTTGTAAGTTTGAAGAGCGAAGTGTGCGAACAGTTTTTCCATAGTATTTAAGTAGATCACTATCCTGTTCAATGGAAGGTATATCTTGTTTCTATTCAATAGTTATTTGTTTGGACAACTTTTCAGCATTTATCTCTATGAGTTCTAGATATAGATAACGGGTCCGATATACAGATTGAGTAAGTCTCTGTAACAATCTCAGCATTGGGTCTGGGGGTCTGACTGGGTGAGAATGGCTTGTGGAAGAGAACTAACAAAACTTTTAAGTTGAAGGTAGGCAAAAAAAAGTGGTGATGTGTTAATCCAAATTGTTCCTGTAATGTAGAAAAGGAACAAAGCACACCTCCCTGGTCAAAAACATCTGCTGCTGTTCTAATCCCTTTAGTTTTTAACCTGAAAAAGGTATAATATTCCATCCCAGGTGTAAAGAGAGGGTTGTCCCATAAAGCAATGTTATTTGTTCTACTATGGTTTCTGATAAATTTGTTATTTATATTACACCAAGCAGAGTAGGTATCATGGAAGATAAGGTTATTCATAATATTTGGAGGGATCTTCAACTTTGGGGAATGTAACAAATTACAATGCATTCAGAGAATATGGTGCAAGTAATGCTGAATCCAAAGCATAAATAGTATACGTGTTTCTCTCAAAACTCCAAACTACTATGTATCGAAAAAAAACTGCGTGTGAAAAACTTTGGAGATCAGGTAGGCCAAAACTACCATGTGTACAGTATGTGTTTTTTAGCAATTTTGCTTTAGCAATTCTCGCTTTTCCTCCCTTCCAGGTAAATTTCTGAAACATATTAGAAAGTGTTTTAAAATCTGAATTCGTTAACCTAATAGGTAACATTTGTATGGTATAGGAGAGTTTAGGGAAAATAATAGACTTTATCACGCCAATTCTGCCTAAAAGTGATAAGGGGAGGAGCATCCAGCTATCAAGTAATTTAGATAGACCTATAATTAACGGTGAGAAATTACTGGAATATAATTTATTCAATTGAGATGGGATATGTATTCCCAGATATTTAAATTGGGTTTTAACAATTTTTAAAGATTGTAATGAAGAAATGGAAGTCAGGAACATCAATTCACCCGATAAAGACATAATTTCGGATTTATCAATATTAATTTTGTAACCTGAAAAACTAGCAAAGGAAGAGATTATTTCAACAATAGGTAATGAGTGAGCTGGGTTAGATAAAAACAATAACATGTCGTCTGAAAAAATGGCCACCCGCAAATCTATTTGTCCTATTAAAATGCCTTGAAACAAAGGTGATTGTCTCAGTGCAACTGCAAGTGGCTCTAGGGCTATAGCGAACAGCAATGGTGATATCCATATAACCATTTTGAAGGCTTTTTCAGCATCCAATGACAAAATAGCTCTAGATGGAGGAATTAATATTTAATTTGTGGCAGATATTGCTGTAAAGACTCTATGGATATTAATCACAGAAGATCTCCCTGATATAAATCCTGTTTGGTCATGATGTATTATGTTGGGTAAAATGAATTTTATCCTGTCAGCAAGTATTTTCGCCAAAATTTTATAATCTATATTTAGAAGTGATATAGGTCTATAAGAGCCTGGATTGCTCATTTCCCTTCCAGGTTTTGGGGTAAGTTTGATAGTTGCCAAATTGAAATACAAGGGCATAATATTGTTGACTAGAATATAATTGAATAATGCAGTCAATGTAGGAACAATCCTTGAGGACAGGAGTTTGTAACAACCAGCTGTGAGGCCATCGGGTCCCGGTGCCTTCCCCAGCTTCAATTTGGCAATTGAAGTTTTAACTAGAGATGAGTGGGTTCGGATCTAAGAGATCCGAATCCACCCGAATTTCGGGCATCCGGGGCTATCCGAGCGCAGCTTGGATCTCCCTGCCTGCCCCGGATCCCTGACCCGAGGCAAAACCTTGCGACCACTCTGTCGAGTCACGTGGTTTTGTTTTCAGCTGGCTTAATGCTGATTGGCTGAGAGATCTGTCTGTCATGGCGTTAAGCAGAAAAGAAGATGGCGTCCATCATCCCCCGCCGCCTGACACCGCCGGCACTCCAACTGGCAGCATCCCCCGCTGCTGACACCACCACTGCCGACACTCCTGCAGTGCTGCCCAACGAACTGAGGACACCGTCAGTGACCGCCACACTGCTGACACTCCCACACTGAAGACACAACCAGCACCCCTGCACTGCCGACACAGTCAGCAAACGTGCATTGAGGACACCGCTGGCACCCCCGCTCTGCCGACACCGCCGGCACCCTGCATTGAGAACACCTCTGCACTGCCGACACAGTCAGCAAACCTGCAATGAGGACACCGCTGGCACCCCCGCACTGCGGACACAGCCAGCAAACCTGCACTAAAGACACCACTGGCACTCCCGCACTGCCAACATCACCGGTACCCTTCACTGAGGACACTGCCAGCACCGCAGCACTGCCATTCCATGTACTGAGGACACCGTCAGCAACCCCGCTCTGTGGATACTGTTGTCACAGTAAGTGCACTATTGGTGTATCCAACCCACACTGTATAACACACTGTATCCGTGTTGGAAATTAGAAACTGAACAGCCACATGTTAGTGCCGCCCACTGTGTCACTTAGCTTAGTCAGCCAGCTAGCTGGATGCAACCTTTTGGCCTTAACTAGATGAAGCAAATAATATTGTGAGGTGGTCAAAATTGATTGGAAATGAATGGAAATAAATGTTATTGAGGTTAATTATACTGTAGGAACAAAAACAGGCCCATTTTATGTGATCTTAGCTGTTTTTATGATTTTTTAAGAAACCAAAACACGAAAACAAACACGGAGGTGAGGTTTTGGCAAAACCAATCCAGATCCAAAACCAGGGTAGATACAGATCCAAAACCAAAACACGGGGTTTGGTGCACATCTCTATTTTTAACCTCCAATTCTGTAATAGGCATCACTAAAGCATCGCCAAATTGGTTTGAGACCTTGGGTATGGATAGATTGTCCCACGATAAAAGAATTGTTAGAGGGAGAGTCAATTGGCTGTGTATAAATATTAGTATAATATTCTTTCATTGTTTCAGTAATTTATGTGCTAGTTGAGGTAAATGTGCCATCAGGTAATTTTAGAGGGTGTATTAAGGGGGGTGTTGCCCTCTTAGTAAATTGGTAAGAAGTTTTCCTGTATTATTACCAAATTTAAAAAATCTATACTCTTTCCAGAAAGAGTATGATGATTCCATTTTGGAAAATAATGCGTCATAATGAGACTTAGGGCTCGATCCAATTAGGTGCGAATTGCAAGTAGCGAGTTTGTTTCTTTACACTCGCACACATCACCGCGAAGCGTGCTCCCAAGAATTCTCCAATCCAATTAAAAATGCCTATTCGCACTACTCGCAGCAGAGGGGTGCGAATTGACTGCCAAATGAGATTTGCGAGAAATGCATGAAAATGTGGGGAGACCACCCTGGAACCACCAAAATGGATCATTTCATTAGCAGGACTGTGTAGACGGCTGTTTGTGGCCATTAGGAAGTTACTGTAGGTTTTGAAATGGTTTCAAATGTCTGATTTGTGTTTTTTTTTAAATTAAAGAAAATGGAAAAAAACAAACCTTTTTTCATTTAATCTCAAACGAATTAAACGAAAAATGCAAAAAAAAAAAAAAAAGGAAAAAGGGTGATTTTAGGGTAGTTTGAGGGCACCTTGAAAAATGGAAAAAAAAGATAAAACCAATTATTATTCATCTAAAAAAATTATTGTAATTAAATTTGGGGTGCCTAAACTAACAAAAAAGTTGATTTTGGGGTAATTTGAGGACTTTTATTTTTTTATCCCCCCAAAAATTACATGTAATTATTTGACTAAATAAGCTAATTAGAAACTTCCAATTGCCCAACTGGTTATTCGGGGGGAGGGGGGGGTGTCCTTCAGCACAGCGTCCCAACATTTTAACCTTAAAATAAAGATTTTCCTTTCCATCTTTCACCCTCAGGGAGGTGCGAGTGGAAAGTTGCGAATTCAGGGGGTCATTCAGACTCGGTCGTTAGCGCCGATGCGCTCGGACTGGGTCGATGGCCCCCCACAGAGCATGCGCACGACGGCGCCGCCGTGCGCATGCGTGAGACCCGTTACGACCGACAGCGCTGGTCGTAGCGGGTCTTGATCCAAAGGGGGCGAGCTGTCGATGTTGATTGACAGCTCACCCCGTTTGGAAGGCGGGCCGGGGGAGTGGCAGCCCAAACGGGGGCGTTCCCATGGGAACGCCTACCGTTTGGGGGCGGCCCCACTGACATAACTAGTAATGTCAGTGGAGAGCTTCCGGCTCAGACAGAGCCAGAAGCTCTCCGGGCTTACGACAAGTGAGACCCTACCCTAGGGTCTCGTCGTAAGCCCCGATGGTCGCGATGGTCTTGACCATCGCGGCCATCACCTTAGGCGGTCGTAGGGCTGTGGGTGTTAACCCACAGCCTTACCACCGCAAAGGAGGACGTCTTGAAAATTCAAGACGTCCTCCCCTCATTCAGACCGACCGCGCGCTCTGTGCGACCGGCTCTGAATGAGGTCCTCAGTCTGACTGATTCAGTTCGGGTTGCTAATTGGATTGCAAAATTAATTCGCTGTGTGAATTCGAAGTGAAAATCGCAACTCGCACCTCGCAATTCGCACCTAATAGGATTGACCCCTTAGCGTTTAGGTATATATTTCTGGTAGTAGGGTTAGGGGTCGTTTGGTAATGTTGAAAAGCATCTTTCAGTCGTTTCTGAGCAGTTAAATAATCAGCAGACACAGTTTTCTTATTAGCTACAACCAGAGCCGTAACTAGACTTTTTGGTGCCCTGTGCCAGAAAGAGCATTGGCGCCCCCCTAATTTTTCAAAGGGACATAATACACCCAAAAAAGGGGAATGGCCTCATGGGGAAGGGCCAGGGAAGAGATAGGGGAGGCCAGGAGATGCTGGGGATGAAATAAGAGGAAGCTACAAGCAAGAATGATAATAAACAGAAATTTGACAGGCCCAAGCAGCGGCCCCTGACCTGTGGTGCCCTGTGCCATGGCACCGGCCGCACTACCCTAGCTACGGCCCTGGCTACAACATATGAAATAACAGCACTTCTAACAACAGCTTTAGATGCTTGCCAGAATAACAATGGATCCTCTTCAAAAGATGATAGGTTGTTTATTTTATAATCTTCCCATGCTGTCTCTATCTTGTTTCAGAATTGTAGTGAATGGGATAGACTAGATGGGTAACACCAAATTTGATAAGGTCCTGTGTCTATGTTGGTATGGAAAGTAAACCATAGCAACGCATGATCCGACATGCTAATAGCTTCTATCTCAGCTTCCAAAATTCCAGGGGATAAAGTAGCTGATGTAAATAAATAGTCTATTCTGGACATTGAACCATGGGCGGCTGACATACAGGTAAATTCCTTGTCTACAAGGTGGAGAGTCCTCCATAAATCTAATAGTTGTAATCTTCTCAAGAACGTAGGTATCCCGATTTTAGGAAGTTTCCCTCTGCCTTTATTTGGGAATTGTTTATCTAATTGAGTAGAGGTAATCAAATTGAAATCACCACAAACAATGAGGCAAGTTGGCATAAGGTTGTAATGTCGCTATTAGTTTCTGCAGAAATATTTTGGAATACACATTAGGTGCATAAACATTGCACAATAAAAGGTGTTGATGAGATAATTTAACTTCACAAAGTACATATCCACCATCAGGGTCAGATATTGTGGATATTAGTTCGGCTGCAAGCAGCTGGCGGCCCCCCAGGACTGATATAGTACCGGCCCGTGGGGCAGATGGCATCCTGCTCCCCGGCCCAACCCGCCCTCGGATATCCCAACACCGACATCCCGACATGGGACTAAAGATTGGTGTTGAAATTGCGACGTCTATCATTAGCCACCAGGCATTTATGCAGTGTTCGGCTGCAAGCAGCTGGCGGCCCCCCAGGACTGATATAGTACCGGCCCGGGGGGCAGATGGCACCCTGCCCACCGGCTCAGCCCGTCCTTGGATATCCTGACACCGACATCCCGACATGGGGCTAAAGATAGGTGTCGAAATTGCGACGTCTATCATTAGCCCCACTACAAAATCCAGACACCCGGCTTACCGAACGAAGGTAAGCCGGGTGTTTTAGCATTTAGCCATGGGGGGGTTAGGTTTAAGGACCCCCGGGGGACTTAGGGATAAGCCCCCGGGAGGGTCAGGGTAGGGAAAGTGGGGTTAGGGTTAGGCACCACTAGGGGGGGTTAGGGTTAGGCACCCCCTGGGGGGGGTTAGGTTTAGGGTGCGGGGAAGGAGGTTAGGTTTAGGCACTAACAGGGGTAGGTTAGGGTTAGGCATTAGTTAGGGAGGTTAGTGTTAGGCACCACTAAGGGAGGGTTAGGGTAGGGAGACCATGAGGAGAGGGTTAGGCACCACTAAGGGAGGGTTAGGGTAGGAAGAGCAGAGGGTTAGGGTACTTACAATACCTGCTGCAGTCGGGATTTCAATCGGTATTTGATCTGGCGGCTAAACAGCCGCCGGCTTACTTACCGATTCCCTACACACATATATCAGTGCCTGGTAATTTGTATATTCCACTCAAATTTCGCTCCATTTAGACGATGTCTAGTGTTTATGACCTTGTTAGCGGCGGGACCATGGCGGGGGTGCCGGCATCGGCAAGTGCATACACACTAGACGATGTGCTCCATATGTTGCCCTGATCCACCGGATCAGATGACATATCATGTAGTGTGTAACCGGCTTTAGATACTGAGTGTATGTAACTGAGCATGGCTGTACAAACACGCGGCTATGCAACAGACCAAATTACTGGCTAAGGGTCTGATTCAAAGATGGTCTCAGAACACATCACTGCTGCGTCTTGTACACAGTAGCCATGTGTAGATATGCTAATGCTGCACGAGCCGTCTGATGGGAAAAGACGCCTCCTTCCAACATGTGCGAACCGAGTGCTGCGACCGAAGATGAGGCATCAGATCAACCGTTTCCAGCAACGCCCATCTGAGTAAGGTAAAGCTTTCTCAGGGCCCGATTCAGTAAGGATCGCAGTTACTAATACGCACGCCATCGGCCGATTGTTGCGATCTGCACATGCATCGCAGTGCGCGAACTAGCCACTGTGATCGGGACTGCGATAGGCAGAGGCTACGCAGACCTATCGCAGAGTGATTGACAGGAAGTGCCGTTTGTGGGTGGTGGCGCGGGTTGGTTGGGGAAACGCAGGCGTGCCAGTGCATTTGAATGCCAATGCATGGGCGTGCATAAATTATCCACTGCGATGCTTTACGCAGCCTAAGGCCTGATAGCGTGCGCTGAAGTTAGCAATTTCTGAGCTAAGGTGGGGCGCCCCTGAGTAATGCTGCGAATGCATAACAATCACAATGGATTAACATACTATTGCAGTGAGACTGTGGGCTCGATTCAGACCTGCTCCTAGATGCATTCGCATGCAGAGCAAGTATGCGAATCCGCGATCGCTCGGCAAAGCATTAGCACGCCCACTATGTCTTGGCGTGCGATCGCGATGTGTATTTAGATGCCCACCAGCCTGTCTTAAGAAGCCCACTTTCCCACATCATCTCCAGGAAGTGTATGCAACAATCAGTAACATAGAGTACCATTGGAAGCGAACGCAGCACTTGTTGACCATACCCTACCACAAGTACTGCGAGTGGTTCAGTGTGTAAAACAACCATGTGACGTGTACTATCATGCTGCGCCTTAATTATGCACGCCTCTGAAATGGCGTTAAGACAGTCAGACACGCCTGCGTTCTCACTACCACGCCCCCATTTCCATCGAACATCCCCTGTCACCACCCATAAACAGCTTGTCCTGTCACTCGTTCTAGAGAGCTGTCTATGCGCAGCGAGCGACCGCTTCCCGATCGCATAGACTAGTTCGCGCAAGCGCACTACGTTGTATACGCAGATTGCAAACATCGGCAGGCTGCGTGCGAACGCAGCTTAGTGAGCGGGTCTGAATCAGTCCCTGTGTGCGTAATCACTATTGCATCTGCAGTTGCGTTCCATAATGAATCAGGCCCTTAATCTGGCTGCTACCTGCTCGCCAGTGTGGCAGGTAATCTGTGTCCCTGGAATTGGCACTCCCAATAAACGAGGGTGACATGCCACATTTCCATGAATGCAGATCAGCACCACCCCATCCCCGCCCCCAAACTCATCTGCATGTCAAACATGCTGCGTCTTGGCACTGCATGTGATACACAGGACTCATTCTGCACATGCACAGAACAGGTCCTGCACGGGACCTCTATCATCGGGTTTACGTACATTACTGAAACCAGGCTCTAAGTCCTGAGCTGACTAGTACATTTGGTGAATCCGCTGGTGTATACTATTTACGCTGCTTACCACCGCACAAATATCAACATGTTATGGGTCCAGCATGCAAACGCCATAGACATGTGTCAGCACAGATGGTGTCAGTATAAAGGATTAGCACAGAGTGTTTCAGCACAGTGTGTTAACCAGAGAAGCTAATCAGTGAAGCTGCAGGCAGAACGCAACATGAATACAGGAGCTGTATCCATGATGGGTTTCATTAAACTGAAAGTTGCAGAGAATACACGACATGGAACTTTGCAATGGAAATACAATTAAAGCGTGAGAGGTTGTGGAAAGTTACAGTTGATCCAGGTGACTGTCCGAACCGAGATGATATAAAAAGAGCCTTGGGAACAATAGGCTTACATGATGAATAACACATGTATTCTATCATAAATGTGGACAGCACTGCAGGCAGCATATGAGGACTGGGGTCTGATGAGAAGAATTATGAGGAGTGTACTGTATAATACAAAGTTGAATAAATGCACAAGTATCAGTGACTACATTAACAAAATGATGTTGTTATCCCAGCAGTTAATGTTTGTAGAAATCCAAGCAGATGATAAGGAGATTGGTATGGCAATGCTACAGAACTTAACACCTAAATTTGAGTGGAAGTACTAGCAGTGTGCTTTGCACCGGGGCCACGGCAATAAAGGGGCCAGCAGCATTATCAGACAGCAGTACAGTACTAATAATGAGTCAAAATGACTTATTACAATACGCTGCAGCTGTCCACGGGCCATAATGAAGGTGGAGGCAATCCTGCTGGAGTTGAGGAGAAAGCCCCTCCATTTCATATCCTCTACCTGTCACTCTAAATTAGTGTGAATATTTATCTACATAATCCGTCTCCCTCAGCTCCTTCACTAGAGTCCCCACCTCTACTCTCCTCTGTCTATTGTACTACACCCTCATATCCCTGACCGAGACCCCACTCCCTAACCCTGAGTCCCTGTCGCCTCCTCTCCTCTGTCTATTCTTCTACACCCTCCTATCCTTGACCGAGACCCCATCTGCTAACCCAGAGTCCCGCCCCTTCTCCAGTCTAGTCCTGTCTCTCCTTTCCTGTGTCATGGAGCTCAACAGGGACCACATAGCTCCTCTTTCTGAACAGGTAAGTGTTTTAGAGTTATCTAGGGGAGTGGTATATTTATGCAATGGGGAGGGGTGTATTTTTTCCTTGGGCATGGGCCATTGATGTGTGTTTTAATTCTGTCTGTGGCGGGGGTGATGTATTAATGTAGTGTGTGTGTGTGGGTGTATTCATTTTATGTATATGTGTTTGTGTGAGGGATGTATAACTTATATTTGGGTCACTAATGGTCTCTGCATTATCTGGCGGTCACTGTGATGCTTTTAACATTATATGGTGAACACTGATGGTCTGTGTGTTATATGGTGCTCATCGCAACGCTCTCTTAATTATCTGAGTCATTGTGATGCTCTCTGCATTTTATGGCGGGCTCTGATGGTCTGTGTATTGTATGGTGGTCACTGCGATGCTCTCTGTATTATATGGTGGTCACTTCAATGTTTTCTGCATTATTTGGCAATCACGTCAATGGTCATTGTATTAAATGGTGGTGACTGCGATGGTCTCTGTATTATATGGTGATCATAGTAACACTCACTATATTATATGGTGATTACTGTGACACTGAGCATTATATGGTGCTACTGATACCCTGTGTGCTTTGAGGCCACACCCCGTTCCCCAGAAGACCATGTCTTCTTTTTGGGCATGCGCCTATGGCACGTGCACAAACTCCCTTATTTGCAGTGTGTGTGTTGAGGACCCAAAGCATATTATTGCACCTGGGTAGAAGCTAACACAGCAAAGTTAACTACAGAAATTGTCAGAACAAAACTGTTTCAGTTCCAGGAGTGTGTGCCAGTTAAGTGCTGATATGGCTACATATGTGTCCTCTTACATCCTTGCCGATTGTGATAGAAATGTGCACACGCATCGCACCATGTGATTACCTGCTGCAGTATATGCTATGGAGCGCACTGCGATTGTACCATCCTATGGAGTCGCGGGTGTGAATGCAATGCGTGTATCCGCTTGCGGACGCACGCCTCGCTCCATGTGTGGTGCGATTTGCCACGTATATAGCAAAGATGCAAGAGGACACAACTGTACTACACATGAAATTTGAGAAGCCCAGAAAATTTAGGTGCAGGTGTTTTGTATGTCATAAAATAGGGCGCAAAGCATCTGAATGTAAACTGAAGAATGTGAATTCTATGCAAAGTAAAAAGTGCAACAAGAAAGATGAGTCAGTTTTAAGTGTCACAAAAAAAACTTTGTTGGAATATTGACTCGGGTGAAACTAGACATTTCAGCTTCAAAAAAGAGTGGTTCATTATACTGAACACATGTGATCCTATAACAATCAAAGGAATATAAAATGAAGTGCTTAGAGCAACAAAAGATGGGAAAGTCACTACTCGCTTGAATATAGGAACTAAAACTAAAATCACAGAAATCCAAGATGTGCTTTATGTACCAGTTATAGGGACAAACCTCATAGCAATCAAGACCTGATTCAAATCCACTCGCTACATGCGATCGCTCGCTTCCAGCTTATTCAATTCTGGCACACACCCAGCAAGGCAAGCGATCACAAGGCAAGACAAAAGCACGCCCACTATGGGCCTGATTCAAAGCCGCTCTTAAGCGGCCGCTCGTTCGCTCCGAGCGATGTTTGCCCAACTGCGCATGCGTACGGATCGTAATACGCATGCGCGAACCAGTCAGTGCGGCCGAAAATCGTTTGTTCGCTAAATAGCGAATGCCTGCTATTTTGAGTGACAGGAGGAGGCGTATGTGGATGGTAACAAGGGAAGGTGCTTGAAAACGGGGAGTGGAGATCCGAACGCAGGCGTGCTTAAAGGTCAAAACGGGCGTTTTATGGGTGTGCATAATTAATACACCAGCGTCATTGACCACGTCACTGGGTTATTTTATAGTCAGAACTGCTCGCAAGATTGGGGTAGGAAAAACCAACCATAAGAATAGCGAGCAGTTCATACGCTGGTCGATGTACTCGATTAATCTAATAAATAGCGGACATGACGTAGGATGCGAGCGGCCAGCGGGCGTAGTTATTCAAAAAACGACCGCAAGTTTTGTTCGCTCATTCAGACATAGAGGCATGAACAGACCGCAAAGAGCGAACGGTTCATTTGAATAGCCACCCCTTTTTTCAGAACGAACGACCGCAAATAGCGTCCGGCTCTGAATCAGGCCGCATGTCTTGGCATGTGAGCACTTCGTGTATGTATACGCCCACCATCCATTCTTAATACGCCCACTTGCGTACTTCATCTCCTGGAAGTGCCTAAAAACATTGGTACATTGAGCACCATCGAATGCGATCGCAGCACTTGAGGTTGACTATACCCTGACGCAAGCACTGCGATCACTTCAGTGTCAAATTCCACCAAGTGACGTGAACTATGACGCTGCCTTTTATTTATGCACGCCTCTGAAATGGCGTTGCAACACTCAGGCACGCCTGCGTTCGCACCTCCACTCACCCGTTAGTAGTGCCCTGCCCTTGTTACCACCCACAAACGGCCTCTCCTGTCACTCATTCAGATGGTTTGTCTATGATGGGCGAGCGAGCCCTTCCAGACCACTCGCAGTGGTTCACGAACACGAATAGGGATGCATACGCATGCGCAGATTGGAAAATCGGCTGCTTACGAGCGAGCGGCCGCTTGCTAGTGGGTCTGAATCAGGTCCTCAGTGTCCTAGAGCAAAAAGGTTACAAAGTCCAGTTCACAAAAGGAAAGTGCATCTTTCGGAACAAAAGAGGGACTGTAATAGCAAAATGATGTAATTGCTTGATAATATTCAGTTGAAAATACTATCGGGCATGTTGGTAAAACAGATTGTAATATGTCACATATCAACCCATGCATGTGGTCTTCCAAACTCACTAACAGGTCCCAGTAAAGCCAGAAGGGAACATAATGTTGGACACATGGTCAACACAGCCTAAACTAGTACAACTGTCACACCTACCAGTGTGGCCGAATTGGACACTGATCCTATTTTGACTCGTGTGGCGTGGCATGCTTGTGTTATTTCAAGATGTGCAATGTTAAAACTGATATGCAACATTAAAATAGCAATGTCTCAAAAAGGCTACTGTACCTTCTACATTCATATAAAGTCCCAACCAGAACGTGTGTTGTCTGTCCTGGAGTTTCTCAATATGGTGGAATATGAAATCTGATTCAACCGAATCTTCAATTGAAAGTAAATTTCCTCCTAAAAAAAAATAAAATTCCCAAATATTAACACATAATACATTTTACTGTGCACAATCTTCCTTACCTAGATATTTTAACTCACTGGATGGTACCTGCCCTCAAACAACAATAAATACATTTGTTTTTACAGATGTGCCGTTGCATATCTTTACTTCAGTCACGCCAAACAGCCCCTCTCGGCGCGCAAGGTCTTGTGAGACTCTGGTAGCGCCTGGCATTTTTTTTGCATCTTTTTTTTTGCTGAAAATACGTCTCAGTCGGAATGCGATGTGACTAGGATACACCAGGAGTACTCCTGTATCCTTTGATGTTGCTATCTGATTCCTACTGTTGCTTCTCCTGAAGAAGGCCATATGTTGTGACCGAAATGCTGAGCGAAGCTTATTACTTGAAATAAAACTGGACTAATAGTTTTACAAGCCTGGTGAGTGCCCCTCTTTTTTGTCTTACATAATTGGTGGAGTACCGTTCAGGGTTCCATTGGTGTGGTGGACACCCCAGCATTACCTTCAGAGACGGTTTTTGATGTGAGTGCTGCCTTTTCCCATTTTATATATATAAGAATGCTCTCAAAAATAGAAGTGGTAATAGTTTATTTTTAATCGATTAACAAGATGCAAAGTGAATGAACAGAAGAGAAATCTAAATCAAATCAATACTTTGTGTAACCACTTTTTGCCTTCAAAGTAGCATCAATTCTTCACAGTTTTTAAAGGAACTCGGCAGGGAAGTTGTTCCAAACATCTTGGGGAACTAACCACAGATCTTCTGAGGATGTAGGCTTGCTCAAATCCTTCTGTCTCTTCATGTAATCCCAGACAGACTCGATTATGTTGAGATCAGGGATCTGCGTGGGGCCAGATCATCACTTCCATGACTCCTTGTTCTTCTTTACACCGAAGATAGTTCTTAATGATATTGCTGTATGTTTGGGGTTGTTGTCCTGCTGCAGAATAAATTTTTACAGCCAATCAGATGCCCATGGGCGCCGAGAGGGGGGGGAGCAGGTACAGTTTACCTGGGCCCGGGCTTGATAGAGGGGCCCAGGCTTGCTAGAGGGGCCCGGCAGGACCCGGGTCCGGCGTCGCCTGCCCCCTCCCTCACAGCAGCTCAGCACACAGCTTGTGCTGGGCTGCAGTGTGAGATTGCTCGCGGCTGCTGCAGCAGCCGGAGGAGTCTCCTAGGGCTGTGGGGGGAGCGATCACACGGATCGCACCCCCCCTGCTTAGAGCCGGGCTGAGGGGCTTACAGCGCCCCCCTCCCTGGCGTGCAGCGCAAAAGTTGTATTTTTTTTTTCTTTCAAGGGGGCGTGGCCACGCCTCCCGCGATTAGGCCACGCTCCCTCCTTTACCCATGCCCGGCCAGGCTCTCTACGACCCTGCAGACACCTCCCTCATGGTATTGCATGATGGATAAGTAGTACCTGCCTGTATTTCTCAGCATTTAGGACACCATTAATCCAGATCAAATCCCCAACTCCATTTGCTGAAATTCAGCCCCAAACTTGCAAGGAACCTCCACCATGCTTCACTGTTTCCTGCAGACACTCATTGCACCGCTCTCCAGCCCTTTGGCTCAGAACTGGCAGAAACCAGTGAGACTCGGGTACATCCATCTACTGTTTGGAGAAGTCTCTCAGACGTTGTCTTTATGGAAGAATTGTGGGCAAAATCCATACCTTTGACGTGGAAACAAGGCCAAGCGACTCAACTATGTATGAAAACCTAGGAACTGGGGTGTAGAAAAATGGCAGCAGGTGCTCTGGACTGATGAGTCAAATTTTTTTATATTTGGCTGTAACAGAAGGCAGTTTGTTTGCCAATAATGAGTGTCTGCAGGCAACAGTGAAGCATGGTGGAGGTTCCATGCAAGTTTGGGGCTGCATTTCAGCAAATGGAGTTGGGGATTTGGTCATAATTAATGGTGTCTTCAATGCTGAGAAATACAATCAGGTACTTATCCATCATGCAATACCATCAGGGAGGCACCTGATTGGCTCCTAATTTATTCTGCAGCAGGACAATGACCCCAAACATACAGCCAATGTCATGAAGAACTATCTTCAGCGTAAAGATGAACAAGTTGTCCTGGAAGGGATGATATGGCCCCCACAGAGCCCTGGTCTCACCATCAGCGAGTCTGTCTGGGATTACATGAAGAGACAGAAGGATTTGAGCAAGCCTACATCCACAGAAGATCTGTGGTTAGTTCTCCAAGATGTTTGGTACAACCTCCCTGCCGAGTTCCTTCAAAAACTGTGTGCAATTGTACCTAGAAGAATTGATGCTGTTTTGAAGGCAAAGGGATGGTCACACCAAATATTGATTTGATTTAGATTTATCTTATGTTCATTCACTTTGCATTTTGTTAACTGATAAAAATAAACTATTAACACTTATATTTTTTAAAGCATTCTTACTTTGCAGCATTTTTTCCACCCCTGCCTAAACCTTTTGTGCCTTCACAAGTAAGAACTACACATAAACTTCAAAGCATTTAAATGAATCCCTGATGACAATGTATTAAAGTGCAACTGAGCTGGTTCTTATTCCAGGGTAACAGAACTTCCTTGATGATATAAAGACATAGATGAAGGAAGTCAGAAAGATAAAACATTACAGTTCATATATGTTGCAGAATAATACATGTGTGATAGTCAATGAAATAAAGAATTATGGGCCTGTTTCAGGTTGGATCGCAATAGCAACAGCATATGCAGATGGCAGATTGTTGTGTACTGCACATATATCTGAGTGCGCGAACCAGTCACTGCGATCGGGACTGCAATCGCAGTGACTACGCAGACCCATCGCAGAGTGATAGACAGGAAGTACTGTTTGGGGGAGATGATGGGGGGGGTGTGCAACACAGGTGTGCCAGTGCGTTTGAACACCATTGCCGGGGCGTCAGAGACGTCTCTTCCATAGTTAGAGGAGCAGCCACGTGGACCACACGGCAGTGGGAGCAGGGCTTAAGGTAAGTATTTGTTTTTTTTTTTTTAATTAACCGGCTTCACTCCAGGGGGCATTACTACTGGAGGCACTACTACAGGGGACATTACTCAGGGGACTTTACTATCGGGGGCACTACTACTGAGAGCATTACTCAGGGGGCATTACTACTGGTGGCATTACTCAGGGGTCACTACTACTGGTGGCATTACTCACAGGGTATTACTATTGGGGGTGTTACTCATGGGGTACTACTCCTGGGGGCATTACTATTGGTGGCATTACTCAGGTGGCTCTACTACTAGGGGCACTACTATTGGGGGCACTATTACAGGAGGATTACTAATGGGGCATTGCATATGGGGCACCACTACTGTGGGCTCTGCATAAGGGGCACTCACACTGTGCGCACTGCAGGGGCACTAACACTACTGAGGGCACTACATAAGGGGCACTGCCACTACTATGGGCTCTGCATAAGGGGCACTGCCACTGTGGGCACTACCACTACTGGGGGCACTACCACTACATTTGGCTCTGCATAAGGGGCACTATCACTGTGGGCACTGCAGGGGCTTTACCACTACTGGGGGCACTGCATAAGTAGCACCACTGCTGAGGGTACAGCATAAGGGGCACTACTATTGGGGGCATTACTCATGGGGTACTACTCCTGGGGGCATTACTCAAGTGGCTCTACTACTAGGGGCACTACTATTGGGGGCACTATTACAGGAGGATTACTAATGGGGCATTGCATAGGGGGCACTGCATATGGGGCTCCACTACTGTGGGCTCTGCATAAGGGGCACTCACACTGTGCGCACTGCAGGGGCACTAACACTACTGAGAGCACTACATTATGGGTACTGCCACTACTATGGGCTCTGCATAAGGGGCACTGCCACTGTGGGCACTGCAGGGGCACTACCACTACTGAGGGCACTACCACTACTTTTGGCTCTGCATAAGGGGCACTATCACTGTGGGCACAGCAGGGGCTCTACCACTACTGGGGCACTGCATAAGTAGCACCACTGCTGAGGGTACAGCATAAGGGGCACTACTGTTGGGGGCACTATTACAGGGGGATTACTAATGGGGCATTGCATAGGGGGCACTGCATATGGGGCTCCACTACTGTGGGCTCTGCATAAGGGGCACTCACACTGTGCGCACTGCAGGGGCACTAACACTACTGAGAGCACTACATTATGGGTACTGCCACTACTATGGGCTCTGCATAAGGGGCACTGCCACTGTGGGCACTGCAGGGGCACTACCACTACTGAGGGCACTACCACTACTTTTGGCTCTGCATAAGGGGCACTATCACTGTGGGCACAGCAGGGGCTCTACCACTACTGGGGCACTGCATAAGTAGCACCACTGCTGAGGGTACAGCATAAGGGGCACTACTATTGGGGGCACTATTACAGGGGGATTACTAATGGGGGCTCTGTATAAGGGGCACTATCACTGTGGGCACTGCATAAGGGGCACTACCACTGTGGGCACTGCATAAGTGGCACTACCACTACTGGGGGCACTGCATAAGGGGCACCACTACAGTGGCCATTTTGTATAAGGGGCACAAATATGGGCATTGTGTAAAAGGGGAACTTTTGTGTGTCATACATGAATAAGGGACACTACTATGTGGTGTAATGTGAATCAAGATTGTGCTACTGTGGTGTAATTTGAATTGGAAATACTATTGTGTGACCACACCCCTTTCTATTGAGACCACACCCTTTTTTGAAAAAGCTCCAAAGGGGGACGGTGAGTTCCACCAATTCTCTAGGACCACTTTAAGCACTGTGTGTAAGGTAAAGTGGGCGTCCTTATGTTGCGACGGCATAGCGTTTGCAGTGGATTAGCATACCTTCGCAGTAAGACTGCAGTTGCGGTCCAACCTGGATCAGGCCCTATGCTCTAATATGATCTATTCGTATGTGCTAATTGACTTATTCATATTAGAGTTGTGTATATTTTTTAAAATTTAAAAAAATATAGTTTTTTGCATTGTTCATAGTTTGCAAGTAAATCAATTTTGAACACATGATAGGAGAAAATAGAATATGAAAAATGCAGAAAGGGGATAGATATTGCTACTGCTTACCAAGCCGGAGATATTCCAAGGATAATCGAGCCCAGTCTCTGTTGGAAGATGATTCAAAAAGATAGCAATGGCCACGGAAAGGTATCCAGGCCTTAGACTCTGATTCTGGGCATTTTCCAGGCTTTTGTGGTGGTTCAGTGGGAGCAACAGCTATATGCATAAATAAGTACATATAATTAGTCATAGATTGCCTTTACCAGATGTGCTTTTACTGTATCCTAAAAATGTACTATATAGTATGAGCTTAGATCCTGATTCAGCAAGGACTGCAATTCATACTTGCCAACTCTTCCTCATTGTCAGGGAGACTCCTTGCAATAGTAGTAATCTCCCTGACTCCCTGAAGAGTCTAGTTATCTCCCTGATTGCACCTTACCCCCATTATGAAGCTGTTGGATCATTAGTATCATTTCCCTGGTTATAAGGCACAATGATCCCTATGGTTACATGCATTTTCTGAATAGTATCAGTGTGTTTTCATCAACAACTAGATCTTACTAACTGCTTGGGGGCTCATTTACTTTTGGATGTAAATCAGTCTTATGACACGCCTCTCAGATGTAGCAGTACACGCCCACTTTACCGCCACACTCATAGGTGTTACTTTCACAATCTCCCTGAAAAGCTTTTTCAAAAGTAGGCAAGTATGCCGCAATTGCAAAACTGCACGCAGGCACTGACAGTCTGCTGGCAGTCTGTGTGCGGGATCGCAGACACGTTCTGCACATGCGCAGAACGGGTCATGCGACTGGGCAGATTTCCAATCATCAGGAAACTGCGTTCAGTTCATGATTTCCAATAATCAGGAAACTTGCGTGCACTGCTGGATTAGGCCCTTAGTTCTATAAAGAAACATTTCATGCATATATTTTAGTGACTGTTTCTGATTACGTTGTCTCTTAACACCAGTTTGTGAATTATAAGGCTCTAAGCTTTTAGGTTGTTTTAGCTCTATGAACTGTTCATAATGCTCTAATTAGCCACAGGATGCTATAACCTTATGGCAGCTTCAGTGTTCTGATTGGCTAGAGGATTATCAAGCTCTATGATGGTCTCAGTGATATCATTGGCTACAGGATGCTCTTGGCCTGTGGTATTTCTAGTGCTCTGATTGGCTGCCGAATGCTCTAGTTCTGTGTGCCCCAGTGCTCTAATTGGCTACAAATTTTTCTAGCCCTGTAACAGCTCTAGTGCTCTGTTGCAGGATGCTTGAGCCCTGTGATTGATTCAGTGCTGTGATTGGCTGCAGGATGCTCTCACATTGTCAGTGCTTTATTTGCTACAGGATGATCGAGCCCTGTGACTGTTTCAAGGCTCTGATTGGCTACAGGATGCTCTATCCCTGTAACAGTAAAAAATACTCTTATTGGCTACAGGATGCTCTAACCTTGTAACAGTAAAGGTGCGTATATCCACTAGCAGATAGTGGAACGACAGTACGATTACAACATTGTAATTGTACAGTCGTTCCTCTTCCCTGCAGTGCCTACACTGAACTATATCTCGTTCAGTGTAGGAACCCTCCCTCATCCATGAACATGGTGAATCTGTCGTTATCGGCAGATTGACCAGCATGTTCAGGCGATGATTGATGTTGGAAACGACCAGCGGGAGCGTGCATTTTCATGCCCGATTTGCGCATCACTCATTTTAATCGGCAAGTGGATACCCGCCTTAAGAATACTCTTATTGGCTACAGGATGCTCTAGCCCTTTAACAGTTTCAGTGCTCTAATTGGCTACATTCAAACAGATTTTGATTGTCTGCTTGTACATAACGTTTTCTATGGATTATGAGCATCTTACCTTTGGATTGCTTACAAATTGAAGCATAATTCTCATCACAAGGTGATGTCTTCCACTTCCCGTCTGCATCCATATAAACGCAGCCGGTGTTCTTCTTCGGTTCCCACGCAGCCCATTTTGTGTATCGAAGCTTCCAATTATCAATCCACCTATACTGACTGTCAGTCTGAAACAACATTGGAAACTTAAAAATTTTACTTTTCCCACTTTTTATACAGAAGCTAGAGATTAGTTTGCAGTATAAGAAAGGTTAGGTGGCATTTTACTAAACTGTGATTACTGATTTAAAAATAAAGGAAATAAAACCTACAGGCTAACTGATTGTCATGTAGTCTAATCCTTATGTAATAAGCTATGACTTTCAGCAAAGATTCACATTGCTGGCCACTGCAGCCGACGTTTAGATGGGTAGTTTCATTATTTGCTATAGCAGCTGGCCCTGCTCCTAAAGTAGGGGTGGGCAATAAGAGGCCCCCCAGCTGTTGTAAAACTACATATCCCAGCATGCCCTGCCACAGTTTTGCTTTGTGGCCATGCTAAAACTGTTGCAAGGACTGTTGGGATTTGTAGTTCAACAATAGCTGGAGAGCAGCTTATTGCCCACCCTTGTGACCTAAAGCAATGTCAGCTCCATTAGTAAGTTCAGTTCAGTAACAGGACTGAGGCCCTCATTCACAGGCGGTCGTAAGAAACGACCGCTCTCTCTGAATGAGGGCGGCCGCTTCTATTTTTTAGTGTGGCCTCCTTGTCGTTAGTTAAGCTGTGGGTTACCACCCACAGCTTAGCTAGCGACCAGGGTGATGGTTGCGATGGTCAAGACCATCGATACCATCGGGGCTTACGACGAGACCCTAAGGTTGGGTCTCGCCACTTGTAAGCCCCAAGGAGCTTCCTGCTCTGATGATGTTAGTGCGGCCGCCCACAAACGGCAAGCGTTCCTAAAGGAACGCCTCCGTTTGCTCAGCCACCCCCCGGCCCGCCCACCAAACGGGGTGAGCTGTCACTTAACATCGACAGCTCGCCCCCTTTGGTGCGAGACCCGGAGCGACGTGCTCATGCCCAGTGGGGTAACATCGACCCGGTTGCGAGCATTCAGCGCTTGCGACCGGGTCTGAATGACCCCCTGAATCTGTTGTTGTATTTATTAATATCATTCTTTTATTTTTTTTAAAACACTTTTTATTTGAATGATCACAAAAAATAATAGAGACCATAACATTCATAATCACATAAACATAAAAAATAATCAAATATAAAGGTCAATTCTGTATAAAAATGGCAAAGGAAAAAAAAAAAGTGTGATCTTTTTTAAGATTTAACACATTAATTAAGACCAAAAAATACCACAATGGGAGGGTAGGGGAGGTGAAGGGAAAGGGAAAGGGAAAGGGAAAGGAAACCCTAGATTAAAAACGGGATCAGTATGAATGACCGCCGGACAGCAGAAGACCGGTAGGCATCCAAATCCCGATTGGTAAATAGACTATCTAACCCTAATCTCCCCCAACTAACCCTCCCTTAGGGGTGCCTAACCCTAACTCCCCACCCCAGTGCTTTGACCTAACCCCCCTCTAAGTGCCTAAACCTAACCCCCCCATTCCTGCAGCCTAACCCTAAGTCTCCCAGGGAGTTGCCTAACCCTAACCTCCCCCCGGGGGTGCCTAACCCCCCTTTCCCTAGCCTAACCCTAACCATCTCATGGGGGTGCCGAACCCTAAGTCCACTCGGGAGCCCCTAACCTAACCCTCCCCCCCGCGGCTGTCCGCGCCCGCTGCACCTTTGTTCGGTATGCCGGGCGTCGGGCTCCCGGCATAGGTAAAATGAGAGGTGTCGGGATTTCGATGACTGTCATTAGACCCCTGCCGGGATTAAACAGTCGGGAAGCTGGCGGTCTGCATTTCGACCGTCAGCATCCTGACTGCATCCCTTAAAAACAAATATAAAACTAAACATAGTGGATTGTTCTAGGGCAAAAGGGGAGGGGGGAGATTGAGAAGCTAACCATTGGCTCCATGTCTTATCAATAGATTTAAATGAGTGTTTAATAATACTAGTCATACACGACATAGAATAGACTGCATGGAGGGGGAAGTCAAGCTTCTTCCAATCCACAGCCAGTTGACACTTCACTGCATTGACAATATGATGCATTATTTTGTTTTGGTGTCTAGTCAATGTAGGAAGGTCTAGGGGAAGAAGAATATATTTAGGATCATATGGAAAAGGTATAGATAATAAATGAGATACAAGGCCAATGACTTCTTTCCACAGATCACCTATTTTGGGACAGGTCCACCATGTGAAAGAAGGAGCCCTCAGTAGCGCAACCTCTCCAACATCTATCTGATGTGCACGATACATTTTGCTCAATCAAGCAGGCACATAATACCATCTAACTAATAGTTTGTATGTATTCTCTTTTATCTTGATACATATTGAGCTAGAGGCAGCATTGTCCCAGATCTCAGTCCATTCCTCATCCTCTAAAGAGGTACCCAAGTCCACTTCCCAGGCCTTTTCGTGAGGATCACATAGTGATGGAGATTCCTCAATTAGCACTGTATATGGAGAGAAAATTACTCCTCTGGTTGAGGAACGACTCAAACATAAAGCCTCAAAAGTGGAGAGGGGTCTATTAGTGAAGAGGTGTTTCACTGTGGACTGAAAGTGTCTAAGTTGTAAAAATTAAAAAAGGACCTAGAATGAAGAGCTGACTCCTCCTGAATCTGGGAGAACTGGAGAAAACTAGAGTCCCTAGTGATATCGTTTAAATAATGGATGTTTCGCTCCTTCCATGGGTAAAAAAAAGGTCTTGTGTTTACCTGGAGGGAAATCAGGGTTGCGAAATATGGGAACAACAGGAGAAGGGCTAGGGGCCAGGCCAAATTTCTTGTTAGCATAGTCCCCAATACAGTAGATAATGAGCGGGAGACTATCGGGTGAGAGACAACGTTCTTAGGTTGACGAGACCTTGGAAGCCAAAGGAGGAGACCGTGGAGAGACCCAGTGTATCAGTGTCATGACCGGCTGTATGGAATACCCTCCTGTGGGGTGCAAGCTGAGGTTCAGGACTGAAGGGGAAATCAAACGTGGGGCCTGTACACAAGATCTCCTCATCCACAAATACCAGTCATTGACAAGACCAGTACAAAAATGCGGAGTCTAACCAGCCAGGGGGTGTTTGCCAGTGACCCCTCCAAGCGGGATATGGGCTTAGCTGCACCCAGCTGGCAGGTCGCGGTCCTTTGCACTGGTGACTGATACCATGGGAAATGGAGAATCTCATTACAGTGGCACTAGGGAATATTTCTACAAGAAATATGCTATACCCTTGTACAGCCTCTAATATATAGCGAAGGGTCTAGGAGGCACAATGGCACAGAGGATTGGATGTTGTAGTGACTGAGGCTGGAAGCAGTAGTAACTGCAGAACTAAGGAAGGAAACTGTGGTAACAGTGGTATTTGAGACCCGATGCAGTAGTGACTGCAGAACTGAGGCTGGATGCAGTAGTGACTGCAGAACTGAGGCTAGATGCTGTGGTGACAGCGGTATTGAGGCTGGATGCTGTAGTGACAGCGAACTGTAACTGAATGCAGTAGTGACTGCAGAACTGTGGCTGGTATTTGCTGCAAGCACTGGAGAGATATTCAGAGCACACTGGAGCACAATGATTATTTATTTGCTGCGAGCACAGGAGAGATATACTGAACTCACTGAGCACAATGATTAGGTATTTGCTGCGAGCACAGGAGAGATATACGGAACTCACTGAGCACTTTGATTAGGTATTTGCTGCGAGCACAGGAGAGATATACTGAACTCACTGAGCACAATGATTAGGTATTTGCTGCAAGCACAGGAGAGACATTCAGAACACACTGAAGCACAAGAGTCGGCACTGGTAATCAAAGGAGTAACACAAGGACAGACCTGGAGCGAAGTAGCATCAGCAGACACTGGAAAACGACAACATTGCTCAGGCAACTTCCTGGAGTTCTGGAGCCGGATATATACCCAGGGGTAGAAGATGATTGGAGCACAGCATCAGCTGACCAAGATCATGCTACCATTGGTTGGGATACTGTCATGGCGGTGCCCATGCTGGGAACTCCGATCCCCAACACACACAGCCGACCATGGAAGTTTGCAAGCACCTAAGGCAGAATGCTCAGCACCTCGCCCATCACTGCACCAGCCGTCTGACCAAATGAGAAGACAGGGGAAGCCAGCGCAGTGGTGAGAGATAGCCGATCCTAGGCTGAACCCTGACAGTACCCCCCCCCTTTCAGGGTGGACACCTGACACCCACAAAGGCTAGAATGGAACTTCTCAGAAGGACAGAACACGAAAAGTGAATATCTCCAAATAATCCTTCTTAGGCTCAAACTTTCAAGAAACCTTGAAGAGATCTTCACTAGGAGTACACAACAAAATCTTTTTTACTTGAAAACATCCAAAAAATCTTGCTTGAAAACATAAGAAGAGTTTAAAGATTTTAGAAGAACAAGGTACACAACTACCAGATGGTCTCTCAAACTTCAAATGGGACTAATAATTGGAACAAACTGTTAATATGTCATTGAAAGGTTGGTCACATGGAAGTTCTTTTTCCGAGATTTTTTCGAACCACTTGAAGAAGAAGACTTAAGTTGACAAGGGTTTTTCAAGGGAACTACTGAAAATAATTTTTCATCATGCTCAAGATCATAGTCAGAATCTGTATTATAATTCATCATTCTAATACCTCTCTGAGTTCCCTCCTTCTGAATAGGCTGTGCTTGCGCCGGATTATTTTGGGAAAGACTCAAAGAAGTGCACCTGAGTTTAACGGTGGAAGATGGTACTCTAAAGGTAGGGACTTCGTTGAGGCGAGTGTCTACGAGTGAACTCTTTGGATAAGTTGGACCAAATTCTTTAATGACTACTGCACTGAAAGCTGCTAAATCTGACAGCATCGGATCCTTTGAATCATAAATAGGCTCAATCCAGTCCCAAGCTTTACCTCGGAAAGATGAAATGATAAATTTTACTACATTAGTAGGTTTGACCATGGGGAGGATTTCATAATAGCGATGAAGTGATCCACCAAGGCATAATACTGCATTAAATCTCCATCGAAACAAATGGGCATAGAAACATCAGATGGATCCTGAGTGGAACCTACCAGTGTAGCAGCAGCATCATCTTGTGAACCTCCCAACTGATGGGGTGCTGAAATGTTTGACTCTGACATAACACTAGAAGACTTTTCCTTGAGTGAGGAACCAGAGACCCTTTCTTGGTGCATGAAACTTGAGACCTTTTCTTGGGATACGGATTTTGAAACCCCTTTTTGGGATGTAAGACTTGGGACTCCCTCCTGGGGAATGAGACTCAAGATACCCTCCTGGGGTGTAACACTGGTAGCCTCTTGCTGGGGTATGAGACTTGAAACCTCGTCTTGGGGTGTAAGACTTAAAACCCCCTTCCAGTGTGTAACACTGGAAAAACCCTGCTGGGATATAGGACTAGAAACCCCATCTTGGGGTAGGATACTTGAAATCCCTTTCTGGTGAATAGCACTTGGAACTCCCTCTTGGGGCATGACACTAGAAACCCCCTCTAGGGGTATAACATTTGACACCCCTCCTTGGGGTATGACACTTTATACCCCTCCTGGGGTATTGCATCAGAAAACCCCTGTTGGAGTACCTCCCTTGAACCCCTGTCTTGGGCATAGAGATTAGAGACCCCCTCCTGGGGTATATAACTCAAATTGGAGACTTCATCCTGAGGCGAGAAACTTGTAATGTCCTTCTGGGGTGAAGAACTCGAAACGACGACCCTCTCCTGGGGTATGACACTTGAAATCCCCTCCTGGTGTATAACACTGGGAACCCTATCCTGGTGAATAACACATGAAACCCTCTCTTGGGGCATGACACTTGAAATCCCTTCTTGGGGCATGACACTTGAAACGAAGTCCCTCTCCTGGGGTGTAAGGCTTGAAATGAAGGCCCTCTCCTGGGGTGTAAAACTCAAAATGAATTTGAAACCCCCTCCTGGGGTACGTTACTTGTAACCTCTTCTTGGGTTGCGAAACTTGAAATTGGAGCCCCCTCTAGGGGCACGGTACTTGTAACCCCTTCCTGGGGTAGAACGCCAGAAAACCCCACCTGGGGTAGGAGAGTGGTAGCCCCTTCTTGGGGAACAGAACTTGTACCCCCCTCTCGGGGTGAAAGATTTGAAATTGAAGCCCCCCTCCTGGGGCATGGCACTTGAAACCCCTCCCCGGGGTAAAACTCTTGAAAACCCCTCCTGGAGTATGGGACTTGTAAACTCTTCTTGGGGTGAGCAACTTGAAACTCTCTTTAGGGATATGAGACTTGAAGCCCCACCTTGAGGTGAGAGACTTAGAACCCCTTCATGGGGTGTATTACTCGAAACTTCCTTCTGAGGAACAAAACTTAAAACCCCTCCTTGGGGTATGTCACTTGAATTCCCTCCTTTGGATGAGGAGCTTGAAGCTTTGTCTCGAGATATAAGACCTACGATCACCTCCTGGGGAGAGCCACTCCTCAGGGACAACTGACTGAAGACCTCCTACCTTTCTTAGACAAGGAAAGAAGCATCTTGTAGCTGGACCCCAGTTATGTATAAGCTTTTTGTTTGGAAAGCGTCTCCTTTTTGTTTGAAACGGAAGGAGTAGCGATCACCAGTGATGACGGGGAAAAACTGTAAGTGCTGTCTTTGAGGAGCACACCCTTGTCCCCACCTCTAGAAGGATGAAGAGCACAGTCTTGGATAAAATGGTCATCATAACCACAATACAGGCATAGTTGTAGTTCCCGGCTGCGCAGACGTTCGCTCTCCGAAAGCTTGGGACGCAGGAAGCTTCGATGCCTTAATCCAGCCTCCCTGACGGTGATGTTAGATACATCAGGGGTAGTACTAGAGGACTTAGAAATAAGTTGAAATATCTTGGAGAGAAGACATTGGAATTGTTCCAAAAGCTGAGAAAAACTTATAAGGAGGTTATGTTCACTGGAAATAGTTGCCAACATAGACAGGGGATCTCCGGAAGATAGACTTGAAGACTTAAAGCTTTCCCCAGATGATAGGAACTGTCATGGCGGTGCCCATGCTAGGAACTCCAATCCCCAACACATGTAGGAGGCGGTGAAATATGAGACTCAGAAAAGCCAGACACAGGAAGTTTTGTTGATAGTACTTGAGAAATAGCTGGAGACGATACAGATGGAGCAAAATAAATTTCTTTGAATAACCCCGAAAATTCTTGCAGGTGTTGCCCCACAACCCGCAGAAATGTCTCATGAGCGTCCACTCGAGAGAGCAGCTAGAAAATCCCCACCTTATCCTCCAACCCGGCGGCTTGCATATTTTTATGGCCTGAGCAAACTGTCACGACCGGCTGTATGGAATCCCCTACTGTGGAGTGCATGCTGAGGTCCAAGACTGAAGGGGGAATCTGAGACGTGGGGCACAAGATCTCCTCATCAATGAATACCAGTCATTGATAAGACCAGTACAAAGGTGCGTAGTCTAACCAGCCGGGAGGTGTTTGCCAGTGACCCCTCCAAGCGGGATATGGGCTTAGCTGCACTCAACTGGCAGGTCGCGGTTCTTTTTGCACTGGTGACTGATACCATGGGAAATGGAGAATCTCATTACAGTGGCACTAGGGAATATTTCTACAAGAAATATGCTATACCCTTGTATAGCTTCTAATATATACTGAAGGGTCTAGGAGGCACAATGGCACAGAGGATTGGATGCTGTATTGACTGAGGCTGGATGCAGTAGTGACTGCAGAACTGAGGCTAGATGCTGTGGTGACAGCGGTATTGAGGCTGGATGCTGTAGTGACAGCGAACTGTAACTGAATGCAGTAGTGACTGCAGATCTGTGGCTGATAATTGCTGCAAGCACTGGAGAGATATTCTGAACTCACTGAGCACAATGATTAGGTAATTGCTGTAAGCACTGGAGAGATATTCTGAACACACTGAGGGCCTGATTTAGAACCAGTCGTAAGCGCTGAGCGCTCGCAACCGGGTTGATGGTGGCCAACAGCGCATGCGCATGACGGAGCCGTCCATCGCTCCGGGTCTCGCACCAAAGGGGGCGAGCTATCGATGTTGAGTGACAGCTCGCCCCCTTTGGTGGGCGGGCCTGTGGGTGACTGCCCAAATGGAGGCATTCCCATGAGAACGCTTGCCATTTGGGGGCGGCCCCACTAACATCACGAGTGATGTCAGTGGAGAGATTCCAGCTCTGTTAGAGCGCAAATCTCTCTGCGGCTTGCGGCCATGAGACCCTACCACAAGGGTCGCAAGCCCGATGGTCGTGATGGTCTTGACCATCGCGACCATCATCATGGCCGCTCGCAATAGCTGTGGGTGGTCACCCACAGCTATGCGGGTGGCCAAGAGTCCGCTTCAAAAAAGAAAAAGCCTGGCCCTGATTCAGAGCGAGCGGCTTTGAATCAGGCCCTGAGCACAATGATTAGGTATTTGCTGCAAGCACAGGAGAGATATACTGAACTTACTGAGCACAATGATTAGGTATTTGCTGCAAGCACAGGAGAGATATACTGAACTCACTGAGCACAATGATTAGGTATTTGCTGCAAGCACAGGAGAGACATTCAGAACACACTGAAGCACAAGAGTCGGCACTGGTAATCAAAGGAGTAACACAAGGACAGACCTGGAATGAAGTAGCATCAGCAGACACTGGAAAACGACAACATTGCTCAGGCAACTTCCTGGAGTTCTGGAGCCGGATATATACCCAGGGGTAGCAGATGATTGGAGCACAGCATCAGCTGACCGAGATCACGCTACCATTGGTTGGGATACTGTCACTTGATAGGAACTGTCATGGCGGTGCCCATGCTAGGAACACCGATCCCCAACACACACAGCCGACCATGGAAGTTTGCAAGCACCTAAGGCAGGATGCTCAGCATCTCGCCCATCACTGCACCAGACGACTGACCGAATGAGAAGTCAAGGGAAGCCGGCGCAGAGGTGAGAGATAGCTGATCCTAGGCTGAACCCTAAGGATCAGCTTCAATTGCAACCCAAACCTTTCTAGCACTGGGGTTACACCATTGCACACTATGGGCGAGTTGCGCAGCTAAATAATATTGTTTAAAGTCAGGAATACCTAGCCCCCCGCTAAGTGTAGGACCATGCAATAATTTTAATCGCCCAATAAGTTGCGAGGAGTGAAACTGCAGAAATTTAAAAACATAGGATGGTACAAAAATCGTGAGGGTCTTAAAAGAGGTAAAGGATCCGAGGGAGCACGTTCATTTTCACAGAGTTCACTCTGCCTATCCAAGAAATAAAGTGTTTAGACCAGGTAAAAAAAATGTGAAATAATTGGTGATGCTGATGCATTAGGAAAATACCTAAATATTTGATTTTATTTGATATTTGATATTTTTGTTTAAGCCAATTAAATGGAAAAGAAGCCTCTAGAAGGTCTTTAGTTGGTCCAGGTAGATAAAAGTAAAGCACTTCTGATTTGCTCATTATAGCCTGAATAACTAGAGTAAAGGTCAATTTCAGCAAGGAGAGGTTGCAGAGAGCGAGCTGATTCCCAAGGGAATCGTCTGCATATAATGCAATTTTATGCTCAGAAGAGCCAGCTTTTACTCCAATCTGAATTATTTTGAATCCTAGCTGCCAGGGGTTCCATGACTAGGGCAAAGATTAGAGGGGAAAGAGGACATCCCTCTCTGGTGCCATTGGCAATTCCGAAGGGGGAAGTAGTGCGATTGACAGAGACTAAATAAAGTGCAGGGATACCATCCAAAAATTTCCAGAGAATCCCATTTTCTAGAGTAACCCGAAAACAAAGGGCCAAGAAATACGGTCAAAAGTCTCAGCAGCCAGTGCCATAATTAGAGAAGGAATCAGGTCTATAGCTCTCCTAGTATTGTCAGATGCCTGACGACCTGGAATAAAGCCCACTTGATCTGGGTGGACCAAGTGGGTAAGGAGAGGGGCTAACTGATTAGCCAGGATTTTGGCATAAATTTTCAGATCTACATTTAGCAAAGAGATTGGCCTATAATTAGAGCAATGCGTGGGGTCTCTGTTGAATTTACCCCGATATCAGCTTGAGTGGAGGCTGGAGAAAAAGACGCACCCCCTAATACATTATTAAAAAGGGAGGAGAGGTGGAGGGCGGGTTCCATATCAAATGATTTATAATATTGCGCTATAAATCCATCGGGACCCAGTGTAGCCGAAGACCGCATAGACAGGGCCATCTCTTCCATTGGGCTTGTTGGGCAGTTGCCCAAGGGCCCAAAGCTTGTAGGGGCCCACCAACCCACCCCCCTGCAGCCGGGGCCAGTTGGTAGATTTGTGATATTTTTATAAGACGGCCGCCAGTGCACTGTATTTTGATCTACCCCCCCCCACCCCCCGTCTCCTCATTACGAGTTCTGTGTGGAGGTCTGATGGGCATGCAGGAGGGTTTAATATTATTGACCATTTAAAATTTTTCCCGTGAATGGGTGGGTAGGGGCCCAAGTGCATTGCTTTGCCCAGGGCCCACACTGCTGTTAAGACAACCCTGCGCATAGACTTACAAGCAGCCATTGACTCTTCTATAGTAATATCCTCATTAAGCAATGAAAGTTGGGACTCCCTCAGAACCAGTGGAGGAGGAAAAGAGGGGTTCTGGTAGGTTATAAAGAGAGTTATACAAATCCCTAAACTCCTGTACCATCACTGCGGGGTCATATATATATGTACCTAATCCGTGGGAGTACAGTTTATCTTTTGTACTTGAAGCTTGCTTAGTCCTCAATTTATTAGCTAGGAGGGTGTTCATTTTATCTGCTTTGTCATAAAACCGTTGATGCCGTTTTTGTAATATGGCTGCACCCCGGCGAGATAAAAGGGCATTCATCTGCCCTTTAAGGCAATCTATCTGGGAGAGAAGAGAAGCCTTGGGGGAGTGTTTATGTTGGTCTATCAGAATGCAAATCAGGGATTCTAAGGACAAGATTTCCTGGGACGTCTTTTTTCAGACCGCTGAGGCCTTTGCCAATAGATGGCTTTGAATGGTAGCCTTATGGGCTTCCCAAATAATTCCAGGTTTAAATCCAGAAAGGGTTAAGGGGTGCAGCAAAGAGAATAATCTAGTCGCCATTTACACATCCCTCATGGAGCCCTGTAGATATCTAAAAGAATATAAACCCCTGGGTGGTCAGTCCAAGTAAACAGAGTAATGCCCGAATCGGTAACTAATGAACCTATCAACTGAGAGATGTGGCTCATAACAATACGGGAGTAATGTTGATGTGGTGTGGAGAAATGGGTGTAGTCCCTAGCTGAGGAGTGTCTAAGGCGCCAGGAATCACATAAGTCAAGCTGTTTAAGGAAAGACATAAGGGCAACAGAGACTCTAGACCAGTGGTTCTCAAGCTCGGTCCTCGAGACCCCAAACAATTCCCGTTTTCCTGTTTACCCAGCAGGTGCACAGGTGAATTCATTACTCACTGACACATTATAAAAGATCCACAGGTGGAGTTAATTATTTCACTTGTGATTCTGTGAGACCTGGAAAACATGTACTGTTTGGGGTCCTGAGGACTGAGTTTGAGAACCTGTGCTCTAGATGGTGTCAGCTCTTTGGGGGAACCAGATTTATCTAGAAAAGGGTCGATAGTGTTGAAGTCCCCTCCCAAAATTATATTATTATAAAGAATGGAAAAATTGTGATTGGTCTTGATTAGGGGCATATACTGAAACAAGGGTAAGAACCTCCGTACGAAGGGTGCCTATTACTATTAGATAACGTCCCTCTGGGTCTGCAATCATTTTAGTATGGACAAATAGGATGTTACAGTGAATCAGGATAGCAACCCCTCACTTCTTACAATCAGTGGATGCAAAAAAGGTCTGATTGAAATGTTTACTTTGCAGCTGAGAGTGAGAACCAGTGAAGTGAGTCTCCTGCAGAAAGACTATGGGGTCTATTTACTAAGCAGTGTTAGGAGACAGAGTGAAAAGTGATATGTGTGATATGTGTGTGTGTATATATATATATATACATACTCCTGCCCGCATCCCCCTCTTCGTACTAATTTAGCCTCTCAGGTGAAAATTACTTTGCACAGGTGGAGTTGCGGATAAGTTTTATATAAATATATACTGTATATATAAATATTTTCTTTTAATACAAAACTCATCCATCACTCCACCTGTGCAAAGTTATTTTCACCTGAGGGGCTAAATGAATACTGAGTAGGGGCGCATGCAGAAGTTTTGCCTAGGGTGCCTAGAAGTCTAGCACCGACCCTGCCAATGAGATACAAATTAATAAGATGCAGAACAATTAAAGAGATACCAAAAGACCACCAAAGGTCCGCCCCAGAGAAGAGAGCAAACTATAGAGTAGAAAAAGAGTAGAAAATGAGAAAATAGTAGAGAAAAGTGCCCAATAGGGCAAAAACCCTGCTGATGAGGGTCCGTAATAAGGACCGTGACAAATACAAATAAACTGAGAATGATAGCAGATAAAAAAGGGTGCTTGGGGGTAGTGGTATGAGAGCACAGCATGACCAGGGTGTCCTGGTCCCCAACTAGTCGGACTAAACTAAATATTAAATATAACCCATTGGGGAAGGGAAACATAATGTCACCTAAAAGGGGTGTCGGTACAAAGAGGGAGTAGGGGGGGGGAAGGGAAGGGAAAGTGTAGGGAAGGTAAAAGGTAGGGGGGTGAGGGAGAGAAAAGGGGAAGCAACATTTTTAGGACATTACAGACAAAAATGAACAAGAAAAATTGATACATTCTACGTGAAATAGCAGAAACATATAACCTAAAACAGATAATGCTTATACAGAGAGAAAAACAGAAATTGCAAAGGATATTGTAGGACAATACTGATAAGGGTAAAGAACAAATCCCTATATAACACCTATAGATTGAAACAGAAAATAAATAGACAATACCTGTCATGAATAGTAGACATAAACAGTATATAATATATGGCAAATAAAAATGCTGTAGTAGATGAACAGTAAACCTATAAGAAAACTGTAGAGAACTTTACTACAGTAAATAATTCTAACAGGGACTAGAGATCCCTATAGTACAGGCATAATGCCAAAGGGTGGTATATAAAACCACTTGCAGTGAGGGGAAAATGCAAAAGCTGAGTTCCATATTCAAGTGGGAGCCCCATCCCCCCATGATGATGGGCCACTCATGTCCACTCCGACAGCGGTGGTCTGGAGCGCTGGGACTTAGGTGAGACAGGGTTGATGCTAAAGTCTTTTCCTTTAGCATTGGTGCTTATCCCATCTCATTATAGCTTATTGCAGTAGAACTTTTATAAGCTATTTTTTAATCAAAAGTATAGCAGGGGGACCGATATTTCTGAGCGGCATCACAGCAACGCCATTCCCTTACTTATTAAAGCAATGGCATAGTAAGAGTGCAGGAAGGAATAGCAAGGGTACCCGATAAGTTGCAGGAGGGAATAGTAAGGGTACCCTATAAGGTGCAGGAGGGAATAGTAAGGGTGCCTTATAAGGGGCAGGAAGGAATCGTAATGGTACCTGATAAAGTGCAGGAAGGAATAGTAAGGGTACCTTATAAACTGCAGGAAGGAATAGTAATGGTACCTTATAAGGGGCAGGAAGTAATAATGAGGGTTTCCTATCAGGTGCAGGAGGCAATCAGAAGGGTACCCTATAAGGTGCAGGAGGGAATAGCGAGGGAATCCTATATGGTGCAGGAAGGAATAGTAAGGCTACCCTCTAATTTGCAGGAGGGAATAGCAGGGGGACTCTATAAGGTGCAGGAAGGAATAGTAAGGGTACCCTATAAGGTGCAGGAAGAAATAGTAAGGGTACCCTATAAGGTGCATGAGGGAATAGCAGGGAGACTCTATAAGTTCAGGAAGGAATAGTAAGGATACTGTCGAAGCCAGACGGTTGGCTAAGACAGAATCTGTTAAAATCAAAATCTGTACGACGCCATTTTGCGAATGGCCACACGACGCCATTTTGCAAATGGCTACACAACACCATTTTGTGAATCACACATAGTATTAATATATAAAGCGCTATGTTGATATTTAGCATCGTACATTTCCTACGCAATAGAACACTATTAAAAGTCCTTACTACAACAAGACATATGTTTATTAATACTCATAATATGAACAACCCTGCAAAACACATACCATGGTATACTCCACGAACATGAAAATGCATACTAGCGCCTTTTACCTAATATCCCCACACTTACATATTGCACACTTACATTAAAAGGTTCCATAGCATTGAGGTTAATATTAAAGGTTTTGTTCATTATCAATTCTATTGTGAACTACATGTATTTTGATATCTAAGGTTTAGTACATGATAAGCAGACCATGTTTGGTGTCATTCTAAACCACTGTTTGCAGATTTCCAGTTACATCAGCAAGGAGATCGCAACATGCGTCTGCAAGTTATGGATCATAGAGAGTTAGGCATTGAAATGTACTTTGTAATGTAATGTTATTAACCAGTTTAGACTTGTTCTTCGGCAGGAAAATGCAAACAAAGAGCCGTTGGAGGGCTGGACTATTCCTGTACGAATTGACCTATGAACTGAACTATAACAGAAGAACCAAGAGGAAGAACCAATGGGACTATGCCAACTCATCCCCATTGTATTGCCAATCTCTCTAAGGGTATATATGCAAGCGCTATACTTATAGTAGTCAGTCATCATTTTCTCTGTTGGCGGAGGCTTAATCCTTGATGCCGGGAGATCTGGATCCAGAGCATTTGCGTATGTATCGACTGTACCTTAATGAATGTATAATCTTTTGTGCTAATTGTGTTTAGATCAAGGCATGTAACTAAATGCTTTTAAGACTCTGAGAGCTTTGGAACCACACTCAGAGTCTGGAAAGCAATTATTTCTTGTGTGACTTGAAACGCTAAATAGCGACCAGGATATAAAGATTATTAGATATTCATAGTTGGGGGCTCGTAGAGTGAATTCACAGTACCACAATTCACATGGTAACACATGTATATCGGTCTCTCACCAAAGGGTGGAGGCGCCATACGCAGGAAAGAACACTCTGCCTTCGAAAACCTGCTACCACTTGATGCTGAGAGACCGCTATCCGTTATTGTGTGAGTTAAAGAAGCGCTGATTAGAACCTTAGGGGCAAGGAAGGAAGAGTTGTTTTCCTTAATTGTTAAATTTTTGTGTTAGAGGGTAAGTCGCACAATAGCGTACGCATATTTCCGGTATTGCTGCCAGGTGTTCAAACGGTCATTGTGTTCATAGAGTGATTGCTTGTTAAACCTCTGAATTATACTGCTATATTTAGGGAAAAGGTTTTATTTGTTTTCTGCACAGAAAAGGTGTATGTAACTGAAACGTGTGATTGTAAGTGGAGGCTACTGTCTGGTTAAGCCTCAGTGGAGGTTACTGTCTGTTAAACCTCAAGTAAAACTCGGTAGGGGCCTGACGGGCCATACAAACTATTGGGCCAGTGTACAAAGCAGGTACATTGTGGTTATCGAGAAACTGAGGGCACCCATTAATCGCAAAGTCCATTGATCAGTTAGGATCTTTGGGCGATGCGATCAGACTGCATAGTTATATAAACTGTGATTGTGAAGTGGGTTGTTGTGGGAGTGAAACTGCTGGCAAGGTTAGGAGTTACTGGAAGTCCTAGATGCTACCAGTGGGAGTAAACTCAAAGTAGGAAGCGAGTGGTGAAGCTTGGAGTTAAATTCACCACAAGTAAAATAATTCGCTAGGCGGTAATTTTACTCCTCGTTTATACACACGGACCATAACGTAGTGGGGAAGTGGTGTATAGCGGGAAGGAGCGAGAGGCTGAAGCTTGTTTTAATACGCCGCAGGTAGAATAATTTACACAAGGTGGTTATTCTGCTCCTCATTATACAAGCCGACTGTAACGCCAGGAGGGTATGCTGTGTATAATGGGAGGGAGTGCATGAACGTAGCTCCCTGAAAATCATTCACCAATCGAAATTCTCTAGAAATTGCTAAGCGTTTTCTCAGATGGGTGCAAGGCAATCTCTAGTAATGGTCGATGATGTGCTGCTGATGGAAGGGATGCTTGGGTAGTCCAGGTATGTTATGTTTAAAAAGTATGGTGCATATGCTACGGCATACTGTAACATATGGGTCAAGATGACCAAGAAATGAAAAAAGCCTTTTCCCAAGATTGGTAGCTTTGATTTGGAGGTTCTGAATAATGTTAGAGACAGTACATGTTTAGTGAAGTCTCTAAAGAAAAGGGTAAAGTTTAATGATTGCTTAAAGTTGTGGCAGCATGAGGGTAGTATGTGGCACAGCGGTGTGCACACGATGCAAATTAGTGGCGCATTCACGATGCAGAGGAGCGTGCATGCAACGCAAAATAGTATTGTGCTCGCGACGCAAGGGAGCGAGCATGCACAGCAAAGTAGCATTGCCAAAGGTATTTTTAGTAGTGTACGCGCACCACCTCCACCCTATGCAGATGGGGGTGAAGGTACAGTCATTCTCAAAAATCATAAAAATGTAACAAGTAACTTGTACCCTCTCCTGAGTAAATATAAGGAACATGTTTATAATGCAGATGATGAACCTGTTGTAATGTCAGCTCTTTCCCATGTTGCCAAAATGTTAAATACACCATCACAGCAAGCACAGGTTGCTGCCCCACCAGTACCATTAGTGGAGGTAGCCCCACCATTGATAGTGCAGGAAGTATTAACACCCGCTGTAACAGTATTGGATGTTGTTAATACCATACGTAGTAGTAGTAGGCTGAACCCTCCCTCAGGTAAGCAGGCCAAAGCTAGTGGTATGGCAGGCATCCATCCCGTCCAGACAATAACTGTTCCCACTGGGAATCCGGATGCACAGGGTGCAGTGGCCACAAGGAATGTAGCGATGCATTGTCCATGGATGAGAGGAGAGCTACATTCCATAATAACAGACTTCCCTGACCCTAGGAAAGAACTAGCAAAGTGCCAGAAATTTGTAAAGGATTTAGGTAATGCTCATGAGCCAACCAACAAAAATTGGCGAGTGGTATTATGGGCATGTCTTCCACACAATACCGACATAAAAAGTTTATCACGCCCTATGTATTGGATGGAGATAGTCCCATAACTGATGAAGATAATCAGGACAACATAGCCCGCATTGTCACCCAGTATATTTCCCAGTAGTAGTTAACTGGAGTAAGATTTTTACCATTAAACAGAAAGAAAGTGAGTCTACAGCAGATTATTTCACCAGAGCGCTGCAGACTAGTACCCAATACACAGGTATGAGGATATAAAAGACAACACACCACAGGGAAATGACAATCATGGTGCTTATGTGTCACGATCCGGTGCAAGTGTTCCTCTGTGGAGGACGGTGAGCCGGGGGGTTCGGGTGACTAGGGAGGTGACTGTAGCTAGGTCTCCTAGTTGTGGCCAAGCCCAGGTTTGGCTAGACCTGCCCAGAGGCGCGGAGTATAACTCACTTGGTGGTTTTCTCCAGTGACCCCTCCAATTGGGATTTGGCTTTCCGCTGCATCAAGCGAGCAGGTCGCGGCCCTCTGGACAGGTACCTGGGAATGGCAGAAAACCGGAAACTATATTAAACAAAGCAAATGCTAGAGCACTGGAGATAAACTGGATGCTTGAATATTAGAACGGAAAAGAATACTGGAACACAATTAGAAATTCTGATCACAGGCTTGCATGAGATTACTGAGAAATGTACTGAGAATCGCTGAGAAATCCAGGGCTGATTAACACAGCAGCTCAGGGAGATGTGGACACTGGCAGGTACTGGAGTTTGCTAAATGTGCAGGTGCTGGCTTACACAGATATACACAGAGCAGACTGGACACATGCATATACTGGGAATATTTACACATGCAGGTGCAGATTTGCACAGAAAAACACAGAGATGTAGACAGGCTGAGAATGCTAAAAGGTGCAGCTGGGAGCTAATAGTAATAGCAGGTAATCTGACACCTCAGTGACATGGTAATAGCCACAGAACTTAACAGCACTTAACAAGACACACAGACATAGAAAACATGAAAGACTGGATACTGGGAGAGATCTAATCTCTCAGACTGAGAATAGCATGGAAGCGTGAATAGGCTGAGCAACACTCTGAAGGAAATAGCACAGAGCAACAGTGGTGAGTATCACAGGCACTGGAACAACGAAGTTGAACAGCCTCTTCCTGATGTTCTGTGGGCGGATTTATACCCAGGAGTAGAAGATTATTGGAGCACAGCGTCAGCTGACTTAGATCATGCTACCATTGGTTAGGAGGACTGTCACATGAGAGGAACTGTAATGGTGGCACCCATGATCCCCAAAACACACAGTGGACCATGGAAGTCCGCAAAAGCACCTAAGGCAGAATACTCAGTATCTCACCCCTCAGTGCACCAGACGTCTGACCACAAGAAAGTCAGGGGAAGCCGGCAAGGAGGTGAGAGAAGGCCGATCCTAGGCTGAACCCTGATATTATGGATGGTCTTAAAGACACTCTAAAGGCCAGGGTTCAGACCTCACTTCCTGGATGGAGGGGAATTACGGTAGACACACTCAGGAAATCTGCAATTGAACATGATAAAAACATCCTTAGGAAGAGAGAAATGCAGAGCGAGAAACTAATGGCTGTTGGTATTCAAGCTCTGGAAGAAATGAAGTTGTCAATGCAGCACTCTTATCACACACAGCCACAATACACTCATCCCATACAACCTCCAAACCCTTATCCCCATACACAAACACAATCTTTCCACACTCCCCAAGCCACACAACAACAACATTTCAATACACATCAACCATGAAGGTGTTATAGATGTAACAAGGAGGGGCACATAAGTAGGTTTTGTAAAGCAAGGCAGTGGGAACTACAACTCAGGAAACACCAAGATTCCCACAGAAGGGACACCCACCACAGTCAGGACAACCCCAGCTTTCACCTGCACACATTGTGGCAGTGAATGCTTTACTGGAGGAAGACAGTCAGCTCTAAGGGCCAGGTCACACCTGTAGTCTACAGCCAGTCAGGTTAACTAGTGATCCTGGGGAAGAACCTGTAATGATAGTTGATGTAGCTGGTACCAAACATCCTTTTCTTGTAGACACAGGGGTGACCAGATCAGTGTTAAATTCTTCATCCAATTTACAGGTAACCAGCAAGACAGTTCCAGCAATGGGTGCAACGAGTAAAGTGCAACATTGTCCTTTAACCAAATACACAGAGGTTACTATCGGTCCATTGCATAATAGGCATTCCTTTCTCCTGGCAGCAGCGGCCCCTACTAACCTACTGGGAAGGGATTTGTTATGTAAAATAGGATGTGTCATTTATTGTACCCCTGATGGTATATTTTTAGATATCCCAGAGAGAGTTGCGCATGAGGTGAGGGATATATTGGACACTCCCCAAAGGTTAATGTTTCATTCTACTGTTTCAGATAAAAATCCATCTCAGGTAGAGCAGATGTTATCCCAAATACCAGGTTCTCTTTGGACCAAAGATGGACAGGACACTGGACTAATGGCAAACGTAGCTCCCGTAATGGTAAATCGAAAAAGTGGTAGGCAAGCTCCAAAAAATCACCAGTACCCATTAAAATCAGAGGTAGAGATAGGGGTTTTTCCCATAATTGAGCGGTTATTACAACAGGGAATTTTTTTCTGTACAGCAAGTGTAGCCAATAGTCCCATTTTTCCAGTGAAGAAGGCTGGGGGGAGGGGCTATAGATTAGTACAAGACCTTAGAGGGGTTAATAAGGTAGTTGAGAGCCAATTCCCCATAGTGCCAAATCCAGTTGTCATTCTCATGCAGATTCCACCAACTGCAACACATTTCACTGTCATTGACCTCTGTTCTGCTTTCTCTGTCCCTCTTCACCCTGACTGTCAGTACCTATTTGCCTTCACATACAGGGGGGTACAATACACATGGACACTATTTCCCCCAGGGTTTCATAGACAGTCCCAGTATCTTCTCCCAGGCCTTACACGACTGCTTGCAATCTTTTCAACCTGCCAATGGATCTGTTCTAATACAATATGTAGATGATTTGTTGTTATGCTCTGATTCGTTTATGTCATGTTTAAATGATACTAAACTTTTATTGCTTAATCTCTCGCAAACAGGGCACAAGGTTGCAAAGGACAAATTACAGCCATGCCAGGCTAAGGTTAAATATTTGGGACACTGCTTAACGACATCTAACTACTGACCGTATCCAGGCCATAATGACCATGACCCTGCAACAGCAAATCCGTACCTTCTTGGGAATGTGTGGATACTGCAGAATGTGGATCCCAGGTTTTGCTATTTTGGTCTTACAATTACAGGACTTATGACCTCATTCAGAGTCGCTCGCAAGTGCTGATGCGCTCGCAACTGACTCGATGGTTAGTCCTGCACACGCGCAGCGGCTGCACTGCGTGTGCGCAAGCCCCGGAGTGAGAGAAAAACTCTCGATCTGGAGCTCGCTACCATGGGGGCGGCTGTCAATGTTGATCAACAGCTCATCCCGTTTGGTAGGCGGGCCGGGGGATGGCAGCACAAATGGAGGCATTCACATGCGAACGCCTGCCATTTGTGGGCTGCCGCACTTAAATCATCAATGATGTCAGTGGGGAGCTCCTGCTCAAACAGAGGAGGAAGCTCCCTGGGGCTTACGAGTGCCGAGACCCAACCTTAGGGTCTCGTCGTAAGCCCTGATGGTCGCGATGGTGATGACCATGGCGACCATCACCCTGGTCGCAAGCTAAGCTGTGGGTTGTAACCCACAGTTTAGCTTATGACCAGGAGGCCGCACTTTAAAAAATGAAGCACCCGCCCTCATTCAGAGAGAGCGATTGCTTCTTGCGACTGCCTCTGAATGGGGGCCTTAGTCTCTTCCTCAAAGCCCGATCATGTCGTACACACAGAGGAAATAGAGCAGGTTTTCCTTAATCTTAAGAACAGTCTGACAAGAGCACCTGCATTGAGAATACCTGACTATCAAAAACCTTTTGAATTATATTGTATGGAAGCTGATGGGTGCGCAGCAGGTGTCCTCACTCAAAAACATGGTAACGCTAGCAGACCTGTGGCAAGATCACTCCCAGCATGTTTAAAAAGTGTTACTGCCATCGCTCTTTTGGTAAACAAGAGCAAAGACGTAGTTAGGGCATGATACAACTGTCTATACACCCCATGCAGTATCTGAAGTCAGCCCAAACCAGACATGTCTCCTCAGCTAGGTTCACTAAATGGGAACTAGCCCTGATAGCACCTGCAAACATCACCATTAAGCGGTGTAATACGTTATATCCAGCAACGTACTTACCATATTTGCCTCGGAATGCACAAAGGGTGGAAGGTGAGCCTCTGGTAGAAGGTGAGTTTTGCAGGGATACTGACAAACATGACTGTATGGATTATTTGTATCAAACATTTACAGCTAGGCCTGACATACATGATACAGCTTTAGAAAATGCAGATTTGATGTTTTACACGGATTGGAGTTGTCATAGACAAACTGACACAGGAGAGTTATGCACAGGTTATTCTGTTGTAAATGACGAGGACATCATAGAAGCTGAACCACTTGGTCCACCTCACTCGCCCCAAGTGGCGGAGCTGGTGGCACTAAGAAGAGCGTGTGAATTAGCAGAAGGCAAATCTGCTAATATCTACACTGACTCTAGGTACGCCTTTGGTGTAGTACATGATTTTGGTGCTCTATGGCATCTGAGAAATTTTATGACAGCAGCAGGTACACCAGTCGCACATTCAAAACATATAAAAGGACTATTGACAGTGATCCAAATGCCAAAGGCAGTAGCCGTCATTAAATGTAAACACTAAACATGTGAGGACAACCCAGTGTCACTAGGAAATAATAGAGCAGATGAAGATGCCAAATGGGCAGCAGGGTTGAAAATGAATACACCAATTGATCAGGAGATGGTTTTTCAAACTATTGATATGCAGAAATTAATTGAGATGCAAAATTTGTGTTCCATTCAGGAAAAGGCAGTCTGGAGATCCAAGGGATGTGGACAGGAGTCCTCTGGACTCTGGAAAGATGGACAAGGTAAGCCGGTGGCACCCAAGGCATACTACCCAAGTTTGGCTGAGGCAGTGCACGGTCTGACTCACCTGGGAAAGCAAGGTATGTGCAAGTTGGTTAGGACATATTGGTGTGCACCAGATTTCTCTTCCCAGGCTGAAAAGAGGGCAATGTCCTGTTTGACATGATTGAGGAAGAACGTTGGAAAAAGAATACCAACCGAGCCATCCCACATCCCTCAGACAGACGGACCTTTTCAGGTAATACAAATTTATTTCATCCAATTACCACCCTGCAGGAACCTCAAGTATGTATTAGTTTGTACTGATGTATTTTCTAATTGGGTAGAGGCATATCCAGCTGCCACTAATACTGCTGTGGTCACTGCTAAAGAGATTGTACAGGAGTTTGTATGCAGATACGGTATCACTAGAATTATTCAAAGTGATAGGGGTACTCATTTCACAGGTGATGTCTTCCAGAACATGTATAAGTTCATGGGTATTAATAGTAAACATTACACCCCCTACCGACCCCAGGCCAGTGCCAAGGTGGAGAGGGTAAACGGTACTATTAAGAATAAGTTGAGTAAGATCATAGCAGAGACTGGACTGGGATGGCCAGAAGCATTACCGCTAGTTCTTCATAGCATCAGGACAACTCCTAGAGCTCCTCTTAATCAGTCCCCCTTTAAAATACTGTTTGGTAGACAACCTCATTTGATTATAAGTCCACAGGAAGATTTGAAGAGTAACAACGAGGTTACTGTGAAGAATCTTATAACAATGAGTAAACAGTTGATACAGAAGTAGCAGAAACTTAAATTGTTGTCACCTGATATGCCAGAAACAAACTGTCATGATGTCAAACCTGGAGAATTTGTTATAATCAGAAATTTCTTACGTTCAGGTTGTCTGACAGATTGGTGGGAAGGCCCGTATCAAGTGTTGCTGACAAGTACAACATCCTTAAAAGTGGCAGAGAGAGATACCTGGGTCCATTCCACTCACTGCATGAAGGTCAACCAACCGGCGGAGATACAAGGTAGAGTCAAGGCAGATAACGTAGACCTGTCAATCAAGAGCTTGTTCCGGTAGAGTTAAAGGCTGCAGTGCGATAACCTGAGCTAGGGAAATTTGCAGCTCACTATTCCAACAATGGAGTGGCGGGCTGGGTCTGTGTTCTTACTTTCTTCCAGAGTTCTCATGATTTTTGTTTGGTTCAGGATGTCCTGTTTCTGCAACGGTGGGTAGATGATGGAGGGAGAGGTTGATGGTGTTATTGATGGAGTGGAGTCGGAAAAAGGAGTGCTAAACCAACCGGGGGAGTAACTGACCAAACCCAGTACAGTAATTACTAAGAGATCTGCTGTATTGGAAACTCGGAGACAGTGTGAAGGTTTATCACCTGAGGACTATTGTATTTGTGAGTTTTGTGGGTCCCTAGACGATGAGAGAAGCATTCAATGGTGCCAGCCTAAGTATAACCCGTATTGGGGTGGGCATCCTTTAGAGGATTATCATAACATGGTGGGCAAAGTTTTAAACCAAACTGACTGTTGGGTGTGCCACGTGCCTCAGGAACAGCATAATGTAGGGTTAGTGCCATTTCCATTGAATATCTCTGAGGTTTTAAAATTGCAAAAAGGGGAGGTACTGGATGGAAAATTTCTTATGTGCAAACCACCCCATTTTAAACTCCACCAGTATCAAGTAGATAGATCACTTTTGTGTTTGAACATCACCAACTCCAATAAACCAGGAAGTTGGGAGGTGACGGGGAATAACCAGACGATGACCTTCTCACTAAGAGCTGATAGTGAACCTGTCAATTTTGAACTTTTACGCTCCATTAGACTAGGTGGGAGACATTACCGGTATAAATATACACTTAGTTCCACCAAGGAAATGGTTGGTAGGGTACCAGAAGGGTACTGTGCCAGGAGTATACAACCAGAAATGTGTGTTAGTCAAATGGGAGAATCTGAAATAGGATTATTTGTTAGAGAATTATGTTCAACAATAATGATGTATTCTATCCCTTATGTACTCCCAGATGATGTGTATTTTATATGTGGAAGGAAAGCGTATAAGTGGCTCTCTCCGAGTTCCAATGGTTTATGTTATCTGGGAAGGATACTTCCAGAGGTTATGACCCTTACACATGGTGAAATGCTTGGTATCCATAAAATCACACCATCTCCATATCTTCATACGCATTATGAACACCGTAACAAGAGAAACATGATACCTGGTGACATACATGCAGCTACACAGTTGATTAGTGAAACAACTGTTTTCAAATTTTGGTAGCACTAGATCCCACCAGGATCACTCGGGGTACTTTAAATTTTAGATATATCCAAGGTCTTGCCAAATTAATAGATAATATCACCGAGATGTATGATGACACATTCAGGTATACCAGTAGAGAATTACAAGCTTATAAGAAAGAACTTGTGCAACATAGGCTAGCTGTCACTGGAGGGTACTGTGTGACATTGGCCACCCAGTTTGGTGTCAAGTGCTGCACTTATATCACTGATAACACTAGCGACCCCAGGGAGGTAATAGACCGGAAGATGGATGAAATTCTGCAGTTAAAATGGGAATTTTGGAACAACCATAATGCTTCACTGATTGAAGTTGAGAAAAAGGTAGAAGAGTGGTTCACTTGGTTGAACCATGTGAAATGGTTCTCCGGTCTAGAAGAATTGGTCCAGGAACTGGTTGCTACTGTGGGTAAGCTCCTGATCCTTATACTGATTGTCATCATAGTAATTGACTTATGTGTCAGGTGTGTTCCTAATGTATTGAAGTGTGGAAAACATACCAGGGCGAACAGAGAAACTGAGATGATGGTGATGAGCAATGATATTATGGATACCAAGGTCAAGGAAGAACTGTATTACAATCCTGAATTAGAGTGTACCATATGATTATGAGATCTGGGTTCGTTTGGTCATGCATAAATGTATTGTTGATGTTATTTTTAAAACATCCTAGATAATGCAGTCCCAATCCCCCTTCAAGACTTCCCTTATAGGTTAGGTGCATCCTCACATCTTTCCCATGATCCCTTATAGATCCGAGGTGTGCGTATAAGGGAAGTTTTATGTCCCTTCCAGAGGCGCATTATTTAATGGTTCAAATGACCACAATGTGTCATACCATACATAACATTAAACAGTATATTAACATGCATGACTAAACAGATTCAGGACAGGTTGTGATAGTGCTTGATTTGCTATCAAAGGGTGGACTGTCGAAGCCAGAAGCCAGTTGGCTAAGACAGAATCTGTTCAAATCAAAATCTGCATGACGCCATTTTGCGAATGGCCACACGACGCCATTTTGCGAATGGCTACACAGCACCATTTTGTGAATCTCACATAGCATTAATATATACAGCGCTATGTTGATATTTAGCATTGTGCGTTTCCTATGCAATAGAACACTATTAAAAGTCCTTACTACAACAAGACATACGTTTATTAATACTCATAATATGAACAACCCTGCAAAACACATACCACGGTGTACTCAATGAACACAAAAACGCACAATGCATACAAGCGACTTTTACCTAATATCCCCACACTTACATATTGCACACTTACATTAAAAGGTTCCACAGCTTTGAGGTTAATATTAAAGGTTTTGTTTGTTATCAATTCTATTGTGAAATACATGTATTTTGATATCTAAGGTTTAGTACATGATAAGCAGACCATGTTTGGTGTCATTCTAAACCACTGTTTGTTTGCAGATTTCTGGTTACATCAGCAAGGAGATCGCAACATGCGTCTGCAAGTTATGGATCATAGAGAGTTAGGCATTGAAATGTACTTTGTAATGTAATGTTATTAACCAGTTTAGACTTGTTCTTCGGCAGGAAAATGCACACAAAGAGCCGTTGGAGGGCTGGACTATTCCTGTACGAATTGACCTATGAACTGAACTGTAACAAAAGAACCAAGAGGAAGAACCAATGGGACTATGCCAACTCGTCCCCATTGTATTGCCAATCTCTGTAAGGGTATATATGCAAGTGCTCTACTTATAGTAGTCAGTCATTATTTTCTCTGTTGGCGGAGGCTTCATCTTTGATGCCGGGAGATCTGGATCCAGAGCACTTGCATATATATCGACTGTACCTTAATGAATGTATAATCTTTTGCGCTAATTTTGTTTAGATCAAGGCGTGTAACTAGATGCTTTTAAGTGAATAATAACTTTTTGTGCTTTGGAACCACACTCAGAGTCTGGAAAGCAATTATTTCTTGTGCGACTTGAAATGCTAAATAGCGACCAGGGTATAAAGATTATTAGATATTCATAGTACCCTATGAGGTGCAGGAAGGAATAGTAAGGGTACCCTATAAGGTGCAGGAGAGAATAGTAAGGGTACCCTATAAGGTGCAGGAAGGGATAGTAAGGGTATCCTATAAGGTGCTGGAAGGAATAGTAAGGGTGCCCGATAACATGCAGGAGGGAATAGTAAGGGTACCCTATAAGTTGCAGGAAGGAATAGTTTGGGTGCCCTATAAGGTGCATAGTAAGGGTACCCTATAAGGTGCAGGAGAGAATAGTAAGTGTACCCTATAAGGTGCAGGAGGGAATAGTAAGGGTAACCTGTAAGGTGCAGGAGGGAATAGTAAGGGTAACCTGTAAGGTGCAGGAGGGAATAGTAAGGCTACCCTATAAGGTGCAGGAAGGAATAGTAAGGGTACCCTATAAGGTGCAGGAAGGAATAGTAAGGGTACCCTATAAGGTGCAGGAGGGAATAGTAAGGGTACCTTATAAGGTGCAGGAAGGAATAGTTAGGGCAGGGCAGGTTCTATGATTACGCAAGGTACGCGGCCGCGTAGAGCGCCACACAGTGAAGGGCGCCGCGGCCGCGACCTTGCGATTAATTAATTGACTTAACCACCACTAGCCGGCACCCAGCATCATTGAGGCTGACCGCGGGCAGACTGTGTCACTGTGACACAGCTGCCCCGCGGTTCCAATGGGCGGCCGTCCGATGGCTTGTATGTAGTGACGTCATTACGTCACGCAGCGAGCAAGGTCGCAAACAGGGCTGGCGAGAGGAGAGTGGCAGCTGTAGCCAGCCTTTCAGAAGGATCGTGTTCCTACTGCAGAGCAGGCTGAGACCGCCCGTCCGGACTGCCAGTGACGCGGAGGGGGAGCTGTGCAGCCAGGTCGGCCCTTTAATTACGCAGGGCACATTGAGGGGAAGTAGCCGCAGGGTGCAGGCAGTCTTCAGCTGCTCTCTTCATGCCTGGCGCCGGGGGACAGGTAAAGGATGCACCCGGCCCCCTACTGCTCAAATTGTGTTTGCTTTATAACACAAAACACATATGCAAGGAAGGACACACACTCCGTTTGTCTGCTTGATATGAGACAGGCTCCGGATCAGAGTCCTGGATGGGGGAAGTGAGAATCTCCCTCTGTTCCGTGTAGCAGCAGATTTAGATTAACCCCTGCATTGCTGGAACTGGCCACTATAGATACTGTATGTATCTACAGTGGCCAGTTCCAGCAATGCAGGGGTTAAACTGCTGATACACGGAGGCAGATTCTCACCTCCCCCATCAAGGTCTGGGCACATGCAGAGACGTGAGTTGCCTGGCTGTCACTGCTCTACACAAGCTACTATTCTGAAACAGCAGTAATGTAATGCTCTCCTGGAAGGAGCAAGTAAGCAACTGATTTTAACTTAATTGTCTCAATAGCTGCCTCCAATGCACTGGGGAATGGGGAGGCACAGCACATGCACAGTCACTAGCAGGACAGGGTTGCCTACCTTTAATATTCTCTTCCCAAGAGAAGCCCGGGTAAGAGAAGCAGCAGGGGGGCCGACGGGGGCGGGGCTTGATGATTCGCGTCATTAAGCCCCGCCCCTCGTGGTAAAATTGTCGCGATTGGGCACAATTTACGTAGGGGGCGGGGCCAAATGCTGTGATTCATGCAGAATCACAGCTTAAGCCCCGCCCCCTTCACGGAGACCCGCGATTGCCGCGGGTATTCTCCTAATTCTGCCCACTTCACTAGGAAGTGGGCAGAATGCGGGAGAAATGCCTACCCTTCCGGGGGTGCGGGGGGTTACCCGAAAAATCGGGAGCCTCCCGCGAAAACCGGGAGGGTAGGCATGTAAGTAGCAGGAATACCTCCATTATACACAAACCCCCTCTTCCCAGCCTGTCACCACCTGCAGAACAGCAACAGGTACCTGGAGCCTTCTCCCTGCAGTCTCAGCCCTACTCCTGATATGCACTCTCACTCTGACTCCTACTTCCCCTGATCACCTGCATGATATCACTCAGAGAGCTACTGATTGGCTGTGACCAGTGTCAGTATGGCTGAGGGGTATCCTACATATTACAACTTGCATGCAGCTAAAAGCTCCTACACCACCGCCCTGACACCTCTATACCCACCACTACCGCTTTGTGCTGCCTTCCTGACCCCTCCATGCCCACCACTACCTCTCCGCACTATCCCTCCTGGCCCCTTCATACGCTCCTCTCTCTGCCCTACCACCCTGACCCTTCCATACTGTACCTACTACTAGATATCTGCACTGCTCCCTGAATCCTCCATGCCCACCACTGCCTTTCTGCACCACACCAATGACCCCTCAATATCTGCTTCTATCTCTGCACTACTGCCCACACCCCTCCATATTGTACCTGTCACTATGTACCCGCACTTCACCCTGAATCAGGCTCTATCTAATCTTAACCCGGGGGAGGGGAGGGAGTAGGCAGAATTTCACCTAGGGTGCTGAGAAACCTTGCATCGGCCCTGACTGTGTGTGTGTGTGTGTGAATGGGTGACTGTGTGTGTGTGTGAATGGGTGACTGTGTGTGTGTGTGTGTGTGTGTGTGAGAGCGAATGGGTGACTGTGTGTGTGTGTGTGTGTGTGTGTGTGTGTATGGGTGACTGTGTGAGCGAGAATGAGTGAATGTGTGTGTGAGAGACAATGGGTGACTGCTGTGGGTATGTAAGACAATATCTGACTGGTGTGTGTGACAATGGGTGACTTCTATACACCTTCATAGTAGCCATATCTATCCTCAGTAAAAAAAAGAAAAGGCGGGTAGCTGCTTTTTGAAATAATTGCCGTGCACATGCGCGCCACATCTATACACTGGAGAAGGGGTCTGGGGGCATGCCCAGTAACTCCCGAAGTGCTGGGCATGCATCCAGTGTGACAAAAATGGGGTTTGGCTCATGGGTATGGCTTTTTCCTTGAGACCACGTCTCATTAATTTTTTCTGGCACGGGCAACAATATGCCTGGGGCGCCAAAAAATATATTTGCTTACCAAAAAATTTGGGCTAGGGCCGGCCCTGAGTAAGGGTGCCCTATAACATGCAGGAGGGAATAGTAAGGGTACCCAATAAGGTGCAGGAGGGAATAGTAAGGGTTCCCTATAAGGTGCAAGGGGGAATAGTAAGAGTAACCTATAAGTTGCAGGAAGGAATAGTTTGGGTGCCCTATAAGGTGCAGGAAGGAATAGTAAGGGTACCCTATAAGGTGCAGGAGGGAATAGTAAGAGTAACCTATAAGTTGCAGGAAGGAATAGTTTGGGTGCCCTAAAACGTGCAGGAGAGATTAATAAGGGAATCAGACAATATTAGGGGCATTTTGTTTTAACAATATCTCCTTCCTGTTCTAATGACATCTTAATACATCTGGGTTACCTTTACCATATGTGTCCTTGTTATTCTAATTATCTGTGTTCCAATAACACAGCCTTGCGTACTCCCTTGTGTTCCTATAGTATATGTTACTATCAGGGGTAGTGTAAGATATGAGAGGGCCTGTGTGCAGACTCCATACTGGTAAGTATACTTATATGGGTGGGGTGTGCAGTGTGGGCCCCCTTAGACCACAAACACAGGGGCGTAACTAGGTATTTGAAGTCCCCATAGCAAAAGTTTGTAAGGGCCTAGATGTACCACCCAATGGTGAGAAAATGTATATACTGTAACACTTGTAACTGACAGGGAAAATGGCCCCCCAGCCGCTATACTCCTTGCACCTATGGTTGTTACGCCCATTCACACACATATAGCTACGCTAATGGTTACAGGATCCTCAGACATCCAAAATACTGATGTCTACAGTGACAAACACTAAAAAGCCAAGATCCTGAGAAAATTGTAATGCTACTGTACATAAAGCTTTAAGAGTATTTTTAAAGTTATAATGTGTGTGTGTGTGTGAACAGAAATAAAGTTTTGTAATTTTGCTGTCATTCTTCTGCAATGACCATCTTTTTTTTTATCCACTAGAATGCCTAGTGATTGTGCCTCTGCATCACTGAATTTAAATGTCACTGGCTTAATAGATGTTCTTTTTAGTTGATAAAAGCTATCAATTTTGAGAACAAATAGCTAGCACGACGCAAAGTAGCTTTCAAAGTAATGTCAAATCATAAAAATGATCAACTTTTAGCTAAAGTGAATCTACTATTGTTTAGTTTTTCATTTATAGGGTATTCCTGTGATGTGCTGCATTTTGAAAAGTTAAATTAAAACTAGTGGTATAATCTATTACATTTATATTTACATACTATGCTCGGAACTATTGTGTCTATAAAATTTATTAGATAATATTCATTAATTATATATTTTATAATTTCAACATCTTAATCGCGTATCAAATATCATACAATTTTACACTTAATAAATGTTTTATGTATTATCTACAGCCGTGGCCAAAAGTTTTGAGAATGACACAAGTATTGGTTTTCACAAAGTTTACCGCTTCAGTGTTTTTAGACCTTTTTGTCAGATGTTACTATGGTATACTGAAGTAAAATTACAAGCATTTCATAAGTGACAAAGGGCCTCATTCAGACCCACTCGCAAGCGGCTGTCCGTTCGCAAGTGGGTCGATGGTGTGCACTGCGCATGCGCACGACGGAGGGAGCTCCGTCGTGCGCATGCGCCAGACGCGACGAGCGAAGGACTTTCCTTCGCTCGTTGTGTCTGATCAAAGGGGGCGTGCTGTCGATGTTGATTGACAGCACGCCCCCTTTGGTGGGCGTGCCGGGGGCGTACCTCCCAAACGAGGGCGTTCCCAAGGGAACGCCTACCGTCAGAAGCCGGCCCACTGACATCACTAGTGATGTCAGTGGGAGTGATTTTGGCTCTGATAGAGCCAAAATCACTCCGGGCCTTGCGGTTGAGAAACTCAACTGCAGGCTCCGGCTCGCAGTGGCGATGGTCGCGATGGTCAAGACCATCGCGGCCATCAACCTGCACGCTCGAATAGGCTGTGGGTGGTGACCCACAGCTATACGAGCGTCCAGGAGAACGCTCCATAATTATGGAGGTGGGCCCTGATTCAGAGCGAGCGCTCTGGTCAGAGCGTCCGGCTCTGAATCAGGGCCAAAGGCTTTTATTGACAATTACCTTAAGTTTATGCAAAGAGTCAATATTTGCAATTGTCAACAGTATATCATTCTGAGACCATTCATGTGTGGGGTTGCATCAGCCAAGGGAGTGGGATCACTCACAATTTTGTCTAAGAACACAGCCATGAATAAAGAATGGTACCAAAACATCCTCCCAACCATCCAAGAACAGTTTGTCACGGTCAGGGTTTCTCGGTATGGTGGTCACCGGGTATTACCTGTGAGGTCATTGTGGTGAGGGGTCTCTGCCAACGGTGCTCGTGTTTGGCGAGGGGCATAGGCTGCGCTGGGCTCTGTGTGGGTACATTGTCACTGAGGCCTGGTGAGGCCTGGTGATGTTTCCGTTCCATCTGGCATGGGCGCTGCCATCTTGCCTCTGGTCAGGTGATTCAAGCTGTCCAATCCTGGTGGGTCATGTGCTCTTTCCAGCCAGTCACAGCGTGGCACTGAGTATTTAGGAAGGTCCAGAGCCTTCCTTCCTTGCCAGTGCAACGTGTTTCTCAGCTGCGGCTGAGAGAGAGTACCTGTGCCTTACCTATCTGCCTGGAAGCGCTATCTGCCTGTTACCCTGCCTGATCCAAACCTGCTGGACTCACCCTTCACCTTCCATTTACCAATCACCTGCCTGAGTACCTGAACATGCTGTTTCCCTGCACTTTGCCTCACACTCTACTCCCAGCTGAACTCCTTTACCTCTGCCTGCACTTCGTTACAGCTCACCATACCAAGCATACTGGACATTTCATGCTTGTCACTATCTGGACATTCTTCCATTTACCCCACCACAGTTATCAAGTGCACTGTAGTGCTAAACCTGGACATTTTCTTTTGCCATTTCCATGTCTGCTAAATCACTTATTAAAAGCTCCAAATTTTTATTTAAATCTGCTTCTGTGTCAGCTCCTATCACCACCCGGGTCCACAACAAACCCAGACCTTCACAGTTTGCACTGGCCCCATGGATCCGGCCATGGAACAGGAGTCTGGAGTGGATTTTTTTAGCTGTATTGCTGGTCGTTTAGAAAACCTGGAAACCATGCAGCATCAAATGGCTCAGTTTCTTCAAGAGATACCTAAGCGGCAAGATAATCTGCAAACCTCGTTAACCACCCCTGGGGTATCAGCAACTACACCCCCTCCTGTGCCTGGTAATACAGGGACCAGGGTATCCCCTCATTTGCACCTACCTATGCCAAGCAAATTTGACGGCAATCCTAAACTCTGTGGTGGTTTCTTAAATCAGTGTGACATACACTTTACCTTACAGCCTGATAACTTTTCCACTGCTAGAATTAAAGTGGCATACACTGTGTCTTTGTTGTCCAGCTCAGCTTTGGATTGGGCCTTCCCACTCTGGGAACATTCAGACTCGCTGCTGGATAACTATACGGACTTTGTGTCATCATTCAGGAGGATTTTCGACGAGCCTGGACGCACTGTGTCAGCATCGTCCAGTATCATGAACCTGAGACAAGGAACCCATCCTGTCAGCCAATATGCCGCAAAGTTTCAAATCTTGGCATCAGAGCTAAAGTGGAGGCCCTCAGCTCAGCCTATTGGCATAGCCTTTCGGACCGTCTAAAAGATTATCTGATTACCCGTGAGCTTCCCACTAATTTAAATGAGTTGATCTCACTCTGCAATAAAATTGACTTATGCTTAAGAGAACATCAGGCTGAAAAGCACAGAACTGACTGGCAAAAGTCATTCACTCCTCCCTTGCCTACCCGTCCACCCCATCCTCCTATAGATGAGGAGCCTATGCAGGTGAACCAAACCCATCTCTCCAAAGAGGAACGTCAGAGAAGGATGCTAAAGAACCTCTGTCTATACTGTGGAGATTCGGGTCACCTGGTGGCCTCCTGCTCCCGTAAATCAGGAAACGCCCCGTTCCTAACTGACTCTGGGGACATCAAGTTAGGTGTTATGAGTCCGTCCCCTAATACTACAGATTTCAAATTTAACCTAGCTTTGGATTTCAAGCCTAAGCCTGTTTTCGTTTCTGCTCTACTGGATTCTGGAGCAGTCGGAAACTTCATGACTTCTAGTCTAGTGGATAAACTACAGATTCCTTGTTCATCCCTCAAACACACAATTTCCCTGACCTCTGTAGATGGATGGCCTCTAGCTAAAGTAGTAGTCACCAAAGAAACTCAACCAGTATTAGTCCGTATTGGGGCACTCCACTCCGAGTCTTTAAAGTTCTTAGTGATACCTGAGGCTTCCCAAGAAATCATTTTATGACTACCCTGGTTATGCCAGCATAATCCCGGGATAGACTGGTGTTCAATGCAGATTCTTTCATGGGGAACCAACTGTAAGAAATCCTGTCTTCCCAAGATTCAACCTGTAAGAAAGACAGCTACATTAATATCTCCAGCTATTCCCAAGGAGTACCAGATGTTCTCTGATGTTTTTTCTGAACAACATGCAAATTTCTTACCTCCCCACAGAGAATGGGACTGTCCAATCGAGCTGATGCCTGACAAGATACCACCTCGTGGTCGCACCTATCCTCTATCCTTGCCAGATACTCAAGCCATGCCTAAATACATCCAGGACAATCTAGCGAAAGGGTTTATTCGACCTTCCACCTCTCCTGCCGAAGCTGGGTTCTTTTTCGTCGGCAAGAAGGATGGTGGCCTAAGACCTTGTATAGACTACCGGGGTCTTAATGATATAATGGTCAAGAATCGATATCCTCTTCCCCTGATCACACAGCTGTTCGACAAAGTCAAGGGGTCCATCATATTCTCTAAATTGCATCTGAGAGGGGCTCATAATCTCATCTGTATTTGTGCTGGTGGTGAATGGAAAACCGCCTTTAATACGAGAGATGGACATTTTGAATACCTTGTGATGCCCTTTGGGTTGTGCAATGCCCCTGCCGTGTTTCAGGGCTTTGTTAATGAAATTTTCCGGGACTTGCTGTATGTCTCAGTTGTAGTTTACCTGGACGATCTACTGATTTTTTCGTCTTCTGTAGAGAAACATCATAAACATGTGAAGGAAGTATAATCCAGTCTAAGAAAGAACCACCTTTACTGCAAATTGAAGAAATGTGTCTTTGGAGTACCCAGTGTGCCATTCCTTGGTTACGTCATCTCTGGCTCCAGTCTAGAAATGGACCCCAAAAAGGTGCAAGCGATTTTGAATTGGTCCCGACCTCAAACCTTGAAAGCCATCCAGAGATTGCTTGGGTTCGCCAATTACTATAGACGTTTTATTAAAGGATTCTCCTCATTATTGGCTCCCATCACCACTCTGACCCGTAAATACGCTAATCCTGCCCAATGGTCACCTGAGGCAGAGACTGCCTTCCAGCTTTTAAAACAGGCTTTTATTTCTGCTCCAGTCTTACGTCAACCAGATTTGGACAGGCCTTTTCTATTGGAAGTGGATGCGTCTTCAGAGGCCGTGGGTGCAGTTCTTTCCCAGCATTATGAGGATAATCAAGTTCATCCCTGTGGGTTTTTCTCCAAGAAATTCTCGCCTGCCGAAAGAAATTATGCCACAGGTGAACAAGAACTCCTGGCAGTGAAATTGGCATTAAAAGAATGGAGATACCTGCTGGAAGGGGCTAAGTTCCCCTTCACTGTTTTCACAGACCATAGAAACCTCCTATTTCTCAAGAATCTCCAGTGCGTGAGTCCTCGTCTGGCACGATGGGCAATATTTTTTGCTCGGTTCCAGTTCACCCTGACCTTCTGGTCTGGAGCCCTTAATCAAAAGGCAGATGCTCTGTCCAGATCTCTCATCTGTGATGACAAATTATAGAATCAACAAAATCCCCCTGTCTTGGAGTAAACAGTATTCGCCACCTTACAAGTACAGCCTCCCACAGGGAAATCCTTTGTGACCCCGGAGTTAAGGAAGCAGCTCCTCACCTGGGCTTATTCCTCTCGCTTTGCAGGTCACTCAGGTACCCGGAAGACCTTGGAATTTTTAAAGAGAGGCTATTGGTGGCCATCATGAAAGCGGACGTGTTGGAGTTCATTTCTTCATGCTCCTTGTGTGCTTAGCTTAAGTCTTTACGTCAGGCTCCGGCTGGTGAGTAATTGCCACTACCTATTCCATCACGTCCATGGACGCATCTCTCCATGGACTTCATCACGGATCTGCCGAATTCTCAAGGGTTCACTACCATCTGGGTCGTAGTAGACCGATTCTCAAAAATGGTCCATTATATACCACTAAATAAATTGCCTTCAGCTCCTGACCTAGCTCATTTGTTTGTTCAACATATATGGTTATATATCCATCTCCATGGTCTTCCTGCCTCGATAGTCTCTGACCATGGTGTCCAGTTTTCAGCAAAATTTTGGAGAGCCTTATGTTCAGTATTACAAGTCAAGCTACATTTTTCTACGGCTTATCACCCACAAAGCAATGGTTCCACTGAGAGGGTTAATCAAGACCTTGAGACCTTCCTGAGGATTTTTATGACATCTTCCAAAGACAATTGGTCTGTATTGCTACCATGGGCTGAATTTGCACATAATGCCTCCTACCACTCTTCCACAAACCAAACTTCATTCCAAGTGGTTTACGGTCATCATCCTCGGGTCCCTGAAATTCAAAGCCTGCCCATCTTTGATGTACCTGCTGTGGAAGACACTGTTAAGAAATTTGCATCAATCTGGACTCAAGTTCGTACTGAACTGGAGTAGGCGTCCTCCCGTTACAAATTTCAAGCTGATAAGAAGTGTAGGATAGTACCACGTATGCAAGTTGGAGACCAAGTCTGGTTGTCTACCCGGAACCTACGGCTCAGAGTACCATCTATGAAATTTGCTCCATGCTTCATTGGGCCCTTCTCCATCATAGAAATCATTAACCCCGTGGCTTATTGCCTTCAGTTGCCCCCTTACCTGAAAATCCCCAACTCCTTTCATGTCTCCCTGCTTAAACCCCTGGCCTTGAACAAATTCCACAGATTCCTGCCTGCTTCTCCCCATGTCCAGACTGAAAGAGGCATGGAGTTTGAAGTTTCTCAGGTCCTGGATTCCCGTATCCGCAGAGGACATCTGCAGTACCTGCTGGATCGGAGGGGTTACGGCCCCAAGGAGCATTGTTGGACTGATGCCCATGATATCCATGCTCCTGCACTCATCAAGAGGTTCCATTCTGCCCATCCGGAGAAGCCTGGTGAGTGTCCTGAGGCCACCCATAAGGGGGGGGTACTGTCACGGCCAGGGTTTCTCGGCATGGTGGTCACCGGGTATTACCTGTGAGGTCATTGTGGCGAGGGGTCTCTGCCAGCGGTGCTGGTGTTTGGTGAGGGGCATTGGCTGCATGGGGTTCTGTGCAGGCACGTTGTCTCAGGCCTGGTGAGGCCTGGCAGTGTTTCCGCTGCATCTGGCATGGGCGCCGCCATCTTGCCTCCGGTCAGGTGATTCAAGCTGTCCAATCCTGGTGGGTCATGTGCTCTTTCCAGCCAGTCACAGTGCAGCACTGAGTATTGAGGAAGGTCCAGAGCCTTCCTTCCTTGCCAGTGCCACGTGTTTCTCAGCTGCGGCTGAGTGAGTACCTGAACCTGCTGTTTCCCTGCACTTTGCCTCACACTCTACTCCCAGCTGAACTCCTTTACCTCTGCCTGCACTTCGTTACAGCTCACCATACCAAGCATACTGGACATTTCCTGTCTGTCTCTATCTGGACATTCTTCCATTTACCCCACCACAGTTATCAAGTGCACTGTAGTGCTAAACCTGGACATTTTCTTTTGCCATTTCCATGTCTGCTAAATCACTTATTAAAAGCTCCACCTTTTTATTTAAATCTGCTTCTGTGTCTGCTCCTATCACCACCCGGGTCCACAACAAACCCAGACCTTCACAGTTTGCACTGGCCCCATGGATCTGGCCACGGAACAGGAGTCTGGAGTGGATTTTTTTAGCTGTATTGCTGGTCCAAACCTGCTGGACTCACCCTTCACCTTCCATTTACCGATCACCTGCCTGAGTACCTGAACCTGCTGTTTCCCTGCACTTTGCTTCACACTCTACTCCCAGCTGAACTCCTTTACCTCTGCCTGCACTTCGTTACAGCTCACCATACCAAGCATACTGGACATTTCCTGCCTGTCACTATCTGGACATTCTTCCATTTACCCCACCACAGTTATCAAGTGCACTTTAGTGCTAAACCTGGACATTTTCTTTTGCCATTTCCATGTCTGCTAAATCACTTATTAAAAGCTCCACCTTTTTATTTAAATCTGCTTCTGTGTCAGCTCCTATCACCACCCCGGGTCCACAACAAACCCAGACCTTCACACAGTTTGGTGATGAACAATGCCTTTTCCAGCATAATGGAGCACCTTGCATAAGGCAAAAGTGATAACTAACTGTCTCAGGAAACAAAACATCAAAATTTTGAGCCCATCGCCATGAAACTCCCCAGACCTTAATCCCAGTGAGAACTTGTGGTCAATCCTCAAGAGGCGGGTGGACAAACAAAAACCCACAAATTCTGATAAGCTCCAAGCATTGATTAGGCGAGAATGGGCGGCCATCATTCAGTATGTAGCCCAGAATTTGAGTGACAGCATGCCAGGGCACAATGCAGAGGTCTTGAAAAAGAAGGGTCAACACTGCAAATATTGACTCTTTGCATAAACTTAATGTAATTGTCAATAAAAGCCTTTGACACTTATGAAATGCTTGTCATTTTACTTCAGTATACCATAGTAACACCTGACAAAAAAAGGGGCACTACTTTAGGGGGCACTGCATAAGGGGCACTACTTTAGGAGGCACTGCATACAACTGGCAGCAGCAAACCAGGCACATATGCTGCATGTGCAGTTACATATCGATATACAGGGCTGTAAGGAATGGTTTGCGCCCGCACAGGGTTGAATCATCTGGGGGTGGCACTAGCCATACCTGCCACTGGCTGCAGTCCACAACCTCTTCCGGGTCAGTTTCTGTACTGTATGGGGGGGCCCTGCCTATTTTGTCAGTCCCGGGCCCCACAATTTCTGATGACAGCCCTGCTCACAGCAAACTATATACCCACATGTTCCAATCACATAACAAGACTAACCTGTACTAGCACCTGTCGTGTGTCATACATCGCCGTGTAAGGGCGGAAGTGACCTCACCAGATGGGGCGGGAGTAGCGCTCAGCACAGAGCTGTGAATAAAGCAAAAACAAAGGCAAAAATTACTTTCCCTCTAATGGGGCACTATTCATCCAAAAGCTACTATACCCAGAATACACTGTGTGTCTGGGTATAGCAGTTTTTGGATAAATAGTGCCCCATTAGATGGAATGTCATTTATGCCTTTGTTTTTGCTTTATTCACAGCTGACAGAAGTCGCTCTGTGCGGAGCGTTACCACTGCCCCATCTGGTGAGGTCACTTCCACCCTTACACGGCGATTTGTGACACACGATAAGTGCTAGTACAGGTGAGTCTTGTTATGTGATTGGAACATGTGGGTATATAATTTGGTGTGAGGGCAGTCTGCAGTATGCTCGTGACTAAGGTGTTTGGATAAGACCGAAACGGCTGCTGTCGGGTGTTACTGGTCTGAAGGGATCCGGGCTCATGCTGCTATGATGAGTACCTTCTGGCTTGATGCATGCTATTGTATATACCCGGTTACCCTATGCTCTCCTTCTTGAATATGCACTTTAAAATGGATGCACTGACAACCTATTGATGCATTTTTTATGTGGATAAATCTTTTTTTATTTGACTAAATTGGATGTGCTGGCTCTTTTTCTACACGCCTATACCTTTATGTGTCTTGCACTCCGGATTTCATTCAAAAGGTGTGTGCTGCCGGTCTCATTTGGACTATATGTGTATATATATATATATATATATATATATATATATATATATATACACTGTCCAATATTACATAATCATCAGGGTATAGTAAATATCGAAATGCTGAATTTATAATATGACCTGTGTCTGAGTCCATATTAATACGCCACTATTGGACAGTGTATAAGGGCTTTTGTGAGAGCATCTGTGGAGGGCACTGGGTCTGGCTTTTAAGTTGCATGGGAATGCTACCCGACTCGGCACTCTGCTGACCACACTGGAGGTCTTTAACTTGCTCCGGGTGCCCTCAGCAATGGAGATCAGTCCCTTAATGCAGACGACAGCAAAACAGAGGCACTCACAATGTGTGTGTGTGTTCCTGAGGAAGGGGGTGTACCCCAAAACGTAGAATAAATAGACACCTGTTTACACTATTATGCAAGTCTCCAGAGTGCCGCTGTTTTGCTGTTGTCTATATATATATATATATATATATATATATATATATATAAAAAATGGCTAGGACCGAAACGTCTGAGCTTTACTATGATGCTGTAAATTTTTTTTAAAAAGATGAAATTAAAACTCATTTTAGAAGACTGGTGAGTGCACCCCATTTGTTCATTTTTTGTATGCAGGGATACAGGTGATCCCATTTGGATGGCTACCCCAGCAATTGGATTTTCAGTCGTGAGTGTGGACTAATACTGGACATATATATATATATATATATATATATATATATATATATATTTCAAACCTCGTCACTCAACTGAACACGTTTCCATTGCTCCACAGTCTAGTGTCAGTGTTCTTTACATCACTCCATCCAACGCTTGGCATTGGACTTGGAGATGTGAGGCTTGCATACAGCTGCTCAGCCATGGAAACCCATTCCATTAAGTTCCTGCCGCACAGTTTTTGTGCTTACATTAATGCCAGTGGAAGTTCGGAATTCTTCAGCTATGGAATCAGCAGAGCGTTGGCGACTTTTACGCACCATGCGCCTTAGCTGTCATTGACCCCGCTGTGTGATTTTACATGGTCTTTCACTTCATGGCTGAGTTGCTGTTGTTCCTAAACTCTTCCACTTTCTAATAATATCACGAACCATCTCATTGCAAAGGTGGCATCCTATCACAATACCACGCATCCTATCACTGTACCACGCATCCTATCACAGTACCACGCTTGAAGTCACTGAACTCTTCGACTCATTTTGTATCACAAATGTTTGCAAATGGAGACTACATGGCTAGGTGCTTGATTTTATACACCTGTGGCAAACGTCTGATTGAAACACCTCAATTCAATAATTAATAGGTGAGGCTTTTGTCCAAATAGTAACCAAACATTAATTTATTTATATTATTATTGCTATGATTCTTTTTACAAAAAAAAGCAATATACTGTACATACCATGTTACTGTTGAGGCCGATCCAAAAAGGCTCTTTATATTTAGCTAAATGAACCTTCAGAAAAGAGTTGGTGTATTCGTCTAATATGCTGACTAGATCAGAGTCTGAGGCCTTGCACCACCGCTGTGCTTCATCCCACTTCATCCTGGTTTTAACAATGGTGTAGTTGGAGTCACCATATTGATAAATGTTTGATGATGGAACAGTAGTAGGGACAACTGGTAACGTGGGGTCTGAAAAACAAAAAGGAAACAAGTGAATTAGTTCAACAAACAGCAGCAACCAGATAAAACTTGCCTTAAGAATAATATTTATTATTGATTTATGTTGGTTATTGTTTATAGGGTCTATGCAAGGATTTTATTTTATATAGCTATTTATATTTTTTGTTTTCAAACATGAGAAAAGCCTAGATATTCAGCAACACTTTACAACCTTTTTCAAACTGATCAGAATGTTTTATTGTTGATTGTTCTCATCACCGTGGGGTTTTTCCACTTGGGGCGCTCTAAATTATTGTGAGGGCCAATCAGAAATGAATAAGATTGGATGAAACCATACCAAATGATTTCCCCATGTACACACACGCACACACACGCCTTAACATTTAACTAGCACATTCTAGAAGATAACAGCTAGAATCTGATTGGTTGCTATGGGCAACATCTCCACTTCTTAAGACTCTCACTTTAGTAAATATACCCCTCGGTTTCTATAAATATTCCATTTGCCCATTATATTGAGAAGCAATATCTCATGCAGGGAAGATAAAAAACAGATCCTGGGAACACAAAGTTCTAATCTTGTTGGATATTTTCCTAAACTATTTTTTTTTATTTTGCTGACTGGCATAGATAGGCACAGAGCCTGATTAAGTGGGGGCACAGTGGGGAAGTACACCTGAGCCTCCCTCTCTCAGGAGGACCCACCTGGCTGTAACTACTACGACCCAGCTAAGGCACTGCTCATCTCCAGCCTCCACTGCCAGCAGCAGTACGGCAACAGTTGTCATACTCAGGGCCGGCCGGCCCGTTACCCAGGTACGTAGCTGCGTACAGCGCCAAACTGTAAGGGCTCAGCCGACATCACAATAAGTCACATTGACTTATACTATATGCCGCTGCGCCGCTATCCGAGGAAGACTGCATTCCTGGCTCCTGGAATCTCAGCTCCCGGGCTGAATGGGGAAACCCGCCGACGCCCACCCGCTCCGATCGCTACTCCCTCCAGCAGCGCTCGCCGGGTCCAAAACAAACTTTGTTGAACATACCCGATGGCAGCAGCCAGTGGGCCATCCCCTATTGTCAATAAAGTTTGTTTTGGATGTGGCGCGTGTGATGACGTCACGCGCTGCTGGAGGGAGTAGCGAAAGGAGCAGGTGGGCCCCGGCGGTTTGAAGTGGTGACAGGGCTGCTGGAGTCTGGACAGGAAGGTGAAGGGGGTAGAAGAAGATGGAGGCTGGGCCAGAGGAAGGTGATGAGGACTGGGGGGCAGAAGGTGACAGGTCATAGAGGCAGGTGGAGGGGGCAGAGGATAATGAGAGAGGCCAGAGGCAGAGGTGATGGGGGTAGGTGGCGACAGGGGCTGGAAGCAGAGGAAAGTGAAGGGGCAGAAGCAGAGGAAGGTGATGGGGACAGGAAGCATAGGTGAAGAGGGCAGAGGTGATGGGGGTAGGAGGTGACAGGGCCTGGAAGCAGAGGAAGGTGAAGAAGCAGAAGATGAAGGGGGCTGGGGCAGAGGAAGGTGATGGGGCTGGGGTAGCAGGTGATGGGCTGAAAGCAGAGGAAGGGGATGGTGCCTGGGGACGGAGGAAGGTGAAGGGGGCAGAGGAAGATGAGGGAGGCAGAGGAGGGTGAAGGGGCAGAGCAAGGTGAGGGAGGCAGGAAGCAGAGAAAGGTGATGGTTCCTGGTGACGGAGGAAGGTGATGGTGCCTGGCAATGGAGGAAGGTGATGGGGGCTGGGGATGGAGGAAGGTGACGGGAGGCTTCTGGGCTGAGGATGGTGATGAGAGGCTGAATTTGAGGAAGGTGATATGGGGCTGATGACTAAGGATGGCTGCTGCAGACACCATTCCTCTTACCCCTGAGGCATCCACAGCACTGTCATCAAGAAGACCTTGCACAAAAGACGGAAGACAAGAACTACAGCCAGAGAGACAGTGTGGTAAGCCATAGCCAGAGGACTAGCGTGAAGCCAGGGCGCCTGGAGCACGTGCGTGTTATGGCGCCCCCCCCCCAAAGTGTTCCAGGGAGGAGGTGGGTCCATAGGTTAAAGTAAAGAGAAGTAAAAGTAAAGATATGGGGCAGCCCCCTGTAGCCGTGCCCATATGCAATGCCTCCTGTTGTGGTGCCCCCTGTAGTGGTGCACATATGCAGTGCCCCCTGTAGTTGAGCCCATATGCAATGCCCCCTGTAGTGGTGCCCATATGCAGTGCACCCTGTATAGGTGCCCATATGCAGTGCCCCCTGTATAGGTGCCCATATACAGTGCCATCTGTATAGGTGCCCATATGCAGTGCCCCTTGTAGTTCTGGGCCCCCCCATGCTGTGCCCCCTGTGGTAGTGCCCATATGCAATACACCCTGTTGTGGTGCCCATATGCAGTGCCCCCTATATGCAGTACCCCCTGTATAGGTGCCCATATGGTGTGCCCCAGTAGTTTGCACCCCCTGTAGTTCTGCCCCTTAAAGTACCCCCCAGTACCATATGGTGTGCCCCCAGTACCGCCCCTGTAGTTCTGCCGCCAACCCCCCCCAGTACTTACCTGATCCACCGCGGCCGTCGTCCTGGATGTTGTCGCCGCTGCCACCCTAACTGCAGGCTGCACAGGCTCCTCAGCACGCGGGTGATGTCATGACATCACCCGCGCACTGCATCACTGGGAACGCTGGCCTCTGAAGTGATCGGAGGCTTCCTTAGCCTCCGATCACTTCAGACTAGCGTTCACAGTTCAGTGCTGGTACCCGGCAGGCCGTCAGCTTAGACAGCTGCCGGGTACACAAAAGGGCGGCGCCTCCGGAAACCTGCAGAGCCTGGAGCTTACGCTCCACTTGAACCGCCCTCCCTACGCCCCTGGCCATAGCTTATTTTTACTTTATTTAAAGGCTGGCATATACAGTATTTCAGTGTGTGTGTGTGTATATATATATATATATATATATATATATACAGTCAGGTCCATAAATATTGGGACATTGACAGAATTTTCATATTTTGGCCTCTATTCACCACCACAATGGCTTTGACATGAAACAAATAAGATGTGCTTTAACTGCAGACTTCCAGATTTAATTTGAGGGTAATTACATCCAAATCAGGTGAACGGTGTAGGAATTACAATGGTTTCTATATGTGCCTCCCACTTTTTAAGGGACCAAAAGTAATGGGACTATCAACTCAAAAGCTATTTCATGGACAGGTGTGGGCTATTCCCTCGTTATTTCATTATCAATTAAGCAGGTAAAATGTCTGGAGTTGATTCTAGGTGTGACATTTGCATTTGGAATCAGTTGCTGTCGACTCTCAATATGAGATCCAAAGAGCTGTCACTATCAGTGAAGCAGGCCATCATTAGGCTGAAAAATCAAAACAAACCCATCAGAGAGATAGCAAAAACATTAGGTGTGGCCAAATCAAGTGTTTCGAACATTCTTAAAAAGAAAGAACGCATCGGAGAGCTCAGTAACACCAAAAGACCCGGAAGACCACGGAAAACAACTATGGTGGATGACAGAAGAATTATTTCCCAAATCAAGAACACTCTCCAGGAGGTAGGTGTATATGTGTCAAAGTCAACAACCAAGAGAAGACTTCACAAGAGTGAATATAGAGGGTTCACCACAAGATATAAACCATTGGTGAGCCACAAAAACAGGAAGACCAGATTAGAGTTTGCCAAACAACATCTAAAAAAGCCATTACAGTTCTGGAACAACATCCTATGGACAGATGAGACAAAGATAAACTTGTACCAGAGTGATGGGAAGAGAAGAGTATGGAGAAGGAAAGGAACTGCTCATGATCCAAAACATACCACCTCATCAGTGAAGCATGGTGGTGGTAGTGTCATGGCGTGGGCATGTATGGCTGCCAATGGAACTGGTTCCCTTGTATTTACTGATGATATGACTGCTGACAAAAGCAGCAGAATGAATTCTGAAGTGTTTTGGGCAATATCATATGCTCATATTCAGTCAAATGCTTCAGAACTCATTGGACGGTGCTTCACAGTGCAGATGGACAATGACCCGAAGCATATTGCAAAAGCAACCAAAGAGTTTTTAAGGCTAAAAAGTGGAATGTTATGTAATGGCCAAGTCAATACCCTGACCTGAATCCAAATGAGCATGCATTTCACTTGATGAAGACAAATCTGAAGGGAAAAAGCCCCAAGAACAATCAGGAACTGAAGACATTTGCAGTAGAGGCCTGGCAGAGCATCACCAGGGATGAAAACCAGCGTCTGGTGATGTCTATTTGTTCCAGACTTCAGGCTGTAATTGCCTGCAAAGGATTTTCAACAAAGTATTAAAAAGTGAAAGTTAGATTTAGGATTGTTTAGTTTGTCCCATTACTTTTGGCCCCTTAAAAAGTGGGAGGCACATATAGAAACCATTGTAATTCCTACACCGTTCACCTGATTTGGATGTAATTACCCTCAAATTAAATCTGAATGTCTGCAGTTAAAGCACATCTTGTTTGTTTCATTTCAAACCCATTGTGGTGGTGAATAGAGGCCAAAATATGAAAATTCTGTCAATGTCCCAATATTTATGCACCTGACTGTATATATATATATATCCTATGGGGGTTATGCAACTAGATGCAGGGTTTCGGCCGTGACTAATTACCATAAAAAATACCCGCTGTGTGGGAAAAAGCTGTGCAATGAAATAGCCTTTTTCTGTCGCCGAAAAATCGGGATTATTTCACAAGGGGCGCCAAAATTTATATCCGCTTACAAAAAAAAATGAGGCTCGGGCTGGCCCTGGTCATACTACTGATGGTAGAGCTGCTGCTGGCAGCAGAAGCTGGAGACAAGCAAAATAGGCCCCAGGCACTGGCCGGCATCTGTCTGTTTTTGCCCCTGCTTGCTTAATAATTGTATTTTATAAGGGCTGCTGTGATCATTAAATATATAAGTGGTAGGGGTGGGGTGGGCAAAGAAGATCATTAAATATATATTATATTACATATAAGTAGCCATTACAAATCTTATTTGAAAATGCATGTAGCCATAGGGATCATAGGGCCTGATCAGAGCCGCTCGTAAGCGGCCGCTCATTCGCTCCGAGCGATGCTTGCCCAACTGCGCATGCATACGGATCGTTATACGCATGCGCGAACCAGTCAGTGCGGTCGAAATTCATGTGCTCGCAAAATAGCGAATGCCTGATAATTTGAGTGACAGAATGAGGCGTATGTGGGTGGTAACGGGGGAAGGTGCTTGAAAACGGGGAGTGGAGATCCGAACGCAGGCATGCTTAAAGGTCAAAACGGGCGTTTTAAGGGTGTGCATAATTAATACAGCAGCGTCATTGACCACGTCACTGGGTTATTTTATAGCCAGAACTACTCGCAAAATTGTGGTAGCAAAAACCAACCCCAAGCACTGCGAGCAGCTCATACCCTGGTCGATGTACTCGATTAATCTAATAAATAGCGGACATGACGTAGGATGCGAGCGGCCAGGGGGGCGTATTTTTTCAAAAAACGACCGCAAGTTTTGGTCGCTCGTTCAGACATAGAGGCGTGAACAGACCGCAAAGAGCGAACGATTCATTTGAATAGCCACCCCTTTTTTCTGAACGAGCGAGCGCAAATAGCGTCCAGCTCTGAATCAGGCCCATTGTGCCTTATAATTATAACCAGTGCTTAAAGTGGTCCTAGAAAAGTGGTGGAACTCACCGCCCCCCTTGGTGCTTTTTCAATAAAGGGACAGCGCACACCAAAAAGGGTGTGGTCTCAAGAGAAAGGGGCGTGGTCATACAATTGTATTTCAAATTCAAATTACGCCACACAGTAGCACAATCTTGATTCACATTACACCACATAGTAGTGTCCTTTATTCATGTATGACACACAGCAGTGCCCCTTTTACACAATGCCCACATTTGTGCCCCTTATACACAATACCCACAGTAGTAATGCCTCTTATACAATGCCCACAGCAGTGATGCCCCTTACACACAATGCCCACTGTAGTGGTGCCCCTTATGCAATGCCCACTGTAGTGGTGCCCCTTATGCAATGCCCCCAGTAGTGGTAGTGCCACTTATGCAGTGCCCACAGTGGTAGTACCCCTTATGCAGAGCCCACAGTAGTGGTAGTGCCCCTTATGCAGTGCCCCCAGTAATGGTAATGCCCTTATACAGTGCCCCCAGTAGTGGTAGTGCCCCTTATGCAGTGCCCACAGAGGTAGTGCCCCTTATGCTGAGCCCACAGTAGTGGTAGTGCCCCTTATACAATGCCCCATTAGTAATCCCCCTGTAATAGTGACCCCAATAGTATTGCCCCTTATGCAGTGCCCTCAGCAGTGGTGCCCCTTCTGCAGTGCCCCCCATACTGGTAATGCCCCTTATGCAGTGCCTCCAGTAGTGGTAGTGCCTCTGCAGTGCCCACAGTGATAGTGCCTCTTATGCAGAGCCCACAGTAGTGGTAGTGCCCCTTATGCAGTGCCCTCAGTAGTGGTAGTAACCAATGCAGGGAAATGGCACTGACAATCCGATTTGAATGTATACATAAAGGTGCAATCAGGGAGATTAATAGACACTTCAGGAAGACATTCAGGGAGAGTTGGCAAGTGTGCTCAACCCGCAGGCTGTGATTCCAGGAAACCTGTGTGCAGGAGTGTATCTAGGGATCCGAGCGCACCTGGCAAGGTAATGGACTGGCGCCCCCCATAATTTCAGGAAGTGCCCCCCAGTAGTAGTCCCCCCATATGCAGTGCCCCGATTAGTAGTAGTCCCCTCTATGCAGTGCCCCCAGTAGTAGTCCCCTCTATGCAGTGCCCCCAGTAGTAGTCCCCTCTATGAGGTGCCCCCAGTAGTAGTCCACCCTATGCAGTGCCCCCAGTAGTAGTCCTCCCTATACAGTGCCCCAAGTAGCATCCACCCCCTCATAACGTGCCCCTAGTAGTCACTGGCGGCTTTGTGTGTTTGTTACTGTGTAGGGCAGACTGCTCTCACTGCGGTCTGCCCTACACTGGTGGGGCCCAGGGGACTAGCGGGGCTAGTTCAAGCCCCTGGGGTAGTCCACCAATTGGCTGCTAGTGGCACTGCTGGATGGTACCCCCCCTTTGGCCGGCGCCCCTAGCGAGTGCCATCCTGGACAATGGGTAGATACGCCCCTACCTCTGTGTAACAGTACCACCCGGGTACCTGCCACGTGAGTGACACTCTGTGTCTAGTGAGAAGGGCCAAGAATCAAGACTGACCCAAAGTTATGAGAGCAGGGGGCCATTGTATTAGTGATTCTATACAAGGAGTATCAGCTGTAGGGGCCTATGGGTCTGATTCACTACGGAATGCAATATTGCATACGCACGTAGTTCAACTGCGATAGCAAGCAAAGCAATTGTAATCGCAATGTAAACTCAGCACTACATAAGGACATCCACTTTACCTTACGCACATCCGTAATACTTAGCAGAATAGCAAAACCATCGGTACAATTGAGTACCATCGGACCCATACGCACACTTGCACAACCCCTGACCTTACTCAGAAATTGCTAACAACCACACACGCTATGAGACCTCACCTCGCAGTGGATAATTTATGCATGCCCCTGACATGGCATGCGAACGCACTGACACTTCTGCGTTTCACCGACCAGCCCCCATCACCACCCCCAAACGGTGCTTCCTGTCACTCACTCTATGAGGGGTCTATATATACAGGTTGAGTCTCCCATATCCAAAATGCTTGGGACCAGGGGTATTTTGGATAACAGAATATTCCGTATAATGGAATAATTGCATACCATAATGAAATATCTTGGGAATAGGACCCAAATATACACACAGAATGCATGTATGTGTTATATACACCATATACACACAGCCTACAGGTAATTTTATACTATATATTCAATAATTTTGTGGCTCAAACCAGTGGTGGGCTGGCTCGGGGGGCAGGGTGCCAACTGCCCCCCAGGCCGGTTCCCACTTTGCCGGCCCCTACAGTGGTCAGCGGCTGCCGTCCTCTCTCCCATGCCCGCTGCTGCCACGATCGCTCCGATTGAGCAGCTCTAGTGTAGTGTACAGCTTCTGCAGTGAGGATGCGCAGAAGCCTAAGGCAGACGGGGGAGCAGCTCCTCCCAGAAGCTTTTGCGGAGCCTGTCAGTCTCCACTGACGGCTCCGCCTCCAGCCCCTCCACCGCGCAGCCCCGCCTCCAGCAGGACAATCTTCGTGTGGCATGTGCTGCAACGACAGCCTGCACAGTGATGCTGGGCCTGCCACAATCGCAGCAGGTAAGTGTAAGGGAGGAGGGGATGGAAGGAGGGACGTTGGAGCTGAGGACGCAGGGCTGGAAGTGAGGTTGGAGCCAAGGACACAGGGCTGGGCGTGAGGTTGGAGCCAAGGACACAGGGCTGGGGGGAGGTTGGAATTGAGGACACAGGGCTGGGGGGAGGTTGGAGCCAAGGACACAGGGCTGGGGGGGAGGTTGGAGCCAAGGACACAGGGCTGGGGGGAGTTTGGAGCCAAGGACACAGGGCTGGGGGGAGGTTGGAACTGAGGGCACAGGGCTGGGGGTTTGAATTGAAGCTGATGACATAGGGAAGGGGGGGGTTGGAGCTGATGACACAGCTGGGGCTGGGGTGACACGGGATGAGACACTGGGGTATGTGCAGAGAGATGTACTGGGACTGAGAGACGTGCACTGGGTCTGGGGCATTGGGGCTGAGAGATGCACACTGGGTCTGGAGCAATGGGGCTGAAAGACACACACTGGTTCTGAGGGAAAGGGGCTGAGAGACGCACACTGGTACTGGGGGAAAGGGGCTGAGAGACGCACACTGGGTCTGTAGGAATGGGGTGAAGAGAAGCACACTGGGAATGGGGCCTGAGAGATGTACACTGGGTCTGGGGGAATCGGAATAAGAGATGCGCAGTGGGAATGGGGCTGAGAGATGTACACTGGGTCTGGGGGAATGGGACTGAGACACACACTGGGTCTGGGGGACTGAGGCGGAGCGACACACACTGGGCCTGGGGGAATGCGGTGAAGAGGCATACACTGGGGAGTGAGTCTGAGACACACTGGTGCTGGGAATGGAGAGACATGGGGCCTAGAGAGATACAGGGAGTCCTGGGGATGGAGAGATGCAGGGGGTCTTGAAGAGAGGCAAAGGGCCTGGAGATGGAGAGACATGGAGGTCTGGAGTTGAAGAGACACAGGGGATCTGGAGAACCACAGGGGGCCTGTTGATGGAGACATAGGGGGGTCTGGAGTAACACAGGGGGGCCTGGAGAGACACAGAAATTGTTTGATCAGGGAAATTCACATTTTGCCCTGTGCAAAAACTTCTGTTAATATATATTATCTGGGTATGATGATGACATTGGTTATATTTCTACGTAAACAGGCATCTTCCAGACAATGTGATCTCCTACATGAATAGTGAATACCGGCTGAAGACGCTGCCCAGTGAGGCTCAAAGTCTTCAGAGGCTCCCCGTTGCAGAGAAACCACCATATAGGTAAAAAAAAGACTTTCAAACTGACTGACCTGTACCTAGTGCAGTGGGTTGGGTGACCCCAAGAAGAGTGTATCATTCACCAAGATTTATGTTGCCGACCCTGCTTTCCTCAGTGGCTTGCAAAAGTCCTTCCAGACCCTAAGAGGAGGGAATATCCTGCCCTTCTCCACACACCCTGCCCCCCAACAGATCCAACCCCATTAGGGCTGCTTCCAGAAATTTCCCAGGCTGGTTTTCCATGCCAATCCACCCCTGACCCAGGGTTATCCCTATTAACTCAGAGCCTGAACCAACACCTGGCCGCAGCAATGCACTGATGGATGGCATGTGTGGCCTGCACCGGGCACCACAAGCCTTATGGAGGGTACACACGGTCAGATTTTCTGGAAGATATGAACGATAACAATTGTAAAAATTGTTATATCGTTCATATCGCTGACATGTTTGGCATGCATTTTTCAACGATGCATGTGCCCGCATGTCAGATAACGATATCTGAAATCGAGTGTGTTTGCAGTCAGATTTGGGTGATATCATTCATTTAAATTCTGTCAGAAATCTTTCATCATTCATGAAATCGTTGGTAAAATCGTTCATCGCTAATCTAGCAAGTCTGACCGTGTGTATGCACCATTATTTACGGCTCTGTTCTGTTGAACGAACCTCCATTTTGTAATGACATTTGGCAAGTGGTCGGTAAAAAATGTGGCTCTGTACATGGGCTCCATTGAAATAGATGATACATACCTTTAGATTTCTGGCATATGTATCCTTTATTAAGTATGCAATCCTCTTCAATCCATGAACCAGCATCCAAAATCGAACCACGTTTAACAGCGACACAATCGGTCTACATGAAAATCATCAGAGGAGAAGATTCTTCTTAGAAAACAATTGCAAATTAGAAATTTCTGCAGCAATTTTATAAAATGGAATCAAGTTTTTAATCTATGTTTTGGAGCATTGTTCTGCTATGCAGTGTATTCTATTTCTACTCTTTGTATTCTCTATATATGTTTTAGTCCCTTCTACTAATACAGTAATTGTGGGGTAAACAACGGTCTGAAGAAACATTGGACCTGGATCTGGGATGGTTTATGTTACATAAAACACAAGTTGGGAAATCACCAGGACGCTATAATCCCTGTGCTTAATGACTTGCGGTGTTTACTCAAAGGGTAGTACCAGCTCTGGGAGATCAGAGCGTCATGGTGGAAATGTCCAAGGTTTGTTCTGCAGAATATCCACCTCCTTCCACATTCAGCTACAAAATGTTACACATTCACCGGAGGACTTTGGCCTCAAGTTTTTACCAGTCTCAGTCCTACCCCAACCACAGCAAAATTAACTGAGCATCATTGTCACATCTCTACTCATTGGACCTCATTCAGAGCCTCTTGCAAAATGCGAGCACTCGCTCTGAATGAGGGTGGCCGCATCCATTTTGTGAGCCGGGCTCCTGGCCGCTCGCTAGGCTGTGGGTTACCACCCGTAGCTTTAGCGAGCAGCCAGGTTGATGGTCGCGATGGTCAAGACAATCGCGACCATCGGGGCTTGCGACGAGACCCTTGTGGTAGGGTCTCGTCTGCTGCAAGCCCCAGAGAGCTTTCGGCTCTAACAGAGCCGGAAGCTCTCCCACTGACATCACTGGTGATGTCAGTGTGGGGCAGCCCACAAACGGCAGGTGTTCGCTTGGGAACGCCTCTATTTGCGTAGCCACACCCCCGCCCCACCTACAAAACGGGGACAGCTGTCGAACACCATTGGCAGCCACCCCTTTTGTAGTGAGTCCCGGAACAAGAGAATTTCTCTCTCGCTCCGGGGCTTGCACACGCGCAGTGCACCCGCTGTGCGTGCGCAGGGCACAACATCGACCCGCTTGCAAGCGGGTCTGAATGAGACCCATAGTGCGATGGGACAATCTGCAGAACAGTGAAGCAAAAGCGTAAATCTAAAATTCTGTCCCAGGATCTTCACCACTCTGCAAAATGGCCGACAGTAATTTGACGCAATACTTTATATTTTGCAGCCATTTTGCGCATATCGAGCCCATATCTTGCACATCTATCTGCAAATCTCTGTTTTATTCTTGTCACAGGTGGACGTTCTCATCTGTATCATACTTACAGTAGCACAGTTAGGTGCTTTTTATGACCTTGGACACAGGGCACCTGCAAATGCTCTGCTCTAACAAAATGCTACTGAAAGGTGCAATATTCTCCCCCAATATGAATAGGACATGACCCAATCCCACCTCAGAGCTTGGGAAACGATTTACTGTATGTAGTGAAACAGCTCTTTGCCCTTCTGCCCAGAAATGCTGCTAAATATGTGTCATTACACCCCATTATCCAATATCTGTAATAACACTCTGCAAAACTGATTTTAGTATTTTAGTACTTGCATTGCTCTGCATAACTAGGTGCTAAGTAAGAAACAACCTCACCCCACCCAGATGCCAGCCATGTTTATCAGCAAGCCATTGCACTCTGACAGAAATCTAGTAGCACCTGCGCAATTTGGCACAATATGGGCGGTTCGTTAGTGTCATACTCCCCTGACACCTTATGTTATGTAAATGAGGCCCAAAGCCTGCTGTATAGAGTATGTATTGACAGCCCCAAAGAGACTTTGTATAAACAATGTACATTAGAGAAAAACTTACATCATCGTTAAAGGGATTAAAACTGTAACTTCCGGATGGATGACCTTTGGCCCAGTTTGTATAACGCACGCCACCCTGATCCGTCCAAAGAAACTTGTTTTCTGAACTGATATCATTCAATCCAATCCAGACATCAACATTAAAATCTTTTAAATGACTAAACAGGAAAGCTAGAAAAAGAAAAACATATACAGGTATGTGTATTTATATATATTTTATATATACATATATATATATACATATATATATATATATATATACATATATATATATATATATATATATATATACACTAGTATCCACAATCCCTGTCCAAGCTCGACTCTGCCCTCCTCTCTGGCTGGTCCCACCTCACTCTCTGCTGTTTACCCCCCACACCCTCTCCATCGTGGCTCTGTGACTGCAGCTCTGCCCTTGCCCCATTACTCCAACTGCTCTCCCCAGCGGCCAGTCCTCCTTTCTGGAGTCTGGAAGATTGTTCCTCTCCCTCCCATGCTGGGTGCAAAAGATCAGCTCTGTCCACATGATATGATCGAGCAAGGAAGTCTACCTATGTAACTCCCATGATACTCCCACAAGACAGAACAGTTTCGTGCCATCTCATGGCCATCATCCAGTTACCACCCAGAAATGTCCATTTCATGGAAAGTGTGGCCCATTGATGGACAGATCAATTCCTTGGGTGTGGATTGAAAAATCTATAGTGTTTAGTCAATAGGTCCACGCCAAATGTTCGACAGGGCCAAATGGTCAATAGAGTCAAACGGTTGACTGTTAAATGATCGACATGGACTAAGGTTGACAGGGTTAAATTGTCAATAAGGTTGAAAATGTTGACACACAAATGATTGCCACAGAAAAGGTTGACACATTTTTGTTTATTATTTTAACCCTAACCATCCCCCTAATGCAATGATCGCAAATTATCAAGTATCAGCAATCTGCACGTCCACAGGGCCCGTTCTACAATCACACACGCAGTCCAGCAGCAGACTGTCAGTGATTGACAGTCTGCTGCCATTTCTGGGCAGGTAAGGAGTGTATATGGCCTCCGTTTCCCAAAATGGAGATAAGTTGCCACCATTGGGGAAGAGAGGAAAGGCCAGGATCTCAGTTGGCTGACGTAGATTTCCTGGCCTCTTTTAATCATCTGCGGCTGCTGGCTTGTGTGACCTCATGGTCACTCAGCCGACCAGTGGGATCGCAGATGATTTGATGCTGCATCCTTGGATGCAGCTCGAATCAGTAATGCTTGCAGGAGGCATCATGCCTCCTGCTGCATTACAATATTAGTGCTATCGCAGCTGGTACTATGTTAGCAGCTGAGATAACAAATGCATCCGCAGTTGAATTACCCCCAGTATTCTGAAATCCGTAAGATACGTCCACATATACACTTGCATCTGAAATTATATATTTCCAATAGTTGACACATTGCTGTCTTAATCCAAAAAATAATATGCTGCTAACCAGAATAAACTAATAGTAAATGTCTTACCTTGTACCAGGCCATCATGTATGCTGGCCAAATTTCCTCCTAATGTCTGACACGCAGATCTTGCTTGTTGCCAACCAGCCACTTCTTCTACTTTTCCAAATATTCTATAACACTGAAGATAGATCATATATAATTATATTACAGTTCTCTGTCCTATGATATCTGAATGGTCACTGACTGCCTATATCACATGAAGAGGATACAAATGGAATCCAACTAGTATAAAATTAAATACAGATAAAATGTGTAATTTATTTCATGAGGGAGTCGAAAAACAGTATTGGGTCTCATGTAATAACATTGTGCAAGAATAATATTTTATATAACAAGGGGTTAAAGTGGGGAGGAACGGGGTGGAACTGATTTCTGTCACCTCTAATGGTAGGTGGAACTAGTTCCATCTCCACCAAGTCCCTACACAGAAGTCCCACAGCCACTCTCTGTCTGCCTAGGGAGTCTCAATTTCTTCAGAGGTCCCTTATTTCAGAGAAACCAGCATAAAGGTAAGGAAAGAATCAAGCGAGGGCAATACATAGGGGTTGCAAAAAAAATTAGGTATCGAAGTGACACAGACTAGTTTTTAGGGACCCCATAAAAAAACTCGGAGGCACGGCAGAAAAATAATACTGATGATATAGAACTTTTTTTTTCTTTTTAAGTAATCTAACATTGTAGTCTCAGCTGATGGCAGGAGTGCTAAAAAAGCATCTAAAATGTATTTCACACTGTCATAGCCCCAAAAGCTTCTGGGGTGTAGGCAGCCCCCAGGCCCCCCGCCATTCACTCTGCCGTTTCCTATACACAATAGTGTTTGTGTAAAGAACAGTTTTCACACTTGTTTTGGCCTGTAAGACTAGCGTGGCAAGGTGGGAGGAGTAGACGACGGGGAAAATGAGATCCACCACCTCTCCAGGATATAACCCATATCAGCCAATCAGGTAACGGATTTCTCTAGTCCAGTATAGTCAGACTAATGCATATCTTATTGGTTGATAAAAGGTCACAGCACTTGTATTCTGCATGCTTCAGTAATCACATAAGCCCTTATGGTGTTTATTATCATTATTTACTGTACAAAATTAATATTAATTAATATATGGTATCATGCACTCACAATGTAAATGATATGGATATTAAACGTCATGTCATAGAAATCCAAGGTGACTTCTAATACTATAACACTATATTAGACCATCTGCAGGTATCATGTACAGATGTGTCCTCACCTAGTGTTTGACTCAACCTAGACGCTCCATCATAGTTAGCGCTGTATTTTTTGAGAATTTTGCATCTTATTCACATTGTAGCCGCATAATAAGCCACTTACAGTATACCAGGGACACTAGATTAGCACTTTTGTCCCAAAGGAAATGGTATAAAGTTGTAGATTAAGCATAATGATGCAAAGGCATGGTGCAGATCGCTCATATGGGAACTCTGTACCCTTTACCCATATTACACACAGAAATGAAATGCCAGCTCCAGTAGTCAGTGTGAATAAAACCCATATTTTGTGAAAAAGTCTTCTGCGGGATGCTTGGTGCGGCAAAGTCACAAAGAGGGCTATTTGGCGCAATTTAAGGATAAGTGTACAGTAAGTATTAATGCAGTTTTTAACTGCGCTCCACAAAATTATTATTATTAAGTTTCTTATATAGCGTAGCATATTTTGTTGTGCTTTACAATTGGAAAAAATGGTAATACAACAAAACTGGGTAATATCAGACAGATATAGAGGTAGGAAAACCCTGCTCTCAAGTTTACATTCTATAGGGAAATACTGTAGGTATTGATACACAAGGATAGGTGCTACCAATTGCATAATGGTCCAGCCAGATTGCAAAGGTTCTTAATGGGCTGTATGATATAATCACACAAGAATGTTGGCCAATAGTCAGGAGGAAGTGTATGTGAAGAAAGAGAAAAGGAGACTTATGTCTTACCCGGTTAAGTCCTTTTCTTTGAAGTCCATCGGGGACACATGGACTACACTGGGTACAGGATATGCAGAAGGAGGATTGGGCACTAAACAGTTAAACTATTTGACTTCCCAGGCAGCCTAGCCTCCTTCTTCCCTATTCCCTGCCACCAGCCCCAGGCAGGCCAGTTAAGTTAGCAAGCCCAAGGCAGGAGCGAGAAAGTAGAAGGAAGACTGGCTCACCTACCGAACTAAACACATTTCACAGATGGACAGGGGAACCAGAACAAAATAAATCCCCAAAAGCCAGGTGCATCAGGGTGGGCTCCCTGTGTCCCCTATGGAGTTTGAAGAAAAGGACCAAGTAAGACAAAAGTCTCCTTTTCTTCTTCACCTTCCATAGGGGATACAGGGACTATGCTGGGATGTCCCAAAGCAATACTTCCAAGGGAGGGCACACTCCTGAGCTGCACTGAGAACATACCTCCCAAAATCTGCGTCTGCGGCACATGAATAGAAACGGAAAAAACCCCCGTGGACAAAAAACCATGTTACTGCCCTACAAGGCTGCTTCACCGAGGCACCCCTGGTGAGCTGCCTACAAAGTACCAACCAACCTGGTGGCATGAGTAGTCACCTCGTCCGCCACCACGAATACATGGCAGATGTACCAAGAACCAGAGGGCCAAGTGCTTTGCAGCCAGCCAGCCCATTTGGGAAATACAAAGAAGGGGATCAGAAGTATGGAGATCCTTAGCATGGTCTACCTAGACTCAGAGGGCCCTCACCACATCCATAGAGACCAGCTACGGCGAAGAATCATGAGACTGAAAGGCCAGAATCACAAACACCTGGTTGATGTGAAACAGAGAAACAACCATCATAATGGTAGCCAAACAGTCCGGGTGAAAGACAAGAAATGAAGAGCAACACAACAATGTGCTCATGGCAGACCCTCTCCAAGCCGTAGCAATTGCCAGGAGTCTTCCCAACAAAAGGACTAAAGAACCCTCAGCACGAAGGATAAATCCCAAGGAGCCACCCAAGGAACAAAGGGGAAGAGCACATGGAGGACTCCCTGATGGAAAGGCATGACATTAGGTAACAGCACAATCCATCTCTGAAAGAATACAGAGAGGGCAAAAAGCTGAACCACCAGGAACAAAAGGCTGAAAACCCCAATCCAGGCATGCCTGCTGGAAAGGGAGAGAACCTGTGGAAGACAAAAAGACCCAGGATCAAAGTAATTGATGAAAATCAGAATAAAGAGCGCTGCCAAACCCGGAGATAAATCCTAGCTGAAGCAAATTTGTGGGCACGGGGCATGGTACTGACTTTGAGACATCGAGACATTGAGACATGTTTTGAGACATCCTACTGGCCCTCAGGAAAGATGTCTCTAGAGCCACCCCATCAAAGGGAGACGGGTGCAAACCGGATGGAAGCACAGGTCCTGAGGCAGAAGATCCAGAAGACAGAGAAGCATCTATAGAGAAACGCTGAAGAGCCATGTGTCAAGCTCTCCACGGCCAAACGGAACCACAAGAACCACGGTGCCACCACGAGGAACACGGTACCTCCACTAGGAGCACAGTGCCCATTCCTGAGTAAATCTGCTGAGAACCTGTAGAATAAGGAAGATCGGAGAGAATATGTACCGAGTCAAAAGACCCACCGAATTGCCCAAGCTTCCACCAGAAAAGTTCCCCGATCCCTGGTGTGAGAGTCAATGGTGGGAACCACAGAATAAACTTTAGTAACCCTGCGTCTCTCCACTGACCTCTCACAGCCAATGAATGCTCAGATACGGCTCTACAAAGGTAGAAGCCGCATCTGAGCTTTTCATTCGGGAGGTAACAGCCATCATGGTTTTTGCCTGTTGCGTGGAACGCATTTCTCATTTTTTTATTTTACCAAGACCTAGAATGCCTACAGGGAGAAGGGGACCAGTCCAGGTGTAGTTGAGTTTGTGTGAGTGTGTATGTATGTATTAAACCTATACGGTCACAGTGTGTGTGTATTGTGTTTATTTAAACATTTCTTTACAGGTGAACTACAGGTACCAGTGGGCCCTTAATGCCCCACATGCTGGTACTTGTGGTTCTCCAAATACCAGCATGCGGGGGAGGCTTGCTGGGACCTGCAGTTCTACTCATAAAAACAATGTTAATACTCTTCTTTTTTTACACTACACTACACTTACACTACACTATCCTCACCGCCCAGGGGTAGTGGGGATAGCCCCAGGCTATCAGCCTTGGCCAGGGGTTCCCTGGAGAGGGGGACCCCTTTATTGGGGGGGTTCCCAACTCCCCAGGGATTCCTGGCCTGGGCTGACTAGCGTTCAGGGCTGATGCTTTGGCTGTGGAGCCTGGTGAAAGGGCTCCCCTGGCTGTGGCATCAGCCCCCTGCTAGAAAGGGTCCGATGCTGGTTGTGGAAATTACAGGGGAACTCTACACATTTTTTCCCCTGTATTTACAGAATCAGGACCGGATCAGAGCCTAGTGCTGGTTGTGCTAAGTATAGGGGAACCCTACACAATGTTTTCCCTGTACTTACACAACCAGAACTGGTTATGAAAAGTCCAGGGCTGATTGTGTATTTAGGTGGGGACCATATGTCATTTTTTTTTTACATCAATTCTTTCTAAGCTTTTTACAGTAAGATACATGCATGCATCTCACTGATGTATGCATGTATCTGTGTGAAAACTAACTGCTCATTCCGAAAATGTAAGCATGAAGCAGTTCTATTCAGTTGGGGCTTTGAAGTTCGTTTTGAAGTGGAATTTGCTGTTTGATTTGTACATGAACATGCAAAATTGAATACCAAATCACTGTTCAAAACCAAATCAAATTCGATTTAGAAAATGCTTCTAAAATCGAATTTTAATAAATGTGGGATTTGAAGAGGGATTTGTACTTTTGATTTGAGGTGAGCTAAATCGAACACCAAAATGAAAGTAAAAACAAACTTTGATAAATATACCCCAAAATGTATTAAGGGAACAAAGGACAGTTCAGAGTCATGGAATACACCTTGGAAGTGGGCTTGTGGGATAGGGTTGATTGTCGAGTTGCCAACAAGGATAGATATCACTTGATGTCATAATATGGAGATGAAGCAAACAAAATGGAGATGATGGAAATATACCAAAAGAGAGAGTAGTAAAGGGTGGGATGAGCACAGGAGACAGAGCTTTACTGATTTGTGATGGAATAGGATCAAGAGGAGAGGTAGTAGAGCAGGAGTATGAGAAGAGTGTAGATACTTCCTCTTCTTGATTGGAGTTTAGGTAGGGAACTAAGCAGGTCACTGGCTGAGGAAGAGCATACCATTTCATGTCAGATTTTATCAATGAATGTATTCCATGGTTGCCAGCCATCGGATGCAGCTTTCTGATGCCAATCATATGGCTGGCTGTAGGAGGGGGGGGGCACATACCGCTAAGGAAGAGCAGCAGGAGAATAGATGTTGTGCATCTATTCACAATGTAGGTGGAGCCTGGGGGCAGCCCAGCATCTCGGAGAGTGCTAGGCATGACCCCACAATGATGTGGACTGAATATTCTTCTAAACCTGCAACATTTTAACTGTGGTTTATATATTTCTACTGGTAAAAACATGAATACTGAGTCCAGGGTGGTTGGAGGGGCCCGGGTCAGCGATCACCCCCACCCAAAAAATTTCCTTCTCTGCCCACTGCCGCTCACTTGGGTAGTGAGACAGAGGAGACTGCTGCCACTGAGCAGAAGCAGTCTCCTTTCACTGCACGATGTGCCGCCGGGTTTGCACTGCTATATAGACACAGCCGTAGCGGTAGTGGGCAGAGAGAAGAATTGTTACAGGATCCCCTGGATCGCCCCCCCTCCCCCCCTTTGGAGCCTCCCCAGTGTGCATACTATTTTATTACAGGTCTTTGGGCAGGGGGTGTGGCCACACCAATTAAATTTGGCCACAACCTTTAGTAGTAGGGCCCGTAAGAGCTCTCGACAGCCCTGACTGAGGGCCTGATTCAGAGATGGACGCTAATGCAATCGCAGCTTTGGTTTTGCACGGTACACAGCTGCGAAAACATGTTATTAGTTCCAAAAATCACCCGAGCATAGGGACACGCACTGTGCCTTCTCATCTGCGTACCAGCATAAATATCAGTAACATCAACAGACATCGAGCAGCCATCTTGCCCTTCTGGCAGGTCTGACCAGCTGCAAAAACTGCAGCTCTCCTGACACGCAGAGGGCTCTCATGCTGCATAGGAGATGGCAATGTCTAATTTATGCATGTCCATGTAACAGCGTCTAAACGGTAAGACACACCTGTGTTTTCCAGACCACTGCCCCCCCCTTCCCCTGATACCTCCCCAAAATGCTGACTACTTGTCACTCATTTCGCGAAGGGTTCCCTGTGCTCGCGGAGTCGCAAGACAATCAGCGCGCATTTAGCAAATCAAGGGATTGCAAAACTGATAGCAATCAAACGGAAAACCCAAAACCGACGCTAAGTAAATATAGCCTTTGGATTCAGTAGTGTGATGTGCTTAGCAGCATGGACTTGAGTTGCCTGCCATTGAAAGAGAGGATATGGGGGGGGGGGATGCGCTGCTAGATGAGCTGTATTGGGTGGAGGAGGGGCTTATGGCTTTATGAGTAAGGATGAGGGATTATAATTGCTTTCTGTATGGAATATTATAAAGATTGGAAGAGCTGAGAGGCGCTAGAAGAGTGGTGGCATAAAAAACGCAGCCTTACCCTGACATGGACTAAAATGGGGAGTAATGAGTGACAGAAGGCCCGTCTGCAGTAGTCCAGACGGGCGATGGCAAGAGAATGGATAAAAGTTTTGGAAGCATCAAGGGTGAGTAGGGTCTAATCCTGATGTTGTGTTGCTATAAAAAAGTCTTTAGCAAAACAAAATAATCAGTGAAAGAGAACAAGTATAAACTAGAGATGTGTGCCGACCGTCGTGTTTTGGTTTTGGATCTGGATCTTTCCTGGTTTTGGACTTGAATATGGTTTTGGATTTTTTTCCTCTGTGTTTTGGTTTTGGATCTGGATTTTTTCTTAAAAAATCATAAAAACAGCTAAAACCACATAATTTTTGCCTGTTTTTGTTCCTACAGTATTATTAACCTTAATAGCAATGATTTTGAGGCATTTCTGGGCAATTTTTACCACCTCACAGCTCACAATATTGATTTCACTATTTTTCACCAATATAGGCCAAAGGCTGCAGGGAGCTGGCAGGATAAAGTAAGTAACAGAGCAGCGGCACAAACGCACGGCAGTTTAAAAAAATATTGAAACATTGCCACAGAGCAGTGGTATCAGTGGCAGACAGGATGGCAATTTAATAAACTATAATAATGTCAGCCAGCAATGCCCCAAATTATACCAAATGTAAAGAAAAGAGGTGCAAGATGGCATTGTCCCTCCCACCCACTCTTATGTGGGATATTAAAAAGGACATGCACAGTTTAACAAACCAAGCACTTTAGCGACTGGGACTGACACTTTTGTGGCTGAACTCCTTGGTTTGTTTGGGCCCCACAAAACATTTTTTTGGAAGGACTACCTTCAATTATTAAGGAGGAGGTTGATGATGAGGATGTTGGTGGTGGAGATTGCATGTGCTGGTCCAAACTGCTGGAAGCTGATACTGGACTGTTTGTTATTAATTTACAAATTATAATTTTGCTAGACAAATTGCATGAACTTGCTGCAAATGACGTAACAGCGAGGTGGTGCCTAGATGATTAACGTCCCTTCCTCTGCTAACTTTGGCTTTACAAATGGAACAGATGCCTTCACAACTGTTGTCAGAATAGAGATTAAAATAATTCCACACCCAAGACGTTGCTTTTCTGGCTTTCTTTTTATCATTAGCAAGAACTGCTGCCACTGGTGGCTGATTTACACAAACCACATCCTTATCATCAACATCCACTTTAGCATCAGTTAGGACACAAGTTTCCCCCTCATCCTCCTTTTGAACTTCCTCCACACTATCATCCTCATTTTTTATTATTTGACCATCTAATACTAGCGCAGCCATCATGGTGTCAGTGATCCACTGTGAAACTGGGTGACAGCTGTTATACTTACTTCCTCTATCAAAGGACTGTTTAATAGTCAATTGTTTTTTAAATTACTTCTGATCACAAATGAGGATGTAGATGATGATGCAGGTATTGGTGTTGGAAATCGAAGGCGCTTGGATCCCACAGAGAGGGTGCAGGTAGGTGACACTGGACATGTTACGTTTTGCGTTTTGGAATGTGGCGACATACACTTTGATATTTGATGAATGCGCTTCAAGTGACATAACAAGGAGGATCTTCCTAGGTGGTTTAGGTCCCTCCCTCTACTCACTCTTGCATGGCAACGGGCACATATGGCTTGACAACTGTTGTCCGGATCGGATGGAAATAATTCCACACGTAAGAAGTAGATTTTTTTCTCTTTTGTCCTGGCATGACAACAATGGGCTTTGGCTTTTTCAAACCATGGGCAACAGCTGTTGCCTTACTTACACAAAGGACATCCTCGGCATCAACATCCTCATCACCAACATCCTCATCATCCTTAGTGCCTTCAACTACCAAAATATCCTCCTCCTCCATGTACAATTCCACAGAAGCATACTCAATGACTACGTGTGCAATATGTTGACTGCCTTTACCCACATTTACAGAGGGCACACAAATGGTGGAACTTGGAGGATCCTCCAGTACACTAGTATTTAGGTCGGGCTCACACATGGCAACCGCGGACACATTTGCACTCTCCTCGGGGATTTGTGATTTCGATTTCTCAGGGCACACAGTTGGTTTTCCCGGAGCTATCTTAACAACTTTCACATTTTTAATTGGGCCACCACCACTACTACTACAAGCAGAAGGGCTATCAGAATCAGCAGTCTTCATAAAGAAAGAAGGCCAAGCCCTTATCCTTTCCTTGCCACTTTGTGAAGGGCATATTGCCAATTTTTTGTTTATCTAAAGGCAAATATCCTTTCAATTTTTTTTTCTTAATTTCAGTAAAACTTCCTTTACCATATCGATGGCGTGACTTAAGCCCTGGGGCATGGGCCTTCCTAGAGGTCGAGGAAGTTGACAGCCCTGCACTGCTGGCGGCAGCTACAACATGTGGTTCTTGGCCTTGCTCTCCTGTCATGTGACAGCCCTCCATATTTTTTCTGCAGTCTAGAAGCAGTGTCACAATCACCAACAGTGTAGCCAAGGTGCTGTTACATAATTCACACACGTGCAGTCGTGCGCACACACAAAAATATTAGAAAAAAAGACAAATGATGATTTTTATTTTTTGTTAGCTGTAGAAGAAATTGGCCCCAGAGTTTTATTTGGAGCACGACTGTAGTAGGGCAGCACAAGGTTGCAACTTGCGTTGCTGGCTGGATCTTGTGCGCTACTGCGGTTAAGCCTAAAACCCACTAGCACACAGAAGAAAAAAATATATGACACTTTTATTGTTTTTTTTTTTTTATTGAGCGCGACTGGAGTCACAAAATCTTGTACACCACTGTGGTTCAGCCTAACACCCACACACACACAGAAGAAAAAAATATATAAGACACTTTTATTGTTTTTTTTTTGATTGAACACGACTGGAGTCGCTGGATTTTGTGCGCTACTGTGGTTAAGCCTAACACCCACGCACACACAAAAGAAAAAAATATCACTATATAAGACACTTGAATTGTTTTTTTTTTGATTGAGCACGACTGGAGTCGGGCAGCACTGGCTGGCTATTGTGCTCTACTGCGGTTAAGCCTAACACCCACGAGCACACACAGAAAAATATACAGTAATAAAGACACTGATTTTTTTTTTTGGAGTCCAGAACTTGGGCCCAGAGATGAACATAGCACAAGCCCAGGACACAGCAGACAGCCCTGATGTATCAGCAGACAGCACAGTGACAGTGACAGCACCGTGACCAGAGACCGGAACGGATCAGGACCAGCCCAGGACACAGCAGATAGCACCAGCACCTCTCCCAGCCCTACACTACCCACCCTCCCTGTTCAGTCTCCACAGCCGGAGTGAAATGGCGTCTGTCGCATGGTCTCTATATACTACATTGATCATAGAGACGAAAGCTTGCGAACCGCGAGATTTCCATCTCTATGGTTTTGCCTCGGTTTTGAGAATTGAGTAAGGCGGGAACCTCCGAGCCTGCTTGGATCCGACTAGGATATGCTAAATTTGGGTGGGTTCGGTTCTCTGGGAACCGAACCCGCTCAACTCCAGTATAAACAGGCAGGGCCCCAGGGCAACTAAGTTGTGAAGGGCTCTTTCAAGCCACAAAGAGCCTACCCCCCTCCCCTTCCCCCAAGCCACATGGAGCCTAATGCCTCCATCCCTGCCCCTGATTACTCACTTGACCACCTGATTCCAGCAGAGCTGATCTCGAATCTCCTCATCAGCGTAGCAGACGTGCTATGTCACATGACACCGATGAGGGGACTTGGGAGCCACTCTGCGCTGTATGCAGTAGAGCACAGAGCAATGGCAGCTTAGCCCCCATCCAGGAATCGGTGACTCTGGACACCTATTCTCATACTGACCCGTGTGGGTAGGTGTGACCCTGTGCCCCATTGTCCCCCCACTTAATCCGGCTCTGTAAACAGGATTCCTAAAAGCAGGGCTGGAAACAGAAATCTTGTGATCCGGCACACTAGTGTTTCTGGGGGAACAACAACAACAACCTTTTTATCTAGTTGCACAGTCAGCTTTTAAATCAAATTTGGATTCCACGGCCCCTTTTTGTGCTCCATTGAACCTCGGGGCCACATACGTGGGTATCCTTGGTACCCGTCTGTCACCAGGCCTGTCTGACAGACATTATTTGCAGTAACAATAATAAATTCATATCAGCAAACTCAGCTTTAGGATGGTCATTCCAAGTAAGAGACATTCTACAGATTGTATCAATATGTATCTGCACATGGGCATTATTATACATGTCTGTACAGAGGGCCTGATTCAGATACAGACGTTCTGAAAGAGTGCTCGCTCTGAATCAGGGCGTTTTTTTTTTTTTTTGGTGCGGCCTCCTGGCCGCTCGCATAGCTGTGTGTGACCACCCACGGCTATTGTGAACAACCAGGTGATGGTCGCAATGGTCTCGACCATCATGACCATCGGGGCTTGCGACGAGACCCTTGCGGTAGGGTCTCATTCCCGCAAGTCCTAGTGAGCTTTTGGCTCTAAATAGAGCCGGAAGCTCACCACTGACATCATTTGTGATGTCAGTGGGGCCGCCCCCAAACGGCAGCCGTTCCTTCGGGAACGCCTCCGTTTGGCCAGCCACCCCCCCGCCCGCCTCCCAAACGGGGCGAGCTGTCAATCACCATCGGCAGCTCACCCCCTTTGGTGCGAGACCAGTAACGATGGAGCGCCCGTCGCTAGCCGGGTCTCGCGCAAGCGCGTGTCAGAGCCGGCTCCGGGTGCGCATGCCCAGAGGCCGGTAACTGAATAAACTACAAATATGTACAAAGGGATACACTGCAAAATTAACTATTTGGAGTAGGGGTGTGCATCAGCCACTTTTCGTGTTTTGGATCTGGATTGGTTTTGCCAAAACCACCCTTCCGTGTTTTGGGTTCTGGGTTTTGTGTTGTGGATCTGTATTTTTTTTAATAAAAAGCATAAAAATAGCTAAAATCACAGAAACGCTATTAACCTCAATAACATTAATTTCCACTCATTTCCAGTCTATTCTGAACGCCTCACATCTCACAATATTGTTTTTAGTCCAAAAGATTGCACCGAGGTAGCTGGATGACTATGCTAAGCGACACAAGTGGGCGGCACAAACACGTGGCCCATCTAGGAGTGGCACTGCAGTGGCAGACAGGATGGCAGTTTGAAAAACTAGGCCCCAAAGAGTACATACTTGGCTCTGCTACTTTGTGGATGCACGTTCGGCTACATTGCACACAATTCACAAACAGAAAAGAAGAATTTTTTATTTTTTTTGCAGCACACTTTTGGGGGGTTACACCACCCTTTAACAGACGAGCCAGCCGGCCCTTGATTTATGACACAGGCGCACGCTTGGCGCTGCTGCTTTGTTGATGCACGTGCGGCTACTGGGTACACAATTCACAAACACAAAATATTTTTTTATTTTATTGGAGTGCACTATGGGAGTTACACCACCCTTTAACAGATTTATGACACAGGCACACGCTTGGCGCTGCTACTTTGTTGATGCACGTGTGGCTACTGCGCACACAATTCAAAAACACAGAAAATATTTTTTTATTTTTTTTGGAGTGCATTATGGAGGTTACACCACCCTTTAACAGATTTATGACACAGGCACACACTTGGCGCTGCTACTTTGTTGATGCACTTGCGGCTACAGCACACACAATTCACAAACAAAATGTTTTTTTTTGCACTTGGGGGGAGCACCCCTGATGGACAGATCACCCCCCGGACAACACTACAGCACCCCTTTAGGACAACAGCCTTTATGGGACACTGCACAACACAGCCCAGCCAGCCCCTATAGACTTTGGAATGGACACAGCCCCTATGGACAACTGACTGCACAGCAGAGCCCAGCCAGCCCCTATGGACCACAGCAGCACAACACAGCCCAGCCAGCCCTTATGGACAACAGCAGCACAACACAGCCCAGCCAGCCCCTATGGACAACAGCAGTACAACACAGTCCAGCCAGCCCCTATAGACAGCAGCACAACACAGCCCATCCAGCCCCTATGGACTTTGGAGGAGTGGACACAGCCCCTATAGACAACAGCAGCTCAGCACTACACTACATAGCCCAGCCAGCCCTACCTCCCACCCTCCCTCTTCACTGTCCACAGCCGAGTGAGAAAATGGCGCTGATGCGGGGACCTTTTATAGAATCCAAAACCCGCGAGATCCGACAGCGGGATGATGACATTTTGCCTCGATTTCAGATCAGAGTCAGGTGGGAAAAGTTGAGCCTGACTCGGAACCGGCTCGGATCGGGGGGGCCTCGGATCGGGGGGTTCGGATTTCAGAAATCCGAACCCGCTCATCCCTAATGTGGAGTACAGTAAGTGAAGAATTTGATGCATTCAGTAAGTATACACGCTAAGGAACAAAGGGCCTGATTCGGCAAGGATCGCAGTAGCTAATACGCATGCAATGGGTCGATTGTTTTGCACTGCGCATGCATCACAGTGCGTGTGCAAACCAGCCGCTGCGATTGGAACAGCGATCGCAGTGGCAACGCAGACCCATCGCAGAGTAATTGACAGAAAGTGCCGTTTGTGGGTGGTAACAGGGGGGTGGTTGGCTAAACGCAGGTGTGCCAGTGCGTTTCAACAGCTTTGCTGTGGCGTGCATAAATTATCCACTGCGATACCATATGCAGCCTGAGGCCTCATAGCGTGTGCTGAATTAAGCAATTCCTGAGTGAGGTCTCTGCCTTAACTGTGCGTATGGGTCCGAAGTTACTTGATGTTACCGATTATTTTGCTATGTTGCCAAAGTACACGGATGTGTGTAAGGGAAAGTTGGAGTCCTAATGGGAATCGATATGTAATGCCCCCCTTAGTGCCTAACCCTAACTTCTCCCCTTTGGTGCCTAAACCTAACCCCCCCTTCCCGCATCCTAAACCTAACCCTCCCGGGGGAAGGATAACCACCCCTTCCGCTAGCCTAACCCTCCCGAAGGGATAGACACAGAGAAGAAGCAGTCAGCGCTCACATGCAAGGGACAGTTATTACCACTAGCTGCTTCTCCGGAAGGTGTCCTAAACTCTCCCAATAGCAGAAAATACAAGAAAGGAAAAAAGCACTCTGTGGTAAGGAGATATGTAGATGTAAGAATGTGCGAAGGATTTGGGATCTGGGTATTGTGAATGGCTAATGGCTGTAGTGAATGAAGAATTTGAGTATTATAGTAAATATATACAAACACATACATACACACATGTGTATATACATATATATGTACATATAGCTAAGGCTCTATTTACAGACAAATGTGTGATGTCAGGTGGGCAATAACTTGAGGCTGGTAGTTGATAAATAATTCTGAATTTTGGTCCAATGATTATAGTGAATGATGTTTTGTTAAAGCAATCAGTCTCTCTGCTTCTGACAGGTGGGCAACAACTGTGGGCTGGATGTTGTAAATTAGATGGTGATATGATGTGATATAGTCCTTATGAAATGCCAGAGAATAGGACCAACTGTCCTTATGTAATTGGTATGTACAACACTGTCAATTTATCTGGCTATGCAGGTAGACAAAAACTGTAGGCTGGGTGTTGGAATACGAACTCTGTTTTATGGTGAAAGCCGTATGCTGTGGATACCACCTCCTCTGTATCAACGCCACCTCAAAGATAGGAAAACGCAGTATCAGGATGTCTTGTGACACTATATTGCAGTGTTAGGTAAGTTTAGACCTACTTACCCTGAGTGGATGTCTGCTGGTCTGACTCCTCCTTGCGTCCAGGTGGGCTAGGTGCATGTAATTGAGGGATCCATATTGATAGCATACAGATAAGCCAGTAATTAACTAAAACTAATTTATTGAATTATAGTTGAACAAATTAACCATACAAAGTATGGTATTGCAATCTTAAAAAGTCAATAAATGTCAGATAATGTCCCAACGCGTTTCATCCCTAATTTGGGACTTCTTCAAGGGCAAAAGGTCTTTAAAGTGACCCTACCTTCTATTTATAGAGCAATATTCAAGTAAAAAGCGCCAGAATGCGGTGGTGAGCCGCACTTCCGGGTTGTGATGTGCGCATGCGCACATCGCGCATGTCCGCACATAGAGCTAACGCTTCAGTAGTAAGATTGTGTCTCATAGTGTGTAGATAGGAGGAGTCCTCCCATAACATGACCTGGCCCTGTGGTAACTCTATTGCAGAATGTCTGCATTTATGGCGGCGGCCATCTTTGGTGTGTTTTAAACAAATGGAGACCGATCATATCTATTAGTTGCTGTGTCACTAACCGCAATGATTGGTAAACAAGGAGCGGGGGCGTGGGGGAAAGAGGGAGGAGAGAAGGGAGGATGCCTATGTGTATATTTAATACATTAATAGTAAACACAGCAAAAATTGGATCCAAATCTAATTAGTAATTAAATAAATAAAAAAATAAAAAAATGAGTGAATGAATAAATGAATGCAATAACAGAGCCCTACTTTGAGAAGAGAAAAGAAAAAAGGGTGTCCATAAATAATTCCATCAATCACACACCGGTAATTATGAAGTAAATATAATGAAAAATTAAGCAATAAGGTTAATTCAGTGTATGCTCGTAGCTATGATATGCTTGTGCCTTGATTTTATAATCAGTATAATGATCATATTGCATCTAAATAGGTATACTTAGGGGTATGATAGCATGACTGGAGTTGATTCACAAAATAGGTAGAGATAGATGAGACTAGATGCAGTCATACAATTGATATAGATAGCTCAATAGAGTCATAGTAATATAGTAGTATGATGATGTATGGGTGTGTATATCAATTCAATTGATGATTTGGTCAGTCATCAATAGAAACCACGGGTTCAATGATACTACACAGGACACTAATACAAAAAGTACAATTATCTATGTGTCTTGATCAAGAGATGTATATATGTTGGTGGAACACACGTCTGGTTTTATCGGTTTAAGGGTCTATGTTTAAACCTTCAGGGTGTAATGTTTGCAGATCATAGATCCACCTACTTTCTAATTTGTCTATTTGTGTTATTTTATTCCCTCCCCTCCAGTTGTAGTTCATCTTGTCGATCCCCCAAAATTTGAGACCTTTAGGGTCACAATTATGGATGTTCTTAAAATGTTCAGAGACACTATGATTGTCAAAACCCCTTAAAATATTTCTTACGTGTTCATAAATACGGACTTTCAAAGTTCTTGTTGTGCGTCCTATGTATTGTAGTCCGCATGGACACTCCAAAAGATATATTAAGTTGTCGCTGTCACATGATAAGGTTCCTCTGATTTTAAATTCCTTATTATTCTGGTGGGATGTTATCTTGCAAGTGGGTTTTGTGTCTTCATGAGCCATTGGGAGGACAATAAGATCTGGTCCTATGCGGGACTTGGGGCAAACTTGGTCCTATGGAAGAGGTACATAGACGATGTGTTGTGCATTTGGAGAGGGGATCCTCCAAATTTTGGGGGATCGACAAGATGAACTACAACTGGAGGGGAGGGAATAAAATAACACAAATAGACAAATTAGAAAGTAGGTGGATCTATGATCTGCAAACATTACACCCTGAAGGTTTAAACATAGACCCTTAAACCGATAAAACCAGACATGTGTTCCACCAACATATATACATCTCTTGATCAAGACACATAGATAATTGTACTTTTTGTATTAGTGTCCTGTGTAGTATCATTGAACCCGTGGTTTCTATTGATGACTGACCAAATCATCAATTGAATTGATATACACACCCATACATCATCATACTACTATATTACTATGACTCTATTGAGCTATCTATATCAATTGTATGACTGCATCTAGTCTCATCTATCTCTACCTATTTTGTGAATCAACTCCAGTCATGCTATCATACCCCTAAGTATACCTATTTAGATGCAATATGATCATTATACTGATTATAAAATCAAGGCACAAGCATATCATAGCTACGAGCATACACTGAATTAACCTTATTGCTTAATTTTTCATTATATTTACTTCATAATTACCGGTGTGTGATTGATGGAATTATTTATGGACACCCTTTTTTCTTTTCTCTTCTCAAAGTAGGGCTCTGTTATTGCATTCATTTATTCATTCACTCATTTTTTTATTTTTTTATTTATTTAATTACTAATTAGATTTGGATCCAATTTTTGCTGTGTTTACTATTAATGTATTAAATATACACATAGGCATCCTCCCTTCTCTCCTCCCTCTTTCCCCCACGCCCCCGCTCCTTGTTTACCAATCATTGCGGTTAGTGACACAGCAACTAATAGATATGATCGGTCTCCATTTGTTTAAAACACACCAAAGATGGCCGCCGCCATAAATGCAGACATTCTGCAATAGAGTTACCACAGGGCCAGGTCATGTTATGGGAGGACTCCTCCTATCTACACACTATGAGACACAATCTTACTACTGAAGCGTTAGCTCTATGTGCGGACATGCGCGATGTGCGCATGCGCACATCACAACCCGGAAGTGCGGCTCACCACCGCATTCTGGCGCTTTTTACTTGAATATTGCTCTATAAATAGAAGGTAGGGTCACTTTAAAGACCTTTTGCCCTTGAAGAAGTCCCAAATTAGGGATGAAACGCGTTGGGACATTATCTGACATTTATTGACTTTTTAAGATTGCAATACCATACTTTGTATGGTTAATTTGTTCAACTATAATTCAATAAATTAGTTTTAGTTAATTACTGGCTTATCTGTATGCTATCAATATGGATCCCTCAATTACATGCACCTAGCCCACCTGGACGCAAGGAGGAGTCAGACCAGCAGACATCCACTCAGGGTAAGTAGGTCTAAACTTACCTAACACTGCAATATAGTGTCACAAGACATCCTGATACTGCGTTTTCCTATCTTTGAGGTGGCGTTGATACAGAGGAGGTGGTATCCACAGCATACGGCTTTCACCATAAAACAGAGTTCGTAATCCAACACCCAGCCTACAGTTTTTGTCTACCTGCATAGCCAGATAAATTGACAGTGTTGTACATACCAATTACATAAGGACAGTTGGTCCTATTCTCTGGCATTTCATAAGGACTATATCACATCATATCACCATCTAATTTACAACATCCAGCCCACAGTTGTTGCCCACCTGTCAGAAGCAGAGAGACTGATTGCTTTAACAAAACATCATTCACTATAATCATTGGACCAAAATTCAGAATTATTTATCAACTACCAGCCTCAAGTTATTGCCCACCTGACATCACACATTTGTCTGTAAATAGAGCCTTAGTTATATGTACATATATATGTATATACACATGTGTGTATGTATGTGTTTGTATATATTTACTATAATACTCAAATTCTTCATTCACTACAGCCATTAGCCATTCACAATACCCAGATCCCAAATCCTTCGCACATTCTTACATCTACATATCTCCTTACCACAGAGCGCTTTTTTCCTTTCTTGTATTTCCTCCCGAAGGGATGCCTAACCCTAAGTCCCCCCAGAGGTTCCTAGAGCTAAACCTCCTCCCCCCCTGCATCTAGTACCTAAGACACCCGGCTTACCTTCATTCAGTATGCCGGGTGTCAGGACTTTGTTGTGGGGTAATGATAGGCGTCAGGATTTTGACGCCTATCTTTAGTCCCATGTTGGGCTTTTAGTGTCGGGATTTCGGCGGCTGGGATAGCAGCCGGTGGTATCCTGACTACATCCCATCCTTATGTTAGAATGTGAATGTAATCATATGCATATAATTGCTGATATTAGCAGAATAGTGATCCATGCTGAATCAGGCCCAAACTACACACACTATTAAAATCATTAGTAAATACAGCCCCAAATGACTATATCCTATTACCTACATCACACAAAATAGTAATAGTAGTTATGAAGAAAATTACCTGTTTTCCGAATGAAAGCCATTCTGATGGGCATCCGCCTTCTGGCACAGGGGCAGTTGGGGCAACTGTTACATTAATGGAACTGTTTTTCCTCTCACAGATAAATGCATTTGGATCACCACAGTTTACGTCATTCCAATATCCTTTAATTGAAAATGGAGAAATGGGATATTAGTAAAGATGAATTAAACTATCTGCTTTGAGCAAAATAAAACTACTTCCATGTGAAAGCTGCATTGTGCTAGAAGCTGTTTAAGCATTTTATGTGTTAAGTAAGCTGAGGAATTTGTAAGAATCTGTGCAGTGGTAATCCCAATGTAGTGTACCTGAGGCGTTTTGCTGTGGAATAATTCATAACTTAGGGCCTGATTCAGCAAGGAACGCATATGTGCGCACACACTCGGCCGCTGCGTGTATATGCTAATCTGTGTATACGCACGGCATCCGCAGCACAAGATGCAGACACCCAGCAATACATAATGCCGCCCACCTCCCTTTACTCACAGCCTGAGTAGTCCGCAAGATAGCGGAAACATCGGTAACATCGTGAACCATCGGACCCATATGCAGAATAGTGGTTGAACTGCCCCTCGAGCAGACTTTGCTACATCTCCCGCATGCAGTGAGAGCTCAGACTGCGTAGGGTCTCACAATGGCTAATTTATGCATGCCTCTGCAATGGCGTTGAAACGCACTGGCACACCTGCGTTCACACGACCACACCCTATCGCCGCCCACAAATGGCACTTCTTGTCAATCAAAGTTAGAGGGGTCTGTGTGCACGCTGCATCTGCCCTGCGTACCCTTTCCTGATTGCACTGATTGGTTCGTGCACGTGCAGTACGATGCATGCACATTGCGAAACCATCGGCCGAGCGCATGCTCACATTTGCGCTCCTTGCTGAATCAGGCCCTTAATCTGATGAAAGTGTTTTTTTTTCACAACAAAATGCATCAGACAGGTTACTTGGGGACTACCGCTGCACCAACAATTTTCAAAAGCTTGGGCTAAACAAAAGTAACAGTTTTCTTTGTGATAATAACCCAATGGGTAGCACAGTTGTTTTGTATTGCATTCTGGTTGTTTTCTTTGTTTTTACCACAGCAGGACATATTTATGGTAAAAGGTAAAATATACAGAGAAACAGAGTCATCTTGGTAGAATAACATCCCAATTTTTCCCTGATCATTTATAGCAAAAGGTGTAACTAAGTGCTACGTCTGTATTTTCTCCTTTATGGAGTCTTCATTATCTTAAGGAAGTTACTAGAGCAGTAGTTCTAAACCTTAACCAACAAAGAGTAACTCACCTGTGCAAGATTAAATAAATCCAAAAAACATGACCCGTAGGTGGTACATGAGGACTAGCGTTAAAGATGAAAAGGGCTCGTCCACACAAATAGTTTATTGAGCTACACTAAAACAGAATTCAGCTTTAGAAAACCACCATAGAAATAATGCAGCAAAGCAAGCCACTCATTTGTTTGTCATACCGCCTATAATGCACTCATAGATAGCAGAGATATAGATGGCTTGGACAAACCCACAAAATTTTTTAATATTAAATATCATTAATATATCTACATCTCTGGAAAGGATCTATATATCTGTAAAATGGCACATATGTATTTAATTTGTATGAATTTGCCATACATACTGTATAACACATACCCAAGTCTCTATACATCACAACACAGTTCTCGTCATTATTGGAAAAGTTGGGTTCATGATTTGCCCAGGCAACAAAGTCCACAGGAGAATTGTCCATCCACCTAATGGGAAACAGATATTACGGTTCTTACACAATCTACAGGTTTTCACATATATGTTTCCCCAAATGTCAACTGTACATATAAAGGTATAGTTTGTGACACAGAGCAACATGGTGATGAAGAAGATGGCACAGCTGCGACCACTGGGTTCCAACTTCCTACTGTAAAGTCTATTAGGGCAGAGGAGTGGAATTTGTATCCCAATGGTGCACTGGTGACTGCAGAGTAGGGTTGGCCATCGGAATCCAATGGTTTATAACCACTGGTGCTGGTAACAGTAAAATGTATCAATACAATGCCGCCCTTCCAATGGCTATCTCTGCTTCACAGGTACCAGAATGTATCACAGGCTAACCTTATCTAACAAAGGGTCTGATGCAGAGATGGACGGAATTGCAGAACCGCACAGCAGTGGCTATGCAGTTCTGTCCATCTGAAATGCTAATGTAGCAGGAGGTGTCTGTAGGAAATAGACACCTCCTTGCTACATCTGCAATCCCAGGACTGTGAATCGGTTGCCCCTTTGGCCAGGCTGCAGTAGCTGAATCTTACCACAGCCCGACCAGGTCCTGACAGCTTGCGAGGCCAGGAAATCTGAATCCACTGAAGCAGACCCTGGCCTCTTCCCTACTGGACACCCCTCCTTTTTCGGGAACACTGCCCAGGAATGCCCCCCACTCCACTTTCCAAACGCTGTGTTTGGGAGTCACAGGGAACAGACTCGCAGATGGAGGGCCTCACATGTGCAATACACATCCTGCACATGCACAGTCCTCTAGCAATCGGAGCTGTGCGCTAATCATCGGGTCAGCGAACATCTCTGAATCAGGCCCATAGTGTATAACTAACTTTTTTCCTGATGCTCCTCCTCAGCAGGTTGCGATGGGCCATGTTTAGAGTCACAGGCAATGCTGATGGTCACATAGTTGAGCATTTTATTTTCTACTCTGCATGTGCAAATATCCCTAAAAACTCCTACAGCGCATGCATTAATTAGGTGCTGTTGCGATTGAGTCACACGGTTTTAGAAATGTGTTGGGTAAGTGCTTGATGGTTCTAGGCAATTACTTGGAGGTGGCTACCAGTGAACGCATGGAGATGGCCCGTCTTATGGGCGTGTCACGAGTGTGTTGGTGACAGTGGTTGCGTACGCAGACACTCAATCGCTTACATACTGTAGGAGGCCATACACAGACGGATAATCTGCACCTGCCATAGGGCTGATGCAAGTTTTGATACTTGGGGGTATATTTATCAAAGTTCAATTTTGCATGTCTGGTGATTTTGAACCCGATTTTGATTTCGATTTTGATCAGAGATTTACTAAAGTCAAAACCGTATGTGAAATCGAATATAAAACCGAAATCCCTATCAAAATCGAATATCGTCTAAACATCTGTATTTTTACATAGACCAACTTAGGATCCCCTGATTTACTACTATTTGAATTGAAATTGAACACAACATCCCCAAAATAATAGACCTGCTTCATGCTGGTGATTTAACCATGGTTCACCTGTAAAATCAAGCACAAAATCGAACACAATATTCCAAAAATAATAGACCTGCTTCATGCCGCTTATTTTAGCATGGTTCTTGCATGTTAAAATAAAGAAAAGAGAAAGACATGGGGCGCCCCCCCCCCCCCAAAAAAACCGAAAGCATAACTAGCACCGGGCTGTGTGAGTCGGTCCTGGTTGTGAAAATATGGGAAAAATTACGTAGGATCCCCCGTATTGTCAACAACCAGCACCGGGCTCTTACTTGCGGGGAGTAATGCGACAGCAGGGGGACACACTTCACGGAGTCCCCCTACTAAAGCAAGCAGCACCTCACACTAGCCAGCCTAGGCTGGAGATTCCTGGGGAAGTGGGGACCCCCCTAATAAAGCCCCTCCCCCTCTCCAGGTAACCCCTGGCTGGAGATAAAGCTTGAGGCTATCTCCCACACCCCTGGGCGGGGTTGACAGGTGTATAATATATAATAAAACTAAGTATTATGCATGGGGACTATAGACTCAATAAAGCCTCCCCTAAATGCTCATACTTGGACAACCACAAGTACCAGCCTCCAGGGCATTAGGGGGCTACTGGAACATATGTTCTCCCCTGTAAAGGAAATACTAAAACAAAGACAGCACACACACACACCGTTGAAAGATACATTTTATTACACACAATTGTTAGTTAAACAGCCCTTCTAGTTGTACCAAACCATGGCGTGACTCGGTAGTGCAGATATTCTTTTCATGCAACTTTTTACCTTCAAATGCATTGCAAATAGGACATACGAGCAGCTTCTGCTGATTAAAATGTTATGCGGCGTGCCTACATTCTGTGTGCGACTGCGGCTGTATATGCATGCGAAACGCTATGTTACAGTGTCACAGTTGCTGTGTATTTCGCATGCAGGTACATCCGCAGTCGCACACAGATTATATTCTGCATGCGCCTGAAGCTGTATCTCCATGCGAGATGCTACGTTACAGTCGCTGACACTGTAACATAGCATTCGCATGCAGGTACATCCGCAGTCGCACACAGAATATAGGCATGCCACATATGATTTTAATCAGCAGAAGCTGCTTGTGCGTCCTTTTTGCATAATATTGTGAATAAGGTGCATTTTTAGGGACAAAAGACACACGAAAAGGCGCTTACCCCTACTGAGTCGCATGGCGCTCATGCGTTATGTTTAACACGACTTGTAGAACACGAAGGTAACATGTATGTGGACACACCTGTACACTTACCTTATCCCTGGTGTTTGGTCCTCTTGTCCAGTAGAATCCCACTGTTTGGAAAAAAATAAATAAATAATCACCTTATCCTTGGCACAGGTTGGTCCTCTTCTCCAGTAGCATCAAGAGCATTTGAAAAAACAAACTGGCATCCTGAGCCATAACAGACACAGAAGAGCTTTATGTGTGTACACATACAGCTGTTCTCCGCAAGTGACAGGACACACAAGGCTTCCTGGAGTTGTACGGCCGCCAGCCGATCAGCGGCCGCTACTATTGTAACTTGTCGCTGATTGGCTGTGAGTAGTCAGGCTGTCAATCAACAGCCAGGCCACTGATTGGCTAACAGACACAAGAACCATGCTAAAATAAGCAACATAAAGCAAATCTATTATTTTGCGGATGTTGTGTTTAATTTTGTGTTTGATTTTACAGGTGATTTTATGTTCAATATTGAAACTAGGGGTGTGCACCGGCCACTTTTCGTGTTTTGTGTTTTGGTTTTGGATCTGGATCTTTCTTTGTGTTTTGGATCTGGATTGGTTTTGCCAAAACCACCCTTCCATGTTTTGGGTTCTGGGTTTTGTGTTTTGGATCTGTATTTTTTTGAAAAAAAGCATAAAAACAGCTAAAATCACAGAATTTGTAGGTTTTTCTGCTCCTATGCTATTATTAACCTCAATAACCTTAATTTCCACTCATTTCCAGTCTATTCTGAACACCTCACACCTCACAATAGTGTTTTTATGTCCAAAAGGTTGCACCGAGGTAGCTGGATGACTATGCTAAGCGACACGAGTGGGCGGCACAAACACGTGACCCATCTAGGCGTGATACTGCAGTGGCAGACAGGATGGCAGTTTGAAAAACTAGGCCCCAAACTGTACATAATGCAAAGAAAAAAAAGAGGTGCAAGATGGAATTGTCCTTGGGCCCTCCCACCCACCCTTATGTTGTATAAACAGGACATGCACACTTTAACAAACCAATCATTTCAGCGCCAGGGTCTGCCACACGACTGTGGCTGAAATGATTGGTTCGTTTGGGCCCCCACAAAACAAGCTGGCAATTAATCTGTCCCTGCACAAACTGGCTCTACGGAGGCAAGATGTCATCCTCATCCTCCTTATCCACCGATTCCTCACCCTCTTCAGTGTGTACATCCTCATCCTCACAAAGTATTAACTCGTCCCCACTTGAATCCACCACCACAGGTCCCTCTGTATGTTCTGGAGGCTGGTCTCCCTGGAAGAGCTGATAATTCATTTTGATGAGCATCATCTTCTCCACATTCTGTGGAAGCAACCTCGTACGCCTTTCGCTGACAAGGTTCCCGACTGCACTAAACACTCTTTCGGAGTACACACTGGAGGGGGGGCAACTCAGGTAAAATAGAGCCAGTTTGTGCAGGGGCCTCCAAATTGCCTCTTTTTCCTGCCAGTACAGGTATGGACTGTCTGACATGCCTACTTGGATGCTGTCACCGATGTAATCCTCCACCATTCTGTCAATGGTGACAGTATAATATGCAGTGACAGTAGACATGTCAAAAATTGTTGGACAAAAAAAGGGGGAATGGAGTCCGCACTGGTGTTAATGTAATAAGGATAATAATGGTATCTCAATTATAGAACCAAATTCAAGTCTATCACCAAAGTTAAAAAAGATTTTTACTCTGGATGACTTCTTATTGGTGGTGCACCCAAAACAATTTGTGCTATACACATATACCAGAGGAAACAGAATTTGCAAAAGAGAGCAAAGACTGAAAAAAGACAAATAAGTCTTTTTGGGGCACTCTTGAAAACAAATGTCAGTAATGAGAATGTTAAAATGTACTTTTAATTAGAGGCGATCACGTGACCAAGCTATACCGGCGAAACGCGCATCCTGAACAGTGCATTAGCACCAGGGTTCTCACACACAGCACATGCAGCTGTGGTCCTTCCTCTACTTCAAGACAGGTACTTCACTATCCATTCAAAGCACTCTCTCATTTGAGTTCCCTGCATGTGACTCCCCCTTTCAATGCCCCACGGTAACAGGGGAGAGACACAGCTTTTCCTCAAACAGCAGAAGTGCATAACTTTCATTTCATCTGTGTGTCATGCTGTCCCACTCTCTCATCTCTTGTCAGAACCGGACCACGGAAAGCAGAAGTGGGTATGCGTTTCCAGTACCACAGTTCTTGCTTTTTTCTTCTTTGATCCCTACATTTGTCATATCCCTGGCACACACACTATTATAATTTCCATGTGAGATGGATCCTTATCCAATGCGATCACTTTGATTTTTTCTATAACAGTGTATCAGCGAACACTTATAAGACCACATAACAAACGTTACCTTTTATTTCTCCTATACTGGTATACCATTTGTGGTCTTATTTTATGAGTGTAATGTTATGTCTTTATCATTTTGAGATTATGAATACATATTACATCAATATCGATATGACTATTGTATGATAACTTATACTTACCTGTTAATTGGTTATTTTCCTCTATTACTGGAATTTTCATCGGACCAAAATTAATTGGATGTACTTATTGTTTATAGAAGTTTTGAAATATGCTGCATGAATAACTACTTTATATTTGACTAATAGATATGATCATGAAATAATTCTCGTTTCCTATTGCACAATTTATTGATATATTGATCATTCTTCCTATTTATTATGTGTGTTATATTTTTATTTGTACCCAAATAGATATTTATCGAGTGGGTGACTAAATAGGACCCTACACATCTTCATATTTTCGCCTATCTATATTGATTTAACCATCAGTACATGGTAATATAATCTATGTTGCTGATATTCATTTTCTGTTCCTAAAGGTAGATCAAGTACTATGAATTATGTAACTTAATGAGATTTATTAATCTCGTATATACACTGTTACAGAGCATACGACAGTAATTACGATTTACCTAATACAGGACACATCAACCTCATGTACATGCCACCACAGATCATACGATCCTGATTGTGATCTGTCTATTATGTGTATTTATGTGTTATACATTTAGTGTATATGTTTGTCTTTAACTCAATTTGTTGTGAATTAGATTTTTTAGCCAAGGCAATTAATTAAAAGTACATTTTAACATTCTCATTACTGACATTTGTTTTCAAGAGTGCCCCAAAAAGACTTATTTGTCTTTTTTCAGACTTTGCTCTCTTTTCCAAATTTTGTTTCCTCTGGTATATGTCAGAAATTGTTGTCAGGTCCTTCAGTCCGGACCAGATGTCCAAACTTGGTCCTGCCTGCCCTGCATCACCGCCAGCGGGTTGCTTAGGATACCTAAGTTTTTTCCTGGCAGCCCCAGTTGCGGGAGAAAATGAAGAAGGAGCTGTTGACATGTCACGTTCCGCTTCAGCTGACAGTGTGTTCACCAACAGGTCTTTGCACCTCTGCAGGCTTGTGTCGGCCGGAAAGAGAGACACCACATAGGCTTTAAACCTAGGATCGAGCACGGTGGCCAAAATGTAGTGGTCTGATTTCAACAGATTGACCACCCTGGAATCCTGGCAAAGCGAATGAAGGGCTTCATCCACAAGTCCCACATGCCAAACGGAATCGCTCCGTCTTAGCTCCTCCTTCACTTTCTCCAGCCGCTTCTGCAAAAGCCTGATGAGGGGAATGACCTGACTCAAGCTGGCAGTGTCTGAACTAACTTCATGTGTGGCAAGTTCGAAGGGCTGGAGAACCTTGCACAACACGGAAATCATTCTCCACTGCGCTTGAGTCAGGTGCATACCCCCTCCTTTGCCTATGTCATAGGTGGATGTATAGGCTTGAATGGCCTTTTGCTGCTCCTCCATCCTCTGAAGCATATAGAGGGTTGAGTTCCACCGCGTCACAACCTCTTGCTTCAGGTGATGGCGGGGCAGGTTCAAGAGTGTTTGCTGGCGCTCCAGTCTTGCTTCAGGTGATGGCGGGGCAGGTTCAAGAGTGTTTGCTGGTGCTCCAGTCTTCGGCACGCAGTCGCTGAATGGCGAAAGTGGCCAGAAATTTTTCGGGCCACCCAAAGCGTCTCCTGCACGCCCCTGTCGCTTTTCAGAAAATTCTGCACCACCAAGTTTATTGTGTGAGCAAAACATGGGACGTGCTGGAATTTGCCCAGATGTAATGCCCGCACATTATTGGTGGCGTTGTCAGATATCACAAATCCCCAGGAGAGTCTAAGTGGGGTAAGCCACTGGGCAATGATTTCCCTCAGTTTCTCTAAGAGGTTGTCGGCGGTGTGCCTCTTACTGAAACCGGTGATACACAGCGTAGCCTGCCTTGGAACGAGCTGGCGTTTCTGAGATGCTGTGACTGGTGACGCTGCTGCTGTTGCTGCGTAAGGTGATACATCTACCCAGTGGGATGTCACAGTCATATAGTCCTTACTCTGCCCTGTTCCACTTATCTAGATGTCCGTGGTTAAGCGGACATTGGGTACAACGGCATTTTTCAGGACACTGAGGACACTTTTGCTGACGTTTCTGTACAGTCTCGGTATCGCCTGCCTAGTGAAGTGGAATCTAGATGGGATTTGGAACCGGGGACACACTACCTCCATCAATTGTCTAAATCCCACTGCACTAATGGCGGATACCGGACGCACGTCTAACACCAACATAGCAGTCAAGGCCTCAGTTATACGTTTTGCTTCAGGATGACTGCTGTCGTACTTCATCCTCCTCGCTAAGGACTGTTGGAGGGTCAATTGTTTAGTAAAAGTAGTGGTGTTCCTACTTCCTCTCTGGGATGATGAATGACTCCCAGCAGCAGCAACAGCAGCAGCGGCAGCAGGAGGTGTAGCAATGCAGGATCCTCCGGAGGAATCCGGGATAGGAGAGTCAGTCATGCCAGTGACATGGCCTGCAGGACTACTTCCGATCCTGACTAAGGAGGAAATTGACGAGGAGGGAGTTGACGGTGTGGTTTGCAGGCGCTTGGATACAACAGGACAACGGGATTTAGGTGTCCCTGGACTGCTTACGGTCTTAGCCAAAGTTTCTGAACTTGACAGTAACTTATTATGAACGCGCTGCAGGTGCCGTATAAGGGAGGATGTTCCTAGGTGGTTAACGTCCCTACCCCTACTTATTCCACCTTTACATAAGGTACATATGGCAAGACAGTTGTTGTCCGGATTTGGATAGAAATATTGCCAGACCAAAGAGGAGGAATGTTTGGTCTTCTGCCCAGGCATGACCGTGATGGGCTTTTTCATCCCACAGACAACAACTGTCTCCCCCGGAGCCTGATTTAAACAAACCACATCACCATCAGAATCCTCCTCGCCAACTTCCTCCTCAGCGCCAGCTACACCAGTATCCTCATCCTGTTGTACTTCAACAGTGACATCTTCAATTTGCATATCAGCAAGTGGACTGTGGGTGCTCCTTTCAGCACTTGCAGGGGGCGTGCAAATGGTGGAAAGAGCCACCTCTTCCCGTCCAGTGCTGGGAAGGTCAGGCATCGCAACCACCACCACACTTGGACTCTCCTTGGGGATTTGTGATATCTTCTTAGAAAGCACAGTTCTTCGCTGTGCTTTTGCCAGCTTAACTCTTGATTTTTTTAGAGGGAGGAGGGCTTCCATCGTCATGTGAAGCTGAACCACTAGTCATGAACATACTAGGGATCGACCTTAGCCGTTCCTTGCCACTCCGTGTCATAAATGGCATATTGGCAAGTTTACGTTTCTCTTCAGCTGATTTAAATGTTTTTTTCAAGGTCATTTTCCTGAACTTTGTCATTTGGGATTGTATGTGCCCTCTATTATGACATTGGGCATCGGCCTTGGCAGACGACGTTGATGGCATGTTATCATCTATGTCATGACTAGTGGCAGCAGCTTCAGCACTAGGAGGAAGTGGTTCTTGATCTTTCTCTATTTTATTTTTATCGGAGAAAGTTTGGTCCTCCATTTATGTTATATCGATTTGATATATACGTGTGGCTAAACACAGAAAATATTTTTTTATTTTTACTGGAGAGTAGTGCACTTTGTGGGTTACACCAGCCTTTAAGAAATGAGCCAGCCGGCTCTTTACTTATGGGACACAGGCGCACGCTTGGCGCTGCTCCTTTGTTGATGCACGTGCGGCTACTGCGCACACAATTCACAAACACAGAAAATATATATTTTTTTGGTTTGGAGTGTACTTTGGGGGTTACAGCACCCTTTAACGGTCAAGCCAGCCGGCCCTTTACTTATGACACAGGCGCACGCTTGGCACTACTTTGTTGATGCACGTGCGGCTACTGCGCACACAATTCACAAACACAGAAAATATATATTTTTTGGTTTGGACTGGAGTGTACTTTGGGGGTTACAGCACCCTTTAACGGTCAAGCCAGCCGGCCCTTTACTTATGACACAGGCGCACGCTTGGCACTACTTTGTTGATGCATGTGCGGCTACTGCGCACACAATTCACAAACACAGAAAATAATTTTTTTTTTGGTTTGGACTGGAGTGTACTTTGGGGGTTACAGCACCCTTTAACGGTCAAGCCAGCCGGCCCTTTTACTTATGACACAGGCGCACGCTTGGCACTACTTTGTTGATGCACGTGCGGCTACTGCGCACACAATTCACAAACACAGAAAATAATTTTTTTTTTGGTTTGGACTGGAGTGTACTTTGCGGGTTACAGCACCCTTTAACGGTCAAGCCAGCCGGCCCTTTACTTATGACACAGGTGCACGCTTGGCACTACTTTGTTGATGCACGTGCGGCTACTGCGCACACAATTCACAAACACAGAAAATAATTTTTTTTTTGGTTTGGACTGGAGTGTTCTTTGGGGCTTATAGCACCCTTTAACGGTCAAGCCAGCCGGCCCTTTACTTATGACACAGGCGCACGCTTGGCACTACTTTGTTGATGCACGTGCGGCTACTGCGCACACAATTCACAAACACAGAAAATATTTTTTTTTGTGGTTTGGACTGGAGTGTTCTTTCGGGGTTACAGCACCCTTTAACGGTCAAGCCAGCCGGCCCTTTACTTATGACACAGGCGCACGCTTGGCACTACTTTGTTGATGCACGTGCAGCTACTGCGCACACAATTCACAAACACAGAAAATAATTTTTTTTTTGGTTTGGACTGGAGTGTACTTTGGGGGTTACAGCACCCTTTAACGGTCAAGCCAGCCGGCCCTTTACTTATGACACAGGCGCACGCTTGGCACTACTTTGTTGATGCACGTGCGGCTACTGCGCACACAGGGCCTGATTCAGACCCACTCGCGAGCGGCTGTCCGCTCGCAAGTGGGTCGATGTTATGCACTGAGCATGCGCACGACAGAGGGAGCTCCGTCGTGCGCATGCGCCAGACGCGACGAGCGAAGGAAAGTCCTTCGCTCGTTGTGTCCGATCAAAGGGGGCGTGCTGTCAATGTTGATTGACAGCACGCCCCCTTTGGTGGGCGTGCCGGGGGCGTGCCTCCCTGACGGGGGCGTTCCCACGGGAACGCCTCCCGTCAGAAGCCGGCCCACTGACATCACTAGTGATGTCAGTGGGAGTGATTTTGGCTCTGATAGAGCCAAAATCACTCCGGAGCTTGCGGTTGAAAACCTCAACCGCAGGCTCCGGCTCGCAATTTCGATGGTCGCGATGGTCTCGACCATCGCGGCCATCAAAAAGCACGCTCGTATAGCCTGTGGGTGGTGACCCACAGCTATACGAGCGTCCAGGAGGACGCTCCATGAAAATGGAGCCCGGCCCTCATTCAGAGCGTGCGCTCTGCTCAGAGCGTACGGCTCTGAATGAGGGCCACAATTCACAAACACAGAAAATAATTTTTTTTTTGGTTTGGACTGGAGTGTACTTTGGGGGTTACAGCACCCTTTAACGGTCAAGCCAGCCGGCCCTTTACTTATGACACAGGCGCACGCTTGGCACTACTTTGTTGATGCACGTGCGGCTACTGCGCACACAATTCACAAACACACAAAAAATATTATTTTTTTAGCACTTGGGGGGAGCACCCCAGATGGACAGAGCACCCCCTGGACAACACTACAGCACCCCTTTAGGACTGGGACACTGCACAGGACTTTGGAGTGGACACAGCCCCTATGGAGAACTGACTGCACAGCACAGTCCAGCCAGCCAGCCCCTATGGACTTTGAAGTAGTGGACACAGCCCCTATTAACAACAGCAGCACAGCACAACACAGCCAGCCCCTATGGACTTTGAAGTAGTGGACAACAGCAGCACAGCGCAGCACAGCATAGCACAACACTACTCTGCACTACACTACACTACACAGCCCAGCCAGCCCTAACTCCCACCCTCCCTCTTCACTGTCCACAGCCGAGTGAGAAAATGGCGCCGACGCGGGTACCTTATATAGGTTCCAAAACCCGCGAGACTCAGAAGGCGGGATGATGACGTTTTGCCTCGATTTCAGATCCGAGTCAGGCGGGAAAAGTCGAGCCTGACTCGGATCTGCCTCGGATCGGGGGGGCTCGGGGGGGGTTCGGATTTCAGAAATCCGAACCCGCTCACCCCTAATTGAAACTGACATCCAAATCCGAAAAAGAAATCAAAATCAAACAATATCGAATTAGATTTTGAAATAGAAGTCAAAATTGAATTTTTATAAATGTGGGATTTTGACAGTGATATATACATTCGATTTGATTCAGTTTCAGGTGAGTTAAATCGAGCATATAATCAAATACAAAATGGTACTTTGTATACATACCCCTTGGTTTTCATTTTTTAGACATCATTTTATTTTTTATTTTTTTATTATTTATGTCTTTTTATATTATTTAGTTCCACTACGCATGTGCATATCCTCGGTGAATCAGTCAGTTATTGCAGTATTGCTCAGCAGCTCTGGTAATATTTTATTGCCGTATTTTGAAATATAGGCAAATACATTTTAATTAACTAATGCTCAGTGCTTTCACTATAAGCTATTTTCATACAGATTACGGACACTATACAGTTATGGGTATATTTACTAAAGGATGATTTTAATACATTTAAAATCTATGAAAATCAATCAAATTCGATCAACATCGATGTTGTGTTTCTGAAGCTAAATCACACATTTACATATGTGTCCCTCATACATCTAGCCTCAATACGCTACGCAGCGTGACTTGCCTGACATCAATGAGCCGCCAGATCCAGTGCAGCTCTGTAAGCGTTGGGTGTCTTTTTTTGCCGAAATGCATCCAAGTCGCAATGAGATGCGACACTTGAACAGTCTCGCAGGACCAGGCGCTCAAATAGGGGCTATTTGACATCTGTACTAATTAACAATTTTTGATTTGTTTTTCTAAGTATTAGCAAATACACAGTTTAGCACCATAAACACAACATCGATGTTGATCAATTTTCATTGAATTTAATTAAATTAAAACCAACCTTTAGTAACTATATCCCCTAGTATGTGTTCCATGCTATATACTGTATGTGCCTCTGGGACTGTTTGGAAGGATAAGACAGGGGAAGGAGTTTGTCTCAGGGCCGTAGCTAGGGTAGTGTGGCCGCTGCCATTGCACAGGCACCACAGGTCAGGGGGCGCTGTTTGGGCCTATCAAATTTATGTTTATTATCATTCTTGCTTGTAGCTTCCTCTTAGTTCATCCCCAGCATCTCCTGACCTCCCCTATCTCTTCCCTGGCCCTTCCCCATGAAGCCATGACCCTTTTTGGGTGCATTATGTCCCTTTGAAAAATTAGGGGGGGCACCAATCCTCTTTCTGGCACAGGGCACCAAAAAGTCTAGTTACGGCTCTGGTTTGTCTATACATATAAACAGGTTGGATTAAAGCAGGGCAACAGGGATGGTCATCCCAGGGCCCCAACACAGGATCTGTCTGACCCTGTAATAGCCGAGAGTAGGTGCCCAGCGCTGGGGCTGTCGTGATTCTGTGTTCTGTATGCACAGTGCGTGCATACAGAGCAACTCACTAGGGAGCTGCTCTGTGCTGTATGCACTGTGACTGTGCCTACAGAACACAGAAGAGCTGGAAGGTTTCAAGCAGAGCTGGCCCTAGGCATGGGCATAATAAGCACATGCCTAGGGGCGACTGGAATGCCTAGGGGGCATTCCAGGGCTCTGCAGCTACTGCACCTCGCCGACTGCCTCCCACTACCATTTCCCCCTTAGACGCTTTAACAACCACCCCCCCACTCCCCCCACCAGCGGAAGCTGCTCCTGCCCTGCCGCTGCTGCGTTCCGAGCTCAGCTCCGATCGGGCAGCGCAGGCTGGCGCAGCGGTCAGTTGGCTGACCGTGAGCCAGGTCAGTAATGAGCTTCTGCACAGAAGCTCATTCTGGCTAGGCAACAGGAGGAGACAACAAGATGGCCAGGTTAGGGCATGCCGCGCATGCCCAGCCGCGGCGCTCCTCCCATGGGCCTTTGCGGACAACTCACGTCTCTGCCTGCAATCCATAAGCCATACTGTAGCAGCTGCCCGGCCCAACGCCCAGCATCGGGGACCAGACCAGCCTGTTAACATCCAGCCAGCATTAGCTGCAGGGAGCTGAGAGAGGGGCAGGCACTAACTGAGGGCAGATGCAAATGTATATATATATATTATATAGATATACAGTATATATATATATATATAGAGAGAGAGAGAGAGAGATATGTGTGTGTATATATAAATAATATCTGTGTGTATGTGTGTATATATAAGTAATGTGTATGTATATATATAATATATATATATATATAGATTAGGGGTGAGCGGGTTCGGATTTCTGAAATCCGAACCCCCCCGAGCCCCCCCAATCCGAGGCCGATCCGAGTCAGGCTCGACTTTTCCCACCTGACTCGGATCTGAAATCGAGGCAAAACGTCATCATCCCGCCTTCCGGGTCTCGCAGGTTTTGGATCCTATATAAGGTACCCCCGTCGGCACCATTTTCTCACTCGGCTGTGGACAGTGAAGAGGGAGGGTGGGAGTTAGGGCTGGCTGGGCTGTGTAGTGTAGTGTAGTGTTGTGCTGTGCTGTGCTGCGCTGTGCTGCTGTTGTCCATAGGGGCTGTGTCCACTCCTCCAAAGTCCATAGGGGCTGGCTGGACTGTGTTGTGCAGTCAGTTGTCCATAGGGGCTGTGTCCACTTCAAACTCCTGTGCAGTGTCCCAGTCCTAAAGGGTTGCTGTAGTGTTGTCCAGGGGGTGCTCTGTCCATCAGGGGTGCTCCCCTCAAATGCAAAAAATATATATATTTTTTCTGTATTTGTGAATTGTGTGCACAGTAGCCGCACGTGCATCAACAAAGGAGCAGCGCCAAGCGTGCGCCTGTGTCCCATAAGTAAAGGGCCGGCTGGCTTGTCCGTTAAAGGGTGCTGTAACCCCCAAAGTATACTCCAAACAAAATAAAAAAATATTTTTTGTGTTTGTGAATTGTGTGCGCAGTAGCCGCATGTGCATCAACAAAGTAGTGCCAAGCGTGCGCCTGTGTCATAAGTAAAGGGCCGGCTGGCTTGACCGTTAAAGGGTGCTGTAACCCCCAAAGTACACTCCAAACAAAATAAAAAAATATTTTCTGTGTTTGTGAATTGTGTGCACTGTGGCTGCACGTGCATCAACAAAGGAGCAGCGCCAAGCGTGCGCCTGTGTCCCATAAGTAAAGGGCCGGCTGGCTTGTCCGTTAAAGGGTGCTATAACCCCCACAGTACACTCCAAACAAAATAAAAAAATATTTTCTGTGTTTGTGAATTGTGTGCGCAGTAGCCGCACGTGCATCAACAAAGTAGTGCCAAGCGTGCGCCTGTGTCATAAGTAAAGGGCCGGCTGGCTTGACCGTTAAAGGGTGCTGTAACCCCCAAAGTACACTCCAAACAAAATAAAAAAATATTTTCTGTGTTTGTGAATTGTGTGCACTGTGGCTGCACGTGCATCAACAAAGGAGAAGCGCCAAGAGCGCACCTGTGTCCCATAAGTAAAGGGCCAGCTGGCTTGTCCGTTAAAGGGTGCTGTAACCCCCAAAGTACACTCCAAACAAAATCAAAAAATATTTTCTGTGTTTGTGAATTGTGTGCGCAGTAGCCGCACGTGCATCAACAAAGTAGTGCCAAGCGTGCGCCTGTGTCATAAGTAAAGGGCCGGCTGGCTTGACCGTTAAAAGGTCCTGTAACCCCCAAAGTACACTCCAAACAAATTAAAAAAATGTTTTCTTTGTTTGTGTGCGCCTTAGCCGCATGTATATATCAAATCAATATAACATAAATGGAGGACCAAACTTTCTCCGATAAAAATAAAATAGGGAAAGATCAAGAACCACTTCCTCCTAGTGCTGAAGCTGCTGCCACTAGTCATGACATTGACGATAACATGTCATCAACGTCGTCTGCCAAGGCCGATGCCCAATGTCATAATAGAGGGCACATACAATCCCAAATGACAAAGTTCAGGACAATGACCTTAAAAACACATTTAAATCATCTGAAGAGAAACGTAAACTTGCCAATATGCCATTTATGACATGGAGTGGCAAGGAAAGGCTAAGGTCTTTCCCTATGACTAGTGTGTGTCATACTAGTATGACTAGTATGTTCATGACTAGTGGTTCAGCTTCACATGATGATGGAAGCCCTCCTCCCACAAAAAAAATCAAATGAGTTAAGCTGGCAAAAGCACAGCAAAGAACTGTGCGTTCTAAGAAGATATCACAAATCCCCAAGGAGAGTCCAAGTGTGATGGCGGTTGCGATGCCTGACCTTCCCAGCACTGGACGGGAAGAGGTGGCTCTTTCCACCATTTGCACGCCCCCTGCAAGTGCTGAAAAGAGCAACCACAGTCCACTTACTGATATGCAAATTGAAGATGTCTCTGTTGAAGTACAACAGGATGAGGATACTGGTGTAGCTGGCGCTGAGGAGGAAGTTGGCGAGGAGGATTCTGATGGTGATGTGGTTTGTTTAAATCAGGCTCCGGGGGAGACAGTTGTTGTCCATGGGATGAAAAAGCCCATCACGGTCATGCCTGGGCAGAAGACCAAACATTCCACATCTTTGGTCTGGCAATATTTCTATCCAAATCCGGACAGCTGTCTTGCCATATGTACCATATGTAAAGGTGAAATAAGTAGGGGTAGGGACGTTAACCACCTAGGAACATCCTCCCTTATACGGCACCTGCAGCCCGTTCATAAAAAGTTACTGTCAAGTTCAGAAAAAATTTGGCTAAGACAGTAAGCAGTCCAGGGACACCTAAATCCCGTTGTCCTGTTGTATCCAAGCGCCTGCAAACCACACCGTCAACTCCCTCCTCGTCAATTTCCTCCTTAGTCAGGATCGGATGTAGTCCTGCAGGCCATGTCTCTGGCATGACTGACTCTCCTATCCGGGATTCCTCCGGAGGATCCTGCATTGCTACGCCTACTGCTGCCGCTGCTGCTGTTGCTGCTGCTGGGAGTCGTTCATCATCCCAGAGAGGAAGTAAGAACACCACTACTTTTACTAAACAATTGACCCTCCCACAGTCCTTAGCGAGGAGGATGAAGTACGACAGCAGTCATCCTGAAGCAAAACGTATAACTGAGGCCTTGACTGCTATGTTGGTGTTAGACGTGCGTCCGGTATCCGTCATTAGTGCAGTGGGATTTAGACAATTGATGGAGATAGTGTGTCCCCGGTTCCAAATCCCATCTAGATTCCACTTCACTAGGCAGGCGATACCGAGACTGTACAGAAACGTCAGAAAAAGTGTCCTCAGTGTCCTGAAAAATGCGGTTGTACCCAATGTCCACTTAACCACGGACATGTGGACAAGTGGAACAGGGCAGACTAAGGACTATATGATTGTGACAGCCCACTGGGTAGATGTATCACCTTACGCAGCAACAACAGCAGCATCACCAGTAGCAGCATCTCAGAAACGCCAGCTCGTTCCAAGGCAGGCTACGCTGTGTATCACCGGTTTCAGTAAGAGGCACACCGCCGACAACCTCTTAGAGAAAATGAGGGAAATCATCGCCCAGTGGCTTACCCCACTTAGACTCTCCTGGGGATTTGTGATATCTGACAACGCCACCAATATTGTGTGGTCATTACATCTGGGCAAATTCCAGCACTTCCCATGTTTTGCTCACACAATAAACTTGGTGGTGCAGAATTTTCTGAATAGCGACAGGGGCGTGCAGGAGACGCTTTGGGTGGCCCGAAAAATTTCTGCCCACTTTCGCCATTCAGCGTCTGCGTGCCGAAGACTGGAGCGCCAGCAAACACTCTTGAACCTACCCTGCCATCACCTGAAGCAAGAGGTTGTGACGCGGTGGAACTCAACCCTCTATATGCTTCAGAGGATGGAGGAGCAGCAAAAGGCCATTCAAGCCTAACCATCCTCTTATGACATAGGCAAAGGAGGGGGTATGCACATGACTCAAGTGCAGTGGAGAATGATTTCCGTGTTGTGCAAGGTTCTCCAACCCTTCAAACTTGCCACACGTGAAGTCAGTTCAGACACTGCCAGCTTCAGTCAGGTCATTCCCCTCATCAGGCTTTTGCAGAAGCAGCTGGAAAGTGAAGGAGGAGCTAAGACGGAGCGATTCCGCTCGGCATGTGGGACTTGTGGATGAAGCCCTTCATTCGCTTTGCCAGGATTCCAGGGTGGTCAATCTGTTGAAATCAGACCACTACATTTTGGCCACCGTGCTCGATCCTAGGTTTAAAGCCTATGTGGTGTCTCTCTTTCCGGCCGACACAAGTCTGCAGAGGTGCAAAGACCTCCTGGTGAAAACACTGTCAGCTGAAGTGGAAAGTGACACGTCAACAGCTCCTTCTTCATTTTCTCCCGCAACTGGGGCTGCCAGGAAAAAACTTAGGTATCCTAAGCAACCCGCTGGCAGTGATGCAGGGCAGGCAGGACCAAGTTTGGACATCTGGTCCGGACTGAAGGACCTTGCAACAATTTCTGACATGTCTACTGTCACTGCATATGATACTGTCACCATTGACAGAATGGTGGAGGATTACATCGGTGACAGCATCCAAGTAGGCATGTCAGACAGTCCGTACCTGTACTGGCAGGAAAAAGAGGCAATTTGGAGGCCCCTGTACAAACTGGCTCTATTTTACCTGAGTTGCCCCCCCTCCAGTGTGTACTCCGAAAGAGTGTTTAGTGCAGCCGGGAACCTTGTCAGCGAAAGGCATAGGAGGCTGCTTCCACAAAATGTGGAGAAGATGATGTTCATAAAAATGAATTACCAACTCTTTCAGGGAGACCAGCCTCCAGAACATACAGAGGGACCTGTGGTGGTGGATTCCAGTGGGGACGAATTAATAGTCTGTGAGGATGAGGTTGTACACAACACTGAAGAGGGTGAGGAATCAGTGGATGAGGAGGATGAAGACGACATCTTGCCTCCATAGAGCCAGTTTGTGCAGGGACAGATTAATTGCCAGCTTGTTTTGTGGGGGCCCAAACGAACCAATAATTTCAGCCACAGTCGTGTGGCAGACCCTGGCGCTGAAATGATTGGTTTGTTAACATGTGCATGTCCTGTTTATACAACATAAGGGTGGGTGGGAGGGCCCAAGGACAATTCCATCTTGCACCTCTTTTTTTTCTTTGCATTATGTACTGTTTGGGGCCTAGTTTTTCAAACTGCCATCCTGTCTGCCACTGCAGTGCCACTCCTAGATGGGCCACGTGTTTGTGCCGCCCACTCGTGTCACTTAGCATAGCCTTTTGGACATAAAAACACTATTGTGAGGTGTGAGGTGTTCCGAATAGACTGGAAATGAGTTGAAATTAAGGTTATTGAGGTTAATAATAGCATAGGAGCAGAAAAACCAACACATTCTGTGATCTTAGCTGTTTTGTTCTTTTTTTTTTTAAATACAGATCCAAAACACAAAACCCAGAACCCAAAATACGGAAGGGTGGTTTTGGCAAAACCAATCCAGATCCAAAACACGAAGAAAGATCCAGATCCAAAACCAAAACACGAAAAGTGGCCGGTGCACACCCCTAATATAGATAGATATATATATATATATATATATATATATATATATATATAATGTATGTACATATATATATATATATATAGATGTGTATATATATACATATACACATATGTGTGTGTATATATATACATATTTGTGTGTGTATATATGTTTATGTATATATATATATATATATATATATACATGTGTGTATGTATATGTGTGTGTGTGTGTGTGTGTATATAGATATATATATATATATATTTTCTCAAATTGTTGATCGGCACTCCATATACTTGTCCAACGTTCGGTGTGCAATTTCCCAAGGAGCCTGACACAGAGCCATGACACCATCCACAAACTTGCAATATGGGCAGCACTTCCACATTTATGCCTTGATGAAACATGACTTAAACTTCTGTGACGTTGCATATTTAAAGCATGTTTCTATAATTTATTCATCTGTGGAAGTGCTGCCCATATTTCAAGTATATACATATATATATATATATATATATATATATATATATATATATATATATATATATCTTTATGTATATATGTGTACATATATGTGTGTGTATGTATATATATATATATATATATATATATATATATTTATATATATTTATATATTTTGATATTATCCTTATATACTAATGGTATATTATCATATTCTGTATTGTTTATATATCAATGTGTAGTTACTATGCTAATTGTTCACCTTTTATTGTTGCTATAATTAATGTATTCACCTAGGTGCTTCCTGGCTGTTTCGGCGGTGGAATGGTTGAGCAGGCTGGGGCGTTCCACTTGTAGGAAGTGGCGGGGGGCTGTTGGACATGCCTCTCTGCTGTGATGGTTATGGAACGCATGGCGCTGCTGATTGGCTGTTGTGACCTGTGCTGTCCATACAGGGGAAGTAGAATTATACAGTAGTTCCAATTCGGGTAATACGTGCACTACACGAGGGGGAGGTACCCTGACTCGCTGTGGAACGCACGCTGTTGATCGGCATGTGGAAGTAGCCAAGTTAGTTATTTATTTTTATATTTATTTAGTTTTGCCACAGAATACACAATAATAGATTTTTTAATATGTATTTTATAGCCATATGTCATCAGCGACATCCTCCATCGACCCTGCATGCAGGGCCGACGGGGGATATTGTTAGCGAGAGCCACTTTGCCGAATGCAGCATGGCCCCCACCGTTGCTGCCGGCATCTTCAAGTGTGTATTGCACTTGGCAATGCCGTCTCCCCCACCGGGTCCAGTCGCTGATGAGGTCGGGTACACTAGAATTGTCTAGTGTGTACCCGACATAAGATTGCTGGTGGGATTATCTGCTAGGGGGCACCAGCCAAATTTTGCCTAGGGCACCAAATTGGCTAGGGCCGGCTCTAAACCAAGTGAAACCTAACATGCCATGGGAGATGAGTACATGAGGGGTGGTATTGCTGTTTAGCAAATGGGGGCACTGTGAGGGGGATGCAGACAACACCGGCACCGAAATCATGACATGACTCAGGATGCCGAACTTGGGATCCTGGCAGGCGGCATCCCGATCGTAAGGACATCGTAGAAAGGCGAGTATCAGCCGCAGGCGAGGGGGCGGGGAAGACAGGTTTAGGTGCCCCGGAGGTGTTAGCATTAGGCTGCGGGAGGGTGGAGGTTAGGGTTATGCTCGGGACATGGGGAGTTGGGTTCAGACACCACCTGGGAGGTTTAGGGTTAGGCACTAAGGGGGGAGGGTCAGGGTTAGGCACTACGGGGAGAGGGTGAAAGGAGGTTTAGGGGGTAAATATGACAGGGGAACAGTACTCACCGTTCCCCTGTCAGGATTTCAAACTTCGGGATACCGCTGGCAGTGTACTGACATTCGGCATCTCGTCCGTCTGTATTTCATACCGATTCCCTGTGAGGCATATTGGAGGGAAGCACTGTGTAGCATAAAAAGGGTGGCACTGTGGTGTGTTAATGTTATTGGAGGCGGCCCCCACAACTTAGTTGCTATGGGGTCCCGACAAGCCTTAGGGGTCTAGTTACTAAGCAGTGTTAGGAGACAGAGTGAAAATTGATAAGAAAGTGATAAGGTGCCAGCCAATCAGCTCCCAACTACCATCTCACATGCTGTGTTTGAAAAATGACAGTTGGGAGCTGATTGGACTCGCACCTTATCACAGACGTATCACTTTTCACTCTGTCTCCTAACACTGCTTAGTAACTAGACCACTGAATCTGGCTCTGCATACAAACCTGTTTAAGAGTTTGTATATGTAGCTGTACATGAAGATAATTGAATTCTACCCCATCATGTCAATCTATCAACAGAATCATGTCATTTGGACCTGTTTGCATGCACTCCAAAACGCAAGATTCAGTTTTAAAATCTGAGTTCCAAATTTACAGCAGACACGAGCCGAGACTCGGTTGTACTTGGAACCCCAAAAGTGATCTGAGCTGGGACTCAGAACCCCAAAGTTCGGGTGTGTTCGGTTTTTCAAGAAAACCAAATTGCACATTTCTAGTAAGAATGACCTAAGCCCCCTACGCATGTTTGCCAAAAATACAACACATAATAGCATGAGATAATGAACACACAAAACGCAAGCTGCACCTACTTAAATTCTTTATCCAATCCTAATTTTAAACCAATGAAAAATGCAAAAATGATCCTAATCTTTATAACCTAAAAGAGAGAAGGGGAAAATCAAGGTTAATAGCTATTCACAGGATATTGTATTGCAGAGCACATATATTTATGGAGTTCAGAATGATATTATTATTATTATTATTATTATTATTATTATTATTATATCACATTAAAACATTATAGCACAATTATTAGAATGTAATATTTACATTTACTTATATAGCACCAGCATATTCTGTTTTGCTTTAAATTAGGAACAAAGCAGTAATAAAACAAGACTTGATAATAAACAAAGACAGGGGCTGCCTGGCAACTTTCAGCCAAGGGCAAACACAAGCAAGTGGCTCCAGCTTTTCTACCAGCATATTGTGAAGCATTCTGGAGCTTGGCTCTGATGGGGTAACGCCATCTCCGGATGGTATTACCCTACTGTATAGTAGCCTATGCGCTATTATTATGCATATTCTTTCAGAGAGGGGTGCTCCGGATCCCTATCTGTGGGCCCCTGGTGACATATGCACTGACAGACAGCCGCACATGCACAATGTGTGCCCGGGACCCAAACCAGAAAGCAGTGTGATAGCATTACGCTGTCACACTGCTTCCAGCTCTTCCCCAGAGCAGGCTCTTATAGGAGCCTGTCTCCTGGCAAGAGGATGTTAATAATAATGAAAATATTAATTTACACATTGCTAATTTAGGTATATAATATTTATCACATCCGCATTAAAAATGCAGATTGTGATAAATATGTCTCTTAGGGCTCTATTTATTATCATTATTTTTACTAAAATAAAGTGAAAAATGGTGTTTTCACACCCTTTTCACATTATTTTAGTTACACCTAAAGTTACTAAAGGGTAACCCCTAATTATCACATATTCTTAGTAATCAGATCGCATTTCCCATAACTGTAATGGAAAATGTGATCTACCTGCAAGCTACTAAAAATAAATTGTGAAATGATACCGGGGGAAGCCCTGTGATAATAACGCCACCTGAAAGTTGCATTATCCAGTCTCTCTCTCAGTTACCGGACTCCTGCTCTGCTCTAACAGGCACAGCAGAGTCAGGAGCTGGCCCCAGTGATCAGCTGTGTGTTCTAAACAGACCACAAGCCGATCATTGCTAAAATATATATATATATATAAAGAAAAAAAAAAACTTACCTGAGTCCATGGACCAGTGATCGGGGCTCTGGTGATGTCATCCCTCTGGTCAGCTGGTCTCCCATCCTGTCAGCTGACCTGGTCCCAGTGCAGGATGGGAGATCAGCTGACCAGAGCCACGGAGGACATCACCGGAGCCCTGATCACCAGAGGAAAGTGTAATTAATGGAGGGGGGGTCGCGATCATTGGTGCATGGCTTAGCATGGGGCGGGACTTAGCAGCAGCCGGTCGGCACATGAGTGAGCACTTGTCATGGTATTGTTTGCGAAAATACCATGATAAGTGTGCGGAGGGGATTCGCAGGGACAGAGCTTTATCGCAAGCTCTGTCCCTGCAAGTGATTTTTAGTAAGTCCCTGTGATATTGGATGAATTTGCAATGCGAATTCAGTCAGTAATATCACACTATGATCTGCATTCCAAATGTGGATTGTAGTAAATAGAGCCCTTAGTAACAGAAAATTGTGCTTATCTGCCATCCTTGGGTTCAGTTTTGTCGTTGAATGCAATTTGTCCTCCATCCATCCATGCCAATTATGATCACAGCCACCAACCATGCAGTAAGGGGACAGAGGCAAACATGCTGGGATGGGGCATTAGCACATATGGGGAGGGGGCAGAGGTATATATGGGGAGGGGGCAGAGGTACATATGGGAAGGGTGCAGAGGCATATATGGGAAGGGGGATGAAGCTCACATTTTTCAGGAATTGAGAGAAACTGCTGGGGAAAGATAGTGGTGGAGACTGCAAGGGGTAAGGGGATAGTGAGAAAGACTAGAAAAAAAGGAGATAGTGATGGAGACTACAATGCAGGGGATAAGGGGAGATTGGGAGAGACTGCAGTGGAAAGGGGACAATGGGAGAGATTGCAAGAAAAAGAGGACCATGGGAGAAGCTGCAGGGGAAAGGAAACCATGGGAGAGACTGCAGGAGAATGGGAGCCATGGGAGAGACTGCAGGGGAAAGGGAACCAAGGCAGAGATTACAGGGGAAAGGGAACCAAGGCAGAGACTGCAAGGAAAAGGGGACTGTGGGAGGGACTGCACAGGCTATTGGGGCCATGGGAGGTTCTGCAGGGGAAAGGGAACCATGGGAGAGACTGCAAGGGAAAGGGAACCAAGGCAGAGACTGCAGGGGAGAGGTGACCATGGGAGAGACTGCAGGCGAAGGGAACCATGGGAGAGATTGTAGGGTAAAGGGGACTGTGGGAGCGACTGCAGGGGAAAGGGAATCATGGGAGAGACTGCAGGGTAAAGGAAACCATGGTAGAGATTGCAGGGGACAGGGAACCATGGGAGAGACTGCAGGGGAAAGGTGACAATGGGAGAGACTGCAGGGAAGAATTGAACAGTGGGAGAGACTGCAGGAGAAGAGGGGACAGTGGAAGAGACTGCATAAGAGAAGGGGCTGTGGTGGAGGCTGCAGAGGAGAAGAGGCCAGTGGGAAAGACTGCAAGGGATAAATGGACATTGGGAAAAACTGCAGTGGAGAAAAGGAGAGATTGCAGGGGAAAGGGAGCCAATGTAGAGACTGCAGGGGGAAAGGGAAATGTGGGAGAGACTGCAGGGGAAAGGGAAACATGGGAGAGACTGCAGGGGGATATGGGGATCGTGGGAGAACCTGCAGGGGAAAGGGAACCATGATAGAGACAGCAGGGGAAAGGGGACCATGGGAAAGACTGCAGGGGATATGGAGACCATGGGAGAATCTGCAGGGAAGAAAGGGAGAGATTGCAGAGGAAAAGGATCCAAGGCAGAGACTGCAGGGAAAATGGAACCATGGGAGAGACTGCAGGGGAAAGGGGACCGTGGGAGAGACTGCATGGAATATGGGGACCATGGGAGAAACTGCAGGGAAGAAAGAGAGAGATTGCAGGGGAAAGGGAACCAAGACACAGACTGCAGGGGAAAAGGGACATTGGGAGGGACTGCAGGGGATATGGGGACCATGGGAGGGACTGCAGGGGATATGGGGACCATGGGAGTGACTGCAGGGGAAGGGTAACATGGGAGATACTGCAGTAGAAAGGGACCCATGGGAGAGACTGCAGGGGAAAGGGGACCATGGGAGACTGTAGGGGATATGGGGACCATGGGAGAGACTGCAGGGGAAAGGGGACCATGGGAGACTGTAGGGGATATGGGGACCATGGGAGAGTCTGCAGGGGAAAGGAAACCATAGCAGAGACTGCAGGGGAAGGGGAACCAAGGCAAATGCTGCAGGGGAAAGGGGGCCATGGGAGAGACTGCAAGGGAAGGGAACCATGGGAGAGACTGCAGGGGATATGGGGACTGTGGGACGACTGCAGGGGAAAGGTAACAATGAGAGAAACTTCAGGGGAAAGGGAACCAAGGCAGAGACTGCAGGGGAAGGGAACCATGGGAGAGACTGCATGGGATATAGGGACCGTGGGAGTGACTGCAGGGGATATGGGGACCATGGGAGTGACTGCATTGGAAAGGGAACCATGGGAGATACTGCAGTGGAAAGTGGACCATTGGATAGACTGCAGGAGAAAAGGGACCATGGGAGAAACTTCAGGGGAAAGAGGATCATGGGAGACATTGCAGTAGAAAGGGACCCATGGGTGAGACTGCAGGAGAAAGGGAACCATAGGAGAGACTGCAGGGGAAAGGGAAACATGGGAGAGATTGCAAGGGAAAGGGGACCATGGGAGACTGTATGGGGATATGGGGACTATGGGAGAGACTGCAGGGGAAAGGGAACCAAGGCAAATGCTGCAGGGGAAAGGGGGCTATGGGAGAGACAGCAGGGGAAGGGAACCATGGAAGAGACTTCAGGGGATATGGGAATTGTGGGAGAGACTGCAGGGGAATGGGGACCGTTGGAGAGACTGCATGGGGAAGGGGACCATGGGAGAAACTGCAGGGGAAAGGGGACCATGGGAGAGACTGCAGTAGAAAAGGATCCATGGGAGAGATTGCAGGGGATATGGACACCATGGGAGAGACTGAAGGGGAAGGGAACCATGGGAGAGACTGCAGGGGAAAGCGAACCATGGGAGAGACTGCAGGGGACAGGGAACCATGGGAGAGACTGCAGGGGAAAGGGAACCATGGGAGAGACTGCAGGGGAAAGGTGACATTGGAAGAGACTGCAGGGGAAAGGTGACAGTGGGAGAGACTGCAGGGGAAAGGTGACAGTGGGAGAGACTGCAGGGAAGAATGGGATAGTGGGAGAGACTGCAGGAGGATGGGACAGTGGAAGAGACTGCAGAAGAGAAGGGGGCCTGTGGGAGGGACTGCAGGGGAGAAGAGGCCAGTGGGAAAGACTGCAGGGGAGAAAGGGACAGTGGGAAAACTGCAGAGGGGGAAGGGAGTATTTTCACAGCTACAGTAGAGCCAGCCTTCTTCTGTGCAGTACCAATTGTAGTAGGGAAGAAGGAGGAGAAGAGAGAAAGTGAAGAGAGCTGGGGTGGGACTATTGCAGTACCAAGGAAGTAAAGCTGACCTGGTTGGGGGTCCTGAGGGAGTAACCTGTGTGTGAGAGGAGATTCCCAGCAGCACATTTTTCATCATCATTAAAGCCACTTGTACCCGTCTGCTGGCTGCCGGCCCATTCTCATGCTAGTTGCACTGCCACAACCTGACACTGACAGCCTGTAGGCAGGCAGGGGAACCTTCTGGCTGTCACTAGTATATGCATACAGAGCACAGAGACAGCTCTAGTGCTGCACAATTATACCAGCCTGGGGGGCAGGTGGCACCATGCCTCCTGGCCCAGCTCATCCCTGGACATAAGGGCCCTGCTCACAAGCTTACAGTCTATAGGTATATAGGAAATTATTACATGAGGATAAGTGGTACATATTGGTCCAGCCAGACTGCAGAGGTTCTTGGTGAGCCTATGATCTTGTCACACAGTAATGTTGGCCTGGAGTCAGAGGTTTGTGCGAGTGTAGAATGAGAACAGATGTAAGTTTTGTGTAAACTGTGTAGATGGGAGTAATTGGGTACAATAGCTTGTTTGGAATGGTCTTAGTAGAAATTCACATATAATCTGCACTGTATTGCTTCATGGTGCTGCGAGGTCCATCCATGCAAGCTCTATTAATGAGACTCTAAATCACATATTTATACTTAGCAAAAATCATGTAGAAATGTCCGATCTGATGAAGCAGGCTGCGACCTGCGAAAAGTGTGATTTATTTATATTGTTGGAAACTCTAATTGCTTTTATGAAACACTCCAGAATCTGAAAAATAAATGAGAAATGTGTTGGATAATTTATATCCAGAACCACTGTTATGATAGTTCTGGTAGAAAGCTTTATATGATTGTCATTAGGAGTACAAGATTTATGCCAATTATGTTCTACTTTGAAAGTTTTTGTAGATAATGTGTTGCTTTAGAATGTCTTGCTGTCATCAAAGCAGAGTGTGAAGAGTAGCTCATCAAGGTCTGTTTCTAGGATTTGGATTAGATGTGGTACAGCAAAATCAGGAGAAGTGACTGCAGAAAAACTGACACTGTGGTGTGAGATGTTGTCGCAGAGAAGGAAAGTTGGATGGAAATTGAAGAGCATTAATATTTACAGATGTGTCCACATATACCTTTCTGAAAACTGTGCCATGGGTGGCCAGTGTATCATGTAATGTAGCACTTAATAGTGTTCAACCTATGTAGCAAAGATACAGTAGTGGTCTCCTTTGGATTTTAATAGAGGGCAAACAAGGAGTTTTGAGGAGTGTTTATGTTAAGTGCAATATGCATTTGGATCTAAATCACTGTAATAGCTTCTGAAACACTGTGCTAGCACCAAAAAAACTCACTAGGAATCTGTCATCAGTTCCTCAAAAGACTGAAGGCCTGATTCAGAGTCGGTCGCTATTTGCGGTCATTCGTTCAACAAAAAAGGGTGGCTATTCAAATGAACCGTTCGCTCTTTGCGATCTGTTGACGCCTCTATGTCTGAACGAGTGAACAAAACTTGCGGTTGTAATTTTGAAAAAGACGCCCCCTGGCCGCTCGCACCATACGTCATGCCCGCTATTTATTAGATTAATCGAGTACATCAAATAGCGTATGAACTGCTAGCTATTTTTGGGGATTGTGGTTGCTACCACAAATTTGCGAGCAGTTCTGGCTATAAAATAACCCAGTGACGTGGTCAATGACGCTCCAGTATTAATTATGCACACCCTTAAAACACCCGTTTTGACCTTTAAGCAAGCCTGCGTTCTGATTTCCACTCCCCGTTTTCAAGCACCTTCCCCTGTTACCACCCACATATGCCTCCTCCTGTCACTCATATTAGCAGGCATTCGCTATTTAGCGTACAAACGATTTTCGGCCGCACTGACTGGTTCGCGCATGCGTATTACGATCCGTACGCATGCGCAGTTGGGCAAACATCGCACGGAGCGAACGAGTGGCCGCTTACGAGCGGCTCTGAATCAGGCCCTGATTCTGTACTTCCCTCCACCATTATTGTGGCGTAGTGGTAAAGTCACTGCACATCACACTTGGCAGTTAGGGTTTGAAACCCAGTGTAAACATTTTTTTTTTTGCTCCAAAAATAAATTTATATAATTCAATAATATAATAATATCAATAATATTATTGTAATAACAATAAAACTTTTTAGAATAATATCATATTTCATCTAGAGGCTGTGAATACCGTGTACACTATGTGGGGATCTGAGTCAGTGAGGACGGCATGTGTGTGTGTAGTGATTTCTTAGTGTAGAAATTTCCAACTGAAAATATGGCTCGATATTTCATATACAGTACTGGTTCTAGATATACATTATAATTCAAAAACTGTCCGTCAGTAATTTACAGTATGTTAATGTCCTTTTTCAGATTAACCCATTGCTTGTTTCAACACAGAGGGGGAGGAGGAATTCATTTGTAAAGGCTGCACATTTTCCACAGACAACAAATCAAGTTTTCATTAGCCCTCCCCCTGTGTTTTGTTACTACTCATTAATGTTGCCCTTTTTGTATTGAGTCACTTTTGTACTTTTGGCCCATCCCTTCCTCCCAAAATAGTACTCATTTTCCATGGTTATATTGTACATTATTTGACCAGTAATGTAGCTAGAAGAAGTATACACAGTATGTCAATTGCTCTCTCTCTCTCTCTCTCTCTCTCTCATGTGCGCCGACCCTTGTGTTTTCAGTACATGGTTTTGGATTTTTTCTTAAAATATCATAACAACAGTTAAAATCACAAAAAATGGGCCTGTTATTGTTCCTACAGTATTATTAACCTCAATAACATTTATTTCCAGTAATTTCCAATCAATTTTGACCACCTCACAATCTTATTTTTTTCATCTAGTTAAGGCCAAAATGTTGCATCCAGCTAGCTGGCTGACTACGCTAAGTGATACAGTGGACGGCACTAACATGTGGCAGTTCAGCTTCCAATTTCCAACATGGATACAGTGTGTTATACAGTGTGGGTTGGATACACCAATAGTGCTCTTACTATGACAGCAGTGTCGGCAGAGCAGGGTTGCTGACGGTGTCCTCAGTATATGGAATGGCAGTGCTGTGGTGCTGGCAGTATCCTCAGTGCAGGGTACTGCCATTGTAAGCAGAGCGGGGGTGCCAGCAGTGTCTTTAGTGCAGGTTTGCTGGCTGTGTCGGCAGTGCAGGGTTGCTGATGGTATCCTCAGTACATGGAATGGCAGTGCTGCAGTTCTGGCAGTATCCTCAGTGTAGGGTACTGGCGATGTCGGCAGTGCCAGTGGTGTCTTTAGTGCAGGTTTGCTGGTTGTATCGGCAGTGCAGGGGATGCTGATGGTGTCCTCAGTACATGGAATGGCAGTGCTGCGGTCCTCGCAGTGTCCTCAGTGAAGGGTACTGGCGATGTCGGCAGTGGTGGGGTGCCAGTGGTATCTTCGGTCCAGGTTTGCGCGCTGTTTTGGCAGTGCAGGGGTTGCTGACGGTGTCCTTAGTACATGGAATGGCAGTGCTGCAGTGCTGGCAGTGTCCTCAGTGAAGGGTACTGGTGATGTCAGCAGTGCCAGTGGTGTCTTTAGTGCAGGTTTGCTGGCTGTGTCGGCAGTGCAGGGGATGCTGACGGTGTCCTCAGTACATGGAATGGCAGTGCTGTGGTGCTGGCAGTGTCCTCAGTGTAGGGTACTGGTGATGTAGGCAGTGCCAGTGGTGTCTTTAGTGCAGGTTTGCTGGCTATGGTGGCAGTGCAGGGGTTGCTGATGGTGTCCTCATTACATGGAATGGCAATGCTGTGGTGCTGGCAGTATCCACAGTGCAGGGAACTGGTGGTGTAAACACAGGGGGGTGCCTGTGGTATCTTCGGTGCAGGTTTGCTGGCTGTGTCGGCAGTGCAGGGGTTGCTGACGGTGTCCTTAGTATATGGAAATGCAGTGCTGTGGTGCTGGAAGTGTCCACAGTGAAGGGTACAGGTGATGTCAGCAGTGCTGGGGTGCCAGTGGTATCTTTGGTGCAGGTTTGCTGGCTATGTCGGCAGTGCAGGGGCTGCTGATGGTGTCCTCAGTACATGGAATGGCAGTGCTGTGGTACTGGCAGTATCCACAGTGCAGGGAACTGGCGGTGTAAGCAGAGCGGGGGTGCCAGTGGTATCTTCGGTGCAGGTTTGCTGGCTGTATCGGCAGTGCAGGGGTTGCTGACGGTGTCCTTAGTACATGGAATGGCAGTGCTGTGGTGCTGGCAGTGTCCTCAGTGAAGGGTACTGGTGATGTCAGCAGTGCTGGGGTGCCAGTGGTATCTTTGGTGCAGGTTTGCTGGCTATGTCGGCAGTGCAGGGGCTGCTGATGGTGTCCTCAGTGCATGGAATGGCAGTGCTGTGGTGCTGGCAGTGTCCTCAGTGTAGGGTACTGGTGATGTAGGCAGTGCCAGTGGTGTCTTTAGTGCAGGTTTGCTGGCTATGTTGGCAGTGCAGGGGTTGCTGATGGTGTCCTCATTACATGGAATGGCAATGCTGTGGTGCTGGCAGTATCCACAGTGCAGGGAACTGGTGGTGTAAACACAGGGGGGGTGCCTGTGGTATCTTCAGTGCAGGTTTGCTGGCTGTGTCGGCAGTGCAGGGGTTGCTGACGGTGTCCTTAGTATATGGAAATGCAGTGTTGTGGTGCTGGAAGTGTCCACAGTGAAGGGTACAGGTGATGTAAGCAGAGCGGGGGTGCCAGTGGTATCTTCGGTGCGGGTTTGCTGACTGTTTCGGCAGTGCAGGGGTTGCTGACGGTGTCCTCAGTACATGGAATGGCAGTGCTGTGGTGCTGGCAGTATCCACAGTGCAGGGAACTGGCGGTGTGAGCAGAGTGGGGGTGCCAGTGGTATCTTCGGTGCAGGTTTGCTGGCTGTTTTGGCAGTGCAGGGGTTGCTGACGGTGTCCTCAGTACATGGAATGGCAGTGCTGTGGTGCTGGCAGTGTCCTCAGTGTAGGGTAGTGGTGATGTAGGCAGTGCCAGTGGTGTCTTTAGTGCAAGTTTGCTGGCTGTGTCAGCAGTGCAGGGGTTGCTGACGGTGTCCGCAGTACATGGAGTGGCAGTGCTGTGGTGCTGGCAGTGTCCTCAGTGAAGAGAACGGGCGATGTCGGCAGTGCTGGGGTGCCAGTTGAATCTTTGGTGCAGGTTGTCGGCAGTGCAGGGGTTGCTGATGGTATCCTCAGTACATGGAATGGCAGTGCTGCAGTTCTGGCAGTATCCTCAGTGTAGGGTACTGGCAATGTCGGCAGTGCCAGTGGTGTCTTTAGTGCAGGTTTGCTGGTTGTATCGGCAGTGCAGGGGATGCTGATGGTGTCCTCAGTACATGGAATGGCAGTGCTGCGGTCCTCGCAGTGTCCTCAGTGAAGGGTACTGGCGATGTCGGCAGTGGTGGGGTGCCAGTGGTATCTTCGGTCCAGGTTTGCGCGCTGTTTTGGCAGTGCAGGGGTTGCTGATGGTGTCCTCAGTACATGGAATGGCAGTGCTGTGGTGCTGGCCGTATCCACAGTGGAGGGGACTGGTGGTGTAAGCAGAGCGGGGGTGCCAGTGGTATCTTCGGTGCTGGTTTGCGCGCTGTTTTGGCAGTGCAGGGGTTGCTGACAGTGTCCTCAGTACATGGAATGGCAGTGCTGTGGTGCTGGCAGTGTCCTCAGTGTAGGGTACTGGCGATGTAGGCAGTGCCAGTGGTGTCTTCGGTGCAGGTTTGCTGGCTGTATCGGCAGTGCAGGGGTTGCTGATGGTGTCCTCAGTACATGGACTGGCAGTGCTGCGGTGCTGGCATTGTCCTCAGTGAAGGGTATGGGCGATGTCGGCAGTGTTGGGGTGCCAGTTGTATCTTCAGTGCAGGTTTGCTGGCTGTGTTGGCAGTGCAGTTGTTCCTGACAGTGTCATCAGTGAAGGGTACCGGCAATGTTTGCAGTGGGGGGGTGCCATGGTGTCCTCAGTGCAGGTTTGCTAACTGTGTTGGCAGTACAGGGGTGTTCTCAATACAGGGTTCTGGTGGTGTCGGCAGAGCAGGGGAGCCAGCAGTGTCCTCAGTGCATGTGTGCTGACAGTGTCGGCAGTGCAGGGGGTGCTGGTGGTGTCCTCAGTGTGGGAGTGCCAGCAGTGTCGGCAGTGTGGGGGTCACTAATGGTGTCCTCAGTTTGTGGGGCAGCAGTGCAGGGGTGCTGGCAGTGTCAGCAGTGGTGGTGTCAGCAGCGGGGGATGCTGCCAGTGGGGTGCTGGCTGTGTCAGCAGCGAGGGTGCAGGCGGTGTCATGCAGCGGGTGATGACGGCCGCCATCTTCTTTTGCTTCCTGTGTGCATATTAAATGGGCTTATATGCATTTGCGGCTATATCACTGTACTAGCCGCTGAACACTGTACTAGCACCAAAAAAACTGTCACTAGGAAACTGTCATCAGTTCCTGAAAAGACAGATTCTGTACTTCCCTCCACCAGTATTGTGGCGTAGTGGTAAAGTCACTGCACATCACACTTGGCAGTTAGGGTTTGAATCCCAGTGTAAACAATTTTATTTTTTTGCTCCAAAAATAAATTTGTATAATTCAATAATATAATAATATCAATAATATTATTGTAATAATAATAAAACTTTTTAGAATAATATCATATTTCATCTAGAGGCTGTGAACACCGTGTACACTATGTGGGGATCTGAGTCAGTGAGAACGGCATGTGTGTGCGTAGTGATTTCTTAGTGTAGAAATTTCCCCCTGAAAATATTGCTCGATATTTTATATACAGTACTGGTTCTAGATATACATTGTAATTCAAAAACTGCCCATCAGTAATTTACAGTGTGTTCATGTCCTTTTTCAGAATAACCCTGCCCATTGTTTGTCTCAACACAGAGGGGGAGGGAGGAGGAATTCATTTGTAAAGGCTGCACTTTTTACACAGACAACAAATCAAGTTTTCATTAGCCCTCCCCCTGTGTGTTGTTACTACTCATTAATGTTGCCCTTTGTGTATTGAGACACTTTTGTACTTTCGATCCCTACTATCCTCCCAACATAGTACTCATTTTCCATGGTTATATTGTACATTCATTGACCAGTAATGTAGCTCAATGTTTTGTTTGCCACTTTGTTATTACAGTAAAGTATACACAGTATGCCAGTTGATATATATATATATATATATATATATATATGTACTTGATAGCCCCCCCACATTTGTTGCCCAGGAACCCAACAGACCTAAATTTGGCCCTGGGTGAGGGTTGCACACTGACCCACCACTGCGGTGTTCATAGAGGGGAAAGGAGGAGGAGGTGAGCTGCTGCTGTTGTGGGTGGGGGAGGGGGGCACACAGAGCCAGTTATGCTGTTATCAGGGATGGGGGGAGGGGCAGAGCTGCTTGGAGTGTGTGCACTATGGATAGGACATAAAAAGACAACATTGAAACTACTGTACCAATGTTTTTAACATTAATTACAAAACATTGTTTAGACCTAAACATTGGTTCTGAAACCCGATGGTTAGCTCACATCTCCGATGGTGGTAGGACTGCGCATGCGCAGAAGGTGTACTGAGCATGTGCAGCCCTCTGACTGCGAGTCCGCTTGCAGTGTCTCCCGGCCACAGCCTGATTGACAGGTTGCAGTGTTTTGGAGGTGGATTGGGGATGTTCCCTGGCAGCGTTCCCGGAAAAACGGGCGTGTTGCCCCATTTTTCAAGGAGGGGCGAGGGCAGAGTCCGTATGGGTGCACGAAGACTTTCTGGCCTCGCAAGCTGCCAGGACCCAGCCAGGCTGTGGGAAGTTTTAGCTCCAGCAGCCTGGCCTAAGGAACATCGGCAACCATCAGTCGCAATTGTTCTGATGGTGACACCAGGCTGCGGCCTCAGTTGCAGAGCTGAGATCATGCAAATGCAGAAAGGAGGTGTGCGATACCTGCTTCTGATTTCCCATTTTAAATGAAGAGAATTGCACAGTCTCTTGTGTGCGCTTATGTGCGGCTCTGCAATTCCATCCAGGCCCTTTGTGTCCTTATATTTACCTCAAAATGATGACAACAAAACGAAACAATCAAAGGTACCCATTAATTAACTAGTTTTATCACCAAAATGAGTGACAAATGTCACTGTGTATGATAAATGTTGCTCCAGCCAATCAGCTCCCAACTGTCACTTTTCTAACAGTTGACAGTTGGGAGCTGACTGGCTGGAGCACCATTTATCATACACAGTGAAATGTTTCACTCATTCTGGTGATAAAACTCGTTAATAAATGAGACCCATAGTGTAGTATTTTAAAATTATTGTTGATCCACCCAATGTGAGGGATTATTTATATCTGAAAAATAGGTGTTGATAGAACAGTCCCATACACCTGATGTTCAAGGTACATACCTCTTGATATATTTAAAGCAAACACCTCTTATTACCCCTTCAGGTTTGAAGGTTACCATATAATTTTCTTCACATAAAGAGGATTCAACAACATACAGTAGATTTCAATAAAATCCTTTATTGCAACTCCAACAGATGATTTCCAGATGATATTTCATGTACTAACATAAAAGTAAATAGAGGTACAGTACATACAGTGCATCCGGAAAGTATTCACAGCACGTCACTTTTTTCACATTTTGTTATGTTACAGCCTTATTCCAAAATGGAATAAATTAAAATTTCTCCTCAAAATTCTACACCAAATACCCCATAATGACAACGTGTAAAAAGTTTTTTTTGAGATTTGTTCAAATTTAATTAAAAAAACCCTAAAAAATCACATGTACATAAGTATTCACAGCCTTTGCTCAATACTTTGTTGATGCACTTTTGACAGCAATTACAGCCTCAAGTCTTTTTGAATATTATGCCACAAGCTTGGCACACCTATCTTTGGGCAGTTTCGCCCATTCCTCTTTGTAGCACCTCTCAAGCTCCATCAGGTTGGATGTGAAGTGTCGATGCACAGCCATTTTCAGATCTCTCCAGAGATGTTCAATCGGATTCAAGTCTGGGCTCTGGCTGGGCCACTCAAGGACATTCACAGAGTTGTCCTGAAGCCACTCCTTTGATATCTTGGCTGTGTGCTTAGGGTCATTGTCCTGCTAAAAGATTAACCATCGCCCCAGTCTGTGGTCAAGAGTGCTCTGGAGCAGGTTTTCATCCAGGATGTCTCTGTACACTGCTGCATAAATTTTTCCCTCTATCCTGACTAGCCTCCCAGTTTCTGCCGCTGAAAAACATCCCCACAGCATGATGCTGCCACCACCATGCTTCTCTGTAGGGATGGCCTTGGCCTGGCGATGAGCGGTGCCTGGTTTCCTCCAAATTGAATGCCTGGCATTCTTGCCAAAGAGTTCAATCTTTGTCTCTCATGGTCTGTGAGTCCTTCAGGTGCATTTTGGCAAATTCCAGGCAGGCTGCCATGTGCTTTTTACTAAGAAGTGGCTTCCATCTGGCCACTCTACCATACAGGCCTGATTGGTGGATTGCTGCAGAGATGATTGTTCTTCTAGAAGGTTCTTGTCTCTCCACAGAGGAATGCTGTAGCTTTGACAGAGTGACCATTGGGTTCTTGGGCACCACACTGACTAGGGCCCTTCTCCCCCAATTGCTCAGTTTAGATGGACGGCCAACTCTAGGAAGAGTCCTGGTGGTTCCGAACTTCTTCCATTTGCGGATGATGGAGGCCACTGTTCTCATTGGGACCTTCTAAGCAGCAGATATTTTTCTGTACCCTTCACCAGATTTGTGCCTTGAGACAATCCTGTCTCGGAGGTCTACAGACAATTCCTTGGACTTCATGCTTGTTTTGTGCTCTGATATGCACTGTCAAGTGTGGGACCTTATATAGACAAGTGTCTGCCTTTCAAAATCATGTCCAATCAAATGAATTTACCACAGGTGGACTCCAATTAAGCTGTAGGAACATCTCAAGAATGATAAGTGGAAAGAGGATGCACGTGAGCTCAATTTTGAGCTTCATGACAAAGGCCGTGAATACTTATGTATATGTGATATCTTAGTGATTTTTTTTTTAATTAAATTTGCAAAAATCTCAAAAAAACTTTTTACATGTTGTCATTATGGGGTATTGTGTGTAGAATTTTGAGGACAAAAATTAATTTATTCCATTTTGAAGTAAGGCTGTAACATAACAAAATGTGGAAAAAGTTATGCGCTGTGAATACTTTCCAGATGCACTGTAGCATAATACTGCTTCAAACAGCTATTTTATTAAAAATATTACAGATAAAACTCAGGACCTCTATATTTAATAACAAGTCCTGAAAATAAAAAAACACTAAGACTCGTTTGAATGAGGGTGCCTACCATCCCACTGCCAGGGACCACCCCCGCTCCGCTTCCAAAACGCCACAGCCTGTCTATCAGGCTGCAGCCGGGAGACACTGCAAGTGGACTCAGAGCCAGAGGGCTGCACATGCGCAGTCCTCCCACCATCGGAGATGTACCCTAGCCATTGGGTTAGCATACATCTCTGAATCAGGCCCAAAGAGCGCCATTCCAAGGAAGTGATATACAGTATGTGGGACTATACATACTGTAAGCCCTCATAAATTAAATATAAAATAAGTATGATTTCCGAAGCATATTGTTGTTTTATATGCTTAAGCACCTACAGGTCCATTAAAAAATAGAAAAATTGGTTAACATCGATGTTCCAGAACCAATGTTTAGGTATAATCAATGTTTTGTAATCAACATTAAAAACTGTACAGTACTTTCAATGTTGTCTTTGTATGTCCTATCCTTAGTGCACACACTCCAAGCAGTTCTTCCCCTCCCCCTATCCCTGATAACAGCATCACTGGCTCTGTGTGCCCCCCTCCCATAGCAGTGTAATGGTGCATACACATGTAGCGATCTGCCAGCATACACATGTAGCGATCTGCCAGCAATACAATATCGCTGGAAGATCATACTGCACACTCTCTGGTGTGTTGGATGATCTATATAGATAATTAAACACACCAATAACTTGCCAGCAACTATAGTGACCCGCGATCAGCAGGTTATGCAGCATGCAGGGACGATGGGCGATATCGCTATCATCCATACGTGCCTGCACATTGCTGGTTGAAGGTAAGTTGGTAGGGTACATTAAAAAAGGATGATTTCATAGATAACGGTAACAGAGGGAAAGGGAGGAGGAATTCATTTATAAAGGCTGCACTTTTTACACAGACAACAAATCAAGTTTTCATTAGCCCTCCCCCTGTGTGTTGTTACTACTCATTAATGTTGCCCTTTGTGTCTAGAGACACTTTTGTACTTTCAGTCCCTCCCTCCCTCCCAAATCTGTACTCATTTTCCATGGTTATATTGTACATTCATAGACCAGTAATGTAGCTGGAAGCACAATGTTTTGTTTTCCACTTTGTTATTACAGTAAAGTATACACAGTATGTCAGTTGCTATATATATATATATATATATAGAGAGAGAGAGAGAGAGAGAGAGAGAGAGAGAGATAGAGAAAGATGTGCGCCCACCGTCGTGTTTTTGTTTTGGATCTGGATATTTTCTTAAAATATCATAAAAACAGTTAAAATCACAATATGGGCTTGTTTTTGTTCCTACAGTATTATTAACCTCAATAACATTTATTTACAGTAATTTCCAAACAATTTTGACCACCTCACAATATTATATTTTTCATCTTGTTAAGGCCAAAAGGTTGCATCCAGCTAGCTGGCTGACTAAGCTAAGTGACACAGTGGGCGACACTAACATGTGGCAGTTCATCTTCCAATTTCCAACATGGATACAGTGTGTTATACAGTGTGAGCTGGATACATCAATAATGCACATACTGTAACAGCAGTGTTGGCATAGCAGAGTTGCTGACGGTGTCCTCAGTATATGGAATGGCAGTGCATTGGTGTTGGCTGTGTCCTCAGTGAAGGGTACTGATGATGTCGGCAGTGCCAGTGGTGTCTTTAGTTCAGGTTTGCTGGCTTCATCGGCATTGTAGGGGTTGCTGACGGTGTCCTCAGCATGTGGTTTGGCCATGCTGCGGTGCTGACAGTGTCCTCAGTGTAGGGTACCAGCGATGTTGGCATTGCGGGGGTGCCAGCAGTGTCCTCAGTGCAGGTTTTCTGACTATGTTGGCAGTGCAGGGGTTGCTGGCGATGTCCTCAGTACATGGAATGGCAGTGCTGTGGTGCTGGCAGTGTCCTCAGTGAAGGGTACCGGCGATGTCGGCAATGCAAGGGTGCCAGCAGTGTACTCAGTGCTGGTTTGCTGACAGTGTTGGCAGTGTAGGGGTGTTCTCAATGCAGGGTGATGGCAATTTCGGCAGAGCGGGGGTGCCAGCGGTGTCCTCAGTGCATGAGTGCTGACAGTGTTGGCAGTGCAGGGGTTCTGGTGGTGTCCACAGTGTGGGAGTGCTGGCAGTGTGGGAGTCGCTGACTGTGTCTTCAGTATGTGGGGCAGCAGTGGTGTCAGCAGCGGGGGATGCTGCCTGTGGGGTGCCGGCAGTGTTGGCAGTGGTGGTTCAGGCAGTGTAGGGCAGCGGGGGATGGTGGGCACCATCTTTTGCTTCCTGTGTGCATATTAAATGGGCTAAATGCTGATTGGCTGAGAGCCGTGACGGAAGGCTCTCTCAGCCAATCAGCGTTAAGCCCGCTCAATACAAAACCTTGTGACCCCACAACCTCGCGACCCAAGAGTGGGATCGTGAGGTTTTGCCTCGGGTTAGGGATCTGGGGCAGGCAGAGAGATCCGCGCACCCTCTATGGGTCGGCACCCTTGTTGGACCGCACTGGTCGAACATCCCAAGAGTTGGCTCTAATTAGGGGGTACTTAGCTCCCCAGGGATCCCTGGCCTGGGCTGATTAGTGGTCAGGTTTAATGCTTTGACTGGGGGGCCCAGTGAAAGGGCTCCCCTGGCTGTGGCATTAGCCCCCTCACTAGAAAAAGTCTGGTGCTGGTTCTGAATTTTACAGGGGGACCCTACTCATTATTTCCCCTGTATTTCCAAAATCTGATCAGTGCCCAGTGCTAGTTGCGCACTGTCGCTATGTCGTTTGTCTCCCATATTTTTGCAACCAGAGCTGGTTCTGACTAGCCCAGTGCTTGTTGTGCTTAACTTAAGGGGACCCCTATGTCATTTGTCCCCTGTATTTAATCAAAACCAGCACTGGGTCACTAAAAGCTCAGGGCTCTTTTGTGGATGGGAGGCATGCCATTTTTTATTTATTTGTTTTCACAGGTTATTTTTTTTTTTTACCACAGCAACACAGACGGGTTTCTCTGATCCCGTCTATGCTCAGTGTCAATGACCCAGATGCTTGTAGCATGGATCTCCTGGTCCATGCATGCATCTATGTCATCGAAATACATAGCCTCACAGAGGGGTCTCACTGATCCCATCCATGCTTCTGTGTCAATGTACAAAAGTGTCTCATGAAAATGTGGTTTGTTGTTTGTCTGTGGAAAATGTGCAGCCTTTACAAAATGAATTCCTCCCACCTCCCCTCTGTGTTGAGAAAAGCAAAGGGTTTACCTGGAGAAGGACATAAACATATAGTATATTACTGATGGTCAGTTTTTGAACTATACTATATATATATTGAATCATAAAAATTTATTTTTGGAGAAAAAATAGGTTTACACTGAGATTCAAACCCTAATTTCCTGGTGTGATGTGCAGTCACCTTACCACTATGCTAGAACACCTACAGGCAAATACTGAAGTCTTTTACCTCTTACAAAGTGAAAATGAACTGAAACTGATAGCTTCTGTTCTAGATCCAGCTAGAAATATAGCAATAGATTTTTTTTTAGTATATGAAATATGGTGCTATATTTCCAAGTGCTATTTTCTATTCTGTAGGACTTTTTACTGTATATGTAGCCAAAGTATGCAGGAAATTTTGTAAGCCTGTCTGGCACTGCAATGGGAAGCAGCTTACTGTATTGGATCTTCCTCTCCAGTTTTCTACTTAGGCAGCCGCAGCATACTTTTCTAAAAATGCCACCTGCTGTCTGAAAAGTGGTACTACACTATATTTCAGCCTTACACATGTCCCGACATGTATATCTTGGCAGGGCTGGTTATCTGATGCCATGAATGGCAGGCCATGGTTCAATTTTCACAAAGGTGTATGTGGACACATCTGTAGGAACAGTATGAGGAGGGTTGGTAGAGTACAATCGCAGAGAGCAGCAGTGGCTCCTACCTTTTCCTGGCAGGGGGGCTGCCCCTGCAGCAATCCGGCTGGGTCTGTCCTGTTCTCTTTTCGGCTCATGCCAGGTGCATTGCACATTCACAATGCACCTGGCAGGGCCCGCGACTTGCACATGACCATAAGCACCAACTTTTACAGACTGCATCGGCTGCAGCCCCTATAAGCCGGATAGGGCTCATGGAAAGGCCTCCGTCTGGCAGGCACGCCCCCGGCACGCCCACCAAAGGGGACGTGCTGTCAATCAACATCGACAGCACGCCCCCTTTGGTGCAAGACCCGGAGCGATGGAAAGCCCATCGCTCGTTGGGTCTCGCGCATGTGCACGACGGAGCTCCCTCCGTCGTGCGCATGCGCAGTGGGGAGCATCGACCAGCTTGCGAGCTTCCTGCCGCTCGCGAGCGGGTCTGAATGACCCCTATGTCATTTTGGTAGTAGGTAGAACCTCTTCACAATATAATAATCTATATCTATACCAGTATAATAAGAACGCTGTGTCTGTTCCAAGTTGGCGCAAAAACTACTGAACTGATTTTTATGAAAACTGCATCATTGTGAAGTTTTAACTCCTAAAAATAATCTGCACTTTGTTTCATCTAGATTCGTCAAGTTAAAGCTGAGCAAGGCTGGTAAAGGGGGGGGGGAGAGGTGCTTTGGGCCCGCGTTCACTTGCATAGGATAGGCTACATAGCAGTCTGTACACAGGGCACATAGTCACATTTAGAAAAAGTATGTAAGTGGTCCGGTGCACTCTTAAACAGTAAGCTTATATGTGGGCTAATTGTTTAATTATTATCTATATCCTAATGCTGCCTCAAATACCTGTGGCTTTCCTGTACCACTCAGTTTATAGTAAATAATATGGATCGTACAGGGCGCAAATAGAATAAGGATATTTATTAGGTCATGTATAAAATGTGATAAACAGAATGCTTTATTGAAAGATCATCATCTTACTCAATGGTTATATTATCTTTTTGATTTGAATTTCAATCAGTGTCTCACTAGGACCATTTTTCTAACATATATGTAGTTTTCAATAAAGCATTCTGTTTATCACATTTTATACATGACCTAATAAATATCCTTATTCTATTTGCGCCCTGTACGATCCATATTATTTACATAGTCACATTTGTGTGAGTGGAGGGTGAAGGCGCTGCTGCCACCAGTCTATATAGTGATATTGGTCATGTGGGCCACTCCCGGGACAGAGCCCCTATGCAAAGCAATACATCTAGAACACCTCAAATTAAAATAAATGTTGGCAGAATAGATTTTATCGTGGTCGAAGCCGAGGGCAACAGCTACTTTAATATACAGTAAGACTGAAGAGAGTGGCAAAATAACCTGTGCGGTTGTGCTCTCTTTGTTACATGTGGTCAAAGGGTCGACAATCAAAATGTAGCTATGGTCAAAAAGTCAACAGTCAAATTAGACATGCCTTTATTATGACTGTTAACTTTTCTCTATGTCTACATTGTCACTGTTGACTTAATGACCATGTCGACCTCATACCCATAGTGTACAGTTTCTACTTAGAAAAGGAGATGTGATGCTTAAATTACCAATAGAATTACAGCTTTGATGAAGTCTCTCCTAGGTAGCAAAAAACTGTAAGTAATGTAATTGGTATCTCACCAGTTGAATCTTTAATGGTGAGTAAGCTGAGTTCCCTCCACAGTGTAGTCACAGAGCTCACAGCACCGCTGAATGAGCCAGGCTGCAACACTCTGCTCAGCAGCTGTGTATAAATGTGCAGCGTATCTGTCAATATCCCGGCTCAGCTCCAGCTGCAATGGACTGTTTGGCCAATAATTGCAGGTATCTTCTAACGCATTTCACTTCAATTATCAAAGCTTTATCAAATAGGCTCTTTGATAAAGCTTCCATACTTAAAGCGAAATGCGTCAGCGGATACCTGCAATTCTGGTGGATGTTGCTGTAAGTGATTTACACGGATATTAGCATCTTGCTTGGTTTCTTTGTACTGACATTTTTATCATGTTGACATTATGACTATTTGACATTTTGGTGTTGACCTCATCATTGTATAGATTTTAATTACCAACATTTTGACTATATCCCCTTGATAAATATAATATACAGAACTTACATATTTCCAGAGAAATGTCCTTTCAGATAGACTATGGATGCTGGTCAGCTCCCCGAAATTCCTTTTACAAAATTCTCGTGCTTTATCCATTGTCATTTTCTCCTTGCTGACATAGTACTGAGTATCACCACGTATTACCCAACCATCACTTGTGTGTTCATGTTCTATTATGTGCAGGAGCAAAAAAAAAAAGCTAAATTGTAACATATCCATGTGAAAAGTAGAGATATAGTTCTCATTTAGGGGCCTATTCATCATCACGTAACTACTATAATTTCCCATATTATCATGATAAACTGTCATTTTTAAGTAACTGAGCCATTTATTAACTAGGTAACGCAGAGTATATCACAGATATCTCCTGGTTACAATTCTCCCCCGATAGTTTCCACAGTCCTCATACTTTAGTATGGGGACATAGAAATGTTACCATTCATCAAGTTCGGAACAATAATTTGTGTTCAGCCGAATGTCATCAAAAGCTTGTGCAGGAAAGGGATCTTTTCAGACCCCTCCTCGCTGTTCCCCCACTATTTTACACAGTTCATTCCCCTTTACCTCCTTCTCTCCACTAGTATATATACGAGCGGGCTATTGAAGGAAAGAACTCTGACCACCTGGTGGCACGCCACTTCCAAGATTTTCAATACAATCTTGCTTCTTTGCGGTATAAAATTATAGACTGGATTCCACCCAATCCAAGGGGAGGCAATCGTGGACGTGTGCTATTGCAAGCAAAAGCTAAATGGATACGTATCTAACAAACTGTTCAGCTGGGCCTGAATTAAATTCTACCTCTTAACTGCTTCTTGTAATTTTTGTCGTTGGACATATTTGCCTCCATACAGTATTTCCTTTTTGCATCTTTTTTAATAATATTTTTTCATAGCTGTCACCTAGTTGGTTTATAACATCAGTACTGCTATTACGCCCATATATGGTATATAGTATGATTACAGCAAGCTGGATAACCTGTGTATTACACCTCCAGGTTAGTTCACAACACTTGCAACCGGGTATTGTTATTGTACAGCCCCATTCATTGCTCATTTACATATTTTTTATTTTTCATTATTCTACTGAACAGGTGACATTTTTCTTATTACCCCAGTTAGTTTGTACCATATATCTTGGAGTGTCCAGCACCCAGATCCATTTTACATGGTGTTACTTGATTGTGCATATTTAACATTTATCCCTATCGCATACAATGTGGTTGATGTGTGTGCACCTCTACTGAGTAGCCGCTGTAATGTTCTATAAGTTTATCTGTTGCTGCTGCTCTTTATGTATGATTATGCCTCCATTTTTTATATACTTTTTTGTCACCATGGTAATGGTATGCACAGCCCTAACCACACCTCCCTCCTGGATCCCGGGTCCCAACGCTTACTGATGATGTTACCAGAACTCCAGTGTGTGTGGCAAGTGCAGGAACTTGATTCTCACTGGGTGAATACACAGGTATTTATGTCTCTTATGTTCATTGTACTGCATGTCTTGATAAAAGAGCCAACGCTCTGAAACGTTGACTATACATCCTGGTTGTGCCTGTTATTTATTAGAATTCCGAACCGCAAAAAGCTCAGAACCACGACCCGGATTTACCTGGATTTCCTCAGGAGAGTAGAACCGCAACTAGGATTTACCTGGATTCCCAAAATTCGGGTGGATTTGCTGGATTTGGATTCTGGAGAACCGAATATATATATATATGCACACACATCAGTAATTTACTTAATTTCAAATAAATGTTAAAAGCAGTAACATATGTCAATATGTTTGCAACTGCAGATGTTACACTGAAGCTGCTATGGCTTCAGTGTCGGGTGATGGCCTCGGTGTCGGGTGCTGTGGAATACAGAAAAATAGTAGGTAGCCGCAGAGTACCAGTTCTTACCATTGTAGGGGATCCCACGAAAAGTTAGGTGGTAAGTAGGGAGGCTGAATTCTAAGCACACCCTGAAAAAAGGTTTGTAGTTGACACCTGACCCTTAAGAAAAGATAGGCAAAAGCCTTGAGTCAGACCATCCTGAAGAAAAGATAAAAGAGCTGGTAATTTAAAGACAGCCACTGAGATACTACAATACTCACACCATGAAATGTAAAGTCTCCAAATATTATGGCAAATTCTGGAAGTGATGAGCCTGAATCATGGTCTGGATAACCCGCCTGGAGAAACCACAAGCCTTTAAGATCTGGGTCTCGAGAAGCATGCCATCAAAGCCAGCTGAGACAAATCTAAGTATAGACAGGGGTATATGACGCAGCAGGTCTTGTTGGAGAAGTCAGTAAGGAACATCAGCCAGCATGCTCTAAAACAGGGCATACCACTGCCAATGAGACCAATCTGGAGCTAAGAATTACTGGCAAACCTTCTTGTTGAACCTGCTGAAGTACCAACATGGACAGGGGTGAAAACAAGTACCCAAGGTGCTGTCATAGAATCCACAAATACTGGGGATCCCTAGAGCATGTTCCATACAAGGGAAGCCTTTTGTTTACCAGGGAGGCAATGAGTTTCATGTTCGTCACCCCCACCGATTCACAATCCATTGAAACACCTCCTTTTGTAGTTGATTTAGGGCCTGATTCATTACGGATCACAGCTGCTAAAACGCACACCGACTGTTTCGTTCTGAGCATACATTGCAGTGTGTGTGCGTGAACCAGCCATTGTGATAGGACTGCGATCGCAATGACTATGCAGACGCATTGCAGAGAGATTGATAGGAAGTGCCATTTGTGGGTGGTGACAAGAGGCTGGTCGGCAAAACGCAGGCGTGCCAGTGCATTTGGTGGCCATTGCAGGGGCATGCATAAATTATCTACTGCAACAGCATACGCAGCTTGGGTTCTCACTGCGTGCAATTCCTGAGTAAGGTCAGACCTTGTGCAAGTGTGCTCGAAGCTCCGATTGTACTCAATGTTACCGATTGTTTTGCAGACTTGCTTGATGTGTCCGATGGTTTCGCTATTCTGCTATAATGGATGTGTGTAATGTAAAGTGGGAGTCCTTATGTAGTGCTGCGACGGCATAGCGATCGCAATGGATTAGCATATGATCGCAGTGAGACTGCATGCGTAATCACTATTGCCCCCCATCACCACCATCAAACGGCACTTCCTGTCAATCACTCAGTGATGGGTCTGCATAGTCACTGCAATCGAAGTCCCTGCCGCAGTGACGGGTTTGCGCATTGCGATGCATACGCAGAATGCAACAATCGGCTGATTGCGTGCATATTAGCAACTGCGATCCTTGCTGAATCAGGCACTTAGGGGGTCATTCAGACCCGTTCACGAGCAAAGGACATTCGCAAACGGGTCAATGTTGCCCCACTGCGCATGCGCACGACGGAGGGAGCTCCGTCGTGCGCATGCGCGAGACTCGGACTGCGACAGCCAAGCTATCGCTCCGGGTCTCGCACCAAAGGGGGCGTGCTGTTGATGTTGATTGACAGCACGCCACCTTTGGTGGGCGTGCCTGCCAGACGGAGGCGTTCCCATGGGAACGCCTTCCATCTGAAGCCGGCCCCACTGACATCACTAGTGATGTCAGTGGGAGTTATTTTGGCTCTGATAGAGCCAAAATCACTCCAGGGCTTGTGGCAGGGAGACCCTACCGCAGGGTCTCCGTCGCAAGTCCGATGGTCGCGATGGTCAAGACCATCGCGACCATCATCATGGACGCTTGGGTGTGGGGTCAGGGACGAGGCCGGGGTTGGGGTAAGGTTCAGGGCAAGGAGCAGTTTCTGTGCAGCCAGTTACTGTGTAGCCAGCTATTATGTTTCAGAAGCAGATAAATCCCCTTCTGTAGATGTACGATGACGTCATCTGCCAGTGTCCAATGTCATTCTCTACCATCCAAGTGGGCATAGAGGGGGAATATATTCATGTGGAGAGCGAAGCGAGCCACAGTGCCTACAGCATGGCGATCAAAGTGAGCCCGCAAGGGGCCAACTTTCTTATTTTCTTGGAAAGTGTGGGCAGAAACCTCCAGTTCCGCCTCACTCATGTCACTTCCAGGTATGGCTACTAAAGGGGTTTTATGCTCTTCCATTATATTTCCAGTCCCTATTCTGTAAAAAAATGTACCATCAGAACACCATCAAATCATAACCATTCGATGGTGGCAAACATCAGAAAGCCGCCATCAAATGGTAAAAACACTACCATCAAATCAAAAACATCAATGGTTTCAAACAATCACAATTCGATATCCATCCATAGTGATGGCTGACTAGTTACTAGCAGAGTCTCAGTGTCACCCATTCAGGAAAGCACCCGTCAGTTGGTGCCATGCACCAGCCTAGAGCTACTCCCATAGTAGGCTTTATCTGCATACTGACTTAGGAGCTCCTATCAGGTGTGATTTTTCTTAGGTAGAGCCTGGACATTCAGGTAGACCTACCCAGTAGGAGGTAAAAGCAGAACAGGCAGGAGATCTCTAACTAGCTTAGCCCTGCTCTGCTGGCACACTGAAAGAGGGACTGAATTGCTGGAAAATAGTAAAATAAGAATAACTCTAGCTAGCTATAAAAGGGCCTTCCTCCTAAGGCACTAAAAAAAACATGAATTTAGGTGAAGGTGGGAGGGGTTATATGGGTGGGGGGAGCTTTATTTTAACAGTTTAGTGCCTATACTCCTGTGCCAGCTCTCTTACCCATAGTCAAGACTACAGTGTCCCCCTGGAAGGATGTATGAGAAACTATGCTCTTTTGAAGACTAAACGGTATACAGATTTAGGGGCCTATTCATCATCGAAGGCCATATGAAGGATTGAACTCACTGTGAGGGATACTTTAGTATCCAACTCACAGCGGGGGAAGCCTGACACTGGAGCAATTCATCATTGCTCCGATGAGGGGACAAGTGCTCCGAAAAGGAGTTGTCCCCGTGGAAAGTATCGCAGCTTTAGCTGCATTATTTACCTGCTCCACTTCGTCCCGCCACCTCGGGTCACGCATGTGCAGAGCCGCCGGGAGGAAGTGAGGAGGCGGTGGAGGGATCCGCTCGGATCCCTCTTCGCATCATCAGAACTCCTTCCCATAGGAGGAGAAGGAGCGTGGATCCGAGAACAAGCGCCGTCTAAACATGGCGCTTGTTCTCGGCAACAAACTCATCATAGACGTTCATTTATCATGATGCACAGGGTTTGTTTGTTTTTTTAATATCTTTTTATTATATCCAAAATTCAGTACAAATCACATACATACATACAAAAATGTTACAACAAATGTATACCTTGCATAATAAATACATATGTAATAAAGTACATACATTTTGTGAAATATTGAGTATCTGAATTTTGTCTTTTTTACTTTTTGTGGGGGAAAGGAGAGAGTCTAAAACATATCCCCCAAAACCAGATAAATAGATCATATTTATAATATTAAATACTATTAGACTCAGGGTCAACAAACTAGATATACAACAATATAAAGAAAAATAAAGGTAAAGAAACAAGAAATAATGAGAATAAAATAAAATAAAATAAAAATAGAATGAATCGTCTTACAATCATCAAAACATTTAATAATTATATATTCTGTTAGCTATTCTTCAGTGAGAGTAAGTCCTACAAAGTGATATCATTATGTACCAATCCCAGCTATCAAGTTATTCGTCTCATCAGAGACCAAGTGGTATTGTTAAAAACTTTCATAATATTATCGGATGTAGTAATGGGTAAAAAGTCTAAGTATATTTCCCATTTCTAGATAAAAGTCTTGACTCCCCTTTCAATATCAAAAAGAGCAGCGCGTCTATCAAAATATATTACATTCAACAATTAAATTTTCAACATTTCTAAAGATGGGACTTTTTTTGATAGCCAATACTGTAAAATCAGTTTTTTTCCTAGGGTTATAATAGTCGTTAATAATGGCAACAATGTATTTTGAATTAGATTTGGAGCCCAGGAAGAAAAGTCTGCTAATAAAAATGCTTCCCAAGAAAAAGGAAGATTACTCTTCGTAATCTGTTGGACAAAATTATGAATTTTATACCAACATTTCTTGACCTTAGAGAATTGCCATATATTATGAATAAAGGTACTAGAAGATGAGGAGCATTTTGGACAACAAGCAAACTAGGGTCTGAGTTGGTAATTCTGCTCCATTGTGCTTGGGAAAGATAGGTTCTATTAAGAAATTTGTTATGATTTTCTTGGAGTTTAGCTGATTTTAGCCATTTTAGGATCAATGGGAGTTGTTTCATGGTTCTGTTGGAAAATATAAAATCAGGAAAATCCTGTGACCAAGCGGACCATACTTTATACCATAACTTATTGATATCTTGCATCAACAAATCATTATATTGATATCACAGTTTAAATTTATGAGTAGAGGCTAGCATGAATATTGAATAAATTGGGTTTAGTGAGTCATGATGTAAGAGCAAGTCATATGAGCCAAAATCCACTTTACTTTGGATGTAATGCCTGACCTGCAAATACATATAGAAATGTGAATTGGGAATATTGAACAGGTCCCTAAGTTGCTGAAAAAAATAAAGATTGCCCCCAGGATCACACACATTCCGAATGGCTTCCAATCCCTTTCGTTTCCATATCAGGTAGTAAGAATTTGAGAGTGAGGGGGCAAAATCAGGGTTACCCCATAATGGTATGAATTTGGTTTTGTTGAAATTTGAACCGAGACTTCTATGTATAGAAGACCATGCCCTATATGTGTCCATAAATAATATAATTTTGAAGAATCCCTTTTGGTAATTTAGAACGAGGTAAATGGAGCAATGCTGCCGGAGCATAAGGTTTAAACAGTTCCTCTTCTAGTAGTTGATTTGTAAAATTAGCTTGGCCTAGACACCAGTCCGAGGCATATCTGAAGGCAGCCGTGCAAGAGTGTGTAAAGATATCCGGAAGACCTAGTCCCCCTTTACTTTTAGGTTGAAGTAACCGATTTCTAGAAATTCTAGGTTTCTTATGGTTCCATAGGAATCGTTGAAATGCCTTTGTAAATCTAGAAGTGTCATTTTTGGATAGACAAAGGGTAGCATTTGAAGTGGATACATCAGTTTAGGGAACAAAATATTTTTTATAACCACCGCTCTCCCCAATAAAGAAAGTGGTAGTGACATCCAGTGCTGTAATTTTTGTAGGAGTTTGGTTATAATTGGATGGAAATTAGCATTATAGATTTGGCGAATTGATGACTTTGTGATAATGCCTAGGTATTTTAATTTAGACGCAACCGAAAAAGCTTCATATAAGGCCGTGTATTGTGCTAGTTGATCGGGTCTGGTCAATGGCAGAATTTCTGATTTAGTTATATTTATTTTATAGCCAGCAAAAGAGCTATAAAGTAAGATAACAGGGATAGATAAATGCGGACGTGAAACAAAAAGTAGCATGTCATCCACATACAGTGATAACTTAAGCTCCTGTGTACCCACTTTGATACCTTTAAAATCTCTATTCCATCTCAAAGCTACTGCCAAGGGTTCTAGAGCCAGTGCAAAGAGGAGAGGGGATAAAGGGCCGCCCTATCTAGTTCCACGTTGTATAAGAAAGGGAGTGAGACATAATTATTAGCTACTATTCGTGAGGATGAGCAATTATTCAGTGCTTGAATAAGCGTTATAAATTGGGGGGGGAAACCAAAATTGCAGAGTGTCTCAGGTGGTCCCACACCACCAAATCGAACGCTTTCTCAGCGTCTAGTGAAATTAAAATTTGTGACTCATTTTCTTGGGATTCTTCAAGATGTTGTAATACTACTAACCCTTTACGTATGTTGGATACAGCACTGCGTCCCCATACAAATCCTGTTTGATCCTGGTGCACTAAGGTAGGGACCACCTCCTTGAGCCGATCCGCAATAATTTTAGCAAAAATTTTGTAGTCCACATTCAATAAGGAAATGGGACAATAAGAAGTGGGTAATGTGGGATCCTTATTGGGTTTCAGGAGGACTCTAATAAAAGCATTGTTGAAATATGAGGGTGGCGTATTACCTGTTAGTATAGAATTGTACAGGTTAGTTAATGGTGTAACTACTGAATTTTTAAGGCATTTGTAAAATCCCCCTGTGAAACCGTCTGGGCCTGGTGATTTGCCCGGTTTAAGACCCTTAATAACTGAAAGCACTTCAGTTTCGGTAATCGGAGTGATTATGGATATCTTTTGATCTTCCGTTAGTTTAGGAAGCATTATGGAATCCCAAAATTTTGGTTTATTTTGTGTATTTATGGAGTCTTGAGAATATTATTTTGTGTAGAAATCCCGTAGAGTGTCTAAAATGGCAGGGCCTGAAGTACATGATACGCCTGATTCATCAGTCAACTTCAATATAGTCGAATCAGTCCTATCGCCCCGTAATAAATTTGACATAAGTTTACTATTCTTATTCCCATAAGTATGAAATTGATATGCGTTATTATGAATTCTTTTATCTCCCATCTGTTGCATCAGGGTGTCAAATGTCAACTTACATTCCTTGAATTTGGATTTATGGAGGGGGGATGAAGAGTGACGGAGTAATTCGTATGCATTCGTCAGTTCTAGTTGTAATAGGATTAGAAGCCGTAGTTTGACGGTCCATATAACTAGATGCAACAATATTTAAATCACCTCCCAAGATTATATTGGAGTCAAGGTAAGGACTCAACAAGTTTGCCAGGGTTATAAAGAATTGTTTATCATAGATTATAGGGGCATAGATATTGCAAAGTGTATAAGTTAATTCAAATATCTTAACTACCAAGAGTACAAATCGACCCTAGAATCTGATTGCTGGTGTAGAATGGTAAAAGGCAGATTTCTCCTTATTAAAATTGCAACGCCTCGGGATTTAAAATTGTAAGACGCATAAATCGCTATTTTTTGTCCCAGCATTGCTAATTTCTCATGTTCTAGGGCATTTAAATGTGTTTCCTGCAAAAAGGAAATATCGGCTTTTTGTGTATTTAGACTGTGGTGTTATATGTAAATATGGTAATTGGAGAGTGCTTGTGAGGTTTACTTCCTTTTGTCATGTGTATTTAGATAAGAAATTATTTTGCGTCGTTTGGCTGGAGAATTGATGCCCTTTGCGTTCCAAGAGCAAATTTTGAGATCATACATAAGAAATATTCCAGTAGTAAAGGTTTGCCTGACTTATGTCTAGTGTATTCCGTGCAATTAAAACCGTAACATCATACACAATAATCGCAGTGGTAACTTGTCCCTGCTCCCAATGATACCGTGTGTATGGGGTGCTTATTATATAACACATTTTTGCAAGACAATTCTTGGAAAGAAAGAAAATAAAAAACATATAGAAAACATTTGAGAATCAAAATTAGAAAATAGAAAGTGGCTCTTAGTGAGCTCGACAAATGTAAATATAATACTTTGAAGAACTGGAAATAAACCACCTAAAGTGATTAACATATTGGGATACTGAGAAGTATTCCATGAATAGTAAAACCTTACATAGTGACATAATTGTCGAACGTCATAAAAATTTAACTTCTAGGAAGCACCAGCAATCTTTCCAGAATATAATCTCCTAGACATCAACCTCCATAGATTGCAATATAACTAACTATATGACGTATTCTACTTAAAAAAGGGTAAGAGAATATCGGACATATATTTAAATGCATATAAGCAAATTGTAACCGTAATGGTTAATCAATAACCAATCAAACTGGGATATTGGGCTGGACACAAAATTGTAATAATGCACATCATCATTTCGATTGTATACGTTGCCCATTCAAGTAGATGAAGCTGCGGATTCAGCCTCTTCCTCTTTCAGGTAAGCCATTGCATCTGCAGCGTTTGTAAAGTCCTTCGGACCCGAATCCTGAAATAGGCGAAGCCTCGCCGGGAAAAGTAGTGCAAATTTCCTCTGGGCTTTTATCAGCTTCGTGCACACAGGAGCCATCTCCTTACGTGCACGTGACACTTCCACAGAATAGTCCTGAAACATCAGCAGACGATGATTCTGCCATTCAAGATTACCCTTTTTACGAGCTGCAGTCCATATTGTTGACTTATGGGCCGAATTAAGGCATCTGAAAATAACTGTGCGAGGGCTTTTGGTCTCACGAAAAGGACCCAACCTATGTGCCCTTTCGACTGCAAAGTCAGGTAGTTCTGAGGATAGTTCCAATAATTGTAATAGATCTTTATGCAAAAAAGAGAGAAGCTCCGGGCCCTTTATTTGTTCTGGGAAGCCTACTATACGGAGGTTGTTCCTCCGAGAACGATTTTACAAGTCGTCTACTTTATTTAAGAGATGAAGTGTAGTTTTCCGCTCCTGATCCAATTGCTGTTGTAATTCGAAAATAGCTTGTTCATGCTCTTCAATTTTATGCTGTTTAGTAACTACTTGGAGGTCTGTAGAGTCTAGATGTTCTCTCAGATCTTTAATTGCGGCAGCAAATTTATTAGTCTGCGACTCCATTATAGGGGTAATAGTGTCTTTTATGGCCCGAACCACATCTTCATAGGTTAGCGACTTACTAGTATCCATAGCAGACATATTTGTAGCTTGACGTACAGATCCGGAGGAACTTGGAAGTAAATCAGTAGAGATAAAAGATGTATTGTCGACCACTTTTTTCCCTGTACGTGTACGTGGAGTTTGAGCAAGTGTAGAAGTTGTAGTGATTTTTTTCATTACCATTAGATGGCGGTAGATCACGGCAAGTGGTCTAGAGATCAGCAGTATTTTTTACAATCACTGAAAACTTTAGAATATCACAGTCCAGCCAATAATAGAAAACAGTTTACAGTTTAAATCATCCAGATAATCCGATATCTCGTGGTATTTGACACATAAAATGATGTATCATCATTGATGATCTAAAAGATTGACAGCAGGGAATCTTCCCATTTAAAGTTACATCAGCATTCCAGCCATTAATGACAGATTCCTAGTTAGTAGGCTCTGACACAGAAATTTAAGATCCCAAAAGGGGGTAATGGTACCTCAGGGAGTGCTGTGAGGAGTCTTTACTACCCCTACTCCTGTTTTGTGATGCGTGAAGCAGGAGGAGTAGAAGGGAAGAATACTTATTTAGAGGTGCTTGCCTTATTGGAGCAGGCAAGCTGCAATATTTCAGGTCCACTGGTTACTCCCTAAGATGGCCGCCGGCATCTCCTGCGACAGGGGTTGAAGAGAAGAAGTCAGTGCTGCTTCAACACAGAGCCTTCCACCCGGCAGGGAGGGAAGACCGAGTGGTCAGTAAGGTGAGCAGCCCGGTGAGACAGTAGAGGGCAAGCGATCCTGCACTTCCCGCTTGCTCAGGGGGACCTGTGCAGGGGAGTAATGGCGGCTGAGAGCTTGGGAGAGGTCCGATCGTCGGGACGCTCCCCAGGGGCCATTGCGTCAGCAGCCGGCGGTTCACAGTGGATCAGGGGGTCACGATGTACACAATGCGGGCAGGAGCAGCATACAAGGGTAGCGGTAGCGGCAACGGAGAGTGTTCCGTGCACGGAGCTCCGGGATCCTGCTACTTCTCAGTATGGCGTCCAAGCCCCGCCCCCTTGATGATGCACAGGTTTAGTGATTAATCATTAAACCTGGCTCATGTCCCAACAGCACAGAGCTGGATCGCATCTTCAGGCATCTTCCAACTCAGCATATGGGTGTAAAATTTAAATACGCTATTTTTAAGTGCTTCATTCTAGGATGCTTATGTGATCAACTGGGCACCAGTCCCTCTGTGACCAACTAAAATTAAAATCTATTTTGGACCAAGGTCGCATGAGATAAGAGTGGGATTTGAACTCATCTCTGCTGTAATATTTTTGTGTAGTTGGCTGCTGGATGAATTTCCATAGACTCTGGTCATGCAATAAAAAATAAATTAAAAAAAAGAAGACTACAGTGAAATCTACTTACCAGGCTGTGTTGGTTCTGTAGGCTCTGCATTTAATGCTGCACCTGAGAATAAAATATTAGCGTTAGCCAAATTACAGAAGAACCTGCGATTTTACGTCAAGTAACGACATGACGGATGAGACAATGATTTTTAGAATCAAGGAGCTGTCAAAATCCATTTCCATCCACAACTAAGTGTTTGGTCTTAATTCTGATGTGTAATAAAATAAAATGTAACTTGGCAAAATGTGTTATCAGTGATATAGTCATTTTATTATAGTTACTCAATGATGCATTGCACAGCAAACATAATACCCGCATTTTCATTGATTCATCAGAATAATCCATAAATCATAAAAGTGATTGCATTTGGCGGCAGTGACCACAAGATACCTCATTGTTTCTCCGGGACACCTCATCACCTCTTGATCGATTGTCATTTGCTCCCATACACATTTTTGTTCCAACCAGCCAACTTGTTGACTGGTTGGAATGATAATCTTTAGATATGTGGCCAGCTTTATAGTGCATGTTTTCCAGATCTCCTTGGCAGTACTCATCACTGGTTGACACATTTTAAAAGATTCATAAGTGGAGCAAATTATTTTTGTAATTTGTGAATTGTGGGCCCTTATTCAGCAATGCATGCAGTATGGTCACCGATTCCAGGCCTTGCATGCCAGCCAGCCAGCCTGCGTAAGCTGGGTCTTAAGGGGCCTATCCACTAATAGTGGGAGAAATTAGGGCACGGTTATGACATTGTAATGGTGCTGTCATTTCTCCATCTGTGATGTGCCTACACTGAACGTTCACTCGTTCAGTGTAGGGACATACATCATCCCCGTACATGCTGAACCGGACGTCATCGTCAGGTTGACCAGTATGTACGGGCAACACAGTATGTGTTTCCTTCACTGATAAAAAGTCTTGAATAGGGATTAATATAATTCTATTATGGTCAAGGTCTGAGTTCTAGTCATATTGGGTAGTGTCCTACATAGAGTGTAATAATAGACTTATGATTATGGGCCTGATTCAGCAATGAAAGCAGTTGCTTATTCACACGCATTTTGCCGATTGTTGCGTTCTGCATATGCTTCGCAGTGCGTGTGGTGAACTAGCCACTGTGATCAGGACTGCGATCGCAGAGGCTACGCAGACCCATGGTAGAGTGATTGACAGGTAGTGCCGTTTGTGGGTGGTGACGGGGGTGGTCAGGTGAATGCAGACGTGCCAGTGCGTTGTGACGGCGTTGCAGGGAAGTGCTTGAGTTTTCCACTGCAACACCATATGCAGCCTGAGGCCTCATAGCGTGCGCTGAAGTAGGAAATTCCTGAGTGAGGTCTGACCTGCCTTAACTGTTGGTATGGGTCATGTTACCGATTGTTTTGCTATGTTGCTAAAGTATACTGATGTGAGTAAGGGGAAGTGGGCGTCCTTATGTCTGGCTGCAATCGCATTGTGAATTTATATATCGCAAACATTTACATGTCACCGCTGATATTAGCAACTGCGTTGCATGCGTATAAACAGAATAGCGATCTGTAGTGAATTAGGCCCTGTGTCCAGTGGTTACAATATGTCTGTACAGTGTGAAGGAGAAATTATCATCATCATGTCTGGTGGTCAGGTTATGTTGGGGGAATTTAGTGTCCAATGTCTGTATATAGTACTATATAATGCAATAAAGTGTGTTTTAAGACATGAGAGGGCCCATGTAAATGTTCAGGTCATCTCCTCATAGAAAATATGACAGAACCACAAAAGTTTACAATGACTGGAATGTGTAGTGTTCAATGTCTCTATAGAGAGTAATAGAATTGTATTATAATAATCACATCCAGTTCCACAGCCATGCTGGTGATGTAGTGTCCTATGTCTGTATAGAGTGTAATAGAATGGTATTATGGTTATGTCGGGTGGTCAGGTCATGTTGGTGATGTAGTGTCCTATGTCTGTATAGAGTGTACCAGCAATTGTATCATGATTATGTCGGGTGGTCAGGTCATGTTGGTGATGTTGTTTCCTAAGTCTGTATAGAGTGTACCAGCAATTGTATCACGATTATGTCGGGTGGTCAGGTCATGTTGGAAGGTGTAGTGTCCTATGTCTGTATAAAGTGTAATAGATTAGTATTATGATTATGTCAGGTGGTCAGGTCATGTTGGGGCTGTAGTGTTTTATTTTTGTATAGAGTGTGATAGAATTGTATTATGATTACAGTATGTCCAGTGGTCAGGTCATATTGGTGGTGTAGTGTTCTATGTCTGTATAGACTAGAGTAATAGATTGAATCATGATTATGAGGGCAGGCGCTAGGGTGTATTATAAATTTGTCCCCTCATATAGTAAACATTCACACATTTTTAAATCAGGACAAAATGGCTCCATTGGGAAAGTGTTTGACTACAAAGCAAAAGGTGACAGGTTCGAGTCCCAGGGATGTCTGTATAAGAATGACAGTATTTTAATATGTGTGACATTAAGAAAAATATGACTGCATCAGAGGTGATGGGGGAAGGAAAGAAGAGGAGATGATCAGATGCAGAGAGGAGATGCTTGGACTCACTGAGCAGGAAACTACATAATAAAAATGGCCGGCAGAGTTGTGAAGGCGCCTCTCCAGCCTGGCGCTTCCCTGCAATACTTACGACATTGCGCCGCCCCTGATGACTGTGCTCGGTGATCAGGTGATTTTGGGGGGTGTAGTTTTCTACTGTATATCTGTATAGAGGCCATGATTCAGAGCCGGACGCTCACAGCTATAGCGAGTGGCCAGGAAGATGGTCGCGATGGTCAAGACCATAGCGACCATCGGGCTTGCGACAAGACCCTTGTAGTAGGGTCTCGTTGCCGCAAGCCCTAGAGTGCTTTCAGCTCAAACAGAGCCGAAAGCACTCCCACTGACATCACAAGTGATGTCAGTGGGGCCGGCCCCAGATGGTAGGCGTTCTGTCAAAACTGGATTATTAGCTGAGACAAGATCAGTTTAAAATTGAAGCGTGCGCGATGCCATCTTTCAAATGGCAGCTAGACTCCATTTTAGAAACAAGAATCTGCAAGACGCCATTTTATGACCAACGTCATTTCAAGTTACAACTCAGGAGCTAAGAACAGATTGCAATGTTAATCTACCAAGGGCAACTGGAAAAACAAGCTTTCTGAGTAAAAGTAAATAGAAATAGACAATGGGTATTTTTACATACAAATTGGGAATCCCTGGATGCAGATAAAGTAAAGTTGTGGCAATTGTAATATAATCCAGGCATTGATATACACAATTGGATTTGTCTGAATCCTAGACAGGATGGCCCCAAAACTTCACAGCTTGAGGTGATAATACATTTGCATTTCACACAAGAGTCTAGGAGAACAAAATGGGTTTTTCCCTTTGAACACAGGACAAGTGGGGGCCTGCTGACAGAAGGCATGTAGAACTATCTAGCCCAGCATGTCACACTGCTAAAATGTTCACTCAGTGAGAGTTAACTGCACCCTTCTTCATACACATATTAATACGTCTTTATACCAAACCCTGAATACCCACACATTTCATATTCACTCATAAGGTTCAATAAGCATCAAAATGTATGATTTAAATTGGTTTAGTTAGTTTAAATGCTGAGAAATAAAGGTATTTGATAACTAAGGTATTATACATGATAAGCAAGCTGTGTTTGGTTTTGTTCTGATGCGTACGCTTTTTACAGCATTCCGGTGTTATTGGTGGAGAGATCGCATCATGCAAACTCAAGTTATGGATCGCAGAACTTACAAGCAACAAAAATGTTTAAATGTTAGAATGTTACAGAGGGCGTTACTAGAAAGATTCCCCTGCTGTTAGAGGCACGGAGAGTCTATTTGAACCAGCCTGTTAAATGTGCTGTAACATATGCTTCTCCTCTGGGAGCCAATGACATCAGCAAGAAACTTCCCCATTGTCCTGTTTTAGTCTAGGGGGATAAATATGTGTGCCCGAATACTGTTTTTTTTTATTCCATGCTGAATGATGTATGAACTGAGGGTCTCTTACTGATGCCTATCTCCGTGTCCGGAGGCGCAGCGTATGTATTCTGTACTTGGGTCTGTATTATTTCCTTTTACGCCTAAATTGTGTATGTATCAATTGCGTGTAACTGACTGAACTTTTACCTGAATAATACTTGTGCTTTGGAACCACAGATTCCACTCCTGTCTTTATTTGCGGTCAGACTGCGTACGCAAATTGGCGTTATTCTTAGAGGTTTATAGGAAGGATTTTAGAAGGTACAGGCAGGGGTATATAGAGGTTCATTTTAAAATCAACAGTTCCCATGGGAACGCCTCCGTCTGGGCAGCCACGCCCCCGGCACACCCACCAAAGGGCAAACCGTTGCTCCGGGTCTTGTACCAAAGGGGGCGTGCTGTCGATGTTGAGTGACAGCATGCCCCCTTTGGTACAAGACCCGGAGCAACGGTTTGCCCATTGCTATCCGGGTCTCGCGCATGCGCATGCAAACTGAGCCACCTTCGACCCACTTGCGAGCGCTCAGCACTCACGAGCGGGTCTGAATCAGGCCCAGAGTGTAATAGAATTGTATTATGATTATGTCGACTGCACTCATATCACCATAGAGAATGGGTCCTGCATATGCCTCTGACTGATTGAAAGGCAGAGGCATATGGGACCCTGCTTGCGATTTCACAGGACCCGGATCGGACGATATATCGTCTAGTGCAGGAGTTCCCAACCACGGTCCTCAAGGCACACTAACAGTCCAGGTTTTAAGGATAGCCATACTTGAGCACAAGTGTGTTAATTAGTACTGCAATTATTTTGATTTAACCACCTGTGCTCAGGCATGGATATTACTAAAACATGGACTGTTAATGTGTCTTGAGGACAGAGGTTGGGAAACACTGGTCAGTGTGTACCCGGCATAACTGTACTAGAATTCTAATAACAGACCTGTATGTTCCACTAAGAGAAATGGCTGTTGGCTGTCATAGCGCAGTATAACGCCAGGCACCAGAGTCACAATGGAATGATTGGTCGTGTTGTCATGGATAGTGATACAGGCCACAATAAGGCTGCCTCCACTACCTGTATGTAACATGCTTGCCGACAATCTGGCTGCCCCTTCCGGGAGGGAGCAGCCAGATCGGCTTGACTGGGGGGGCGTGGCCAGCAAACGGGGGCGAGGCCGGCCAGACTACAAGAGTTTGCAAGCGGAGCGGGGGGCGGAGCCACGCGATCGCATCATTTGGCCCCGCCCCCACTACACGCTGCCGATATTACAGGCAGAGTGAAGCAGGGGGCGTGGCCAAAATTATGCGATTCAACGTGAATCGCGTCACAGGCCCCCCCGCTGCCGAGGATTTTCCTGTAATTGCGGTGGGGGGCAGGAGGGGTTTGCAGCCGCTGAGAGACTTGCCTGCCTTCCCGGGAGGTCGGGAGCGGCACCCAATTTTCGGGAGGCTCCCGACCAAATCGGGAGGGTAGGCAAGTATGGTATGTAACATGTTCACTTTAAAGCATCACTTCTGTGTTGTGTAATCTAATGAAGTGAAAATATTGTGAAACAACCAGAACTGCCATTTAGACAACTTACAATCTAGAATAGGACATCTCTGGACTCATAAGGTGGCACAAACTGTGACCTAAAATTACTGTATATAATATCATTTCTCCCATCTACGGCCCTGTTACCTGCATTCATTTATAATAATAGTGAAAGGCTGTGCATTTGCAATCCATCTTTCAATGTTACTGTTATTAACTTAATGCCCTTTTCAACTTCTGTTATAGCGGCAGTAATTTTGCAGATCTGTATCTGCCCTCTGCCTTTTTTTATTTCATAATGAAATGTGTTGTGTTCTCACATTCTGTTACTGTGGGGGTACATGTGTTTACTATGCAATGGGTACAGAAGAACTACTGTATGCAGAAGAACCTGCAGATGAATATTAAAGTGAAAGAAACATTTTTTTTTCTAACCAATTATAATTTCTGCCTAAGCCGTCCATATAATATTTAGACATTTTTTTTTTTTTTAGAAAAGATCTGCTTTATTTATATGAGAGGTGCAAAGATAATTTTTTGTATAGAACCTAGGGGGCGATTCAGACCCGGACGCAAACCAGCGCACTTTCGTTGCCGTCAGGGGCCGGATATGCAAATTTCGCGATCGCACGGCCAGGCATAAGGACGCCATCTATGTCTTAGAGAGCGACGGCAGAGTGAACGCACGCCGGTGTAAAGACACCCACTTTTCTATCTTAGCACACGTCATCTCCAGGAATTGTATGATTAATCAGTACCATCGAGAGCAATCGGAGCAGCACGCAGCCCTTGAGGTAGACCCCAACCCGCCGCAAGCACCGCAATCACTGCGGGCTGAAATCTAACCAGGTGACATGTACAATGACGCTTCCATGCTAATTATGGCCGCCCATTAAATGCCGTTTTGACGCCTAGACACGCCTGCGTTTGCAGCACCACTCCCTGTGTCACAAGCACATTCCCCTGTTACCACCCACAAACGGCACTATCTGTCACTCAAAGTAGCGTCCAGTCTGTTTACTATGAGCGCACAATTCCTGAGCGCAGTGAGTGACTAGCGCATGCACAGACTGGCGACAATCGTCCATAGCGTGCGTCTGTGGCTTAGGGAGCGGTTCTGAATCGGGCCACTAATTCTTAACTACAGTAGTTTAATACATCCTTTTTTAAACTTGAGATGTGCGCCGGCCCTTGTGTTTTGGTTTTGGTTGTAATATTTTGCCGGGTTTTGGTTTTGGCAAAACCGCCCTCAGGTGTATTGGTTTGAAATCTGTATTTTGTTCAGAAATTGATAAAAAGTTAAAATCATGTAATTTGGGCATGTTTTTGTTCCTACAGTATTATTAGCCTCAATAACATTAGTTTCCAGTCATTTCCAGTCAATCTTGACCACCTCACAGCTCACAATATTGTTCTCCAACATTGTCCAAAGGTTGGCGGGCTAAGCTAAGCTATAGAGCAGCGACACAAATACACAGCAGTTTAAAAGACTATAGCATCTATGAAACATTGCCACACAGAAGTGGCAGGCAGGATGGCAGTTTAATAAACTATACCACCCCATAGAAACCAAGAATGTTTTCATTAATCAAGAACTAGATCAGAGACCCAAGGGCAGTACATGGAAATGGAGGTGGAGAAAGTATGTAGCAGAAGGCAGGTAAAGAAAGGAAGGATTGATTAGGTTAGTTAATTTGTTTGATTGCCGAAGAAAATAGATAAAATAGACAGAAAAAAATAACAGAATAATGATATGCACTAAAGAAATGTATTTACAGCAGTCAACAGAAATGCTTGTTGACCATGAATAAGCAAAACATCTCTTCCTTCTATTTTTAAGAAGTGACCACAAGACTGCAACTCACTGCACAGATATTAACGTGGTGGCACAGCACCTACTGACTGTTATTGTTGTTAAACAGTACAACTGCCTCGCCTGTCTGGAATAAAACTTTTAAAAAAATAGGGTTTTTTTAACAATGCCTGGCCCTGAAAAAAAAGTCACAGTTTTTCGTTTAACAAATTACCCCAAGATCAGTAGATCACTGCTCCTAATGACAAAGAGTACACACACTGTGCTCCTAATGGAGTTGTTGTTTTTTATCACACACTTTTTTTTAGCTGCTACTAAACACTTTATCACTTTTTAAAAAATTTTTAAATACGATTTACAACTAATGCTGGGTACACACTTAATACACTGTATTTGGCAACATGGCACCCACTGATGAAATCGCCCAACAGGCGATGTCACTGACAACACGCGGGAGCACGCATTGTCAGCAACATAGCAGGTACACACTGCCCGATGTGGTCGATATGTCGTCCATTTGGCACGTCTAGTGTGTACCCGGCTTAAGAGGGCTCTACCTGCCTCGCTACAACCTATCCATTGGATCTCCAGTGTGAAATAATGCCCGACCACGAGGGAGGAATCTTTATATTTTATATTATATAAAACAAACAATATCAGACATTGGGAAGATGATGTTTTGCCTCATTTTGGGATCTGAGCCCGACAGAAACAACAGAGTCGGGACTCGGATCCCGTTGGAAATATGAAATTTGGGAGGGTTAAATTTTCTGAAAATCGAACCCGCTCATCTCTAAAGCTGGGTATACACCTAACAGATACAGTATATCTGCAGATGATGGTTGTTCATACACACTGAACAAGCATGATCTGGTCACGGGGTCCCGCGGACCGAAAGACATGACGCGCCCTCTCCTCGTGGGCTCTGCTGTAAGTGTACGAGAGGTTGACTGACCTTCCATACATACATCACGATGCCCCAATTTATCTGCAGATATATTGGGCATCATTTGTGAAGGGCAGCCAATGTGATATGTCTGTGAACGACGTCGTGCACAGACATATCGCTGGTATACACTGGCCGACGGGCACCTGATATATTGGCCAATCAATTGATCGGCCAATATATCTGCCAGTGTGTACCCAGCTTTATTTAAACCCTAAATGTTCAGTACAGCATGTGTGCTATGGCATATACTGTAACACTGAGCGACATATTGTCACTGATTGAGTGTTTTTAATGCCACAGCAGCCTCCTACACAGACATGAAGGAGGCGCAGCCTGAAAGTTCTTACATGTGATGCTATCTGCTGCTGCTCCTCCATAGTGGTTCTTAGATATGATGTTACAGCCAAGCACCACACTTTCAGTCACAGGTAGAACGATTGCTGCCCCAATCTCTTGCCTGCTAAGGTAAGAAGCGGGGATGAAGGCGCAATACAAAAGGTGGCTGGTACATTGTCCCTCAGGGCTAGCCCTGGCCCTGCAGAGAACCCCAAAAATCACCAAAGACATCAGTGTTGGAGCAGGGCTATTTCCTGCCCTGTTCTGGCCTTGTCCCCAAACATGTAATCTCATGGCATCACTTCAAGGGGTGGGGCTGCAGGCACCAGGAGCAGGAGCTGTGTCCGGGCACCCTGTGGGCCAAATGCAGGAGCAGTAAGGTAGTGATGGTGCCATCCTCAGACCTCTGTGACCAGTTACAGCCTGATAAATATTGTCATGCAACAGGGCCTTCCTCCCCTTTTAGTAACTTAGAAGCTAATACACCAAAGTGCTGTAGCACAAACACTAAAGACAGTGGTGCAAATCTGCAGCAAACAGCAAAATCACAATTGTTTTAGTGCCCTGTCGCACACGACAATATGTTTTCTTTCACTGCAGCAAGGATTTTCATTTTTTTTGTCCATGACATGTTACAGTAGAAGTGTCACGTAAGCAAACATGCTGTTTAATGCATTGTTTTTACCATTGCATGTATTAAATGCGGAAATAATAGGCATTTATATGTAAAAGGGTAACATGTTCAGCAGTACATATTGTACCTCATACTTACTGTGCTGGGCTGCAGTGGAAGCAGCAGTCTCCTCTGCCTGTGGGGGGTGGAACGATCACACTGATCGCACCCCCCCTGGATTTGCCCAGGCTGGCTCACTATGGCCCTGGGGGCGGAGCTAAAATGAACATTTTTATGCGATTTGTGGTAATTTGCCGTGATGGGTGGGGTCTAATGATGTAATGATGTAAGAGCCCATCCCCTAAAGGGGTCAACTGCATCTCTGGTCTCTGTAAGAAGTCCGGAGAGGAGAACTATAAAGTCAGCAGGTATACTCTACCTTTTCTCAGCTCACAGTTCCAGTCTGTAGGAACTTCACAGTTTCTGTCACTCCAGGTCAAGTAGCGATTAACATCCATCACTCCACAGAGCTCTACCCCTTGGTAGTTGTTTGGCTCTCCATTTGCCCAGTTTTCATAGCTCATCTAAGATAGAACACAGATATAGGATATTATTATTCAGCTAATGATAGAGATGGTGATGTGTCCTCTAGTCTTGCACTCCAACATCTAACATTATAGGGGAGATATATCAAGCTTTATAAACAGTGGAGTAGTGGACAAGTGGAGAAGCTGCCCACAGCAATCAATCATCTTCTACCTATCATTTAGAAAGTACAGTCTATAAAATGATAACTAGAAGCGGATTGGTTGCTATGGTCAATTTCTCAACTCCTCCACTCTTTAGGAGGTCTGATACACCTCACATTCATAGACCATAGCTTGAGCCAGGCAGTAAATAGGGCTGTGTAAGAGGAACGGCCCCCTTTACACCTAAAGGGGATCATAGGGAATTTATATTTTGAGGTTCATATGGTTAAAATTGAGGGCTTTGGTGGCATCAGATCTGCTTCTCATCTTGGCAATATTGTTTCTAGCTATGGCCACTGACTACCAGAAATAAAACAAGAAGGAATCATTTTTAATTACCTATTGACGTTTAGAAATGCAAAATCAGAGCATAATTAGCCCCATCCCGCTCTGCCTTAAACTGCCCAAAAACACCCACTTTTCGTCAAAACTCCACCCCTGCTGAGATCCCCATATCGGGACAGTTGGGAGGTATGAGAAGGGGATATACACTCTTGTACAGGCATGCTAAACTGTGGGTCGAAACCCCCCAAAATAGATCCCCATCAGCGTTGCCAAACCTTGACAATGTTAATGATAATGTTAAAACTATTCACTAACATCAAACATTTCTACTGATGCATTAAGCATGTGGACAATCCATAATATTTGTAATGTAATCTTGGAGCAATATTTTTTTTTAACTGACAAAAATTTGACACTTTTTTACTGTTAGTAAATTAGCAACCATGGAGCCCATGCTGTTTCATCAGCTTTTCCATAAACTGTGTACTATTAATTAATTATCAAAATATGAATGATTGTATAGATACCTATCTTAATTATATTACTTATCTATATTACATAGAAATATACAGGATGAGTCAGAATCTCGATGCTGGCATCCCGACCAGGTTACAATCGTGACGCCTAGAAGTAAGAAAAGCCTCACCTAACCCATAACCCTACCCCTAACCGTCTCTCCCAGGTTCCACCGGTGCCTAAAACCCCCCTCCTAGTGCCTAAACCTAACCTCCCCCTAACCAATGCCTAAACGTAACCCTCCTCCCCTACTGCCTAACCCTCCCCCTAGTGCCTAACCCTAAACCTTACTCGCCGCTAATGGGTCAATGTGAAGCTGCAAGAGGAAGAAGGCAGGAAGGAGCGGGGTGGGGTTCGTAACATGGGTTAGAGCAACGGACAAGAGCAGTGCAAAGCAAAAAGGGAAGACACCTGTCAGCACTTGTAGCTGCCCCCCCTGCATGTCCCCAATTGCCTCACTTCCAACTGCAACACCCTTTGTGGCCCCACCCCCTGTTGGATGGAGGGGGGGACAGATTATAGAAAGTGGGAGACGGGGATGACATAGATGACAGAGGGGTCTATTTACTAAGATGCTCCGTTAATGCCACTCCTGCTTCGCCTGCTACCGCTGCGAAGTAGGATCTGGCTAACGCAGCACTTACTAAAAATAGACCAGCCGAGGAGGGTGAACGTTAAGTCACCCCCTCTGCGGTAACAGCTGAGACTCCCTTCCCCTGAAAGCCCTGTGTTAGAGCTATTTCACACATGCCAGATTGGGCTGGCCAGGCAAGACCCGGGCGGTAGCCGGCAAGCTTTTTTCTGGCACTCAGTGCCTTTCATAAACAGTGGCTTTGAGCCGCTTTTTATGTGAGAGTTTTTTTTTCCCTATTGGGCATACGCCACAGGAGCTGCTGCTGCACAAGCCCGGCCGGCAGAAGCCAGTGTGTGTGAAAGGAAACATTGTTTCCTTCACACTACTGGCGTGCAGGGACGGCACAGGCATGGCACGGCACGGTCCTGCACAGTAGTTTTTTCCGGCTATAACACGACGACCGTGCCGTGGCCATGCCATGTGAAAGGAGCCAGTTGTTTCCCTGCATTTCTATATATCACTGCCGGGTAAAAACTTACTTTTTTTTTTTTCATCAAACTTTATTTAAAAACGGCCAACCTGACACAGCTGTAGTCCTGCTTCTCCAGTGAGAAGAAGCAGATAACGGCAGCTACAGAAGGCGATATCAGCGCTGGAGAAGTCAGCAGACGGTAAGTGCTAAGTGCCCCAGGTCCAGTGTGATATTGTAGCCTGCACTTAGCGCTGGCAGGCTACAGGCAGAGAAAATCCCTTTAGTACATACTGAGAAGCGGTATGTACAGGGATTTTCTCTGCCTTTAGCATTTCTAAACCCTTTTCTCCCCTTAGTAAATAGACCCCAGAGAGAGAGAGCCACAGGGAGGACAGAGATGAAGAAGACACTGGGGGTCACAAGACTGGAGAGACACAGGGGACATAGTGACTGTCAACAAAGTGACTACACACCGTTATTACAGTTCGGTGTCTATTTCTTTGAATAAATGCATTCTTTTAACATATTAGTGAGAAAAAGTGTGTGTGGCCTCATGGTTTAATACAGAGCTACCCGTGTGGCCCCAGAAATGTATCTGGTTGATAATTTCTGATTTAGAACATAACAATGCGACAGACTATGGGGCCTATTTTTCATACGATAAATGGCCCGGTAAACATGCAGAAATGCTAGTTGGTATTCAGCAAACTCCGAAAACTGACAGTTTTCGGACTTTGCTTCTGAGAACAAGCGACATCTTCAGATGGTGCTTGTTCTCGGATCCCCGCTACTTCCTATGGGAAGGAGTTCCAGGGATGCAGAGAGGGATCTGAGCAGATCCCTCCACCGCCTCCTCACTACCTCACCGGGGGCTTTGCGCATGCGTGACCGGACGATGGGGAGCAGGTAAGTAATGCAGCTACAGAAGTAGCTGCGATACTAACCACGGGGACAACTGCTTTTCGGAGCAGCTGTCCCCTCAGCGGAGCAATGATGAAAGGTTTCCCCCGCTACAAGTTCAATACTTAATCACCGGAGGCCATACGGCCTTCGATGATGAATAGGCCCCTATGACATCTGCCACAACATTATATGGAAGCAGTAATAAGTAAAAAAAAGTAAGAACAATCTATTAAAAGAGATGTATAATTCAATCACAACATATAATTAATTACTTACAGGTGTATTATCTGACCATGAATAGCTTTCATCTGGATCACTGGTCACTAGACCAAGCCAGGAGGCATGCAGACTGTAAAAAGTAAAAAAACTTTCCCTTAAAAGAAAATAATAAATACTTAGTATTTGAAACATGCTCAATTGTAGACAATACATTTTGTTGTTAACTTAATACTAGACATAACATATAATTTACATTTAGGGCTTTTAGATCAGAGTCAGGTCCCGTGGACTGGACTGATGAGTTGCAGCAGAATAGTGGTGGCTGAATCTACTCATGGGTGTGACCCATGTGGTAAATGCCTGATGCTTTCAGAGAGGTCAGTGACACCTGGTAGGTTGCCAGTCTATCCCTGGAATCAATTCAGTGGAGTGCAACCCCTTCCCCTGAATATAGGGATAAGGGGCTGAAGCCAGTATTCAAGAACTCAGGGAACAGAGCAGCAAGTAATACAGGTAATCAGTAGCCTGCACGGGATCTGTTAGTAGATGCTGCAAACCAATTACCAGAGCTGGGTCACTGGAACCTAAAACCTCATTGAGGAATCTAAATCCAGTTCCCAGCAACCAGAGTGAAAGCTGAATTAGAGACTCAGCACGAACCCCAACACTCTAAGGGGTCTATTTACTAAGCAGTGTTAGGAGACAAAGTGATAGGAGATAAGGTACCAGCAGTGGCGTCACAAGGGGGGTGCGGGTCGCACCGGGTGTCACCCACCGAAGGGTGACACCAAGGTGCAGACTGACACTCCCCCACAGTGACAGGAGCCGGGTGCTGCACTGTAGTATTAGGTGCAGCGGCTCCTGACACTGTGAGGGAGCCAGCACGCACCCCCTGCACCCCCCCAGTAACCACTGGGTATCGGGCCGCGAGGCCACGCCCCGTCTGGCAAGGCCACACCCCTGTCCAGCGAGGCCATGCCCCCTTCCGGCGAGGCCACGTGCTTACAACATCCCTCCCCGCACCGGGTGACACCGCGGGGAGGAACGCCACTGGGTACCAGCCAATCAGCTCCCAGCTGTCATTTTTCAAACACAGCCTGTGACATGGCAGTTAGGAGCTGATTGGCTGGTACCTTATCTCATTTCACCTTGTCTCCTAACACTGCTTAGTAAATAGACCTGAAATGGAACCAGAGAGAACAGCAGCTTAGCTGGAGAGGAATCGGAGGCTTGAATTGGAATGGGATCGGAGAGAACAGTTTAGCCAGAGTAGAACCTCAGGCTTGAACTGGAATGGGAACAGAGGTAACAGCAGCTGCACCAGACTAAAACCACAGGTTTAAACTGGACTAGGACCAGTGCTTGAACACAAACTGATAAGGAGCAAACTGGAAGCTGGATACAGCACAATGCTGCAGAGTGCTGTGAGCAGCAGCTTGCCGTAATACAGTTGTCAGCAGTGCAGGATGAGGCAGTGGATTAGAGGTAGTACCTACTCTTTGGTGAGTGAGATCACAGGAAGGTAAAGAACCACATACAGAGGAGTACTAACCCACATTGTTCCGACATGTGCTAGTGGCAGATGTAGGCTTAAATAGGGTGCTTTTTTCAGGGATAGGAGGAAGCAGTCATGTGAGCGCTGCAGCAGGTCGAGACTGGATGTTAGTGCTCACCTGATCAGACTCAACATGGCTGCACCCATGACCCTAAAGAGTGAAATGACAGCGCTCTGGGACAGAGTGACCCACATTAGAAAAGCACCATCAGACAGGGTAAGCATGACTAATGGTGCATACACACAGTCAGATTTGTCAGAGGAACGATGAACTACGAACGATGATTTACGAACGATTTGAATGATTTTACCAACGATTTCATGAACTACGAACAAATTTTGACTGTATTAAAATGAATGAAAATCGTCCAAATCTGACTGAAAACACATATCGTTATCTGACAAACGGGAACGCGCATCGTTCATTATTGCAGGGACACATGTCAGATTTTCTTTCAGATATGAACGATTGAACGATTTTTAAAATCATTATTGTACAAATCTGTAGGAAAATCTGACCGTGTGTATTCACCATTAGTCCCAGTTTTGTGACATATAGTACACAATACATATTTAAACATTGTTTTTTTTATTTTTTTTTTCGTTTCGTTTTCGTTTGAACTACACTACTTTATAGCAATATCTTCATGAATTGCATAAAAGTTACATTATAATTACAACAGTTACAGAAGGGAAAAGTTTATATCCGCACACATCTATTTGTTGTGTAGTACCCCATATCCAGTATCCAAATAATTATATATGGATTGGGGGTGCTGCCAGCAAACCAATGGTAATAAATACCCACATTTACAAATATTTAGAAAGAAAGAGAAAAAAAATTGTCTATAATGCGGCACACAACTTTCAAGTATTATTTGAGATAAAATTATAATTCTTTATTAGATATACATTAAAAAATGTTCCATTAAGGAAGAATGTTCAGCAACATAGTGGTTTAAAATGTGTATAAAGTCAGAAATGTGCGATAAAATCAAGGGATATCTTCGCTGTGTGTCCTCATTATTTATTATTATATTATGTGTGGAATAACAAGGTTGTATACTACAGAAATTGACAAAGCACATAGCAGCGAAACGCACGTCGGCATGTTCGCTGTGTGTTATCCTCTTACAATCTGTGAGGATGTTGTGAAATATGTTTAACATGTGTTGTATACCATATTAAGCCGAGGACACACAGCGAAGATTACCCTTGATTTTATTGCACATTTATGACTTTATACACATTATTCTCCTGTCATTTTAAACCACTATTTCGCTGAACATTTTTCCTTAATGGAAAAATGTTTAATGTATACCTAATAAAGAATTATAATTTTATTTCAAATAATACTTGAAAGTTGTGCGCTGCATTATAGACAACATTTTATCTCTTTCTATATATTTGTAATTACAACAGTTAATCACAAGTACAGTGCATCAAAGTTACCCATAGCAACCAAACAGCTTTTATACACAGCGCCGTATCTGGACGGCAGTGCGCCATGTGCAGCACTGATGCCCCTTTCGCTCCCTCTCCGCCCCCCTCCTCCCCCTAAGCCAGTGGTTCTCAAACTCGGTCCTCAGTACCTCACACAGGTCATGTTTTGCAGGTCACCCAGCAGGTGCACAGGTGTAATCATTACTCACTGACACATTTTAAAAGGTCCACAGGTGGAGCTAATTATTTCACTTGATTTAGTGTGGAGACATGGAAAACATGCACCGTTTGGGGTCCTGAGGACAGAGTTTGAGAACCTGTGCCCTAAGCGTTTATCTTTCCATCCAGGGGGAGGAGAGCGGGTGGGATCCTGCGCTGACATTCTCTGTGCGCCACACACCACGGTCTGAGGTTCCTTCCTGCAGACCTCTGGCGCTGGGAAGTGTGTGGCCGATGCCACTGGAGGATTCTGCCCTGTGCGGAGGCACCGGCCACACCACCCTCCCTACGGCCCTGCATATACAGTAGGGTTAGATTTATTACAGCTTCTAAAAATTAAAAGTGGATTTTAGCTATTATTTCTAAATTGCATTCTAGAAAGTGATCAGAATCTGATTATATCTTCTAGAACAGTGGTTCTCAAACTTGGTCCTCAGGACCCCACACAGTGCACATTTTCCAGGTCACCCAGCAGGTGCACAGGTGTACTCATTACTCATACTCACTGACACATTTTAAAAACAACCACAGGTGGAGCTAATTATTTCTCTTGTGATTCTGTGAGAAGACCTGGAAAACACGCCCTGTTTAGGGTCCTGAGGACCGAGTTTGAGAACCTGTGTTGTAAGAGATCAGAGGTTCCCAACCACAGTCCTCAAGGCACAATAACAGTCCAGGTTTTAAAAATAGCCATACTTAAGCACAGGTGTCTTAATTAGTACCTCAGTTATTTTGATTTAACCATCTGTGTTCAAGCATGGATACCACTAAAACCTGGACTGTTAGTGTGCCTTGAGGACCGAGGTTGGGAAACACTGCAGTAGATTGTAAGCTTGTGAGTAAGGCTCTTTTACCTCTGTTCTTGCTATATTACTGTATTTGTCTCCAGCTGTAGAGTGCTGTGGAGTATATTGGCACAATATAAATACATTGTAATAATACTTACATCAGCATTGTTCTTACTATCTGCTCTTCCTCCTTACTGCTAATACTGAGTAAGTCACCTCCTATTGCTCTGCAAAAATCCCGGGCTTCAAACCATGACTTTTTCTCACTGATGTCTCTATGGTAATGCTGGTGAAAGATACAGATAACATGTAATATGTACAGTGGTGTAAGTGGACTGTTATACAATGGTATGCCGTACTGCCACTTCTACTACTGCTTTCATTCCAAAACTATCACATTCCATTCACTTACATTTACCGTACGGCCACATCTTACCACTATATATGTAAATACTGTACAGCTCTAACTTCTTGTATGTTAATGGCTATACACTGCTTAAGAGCCTTTATATGTCTGCTTGCACCCATGATATCAGTGGATCATCCTCAGAGAAGATGAATTGCATTTGTAAAATGGAAGAAAAGAATACACTTTCTAGTGGGAAACAACCATAAACCCTTCTTCACTTTTTCAAATCAGCTGTCTATCCCATTCATCTGCTGAGAGATATCATACTGCAAAGTAGTATTTATGTGCATCATTCTTGATTGGTAGCAAAGAGTAGGGAGAGTGCACAGAACCCGCTGCGTACCCACTTGGCGATACTCATGAGCAGTTGCATGATTACGGCATTGTGATCATGCAATCGCTCAGTAATTGTGCACTATAATGATGGAAATCACCAGCGATGTGTGCTCCCGCTGGTCGTTTCCGTCATCTATCATCGCCTGAACATGCAGGCCAATCTGCCTATAACGATAGATTGGCCATGTTCAGGAATGATGGAGGCTGCCTACACTGTACAACACATCGGTCAGTGTAGGCATTACAGGGGATCAGGAACGACATAGTAATCGTACTGTCTTTCCGAATCGCCTAGTGTGTACGCACCTTTAGGCTTTTCAAGTCTAAAGAGATAGGCTTGCAGTCACCAGCCGGAAATAATCTGTACAGATTGGTGGACATATACTGGGACATGACCAGTGAGCATAAAGCATTTTTTTCATCTCTCTGACAACTAACACATGTAGGGCCTGATTCTGATTTGCAAGTTGCAGCGCCCGTGTGTGCATCTTTTGCTGGTACTGCTTGTGCAACTTTATGCAAAATACCGCAGCTAGTCCTTCCCAGGTGTACATCCATGCATCTGCAAGCAGGGGTGTAGGGAGGGCGGTTCTACTGGAGCGCGAGCTCCAGGTGCCTTAGTTGCCAGAAGGCACCCTGAAGTTGGACTCCGGAGCAGCTGTCAAGTAGCTGACAGTCTGCCGGGTCCATAGCAGCAACATCAGCGTCCTGTCCTGCCTTCCTGCTACTCTAGTGAGAGTCCATGGTAAGAGGAGCTTGTGCTGAGCCCTGATTGGTGGAGGTCAGCACATGTTCATCTGACCCCCAGCAGGGGGCGGGGCTACAGCAGCATGTTGATGAGGAAGAAGCTGCAGGGTCCACTTTAAAGTGAGAGAGGTACCCCAGTTACAGTATGTCTATCACCCTCCCTGCCTGTATGTGTGTATGTTTGATCCAGCCTGTATGTGTGTATGTATACATACCTCCCAACATTTCAATTTTGGAAGCAGGGACGGTGCACGCCCCTGGAAAGGGGGTGTGGCTTCCGGGGAAAGGGGCGGAGCAAATTTAAAATGGGGCGGAGCCTCGCGGTTTCCCCTGTTATCATCACTTTGGGGGCATGCCCAGCACTCTCCGAGATGCTGGGCAGTCCCCAGGCAGCCCGTACACAAGAGAACAGATGCCGTGCGCATCTGTTCTCCTCACGGCATCTGTTCTCCTCCTGCACACCCGCTGCTCTACTATGCAGGGCAGCGGTTTGTGCTTTCCCCAACTTCCCCCCCCCCACCGCGGGACACTGCGGCCCATGGGCGGGACAGCGGGACAGTCCCAGAAAAATGGGAGGTATGTGTATATATGTGTGAATGTATGTGTGACCCTGCCTGTATGTGTGTGTGTATACATATATATATATATATATATTAGGGGTGTGCACCGGACACTTTTCGTGTTTTGTGTTTTGGTTTTGGATCTGGATCTTTCTTCGTGTTTTGGATCTGGATTGGTTTTGCCAAAACCACCCTTCCGTGTTTTGGGTTCTGGGTTTTGTGTTTTGGATCTGGATTTTTTCTTAAAAAATAAAAAAAAAACGCTAAAATCACATAAATGGGCCTTTTTTTGTTCCTACGCTATTAATAACCCCAATAACATTAATTTCCACTCATTTCCACTCTATTCTGAACACCTCACACCTCACAATATTGTTTTTAGGCCAAAAGGTTGTACCGAGGAAGCTGGATGACTATGCTAAGCGACACAAGGGGGCGGCACAAACACGTGGCCCATCTAGGAGTGGCACTGCAGTGGCAGACAGGAAGCCAATCAGCGTTATGGTGCCCATTTGCATGTAGCACGAACCCGGGAGATCCGTGCTACATGCATCTGTGTGATTGGCACAGAGCAATGACAGGTCCGTGAGACCCGTCTGTGCTGCTGTGGTAAAAAAAAAAAAAAAAAACCTGTGTAAAAAAAGAAAAAAATGGCGTGCACCCCCCCAAAAAAGAGCAACCAGCCCCGGGCATTAGTAACCCAGTGCTGGGTGTGCTTAAATACAGGGGACAAACGACGTAGGGGTCCCCTGTACTTAAGCACAACCAGCACCGGGCTAGTCAGAACCAGCGCTGGTTGTCAAAATACGGGGGACAAACGACGTAGGGGTCCCCTGTATTCTGCGCAACCAGCTCTGGGCTCTGATCCGGTCCTGGTTCTGGAAATATAGGGGACAAAAAATGAGTAGGGTTCCCCTGTATGTTCCAGAACCAGCACTGGACTTTTTCTAGCGGGGGGCTGATGCCACAGCCAGGGGAGCCCTTTCACCGGGCCCCCCAGCCGCAGCATCAACCCTGACCGCTAGTCAGCCCAGGCCGGGGATCCCTGGAGAGCTGGGGACCCCCCCAATAAAGGGGTCACCCTCTCCAGGGCACCCCAGGCCCAGGCTGATAGCCCGGGGCTATCCCCGCCACCCCTGGTGGCGGTGGGTGGCGGGTTGATTGTGTGGTGTGGTGTAAATAAAGAATATCAAACATTGTCTTTACAAGTAGAACTGCAAGTCCCAGCTAGCCTGCCCCGCATGCTGGTACTTGGAGAACCACAAGTACCAGCATGCAGGGCATTAAGGGCCCACTAGTACCTGTAGTTCACCTGTAAAAAAAATGTTTAAAAAAACACAGGACACACACACCGTGACAGTATAAGTTTATTAAACATACATACACACACACACATGTACACATACTCACCTATGTAACCTGTAGCATCGGTCCACTTGTCCGGTAAAGTATCCCTAGGGGACCTGTGAAAAAAAACATACTCACCATCTCCTATGCGAGGTTCTGTCCTCTTCGTTCCAAAGTAGGCATCCCCGGACTTGGCAAAAAAAAAAAACGAAAACGCGATCCACGAACTTAGTACCGTTCTATAGAACGGTACTTCCCGAATGAGAGCTTAGCGGCGGGGTATCACCATGGAAACCCCGCTGCTAAGCGTTCATTGGCTGAGAGAGGTCATCTCCCGTCTCTCAGCCAATGAACGGCTCCCTCCATTGTAGTCAATGGTGGGAACCGCAGGGTAAACTTTAATAACCTTGCGGCTCCCAGCATTGACTACAATGGAGGGAGCCGTTCATTGGCTGAGAGACGGGAGATGGCCTCTCTCAGCCAATGAACGCTTAGCAGCGGGGTTTCCATGGTGATACCCCGCCGCTAAGCTCTCATTCGGGAAGTACCGTTCTATAGAACGGTACTAAGTTCGTGGATCGCGTTTTCGTTTTTTTTTTTTTGCCAAGTCCGGGGATGCCTACTTTGGAACGAAGAGGACAGAACCTCGCATAGGAGATGGTGAGTATGTTTTTTTTCACAGGTCCCCTATGGATACTTTACCGGACAAGTGGACCGATGCTACAGGGTTACATAGGTGAGTATGTGTACATGTGTGTGTGTGTGTGTGTGTGTGTATGTATGTTTAATAAACTTATACTGTCACGGTGTGTGTGTCCTGTGTTTTTTTTAAACATTTTTTTACAGGTGAACTACAGGTACTAGTGGGCCCTTAATGCCCTGCATGCTGGTACTTGTGGTTCTCCAAGTACCAGCATGCGGGGCAGGCTTGCTGGGACTTGCAGTTCTACTTGTAAAGACAATGTTTGATATTCTTTATTTACACCACACCACACAATCAACCCGCCACCCACCGCCACCAGGGGTGGCGGGGATAGCCCCGGGCTATCAGCCTGGGCCTGGGGTGCCCTGGAGAGGGTGACCCCTTTATTGGGGGGGTCCCCAGCTCTCCAGGGATCCCCGGCCTGGGCTGACTAGCGGTCAGGGCTGATGCTGCGGCTGGGGGGCCCGGTGAAAGGGCTCCCCTGGCTGTGGCATCAGCCCCCCGCTAGAAAAAGTCCAGTGCTGGTTCTGGAACATACAGGGGAACCCTACTCATTTTTTTCCCCTGTATTTCCAGAACCAGGACCGGATCAGAGCCCAGAGCTGGTTGCGCAGAATACGGGGGACCCCTACGTCGTTTGTCCCCCGTATTTTGGCAACCAGCTCTGGTTCTGACTAGCCCGGTGCTGGTTGTGTTTAAGTACAGGGGACCCCTATGTCGTTTGTCCCCTGTATTTAAGCACACCCAGCACTGGGTCACTAATGCCCGGGGCTGGTTGCTCTTTTTTTGGGGGGGGGGCACGCCATTTTTTTCTCTTTTTACACAGGTTTTTTTTTTTTTATTTACCACAGCAGCACAGACGGGTCTCACGGACCCGTTAGTGCTCTGTGTCAATGACACAGATGCAAGTAGCACGGATCTCCTGGTCCGTGCGTGCATCTGTGTCATTGAAATACACAGCAGCACAGACGGGTCTCACTGACCCATCTGTGCTCTGTGTCACTGTCAATCACACAGATGCATGTAGCACGGATCTCACGAGTCCGTGCTACATGCAAATGAGCACCATAATGCTGATTGGCTGAGAGCCGTGACAGACGGCTCTGTCAGCCAATCAGCACTTTGCCCATTAAAGGCAAAGGCATTTTTTTTTAAATGGCCGCTCGAGGCAAAACCTCGAGATCCGACAGCAGATCTCGAGGTTTTGCCTCGGGAGAGGGATCCGGGGCAGACAGGGAGATCCGAGCTTGGGCTCGGATCGCCCCGGATCCCCGAAGTTCGGGTGGGTTCGGTTCTCAGGGAACCGAACCCGCTCATCCCTAATATATATATATATATATAAAATATACTGTATATGTATGTGTGATCCTGCCTGTATGTGTGACCCTGCCTATATGTATATATGTATGTGTGACCCTGCCTGTATGTATGTATGTATGTATGTATGTGTGACCCTGACATGTATGTATGTTATATATATTGCATTTATATTATATAACACACTTTTTTGGGGGGAGGGTGGGGGGGTAGCACGTTCGTGCTCCGGGCACCCTGGCCACATGCTACACCTCTGTCTGCAAGGACAGAGGCGCCCACTGAGCGTCTCCAGGGGCTGTGCGTCCTTAGACACCACCATTGGTCGTACCATCATAACTTGCATCAGCCCTACGGCAGGTGCAGATTGTAGAGTATGGCCTCCAATGAGAGTGACACCCGTGACACTCCCATAACATGCCCAGAAGAAGGACCATCTCTGTGAGTCTGAATAGCTGCCGCCTACGAATGCCCAGCACATTTCCAATACATTTTCTGATACTGTTCATCTCAATCACAACTCCGGCTCCCTGCGTACACACAGTGTAATGCATGCACCCTACAAGTTTCTAGGGTTTTTCACACAAGCGCAGTAGCAAAAATCGATCAATTCCATGAATATTGGTGTCAGGCAGTTTATCACCTTTGAGGTCCCAACCTGTAACTTAAAGGAAAATATTACTGTTGTTATTTTAGCTTTCATTTTCTATAATCAGCAAAATATATGGGTACTTTTTTTTCTTTTCTTTTTGCACAGTATGCGGGCGCTTCGATTGCATCCAATGGTCGTACAGTGATATTGTGACGCCAGGAAAATGCAACCACAATTTTCTCTCACATCTCATAGAGGTGTGCAGGAAAATATGTCTGGGGCAATTCATATGCCACATTACAGTGTCCCCAATTCAGACCTAAGGATGAAACAGTAAGTGAGCACAATATTCTTAATATAATACATTTTTGATGATTATCTTGATAAGTAATTTTTGGCCTTTGGGGGCCCTGAAAAAAATGCTGACACTCTATGGCCCTGTGATTCAAGAAAGTTTGGGAACCACTGTTTTAACCTATCTGCTGCCAAAAGCAACCTGCAAAATGATAGGCGTCCTCATGTTCCCCATTCCTACATGAGGGAGCAGGATACCATCTATTACCAGCATCAGGTTTCCCTATGCACGTGGGCAGCAAATGAGGGACCTTCTTTAAATATATCACTGTCAACCCTGGTATTTGCCAAAAGAGTAGGTGTGCATTGGAGAATAAGAAGACTAGTTTGGAATGCCAAAAGTTTGTTAAAATGGGCTGCACAGCCTTAGACAGACTTTAAGCCAAGGCCAGGGTGTGCCTCATTGACACTATAGGCGGCGCAGCCATTTGTCCCATGAGTGCTGCCTCACTTCTTACTGTTATGAACCCTCTGGGTGCAGTTGCTCAATAAGTCTCAGGATATACAGTACGTAGCAAAATGCATGCAGTGATATTTATTCTTGGCAAAAAAACAGTAGCAGGGTAGTGCAGGTTGTTTAATGGTAATGACAGGATGCGCGAAGCAAGCCAATAAAACTTGGCAAATCACTACAGCTCATAGGAATATAAGACTAAAAACATCCATACTCAACAGCGGGAGGGTAACTTGATAAATGTCAGTAGTTAATTTGCTTAGCAGCACAGAACACAAGTTTTCATGGCAAAACAAAGTCCAGAAACTTTGAGTATAAACCAGCAATACAGTGACAGGTATCCAGAAATCTTGGCTGATACATTAGTACATATCAGAGGCAGGTTCTAGGCATTGCAGATCAGAATGAGATAGGTAGGATACCCGACAGCCACATCCCTACATGGGACTAAAGATAGGCGTCAAAATCCCGACGGCTATCATTAGCCCCACTACTACCAACAACGGGCTTATCGAACGAAGGTAAGCCTGGAGTCTTAGTGTGTAGACGTGGGGGGGGGGGGGCGGGGGTTAGCGTCAAGAACCCCTGGGAGGATTTAGGATTAGGCACCCCTCCGGGAGGGTTTGGGTTAGGCACCACTAAGGGGGGTAAGGGTTAAGCACCCCCCGGAGCGGGAGGGTTATGTTTAGGGTGCAGGGAGGGGGGGTTAGGTTTAGGCACTAACGGGAGTAGAATAGGGTTAGGCACTAGGGGGGGTTAGGGTTAGGCACCACTAAGGGAGGGTTAGGGTAGGGAAAGGGGGAGATAGGGTTAGGCACCACTATGGGGGGGTCAGGGTTAGGCACCCCCCTGGGAGGATTAGGTTTAGGGAGCGGGGAGGGGGGGTTAGGTTTAGGCACTAACGGGGGTAGATTAGGGGTAGGCACTAGGAGGGTAGGTTAGGGTTAGGCACCACTAAGGGAGGGTTAGGTGGGGGGGATGGGAGGGTTAGACTGCTTACCTGATGTTGTTAGGATTCCAACCCGTCGGGCTAAACAGATTCCGATCTGAACAGGCAAAAAAACATTAATGACCCAGCAATGACTGCTGGGCTCATACAGAATGAATAGCCAGCTGTCATGTGTAGTCCATGCTGGTAATTAAGTCATTAATCACCTGCGTTGGATACGGGATCCTGGCGGTCAGGATGCTGGCAGTCAGAATATCGAGAGTCAGAATCACGACAGGATTGGGTAAGTACCCGCAATATGTCTTAGAACAAGTTTGTTCACAGACATATCGCATCTGCTGTGTAGCACTTGATGCAGTAGCACAGGTGACTGAAAGCTTAACTGGGTGGCCAAATTAAAATGCCCCTCCAGTTGTGATGTCAGGAAACACATTGAGCTTAAATGTAATGTCTCTGGATTGTGACCTCTATACAACTTCTGCTGTATAGCCACAAAACAATATCTGTCCCTAATTATATCAAGAGTGTCTCATCTGCTATCCCTTTGACTGCAGGTTTTACCTGTGAAAAGGTAAACACAGAATAATACCAATCGGGCAGGGCCTGGGACTCCTCACAAGGTCACTTCTGCCTTTAAGAGAGTTTGCAAAAACAGCAATGGGGCATTCACTAACCAGTGATAGCTACAGCCAGACTGGCATTGAGATTGTGATCTCTGCCATATGACAGGAAAGGGACAAATGATCCCTGGAGTGAGTATTTCCTTTGTCAGTATCTACCTCTCAAGGTCTTCGGAAGCAGTGCATCCGCCAAAAGTGCTATAGTTGCTTGGGAGTACCTGTAGCCACTAGTTGTGAGCCACAAAAGGATCCAAGAGTGACAAGGGTACTTGCTCAAGGGTAGGTGCATTCACCCTCCAGGCAGTACAGAATAGTGGGCCATGTTCCATGAGGGATATCACAATGAGGTGACCCCCGGAATGAGGCTAGGATTGTGGTCTGCCTAGATGTGAGTTTAGTGTGGTTTGGTACACACAAAAAGCTTTTTAACAGGCTACTGTATGTTCCCAAACATAGAGGTTCCAGTGTCAGGACTCCAATAAGAGGCGTAAAAGAAGTACAACCTGAATACTAGCTGGGGAGGATCCGTGTACCCTACCAGCAGTATTGAGTGAGAAGACCTGGAGTGCACAGCAAATTTCATGGCACAGAAACCCTTGGTGTAAAGTGCATGGTAGTAAATCCCAGCCCCACTGTGAATGCGAGTGGGTAAAAGCTGCACCATAAAGATGGCCCAAAGAAGGGACAGAACTGTCATAGGCATTCAGGGGAGATTTTGGTCCTGGATGTAGACTTTCCGGTAAAGCTCCAGTATGTGGAACGTCACCTTCATCAATATATAATGAGTGCCCATATCCCTGGGAGCACTTCTTCAATGTTTGCATAGAGATAGAAGGAGCCGACAACTGGGAGCAGATGAAAGCCCTCATAGATGCCTTCTTCCAGTGCACATATGGTGCTTTCTGGCTAAAGAACTTGAAGGGAAGATGCTCATTAAATCGATCACCTAGCAGTTAGGCCAGCTGTCTCGAAAGACACCACATCCTGTCTTTGAAAATCTGACACTACCAAGTCAGTGTTCAAGGGGAAAGCCAGCTGAAACAGTGTTGAATCCCAATACTCATACCCAGCAATCCAGCTAGGCTACAGATGGGCCTGTTGCTTGCACAGAAGCGAAGGAGCTGCAAGAGTCCTGGTCATCAACCCCAGTAGATCCTTTGGTAGGGATGGACCGTGTAGACTAAGAAACTGAATGTGAACTGCGTAGTGTCTCTTATCATTAGACGGATCATAGGGAAATCATCAAGGACCTCAGCTATGATTAAGTAAACCTGGTCAAGGCTTTCAGCGTATACCGAATGTGAATTCTACAGCCGGGTCCCAAGATGAGTCTCTTGGAGCAGTTGGAATTCTTAGAGGACTGTTTTGAACTGGCTCAAGAGGCATTAGATTGGGGAACGCTCAATAGCCCAATCTGGCAGGACCAATGTCAAAGGGTGGATGCTGAAAGGCCCCTCCTGCAACACATTCTTTCTTTCCACTAAATGCAAAAGTATTCACCCCTTTGGCTTTTTACCTTTTTTGTTACATTACAACCTGTAATTTTTTTTTTTTTTTTAATAGGAATTTTATGTGATGGATCTGCACAAAATAATCTAAGTTGGTGAAGTGAAATGAGAAAAATATATATATATATATATATAAAAAAAAAAATCTTTATTAATAAAATTCTGAAAATTGGCTTGGGCATATGTAAACGCCCCCTTTGCTATGAAGCCCTTCAAAAGTTCTGGTGCAACCAATTACTTTCAGAAGTCACATAATTAGTGAAATGATTTGTGAAATCTAAGTGTCACATGATCTGTCAGTATAAATATAAACACATCTTTTCTGAAAGGCCCCAGAGGCTGCAACACCACTAAGGAAGAGGCATCACACCATGAAGACCAAGGAGCTCTCCAAACAAGTCAGGGACAAAATTGTTGAGAAGTACAATTCTGGGTTAATTTATAAAAAAATATCCAACTCTTTGATGATGCCCTGGACCACCATCAAATCCATCATCATCAAATGGAAAGAACATGGTACCACAACAAACCTGCCAAGAGAGGGCCGCGAGGGCCACCCACCAAAACTCACAGACCGGGCAAGGAGGGCATTAACCAGAGAGGCAGCACAGAGACCAAAGGTAACCCTGATGGAGCTGCAGAGTTCCACAGTAGAGACTGGTATATCTGTGCATGTGACCACAATAAGCCATACACTCCATAGAGCTGGGCTTTATGAAAGAGTGGGCAGAAAAAATCCATTACTTAGTGATAAAAATAAGAAGACACGATTTGAGTTTGCCAAAAGGCATGTGGGCGACTCCCCAAATGTATGGAGGAAGGTGCTCTGGTCAGATGAGACTAAAATGTAACTTTTCGGCCACCCAAGGAAAATGGTATGTCATGCGCAAACGCAACACATCCCATCACCCCAAGAAAACCATCCCCACAGTGAAACATGGTGGTGACAGCATCATGCTGTGGGGATGTTTTTCAGCAGCTGGGACTGGGAAACTGATTTGAGTCGAGGGAAAGATGGATGGTGCTAATTACAGGGATATTCTTGAGCAAAACCTGTTTCAGTCTGCCTGTGATTTGAGACTGGGGCGGAGGTTCACCTTCCAGCAGAACAATGACCCGAAGCAACAGTCGAGTGGTTTAAGGGGAAACATTTAAATGTGTTGGAATGGCCTAGTCAAAGCCCAGATCTCAATCCAATTGAGAATCTGTGGTCAGACTTGAAGATTGCTATTCACAAGTGGAAACCATCCAACATGAAGGAGCTGAGCAGTTTTGCCTTGAGGAATGGGCAAAAATCCCAGGGGCAAGATGTGACAAGCTCATAAAGACTTATCCAAAGCCTCTAGCAGCTGTAATTGCCGCAAAAGGTGGCTCGACAAAGTACTGACTTTAGGGGGGTGAATAGTTATGCACGCTGAAGTTTTCTGTTATGTTGTCCTAAATGTTGTTTGATTCACAATATAAAAAAACACAACTTCAGTTGTAGGCAAGTTCTGTGAATGAAATGATGCACATCTTCAAACAATCCATTTTAATTCCAGGTTGTGAGGCAACAAAACATGAAAAAAATGCAAAGGGGGTGAATACTTTTGCAAGGCATATGTAGAAGTTATCCTCAGGGAAAAGATGTCCCTTCCAGCTGCAATTGGTATACGGTCAGCTTCAGCAAGACACCTTGCTCCTCAGCCAGCCCAGCTGGGAAAGGGAAGCTTCTAAATGGATGCTGGGAAGGAGGCAGCTAAAGAGGCAAGTGTGGAACCATATATACTGCTAGCTATGCTGAGGGAGGCTGGCATCCAAGGACAATGAGTGTATGCCAGGAGGCACTGTCTGCATCAGCTTAATCCCTCAGCCAGAGAGTAAGTCATACCACAATTAAGAGTGGTTGATGCAGAGAAGAGGCCCAAGGAAGGCAAACCAATTGTTTCAGAAGAGGCGTTAATGCTACCCTTGCCAACAGAGCCACCTTTTCCAGACCAAGTTATAAGGATTTTCCTGACTGATCTACAAATCCACAGCATGAATGAGATGGTGGAGTTCACAGATGCCACAGCCAACCCATTGCCATTGAAATCCCAGAAGGATCTTCAGACGAGGATGGGTCAGCATCACTGGGCAACCTTGAGACCCAACATTTGCAAGCCTTTAAACAGCTTTTACTTGTACAAGGGGGGCAGAAGGAATCCACTATCTTGATGTTCCATAGGTGATTGAAGTTGAGTACACAGTAGAAATGGTTGCGTAGTTGGAGAGTGTAATCCTTCAGAATGGAGGATTTGTCCAGGAGACTCCAGCACAGCCCACAGTCTTCCCAGAGCACTGTGATGTTACTGCAGTTGTGCAGAATTTTGTTGGATGCATTGCATTTCCTGGGATTTACAAGTTTGCCAGTTTATGGTCCCTTTTCTGTGTTTTGTTTAGGGGTGGGAAGGAAGCTGTTCGGTAATCCTGTTTCCCCATATAGATTTACTGGGGGTTTTGAGTTCTCTGGAAACCAGCCAATGGAGAAAGAAATGACACTATTGGAGATTGCCCCAGTGTTGCCAAGGGACTTCACTAGACGAGCACAGCAATGGGGCATTCACTACCCAATGATAGCTAAAACCAGACTGGCTTTGAAATTTTGATCTCTGCCATGTGACAGCATAGCGACAATTTGTACCTGGAGTACAGGTCTGTATCTACCTCTCCAGGTCCTGGGGACTGCTGCCTTGCTGGTAGCCTCAAAGAGAGAGGGTCTGCATCCCAAGGGAAGCTTGGATACTGGTGAGGTGTTTTCATTATACCCTGTATATTGTCTGTACCAGACTGTAGTGCTATTTGTTGCGGGCTATTATTTTTTCGAGTATTTGAACCTTGGATAGGTACTGAGTAGGCCAGCTGTATGGCTCAGAGTGATACACTAAGGGCCTGATTCAGACCCAGTCGCAAGCGCTGAGCGCTCGCAACCGGGTCGATGGTAGCCCACAGTGCATGCGCACGATGGAGCCGGCTAGCGACGGGCACTGCATCGCTCCGGGTCTCGCCCCTAAGGGGGTAAGCTGCGAAGTTGAGTGACAGCTCGGCCCGTTTGGTGGGCGGGCCGGGGGGGCAGCCCCACTGACATCACCAGTTATGTCATTGGGAGAGCTTCCGGCTCGATTTGAGCCAGAAGCTCTCTGGGGCTTGCGGCCACGAGACCCTACCACAAGGGTCTCATCGCAAGCCCGATGGTCGCAATGGTCTTGACCATCGCGACCATCATCATGGCCGCTCGCTATAGCTGTGGGTGGTCACCCACAGCTATGCGAGCGGCCAGGAGGCTGCTCCATAAAAAAAAAGCCTGGCCCTGATTCAGAGCGAGCGCTCTGTCAGAGCGAGCGGCTCTGAATCAGGCCCTAAGCCCGGTATCATCACAGCAGGAGTAGGATGGATAAACTGCAGTTGCCATAGGGCTGGAGCAAGTTCTGATGGTACAACCAATGGAGGTGTATAAGGATGCACCAATCGACATTACAGAGCGCACGGATGCTAAAAGTTGGCGTCTCAGATTTTGCACATTCCACTGCATGGATGTACACAAGGGAAGGAGTTTATAGTGGTATTTGCAAAAAATCAAAGAGGGGTGGCCTCCAATACATGCTGCTGTGTGTTTGAATCAGGTCCATAGTATTTCAGATGCCACCAATACCTGGCGCCTTAGGTGACCTACCTTGTGGTAGGCAGGGTCAGATTAGCAATAGAGCAGATGGAGCTCAAGCTCCAAGCCCCCTCATAAAAATAGGCCCATCATCATGGCAGCAAGAGAAACAGCTGCCTAGCTGGCCACACAGTTGCCCATAAATCATCATCAGTATTAACATTTTATTTCTAGTTTTCTCACAAAATGCTGCAATTGTATTTATTTTTTTTAATTGCAGCATAAAGAGACATTAGGGCTGATAGTGTATGTAGTGTATATGCTGTAAGTGCCCACGTGACTCCGGCCACACCCACACGGCACTGGCCACACCTTCTCCACTTCTCAGTATAGGCCCTTAAACATTTTCAGCCCCAGGCCCATGTGGTCTACCAGCCCTATTTTACGGAACAATAGCAACTGTATGTTTTGTGTTTGGACACCACTTTTGAGTGGCCCCTAATCATGATAAAGCTAAATTGAAGAGAAATTGAAAAAGTGTAACTCAGTGAAATTGCTTGTTCTAAAGCACTAGCAGGCTGGAATTTTATGTGATATTTATGCTTTTGCACACTGCGCATTATCTGATTTTTCTGCCAGCTTGCAAATCTAGGTGCACTGCTAGTTGCTAAAGCTTTGTCAAAATATTCCCCATTAAGTTTTAAGATACAATCTGGTTTGTTTGTTATTACATTCCTAGAAGAAAAATTATATTATATCAGTCTACTATACATACTTTGTAACATGAACTTATATTGATGGATGTTTTCCATCCTTCCGGACATGTTGGTTCAGCTGTCGTCATCGGGGGGGGAGGCGGTGTCACTCCTTGTGCCAATTTCTTGCAGACATACTTAGCTTTTTCATCACAGATGACAACATCCCACAATCCGCCCTTGTTTCCAGTTTTCATAACAACACAGCCTTGTTTTCTTCCTTCAAAGTTGATATTGTAATGAATATGTTATGATGCAAATAGTAATGCAGATTGTAAATATGATGTTCTGTATCTGTTACTAGTGGCCAAAACAGTCATATCCAAAATTCACACAACCAATATACTACTGGAGCAATAACTTCCAGCCATGTTACTCTGATGATCTCCAACACAGGATAATCCGTCTCTGCAGGTGGAATCCTCTCCTGTCACTAGTCGACACTTTCCTTGGATTGCCAAGTAGGCAAACATTGACTAAATAGTGACCTTTGCCACTAGCTCCCTATCAGGCAAAGAATCAAACTCCTCACTCACCTACAAAGCCCTTAACCTCCTTTCTCCTCCCTACATCTCCAGCCTCACCTCGACTCATATACTCTCCTCCCCTCGTCACTCGGCCAATAACAGTTCGTCTCTAACTGGAAATGCCTCTCTACTCCATCTCATCATACAGTCCCAAATAAAATGTGTGTTTACCATTTCACATATGTGACTTCATGTAGAACAACTCCTCCACTTTTTGCAATATTTTAGAATCTGGTATATTTTCCCCATGCGCCATATTTCCAGAGATTTCTTTGGACATATGGTGCCAGTGGCCGCCCAGTCAGACCTTCATCAGGGCACAGGCCCCCCTTGAATCAGCGACCCACAGCAAACCGTGCACCCATTATAGATACTGTATGTCTCAGACAGAACTCCAAGCTCTCCATGATAACTCAGCTTTACTGAGTAGGGGATGCGTCATTATGTCCACATTTACAATATCGACATTGTCTGTGTGTCTTTGTATATGTGCTGCTAGTATTGCAGCTTCCTTGAGTCACTGAGGTGTCAGATTACCTGCTGGTATTAATTAGCCCACAGCTGGACCTCCCAGCACATACCTGTGTCAATCTGCCCTGTGTCTTGTCAGTGCAAATCTGCACTTGCATTTAGCACTCTCCTAGTGTATGCCTGACTTCTCTTTGTGTCTTGTCTCTGGTAATCAGCTCCAATCAATTTCCAGCATTTCCATATATTCCCTGAGTCCACTCTGCTCTTGTCTGTGGAATCTCCAGTATATGTCTGTGTTCTTTGCTCAGTGTCTTGTCTCTGGTAATCAGCTCCAATCATTTCCAGCATTTCCATATATTCCCTGAGTCCACTCTGCTCTTGCCTTTGCAATCCCCAGTATATGTCTGTGTTTTTCTGCATACTTAACTGTTTCCAGTCCATGCCTGTGTTATAGCATTCAGTTCCATTTCCAGAGTTCATTCATTCCATTCACCTCCAGTGCATATTGTATTCATTATAGTTTCCGGTCTTCTGCCATTCCCAGGTACCTGTCCAGAGGGCCGCGACCTGCTCACTTGGTGCAGCTGAAAACCAAATCCCAATTGGAGGGGTCACTGGAGAAAACCACCAAGTGAGTTAGACTCCGCGCCTCTGGGCAGGTCTAGCCAAACCTGGGTTTGGCTGCAACTAGGAGACCTAGTCTAGTCACTCCCCTAGTCACCCGAACCCCTCGGCTCACCGTCCTCCACAGAGGAATTCTTGCACTGGATCATGACAGCAGGGTTGAACTGGGTACACACTATAAAATATATTGGCCAATCTTGTTATCTGAGATGGATTGCAATGACCATCGTATAGTGTGTACCGTCAATTCATTGAAGTGTCTGGTTGTATCTTCCCATCTGATGTGTTGCACATCAGATGGGATGATGGAACAAGGCAATGTACGATGTGGTGCAGTAACATTACCCCTGTAATGATATTGTCACAATCGTGGGATTTAGAGGCTGTGTTCCCGGACTGGGCCTTGGACCTGTACTACTTGGTGCAGACGCTCGCTGGAGGAGACTTGGCTTAATAAAGTTCCTTTGCATGAGAGGGAGCAGTGAACTGATGGGGAGTTTGAGTAATGTAGAAGTAGCGTGGTAGCTTGGAAGCCACTTGGAAAGACTGGAAAGCCTTGAGTGGACGTTAGGAGCTGGGAAGCTACGTGGAGTGGCTGGATAGCCGTGGGTAGACGTTGGTAGCTGGGTGGCTACGTGGAATGGCTGGATAGCCGTGGGTAGACGTTGGTAGCTGAGTGGTTACGTGGAGCGGCTGGAGAGCCATGGGTAGACGTTGGTAGCTGAGTGGCTACGTGGAGCGGCTGGAGAGCCGTGGGTAGACGTTGGTAGCTGGGTGGCTATGTGGAGCGGCTGGGTAGCCGTGTGGAGACGTTGGTAGCTGGGTGGCTACGTGGAGTGGCTGGGTAGCTGTGTGGAGACGTTGGTAGCTGGGTGGCTACGTAGAGTGGCTGGGTAGCTGTGTGGAGACGTAGGTAGCTGGGTGGCTATGTGGAGCAGCTGGGTAGCCGTGTGGAGACGCTGGTAGCTGGGACGCTATGTGGAGCAGCTGGGTAGCCGTGTGGAGACGCTGGTAGCTGGGACGATATGTGGAGCGGCTGGGTAGCCGTGTGAAGACATTGGTAGCTGGGACGCTACGTGGAGCGGCTGGGTAGCCGTGTGGAGACGTTGGTAGCTGGGATGCTACGTGGAGTGGCTGGGTAGCCGTGAGGTGAATACTGATCTGGATAGCAGGAAACACCTTTGGAGCACAGTGGGAAGGTTCGCTTAGTAAAACTAAGAAACTAGTTGCACTGGCAACTTGTGTCAGTATTGGGGATCCTTTTATAGTAGACGCTGAGACCTGACAGGCTGAGAGAGAAGGAGAAGATTCCTCATTGGTGGTAGTGAAGTCACATGGGCAATCCAAGATGGCCGCGCCCATGGACCGGAAGACAGCACTTCTTGGAAGTAACCAGCAGGGACCAGCGATCAGCAGGAGCCGGCGTGGAAGCAGCACAGCAGCGGGACCCTCCAGAGGACAACAGAGGAGACTGCCCTGAGAGAGGAGTACGGCGCGGGAGCCGGAAGACAGCGTGGGTCAGCGCCCGCAAAGGTAAGCAGTGGGGTCTGGTTCTGGGGTCTCCAGAGCAGCGTGTGACAGATATAAAATGCCATTGTACGGCGGATTGTGCATTGTGTTAGTGGACACAATATGTTGATGCATCGTATCGGACTGTTGCAAGATCGATGTGTTGTTCAGATGTACTCAGCTTTAGGCTGTGGGAAGGGAGAGTAATGGTTTGGCTGCGGGAGGGCAGGGTTAGGCATTAGGAGAAGGATAAGTCTTATGCTGCAATAAAGGAGGTTAGGCACTAGGGGGGAGGGTTAGGTATTAGCAATACTCACTGCCAGAACCGCCACAGGAACAGCCTGAAGACACGGTCAGCTGATCTGGAAGACCCTGCTGGAGCCTTCGGACTTGCTGAAGCAGGTATGTCACCACTGGACCACCAGGAACGGTTTGTCGACATTCTAATAATGTCAACATTTAATAAGTGTCGACATAATGAATATTGATTTGGTCAATGTTGAATTGCCAGGCATGATGATATTATGACCATGTCAACATTTGAGTAGTACTACTTTGAGTTAGAGGGGTTGTTCATGTTTTAATGTTAAATTTATTTACTTTGTGTTTTCTTTCAAAGCAGATAGTGAATATTTGTCATAACAACAACTGCCTGAGGACGTCTGTAAATATTCATAACATCCCAATTTATACGTGCTTTAATGTATTCCCTACATTTTTGCCACTAAAATATGCTTCCATGGACAACTATCTCTGTCTACAACATGGAACACTGCATCCGGCCTCCTGGCAACCTTGCCACCCCTTTCACAATGGAATATGTGACTTACCCGGCATGTCGGCATTCCAGTGTGTGTACAAAACCTTTTCCCTGTTGGTCCATTTAAAAGTTCCCTTTTCTTCCATATCGGAAAGACCGGTCCAGAAATATTTCTCTGGTCTAAGTCCAATCAGGCTGGTTAAATAAGCCTGTTCAAACCTGTAATATAAAAGACAAGTGTATGTTTGGATTTGTTATCTATATTTATATACAGGCAATGAAAGCTTTACTGGACAGTTCAGAGCACAGTGGCAAATTATTTGCTAAAGACTACAAATGCGATAGGTCGGCATATACAGTGCAATCACATAGCTTTGGGTTTATCTTACTATACCAAGACCCAGAGGTGTTGTGTGGAGATGCAGCACCCAGAGCAGGCGCACACTACAGCACCCCTCCCCCTTTTCCAGTACCGAGGAGTATCTAGGGATTGAGCGCATCCAGCATGTAAGGCTGTATGTGTACAGGAATGACAGTACCCACTATGGAAATACAATCATTTTTATTTATTTTCTCAAGCAGGCAGACAAAATATATTGTGCTTATTAAATAGAATAAAACATGATCAAAACAAGACCACCTGCAAACAAAAGAAAAAGAGAAGCCAGGAAGGCGGTGGACAGTATGACAGAATGCAAAGTGGTGTTTGCACCCATGTACTTAGGAGAGATTATTGAGCAAGCTTTTCTGTACAGTCAGCTCTGCATAAGGAGAGGGTGCCGCTTTGAAGATGATGGATAATATAGGACAATGCTGGGTGGGTTGGGGGAAGGAGAGATATGCTGTTTGGTTTCCAGGGAAACTGAACACACCCACAATTAGGCTTGGGGCTTTCTGCCAAACAATGTGTTGCATGATTAGGCACTGTGTTAAAAAATAACATCATTAGGGGGCAATACTAGGAGTGTTGAGAGTCGATATGGATCAGTCGATAGAAGAGTTGAAGCAGTAACCCAGTACTAGTGCTGCGGCTGCTCCCAGTCATGATAGTACTTTAACATCTACTAAAGCCGGTGGTCAAGGGGAAAGAAGGTTTAACTTTGACACCTCTTACCATGACTCAATCTGATACACTTAGAATCAATAGCATGGCGGAGGATTATATTATTGACAATGTACAAATTAGCATGTCACACAGTGCCTTTGAAAACTGGGAGGAAAAAAAAAGGGAATATGGAGCCCCTTGTACAAACTAGCTTTGCTTTACTTAAGCTGCCCATTTTTCTGTCTGTATTTAGAAATAGTGTTTAGCACAGCTGGGAACCTTGTGAGCTATTGGCGTAGGAGGCTACTTCCTCAAAATGTGGAAAATGATGTTCATAAAAACAAATTACAAATTATATGACCTTTGCTGCCAAATACAACTACTGTAAGTACAGAGACTTCTCTAACTGTGGATTCCAGTGGGGGTGAGCTAATAATATGAGGTGAGGATGACAATAACATTTTACAACTCTAGAGTGTTAGGAGTGTAAGATTAATAAGTCTCTATAGAGTCTGGTGATGGCCTTGAGGGCTAATTCGCCTGGACTAGTGGCCTATGGGGTAAGTTTAGATGCAGCCAGTGGGCTGTAGGAGCAGCCTTGAGGGATGGTTGTGGCCTTTATAGTATTTGCCAAGGGACTGGTGATGTGAAGCAGCATTGAGGGCTGATTGTGGCCTTTATAGTCATGGCCAAGGGACTGGTGAGATTCAGGTGAGCTATGCAACAAGAACGTGGGGCTGCTACCAGTGCCGCCGGGATGACACTGGTGACGGTGTGCTTTATAGCGTACCTCGAACGCAGAGTTTCTACCAGTGCCGCCGGGATGACACTGGCAACGGTGTGGTAAGTTGTGCACCTGGAACGCAGAGCTGCTACCAGCACCGCCGGGATGACACTGGCGACGGTGTGCTAGGTTGCGCACCTGGAAGGCTAAACTGCGACTTGTGCCGCCGGGTTGACACAAGTCACCAGATAATGACAGATGCTTCAGAGGTAGGAAGCGCTCCGTGCAGCCCAGATGGTACAAGCAGCACGTGTGGACGAGATGCAGGTGGTGCCGCCTGGATGGAATAAACGGCACACACGAAACACAGCAAGACTGACTCAGGAACTCGACTGACTTGCAAGAGACAGGAACCGGAAGTACGAAAGAACTTCTATCACTGGCATATAATGCAGGGGTGGCTGGGTTTTTAACAGGAACAGGCTCCAAGCAGCAAACCTCCCTTAACGATGCAGCTTTGCTGAGCACAAACAGGAGAATTAATCAGCGTGCACCTGACATTGCCCACAGACAGGCAGTAATTAATGCAATGCCTCAGGCAGATTGATTAATGAAAACATTCTACAGGTTTATAGTAAACTGCCATCCTAACTGCCACTGCAGTGTCTCTATGTTTCCTAGATATGCTGTATTTTTTTAAACTGCCACGTGTTTGTGCTGCTACTCTGTCACTTAGTATAGTCATTCAGCTTGCTGGAGTCTTTTGCCAATATTGTTTAAAAAGCTTTTGGCCTAAACTGGATGAAATCAATATTGTGAGCTTTGAGGTGGTCAAAATTGACTGGAAATTACTGGAATTAAATGTTATTGAGGGTAATAATACTGTAGGAACAAAAATAGACCCAAATTATGTGATTTTAGCTGTTTATACAAAAAATTAATATCCAAAACCAAGCCACTTGAGGGTAGTTTTGGCAAACATAATGATAAATTAGAACCAAAACCAAAATACGGTTCCCTTTACTTGCTGGTAGGACCACACACAGTACAAAATATAAGGTACACCTTACTCCGGTGTTACTCTGGAAATGAGACATGAACAGGGAAAGGGCAGGTCCTACTGGAATTCACTGCACTGCCTGCTCCTTAGCACTGCCAGTCATTTTTTCTGATTTTTCAATGACATCTGGGAGCTCTGGGAGTAGTGAAAAAGGATTTACTGGAAGAGGTTCAAAGGAGTATCTTGCAGAATGCTAGTCCCACTGTGCCGGACACTATGCCACAGGCTGATGGTGAAGACAGTCCTCCAGGGTTTTGTTGTCATCAAGGAGGAGCCACCCATCCGTCCTGGAGAGCCTGACCTTGACAAAGACCTAACTTTGGAGACTCTGGGCCTAATTCAGACCCGCTCGCGAGCGCTGAGCGCTCGCAAGCGGGTCGATGTTGGCCCAGTGCGCATGCGCATGAGGGAGTTGGCAACGAGACCCTACCACAAGGGTCTCTTCGCAAGCCAGATGGTCGCGATGGTCTTGACCATCGCAACCATCTTTTTGGCCGCTCGCTACAGCCATGCGAGCGGCCAGGAGGCCGCTCTAAAATTAGGAAGGACGGCCCTGATTCAGAGCGAGCGCTCTGTCAGAGCGTCCGGCTCTGAATCAGGGCCTCTGTCTCTGCTCTCTATAGTGACCGCCTTCCTAAAAGCAGTGACAGTGTGTACAGCACCCCAGTAATGTCGGCACATGCGCTGTTGCACCTGGGACCGGTGGACTGGTAGTCTATATTTAAAACTTCTAAAGATAAAAAGCATTGCTGATCTGCCCACGCTACGCCCCTGCCAGGACCACATGTCCCGAATCCCACTACATATGTAGGCCATATGCAGGGCTGTAACTAGGCTCTTCTTCCATCCTCACCATCAGTTTTGACATGTATAAACAATAAGATGAGCACAAAATACAGACTACACTTAACTTATTTAAAAAGAGAGAGAGATTTAGTTAACACCCATACATGTAGTAAATTTCACTTCTCCTCAATTTACCCAATTTCATGTCAGCAGTTTAGGGATATTCCTGTACATATAATTCTATCCCTTAAGTGAAATTCCTCTACACCATTATATAATATATACATTTATTTAGTTAAGATAACTCCAGATATCAGCAACGTAAATATACATCGTTAACAGTCACCCAAGTCATTACCCATGATTTTGTTGGTCACAGTATTATGTACATGTCAGCAGTTTAGGGATATTCCTGTACATATAATTCTATCCCTTAAGTGAAATTCCTCTACACCATTATATAATATATACATTTATTTAGTTAAGATAACTCCAGATATCAGCAACGTAAATATACATCGTTAACAGTCACCCAAGTCATTACCCATGATTTTGTTGGTCACAGTATTATTGGTGCATAGTGAATTGAAGGTTTTATATTAGTAAGGGGGTCTCATCCTCCCTGCTATCTCATCACTGTTGCACTGGCCTCCTTTATTTGACTGAATGGAATAGTCCATTATGTATTGTGTAATATGGATATATAGATCTATAGGGCAATCCTTTTTAAGTACTATCCAGGTAAAAGAGGCTATTGGTGGAAGGGGGGCATGGAGGCTGAGGCAATGGTGAGACAGGAGGGGGGCATAGTGACTGTGACAATGGAGAGACACAGGAGGGGATGAGCTGAAGCTGCTGGAGAGACACAGGGTGGGGGGATGCTAAGGCTGCTGGAGAGACAGGGTGAATGCTGTGGCAGGGTGAGGAGAATGTGGTGGCTATAGAGACACTGGGGAAGCTGTGGCGAGACACAGTAAAAGGTTCTCAGGCCACAGAGAGAGACAGGAGGGAAATGGAAGCTGTAGTTGGTGGAGAGACACATAGTGGGGGGAATGCTGTTGCTATGGAAAGACAGGAGGGAATTTGTGTCTATGGAGAGACACAGGGTGAGGGGAGAATGCTGTGGCTATAGAGATACACAGGGTAGGAAGAATGCTGTGGCTATGGAGACACACAAGGAAAAGCTATGGCCATGGAGAGACACAGAAGGGAAATGGAAGCTGAGGCTGATAGAGAGACACAGGGTGGGAGGAATGCAGTGCTATGGTTATATAGTGACATGGAAGGGATCTGAGGCCATGGAGAGACAAGGGGAAGCAATATATGGTCATGGAGAGACACAGGGCGGATCTGAGGCCATGGAGAGGTACAGAGTGACATGGAAGGGAAGAAGCTGAGGCTGCTGGAGAGACACAGTGGGGGAAATGATGTAGCTATGGAGAGATATGGGGGGAAGTTGTGTTAATGGAGAGACACAGGAAGGATTCTGAGATTTATGTAGAGAGACAGGGGAAGATCTGAGGCAATGAAGAGACACGGGGAAAGGAATATGAGGCCACTGCGATCTCAGAATGATCGCAGTGGAGCCTACGCGTACGGAGATGCATGCACAGTACGCAACAATCAGCCGTCTGCATACGAAATCACAACCGTGATCCGTAATGTATCATTCCCTCAGCGAGAACAATATTGTGGCCACTAGAATGGTAAAGAGGGTGACAGACTGATAAAAGCAGATAGGTCACTTAAAAAATAAATAGATAACATTAGAGTCTCTGCTGGCAGGAATGTTAAAAAAATATGATGCCTAAAAAGTGTCCAAAAAGTAATGCCTAAAAGCTCATAACTCTGAAATAATACGCAACATTTATTTGAAACTTTGTCAGTTTGTAGTTTAATATGTCTGCGAACTATATATATGTATTTTTGTTTAGGTAGTCCAAAAAATACCATGGAATCCAAGATGAAACAAAGAGCCATCATTGAATTTCTGGAAAAATAAGGCTGCAGTGCTACAGAAAGCCACAGAAGACTGAAAAAAAGTGTATGGTGAGCGTACAATTGACTATAGCAATGTCAGAAGGTGGATGAAGCATTTTCAATCGGGAGAATCATCCGTGTGCGACAAACCTCATGGTGGCAGACCATCAACTGCAGTGACAGCAGAGAACCGACACAAAGTCGATGCCATGATTCAGAAAGACCGTCGTGTGACCATCAGAGATATCAGTGATGAACTTGAACATACCCATGGCACTGTAGAAACACTAATCAATGATTTGGGATATCGTAAAGTGTGTGCTAAATGGGTTCCAAAGCAATTAACCAGGGATCATAAGGCCCAGAGGGTGAAAGTGTGCAATGACCTTTTGACCAACTTTAAAGCCAACCCTGAGATGTTTTTGGAAAATGTCTTTACAGGAGATGAGACCTGGGTATTCCTTTATGACCCAGAAACAAAGGCCCAATCAAAGCAATGGAAACACCCAAGTTCACCTAGGCCAAAAAAGTTTAAATCACAGCGATCCATAATGATCCGTAAACAAAGTCATGGCCACATTCTTCTGGGATTGCCGAGGTGTTAATCTTATCGATTACTTGGAACCAAACCAATCAATCAACAGTGATCAATACATTATTACACTTAAGAAGCCATCTGCAAAAAAGGTCAACAATTACACTGTCATCTTACACCTCGACAATGCCAGACATCACACTTTGATTGCAACATCTGCGGTCATTGCCAAAATGGGGTGGGCAATAATTCCACATCCACCATACAGTCCTGATTTGGCTCATTATGACTTTCATCTGTTTGGCCCTCTCAAAAACTGTCTCCATGGTCAACATTTTGAAGACATAGAGGGAGTTAAAAATGCCATACATTCCTACGTCAAACACCAACCACTGGAATTTTTTCAAAGTGGCTTCACAGCTTGGGTTGAGAGATGGAGAAAATGTTTGAGGGCAGATGGCAAATTTTTGGAGTAGAGTCATTCTGTTACTAAGACTTCAAAGTATTTTACTGCAAATTTTCAAATTTGTATCTATAATAAAATTTGAGTTGTGAGCATTTAGGCATTACTTTTTGAACAACCCTCATATCTAAAATTAATTTCACACAATCCAAGTTCCTAAAGTTTCAGGTGGATCTAGACAGCCCCCTTGCCATTCACTTAAAATTTCCATTCCACGATATTCTGTATGTGCACGAGGTATTCATTGCTGTCATAAACATGTTTTATCTTTTTCTCTAATTTTGTGTTTAACTATTTATAATGTATATTTGAGTGCGAATATGTTATAAGAATTCAGACATTAGTGATCACAGGAACCTGAACTAGGTCTGTGCTGATAATGATCCTGGGCAGGCGCTTCTGACTGGCTGAGTGCTTCTTGATACTTCCCACTGGATTCAGTATGATTTCAAATCCTGACAGAGGCAGCCCGACAAGGATGAAAATCCCGATCATCCTAGGTAAGCATTTCCTAACCTAATTTTACCCCCTAACCCTAACCCTCCCTTAGGGGTGCGTAACCCTAACCTCCCCCCAAGTGCCTAACCCTAATCCCACCTCTAAGTGCCTAAACCTAACCGCCCCTTCCCCGCCGCCTACACCTAAGTCCCCCAGGGGGGAGCCTAACTCTATCCTCCCCCGGGGGTGCCTAAACCTAACCCCCCCTTCCCCTAGCCTAAACCTCCCGGGGGGGTGCCTAACCCTAACTCCTCACCGTGAACCCTACACCTAACCCCCCCACACGGCTGTCCGCGCCCGTCACCCGGCTTACCTTAGATCGTTAAACCGGGTGTCGGTCTCCCGTTGTAGGGAAAATGACAGGCATCAGGATTTTGACACCTGTCATTTAACTCTTGCCGGGATTGTACAGTCGGGAAGCCGGCGGTCGGCATTCTGTCCATCGGCTTTCCGACTGTTTCCCCTTCACATTTATTATGAAGAAATTATTAGTGTGGTTGCTGTGGTAAATGAATTTGCATTCTATCCGTGGTGATAAAACAGATTCCCAGTTGATTTTTTGTAAAGAGGAACACAGCGGATGCTTACATTTAATTTTATTTAATTAGCAGTTTAAGTTAACTTTTTGTAATTATATTTGACATTACAAATGCAACTTTAGCACACATGGCGTAGTGGTTAGCATTACTGCCTCACAGCACTGAATTCAATTCCCAGTCATGGACCATCTTGAATGGGTTTCCTCAGGTGCTGAGGTTTCCTCCCAGACTCCAAAAATACACTGGTATAGTAGGTTAATGACACAGACAAATCATTTTATGTATGTGACACATAATTTAAGCAATATTTTGTGAACTTTTTGGTATATGTAGTGCGCTACTGCGCTTCCTCTATAATGCTACATTAGATGAAGCATTTACCGTTACCAAGATGGCCGCCATTAGGTAGTCTGCGCATCTTGAGTCACTGTGTTCGAGTGCCGCAGTGGTAAACAGATGTATACTACTCAGCTCCATGGGGAAACGGCTGGTCCGCAATATACTTCACTCCATCTCATAGCAATATAAGGTTACTATGGGCAACATTTTCACTTCTAAAAACTCTCACTTTAGTAAATACTCATCTCATACTGTGTACCCCAATGTTTCTTCAAAAACCAGAAATTCACAGTTTTGAAATGAGTGATAACAATACTTTGTAGTAATATAGATGTCATTTGCAGACTGTAACAGATGTTGAAAGTGGAGTGTGCTACTGCGCAGACTCTATCTTAAGGTACAAATCCACTAGACGATTAAATCGACCGATTGAACAATAACGATATCGTTATCTTTCAATTGTTCATAAACTGTTTGCAAATCGTTAAGAAAAATTTCTAAAATGACGAGCAATGCGCGCTCCCGCTGGTCAGAAATCTATAATCGGGCAAACATGCTGGACAACCTGATGAGAATGTCAGTTTTAGCGGGTTAGTAGATGATTGATGTGCCTACAGTGAATGACTGCTCGTCAGTGCAGGCACATCACAGACTGACAAATGACTGCACGATTACAATGTCATAACCGTGCAGTCGTTTTGGTGTCCTTTAGTGGATGTGTGCCTTTACTCCTCCAGCGAGGCTGCATTCTCTGTTCCAAGATGGCTCCTGAACTAAGCACTGCGCATGTGTGGCACCATCTTGTCACTGTGTATGAGCACCACAGTGGGAGACAGTTGTCTTTCACTTAGCTGCAGTGTCACCTGCATTTACCTGCGACCCACATGGCCTTCCAGAAAACCTGTAATGCTAACTTTTTACACTCACTGGCTGGTGAGTTATATGACATGACACCCCATTCCGCTCAAGCTCCATCCTACCAGTGTATGTAACAGTAAGTACGGCTGTACCTGCTTTATCTCCAATAAACCACCACACTGTTAAGCAACTGGGCTGTTCTGAGTCTCAGGGCATCCTTTGGTGTGTACAGAAACTCTGCTACATCAACAAATACAGAGGCCGATTAGAGCAGAGAAGCTGCACAAGTTATATCTGTAAGAAGCATACACATAGGAGCTACACCCATAGGGCCATATTCATCGTCACTTAATTTCTACAAAAGTAGGTGAAAATTAACACTTTTACCTACTTTTGTAAAAATAAGATTCAGGGCCATTCATTAAGCATGTAACGCAGGAGATATCACAGATATCTCCTGGTTACATTTCTCCCCCTATAATTTCCAGTTCCCTGAAAAAAACGTAGAAATTATGTAATTCATCAAGATTCAAAAAAGCATTTTTTTTTGAACTAGTGAGTGATACTGTATGCCACTCTGAGGGAGTGTACAGTCCCCGATACCCATCAGAAGATGCCTTTTACACTTTGTGCAGTGTAAAAGGTCTGTGTTCTACCTGCGGCTCTCGGCTTCCTTCCTCCCTGCTCTTCTGCTCTATCCTCAGCATGACCCGACAGTCCAGGGCTCACCTGCTGGCTGTGTCTTCGGGCTGGAAAGAGAGAGGAGCCGGGGGAGAAGCGACAGAACTTTGGCTGCCTGTCATTGACTGCTCGCCAGTGCAGCTCCTTCAGGCAGCGAGACAGTGGAGCTGGCGGACAACGCAGATAAGACCCGACAGTGGGAGGGGATTGTACCTGGAAGAGAGCACCCGGAAGTGGGGGTGGACAGGAGCTGGGAGCAGGGGGGTTGGATGGATGGGACACTGCACAGAGGAGCCAGCAGCTTAGACGGGACACCACAGTGCACAAAGGACCCGGCAGTGGGGTTCGGGGGGTTGGGTGGACCGGACACCGCACAGAGGAGCCAGCAGCTTGGACGGGATACTGCAGTGCACAGAGAACCCAGCAGCAGAAGGAGGGGGGGTTGCATGGACAGGCCACTGCACAGAAGAGCTGGAAGCTAGAATTGGACACTGGAGTGCACAGTTGACCAGGCAGCAGGGGTGGGCGGGACGGTACGGGGGGGTAGATGGGACACTGCAGAGAGGTCCCGCAAGCCCGCGGGAGACTCAGTACAGAGGAGCTGGCATAGGGGGGTGCCACAGACTGTAGAGAAGAGCTGTAGATGATATCAATGAGACACTGTAGAGAGGAGCTGTGGGGGGAGACACTGTAGAGAGGAGCTGTGGGGGGAGACACTGCAGAGAGGAGCTGTGGGGGGAGACACTGTAGAGAGGAGCTGTGGGGGGAGACACTGTAGAGAGGAGCTGTGGGGGGAGACACTGTAGAGAGGATGCCGGCAGGGTGCAGTTGAAGGGAAAAAGTATCACATTTACGAAAAGTTGTCTTCGCAGAAAAAGCATATTTTTGGAAGTGATACTTTAGTAATGCAACAATGATTAATAGGGCTAAAGTTAACAATGAAGTTGTGGCGAGTTCAAAACTAAAATATCACACATTCAATTTTTATCATGATGAATAGGGCCCCTAATGAGAGGCTACAAGGAACTAGGAACTAGGGCTTTATTCCATAGTGCTCATTGTCTGCAAATAAAAACTGCAAGAGTCTAAAATTCACTTGTTGTAATTTGAATGTGAGCAAACATGTCATGAAGCCATCGTTCATCATGTGTGATGCAATCTTCCATCACTTTTTCATGATGATGTTTTCTGTGTGTGAGGATTTTGATGTCAACAACAAACTTAAATTCAAGAAAAGCTGAAGAACTGTCTTGTCTAGTTCCACAGATCGTCCTCTATAAGGCAGGGCCATAGCAAGGGTGGAGCCAGTGAAGCTCGAGCTCCAAGCGCATGCTCCGGCTAGGGCACTGGAGATCAACCGTCCGATGGACTTCAGCTTTGAAAGGTGGAACAGAGCCAGAGGGAGGTGGGACTGAGCAATGGAGCCATGAGCAATAACAAAAAGGTAGGAGGAGGCGATCCCTTCCTGTCATCGCCCCCAGCTCCTCCTTTTGGTCTCCTCTGAGCTGAGTAAGTCACACAGGAGGAGAGAACATGATGGCAGTTTCCCTGAGCCAGGTTCTGCAGTTGAGAGCCTGTGTTGCAGTGCCTTTAACTGGGAGGAGTCTGAGTGGTGAGTCCGGTGATGTCACACTTGACTGCTCTGATGCCACATGCCAATAAAGGCCACTATTGTGGTATAATGTGTATAAGGAGCACTACTGTGTGGCATTATGTGAATATGGGGCACTACTGTGGCATAACATGAATGAGAGACACTACTGTGTGGCTTGACATAAATAAGGGTTACTACTGGGGGTTATAATGTGAATTTGGGTACTACTGTGTGGTGTAATGTGAATAAGGGACACTACTGTGTGGTGTCATGTGAATAAGGGACATTAATATGTAGTGTAATGTGAATAAGGGACACTACTCTGTGGTGTAATGCGCATAAGGGACACTACTGTGTGTTGTAATGTAAATAAGGGACATTAATATGTAGTGTAATGTGAATAAGGGACACTACTCTCTGGTGTAATGCGAATAAGAGACACTACTGTGTGGTGTAATGTGAATAATGGACACTACTGTGTGGTGTAATGTGAATAAGGGACACTACTGTGTGGTGTAATGTGAATAAGGGACACTACTGTGTGGTGTAATGTGAATAAGGGACACTACTGTGTGGTGTAATGTGAATAAGGGACACTACTGTGTGATGCAATGTGAAACAATATGGTTCAGTATAATTTAATCAGAAAAATATAGTTATGTGATTAAAATTATACAATTTTGTCAAAAGTGGGTTTGCTGATTAAATAATTAGTACAACTACAGTGTACTTATGATCAGCAGGGGCGCCGAGAGGGGGGGGGGAGCGGGTACAATTTACCTGGGCCCGGGCTTCCAGAGGGGCCCGGCGGGGGCCCGGGTCCGGCGCTGCCCCCCCTCCCTCCTCACTATCTCCCAGCGCACAGCGTGTGCTGAGATGCAGTGGGAGATTGCTGTGGCTGCTGCTTAGCAGCTGCGAGCAATCTCCTATGCCTGAGGGGGGGAGCGATCACACTGATCGCACCCCCCCTGGCTTTGCGCCGGGCTGAGGGGCTCGCAGCACCCCCCTCCCTGGCGTGCAGCGCCGCGCAAATGTATACTTTTTTGTACTTTTTTTATTCGAGGGGGCGTGGCCACGCCTCCCGCAATTAGGCCACGCCCCCCTCTTTACCGGGGCCCGGCAGCGGTCTCAACGGCCCTGATGATCAGCAAACCACTATACGGGGATTGTTAAGTCAAGGTAGAAAGATTGTTAGTATATATTGCACGATGGAATCCTCATCATATTCCTGTAATATGGACTAAGGGCCTGATTCAGAACCACTCGCAAGTGGGTCGATGTTATGCACTGAGCATGCGCACGACGGAGGGAGCTCCGTCGTGCGCATGCGCCAGACGCGACGAGCGAAGGAAAGTCCTTTGCTCGTTGTGTCCGAACAAAGGGGGCGTGCTGTCAATATAGATTGACAGCACGCCCCCTTTGGTGGGCGTGCCGGGGGCGTGCCTCCCTGACGGGGGCGTTCCCACGGGAACGCCTCCCGTCAGAAGCCGGCCCACTGACATCACTAGTGATGTCAGTGGGAGTGATTTTGGCTCTGATAGAGCCAAAATCACTCCGGAGCTTGCGGTTGAAAACCTCAACCGCAGGCTCCGGCTCGCAATTTCGATGGTCATCACAAAGCACGCTCGTATAGCCTGTGGGTGGTGACCCACAGCTATACGAGCGTCCAGGAGGACGCTCCATGAAAATGGAGCCCGGCCCTCATTCAGAGCGTGCACTCTGCTCAGAGCGTACGGCTCTGAATGAGGGCCTAAGACAGAGTTTCATTACTCATATTAGATATAACCCTCTAATTGAGGAACAAATAATTGTAAGGAGTTCTCTAGCATAATATCATTCATTCTGGTTTGATACACACTCCTTTAAGGGAGGACAATTGTAGTACTAATATTTTTCACAAATTAATACAATCCATTAATACACCCCTGTAATAATTTAAAAAATGACAGATTTATATAGAAGAAAGTAGTCACCACAATCCCAGCAAGAGAGGGAGCCATATATTCATTGTTTAAATAACAGGAATATACAGATAATCACAATAATTGCATCAATATGGCAAAACTCAAATAATGAGGTTTATTATATATATATTGTATAGGCGCACATATACAGTGGGCACAGACGAGGGGCGGTGCTGACAATAGGAGGGAAGTCCCCTTGCCTTAAGTGCCCCAGGACCCCAAAAATCGTAATTTGTCCCTGCTCCCAATGCTGCACCTGGACCCTGAGTGTCCCCTCCGAACCAGACATTACTAGGCTTGCAATGTTGCCCTGTGGTTAATCCTGTGCTTTTGTTTTTCATTTTTATTTTACTGTACCTGTCTTCAACAGTCATCAGAAAGGCTGCCTTATTATTGCAAGTGCTGTTCGCTTCTAAAAATGTTGTAGACGTTTCACTTATAGAGTAGCAATAGGAGCCATGCCTTCTCCAGCCCTGTCAACATATAAGATGATATGATATAAGCACAATCACAGTACAGTAAAATATGACTGTACAGTACATACCATTGTGACACAGTTACATTGTAATTATGCTTAGATTAGGAAAAGGGGAATGCATGACTAATGTTGTAGATATAGTTATAATGGGTAAATTCAAAAGCTGCAGCAAGGTTTCAACAAGTTTTGGCTAACTCATTAATATATATGCATCAGATGGGATCGATGTTTGGAGAGGACATAAAGATTTGATGATTGGAGATATTGGATGAGACTGATGATTGGAGGTATCAGATGGGACCAATGATTGGAGGTATTGCATGAGACTGAGGATTTAAGGTATTGAATGAGACGGGTGATTGGAGGCATTGAATGAGACCAATGATTGGAGGTATTGGATGGGGCTGATGATTGGAGGTATTGAATGAGACCAACGATTAAATGTATTGAATGCGACCGATTATTGAATTTATTGAATGAGACCAATGGTTGGAGTTATCGGATGGGACTGATGATTGGAGGTATTGGCTGGAATGAGTGGAGGCAGTAAGGACAAGTCTTAGTGGTAACACCAGACTGGAGTGCAAGATGGTATTGAAGACTTGTTTACCAGATATACGAACTTGATATAACGGACTGGAACCGTTCAGACAGAGGGCCTGATTCAGACCAGCTCGCAAGCGCTATGCTTTTTATCACACACTTTTTTTTAACTGCTACTAAACACTTTATCACTTTTTAAAGTTTTTTTAAATACGATTTACAACTAATGCTGGGTACACATTTAGGGCCTGATTCAGACCCGGTCGCAAGCGCTGAGCACTCGCAACCGGGTCGATGGTGGCCCACAGCGCATGCGCACGATGGAGCCGGCTCCATCGTGCACATGCGCGAGACCCAAATAGCAACGGGCAATCCGTCGTTCCGGGTCTCGCACCAAAGGGGGCGTGCTGTCGATGTTGCGTGACAGCACGCCCCCTTTGGTGGGCGGGCCGGGGGGGTGCCTGCCTAGGCGGAGGCGTTCCCATGAAAACGCCTACCGTCTGGGGGCGGCCCCACTGACATCACAAGTGATGTTAGTGGGAGAGCTTTCGGCTCTGTTTGAGCTGAAAGCTCTCTGGGGCTTGCGGCCACGAGACCCTACCACAAGGGTCTCGTCGCAAGCCCGATGGTCGCTATGGTCTTGACCATCGCGACCATCATCATGGACGCTCGCTCTGTCAGAGCAAGCGGCTCTGAATCAGGCCCAGAGTACCTGGGAGCTCAGCACAGAGCTGTAACTTCAGCAAGAAGCGACGTTGTACTGGCAATGTGGGCCAGTCAGGAAATGGAATTTATAAGGGTTGATCCCCAGGGACTGGATGCTGCAATCAGCTGGTCTGGGAGCAGGCTCTGAGTGGATGAAGAGCATCAGGTGACACAGTCCAACATTGCTGCGCCCATAAATTGGTGTCAGAGCAAATTCGGGCATGCATCTTGTGTACCATCATGCTGAAGAGACACGCAGTGAGCAAGGGACTGTAGAGAGACATCTTCACAGTGACAGGACACTGTGTGCTCAGTGACAGGACACTGTGTGCTCAGTGACAGGACACCGTGTGCTCAGTGACAGGACACTGGGTGGATGGGGCAGGAGCAGCGCAGGCAGACCTCAGCACCAGTCGGGAGCGATGTGCAGCGTGAGCAGACCTTTGTGCTATCCAGGAGGGATTCACAGAGCGAGCGGATTTTAAGTGTCCGGAGCGTGACACTTAGATTACATCTACAGAACCTTCCTTAGATCACTTCAACAAAACCTCCCTTAGATCAATACAACAGAATCTTCCTTAGGTGCGTACAAGAGAACCTTCCTTAGATGAACCTACCTTGGGTCACATCAACAGAACCTTAAATGGGGAGGGAACATGTTGCAGCATCAGACTAAGGAACACCCAATTAACTGCATCATTTGTGAGTAGATTATGTAAATTACATTTGTGGTTATACAATACATGAATATTAAAAATTACCTTGAAATAATGTACAGTACCTTACCACACCCCTCGTCTACGGGAATTTGGTCATGAGCAACTGCCAATGGCTTCCTCTTACACATATAGGGAAATTTCTTCTCACACATCTTATCTGCCCAATGTCCATTCTGTGGTGGGAAGAACACATTATTATAATAGCACAAGGTATAAGCCAGAACCTTTACCCAAAATGTATAAGAGTGCAGCCTATCAATTCACTAGGAACTAGTGACATCACTGAGACATGAATAATGCCAATATGACACGTGAACGAGTGACCCCATTCCTATGATACAAACTGCTGGAAGTAACCGTTAATACATTTATTTGCAATAAATCTGCAAATGGTCAGCACCCAATCTCAGCTAAGCTGCAGCATTTAAATGGTGCTAAATTGGTGTTAATGGGTGTTTCTCAGATATTCAAATTCCATCTGGCACCAACAATCGCTCCACGGTGAAAGTCACTTAGAGTAGATCACATTTCTTCACTATTCTGTCATTTGGTCTGAACAACAACTGAATCTCTTGACCTTACACCCTTTTTATTTTTATTGGCTAATTTGATATTTGCAATAGCCAGCAGGTGTGTAAGTTGTTTTACAAACAAAGTGGCCATTAAGCATTCAGGTTTAAGGAGAATTGGTAAAGTAATATATACCATCTGTTTTACTGTTGTATATTATGTAAGACTGTAATTGCTTTTTTTATTATTACATCTAAATATTTTTTTATTTTTTTGCTTAATTGGGACTAGAAGTTCGACCAGGCATTGAAGACTGTCTGATAAAGTTGTAAGACTCCTCATATACCTGCCAGCCAGTTGCCCCGACAAACTTTTCTTGATTGGGGTGAAACTTGATTTTCTATCACTCTTATGCAATGATAGAAGAGCTAAGTTTGTGCCTGGGCATTGTAAATAGATCCCGGGATTTTGGCCCCAAAACCCCTGGATTTCAATCTCGGAATTCGTGCCTCAAATCTCAGAAGTCACACTGCGCAGCCCTACATCAGCCGAGCTCTTCAACAGCTGAGCCTGCCCACGGAGTTCTCTGTAACAGTGCTACGGCTGCATGGTGATAGTTAGTGACACTGTCACTGTGTCACACTGTCTGAGCGGCGCCTGCGGCCGGATTAGGAGAGGGAGGGACTGTCACTTCACTGCTCTCAGTTTGGTTTGTTTTTTCTAATTGCTGTTACTGATTACTATAATAATAATAACTATGTAAAATCTCAGAATTATGTTACTATCATGGGAACCACAATCACAGGATGTAATAAGCAGAGAGGCTTTGGAACACCTTTCTGAGCTCTGTTTTTACTGTGACATCCTTCCCTTCTCCTTCCCTTTCTGTCATCACATACAGTAACATATTGAGGGTTGTGACCTTGTGGCAGCCATATTTATGGTTGCACTCCAGAATGATTTTGAAAAGGAAATGATGATCTGTAGGAGGATAGCTAATAACAATCAGATACTTTTAAAAAAGTAATTTCTGATTACTGCTTTAAGTACATTATGTAATGGTTTATAAAGAGCCAGTGTCCCACCTTAGTGTACAATGCAACACAATCCTCTTGTCTGTTGTCGAGGTGAGATGGTTCTCCTCTCTGCCAGACTGTATATATTACTGGGGACCCGTCACTCCATTCAAAAAATAGTTGCACCTTCAGGTCATTTAATCCCAACCAAACATACTCTATTTGTTCTAGAAAACAGAATTTAAACAGTTAAATTATTTTTTGATCTTGACAAACCTAGGCTAAAGTGAAGAGAGTGAAGCTATCTTCAGGACAATGCTTAAATTGGTGAGTGCATTTCTTGGACAGAGGGACAGTACAGAGGTGTCTGTTCTTAACTTAGATGGCACTATTGAACTCAGGGCCTGATTCAGAGCCGGACGCTCTGATAGAGTGCTCGCTTTGAATCTTGTGGTAGGGTCTCATTACCACAAGCCCTAGAGTGCTTTCGGCTCAAACAGAGCCGAAAGCACTCCCACTGACATCACTTGTGATGTCAGTGGGGCCGGCCCCAGACGGTAGGCGTTCCCATGGGAACGCCTCCGTCTGGGCAGCCACACCCCCGGCCCGCCCACCAAAGGGGGCGTGCTATCACTCAACATCGACAGCATGCCCCCTTTGGTGCGAGACCCTGAGCGACGGTTTGCCCGTCGCTATCCGGGTCTCGCGCATGCGCACGATGGAGCCGGCTCCGTCGTGCGCATGTGCACTGGGCCACCATCGACCCACTTGCGAGTGCTCAGCGCTCACGAGTGGGTCTGAATCAGGCCCTCTGTCCTGCTCTGTTCCATATACTGTAGGTTTTCTTTTCATAAGTATAGAGGTAGTGATTGATATAACATCACCCTATACATTTAATGGATCAAGTATTAGCCCATATTTTGATCAAAACATTTAAGCTTCAAGCCAATGTTACTATTTATTAATTCCAATGTTACTATTTATTAATTCCTGCAAGCAGCGGCGTCAGATCGACTTTATGTTGGGGCAGCAACATAAAATCGTTCCGACGCCCCTGTGCAGGGTTCGGCTCTAGGGGTGTTCGCCCAGTGCTGTCGCACAGGGGCGCCACCCATAGAGGGCGCACCCCTCCCCAACATCCCGATTTCAGCGGGTCAGTACTGTCCCGCTGTTCCATCCATGGGCCGAAGTGGCCTGCGGGTCGTCAAATCGTGAGGTTGGGGACCCCCGCCGCCGCAGCTCTGCAGCGGTGCTGGACCCTGGAGTCTTAATGGATGCTGTGTGCATGTGCGCGGCATCCATTCAGTGACGGAAGAGGAGCTGGGGGAAGCCCAGCTAGTGAGGCTCCCCCCAGCCTGACATTATCTGATGGCAGGCCATGCGGCAGGCCTTCAAATAACGTCATGTAGGGGGCGTGAGTTATGGTAATTAGGTCACGCCGCCATGTCGGTCGCGCTGCGATGTAAGGGCGCCCTGCTGGCTCCGACCCCTGGAGCATTTTGCTATAAAGCACAGCCCCTGACCGTCCGCGGTTCTGATGCCCATGCCTGCAAGCCATAAACTTATGTGGGCTGCAAACTTAACATGTTCTGATCAAAATGTGAACTAATAGCTAATACACTTATTTTGATAGCTATATACAGATTTGCAATAGTGAGGACAAGCGCTGACAACAACCGTCTTGTTTTGTATTCATATGAGGCATTTATACTGCCATTTTTAGTATGGAAAATACCACAAATACAATTTAGCACATTTCTTTTCTCAGCTTCAAAATACTGCCTAGTGCTGTCCTAGCTGCCCTCTATGGTAGGTAAGTATTAGAATGAAGACGTTTTAATGCATTAATGTTAATATCTAGTCACTTGTTTAGTGCTACTTACCAAACTCAAATTCTGAGGTAATAAAACCTGCTTCTTCTATATTGTGCAAACTTACGAGATCCCCTTCTTCCTTCCTGCATGATAACATTGCGTCCTTCCAAATCCTCTCCTCTTTATGCAGAAAATAACAGTGACCAGAATAGGGTATCCAGGAGGGCAGGCAGGAGATGGGATCACTGCTCCCTGTGACAAAATGTAAGAACATGTCTGTGCATTGCATGTAAGCTTTACATCTGTTGGACATACTGTATGCATCCTCCCCTGAGGTTTCCAGTTCAAAGCTGCCACTTACAGTTTGGTATCGCTAAAGTTGCATACACACATAACGATTTTTTTAACGATTTGTCATTAACTACGTCGTTATCGTTTAATCGTTCAAAAAAATAGTTCAGTTTCTGAGTTATAACGATGAACGATAATCATTCAAGCGCGCTCCCGTTTCTAGTTTGTAGTTCATTGTCCATTTCAGACTATCCAACATAACGATTATCATTAAGGGAAGGAACATTTTTCGTTCATCATTGTAAAAATTGTTCATTACACTTTAAAAAATCGTTCACTTTTTCAAGGGAAAATCTGATAGATAATCTGACAGAAAATCGTTGGTTACAAAATCGTTACATGTATATGCACCTTTAGTTATTTAAAATATTAGAAAGACTTATGCACCAAGCCAACTCTGAAAAAGTTCAACATAGGAGCTACTGTATCTAATGGCGGCGCTAGTCTGCTGTATACCATTCATGGGAGGAGATTTATCAAAGCTTAGAGAGAGATAAAGTACCAACAAATCAGCTCCTAACTTTAATTATTCAAACACAGCCTGTAAGATCACAGGATGCTGATTGATTAGTACTTTCTCTCTCTCCGCTTTACTGTATCTCTCTCCAAGCTTTGATAAATATCCCCCATAGACCTTACTGCACCCTGCCACTGTGCGATCATAACCCCAAAAGTCAATATTTTTGTGGGATACAAACAGGTTACTGCTGCAATGGGTCATGATCTCCTGATTTGAGGAATTGATTATGAGTGGTTAAAGACAATAAGGTGTAGTCATGATGACATATGTACTGTTGGTTTAGGGCATGGATGGGGAACCGTTTTTCTACCATTTGAGGGCCATTTGATATATTTATATATATATATATATATATATATACACTTTATATATACATATATATTATATATACACACATTAATAGCGGGACCGGTGCAGGCCATGCTCACTCCATGTGCTGTCACACGGGGCGGGGCCACAATCGCCGGTGATTACAGCAATGCCTGGGGAATCCTGAGGATGCTCGGGGGGAGCTGTAAGGGCAGTGGTGTGACAGTCTGAAGAGTCCTAAGGACGATCCAGGCGGCACTGCTGCATACATTCTGGCCGCAGGTACCCTGCTAGCCAGAAGAGGCTAGCAGAACAAAGCTCAGAGGGCCTTACCAAATGATTCTGTGGGCCTTATATGGCCCCTGGGCCTGAGGTTCTCCATCCCTGGTTTAGGGGCTTGGCCTAAAATGCTAGTAGGAATATTATGTACAAGCAGAAAAATGAAAGCTAAGAGGCACAATACATTTTGAATAACACCTTGCGATACAGAAAGCTGAGTAAACTCTTTTCTATGAATAACTCAAGACAAGTATGGCAAAGCTGATTCTGATGCAATGTCCTCTAGGTAACATATAGGATTGCTGTGTGGACCCGACACTGCCTTTGTCTTATGTGAAATTACCTCACATTCTATATGGGGAATTCAATTGTATTACCGCGGCCGCAGCTCCTGTCTACAGTGACGGAAGATATTCAATTGTTTGTGCTGCTGGGCTTGAGTCATACTTGTCTACCTTTGTTGTCTCTTCCCCAGGAGATGCCCCGGAAGGAGAGGCAGGTGGGTTGCGACGGGGACTGGGCCCGACTGGTCGCGTCATTAAGCCCCGCCCCCTTTGTGAATTTCGGGAGGGTAGGCATGTATGGCTTGAGTGCCTTGGGCACATTTCAGCTATTGCGGATGTCACACCCAAAATGCAGGGTATTAGCCGCACAGAGCTGCTCCTCCCATCTAAAGAAACAGTTAAGTCACCCAAAAACTGGGCAAGATGCTGTTTAAAATGCCCAAAAGCCCTACTTTGGGCAGATTTCTGCTTGCACCCTCCTGAAGTAATTGATGGGTGCACAAGGCACTCACCCCCAGCGGCACAAACATTGAGTAGCTATCATTACTTTAGTTGGCAGCTTCAGCTGCAGTGAAACAATTGAATTCTGTGCCTTAGGTCTGGCTTGCCTACCCTTCCGATTTGGCCGGGAGCCTCCCGACCTCTCCCCAGAATAACAGAGAAACCCCCGCAGCAGGAATCGTGTCATCGTGGCCCCGCCCCCTGCTTCACAATGCCAAAAAATGGCATTGTGAAAAGTAGGCGGGGCCACGGTGATGCGATCGTGCGGACCCACCCCGGCACCGCCCCCAGTGTGCTGTCAATGGCCAGCTCCACCCCCCCACTGTAAGCCGACAATCAGCTCCCTCCCGGAAGGCTGGAGCTGATTGTCGGCAAGTATGCCTTAGGTGCTAATTAAAAGTCCATTAGCAACTTACAGCCCGTGATACCAGCGGCTACATCTGAATTTTCTAATTATGCACATACAGTACGAATTGAAAAGCCATGTAAGGATCTCATCGCTCATAAAGGAGACTTGTTATAAATAGTGTATTATTTTCACTCTAAAACAGGACAACTTTCATTTTACCCATGATGCACAGTGTTATCCCCACAGGACAGCAGCCAATCATATGTAAATGGTTAAACAATCTCTGTAACGTTCTGCGTACTATGTTGACGCTATATAATAAAAAGTTAGTAAATACAACAAGCAATGTTTCTGCATACAGTGATCATAAGTCATTTCTTTTCTACCTGATGGAGGGATATAAGACGAGGTGCTGTTGCCTTTCTTACAAATGTATCCCAACTTTTGACCGCACTCCCTGCTTTCCCACTTGGCGTTTTTCCCAGGGTTTAGTACCACACAGTTTTTCTCAGGTTCAGTTGATGGATTTCCTATGGAAAATGACACATTTGCTTTATATAGAAAAGAAAGTGAACAGTAGATTATTAAACATTGGCCTCTATGACGTGATCTTCATGCCTAAGTGTGTTTTATTACTGCGCATATTTCCCAATACAACACTGATAAAATTATATAGCACTCTTAAGCTGGGTACACACTATACGACGTAAATAATGATGCGCCTGATTCAGCAGTACACGACTTAGACGCATTTTCGATAGAAAATGATTCAGAAAAAACGCATGGCGTTAGTAGAGTCTCACGGGTCCCGGCGTGCCGAGAGGGGATTTTTAGCGCGACTGCAGCAATGATGTGTAAGATCATATTTGTGCGCGAACCACTGCAAAAGATCAGGAAGTGCTTGCTCACCCAGCATAGACAGCCCAGTTGAATGAGTGACAGCAGAGGCTGTTTGTGGGCGGTAACAGGGGCAGGCCACTGGAAACGGGGGAGTGGAGGTGCGAACACAGGCGTGCCTGAGTGTTTCAATGCCGTTTCAGAGGCGTGCATAATAGACAGGCAGCGTCATAGTACACGTCACCTGGTTGTATTTCACACTGAAGTGATCACAGTGCTTGCGGCAGGGTATAGTCTACTTCAAGCGCTGCGAGCATATCCGATGGTGCTCGATGTAACAATGTTTTCATGCACTTTCAGGAGATGACGTGCGCAAGTGGGCGTCTTAAGACTGGCTGCAGGCGTCTGCATACACATAGTGATCGCACGCCAAGACATAGTGGGCGTGCAAATACCTTGGCATATGACTGTCTGCCTTGCTGGGCGTGCGCTCGATTTGCATACGGTGGGAGCGAGCAAATGCATCTAGCAAGCGGGTCTGAATGAGCGCCAGAGTCTAAATAGTTCGACGCCTGCGTTTTTCAAACCACCTCCCCAAATGCTAACTACCTGTCACTCACTTTGCGAGTGAATCCTCTGTGTGAGCATAATCACAATTCAATCCTGCGTGCGTGCAGTGCGGCTTACACGCAATGACAAATAATGGCTCAATCTGTGAATTTTGAATAATTGGCTGGACCCATAAGTAGAGGCATGTCACCAAAATGGGTATGGTTGGGGGCGTGGCTATGAACATTTGGCAGGCTCCCCCTATTGGTACTCCTAAAGGCAACCTATTTACTGATAGAAAGACTAGATAACCGCAATAAGTAGTCCTTTTTTTAAATTACAAAAATTGTTACAATTTTTTGTTATCCCAACAAAAAAAATATATAAAATATATTCACCTGGAGCCCAATTCAGATATCGAAATGGGCTTTTATTGTCCCATCGCCAGCCTGCATTATAGTCCAGACTATTGAGTCCAACCCATAGGGCTGTTGTCAGGTCATTGGTTAATCCTATGGAAGAAAAGCAAAGAATATATGATGGATCATATTCAATGTGAGCCCAGAGAACTTGGCATGTGTTTAACTATACAATCTATTGGGATTTATATGTTTTCCTCTTCACTACCGAATTTATTTTAATGGCTTAATTTTCCATGTTTTCCGCAACCTCTTCCCATATTGTTGAGTGTAACTGGAAAAGTTTATTACAGCACAATGTTAAATAATGGAAAAATGACAACATACAGGACGCATAGTAGAAGGCACTGCGCACTTTTGCTCATATAAGGACATGTTGGATATTTTTCCCAAACTGACAATTTAGATTACTGTGTAGATATTTTTTTTTATAGGATTTGAAAGCTACAGTACCTGCAGGTGCAAATTAATTGATGGTCAATTACAAATTGCTTTGTGTGTTGTTTTTCTATTTCTTATGTTACTTGGTTTGGGGTGTTTTTTATTTATTTATTTATTTTCCCCATATTTGATACTTTCTAAAGTTTTACAAAAAATGTTTCCTGTTTCCTAAAAACTGCAAAATGGATGTTGACAGTAAGTGTTTATTATTTTGATTTTGTTTTGTTTTTATTTACTTTTTTTGCATTCAACGTTTTTATTTAAATCAACTAAAAAGAAAAATCACATCCACAGTATTCCACAAAAACACAAAATTAAATTATTATACAACATAAAATAAATCACAAATAATATAAGACAAGTGAAAAATATACAACAAAGCCTGGAACAGAGCATAGGGTAAAAAAGGGAAAAGGAGGGGGGGGGGGATGAGAAGGGAACCACCTGAGATAATATCCTAAAAATTAATTAAAATATGAGACGAATCAACAAGTTCCACTTATATGGCCTGAATAGGAGGGAGAATCTTTATAAACAGAAACCATGGTCCCCATATGTCAGTGAACTCTCTATATCTAGTAGCCCCAGAGTCATAAGATCATCCACAGACATATAGAAATCCAATCTAGTGAACCACTCAGCTATAGTTGGGTGGTTTGGTGATCTCCAGTGGACTGGGATTACCACATTGGCAGCACCGTTGAGGTGTTTCATAATAGATTTTTTTATATAAAGACACAGGAACCTCTATCTTATTAAGGAGCCAGAAATCAGGTTCTGAGCTAATGTCCTGGCCTACAATCTCTTTAGATAAAGAGATCACTGAGTTCCAGAAGGGGCATAAAGAAGCACATTCCCACCATATATGGAGAGGGGAACCAACAGCTGAGGCACATCTCCAACATGTAGCGGAAACACCAGGGTACATTTTAGCAAGGACTGAGGGGCATCTGTACCAGCGGGCCAAAACTTTAAACCGAGTCTCCACTACTGAATAGGTAACCGAACAGGACATAGTAGTCTGAAAAATTTTATCCCAATCTAATTGTATACCCAGATCCTTTTCCCAGTCAGCTGTGAAGCGTGGTAATGTGGAAAATGTGTCTTCAATAACTAATTTATACCCATAAGAGAGAAAATGTTGGGGACTGGACTGGGACTGACACATCGTTTCAAAAGGAGTCGGGAGTCTACGAGCAGCCTCTCAGATCGATTTACTAGACAGAAAATGTTATATAGGGAGATATCTCCAAATTTCAGAGGCCGGTAGATCCCAAGTCTCTTGAATTTGGTTAAAAGAAAGCACCCCAGACGAGGACACCAGCTGACCGACACGCGTCACCCCAACCTGTATCCAATGTCGATATGTGGAGAAAATTATCCGGATTATGAAAAAGTGGGGTCATAGGAGAGATTGTAGAGGAAACACATGGCATTTTCCTTATTGATTTCCAAAAAGTAAAGAGTTGGGCATACAGTGGGGTGGGTAATAGAGGGAAGGCCTGTAACCACACTGTCAATCCAAGGCATGTTGAGAGACCGTGCTCTCAAACCTCACCCACTGTCTTTCAGAATCTGGTCAGGTCCATTCGAGGACTCTACTGAGGGCCACTGCTTCATAGTAAGTAAAGAAGTGGGGCAATTGAAACCCCCCCAAGTGTCTACGTCTGAAGAGAACGTCATGTCTAAAGCGAGGTCGTCTTCTACCCCACACAAAGTCTCTCACCAAGCGGTGAATGTTCAGAAACCAGCTCTTAGGAACGTAAATCGGGAGGGTCTGGAGCAGATAAAGTATTCTAGGAAGTATATTCATTTTGATTGAACTCGCCCTACGCAACCACGTGAACGTACCCGATGCCAGTCCTGAAGTTCACTTCTGATCTTTGTCAAAAGGGGTAAAAAGTTATCTTAATACAACCTGTACAGGTCATGGTTCAACCAAATCCCCAAGTATTTAAGCTTTGAGGGATGCCAGGAGAAGGGAAAAGAGGCCTGTAAACCTTCCACCACTGTGGGGGGGGGAGTGAAAGGTTAACTGCTATAGATTTAGAGTAGTTTATTTTGAAATTAGAGAGAGCACCAAAGTCCCGGAACTCAGAAACTAAGCTAGGTACAGAAATAGAGGGGTTGGTAAGGACAGCCAGAAGGTCGTCGGCAAACAAGGCAGCTTATATTCACGGCCATATAGAAATAACCCAGATATGTCCGGGTTTAATCTGATTGCTCTAGCCAATGCCTCCATACACAAAACAAAAATAATGGGGGATAGGGGGCATCCCTGTCTAGTGCCATTAAAAATTAGCATTGGGTCGGAAAGGGCACCATTTATCTTATACATGCCGTAGGTGTGGAACATAAAGCCAGGATCCTTTGCAAGGAGGCAGGACCCAACCCCATGTGTGCCAATAAACCCCTCATAAAATTCCAGTTTATTCTATCGAAGGTCTTCTCTGCATCAGTGGATAACAGAAGAGCAGGAAGAAAAATCTTCAGTCTGTTCGCAATAAGTTTGGCAAATAGTTTAATATCTGTATTCAGTAGGGAGATAGGCCTATAGCTGGAGCACAGGGCCGGGTACTTACCGTCCTTATGGATAACCGCAACATGGGCTTCAAGGGACTGGGATGAAAAACCTATCTTTATCAGATACTGACTTAAAAGCCAACAACATATTGGGTAAAAGAGTGGTCTTAAACATTTTATAATACAAAACCGTATAGCCATCGGGGCCCAGGTTTTTACCAGTATGGGTGTTTTTTAGAGCTTCTTCCAAATCCTCCAATGTGAATGGGCTGTCTAACCAGTCTCTATCCTCGTCGGAGATAGAGGGGAAACTAACCTTCTGGAGATAATTAGATACAGTCTCCTGAAAAGCAGCAATCTCTGCGGGAGAGCCCAAGGACGAAAGGCTATACAGCTTCGAATAGTAAGACTGAAATGCTGATGCAATATCGGGGGTCAATCTACAATCTCTACCAGTCCCATCCTTGACCACCTCTATAAAAGATACCGCTCTCTGAGCCCGCAAGGCCCGTGCCAATAATTTACCTGGTTTATTGCCCCATTGAAAATAACGATTTTTACATAAACAAAAATCTCTTTTCACCCCTTCATTCAAGAGTTTATTGAGTTCAAATCGGGCCAAGGATAAAGCTTTCTGATCTGCAACTGACAAAGAGGCTTTGTTTTTTAATTCAAACAATCTAATTTGCTGGAGCAAGTGCAGCTTACGACCCTCTCGTTGTTTTTTAATATAAGAACCCAGTTGGATCAGTTTCCCCCTCAATACACATTGTGAGCCTCCCAAACAGTAAGGCTGGAAACCTCAGGAGTGTCATTTAGTTCAAAATAGTCCGTGAGAGTCTGGTCCAACTGAGGTTTACAATAAGCATCCAAAAGAAGGCTTTCATTTAAGCGCCAAGTGCAAGGTTTAGGAGGAAGAAGACTGGTAGGGAGTGTAAGAGTGATCAGGGTATGGTCAGACCAAATCATTGGTTCAATAGAAGTATGTTGTAAGATATGTGGGGCCAAAAAAAATAGTCCAATCAACGTTTTTATTTAAATCAACTAGTGGGGCGACTACGGGAGGAAATGGAAGTATCCACATCAGGATGAAGTGTCCAATTCAAATTGCCCCCTAGAATGAGGATCCCCTCTTTCAAGGCATCGATACTGTCTAACACTGTCTTTAGGAATGAGCTTTGGTTGGTTTTAGCATGTAGAGACAGGTAAAAGTGTAAATCTGACCATGGAGAGTGCCCTTAACTAATAATGCCCGACCATCAACTATAGAAAAGTTCTCCAGGGCTGTGAAAGGGAGACGATGAGAGAATAAAATTGCTACTCCTAGGGTTTTACCATCCCTATTATTACTATAAAAAGTATTAGGAAAATTGTGTCCTTTCAAAGACGGAGCCGCACCAGCTTTAAAGTGTGTCTCCTGGATAAAAGCCACATCAGCTGTAAGGGCATATAATTCACGCAGTGCCCTAGATCATTTTTCAGGTATATTTAGCCCTTTTGCATTTATTGAAACAACCCTAAGGGTTGTATTCCTAGAACTGGTCGCCATCATATACTAATAATGATCTTGGGTGGGGGGAAGGGGCATGGGAAGGGAAAAAAATGTAAATAAATAAAACAAGAAAAGAAAAAGAAAAAAAAAAGATACAAATAGGTAACAATAATGGAAAACATTGAAAGACCGCTCCTTAGCCACACGGGTGTGATGTACACAACCTGGCATAAGGACAAGCATATGCGGTGTGAGGGCACACCGGGGGTCAGCGACAGCAGCCACCAAAACTAGAAAAACACAGTAAACTAACAGTGCAGAGAACTACCTAAGCATTTACAGTCTCAAAATATTATAAAATCTAAGGTAGACCTAATGTCACGATCTGGTGCAAGTGTTCCTCTGTGGAGGACGGTGAGCCGGGGGGTTCAGGTGACTAGGGAAGTGACTGAACTAGGTCTCCTAGTTGCGGCCAAACCCAGGTTTGGCTAGACCTGCCCAGAGGCGCGGAGTCTAACCCACTTGGTGGTCTTCACCAGTGACCCCTCCAGTCGGGATTTGGGTTTTGCTGCACCAAATAGGCAGGTCGCTGCCCTCTGGACAGGTACCTGGGAGTGGCAGAAAGACCAGAACTATATTAAATGAATTTGTATATAAATTAGTACTTGACCACTGGAGATGAACTGAAAACTTAAACACTGGAGATGGACTTGAGAATGTAGAAATCCTAGTCCCAGGCTTGCTTGGAAACACAGGGAAATGTACTGGGAACTGCAATAGATTCAGGAGTTGATTAGCGCAGTGAGACCTAGAGAGAAGTGGACATAGGCACATGTAAAAATCCTAGTCCCAGGCTTGCTTGGAAACACAGGGAAATGTACTGGGAACTGCAATAGATTCAGGAGCTGATTAGCACAGTGAGACACATAGGGCCTGATTCAGACCCACTCGCGAGCGGCTGTCCGCTCGCAAGTGGGTCGATGTTCTGGACTGAGCATGCGCACGACGGAGGGAGCTCCGTCGTGCGCATGCGCCAGACGCGACGAGCGAAGGAAAGTCCTTCGCTCGTTGTGTCTGATCAAAGGGGGCGTGCTGTCGATGTTGATTGACAGCACGCCCCCTTTGGTAGGCGTGGTGGGGGCGTGCCTCCCTGACGGGGGCGTTCCCACGGGAACGCCTCCTGTCAGAAGCTGGCCCACTGACAATACTAGTTATGTCAGTGGGAGTGATTTTGGCTCTGATAGAGCCAAAATCACTCCGGAGCTTGCGGTTGAAAACCTCAACCGCAGGCTCCGGCTCGCAGTTTCGATGGTCGCGATGGTCAAGACCATCGCGGCCATCAAAATGCACGCTCGTATAGCCTGTGGGTGGTGACCCACAGCTATACGAGCGTCCAGGAGGACGCTCCATTTTCATGGAGGCCGGCCCTCAATCAGAGCGTGCGCTCTGCTCAGAGCGTACGGGTCTGAATGAGGACCATAGAGAAGTGGACCCTGGCACATTTAGAAATCCTAATCACAGGCTTGCTTGGAAACACAGGGAAATGTACTGGGAATTGCTGTGAAATCCAGGTGCTGATTTGCACAGCAATACAGGGAGATGAGGACACTGGCATGTACTGGGGATTGCTAAATATGCAGGTGCTGGCTTGCATAGACAAACACAGAGCAGAGTGGACACATACATATACTGAGAATGCAAAAGATGCAGCTGGGAGCCAATTAGCAATAGCAGGTAAACTGTCACTTCAGTAACAGGGAAATAGCAGAACATAACAAAACACACAGACATAGAAACATGTAAGACAGGATTACTGGGAGAGAACTAACTCTCAGACTGAGAATAGCATGGAAGCTAATACTGGAAACTAGAGAACTGTGACCAGGCTGAGCAACACTCTGAAGGAAAACACACAGAGCAACACTGATGAGAATCACAGGCACTGGAACAGCAAAGTTGAATAGCATCTTCCGGAAGTTCTGGGGGCAGATTTATACCCAGGTGTAGCAGATTATTGGAGCACAGCGTCAGCTGACTGAGATCATGCTACCATTGGTTAGGAGGACTGTCACATGAGAGGAACTGTCATGGCGGCGCTCATGATGGGAACTCCGATCCCCAAAACACACAGCCGACCATGGAAGTCCGCAAAAGCACATAAGGCAGAATACTCAGCATCTCACCTCTCACTGCACCAGATGTCTGACCACAAGAAAGTCAGGGGAAGCTGGCACGGAGGTGAGAGATAGCCGATCCTAGGCTGAACCCTGACACCTAAGACATAATACTTAAAAAAAAACACATCAATAGAACATCAAAACATGGAAAATAAAAAAGAGTGTAGAGAATCTGTCAAAATATATAGACCGAAAGAACATGGGGAAAACTTATCAAACATGCAAGGCACAAATGTGAGCCATACTCACAAAACCTCTGGGTTAGCACGAGTCCACGCAGTAAGTTCACAGTTGAAAGGGGAGATATAACAATCTCTAACAGTAAAGAAGGCAGATGGCAAACAGTGTGATAATTCCGTAAAACAGATGACTATCCAAAAAAGTCCCTTTAATATGTAGGCCGGCTAAACCCAGGTCCATGGAATTAACAAGGCAAAGCAGACCAAAAGAAATTAATGTCACCCGACTATCGGATGGTCTTCTACGATGCTTGGGACTCTTTGCTGGGTGTTCAACAACTTGCCATCTGTCGTTGTCCAACTGAAGCGCAGGTGGAAAATGGCCTGTTGTGCAATCTTGCCAATCCGGGAGTTGGGGAGGAGTAATCCCCAAAGCGGCACAGAAGGAAGACAAATCTGAAGGATCTTTAAGGATGAGCTGTTTCCCCTGGTGCGTTACCTATAGACTGAAAGGGAAGCCCCATCTATAGCACAAATTGAGATTACGTAGTTCCACCGTAAGAGGTCTGAGGGCTCTGCGGTTCTGGAGAGTAGACCACGACAGATCTTGGAAAATCTGGATCCTCTGCCCATCTATCTCGATGGAGTCTTTATTACGGACCTTGTGTACAATCTCCTCCTTCTGTGTAAAATAATGTAGGCGACATATAATGTCTCTCGCCTGGTCTCCCACTGGACTTTGAGTCCTCAGCGCCCTGTGTGCCCTATCAAAGGCAACTGAAGATTCTGGATCCCTACCCAGGATATTGTTAAAGATTCTGGTGAGATAATCAGTCACACTATTCGCAGGGATATATTCCGATACACCCTGAATCCTAAGATTGTTGCGCCTGCCTCTGTTGTCCAAGTCCTCCAACCGCTGGGACATGACAGTGATCAAAGATGCCTGGCGGACCACCACTTCACGTAGACCATTATAAGCATCCATTGAGGTCTCCCGAAATTCCTCACATTGAGAGACCCTCTCGCCCAGATGTGAAATGTCTGCTTTTATTTCCGCTAGTTCTGAATGAATAGTGGCATGAAGATTACGCTCTAGAGAGGTAAAGTCATGGCGGGTAGGCATAGAGTGCAAGAGTCAGAGTATTTGTGAAAGATCATATCCATCAGGGATCTGGACAGTCTAGTCACATCTTGGGGCGAATCGGAGGAGCTTGAGCGCTCTTGTACCTACAGTATAATAGAAGTATGCTCTGAGGTTTTAAATATGTCCCGCAATTACAGCAAAAATCCACAAGAGGGAGCTCAAGTGATAAAAAAAAAGAACTGTTAGAACCCTGGGCCTAATTCAGACCCGCTCACGAGCGCTGAGCGCTCGCAAGCGGGTCGATGTTGGCCCAGTGCGCATGCGCATGACGGAGGCGGCTCCATCGTGCGCATGCGCGATACACGGATAGCGACGGGCACGGATAGCCCCGTCGCTATGGGGCGTGCTGTCGATGGTGAGTGACAGCACGCCCCTTTGGTGGGCGTGCCGGGGGCGTGGCTGGCCAGACGGAGGCGTTCCCATGGGAATGCCTACCGTCTGGGGCCAGCCCCACTGACATCACAAGTGATGTCAGTGGGAGTGCTTTCGGCACTGATAGAACCAAAATCACTCCAGGGCTTGCGGCAACGAGACCCTACCACAAGGGTCTCGTCGCAAGTCCGATGATCATGATGGTCTTGACCATCGCGACCATCTTTTTGGCCACTCCCTATAGCTGTGGTTGGTGACCCACAGCTATGCGAGCGGCTAGGAGGCCGCTCTAAAAAAAGAGAAGGACGGCCCTGATTCAGAGTGAGCGCTCTCTCAGAGCGTCCGGCTCTGAATCAGGGCCTCTGTCTGAAGTGCAGTGAATATATTAAAGATGGCCACAACCACTGTCTCCGGAGATTAGCTCCTCTAGACCCAGTACATAAGATCCAATTCAGGAATAGTGCCAGCAGCTGTAAGGTAAGTGCAGGGTCTTCACTTCTGAGTGATTCCAGGCAGCTGGGGAGTCAGGGATCACAGCAAAGGGTGCCTGGTCTCTGCAAAAATCCAGGTCCTGGCTCCAATGAGAACAGTAGGCCTCAATCTTAAGGGAGGAAGGAAGCTTCCCCAAGTTCTGTAATCACTACTGCCTGTTATGTGCCTGATGAGGAACTCAGGTAGAGCACTGGCAAGATCTCAGGGGCCAGGCAAATAGAGGAATATAAAGGATATAATTCAGAAAGGCCAGGAGCCCTGAAACCACATGTCCTCCTCGAATAGCTGCCAGGCCACGCCCCTTGTTTTGTTTTTATATCTCGTAACATCTGCTTCTCTGATAACCCCGCACTGTAATATGATGTCTGGTTAAATAAAAAATCAGGGACAGTTAATCAGTGAATAGCATCTGACAAAATAATTTGGGGAATTACCCTCCACACTTTTATGCACCAGACTAAGGGCCTGATTCACTACCAATTGCAACTGTGATTCCGCACGCAATCAGCTGATTGTTGCATTCTGCCCATGTGTACGCACTGCAGTGCTTGTGCGTGAACCGGCCACTGTGATCGGCACTGCGATCACAGTGACTACGCAGACCCATTGCAGAGTGATTGACAGGAAATTACGTTTGTGGGAGGTGACGGGGGGGGGGTGATCGGTGAAATGCAGGCGTGCCAGTGCGTTTGAACGCCGTTGCATGGGCGTGCATAAATTATCCACTGCGATGCCCTACACAGCTTGAGTACTCATCGCATGCGATGAAGTGAGCAATTCCAGAGTAATGTCTGACCTTGTGTAAGTGTGCATGAGGCTGCGATGGTACTCAATGTTACCAATGGTTTTGCAGTCTTGCTAAACATTACGGATGTGTGTAAGGTAAAGTGGGTGTCCTTGTGTAGTGCTGCGATGGCATATTGATCACAGTGGATTAGCATACTACCGCAGTTGAACTGCGCGCATAATCGCTATTGCAATCGGAGGTGCGATCCATAGTGAATCAGGCCCTAAGGTCAGCAAAAAGGGCGCTACACATGTCCTCTTATCACCATGTATATGTACAGTAAGTACATGTTCTAATTAACCACTTCTAAATCCCTACTGAATTTACCTCTATCATCTGTGTGGCATACTTGTCAACTGTCCCTGAATAACAGGGAGACACTCTGGAATTACAGTGATTTCCCTGGAGAGTCTTTCAAACTCCCTCGCTGGTCAGGTAGACGTAGTACAGCGATGATGTCATAATTTGCTCAAAGCAGTCTTTTATCACATCTGCATCCTGAACCCATTATCAAGCTATGATATAACTTAGAAAATAAAGATTTTGGGCCTGATTCAGAGCCGGTCGCTATTTGCGGTCGTTCGGTCAACAAAAAGGGGTGGCTATTCAAATGAACCGTTCGCTCTTTGCGGTCTGTTGACGCCTCTATGTCTGAACGAGCAAACAAAACTTGCGGTTGTAATTTTGAAAAAGACGCACCCTGGCCGCTCGAACCATACGTCATGTCCGCTATTTATTAGATTAATCGAGTACATCGAACATCGTATGAACTGCTCGCTATTCTTGGGGCAGGTGTTTGCTACCACAAATTTGAGAGCAGTTCTGGCTGTAAAATAACCCAGTGACGTGGTCAATGACGCTGCTGTTTTAATTATGCACACCCATAAAACGGCCGTTTTGACCTTTAAGCACGCCTGCGTTCGGATCTCCACTCCCCGTTTACAAGCACCTTCCCCTGTTACCACCCACATATGCCTACTCCTGTCACTCAAATTATCAGGCATTCGCTATTTAGCGAACAAACGATTTCCGGCCGCAATTACTGGTTCGCGCATTCGTATAACGATCCGTACGCATGCGCAGTTGGGCAAACATCGCTCGGAACGAACGAGCGGCCGCTTACGAGCGGTTCTGAATCAGGCCCTTTGTCCCTGTACGCCACCACAATGGATTTGAAATTAAACAATAAAGATACAATTGAAGTACAGACTCTCAGCTTTAATGTTAGGGGTTGAACAATAATATTGTATGAAATGTTTAATAATTGAAACCATTTTTATACACAGTCTCCTATTTTGAGGGGCTCGTATATAATTGGACAAATTAACATAATCCTAAATAAAATGTAAATATTTAATACATTGGGCTCTATTTACTACAATCCGCATTGGTAATGCAGATTGTAGTGTGATATTACCGACTGAATTCGCATTGCGAATTCAGGCAATATCACAGGGATTTACTACAAATCCCTAGCAGGGACAGAGCTAGTGATAAAGCTCTGTCCCTGCAAATCCCCTTCGGAGCCTTATCACGGTATTTTTGCAAAAAATACCGTGATTAAGTGCCCGCGCATGCGTCGATCGGTCGCCGCTGCTAACCCCCCTCTGGCGCTAAGCCCCGCCCCCCGGCACTAAGCCCCACCCCCTGTGATCGTGGACCCCCCACGACCCCCCCCCCCGCGATCCCCCTCTCCCTTACTTACACTTACCTGCATGCTCCAGGCCTCCGGTGATGTTCTCCATTCCTCCGGTCAGGTGATCTCCCATACTGCACTGGGGCCCGATCACCTGATGAAAGGGCCGCAGTGCACTGTGGGAGACCAGCTGACCGGAGGGGAGTCATCACCGGAGGCCCGATCACCGGTCCCAGGAGTCAGGTAAGTAATTTTTTTTTTTTTACTATTTTTTTTTTTCTTTTTTTACAGTAATCAGCTTGCGGTCTGTTTAGACCACACAACTGATTACTGGGACCTGATTGCTCTCCCCGTTAGAGCAGGGCAGGAGGCCGGTAACCGGGGGAGACTGTGGACAACGCCACCTCCAGGTGGCGTTATTATCACAGGGCTTTCCCCGATATTTTTTTCACATTTATTTTTAGTAACTCTGGTCGGATCACATTTCCCATTACAGTTATGGGAAATGCGATCTGCTTTACTAAAAATAAGTGATACTTAGGGGTTGGAGTAGAATTTTATGAATTCTACTCCAATTGCCCTGTAATAACTATAGGTGATACTAAAATAATGTGAAAAGGGTGTGAAAACACCCTTTTTCACTTTATTTTAGTAAAAAGAATGTTAATAAATAGAGCCCACAGTCTAGAATCCTTTGCAGGTAATGACTGCCTGAAGTCTGGAACCCATGGGTATCACCAAATGCTAGGTTTCCTCCTTTGTTTAGCACTGCCAGGCCTTTACCGCAGCTGTCTTCAGTTGTTTGTTCATGGGTCTTTCTACCTTTATTTTTGTCTTCAGAAAGTGGAATGCATGCTTGATTATATGATTGACTCAATCATTGCATAATATTCCACTTCTTTGCCTTAAAAACTCCAGTGGTTGTATCATGTTTAGGTTTTCAGATCACGGTCATAGTGGAATTGTGGTTGTTGAATCAGGAGTAGAGCCATGTGTTAATGTCTGGTGCCTTCAGGGAGGTCGGTGATACCTGGAAGGCTCTCAGTCTGTCCCTGGAACCAATTCAGTGGAACTCAACCCCTTACCCTGAATACAGGGATAAGGATCCGGAAAACTCAAGGGTCAGAGCAGCTCAGGTCAGAGTAATACAGGTAATTGGTAGCCCACCTGGAATCTGCTAGAAGATGCTGCAAGCCAATAACCAGAGTTGGGTGACGGAGCCTACAACCTCGAGAGGACTCTAGATCAATTACCCAGTCCCCAGCAACCAGAGTCAACAGTGAAGCAGAGACTTAGCACAATATCTAACACTCCAAGAGGCAACAACCACCATTGATAGAGGTACCAATGGTATGGTGAGTAGAGAGTCCCAAAATTAGGTCAGGAGTTGTGATGCTTAGAATAGGCAATACAATTGAAGAGCAGCAAAGTAAGTCAGGATCACGGTAGGCTGAAGATTTGGCACTTGAAGCACTAGGATAGGAGACTTCAGACTATGCAGGCTGGGACCAAAATGTAACATGTCTCACGAGCAGGGACCTCTTCCCTCATGTGCTTCTCTTTACATTTTCTTCAACTCTTTACTCCCCCATAAGGGCACCCAACACGTGACTGCCAACTCCCTGCTGCTTATTGTGAGTGTTTCTACTTCAGGGTCCATAGGGGGTCCACAGGGTTGACCTTGGGGTATAGGTTGGGAACCAAATCCGGGTACCACGCAGTTAAAGCTTTCAGCTCCCAGGATGCACTGGGTTCACTCTCCCTATAACCCCGCCACCAAGCCAGAGGCACCTCAGTTTAAGTTGGTGCCCGGCCGGAGTCGGGTCACCATTATCGCAGGGGGGGCTGATTAGCAGCCCCTAAGCTTATTTTATTTTTATGAGTTCATAGGTTTTTAATTTACTTTTGGACTCCATAGGACGTCCAAGCTGCTGCTCCGTCACCCCACTGGCGCTGAGACGTCAGTACAGATCTGGGGATCTCAGCAGAACCCCAGAGTCTGTACTAGCCGGACTCTGCGGGTGCCCAGGACTGCTGCCAGATCGACGGGGAGCAGGTAAGGTCACAGGTCACCGCTTGTGGTGATCCGCGCACTTAAAATGCAGTCCAATGCCTCCAGTCTCTGGGGACAGACCGGAGGCGCTGGCAGTGGGGGTGGGGTCCCCCTCCATGGAGGCATACCCCGCGTGTCCACTAGACCACCAGGAACTTCACGATCGGTGCTGGGAGCCGGTGTCCCGGGGGTTAATAGCCGGCCAGAGGAGGAAGCCTTCCCTGTTATAGCGGCTCCTCCCCTCAGCTCAGCGAGCCCTTCAGTAACTATAGTCTGGCATCGCTGAGCTGCTTCCTCTGATGTCTCCAGCGGCCATTTTCTCTCTGTGGTGCAGCAGAAATCTTTCAGGATGGCAGTTGATCCAGTCCCCCTGCGTACCTCACCATTAGGTCAGTGTACACAGCGCTATAGCCTTCCTAGACACTGAATTTGGACAGTTGAATGTAGCGACATTGTGCAGGATATTATATGACATGTTTATGTGTATATATATATTTCTGCATTGTATGTGACTTATGCTAGAGCTGACTGTCTGTGTTTTTTCTCTCACCTGTCAGTATATATCTATCCTTTTCTTTCTATCTGCCCTAATACAGGTGTACCTAGGGTGGATCTGAGACCTCACATTTATATATACTTGTCAAAATTTGTGAGGTCGGTCACATACTGTTGCGTGCTGCATGTTGCCATATTTTAGATGGAACTGTGTGTTGCATACGCTGATAATGGGTCCCTGCACCTAATCTTAGCGTTAGTCAGGACCAGTATAGCGCTGCTCGATATTTCCACGAGTGTTAGTCAGATATGTCTGACTAGGGAATAGAGCACGATACTGCACCCATTTTTTGCTATCCTGCCTGTCATGTGCTGCAGGTGTGAATGCGGAGGATTTGACTCGGAAAGGGTTAGGTATGAGGTGCCGGGCTCCTTTCAGATTCCCCCTGGGGCAGTTTGTTTCTCAAGACACTGACCTCCCTTGCGGATCACCTGGCGGCCCCCATAGTTGTCACCCACTTTGGGTTGCTTCAACATACTACCCTTCCCTCTCAGGGTATCTCGCAGTTCTTGCAATTACCCCTGTGACACAGACTGCGCTCCCTACTGGGGTTTTTAATATTCCCTCAGGTAACAGTCTGTCATTTCCCTGGCAGGGACTACCACAACAGCCACCCTGGGCAGATGTCATTTCTATGGGACACAAAATGGCATAAAAAATGACCTGTGGTTACTGCCCAGTTTGCACTGCTGTCTAACACCGATCGTCAGCCAAGGGTGCACTGGAGGAGGTGTCGGACTCCTTCACAGGAGGGGGTGCCTAGATCATGTAGTTTTTATCCCTGCTTTGGTGCTGGTGGTCATGTCCATCCTGGTTACAGAGGATGTTGAACCTGCACCTAAAATCAAAAACACCCTCAGTTTAAGCAATTAAAGTGTCTTCGGCTGTTTTCCCTCTCTCTGACCAGTGGGTGGATCACATGGCGGAGGTCGGGCAATGGCCGGATAAGAGGTATCACAAGAGCATTGGGACTCATATTTCCCATTCCCTGAGGGTCATTGCAAGTAATAGGAATCACCTTCTGGGGGTGGATGTTATTTGTCTGATTAAGAGCGCTACTACGCCTCCCATCCTTGCCCGGATGGATTCTACGGAACCGTAGGTGGTAACTTTGCCTGAAATCAATATACACGCTTTCAGGGTCTGTTACCCGTCCAACCATGGCTATCGCAGGGATGGCTAATGCTATTGAGTGCTGGGCCGCTGCATTTGTAGAGCTTTATTCCCTCAAAAACTTCTGGGGATCAGATGCCTTTTGTCGCTCACATTTAAAAATGCAGCTCATATGTTGGAGCAACAACATTGGATGCCGGTCTCCTACTCTTCAGGGTTTCAACTGCGACTGTATCCGCCACCATACCCTATGGCTGCGCTCATGGAGGGCAGAGGTAGACTCCAAGATAGGCCTTAAAATGGTTACACTATTTTGGGGAGATCTTGTTTGGTCCTGACCTTTACAAGATTGTAGCAACGTTGGCAGTTTCACTCGGCAAGTTTCCGCCTTCAGCTACTCCCACTATGAGGCCTCGGAATACATCTGTTCAGTCTTTTTGTCCTCAGGGACAGCCTAAAAGCTAGTCTTTTCTTAGGCTGTCCGTCTCCACGAGGGCTGCCATACCTGGTACCAAGCAGACCTGGACATCCAGACGCCCTGCTTCTAAACCGGAGGATGAACTTTCAGCCTGACGCGACAGGTTTTCATCTGGGGGATCCCAGAGTGACATTCCAACTTTCTCAGTTCGCCCAGTGCTGGTGTCAAGTCACCACGGATGCTTGGGTACGAGTTGAAGTCTCTCACGGGTGCACCCTCTCATTGCTCAGATGGCCTCCCCACATATTTTGCTACACAGGCCTTTCTTCAGACCCGAACAAGGCCTTACAGGTCCAGGAAACTATACAGTCCTTGCGATAAGCAGGGGTAATTATGCCAGCCCCACTATCTCAGTGAGGGACTGGTTATTCTACTTTCTGGTGCAGAGGCCGAATGGTCCTCATTGGCCTAACCTCTATCTGAAATCCCTGAACCAATTACTAAAGGTGCCTAGGTTCAGGAGGGTACCCCTACGCTCCATCATCCAAGCTATGGATCCTGGGGACTTTTATGGTATCACTGGTTATTCAGGAACGTACCTACAGGTACCTATAGAGCCCTCTTATCAGTGGTAGCTCAGGTTTGCTGTGCCACAGCAACTCTTCCAGTTTTCAGGCTCTGCCCTTTGGACTTTACACAGCCCCACCAGGGTTTACCAGATTTATGGCTTTTATGATGGTCCACCTGTTCAGGGTATCCGACTGCTCCCGTATCCGGACGACCTCCTGTTCTTTACAGGATCTCCAGGGTTCTTTGAAGCCATTTCCGGTTATCCATTGCTTCCCTTCACTAGCACAAAGGGCTAATCAACTGGGAAAAAGTCCTCCCTGAATTCCTCAGAGGATATGATTCATCTGGGAGCCCTGCTCGATTCTCAGAATCGGAGAATCTTTTCTGACATCAGGCAAGATCTTCACTCTTTAACTACGAGTGCGCAGATGTCTCCACAGTTGACAAGTGTCTATACACTCTGTCATGTGGGTTCTGGAATCCAGGGTGTCTACCTTTGGAAGGGTGGAATATGCTCAGTTCCATTCCAGGTCTTTGCAAAGACTGATCCTCTCCAGATGGAACGTTTTTATTCCATTGGATCACTGTTTAGAGATGTCCTCTCTGGAGATGTGTCTGTCTCTATCTGGGTGGTTATGGCCATCTCATCTAGGTTAATCCTTACTACGGATACCAATCTCTGAGGTCCAGTGACTGGTCTGCACACCTGTTGGGGCTGTTGGATGATTGTCACTTCCGCCCTGCCCATTAACTTGTTGGAACTTTAGGCTGTCTTGGGCCCTCACTCTGGCCTAACACAGGCTTCATGGTGAACCTGAATCGGTTCAGTCCGACAGTGTCACAACAGTGGACTACATCTAGAAGACACTGGTCGTTGGGTAGCAGTGACGAGAGTGTCACACATTCTGACATAGTCCGAGAGTCTCCCCCCAGCCATCTCTGCAGTGTTCATTCCGGGAGTTCTCCATTTGGAAGCAGACTTCCTCAGCCGTCACGACATGCATTCTGGGGACTGGTCTCTTCTCCTAGAGAGGTTTCAACTCCTAGTGAGCAGAGGGGGTCTCCCAGAAGGTGTCCTCATGGCCTTCTGACTCTCACACACTACCGGTATTAGAGTCCAGCTCTCGAGGTACTGAAGCAACCTTCGGTGATGCATTGACAGTGCAGTGGTCCTTCCACTTTGTGTACCTGTTTCCTCCGGTCTCCATTCTTCTTTGAGGTCTTCGGAAGTTTTTCAATTGAGACGGAGATGCTTTCCTGCTGGTGGCTCCTGGTTGCTCCAGATGTCACGGGTACTTAGATTTTCGGAGTCTCCCCATCGATACTCCATTCCTGCTGCTTCACTATCCGAACCTGTTGTCTCAGGGTCCTTGTTTTGCCCTGGATCTGGATCGTTTGTCTTTGACTGCGTCTCTACAGTGGTCCTAAGGCTTCCCTGGCTCTGTCATCATTGAGATGTTTAGAGCACATAGATCAGCTTTTGCTGGGATCTACTACAGGCTGTGGCATACATAATTCTTATGGTATCATACCTGTCGCTACGATCCTCCGGTGTTTAGGATTTCCAGAAATTCTGACATTCCTTCCATCTGGCTTGGGTCTCACCCTCCACCTGGCCTTTCTGACGGTGCAGATCTCTACACTGTCAGTATGGTTTGGATGTGGAATTGCTCCACTCTCTGGTATCCGGTTCATCCTTCAGGGTGTTTTCTGGATTACGCCTCCCTTTGTCCCCCCTAGGGGCTCCATGAGATTTAGTAGTGGTTCTTCGTTCCCTCCGGGACATTCATTTGAACCACTGGCTGTGATAGCCATTACATGGTCTATTGCTTAGGCTCTCTCTCTCTCTTATGGCGTTTGCATCTGCCAGGAGAGTGTCGGAATTGGGAGCGTTCTCATGTGGCTCCCTCTTCTGGCTGGTTCATCATGTCAGGGTGTGAGTTGCACTCGACCTGTGTCTCTTCCTAAAGTGGTTTTTAGGTTCCATATTATTCTGGTACTTATGGTACTGCCATTCAATCTCCAGTCCTCTCGGCGGGTGTGGCTTCATTGACTGAGGTCCGGCCTCTCCGGATTTATGTGATCCATTCAAGCTCCTTAGGGAAATCAGACTCCTTATTTGTGGTCTGGGATTTCTGTTTTTCACAGGACAGGTTGGCCGGCCTATAACCAGATGTTGGCTGGATGGCTTCGTATGTCTTTCTCAGGGGCCTACACATAGGAAGGCCTTATTGTTTCTGTTGATGCTTGTTTTCCTCAGGCTGTGGGCCCCTCGTGGGCAGCTTGCTGTGGAGCCTCGGCTGTTCTGCCTTGCAAGGTGACATGTGGTCTTCTGTCCACACCTTTTTAAGTTTCTATGCATTGGTTTCCTTTGCCTCTCAGCACAGGAGCGTCCCCACCCTTATAAAGACTGCTTTGGGACATCCCCAAGGTCAACCCTGTGGACTCCCTATGGACCCTGAAGTAGAAAACAAGAGATATGGTAAGCACTTACCTTTGTTATATCTGTTTCTACGAAGTCCATAGGGTTCACAGGGTGCCCACCCTGACACACCTGGCTTCATATGGGCTGTGTTACTGGTCACCGGTTTCCCGTCTCCTTCTCTGTGAGTATGGTTCTTGAGTGTTCCAGTCTTCTCTCTCTTTTTCTTTCCTCCTCTGGCCTTTGGCTACTTACAAACTGAGGTGCCTCTGGCTTGGGGCAAGGTTATAGGGAGAGTGGACCCAGTGCATCCTGGGAGCTGAAAGCTTTAACTGCGTGGTGCCCGGATTTGGTTCCCAACCTATACCCCAAGGTCAACCCTGTGGACCCTATGGACTTCGTAGAAACAGAGATAACAAAGGTAAGTTCTTACCATATCTCTTGTTTTAATCTCTATTGCAGCAATGTATATAAATTGTATCCTTGTCCTGCACTGTAATGTACTGTAAGTTACTTGTTTCTTGTTCACTTATTAGTTCTATGTACTATGTAAGGCGCCATGGAACACTTGTGGCGCCATATAAATAAAGGATAATAATAATAATAACAGTAGTAGAAGGGGAATGGAACCGGAGGCTTGAACCGGACTGGGACCGGGGGTACAGTAACAGCAAGGGAACTGGAGTTGACCCAGAGACTTTAACCAGACTGGGACCAGAGGTAACAGCAACAGAACCAAAGGCTTGAACTGGACTGGGCCTGGATGAGAGCAGCAGCTTGAACACAGGCTGGTAAAGGTGCAGACTGTATTTGTACTACTATTATATTGATTGGCATCTCCTATAGTAAAGGTAGCACTGGCCTTTTTGACTGTACTGTGTTTAATGACTGAATTAGACAAACAGTCACATGCCCACTTTTAGCTCTGCAAATACACATTCACTAATTTCTCTTTGCACAAGTTAAATGGTGGCAGGAAGTGGAAGGGTACCCTGCTATTCCGGGAATCCAGGAAAACTATTTTGAAAATCTCTTGAACAACCCACTAGAGTATACAAGTATGACCTGTATACAATGGAGCCCGCCATTTTGAAAGCTGATATGTATGAGAATCACTTGAAGGGAACTGTTCATGAAGATATGAAGTGACCCCACCAATTTTGCTTCCACCCGAGTCTCACCTGAGATGTATGCTTGCTCATGTAGCTGTTATACTTAGTAACTCGGCATCTTGTTGCCGGCAGCTTCTCCGCGCCTGGTACCAAGTGATGGCCGAATCCTCCATAATCTGATAATTGACACCAGTAACAGTATCTGTTGTCCACCAATTGTTATCGATAGCTGAGAAAAAATAATAGATTTTACTAAGACTTTGATGGATTGTAGATTAAGAATTACAAATATCCAAATGAATGGGAAATAGCCATGATCCCGATGGTCAAAATACAGACGTTAATAATACCGACAGATTCCGACAGTGAGTATTAGGGTTAGATTTAGGGTTAGAGTTAGGCACTAGGGGTTAGGGATAGGCTAGGCTGCTGGGGGGGTTAGGATTTGGGCTAGAATACTTTCCAAAATCCACCTGGATTTTGACCGTCGGGATGCCACTGTCGGTTTTATGACCACCTTCACTGTGACTGTTGGGATCCTAAACCCAAACCAAATAAATGCATATACTAGCAACAACATCACACAGAATCGAAAGCCCCACTTGAAGTCCACAGCAAAGGGGTTACTAATGGCTAATGAAATATAAAAATGAAGGTGACTGATGTAAAGTTAATGATTGCACAGGACGACTCGCCGGAATCTCACGAGCAGGCCCCTCTTCCCTTATGTGCTTTTAATTCCCTCAATTAGACCATCATCTCATCCCCACTGCCAACAATGGCACCAAACCTTTGGGTTCTGTTGCCCTGCTGCTTATGACTACTATTGCAGTAAAGTTTATAAACCTTGTCCATGTCCTTCAATGTGTTGCACCGTGACTCACGTTTTAATTGTTTTATTCATACTGTTACTGTTTATGTACTTTGTATGGCACTGCGGGCTCCTTGTGGCACCATATAAATAAAATATAATAATAATATTATTACCCAAGCCCATATGAGATCAATGCACCTCGTTATAGCCTGTTAAATGTACTTTAACTCTGATCCATAAATAACGTAAGTGAACTGACTTGTACATGTATACATTCAAATAACTAGAAAGCAAAAAAAATTATCTCAAGCGCACCTAATGGGAAAGATATCTCTTCACTAGTCCAATTATGTAGCAATGAAAGTCAGTTTATGGTGATTTCACACCACTAAGTCCAAGATTTTTATATATATATTAATGTCACTGTGAATGGTACTTCAAATGTCATCACCATAAAACCAATGCGTTTCCACCTTTGCTGAGGTCTTTATCAGGGTATATACCTTGATAAAGAGCTCATCAGAGGTGGAAACGCGTGAAGAGATTTTTTTTGCTTTCTTGTATTGTAAAACTGACGTGTGAAAGTCACCTTCTTTCTCAAGCTGCCCCTTTCTAATGTGGAGCGCAATTGTTGTATATATTTCCTATATTACATTCAAATAACTATTTGCATCAATTTCAATGCTGACTACAGATTTTTAGATCTGAAAACGAGGGAAGACGTAATCTTACCGGCATAGGACCCAGCATGTTTTGGATTACACATTAAAGTCCCTCCCTCGTGATCTGGCGCCATTTCACACTGGAGACTGAGGGAGAGTGTGTGGGTAGTATAGAGGCACCTAGGCCCTCATTCAGAGGCAGGCGCAAGAAGCGATCGCTATCTCTGAATGAGGGCGGCCGCTTAACTTTTTAAGTGCGGCCTCCTGGTCGCTAGCTAAGCTGTGGGTTACCACCCACAGCTCTAGCGAGCAACCAGGTTGATGGTCGCGATGGTCAAGACCATCGCGACCATCGGGGCTTGCGACGAGACCCTAAGGTTGGGTCTCGGCAACCGCAAGCCCCAGGGAGCTTCCTGCTCTGATTAAGCAGGAAGCTCCCCACTGACATCACTGCTGATGTCAGTGCGGCCGATCACAAACGGAGGTGTTCCTAAAGGAATGCCTCCGTTTTCCCAGCCACCCCCCCCTCCCCGCCTCCCAAATGGGGCGAGCTATCAATCTCCTTCGACAGCTCGCCCCCTTTGGTGCAGGACCCATAGCGACGGTGTGATCATCGCTAGCCTGGTCTCACGCATGCGTACGTCGGAGCCGGCTCCGACATGCGCATGTGCAGTGGCCAAACATCGACCCGCTTGCGAGCGCCTAGCGCTTGCGAGCGGGTCTGAATAAGGCCCTTAGTTTGTACACAATAGAAAAAAGATAAGGAGCACTGAAGGCAGGGGCTGTGTATAGTGTGGGCTGGCCGCAGCACTTTGAGGAACAATAAAGCCATAGAAGTGGACTTCAGCACTGTGTTGTGGTTGTTTGTTACAAACAACAAATCCTACCGGTGAACATTTTTTTAAAAATAAAGAAATAAATTAGTAGCACTGTATTTAATGGGCACTGTAGAGGCACCATGTGCTACTGCAGCTCTGTAAGGCACAAAAACACTATAGGGGTTGACTGCAGCACTGTGGAGGTGATTCAGTCCCGGACGCTAAGCTGAGTACTTTCGCTGCCATCACGGGGCGGGTATGCAAATTCAGCAATCGCACGGCCAGGTATAAGGATGCCCCCTATGTCTTAGAGAGCGACGGCAGAGTGAAAGCACGCCGGTGTAAAGACGCCCATTTTTCTTTCTTAGCCCACGTCATCTCCAGTACCATCGAGAACCATCGGAGCTGCATGCAGCCCTTGAGGTAGACTCTACCCCACCGCAACCACTGCGATCACTGCAGGCTGAAATCTAACCAGGTGACGTATACAATGATGCTTCCATGCTAATCATGGATGCCCATTAAATGTCGTTTTGATGCCCAGACAAGCCTGTGTTTGCAGCACCACTCCCCTGTTCACAAGCACCTTCCCATGTTACCACTCACAAACGGCACTATCTGTCACTCACAGTAGTGTCCAGTCTGTGTACTACGAGCGCACATTTCCAAGCGCAGTGAGTGACACCCACATGCGCATATTGACACAGACGGGCGACAATCGCCCGTGGCGAGCGAACGCGGCTTAGCGTCCAGTTCTGAATCAGTCCCTGTGTTACTTAATAAGCCTACTGGGCCACTTTTTTTTATAGAACCCTATTATAACGTCATCATTACCATAAGGGTGCCACCCGGCTTATACTATGGGCACTGTGAGGGAGTTTGTTGTGTGTTCAGGCACTGTTCAGAAATTTTAATATTAAACTTGTATGCTAAAAACTATAAAGTCATTATTAGGGTGCCACCTTGCTTATACTGTGAGGCAGTTTGTTGTGTGTTCAGAAACAAATATTAAATTATAAAACTTGTGTACTCAAAAAATATATAACATCAGTAGGGTACCACCATTACTAGGGGCACTATGAGGCACTGTGTGTGTGTTCAGGCGCTGTGATCTTGATCTATAAAGTCAAATGTCCTGACTCACTGACTCATCAATGCCCACCCCAAACCCCTAGACCTAGAAACATGTAATTCAGGGAGTATATGCATTCCATGATGTAGGCACCCTCTAAGCAGGGCTTTTTTGAAATTCAACTCCTAAGGGGCTGAAAAGAGGTTAAATGTTTCTTCTTGACCAAGGTGATGGAGGTACAAAGCAACAGGGCTTAAGTGCTGCTGCTGTGGAATTGTAAGCTCATTGTCTGGGATGAGAGTATCATGGTGCACAAGGGGGATATTGAGGCACTGTGCAGAACACTCGAAGACATCACAGTCAATGATGGAGTGATGGGAGGTGTATCTGTGTTGCTAGCTGGAGAGTTCTGGTAGACTCTGCCAGTAGTTCTGAGGGGAACTCGAGCTGATGAAGTAAGGCATGCATCAAGGCATCATATCTGTGGTCCCTCATCTGGAAACTCTTTCCTTTAGGAAGAACATGATGATCCACTTGAGGGGCGATGCCTCTGCTGGGTAATTCTTCAAACTCCTACTTAAAATATGGTATAGAGATTATCCTGAGTCCGAGGGAAAGGTGACCATCCCTGCAGGCCTAGGCACAGTAGTGAAGACCCTAGCAGATCTCACAGCCAGGATTTACCTTGATATCATTGATATCCAAAAAAGTCCTTTACTGGCTGTGCAAGCATGCCATTCTGACCCTCAAGAACAAAATAGTTACCATCATTAATGACACTCTACTTTAAAACTTGTCAAATGGGCAGAAATGGAGTACAGGTCTGTGGACTCGGTAGTGCAAATGGATGATGCAGTCCACTACAAAGAGGAGATCTTAAACACCCTCAACCCTGACATTCTGACATGGTTCTGTTTGAGAAGCCTCCTTCTACCATTTCTGCACACTCTGCACAAGTACAGATAGTGACATAGGAATTGAGGATGCTACTGTGGAAGTGCCCCAGGGTGGGTTCAATATTTGTGCATCTGACACTGATGAGGATGTTGTTTGTGTCATAGTCAGTCAGTTACCAGTGGCAGCAGTTCTTGCCCATGATAAATAGAAGGCCATTATAATGCCTGGGCAATAGACATATTTACCCAAATCTTGACAACATTTGTCTGCCCATCTGTACCATTTGTGATGCCAAAGAAAATAGAGGTAAGGACGTTAACCACCTAGGAACCTCCTACCTGTTAAGTCATTTGCAGTTAGTTCATGCAAAGTTTTTGGAAAAAGCTGAAAAAGTCTGGTAAATTATTAACAAACAGTCCAGCATCAGCTAGCTCCTAGCTCTCAGCTAGATCCCAGCTCATGCAATCTCCACTGCCAACTCCTTCATCACTAATATCCTCATTAATGATCAGAGGTAGTCATCCTGCATTCAATTTGCAAAGGCTAACTGACTCCTCTCCTATCCAGGATTCCCCAGAAGAATCCTTGCACGCTAGGGTTGCTGCTACTGCCAGGGGTGTCTTCATCACAGAAGAGGACCAAGAAGACTAGTAATTTAAAAAAATTGACTGAAACAATCCTTTGCAATTGGAAACAAGTAGGAAAGCTGCCATCAAGTTGAATAGTGGATCACTGAAGCCATGGTAGCTATGCTAGCATTAGATCTGTATCCAATATCCGCCATCAAATGCATGTGGTTTATGACAGTTAATTGAGGTCCTGTGTCACCGCTACCAAATTCCATCTTGAATTTGTTCATGAACAGCAATTCATCATCTGTACCAAGACGTTAAAAGAAAACTAGTAGAAAGCAGAACTGGTCAAACGAAAGATTACATAACTGTGATAGCCCACTGGCTGGGTGTATCACCTTTATCAGCAGCATATAACACAATGACAGCTCATTCACAGACAGGCAACTCTCTGTATCACCGGTTTCACTAAGAGACATACTGGTGTCACCCTGTTAGAAAAACTCAGAGATGTCATAACATCTTACCCTGCTATGACTGTCTTCAGGATTGTCCCTTTCCTAAAACGCATGTAACAGTGTGAGAACATTTAAACTGGGTGAATTTGAAAACATCCCATGTTTTGGTCACCCAATAAACTTGGTGGTTCAACAATGATTAAGAAATTAAAGGGGCATGCAGGAGATGCTGTCTGTGTCCAGAAAAAATTCAGGACTATTTTAGAATTCAGCAAACGCATGTAAAAGATTGCAGCAGCTACAAGGAAAGGAAAATTTTATGCCATCAACTGAAGCAAGAGCTATTGACCAGGTGGAATTCCACCCTTTATATGCTTCAGCGAATAAAGGAATAGCAACAAGCCATCCAAAACCTACACAACAAACCATAACATAGGGAGAGGAGGGGAAATGTACCTTAGCTCAGCAGACTGGAAAATACTCTCTGTTTCATGCAAGCTACTGAAACCATTTGAAGTATTAACTAATTAAGTGAGTTCAGACACAGCCAGCTTGAGTCAGGTGATTCCTTTATTAAAACTACTGGAAAAGCAGTTAGAGAAACTGAAGGAGGAGATTAAATTAAGTGATTTTGCTTAGTATGTTGGACTTGTAAATCAACTTCTTTATTTGTTTCGCCAGGACCAAAGAGTTGCCAAAATCTTGCAATTGGATCACTACATTTTGGCAACCATGCATGATCCTAGGTTTACATTGTACATAATGTCTTTCTTTCCCCGAGACACAGATCTTAAGAAATGCAAAGAGCTCCTTTCCAGCAAGTTGTCAGCTCAATTGAAAATTCCTGCTTCAGTTTTTCCTGCAAATGCTGCCACCACGAAAAACCGTATCTATTCCTCTTGAAACATCTCACATCCACCATTTAAGTAGAAAACCGGAAACGGGCATAGCAGATCTTCAGACACACAGAGGGCTCTTCTGCAGTGAGCAAGAGTGCAGTGGACGCCCAGAAAAAAAAGTGTTTAAATGGTCCAACACACCTGCATTCTTCAAATCACCCCCATTACATCCCCTAAACTCTGACTACCTGTCACGCACTTTGCGAGTAAAACCTCTATGTGAGTGTAATCGCAATGCAATCGTTGCACATGAGCGGCGCATCTTTCACACATGCAAAATGGCAAATAAACACTCAATCTGCATAAATATCAATATACTGTAGCGTCCATTTATGATCAGGCCCTAAGTACATAGGGGAAGGTGTACTAAACATTCTAAAGAGGACAAGTGGAGAAGTAGCCCATACAGTAGCAACCAATCATCTGATAGCTAGCATTTTATAGAATGTACCTGATAAATGTGAGTTCGGATGCTATGGGAAACTTCTCCACTTACCTTAGAAGGGTTAGTACATCTCCCCCCCACCCACAACACAATATGCTGCAGATAGACTTTTCAATTTTAACTAGTATTATATGTATTTCGTATTTAACACAGATGAATATTGCATCATTTACACCTGGAGGCTGTAGGTTTATGCTTTCCAGGCCCAGCTACAGATACTGGTTACAAAGATCAGCCATGGGACAGTTTTAGAGAGCTTTGTACAATATTGGCAACACAGGCGATACCAAAATGCACACAGAGGGGGCAATGCAATTCAGCATGAATTGAAAAGTGCCGGAAGGGAGCTCCCAGAGCTATTCAAATTAACAGCGATGTTTACTCTGCTGGGAAGTAGTTAAGTCAGAGAACGCCGGCTCTCAAGTCTTAACTTGGTTGTTTAGTCGCGGTAACTGGCATTCTCCGACTAGTGTCGACCATGCGTCTGTTAGCGCCACGCTAAGCTGCGACCATGTGGCTAAGCTGGGAAACAGCCACGTGGCCGGCACTTTAGAAGAAATCTTTAGTACAACTAAACAGCGCAGTGAGTTGAATCGCCACCAGAGAATATAATTAAAAGAATATATAAAAATAAATATGTCAAAGGGATTTTACGGTAAGTGCAAATCATACTTGCCTACTTTTGAAAACTAGTTTTACGGAGATTACAGCTGGCAATGCAGAGAGCCATTGACGGGGCATGTCTAGCTCCACACATGGGACTATCTATGCTTAATGTTTGTTGAGAGACATTTTTATATAACATTAGTAACCATATATATGGGAATTTCGGAAATTTTGCAAGTTTTAATACCAACGCTGCTGCCTGCAATACTTTATTTCTTATTTGCAACTATTCACTGTTGTAACTCTTTTCTTCTCACTCACTACAATATCTATATATATTGTATATATTATATATATAGTAGCAAATTTGGCTAAATGCTAATCTCTTGAACCACTTGATGGATTTTGATGGGTTTTTCACTATTCTATACAGCATTGATCAAGGAAGGTTCAGGTGTATGAACTATTCATCTGTAACTAATGGGAGCCGAGCAGTGATGATTTTAATCAAATTACAGAAAAAAAATCTTCCCCAAGCTGCTATATAGGAGCTGGCCAGGGTGTTGAAACAGCAAGAGAGCATCTGAAACTGAGCTTGGAATGAAGCCGGTCACAAAAAAACTGTAACTAAGTACAGTTTTTCACGAATGAAAAATCAGAATCGCTGTAAATTCCATGTAAGTCAATGGTTGGCGCGATGATTGGCTGAGATAATTGTTTCCATGATCCCAATCAGAGCTTCACCCATAGCTTTCAATGAGTTACTTCTGGGTTACTTCTGGGCATTCCCATTGGGTAGTCAAAACAGTGGGCCTGATTCAGATGTGGGTGGTAATGCAAACACAACTGCATACTCTCATGGACAGCAGTTGCTAAAATATTCTATTGCCTTCCAAATTATACCCGAGCATAGGACACCATGTTACATTGTGCTAACTTAATAGATATAATAAGTTTTGCTTTAGTGAAGTGTACACGTGATATGACAATCTAGATATACAAAATGAAACAATGTTCAGTGATCTAATTCTATTTTACAACATTATTATCACACTCTTTAGTTTAAACATTTTGCTCCTGTGTTACTTGAAGGTTTATTTTAAACACTAAATTAAAAATTATGTTTTAAAATAAAATAATTTTTCCAACCGTCCTGTGCACCGTATAGCTACATATTTCCTTTACTTTACATATTGTGTATGTAGACAATATTACTTCCTTACATAGACACCAACAATAATTATTTTAGGAATTGTATTGACTTTGACCTGCGCGACCAACTAACTTTATAGCAACAAGAGCTCACAGGAAGACAAGTCCAGTACATGAAACAAGTCCAGTAATATTGGTGAGTGGCAGGAGTTCCTTTAACTTGGCAGGTACAGAAGCTCACAGGAGTTTATAGCAAAACAAAGTCCAGAACATTGGTGTACACAGGAACAGGGATCCAGAAATATTGCAGAAACATTATTGAAACATCATGGTAGACCAGAACAGACAAAGAACACTGATGACCTAGCAATGAGTGCTGGGATCAGGCAGACTAAATAGGCAGGTGTCAGGTGCAAAACATAATGGCAATTAGTTTTAAACCACATGAGCCCTGGTCACAGAACAAAATTGGAATAGCAGCACCTCTGGAACTATCCAGTTCAGCAAATCACATAACCTGAGGTCTAGCGACCCCTGGTGGAGGGAATTCATACTTCATGGAGACAATGCAAAACAGACAAAGGGGGTCATTCAGACCCATTCGCGAGCAAAGGATGCTCGCAAACGGGTCGATGTTGCCCCACTGCGCATGCGCACGATGGAGGGAGCTCTGTCGTGCGCATGCGCGAGACCCGGACTGCGACAGCCAAGCTGTCGCTCCGGGTCTCGCACCACAGGGGGCGTGCTGTCGATGTTGATTGACAGCACGCCCCCTTTGGTGGGCGTGCCGGCCAAACGAAGGCGTTTCCATGGGAACGCCTACCGTCTGAAGCTGGCCCCACTGACATCACTAGTGATGTCAGTGGGGTGATTTTGGCTCTGATAGAGTCAAAATCACTCCAGGGCTTACGGCAGCGAGACCCTACCGCAGGGTCTCCGTAGCAAGCCTGATGGTCGACATGGTCTTGACCATTGCGACCATCATCATGGACGCTCACTATAGCTGTGGGTGGTCACCCACAGCTATACGAGCGTCCAGGAGGACGCTCCATTTTCATGGAGGAGGGCCATGATTCAGAGCGAGCGCTCTGGTCAGAGCGTCCGGCTCTGAATCAGGCCCAAAGCTCTAACACAGTCATAGACCATTGATGGCTGCAACCATTGATGGTCGATGGCCACCCCTACTGAACAATACATTTCATATGGCTAAGGGGCTCCAGTATAATGTCTAGCATAATATTTGACATAAATGCTTTGTTCTGGCTAGTACTGTTCTTTGCCAGGCAGATCTTGGCTGTTGTTTTGCCTGCTTACTCACCATCAGGGTTTGGTATTATTAATGTAGGCATGGAATTCTTTTCATTTTCCTGTCCCCCAATGGTTGTTGCCAGAGACAGTGGGCATGTGCTGATTTATTATAGGAACTTCCTTGGCACAAGGCAAGTAATGAGAAAAATAAGACATGGGATTTGGCTGTACCCATTAAGTTAGTGGCTCTGACAGATCTGACATGTATGCAAACATACAATCATCTTCCACAAGTAAGGCCTTCAATTTTCCTTATCGTCTTAGTATAAATATGTGAATCTCAGTCTTTAATCAGAGCACACTGCATCAGTGCATATAATATTTACACTTACCTTTAGATGGACAGAGTCCAAATAACTTGTCTTTATCATAGTCTGCAGTTGTAGAGCACCAAAGCCTTCCATCAGCTCTTCCAGCAAGCGTGCAGTCCGCATACCACTTGGAGTCATGCTTGAAGGGGAAGACGCAGGGCTGACCATTAGCATTTCCCTTTAGAGTGTATAATTCTGCGGAATATAATATTACAACATGGTGTTGGTTTGAATAATATTAAATAAAGGAATAGCCTAACAGGAAATGGACATTTTCATTCATTAATAAAATAGAACTGGCCTGAAACAGAAAGTAATTGGTATATAAAGTCTTATCATATTCCTATAAATATAATTTTAAATATATTTAATCTATGCCATAATGGTTGATTCCCTACAGCATATATTGGAATACAGATACATGCTGAGTTATATAAACTTTCCCCTCATAATGATCCCTTCACAAAAAGACTCAAATTGGGTTTGTTGATAGTAGGCAACGTTTGCAGCAATGTCAATGAATGTAAATTAATTCTGTTAGACAATGGTCCTGTATCCTTTTTTTGACCCATGTCTTACTCCCTTTTTTGTGAGAGACCTGGCTGTAGAGTGCAACAAAGTTATATTACCCAGACCAGACAAGAGGTTTCCACCAATGAGAAGAGTCTTAATAACAGCATCCCAGATCAATTAAATATGAGATTAAACCTGCTTTTCAATGGAAGAATTTTTTTTTCTAAAAAAAATGTAGTATAAAGAAATCTTCAAAGATCATGACAAATTGAACAGTTGGATGACCCTATTCTCATCTTACTCATATAGGCATTGCTTTCCCAACAACAAGAAGTAAGTTGTTGACTGACATGCCTCAACTGTGACACAACCGGGAGAGGAACCAGAAACAAAAAAGTGTTTTGTGGCATCAATTAAAAACCTATTTGATGATTTGCAGAACTGACTCCACCACACTTGTAAGAATATCAGCATCCTGACCGCCAGGATCCCAAAGATAAGTAGAGGGATTAGGGAGAGGGTTAGGGGTTAGGCACTATGGGGAGGGTTAGGATTAGGGTGCAGGGAGGTTAGGTTTAGGTATTAGGGGGGTGGTTAGGTTTAGGGAATGGGAAGGGAGGGTTAAGGGTAGGGAGAGGGTTAGGATACTGACCGACACCGAACAGGACATGTATTTCGCTTGTAGGCTAAGCAACCTGATCGCCTACAGGCGAAACGTTCATCCCTTTCGGTCTGCTTGTTCCAAGCAGCATCACTGACACACCACTCCTGAAGCTTTTGTTCCACGGACTTTTACTGTCCCCTTCTTAGCGCTCTTTCATCTGGGCTAAGCCGTTGACCTCATGCCGGAATGATAACATGGGAGCGACACGGCTGGGTGCCCAGACAGCAAAAGCGCTGTCACTGTTGTTTCTCCTGGGGTCTGTGCTCTGCACTCTCTCATCCCTTGTTCGATGTCATCAGACAAGGGAAAGCAGATGTGGAGAGACACATTCTCTATCCTGGACTTTTCTATTTTCCATCAGGCTATCTCAGTTGTCTGATATCAGTACGCTGCAGCTGGCTCTCTAGCAGATATATTATATATTATGCTTATATGCTCTGTAAAGTAGAATCATTTATTAGTTGCTGCCATTCATGTTAGCTAATTATGTTGTCCTTTTTTATACAGCCATTTGTGATAAACTTTATAGCTAACTTAAGAGATAATGAAATCACACTGTAATAATTACCATTGACTTATTGCATATGGACTCACTGAATTATATACTTTACTGTTGAATTCTATGATTAATTGTTATGCTTACATTTTGTTGAGCAGGGGGTTATTTGAGATGTGATTCATCACCACCTGCTTAATAACTCCACTGCTATTTTGTCCATGAGATGATTATACCATGCAATGTTGTAGTGTTTATACACTTTTGAATAATTAGGAGATTGACTAACAATTATCTGTTCAGTCGATGTTCATTAATAAGGCTGTTAAATTAGGCAATGATCTTGAACCTCTTTATTTCAGCAATGGGGCATCAATTGATGAATGTATTATAATTTACAGAACCTGAATAACTTTTCTAGTGTATACATTATACAATCAAACTTTGTCTATTTTGTTATAGCATCAGTACTAATGCAACATTTTCAGTACAATAAATCAATATATTATTTAATCTATAAAATTTGTAAGCAATAATAATGCGTTCTCTGGTATAATTATTTAATTTGGGTATAACAACTTCAAGTGGCTCACACCTATGCATAAGGTTGGATATTGTATCAAGACATATAAGCTAGAAGAATTATTTGCTTAGTTAATTTGAGACATAATTAGACGGTGTCTGTCTATATCCCTGTTGGTCAGAAACCAATTAATCTCATTATTAAGGTATATAAAAAAATAAATTTTCGCCTTTTGAATCTGAGCAATCATTATGTGATTAGACACATTTATTTTGTTATTTTTCTTGTATTGAGTGTATCTATCATCAATCTTTTATAAACAGGGCTTTCCATTAAAAGCTAAGGTTTATATTTCCTTTTTTATCTATTACATATAATTACAACATATTCAATCAGTCTTATACCCCTTTTACACCGAAGCTAAAACCCGGGTTATTGCAGGGTTAACCCAGGCAGCTCCCTGGTGTAAACGGGGAGAGGGTTGGATCGCCGGGTAAATAGCAGGGTTTAACACAGGCATAGCCGTGAAACCCTGCTGTGAGAACAGCGCACTCCGGGTCACGATGACCTGGAGTGCGCTGCAAGCCGGCCGATTGGTCCGGCTTCAGTGGCGCTTGGAGATGACGTCATCTCCAAGCGTCCACTTTCACGCCGGGAAAGCCGGGTCTATGCAGACCAGACTCCGGTGTGAGCTGCGCCATCTCGGGAATAACCCAAGTCAGCGCAGGCTAAATTCCGAGTCTGACCCGGATAGGAACTCTGTTCCAACTCTGGGTCATACCTGGAAATTTGGTGGAAAAGGGGTATTAGAGTGCCCCAAAAAACAGTTTTTGGCCCAAAGTGTATTTATATAGACAAAATGATGTCTGTCTCTCAGCAAAGAACAACTGTTGGAGTGCAAGTGGATGATGAAGAGATTGCTACAGCAATGCTGCAGAACTTGACACCTGAAACACAGCAAAGTTAACAACAGACACAAGGCCTGATTCAGACTTGGGAATAGAGTGAGATATCTCTCTCAACTGTGAACCTGAACCAACCAAATTGCAATGCAAGGGGTGTCAACACATAATTTTTTTACATGTGGGGCAAATACTGGCTGCTTTTGCATGTAGCCCACAAATACTGCACAGCTTTATTATTACTCTACAATTTAGATGTCAGTTTGGAAACACTCCTCCCATATCTAAAGCTCTCTGCACATTTAAAATTTGCCCCACCTGCAGTGCAGCATGGTTTCACCAAGATGACCAGTTAAGAGAGATATCTCTCTCTATTCCCAATTCTGAATCAGGCCCACAGTCATAGCAAAGTTTTTACAGTTTCAAGAATGACTGACCTGTGATCTAACTGCTGAGAATACTGCATTACATACAAAAAGTAAACATTTCAGAAAATTTAAGTTCAAGTTTTGTAATTGTCACAAGATAGGTCACAAAGAAAATGAGTACAAATAAAAGAATTTGAATCCTATCCAAAGCTAGAAATGCAATGGCAAAGATGAGTCAGCTCTGAGTGTTACAAACAACTTCAGAAAATATTTATCGATTCAGGTGCAGCAAAGCATTTCAGCTGCAATAAGGATTGGTTCACTAAGTAAACCAAATGTAACCATATCACTAGACCAGTGGTGTCAAACTCGGGCCCCTTCAGCTGCAGTGAAACTACATATCCCAGGATGCTCTGCCACAGTTTTAGCATGCCCTAATAGCAAAACTGTGACAGTAAATACTGTGATGTGTAGTTCCACTGCAGCTGAAGGGGCCTGAGTTTGACATCACTGCATTAGACTATCAAAGACATTGGCAATCAAGTTCTTATAGCAACTAAAGTTGAAACAATTAAAGCATGCTTAAAAATTATAACAAGAACAAAATTCACAGAGATCCAACATGTGCTTTATGTACCAGAAATGTGAACAAATCTTATCGCTATTGGTGTACTGGAACAGAGAGGCCACAGAGTTAACTTCACTAAAGGAAAGTGCTTTGTGAGAAACTTATCATAGCTATAGGCACAAGATGCCAGCAGTTGTACCTCCTAGATACACATCATTGTTATGCAATGATGACAACAAAGCCAGAGTCACTGGAACTTTGGCACAGAAGATATGGTCATCTTGGATGTGACAGTGTTCAAAAGCTATAGAGCAGGATGGTCACATGAATGTTGATAAAGAAAAAACATATGTGAGAGCTGTTTTGCAGAAAAACAAAGGAGCCAGCCATTTCCAAAATAAAAAAACAGAGTTACAAAACAACTTGAAATAGTATAGTCAGATGTGTGTGTATGGTCCAATAAAAGTCTGAGCAAATACAGATTTTTATGGCATTTATAGATGACTTCACATGGATGACTAATGTGTACTTCATCAGTAAAAAACTGAAGTGGTGAAAAAGATTGCAGATTAAGCAGAATTGTAGAAAATCACACAGGTTACAGACTCAAGACTCTGAGATCTTATCATGTTGGAGAATATCTCAACAGACAGGTGGAAGAATTATTCATAAATATGGAATAGAGCAACAATTGACCATATACTGAGCAAAATGGTGTGAATGAATTAGTGAAACATGCACTAATAGAGAGAGCAAGATGTATGTTAAGGGATGCAGACCTGGAAAAGCAATTTGGGGCGGAAGCCACATCCACAGCAGTGTATCTCAAGAATCATCTTCCTACAGTTGTCCTAAAGGACATAACACCTATTGAAGCATGGTCAAAGAGAAATTCAAGTGTAAGATATCTCAGAACGGAATCGGTATGGCATCCCGGCTGCCGCAAGGCCGGCAGTTCGATTCCCGGAAGCAGCAGTCCGACAGATCAGCAGAGCCCGGCAGTGGAAGCCCGACAGTGCTGGAAATCCTGATCATCCCTAAGGTAAGTATAAACTTACCTAACCTAACCCCCTAACCCTAACCCTCCTTAGGGGTGCCTAACCCTAACCTCCCCCTCAAGTGCCTACCCCTAATCCCCTCTCTAAGTGCCTAACCCCCCTTCTCTGCTGCCTAACCCTAACCTCCCCCCAGGGGTGCCTAACCCTAACCCCCCTTCCCCTAGCCTAACCTTAACCCTCCCGGGGGGTGCCTAACCCTAAGACCCCCGGGTGCCCTAAACCTAACCCTCCCACCATGGCTGTCTGCTCGCTGCGCCCGGTGTCGGGTAAATGACAGGTGTCTAGATATAGATGCCGGTCATTTATCCCATACCGGGATAAAGCAGCTGGGAAGCCGCTGTCAGTATTAAGGCAGCCGGTTTCCCGACTGCATACCCTCAGAACCTTTGTAAGTACTGCACACATACATATACCAAAAAAGGAATGGTCACAAGCTGGATTCAAAGACAGAAACATGTACCATGCAAAAGTTACAGATTGCGGAATCCAAATACTAGAAAGATTGTTAACTCATGAGATGTTATTTTAAAACAAATAATGCAAACTGAATAAAAGTTGGAAGCTGATATGCAGAGCAAGTATGTGTCACTGGACATGTCAGCAGCAGAAGGTATATCTAAGCCCGAGATTAGCAATGTTGAAGTTCAACCACAGAAAAGATCTTCTGCAAGGCCAAATATCAGTAAACCACCAAAGAGGTATGATGGTGAAATTGCAAACATTGCAGCCAGTGCGCCTCAAGATATTTAGAAGCCAAGGCTAAAGTCTAATTGGTGTGAATGGAAATCCAAGATAGGCAAAGAGACTTTTCAACATTTAAAAACCGTAAGTGTAAAAAACATAAAAAATCATGATAGTAGACAGCAATTCCAAGTTGGTGAGTCAAGAAACTGTTGTAATGGCCCATGCTATCAGTAAAAGGAATTTTACTAAAGTATCTTCCAAGAAGGCTGAGCTAAAGTCACATGGTCACAAAAACCGCGACATATTCCTTACCTTGTTACCTCTTACCATGTTAGGAAATGCTTACCAAGGTGAGCTATCCTATTCAAGAGCGCTGTCAATCCATTTCCTGAGGTTCATGGGTGCAGCCATGTTGTCTCCGATCAGGTGAGCACTAATATCCAGTCTCTACCTGTCTCTTGTGCTCACATCACCTCTTCAGCATATCTCTGACAAGAGTGCCATATTGTAGGCTGTACCTGACACAAGCACCTTGTCGGAATAATATGGCTCATTCTGCCCAGTGATCTCACTCAATCCACTAGCCAACCTACACTGCTGGAGTCCTGCAAGATGCTGCCTCTGAGATACTTCATTAACTCTGCAGTTCTGTGCTGTATGCTGCTTCCAAGCCCTCATTTACCAGCATGTGTTCAAGTATTAGTTCAAGTCCAGCTCTACTACTGATACTCTCACTGGTACCACTTCGACTGGCTGCTGCTATCTCCAATCTCATTTTGGTTCTAGCCAGCAGATCCAATCTGACTTGCTGCTCCTATCTCTGGGCCCACTCCGGTTCAAACCTGCGGTTCCACTCCGGCTGGCTGTGGCTCTATCCAGTTTCTCTCTGGTTCAAGCCAGCATTCCACTACAGCTGGCTGCTACTATCTCTTGTCCTATGCTGGTTCAATCCTATAGTTCCACTCTGGCTGGCTGCTGCTCTACCTCAGGTCCCAATCCAGTTCAAGACTCCGTGTCCACTCCGGCTACTCTGCAGATACCTCAGGTCCCAGCCCGGTACAAGAGTGTGGTTCCACTCTGACTACTTTGCAGTTACCTCTGGTCCCAATCCAGTTCTAATCTCCAGTTCTACTCTGGCTACTCTGCAGAGACCTCTGGTCCCAGTCCAGTACAAGCCTTAGGTCTCACTCCAGCTACTCCGCTGTTACCTCTGGTTCCACTCTGGATATTTGCTGATGCCTCTGGTTCTAGTCTGGTTCAAACCTCCAGTTCCACTCTGTCTACTTTGCTATTATCTCCAGTTTAAGTCTGCAATTCCACTCCCACTGGCTGCTGCTCCCTCCGGTTTCAGTCTGGTTCAAATCTCTGGTTCCATGTCTGCAACTTCCCATTTTCATCCGGTTCATCTACACTCCAAGTCTGCAAGTTATTCTTCAATTCCAACCTCACTACTCTCTATCAATGGTAATTGTTGCCTTGTGGGTTCTATCCTAGAGTGTTGGCATTCGTGCTACAAACACTCAATATGGTTGTTGGTGACTGGGTGCTGAATTTAAGTTCAACTGTGAGGATTTAAGCTCCAATGACCCAGTTCTCATATTCGGTCTGCAGCAGCCGATTCCAGCTGGGCTACCGATTACCTAAATTACTTGCTGTGCTGTCCCCTGAGTTCTCAAACACTGGTTCCAGCTTCTTATTCCTTTATCTGGGGTAAATGGTTCAGCTCCACTAAATTTGTTCCAGGTACAGATAGGGAGCCTTGCAGGTGTCACTTACCTTTACAAAGACCTGAGGCATTACCACATTGGTCACCCCCATGAGTAGAACTCTGATTATACCACCACTAGTTTGCTACACCCGTCAGCCCCGTCCACGGGTCCAGACTCTGATCTAAAAACCCAAAATGTGACACAAATGACTTGTTAATGCCTTTTCATGTGTTCAACCCAATGTGTTTCACAGCAAAGTTTTATATAAATGTTTGTGAAAGGAGAAGCTTGTAACAAGGGGGAATGTTACAAGAGGAGTGTTCTACTGTGCAGACTCCAGTCTTCCTGTCCCTCCAGGGAGGCTTTGAGCCCTGTCTCAAGATGGCCACCAAGCTCACTACTGAGCATGTGCAGGAGCCATCTTGTCATTACAGTGTAAATTGGCATGGTGGGAGACAGAAGTCTCTACTTAGCTCCTAGAAAGAACGTTTAATTCCTGCTTATACAGCTAGTTCCAGAATCCCTGCACTGATACCCATTTCCAGGATACACTCACAGACCGGTGAGCTGTTTGGAACAAAGCTCCGCTGCATCACCAGTGTACATGTAACAGTGAGTTGGCTGTACCTACTATATCATTCTGATCCACAATGGGACTATATATCATACAATATATTATATAGTGTGCACCCAGCTTAACAGTGAGTATGGCTGTATCTGCTACTTACAGTATCAATAAACCAACACCACTGGTGAAGTAACTGGGCTGTTCACAGGTTGAGTCATCTGCTGGTGTGTACCTATAGAACTGCAATATCAACACCTGCACACACATCATTTCCAACAAAATCAACACTGGAAAATTACCTAATATCATTTGTTTTAGTATATCAGTGGGCAGACTAGTATATACAATGCAGATTAAAACTGACCTGGAACTGAAATTCTTTCTAGCAGTACCAGCCCAGAAAAAGGAATGTATCTGTAATTGTCATTATAGTTACCAAACTATACCAGAAACTAGCACAGTGTCTTTAATCATCAACTGCCAGACAATACCAGTAATTATTAGGGGTGTGCACCGGCCACTTTTCGTGTTTTGTGTTTTGGTTTTGGATCTGGATCTTTCTTCGTGTTTTGGATCTGGATTGGTTTTGCCAAAACCACCCTTCCGTGTTTTGGGTTCTGGGTTTTGTGTTTTGGATCTGTATTTTTTTTTTAAAAAGCATAAAAACAGCTAAAATCACAGAATTTGTTGGTTTCTCTGCTCCTATGCTATTATTAACCTCAATAACCTTAATTTCCACTCATTTCCAGTCTATTCTGAACACCTCACACCTCACAATAGTGTTTTCATGTCCAAAAGGTTGCACCGAGGTAGCTGGATGACTATGCTAAGCGTCACGAGTGGGCGGCACAAACACGTGACCCATCTAGGAGTGACACTGCAGTGGCAGACAGGATGGCAGTTAGAAAAACTAGGCCCCAAACTGTACATAATGCAAAGAAAAAAAAGAAGTGCAAGATGGAATTGTCCTTGGGCCCTCCCACCCACCCTTATGTTGTATAAACAGGACATGCACACTTTAACAAATCAATCATTTCAGCGCCAGGGTCTGCCACACAACTGTGGCTGAAATGATTGGTTCGTTTGGGCCCCCACAAAACAAGCTGGCAATTAATGTGTCCCTGCACAAACTGGCTCTACGGAGGCAAGATGTCATCCTCATCCTCCTCATCCACCGATTCCTCACCCTCTTCAGTGTGTACATCCTCATCCTCACAAAGTATTAACTCGTCCCCACTTGAATCCACCACCACAGGTCCCTCTGTACCTTCTGGAGGCTGGTCTCCCTGGAAGAGCTGATAATTCATTTTGATGAACATCATCTTCTCCACATTCTGTGGCAGCAACCTCCTACGCCTTTCGCTGACAAGGTTCCCGGCTGCACTAAACACTCTTTCGGAGTACACACTGGAGGGGGGGCAACTCAGGTAAAATAGAGCCAGCTTGTACAGGGGCCTCCAAATTGCCTCTTTTTCCTGCCAGTACAGGTATGGACTGTCTGACATGCCTACTTGGATGCTGTCACCGATGTAATCCTCCACCATTCTGTCAATGGTGACAGTATCATATGCAGTGACAGTAGACATGTCAGAAATTGTTGCCAGGTCCTTCAGTCCGGACCAGATGTCCAAACTTGGTCCTGCCTGCCCTGCATCACCGCCAGCGGGTTGCTTAGGATACCTAAGTTTTTTCCTGGCAGCCCCAGTTGCGGGAGAAAATGAAGAAGGAGCCGTTGACGTGTCACGTTCCGCTTCAGCTGACAGTGTGTTCACCAGCAGGTCTTTGCACCTCTGCAGGCTTGTGTCGGCCGGAAAGAGAGACACCACATAGGCTTTAAACCTAGGATCAAGCACGGTGGCCAAAATGTAGTGGTCTGATTTCAACAGATTGACCACCCTGGAATCCTGGCAAAGCGAATGAAGGGCTTCATCCACAAGTCCCACATGCCGAGCGGAATCGCTCCGTCTTAGCTCCTCCTTCACTTTCTCCAGCTGCTTCTGCAAAAGCCTGATGAGGGGAATGACCTGACTCAAGCTGGCTGTGTCTGAACAGACTTCACGTGTGGCAAGTTCGAAGGGCTGGAGAACCTTGCACAACACGGAAATCATTCTCCACTGCGCTTGAGTCAGGTGCATACCCCCTCCTTTGCCTATGTCATAGGTGGATGTATAGGCTTGTATGGCCTTTTGCTGCTCCTCCATCCTCTGAAGCATATAGAGGGTTGAGTTCCACCGCGTCACAACCTCTTGCTTCAGGTGATGGCGGGGCAGGTTCAAGAGTGTTTGCTGGCGCTCCAGTCTTCGGCACGCAGTCGCTGAATGGCGAAAGTGGCCAGAAATTTTTCGGGCCACCCAAAGCGTCTCCTGCACGCCCCTGTCGCTTTTCAGAAAATTCTGCACCACCAAGTTTATTGTGTGAGCAAAACATGGGACGTGCTGGAATTTGCCCAGATGTAATGCCCGCACAATATTGGTGGCATTGTCAGATATCACAAATCCCCAGGAGAGTCTAAGTGGGGTAAGCCACTGGGCGATGATTTCCCTCAGTTTCTCTAAGAGGTTGTCGGCGGTGTGCCTCTTACTGAAACTGGTGATACACAGCGTAGCCTGCCTTGTAACGAGCTGGCGTTTCTGAGATGCTGCTACTGGTGACGCTGCTGCTGTTGCTGCGTAAGGTGATACATCTACCCAGTGGGCTGTCACAGTCATATAGTCCTTAGTCTGCCCTGTTCCACTTGTCCACATGTCCGTGGTTAAGTGGACATTGTGTACAACGGCATTTTTCAGGACACTGAGGACACTTTTTCTGACGTTTCTGTACAGTCTCGGTATCGCCTGCCTAGTGAAGTGGAATCTAGACGGGATTTGGAACCGGGGACACACTACCTCCATCAATTGTCTAAATCCCACTGCACTAATGGCGGATACCGGACGCACGTCTAACACCAACATAGCAGTCAAGGCCTCAGTTATACGTTTTGCTTCAGGATGACTGCTGTCGTACTTCATCCTCCTCGCTAAGGACTGTTGGAGGGTCAATTGTTTAGTAAAAGTAGTGGTGTTCCTACTTCCTCTCTGGGATGATGAACGACTCCCAGCAGCAGCAACAGCAGCAGCGGCAGCAGTAGGCGTAGCAATGCAGGATCCTCCAGAGGAATCCCGGATAGGAGAGTCAGTCATGCCAGTGACATGGCCTGCAGGACTACTTCCGATCCTGACTAAGGAGGAAATTGACGAGGAGGGAGTTGACGGTGTGGTTTGCAGGCGCTTGGATACAACAGGACAACGGGATTTAGGTGTCCCTGGACTGCTTACGGTCTTAGCCAAAGTTTCTGAACTTGACAGTAACTTTTATGAACGCGCTGCAGGTGCCGTATAAGGGAGGATGTTCCTAGGTGGTTGACGTCCCTACCCCTACTTATTTCACCTTTACATATGGTACATATGGCAAGACAGTTGTTGTCATGATTTGGATAGAAATATTGCCAGACCAAAGAGGTGGAATGTTTGGTCTTCTGCCCAGGCATGACCGTGATGGGCTTTTTCATCCCACGGACAACAACTGTCTCCCCCGGAGCCTGATTTAAACAAACCACATCACCATCAGAATCCTCCTCGCCAACTTCCTCCTCAGCGCCAGCTACACCAGTATCCTCATCCTGTTGTACTTCAACAGTGACATCTTCAATTTGCATATCAGCAAGTGGACTGTGGGTGCTCCTTTCAGCACTTGCAGGGGGCGTGCAAATGGTGGAAAGAGCCACCTCTTCCCGTCCAGTGCTGGGAAGGTCAGGCATCGCAACCACCACCACACTTGGACTCTCCTTGGGGATTTGTGATATCTTCTTAGAAAGCACAGTTCTTCGCTGTGCTTTTGCCAGCTTAACTCTTTTGATTTTTTTAGTGGGAGGAGGGCTTCCATCGTCATGTGAAGCTGAACCACTAGTCATGAACATACTAGGGATCGACCTTAGCCGTTCCTTGCCACTCCGTGTCGTAAATGGCATATTGGCAAGTTTACGTTTCTCTTCAGCTGATTTAAATGTCTTTTTCAAGGTCATTTTCCTGAACTTTGCCATTTGGGATTGTATGTGCCCTCTACTATGACATTGGGCATCGGCCTTGGCAGACGACGTTGATGGCATGTTATCGTCTATGTCATGACTAGTGGCAGCAGCTTCAGCACTAGGAGGAAGTGGTTCTTGATCTTTCTCTATTTTATTTTTATCGGAGAAAGTTTGGTCCTCCATTTATGTTATATCGATTTGATATATACGTGCGGCTAAACACAGAAAATAATTTTTTTTTTGGTTTGGACTGGAGTGTACTTTGTGGGTTACAGCACCCTTTAACGGTCAAGCCAGCCGGCCCTTTACTTATGACACAGGCGCACTCTTGGCACTACTTTGTTGATGCACGTGCGGCTACTGCGCACACAATTCACAAACACAGAAAATAATTTTTTTTTGGTTTGGACTGGAGTGTACTTTCGGGGGTTACAGCACCCTTAACGGTCAAGCCAGCCGGCCCTTTACTTATGACACAGGCGCACGCTTGGCACTACTTTGTTGATGCACGTGCGGCTACTGCGCACACAATTCACAAACACAGAAAATAATTTTTTTTTGGTTTGGACTGGAGTGTACTTTCGGGGGTTACAGCACCCTTTAACGGTCAAGCCAGCCGGCCCTTTACTTATGACACAGGCGCACGCTTGGCACTACTTTGTTGATGCATGTGCGGCTACTGCGCACACAATTCACAAACACAGAAAATAATTTTTTTTTGGTTTGGACTGGAGTGTACTTTCGGGGGTTACAGCACCCTTTAACGGTCAAGCCAGCCGGCCCTTTACTTATGACACAGGTGCACGCTTGGCACTACTTTGTTGATGCACGTGCGGCTACTGCGCACACAATTCACAAACACAGAAAATAATTTTTTTTTTGGTTTGGACTGGAGTGTACTTTGGGGGTTACAGCACCCTTTAACGGTCAAGCCAGCCGGCCCTTTACTTATGACACAGGTGCACGCTTGGCACTACTTTGTTGATGCACGTGCAGCTACTGCTCACACAATTCACAAACACAGAAAATAATATTTTTTTTTGGTTTGGACTGGAGTGTACTTTGGGGGTTACAGCACCCTTTAATGGTCAAGCCAGCCGGCCCTTTACTTATGACACAGGCGCACGCTTGGCACTACTTTGTTGATGCACGTGCGGCTACTGCGCACACAATTCACAAACACAGAAAATATTTTTTTTTTTGGTTTGGACTGGAGTGTACTTTGGGGGTTACAGCACCTTTTAACGGTCAAGCCAGCCGGCCCTTTACTTATGACACAGGCGCACGCTTGGCACTACTTTGTTGATGCACGTGTGGCTACTGCGCACACAATTCACAAACACAGAAAATAATTTTTTTTTTTGGTTTGGACTTGAGTGTACTTTGGGGGGTTACAGCACCCTTTAACGGTCAAGCCAGCCGGCCCTTTACTTATGACACAGGCGCACGCTTGGCACTACTTTGTTGATGCACGTGCGGCTACTGCGCACACAATTCACAAACACAGAAAATAATTTTTTTTTGGTTTGGACTGGAGTGTACTTTCGGGGGTTACAGCACCCTTTAACGGTCAAGCCAGCCGGCCCTTTACTTATGACACAGGCGCACGCTTGGCACTACTTTGTTGATGCACGTGCGGCTACTGCGCACACAATTCACAAACACAGAAAATAATTTTTTTTTGGTTTGGACTGGAGTGTACTTTCGGGGGTTACAGCACCCTTTAACGGTCAAGCCAGCCGGCCCTTTACTTATGACACAGGCGCACGCTTGGCACTACTTTGTTGATGCACGTGCGGCTACTGCGCACACAATTCACAAACACAGAAAATAATATTTTTTTTGGTTTGGACAGGAGTGTACTTTGGGGGTTACAGCACCCTTTAACGGTCAAGCCAGCCGGCCCTTTACTTATGACACAGGCGCACGCTTGGCACTACTTTGTTGATGCACGTGCGGCTACTGCGCACACAATTCACAAACACAGAAAATAATTTTTTTTTTGGTTTGGACTGGAGTGTACTTTGGGGGTTACAGCACCCTTTAACGGTCAAGCCAGCCGGCCCTTTACTTATGACACAGGCGCACGCTTGGCACTACTTTGTTGATGCACGTGCGGCTACTGCGCACACAATTCACAAACACAGAAAAATAATTTTTTTTTTTTTGGTTTGGACTGGAGTGTACTTTCGGGGTTTACAGCACCCTTAACGGTCAAGCCAGCCGGCCCTTTACTTATGACACAGGCGCACGCTTGGCACTACTTTGTTGATGCACGTGCGGCTACTGCGCACACAATTCACAAACACAGAAAATAATTTTTTTTTGGTTTGGACTGGAGTGTACTTTCGGGGGTTACAGCACCCTTTAACGGTCAAGCCAGCCGGCCCTTTACTTATGACACAGGCGCACGCTTGGCACTACTTTGTTGATGCACATGCGGCTACTGCGCACACAATTCACAAAAACAGAAAATAATTTTTTTTTTGGTTTGGACTGGAGTGTACTTTGGGGGTTACAGCACCCTTTAACGGTCAAGCCAGCCGGCCCTTTACTTATGACACAGGCGCACGCTTGGCACTACTTTGTTGATGCACGTGCGGCTACTGCGCACACAATTCACAAACACAGAAAATAATTTTTTTTTGGGTTTGGACTGGAGTGTACTTTCGGGGGTTACAGCACCCTTAACGGTCAAGCCAGCCGGCCCTTTACTTATGACACAGGCGCACGCTTGGCACTACTTTGTTGATGCACGTGCGGCTACTGCGCACACAATTCACAAACACAGAAAATAATATTTTTTTTGCTTTGGACTGGAGTGTACTTTGGGGGTTACAGCACCCTTTAACGGTCAAGCCAGCCGGCCCTTTACTTATGACACAGGCGCACGCTTGGCACTACTTTGTTGATGCACGTGTGGCTACTGCGCACACAATTCACAAACACAGAAAATAATTTTTTTTTGGTTTGGACTGGAGTGTACTTTCGGGGGTTACAGCACCCTTTAACGGTCAAGCCAGCCGGCCCTTTACTTATGACACAGGCGCACGCTTGGCACTACTTTGTTGATGCACGTGCGGCTACTGCGCACACAATTCACAAACACAGAAAATAATTTTTTTTTTGGTTTGGACTGGAGTGTACTTTGGGGGTTACAGCACCCTTTAACGGTCAAGCCAGCCGGCCCTTTACTTATGACACAGGCGCACGCTTGGCACTACTTTGTTGATGCACGTGCGGCTACTGCGTACACAATTCACAAACACAGAAAATAATTTTTTTTTTGGTTTGGACTGGAGTGTACTTTCGGGGGTTACAGCACCCTTAATGGTCAAGCCAGCCGGCCCTTTACTTATGACACAGGTGCACGCTTGGCACTACTTTGTTGATGCACGTGCGGCTACTGCGCACACAATTCACAAACACAGAAAATAATTTTTTTTTTGGTTTGGACTGGAGTGTACTTTCGGGGGTTACAGCACCCTTAACGGTCAAGCCAGCCGGCCCTTTACTTATGACACAGGCGCACGCTTGGCACTACTTTGTTGATGCACGTGCGGCTACTGCGCACACAATTCACAAACACAGAAAATAATTTTTTTTTTGGTTTGGACTGGAGTGTACTTTTGGAGGTTACAGCACCCTTAACGGTCAAGCCAGCCGGCCCTTTACTTATGACACAGGCGCACGCTTGGCACTACTTTGTTGATGCACGTGCGGCTACTGCGCACACAATTCACAAACACAGAAAATAATTTTTTTTTTGGTTTGGACTGGAGTGTACTTTGGGGGTTACAGCACCCTTTAACGGTCAAGCCAGCCGGCCCTTTACTTATGACACAGGTGCACGCTTGGCACTACTTTGTTGATGCACGTGCGGCTACTGTGCACACAATTCACAAACACAGAAAATAATTTTTTTTTTGGTTTGGACTGGAGTGTACTTTCGGGGGTTACAGCACCCTTAACGGTCAAGCCAGCCGGCCCTTTACTTATGACACAGGCGCACGCTTGGCACTACTTTGTTGATGCACGTGCGGCTACTGCGCACACAATTCACAAACACAGAAAATAATTTTTTTTTTGGTTTGGACTGGAGTGTACTTTGGGGGTTACAGCACCCTTTAACGGTCAAGCCAGCCGGCCCTTTACTTATGACACAGGAGCATGCTTGGCACTACTTTGTTGATGCACGTGCGGCTACTGCGCACACAATTCACAAACACAGAAAATAATTTTTTTTTTGGTTTGGACTGGAGTGTACTTTGGGGGTTACAGCACCCTTTAACGGTCAAGCCAGCCGGCCCTTTAATTATGACACAGGCGCACGCTTGGCACTACTTTGTTGATGCACGTGCGGCTACTGCGCACACAATTCACAAACACAGAAAATAATTTTTTTTTTGGTTTGGACTGGAGTGTACTTTGGGGGTTACAGCACCCTTTAACGGTCAAGCCAGCCAGCCCTTTACTTATGACACAGGTGCACGCTTGGCACTACTTTGTTGATGCACGTGCGGCTACTGCGCACACAATTCACAAACACAGAAAATAATTTTTTTTTTGGTTTGGACTGGAGTGTACTTTCGGGGGTTACAGCACCCTTAACGGTCAAGCCAGCCGGCCCTTTACTTATGACACAGGCGCACGCTTGGCACTACTTTGTTGATGCACGTGCGGCTACTGCGCACACAATTCACAAACACAGAAAATAATTTTTTTTTTGGTTTGGACTGGAGTGTACTTTGGGGGTTACAGCACCCTTTAACGGTCAAGCCAGCCGGCCCTTTACTTATGACACAGGAGCATGCTTGGCACTACTTTGTTGATGCACGTGCGGCTACTGCGCACACAATTCACAAACACAGAAAATAATTTTTTTTTTGGTTTGGACTGGAGTGTACTTTGGGGGTTACAGCACCCTTTAACGGTCAAGCCAGCCGGCCCTTTAATTATGACACAGGCGCACGCTTGGCACTACTTTGTTGATGCACGTGCGGCTACTGCGCACACAATTCACAAACACAGAAAATAATTTTTTTTTTGGTTTGGACTGGAGTGTACTTTGGGGGTTACAGCACCCTTTAACGGTCAAGCCAGCCGGCCCTTTACTTATGACTAGGGATGTGCGCCGGACCATTTTTGCCGGATTTGGATTTGGATTTGGTTCTAATTCGTCGTCCGGCTTTGGATTTGGATTTGGATTTGCCAAACTGCGGTGACTGGCTTTGGATTTGGATTTGGATTTGGATTTGGATTTTTTTACAAAAATTGACAAAAAAAGCTAAAATCACATAAATTGGTCTTTTTTTTCTTCCTAGAGTATTATTAACCTCAATAACATTAATTTCCAGTCAATTTAGACCATATCACAGCTTATAATATTGTTTTCAACATTATTGGCCAAAGGTTGCAGTGAGCTGACTGGTTACTAAGCGACAAAGCAGCGGCACAACGACACAGACACCACAGTATAAAGCACATCTATGACACATTGCCACACAGCAGTGGCAGAAATGAAAAGTAGTGCACCCACCCAGTGGGGTACGGCCAGCAGAGTCACAGTACTTGTTTACAAAGTGGGCTACGGCCCTAGGAGTCACAGTGCACAATCTTATTAGCATTACACCGCACATAGGGCCTGATTCACATTACACCATAAAGTAGTGTCTCTTATTTATGTTACGACACACAGTAGTGCCCCTTTTACACAATGCCCACAGTAGTGACCCTTTAACACAATGCCCACAGTAGCGGTGTCCCTTACACAATGTCCCCCAGCAGTGGTGCCCCCTATGCAGTCCCCTTAGTAGTACGGTCCACTATGCAGTGCCCCCAGTTGAATGCTCCCCAGTAGTATGCCCCCCATTAGCAGGCCCCCCCAGTAGTATGTCCCCCATTAGCAGGCCCCCCCAGTAGTATGCCCCCCATTAGCATGCCACCCAGTAGTATGCCCCCCCAGTAGTATGGCTCCCCCAGTAGTAGGCTGCCCCAGTAGCAGGCCCCCCCAGTAGTAGGCTGCTCCAGTAGTAGCCCCCCCTGTAGTATGGCCCCCCCCCCTGTAGTATGGCCCCCCCTGTAGTAGGCCCCCCCAGTAGTATGGCCCCCCCAGTAGCAGGCCCCTCAGTAGTATGGCCCCCCCAGTAGCAGACCCCCCCCAGTAGTATAGCCCCCCCCAGTAGCAGGCCCCTCTGTAGTATGGCCCCCCCAGTAGTATAGCCCTGCCCAGTAGCAGACCCCCCCCAGTAGTGCAGACCCCCCCAGTAGTATAGCCCCCCCCAGTAGCAGGCCCCTCTGTAGTATGGCCCCCCAATAGTGCAGATCCCCCCAGTAGTATGGCCCCCCCAGTAGCAGACCCCCCCCCAGTAGTATAGCCCCCCCCAGTAGCAGGCCCCTCTGTAGTATGGCCCCCCCAGTAGTATTGCCTCCCCCAGTAGCAGACCCCCCCCCAGTAGTGCAGACCCCCCCCCCAGTAGTATAGCCCCCCCAGTAGCAGGCCCCTCTGTAGTATGGCCCCCCCAGTAGTATAGCCCCCCCCCAGTAGCAGACCCCCCCAGTAGTGCAGACCCCCCCCCCCAGTAGCGCCCCCGGACCTTTGACAAGTAAAAAAATAAAAAAAATAAAACTTACCTGTATCCCCGCTCCCGCGCCGTCCGCTCTGTCACACGCTGAGGAGGGAGCCGGAAGATGGAGCTCATGTGTGAGCTCCAGCCGGCTCCCTCCGTGCAGCAGCCAATGAGAGTCTGTGTGACTCTCATTGGCTGCTGTAACAAACACACAGCTGCCGCTGGCGGCTGTGTGTCTGTGTCTGTGTAGGGCAGAGCGCTATCACTGCTCTCTGCCCTACACGCGAGGAGACCTGATGTCGGATTCTCTAGTGAGAATCCGACATCAGGCGGCCGCCGTTCGGCCCCGAACGGGGATCCGAGTCAGGCGGTGAACACCCGAACAGGGTTCGGGTGGACTCGGATCCCCAATGTTCGGAGCGGTTCGGTTTCCACAGAATCCGAACCGCTCATCTCTACTTATGACACAGGCGCACGCTTGGCACTACTTTGTTGATGCACGTGCGGCTACTGCGCACACAATTCACAAACACAGAAAATAATTTTTTTTTTGGTTTGGACTTGAGTGTACTTTGGGGGTTACAGCACCCTTTAACGGTCAAGCCAGCCGGCCCTTTACTTATGACACAGGCGCACGCTTGGCACTACTTTGTTGATGCACGTGCGGCTACTGCGCACACAATTCACAAACACAGAAAATAATTTTTTTTTTGGTTTGGACTGGAGTGTACTTTGGGGGTTACAGCACCCTTTAATGGTCAAGCCAGCCGGCCCTTTACTTATGACACAGGCGCACGCTTGGCACTACTTTGTTGATGCACGTGCGGCTACTGCGCACACAATTCACAAACACAGAAAATAATTTTTTTTTTGGTTTGGACTGGAGTGTACTTTCGGGGGTTACAGCACCCTTAACGGTCAAGCCAGCTGGCCCTTTACTTATGACACAGGCGCACGCTTGGCACTACTTTGTTGATGCACGTGCGGCTACTGCGCACACAATTCACAAACACAGAAAATAATTTTTTTTTTGGTTTGGACTGGAGTGTACTTTTGGGGGTTACAGCACCCTTAACGGTCAAGCCAGCCGGCCCTTTACTTATGACACAGGCGCACGCTTGGCTCTACTTTGTTGATGCACGTGCGGCTACTGCGCACACAATTCACAAACACAGAAAATATTTTTTTTTTGGTTTGGACTGGAGTGTACTTTCGGGGGTTACAGCACCCTTTAACGGTCAAGCCAGCCGGCCCTTTACTTATGACACAGGCGCACGCTTGGCACTACTTTGTTGATGCACGTGCGGCTACTGCGCACACAATTCACAAACACAGAAAATATATTATTTTTTTAGCACTTGGGGGAGCACCCCTGATGGACAGAGCACCCCCTGGACAACACTACAGCACTCCTTTAGGACTGGGACACTGCACAGGACTTTGGAGTGGACACAGCCCCTATGGAGAACTGACTGCACAACACTGTCCAGCCAGCCCCTATGGACTTTGAAGTAGTGGACACAGCCCCTATTAACAACAGCAGCACAGCACAACACAGCCAGCCCCTATGGACTTTGAAGTAGTGGACAACAGCAGCACTACACTACACTACACTACACAGCCCTAACTCCCACCCTCCCTCTTCACTGTCCACAGCAGAGTGAGAAAATGGCGCCGACGCGGGTACCTTATATAGGATCCAAAACCCGCGAGACTCGGAAGGCGGGATGATGACGTTTTGCCTCGATTTCAGATCCGAGTCAGGCGGGAAAAGTCGAGCCTGACTCGGATCGGACTCGGATCGGGGGGGCTCGGGGGGGTTTGGATTTCAGAAATCCGAACCCGCTCACCCCTGGTAATTATCAGTGTAGAAGCCAAGAACTAGCATGGTGCCTGTAATCACCAATCACCTGGAGTCAGGAACTAGCACTGTGCTTGTAATCAGCAATCACCTGGAGTCAGAAACTAGCACTGTCCATGCAATCACCAATCACCTAGAGTCAGGAACTAGCACAATGCTTGTAATCATCAATTTCTTGGAGCTAGGAACTAGCACAGTGCCTGTAATTACCAATCACCTGGAACCAGGAACTAGCACAGTGCATGTAATCACCAATCACCTCGAATAATTAACTAACACAGTGCCTGTCATGTAATCACCAATTGCTTGTAATCAGGAACTAGCATATTGCATGTAATTACCAATCACCTGGAGTCAGGAACTAGCACAGTGCCTGTAATCACAATCACCTGGCTTCAGGAACTACAGTAGCACAGTGCCTGTAATCACCAATCACTTGGAGCCAAGAACTAGCACAGTGCCTGTAACCTTGAGTAATGAGCTGGTCTGTAATTACCAGTTTAATGGAGCCAAGAACTAACACATTGCCTGTATTTACCAATCCCCAGGAGTCAGGAATTAACACAGTGTATGTAATCACCAATAAACTGGAGTCAGGAATTAGCACAATGCATGTACTCACCAATAAACTGGACTCAGGAATAAGCACAGTGCATGTAATCACTAATAAACTGGGGTCAGGATTTAGCACAGCGCCTGTAATCTCCAATAAACTGGAGTCAGGAATTAACACAGTGCATGTAATCACCAATCACCTGGAGTCAGGAATTAGCACAGTGCATGTAATCTCCAATAAACTGGAGTCAGGAATTAGCACAGTGCATGTAATCACCAATCACATGGAGTCAGGAATTAGCACAGTGCAGGTAATCTCCAATAAACTGGAGTTAGGAATTTGCAAAGTGCATATAATCACCAATCACCTGGAGTCAGGAACTAGCACAGTGCCTGTAATCACAATCACCTGGAGTCGGGATTTAGCACAATGCCTGAAATCTCCTATCACCTGGAGTCAGGAACTAGCACAGTGCCTGCAATCACAATCACCTGGAGTCGGGATTTAGCACAATGCCTGAAATCTCCTATCACCTGGAGTCAGGAAATAGCACAGTGCCTGTAATCACAATCACCTAGAGTCATGAACTACAGAAGTATCCACACTAGCCTCCGTGCACTACAAGTCTCGTTACACTAAATGCATGAGCACAGTGCGACTTTTTTTATTTCAATGCATCCTATTCGCAAAGTGATGTATATAAGACACACAAGCAGTTTCTGCTGATTAAAATGATATTCAGCATGCCTATATTCTGTGTGTGTATGCGGTTATATCGAAATGCTATGTAACAGTGTCACCGCCGTATATCATTTTAATCAGCATACATCCCCCTGTATCCCTGAGCAGATTTTATAAGGTGATCTGGCAGCTACCTCACCAGAGTGCTGGCACAAGACCATCTGTCATTCAGCTTTCCATGACAGCGGATCAGAGACTTTTAGCTTACAGTTGTGATTCTGCTGATTGCTACATGCATCACTCACTAGGCAGACTTTGGAGGCAGAGCATACCCCCTGCAGTGTGGCCATGTCCCACTCTACAGTACAGAGACATTGATCAGTGCATGTGGAGTTCAGATCCTGCGCATGCACCGATCAGTCGCTGTCAGAAAGCCCATTGGATTAGCGTACAATTCTGAATCAGGCCCTGTATTATCACCACATAAACACACATACACTTTAGGGTTTTTGTCAGAAGCTAATTAACCTAACAGTAAGTTTTTGTAATGTGGGAGAAAACATGAATATACTGTATGGAGGAAACCCACACAAATACGGTAGGGAATGAGCGGGGCATGCATACTCCATACAAATAGAATTAAACTCAACACTTATTCATATGTTAATAATAGCCACATAAATTAATAACATACAAACCAATGACAAGCAGAAGGCCTCCTGTGTACTTCTGCTCAGACCTAGGACTGTGTCTAATGGGGCTTTTTAACAGATCTGGGGCTGGTGATGGGGGAACAAGTCCCCAAGTTGATTCTTTTATTCTAGATTCTGAGATCAGTACAAAAGCTGCACTGTGAACTAAAATCACTCCAGAGCTTTGCCTATTGAACAGTCTTGCATACCTCACAGTAGCCCTTACCAAGGGGTGGGAATTATCAGATGAGTAATGATTAGATTTATTGGGGTGGCTTTGGTGGTTTGGGGGCAAGCATTTGGTGTACTTTTAAATGTTGAGAGGTATGAAATTGTTCTGTGATACATTACAGTACTTAGCATCAGACTGGCATAGTGGGGAATTTGGGAGTTCCCCAGTGGGACCCGCTGCTCAAGAGCCCTGTAGGTGTCGGACCATATGTGCCCTGCAAACTACTGTACAGCTGCCAAGTTGCAATAGTATTAGCATATAGCACTGAGGAAGCTGGAGAGGCAACAGGATAGGTTGTATACTGTAAGTTATCAACTTCTCAGTCGTCAAAGAGCACATGAATGAGGGAGGGTAGGGAGTGTAGAGAACTGGGGAGGAGGTGAGGGGGGAGGTGTGGAGCTGCAAAGTAGGGACATTTGAGAGCAAGAGAGGGCATTAGAGTGCAGATTGAAGAGAGCTGAAGAGGAGAAAGGGGAAGGGTTATCAGCATCTGCATAAATCAGATGTAGCCAGCACTGTGTTGGGGCCAGGAATATCAATACTTCTACAAGTCCTGATGGCGAGATGTGCACATGCCGGGGACCTGCAATTCTCATGGAAGCTGGAGGAAATTGCAAACCGCAGCGTGGGGGAAGCAGTGCCAGCTGCTTGTGAGTAATGAAGGGAGAGTGGCTGAGGAAAGTGCAGGCAAAGGAGAGGAGAGCATCTGGTGAGAGTCTAATCGAGAGAAAGGAAAATACTTTCTGGAGCCCTACAGTAGGAAAGGGAAAGACTCAGCACCAGGGATCCACTTTCTGAGAGATACAGCAATTCAAAGTATGCCAGAGGTCAAAAAAAGGGGTGCCAAATATGACAGATAGGACCCCTTCACTGAACAATATCCAGAAGGGCAACCCACAAGAGATTTGAGGGAGTATACTTACTAAAAATTGATTTTGGATTCTGTTCGATTTGCCATTTGATTTTGGTTGGATTTCCATTCGATTTTGATATTGGAGATTTACTAAAGCCAAAATTGAATGTCAAATCAAACAGAAAACAGAATTTCACTCAAAATCAAATATATGCAAAACATAGATGGGTTCCCATAGTCAAATATAGGATCCCTTCATTTACTAACATTCAATTTGCAAATCAAACGTAAATAGAACTCAAAATCAAATTTAAAATCTCCAAATTAATAGAATAATGAGAGACAGTCGATTTGAGCTTCTAAACACAATTCTATTGGCTGTAAATGTATTGTGATGCCTTTGAAAGTTCCCAAAAGCATGTGGGGCAGTCTGGCTGCAGGAATAATGAATGCTCAAGGCTATGCTATGCTATGTACTTACCTGGGGTATGCAAATCACCACCTGACTGAGAGAACCCAGGAGCATCAATCAGAGCAACATCAGCAGCTTCATGAGGTACCCTGCAACCTTTTCAGGCCTAGGTTCTTTCACTATTGGCTAGACCTCAATACTTTGCCTGCTGGTGAGGTCATACAGATGTTCCACTTCTTATGCTCCAACATCATAATGCTGTATGACCTAATCAAGACTCAACTTGAGCCCAACGCTGCATGGTCACATGCCATATCAGGCCTGCATAAGCTGCTGTGTGCTTTGCATTTTTTTGCTATTGGCTCCTTACAGTCAGTTTCAGACAGAGTGCTAGGTATTTCCCAGCCTACCTTTAGCAGGCACCTGACCCAAGTGATGCGGGCACTGATCCCCCTCTGCGACACCTACATCTGCTTTCCCATTCAGTGGTAACACTTGCACGAACTTAAGGTAGCTTTCTATAGACTCTCAGGCATGCCTAATGTTCTGGATGCTATAGATTGCACACACATTGAGACTACCTAGGAATATTGCACATGTCTATAACAACAGACATCACACATATTCCATGAATGTGCAGATGGTCTGTGATGCAAAACTAAAAATCATGAGTGTTGTGACTGGCTATCCTGGTTTGTGCCATGATGACTACATCCTCAGCAATTTATTGCTCTCTGAAAAAGAGGTGGACTAAATTCCAGAGGGATGGCTGTTGGGTTAGTTACCTGTATGTGTTCATTATGCAGCTGTTACTACAGTATATTGTTCTAATTTTTTTCCCCAACAGGTGATTTAGGCTATTGTTGTTACTTCTGGCTTCTGACTCCATTATCAGATCTGCAAACTCCTGCTTAGCATAAATATAATGAGGCACAAATAGCCACCCGATTCGTGATAGAATGCACCTTTGGGCTATTAAAAACAAAAAAGATGGAAATACAGCACTCTGCACTATGCAAACACCTGACAACTCCCTTTCACTATTTGATACATGTGGCCCAATAGGGAGTAATGAGGAGTTGAGTTCGAGTTTGCATTCAATTTTGATGTAGATTTGAGGTTCGATTTTGGAAGGGATTTCATAAACTGAACACAAAATCCCTTTTAAAATCGACCAAATTCTAATTTGATTTGAAAATCTAATGCAAAATCGAATATTAGTAAATGAGGGATTTATTAAGGAATTTTGCAGTATGATTTAAATTCAATTTCAGTCGATTTTATTGATTCATAAAATTGAATACCAAACTGAACTTTAGTAAATTTACCCCCAGGAGAGAAAATTGCCTGCTCTGTGTGAGTAGCTATCCTGAATGTGTTACATCACGAGAAAGGGGCATTACACAGGATTTGCATCCTCTGAATCAAACCCTATATGCTTATTCCTTATGGAAGTAAAACTGCATCACTAAACAGGTGCTGGTAGTCAGTACACCATACGGAGCGAGATGCTCAGTGTAATGGAGGAGTAGCGAAAAGCTGCTCACACTGTTCGAGAGATGCTGGGCTGTGACATTAACTGAGCAGGAATTGGTTTTACACACGTGCAAACTGACAGATGAAGCACTATGGAACTTGCCATGAGTAAAAGCAGTGGGTGTTTGCATTGGAGCCCTGTTTACACCAATTCAGACTCAGTTGCATACAGATAAACAAATGTCGCACACCCCAGTGGTCAGTGTATGTTAGCAATTTAGATTTGTCACTTCTATGTATTTTATTTATACAAATAAACACATTTTCAGTTATTAAGATTTGCAGCGGCTGAGTTACATGGGACCTGGCACAGTGAGAGGGACACATCTGTAGAATTGCTTTTCAATACATAACTGTTTGTTTTAAAGTGAATTATCTTGCTTAAAAAATAAGCAAACAAAAATATACACAAGCCATTCAGCAACTGACTTCATCACCTAAACAATTTCAGTCAGAAGGGTAGAATTGTGTGTACTGATTCTACAATAAAAAACAATACTTTCATCTCCACTAATTATATATTCACTGCTAATTAAAAAAGGGGTGATTTCACAATTCATAGTCCAGTCATAATGATGTTTACAAAACAATGCAGCACCGGTCTCCTGGCCAGGTTAGAGGAACAATAGAGAGCAGTGGGGCACTCTTCTGACTATGCCTGGGTTATGCACCCCAAGCGACCATGGTGCTGTATACTGGCTGATGTGCTACAGAAGATTAAACATACATCATGATTCTTCAGTTGCCATTTGAAATTATAATTATTGGTAACAGTTGTTAAAAATAGGTTTTAAAATTGATACCGATATGTCCATATGTTTTACATCTTCTTACTCTTCAATTTTTCTGGTTATATGCACACTCCTGATTCTTCACCTAGTCTATGTCCAATAAAGGAGAGTGACTGTATATAGATAGATAGATAGATAGATAGATAGATAGATAGATAGATAGATAGATAAGATATATCCTCCTTACCTTCATAGGCCTTAACACATAAGTCATCAGGCGTTCCATAGATTTTCCATCGGCTCCCAAATCCTGACCCTTTATAAAGAATAACTTTTTCTTTTGCGTTACCATAGTTCAAGTGAAGATTATCCCCCTGTATTCCAAACAAAGTATCGTTCTTACAGTCCCATTTCTGGAGCTCACTAGTACCATCACATTGGTATAAGATCACTAACGCCATGACCTCTGTGGATGCTGCCGCCAGGCACAGAGAAGATCCTACATTTACAAGATGATGTTTGGAAATCCATCGGAATTTTTGGGCATTGCTGTTCTCTTTACATGTAGCGACCGCGATAAGGGATTTCTGGGCTTCTAAACACTTCTGGTGCTCTTTATTGTAGATTAAAAATGTGTCAGAGTCTGGAAAAAAAATAATTTTTTTATTAATAAACTGTTTGCTATTAGCATTGTGGTTAATGAACTTGAATAGGATCCATTACATATAATGGCTTATGTAATAACATAAAAACAATGGGCAGAAATGATATCCAAACTACAGCAACCAATGAGATTGAATGACAAAATATGAATAGGATTGAGGAGTGTTAAGATTATTAGTTTTTTACTGACAGTGTGTTTGAATGACAGCCTTGTTGCTGGGTAAATTGAGTATTAGTTTGGGTGTGATCAGCTGCTTCCAAGGGCCAGTCATATAGTTTGGGGGAGTGGTTATAGGGGACTATGTAGGAGCCTGTGGTCCTTGGGATCAGCCTCTTTGAAAGAAATTTTGAAAGCTAAGTACCAGTGCCCCTGTGCTAAAGCCTAAGCAGCTTAATTTTCTCATGCCTCGCCCACGTCGCTCTGCTCCCCCACCCCGTCAGCTAGCTGATTATGCTAGCCCCCTCAGCTTGCCCCCTGCGCGTCCGCGCCCCCCCCTTTCCCCACCTGTGCTGTCCCCACGTCCTCCTTCCCCCCCCACCTCACCTCTGATACTGCCGTCCTCCCCATCGGCTCCCCCTCCTCCCGTGCACAGTGGTGCGGCTGCACCAGCGCCTCATGCGGGTCCCGCTACCCCGGCAGAGGTTGTGCACTCGGCAACCTCCCCGGGCCGACTCACCCCCCACGTGGCTCCGGCGGGAGCGTCCGATGGACGCTCCTCGCCGTCCCACAGCAGTCACACAGCGGCTGGCACTTCCGCTGCGCCAGCGGGGGCGCGAGTGCTCGCGTCTCCCGCTGGTTACTCTGCATCGGGCCCGCCGACAGGAGCGTCCGATGGACGCTCCTTGCCGGCGCCCATCAGCCACGCGGCGGCTGCCGCTTACGCTGCACCGGCGGGGGCGCGAGTGCTCGCGCCTCCCGCTGGTTACTCTGCATCGGGCCCGCCGACGGGAGCGTCTGATGGACGCTCCTTGCCGGCGCCCATCAGCCACGCGGCGGCTGCTGCTTACGCTGCACCGGCGGGGGCGCGAGTGCTCGCGCCTCCCGCTGGTTACTCTGCATTGGGCCCGCCGGCGGTTAGCGTCGCGGGTCACGTGGGGTCATTAGGCTTCGGTCCCCGGGGAGCGGGGGGTCCCTCCGGCCTGGTCTGCACATCGGGCCCGGCGGCCATCTTAACCCCGGCGGCCATTTTGAGCAGCACCCCTGGGTCAATCAGCCCCATGATTAGTCAACCTGCCCAATTTTGGCCTAGTCAAGCTGTCCCTTCCACCTATCAGAATCCATGGTTCCCCGCCAATAGTGCCGCACCTCCCATTTATAATACGCCCCCCTTGTCAGTCGGCTCATCCTGGGGTCAGGCTTCATGGAGCTCCGGGGAGGCCCCCCCCATTTATCCCTCCACCTCAGTTGTGTCCTCTCCGCCTTTTTATCCAAACTACTCTGGGGCCACTTTTGGACCTTACCCTTTCTCAGGTTTTCATCCGCAGCTTTATTTCCCTTATTTGTCAATTTCGCAGCAAAGCGCATCATCGGCTCCCATGCCGATGCTACCTTCCGCATCGCCTGTCATGTACAGTCAAACCTCCACCAGTTTGTCCGCGACGCCCGACTTCACGCTGGTGCCTCCGGCTCGTCTGTTAGCCACGCCTGCACCCCTTCCGCCTACGCCCGGCATTCCCACCCCCCCCGCGCAGATGGTAGTGACTTCCAGTCCTGTTGTTCACCAGTCTACCCCGGTTGCAGATAATCAAAGGGCGATCGAGGCTCCTTCAAGCGAACCAATCACTGTTGCAGCAGCTGATCCGGTGTGCGCGGAGAAAGGGACGACAGGCGAGTCTTCGGCCACGACGAATGAGCAAGTCGAGGAAGCTGTTCCTGGTCCATCTGGTGCTGGTGAGCATGAGTCTTCTTGTTCGTCTATGTCTGACTCCTCCTCTTCTTCTCATTCTTCTGGTTCCCCTGCGCGCCCGCGTAAAATAGCCAGAATGGTTGCCAGGCGTTTAGCCAAGAAGTCAGTGAGTACAGCTGCACAGGGCGTTAGTGTGGAGCTAGCTACAGTGGCGGCAGGGGCTGATTCAGTGCATTGTGCGAACACCGCCGTTCTTCGCGGCCTGCGAAAGAGTGTGAGGGGGAGAATTCGTAAAGGTAAATTTGTCGACTTCTTTACGCTTACCGAAGATATGAAAAAGGCTTTTGGTCAGGCTAAGAAGGCGGGGGGTATGGGCGAGGAGGCTTTCTGTAGTTTCACCAGTTGGTTGAAGGGCATGCTGGTATTTGCGGCGTGCTATTTGGAGACGTGAGCGGATGAACATGTAAACATAGTGAGATATATTTTTTTAGTGCTAGACATGTTTGTCCATTCGCGGGCCTTGGCATGGCGGGAATACGACGTGCAATTTAGAAGAAAGCATGATGGCAGCAAGATTATTCCGTTCGGAGCAAAAGACGTAGAGGTGTGGTTAGAGGTGTCGCAGCAGCGTCGGCCCCCTTTGGACGGGATGCATCCTCGCAAGGGTTATGCTAGTGGTAGGACGGGGGCGACGGGAGTTATGAAGGGCAAATGTTTTGCTTTCAACGACTCCCGGTGTACACGGGGGTCGTCCTGTCGTTTTCGTCACTCCTGTCGTCTCTGCGGGGGGGAACATCCAGCCAAAGATTGCCGTAGAGGGTCTGCTAGTGCCACCCAGGATCGTGAAGGGTCAAAAGGAGCTGGTTAAGGCTCATTCGCCTATTTGTTTAGCTGCACTAGCTCGCTGGTTGGTTCTATATCCGCATAAGGAGGACGCTTCTTTTTTGTTAGAAGGTTTTTCGTTCGGTTTTTCTCTGCCAATATTGGGTCCTTTATGGGTCCGGTCTCCCCGTAACTTACGCTCGACCAGGGACTACCCAGAAGTTGTGCAAGCGAAAGTTAGGGCCGAGGTGCTGCTGGGGAGGATGGAGGGTCCTTTCCCTGTTCCTCCGTTGCAGGATCTTTGTATCTCTCCGGTAGGTGTGGTACCCAAGAAGGCCCCTGGGAAGTTTCGTTTGATCCAACACCTATCATATCCTGATGGGCGTTCGGTGAACGACGCCATTCCTGATAGTTTTTGTAGAGTGAAATATCAAAGTTTTGACGAAGTCTTAGGTTTAGTGTGCAGTTTTGGGCAGGGCGCGCTGCTGGCTAAGTTAGACATTGAGTCAGCCTTCCGTTTATTGCCGTTGCACCCAGATGCTATGCAGTTTATGGGATTCAAACTAGAGTCAGGTTACTTTGTTGACAAATGTTTGCCTATGGGTTGTGCGGTTTCCTGTGCCTATTTTGAGAAATTCAGCTCTTTTCTACACTGGTGTGTTCATGCCGGCACAGGACAAGCGGGCGTGGCACACTATTTGGATGACTTTCTCTTCATAGGTCCAGGGGAGAGCGACGTCTGTGCAGACCTCCTGTTTTCCGCTCAAGCTCTGTTTCGCAGTTTAGGGGTTCCCATTGCGCAAGATAAGACGGAGGGTCCCATTTCTTGTCTGTCGTACTTGGGAATTGAGATAGACACGGTTGCGGGTTGTTGTAAGTTACCAAGCGACAAAGTGGCTAGATTGTTAGAACAGATTGCGGGTTGTTTAGCAGTGGACACGGTAAGATTACGTGGAGTTTAGTCACTGCTGGGTTCCTTTAATTTTGCTTGTCGCATAATTCCCATTGGCAGGGTTTTCTGTAGGAAATTGGAGAGGGCCACTGCTGGGTCGAGACAGCCGCATCATCATATTCGTTTGTCGTCAGAGATTAAGCAAGATCTTCTGGTTTGGACCAAGTTTCTGGTTCAGTTCAATGGCGAACGTATTTGGCCAGCGCCTCCAGTGGCAAATGGGTCATTGCAACTGTATACTGATGCGGCTGGATCATCTGGTTTTGGGGCTTTTTTCAATGGGGAATGGTGCGCTACTGCTTGGCCTTTAGTTTGGCGCGACAAAGGCTTAACTAGTAATTTGTTGCTCTTGGAACTGTTCCCAGTTGTCGTTGCTGTGGAACTCTGGTCAGCGCGTCTGAGTAACCGGCATGTAATTTTTTGGTGCGACAATTTGGGGGTGGTGCATGCCATTAACAACCAGCGATCGTCCTCTCCGTTAGTTTTGCGTTTGCTTCGTCATTTAATTTTGCGCTGTTTAGAGGCCAACATACGTTTTAGAGCTCGTCATGTACCGGGTGTTGTTAACGAGATTGCAGACGCATTGTCTCGTTTTCAATTTGAACGTTTTCGGGTGCTTGCACCGTCTGCTTCTGCTGTTGGTTTGACATGCCCCCCGTTTGTGTGGCAGATAATCAGGCCGGCTTAGAGGCTTTGGCGATGCAATCGCTCGCTCCATCAACTCTCCGCAAATACTCGGCCGCATGGCGGGATTGGAGCAGTCACTGCGCGCGCCAAGATTCGGAGGGTAAGTCTCCGAAGGAGTTGCTGTCATCCTTTGTGTGGGAGAGATATCAGCAGGGGAGGTCCAGGGCCTATGTGGCGTCGGCGCTTGCGGGAGTCTCTTTTTTTTGCAAACTAAAAGGTTTGCTTGACCCAACCAGGTCTTTTCTTCTTGCTAAGGCTCTAAAAGGTTGGGCTAGGCAGGCTCCTGCTCGCGCCGATTCCCGTCGGCCGGTGGACACCCAGCTTTTGGCAGCATTGCTTAAGGCTATGGAGAAGGTAGCTTCTGATTCGTTTGAGGCTGCTCTTTTTCGTTTAGCTTTTTCTGCTGCGTTTTTTGGAGCTTTCAGGGTTAGCGAATTAGTAGCAGTTAATAGTTTATCTGAGTCCTCCGGGTTGTTGTATAAGGACATTGTTTTTAGAGATGCGGTGGTGCTTTGTAAGCTCCGTCTCTCTAAAACGGATCAGTCAGGTAGGGGTAAATGGGTCACGCTTGCGCAGCAGCAGGATTGCAATATTTGCCCGGTTCATTTAGCATCGCAATACATGTTGGTGCGCCCAGTTGGGGGGATTCAGTGGTTGGTTCATGCAGATGCTAAGCCTCTCACAAAGTTTCAGTTCACTGCGTTATTTAAGCGAAGTTTAATAGAATTGGGTTTAGATCATACAGATTATGGCACCCATTCCTTTCGAATAGGGGCAGCCACTTGTGCAGCGCTTGCAGGGGCATCTCCTTCGGATATTCAAAAGGTGTGGGGTGTTATAAGAAGTATGTTCGCTGCGACAAGTTGTAGGTGCGCACCCTGCGATAACCCGAAAACGTTGTTTACCTGCCAATCGTTGAACGGTTAGCGTTCAACAATTGGGGGTGTGAGGGGATTTTTTAATTTTCCTCCCGTTAGCCATGATCTGGCCCAATTTGGTTCACGGGTAGGTTTTTGGTTTTTTCTTCTTCACTCGGGTTCCTGTTTCCCCCTTTTTTGGCATCCCTGCTAGTTAGTTGCTCTGTTTTGTTCTAAGTTGTGTCGTTTTTGATCCAGGTTGGGTGTGGTTTCTCATGTTAGGGTTTCTTCTTTTACAGTGTTGACAAAAGAAGACGGGCAGGTGTGGTTGGTTGGCCACTCCTACATTTTTTGGGCGGAAAAACATGTCTCGGGTCGGGCTAGTGGCTTGCCAATTGGTAGTCGGAAAGTGCATTGGATTGGAGTGAGAGGTTTGCGAGTGGACGGTGTTTTGGCACTGATTGTTTCTGCGGTGGCAAAATGGGGAATGCCCGAATGGCTGGTGCTTCACGTTGGTGGCAATGATGTCGGTCAGCTGACAGGCTTGGTTTTAATCGTGAGTCTGCGTGAGATTGTGGATTCGATTCGTACAAAATGGCCATCCATTCAGATTGTGTGGTCAGAGATGACACCCTGCTTGACGTGGAGAGGAGTGCGAAAGTTTGGGGCATTGGAAAGAACACGGAGGAAGGTGAACGTGGCAGTGTCTAAGCATGTCGTGTCGATAGGTGGCTTGGTGGTGCGTCATGGCTTTTTCTTTCGTCATGATGGCGTGCATTTGAACGGCCTGGGTATGAATCTTTTTGTTCAGGATTTGTTTTCATTTCTTGGTTAGTTCTTTTGGGTGGCGGGCCAGTCTCTATTAGGGCCTGGCTTTGGCGGGAGTACGCTGCAGCTCAGTGGTTTTATGGGACGCAAGATAACTGTGGGAGCACTTGCTCTCGATGTACAAGGCGGATTTGTCCTGCTCCGCACGGGGGGACCCGGGTGTTTTTGCACGAAACGCCTCGGATTGGCCCAGGAGGGAAGTGAGACCCTCACGGTTTAAGTGCGTCTGAAAGGGGGAACGGTTTAGGCGTTTCCTGAGTATTTTGGAGTAAGTTAAAAAGCTAGAACTGAGTCTGCAGCGTCTCTTTGCCACCCTGGTTAGGTTAATTGATTCAATTATAAATAAAAGCTGTGACCTTTTTAGCCAAGCTATGGTGTCTGTGTCTTTATTTGTAGTTAAGGTTAAGTAAGCTAATCAAGGTTGATAAGTTTGGAAGTTATAAACGTATGTAATTCTTATGAATGACGAAATATGAATAGGATTGAGGAGTGTTAAGATTATTAGTTTTTTACTGACAGTGTGTTTGAATGACAGCCTTGTTGCTGGGTAAATTGAGTATTAGTTTGGGTGTGATCAGCTGTTTCCAAGGGCCAGTCATATAGTTTGGGGGAGTGGTTATAGGGAACTATGTAGGAGCCTGTGGTCCTTGGGATCAGCCTCTTTGAAAGAAATTTTGAAACCCACCATCCCTCCCTGATATTTGGTTGTGTATTAACATTTTTCCTATTACAGGTGAGGCACAGCATGGCGGGAGTACGCTGCAGCTCAGTGGTTTTATGGGACGCAAGATAACTGTGGGAGCACTTGCTCTCGATGTACAAGGCGGATTTGTCCTGCTCCGCACGGGGGGACCCGGGCGTTTTTGCACGAAACGCCTCGGATTGGCCCAGGAGGGAAGTGAGACCCTCACGGTTTAAGTGCGTCTGAAAGGGGGAACGGTTTAGGCGTTCCCTGAGTATTTTGGAGTAAGTTAAAAAGCTAGAACTGAGTCTGCAGCGTCCCTTTGCCACCCTGGTTAGGTTAATTGATTCAATTATAAATAAAAGCTGTGACCTTTTTAGCCAAGCTATGGTGTCTGTGTCTTTATTTGTAGTTAAGGTTAAGTAAGCTAATCAAGGTTGATAAGTTTGGAAGTTATAAACGTATGTAATTCTTAATTAGCTTTCACTTTATAAACTGTGTCAGTAAGTTGATTTTGGTCAGTGGCGTCTTCAGAGAGGAGGGGGCCCGTGTACATTCCCCATCCAGGGCCCCTTCCTCTCTCCCTGGCGGCCAGGAGCTGACTGACGCCGCTGACCAGTAGAGCGTGCCCGGAGTCTACTGCGCATGCGCAAAACGCTGGAAAATTGGCCAGCGCAGGACCTCGGAGAGGTAAATTTTAAATATTATGGGTGCAGGGTGTGCGGTGCTGGCTGCCCCTGGTCATGGGGGCCCGTGTGCACCGCACACCCTGTACCCATTATAGATACACCCCTGATTTGGGTGCTGTGTTACATGGCATTTATACACATTGCACAATAGATGAATAGTTGATTAATTAGAACGCTGCTTCATAACCTCTACTGCAAGGGCTTCTTCAAAAGCATAAACAGCCCTGGACATCTGAGCAGGGCTGCCATCAGAAATTGTGGGGCCCGGGACAGTCAAAATAGGCAGGCCCCCCCTTCCCATACAGTACAGACACCATAAGGCGGAGGAGCGTGTGGGCTGCAGCCAGCGTCAGGTATGGCTAGTACACCCCCGGATGCAGTGGCGGATCCAGGGGGGGGGTGACTGGAGAGATCGCCCCCCTAGCACAGACAGTCCGCATCATGCACTGAGCTGAGCAGTCTGTGTTCAGCCTGTGCTGTGATCGGAGCCTGTGTAATGTGCGGAGAGTGGAGAGAGCATTACACAGGCTCCGATCACAGCACTGGCTGAACACAGACTGCTCAGCTCAGTGCACGATGTGGACTGTGCGGTAGCCGGAGCTGAACTCCAGCTTCTTGCTCTCCCCACAGGCACTATGGGAGAGACGTCATGACATCTCTCCCATAGTTCCGAGGTGCTGCCTGGTGGACCAAAGGGCAGAGGACGCAGGAGCGGTTTTAAGGTAAGTTTTGTGTGTGTGTGTGTGTGTGTCAGCGGCTATAAGGGCACTACAGGGGGCATTACTATAAGGGCACTACAGGGGTTATTACTATAAGGACACTACAGGGGATATTACTATAAGGGCACTACAGGGGCATTACTATAAGTATACTCTACAGGGGCATTACTATAAGGGCACTACAGGGGGCATTACTATAAGGGTACTCTACAGGGGCATTACTATAATGGCACTACAGGGGGCATTACTGTAAGGGCACTATATGGGCATTACTATAAGGGCACTACAGGGGGCATTACTATAAGGGTACTCTACAGGGGCATTACTATAATGACACTACAGGGGGAATTACTGTAAGGGCACTATATGGGCATTACTATAAGGGCACTACAGGGGGCATTACTATAAGGGTACTCTACAGGGGCATTACTATAAGGGCATTACAGGGGGTATTACTATAAGGGCACTACAGGGGCATTATTATAAGGGCACTACAGGGGGACATTACTATAAGGGCACTACAGGGGTTATTACTATAAGGACACTACAGGGGGCATTACTATAAGGGCACTACAGGGGCATTACTATAAATATACTCTACAGGGACATTACTATAAGGGCACTACAGGGGGCATTACTATAAGGGTACTCTACAGGGGCATTACTATAATGACACTACAGGGGGAATTACTGTAAGGGCACTATATGGGCATTACTATAAGGGCACTACAAGGGGCATTACTATAAGGGTACTCTACAGGGGCATTACTATAAGGGCATTACAGGGGGTATTACTATAAGGGCACTACAGGGGCATTATTATAAGGGCACTACAGGGGGGCATTACTATAAGGGCACTACAGGGGTTATTACTATAAGGACACTACAGGGGGCATTACTATAAGGGCACTACAGGGGCATTACTATAAATATACTCTACAGGGGCATTACTATAAGGGCACTACAGGGGGCATTACTATAAGGGTACTCTACAGGGGCATTACTATAAGGGCACTACAGGGGCATTACTAAAAGTATACTCTACAGGGGCATTACTATAAGGGCACTACAGGGGGCATTACTATAAGGGTACTCTACAGGGGCATTACTATAATGGCACTACAGGGGGCATTACTGTAAGGGCACTATATGGGCATTACTATAAGGGCACTACAGGGGGCATTACTATAAGGGCACTACAAGGGGCATTATTAATAGGGTATTACCATATGGGCGTTACAGGGGCATTACCATATGGGTACTGCAGGGGGATTACTAAGGGGTCATTTCCATATGGGGACTACTACAGGGGCATTACTATGGGGGTGTTACCATATGGGCACAGGTGTATTACTATGAGGACATTACTATATGGGCACTACTACAGGGGCATGAGGAAGGGGGTGCAGAGAGATGGCTGGGGAAGGGGCGAGCAGGGAATTGGTGGGGGAAGTGGGGAGCTGGGGGATGGGGGAGCAGAGAGATGGCTGCTGGTGCTCAAACTGTGTATTCACACTAGGGGTGAGCGGGTTCGGATTTCTGAAATCCGAACCCCCCCCGAGCCCCCCCGATCCGAGGCCGATCCGAGTCAGGCTCGACATTTCCCGCCTGACTCGGATCTGAAATCGAGGCAAAACGTCATCATCCCGCCTTCGGGTCTCGCGGGTTTTGGATCCTATATAAGGTACCCGCGTCGGCGCCATTTTCTCACTCGGCTGTGGACAGTGAAGAGGGTGGGTGGGAGTTAGGGCTGGCTGGGCTGTGTAGTGTAGTGTAGTGCAGAGTAGTGTTGTGCTGTGCTGTGCTGCGCTGTGCTGCTGTTGTCCTTAGGGGCTGTGTCCACTACTTCAAAGTCCATAGGGGCTGGCTGGACTGTGTTGTGCAGTCAGTTGTCCATAGGGGCTGTGTCCACTCCAAAGTCTGTGCAGTGTCCCAGTCCTAAAGGGGTGCTGTAGTGTTGTCCAGGGGGTGCTCTGTCCGTCAGGGGTGCTCCCCCCAAGTGCTAAAAAAATATATATTTTTTCTGTGTTTGTGAATTGTGTGCGCAGTAGCCGCACGTGCATCAACAAAGTAGTGCCAAGCGTGCGCCTGTGTCATAAGTAAAGGGCCAGCTGGCTTGACCGTTAAAGGGTGCTGTAACCCCCAAAGTACACTCCAAACCAAATAAAAAAATATTTTCTGTGTTTGTGAATTGTGTGCGCAGTAGCCGCACGTGCATCAACAAAGTAGTGCCAAGCGTGCGCCTGTGTCATAAGTAAAGGGCCGGCTGGCTTGACCGTTAAAGGGTGCTGTAACCCACAAAGTACACTCCAAACCAAATAAAAAAATATTTTCTGTGTTTGTGAATTGTGTGCGCAGTAGCCGCACGTGCATCAACAAAGTAGTGCCAAACGTGCGCCTGTGTCATAAGTAAAGGGCCGGCTGGCTTGACCGTTAAAGGGTGCTGTAACTCCCAAAGTACACTCCAAACCAAATAAAAACATTTTTTCTATGTTTGTGAATTGTGTGCGCAGTAGCCGCACGTGTATCAACAAAGTAGTGCCAAGCGTGCACCTGTGTCATAAGTAAAGGGCCGGCTGGCTTGACCGTTAAAGGGTGCTGTAACCCCCAAAGTACACTCCAAACCAAATAAAAAAATATTTTCTGTGTTTGTGAATTGTGTGCGCAGTAGCCGCACGTGCATCAACAAAGTAGTGCCAAACGTGCGCCTGTGTCATAAGTAAAGGGCCGGCTGGCTTGACCGTTAAAGGGTGCTGTAACCCCCAAAGTACACTCCAAACCAAATAAAAAATATTTTCTGTGTTTGTGAATTGTGTGCGCAGTAGCCGCACGTGCATCAACAAAGTAGTGCCAAGCGTGCGCCTGTGTCATAAGTAAAGGGCCGGCTGGCTTGACCGTTAAAGGGTGCGGTAACCCCCAAAGTATACTCCAAACAAAATAAAAAAATATTTTCTGTGTTTGTGAATTGTGTGCACTGTGGCTGCACGTGCATCAACAAAGGAGCAGCGCCAAGCGTGCGCCTGTGTCCCATAAGTAAAGAGCCGGCTGGCTCATTTCTTAAAGGGTGGTGTAACCCACAAAGTGCACTACTCTCCAGCAAAAATAAAAAAATATTTTTTGTGTTTGTGTGCGCCTTAGCAGCACGTATATATCAATATAACATAAATGGAGGACCAAACTTTCTCCGGTAAAAATAAAATAGGGAAAGATCAAGAACCACTTCCTCCTAGTGCTGTTGCTGCTGCTGGGAGTTGTTCATCATCCCAGAGAGGAAGTAGGAACGCCACTACTTTTACTAAACAATTGACCCTCCAACAGTCCCTAGCGATGAGGATGAAGTACGACAGCAGTCATCCTGAAGCAAAACGTATAACTGAGGCCTTGACTGCTATGTTGGTGTTAGACGTGCATCCGGTATCCGCCATTAGTGCAGTGGGATTTAGACAATTGATGGAGTTAGTGTGTCCCCGATTCCAAATCCCATCTAGATTCCACCTGCATCCTCAAAGCAGCAGCGACAAGCATGCATCTGTCTGTTAAAGGGTGGTGTAACCCTCAAAGTGCCCTCCACAAACAATAAAAAAATTCTTCTTTTTTTTTCTCTTTGTGAAATGTGTGGGCTGTAGCCGCACCTGCATCCTTAAAGCAGCAGCGACAAGCGTGTGTCTGTCTGTTAAAGGGTGGTATAACCCTCAAACCCACAAACAATAAAAAAATTCTTCTTTTTTTTCTGTCTTTTTGAATTGTGTGGGCTGTAGCCGCACGTGCATCAACACAGTAGCAGCGCCAAGCGTGCGCCTGTGTCATAAGTCAAGGGCCGGTTTGGACATCTGGTCCGGACTAAAGGACGTGCCAACAATTTCTGACAAGTCTACTGTCACTGCATATGATACTGTCCTCAAAGCAGCAGCGACAAGCGTGCGTCTGTCTGTTAAAGGGTGGTGTAACCCTCAAAGTGCTCCAAAAAATAAAAAACTATTTTTTTAATGTGTTTGTGACTTGTGTGCGATGTAGCCGCACGTGCATCAACACAGTAGCAGCGCCAAGCGTGCGCCTGTGTCATAAGACAAGGGCCGGTTTGGACATCTGGTCCGGACTGAAGGACGTGCCAACAATTTCTGACAAGTCTACTGTCACTGCATATGATACTGTCCTCAAATCAGCAGCGACAAGCGTGCATCTGTCTGTTAAAGGGTGGTGTAACCCTCACAGTGTGCTCCACAAACAATAATAAAATACTTCTTTTTTTTTCTGTCTTTGTGAAATGTGTTGGCTGTAGCCGCACCTGCATCCTTAAAGCAGCAGGGACAAGCGTGCGTCTATCTGTTAAAGGGTGGTGACTCCCTCAAAGTGTGCTCCACAAACAATAAAAATATTCTTCTTTTTTTTCTGTCTTTGTGAAATGTGTGGGCTGTAGCCGCACCTGCATCCTTAAAGCAGCAGCGACAAACTTGCGTCTGTCTGTTAAAGGGTGGTGTAACCCTCACAGTGTGCTCCACAAACAATAATAAAATACTTATTTTTTTTTCTGTCTTTGTGAAATGTGTTGGCTGTAGCCGCACCTGCATCCTTAAAGCAGCAGGGACAAGCGTGCGTCTATCTGTTAAAGGGTGGTGACTCCCTCAAAGTGTGCTCCACAAACAATAAAAATATTCTTCTTTTTTTTCTGTCTTTGTGAAATGTGTGGGCTGTAGCCGCACCTGCATCCTTAAAGCAGCAGCGACAAACGTGCGTCTGTCTGTTAAAGGGTGGTGTAACCCTCAAAGTGCGCTCCACAGACAATAAAAAAATTCTTCTTTTTTTTCTGTCTTTGTGAAATGTGTGGCCTGTAGCCGCACCTCCATCCTTAAAGCAGCAGCGACAAGCGTGCGTCTGTCTGTTAAAGGGTGGTGTAACCCACAAAGTGCGCTCCACAAACAATAAAAAAATTCTTCTTTTTTTTTCGGTCTTTGTGAAATGTGTGGGCTGTAGCCGCACCTGCATCCTTAAAGCAGCAGCGACAAGCGTGCGTCTGTCTGTTAAAGGGTGGTGTAACCCTCAAAGTGCGCTCCACAAACAATAAAAAAATTCTTATTTTTTTTCTGTCTTTGTGAATTGTGTGGGCTGTAGCTGCACCTGCATCCTCAAAGCAGCAGCGACAAGCGTGCGTCAGTCTGTTAAAGGATTACATCGGTGACAGCATCCAAGTAGGCATGTCAGACAGTCCGTACCTGTACTGGCAGCAAAAAGAAGCAATTTGGAGGTTCCTGTACAAACTGGCTCTATTTTACCTGAGTTGCCCCGCCTCCAGTGTGTACTCCGAAAGAGTGTTTAGTGCAGCCGGGAACCTTGTCAGCGAAAGGCGTAGGAGGTTGCTTCCACAAAATGTGGAGAAGATGATGTTCATAAAATGAATTATCAACTCTTCCAGGGAGACCAGCCTCCAGAACGTACAGAGGGACCTGTGGTGGTGGATTCCAGCGGGGACGAATTAATACTCTGTGAGGATGAGGATGTACACAACACTGAAGATGGTGAGGAATCGGTGGATGAGGAGGATGAGGACGACATCTTGCCTTCGTAGAGCCAGTTTGTGCAGGGACAGATTAATTGCCAGCTTGTTTTGTGGGGGCCCAAACAAACCAATCATTTCAGCCACAGTCATGTGGCAGACCCTGGCGCTGAAATGTTTGGTTTGTTAAAGGGTGCATGTCCTGTTTATACAACATAAGGGTGGGTGGGAGGGCCCAAGGACAATTCCATCTTGCACCTCTTTTTTTTCTTTGAATTATGTACTGTTTGGGACCTAGTTTTTCAAACTGCCATCCTGTCTGCCACTGCAGTGTCACTCCTAGATGGACCACGTGTTTGTGCCGCCCACTCGTATCTCTTAGCATATTCATCCAGCTACCTCGGTGCAACCTTTTGGATATAAAAACACTATTGTGAGGTGTGAGGTGTTCAGAATAGACTGGAAATGAGTGGAAATTAAGGTTATTGAGGTTAATAATAGCATAGGAGCAGAAAAACACACAAATTCTGTGATTTTAGGTGTTTTTATGCTTTTTAAAAAAAAAATACAGCTCCAAAACACAAAACCCAGAACCCAAAACACGGAAGGGTGGTTTTGGCAAAACCAATCCAGATCCAAAACACGAAGAAAGATCCAGATCCAAAACCAAAACACAAAACACGAAAAGTGGCCGGTGCACACCCCTACTTCACACATAGTGAATACATACAGTAAATATATACATTGTAATTATAAATGTAGCCACAAAAAAAACCTGTAAAGGGGAGGCATTGGGAAAAGAAAGGGGAGGTGCCAATACAAGAAAAGGAGGAGTCATAATTAATCATTAATCGCCCCTAAAAGAACAGTCTAGATCCACCCCTGCCCGGATGAGCCCGCGTTGTGCGGCCGTATACCCCTCCTTACAACCCTGTATATAGAAATGCAACTGCACATGCAACATATTTGCCTGGTTTGCTACTGCTAGATGCCAAAGTTATGCCCCCAAACAGATAAATAGAAACATATATATATATATATATATATATACACACACACACTATATATAGTTTGTCTAATTCTATATAGCCTATGTGAGTACAGTATGTCTCTCCAGTCCTACACTCTGACGTTTCTGGCCCCCTTCTGCCTCACTGCACATCGCACACAATGTTGGTCCAGCCAGCCCCCTTCTTCCTCAGCCAGGCAGCATATTAATTATCTTACCTTTTGTTTCAGGTTAGGTCCAGGCTTCTGCTCTGTGCTTAGAGTTGTCTGGAAGGGCGCTGCGGCTCCTCTCTCTATCATTTAGTGGCGCGGTGACATCATCACCCGTGCCGAATAATAAACTTTATAGGTTCATGTGGACAGGTCAGGCACCTCTTACATGCCGGGTGAGGCAGTAGCGGCGGACTGGCAGGCATCAGACAGGAGGCTCCTTTGCCTTGCTCTAGTAGAAGCGGGGGGCCCTATTCATTTGCAGTGGACAGGCGGATGGGCAGGCATCAGACAGGAGGCTCCTTTGCCTTCCTCTAGTAGCAACAGCAGCGGGTGGATGGTAGGAATGGGCTAGGCCCCCCTACTTTGGCGGAGTGCCCGGGCCCGAGACAGTAGTCCCGACAGTCCCCCCTGATGGTGGCCCTGCCTCTGAGCCCAGTCTAGTTTTAGTACCGAATTATATGGCAGAATCCGCTGATTGTCTGAGAGCGTCCGGCTCTCAACCAATTAGTGCTTTGCCCTAGACTCCTAAAACATGGGAATTGTCATTTCGGGGTACAGCACTGTACATAGGCCCTCATTCAGAGCCGCTCGTTAGCGGCCGAAAATCGTTTGTACGCTATATAGCGAGTGCCTGCTATTTTGAGTGACAGAATGAGGCGTATGTGGGTGGTAACAGGGGAAGGTGCTTGAAAACGGGGGAGTGGAGATCAGAACGCAGGCGTGCTTAAAGGTCAAAACGGGCGTCTTAAGGGTGTGCATAATTAATCCAGCAGCGTCATTGACCACGTCACTTGGTTTTTTTAAACTCAGAACTGCTCGCAAAATAGCGGTTGAAAAAACCAACCACAAGAATAGCGAGCAGTTCATACGCTGTACGATGTACTCGATTAATCTAATAAATAGCGGAGATGACGTATGGTGCGAGCGGCCAGGGGATGTTTTTATCAAATAAACGAGCGTATGTTTTGCTCGCTCGTTCAGACTTAGAGGTGTGAACAGACTGCATTGTGCGAATGGATCATTTGAATAGCCACCCCTTGTTTTTGAACGAACGACCGCAAATAGCGAACAGCTCTGAATGAGGGCCATAGTGTACAGCATTGTCTGTTCTGGTTCAGGTCACTGCATTTTATTGTTTTACCAACACCTGTGAACTATTGCATGGACAAGGGAACCGAGCACATCCTAGGAATAGGTAAGTATGAAATGTGAGTGTGTTTAATAAAAGGTTAACACAGTTGGTGTAAATCTCCTGTCATTTTTTTTTTTATATTTTCTTTACAATGGGATTGAAGGTGCCGGCGGGAACAGAATGTCTGGGCATGCTGGCTCTTATAGTTCCACAAGTGCCAGAATGCTGAGACAGGCTTGTGGGGACCTGTAGTTCTACTGTAAAGAACAATTTTTCCTGCATCCAACACCACCAGGGATGCGGGAAAGGGCCCTGGTTGATCCTCGGGAGGGGGACCCCGTTTTATTTTGTGGTCCCCACTCTCCAAGGATTTCCAGCCCTGAGCTGACCAGATTGGGGCTGGTTTTACATTATGACAGGGGGACACCACGCTTTGTGTCTCCCTGCAATAGTGTAAGTCCCCTTTCTGGTTCAGATCTGTCCTAGTTACTGGAAAAACAAGGGCACCTTATGCTGTTCTTTTCCCCTGATTTGCCAGTACCAGACCAGGCTCAGACGTCTGGGGCTAGTTATGCTTTTGGGGGTGGGACTCCACTCACATTCTATTTTTTAAATGAACCCTTCTATACTAGTCTACATACAAAAGCCTGTACAGATAATTCTGATCTGTACAGTGGTTTGAAGCCACTGACGGATTCATGCTTCTGTTTGTCAGCAGAGTCTATTGTAAGTGGGACAAAGAAAATGATCTTGCACACAATAGAAATTGCTGAGTATCACCATCATATGAAAATAGTCAAATATGCTGATTAGTAAATTTGGGTTTTTGATGGTAAAACATTCCAGTGATGTCCAGCGATTTATGTTTAGAAGTCAAACATGATTCTTTTTTTCTATCCCTCCTAGTTTTAGATATTGCATTCCCACCATCAGATTTAGTATTACAAGTATGTGGCTTCACAGACAGAACAGTCCTTAAGTGGTAACCTTGTAGCATATGAATGGCTTTATTCAGGGCTCGACATATCCTGGGCACCAGGTCACCATGGCGACTAAGATTTTAGTCCTGGCGACCGGAATTTCCAAGCCACCCCCCTGCCGCCGCAGAGAAGCTCCATTTGTCGAGCGCCCACTGAAATTTTAACAGCGGGCACCCGACTCCCAGAAGCTGGAGCTCACATCGGGCTTCCCCTGGGGCACTATAGGAGAGACGTCATAACCAGAGCCGTAACTAGACATTCTGGTGCCCTGTGCCAGAAAGCGCATTGGTGCCCCGCCCCCCCCACTTTAAATAGGGAGACTCCAAAAAAAGGGGAGTGGTCTCACAGTCAAGTGGAGTGACCACACAATAGTACCCCCAATTCACATTACACCAACCAGGAGTCCCCCCTAACAAATTACGCCACACAGTAATGCTCCTTACACATTATGCCACACAGTACCCCTTACACATTATGCCACACAGTAATGCCATTACATGGTGCAGGGAAGGCAGTTACAGGATGTGGGGGTGCAGTTGCAGGCGGGTGCACTTATAGCATGCAAGGGTACAGTTGCATGGGGGTGCAGTGGTGTCACTTGCATAGGTGACAGCTACACAGTGTAAGTGTGGGAGGTACAGCGTGTAGGGAGGTGCATTTACAGGGTGCAGGGGTGTCACTTGCAGGCAGGGCTGCCATTACGAATTGTGGGGCCCGGGACTGTCAAATTAGGCAGGGCCCCCGTATATATATATATATATATATATATATATATCGCGCAATAAAGGTGTATCTTATCTATATTAAAGTAATTAATTCACTATCTGGTTCTTAGAATGTACCACTCAGTCCCCCCTCCCCAGTACTTACTCCCTCTCATAGGGATTACAGGTGCCACTGCGACTGCTGCTGCTGCTCTCCCGGCTCCGCTCCATAGTCCATACAATGACAGGCGCCGCGTTGTTCTACTACCTGCATTTCTGGCTGATCAGGGTCTCGCCCGGCTGCTACTGTATCTGATGGCGGCCCGCTGCCAGTAAAAGCAGCAGAGCGCAGGAGAGGAGCGCCGCTGATGCTAATCAGCGCTCCGCTCAGTTGCTTAATAGGAACAGGGGACAGTGGAGAAGATGCCCCCTTTGAGGCATGGGGTATTGTGGGTGGTTAGAGCGGGGGGGGCAGGGGCGCTGTAGGAGCGGGCGGGCCCCCCCCTTTCTGCAGAGTGTCCGGGCCCGGGACTGCACTACCAGCAGTCCCCCCCTGATGGCGGCTCTGCTTGCAGGGGTGCAGTTGCAGTGTGCAGTAGGGATAGTTGCAGGGGGGTCAGTTACACTGTACAGGTGGTGTACTTACAGGGTGCAGAGGTAAAAGGTTCATGTTCCAGGGGTGGAAGGATCCGCAGGGGGGCATCTGTTTATAACTACTCATTCTTAAATCTCACAATTACCAACCCCCCATGTCCGCTCCTCCTCTACCTCCTGCGGTATTCTGCTGCTGAAGAGGGAGGTAACAGTCTCTGCGCGTTCAGTAGGAGAACAGAGTAGAGACGGCCATCTGGGACTGGGAGCACTGCGCTGCGACGTGATGGGGAACTTTGTCAGTACTAGTGGCCCGCAGCATGGATATCAGCTCTGAGCTCCTGAATTCGTGAGAGGAGACTGTTCTCACGTGAGTTCAGGAGCTCAGAGCTGAACTGGCCTCCACACTGGGGGCTACTGACAAGCGCTGGGCTAGCGGGCTGACAGTACCTGTAATACACCAATGGTGAGTGACATGCGGCTGGGGGCAGGGCCACATACATCATTCGGATCCATAGTCCAGCCGGCCAGTTACTTGTGAAAGAACCAGCGGGCATCCTGCAGTGCGAACAGACATTGCGGAGGCGGCCGGTTCCGCCCCTGGAGCATCTGCGCTCTGTGCCTGCGCACCGGCCACACCACCCTAGCTACAGCCCTGGTCATAACGTCTCTCCCATAGTAAATAGGAGCAGTGGCTCTTTCCTGAGCTCCAGCGTCCGGCTCCCCCCACGGGCACTATGGGAGAGACGTCATGACGTCTCTCCCATAGTTCCGAAGAGTGGCAGATGGCAGCGGATGCAGGGTCCTGAACTAAGGTAAGTATTCTGTTTTATTTTTGTTGTGTGTGCGCGGCACACTTAGAGGGGACTGAGTACTGGGGGCACTATTAGAGGGGGCTTAGTACTGGGGGCACTATTAGACTGGGCTTAGTACTGGGGGCACTATTGCAGGGGGCTTCTTACTGGGGCACTAATACTGGGGGTACTATTAGAGGGGGCTTAGTACTGGGGCACTATTACAAGGGGCATACTACTGGGGGCACTATTTCAAGGGCTTACTACTTGGGGCACTACTACAGGGGGCTTAGTACAGAGGGCTTACTACAGGGGGCACCATTACAGGGGGCATTATTTCAAAGGGCTTACTACTGGGGACACTATTATAGGGGGTTTACTACTGGGGACATTAATAGAGGGGGCTTACTACTGGGAGCACTATTACAAGGGGCTTACTGCTGGGAGCACTAATACAGGGGGCTTACTACTGGGGGTATTATTTCAGGGGGCTTACTACTGGGGGCATTACTACAGGGGCTTACTTTTTAAAAATTTAAAAGTATATCCAGAGATGGGGGAGGGAAAATACACCATCACAGAGCAATGTGTATGTGAGAACAACCCATTACAGCCCAGATACTCCCCTTCAATTGCAAGATGAGATGCAACTGAACTACTTGATGTCTCTGAATTGCCCATTCTGGCACCCAAAATGTGTTCCATAAACCAGCATACTTGTTTGGACTTACAACAAAATAGACAGTCAAATAAGAATCTTAGAAAATTCATGATTTTGAGTCTAAAACATTCTAGCGATGCCCAGTGTCAGGCTCGGACACTAGGGATACCTCTGTAGAGGTCGAGAACGGGGGGGTTAGGGTGGCAGGACAGCAGCTGATGTGGGTGACAGTGATAATGTCTTCCTATTGCGGCCAAACCCAGGTATGGCTAGACCTGTCCAGAGGCACGAAGGCTAACCCACTTGGTGGTCTTCACAGGTGACCCCTACTATTGGGATTTGGGTTTCGCCACACCAAGTGAGCAGGTCACGGCCCTCTGGACAGGTACCTGGGAGTGGCAGAAGACAGAGATATAATACTAGAATTGGAATGGCACTGGAAAACACTGGGAAATGGAGTGGCACTGGAAATACTGGAAATGATTCAGACACTGGTTTGCTGTGGGATACACTGGAATGTAGACACAGAGGTGCACTGGGAAATACCGGAGATCCAGACGCAGGCACAGGTGAATGATACTTGGAATCAGTACACAGCTACTGTGCCAAGTACGCATGCTGGAGATTCAAACACAGACACAGGAGAATGACACTTGGAATCAGTACACAGCTGCTGTGCTGAGTAAGCACGGTGGAGATTCAAACACATGCACAGGAGAATGACACTTGGAATCAGTACACAGCTGCTGCGCTGAGTACACCTATTGGAGATCCAGATGCAGAACTGGTGTAGAAATTGTTAAAACTGGAGTTTCAGCACAGAGCGAGGCCCTGACATATACACAGGAGAATTAGATGCTAATTAGTGCTGAAATAGTTAAACTGGTGTTTCAACACAGAGACAGGTGCTGACATATACACAGAAGAACTAGACACTGATTAGTGCTGGAGAATTAGCACAGAGACAAGTATAGAAGAAATCACTGCAGGAGTCTGAACCTGGGAAACACTGAAAAGAGTCGCTGGAAGTAAACAGTATAAAACTAGGAGCGAATCCAGACTCTAGGATATAACACTGGTAGAAAAGAACGTGGAAAATAGAAAGTTGCAACAGCTAAACACATTCACTGGAAAAGTGACGTTGAACAGCAGCTTCCTGTTCCTGGAGTCAGACTAAATACCCTTAGGTAGTTGTTCAGTGGATCATAAAATCAGCTAAGTGACCACAGGCACTGTCTAGCCCCCTCCGAGTTACGGGACCCAGTGTGCGTCTCACCACAGGAACACCATCGAGTGCCCCGTCCGAAGGGTAGAACGTCAAGCCAGGAGGCCCTCTCTACTGTCCCAGTACCCCAGCTCCCCATTCCTGAGAAGATCATCCCAGGCATCATTCAAAAGGTTTACAACCAATGGTACCTCTCTTTTTTTCTATATCACATTCCACCAACAGAAAAGCGGGACACCGCGATCTGTTTAAACTTCACAGTGTTCTAATTACCTTGGAGTTTTCCCTATATGACTCATTGTTATATATATTGCCCACACAGGAGTCCACTCCAATAAGCTCCAACAGTGCGGTTAAAGTGGACACTATACAGATCCACAATTTACTCTAAGCTAAGAACATTTATTGGTGTTATTGTATTATATATATTAGGGATGTGCAGGCTCGGATAGGTTCGACAAAAGTCCAGGAATGATGATGTTCGTCCGTGCAAGATGATGTTTTGCCTCTTTCTGAGTTCCGTTTTTTTGGAGGGAAAAATCCGAACTCCACGTGCAAACTCGAACCTATCCGAGCCTGCACATCCCTAATATATATATATATATATATATATATATATATATGTTTTTTATTCTTATCAGTGTACCCTTATTGTGTATTTTTCAACGTGTATACATTTGTGCGATATACACTTCTTCCTTTCTTCATTAAGTTTAGTTATTTTTATTTTCAATCCCATTTGTACATCATTAAATCACCACCAGGACGTGCATAACACCACCCCTTTTGCCATATTCCAGTAGCACCCCCTGAAGGGTCTAACACATACCACTAAAACACTGCCACAAGGATAGACTGAGCACTACAATTATTTATTTTCAGACTATGTATATATTTATTTAGGTAAGGGTGCCTATCTGATTGTTTAGAAGCTCGCCAGCTACACAGAGCCCAGTGAGCAGAAATAACAAATCCCTAAGTGCGTATCAAAATCTTTAAGACTAGACTTCCAAAAAATTGGAGTTTATGAGGCACATACACGAGTAGAAAAATTCCCAACTGGAATAGACAGGCCACATGAAGCTTCCTCCTGAGGCTTAACACTAGAAACTCTCCTGGGGCATGAAACTTGAAACCACCTCCTGGGGAATGGCATTTGTAACCCTCCCTAGGGTATGACACTTGAAGACTTCTCCTGAACTATAACACATGAAGACCCCTCCTGGGGCATGAGACTTCAAATCCCCTTCTGGGGTATGGGCACTTTGGACATGACACTGAAAGCCCCCTACCGGGATATAAACTTAGAACCCCCTCCTGGGGTATTAAACTTAAAACACCCTCCTGGGTCAAGAAACTAGAACCCCCCTCCTGTAGTATGAAACATGAAACCCTCTCTTGGGGAAAGAAACTAAAAAACCCCTCCTGGGGTACGAAACTTGGACCCCACTCCTGGGGTATGAAACTTGAATTGGAGGAGCTTAAACCTGGACATTCGAATGGCTCTTCAGGGATGACCAAATGGAGTCTTCCAGTAAAACAGGCAATGTCCTGGCTGAGACCGGAACTGGAAAAACTGAAGTGAGACCGGTAGAGGTAAAATCCAGGCTGGGACAGGCAGAGGCAAAATCTGGGCTGGGACCGGCAGAGGCAAAATCCAAAAAACAGAAACAGAAACAGATTCAGGGCTGTGACCGGTAGAGGCTAAAACCGGGCCATGACCGGCAGAATTAGATGTTTCTCTGACTTTAGGAGGTTGAAATATTTTCCCAAAATTCCCTAGATAAGGGTAGAAGCCTCTTGTAAGAGGGCCCCAATCATAAACTTGAACTTCCTTTAGCTTGGTGGACATCACCTCCTTGTCTGAAACTGGAGACACAGAAACCACTGATGGCTGATGGGAAGAACCAAAGGTGCAGACATTGGGAATCTCTCACTTGCCACCACTTCTTGGTGGGCTCAGAGCACAGTCTTTGAGAAAGTGATCAGCATAACCACAATATAAGCACAGATGTCGTTCTCGGCGGCACTGACGGTCAACCTCACTAAGTTTAGGGCGCAGGAAACTTCACCATTGAACCTTCAAATTGGGATTTGGGTTTTGCCGCACCAAGTGTGCAGGTTGCGGCCCTCTGGACAAGTACTTGGGAGTGGCAGAAGATATAGATATAATACTAGAATTGGAATGGCCCTGTGAAAACACTGGAAAATGGAGTGGCACTGGAAATACTGGAAATTATTCAGATGCTGGTTTGCTCTTGGAAACACGGGAATGTAGGCACAGAGATGCATTGGGAAATACCGGAGATCCAGATGCAGGCACAGGAGAATGACACTGGGAATAAGTACACAGATGCTGAACTGAGGGTCTAATTCAGACTCGCTCGCGAGCGCTGAGTGCTCGCAAGCGGGTCTATGTTGGCCCAGTGCGCATGCGCACGACGGAGGCGGCTCAGTCATGCACATGCGTGAGACCCGGATAGCGACGGGCAAACCGTCGCTCCGGGTCTCGCACCAAAGGTGGCGTGCTGTCGATGTTGAGTGACAGCATGCCCCCTTTGGTGGGCGTGCCTTCCCCGAAGGAGGCATTCCCATGGGAATGCCTGCCGTCTGAGGCCGGCTCCACTGACATCACAAGTGATGTCAGTGGGAGTGCATTCAGCTCTGACAGCCGAAAGCACTCCAGGGCTTTCGGCAATGAGACCCAACCACAAGGGTCTTGTCGCAAGCCCGATGGTCACAATGGTATTGACCACCGCGACCATCTTCCTGGCCACTCACTATAGCTGTGGGTGGTCACCCACAGCTATACGAGCGGCCAGGCGGCCGCTCTAAAAATGAAGGACGGCCCTGATTCAGAGCGTGCGCTCTGTCAGAACGTCCGTCTCTGAATCAGGGCCTGAGTACGCACACTGGATATTCAAACACAGGTACAGACACAGGAGAATGACATTTGGAATTGTTACACAGCTGCTGTGCCTAGTATGCTTCCTGGAGATCCAGACACAGAACTGGTGTAGAAATTGTTAAACTAGTGTTTCAACACATAGACAGGTGCTGACATATACACAGAAGAACTATACGCTGATTAGTACTGGAGATTTAGCACAGAGACAAGTATAAAAGAAATCACTATGGAGTCTGATCCTGGGAAACACTGAAAAGAGTAGCTGGAAGTAAACAGTATACAACTAGGAGCGAATCCAGACTCTAGGATATAACACTGGTAGAAAAGAACGTGGAAAATAGAAAGTTGCAACAGCTAAACACATTCACTGGAAAAGTGACGTTGAACAGCAGCTTCCTGTTCCTGGAGTCAGACTAAATACCCTTAGGTAGTTGTTCAGTGGATCATAAAATCAGCTAAGTGACCACAGGCACTGTCTAGCCCCCTCCGAGTTACGGGACCCAGTGTGCATCTCACCACAGGAACACCATCGAGTGCCCCGTCCGAAGGGTAGAACGTCAAGCCAGGAGGCCCTCTCTACTGTCCCAGTACCCCAGCTCCCCATTCCTGAGAAGATCATCCCAGGCATCATTCAAAAGGTTTACAACCAATGGTACCTCTCTTTTTTTCTATATGACATTCCACCAACAGAAAAGCGGGACACCGCGATCTGTTTAAACTTCACAGTGTTCTAATTACCTTGGAGTTTTCCCTATATGACTCATTGTTATATATATTGCCCACACAGGAGTCCGCTCCAATAAGCTCCAACAGTGCGGTTAAAGTGGACACTATACAGATCCACAATTTACTCTAAGCTAAGAACATTTATTGGTGTTATTGTATTATATATATTAGGGATGTGCAGGCTCGGATAGGTTCGACAAAAGTCCAGGAATGATGATGTTCGTCCGTGCAAGATGACGTTTTGCCTCTTTCTGAGTTCCGTTTTTTTGGAGGGAAAAATCCGAACTCCACGTGGGGTTTTGGTTCATGAATTGATCAATGCATTTAAGCTTGCAGCCCCTGTCACGGGACCCCACTTTACTGCAAGTCCCTACTCTATTGCTCAGAATTATAACATGGACATAGCCATCACATTAGTGTTAAACTCAGGGTATGCTATCAAGGTTTAAAGCTCACTGTTTATTATGTTTATAATTATTGTTAGTTATTATGGTGAGTGCAGAGCCCCTGTGATTTCTATTTAAACAATGTGGTCACATACCATGTTGCACCCCTAAACTAGGAATGGTGAGTGCTGTGGATTAGTGCTTTATGTTTATTATGATTAATTTTTATAATTAATCATTTTTGTGATCACATTTTCTCGTGCACCTCTTTTAACTAGTTATCTAACTTGTGTCAGCTGTTTTCCTAGGTGCTTTGCAACAGGTGTGCTTGGTAACTATCTCACATTTAAAATCAAAGTTGCTGTGAGCTGTAAACCTTGATAGCATACCCTGAGTTTAACACTAATGTGATGGCTATGTCCATGTTAAAATTCTGAGCAATAGAGTAGGGACTTGCAGTAAAGTGTGGTCCCGTGACGGGGGCTGCAAGCTTAAATGCATTGATCAATTCATGAACCAAAACCCCACTGTTTATTATGTTTATAATTATTGTTAGTTATTATGGTGAGTGCAGGGCCCCTGTGTTTTTTTTTAAACAATGTGGTCACATACCATGTTGCACCCCTAAACTAGGAATGGCGAGTGCCGTGGATTAGTGCTTTTTGCTTATTATGATTAATTTTTATTATTAATCAATTTTGTGATCACATTTTCTCATGCACCTTTTTTAATTAATTATCTAACTTGTGTCAGCTGTTTTCCTAGGTGCTTTGCAACAGGTGTGCTTGGTAACTGTCTCACATTTAAAAGCAAAGTTGCTGTGAGCTTTAAACCTTGATAGCATACCCTGAGTTTAACACTAATGTGATGGCTATGTCCATGTTACAATTCTGAGCAATAGAGTAGGGACTTGCAGTAACGGGGGTCCCGTGACGGGGGCTGCAAGCTTAAATGCATTGATCAATTCATGAACCAAAACTCCACTGTTTATTATATTTATAAGTATTGTTAGTTATTATGGTGAGTGCAGAGCCCCTGTGATTTCTGTTTAAACAATGTGGTCACATACAATGTTGCACCCCAAAACTAGGAATGGTGAGTGCCGTGGATTAGTGCTTTTTGTTTATTATGATTAATTTTTATAATTGATCATTTTTGTGATCACATTTTCTCATGCACCCCTTTTAACTAGTTATCTAACTTGTGTCAGCTGTTTTCCTAGGTCCTTTGCAACAGGTGTGCTTGGTAACTGTCTCACATTTAAAAGCAAAGTTGCTGTGAGCTTTAAACCTTGATAGCATACCCTGAGTTTAACACTAATGTGATGGCTATGTGCATGTTATAATTCTAAGCAATAGAGTAGGGACTTGCAGAAAAGTGGGGTCCCGTGACAGGGGCTGCAAGCTTAAATGCATTGATCAATTCATGAACCAAAACCCCACTGTTTATTATGTTTATAATTATTGTTAGTTATTATTGGTGAGTGCAGAGCCCCTGTGATTTCTATTTAAACAATGTGGTCACATACCATGTTGCAACCCTAAACTCGGAATGGTGAGTGCCGTGGATTAGTGCTTTTTGTTTATTATGATTAATTTTTATAATTAATAATTTTTGTGATCACATTTTCTCATGCACCTCTTTTAACTAGTTATCTAACTTGTGTCAGCTGTTTTCCTAGGAGCTTTGCAACAGGTGTGCTTGGTAAATGTCTCACATTTAAAAGCAAAGTTGCTGTGAGCTGTAAACCTTGATAGCATACCCTGAGTTTAACACTAATGTGATGGCTATGTCCATGTTATAATTCTGAGCAATAGAGTAGGGACTTGCAGTAAAGGGGGTCCCGTGATGGGGGCTGCAAGCTTAAATGCATTGATCAATTCATGAACCAAAACTCCACTGTTTATTATGTTTATAAGTATTGTTAGTTATTATGGTGAGTGCAGAGCCCCTGTGATTTCTATTTAAACAATGTGGTCACATACCATGTTGCACCCCTAAACTAGGAATGGCGAGTGCCGTGGATTAGTGCTTTTTGTTTATTATGATTAATTTTTATTATTAATCATTTTTGTGATCACATTTTCTCATGCACCCCTTTAAACTAGTTTTCTAACTTGTGTCAGCTGTTTTCCTAGGTGCTTTGCAACATTTGTGCTTGGTAACTATCTCACATTTAAAAGCAAAGTTGCTGTGAGCTTTAAACTTTGATAGCATACCCTGAGTTTAACACTAATGTGATGGCTATGTCCATGTTATAATCCTGAGCAATAGAGTAGGGACTTGCAGTAAAGTGGCATCCCGTGACGGGGGCTGCAAGCTTAAATGCATTGATCAATTCATGAACCAAAACCCCACTGTTTATTATGTTTATAATTATTGTTAGTTATTATGGTGAGTGCAGAGCCCCTGTGATTTCTATTTAAACAATGTGGTCACATACCATGTTGCACCCCTAAACTAGGAATGGCGAGTGCCGTGGATTAGTGCTTTTTGTTTATTATGATTAATTTTTATTATTAATCATTTTTGTGATCACATTTTCTCATGCACCTTTTTTAATTAATTATCTAACTTGTGTCAGCTGTTTTCCTAGGTGCTTTGCAACAGGTGTGCTTGGTAACTGTCTCACATTTAAAAGCAAAGTTGCTGTGAGCTTTAAACCTTGATAGCATACCCTGAGTTTAACACTAATGTGATGGCTATGTCCATGTTACAATTCTGAGCAATAGAGTAGGGACTTGCAGTAACGGGGGTCCCGTGACGGGGGCTGCAAGCTTAAATGCATTGATCAATTCATGAACCAAAACTCCACTGTTTATTATATTTATAAGTATTGTTAGTTATTATGGTGAGTGCAGAGCCCCTGTGATTTCTATTTAAACAATGTGGTCACATACCATGTTGCACCCCAAAACTAGGAATGGTGAGTGCCGTGGATTAGTGCTTTTTGTTTATTATGATTAATTTTTATAATTGATCATTTTTGTGATCACATTTTCTCATGCACCCCTTTTAACTAGTTATCTAACTTGTGTCAGCTGTTTTCCTAGGTGCTTTGCAACAGGTGTGCTTGGTAACTGTCTCACATTTAAAAGCAAAGTTGCTGTGAGCTTTAAACCTTGATAGCATACCCTGAGTTTAACACTAATGTGATGGCTATGTGCATGTTATAATTCTAAGCAATAGAGTAGGGACTTGCAGAAAAGTGGGGTCCCGTGACAGGGGCTGCAAGCTTAAATGCATTGATCAATTCATGAACCAAAACCCCACTGTTTATTATGTTTATAATTATTGTTAGTTATTATTGGTGAGTGCAGAGCCCCTGTGATTTCTATTTAAACAATGTGCTCACATACCATGTTGCAACCCTAAACTCGGAATGGTGAGTTACCGTGGATTAGTGCTTTTTGTTTATTATGATTAATTTTTATAATTAATCATTTTTGTGATCACATTTTCTAATGCACCTCTTTTAACTAGTTATCTAACTTGTGTCAGCTGTTTTCCTGGGTGCTTTGCAACAGATGTGCTTGGTAACTGTCTCACATTTAAAAGCAAAGTTGCTGTGAGCTTTAAACCTTGATAGCATACCCTGAGTTTAACACTAATGTGATGGCTATGTCCATGTTAAAATTCTGAGCAATAGAGTAGGGACTTGCAGTAAAGTGTGGTCCCGTGACGGGGGCTGCAAGCTTAAATGCATTGATCAATTCATGAACCAAAACCCCACTGTTTATTATGTTTATAATTATTGTTATTTATTATGGTGAGTGCAGGGCCCCTGTGTTTTTTTTTTAAACAATGTGGTCACATACCATGTTGCACCCCTAAACTAGGAATGGCGAGTGCCGTGGATTAGTGCTTTTTGCTTATTATGATTAATTTTTATTATTAATCAATTTTGTGATCACATTTTCTCATGCACCTTTTTTAATTAATTATCTAACTTGTGTCAGCTGTTTTCCTAGGTGCTTTGCAACAGGTGTGCTTGGTAACTGTCTCACATTTAAAAGCAAAGTTGCTGTGAGCTTTAAACCTTGATAGCATACCCTGAGTTTAACACTAATGTGATGGCTATGTCCATGTTACAATTCTGAGCAATAGAGTAGGGACTTGCAGTAACGGGGGTCCCGTGACGGGGGCTGCAAGCTTAAATGCATTGATCAATTCATGAACCAAAACTCCACTGTTTATTATATTTATAAGTATTGTTAGTTATTATGGTGAGTGCAGAGCCCCTGTGATTTCTGTTTAAACAATGTGGTCACATACCATGTTGCACCCCAAAACTAGGAATGGTGAGTGCCGTGGATTAGTGCTTTTTGTTTATTATGATTAATTTTTATAATTGATCATTTTTGTGATCACATTTTCTCATGCACCCCTTTTAACTAGTTATCTAACTTGTGTCAGCTGTTTTCCTAGGTCCTTTGCAACAGGTGTGCTTGGTAACTGTCTCACATTTAAAAGCAAAGTTGCTGTGAGCTTTAAACCTTGATAGCATACCCTGAGTTTAACACTAATGTGATGGCTATGTGCATGTTATAATTCTAAGCAGTAGAGTAGGGACTTGCAGAAAAGTGGGGTCCCGTGACAGGGGCTGCAAGCTTAAATGCATTGATCAATTCATGAACCAAAACCCCACTGTTTATTATGTTTATAATTATTGTTAGTTATTATTGGTGAGTGCAGAGCCCCTGTGATTTCTATTTAAACAATGTGCTCACATACCATGTTGCAACCCTAAACTCGGAATGGTGAGTGCCGTGGATTAGTGCTTTTTGTTTATTATGATTAATTTTTATAATTAATAATTTTTGTGATCACATTTTCTCATGAACCTCTTTTAACTAGTTATCTAACTTGTGTCAGCTGTTTTCCTAGGAGCTTTGCAACAGGTGTGCTTGGTAAATGTCTCACATTTAAAAGCAAAGTTGCTGTGAGCTGTAAACCTTGATAGCATACCCTGAGTTTAACACTAATGTGATGGCTATGTCCATGTTATAATTCTGAGCAATAGAGTAGGGACTTGCAGTAAAGGGGGTCCCGTGATGGGGGCTGCAAGCTTAAATGCATTGATCAATTCATGAACCAAAACTCCACTGTTTATTATGTTTATAAGTATTGTTAGTTATTATGGTGAGTGCAGAGCCCCTGTGATTTCTATTTAAACAATGTGGTCACATACCATGTTGCACCCCTAAACTAGGAATGGCGAGTGCCGTGGATTAGTGCTTTTTGTTTATTATGATTAATTTTTATTATTAATCATTTTTGTGATCACATTTTCTCATGCACCCCTTTAAACTAGTTTTCTAACTTGTGTCAGCTGTTTTCCTAGGTGCTTTGCAACATTTGTGCTTGGTAACTATCTCACATTTAAAAGCAAAGTTGCTGTGAGCTTTAAACTTTGATAGCATACCCTGAGTTTAACACTAATGTGATGGCTATGTCCATGTTATAATCCTGAGCAATAGAGTAGGGACTTGCAGTAAAGTGGCATCCCGTGACGGGGGCTGCAAGCTTAAATGCATTGATCAATTCATGAACCAAAACCCCACTGTTTATTATGTTTATAATTATTGTTAGTTATTATGGTGAGTGCAGAGCCCCTGTGATTTCTATTTAAACAATGTGGTCACATAGCATGTTGCACCCCTAAACTAGGAATGGCGAGCGCCGTGGATTAGTGCTTTTTGTTTATTATGATTAATTTTTATTATTAATCATTTTTGTGATCACATTTTCTCATGCACCTTTTTTAATTAATTATCTAACTTGTGTCAGCTGTTTTCCTAGGTGCTTTGCAACAGGTGTGCTTGGTAACTGTCTCACATTTAAAAGCAAAGTTGCTGTGAGCTTTAAACCTTGATAGCATACCCTGAGTTTAACACTAATGTGATGGCTATGTCCATGTTACAATTCTGAGCAATAGAGTAGGGACTTGCAGTAACGGGGGTCCCGTGACGGGGGCGGCAAGCTTAAATGCATTGATCAATTCATGAACCAAAACTCCACTGTTTATTATATTTATAAGTATTGTTAGTTATTATGGTGAGTGCAGAGCCCCTGTGATTTCTATTTAAACAATGTGGTCACATACCATGTTGCACCCCAAAACTAGGAATGGTGAGTGCCGTGGATTAGTGCTTTTTGTTTATTATGATTAATTTTTATAATTGATCATTTTTGTGATCACATTTTCTCATGCACCCCTTTTAACTAGTTATCTAACTTGTGTCAGCTGTTTTCCTAGGTCCTTTGCAACAGGTGTGCTTGGTAACTGTCTCACATTTAAAAGCAAAGTTGCTGTGAGCTTTAAACCTTGATAGCATACCCTGAGTTTAACACTAATGTGATGGCTATGTGCATGTTATAATTCTAAGCAATAGAGTAGGGACTTGCAGAAAAGTGGGGTCCCGTGACAGGGGCTGCAAGCTTAAATGCATTGATCAATTCATGAACCAAAACCCCACTGTTTATTATGTTTATAATTATTGTTAGTTATTATTGGTGAGTGCAGAGCCCCTGTGATTTCTATTTAAACAATGTGCTCACATACCATGTTGCAACCCTAAACTCGGAATGGTGAGTGCCGTGGATTAGTGCTTTTTGTTTATTATGATTAATTTTTATAATTAATAATTTTTGTGATCACATTTTCTCATGCACCTCTTTTAACTAGTTATCTAACTTGTGTCAGCTGTTTTCCTAGGAGCTTTGCAACAGGTGTACTTGGTAACTGTCTCACATTTAAAAGCAAAGTTGCTGTGAGCTGTAAACCTTGATAGCATACCCTGAGTTTAACACTAATGTGATGGCTATGTCCATGTTATAATTCTGAGCAATAGAGTAGGAACTTGCAGTAAAGGGGGTCCCGTGATGGGGGCTGCAAGCTTAAATGCATTGATCAATTCATGAACCAAAACTCCACTGTTTAATATGTTTATAAGTATTGTTAGTTATTATGGTGAGTGCAGAGCCCCTGTGATTTCTATTTAAACAATGTGGTCACATACCATGTTGCACACCAAAACTAGGAATGGTGAGTGCCGTGGATTAGTGCTTTTTGTTTATTATGATTAATTTTTTTAATTAATAATTTTTGTGATCACATTTTCTCATGCACCCCATTAAACTAGTTTTCTAACTTGTGTCAGCTGTTTTCCTAGGTGCTTTGCAACATTTGTGCTTGGTAACTATCTCACATTTAAAAGCAAAGTTGCTGTGAGCTTTAAACCTTGATAGCATACCCTGAGTTTAACACTAATGTGATGGCTATGTCCATGTTATAATTCTGAGCAATAGAGTAGGGACTTGCAGTAAAGGGGGTCCCGTGATGGGGGCTGCAAGCTTAAATGCATTGATCAATTCATGAACCAAAACTCCACTGTTTAATATGTTTATATTATTGTTAGTTATTATGGTGAGTGCAGAGCCCCTGTGATTTCTATTTAAACAATGTGCTCACATACCATGTTGCAACCCTAAACTCGGAATGGTGAGTGCCGTGGATTAGTGCTTTTTGTTTATTATGATTAATTTTTATAATTAATAATTTTTGTGATCACATTTTCTCATGCACCTCTTTTAACTAGTTATCTAACTTGTGTCAGCTGTTTTCCTAGGAGCTTTGCAACAGGTGTGCTTGGTAACTGTCTCACATTTAAAAGCAAAGTTGCTGTGAGCTGTAAACCTTGATAGCATACCCTGAGTTTAACACTAATGTGATGGCTATGTCCATGTTATAATTCTGAGCAATAGAGTAGGGACTTGCAGTAAAGGGGGTCCCGTGATGGGGGCTGCAAGCTTAAATGCATTGATCAATTCATGAACCAAAACTCCACTGTTTAATATGTTTATAAGTATTGTTAGTTATTATGGTGAGTGCAGAGCCCCTGTGATTTCTATTTAAACAATGTGGTCACATACCATGTTGCACACCAAAACTAGGAATGGTGAGTGCCATGGATTAGTGCTTTTTGTTTATTATGATTAATTTTTTTAATTAATCATTTTTGTGATCACATTTTCTAATGCACCTCTTTTAACTAGTTATCTAACTTGTGTCAGCTGTTTTCCTGGGTGCTTTGCAACAGATGTGCTTGGTAACTGTCTCACATTTAAAAGCAAAGTTGCTGTGAGCTTTAAACCTTGATAGCATACCCTGAGCTTAACACTAATGTGATGGCTATGTCCATGTTAAAATTCTGAGCAATAGAGTAGGGACTTGCAGTAAAGTGTGGTCCCGTGACGGGGGCTGCAAGCTTAAATGCATTGATCAATTCATGAACCAAAACCCCACTGTTTATTATGTTTATAATTATTGTTAGTTATTATGGTGAGTGCAGAGCCCCTGTGATTTCAATTTAAACAATGTGGTCACATACCATGTTGCACCCCTAAACTAGGAATGGCGAGTGCCGTGGATTAGTGCTTTTTGTTTATTATGATTAATTTTTATTATTAATCAATTTTGTGATCACATTTTCTCATGCACCTTTTTTAATTAATTATCTAACTTGTGTTAGCTGTTTTCCTAGGTGCTTTGCAACAGGTGTGCTTGGTAACTGTCTCACATTTAAAAGCAATGTTGCTGTGAGCTTTAAACCTTGATAGCATACCCTGAGTTTAACACTAATGTGATGGCTATGTCCATGTTACAATTCTGAGCAATAGAGTAGGGACTTGCAGTAACGGAGGTCCCGTGACGGGGGCTGCAAGCTTAAATGCATTGATCAATTCATGAACCAAAACTCCACTGTTTATTATATTTATAAGTATTGTTAGTTATTATGGTGAGTGCAGAGCCCCTGTGATTTCTATTTAAACAATGTGGTCACATACCATGTTGCACCCCAAAACTAGGAATGGTGAGTGCCGTGGATTAGTGCTTTTTGTTTATTATGATTAATTTTTATAATTGATCATTTTTGTGATCACATTTTCTCATGCACCCCTTTTAACTAGTTATCTAACTTGTGTCAGCTGTTTTCCTAGGTCCTTTGCAACAGGTGTGCTTGGTAACTGTCTCACATTTAAAAGCAAAGTTGCTGTGAGCTTTAAACCTTGATAGCATACCCTGAGTTTAACACTAATGTGATGGCTATGTGCATGTTATAATTCTAAGCAATAGAGTAGGGACTTGCAGAAAAGTGGGGTCCCGTGACAGGGGCTGCAAGCTTAAATGCATTGATCAATTCATGAACCAAAACCCCACTGTTTATTATGTTTATAATTATTGTTAGTTATTATTGGTGAGTGCAGAGCCCCTGTGATTTCTATTTAAACAATGTGCTCACATACCATGTTGCAACCCTAAACTCGGAATGGTGAGTGCCGTGGATTAGTGCTTTTTGTTTATTATGATTAATTTTTATAATTAATAATTTTTGTGATCACATTTTCTCATGCACCTCTTTTAACTAGTTATCTAACTTGTGTCAGCTGTTTTCCTAGTAGCTTTGCAACAGGTGTGCTTGGTAACTGTCTCACATTTAAAAGCAAAGTTGCTGTGAGCTGTAAACCTTGATAGCATACCCTGAGTTTAACACTAATGTGATGGCTATGTCCATGTTATAATTCTGAGCAATAGAGTAGGGACTTGCAGTAAAGGGGGTCCCGTGATGGGGGCTGCAAGCTTAAATGCATTGATCAATTCATGAACCAAAACTCCACTGTTTAATATGTTTATAAGTATTGTTAGTTATTATGGTGAGTGCAGAGCCTCTGTGATTTCTATTTAAACAATGTGGTCACATACCATGTTGCACACCAAAACTAGGAATGGTGAGTGCCGTGGATTGGTGCTTTTTGTTTATTATGATTCATTTTTTTAATTAATAATTTTTGTGATCACATTTTCTCATGCACCCCATTAAACTAGTTTTCTAACTTGTGTCAGCTGTTTTCCTAGGTGCTTTGCAACATTTGTGCTTGGTAACTATCTCACATTTAAAAGCAAAGTTGCTGTGAGCTTTAAACCTTGATAGCATACCCTGAGTTTAACACTAATGTGATGGCTATGTCCATGTTATAATCCTGAGCAATAGAGTAGGGACTTGCAGTAAAGTGGCATCCCGTGACGGGGTCTGCAAGCTTAAATGCATTGATCAATTCATGAACCAAAACCACACTGTTTATTATGTTTATAATTATTGTTAGTTATTATGGTGAGTGCAGAGCCCCTTTGATTTCTATTTAAACAATGTGGTCACATACCATGTTGCACCCCAAAACTAGGAATGGTAAGTGCCGTGGATTAGTGCTTTTTGTTTATTATGATTAATTTTTATAATTGATCATTTTTGTGATCACATTTTCTCATGCACCCCTTTTAACTAGTTATCTAACTTGTGTCAGCTGTTTTCCTAGGTGCTTTGCAACAGGTGTGCTTGGTAACTGTCTCACATTTAAAAGCACAATTGCTGTGAGCTTTAAACCTTGATAGCATACCCTGAGTTTTACACTAATGTGATGGCTATGTCCTTGTTACAATTCTGAGCAATAGAGTAGGGACTTGCAGAAAAGGGGGTCCCATGATGGGGGCTGCAAGCTTAAATGCATTGATCAATTCATGAACCAAAACTCCACTGTTTATTATGTTTATAAGTATTGTTAGTTATTATGGTGAGTGCAGAGCCCCTGTGATTTCTATTTAAACAATGTGGTCACATACCATGTTGCACACCAAAACTAGGAATGGTGAGTGCCGTGGATTAGTGCTTTTTTTTTATTATGATTAATTTTTTTAATTAATAATTTTTGTGATCACATTTTCTCATGCACCCCATTAAACTAGTTTTCTAACTTGTGTCAGCTGTTTTCCTAGGTGCTTTGCAACATTTGTGCTTGGTAACTATCTCACATTTAAAAGCAAAGTTGCTGTGAGCTGTAAACCTTGATAGCATACCCTGAGTTTAACACTAATGTGATGGCTATGTCCATGTTAAAATTCTGAGCAATAGAGTAGGGACTTGCAGTAAAGGGGGTCCCGTGACGGGGGCTGCAAGCTTAAATGCATTGATCAATTCATGAACCAAAACTCCACTGTTTATTATGTTTATAATTTTTATTAGTTATTATGGTGAGTGCAGAGCCCCTGTGATTTCAATTTAAACAATGTGGTCACATACCATGTTGCACCCCTAAACTAGGAATGGCGAGTGCCGTGGATTAGTGCTTTTTGTTTATTATGATTAATTTTTATTATTAATCAATTTTGTGATCACATTTTCTCATGCACCTTTTTTAATTAATTATCTAACTTGTGTCAGCTGTTTTCCTAGGTGCTTTGCAACAGGTGTGCTTGGTAACTGTCTCACATTTAAAAGCAAAGTTGCTGTGAGCTTTAAACCTTGATAGCATACCCTGAGTTTAACACTAATGTGATGGCTATGTCCATGTTATAATTCTGAGCAATAGAGTAGGGACTTGCAGTAAAGGGGGTCCCGTGACGGGGGCTGCAAGCTTAAATGCATTGATCAATTCATGAACCAAAACTCCACTGTTTAATATGTTTATAAGTATTGTTAGTTATTATGGTGAGTGCAGAGCCCCTGTGATTTCTATTTAAACAATGTTGTCACATACCATGTTGCACACCAAAACTGGGAATGGTGAGTGCCGTGGATTAGTGCTTTTTGTTTATTATGATTCATTTTTTTAATTAATAATTTTTGTGATCACATTTTCTCATGCACCCCATTAAACTAGTTTTCTAACTTGTGTCAGCTGTTTTCCTAGGTGCTTTGCAACATTTGTGCTTGGTAACTATCTCACATTTAAAAGCAAAGTTGCTGTGAGCTTTAAACCTTGATAGCATACCCTGAGTTTAACACTAATGTGATGGCTATGTCCATGTTATAATCCTGAGCAATAGAGTAGGGACTTGCAGTAAAGTGGCATCCCGTGACGGGGGCTGCAAGCTTAAATGCATTGATCAATTCATGAACCAAAACCACACTGTTTATTATGTTTATAATTATTGTTAGTTATTATGGTGAGTGCAGAGCCCCTTTGATTTCTATTTAAACAATGTGGTCACATACCATGTTGCACCCCAAAACTAGGAATGGTAAGTGCCGTGGATTAGTGCTTTTTGTTTATTATGATTAATTTTTATAATTGATCATTTTTGTGATCACATTTTCTCATGCACCCCTTTTAACTAGTTATCTAACTTGTGTCAGCTGTTTTCCTAGGTGCTTTGCAACAGGTGTGCTTGGTAACTGTCTCACATTTAAAAGCACAATTGCTGTGAGCTTTAAACCTTGATAGCATACCCTGAGTTTTACACTAATGTGATGGCTATGTCCTTGTTACAATTCTGAGCAATAGAGTAGGGACTTGCAGAAAAGGGGGTCCCATGATGGGGGCTGCAAGCTTAAATGCATTGATCAATTCATGAACCAAAACTCCACTGTTTATTATGTTTATAAGTATTGTTAGTTATTATGGTGAGTGCAGAGCCCCTGTGATTTCTATTTAAACAATGTGGTCACATACCATGTTGCACACCAAAACTAGGAATGGTGAGTGCCGTGGATTAGTGCTTTTTTTTATTATGATTAATTTTTTTAATTAATCATTTTTGTGATCACATTTTCTCATGCACCCCTTTAAACTAGTTTTCTAACTTGTGTCAGCTGTTTTCCTAGGTGCTTTGCAACATTTGTGCTTGGTAACTATCTCACATTTAAAAGCAAAGTTGCTGTGAGCTTTAAACCTTGATAGCATACCCTGAGTTTAACACTAATGTGATGGCTATGTCCATGTTATAATCCTGAGCAATAGAGTAGGGACTTGCAGTAAAGTGGCATCCCGTGACGGGGGCTGCAAGCTTAAATGCATTGATCAATTCATGAACCAAAACCCCACTGTTTATTATGTTTATAATTATTGTTAGTTATTATGGTGAGTGCAGAGCCCATGTGATTTCTATTTAAACAATGTGGTCACATACCATGTTGCACCCCTAAACTAGGAATGGCGAGTGCCGTGGATTAGTGCTTTTTGTTTATTATGATTAATTTTTATTATTAATAATTTTTGTGATCACATTTTCTCATGCACCTTTTTTAATTAATTATCTAACTTGTGTCAGCTGTTTTCCTAGGTGCTTTGCAACAGGTGTGCTTGGTAACTGTCTCACATTTAAAAGCAAAGTTGCTGTGAGCTTTAAACCTTGATAGCATACCCTGAGTTTAACACTAATGTGATGGCTATGTCCATGTTACAATTCTGAGCAATAGAGTAGGGACTTGCAGTAACGGGGGTCCCGTGACGGGGGCTGCAAGCTTAAATGCATTGATCAATTCATGAACCAAAACTCCACTGTTTATTATATTTATAAGTATTGTTAGTTATTATGGTGAGTGCAGAGCCCCTTTGATTTCTATTTAAACAATGTGGTCACATACCGTGTTGCACCCCTAAACTAGGAATGGTGAGTGCCGTGGATTAGTGCTTTTTGTTTATTATGATTAATTTTTATAATTGATCATTTTTGTGATCACATTTTCTCATGCACCCCTTTTAACTAGTTATCTAACTTGTGTCAGCTGTTTTCCTAGGTCCTTTGCAACAGGTGTGCTTGGTAACTGTCTCACATTTAAAAGCAAAGTTGCTGTGAGCTTTAAACCTTGATAGCATACCCTGAGTTTAACACTAATGTGATGGCTATGTGCACGTTATAATTCTAAGCAATAGAGTAGGGACTTGCAGAAAAGTGGGGTGCCGTGACAGGGGCTGCAAGCTTAAATGCATTGATCAATTCATGAACCAAAACCCCACTGTTTATTATGTTTATAATTATTGTTAGTTATTATGGTGAGTGCAGAGCCCCTGTGATTTCTATTTAAACAATGTGCTCACATACCATGTTGCAACCCTAAACTCGGAATGGTGAGTGCCGTGGATTAGTGCTTTTTGTTTATTATGATTAATTTTTATAATTAATAATTTTTGTGATCACATTTTCTCATGCACCTCTTTTAACTAGTTATCTAACTTGTGTCAGCTGTTTTCCTAGGAGCTTTGCAACAGGTGTGCTTGGTAACTGTCTCACATTTAAAAGCAAAGTTGCTGTGAGCTGTAAACCTTGATAGCATACCCTGAGTTTAACACTAATGTGATGGCTATGTCCATGTTACAATTCTGAGCAATAGAGTAGGGACTTGCAGAAAAGGGGGTCCCATGATGGGGGCTGCAAGCTTAAATGCATTGATCAATTCATGAACCAAAACTCCACTGTTTATTATATTTATAAGTATTGTTAGTTATTATGGTGAGTGCAGAGCCCCTTTGATTTCTATTTAAACAATGTGGTCACATACCATGTTGCACCCCTAAACTAGGAATGGTGAGTGCCGTGGATTAGTGCTTTTTGTTTATTATGATTAATTTTTATAATTGATCATTTTTGTGATCACATTTTCTCATGCACCCCTTTTAACTAGTTATCTAACTTGTGTCAGCTGTTTTCCTAGGTCCTTTGCAACAGGTGTGCTTGGTAACTGTCTCACATTTAAAAGCAAAGTTGCTGTGAGCTTTAAACCTTGATAGCATACCCTGAGTTTAACACTAATGTGATGGCTATGTCCATGTTACAATTCTGAGCAATAGAGTAGGGACTTGCAGTAACTGGGGTCCCGTGACGGGGGCTGCAAGCTTAAATGCATTGATCAATTCATGAACCAAAACCCCACTGTTTATTATGTTTATAATTATTGTTAGTTATTATGGTGAGTGCAGAGCCCCTGTGATTTCTATTTAAACAATGTGCTCACATACCATGTTGCAACCCTAAACTCGGAATGGTGAGTGCCGTGGATTAGTGCTTTTTGTTTATTATGATTAATTTTTATAATTAATCATTTTTGTGATCACATTTTCTAATGCACCTCTTTTAACTAGTTATCTAACTTGTGTCAGCTGTTTTCCTGGGTGCTTTGCAACAGATGTGCTTGGTAACTGTCTCACATTTAAAAGCAAAGTTGCTGTGAGCTTTAAACCTTGATAGCATACCCTGAGCTTAACACTAATGTGATGGCTATGTCCATGTTAAAATTCTGAGCAATAGAGTAGGGACTTCCAGTAAAGTGTGGTCCCGTGACGGGGGGCTGCAAGCTTAAATGCATTGATCAATTCATGAACCAAAACCCCACTGTTTATTATGTTTATAATTATTGTTAGTTATTATGGTGAGTGCAGAGCCCCTGTGATTTCAATTTAAACAATGTGGTCACATACCATGTTGCACCCCTAAACTAGGAATGGTGAGTGCCATGGATTAGTGCTTTTTGTTTATTATGATTAATTTTTATAATTAATCAATTTTGTGATCACATTTTCTCATGCACCTTTTTTAATTAATTATCTAACTTGTGTCAGCTGTTTTCCTAGGTGCTTTGCAACAGGTGTGCTTGGTAACTGTCTCACATTTAAAAGCAAAGTTGCTGTGAGCTTTAAACCTTGATAGCATACCCTGAGTTTAACACTAATGTGATGGCTATGTCCATGTTACAATTCTGAGCAATAGAGTAGGGACTTGCAGTAACGGGGGTCCCGTGACGGGGGCTGCAAGCTTAAATGCATTGATCTATTCATGAACCAAAACTCCACTGTTTATTATATTTATAAGTATTGTTAGTTATTATGGTGAGTGCAGAGCCCCTGTGATTTCTATTTAAACAATGTGGTCACATACCATGTTGCACCCCAAAACTAGGAATGGTGAGTGCCGTGGATTAGTGCTTTTTGTTTATTATGATTAATTTTTATAATTGATCATTTTTGTGATCACATATTCTAATGCACCCCTTTTAACTTGTTATCTAACTTGTGTCAGCTGTTTTCCTAGGTCCTTTGCAACAGGTGTGCTTGGTAACTGTCTCACATTTAAAAGCAAAGTTGCTGTGAGCTTTAAACCTTGATAGCGTACCCTGAGTTTAACACTAATGTGATGGCTATGTGCATGTTATAATTCTAAGCAATAGAGTAGGGACTTGCAGAAAAGTGGGGTCCCGTGACAGGGGCTGCAAGCTTAAATGCATTGATCAATTCATGAACCAAAACCCCACTGTTTATTATGTTTATAATTATTGTTAGTTATTATTGGTGAGTGCAGAGCCCCTGTGATTTCTATTTAAACAATGTGCTCACATACCATGTTGCAACCCTAAACTCGGAATGGTGAGTGCCGTGGATTAGTGCTTTTTGTTTATTATGATTAATTTTTATAATTAATAATTTTTGTGATCACATTTTCTCATGCACCTCTTTTAACTAGTTATCTAACTTGTGTCAGCTGTTTTCCTAGGAGCTTTGCAACAGGTGTGCTTGGTAAATGTCTCACATTTAAAAGCAAAGTTGCTGTGAGCTGTAAACCTTGATAGCATACCCTGAGTTTAACACTAATGTGATGGCTATGTCCATGTTATAATTCTGAGCAATAGAGTAGGGACTTGCAGTAAAGGGGTCCCGTGATGGGGGCTGCAAGCTTAAATGCATTGATCAATTCATGAACCAAAACCCCACTGTTTATTATGTTTATAATTATTGTTAGTTATTATGGTGAGTGCAGAGCCCCTGTGATTTCTATTTAAACAATGTGGTCACATACCATGTTGCACCCCTAAACTAGGAATGGCGAGTGCTGTGGATTAGTGCTTTTTTTTATTATGATTAATTTTTTTAATTAATCATTTTTGTGATCACATTTTCTCATGCACCCCTTTAAACTAGTTTTCTAACTTGTGTCAGCTGTTTTCCTAGGTGCTTTGCAACATTTGTGCTTGGTAACTATCTCACATTTAAAAGCAAAGTTGCTGTGAGCTTTAAACCTTGATAGCATACCCTGAGTTTAACACTAATGTGATGGCTATGTCCATGTTATAATCCTGAGCAATAGAGTAGGGACTTGCAGTAAAGTGGCATCCCGTGACGGGGGCTGCAAGCTTAAATGCATTGATCAATTCATGAACCAAAACCCCACTGTTTATTATGTTTATAATTATTGTTAGTTATTATGGTGAGTGCAGAGCCCATGTGATTTCTATTTAAACAATGTGGTCACATACCATGTTGCACCCCTAAACTAGGAATGGCGAGTGCCGTGGATTAGTGCTTTTTGTTTATTATGATTAATTTTTATTATTAATAATTTTTGTGATCACATTTTCTCATGCACCTTTTTTAATTAATTATCTAACTTGTGTCAGCTGTTTTCCTAGGTGCTTTGCAACAGGTGTGCTTGGTAACTGTCTCACATTTAAAAGCAAAGTTGCTGTGAGCTTTAAACCTTGATAGCATACCCTGAGTTTAACACTAATGTGATGGCTATGTCCATGTTACAATTCTGAGCAATAGAGTAGGGACTTGCAGTAACGGGGGTCCCGTGACGGGGGCTGCAAGCTTAAATGCATTGATCAATTCATGAACCAAAACTCCACTGTTTATTATATTTATAAGTATTGTTAGTTATTATGGTGAGTGCAGAGCCCCTGTGATTTCTATTTAAACAATGTGGTCACATACCATGTTGCACACCAAAACTAGGAATGGTGAGTGCCATGGATTAGTGCTTTTTGTTTATTATGATTAATTTTTTTAATTAATAATTTTTGTGATCACATTTTCTCATGCACCCCATTAAACTAGTTTTCTAACTTGTGTCAGCTGTTTTCCTAGGTGCTTTGCAACATTTGTGCTTGGTAACTATCTCACATTTAAAAGCAAAGTTGCTGTGAGCTGTAAACCTTGATAGCATACCCTGAGTTTAACACTAATGTGATGGCTATGTACATGTTAAAATTCTGAGCAATAGAGTAGGGACTTGCAGTAAAGGGGGTCCCGTGACGGGGGCTGCAAGCTTAAATGCATTGATCAATTCATGAACCAAAACTCCACTACTTATTATGTTTATAAGTATAGTTAGTTATTATGGTGAGTGCAGAGCCCCTGTGATTTCTATTTAAACAATGTGGTCACATACCATGTTGCACACCAAAACTAGGAATGGTGAGTGCCGGGGAATAGTGCTTTTTGTTTATTATGATTAATTTTTATAATTAATCATTTTTGTGATCACATTTTCTAATGCACCTCTTTTAACTAGTTATCTAACTTGTGTCAGCTGTTTTCCTGGGTGCTTTGCAACAGATGTGCTTGGTAACTGTCTCACATTTAAAAGCAAAGTTGCTGTGAGCTTTAAACCTTGATAGCATACCCTGAGCTTAACACTAATGTGATGGCTATGTCCATGTTAAAATTCTGAGCAATAGAGTAGGGACTTCCAGTAAAGTGTGGTCCCGTGACGGGGGCTGCAAGCTTAAATGCATTGATCAATTCATGAACCAAAACCCCACTGTTTATTATGTTTATAATTATTGTTAGTTATTATGGTGAGTGCAGAGCCCCTGTGATTTCAATTTAAACCATGTGGTCACATACCATGTTGCACCCCTAAACTAGGAATGGCGAGTGCCGTGGATTAGTGCTTTTTGTTTATTATGATTAATTTTTATAATTGATCATTTTTGTGATCACATTTTCTCATGCACCCCTTTTAACTAGTTATCTAACTTGTGTCAGCTGTTTTCCTAGGTCCTTTGCAACAGGTGTGCTTGGTAACTGTCTCACATTTAAAAGCAAAGTTGCTGTGAGCTTTAAACCTTGATAGCATACACTGAGTTTAACACTAATGTGATGGCTATGTGCATGTTATAATTCTAAGCAATAGAGTAGGGACTTGCAGAAAAGTGGGGTCCCGTGACAGGGGCTGCAAGCTTAAAAGCATTGATCAATTCATGAACCAAAACCCCACTGTTTATTATGTTTATAATTATTGTTAGTTATTATTGGTGAGTGCAGAGCCCCTGTGATTTCTATTTAAACAATGTGCTCACATACCATGTTGCAACCCTAAACTCGGAATGGTGAGTGCCGTGGATTAGTGCTTTTTGTTTATTATGATTAATTTTTATAATTAATAATTTTTGTGATCACATTTTCTCATGCACCTCTTTTAACTAGTTATCTAACTTGTGTCAGCTGTTTTCCTAGGAGCTTTGCAACAGGTGTGCTTGGTAACTGTCTCACATTTAAAAGCAAAGTTGCTGTGAGCTGTAAACCTTGATAGCATACCCTGAGTTTAACACTAATGTGATGGCTATGTCCATGTTATAATTCTGAGCAATAGAGTAGGGACTTGCAGTAAAGGGGGTCCCGTGATGGGGGCTGCAAGCTTAAATGCATTGATCAATTCATGAACCAAAACTCCACTGTTTAATATGTTTATAAGTATTGTTAGTTATTATGGTGAGTGCAGAGCCCCTGTGATTTCTATTTAAACAATGTGGTCACATACCATGTTGCACACCAAAACTAGGAATGGTAAGTGCCGTGGATTAGTGCTTTTTGTTTATTATGATTAATTTTTTTAATTAATAATTTTTGTGATCACATTTTCTCATGCACCCCATTAAACTAGTTTTCTAACTTGTGTCAGCTGTTTTCCTAGGTGCTTTGCAACATTTGTGCTTGGTAACTATCTCACATTTAAAAGCAAAGTTGCTGTGAGCTTTAAACCTTGATAGCATACACTGAGTTTAACACTAATGTGATGGCTATGTCCATGTTATAATCCTGAGCAATAGAGTAGGGACTTGCAGTAAAGTGGCATCCCGTGACGGGGGCTGCAAGCTTAAATGCATTGATCAATTCATGAACCAAAACCACACTGTTTATTATGTTTATAATTATTGTTAGTTATTATGGTGAGTGCAGAGCCCCTTTGATTTCTATTTAAACAATGTGGTCACATACCATGTTGCACCCCAAAACTAGGAATGGTAAGTGCCGTGGATTAGTGCTTTTTGTTTATTATGATTAATTTTTATAATTGATCATTTTTGTGATCACATTTTCTCATGCACCCCTTTTAACTAGTTATCTAACTTGTGTCAGCTGTTTTCCTAGGTGCTTTGCAACAGGTGTGCTTGGTAACTGTCTCACATTTAAAAGCACAATTGCTGTGAGCTTTAAACCTTGATAGCATACCCTGAGTTTTACACTAATGTGATGGCTATGTCCTTGTTACAATTCTGAGCAATAGAGTAGGGACTTGCAGAAAAGGGGGTCCCATGATGGGGGCTGCAAGCTTAAATGCATTGATCAATTCATGAACCAAAACTCCACTGTTTATTATGTTTATAAATATTGTTAGTTATTATGGTGAGTGCAGAGCCCCTGTGATTTCTATTTAAACAATGTGGTCACATACCATGTTGCACACCAAAACTAGGAATGGTGAGTGCCGTGGATTAGTGCTTTTTTTTTATTATGATTAATTTTTTTAATTAATAATTTTTGTGATCACATTTTCTCATGCACCTCGTTAAACTAGTTTTCTAACTTGTGTCAGCTGTTTTCCTAGGTGCTTTGCAACATTTGTGCTTGGTAACTATCTCACATTTAAAAGCAAAGTTGCTGTGAGCTTTAAACCTTGATAGCATACCCTGAGTTTAACACTAATGTGATGGCTATGTCCATGTTATAATCCTGAGCAATAGAGTAGGGACTTGCAGTAAAGTGGCATCCCGTGACGGGGGCTGCAAGCTTAAATGCATTGATCAATTCATGAACCAAAACCCCACTGTTTATTATGTTTATAATTATTGTTAGTTATTATGGTGAGTGCAGAGCCCCTTTGATTTCTATTTAAACAATGTGGTCACATACCATGTTGCACCCCTAAACTAGGAATGGCGAGTGCCGTGGATTAGTGCTTTTTGTTTATTATGATTAATTTTTATTATTAATAATTTTTGTGATCACATTTTCTCATGCACCTTTTTTAATTAATTATCTAACTTGTGTCAGCTGTTTTCCTAGGTGCTTTGCAACAGGTGTGCTTGGTAACTGTCTCACATTTAAAAGCAAAGTTGCTGTGAGCTTTAAACCTTGATAGCATACCCTGAGTTTAACACTAATGTGATGGCTATGTCCATGTTACAATTCTGAGCAATAGAGTAGGGACTTGCAGTAACGGGGGTCCCGTGACGGGGGCTGCAAGCTTAAATGCATTGATCAATTCATGAACCAAAACTCCACTGTTTATTATATTTATAAGTATTGTTAGTTATTATGGTGAGTGCAGAGCCCCTGTGATTTCTATTTAAACAATGTGGTCACATACCATGTTGCACCCCAAAACTAGGAATGGTGAGTGCCGTGGATTAGTGCTTTTTGTTTATTATGATTAATTTTTATAATTGATCATTTTTGTGATCACATTTTCTCATGCACCCCTTTTAACTAGTTATCTAACTTGTGTCAGCTGTTTTCCTAGGTCCTTTGCAACAGGTGTGCTTGGTAACTGTCTCACATTTAAAAGCAAAGTTGCTGTGAGCTTTAAACCTTGATAGCATACCCTGAGTTTAACACTAATGTGATGGCTATGTGCATGTTATAATTCTAAGCAATAGAGTAGGGACTTGCAGAAAAGTGGGGTCCCGTGACAGGGGCTGCAAGCTTAAATGCATTGATCAATTCATGAACCAAAACCCCACTGTTTATTATGTTTATAATTATTGTTAGTTATTATGGTGAGTGCAGAGCCCCTGTGATTTCTATTTAAACAATGTGCTCACATACCATGTTGCAACCCTAAACTCGGAATGGTGAGTGCCGTGGATTAGTGCTTTTTGTTTATTATGATTAATTTTTATAATTAATAATTTTTGTGATCACATTTTCTCATGCACCTCTTTTAACTAGTTATCTAACTTGTGTCAGCTGTTTTCCTAGGAGCTTTGCAACAGGTGTGCTTGGTAACTGTCTCACATTTAAAAGCAAAGTTGCTGTGAGCTGTAAACCTTGATAGCATACCCTGAGTTTAACACTAATGTGATGGCTATGTCCATGTTATAATTCTGAGCAATAGAGTAGGGACTTGCAGTAAAGGGGGTCCCGTGATGGGGGCTGCAAGCTTAAATGCATTGATCAATTCATGAACCAAAACTCCACTGTTTAATATGTTTAAAAGTATTGTTAGTTATTATGGTGAGTGCAGAGCCCCTGTGATTTCTATTTAAACAATGTGGTCACATACCATGTTGCACACTAAAACTAGGAATGGTGAGTGCCATGGATTAGTGCTTTTTGTTTATTATGATTAATTTTTTTAATTAATAATTTTTGTGATCACATTTTCTCATGCACCCCATTAAACTAGTTTTCTAACTTGTGTCAGCTGTTTTCCTAGGTGCTTTGCAACATTTGTGCTTGGTAACTATCTCACATTTAAAAGCAAAGTTGCTGTGAGCTTTAAACCTTGATAGCATACACTGAGTTTAACACTAATGTGATGGCTATGTCCATGTTATAATCCTGAGCAATAGAGTAGGGACTTGCAGTAAAGTGGCATCCCGTGACGGGGGCTGCAAGCTTAAATGCATTGATCAATTCATGAACCAAAACCACACTGTTTATTATGTTTATAATTATTGTTAGTTATTATGGTGAGTGCAGAGCCCCTTTGATTTCTATTTAAACAATGTGGTCACATACCATGTTGCACCCCAAAACTAGGAATGGTAAGTGCCGTGGATTAGTGCTTTTTGTTTATTATGATTAATTTTTATAATTGATCATTTTTGTGATCACATTTTCTCATGCACCCCTTTTAACTAGTTATCTAACTTGTGTCAGCTGTTTTCCTAGGTGCTTTGCAACAGGTGTGCTTGGTAACTGTCTCACATTTAAAAGCACAATTGCTGTGAGCTTTAAACCTTGATAGCATACCCTGAGTTTTACACTAATGTGATGGCTATGTCCTTGTTACAATTCTGAGCAATAGAGTAGGGACTTGCAGAAAAGGGGGTCCCATGATGGGGGCTGCAAGCTTAAATGCATTGATCAATTCATGAACCAAAACTCCACTGTTTATTATGTTTATAAATATTGTTAGTTATTATGGTGAGTGCAGAGCCCCTGTGATTTCTATTTAAACAATGTGGTCACATACCATGTTGCACACCAAAACTAGGAATGGTGAGTGCCGTGGATTAGTGCTTTTTTTTTATTATGATTAATTTTTTTAATTAATAATTTTTGTGATCACATTTTCTCATGCACCTCGTTAAACTAGTTTTCTAACTTGTGTCAGCTGTTTTCCTAGGTGCTTTGCAACATTTGTGCTTGGTAACTATCTCACATTTAAAAGCAAAGTTGCTGTGAGCTTTAAACCTTGATAGCATACCCTGAGTTTAACACTAATGTGATGGCTATGTCCATGTTATAATCCTGAGCAATAGAGTAGGGACTTGCAGTAAAGTGGCATCCCGTGACGGGGGCTGCAAGCTTAAATGCATTGATCAATTCATGAACCAAAACCCCACTGTTTATTATGTTTATAATTATTGTTAGTTATTATGGTGAGTGCAGAGCCCCTTTGATTTCTATTTAAACAATGTGGTCACATACCATGTTGCACCCCTAAACTAGGAATGGCGAGTGCCGTGGATTAGTGCTTTTTGTTTATTATGATTAATTTTTATTATTAATAATTTTTGTGATCACATTTTCTCATGCACCTTTTTTAATTAATTATCTAACTTGTGTCAGCTGTTTTCCTAGGTGCTTTGCAACAGGTGTGCTTGGTAACTGTCTCACATTTAAAAGCAAAGTTGCTGTGAGCTTTAAACCTTGATAGCATACCCTGAGTTTAACACTAATGTGATGGCTATGTCCATGTTACAATTCTGAGCAATAGAGTAGGGACTTGCAGTAACGGGGGTCCCGTGACGGGGGCTGCAAGCTTAAATGCATTGATCAATTCATGAACCAAAACTCCACTGTTTATTATATTTATAAGTATTGTTAGTTATTATGGTGAGTGCAGAGCCCCTGTGATTTCTATTTAAACAATGTGGTCACATACCATGTTGCACCCCAAAACTAGGAATGGTGAGTGCCGTGGATTAGTGCTTTTTGTTTATTATGATTAATTTTTATAATTGATCATTTTTGTGATCACATTTTCTCATGCACCCCTTTTAACTAGTTATCTAACTTGTGTCAGCTGTTTTCCTAGGTCCTTTGCAACAGGTGTGCTTGGTAACTGTCTCACATTTAAAAGCAAAGTTGCTGTGAGCTTTAAACCTTGATAGCATACCCTGAGTTTAACACTAATGTGATGGCTATGTGCATGTTATAATTCTAAGCAATAGAGTAGGGACTTGCAGAAAAGTGGGGTCCCGTGACAGGGGCTGCAAGCTTAAATGCATTGATCAATTCATGAACCAAAACCCCACTGTTTATTATGTTTATAATTATTGTTAGTTATTATGGTGAGTGCAGAGCCCCTGTGATTTCTATTTAAACAATGTGCTCACATACCATGTTGCAACCCTAAACTCGGAATGGTGAGTGCCGTGGATTAGTGCTTTTTGTTTATTATGATTAATTTTTATAATTAATAATTTTTGTGATCACATTTTCTCATGCACCTCTTTTAACTAGTTATCTAACTTGTGTCAGCTGTTTTCCTAGGAGCTTTGCAACAGGTGTGCTTGGTAACTGTCTCACATTTAAAAGCAAAGTTGCTGTGAGCTGTAAACCTTGATAGCATACCCTGAGTTTAACACTAATGTGATGGCTATGTCCATGTTATAATTCTGAGCAATAGAGTAGGGACTTGCAGTAAAGGGGGTCCCGTGATGGGGGCTGCAAGCTTAAATGCATTGATCAATTCATGAACCAAAACTCCACTGTTTAATATGTTTAAAAGTATTGTTAGTTATTATGGTGAGTGCAGAGCCCCTGTGATTTCTATTTAAACAATGTGGTCACATACCATGTTGCACACTAAAACTAGGAATGGTGAGTGCCATGGATTAGTGCTTTTTGTTTATTATGATTAATTTTTTTAATTAATAATTTTTGTGATCACATTTTCTCATGCACCCCATTAAACTAGTTTTCTAACTTGTGTCAGCTGTTTTCCTAGGTGCTTTGCAACATTTGTGCTTGGTAATTATCTCACATTTAAAAGCAAAGTTGCTGTGAGCTGTAAACCTTGATAGCATACCCTGAGTTTAACACTAATGTGATGGCTATGTCCATGTTAAAATTCTGAGCAATAGAGTAGGGACTTGCAGTAAAGGGGGTCCCGTGACGGGGGCTGCAAGCTTAAATGCATTGATCAATTCATGAACCAAAACTCCACTGTTTATTATGTTTATAATTTTTGTTAGTTATTATGGTGAGTGCAGAGCCCCTGTGATTTCAATTTAAACAATGTGGTCACATACCATGTTGCACCCCTAAACTAGGAATGGCGAGTGCCGTGGATTAGTGCTTTTTGTTTATTATGATTAATTTTTATTATTAATCAATTTTGTGATCACATTTTCTCATGCACCTTTTTTAATTAATTATCTAACTTGTGTCAGCTGTTTTCCTAGGTGCTTTGCAACAGGTGTGCTTGGTAACTGTCTCACATTTAAAAGCAAAGTTGCTGTGAGCTTTAAACCTTGATAGCATACCCTGAGTTTAACACTAATGTGATGGCTATGTCCATGTTACAATTCTGAGCAATAGAGTAGGGACTTGCAGTAACGGGGGTCCCGTGACGGGGGCTGCAAGCTTAAATGCATTGATCAATTCATGAACCAAAACTCCACTGTTTATTATATTTATAAGTATTGTTAGTTATTATGGTGAGTGCAGAGCCCCTGTGATTTCTATTTAAACAATGTGGTCACATACCATGTTGCACCCCAAAACTAGGAATGGTGAGTGCCGTGGATTAGTGCTTTTTGTTTATTATGATTAATTTTTATAATTGATCATTTTTGTGATCACATTTTCTCATGCACCCCTTTTAACTAGTTATCTAACTTGTGTCAGCTGTTTTCCTAGGTCCTTTGCAACAGGTGTGCTTGGTAACTGTCTCACATTTAAAAGCTAAGTTGCTGTGAGCTTTAAACCTTGATAGCATACCCTGAGTTTAACACTAATGTGATGGCTATGTGCATGTTATAATTCTAAGCAATAGAGTAGGGACTTGCAGAAAAGTGGGGTCCCGTGACAGGGGCTGCAAGCTTAAATGCATTGATCAATTCATGAACCAAAACCCCACTGTTTATTATGTTTATAATTATTGTTAGTTATTATTGGTGAGTGCAGAGCCCCTGTGATTTCTATTTAAATAATGTGCTCACATACCATGTTGCAACCGTAAACTCGGAATGGTGAGTGCCGTGGATTAGTGCTTTTTGTTTATTATGATTAATTTTTATAAATAATAATTTTTGTGATCACATTTTCTCATGCACCTCTTTTAACTAGTTATCTAACTTGTGTCAGCTGTTTTCCTAGGAGCTTTGCAACAGGTGTGCTTGGTAACTGTCTCACATTTAAAAGCAAAGTTGCTGTGAGCTGTAAACCTTGATAGCATACCCTGAGTTTAACACTAATGTGATGGCTATGTCCATGTTATAATTCTGAGCAATAGAGTAGGGACTTGCAGTAAAGGGGGTCCCGTGATGGGGGCTGCAAGCTTAAATGCATTGATCAATTCATGAACCAAAACTCCACTGTTTAATATGTTTATAAGTATTGTTAGTTATTATGGTGAGTGCAGAGCCCCTGTGATTTCTATTTAAACAATGTGGTCACATACCATGTTGCACACCAAAACTAGGAATGGTGAGTGCCGTGGATTAGTGCTTTTTGTTTATTATGATTCATTTTTTTAATTAATAATTTTTGTGATCACATTTTCTCATGCACCCCATTAAACTAGTTTTCTAACTTGTGTCAGCTGTTTTCCTAGGTGCTTTGCAACATTTGTGCTTGGTAACTATCTCACATTTAAAAGCAAAGTTGCTGTGAGCTTTAAACCTTGATAGCATACCCTGAGTTTAACACTAATGTGATGGCTATGTCCATGTTATAATCCTGAGCAATAGAGTAGGGACTTGCAGTAAAGTGGCATCCCGTGACGGGGGCTGCAAGCTTAAATGCATTGATCAATTCATGAACCAAAACCACACTGTTTATTATGTTTATAATTATTGTTAGTTATTATGGTGAGTGCAGAGCCCCTTTGATTTCTATTTAAACAATGTGGTCACATACCATGTTGCACCCCAAAACTAGGAATGGTAAGTGCCGTGGATTAGTGCTTTTTGTTTATTATGATTAATTTTTATAATTGATCATTTTTGTGATCACATTTTCTCATGCACCCCTTTTAACTAGTTATCTAACTTGTGTCAGCTGTTTTCCTAGGTGCTTTGCAGCAGGTGTGCTTGGTAACTGTCTCACATTTAAAAGCACAATTGCTGTGAGCTTTAAACCTTGATAGCATACCCTGAGTTTTACACTAATGTGATGGCTATGTCCTTGTTACAATTCTGAGCAATAGAGTAGGGACTTGCAGAAAAGGGGGTCCCATGATGGGGGCTGCAAGCTTAAATGCATTGATCAATTCATGAACCAAAACTCCACTGTTTATTATGTTTATAAGTATTGTTAGTTATTATGGTGAGTGCAGAGCCCCTGTGATTTCTATTTAAACAATGTGGTCACATACCATGTTGCACACCAAAACTAGGAATGGTGAGTGCCGTGGATTAGTGCTTTTTTTTATTATGATTAATTTTTTTAATTAATCATTTTTGTGATCACATTTTCTCATGCACCCCTTTAAACTAGTTTTCTAACTTGTGTCAGCTGTTTTCCTAGGTGCTTTGCAACATATGTGCTTGGTAACTATCTCACATTTAAAAGCAAAGTTGCTGTGAGCTTTAAACCTTGATAGCATACCCTGAGTTTAACACTAATGTGATGGCTATGTCCATGTTACAATTCTGAGCAATAGAGTAGGGACTTGCAGTAACGGGGGTCCCGTGACGGGGGCTGCAAGCTTAAATGCATTGATCAATTCATGAACCAAAACTCCACTGTTTATTATATTTATAAGTATTGTTAGTTATTATGGTGAGTGCAGAGCCCCTTTGATTTCTATTTAAACAATGTGGTCACATACCATGTTGCACCCCTAAACTAGGAATGGTGAGTGCCGTGGATTAGTGCTTTTTGTTTATTATGATTAATTTTTATAATTGATCATTTTTGTGATCACATTTTCTCATGCACCCCTTTTAACTAGTTATCTAACTTGTGTCAGCTGTTTTCCTAGGTCCTTTGCAACAGGTGTGTTTGGTAACTGTCTCACATTTAAAAGCAAAGTTGCTGTGAGCTTTAAACCTTGATAGCATACCCTGAGTTTAACACTAATGTGATGGCTATGTGCATGTTATAATTCTAAGCAATAGAGTAGGGACTTGCAGAAAAGTGGGGTCCCGTGACAGGGGCTGCAAGCTTAAATGCATTGATCAATTCATGACCCAAAACCCCACTGTTTATTATGTTTATAATTATTGTTAGTTATTATGGTGAGTGCAGAGCCCCTGTGATTTCTATTTAAACAATGTGCTCACATACCATGTTGCAACCCTAAACTCGGAATGGTGAGTGCCGTGGATTAGTGCTTTTTGTTTATTATGATTAATTTTTATAAATAATCATTTTTGTGATCACATTTTCTAATGCACCTCTTTTAACTAGTTATCTAACTTGTGTCAGCTGTTTTCCTAGGTGCTTTGCAACAGATGTGCTTGGTAACTGTCTCACATTTAAAAGCAAAGTTGCTGTGAGCTTTAAACCTTGATAGCATACCCTGAGCTTAACACTAATGTGATGGCTATGTCCATGTTAAAATTCTGAGCAATAGAGTAGGGACTTCCAGTAAAGTGTGGTCCCGTGACGGGGGCTGCAAGCTTAAATGCATTGATCAATTCATGAACCAAAACCCCACTGTTTATTATGTTTATAATTATTGTTAGTTATTATGGTGAGTGCAGAGCCCCTGTGATTTCAATTTAAACAATGTGGTCACATACCATGTTGCACCCCTAAACTAGGAATGGTGAGTGCCATGGATTAGTGCTTTTTGTTTATTATGATTAATTTTTATAATTAATCAATTTTGTGATCACATTTTCTCATGCACCTTTTTTAATTAATTATCTAACTTGTGTCAGCTGTTTTCCTAGGTGCTTTGCAACAGGTGTGCTTGGTAACTGTCTCACATTTAAAAGCAAAGTTGCTGTGAGCTTTAAACCTTGATAGCATACCCTGAGTTTAACACTAATGTGATGGCTATGTCCATGTTACAATTCTGAGCAATAGAGTAGGGACTTGCAGTAACGGGGGTCCCGTGACGGGGGCTGCAAGCTTAAATGCATTGATCTATTCATGAACCAAAACTCCACTGTTTATTATATTTATAAGTATTGTTAGTTATTATGGTGAGTGCAGAGCCCCTGTGATTTCTATTTAAACAATGTGGTCACATACCATGTTGCACCCCAAAACTAGGAATGGTGAGTGCCGTGGATTAGTGCTTTTTGTTTATTATGATTAATTTTTATAATTGATCATTTTTGTGATCACATTTTCTAATGCACCCCTTTTAACTAGTTATCTAACTTGTGTCAGCTGTTTTCCTAGGTCCTTTGCAACAGGTGTGCTTGGTAACTGTCTCACATTTAAAAGCAAAGTTGCTGTGAGCTTTAAACCTTGATAGCATACCCTGAGTTTAACACTAATGTGATGGCTATGTGCATGTTATAATTCTAAGCAATAGAGTAGGGACTTGCAGAAAAGTGGGGTCCCGTGACAGGGGCTGCAAGCTTAAATGCATTGATCAATTCATGAACCAAAACCCCACTGTTTATTATGTTTATAATTATTGTTAGTTATTATGGTGAGTGCAGAGCCCCTGTGATTTCTATTTAAACAATGTGCTCACATACCATGTTGCAACCCTAAACTCGGAATGGTGAGTGCCGTGGATTAGTGCTTTTTGTTTATTATGATTAATTTTTATAATTAATAATTTTTGTGATCACATTTTCTCATGCACCTCTTTTAACTAGTTATCTAACTTGTGTCAGCTGTTTTCCTAGGAGCTTTGCAACAGGTGTGCTTGGTAACTGTCTCACATTTAAAAGCAAAGTTGCTGTGAGCTGTAAACCTTGATAGCATACCCTGAGTTTAACACTAATGTGATGGCTATGTCCATGTTATAATTCTGAGCAATAGAGTAGGGACTTGCAGTAAAGGGGGTCCCGTGATGGGGGCTGCAAGCTTAAATGCATTGATCAATTCATGAACCAAAACTCCACTGTTTAATATGTTTATAAGTATTGTTAGTTATTATGGTGAGTGCAGAGCCCCTGTGATTTCTATTTAAACAATGTGGTCACATACCATGTTGCACACCAAAACTAGGAATGGTGAGTGCCATGGATTAGTGCTTTTTGTTTATTATGATTAATTTTTTTAATTAATAATTTTTGTGATCACATTTTCTCATGCACCCCATTAAACTAGTTTTCTAACTTGTGTCAGCTGTTTTCCTAGGTGCTTTGCAACATTTGTGCTTGGTAACTATCTCACATTTAAAAGCAAAGTTGCTGTGAGCTGTAAACCTTGATAGCATACCCTGAGTTTAACACTAATGTGATGGCTATGTACATGTTAAAATTCTGAGCAATAGAGTAGGGACTTGCAGTAAAGGGGGTCCCGTGACGGGGGCTGCAAGCTTAAATGCATTGATCAATTCATGAACCAAAACTCCACTGCTTATTATGTTTATAAGTATAGTTAGTTATTATGGTGAGTGCAGAGCCCCTGTGATTTCTATTTAAACAATGTGGTCACATACCATGTTGCACACCAAAACTAGGAATGGTGAGTGCCGGGGAATAGTGCTTTTTGTTTATTATGATTAATTTTTATAATTAATCATTTTTGTGATCACATTTTCTAATGCACCTCTTTTAACTAGTTATCTAACTTTTGTCAGCTGTTTTCCTGGGTGCTTTGCAACAGATGTGCTTGGTAACTGTCTCACATTTAAAAGCAAAGTTGCTGTGAGCTTTAAACCTTGATAGCATACCCTGAGCTTAACACTAATGTGATGGCTATGTCCATGTTAAAATTCTGAGCAATAGAGTAGGGACTTCCAGTAAAGTGTGGTCCCGTGACGGGGGCTGCAAGCTTAAATGCATTGATCAATTCATGAACCAAAACCCCACTGTTTATTATGTTTATAATTATTGTTAGTTATTATGGTGAGTGCAGAGCCCCTGTGATTTCAATTTAAACAATGTGGTCACATACCATGTTGCACCCCTAAACTAGGAATGGCGAGTGCCGTGGATTAGTGCTTTTTGTTTATTATGATTAATTTTTATAATTGATCATTTTTGTGATCACATTTTCTCATGCACCCCTTTTAACTAGTTATCTAACTTGTGTCAGCTGTTTTCCTAGGTCCTTTGCAACAGGTGTGCTTGGTAACTGTCTCACATTTAAAAGCAAAGTTGCTGTGAGCTTTAAACCTTGATAGCATACCCTGAGTTTAACACTAATGTGATGGCTATGTGCATGTTATAATTCTAAGCAATAGAGTAGGGACTTGCAGAAAAGTGGGGTCCTGTGACAGGGGCTGCAAGCTTAAAAGCATTGATCAATTCATGAACCAAAACCCCACTGTTTATTATGTTTATAATTATTGTTAGTTATTATTGGTGAGTGCAGAGCCCCTGTGATTTCTATTTAAACAATGTGCTCACATACCATGTTGCAACCCTAAACTCGGAATGGTGAGTGCCGTGGATTAGTGCTTTTTGTTTATTATGATTAATTTTTATAATTAATAATTTTTGTGATCACATTTTCTCATGCACCTCTTTTAACTAGTTATCTAACTTGTGTCAGCTGTTTTCCTAGGAGCTTTGCAACAGGTGTGCTTGGTAACTGTCTCACATTTAAAAGCAAAGTTGCTGTGAGCTGTAAACCTTGATAGCATACCCTGAGTTTAACACTAATGTGATGGCTATGTCCATGTTATAATTCTGAGCAATTGAGTAGGGACTTGCAGTAAAGGGGGTCCCGTGATGGGGGCTGCAAGCTTAAATGCATTGATCAATTCATGAACCAAAACTCCACTGTTTAATATGTTTATAAGTATTGTTAGTTATTATGGTGAGTGCAGAGCCCCTGTGATTTCTATTTAAACAATGTGGTCACATACCATGTTGCACACCAAAACTAGGAATGGTAAGTGCCGTGGATTAGTGCTTTTTGTTTATTATGATTAATTTTTTTAATTAATAATTTTTGTGATCACATTTTCTCATGCACCCCATTAAACTAGTTTTCTAACTTGTGTCAGCTGTTTTCCTAGGTGCTTTGCAACATTTGTGCTTGGTAACTATCTCACATTTAAAAGCAAAGTTGCTGTGAGCTTTAAACCTTGATAGCATACACTGAGTTTAACACTAATGTGATGGCTATGTCCATGTTATAATCCTGAGCAATAGAGTAGGGACTTGCAGTAAAGTGGCATCCCGTGACGGGGGCTGCAAGCTTAAATGCATTGATCAATTCATGAACCAAAACCACACTGTTTATTATGTTTATAATTATTGTTAGTTATTATGGTGAGTGCAGAGCCCCTTTGATTTCTATTTAAACAATGTGGTCACATACCATGTTGCACCCCAAAACTAGGAATGGTAAGTGCCGTGGATTAGTGCTTTTTGTTTATTATGATTAATTTTTATAATTGATCATTTTTGTGATCACATTTTCTCATGCACCCCTTTTAACTAGTTATCTAACTTGTGTCAGCTGTTTTCCTAGGTGCTTTGCAACAGGTGTGCTTGGTAACTGTCTCACATTTAAAAGCACAATTGCTGTGAGCTTTAAACCTTGATAGCATACCCTGAGTTTTACACTAATGTGATGGCTATGTCCTTGTTACAATTCTGAGCAATAGAGTAGGGACTTGCAGAAAAGGGGGTCCCATGATGGGGGCTGCAAGCTTAAATGCATTGATCAATTCATGAACCAAAACTCCACTGTTTATTATGTTTATAAGTATTGTTAGTTATTATGGTGAGTGCAGAGCCCCTGTGATTTCTATTTAAACAATGTGGTCACATACCATGTTGCACACCAAAACTAGGAATAGTGAGTGCCGTGGATTAGTGCTTTTTTTTTATTATGATTAATTTTTTTAATTAATAATTTTTGTGATCACATTTTCTCATGCACCCCTTTAAACTAGTTTTCTAACTTGTGTCAGCTGTTTTCCTAGGTGCTTTGCAACATTTGTGCTTGGTAACTATCTCACATTTAAAAGCAAAGTTGCTGTGAGCTTTAAACCTTGATAGCATACCCTGAGTTTAACACTAATGTGATGGCTATGTCCATGTTATAATCCTGAGCAATAGAGTAGGGACTTGCAGTAAAGTGGCATCCCGTGACGGGGGCTGCAAGCTTAAATGCATTGATCAATTCATGAACCAAAACCCCACTGTTTATTATGTTTATAATTATTGTTAGTTATTATGGTGAGTGCAGAGCCCCTTTGATTTCTATTTAAACAATGTGGTCACATACCATGTTGCACCCCTAAACTAGGAATGGCGAGTGCCGTGGATTAGTGCTTTTTGTTTATTATGATTAATTTTTATTATTAATCATTTTTGTGATCACATTTTCTCATGCACCTTTTTTAATTAATTATCTAACTTGTGTCAGCTGTTTTCCTAGGTGCTTTGCAACAGGTGTGCTTGGTAACTGTCTCACATTTAAAAGCAAAGTTGCTGTGAGCTTTAAACCTTGATAGCATACCCTGAGTTTAACACTAATGTGATGGCTATGTCCATGTTACAATTCTGAGCAATAGAGTAGGGACTTGCAGTAACGGGGGTCCCGTGACGGGGGCTGCAAGCTTAAATGCATTGATCAATTCATGAACCAAAACTCCACTGTTTATTATATTTATAAGTATTGTTAGTTATTATGGTGAGTGCAGAGCCCCTGTGATTTCTATTTAAACAATGTGGTCACATACCATGTTGCACCCCAAAACTAGGAATGGTGAGTGCCGTGGATTAGTGCTTTTTGTTTATTATGATTAATTTTTATAATTGATCATTTTTGTGATCACATTTTCTCATGCACCCCTTTTAACTAGTTATCTAACTTGTGTCAGCTGTTTTCCTAGGTCCTTTGCAACAGGTGTGCTTGGTAACTGTCTCACATTTAAAAGCAAAGTTGCTGTGAGCTTTAAACCTTGATAGCATACCCTGAGTTTAACACTAATGTGCTGGCTATGTGCATGTTATAATTCTAAGCAATAGAGTAGGGACTTGCAGAAAAGTGGGGTCCCGTGACAGGGGCTGCAAGCTTAAATGCATTGATCAATTCATGAACCAAAACCCCACTGTTTATTATGTTTATAATTATTGTTAGTTATTATGGTGAGTGCAGAGCCCCTGTGATTTCTATTTAAACAATGTGCTCACATACCATGTTGCAACCCTAAACTCGGAATGGTGAGTGCCGTGGATTAGTGCTTTTTGTTTATTATGATTAATTTTTATAATTAATAATTTTTGTGATCACATTTTCTCATGCACCTCTTTTAACTAGTTATCTAACTTGTGTCAGCTGTTTTCCTAGGAGCTTTGCAACAGGTGTGCTTGGTAACTGTCTCACATTTAAAAGCAAAGTTGCTGTGAGCTGTAAACCTTGATAGCATACCCTGAGTTTAACACTAATGTGATGGCTATGTCCATGTTATAATTCTGAGCAATAGAGTAGGGACTTGCAGTAAAGGGGGTCCCGTGATGGGGGCTGCAAGCTTAAATGCATTGATCAATTCATGAACCAAAACTCCACTGTTTAATATGTTTATAAGTATTGTTAGTTATTATGGTGAGTGCAGAGCCCCTGTGATTTCTATTTAAACAATGTGGTCACATACCATGTTGCACACTAAAACTAGGAATGGTGAGTGCCATGGATTAGTGCTTTTTGTTTATTATGATTAATTTTTTTAATTAATAATATTTGTGATCACATTTTCTCATGCACCCCATTAAACTAGTTTTCTAACTTGTGTCAGCTGTTTTCCTAGGTGCTTTGCAACATTTGTGCTTGGTAACTATCTCACATTTAAAAGCAAAGTTGCTGTGAGCTGTAAACCTTGATAGCATACCCTGAGTTTAACACTAATGTGATGGCTATGTACATGTTAAAATTCTGAGCAATAGAGTAGGGACTTGCAGTAAAGGGGGTCCCGTGACGGGGGCTGCAAGCTTAAATGCATTGATCAATTCATGAACCAAAACTCCACTGCTTATTATGTTTATAAGTATAGTTAGTTATTATGGTGAGTGCAGAGCCCCTGTGATTTCTATTTAAACAATGTGGTCACATACCATGTTGCACACCAAAACTAGGAATGGTGAGTGCCGGGGAATAGTGCTTTTTGTTTATTATGATTAATTTTTATAATTAATCATTTTTGTGATCACATTTTCTAATGCACCTCTTTTAACTAGTTATCTAACTTGTGTCAGCTGTTTTCCTGGGTGCTTTGCAACAGATGTGCTTGGTAACTGTCTCACATTTAAAAGCAAAGTTGCTGTGAGCTTTAAACCTTGATAGCATACCCTGAGCTTAACACTAATGTGATGGCTATGTCCATGTTAAAATTCTGAGCAATAGAGTAGGGACTTCCAGAAAAAGTGTGGTCCCGTGATGGGGGCTGCAAGCTTAAATGCATTGATCAATTCATGAACCAAAACCCCACTGTTTATTATGTTTATAATTATTGTTAGTTATTATGGTGAGTGCAGAGCCCCTGTGATTTCAATTTAAACAATGTGGTCACATACCATGTTGCACCCCTAAACTAGGAATGGTGAGTGCCGTGGATTAGTGCTTTTTGTTTATTATGATTAATTTTTATTATTAATCAATTTTGTGATCACATTTTCTCATGCACCTTTTTTAATTAATTATCTAACTTGTGTCAGCTGTTTTCCTAGGTGCTTTGCAACAGGTGTGCTTGGTAACTGTCTCACATTTAAAAGCAAAGTTGCTGTGAGCTTTAAACCTTGATAGCATACCCTGAGTTTAACACTAATGTGATGGCTATGTCCATGTTACAATTCTGAGCAATAGAGTAGGGACTTGCAGTAACGGGGGTCCCGTGACGGGGGCTGCAAGCTTAAATGCATTGATCAATTCATGAACCAAAACTCCACTGTTTATTATATTTATAAGTATTGTTAGTTATTATGGTGAGTGCAGAGCCCCTGTGATTTCTATTTAAACAATGTGGTCACATACCATGTTGCACCCCAAAACTAGGAATGGTGAGTGCCGTGGATTAGTGCTTTTTGATTATTATGATTAATTTTTATAATTGATCATTTTTGTGATCACATTTTCTCATGCACCCCTTTTAACTAGTTATCTAACTTGTGTCAGCTGTTTTCCTAGGTCCTTTGCAACAGGTGTGCTTGGTAACTGTCTCACATTTAAAATCAAAGTTGCTGTGAGCTTTAAACCTTGATAGCATACCCTGAGTTTAACACTAATGTGATGGCTATGTGCATGTTATAATTCTAAGCAATAGAGTAGGGACTTGCAGAAAAGTGGGGTCCCGTGACAGGGGCTGCAAGCTTAAATGCATTGATCAATTCATGAACCAAAACCCCACTGTTTATTATGTTTATAATTATTGTTAGTTATTATTGGTGAGTGCAGAGCCCCTGTGATTTCTATTTAAACAATGTGCTCACATACCATGTTGCAACCCTAAACTCGGAATGGTGAGTGCCGTGGATTAGTGCTTTTTGTTTATTATGATTAATTTTTATAATTAATAATTTTTGTGATCACATTTTCTCATGCACCTCTTTTAACTAGTTATCTAACTTGTGTCAGCTGTTTTCCTAGGAGCTTTGCAACAGGTGTGCTTGGTAAATGTCTCACATTTAAAAGCAAAGTTGCTGTGAGCTGTAAACCTTGATAGCATACCCTGAGTTTAACACTAATGTGATGGCTATGTCCATGTTATAATTCTGAGCAATAGAGTAGGGACTTGCAGTAAAGGGGGTCCCGTGATGGGGGCTGCAAGCTTAAATGCATTGATCAATTCATGAACCAAAACCCCACTGTTTATTATGTTTATAATTATTGTTAGTTATTATGGTGAGTGCAGAGCCCCTGTGATTTCTATTTAAACAATGTGGTCACATACCATGTTGCACCCCTAAACTAGGAATGGCGAGTGCCGTGGATTAGTGCTTTTTGTTTATTATGATTAATTTTTATTATTAATAATTTTTGTGATCACATTTTCTCATGCACCTTTTTTAATTAATTATCTAACTTGTGTCAGCTGTTCTCCTAGGTGCTTTGCAACAGGTGTGCTTGGTAACTGTCTCACATTTAAAAGCACAATTGCTGTGAGCTTTAAACCTTGATAGCATACCCTGAGTTTTACACTAATGTGATGGCTATGTCCTTGTTACAATTCTGAGCAATAGAGTAGGGACTTGCAGAAACGGGGGTCCCATGATAGGGGCTGCAAGCTTAAATGCATTGATCAATTCATGAACCAAAACTCCACTGTTTATTATATTTATAAGTATTGTTAGTTATTATGGTGAGTGCAGAGCCCCTGTGATTTCTATTTAAACAATGTGGTCACATACCATGTTGCACCCCAAAACTAGGAATGGTGAGTGCCGTGGATTAGTGCTTTTAGTTTATTATGATTAATTTTTATAATTGATCATTTTTGTGATCACATTTTCTCATGCACCCCTTTTAACTAGTTATCTAACTTGTGTCAGCTGTTTTCCTAGGTCCTTTGCAACAGATGTGCTTGGTAACTGTCTCACATTTAAAAGCAAAGTTGCTGTGAGCTTTAAACCTTGATAGCATACCCTGAGTTTAACACTAATGTGATGGCTATGTCCATGTTATAATTCTAAGCAATAGAGTAGGGACTTGCAGAAAAGTGGGGTCCCGTGACAGGGGCTTCAAGCTTAAATGCATTGATCAATTCATGAAACAAAACCCCACTGTTTATTATGTTTATAATTATTGTTAGTTATTATTGGTGAGTGCAGAGCCCCTGTGATTTCTATTTAAACAATGTGCTCACATACCATGTTGCAACCCTAAACTCGGAATGGTGAGTGCCGTGGATTAGTGCTTTTTGTTTATTATGATTAATTTTTATAATTAATAATTTTTGTGATCACATTTTCTCATGCACCTCTTTTAACAAAGTTATCTAACTTGTGTCAGCTGTTTTCCTAGGAGCTTTGCAACAGGTGTGCTTGGTAAATGTCTCACATTTAAAAGCAAAGTTGCTGTGAGCTGTAAACCTTGATAGCATACCCTGAGTTTAACACTAATGTGATGGCTATGTCCATGTTATAATTCTGAGCAATAGAGTAGGGACTTGCAGTAAAGGGGGTCACGTGATGGGGGCTGCAAGCTTAAATGCATTGATCAATTCATGAACCAAAACCCCACTGTTTATTATGTTTATAATTATTGTTAGTTATTATGGTGAGTGCAGAGCCCCTGTGATTTCTATTTAAACAATGTGGTCACATACCATGTTGCACCCCTAAACTAGGAATGGCGAGTGCCGTGGATTAGTGCTTTTTGTTTATTATGATTAATTTTTATTATTAATCATTTTTGTGATCACATTTTCTCATGCACCTTTTTTAATTAATTATCTAACTTGTGTCAGCTGTTCTCCTAGGTGCTTTGCAACAGGTGTGCTTGGTAACTGTCTCACATTTAAAAGCAAAGTTGCTGTGAGCTTTAAACCTTGATAGCATACCCTGAGTTTAACACTAATGTGATGGCTATGTCCATGTTACAATTCTGAGCAATAGAGTAGGGACTTGCAGTAACGGGGGTCCCGTGACGGGGGCTGCAAGCTTAAATGCATTGATTAATTCATGAACCAAAACTCCACTGTTTATTATATTTATAAGTATTGTTAGTTATTATGGTGAGTGCAGAGCCCCTGTGATTTCTATTTAAACAATGTGGTCCCATACCATGTTGCACCCCAAAACTAGGAATGGTAAGTGCCGTGGATTAGTGCTTTTTGCTTATTATGATTAATTTTTATAATTGATCATTTTTGTGATCACATTTTCTCATGCACCCCTTTTAACTAGTTATCTAACTTGTGTCAGCTGTTTTCCTAGGTGCTTTGCAACAGGTGTGCTTGGTAACTGTCTCACATTTAAAAGCACAATTGCTGTGAGCTTTAAACCTTGATAGCATACCCTGAGTTTTACACTAATGTGATGGCTATGTCCTTGTTACAATTCTGAGCAATAGAGTAGGGACTTGCAGAAACGGGGGTCCCATGATGGGGGCTGCAAGCTTAAATGCATTGATCAATTCATGAACCAAAACTCCACTGTTTATTATGTTTATAAGTATTGTTAGTTATTATGGTGAGTGCAGAGCCCCTGTGATTTCTATTTAAACAATGTGGTCACATACCATGTTGCACACCAAAACTAGGAATGGTGAGTGCCGTGGATTAGTGCTTTTTTTTATTATGATTAATTTTTTTAATTAATCATTTTTGTGATCACATTTTCTCATGCACCCCTTTAAACTAGTTTTCTAACTTGTGTCAGCTGTTTTCCTAGGTGCTTTGCAACATTTGTGCTTGGTAACTATCTCACATTTAAAAGCAAAGTTGCTGTGAGCTTTAAACCTTGATAGCATACCCTGAGTTTAACACTAATGTGATGGCTATGTCCATGTTATAATCCTGAGCAATAGAGTAGGGACTTGCAGTAAAGTGGCATCCCGTGACGGGGGCTGCAAGCTTAAATGCATTGATCAATTCATGAACCAAAACCCCACTGTTTATTATGTTTATAATTATTGTTAGTTATTATGGTGAGTGCAGAGCCCATGTGATTTCTATTTAAACAATGTGGTCACATACCATGTTGCACCCCTAAACTAGGAATGGCGAGTGCCGTGGATTAGTGCTTTTTGTTTATTATGATTAATTTTTATTATTAATAATTTTTGTGATCACATTTTCTCATGCACCTTTTTTAATTAATTATCTAACTTGTGTCAGCTGTTTTCCTAGGTGCTTTGCAACAGGTGTGCTTGGTAACTGTCTCACATTTAAAAGCAAAGTTGCTGTGAGCTTTAAACCTTGATAGCATACCCTGAGTTTAACACTAATGTGATGGCTATGTCCATGTTACAATTCTGAGCAATAGAGTAGGGACTTGCAGTAACGGGGGTCCCGTGACGGGGGCTGCAAGCTTAAATGCATTGATCAATTCATGAACCAAAACTCCACTGTTTATTATATTTATAAGTATTGTTAGTTATTATGGTGAGTGCAGAGCCCCTGTGATTTCTATTTAAACAATGTGGTTACATACCATGTTGCACCCCAAAACTAGGAATGGTGAGTGCCGTGGATTAGTGCTTTTTGTTTATTATGATTAATTTTTATAATTGATCATTTTTGTGATCACATTTTCTCATGCACCCCTTTTAACTAGTTATCTAACTTGTGTCAGCTGTTTTCCTAGGTCCTTTGCAACAGGTGTGCTTGGTAACTGTCTCACATTTAAAAGCAAAGTTGCTGTGAGCTTTAAACCTTGATAGCATACCCTGAGTTTAACACTAATGTGATGGCTATGTGCATGTTATAATTCTAAGCAATAGAGTAGGGACTTGCAGAAAAGTGGGGTCCCGTGACAGGGGCTGCAAGCTTAAATGCATTGATCAATTCATGAACCAAAACCCCACTGTTTATTATGTTTATAATTATTGTTAGTTATTATGGTGAGTGCAGAGCCCCTGTGATTTCTATTTAAACAATGTGCTCACATACCATGTTGCAACCCTAAACTCGGAATGGTGAGTGCCGTGGATTAGTGCTTTTTGTTTATTATGATTAATTTTTATAATTAATAATTTTTGTGATCACATTTTCTCATGCACCTCTTTTAACTAGTTATCTAACTTGTGTCAGCTGTTTTCCTAGGAGCTTTGCAACAGGTGTGCTTGGTAACTGTCTCACATTTAAAAGCAAAGTTGCTGTGAGCTGTAAACCTTGATAGCATACCCTGAGTTTAACACTAATGTGATGGCTATGTCCATGTTATAATTCTGAGCAATAGAGTAGGGACTTGCAGTAAAGGGGGTCCCGTGATGGGGGCTGCAAGCTTAAATGCATTGATCAGTTCATGAACCAAAACTCCACTGTTTAATATGTTTATAAGTATTGTTAGTTATTATGGTGAGTGCAGAGCCCCTGTGATTTCTATTTAAACAATGTGGTCACATACCATGTTGCACACCAAAACTAGGAATGGTGAGTGCCATGGATTAGTGCTTTTTGTTTATTATGATTAATTTTTTTAATTAATAATTTTTGTGATCACATTTTCTCATGCACCCCATTAAACTAGTTTTCTAACTTGTGTCAGCTGTTTTCCTAGGTGCTTTGCAACATTTGTGCTTGGTAACTATCTCACATTTAAAAGCAAAGTTGCTGTGAGCTGTAAACCTTGATAGCATACCCTGAGTTTAACACTAATGTGATGGCTATGTACATGTTAAAATTCTGAGCAATAGAGTAGGGACTTGCAGTAAAGGGGGTCCCGTGATGGGGGCTGCAAGCTTAAATGCATTGATCAATTCATGAACCAAAACTCCACTGCTTATTATGTTTATAAGTATAGTTAGTTATTATGGTGAGTGCAGAGCCCCTGTGATTTCTATTTAAACAATGTGGTCACATACCATGTTGCACACCAAAACTAGGAATGGTGAGTGCCGGGGAATAGTGCTTTTTGTTTATTATGATTAATTTTTATAATTAATCATTTTTGTGATCACATTTTCTAATGCACCTCTTTTAACTAGTTATCTAACTTGTGTCAGCTGTTTTCCTGGGTGCTTTGCAACAGATGTGCTTGGTAACTGTCTCACATTTAAAAGCAAAGTTGCTGTGAGCTTTAAACCTTGATAGCATACCCTGAGCTTAACACTAATGTGATGGCTATGTCCATGTTAAAATTCTGAGCAATAGAGTAGGGACTTCCAGTAAAGTGTGGTCCCGTGACGGGGGCTGCAAGCTTAAATGCATTGATCAATTCATGAACCAAAACCCCACTGTTTATTATGTTTATAATTATTGTTAGTTATTATGGTGAGTGCAGAGCCCCTGTGATTTCAATTTAAACAATGTGGTCACATACCATGTTGCACCCCTAAACTAGGAATGGCGAGTGCCGTGGATTAGTGCTTTTTGTTTATTATGATTAATTTTTATAATTGATCATTTTTGTGATCACATTTTCTCATGCACCCCTTTTAACTAGTTATCTAACTTGTGTCAGCTGTTTTCCTAGGAGCTTTGCAACAGGTGTGCTTGGTAACTGTCTCACATTTAAAAGCAAAGTTGCTGTGAGCTGTAAACCTTGATAGCATACCCTGAGTTTAACACTAATGTGATGGCTATGTCCATGTTATAATTCTGAGCAATAGAGTAGGGACTTGCAGTAAAGGGGGTCCCATGATGGGGGCTGCAAGTTTAAATGCATTGATCAATTCATGAACCAAAACCCCACTGTTTATTATGTTTATAATTATTGTTAGTTATTATGGTGAGTGCAGAGCCCCTGTGATTTCTATTTAAACAATGTGGTCACATACCATGTTGCACCCCTAAACTAGGAATGGCGAGTGCCGTGGATTAGTGCTTTTTGTTTATTATGATTAATTTTTATTATTAATCATTTTTGTGATCACATTTTCTCATGCACCTTTTTTAATTAATTATCTAACTTGTGTCAGCTGTTTTCCTAGGTGCTTTGCAACAGGTGTGCTTGGTAACTGTCTCACATTTAAAAGCAAAGTTGCTGTGAGCTTTAAACCTTGATAGCATACCCTGAGTTTAACACTAATGTGATGGCTATGTCCATGTTACAATTCTGAGCAAAAGAGTAGGGACTTGCAGTAACGGGGGTCCCGTGACGGGGGCTGCAAGCTTAAATGCATTGATTAATTCATGAACCAAAACTCCACTGTTTATTATATTTATAAGTATTGTTAGTTATTATGGTGAGTGCAGAGCCCCTGTGATTTCTATTTAAACAATGTGGTCACATACCATGTTGCACCCCAAAACTAGGAATGGTGAGTGCCATGGATTAGTGCTTTTTGTTTATTATGATTAATTTTTTTAATTAATAATTTTTGTGATCACATTTTCTCATGCACCCCATTAAACTAGTTTTCTAACTTGTGTCAGCTGTTTTCCTAGGTGCTTTGCAACATTTGTGCTTGGTAACTATCTCACATTTAAAAGCAAAGTTGCTGTGAGCTGTAAACCTTGATAGCATACCCTGAGTTTAACACTAATGTGATGGCTATGTACATGTTAAAATTCTGAGCAATAGAGTAGGGACTTGCAGTAAAGGGGGTCCCGTGATGGGGGCTGCAAGCTTAAATGCATTGATCAATTCATGAACCAAAACTCCACTGCTTATTATGTTTATAAGTATAGTTAGTTATTATGGTGAGTGCAGAGCCCCTGTGATTTCTATTTAAACAATGTGGTCACATACCATGTTGCACCCCAAAACTAGGAATGGTAAGTGCCGTGGATTAGTGCTTTTTGCTTATTATGATTAATTTTTATAATTGATCATTTTTGTGATCACATTTTCTCATGCACCCCTTTTAACTAGTTATCTAACTTGTGTCAGCTGTTTTCCTAGGTGCTTTGCAACAGGTGTGCTTGGTAACTGTCTCACATTTAAAAGCACAATTGCTGTGAGCTTTAAACCTTGATAGCATACCCTGAGTTTTACACTAATGTGATGGCTATGTCCTTGTTACAATTCTGAGCAATAGAGTAGGGACTTGCAGAAACGGGGGTCCCATGATGGGGGCTGCAAGCTTAAATGCATTGATCAATTCATGAACCAAAACTCCACTGTTTATTATGTTTATAAGTATTGTTAGTTATTATGGTGAGTGCAGAGCCCCTGTGATTTCTATTTAAACAATGTGGTCACATACCATGTTGCACACCAAAACTAGGAATGGTGAGTGCCGTGGATTAGTGCTTTTTTTTTATTATGATTAATTTTTTTAATTAATCATTTTTGTGATCACATTTTCTCATGCACCCCTTTAAACTAGTTTTCTAACTTGTGTCAGCTGTTTTCCTAGGTGCTTTGCACCATTTGTGCTTGGTAACTATCTCACATTTAAAAGCAAAGTTGCTGTGAGCTTTAAACCTTGATAGCATACCCTGAGTTTAACACTAATGTGATGGCTATGTCCATGTTATAATCCTGAGCAATAGAGTAGGGACTTGCAGTAAAGTGGCATCCCGTGACGGGGGCTGCAAGCTTAAATGCATTGATCAATTCATGAACCAAAACCCCACTGTTTATTATGTTTATAATTATTGTTAGATATTATGGTGAGTGCAGAGCCCATGTGATTTCTATTTAAACAATGTGGTCACATACCATGTTGCACCCCTAAACTAGGAATGGCGAGTGCCGTGGATTAGTGCTTTTTGTTTATTATGATTAATTTTTATTATTAATAATTTTTGTGATCACATTTTCTCATGCACCTTTTTTAATTAATTATCTAACTTGTGTCAGCTGTTTTCCTAGGTGCTTTGCAACAGGTGTGCTTGGTAACTGTCTCACATTTAAAAGCAAAGTTGCTGTGAGCTTTAAACCTTGATAGCATACCCTGAGTTTAACACTAATGTGATGGCTATGTCCATGTTACAATTCTGAGCAATAGAGTAGGGACTTGCAGTAACGGGGGTCCCGTGACGGGGGCTGCAAGCTTAAATGCATTGATCAATTCATGAACCAAAACTCCACTGTTTATTATATTTATAAGTATTGTTAGTTATTATGGTGAGTGCAGAGCCCCTGTGATTTCTATTTAAACAATGTGGTCACATACCATGTTGCACCCCAAAACTAGGAATGGTGAGTGCCGTGGATTAGTGCTTTTTGTTTATTATGATTAATTTTTATAATTGATCATTTTTGTGATCACATTTTCTCATGCACCCCTTTTAACTAGTTATCTAACTTGTGTCAGCTGTTTTCCTAGGTCCTTTGCAACAGGTGTGCTTGGTAACTGTCTCACATTTAAAAGCAAAGTTGCTGTGAGCTTTAAACCTTGATAGCATACCCTGAGTTTAACACTAATGTGATGGCTATGTGCATGTTATAATTCTAAGCAATAGAGTAGGGACTTGCAGAAAAGTGGGGTCCCGTGACAGGGGCTGCAAGCTTAAATGCATTGATCAATTCATGAACCAAAACCCCACTGTTTATTATGTTTATAATTATTGTTAGTTATAATGGTGAGTGCAGAGCCCCTGTGATTTCTATTTAAACAATGTGGTCACATACCATGTTGCACACCAAAACTAGGAATGGTGAGTGCCATGGATTAGTGCTTTTTGTTTATTATGATTAATTTTTTTAATTAATAATTTTTGTGATCACATTTTCTCATGCACCCCATTAAACTAGTTTTCTAACTTGTGTCAGCTGTTTTCCTAGGTGCTTTGCAACATTTGTGCTTGGTAACTATCTCACATTTAAAAGCAAAGTTGCTGTGAGCTGTAAACCTTGATAGCATACCCTGAGTTTAACACTAATGTGATGGCTATGTACATGTTAAAATTCTGAGCAATAGAGTAGGGACTTGCAGTAAAGGGGGTCCCGTGATGGGGGCTGCAAGCTTAAATGCATTGATCAATTCATGAACCAAAACTCCACTGCTTATTATGTTTATAAGTATAGTTAGTTATTATGGTGAGTGCAGAGCCCCTGTGATTTCTATTTAAACAATGTGGTCACATACCATGTTGCACACCAAAACTAGGAATGGTGAGTGCCGGGGAATAGTGCTTTTTGTTTATTATGATTAATTTTTATAATTAATCATTTTTGTGATCACATTTTCTAATGCACCTCTTTTAACTAGTTATCTAACTTGTGTCAGCTGTTTTCCTGGGTGCTTTGCAACAGATGTGCTTGGTAACTGTCTCACATTTAAAAGCAAAGTTGCTGTGAGCTTTAAACCTTGATAGCATACCCTGAGCTTAACACTAATGTGATGGCTATGTCCATGTTAAAATTCTGAGCAATAGAGTAGGGACTTCCAGTAAAGTGTGGTCCCGTGACGGGGGCTGCAAGCTTAAATGCATTGATCAATTCATGAACCAAAACCCCACTGTTTATTATGTTTATAATTATTGTTAGTTATTATGGTGAGTGCAGAGCCCCTGTGATTTCAATTTAAACAATGTGGTCACATACCATGTTGCACCCCTAAACTAGGAATGGCGAGTGCCGTGGATTAGTGCTTTTTGTTTATTATGATTAATTTTTATAATTGATCATTTTTGTGATCACATTTTCTCATGCACCCCTTTTAACTAGTTATCTAACTTGTGTCAGCTGTTTTCCTAGGTCCTTTGCAACAGGTGTGCTTGGTAACTGTCTCACATTTAAAAGCAAAGTTGCTGTGAGCTTTAAACCTTGATAGCATACCCTGAGTTTAACACTAATGTGATGGCTATGTGCATGTTATAATTCTAAGCAATAGAGTAGGGACTTGCAGAAAAGTGGGGTCCCGTGACAGGGGCTGCAAGCTTAAATGCATTGATCAATTCATGAACCAAAACCCCACTGTTTATTATGTTTATAATTATTGTTAGTTATTATTGGTGAGTGCAGAGCCCCTGTGATTTCTATTTAAACAATGTGCTCACATACCATGTTGCAACCCTAAACTCGGAATGGTGAGTGCCGTGGATTAGTGCTTTTTGTTTATTATGATTAATTTTTATAATTAATAATTTTTGTGATCACATTTTCTCATGCACCTCTTTTAACTAGTTATCTAACTTGTGTCAGTTGTTTTCCTAGGAGCTTTGCAACAGGTGTGCTTGGTAACTGTCTCACATTTAAAAGCAAAGTTGCTGTGAGCTTTAAACCTTGATAGCATACCCTGAGTTTAACACTAATGTGATGGCTATGTGCATGTTATAATTCTAAGCAATAGAGTAGGGACTTGCAGAAAAGTGGGGTCCCGTGACAGGGGCTGCAAGCTTAAAAGCATTGATCAATTCATGAACCAAAACCCCACTGTTTATTATGTTTATAATTATTGTTAGTTATTATTGGTGAGTGCAGAGCCCCTGTGATTTCTCTTTAAACAATGTGCTCACATACCATGTTGCAACCCTAAACTCGGAATCGTGAGTGCCGTGGATTAGTGCTTTTTGTTTATTATGATTAATTTTTATAATTAATAATTTTTGTGATCACATTTTCTCATGCACCTCTTTTAACTAGTTATCTAACTTGTGTCAGCTGTTTTCCTAGGAGCTTTGCAACAGGTGTGCTTGGTAACTGTCTCACATTTAAAAGCAAAGTTGCTGTGAGCTGTAAACCTTGATAGCATACCCTGAGTTTAACACTAATGTGATGGCTATGTCCATGTTATAATTCTGAGCAATAGAGTAGGGACTTGCAGTAAAGGGGGTCCCATGATGGGGGCTGCAAGCTTAAATGCATTGATCAATTCATGAACCAAAACTCCACTGTTTAATATGTTTATAAGTATTGTTAGTTATTATGGTGAGTGCAGATCCCCTGTGATTTCTATTTAAACAATGTGGTCACATACCATGTTGCACACCAAAACTAGGAATGGTGAGTGCCATGGATTAGTGCTTTTTGTTTATTATGATTAATTTTTTTAATTAATAATTTTTGTGATCACATTTTCTCATGCACCCCATTAAACTAGTTTTCTAACTTGTGTCAGCTGTTTTCCTAGGTGCTTTGCAACATTTGTGCTTGGTAACTGTCTCACATTTAAAAGCAAAGTTGCTGTGAGCTTTAAACCTTGATAGCATACCCTGAGTTTAACACTAATGTGATGGCTATGTCCATGTTACAATTCTGAGCAATAGAGTAGGGACTTGCAGTAACGGGGGTCCCGTGACGGGGGCTGCAAGCTTAAATGCATTGATCAATTCATGAACCAAAACTCCACTGTTTATTATATTTATAAGTATTGTTAGTTATTATGGTGAGTGCAGAGCCCCTGTGATTTCTATTTAAACAATGTGGTCACATACCATGTTGCACCCCAAAACTAGGAATGGTGAGTGCCGTGGATTAGTGCTTTTTGTTTATTATGATTAATTTTTATAATTGATCATTTTTGTGATCACATTTTCTCATGCACCCCTTTTAACTAGTTATCTAACTTGTGTCAGCTGTTTTCCTAGGTCCTTTGCAACAGGTGTGCTTGGTAACTGTCTCACATTTAAAAGCAAAGTTGCTGTGAGCTTTAAACCTTGATAGCATACCCTGAGTTTAACACTAATGTGATGGCTATGTGCATGTTATAATTCTAAGCAATAGAGTAGGGAGTTGCAGAAAAGTGGGGTCCCGTGACAGGGGCTGCAAGCTTAAATGCATTGATCAATTCATGAACCAAAACCCCACTGTTTATTATGTTTATAATTATTGTTAGTTATTATGGTGAGTGCAGAGCCCCTGTGATTTCTATTTAAACAATGTGCTCACATACCATGTTGCAACCCTAAACTCGGAATGGTGAGTGCCGTGGATTAGTGCTTTTTGTTTATTATGATTAATTTTTATAATTAATAATTTTTGTGATCACATTTTCTCATGCACCTCTTTTAACTAGTTATCTAACTTGTGTCAGCTGTTTTCCTAGGAGCTTTGCAACAGGTGTGCTTGGTAACTGTCTCACATTTAAAAGCAAAGTTGCTGTGAGCTGTAAACCTTGATAGCATACCCTGAGTTTAACACTAATGTGATGGCTATGTCCATGTTATAATTCTGAGCAATAGAGTAGGGACTTGCAGTAAAGGGGGTCCCGTGATGGGGGCTGCAAGCTTAAATGCATTGATCAATTCATGAACCAAAACTCCACTGTTTAATATGTTTATAAGTATTGTTAGTTATTATGGTGAGTGCAGAGCCCCTGTGATTTCTATTTAAACAATGTGGTCACATACCATGTTGCACACCAAAACTAGGAATGGTGAGTGCCATGGATTAGTGCTTTTTGTTTATTATGATTAATTTTTTTAATTAAAAATTTTTGTGATCACATTTTCTCATGCACCCCATTAAACTAGTTTTCTAACTTGTGTCAGCTGTTTTCCTAGGTGCTTTGCAACATTTGTGCTTGGTAACTATCTCACATTTAAAAGCAAAGTTGCTGTGAGCTGTAAACCTTGATAGCATACCCTGAGTTTAACACTAATGTGATGGCTATGTACATGTTAAAATTCTGAGCAATAGAGTAGGGACTTGCAGTAAAGGGGGTCCCGTGATGGGGGCTGCAAGCTTAAATGCATTGATCAATTCATGAACCAAAACTCCACTGCTTATTATGTTTATAAGTATAGTTAGTTATTATGGTGAGTGCAGAGCCCCTGTGATTTCTATTTAAACAATGTGGTCACATACCATGTTGCACACCAAAACTAGGAATGGTGAGTGCCGGGGAATAGTGCTTTTTGTTTATTATGATTAATTTTTATAATTAATCATTTTTGTGATCACATTTTCTAATGCACCTCTTTTAACTAGTTATCTAACTTGTGTCAGCTGTTTTCCTGGGTGCTTTGCAACAGATGTGCTTGGTAACTGTCTCACATTTAAAAGCAAAGTTGCTGTGAGCTTTAAACCTTGATAGCATACCCTGAGCTTAACACTAATGTGATGGCTATGTCCATGTTAAAATTCTGAGCAATAGAGTAGGGACTTCCAGTAAAGTGTGGTCCCGTGATGGGGGCTGCAAGCTTAAATGCATTGATCAATTCATGAACCAAAACCCCACTGTTTATTATGTTTATAATTATTGTTAGTTATTATGGTGAGTGCAGAGCCCCTGTGATTTCAATTTAAACAATGTGGTCACATACCATGTTGCACCCCTAAACTAGGAATGGCGAGTGCCGTGGATTAGTGCTTTTTGTTTATTATGATTAATTTTTATAATTGATCATTTTTGTGATCACATTTTCTCATGCACCCCTTTTAACTAGTTATCTAACTTGTGTCAGCTGTTTTCCTAGGTCCTTTGCAACAGGTGTGCTTGGTAACTGTCTCACATTTAAAAGCAAAGTTGCTGTGAGCTTTAAACCTTGATAGCATACCCTGAGTTTAACACTAATGTGATGGCTATGTGCATGTTATAATTCTAAGCAATAGAGTAGGGACTTGCAGAAAAGTGGGGTCCCGTGACAGGGGCTGCAAGCTTAAATGCATTGATCAATTCATGAACCAAAACCCCACTGTTTATTATGTTTATAATTATTGTTAGTTATTATTGGTGAGTGCAGAGCCCCTGTGATTTCTATTTAAACAATGTGCTCACATACCATGTTGCAACCCTAAACTCGGAATGGTGAGTGCCGTGGATTAGTGCTTTTTGTTTATTATGATTAATTTTTATAATTAATAATTTTTGTGATCACATTTTCTCATGCACCTCTTTTAACTAGTTATCTAACTTGTGTCAGTTGTTTTCCTAGGAGCTTTGCAACAGGTGTGCTTGGTAACTGTCTCACATTTAAAAGCAAAGTTGCTGTGAGCTGTAAACCTTGATAGCATACCCTGAGTTTAACACTAATGTGATGGCTATGTCCATGTTATAATTCTGAGCAATAGAGTAGGGACTTGCAGTAAAGGGGGTCCCATGATGGGGGCTGCAAGCTTAAATGCATTGATCAATTCATGAACCAAAACCCCACTGTTTATTATGTTTATAATTATTGTTAGTTATTATGGTGAGTGCAGAGCCCCTGTGATTTCTATTTAAACAATGTGGTCACATACCATGTTGCACCCCTAAACTAGGAATGGCGAGTGCCGTGGATTAGTGCTTTTTGTTTATTATGATTAATTTTTATTATTAATCATTTTTGTGATCACATTTTCTCATGCACCTTTTTTAATTAATTATCTAACTTGTGTCAGCTGTTTTCCTAGGTGCTTTGCAACAGGTGTGCTTGGTAACTGTCTCACATTTAAAAGCAAAGTTGCTGTGAGCTTTAAACCTTGATAGCATACCCTGAGTTTAACACTAATGTGATGGCTATGTCCATGTTACAATTCTGAGCAAAAGAGTAGGGACTTGCAGTAACGGGGGTCCCGTGACGGGGGCTGCAAGCTTAAATGCATTGATTAATTCATGAACCAAAACTCCACTGTTTATTATATTTATAAGTATTGTTAGTTATTATGGTGAGTGCAGAGCCCCTGTGATTTCTATTTAAACAATGTGGTCACATACCATGTTGCACCCCAAAACTAGGAATGGTGAGTGCCGTGGATTAGTGCTTTTTGTTTATTATGATTAATTTTTATAATTGATCATTTTTGTGATCACATTTTCTCATGCACCCCTTTTAACTAGTTATCTAACTTGTGTCAGCTGTTTTCCTAGGTCCTTTGCAACATTTGTGCTTGGTAACTGTCTCACATTTAAAAGCACAATTGCTGTGAGCTTTAAACCTTGATAGCATACCCTGAGTTTTACACTAATGTGATGGCTATGTCCTTGTTACAATTCTGAGCAATAGAGTAGGGACTTGCAGAAAAGGGGGTCCCATGATGGGGGCTGCAAGCTTAAATGCATTGATCAATTCATGAACCAAAACTCCACTGTTTATTATGTTTATAAGTATTGTTAGTTATTATGGTGAGTGCAGAGCCCCTGTGATTTCTATTTAAACAATGTGGTCACATACCATGTTGCACACCAAAACTAGGAATGGTGAGTGCCGTGGATTAGTGCTTTTTTTTTATTATGATTAATTTTTTTAATTAATCATTTTTGTGATCACATTTTCTCATGCACCCCTTTAAACTAGTTTTCTAACTTGTGTCAGCTGTTTTCCTAGGTGCTTTGCAACATTTGTGCTTGGTAACTATCTCACATTTAAAAGCAAAGTTGCTGTGAGCTTTAAACCTTGATAGCATACCCTGAGTTTAACACTAATGTGATGGCTATGTCCATGTTATAATCCTGAGCAATAGAGTAGGGACTTGCAGTAAAGTGGCATCCCGTGACGGGGGCTGCAAGCTTAAATGCATTGATCAATTCATGAACCAAAACCCCACTGTTTATTATGTTTATAATTATTGTTAGTTATTATGGTGAGTGCAGAGCCCATGTGATTTCTATTTAAACAATGTGGTCACATACCATGTTGCACCCCTAAACTAGGAATGGCGAGTGCCGTGGATTAGTGCTTTTTGTTTATTATGATTAATTTTTATTATTAATAATTTTTGTGATCACATTTTCTCATGCACCTTTTTTAATTAATTATCTAACTTGTGTCAGCTGTTTTCCTAGGTGCTTTGCAACAGGTGTGCTTGGTAACTGTCTCACATTTAAAAGCAAAGTTGCTGTGAGCTTTAAACCTTGATAGCATACCCTGAGTTTAACACTAATGTGATGGCTATGTCCATGTTACAATTCTGAGCAATAGAGTAGGGACTTGCAGTAACGGGGGTCCCGTGACGGGGGCTGCAAGCTTAAATGCATTGATCAATTCATGAACCAAAACTCCACTGTTTAATATGTTTATAAGTATTGTTAGTTATTATGGTGAGTGCAGATCCCCTGTGATTTCTATTTAAACAATGTGGTCACATACCATGTTGCACACCAAAACTAGGAATGGTGAGTGCCATGGATTAGTGCTTTTTGTTTATTATGATTAATTTTTTTAATTAATAATTTTTGTGATCACATTTTCTCATGCACCCCATTAAACTAGTTTTCTAACTTGTGTCAGCTGTTTTCCTAGGTGCTTTGCAACATTTGTGCTTGGTAACTATCTCACATTTAAAAGCAAAGTTGCTGTGAGCTGTAAACCTTGATAGCATACCCTGAGTTTAACACTAATGTGATGGCTATGTACATGTTATAATTCTGAGCAATAGAGTAGGGACTTGCAGTAAAGGGGGTCCCGTGACGGGGGCTGCAAGCTTAAATGCATTGATCAATTCATGAACCAAAACTCCACTGCTTATTATGTTTATAAGTATAGTTAGTTATTATGGTGAGTGCAGAGCCCCTGTGATTTCTATTTAAACAATGTGGTCACATACCATGTTGCACACCAAAACTAGGAATGGTGAGTGCCGGGGAATAGTGCTTTTTGTTTATTATGATTAATTTTTATAATTAATCATTTTTGTGATCACATTTTCTAATGCACCTCTTTTAACTAGTTATCTAACTTGTGTCAGCTGTTTTCCTGGGTGCTTTGCAACAGATGTGCTTGGTAACTGTCTCACATTTAAAAGCAAAGTTGCTGTGAGCTTTAAACCTTGATAGCATACCCTGAGCTTAACACTAATGTGATGGCTATGTCCATGTTAAAATTCTGAGCAATAGAGTAGGGACTTCCAGTAAAGTGTGGTCCCGTGACGGGGGCTGCAAGCTTAAATGCATTGATCAATTCATGAACCAAAACCCCACTGTTTATTATGTTTATAATTATTGTTAGTTATTATGGTGAGTGCAGAGCCCCTGTGATTTCAATTTAAACAATGTGGTCACATACCATGTTGCACCCCTAAACTAGGAATGGCGAGTGCCGTGGATTAGTGCTTTTTGTTTATTATGATTAATTTTTATAATTGATCATTTTTGTGATCACATTTTCTCATGCACCCCTTTTAACTAGTTATCTAACTTGTGTCAGCTGTTTTCCTAGGTCCTTTGCAACAGGTGTGCTTGGTAACTGTCTCACATTTAAAAGCAAAGTTGCTGTGAGCTGTAAACCTTGATAGCATACCCTGAGTTTAACACTAATGTGATGGCTATGTCCATGTTATAATTCTGAGCAATAGAGTAGGGACTTGCAGTAAAGGGGGTCCCATGATGGGGGCTGCAAGCTTAAATGCATTGATCAATTCATGAACCAAAACTCCACTGTTTAATATGTTTATAAGTATTGTTAGTTATTATGGTGAGTGCAGAGACCCTGTGATTTCTATTTAAACAATGTGGTCACATACCATGTTGCACACCAAAACTAGGAATGGTAAGTGCCGTGGATTAGTGCTTTTTGTTTATTATGATTAATTTTTTTAATTAATAATTTTTGTGATCACATTTTCTCATGCACCCCATTAAACTAGTTTTCTAACTTGTGTCAGCTGTTTTCCTAGGTGCTTTGCAACAGGTGTGCTTGGTAACTATCTCACATTTAAAAGCAAAGTTGCTGTGAGCTTTAAACCTTGATAGCATACCCTGAGTTTAACACTAATGTGATGGCTATGTCCATGTTATAATCCTGAGCAATAGAGTAGGGACTTGCAGTAAAGTGGCATCCCGTGACGGGGGCTGCAAGCTTAAATGCATTGATCAATTCATGAACCAAAACCCCACTGTTTATTATGTTTATAATTATTGTTAGTTATTATGGTGAGTGCAGAGCCCATGTGATTTCTATTTAAACAATGTGGTCACATACCATGTTGCACCCCTAAACTAGGAATGGCGAGTGCCGTGGATTAGTGCTTTTTGTTTATTATGATTAATTTTTATTATTAATAATTTTTGTGATCACATTTTCTCATGCACCTTTTTTAATTAATTATCTAACTTGTGTCAGCTGTTTTCCTAGGTGCTTTGCAACAGGTGTGCTTGGTAACTGTCTCACATTTAAAAGCAAAGTTGCTGTGAGCTTTAAACCTTGATAGCATACCCTGAGTTTAACACTAATGTGATGGCTATGTCCATGTTACAATTCTGAGCAATAGAGTAGGGACTTGCAGTAACGGGGGTCCCGTGACGGGGGCTGCAAGCTTAAATGCATTGATCAATTCATGAACCAAAACTCCACTGTTTATTATATTTATAAGTATTGATAGTTATTATGGTGAGTGCAGAGCCCCTGTGATTTCTATTTAAACAATGTGGTCACATACCATGTTGCACCCCAAAACTAGGAATGGTGAGTGCCGTGGATTAGTGCTTTTTGTTTATTATGATTAATTTTTATAATTGATCATTTTTGTGATCACATTTTCTCATGCACCCCTTTTAACTAGTTATCTAACTTGTGTCAGCTGTTTTCCTAGGTCCTTTGCAACAGGTGTGCTTGGTAACTGTCTCACATTTAAAAGCAAAGTTGCTGTGAGCTTTAAACCTTGATAGCATACCCTGAGTTTAACACTAATGTGATGGCTATGTGCATGTTATAATTCTAAGCAATAGAGTAGGGACTTGCAGAAAAGTGGGCTCCCGTGACAGGGGCTGCAAGCTTAAATGCATTGATCAATTCATGAACCAAAACCCCACTGTTTATTATGTTTATAATTATTGTTAGTTATTATGGTGAGTGCAGAGCCCCTGTGATTTCTATTTAAACAATGTGCTCACATACCATGTTGCAACCCTAAACTCAGAATGGTGAATGCCGTGGATTAGTGCTTTTTGTTTATTATGATTAATTTTTATAATTAATAATTTTTGTGATCACATTTTCTCATGCACCTCTTTTAACTAGTTATCTAACTTGTGTCAGCTGTTTTCCTAGGAGCTTTGCAACAGGTGTGCTTGGTAACTGTCTCACATTTAAAAGCAAAGTTGCTGTGAGCTGTAAACCTTGATAGCATACCCTGAGTTTAACACTAATGTGATGGCTATGTCCATGTTATAATTCTGAGCAATAGAGTAGGGACTTGCAGTAAAGGGGGTCCCGTGATGGGGGCTGCAAGCTTAAATGCATTGATCAATTCATGAACCAAAACTCCACTGTTTAATATGTTTATAAGTATTGTTAGTTATTATGGTGAGTGCAGAGCCCCTGTGATTTCTATTTAAACAATGTGGTCACATACCATGTTGCACACTAAAACTAGGAATGGTGAGTGCCATGGATTAGTGCTTTTTGTTTATTATGATTAATTTTTTTAATTAATAATTTTTGTGATCACATTTTCTCATGCACCCCATTAAACTAGTTTTCTAACTTGTGTCAGCTGTTTTCCTAGGTGCTTTGCAACATTTGTGCTTGGTAACTATCTCACATTTAAAAGCAAAGTTGCTGTGAGCTGTAAACCTTGATAGCATACCCTGAGTTTAACACTAATGTGATGGCTATGTACATGTTAAAATTCTGAGCAATAGAGTAGGGACTTGCAGTAAAGGGGGTCCCGTGATGGGGGCTGCAAGCTTAAATGCATTGATCAATTCATGAACCAAAACTCCACTGCTTATTATGTTTATAAGTATAGTTAGTTATTATGGTGAGTGCAGAGCCCCTGTGATTTCTATTTAAACAATGTGGTCACATACCATGTTGCACACCAAAACTAGGAATGGTGAGTGCCGGGGAATAGTGCTTTTTGTTTATTATGATTAATTTTTATAATTAATCATTTTTGTGATCACATTTTCTAATGCACCTCTTTTAACTAGTTATCTAACTTGTGTCAGCTGTTTTCCTAGGAGCTTTGCAACAGGTGTGCTTGGTAACTGTCTCACATTTAAAAGCAAAGTTGCTGTGAGCTGTAAACCTTGATAGCATACCCTGAGTTTAACACTAATGTGATGGCTATGTCCATGTTATAATTCTGAGCAATAGAGTAGGGACTTGCAGTAAAGGGGGTCCCGTGATGGGGGCTGCAAGCTTAAATGCATTGATCAATTCATGAACCAAAACTCCACTGTTTAATATGTTTATAAGTATTGTTAGTTATTATGGTGAGTGCAGAGCCCCTGTGATTTCTATTTAAACAATGTGGTCACATACCATGTTGCACACTAAAACTAGGAATGGTGAGTGCCATGGATTAGTGCTTTTTGTTTATTATGATTAATTTTTTTAATTAATAATTTTTGTGATCACATTTTCTCATGCACCCCATTAAACTAGTTTTCTAACTTGTGTCAGCTGTTTTCCTAGGTGCTTTGCAACATTTGTGCTTGGTAACTATCTCACATTTAAAAGCAAAGTTGCTGTGAGCTGTAAACCTTGATAGCATACCCTGAGTTTAACACTAATGTGATGGCTATGTACATGTTAAAATTCTGAGCAATAGAGTAGGGACTTGCAGTAAAGGGGGTCCCGTGATGGGGGCTGCAAGCTTAAATGCATTGATCAATTCATGAACCAAAACTCCACTGCTTATTATGTTTATAAGTATAGTTAGTTATTATGGTGAGTGCAGAGCCCCTGTGATTTCTATTTAAACAATGTGGTCACATACCATGTTGCACACCAAAACTAGGAATGGTGAGTGCCGGGGAATAGTGCTTTTTGTTTATTATGATTAATTTTTATAATTAATCATTTTTGTGATCACATTTTCTAATGCACCTCTTTTAACTAGTTATCTAACTTGTGTCAGCTGTTTTCCTGGGTGCTTTGCAACAGATGTGCTTGGTAACTGTCTCACATTTAAAAGCAAAGTTGCTGTGAGCTTTAAACCTTGATAGCATACCCTGAGCTTAACACTAATGTGATGGCTATGTCCATGTTAAAATTCTGAGCAATAGAGTAGGGACTTCCAGTAAAGTGTGGTCCCGTGACGGGGGCTGCAAGCTTAAATGCATTGATCAATTCATGAACCAAAACCCCACTGTTTATTATGTTTATAATTATTGTTAGTTATTATGGTGAGTGCAGAGCCCCTGTGATTTCAATTTAAACAATGTGGTCACATACCATGTTGCAACCCTAAACTCGGAATGGTGAGTGCCGTGGATTAGTGCTTTTTGTTTATTATGATTAAATTTTATAATTAATAATTTTTGTGATCACATTTTCTCATGCACCTCTTTTAACTAGTTATCTAACTTGTGTCAGCTGTTTTCCTAGGAGCTTTGCAACAGGTGTGCTTGGTAACTGTCTCACATTTAAAAGCAAAGTTGCTGTGAGCTGTAAACCTTGATAGCATACTCTGAGTTTAACACTAATGTGATGGCTATGTCCATGTTATAATTCTGAGCAATAGAGTAGGGACTTGCAGTAAAGGGGGTCCCATGATGGGGGCTGCAAGCTTAAATGCATTGATCAGTTCATGAACCAAAACTCCACTGTTTAATATGTTTATAAGTATTGTTAGTTATTATGGTGAGTGCAGAGCCCCTGTGATTTCTATTTAAACAATGTGGTCACATACCATGTTGCACACCAAAACTAGGAATGGTGAGTGCCATGGATTAGTGCTTTTTGTTTATTATGATTAATTTTTTTAATTAATAATTTTTGTGATCACATTTTCTCATGCACCCCATTAAACTAGTTTTCTAACTTGTGTCAGCTGTTTTCCTAGGTGCTTTGCAACATTTGTGCTTGGTAACTATCTCACATTTAAAAGCAAAGTTGCTGTGAGCTGTAAACCTTGATAGCATACCCTGAGTTTAACACTAATGTGATGGCTATGTACATGTTAAAATTCTGAGCAATAGAGTAGGGACTTGCAGTAAAGGGGGTCCCGTGATGGGGGCTGCAAGCTTAAATGCATTGATCAATTCATGAACCAAAACTCCACTGCTTATTATGTTTATAAGTATAGTTAGTTATTATGGTGAGTGCAGAGCCCCTGTGATTTCTATTTAAACAATGTGGTCACATACCATGTTGCACACCAAAACTAGGAATGGTGAGTGCCGGGGAATAGTGCTTTTTGTTTATTATGATTAATTTTTATAATTAATCATTTTTGTGATCACATTTTCTAATGCACCTCTTTTAACTAGTTATCTAACTTGTGTCAGCTGTTTTCCTGGGTGCTTTGCAACAGATGTGCTTGGTAACTGTCTCACATTTAAAAGCAAAGTTGCTGTGAGCTTTAAACCTTGATAGCATACCCTGAGCTTAACACTAATGTGATGGCTATGTCCATGTTAAAATTCTGAGCAATAGAGTAGGGACTTCCAGTAAAGTGTGGTCCCGTGACGGGGGCTGCAAGCTTAAATGCATTGATCAATTCATGAACCAAAACCCCACTGTTTATTATGTTTATAATTATTGTTAGTTATTATGGTGAGTGCAGAGCCCCTGTGATTTCAATTTAAACAATGTGGTCACATACCATGTTGCACCCCTAAACTAGGAATGGCGAGTGCCGTGGATTAGTGCTTTTTGTTTATTATGATTAATTTTTATAATTGATCATTTTTGTGATCACATTTTCTCATGCACCCCTTTTAACTAGTTATCTAACTTGTGTCAGCTGTTTTCCTAGGAGCTTTGCAACAGGTGTGCTTGGTAACTGTCTCACATTTAAAAGCAAAGTTGCTGTGAGCTGTAAACCTTGATAGCATACCCTGAGTTTAACACTAATGTGATGGCTATGTCCATGTTATAATTCTGAGCAATAGAGTAGGGACTTGCAGTAAAGGGGGTCCCATGATGGGGGCTGCAAGTTTAAATGCATTGATCAATTCATGAACCAAAACCCCACTGTTTATTATGTTTATAATTATTGTTAGTTATTATGGTGAGTGCAGAGCCCCTGTGATTTCTATTTAAACAATGTGGTCACATACCATGTTGCACCCCTAAACTAGGAATGGCGAGTGCCGTGGATTAGTGCTTTTTGTTTATTATGATTAATTTTTATTATTAATCATTTTTGTGATCACATTTTCTCATGCACCTTTTTTAATTAATTATCTAACTTGTGTCAGCTGTTTTCCTAGGTGCTTTGCAACAGGTGTGCTTGGTAACTGTCTCACATTTAAAAGCAAAGTTGCTGTGAGCTTTAAACCTTGATAGCATACCCTGAGTTTAACACTAATGTGATGGCTATGTCCATGTTACAATTCTGAGCAAAAGAGTAGGGACTTGCAGTAACGGGGGTCCCGTGACGGGGGCTGCAAGCTTAAATGCATTGATTAATTCATGAACCAAAACTCCACTGTTTATTATATTTATAAGTATTGTTAGTTATTATGGTGAGTGCAGAGCCCCTGTGATTTCTATTTAAACAATGTGGTCACATACCATGTTGCACCCCAAAACTAGGAATGGTGAGTGCCATGGATTAGTGCTTTTTGTTTATTATGATTAATTTTTTTAATTAATAATTTTTGTGATCACATTTTCTCATGCACCCCATTAAACTAGTTTTCTAACTTGTGTCAGCTGTTTTCCTAGGTGCTTTGCAACATTTGTGCTTGGTAACTATCTCACATTTAAAAGCAAAGTTGCTGTGAGCTGTAAACCTTGATAGCATACCCTGAGTTTAACACTAATGTGATGGCTATGTACATGTTAAAATTCTGAGCAATAGAGTAGGGACTTGCAGTAAAGGGGGTCCCGTGATGGGGGCTGCAAGCTTAAATGCATTGATCAATTCATGAACCAAAACTCCACTGCTTATTATGTTTATAAGTATAGTTAGTTATTATGGTGAGTGCAGAGCCCCTGTGATTTCTATTTAAACAATGTGGTCACATACCATGTTGCACACCAAAACTAGGAATGGTGAGTGCCGGGGAATAGTGCTTTTTGTTTATTATGATTAATTTTTATAATTAATCATTTTTGTGATCACATTTTCTAATGCACCTCTTTTAACTAGTTATCTAACTTGTGTCAGCTGTTTTCCTGGGTGCTTTGCAACAGATGTGCTTGGTAACTGTCTCACATTTAAAAGCAAAGTTGCTGTGAGCTTTAAACCTTGATAGCATACCCTGAGCTTAACACTAATGTGATGGCTATGTCCATGTTAAAATTCTGAGCAATAGAGTAGGGACTTCCAGTAAAGTGTGGTCCCGTGATGGGGGCTGCAAGCTTAAATGCATTGATCAATTCATGAACCAAAACCCCACTGTTTATTATGTTTATAATTATTGTTAGTTATTATGGTGAGTGCAGAGCCCCTGTGATTTCAATTTAAACAATGTGGTCACATACCATGTTGCACCCCTAAACTAGGAATGGCGAGTGCCGTGGATTAGTGCTTTTTGTTTATTATGATTAATTTTTATAATTGATCATTTTTGTGATCACATTTTCTCATGCACCCCTTTTAACTAGTTATCTAACTTGTGTCAGCTGTTTTCCTAGGTCCTTTGCAACAGGTGTGCTTGGTAACTGTCTCACATTTAAAAGCAAAGTTGCTGTGAGCTTTAAACCTTGATAGCATACCCTGAGTTTAACACTAATGTGATGGCTATGTGCATGTTATAATTCTAAGCAATAGAGTAGGGACTTGCAGAAAAGTGGGGTCCCGTGACAGGGGCTGCAAGCTTAAATGCATTGATCAATTCATGAACCAAAACCCCACTGTTTATTATGTTTATAATTATTGTTAGTTATTATTGGTGAGTGCAGAGCCCCTGTGATTTCTATTTAAACAATGTGCTCACATACCATGTTGCAACCCTAAACTCGGAATGGTGAGTGCCGTGGATTAGTGCTTTTTGTTTATTATGATTAATTTTTATAATTAATAATTTTTGTGATCACATTTTCTCATGCACCTCTTTTAACTAGTTATCTAACTTGTGTCAGTTGTTTTCCTAGGAGCTTTGCAACAGGTGTGCTTGGTAACTGTCTCACATTTAAAAGCAAAGTTGCTGTGAGCTGTAAACCTTGATAGCATACCCTGAGTTTAACACTAATGTGATGGCTATGTCCATGTTATAATTCTGAGCAATAGAGTAGGGACTTGCAGTAAAGGGGGTCCCATGATGGGGGCTGCAAGCTTAAATGCATTGATCAATTCATGAACCAAAACCCCACTGTTTATTATGTTTATAATTATTGTTAGTTATTATGGTGAGTGCAGAGCCCCTGTGATTTCTATTTAAACAATGTGGTCACATACCATGTTGCACCCCTAAACTAGGAATGGCGAGTGCCGTGGATTAGTGCTTTTTGTTTATTATGATTAATTTTTATTATTAATCATTTTTGTGATCACATTTTCTCATGCACCTTTTTTAATTAATTATCTAACTTGTGTCAGCTGTTTTCCTAGGTGCTTTGCAACAGGTGTGCTTGGTAACTGTCTCACATTTAAAAGCAAAGTTGCTGTGAGCTTTAAACCTTGATAGCATACCCTGAGTTTAACACTAATGTGATGGCTATGTCCATGTTACAATTCTGAGCAAAAGAGTAGGGACTTGCAGTAACGGGGGTCCCGTGACGGGGGCTGCAAGCTTAAATGCATTGATTAATTCATGAACCAAAACTCCACTGTTTATTATATTTATAAGTATTGTTAGTTATTATGGTGAGTGCAGAGCCCCTGTGATTTCTATTTAAACAATGTGGTCACATACCATGTTGCACCCCAAAACTAGGAATGGTGAGTGCCGTGGATTAGTGCTTTTTGTTTATTATGATTAATTTTTATAATTGATCATTTTTGTGATCACATTTTCTCATGCACCCCTTTTAACTAGTTATCTAACTTGTGTCAGCTGTTTTCCTAGGTCCTTTGCAACAGGTGTGCTTGGTAACTGTCTCACATTTAAAAGCAAAGTTGCTGTGAGCTTTAAACCTTGATAGCATACCCTGAGTTTAACACTAATGTGATGGCTATGTGCATGTTATAATTCTAAGCAATAGAGTAGGGACTTGCAGAAAAGTGGGGTCCCGTGACAGGGGCTGCAAGCTTAAATGCATTGATCAATTCATGAACCAAAACCCCACTGTTTATTATGTTTATAATTATTGTTAGTTATTATTGGTGAGTGCAGAGCCCCTGTGATTTCTATTTAAACAATGTGCTCACATACCATGTTGCAACCCTAAACTCGGAATGGTGAGTGCCGTGGATTAGTGCTTTTTGTTTATTATGATTAATTTTTATAATTAATAATTTTTGTGATCACATTTTCTCATGCACCTCTTTTAACTAGTTATCTAACTTGTGTCAGCTGTTTTCCTAGGAGCTTTGCAACAGGTGTGCTTGGTAACTGTCTCACATTTAAAAGCAAAGTTGCTGTGAGCTGTAAACCTTGATAGCATACCCTGAGTTTAACACTAATGTGATGGCTATGTCCATGTTATAATTCTGAGCAATAGAGTAGGGACTTGCAGTAAAGGGGGTCCCGTGATGGGGGCTGCAAGCTTAAATGCATTGATCAATTCATGAACCAAAACTCCACTGTTTAATATGTTTATAAGTATTGTTAGTTATTATGGTGAGTGCAGATCCCCTGTGATTTCTATTTAAACAATGTGGTCACATACCATGTTGCACACCAAAACTAGGAATGGTGAGTGCCATGGATTAGTGCTTTTTGTTTATTATGATTAATTTTTTTAATTAATAATTTTTGTGATCACATTTTCTCATGCACCCCATTAAACTAGTTTTCTAACTTGTGTCAGCTGTTTTCCTAGGTGCTTTGCAACATTTGTGCTTGGTAACTATCTCACATTTAAAAGCAAAGTTGCTGTGAGCTGTAAACCTTGATAGCATACCCTGAGTTTAACACTAATGTGATGGCTATGTACATGTTATAATTCTGAGCAATAGAGTAGGGACTTGCAGTAAAGGGGGTCCCGTGACGGGGGCTGCAAGCTTAAATGCATTGATCAATTCATGAACCAAAACTCCACTGCTTATTATGTTTATAAGTATAGTTAGTTATTATGGTGAGTGCAGAGCCCCTGTGATTTCTATTTAAACAATGTGGTCACATACCATGTTGCACACCAAAACTAGGAATGGTGAGTGCCGGGGAATAGTGCTTTTTGTTTATTATGATTAATTTTTATAATTAATCATTTTTGTGATCACATTTTCTAATGCACCTCTTTTAACTAGTTATCTAACATGTGTCAGCTGTTTTCCTGGGTGCTTTGCAACAGATGTGCTTGGTAACTGTCTCACATTTAAAAGCAAAGTTGCTGTGAGCTTTAAACCTTGATAGCATACCCTGAGCTTAACACTAATGTGATGGCTATGTCCATGTTAAAATTCTGAGCAATAGAGTAGGGACTTCCAGTAAAGTGTGGTCCCGTGATGGGGGCTGCAAGCTTAAATGCATTGATCAATTCATGAACCAAAACCCCACTGTTTATTATGTTTATAATTATTGTTAGTTATTATGGTGAGTGCAGAGCCCCTGTGATTTCAATTTAAACAATGTGGTCACATACCATGTTGCACCCCTAAACTAGGAATGGCGAGTGCCGTGGATTAGTGCTTTTTGTTTATTATGATTAATTTTTATAATTGATCATTTTTGTGATCACATTTTCTCATGCACCCCTTTTAACTAGTTATCTAACTTGTGTCAGCTGTTTTCCTAGGTCCTTTGCAACAGGTGTGCTTGGTAACTGTCTCACATTTAAAAGCAAAGTTGCTGTGAGCTGTAAACCTTGATAGCATACCCTGAGTTTAACACTAATGTGATGGCTATGTCCATGTTATAATTCTGAGCAATAGAGTAGGGACTTGCAGTAAAGGGGGTCCCATGATGGGGGCTGCAAGCTTAAATGCATTGATCAATTCATGAACCAAAACTCCACTGTTTAATATGTTTATAAGTATTGTTAGTTATTATGGTGAGTGCAGAGACCCTGTGATTTCTATTTAAACAATGTGGTCACATACCATGTTGCACACCAAAACTAGGAATGGTAAGTGCCGTGGATTAGTGCTTTTTGTTTATTATGATTAATTTTTTTAATTAATAATTTTTGTGATCACATTTTCTCATGCACCCCATTAAACTAGTTTTCTAACTTGTGTCAGCTGTTTTCCTAGGTGCTTTGCAACATTTGTGCTTGGTAACTATCTCACATTTAAAAGCAAAGTTGCTGTGAGCTTTAAACCTTGATAGCATACCCTGAGTTTAACACTAATGTGATGGCTATGTCCATGTTATAATCCTGAGCAATAGAGTAGGGACTTGCAGTAAAGTGGCATCCCGTGACGGGGGCTGCAAGCTTAAATGCATTGATCAATTCATGAACCAAAACCACACTGTTTATTATGTTTATAATTATTGTTAGTTATTATGGTGAGTGCAGAGCCCCTTTGATTTCTATTTAAACAATGTGGTCACATACCATGTTGCACCCCAAAACTAGGAATGGTAAGTGCCATGGATTAGTGCTTTTTGTTTATTATGATTAATTTTTATAATTGATCATTTTTGTGATCACATTTTCTCATGCACCCCTTTTAACTAGTTATCTAACTTGTGTCAGCTGTTTTCCTAGGTGCTTTGCAACAGGTGTGCTTGGTAACTGTCTCACATTTAAAAGCACAATTGCTGTGAGCTTTAAACCTTGATAGCATACCCTGAGTTTTACACTAATGTGATGGCTATGTCCTTGTTACAATTCTGAGCAATAGAGTAGGGACTTGCAGAAAAGGGGGTCCCATGATGGGGGCTGCAAGCTTAAATGCATTGATCAATTCATGAACCAAAACTCCACTGTTTATTATGTTTATAAGTATTGTTAGTTATTATGGTGAGTGCAGAGCCCCTGTGATTTCTATTTAAACAATGTGGTCACATACCATGTTGCACACCAAAACTAGGAATGGTGAGTGCCGTGGATTAGTGCTTTTTTTTTATTATGATTAATTTTTTTAATTAATCATTTTTGTGATCACATTTTCTCATGCACCCCTTTAAACTAGTTTTCTAACTTGTGTCAGCTGTTTTCCTAGGTGCTTTGCAACATTTGTGCTTGGTAACTATCTCACATTTAAAAGCAAAGTTGCTGTGAGCTTTAAACCTTGATAGCATACCCTGAGTTTAACACTAATGTGATGGCTATGTCCATGTTATAATCCTGAGCAATAGAGTAGGGACTTGCAGTAAAGTGGCATCCCGTGACGGGGGCTGCAAGCTTAAATGCATTGATCAATTCATGAACCAAAACCCCACTGTTTATTATGTTTATAATTATTGTTAGTTATTATGGTGAGTGCAGAGCCCATGTGATTTCTATTTAAACAATGTGGTCACATACCATGTTGCACCCCTAAACTAGGAATGGCGAGTGCCGTGGATTAGTGCTTTTTGTTTATTATGATTAATTTTTATTATTAATAATTTTTGTGATCACATTTTCTCATGCACCTTTTTTAATTAATTATCTAACTTGTGTCAGCTGTTTTCCTAGGTGCTTTGCAACAGGTGTGCTTGGTAACTGTCTCACATTTAAAAGCAAAGTTGCTGTGAGCTTTAAACCTTGATAGCATACCCTGAGTTTAACACTAATGTGATGGCTATGTCCATGTTACAATTCTGAGCAATAGAGTAGGGACTTGCAGTAACGGGGGTCCCGTGACGGGGGCTGCAAGCTTAAATGCATTGATCAATTCATGAACCAAAACTCCACTGTTTATTATATTTATAAGTATTGTTAGTTATTATGGTGAGTGCAGAGCCCCTGTGATTTCTATTTAAACAATGTGGTCACATACCATGTTGCACCCCAAAACTAGGAATGGTGAGTGCCGTGGATTAGTGCTTTTTGTTTATTATGATTAATTTTTATAATTGATCATTTTTGTGATCACATTTTCTCATGCACCCCTTTTAACTAGTTATCTAACTTGTGTCAGCTGTTTTCCTAGGTCCTTTGCAACAGGTGTGCTTGGTAACTGTCTCACATTTAAAAGCAAAGTTGCTGTGAGCTTTAAACCTTGATAGCATACCCTGAGTTTAACACTAATGTGATGGCTATGTGCATGTTATAATTCTAAGCAATAGAGTAGGGACTTGCAGAAAAGTGGGCTCCCGTGACAGGGGCTGCAAGCTTAAATGCATTGATCAATTCATGAACCAAAACCCCACTGTTTATTATGTTTATAATTATTGTTAGTTATTATGGTGAGTGCAGAGCCCCTGTGATTTCTATTTAAACAATGTGCTCACATACCATGTTGCAACCCTAAACTCAGAATGGTGAATGCCGTGGATTAGTGCTTTTTGTTTATTATGATTAATTTTTATAATTAATAATTTTTGTGATCACATTTTCTCATGCACCTCTTTTAACTAGTTATCTAACTTGTGTCAGCTGTTTTCCTAGGAGCTTTGCAACAGGTGTGCTTGGTAACTGTCTCACATTTAAAAGCAAAGTTGCTGTGAGCTGTAAACCTTGATAGCATACCCTGAGTTTAACACTAATGTGATGGCTATGTCCATGTTATAATTCTGAGCAATAGAGTAGGGACTTGCAGTAAAGGGGGTCCCGTGATGGGGGCTGCAAGCTTAAATGCATTGATCAATTCATGAACCAAAACTCCATTGTTTAATATGTTTATAAGTATTGTTAGTTATTATGGTGAGTGCAGAGCCCCTGTGATTTCTATTTAAACAATGTGGTCACATACCATGTTGCACACTAAAACTAGGAATGGTGAGTGCCATGGATTAGTGCTTTTTGTTTATTATGATTAATTTTTTTAATTAATAATTTTTGTGATCACATTTTCTCATGCACCCCATTAAACTAGTTTTCTAACTTGTGTCAGCTGTTTTCCTAGGTGCTTTGCAACATTTGTGCTTGGTAACTATCTCACATTTAAAAGCAAAGTTGCTGTGAGCTGTAAACCTTGATAGCATACCCTGAGTTTAACACTAATGTGATGGCTATGTACATGTTAAAATTCTGAGCAATAGAGTAGGGACTTGCAGTAAAGGGGGTCCCGTGATGGGGGCTGCAAGCTTAAATGCATTGATCAATTCATGAACCAAAACTCCACTGCTTATTATGTTTATAAGTATAGTTAGTTATTATGGTGAGTGCAGAGCCCCTGTGATTTCTATTTAAACAATGTGGTCACATACCATGTTGCACACCAAAACTAGGAATGGTGAGTGCCGGGGAATAGTGCTTTTTGTTTATTATGATTAATTTTTATAATTAATCATTTTTGTGATCACATTTTCTAATGCACCTCTTTTAACTAGTTATCTAACTTGTGTCAGCTGTTTTCCTGGGTGCTTTGCAACAGATGTGCTTGGTAACTGTCTCACATTTAAAAGCAAAGTTGCTGTGAGCTTTAAACCTTGATAGCATACCCTGAGCTTAACACTAATGTGATGGCTATGTCCATGTTAAAATTCTGAGCAATAGAGTAGGGACTTCCAGTAAAGTGTGGTCCCGTGACGGGGGCTGCAAGCTTAAATGCATTGATCAATTCATGAACCAAAACCCCACTGTTTATTATGTTTATAATTATTGTTAGTTATTATGGTGAGTGCAGAGCCCCTGTGATTTCAATTTAAACAATGTGGTCACATACCATGTTGCAACCCTAAACTCGGAATGGTGAGTGCCGTGGATTAGTGCTTTTTGTTTATTATGATTAAATTTTATAATTAATAATTTTTGTGATCACATTTTCTCATGCACCTCTTTTAACTAGTTATCTAACTTGTGTCAGCTGTTTTCCTAGGAGCTTTGCAACAGGTGTGCTTGGTAACTGTCTCACATTTAAAAGCAAAGTTGCTGTGAGCTGTAAACCTTGATAGCATACTCTGAGTTTAACACTAATGTGATGGCTATGTCCATGTTATAATTCTGAGCAATAGAGTAGGGACTTGCAGTAAAGGGGGTCCCATGATGGGGGCTGCAAGCTTAAATGCATTGATCAGTTCATGAACCAAAACTCCACTGTTTAATATGTTTATAAGTATTGTTAGTTATTATGGTGAGTGCAGAGCCCCTGTGATTTCTATTTAAACAATGTGGTCACATACCATGTTGCACACCAAAACTAGGAATGGTGAGTGCCATGGATTAGTGCTTTTTGTTTATTATGATTAATTTTTTTAATTAATAATTTTTGTGATCACATTTTCTCATGCACCCCATTAAACTAGTTTTCTAACTTGTGTCAGCTGTTTTCCTAGGTGCTTTGCAACATTTGTGCTTGGTAACTATCTCACATTTAAAAGCAAAGTTGCTGTGAGCTGTAAACCTTGATAGCATACCCTGAGTTTAACACTAATGTGATGGCTATGTACATGTTAAAATTCTGAGCAATAGAGTAGGGACTTGCAGTAAAGGGGGTCCCGTGATGGGGGCTGCAAGCTTAAATGCATTGATCAATTCATGAACCAAAACTCCACTGCTTATTATGTTTATAAGTATAGTTAGTTATTATGGTGAGTGCAGAGCCCCTGTGATTTCTATTTAAACAATGTGGTCACATACCATGTTGCACACCAAAACTAGGAATGGTGAGTGCCGGGGAATAGTGCTTTTTGTTTATTATGATTAATTTTTATAATTAATCATTTTTGTGATCACATTTTCTAATGCACCTCTTTTAACTAGTTATTTAACTTGTGTCAGCTGTTTTCCTGGGTGCTTTGCAACAGATGTGCTTGGTAACTGTCTCACATTTAAAAGCAAAGTTGCTGTGAGCTTTAAACCTTGATAGCATACCCTGAGCTTAACACTAATGTGATGGCTATGTCCATGTTAAAATTCTGAGCAATAGAGTAGGGACTTCCAGTAAAGTGTGGTCCCGTGACGGGGGCTGCAAGCTTAAATGCATTGATCAATTCATGAACCAAAACCCCACTGTTTATTATGTTTATAATTATTGTTAGTTATTATGGTGAGTGCAGAGCCCCTGTGATTTCAATTTAAACAATGTGGTCACATACCATGTTGCACCCCTAAACTAGGAATGGCGAGTGCCGTGGATTAGTGCTTTTTGTTTATTATGATTAATTTTTATAATTGATCATTTTTGTGATCACATTTTCTCATGCACCCCTTTTAACTAGTTATCTAACTTGTGTCAGCTGTTTTCCTAGGAGCTTTGCAACAGGTGTGCTTGGTAACTGTCTCACATTTAAAAGCAAAGTTGCTGTGAGCTGTAAACCTTGATAGCATACCCTGAGTTTAACACTAATGTGATGGCTATGTCCATGTTATAATTCTGAGCAATAGAGTAGGGACTTGCAGTAAAGGGGGTCCCATGATGGGGGCTGCAAGTTTAAATGCATTGATCAATTCATGAACCAAAACCCCACTGTTTATTATGTTTATAATTATTGTTAGTTATTATGGTGAGTGCAGAGCCCCTGTGATTTCTATTTAAACAATGTGGTCACATACCATGTTGCACCCCTAAACTAGGAATGGCGAGTGCCGTGGATTAGTGCTTTTTGTTTATTATGATTAATTTTTATTATTAATCATTTTTGTGATCACATTTTCTCATGCACCTTTTTTAATTAATTATCTAACTTGTGTCAGCTGTTTTCCTAGGTGCTTTGCAACAGGTGTGCTTGGTAACTGTCTCACATTTAAAAGCAAAGTTGCTGTGAGCTTTAAACCTTGATAGCATACCCTGAGTTTAACACTAATGTGATGGCTATGTCCATGTTACAATTCTGAGCAAAAGAGTAGGGACTTGCAGTAACGGGGGTCCCGTGACGGGGGCTGCAAGCTTAAATGCATTGATTAATTCATGAACCAAAACTCCACTGTTTATTATATTTATAAGTATTGTTAGTTATTATGGTGAGTGCAGAGCCCCTGTGATTTCTATTTAAACAATGTGGTCACATACCATGTTGCACCCCAAAACTAGGAATGGTGAGTGCCATGGATTAGTGCTTTTTGTTTATTATGATTAATTTTTTTAATTAATAATTTTTGTGATCACATTTTCTCATGCACCCCATTAAACTAGTTTTCTAACTTGTGTCAGCTGTTTTCCTAGGTGCTTTGCAACATTTGTGCTTGGTAACTATCTCACATTTAAAAGCAAAGTTGCTGTGAGCTGTAAACCTTGATAGCATACCCTGAGTTTAACACTAATGTGATGGCTATGTACATGTTAAAATTCTGAGCAATAGAGTAGGGACTTGCAGTAAAGGGGGTCCCGTGATGGGGGCTGCAAGCTTAAATGCATTGATCAATTCATGAACCAAAACTCCACTGCTTATTATGTTTATAAGTATAGTTAGTTATTATGGTGAGTGCAGAGCCCCTGTGATTTCTATTTAAACAATGTGGTCACATACCATGTTGCACACCAAAACTAGGAATGGTGAGTGCCGGGGAATAGTGCTTTTTGTTTATTATGATTAATTTTTATAATTAATCATTTTTGTGATCACATTTTCTAATGCACCTCTTTTAACTAGTTATCTAACTTGTGTCAGCTGTTTTCCTGGGTGCTTTGCAACAGATGTGCTTGGTAACTGTCTCACATTTAAAAGCAAAGTTGCTGTGAGCTTTAAACCTTGATAGCATACCCTGAGCTTAACACTAATGTGATGGCTATGTCCATGTTAAAATTCTGAGCAATAGAGTAGGGACTTCCAGTAAAGTGTGGTCCCGTGATGGGGGCTGCAAGCTTAAATGCATTGATCAATTCATGAACCAAAACCCCACTGTTTATTATGTTTATAATTATTGTTAGTTATTATGGTGAGTGCAGAGCCCCTGTGATTTCAATTTAAACAATGTGGTCACATACCATGTTGCACCCCTAAACTAGGAATGGCGAGTGCCGTGGATTAGTGCTTTTTGTTTATTATGATTAATTTTTATAATTGATCATTTTTGTGATCACATTTTCTCATGCACCCCTTTTAACTAGTTATCTAACTTGTGTCAGCTGTTTTCCTAGGTCCTTTGCAACAGGTGTGCTTGGTAACTGTCTCACATTTAAAAGCAAAGTTGCTGTGAGCTTTAAACCTTGATAGCATACCCTGAGTTTAACACTAATGTGATGGCTATGTGCATGTTATAATTCTAAGCAATAGAGTAGGGACTTGCAGAAAAGTGGGGTCCCGTGACAGGGGCTGCAAGCTTAAATGCATTGATCAATTCATGAACCAAAACCCCACTGTTTATTATGTTTATAATTATTGTTAGTTATTATTGGTGAGTGCAGAGCCCCTGTGATTTCTATTTAAACAATGTGCTCACATACCATGTTGCAACCATAAACTCGGAATGGTGAGTGCCGTGGATTAGTGCTTTTTGTTTATTATGATTAATTTTTATAATTAATAATTTTTGTGATCACATTTTCTCATGCACCTCTTTTAACTAGTTATCTAACTTGTGTCAGCTGTTTTCCTAGGAGCTTTGCAACAGGTGTGCTTGGTAACTGTCTCACATTTAAAAGCAAAGTTGCTGTGAGCTGTAAACCTTGATAGCATACCCTGAGTTTAACACTAATGTGATGGCTATGTCCATGTTATAATTCTGAGCAATAGAGTAGGGACTTGCAGTAAAGGGGGTCCCGTGATGGGGGCTGCAAGCTTAAATGCATTGATCAATTCATGAACCAAAACTCCACTGTTTAATATGTTTATAAGTATTGTTAGTTATTATGGTGAGTGCAGAGCCCCTGTGATTTCTATTTAAACAATGTGGTCACATACCATGTTGCACACCAAAACTAGGAATGGTGAGTGCCATGGATTAGTGCTTTTTGTTTATTATGATTAATTTTTTTAATTAATAATTTTTGTGATCACATTTTCTCATGCACCCCATTAAACTAGTTTTCTAACTTGTGTCAGCTGTTTTCCTAGGTGCTTTGCAACATTTGTGCTTGGTAACTATCTCACATTTAAAAGCAAAGTTGCTGTGAGCTGTAAACCTTGATAGCATACCCTGAGTTTAACACTAATGTGATGGCTATGTACATGTTAAAATTCTGAGCAATAGAGTAGGGACTTGCAGTAAAGGGGGTCCCGTGATGGGGGCTGCAAGCTTAAATGCATTGATCAATTCATGAACCAAAACTCCACTGCTTATTATGTTTATAAGTATAGTTAGTTATTATGGTGAGTGCAGAGCCCCTGTGATTTCTATTTAAACAATGTGGTCACATACCATGTTGCACCCCAAAACTAGGAATGGTAAGTGCCGTGGATTAGTGCTTTTTGCTTATTATGATTAATTTTTATAATTGATCATTTTTGTGATCACATTTTCTCATGCACCCCTTTTAACTAGTTATCTAACTTGTGTCAGCTGTTTTCCTAGGTGCTTTGCAACAGGTGTGCTTGGTAACTGTCTCACATTTAAAAGCACAATTGCTGTGAGCTTTAAACCTTGATAGCATACCCTGAGTTTTACACTAATGTGATGGCTATGTCCTTGTTACAATTCTGAGCAATAGAGTAGGGACTTGCAGAAACGGGGGTCCCATGATGGGGGCTGCAAGCTTAAATGCATTGATCAATTCATGAACCAAAACTCCACTGTTTATTATGTTTATAAGTATTGTTAGTTATTATGGTGAGTGCAGAGCCCCTGTGATTTCTATTTAAACAATGTGGTCACATACCATGTTGCACACCAAAACTAGGAATGGTGAGTGCCGTGGATTAGTGCTTTTTTTTTATTATGATTAATTTTTTTAATTAATCATTTTTGTGATCACATTTTCTCATGCACCCCTTTAAACTAGTTTTCTAACTTGTGTCAGCTGTTTTCCTAGGTGCTTTGCAACATTTGTGCTTGGTAACTATCTCACATTTAAAAGCAAAGTTGCTGTGAGCTTTAAACCTTGATAGCATACCCTGAGTTTAACACTAATGTGATGGCTATGTCCATGTTACAATTCTGAGCAATAGAGTAGGGACTTGCAGTAACGGGGGTCCCGTGACGGGGGCTGCAAGCTTAAATGCATTGATCAATTCATGAACCAAAACTCCACTGTTTATTATATTTATAAGTATTGTTAGTTATTATGGTGAGTGCAGAGCCCCTGTGATTTCTATTTAAACAATGTGGTCACATACCATGTTGCACCCCAAAACTAGGAATGGTGAGTGCCGTGGATTAGTGCTTTTTGTTTATTATGATTAATTTTTATAATTGATCATTTTTGTGATCACATTTTCTCATGCACCCCTTTTAACTAGTTATCTAACTTGTGTCAGCTGTTTTCCTAGGTCCTTTGCAACAGGTGTGCTTGGTAACTGTCTCACATTTAAAAGCAAAGTTGCTGTGAGCTTTAAACCTTGATAGCATACCCTGAGTTTAACACTAATGTGATGGCTATGTGCATGTTATAATTCTAAGCAATAGAGTAGGGACTTGCAGAAAAGTGGGCTCCCGTGACAGGGGCTGCAAGCTTAAATGCATTGATCAATTCATGAACCAAAACCCCACTGTTTATTATGTTTATAATTATTGTTAGTTATTATGGTGAGTGCAGAGCCCCTGTGATTTCTATTTAAACAATGTGCTCACATACCATGTTGCAACCCTAAACTCAGAATGGTGAATGCCGTGGATTAGTGCTTTTTGTTTATTATGATTAATTTTTATAATTAATAATTTTTGTGATCACATTTTCTCATGCACCTCTTTTAACTAGTTATCTAACTTGTGTCAGCTGTTTTCCTAGGAGCTTTGCAACAGGTGTGCTTGGTAACTGTCTCACATTTAAAAGCAAAGTTGCTGTGAGCTGTAAACCTTGATAGCATACCCTGAGTTTAACACTAATGTGATGGCTATGTCCATGTTATAATTCTGAGCAATAGAGTAGGGACTTGCAGTAAAGGGGGTCCCGTGATGGGGGCTGCAAGCTTAAATGCATTGATCAATTCATGAACCAAAACTCCACTGTTTAATATGTTTAAGTATTGTTAGTTATTATGGTGAGTGCAGAGCCCCTGTGATTTCTATTTAAACAATGTGGTCACATACCATGTTGCACACTAAAACTAGGAATGGTGAGTGCCATGGATTAGTGCTTTTTGTTTATTATGATTAATTTTTTTAATTAATAATTTTTGTGATCACATTTTCTCATGCACCCCATTAAACTAGTTTTCTAACTTGTGTCAGCTGTTTTCCTAGGTGCTTTGCAACATTTGTGCTTGGTAACTATCTCACATTTAAAAGCAAAGTTGCTGTGAGCTGTAAACCTTGATAGCATACCCTGAGTTTAACACTAATGTGATGGCTATGTACATGTTAAAATTCTGAGCAATAGAGTAGGGACTTGCAGTAAAGGGGGTCCCGTGATGGGGGCTGCAAGCTTAAATGCATTGATCAATTCATGAACCAAAACTCCACTGCTTATTATGTTTATAAGTATAGTTAGTTATTATGGTGAGTGCAGAGCCCCTGTGATTTCTATTTAAACAATGTGGTCACATACCATGTTGCACACCAAAACTAGGAATGGTGAGTGCCGGGGAATAGTGCTTTTTGTTTATTATGATTAATTTTTATAATTAATCATTTTTGTGATCACATTTTCTAATGCACCTCTTTTAACTAGTTATCTAACTTGTGTCAGCTGTTTTCCTGGGTGCTTTGCAACAGATGTGCTTGGTAACTGTCTCACATTTAAAAGCAAAGTTGCTGTGAGCTTTAAACCTTGATAGCATACCCTGAGCTTAACACTAATGTGATGGCTATGTCCATGTTAAAATTCTGAGCAATAGAGTAGGGACTTCCAGTAAAGTGTGGTCCCGTGACGGGGGCTGCAAGCTTAAATGCATTGATCAATTCATGAACCAAAACCCCACTGTTTATTATGTTTATAATTATTGTTAGTTATTATGGTGAGTGCAGAGCCCCTGTGATTTCAATTTAAACAATGTGGTCACATACCATGTTGCAACCCTAAACTCGGAATGGTGAGTGCCGTGGATTAGTGCTTTTTGTTTATTATGATTAAATTTTATAATTAATAATTTTTGTGATCACATTTTCTCATGCACCTCTTTTAACTAGTTATCTAACTTGTGTCAGCTGTTTTCCTAGGAGCTTTGCAACAGGTGTGCTTGGTAACTGTCTCACATTTAAAAGCAAAGTTGCTGTGAGCTGTAAACCTTGATAGCATACTCTGAGTTTAACACTAATGTGATGGCTATGTCCATGTTATAATTCTGAGCAATAGAGTAGGGACTTGCAGTAAAGGGGGTCCCATGATGGGGGCTGCAAGCTTAAATGCATTGATCAGTTCATGAACCAAAACTCCACTGTTTAATATGTTTATAAGTATTGTTAGTTATTATGGTGAGTGCAGAGCCCCTGTGATTTCTATTTAAACAATGTGGTCACATACCATGTTGCACACCAAAACTAGGAATGGTGAGTGCCATGGATTAGTGCTTTTTGTTTATTATGATTAATTTTTTTAATTAATAATTTTTGTGATCACATTTTCTCATGCACCCCATTAAACTAGTTTTCTAACTTGTGTCAGCTGTTTTCCTAGGTGCTTTGCAACATTTGTGCTTGGTAACTATCTCACATTTAAAAGCAAAGTTGCTGTGAGCTGTAAACCTTGATAGCATACCCTGAGTTTAACACTAATGTGATGGCTATGTACATGTTAAAATTCTGAGCAATAGAGTAGGGACTTGCAGTAAAGGGGGTCCCGTGATGGGGGCTGCAAGCTTAAATGCATTGATCAATTCATGAACCAAAACTCCACTGCTTATTATGTTTATAAGTATAGTTAGTTATTATGGTGAGTGCAGAGCCCCTGTGATTTCTATTTAAACAATGTGGTCACATACCATGTTGCACACCAAAACTAGGAATGGTGAGTGCCGGGGAATAGTGCTTTTTGTTTATTATGATTAATTTTTATAATTAATCATTTTTGTGATCACATTTTCTAATGCACCTCTTTTAACTAGTTATTTAACTTGTGTCAGCTGTTTTCCTGGGTGCTTTGCAACAGATGTGCTTGGTAACTGTCTCACATTTAAAAGCAAAGTTGCTGTGAGCTTTAAACCTTGATAGCATACCCTGAGCTTAACACTAATGTGATGGCTATGTCCATGTTAAAATTCTGAGCAATAGAGTAGGGACTTCCAGTAAAGTGTGGTCCCGTGACGGGGGCTGCAAGCTTAAATGCATTGATCAATTCATGAACCAAAACCCCACTGTTTATTATGTTTATAATTATTGTTAGTTATTATGGTGAGTGCAGAGCCCCTGTGATTTCAATTTAAACAATGTGGTCACATACCATGTTGCACCCCTAAACTAGGAATGGCGAGTGCCGTGGATTAGTGCTTTTTGTTTATTATGATTAATTTTTATAATTGATCATTTTTGTGATCACATTTTCTCATGCACCCCTTTTAACTAGTTATCTAACTTGTGTCAGCTGTTTTCCTAGGAGCTTTGCAACAGGTGTGCTTGGTAACTGTCTCACATTTAAAAGCAAAGTTGCTGTGAGCTGTAAACCTTGATAGCATACCCTGAGTTTAACACTAATGTGATGGCTATGTCCATGTTATAATTCTGAGCAATAGAGTAGGGACTTGCAGTAAAGGGGGTCCCATGATGGGGGCTGCAAGTTTAAATGCATTGATCAATTCATGAACCAAAACCCCACTGTTTATTATGTTTATAATTATTGTTAGTTATTATGGTGAGTGCAGAGCCCCTGTGATTTCTATTTAAACAATGTGGTCACATACCATGTTGCACCCCTAAACTAGGAATGGCGAGTGCCGTGGATTAGTGCTTTTTGTTTATTATGATTAATTTTTATTATTAATCATTTTTGTGATCACATTTTCTCATGCACCTTTTTTAATTAATTATCTAACTTGTGTCAGCTGTTTTCCTACGTGCTTTGCAACAGGTGTGCTTGGTAACTGTCTCACATTTAAAAGCAAAGTTGCTGTGAGCTTTAAACCTTGATAGCATACCCTGAGTTTAACACTAATGTGATGGCTATGTCCATGTTACAATTCTGAGCAAAAGAGTAGGGACTTGCAGTAACGGGGGTCCCGTGACGGGGGCTGCAAGCTTAAATGCATTGATTAATTCATGAACCAAAACTCCACTGTTTATTATATTTATAAGTATTGTTAGTTATTATGGTGAGTGCAGAGCCCCTGTGATTTCTATTTAAACAATGTGGTCACATACCATGTTGCACCCCAAAACTAGGAATGGTGAGTGCCATGGATTAGTGCTTTTTGTTTATTATGATTAATTTTTTTAATTAATAATTTTTGTGATCACATTTTCTCATGCACCCCATTAAACTAGTTTTCTAACTTGTGTCAGCTGTTTTCCTAGGTGCTTTGCAACATTTGTGCTTGGTAACTATCTCACATTTAAAAGCAAAGTTGCTGTGAGCTGTAAACCTTGATAGCATACCCTGAGTTTAACACTAATGTGATGGCTATGTACATGTTAAAATTCTGAGCAATAGAGTAGGGACTTGCAGTAAAGGGGGTCCCGTGATGGGGGCTGCAAGCGTAAATGCATTGATCAATTCATGAACCAAAACTCCACTGCTTATTATGTTTATAAGTATAGTTAGTTATTATGGTGAGTGCAGAGCCCCTGTGATTTCTATTTAAACAATGTGGTCACATACCATGTTGCACACCAAAACTAGGAATGGTGAGTGCCGGGGAATAGTGCTTTTTGTTTATTATGATTAATTTTTATAATTAATCATTTTTGTGATCACATTTTCTAATGCACCTCTTTTAACTAGTTATCTAACTTGTGTCAGCTGTTTTCCTGGGTGCTTTGCAACAGATGTGCTTGGTAACTGTCTCACATTTAAAAGCAAAGTTGCTGTGAGCTTTAAACCTTGATAGCATACCCTGAGCTTAACACTAATGTGATGGCTATGTCCATGTTAAAATTCTGAGCAATAGAGTAGGGACTTCCAGTAAAGTGTGGTCCCGTGATGGGGGCTGCAAGCTTAAATGCATTGATCAATTCATGAACCAAAACCCCACTGTTTATTATGTTTATAATTATTGTTAGTTATTATGGTGAGTGCAGAGCCCCTGTGATTTCAATTTAAACAATGTGGTCACATACCATGTTGCACCCCTAAACTAGGAATGGCGAGTGCCGTGGATTAGTGCTTTTTGTTTATTATGATTAATTTTTATAATTGATCATTTTTGTGATCACATTTTCTCATGCACCCCTTTTAACTAGTTATCTAACTTGTGTCAGCTGTTTTCCTAGGTCCTTTGCAACAGGTGTGCTTGGTAACTGTCTCACATTTAAAAGCAAAGTTGCTGTGAGCTTTAAACCTTGATAGCATACCCTGAGTTTAACACTAATGTGATGGCTATGTGCATGTTATAATTCTAAGCAATAGAGTAGGGACTTGCAGAAAAGTGGGGTCCCGTGACAGGGGCTGCAAGCTTAAATGCATTGATCAATTCATGAACCAAAACCCCACTGTTTATTATGTTTATAATTATTGTTAGTTATTATTGGTGAGTGCAGAGCCCCTGTGATTTCTATTTAAACAATGTGCTCACATACCATGTTGCAACCATAAACTCGGAATGGTGAGTGCCGTGGATTAGTGCTTTTTGTTTATTATGATTAATTTTTATAATTAATAATTTTTGTGATCACATTTTCTCATGCACCTCTTTTAACTAGTTATCTAACTTGTGTCAGCTGTTTTCCTAGGAGCTTTGCAACAGGTGTGCTTGGTAACTGTCTCACATTTAAAAGCAAAGTTGCTGTGAGCTGTAAACCTTGATAGCATACCCTGAGTTTAACACTAATGTGATGGCTATGTCCATGTTATAATTCTGAGCAATAGAGTAGGGACTTGCAGTAAAGGGGGTCCCGTGATGGGGGCTGCAAGCTTAAATGCATTGATCAATTCATGAACCAAAACTCCACTGTTTAATATGTTTATAAGTATTGTTAGTTATTATGGTGAGTGCAGAGCCCCTGTGATTTCTATTTAAACAATGTGGTCACATACCATGTTGCACACCAAAACTAGGAATGGTGAGTGCCATGGATTAGTGCTTTTTGTTTATTATGATTAATTTTTTTAATTAATAATTTTTGTGATCACATTTTCTCATGCACCCCATTAAACTAGTTTTCTAACTTGTGTCAGCTGTTTTCCTAGGTGCTTTGCAACATTTGTGCTTGGTAACTATCTCACATTTAAAAGCAAAGTTGCTGTGAGCTGTAAACCTTGATAGCATACCCTGAGTTTAACACTAATGTGATGGCTATGTACATGTTAAAATTCTGAACAATAGAGTAGGGACTTGCAGTAAAGGGGGTCCCGTGATGGGGGCTGCAAGCTTAAATGCATTGATCAATTCATGAACCAAAACTCCACTGCTTATTATGTTTATAAGTATAGTTAGTTATTATGGTGAGTGCAGAGCCCCTGTGATTTCTATTTAAACAATGTGGTCACATACCATGTTGCACCCCAAAACTAGGAATGGTAAGTGCCGTGGATTAGTGCTTTTTGCTTATTATGATTAATTTTTATAATTGATCATTTTTGTGATCACATTTTCTCATGCACCCCTTTTAACTAGTTATCTAACTTGTGTCAGCTGTTTTCCTAGGTGCTTTGCAACAGGTGTGCTTGGTAACTGTCTCACATTTAAAAGCACAATTGCTGTGAGCTTTAAACCTTGATAGCATACCCTGAGTTTTACACTAATGTGATGGCTATGTCCTTGTTACAATTCTGAGCAATAGAGTAGGGACTTGCAGAAACGGGGGTCCCATGATGGGGGCTGCAAGCTTAAATGCATTGATCAATTCATGAACCAAAACTCCACTGTTTATTATGTTTATAAGTATTGTTAGTTATTATGGTGAGTGCAGAGCCCCTGTGATTTCTATTTAAACAATGTGGTCACATACCATGTTGCACACCAAAACTAGGAATGGTGAGTGCCGTGGATTAGTGCTTTTTTTTTATTATGATTAATTTTTTTAATTAATCATTTTTGTGATCACATTTTCTCATGCACCCCTTTAAACTAGTTTTCTAACTTGTGTCAGCTGTTTTCCTAGGTGCTTTGCAACTTTTGTGCTTGGTAACTATCTCACATTTAAAAGCAAAGTTGCTGTGAGCTTTAAACCTTGATAGCATACCCTGAGTTTAACACTAATGTGATGGCTATGTCCATGTTATAATCCTGAGCAATAGAGTAGGGACTTGCAGTAAAGTGGCATCCCGTGACGGGGGCTGCAAGCTTAAATGCATTGATCAATTCATGAAGCAAAACCCCACTGTTTATTATGTTTATAATTATTGTTAGATATTATGGTGAGTGCAGAGCCCATGTGATTTCTATTTAAACAATGTGGTCACATACCATGTTGCACCCCTAAACTAGGAATGGCGAGTGCCGTGGATTAGTGCTTTTTGTTTATTATGATTAATTTTTATTATTAATAATTTTTGTGATCACATTTTCTCATGCACCTTTTTTAATTAATTATCTAACTTGTGTCAGCTGTTTTCCTAGGTGCTTTGCAACAGGTGTGCTTGGTAACTGTCTCACATTTAAAAGCAAAGTTGCTGTGAGCTTTAAACCTTGATAGCATACCCTGAGTTTAACACTAATGTGATGGCTATGTCCATGTTACAATTCAGAGCAATAGAGCAGGGACTTGCAGTAACGGGGGTCCCGTGACGGGGGCTGCAAGCTTAAATGCATTGATCAATTCATGAACCAAAACTCCACTGTTTATTATATTTATAAGTATTGTTAGTTATTATGGTGAGTGCAGAGCCCCTGTGATTTCTATTTAAACAATGTGGTCACATACCATGTTGCACCCCAAAACTAGGAATGGTGAGTGCCGTGGATTAGTGCTTTTTTTTTATTATGATTAATTTTTTTAATTAATCATTTTTGTGATCACATTTTCTCATGCACCCCTTTAAACTAGTTTTCTAACTTGTGTCAGCTGTTTTCCTAGGTGCTTTGCAACATTTGTGCTTGGTAACTATCTCACATTTAAAAGCAAAGTTGCTGTGAGCTTTAAACCTTGATAGCATACCCTGAGTTTAACACTAATGTGATGGCTATGTCCATGTTATAATCCTGAGCAATAGAGTAGGGACTTGCAGTAAAGTGGCATCCCGTGACGGGGGCTGCAAGCTTAAATGCATTGATCAATTCATGAACCAAAACCCCACTGTTTATTATGTTTATAATTATTGTTAGATATTATGGTGAGTGCAGAGCCCATGTGATTTCTATTTAAACAATGTGGTCACATACCATGTTGCACCCCTAAACTAGGAATGGCGAGTGCCGTGGATTAGTGCTTTTTGTTTATTATGATTAATTTTTATTATTAATAATTTTTGTGATCACATTTTCTCATGCACCTTTTTTAATTAATTATCTAACTTGTGTCAGCTGTTTTCCTAGGTGCTTTGCAACAGGTGTGCTTGGTAACTGTCTCACATTTAAAAGCAAAGTTGCTGTGAGCTTTAAACCTTGATAGCATACCCTGAGTTTAACACTAATGTGATGGCTATGTCCATGTTACAATTCTGAGCAATAGAGTAGGGACTTGCAGTAACGGGGGTCCCGTGACGGGGGCTGCAAGCTTAAATGCATTGATCAATTCATGAACCAAAACTCCACTGTTTATTATATTTATAAGTATTGTTAGTTATTATGGTGAGTGCAGAGCCCCTGTGATTTCTATTTAAACAATGTGGTCACATACCATGTTGCACCCCAAAACTAGGAATGGTGAGTGCCGTGGATTAGTGCTTTTTGTTTATTATGATTAATTTTTATAATTGATCATTTTTGTGATCACATTTTCTCATGCACCCCTTTTAACTAGTTATCTAACTTGTGTCAGCTGTTTTCCTAGGTCCTTTGCAACAGGTGTGCTTGGTAACTGTCTCACATTTAAAAGCAAAGTTGCTGTGAGCTTTAAACCTTGATAGCATACCCTGAGTTTAACACTAATGTGATGGCTATGTGCATGTTATAATTCTAAGCAATAGAGTAGGGACTTGCAGAAAAGTGGGGTCCCGTGACAGGGGCTGCAAGCTTAAATGCATTGATCAATTCATGAACCAAAACCCCACTGTTTATTATGTTTATAATTATTGTTAGTTATTATGGTGAGTGCAGAGCCCCTGTGATTTCTATTTAAACAATGTGCTCACATACCATGTTGCAACCCTAAACTCGGAATGGTGAGTGCCGTGGATTAGTGCTTTTTGTTTATTATGATTAATTTTTATAATTAATAATTTTTGTGATCACATTTTCTCATGCACCTCTTTTAACTAGTTATCTAACTTGTGTCAGCTGTTTTCCTAGGAGCTTTGCAACAGGTGTGCTTGGTAACTGTCTCACATTTAAAAGCAAAGTTGCTGTGAGCTGTAAACCTTGATAGCATACCCTGAGTTTAACACTAATGTGATGGCTATGTCCATGTTATAATTCTGAGCAATAGAGTAGGGACTTGCAGTAAAGGGGGTCCCGTGATGGGGGCTGCAAGCTTAAATGCATTGATCAATTCATGAACCAAAACTCCACTGTTTAATATGTTTATAAGTATTGTTAGTTATTATGGTGAGTGCAGAGCCCCTGTGATTTCTATTTAAACAATGTGGTCACATACCATGTTGCACACCAAAACTAGGAATGGTGAGTGCCATGGATTAGTGCTTTTTGTTTATTATGATTAATTTTTTTAATTAATAATTTTTGTGATCACATTTTCTCATGCACCCCATTAAACTAGTTTTCTAACTTGTGTCAGCTGTTTTCCTAGGTGCTTTGCAACATTTGTGCTTGGTAACTATCTCACATTTAAAAGCAAAGTTGCTGTGAGCTGTAAACCTTGATAGCATACCCTGAGTTTAACACTAATGTGATGGCTATGTACATGTTAAAATTCTGAGCAATAGAGTAGGGACTTGCAGTAAAGGGGGTCCCGTGATGGGGGCTGCAAGCTTAAATGCATTGATCAATTCATGAACCAAAACTCCACTGCTTATTATGTTTATAAGTATAGTTAGTTATTATGGTGAGTGCAGAGCCCCTGTGATTTCTATTTAAACAATGTGGTCACATACCATGTTGCACACCAAAACTAGGAATGGTGAGTGCCGGGGAATAGTGCTTTTTGTTTATTATGATTAATTTTTATAATTAATCATTTTTGTGATCACATTTTCTAATGCACCTCTTTTAACTAGTTATCTAACTTGTGTCAGCTGTTTTCCTGGGTGCTTTGCAACAGATGTGCTTGGTAACTGTCTCACATTTAAAAGCAAAGTTGCTGTGAGCTTTAAACCTTGATAGCATACCCTGAGCTTAACACTAATGTGATGGCTATGTCCATGTTAAAATTCTGAGCAATAGAGTAGGGACTTCCAGTAAAGTGTGGTCCCGTGACGGGGGCTGCAAGTTTAAATGCATTGATCAATTCATGAACCAAAACCCCACTGTTTATTATGTTTATAATTATTGTTAGTTATTATGGTGAGTGCAGAGCCCCTGTGATTTCAATTTAAACAATGTGGTCACATACCATGTTGCACCCCTAAACTAGGAATGGCGAGTGCTGTGGATTAGTGCTTTTTGTTTATTATGATTAATTTTTATAATTGATCATTTTTGTGATCACATTTTCTCATGCACCCCTTTTAACTAGTTATCTAACTTGTGTCAGCTGTTTTCCTAGGTCCTTTGCAACAGGTGTGCTTGGTAACTGTCTCACATTTAAAAGCAAAGTTGCTGTGAGCTTTAAACCTTGATAGCATACCCTGAGTTTAACACTAATGTGATGGCTATGTGCATTTTATAATTCTAAGCAATAGAGTAGGGACTTGCAGAAAAGTGGGGTCCCGTGACAGGGGCTGCAAGCTTAAATGCATTGATCAATTCATGAACCAAAACCCCACTGTTTATTATGTTTATAATTATTGTTAGTTATTATTGGTGAGTGCAGAGCCCCTGTGATTTCTATTTAAACAATGTGCTCACATACCATGTTGCAACCCTAAACTCGGAATGGTGAGTGCCGTGGATTAGTGCTTTTTGTTTATTATGATTAATTTTTATAATTAATAATTTTTGTGATCACATTTTCTCATGCACCTCTTTTAACTAGTTATCTAACTTGTGTCAGCTGTTTTCCTAGGAGCTTTGCAACAGGTGTGCTTGGTAACTGTCTCACATTTAAAAGCAAAGTTGCTGTGAGCTGTAAACCTTGATAGCATACCCTGAGTTTAACACTAATGTGATGGCTATGTCCATGTTATAATTCTGAGCAATAGAGTAGGGACTTGCAGTAAAGGGGGTCCCATGATGGGGGCTGCAAGCTTAAATGCATTGATCAATTCATGAACCAAAACCCCACTGTTTATTATGTTTATAATTATTGTTAGTTATTATGGTGAGTGCAGAGCCCCTGTGATTTCTATTTAAACAATGTGGTCACATACCATGTTGCACCCCTAAACTAGGAATGGCGAGTGCCGTGGATTAGTGCTTTTTGTTTATTATGATTAATTTTTATTATTAATCATTTTTGTGATCACATTTTCTCATGCACCTTTTTTAATTAATTATCTAACTTGTGTCAGCTGTTTTCCTAGGTGCTTTGCAACAGGTGTGCTTGGTAACTGTCTCACATTTAAAAGCAAAGTTGCTGTGAGCTTTAAACCTTGATAGCATACCCTGAGTTTAACACTAATGTGATGGCTATGTCCATGTTACAATTCTGAGCAAAAGAGTAGGGACTTGCAGTAACGGGGGTCCCGTGACGGGGGCTGCAAGCTTAAATGCATTGATTAATTCATGAACCAAAACTCCACTGTTTATTATATTTATAAGTATTGTTAGTTATTATGGTGAGTGCAGAGCCCCTGTGATTTCTATTTAAACAATGTGGTCACATACCATGTTGCACCCCAAAACTAGGAATGGTGAGTGCCGTGGATTAGTGCTTTTTGTTTATTATGATTAATTTTTATAATTGATCATTTTTGTGATCACATTTTCTCATGCACCCCTTTTAACTAGTTATCTAACTTGTGTCAGCTGTTTTCCTAGGTCCTTTGCAACAGGTGTGCTTGGTAACTGTCTCACATTTAAAAGCAAAGTTGCTGTGAGCTTTAAACCTTGATAGCATACCCTGAGTTTAACACTAATGTGATGGCTATGTGCATGTTATAATTCTAAGCAATAGAGTAGGGACTTGCAGAAAAGTGGGGTCCCGTGACAGGGGCTGCAAGCTTAAATGCATTGATCAATTCATGAACCAAAACCCCACTGTTTATTATGTTTATAATTATTGTTAGTTATTATTGGTGAGTGCAGAGCCCCTGTGATTTCTATTTAAACAATGTGCTCACATACCATGTTGCAACCCTAAACTCGGAATGGTGAGTGCCGTGGATTAGTGCTTTTTGTTTATTATGATTAATTTTTATAATTAATAATTTTTGTGATCACATTTTCTCATGCACCTCTTTTAACTAGTTATCTAACTTGTGTCAGCTGTTTTCCTAGGAGCTTTGCAACAGGTGTGCTTGGTAACTGTCTCACATTTAAAAGCAAAGTTGCTGTGAGCTGTAAACCTTGATAGCATACCCTGAGTTTAACACTAATGTGATGGCTATGTCCATGTTATAATTCTGAGCAATAGAGTAGGGACTTGCAGTAAAGGGGGTCCCGTGATGGGGGCTGCAAGCTTAAATGCATTGATCAATTCATGAACCAAAACTCCACTGTTTAATATGTTTATAAGTATTGTTAGTTATTATGGTGAGTGCAGAGCCCCTGTGATTTCTATTTAAACAATGTGGTCACATACCATGTTGCACACCAAAACTAGGAATAGTGAGTGCCATGGATTAGTGCTTTTTGTTTATTATGATTAATTTTTTTAATTAATAATTTTTGTGATCACATTTTCTCATGCACCCCATTAAACTAGTTTTCTAACTTGTGTCAGCTGTTTTCCTAGGTGCTTTGCAACATTTGTGCTTGGTAACTATCTCACATTTAAAAGCAAAGTTGCTGTGAGCTGTAAACCTTGATAGCATACCCTGAGTTTAACACTAATGTGATGGCTATGTACATGTTAAAATTCTGAGCAATAGAGTAGGGACTTGCAGTAAAGGGGGTCCCGTGATGGGGGCTGCAAGCTTAAATGCATTGATCAATTCATGAACCAAAACTCCACTGCTTATTATGTTTATAAGTATAGTTAGTTATTATGGTGAGTGCAGAGCCCCTGTGATTTCTATTTAAACAATGTGGTCACATACCATGTTGCACACCAAAACTAGGAATGGTGAGTGCCGGGGAATAGTGCTTTTTGTTTATTATGATTAATTTTTATAATTAATCATTTTTGTGATCACATTTTCTAATGCACCTCTTTTAACTAGTTATCTAACTTGTGTCAGCTGTTTTCCTGGGTGCTTTGCAACAGATGTGCTTGGTAACTGTCTCACATTTAAAAGCAAAGTTGCTGTGAGCTTTAAACCTTGATAGCATACCCTGAGCTTAACACTAATGTGATGGCTATGTCCATGTTAAAATTCTGAGCAATAGAGTAGGGACTTCCAGTAAAGTGTGGTCCCGTGACGGGGGCTGCAAGTTTAAATGCATTGATCAATTCATGAACCAAAACCCCACTGTTTATTATGTTTATAATTATTGTTAGTTATTATGGTGAGTGCAGAGCCCCTGTGATTTCAATTTAAACAATGTGGTCACATACCATGTTGCACCCCTAAACTAGGAATGGCGAGTGCCGTGGATTAGTGCTTTTTGTTTATTATGATTCATTTTTATAATTGATCATTTTTGTGATCACATTTTCTCATGCACCCCTTTTAACTAGTTATCTAACTTGTGTCAGCTGTTTTCCTAGGTCCTTTGCAACAGGTGTGCTTGGTAACTGTCTCACATTTAAAAGCAAAGTTGCTGTGAGCTTTAAACCTTGATAGCATACCCTGAGTTTAACACTAATGTGATGGCTATGTGCATGTTATAATTCTAAGCAATAGAGTAGGGACTTGCAGAAAAGTGGGGTCCCGTGACAGGGGCTGCAAGCTTAAATGCATTGATCAATTCATGAACCAAAACCCCACTGTTTATTATGTTTATAATTATTGTTAGTTATTATGGTGAGTGCAGAGCCCCTGTGATTTCTATTTAAACAATGTGGTCACATACCATGTTGCACCCCTAAACTAGGAATGGCGAGTGCCGTGGATTAGTGCTTTTTGTTTATTATGATTAATTTTTATTATTAATCATTTTTGTGATCACATTTTCTCATGCACCTTTTTTAATTAATTATCTAACTTGTGTCAGCTGTTTTCCTAGGTGCTTTGCAACAGGTGTGCTTGGTAACTGTCTCACATTTAAAAGCAAAGTTGCTGTGAGCTTTAAACCTTGATAGCATACCCTGAGTTTAACACTAATGTGATGGCTATGTCCATGTTACAATTCTGAGCAAAAGAGTAGGGACTTGCAGTAACGGGGGTCCCGTGATGGGGGCTGCAAGCTTAAATGCATTGATTAATTCATGAACCAAAACTCCACTGTTTATTATGTTTATAGTTATTGTTAGTTATTATTGGTGAGTGCAGAGCCCCTGTGATTTCTATTTAAACAATGTGCTCACATACCATGTTGCAACCCTAAACTCGGAATGGTGAGTGCCGTGGATTAGTGCTTTTTGTTTATTATGATTAATTTTTATAATTAATAATTTTTGTGATCACATTTTCTCATGCACCTCTTTTAACTAGTTATCTAACTTGTGTCAGCTGTTTTCCTAGGAGCTTTGCAACAGGTGTGCTTGGTAACTGTCTCACATTTAAAAGCAAAGTTGCTGTGAGCTGTAAACCTTGATAGCATACCCTGAGTTTAACACTAATGTGATGGCTATGTCCATGTTATAATTCTGAGCAATAGAGTAGGGACTTGCAGTAAAGGGGGTCCCGTGATGGGGGCTGCAAGCTTAAATGCATTGATCAATTCATGAACCAAAACTCCACTGTTTAATATGTTTATAAGTATTGTTAGTTATTATGGTGAGTGCAGATCCCCTGTGATTTCTATTTAAACAATGTGGTCACATACCATGTTGCACACCAAAACTAGGAATGGTGAGTGCCATGGATTAGTGCTTTTTGTTTATTATGATTAATTTTTTTAATTAATAATTTTTGTGATCACATTTTCTCATGCACCCCATTAAACTAGTTTTCTAACTTGTGTCAGCTGTTTTCCTAGGTGCTTTGCAACATTTGTGCTTGGTAACTATCTCACATTTAAAAGCAAAGTTGCTGTGAGCTGTAAACCTTGATAGCATACCCTGAGTTTAACACTAATGTGATGGCTATGTACATGTTAAAATTCTGAGCAATAGAGTAGGGACTTGCAGTAAAGGGGGTCCCGTGACGGGGGCTGCAAGCTTAAATGCATTGATCAATTCATGAACCAAAACTCCACTGCTTATTATGTTTATAAGTATAGTTAGTTATTATGGTGAGTGCAGAGCCCCTGTGATTTCTATTTAAACAATGTGGTCACATACCATGTTGCACACCAAAACTAGGAATGGTGAGTGCCGGGGAATAGTGCTTTTTGTTTATTATGATTAATTTTTATAATTAATCATTTTTGTGATCACATTTTCTAATGCACCTCTTTTAACTAGTTATCTAACTTGTGTCAGCTGTTTTCCTGGGTGCTTTGCAACAGATGTGCTTGGTAACTGTCTCACATTTAAAAGCAAAGTTGCTGTGAGCTTTAAACCTTGATAGCATACCCTGAGCTTAACACTAATGTGATGGCTATGTCCATGTTAAAATTCTGAGCAATAGAGTAGGGACTTCCAGTAAAGTGTGGTCCCGTGACGGGGGCTGCAAGCTTAAATGCATTGATCATTTCATGAACCAAAACCCCACTGTTTATTATGTTTATAATTATTGTTAGTTATTATGGTGAGTGCAGAGCCCCTGTGATTTCAATTTAAACAATGTGGTCACATACCATGTTGCACCCCTAAACTAGGAATGGCGAGTGCCGTGGATTAGTGCTTTTTGTTTATTATGATTAATTTTTATAATTGATCATTTTTGTGATCACATTTTCTCATGCACCCCTTTTAACTAGTTATCTAACTTGTGTCAGCTGTTTTCCTAGGTCCTTTGCAACAGGTGTGCTTGGTAACTGTCTCACATTTAAAAGCAAAGTTGCTGTGAGCTTTAAACCTTGATAGCATACCCTGAGTTTAACACTAATGTGATGGCTATGTGCATGTTATAATTCTAAGCAATAGAGTAGGGACTTGCAGAAAAGTGGGGTCCCGTGACAGGGGCTGCAAGCTTAAAAGCATTGATCAATTCATGAACCAAAACCCCACTGTTTATTATGTTTATAATTATTGTTAGTTATTATTGGTGAGTGCAGAGCCCCTGTGATTTCTATTTAAACAATGTGCTCACATACCATGTTGCAACCCTAAACTCGGAATGGTGAGTGCCGTGGATTAGTGCTTTTTGTTTATTATGATTAATTTTTATAATTAATAATTTTTGTGATCACATTTTCTCATGCACCTCTTTTAACTAGTTATCTAACTTGTGTCAGCTGTTTTCCTAGGAGCTTTGCAACAGGTGTGCTTGGTAACTGTCTCACATTTAAAAGCAAAGTTGCTGTGAGCTGTAAACCTTGATAGCATACCCTGAGTTTAACACTAATGTGATGGCTATGTCCATGTTATAATTCTGAGCAATAGAGTAGGGACTTGCAGTAAAGGGGGTCCCATGATGGGGGCTGCAAGCTTAAATGCATTGATCAATTCATGAACCAAAACTCCACTGTTTAATATGTTTATAAGTATTGTTAGTTATTATGGTGAGTGCAGAGACCCTGTGATTTCTATTTAAACAATGTGGTCACATACCATGTTGCACACCAAAACTAGGAATGGTAAGTGCCGTGGATTAGTGCTTTTTGTTTATTATGATTAATTTTTTTAATTAATAATTTTTGTGATCACATTTTCTCATGCACCCCATTAAACTAGTTTTCTAACTTGTGTCAGCTGTTTTCCTAGGTGCTTTGCAACATTTGTGCTTGGTAACTATCTCACATTTAAAAGCAAAGTTGCTGTGAGCTTTAAACCTTGATAGCATACCCTGAGTTTAACACTAATGTGATGGCTATGTCCATGTTATAATCCTGAGCAATAGAGTAGGGACTTGCAGTAAAGTGGCATCCCGTGACGGGGGCTGCAAGCTTAAATGCATTGATCAATTCATGAACCAAAACCACACTGTTTATTATGTTTATAATTATTGTTAGTTATTATGGTGAGTGCAGAGCCCCTTTGATTTCTATTTAAACAATGTGGTCACATACCATGTTGCACCCCAAAACTAGGAATGGTAAGTGCCATGGATTAGTGCTTTTTGTTTATTATGATTAATTTTTATAATTGATCATTTTTGTGATCACATTTTCTCATGCACCTCTTTTAACTAGTTATCTAACTTGTGTCAGCTGTTTTCCTAGGTGCTTTGCAACAGGTGTGCTTGGTAACTGTCTCACATTTAAAAGCACAATTGCTGTGAGCTTTAAACCTTGATAGCATACCCTGAGTTTTACACTAATGTGATGGCTATGTCCTTGTTACAATTCTGAGCAATAGAGTAGGGACTTGCAGAAAAGGGGGTCCCATGATGGGGGCTGCAAGCTTAAATGCATTGATCAATTCATGAACCAAAACTCCACTGTTTATTATGTTTATAAGTATTGTTAGTTATTATGGTGAGTGCAGAGCCCCTGTGATTTCTATTTAAACAATGTGGTCACATACCATGTTGCACACCAAAACTAGGAATGGTGAGTGCCGTGGATTAGTGCTTTTTTTTTATTATGATTAATTTTTTTAATTAATCATTTTTGTGATCACATTTTCTCATGCACCCCTTTAAACTAGTTTTCTAACTTGTGTCAGCTGTTTTCCTAGGTGCTTTGCAACATTTGTGCTTGGTAACTATCTCACATTTATAAGCAAAGTTGCTGTGAGCTTTAAACCTTGATAGCATACCCTGAGTTTAACACTAATGTGATGGCTATGTCCATGTTATAATCCTGAGCAATAGAGTAGGGACTTGCAGTAAAGTGGCATCCCGTGACGGGGGCTGCAAGCTTAAATGCATTGATCAATTCATGAACCAAAACCCCACTGTTTATTATGTTTATAATTATTGTTAGTTATTATGGTGAGTGCAGAGCCCATGTGATTTCTATTTAAACAATGTGGTCACATACCATGTTGCACGCCTAAACTAGGAATGGCGAGTGCCGTGGATTAGTGCTTTTTGTTTATTATGATTAATTTTTATTATTAATAATTTTTGTGATCACATTTTCTCATGCACCTTTTTTAATTAATTATCTAACTTGTGTCAGCTGTTTTCCTAGGTGCTTTGCAACAGGTGTGCTTGGTAACTGTCTCACATTTAAAAGCAAAGTTGCTGTGAGCTTTAAACCTTGATAGCATACCCTGAGTTTAACACTAATGTGATGGCTATGTGCATGTTATAATTCTAAGCAATAGAGTAGGAACTTGCAGAAAAGTGGGGTCCCGTGACAGGGGCTGCAAGCTTAAATGCATTGATCAATTCATGAACCAAAACCCCACTGTTTATTATGTTTATAATTATTGTTAGTTATTATGGTGAGTGCAGAGCCCCTGTGATTTCTATTTAAACAATGTGCTCACATACCATGTTGCAACCCTAAACTCGGAATGGTGAGTGCCGTGGATTAGTGCTTTTTGTTTATTATGATTAATTTTTATAATTAATAATTTTTGTGATCACATTTTCTCATGCACCTCTTTTAACTAGTTATCTAACTTGTGTCAGCTGTTTTCCTAGGAGCTTTGCAACAGGTGTGCTTGGTAACTGTCTCACATTTAAAAGCAAAGTTGCTGTGAGCTGTAAACCTTGATAGCATACCCTGAGTTTAACACTAATGTGATGGCTATGTCCATGTTATAATTCTGAGCAATAGAGTAGGGACTTGCAGTAAAGGGGGTCCCGTGATGGGGGCTGCAAGCTTAAATGCATTGATCAATTCATGAACCAAAACTCCACTGTTTAATATGTTTATAAGTATTGTTAGTTATTATGGTGAGTGCAGAGCCCCTGTGATTTCTATTTAAACAATGTGGTCACATACCATGTTGCACACCAAAACTAGGAATGGTGAGTGCCATGGATTAGTGCTTTTTGTTTATTATGATTAATTTTTTTAATTAATAATTTTTGTGATCACATTTTCTCATGCACCCCATTAAACTAGTTTTCTAACTTGTGTCAGCTGTTTTCCTAGGTGCTTTGCAACATTTGTGCTTGGTAACTATCTCACATTTAAAAGCAAAGTTGCTGTGAGCTGTAAACCTTGATAGCATACCCTGAGTTTAACACTAATGTGATGGCTATGTACATGTTAAAATTCTGAGCAATAGAGTAGGGACTTGCAGTAAAGGGGGTCCCGTGATGGGGGCTGCAAGCTTAAATGCATTGATCAATTCATGAACCAAAACTCCACTGCTTATTATGTTTATAAGTATAGTTAGTTATTATGGTGAGTGCAGAGCCCCTGTGATTTCTATTTAAACAATGTGGTCACATACCATGTTGCACACCAAAACTAGGAATGGTGAGTGCCGGGGAATAGTGCTTTTTGTTTATTATGATTAATTTTTATAATTAATCATTTTTGTGATCACATTTTCTAATGCACCTCTTTTAACTAGTTATCTAACTTGTGTCAGCTGTTTTCCTGGGTGCTTTGCAACAGATGTGCTTGGTAACTGTCTCACATTTAAAAGCAAAGTTGCTGTGAGCTTTAAACCTTGATAGCATACCCTGAGCTTAACACTAATGTGATGGCTATGTCCATGTTAAAATTCTGAGCAATAGAGTAGGGACTTCCAGTAAAGTGTGGTCCCGTGACGGGGGCTGCAAGCTTAAATGCATTGATCAATTCATGAACCAAAACCCCACTGTTTATTATGTTTATAATTATTGTTAGTTATTATGGTGAGTGCAGAGCCCCTGTGATTTCAATTTAAACAATGTGGTCACATACAATGTTGCACCCCTAAACTAGGAATGGCGAGTGCCGTGGATTAGTGCTTTTTGTTTATTATGATTAATTTTTATAATTGATCATTTTTGTGATCACATTTTCTCATGCACCCCTTTTAACTAGTTATCTAACTTGTGTCAGCTGTTTTCCTAGGTCCTTTGCAACAGGTGTGCTTGGTAACTGTCTCACATTTAAAAGCAAAGTTGCTGTGAGCTTTAAACCTTGATAGCATACCCTGAGTTTAACACTAATGTGATGGCTATGTGCATGTTATAATTCTAAGCAATAGAGTAGGGACTTGCAGAAAAGTGGGGTCCCGTGACAGGGGCTGCAAGCTTAAATGCATTGATCAATTCATGAACCAAAACCCCACTGTTTATTATGTTTATAATTATTGTTAGTTATTATTGGTGAGTGCAGAGCCCCTGTGATTTCTATTTAAACAATGTGCTCACATACCATGTTGCAACCCTAAACTCAGAATGGTGAGTGCCGTGGATTAGTGCTTTTTGTTTATTATGATTAATTTTTATAATTAATAATTTTTGTGATCACATTTTCTCATGCACCTCTTTTAACTAGTTATCTAACTTGTGTCAGCTGTTTTCCTAGGAGCTTTGCAACAGGTGTGCTTGGTAACTGTCTCACATTTAAAAGCAAAGTTGCTGTGAGCTGTAAACCTTGATAGCATACCCTGAGTTTAACACTAATGTGATGGCTATGTCCATGTTATAATTCTGAGCAATAGAGTAGGGACTTGCAGTAAAGGGGGTCCCATGATGGGGGCTGCAAGCTTAAATGCATTGATCAATTCATGAACCAAAACCCCACTGTTTATTATGTTTATAATTATTGTTAGTTATTATGGTGAGTGCAGAGCCCCTGTGATTTCTATTTAAACAATGTGGTCACATACCATGTTGCACCCCTAAACTAGGAATGGCGAGTGCCGTGGATTAGTGCTTTTTGTTTATTATGATTAATTTTTATTATTAATCATTTTTGTGATCACATTTTCTCATGCACCTTTTTTAATTAATTATCTAACTTGTGTCAGCTGTTTTCCTAGGTGCTTTGCAACAGGTGTGCTTGGTAACTGTCTCACATTTAAAAGCAAAGTTGCTGTGAGCTTTAAACCTTGATAGCATACCCTGAGTTTAACACTAATGTGATGGCTATGTGCATGTTATAATTCTAAGCAATAGAGTAGGGACTTGCAGAAAAGTGGGGTCCCGTGACAGGGGCTGCAAGCTTAAATGCATTGATCAATTCATGAACCAAAACCCCACTGTTTATTATGTTTATAATTATTGTTAGTTATTATTGGTGAGTGCAGAGCCCCTGTGATTTCTATTTAAACAATGTGCTCACATACCATGTTGCAACCCTAAACTCAGAATGGTGAGTGCCGTGGATTAGTGCTTTTTGTTTATTATGATTAATTTTTATAATTAATAATTTTTGTGATCACATTTTCTCATGCACCTCTTTTAACTAGTTATCTAACTTGTGTCAGCTGTTTTCCTAGGAGCTTTGCAACAGGTGTGCTTGGTAACTGTCTCACATTTAAAAGCAAAGTTGCTGTGAGCTGTAAACCTTGATAGCATACCCTGAGTTTAACACTAATGTGATGGCTATGTCCATGTTATAATTCTGAGCAATAGAGTAGGGACTTGCAGTAAAGGGGGTCCCATGATGGGGGCTGCAAGCTTAAATGCATTGATCAATTCATGAACCAAAACCCCACTGTTTATTATGTTTATAATTATTGTTAGTTATTATGGTGAGTGCAGAGCCCCTGTGATTTCTATTTAAACAATGTGGTCACATACCATGTTGCACCCCTAAACTAGGAATGGCGAGTGCCGTGGATTAGTGCTTTTTGTTTATTATGATTAATTTTTATTATTAATCATTTTTGTGATCACATTTTCTCATGCACCTTTTTTAATTAATTATCTAACTTGTGTCAGCTGTTTTCCTAGGTGCTTTGCAACAGGTGTGCTTGGTAACTGTCTCACATTTAAAAGCAAAGTTGCTGTGAGCTTTAAACCTTGATAGCATACCCTGAGTTTAACACTAATGTGATGGCTATGTCCATGTTACAATTCTGAGCAAAAGAGTAGGGACTTGCAGTAACGGGGGTCCCGTGACGGGGGCTGCAAGCTTAAATGCATTGATCAATTCATGAACCAAAACCCCACTGTTTATTATGTTTATAATTATTGTTAGTTATTATTGGTGAGTGCAGAGCCCCTGTGATTTCTATTTAAACAATGTGCTCACATACCATGTTGCAACCCTAAACTCAGAATGGTGAGTGCCGTGGATTAGTGCTTTTTGTTTATTATGATTAATTTTTATAAATAATAATTTTTGTGATCACATTTTCTCATGCACCTCTTTTAACTAGTTATCTAACTTGTGTCAGCTGTTTTCCTAGGAGCTTTGCAACAGGTGTGCTTGGTAACTGTCTCACATTTAAAAGCAAAGTTGCTGTGAGCTGTAAACCTTGATAGCATACCCTGAGTTTAACACTAATGTGATGGCTATGTCCATGTTATAATTCTGAGCAATAGAGTAGGGACTTGCAGTAAAGGGGGTCCCGTGATGGGGGCTGCAAGCTTAAATGCATTGATCAATTCATGAACCAAAACTCCACTGTTTAATATGTTTATAAGTATTGTTAGTTATTATGGTGAGTGCAGATCCCCTGTGATTTCTATTTAAACAATGTGGTCACATACCATGTTGCACACCAAAACTAGGAATGGTGAGTGCCATGGATTAGTGCTTTTTGTTTATTATGATTAATTTTTTTAATTAATAATTTTTGTGATCACATTTTCTCATGCACCCCATTAAACTAGTTTTCTAACTTGTGTCAGCTGTTTTCCTAGGTGCTTTGCAACATTTGTGCTTGGTAACTATCTCACATTTAAAAGCAAAGTTGCTGTGAGCTGTAAACCTTGATAGCATACCCTGAGTTTAACACTAATGTGATGGCTATGTACATGTTAAAATTCTGAGCAATAGAGTAGGGACTTGCAGTAAAGGGGGTCCCGTGACGGGGGCTGCAAGCTTAAATGCATTGATCAATTCATGAACCAAAACTCCACTGCTTATTATGTTTATAAGTATAGTTAGTTATTATGGTGAGTGCAGAGCCCCTGTGATTTCTATTTAAACAATGTGGTCACATACCATGTTGCACACCAAAACTAGGAATGGTGAGTGCCGGGGAATAGTGCTTTTTGTTTATTATGATTAATTTTTATAATTAATCATTTTTGTGATCACATTTTCTAATGCACCTCTTTTAACTAGTTATCTAACTTGTGTCAGCTGTTTTCCTGTGTGCTTTGCAACAGATGTGCTTGGTAACTGTCTCACATTTAAAAGCAAAGTTGCTGTGAGCTTTAAACCTTGATAGCATACCCTGAGCTTAACACTAATGTGATGGCTATGTCCATGTTAAAATTCTGAGCAATAGAGTAGGGACTTCCAGTAAAGTGTGGTCCCGTGACGGGGGCTGCAAGCTTAAATGCATTGATCAATTCATGAACCAAAACCCCACTGTTTATTATGTTTATAATTATTGTTAGTTATTATGGTGAGTGCAGAGCCCCTGTGATTTCAATTTAAACAATGTGGTCACATACCATGTTGCACCCCTAAACTAGGAATGGCGAGTGCCGTGGATTAGTGCTTTTTGTTTATTATGATTAATTTTTATAATTGATCATTTTTGTGATCACATTTTCTCATGCACCCCTTTTAACTAGTTATCTAACTTGTGTCAGCTGTTTTCCTAGGTCCTTTGCAACAGGTGTGCTTGGTAACTGTCTCACATTTAAAAGCAAAGTTGCTGTGAGCTTTAAACCTTGATAGCATACCCTGAGTTTAACACTAATGTGATGGCTATGTGCATGTTATAATTCTAAGCAATAGAGTAGGGACTTGCAGAAAAGTGGGGTCCCGTGACAGGGGCTGCAAGCTTAAAAGCATTGATCAATTCATGAACCAAAACCCCACTGTTTATTATGTTTATAATTATTGTTAGTTATTATTGGTGAGTGCAGAGCCCCTGTGATTTCTATTTAAACAATGTGCTCACATACCATGTTGCAACCCTAAACTCGGAATGGTGAGTGCCGTGGATTAGTGCTTTTTGTTTATTATGATTAATTTTTATAATTAATAATTTTTGTGATCACATTTTCTCATGCACCTCTTTTAACTAGTTATCTAACTTGTGTCAGCTGTTTTCCTAGGAGCTTTGCAACAGGTGTGCTTGGTAACTGTCTCACATTTAAAAGCAAAGTTGCTGTGAGCTGTAAACCTTGATAGCATACCCTGAGTTTAACACTAATGTGATGGCTATGTCCATGTTATAATTCTGAGCAATAGAGTAGGGACTTGCAGTAAAGGGGGTCCCATGATGGGGGCTGCAAGCTTAAATGCATTGATCAATTCATGAACCAAAACTCCACTGTTTAATATGTTTATAAGTATTGTTAGTTATTATGGTGAGTGCAGAGACCCTGTGATTTCTATTTAAACAATGTGGTCACATACCATGTTGCACACCAAAACTAGGAATGGTAAGTGCCGTGGATTAGTGCTTTTTGTTTATTATGATTAATTTTTTTAATTAATAATTTTTGTGATCACATTTTCTCATGCACCCCATTAAACTAGTTTTCTAACTTGTGTCAGCTGTTTTCCTAGGTGCTTTGCAACATTTGTGCTTGGTAACTATCTCACATTTAAAAGCAAAGTTGCTGTGAGCTGTAAACCTTGATAGCATACCCTGAGTTTAACACTAATGTGATGGCTATGTCCATGTTATAATCCTGAGCAATAGAGTAGGGACTTGCAGTAAAGTGGCATCCCGTGACGGGGGCTGCAAGCTTAAATGCATTGATCAATTCATGAACCAAAACCACACTGTTTATTATGTTTATAATTATTGTTAGTTATTATGGTGAGTGCAGAGCCCCTTTGATTTCTATTTAAACAATGTGGTCACATACCATGTTGCACCCCAAAACTAGGAATGGTAAGTGCCATGGATTAGTGCTTTTTGTTTATTATGATTAATTTTTATAATTGATCATTTTTGTGATCACATTTTCTCATGCACCCCTTTTAACTAGTTATCTAACTTGTGTCAGCTGTTTTCCTAGGTCCTTTGCAACAGGTGTGCTTGGTAACTGTCTCACATTTAAAAGCAAAGTTGCTGTGAGCTTTAAACCTTGATAGCATACCCTGAGTTTAACACTAATGTGATGGCTATGTGCATGTTATAATTCTAAGCAATAGAGTAGGGACTTGCAGAAAAGTGGGGTCCCGTGACAGGGGCTGCAAGCTTAAAAGCATTGATCAATTCATGAACCAAAACCCCACTGTTTATTATGTTTATAATTATTGTTATTTATTATTGGTGAGTGCAGAGCCCCTGTGATTTCTATTTAAACAATGTGCTCACATACCATGTTGCAACCCTAAACTCGGAATGGTGAGTGCCGTGGATTAGTGCTTTTTGTTTATTATGATTAATTTTTATAATTAATAATTTTTGTGATCACATTTTCTCATGCACCTCTTTTAACTAGTTATCTAACTTGTGTCAGCTGTTTTCCTAGGAGCTTTGCAACAGGTGTGCTTGGTAACTGTCTCACATTTAAAAGCAAAGTTGCTGTGAGCTGTAAACCTTGATAGCATACCCTGAGTTTAACACTAATGTGATGGCTATGTCCATGTTATAATTCTGAGCAATAGAGTAGGGACTTGCAGTAAAGGGGGTCCCATGATGGGGGCTGCAAGCTTAAATGCATTGATCAATTCATGAACCAAAACTCCACTGTTTAATATGTTTATAAGTATTGTTAGTTATTATGGTGAGTGCAGAGACCCTGTGATTTCTATTTAAACAATGTGGTCACATACCATGTTGCACACCAAAACTAGGAATGGTAAGTGCCGTGGATTAGTGCTTTTTGTTTATTATGATTAATTTTTTTAATTAATAATTTTTGTGATCACATTTTCTCATGCACCCCATTAAACTAGTTTTCTAACTTGTGTCAGCTGTTTTCCTAGGTGCTTTGCAACATTTGTGCTTGGTAACTATCTCACATTTAAAAGCAAAGTTGCTGTGAGCTTTAAACCTTGATAGCATACCCTGAGTTTAACACTAATGTGATGGCTATGTCCATGTTATAATCCTGAGCAATAGAGTAGGGACTTGCAGTAAAGTGGCATCCCGTGACGGGGGCTGCAAGCTTAAATGCATTGATCAATTCATGAACCAAAACCACACTGTTTATTATGTTTATAATTATTGTTAGTTATTATGGTGAGTGCAGAGCCCCTTTGATTTCTATTTAAACAATGTGGTCACATACCATGTTGCACCCCAAAACTAGGAATGGTAAGTGCCATGGATTAGTGCTTTTTGTTTATTATGATTAATTTTTATAATTGATCATTTTTGTGATCACATTTTCTCATGCACCCCTTTTAACTAGTTATCTAACTTGTGTCAGCTGTTTTCCTAGGTGCTTTGCAACAGGTGTGCTTGGTAACTGTCTCACATTTAAAAGCACAATTGCTGTGAGCTTTAAACCTTGATAGCATACCCTGAGTTTTACACTAATGTGATGGCTATGTCCTTGTTACAATTCTGAGCAATAGAGTAGGGACTTGCAGAAAAGGGGGTCCCATGATGGGGGCTGCAAGCTTAAATGCATTGATCAATTCATGAACCAAAACTCCACTGTTTATTATGTTTATAAGTATTGTTAGTTATTATGGTGAGTGCAGAGCCCCTGTGATTTCTATTTAAACAATGTGGTCACATACCATGTTGCACACCAAAACTAGGAATGGTGAGTGCCGTGGATTAGTGCTTTTTTTTTATTATGATTAATTTTTTTAATTAATCATTTTTGTGATCACATTTTCTCATGCACCCCTTTAAACTAGTTTTCTAACTTGTGTCAGCTGTTTTCCTAGGTGCTTTGCAACATTTGTGCTTGGTAACTATCTCACATTTAAAAGCAAAGTTGCTGTGAGCTTTAAACCTTGATAGCATACCCTGAGTTTAACACTAATGTGATGGCTATGTCCATGTTATAATCCTGAGCAATAGAGTAGGGACTTGCAGTAAAGTGGCATCCCGTGACGGGGGCTGCAAGCTTAAATGCATTGATCAATTCATGAACCAAAACCCCACTGTTTATTATGTTTATAATTATTGTTAGTTATTATGGTGAGTGCAGAGCCCATGTGATTTCTATTTAAACAATGTGGTCACATACCATGTTGCACCCCTAAACTAGGAATGGCGAGTGCCGTGGATTAGTGCTTTTTGTTTATTATGATTAATTTTTATTATTAATAATTTTTGTGATCACATTTTCTCATGCACCTTTTTTAATTAATTATCTAACTTGTGTCAGCTGTTTTCCTAGGTGCTTTGCAACAGGTGTGCTTGGTAACTGTCTCACATTTAAAAGCAAAGTTGCTGTGAGCTTTAAACCTTGATAGCATACCCTGAGTTTAACACTAATGTGATGGCTATGTCCATGTTACAATTCTGAGCAATAGAGTAGGGACTTGCAGTAACGGGGGTCCCGTGACGGGGGCTGCAAGCTTAAATGCATTGATCAATTCATGAACCAAAACTCCACTGTTTATTATATTTATAAGTATTGTTAGTTATTATGGTGAGTGCAGAGCCCCTGTGATTTCTATTTAAACAATGTGGTCACATACCATGTTGCACCCCAAAACTAGGAATGGTGAGTGCCGTGGATTAGTGCTTTTTGTTTATTATGATTAATTTTTATAATTGATAATTTTTGTGATCACATTTTCTCATGCACCCCTTTTAACTAGTTATCTAACTTGTGTCAGCTGTTTTCCTAGGTCCTTTGCAACAGGTGTGCTTGGTAACTGTCTCACATTTAAAAGCAAAGTTGCTGTGAGCTTTAAACCTTGATAGCATACCCTGAGTTTAACACTAATGTGATGGCTATGTGCATGCTATAATTCTAAGCAATAGAGTAGGAACTTGCAGAAAAGTGGGGTCCCGTGACAGGGGCTGCAAGCTTAAATGCATTGATCAATTCATGAACCAAAACCCCACTGTTTATTATGTTTATAATTATTGTTAGTTATTATGGTGAGTGCAGAGCCCCTGTGATTTCTATTTAAACAATGTGCTCACATACCATGTTGCAACCCTAAACTCGGAATGGTGAATGCCGTGGATTAGTGCTTTTTGTTTATTATGATTAATTTTTATAATAAATAATTTTTGTGATCACATTTTCTCATGCACCTCTTTTAACTAGTTATCTAACTTGTGTCAGCTGTTTTCCTAGGAGCTTTGCAACAGGTGTGCTTGGTAACTGTCTCACATTTAAAAGCAAAGTTGCTGTGAGCTGTAAACCTTGATAGCATACCCTGAGTTTAACACTAATGTGATGGCTATGTCCATGTTATAATTCTGAGCAATAGAGTAGGGACTTGCAGTAAAGGGGGTCCCGTGATGGGGGCTGCAAGCTTAAATGCATTGATCAATTCATGAACCAAAACTCCACTGTTTAATATGTTTATAAGTATTGTTAGTTATTATGGTGAGTGCAGAGCCCCTGTGATTTCTATTTAAACAATGTGGTCACATACCATGTTGCACACTAAAACTAGGAATGGTGAGTGCCATGGATTAGTGCTTTTTGTTTATTATGATTAATTTTTTTAATTAATAATTTTTGTGATCACATTTTCTCATGCACCCCATTAAACTAGTTTTCTAACTTGTGTCAGCTGTTTTCCTAGGTGCTTTGCAACATTTGTGCTTGGTAACTATCTCACATTTAAAAGCAAAGTTGCTGTGAGCTGTAAACCTTGATAGCATACCCTGAGTTTAACACTAATGTGATGGCTATGTACATGTTAAAATTCTGAGCAATAGAGTAGGGACTTGCAGTAAAGGGGGTCCCGTGACGGGGGCTGCAAGCTTAAATGCATTGATCAATTCATTAACCAAAACTCCACTGCTTATTATGTTTATAAGTATAGTTAGTTATTATGGTGAGTGCAGAGCCCCTGTGATTTCTATTTAAACAATGTGGTCACATACCATGTTGCACACCAAAACTAGGAATGGTGAGTGCCGGGGAATAGTGCTTTTTGTTTATTATGATTAATTTTTATAATTAATCATTTTTGTGATCACATTTTCTAATGCACCTCTTTTAACTAGTTATCTAACTTGTGTCAGCTGTTTTCCTGGGTGCTTTGCAACAGATGTGCTTGGTAACTGTCTCACATTTAAAAGCAAAGTTGCTGTGAGCTTTAAACCTTGATAGCATACCCTGAGCTTAACACTAATGTGATGGCTATGTCCATGTTAAAATTCTGAGCAATAGAGTAGGGACTTCCAGTAAAGTGTGGTCCCGTGACGGGGGCTGCAAGCTTAAATGCATTGATCAATTCATGAACCAAAACCCCACTGTTTATTATGTTTATAATTATTGTTAGTTATTATGGTGAGTGCAGAGCCCCTGTGATTTCAATTTAAACAATGTGGTCACATACCATGTTGCAACCCTAAACTCGGAATGGTGAGTGCCGTGGATTAGTGCTTTTTGTTTATTATGATTAATTTTTATAATTAATAATTTTTGTGATCACATTTTCTCATGCACCTCTTTTAACTAGTTATCTAACTTGTGTCAGCTGTTTTCCTAGGAGCTTTGCAACAGGTGTGCTTGGTAACTGTCTCACATTTAAAAGCAAAGTTGCTGTGAGCTGTAAACCTTGATAGCATACTCTGAGTTTAACACTAATGTGATGGCTATGTCCATGTTATAATTCTGAGCAATAGAGTAGGGACTTGCAGTAAAGGGGGTCCCATGATGGGGGCTGCAAGCTTAAATGCACTGATCAATTCATGAACCAAAACCCCACTGTTTATTATGTTTATAATTATTGTTAGTTATTATGGTGAGTGCAGAGACCCTGTGATTTCTATTTAAACAATGTGGTCACATACCATGTTGCACCCCTAAACTAGGAATGGCGAGTGCCGTGGATTAGTGCTTTTTGTTTATTATGATTAATTTTTATTATTAATCATTTTTGTGATCACATTTTCTCATGCACCTTTTTTAATTAATTATCTAACTTGTGTCAGCTGTTTTCCTAGGTGCTTTGCAACAGGTGTGCTTGGTAACTGTCTCACATTTAAAAGCAAAGTTGCTGTGAGCTTTAAACCTTGATAGCATACCCTGAGTTTAACACTAATGTGATGGCTATGTCCATGTTACAATTCTGAGCAAAAGAGTAGGGACTTGCAGTAACGGGGGTCCCGTGACGGGGGCTGCAAGCTTAAATGCATTGATTAATTCATGAACCAAAACTCCACTGTTTATTATATTTATAAGTATTGTTAGTTATTATGGTGAGTGCAGAGCCCCTGTGATTTCTATTTAAACAATGTGGTCACATACCATGTTGCACACCAAAACTAGGAATGGTGAGTGCCGGGGAATAGTGCTTTTTGTTTATTATGATTAATTTTTATAATTAATCATTTTTGTGATCACATTTTCTAATGCACCTCTTTTAACTAGTTATCTAACTTGTGTCAGCTGTTTTCCTGGGTGCTTTGCAACAGATGTGCTTGGTAACTGTCTCACATTTAAAAGCAAAGTTGCTGTGAGCTTTAAACCTTGATAGCATACCCTGAGCTTAACACTAATGTGATGGCTATGTCCATGTTAAAATTCTGAGCAATAGAGTAGGGATTTCCAGTAAAGTGTGGTCCCGTGACGGGGGCTGCAAGCTTAAATGCATTGATCAATTCATGAACCAAAACCCCACTGTTTATTATGTTTATAATTATTGTTAGTTATTATGGTGAGTGCAGAGCCCCTGTGATTTCAATTTAAACAATGTGGTCACATACAATGTTGCACCCCTAAACTAGGAATGGCGAGTGCCGTGGATTAGTGCTTTTTGTTTATTATGATTAATTTTTATAATTGATCATTTTTGTGATCACATTTTCTCATGCACCCCTTTTAACTAGTTATCTAACTTGTGTCAGCTGTTTTCCTAGGTCCTTTGCAACAGGTGTGCTTGGTAACTGTCTCACATTTAAAAGCAAAGTTGCTGTGAGCTTTAAACCTTTATAGCATACCCTGAGTTTAACACTAATGTGATGGCTATGTGCATGTTATAATTCTAAGCAATAGAGTAGGGACTTGCAGAAAAGTGGGGTCCCGTGACAGGGGCTGCAAGCTTAAATGCATTGATCAATTCATGAACCAAAACCCCACTGTTTATTATGTTTATAATTATTGTTAGTTATTATTGGTGAGTGCAGAGCCCCTGTGATTTCTATTTAAACAATGTGCTCACATACCATGTTGCAACCCTAAACTCAGAATGGTGAGTGCCGTGGATTAGTGCTTTTTGTTTATTATGATTAATTTTTATAATTAATAATTTTTGTGATCACATTTTCTCATGCACCTCTTTTAACTAGTTATCTAACTTGTGTCAGCTGTTTTCCTAGGAGCTTTGCAACAGGTGTGCTTGGTAACTGTCTCACATTTAAAAGCAAAGTTGCTGTGAGCTGTAAACCTTGATAGCATACCCTGAGTTTAACACTAATGTGATGGCTATGTCCATGTTATAATTCTGAGCAATAGAGTAGGGACTTGCAGTAAAGGGGGTCCCATGATGGGGGCTGCAAGCTTAAATGCATTGATCAATTCATGAACCAAAACCCCACTGTTTATTATGTTTATAATTATTGTTAGTTATTATGGTGAGTGCAGAGCCCCTGTGATTTCTATTTAAACAATGTGGTCACATACCATGTTGCACCCCTAAACTAGGAATGGCGAGTGCCGTGGATTAGTGCTTTTTGTTTATTATGATTAATTTTTATTATTAATCATTTTTGTGATCACATTTTCTCATGCACCTTTTTTAATTAATTATCTAACTTGTGTCAGCTGTTTTCCTAGGTGCTTTGCAACAGGTGTGCTTGGTAACTGTCTCACATTTAAAAGCAAAGTTGCTGTGAGCTTTAAACCTTGATAGCATACCCTGAGTTTAACACTAATGTGATGGCTATGTCCATGTTACAATTCTGAGCAAAAGAGTAGGGACTTGCAGTAACGGGGGTCCCGTGATGGGGGCTGCAAGCTTAAATGCATTGATTAATTCATGAACCAAAACTCCACTGTTTATTATATTTATAAGTATTGTTAGTTATTATGGTGAGTGCAGAGCCCCTGTGATTTCTATTTAAACAATGTGGTCACATACCATGTTGCACCCCAAAACTAGGAATGGTGAGTGCCGTGGATTAGTGCTTTTTGTTTATTATGATTAATTTTTATAATTGATCATTTTTGTGATCACATTTTCTCATGCACCCCTTTTAACTAGTTATCTAACTTGTGTCAGCTGTTTTCCTAGGTCCTTTGCAACAGGTGTGCTTGGTAACTGTCTCACATTTAAAAGCAAAGTTGCTGTGAGCTTTAAACCTTGATAGCATACCCTGAGTTTAACACTAATGTGATGGCTATGTGCATGTTATAATTCTAAGCAATAGAGTAGGGACTTGCAGAAAAGTGGGGTCCCGTGACAGGGGCTGCAAGCTTAAATGCATTGATCAATTCATGAACCAAAACCCCACTGTTTATTATGTTTATAATTATTGTTAGTTATTATTGGTGAGTGCAGAGCCCCTGTGATTTCTATTTAAACAATGTGCTCACATACCATGTTGCAACCCTAAACTCGGAATGGTGAGTGCCGTGGATTAGTGCTTTTTGTTTATTATGATTAATTTTTATAATTAATAATTTTTGTGATCACATTTTCTCATGCACCTCTTTTAACTAGTTATCTAACTTGTGTCAGCTGTTTTCCTAGGAGCTTTGCAACAGGTGTGCTTGGTAACTGTCTCACATTTAAAATCAAAGTTGCTGTGAGCTGTAAACCTTGATAGCATACCCTGAGTTTAACACTAATGTGATGGCTATGTCCATGTTATAATTCTGAGCAATAGAGTAGGGACTTGCAGTAAAGGGGGTCCCGTGATGGGGGCTGCAAGCTTAAATGCATTGATCAATTCATGAACCAAAACTCCACTGTTTAATATGTTTATAAGTATTGTTAGTTATTATGGTGAGTGCAGATCCCCTGTGATTTCTATTTAAACAATGTGGTCACATACCATGTTGCACACCAAAACTAGGAATGGTGAGTGCCATGGATTAGTGCTTTTTGTTTATTATGATTAATTTTTTTAATTAATAATTTTTGTGATCACATTTTCTCATGCACCCCATTAAACTAGTTTTCTAACTTGTGTCAGCTGTTTTCCTAGGTGCTTTGCAACATTTGTGCTTGGTAACTATCTCACATTTAAAAGCAAAGTTGCTGTGAGCTGTAAACCTTGATAGCATACCCTGAGTTTAACACTAATGTGATGGCTATGTACATGTTAAAATTCTGAGCAATAGAGTAGGGACTTGCAGTAAAGGGGGTCCCGTGACGGGGGCTGCAAGCTTAAATGCATTGATCAATTCATGAACCAAAACTCCACTGCTTATTATGTTTATAAGTATAGTTAGTTATTATGGTGAGTGCAGAGCCCCTGTGATTTCTATTTAAACAATGTGGTCACATACCATGTTGCACACCAAAACTAGGAATGGTGAGTGCCGGGGAATAGTGCTTTTTGTTTATTATGATTAATTTTTATAATTAATCATTTTTGTGATCACATTTTCTAATGCACCTCTTTTAACTAGTTATCTAACTTGTGTCAGCTGTTTTCCTGGGTGCTTTGCAACAGATGTGCTTGGTAACTGTCTCACATTTAAAAGCAAAGTTGCTGTGAGCTTTAAACCTTGATAGCATACCCTGAGCTTAACACTAATGTGATGGCTATGTCCATGTTAAAATTCTGAGCAATAGAGTAGGGACTTCCAGTAAAGTGTGGTCCCGTGACGGGGGCTGCAAACTTAAATGCATTGATCAATTCATGAACCAAAACCCCACTGTTTATTATGTTTATAATTATTGTTAGTTATTATGGTGAGTGCAGAGCCCCTGTGATTTCAATTTAAACAATGTGGTCACATACCATGTTGCACCCCTAAACTAGGAATGGCGAGTGCCGTGGATTAGTGCTTTTTGTTTATTATGATTAATTTTTATAATTGATCATTTTTGTGATCACATTTTCTCATGCACCCCTTTTAACTAGTTATCTAACTTGTGTCAGCTGTTTTCCTAGGTCCTTTGCAACAGGTGTGCTTGGTAACTGTCTCACATTTAAAAGCAAAGTTGCTGTGAGCTTTAAACCTTGTTAGCATACCCTGAGTTTAACACTAATGTGATGGCTATGTGCATGTTATAATTCTAAGCAATAGAGTAGGGACTTGCAGAAAAGTGGGGTCCCGTGACAGGGGCTGCAAGCTTAAAAGCATTGATCAATTCATGAACCAAAACCCCACTGTTTATTATGTTTATAATTATTGTTAGTTATTATTGGTGAGTGCAGAGCCCCTGTGATTTCTATTTAAACAATGTGCTCACATACCATGTTGCAACCCTAAACTCGGAATGGTGAGTGCCGTGGATTAGTGCTTTTTGTTTATTATGATTAATTTTTATAATTAATAATTTTTGTGATCACATTTTCTCATGCACCCCATTAAACTAGTTTTCTAACTTGTGTCAGCTGTTTTCCTAGGTGCTTTGCAACATTTGTGCTTGGTAACTATCTCACATTTAAAAGCAAAGTTGCTGTGAGCTGTAAACCTTGATAGCATACCCTGAGTTTAACACTAATGTGATGGCTATGTCCATGTTATAATCCTGAGCAATAGAGTAGGGACTTGCAGTAAAGTGGCATCCCGTGACGGGGGCTGCAAGCTTAAATGCATTGATCAATTCATGAACCAAAACCACACTGTTTATTATGTTTATAATTATTGTTAGTTATTATGGTGAGTGCAGAGCCCCTTTGATTTCTATTTAAACAATGTGGTCACATACCATGTTGCACCCCAAAACTAGGAATGGTAAGTGCCATGGATTAGTGCTTTTTGTTTATTATGATTAATTTTTATAATTGATCATTTTTGTGATCACATTTTCTCATGCACCCCTTTTAACTAGTTATCTAACTTGTGTCAGCTGTTTTCCTAGGTCCTTTGCAACAGGTGTGCTTGGTAACTGTCTCACATTTAAAAGCAAAGTTGCTGTGAGCTTTAAACCTTGATAGCATACCCTGAGTTTAACACTAATGTGATGGCTATGTGCATGTTATAATTCTAAGCAATAGAGTAGGGACTTGCAGAAAAGTGGGGTCCCGTGACAGGGGCTGCAAGCTTAAAAGCATTGATCAATTCATGAACCAAAACCCCACTGTTTATTATGTTTATAATTATTGTTAGTTATTATTGGTGAGTGCAGAGCCCCTGTGATTTCTATTTAAACAATGTGCTCACATACCATGTTGCAACCCTAAACTCGGAATGGTGAGTGCCGTGGATTAGTGCTTTTTGGTTATTATGATTAATTTTTATAATTAATAATTTTTGTGATCACATTTTCTCATGCACCTCTTTTAACTAGTTATCTAACTTGTGTCAGCTGTTTTCCTAGGAGCTTTGCAACAGGTGTGCTTGGTAACTGTCTCACATTTAAAAGCAAAGTTGCTGTGAGCTGTAAACCTTGATAGCATACCCTGAGTTTAACACTAATGTGATGGCTATGTCCATGTTATAATTCTGAGCAATAGAGTAGGGACTTGCAGTAAAGGGGGTCCCATGATGGGGGCTGCAAGCTTAAATGCATTGATCAATTCATGAACCAAAACTCCACTGTTTAATATGTTTATAAGTATTGTTAGTTATTATGGTGAGTGCAGAGACCCTGTGATTTCTATTTAAACAATGTGGTCACATACCATGTTGCACACCAAAACTAGGAATGGTAAGTGCCGTGGATTAGTGCTTTTTGTTTATTATGATTAATTTTTTTAATTAATAATTTTTGTGATCACATTTTCTCATGCACCCCATTAAACTAGTTTTCTAACTTGTGTCAGCTGTTTTCCTAGGTGCTTTGCAACATTTGTGCTTGGTAACTATCTCACATTTAAAAGCAAAGTTGCTGTGAGCTTTAAACCTTGATAGCATACCCTGAGTTTAACACTAATGTGATGGCTATGTCCATGTTATAATCCTGAGCAATAGAGTAGGGACTTGCAGTAAAGTGGCATCCCGTGACGGGGGCTGCAAGCTTAAATGCATTGATCAATTCATGAACCAAAACCACACTGTTTATTATGTTTATAATTATTGTTAGTTATTATGGTGAGTGCAGAGCCCCTTTGATTTCTATTTAAACAATGTGGTCACATACCATGTTGCACCCCAAAACTAGGAATGGTAAGTGCCATGGATTAGTGCTTTTTGTTTATTATGATTAATTTTTATAATTGATCATTTTTGTGATCACATTTTCTCATGCACCCCTTTTAACTAGTTATCTAACTTGTGTCAGCTATTTTCCTAGGTGCTTTGCAACAGGTGTGCTTGGTAACTGTCTCACATTTAAAAGCACAATTGCTGTGAGCTTTAAACCTTGATAGCATACCCTGAGTTTTACACTAATGTGATGGCTATGTCCTTGTTACAATTCTGAGCAATAGAGTAGGGACTTGCAGAAAAGGGGGTCCCATGATGGGGGCTGCAAGCTTAAATGCATTGATCAATTCATGAACCAAAACTCCACTGTTTATTATGTTTATAAGTATTGTTAGTTATTATGGTGAGTGCAGAGCCCCTGTGATTTCTATTTAAACAATGTGGTCACATACCATGTTGCACACCAAAACTAGGAATGGTGAGTGCCGTGGATTAGTGCTTTTTTTTTATTATGATTAATTTTTTTAATTAATCATTTTTGTGATCACATTTTCTCATGCACCCCTTTAAACTAGTTTTCTAACTTGTGTCAGCTGTTTTCCTAGGTGCTTTGCAACATTTGTGCTTGGTAACTATCTCACATTTAAAAGCAAAGTTGCTGTGAGCTTTAAACCTTGATAGCATACCCTGAGTTTAACACTAATGTGATGGCTATGTCCATGTTATAATCCTGAGCAATAGAGTAGGGACTTGCAGTAAAGTGGCATCCCGTGACGGGGGCTGCAAGCTTAAATGCATTGATCAATTCATGAACCAAAACCCCACTGTTTATTATGTTTATAATTATTGTTAGTTATTATGGTGAGTGCAGAGCCCATGTGATTTCTATTTAAACAATGTGGTCACATACCATGTTGCACCCCTAAACTAGGAATGGCGAGTGCCGTGGATTAGTGCTTTTTGTTTATTATGATTAATTTTTATTATTAATAATTTTTGTGATCACATTTTCTCATGCACCTTTTTTAATTAATTATCTAACTTGTGTCAGCTGTTTTCCTAGGTGCTTTGCAACAGGTGTGCTTGGTAACTGTCTCACATTTAAAAGCAAAGTTGCTGTGAGCTTTAAACCTTGATAGCATACCCTGAGTTTAACACTAATGTGATGGCTATGTCCATGTTACAATTCTGAGCAATAGAGTAGGGACTTGCAGTAACGGGGGTCCCGTGACGGGGGCTGCAAGCTTAAATGCATTGATCAATTCATGAACCAAAACTCCACTGTTTATTATATTTATAAGTATTGTTAGTTATTATGGTGAGTGCAGAGCCCCTGTGATTTCTATTTAAACAATGTGGTCACATACCATGTTGCACCCCAAAACTAGGAATGGTGAGTGCCGTGGATTAGTGCTTTTTGTTTATTATGATTAATTTTTATAATTGATCATTTTTGTGATCACATTTTCTCATGCACCCCTTTTAACTAGTTATCTAACTTGTGTCAGCTGTTTTCCTAGGTCCTTTGCAACAGGTGTGCTTGGTAACTGTCTCACATTTAAAAGCAAAGTTGCTGTGAGCTTTAAACCTTGATAGCATACCCTGAGTTTAACACTAATGTGATGGCTATGTGCATGCTATAAGTCTAAGCAATAGAGTAGGAACTTGCAGAAAAGTGGGGTCCCGTGACAGGGGCTGCAAGCTTAAATGCATTGATCAATTCATGAACCAAAACCCCACTGTTTATTATGTTTATAATTATTGTTAGTTATTATGGTGAGTGCAGAGCCCCTGTGATTTCTATTTAAACAATGTGCTCACATACCATGTTGCAACCCTAAACTCGGAATGGTGAATGCCGTGGATTAGTGCTTTTTGTTTATTATGATTAATTTTTATAATAAATAATTTTTGTGATCACATTTTCTCATGCACCTCTTTTAACTAGTTATCTAACTTGTGTCAGCTGTTTTCCTAGGAGCTTTGCAACAGGTGTGCTTGGTAACTGTCTCACATTTAAAAGCAAAGTTGCTGTGAGCTGTAAACCTTGATAGCATACCCTGAGTTTAACACTAATGTGATGGCTATGTCCATGTTATAATTCTGAGCAATAGAGTAGGGACTTGCAGTAAAGGGGGTCCCGTGATGGGGGCTGCAAGCTTAAATGCATTGATCAATTCATGAACCAAAACTCCACTGTTTAATATGTTTATAAGTATTGTTAGTTATTATGGTGAGTGCAGAGCCCCTGTGATTTCTATTTAAACAATGTGGTCACATACCATGTTGCACACTAAAACTAGGAATGGTGAGTGCCATGGATTAGTGCTTTTTGTTTATTATGATTAATTTTTTTAATTAATAATTTTTGTGATCACATTTTCTCATGCACCCCATTAAACTAGTTTTCTAACTTGTGTCAGCTGTTTTCCTAGGTGCTTTGCAACATTTGTGCTTGGTAACTATCTCACATTTAAAAGCAAAGTTGCTGTGAGCTGTAAACCTTGATAGCATACCCTGAGTTTAACACTAATGTGATGGCTATGTACATGTTAAAATTCTGAGCAATAGAGTAGGGACTTGCAGTAAAGGGGGTCCCGTGATGGGGGCTGCAAGCTTAAATGCATTGATCAATTCATTAACCAAAACTCCACTGCTTATTATGTTTATAAGTATAGTTAGTTATTATGGTGAGTGCAGAGCCCCTGTGATTTCTATTTAAACAATGTGGTCACATACCATGTTGCACACCAAAACTAGGAATGGTGAGTGCCGGGGAATAGTGCTTTTTGTTTATTATGATTAATTTTTATAATTAATCATTTTTGTGATCACATTTTCTAATGCACCTCTTTTAACTAGTTATCTAACTTGTGTCAGCTGTTTTCCTGGGTGCTTTGCAACAGATGTGCTTGGTAACTGTCTCACATTTAAAAGCAAAGTTGCTGTGAGCTTTAAACCTTGATAGCATACCCTGAGCTTAACACTAATGTGATGGCTATGTCCATGTTAAAATTCTGAGCAATAGAGTAGGGACTTCCAGTAAAGTGTGGTCCCGTGACGGGGGCTGCAAGCTTAAATGCATTGATCAATTCATGAACCAAAACCCCACTGTTTATTATGTTTATAATTATTGTTAGTTATTATGGTGAGTGCAGAGCCCCTGTGATTTCAATTTAAACAATGTGGTCACATACCATGTTGCAACCCTAAACTCGGAATGGTGAGTGCCGTGGATTAGTGCTTTTTGTTTATTATGATTAATTTTTATAATTAATAATTTTTGTGATCACATTTTCTCATGCACCTCTTTTAACTAGTTATCTAACTTGTGTCAGCTGTTTTCCTAGGAGCTTTGCAACAGGTGTGCTTGGTAACTGTCTCACATTTAAAAGCAAAGTTGCTGTGAGCTGTAAACCTTGATAGCATACTCTGAGTTTAACACTAATGTGATGGCTATGTCCATGTTATAATTCTGAGCAATAGAGTAGGGACTTGCAGTAAAGGGGGTCCCATGATGGGGGCTGCAAGCTTAAATGCATTGATCAATTCATGAACCAAAACCCCACTGTTTATTATGTTTATAATTATTGTTAGTTATTATGGTGAGTGCAGAGACCCTGTGATTTCTATTTAAACAATGTGGTCACATACCATGTTGCACCCCTAAACTAGGAATGGCGAGTGCCGTGGATTAGTGCTTTTTGTTTATTATGATTAATTTTTATTATTAATCATTTTTGTGATCACATTTTCTCATGCACCTTTTTTAATTAATTATCTAACTTGTGTCAGCTGTTTTCCTAGGTGCTTTGCAACAGGTGTGCTTGGTAACTGTCTCACATTTAAAAGCAAAGTTGCTGTGAGCTTTAAACCTTGATAGCATACCCTGAGTTTAACACTAATGTGATGGCTATGTCCATGTTACAATTCTGAGCAAAAGAGTAGGGACTTGCAGTAACGGGGGTCCCGTGACGGGGGCTGCAAGCTTAAATGCATTGATTAATTCATGAACCAAAACTCCACTGTTTATTATATTTATAAGTATTGTTAGTTATTATGGTGAGTGCAGAGCCCCTGTGATTTCTATTTAAACAATGTGGTCACATACCATGTTGCACCCCAAAACTAGGAATGGTGAGTGCCGTGGATTAGTGCTTTTTGTTTATTATGATTAATTTTTATAATTGATCATTTTTGTGATCACATTTTCTCATGCACCCCTTTTAACTAGTTATCTAACTTGTGTCAGCTGTTTTCCTAGGTCCTTTGCAACAGGTGTGCTTGGTAACTGTCTCACATTTAAAAGCAAAGTTGCTGTGAGCTTTAAACCTTGATAGCATACCCTGAGTTTAACACTAATGTGATGGCTATGTGCATGTTATAATTCTAAGCAATAGAGTAGGGACTTGCAGAAAAGTGGGGTCCCGTGACAGGGGCTGCAAGCTTAAATGCATTGATCAATTCATGAACCAAAACCCCACTGTTTATTATGTTTATAATTATTGTTAGTTATTATTGGTGAGTGCAGAGCCCCTGTGATTTCTATTTAAACAATGTGCTCACATACCATGTTGCAACCCTAAACTCGGAATGGTGAGTGCCGTGGATTAGTGCTTTTTGTTTATTATGATTAATTTTTATAATTAATAATTTTTGTGATCACATTTTCTCACGCACCTCTTTTAACTAGTTATCTAACTTGTGTCAGCTGTTTTCCTAGGAGCTTTGCAACAGGTGTGCTTGGTAACTGTCTCACATTTAAAAGCAAAGTTGCTGTGAGCTGTAAACCTTGATAGCATACCCTGAGTTTAACACTAATGTGATGGCTATGTCCATGTTATAATTCTGAGCAATAGAGTAGGGACTTGCAGTAAAGGGGGTCCCGTGATGGGGGCTGCAAGCTTAAATGCATTGATCAATTCATGAACCAAAACTCCACTGTTTAATATGTTTATAAGTATTGTTAGTTATTATGGTGAGTGCAGATCCCCTGTGATTTCTATTTAAACAATGTGGTCACATACCATGTTGCACACCAAAACTAGGAATGGTGAGTGCCATGGATTAGTGCTTTTTGTTTATTATGATTAATTTTTTTAATTAATAATTTTTGTGATCACATTTTCTCATGCACCCCATTAAACTAGTTTTCTAACTTGTGTCAGCTGTTTTCCTAGGTGCTTTGCAACATTTGTGCTTGGTAACTATCTCACATTTAAAAGCAAAGTTGCTGTGAGCTGTAAACCTTGATAGCATACCCTGAGCTTAACACTAATGTGATGGCTATGTCCATGTTAAAATTCTGAGCAATAGAGTAGGGACTTCCAGTAAAGTGTGGTCCCGTGACGGGGGCTGCAAGCTTAAATGCATTGATCAATTCATGAACCAAAACCCCACTGTTTATTATGTTTATAATTATTGTTAGTTATTATGGTGAGTGCAGAGCCCCTGTGATTTCAATTTAAACAATGTGGTCACATACCATGTTGCACCCCTAAACTAGGAATGGCGAGTGCCGTGGATTAGTGCTTTTTGTTTATTATGATTAATTTTTATAATTGATCATTTTTGTGATTACATTTTCTCATGCACCCCTTTTAACTAGTTATCTAACTTGTGTCAGCTGTTTTCCTAGGTCCTTTGCAACAGGTGTGCTTGGTAACTGTCTCACATTTAAAAGCAAAGTTGCTGTGAGCTTTAAACCTTGATAGCATACCCTGAGTTTAACACTAATGTGATGGCTATGTGCATGTTATAATTCTAAGCAATAGAGTAGGGACTTGCAGAAAAGTGGGGTCCCGTGACAGGGGCTGCAAGCTTAAAAGCATTGATCAATTCATGAACCAAAACCCCACAGTTTATTATGTTTATAATTATTGTTAGTTATTATTGGTGAGTGCAGAGCCCCTGTGATTTCTATTTAAACAATGTGCTCACATACCATGTTGCAACCCTAAACTCGGAATGGTGAGTGCCGTGGATTAGTGCTTTTTGTTTATTATGATTAATTTTTATAATTAATAATTTTTGTGATCACATTTTCTCATGCACCTCTTTTAACTAGTTATCTAACTTGTGTCAGCTGTTTTCCTAGGAGCTTTGCAACAGGTGTGCTTGGTAACTGTCTCACATTTAAAAGCAAAGTTGCTGTGAGCTGTAAACCTTGATAGCATACCCTGAGTTTAACACTAATGTGATGGCTATGTCCATGTTATAATTCTGAGCAATAGAGTAGGGACTTGCAGTAAAGGGGGTCCCATGATGGGGGCTGCAAGCTTAAATGCATTGATCAATTCATGAACCAAAACTCCACTGTTTAATATGTTTATAAGTATTGTTAGTTATTATGGTGAGTGCAGAGACCCTGTGATTTCTATTTAAACAATGTGGTCACATACCATGTTGCACACCAAAACTAGGAATGGTAAGTGCCGTGGATTAGTGCTTTTTGTTTATTATGATTAATTTTTTTAATTAATAATTTTTGTGATCACATTTTCTCATGCACCCCATTAAACTAGTTTTCTAACTTGTGTCAGCTGTTTTCCTAGGTGCTTTGCAACATTTGTGCTTGGTAACTATCTCACATTTAAAAGCAAAGTTGCTGTGAGCTGTAAACCTTGATAGCATACCCTGAGTTTAACACTAATGTGATGGCTATGTACATGTTAAAATTCTGAGCAATAGAGTAGGGACTTGCAGTAAAGGGGGTCCCGTGACGGGGGCTGCAAGCTTAAATGCATTGATCAATTCATGAACCAAAACTCCACTGCTTATTATGTTTATAAGTATAGTTAGTTATTATGGTGAGTGCAGAGCCCCTGTGATTTCTATTTAAACAATGTGGTCACATACCATGTTGCACACCAAAACTAGGAATGGTGAGTGCCGGGGAATAGTGCTTTTTGTTTATTATGATTAATTTTTATAATTAATCATTTTTGTGATCACATTTTCTAATGCACCTCTTTTAACTAGTTATCTAACTTGTGTCAGCTGTTTTCCTGGGTGCTTTGCAACAGATGTGCTTGGTAACTGTCTCACATTTAAAAGCAAAGTTGCTGTGAGCTTTAAACCTTGATAGCATACCCTGAGCTTAACACTAATGTGATGGCTATGTCCATGTTAAAATTCTGAGCAATAGAGTAGGGACTTCCAGTAAAGTGTGGTCCCGTGACGGGGGCTGCAAGCTTAAATGCATTGATCAATTCATGAACCAAAACCCCACTGTTTATTATGTTTATAATTATTGTTAGTTATTATGGTGAGTGCAGAGCCCCTGTGATTTCAATTTAAACAATGTGGTCACATACCATGTTGCAACCCTAAACTAGGAATGGCGAGTGCCGTGGATTAGTGCTTTTTGTTTATTATGATTAATTTTTATAATTGATCATTTTTGTGATCACATTTTCTCATGCACCCCTTTTAACTAGTTATCTAACTTGTGTCAGCTGTTTTCCTAGGTCCTTTGCAACAGGTGTGCTTGGTAACTGTCTCACATTTAAAACAAAGTTGCTGTGAGCTTTAAACCTTGATAGCATACCCTGAGTTTAACACTAATGTGATGGCTATGTGCATGTTATAATTCTAAGCAATAGAGTAGGGACTTGCAGAAAAGTGGGGTCCCGTGACAGGGGCTGCAAGCTTAAAAGCATTGATCAATTCATGAACCAAAACCCCACTGTTTATTATGTTTATAATTATTGTTAGTTATTATTGGTGAGTGCAGAGCCCCTGTGATTTCTATTTAAACAATGTGCTCACATACCATGTTGCAACCCTAAACTCGGAATCGTGAGTGCCGTGGATTAGTGCTTTTTGTTTATTATGATTAATTTTTATAATTAATAATTTTTGTGATCACATTTTCTCATGCACCTCTTTTAACTAGTTATCTAACTTGTGTCAGCTGTTTTCCTAGGAGCTTTGCAACAGGTGTGCTTGGTAACTGTCTCACATTTAAAAGCAAAGTTGCTGTGAGCTGTAAACCTTGATAGCATACCCTGAGTTTAACACTAATGTGATGGCTATGTCCATGTTATAATTCTGAGCAATAGAGTAGGGACTTGCAGTAAAGGGGGTCCCATGATTGGGGCTGCAAGCTTAAATGCATTGATCAATTCATGAACCAAAACCACACTGTTTATTATGTTTATAATTATTGTTAGTTATTATGGTGAGTGCAGAGCCCCTTTGATTTCTATTTAAACAATGTGGTCACATACCATGTTGCACCCCAAAACTAGGAATGGTAAGTGCCGTGGATTAGTGCTTTTTGTTTATTATGATTAATTTTTATAATTGATCATTTTTGTGATCACATTTTCTCATGCACCCCTTTTAACTAGTTATCTAACTTGTGTCAGCTGTTTTCCTAGGTGCTTTGCAACAGGTATGCTTGGTAACTGTCTCACATTTAAAAGCACAATTGCTGTGAGCTTTAAACCTTGATAGCATACCCTGAGTTTTACACTAATGTGATGGCTATGTCCTTGTTACAATTCTGAGCAATAGAGTAGGGACTTGCAGAAAAGGGGGTCCCATGATGGGGGCTGCAAGCTTAAATGCATTGATCAATTCATGAACCAAAACTCCACTGTTTATTATGTTTATAAGTATTGTTAGTTATTATGGTGAGTGCAGAGCCCCTGTGATTTCTATTTAAACAATGTGGTCACATACCATGTTGCACACCAAAACTAGGAATGGTGAGTGCCGTGGATTAGTGCTTTTTTTTTATTATGATTAATTTTTTTAATTAATCATTTTTGTGATCACATTTTCTCATGCACCCCTTTAAACTAGTTTTCTAACTTGTGTCAGCTGTTTTCCTAGGTGCTTTGCAACATTTGTGCTTGGTAACTATCTCACATTTAAAAGCAAAGTTGCTGTGAGCTTTAAACCTTGATAGCATACCCTGAGTTTAACACTAATGTGATGGCTATGTCCATGTTATAATCCTGAGCAATAGAGTAGGGACTTGCAGTAAAGTGGCATCCCGTGACGGGGGCTGCAAGCTTAAATGCATTGATCAATTCATGAACCAAAACCCCACTGTTTATTATGTTTATAATTATTGTTAGTTATTATGGTGAGTGCAGAGCCCATGTGATTTCTATTTAAACAATGTGGTCACATACCATGTTGCACCCCTAAACTTGGAATGGCGAGTGCCGTGGATTAGTGCTTTTTGTTTATTATGATTAATTTTTATTATTAATAATTTTTGTGATCACATTTTTTCATGCACCTTTTTTAATTAATTATCTAACTTGTGTCAGCTGTTTTCCTAGGTGCTTTGCAACAGGTGTGCTTGGTAACTGTCTCACATTTAAAAGCAAAGTTGCTGTGAGCTTTAAACCTTGATAGCATACCCTGAGTTTAACACTAATGTGATGGCTATGTCCATGTTACAATTCTGAGCAATAGAGTAGGGACTTGCAGTAACGGGGGTCCCGTGACGGGGGCTGCAAGCTTAAATGCATTGATCAATTCATGAACCAAAACTCCACTGTTTATTATATTTATAAGTATTGTTAGTTATTATGGTGAGTGCAGAGCCCCTGTGATTTCTATTTAAACAATGTGGTCACATACCATGTTGCACCCCAAAACTAGGAATGGTGAGTGCCGTGGATTAGTGCTTTTTGTTTATTATGATTAATTTTTATAATTGATCATTTTTGTGATCACATTTTCTCATGCACCCCTTTTAACTAGTTATCTAACTTGTGTCAGCTGTTTTCCTAGGTCCTTTGCAACAGGTGTGCTTGGTAACTGTCTCACATTTAAAAGCAAAGTTGCTGTGAGCTTTAAACCTTGATAGCATACCCTGAGTTTAACACTAATGTGATGGCTATGTGCATGTTATAATTCTAAGCAATAGAGTAGGGACTTGCAGAAAAGTGGGGTCCCGTGACAGGGGCTGCAAGCTTAAATGCATTGATCAATTCATGAACCCAAACCCCACTGTTTATTATGTTTATAATTATTGTTAGTTATTATGGTGAGTGCAGAGCCCCTGTGATTTCTATTTAAACAATGTGCTCACATACCATGTTGCAACCCTAAACTCGGAATGGTGAATGCCGTGGATTAGTGCTTTTTGTTTATTATGATTAATTTTTATAATTAATAATTTTTGTGATCACATTTTCTCATGCACCTCTTTTAACTAGTTATCTAACTTGTGTCAGCTGTTTTCCTAGGAGCTTTGCAACAGGTGTGCTTGGTAACTGTCTCACATTTAAAAGCAAAGTTGCTGTGAGCTGTAAACCTTGATAGCATACCCTGAGTTTAACACGAATGTGATGGCTATGTCCATGTTATAATTCTGAGCAATAGAGTAGGGACTTGCAGTAAAGGGGGTCCCGTGATGGGGGCTGCAAGCTTAAATGCATTGATCAATTCATGAACCAAAACTCCACTGTTTAATATGTTTATAAGTATTGTTAGTTATTATGGTGAGTGCAGAGCCCCTGTGATTTCTATTTAAACAATGTGGTCACATACCATGTTGCACACTAAAACTAGGAATGGTGAGTGCCATGGATTAGTGCTTTTTGTTTATTATGATTAATTTTTTTAATTAATAATATTTGTGATCACATTTTCTCATGCACCCCATTAAACTAGTTTTCTAACTTGTGTCAGCTGTTTTCCTAGGTGCTTTGCAACATTTGTGCTTGGTAACTATCTCACATTTAAAAGCAAAGTTGCTGTGAGCTGTAAACCTTGATAGCATACCCTGAGTTTAACACTAATGTGATGGCTATGTCCATGTTATAATCCTGAGCAATAGAGTAGGGACTTGCAGTAAAGTGGCATCCCGTGACGGGGGCTGCAAGCTTAAATGCATTGATCAATTCATTAACCAAAACCCCACTGTTTATTATGTTTATAATTATTGTTAGTTATTATGGTGAGTGCAGAGCCCATGTGATTTCTATTTAAACAATGTGGTCACATACCATGTTGCACCCCTAAACTAGGAATGGCGAGTGCCGTGGATTAGTGCTTTTTGTTTATTATGATTAATTTTTATTATTAATAATTTTTGTGATCACATTTTCTAATGCACCTCTTTTAACTAGTTATCTAACTTGTGTCAGCTGTTTTCCTGGGTGCTTTGCAACAGATGTGCTTGGTAACTATCTCACATTTAAAAGCAAAGTTGCTGTGAGCTTTAAACCTTGATAGCATACCCTGAGCTTAACACTAATGTGATGGCTATGTCCATGTTAAAATTCTGAGCAATAGAGTAGGGACTTCCAGTAAAGTGTGGTCCCGTGACGGGGGCTGCAAGCTTAAATGCATTGATCAAATCATGAACCAAAACCCCACTGTTTATTTTGTTTATAATTATTGTTAGTTATTATGGTGAGTGCAGAGCCCCTGTGATTTCAATTTAAACAATGTGGTCACATACCATGTTGCACCCCTAAACTAGAAATGGCGAGTGCCGTGGATTAGTGCTTTTTGTTTATTATGATTAATTTTTATAATTGATCATTTTTGTGATCACATTTTCTCATGCACCCCTTTTAACTAGTTATCTAACTTGTGTCAGCTGTTTTCCTAGGTCCTTTGCAACAGGTGTGCTTGGTAACTGTCTCACATTTAAAAGCAAAGTTGCTGTGAGCTTTAAACCTTGATAGCATACCCTGAGTTTAACACTAATGTGATGGCTATGTGCATGTTATAATTCTAAGCAATAGAGTAGGGACTTGCAGAAAAGTGGGGTCCCGTGACAGGGGCTGCAAGCTTAAATGCATTGATCAATTCATGAACCAAAACCCCACTGTTTATTATGTTTATAATTATTGTTAGTTATTATTGGTGAGTGCAGAGCCCCTGTGATTTCTATTTAAACAATGTGCTCACATACCATGTTGCAACCCTAAACTCGGAATGGTGAGTGCCGTGGATTAGTGCTTTTTGTTTATTATGATTAATTTTTATAATTAATAATTTTTGTGATCACATTTTCTCATGCACCTCTTTTAACTAGTTATCTAACTTGTGTCAGCTGTTTTCCTAGGAGCTTTGCAACAGGTGTGCTTGGTAACTGTCTCACATTTAAAAGCAAAGTTGCTGTGAGCTGTAAACCTTGATAGCATACCCTGAGTTTAACACTAATGTGATGGCTATGTCCATGTTATAATTCTGAGCAATAGAGTAGGGACTTGCAGTAAAGGGGGTCCCATGATGGGGGCTGCAAGCTTAAATGCATTGATCAATTCATGAACCAAAACCCCACTGTTTATTATGTTTATAATTATTGTTAGTTATTATGGTGAGTGCAGAGCCCCTGTGATTTCTATTTAAACAATGTGGTCACATACCATGTTGCACCCCTAAACTAGGAATGGCGAGTGCCGTGGATTAGTGCTTTTTGTTTATTATGATTAATTTTTATTATTAATCATTTTTGTGATCACATTTTCTCATGCACCTTTTTTAATTAATTATCTAACTTGTGTCAGCTGTTTTCCTAGGTGCTTTGCAACACTTGTGCTTGGTAACTGTCTCACATTTAAAAGCAAAGTTGCTGTGAGCTTTAAACCTTGATAGCATACCCTGAGTTTAACACTAATGTGATGGCTATGTCCATGTTACAATTCTGAGCAAAAGAGTAGGGACTTGCAGTAACGGGGGTCCCGTGACGGGGGCTGCAAGCTTAAATGCATTGATCAATTCATGAACCAAAACTCCACTGTTTATTATGTTTATAAGTATTGTTAGTTATTATGGTGAGTGCAGAGCCCCTGTGATTTCTATTTAAACAATGTGGTCACATACCATGTTGCACACCAAAACTAGGAATGGTGAGTGCCGTGGATTAGTGCTTTTTTTTTATTATGATTAATTTTTTTAATTAATCATTTTTATGATCACATTTTCTCATGCACCCCTTTAAACTAGTTTTCTAATTTGTGTCAGCTGTTTTCCTAGGTACTTTGCAACATTTGTGCTTGGTAACTATCTCACATTTAAAAGCAAAGTTGCTGTGAGCTTTAAACCTTGATAGCATACCCTGAGTTTAACACTAATGTGATGGCTATGTCCATGTTATAATCCTGAGCAATAGAGTAGGGACTTGCAGTAAAGTGGCATCCCGTGACGGGGGCTGCAAGCTTAAATGCATTGATCAATTCATTAACCAAAACCCCACTGTTTATTATGTTTATAATTATTGTTAGTTATTATGGTGAGTGCAGAGCCCATGTGATTTCTATTTAAACAATGTGGTCACATACCATGTTGCACCCCTAAACTAGGAATGGCGAGTGCCGTGGATTAGTGCTTTTTGTTTATTATGATTAATTTTTATTATTAATAATTTTTGTGATCACATTTTCTCATGCACCTTTTTTAATTAATTATCTAACTTGTGTCAGCTGTTTTCCTAGGTGCTTTGCAACAGGTGTGCTTGGTAACTGTCTCACATTTAAAAGCAAAGTTGCTGTGAGCTTTAAACCTTGATAGCATACCCTGAGTTTAACACTAATGTGATGGCTATGTCCATGTTACAATTCTGAGCAATAGAGTAGGGACTTGCAGTAACGGGGGTCCCGTGACGGGGGCTGCAAGCTTAAATGCATTGATCAATTCATGAACCAAAACTCCACTGTTTATTATATTTATAAGTATTGTTAGTTATTATGGTGAGTGCAGAGCCCCTGTGATTTCTATTTAAACAATGTGGTCACATACCATGTTGCACCCCAAAACTAGGAATGGTGAGTGCCGTGGATTAGTGCTTTTTGTTTATTATGATTAATTTTTATAATTGATCATTTTTGTGATCACATTTTCTCATGCACCCCTTTTAACTAGTTATCTAACTTGTGTCAGCTGTTTTCCTAGGTCCTTTGCAACAGGTGTGCTTGGTAACTGTCTCACATTTAAAAGCAAAGTTGCTGTGAGCTTTAAACCTTGATAGCATACCCTGAGTTTAACACTAATGTGATGGCTATGTGCATGTTATAATTCTAAGCAATAGAGTAGGGACTTGCAGAAAAGTGGGGTCCCGTGACAGGGGCTGCAAGCTTAAATGCATTGATCAATTCATGAACCAAAACCCCACTGTTTATTATGTTTATAATTATTGTTAGTTATTATGGTGAGTGCAGAGCCCCTGTGATTTCTATTTAAACAATGTGCTCACATACCATGTTGCAACCCTAAACTCGGAATGGTGAGTGCCGTGGATTAGTGCTTTTTGTTTATTATGATTAATTTTTATAATTAATAATTTTTGTGATCACATTTTCTCATGCACCTCTTTTAACTAGTTATCTAACTTGTGTCAGCTGTTTTCCTAGGAGCTTTGCAACAGGTGTGCTTGGTAACTGTCTCACATTTAAAAGCAAAGTTGCTGTGAGCTGTAAACCTTGATAGCATACCCTGAGTTTAACACTAATGTGATGGCTATGTCCATGTTATAATTCTGAGCAATAGAGTAGGGACTTGCAGTAAAGGGGGTCCCGTGATGGGGGCTGCAAGCTTAAATGCATTGATCAATTCATGAACCAAAACTCCACTGTTTAATATGTTTATAAGTATTGTTAGTTATTATGGTGAGTGCAGAGCCCCTGTGATTTCTATTTAAACAATGTGGTCACATACCATGTTGCACACCAAAACTAGGAATGGTGAGTGCCATGGATTAGTGCTTTTTGTTTATTATGATTAATTTTTTTAATTAATAATTTTTCTGATCACATTTTCTCATGCACCCCATTAAACTAGTTTTCTAACTTGTGTCAGCTGTTTTCCTAGGTGCTTTGCAACATTTGTGCTTGGTAACTATCTCACATTTAAAAGCAAAGTTGCTGTGAGCTGTAAACCTTGATAGCATACCCTGAGTTTAACACTAATGTGATGGCTATGTACATGTTAAAATTCTGAGCAATAGAGTAGGGACTTGCAGTAAAGGGGGTCCCGTGACGGGGGCTGCAAGCTTAAATACATTGATCAATTCATGAACCAAAACTCCACTGCTTATTATGTTTATAAGTATAGTTAGTTATTATGGTGAGTGCAGAGCCCCTGTGATTTCTATTTAAACAATGTGGTCACATACCATGTTGCACACCAAAACTAGGAATGGTGAGTGCCGGGGAATAGTGCTTTTTGTTTATTATGATTAATTTTTATAATTAATCATTTTTGTGATCACATTTTCTAATGCACCTCTTTTAACTAGATATCTAACTTGTGTCAGCTGTTTTCCTGGGTGCTTTGCAACAGATGTGCTTGGTAACTGTCTCACATTTAAAAGCAAAGTTGCTGTGAGCTTTAAACCTTGATAGCATACCCTGAGCTTAACACTAATGTGATGGCTATGTCCATGTTAAAATTCTGAGCAATAGAGTAGGGACTTCCAGTAAAGTGTGGTCCCGTGACGGGGGCTGCAAGCTTAAATGCATTGATCAATTCATGAACCAAAACCGCACTGTTTATTATGTTTATAATTATTGTTAGTTATTATGGTGAGTGCAGAGCCCCTTTGATTTCTATTTAAACAATGTGGTCACATACCATGTTGCACCCCAAAACTAGGAATGGTAAGTGCTGTGGATTAGTGCTTTTTCTTTATTATGATTAATTTTTATAATTGATCATTTTTGTGATCACATTTTCTCATGCACCCCTTTTAACTAGTTATCTAACTTGTGTCAGCTGTTTTCCTAGGTGCTTTGCAACAGGTGTGCTTGGTAACTGTCTCACATTTAAAAGCACAATTGCTGTGAGCTTTAAACCTTGATAGCATACCCTGAGTTTAACACTAATGTGATGGCAATGTCCTTGTTACAATTCTGAGCAATAGAGTAGGGACTTGCAGAAACGGGGGTCCCGTGATGGGGGCTGCAAGCTTAAATGCATTGATCAATTCATGAACCAAAACTCCACTGTTTATTATGTTTATAAGTATTGTTAGTTATTATGGTGAGTGCAGAGCCCCTGTGATTTCTATTTAAACAATGTGGTCACATACCATGTTGCACACCAAAACTAGGAATGGTGAGTGCCGGGGAATAGTGCTTTTTGTTTATTATGATTAATTTTTATAATTAATAATTTTTGTGATCACATTTTCTAATGCACCTCTTTTAACTAGTTATCTAACTTGTGTCAGCTGTTTTCCTGGGTGCTTTGCAACAGATGTGCTTGGTAACTGTCTCACATTTAAAAGCAAAGTTGCTGTGAGCTTTAAACCTTGATAGCATACCCTGAGTTTAACACTAATGTGATGGCTATGTCCATGTTATAATCCTGAGCAATAGAGTAGGGACTTGCAGTAAAGTGGCATCCCGTGACGGGGGCTGCAAGCTTAAATGCATTGATCAATTCATGAACCAAAACCCCACTGTTTATTATGTTTATAATTATTGTTAGTTATTATGGTGAGTGCAGAGCCCCTGTGATTTCTATTTAAACAATGTGGTCACATACCATGTTGCACCCTTAAACTAGGAATGGCGAGTGCCGTGGATTAGTGCTTTTTGTTTATTATGATTAATTTTTATTATTAATCATTTTTGTGATCACATTTTCTCATGCACCTTTTTTAATTAATTATCTAACTTGTGTCAGCTGTTTTACTAGGTGCTTTGCAACAGGTGTGCTTGGTAACTGTCGCACATTTAAAAGCAAAGTTGCTGTGAGCTTTAAACCTTGATAGCATACCCTGAATTTAACACTAATGTGATGGCTATGTCCATGTTACAATTCTGAGCAATAGAGTAGGGACTTGCAGTAACGGGGGTCCCGTGACGGGGGCTGCAAGCTTAAATGCATTGATCAATTCATGAACCAAAACTCCACTGTTTATTATATTTATAAGTATTGTTAGTTATTATGGTGAGTGCAGAGCCCCTGTGATTTCTATTTAAACAATGTGATCACATACCATGTTGCACCCCAAAACTAGGAATGGTGAGTGCCGTGGATTAGTGCTTTTTGTTTATTATGATTAATTTTTATAATTGATCATTTTTGTGATCACATTTTCTCATGCACCCCTTTTAACTAGTTATCTAACTTTTGTCAGCTGTTTTCCTAGGTCCTTTGCAACAGGTGTGCTTGGTAACTGTCTCACATTTAAAAGCAAAGTTGCTGTGAGCTTTAAACCTTGATAGCATACCCTGAGTTTAACACTAATGTGATGGCTATGTGCATGTTATAATTCTAAGCAATAGAGTAGGGACTTGCAGTAAAGTGTGGTCCCGTGACGGGGGCTGCAAGCTTAAATGCATTGATCAATTCATGAACCAAAACCCCACTGTTCATTATGTTTATAATTATTGTTAGTTATTATGGTGAGTGCAGAGCCCCTGTGATTTCTATTTAAACAATGTGGTCACATACCATGTTGCACCCCTAAACTAGGAATGGTGAGTGCCGTGGATTAGTGCTTTTTGTTTATTATGATTAATTTTTATTATTAATCAATTTTGTGATCACATTTTCTCATGCACCTTTTTTAATTAATTATCTAACTTGTGTCAGCTGTTTTCCTAGGTGCTTTGCAACAGGTGTGCTTGGTAACTGTCTCACATTTAAAAGCAAAGTTGCTGTGAGCTTTAAACCTTGATAGCATACCCTGAGTTTAACACTAATGTGATGGCTATGTCCATGTTACAATTCTGAGCAATAGAGTAGGGACTTGCAGTAACGGGGGTCCCGTGATGGGGGCTGCAAGCTTAAATGCATTGATTAATTCATGAACCAAAACTCCACTGTTTATTATATTTATAAGTATTGTTAGTTATTATGGTGAGTGCAGAGCCCCTGTGATTTCTATTTAAACAATGTGGTCACATACCATGTTGCACCCCAAAACTAGGAATGGTGAGTGCCGTGGATTAGTGCTTTTTGTTTATTATGATTAATTTTTATAATTGATCATTTTTGTGATCACATTTTCTCATGCACCCCTTTTAACTAGTTATCTAACTTGTGTCAGCTGTTTTCCTAGGTCCTTTGCAACAGGTGTGCTTGGTAACTGTCTCACATTTAAAAGCAAAGTTGCTGTGAGCTTTAAACCTTGATAGCATACCCTGAGTTTAACACTAATGTGATGGCTATGTGCATGTTATAATTCTAAGCAATAGAGTAGGGACTTGCAGAAAAGTGGGGTCCCGTGACAGGGGCTGCAAGCTTAAATGCATTGATCAATTCATGAACCAAAACCCCACTGTTTATTATGTTTATAATTATTGTTAGTTATTATTGATGAGTGCAGAGCCCCTGTGATTTCTATTTAAACAATGTGCTCACATACCATGTTGCAACCCTAAACTCGGAATGGTGAGTGCCGTGGATTAGTGCTTTTTGTTTATTATGATTAATTTTTATAATTAATAATTTTTGTGATCACATTTTCTCATGCACCTCTTTTAACTAGTTATCTAACTTGTGTCAGCTGTTTTCCTAGGAGTTTTGCAACAGGTGTGCTTGGTAAATGTCTCACATTTAAAAGCAAAGTTGCTGTAAGCTGTAAACCTTGATAGCATACCCTGAGTTTAACACTAATGTGATGGCTATGTCCATGTTATAATTCTGAGCAATAGAGTAGGGACTTGCAGTAAAGGGGGTCCCGTGATGGGGGCTGCAAGCTTAAATGCATTGATCAATTCATGAACCAAAACCCCACTGTTTATTATGTTTATAATTATTGTTAGTTATTATGGTGAGTGCAGAGCCCCTGTGATTTCTATTTAAACAATGTGGTCACATACCATGTTGCACCCCTAAACTAGGAATGGCGAGTGCCGTGGATTAGTGCTTTTTGTTTATTATGATTAATTTTTATTATTAATCATTTTTGTGATCACATTTTCTCATGCACCTTTTTTAATTAATTATCTAACTTGTGTCAGCTGTTTTCCTAGGTGCTTTGCAACAGGTGTGCTTGGTAACTGTCTCACATTTAAAAGCAAAGTTGCTGTGAGCTTTAAACCTTGATAGCATACCCTGAGTTTAACACTAATGTGATGGCTATGTCCATGTTACAATTCTGAGCAATAGAGTAGGGACTTGCAGTAACGGGGGTCCCGTGACGGGGGCTGCAAGCTTAAATGCATTGATTAATTCATGAACCAAAACTCCACTGTTTATTATATTTATAAGTATTGTTAGTTATTATGGTGAGTGCAGAGCCCCTGTGATTTCTATTTAAACAATGTGGTCACATACCATGTTGCACACCAAAACTAGGAATGGTGAGTGCCGTGGATTAGTGCTTGTTGTTTATTATGATTAATTTTTATAATTGATCATTTTTGTGATCACATTTTCTCATGCACCCCTTTTAACTAGTTATCTAACTTGTGTCAGCTGTTTTCCTAGGTCCTTTGCAACAGGTGTGCTTGGTAACTGTCTCACATTTAAAAGCAAAGTTGCTGTGAGCTTTAAACCTTGATAGCATACCCTGAGTTTAACACTAATGTGATGGCTATGTGCATGTTATAATTCTAAGCAATAGAGTAGGGACTTGCAGAAAAGTGGGGTCCCGTGACAGGGGCTGCAATCTTAAATGCATTGATCAATTCATGAACCAAAACCCCACTGTTTATTATGTTTATAATTATTGTTAGTTATTACTGGTGAGTGCAGAGCCCCTGTGATTTCTATTTAAACAATGTGCTCACATACCATGTTGCAACCCTAAACTCGGAATGGTGAGTGCCGTGGATTAGTGCTTTTTGTTTATTATGATTAATTTTTATAATTAATAATTTTTGTGATCACATTTTCTCATGCACCTCTTTTAACTAGTTATCTAACTTGTGTCAGCTGTTTTCCTAGGAGCTTTGCAACAGGTGTGCTTGGTAACTGTCTCACATTTAAAAGCAAAGTTGCTGTGAGCTGTAAACCTTGATAGCATACCCTGAGTTTAACACTAATGTGATGGCTATGTCCATGTTATAATTCTGAGCAATAGAGTAGGGACTTGCAGTAAAGGGGGTCCCGTGATGGGGGCTGCAAGCTTAAATGCATTGATCAATTCATGAACCAAAACTCCACTGTTTAATATGTTTATAAGTATTGTTAGTTATTATGGTGAGTGCAGAGCCCCTGTGATTTCTATTTAAACAATGTGGTCACATACCATGTTGCACACCAAAACTAGGAATGGTGAGTGCCGGGGAATAGTGCTTTTTGTTTATTATGATTAATTTTTATAATTAATCATTTTTGTGATCACATTTTCTAATGCACCTCTTTTAACTAGTTATCTAACTTGTGTCAGCTGTTTTCCTGGGTGCTTTGCAACAGATGTGCTTGGTAACTGTCTCACATTTAAAAGCAAAGTTGCTGTGAGCTTTAAACCTTGATAGCATACCCTGAGTTTAACACTAATGTGATGGCTATGTCCATGTTATAATCCTGAGCAATAGAGTAGGGACTTGCAGAAAAGTGGCATCCCGTGACGGGGGCTGCAAGCTTAAATGCATTGATCAATTCATGAACCAAAACCCCACTGTTTATTATGTTTATAATTATTGTTAGTTATTATGGTGAGTGCAGAGCCCCTGTGATTTCTATTTAAACAATGTGGTCACATACCATGTTGCACCCCTAAACTAGGAATGGCGAGTGCCGTGGATTAGTGCTTTTTGTTTATTATGATTAATTTTTATTATTAATCATTTTTGTGATCACATTTTCTCATGCACCTTTTTTAATTAATTATCTAACTTGTGTCAGCTGTTTTCCTAGGTGCTTTGCAACAGGTGTGCTTGGTAACTGTCTCACATTTAAAAGCAAAGTTGCTGTGAGCTTTAAACCTTGATAGCATACCCTGAGTTTAACACTAATGTGATGGCTATGTCCATGTTACAATTCTGAGCAATAGAGTAGGGACTTGCAGTAACGGGGGTCCCGTGACGGGGGCTGCAAGCTTAAATGCATTGATCAATTCATGAACCAAAACTCCACTGTTTATTATATTTATAAGTATTGTTAGTTATTATGGTGAGTGCAGAGCCCCTGTGATTTCTATTTAAACAATGTGGTCACATACCATGTTGCACCCCTAAACTAGGAATGGCGAGTGCCGTGGATTAGTGCTTTTTGTTTATTATGATTAATTTTTATTATTAATCATTTTTGTGATCACATTTTCTCTTGCACCTTTTTTAATTAATTATCTAACTTGTGTCAGCTGTTTTCCTAGGTGCTTTGCAACAGGTGTGCTTGGTAACTGTCTCACATTTAAAAGCAAAGTTGCTGTGAGCTTTAAACCTTGATAGCATACCCTGAGTTTAACACTAATGTGATGGCTATGTCCATGTTACAATTCTGAGCAATAGAGTAGGGACTTGCAGTAACGGGGGTCCCGTGACGGGGGCTGCAAGCTTAAATGCATTGATTAATTCATGAACCAAAACTCCACTGTTTATTATATTTATAAGTATTGTTAGTTATTATGGTGAGTGCAGAGCCCCTGTGATTTCTATTTAAACAATGTGGTCACATACCATGTTGCACCCCAAAACTAGGAATGGTGAGTGCCGTGGATTAGTGCTTTTTGTTTATTATGATTAATTTTTATAATTGATCATTTTTGTGATCACATTTTCTCATGCACCCCTTTTAACTAGTTATCTAACTTGTGTCAGCTGTTTTCCTAGGTCCTTTGCAACAGGTGTGCTTGGTAACTGTCTCACATTTAAAAGCAAAGTTGCTGTGAGCTTTAAACCTTGATAGCATACCCTGAGTTTAACACTAATGTGATGGCTATGTGCATGTTATAATTCTAAGCAATAGAGTAGGGACTTGCAGAAAAGTGGGGTCCCGTGACAGGGGCTGCAAGCTTAAATGCATTGATCAATTCATGAACCAAAACCCCACTGTTTATTATGTTTATAATTATTGTTAGTTATTATTGGTGAGTGCAGAGCCCCTGTGATTTCTATTTAAACAATGTGCTCACATACCATGTTGCAACCCTAAACTCGGAATGGTGAGTGCCGTGGATTAGTGCTTTTTGTTTATTATGATTAATTTTTATAATTAATAATTTTTGTGATCACATTTTCTCATGCACCTCTTTTAACTAGTTATCTAACTTGTGTCAGCTGTTTTCCTAGGAGCTTTGCAACAGGTGTGCTTGGTAACTGTCTCACATTTAAAAGCAAAGTTGCTGTGAGCTGTAAACCTTGATAGCATACCCTGAGTTTAACACTAATGTGATGTCTATGTCCATGTTATAATTCTGAGCAATAGAGTAGGGACTTGCAGTAAAGGGGGTCCCGTGATGGGGGCTGCAAGCTTAAATGCATTGATCAATTCATGAACCAAAACTCCACTGTTTAATATGTTTATAAGTATTGTTAGTTATTATGGTGAGTGCAGAGCCCCTGTGATTTCTATTTAAACAATGTGGTCACATACCATGTTGCACACCAAAACTAGGAATGGTGAGTGCCATGGATTAGTGCTTTTTGTTTATTATGATTAATTTTTTTAATTAATAATTTTTGTGATCACATTTTCTCAAGCACCCCATTAAACTAGTTTTCTAACTTGTGTCAGCTGTTTTCCTAGGTGCTTTGCAACATTTGTGCTTGGTAACTATCTCACATTTAAAAGCAAAGTTGCTGTGAGCTTTAAACCTTTATAGCATACCCTGAGTTTAACACTAATGTGATGGCTATGTCCATGTTATAATCCTGAGCAATAGAGTAGGGACTTGCAGTAAAGTGGCATCCCGTGACGGGGGCTGCAAGCTTAAATGCATTGATCAATTCATGAACCAAAAACGCACTGTTTATTATGTTTATAATTATTGTTAGTTATTATGGTGAGTGCAGAGCCCCTTTGATTTCTATTTAAACAATGTGGTCACATACCATGTTGCACCCCAAAACTAGGAATGGTAAGTGCCGTGGATTAGTGCTTTTTCTTTATTATGATTAATTTTTATAATTGATCATTTTTGTGATCACATTTTCTCATGCACCCCTTTTAACTAGTTATCTAACTTGTGTCAGCTGTTTTCCTAGGTGCTTTGCAACAGGTGTGCTTGGTAACTGTCTCACATTTAAAAGCACAATTGCTGTGAGCTTTAAACCTTGATAGCATACCCTGAGTTTAACACTAATGTGATGGCTATGTCCATGTTACAATTCTGAGCAATAGAGTAGGGACTTGCAGTAACGGGGGTCCCGTGACGGGGGCTGCAAGCTTAAATGCATTGATCAATTCATGAACCAAAACTCCACTGATTATTATATTTATAAGTATTGTTAGTTATTATGGTGAGTGCAGAGCCCCTGTGATTTCTATTTAAACAATGTGGTCACATACCATGTTGCACCCCAAAACTAGGAATGGTGAGTGCCGTGGATTAGTGCTTTTTGTTTATTATGATTAATTTTTATAATTGATCATTTTTGTGATCACATTTTCTCATGCACCCCTTTTAACTAGTTATCTAACTTGTGTCAGCTGTTTTCCTACGTCCTTTGCAACAGGTGTGCTTGGTAACTGTCTCACATTTAAAAGCAAAGTTGCTGTGAGCTTTAAAATTTGATAGCATACCCTGAGTTTAACACTAATGTGATGGCTATGTGCATGTTATAATTCTAAGCAATAGAGTAGGGACTTGCAGTAAAGTGTGGTCCTGTGACGGGGGCTGCAAGCTTAAATGCATTGATCAATTCATGAACCAAAACCCCACTGTTTATTATGTTTATAATTATTGTTAGTTATTATGGTGAGTGCAGAGCCCCTGTGATTTCTATTTAAACAATGTGGTCACATACCATGTTGCACCCCTAAACTAGGAATGGCGAGTGCCGTGGATTAGTGCTTTTTGTTTATTATGATTAATTTTTATTATTAATCAATTTTGTGATTACATTTTCTCATGCACCTTTTTTAATTAATTATCTAACTTGTGTCAGCTGTTTTCCTAGGTGCTTTGCAACAGGTGTGCTTGGTAACTGTCTCACATTTAAAAGCAAAGTTGCTGTGAGCTTTAAACCTTGATAGCATACCCTGAGTTTAACACTAATGTGATGGCTATGTCCATGTTACAATTCTGAGCAATAGAGTAGGGACTTGCAGTAACGGGGGTCCCGTGACGGGGGCTGCAAGCTTAAATGCATTGATCAATTCATGAACCAAAACTCCACTGTTTATTATATTTATAAGTATTGTTAGTTATTATGGTGAGTGCAGAGCCCCTGTGATTTCTATTTAAACAATGTGGTCACATACCATGTTGCACCCTAAAACTAGGATTGGTGAGTGCCGTGGATTAGTGCTTTTTGTTTATTATGATTAATTTTTATAATTGATCATTTTTGTGATCACATTTTCTCATGCAACCCTTTTAACTAGTTATCTAACTTGTGTCAGCTGTTTTCCTAGGTCCTTTGCAACAGGTGTGCTTGGTAACTGTCTCACATTTAAAAGCAAAGTTGCTGTGAGCTTAAAACCTTGATAGCATACCCTGAGTTTAACACTAATGTGATGGCTATGTGCATGTTATAATTCTAAGCAATAGAGTAGGGACTTGCAGAAAAGTGGGGTCCCGTGACAGGGGCTGCAAGCTTAAATGCATTGATCAATTCATGAACCAAAACCCCACTGTTTATTATGTTTATAATTATTGTTAGTTATTATTGGTGAGTGCAGAGCCCCTGTGATTTCTATTTAAACAATGTGCTCACATACCATGTTGCAACCCTAAACTCGGAATGGTGAGTGCCGTGGATTAGTGCTTTTGTTTATTATGATTAATTTTTATAATTAATAATTTTTGTGATCACATTTTCTCATGCACCTCTTTTAACTAGTTATCTAACTTGTGTCAGCTGTTTTCCTAGGAGTTTTGCAACAGGTGTGCCTGGTAAATGTCTCACATTTAAAAGCAATGTTGCTGTGAGCTGTAAACCTTGATAGCATACCCTGAGTTTAACACTAATGTGATGGCTATGTCCATGTTATAATTCTGAGCAATAGAGTAGGGACTTGCAGTAAAGGGGGTCCCATGATGGGGGCTGCAAGCTTAAATGCATTGATCAATTCATGAACCAAAACTCCACTGTTTATTATGTTTATAAGTATTGTTAGTTATTATGGTGAGTGCAGAGCCCCTGTGATTTCTATTTAAACAATGTGGTCACATACCATGTTGCACACCAAAACTAGGAATGGTGAGTGCCGTGGATTAATGCTTTTTGTTTATTATGATTAATTTTTTTAATTAATAATTTTTGTGATCACATTTTCTCATGCACCCCTTTAAACTAGTTTTCTAACTTGTGTCAGCTGTTTTCCTAGGTGCTTTGCAACATTTGTGCTTGGTAAATATCTCACATTTAAAAGCAAAGTTGCTGTGAGCTTTAAACCTTGATAGCATACCCTGAGTTTAACACTAATGTGATGGCTATGTCCATGTTATAATCCTGAGCAATAGAGTAGGGATTTGCAGTAAAGTGGCATCCCGTGATGGGGGCTGCAAGCTTAAATGCATTGATCAATTCATGAACCAAAACCCCACTGTTTATTATGTTTATAATTATTGTTAGTTATTATGGTGAGTGCAGAGCCCCTGTGATTTCTATTTAAACAATGTGGTCACATACCATGTTGCACCCCTAAACTAGGAATGGCGAGTGCCGTGGATTAGTGCTTTTTGTTTATTATGATTAATTTTTATTATTAATCATTTTTGTGATCACATTTTCTCATGCACCTTTTTTAATTAATTATCTAACTTGTGTCAGCTGTTTTCCTAGGTGCTTTGCAACAGGTGTGCTTGGTAACTGTCTCACATTTAAAAGCAAAGTTGCTGTGAGCTTTAAACCTTGATAGCATACCCTGAGTTTAACACTAATGTGATGGCTATGTCCATGTTACAATTCTGAGCAACAGAGTAGGGACTTGCAGTAACGGGGGTCCCGTGACGGGGGCTGCAAGCTTAAATGCATTGATCAATTCATGAACCAAAACTCCACTGTTTATTATATTTATAAGTATTGTTAGTTATTATGGTGAGTGCAGAGCCCCTGTGATTTCTATTTAAACAATGTGGTCACATACCATGTTGCACCCCAAAACTAGGAATGGTGAGTGCCGTGGATTAGTGCTTTTTGTTTATTATGATTAATTTTTATAATTGATCATTTTTGTGATCACATTTTCTCATGCACCCCTTTTAACTAGTTATCTAACTTGTGTCAGCTGTTTTCCTAGGTCCTTTGCAACAGGTGTGCTTGGTAACTGTCTCACATTTAAAAGCAAAGTTGCTGTGAGCTTTAAACCTTGATAGCATACCCTGAGTTTAACACTAATGTGATGGCTATGTGCATGTTATAATTCTAAGCAATAGAGTAGGGACTTGCAGAAAAGTGGGGTCCCGTGACAGGGGCTGCAAGCTTAAATGCATTGATCAATTCATGAACCAAAACCCCACTGTTTATTATGTTTATAATTATTGTTAGTTATTATTGGTGAGTGCAGAGCCCCTGTGATTTCTATTTAAACAATGTGCTCACATACCATGTTGCAACCCTAAACTCGGAATGGTGAGTGCCGTGGATTAGTGCTTTTTGTTTATTATGATTAATTTTTATAATTAATAATTTTTGTGATCACATTTTCTCATGCACCTCTTTTAACTAGTTATCTAACTTGTGTCAGCTGTTTTCCTAGGAGCTTTGCAACAGGTGTGCTTGGTAACTGTCTCACATTTAAAAGCAAAGTTGCTGTGAGCTGTAAACCTTGATAGCATACCCTGAGTTTAACACTAATGTGATGGCTATGTCCATGTTATAATTCTGAGCAATAGAGTAGGGACTTGCAGTAAAGGGGGTCCCGTGATGGGGGCTGCAAGCTTAAATGCATTGATCAATTCATGAACCAAAACTCCACTGTTTAATATGTTTATAAGTATTGTTAGTTATTATGGTGAGTGCAGAGCCCCTGTGATTTCTATTTAAACAATGTGGTCACATACCATGTTGCACACAAAAACTAGGAATGGTGAGTGCCATGGATTAGTGCTTTTTGTTTATTATGATTAATTTTTTTAATTATTAATTTTTGTGATCACATTTTCTCATGCACCCCATTAAACTAGTTTTCTAACTTGTGTCAGCTGTTTTCCTAGGTGCTTTGCAACATTTGTGCTTGGTAACTATCTCACATTTAAAAGCAAAGTTGCTGTGAGCTTTAAACCTTTATAGCAAACCCTGAGTTTAACACTAATGTGATGGCTATGTCCATGTTATAATCCTGAGCAATAGAGTAGGGACTTGCAGTAAAGTGGCATCCCGTGACGGGGCTGCAAGCTTAAATGCATTGATCAATTCATGAACCAAAACCGCACTGTTTATTATGTTTATAATTATTGTTAGTTATTATGGTGAGTGCAGAGCCCCTTTGATTTCTATTTAAACAATGTGGTCACATACCATGTTGCACCCCAAAACTAGGAATGGTAAGTGCCGTGTATTAGTGCTTTTTCTTTATTATGATTAATTTTTATAATTGATCATTTTTGTGATCACATTTTCTCATGCACCCCTTTTAACTAGTTATCTAACTTGTGTCAGCTGTTTTCCTAGGTGCTTTGCAACAGGTGTGCTTGGTAACTGTCTCACATTTAAAAGCACAATTGCTGTGAGCTTTAAAACCTTGATAGCATACCCTGAGTTTAACACTAATGTGATGGCTATGTCCTTGTTACAATTCTGAGCAATAGAGTAGGGACTTGCAGTAAAGTGGCATCCCGTGACGGGGGCTGCAAGCTTAAATGCATTGATCAATTCATGAACCAAAACCCCACTGTTTATTATGTTTATAATTATTGTTAGTTATTATGGTGAGTGCAGAGCCCATGTGATTTCTATTTAAACAATGTGGTCACATACCATGTTGCACCCCTAAACTAGGAATGGCGAGTGTTTTGGATTAGTGCTTTTTGTTTATTATGATTAATTTTTATTATTAATCATTTTTGTGATCACATTTTCTCATGCACCCCTTTTAACTAGTTATCTAACTTGTGTCAGCTGTTTTCCTAGGTGCTTTGCAACAGGTGTGCTTGGTAACTATCTCACATTTAAAAGCAAAGTTGCTGTGAGCTTTAAACCTTGATAGCATACCTTGAGTTTAACACTAATGTGATGGCTATGTCCATGTTACAATTCTGAGCAATAGAGTAGGGACTTGCAGTAACGGGGGTCCCATGACGGGGGCTGCAAGCTTAAATGCATTGATCAATTCATGAACCAAAACTCCACTGTTTGTTATATTTATAAGTATTGTTAGTTATTATGGTGAGTGCAGAGCCCCTGTGATTTCTATTTAAACAATGTGGTCACATACCATGTTGCACCCCAAAACTAGGAATGGTGAGTGCCGTGGATTAGTGCTTTTTGTTTATTATGATTAATTTTTATAATTGATCATTTTTGTGATCACATTTTCTCATGCACCCCTTTTAACTAGTTATCTAACTTGTGTCAGCTGTTTTCCTAGGTCCTTTGCAACAGGTGTGCTTGATAACTGTCTCACATTTAAAAGCAAAGTTGCTGTGAGCTTTAAACCTTTATAGCATACCCTGAGTTTAACACTAATGTGATGGCTATGTCCATGTTATAATCCTGAGCAATAGAGTAGGGACTTGCAGAAAAGTGGGGTCCCGTGACAGGGGCTGCAAGCTTAGATGCATTGATCAATTCATGAACCAAAACCCAACTGTTTATTATGTTTATAATTATTGTTAGTTATTATTGGTGAGTGCAGAGCCACTGTGATTTCTATTTAAACAATGTGGTCACATACCATGTTGCAACCCTAAACTCGGAATGGTGAGTGCCGTGGATTAGTGCTTTTTGTTTATTATGATTAATTTTTATAATTAATAATTTTTGTGATCACATTTTCTCATGCACCTCTTTTAACTAGTTATCTAACTTGTGTCAGCTGTTTTCCTAGGAGCTTTGCAACAGGTGTGCTTGGTAACTGTCTCACATTTAAAAGCAAAGTTGCTGTGAGGTTTAAACCTTGATAGCATACCCTGAGTTTAACACTAATGTGATGGCTATGTCCATGTTATAATCCTGAGCAATAGAGTAGGGACTTGCAGTAAAGTGGCATCCCGTGACGGGGGCTGCAAGCTTAAATGCATTGATCAATTCATGAACCAAAACTCCACTGTTTATTATATTTATAAGTATTGTTAGTTATTATGGTGAGTGCAGAGCCCCTGTGATTTCTATTTAAACAATGTGGTCACATACCATGTTGCACCCCAAAACTAGGAATGGTGAGTGCCGTGGATTAGTGCTTTTTGTTTATTATGATTAATTTTTATAATTGATCATTTTTGTGATCACATTTTCTCATGAACCCCTTTAAACTAGTTTTCTAACTTGTGTCAGCTGTTTTCCAAGGTGCTTTGCAACATTTGTGCTTGGTAACTATCTCACATTTAATAGCAAAGTTGCTGTGAGCTTTAAACCTTGATAGCATACCCTGAGTTTAACACTAATGTGATGGCTATGTCCATGTTATAATCCTGAGCAATAGAGTAGGGACTTGCAGTAAAGTGGCATCCCGTGACGGGGGCTGCAATCTTAAATGCATTGATTAATTCATGAACCAAAACCGCACTGTTTATTATGTTTATAATTATTGTTAGTTATTATGGTGAGTGCAGAGCCCCTTTGATTTCTATTTAAACAATGTGATCACATACCATGTTGCACCCCAAAACTAGGAATGGTGAGTGCCGTGGATTAGTGCTTTTTGTTTATTATGATTAATTTTTCTAATTGATCATTTTTGTGATCACATTTTCTCATGCACCCCTTTTAACTAGTTATCTAACTTGTGTCAGCTGTTTTCCTAGGTCCTTTGCAACAGGTGTGCTTGGTAACTGTCTCACATTTAAAAGCAAAGTTGCTGTGAGCTTTAAACCTTGATAGCATACCCTGAGTTTAACACTAATGTGATGGCTATGTGCATGTTATAATTCTAAGCAATAGAGTAGGGACTTGCAGAAAAGTGGGGTCCCGTGACAGGGGCTGCAAGCTTAAATGCATTGATCAATTCATGAACCAAAACCCCACTGTTTATTATGTTTATAATTATTGTTAGTTATTATTGGTGAGTGCAGAGCCCCTGTGATTTCTATTTAAACAATGTGCTCACATACCATGTTGCAACCCTAAACTCGGAATGGTGAGTGCCGTGGATTAGTGCTTTTTGTTTATTATGATTAATTTTTATAATTAATAATTTTTGTGATCACATTTTCTCATGCACCTCTTTTAACTAGTTATCTAACTTGTGTCAGCTGTTTTCCTAGGAGCTTTGCAACAGGTGTGCTTGGTAACTGTCTCACATTTAAAAGCAAAGTTGCTGTGAGCTGTAAACCTTGATAGCATACCCTGAGTTTAACACTAATGTGATGGCTATGTCCATGTTATAATTCTGAGCAATAGAGTAGGGACTTGCAGTAAAGGGGGTCCCGTGATGGGGGCTGCAAGCTTAAATGCATTGATCAATTCATGAACCAAAACTCCACTGTTTAATATGTTTATAAGTATTGTTAGTTATTATGGTGAGTGCAGAGCCCCTGTGATTTCTATTTAAACAATGTGGTCACATACCATGTTGCACACAAAAACTAGGAATGGTGATTGCCATGGATTAGTGCTTTTTGTTTATTATGATTAATTTTTTTAATTATTAATTTTTGTGATCACATTTTCTCATGCACCCCATTAAACTAGTTTTCTAACTTGTGTCAGCTGTTTTCCTAGGTGCTTTGCAACATTTGTGCTTGGTAACTATCTCACATTTAAAAGCAAAGTTGCTGTGAGCTTTAAACCTTTATAGCAAACCCTGAGTTTAACACTAATGTGATGGCTATGTCCATGTTATAATCCTGAGCAATAGAGTAGGGACTTGCAGTAAAGTGGCATCCCGTGACGGGGCTGCAAGCTTAAATGCATTGATCAATTCATGAACCAAAACCGCACTGTTTATTATGTTTATAATTATTGTTAGTTATTATGGTGAGTGCAGAGCCCTTTGATTTCTATTTAAACAATGTGGTCACATACCATGTTGCACCCCAAAACTAGGAATGGTAAGTGCCGTGTATTAGTGCTTTTTCTTTATTATGATTAATTTTTATAATTGATCATTTTTGTGATCACATTTTCTCATGCACCCCTTTTAACTAGTTATCTAACTTGTGTCAGCTGTTTTCCTAGGTGCTTTGCAACAGGTGTGCTTGGTAACTGTCTCACATTTAAAAGCACAATTGCTGTGAGCTTTAAACCTTGATAGCATACCCTGAGTTTAACACTAATGTGATGGCTATGTCCTTGTTACAATTCTGAGCAATAGAGTAGGGACTTGCAGAAACGGGGGTCCCGTGACGGGGGCTGCAAGCTTAAATGCATTGATCAAATCATGAACCAAAACTCCACTGTTTATTATGTTTATAAGTATTGTTAGTTATTATGGTGAGTGCAGAGCCCCTGTGATTTCTATTTAAACAATGTGGTCACATACCATGTTGCACACCAAAACTAGGAATGGTGAGTGCCGTGGATTAGTGCTTTTTTTTTATTATGATTAATTTTTTTAATTAATCATTTTTGTGATCGCATTTTCTCATGCACCCCTTTAAACTAGTTTTCTAACTTGTGTCAGCTGTTTTCCTAGGTGCTTTGCAACATTTGTGCTTGGTAACTATCTCACATTTAAAAGCAAAGTTGCTGTGAGCTTTAAACCTTGATAGCATACCCTGAGTTTAACACTAATGTGATGGCTATGTCCATGTTATAATCCTGAGCAATAGAGTAGGGACTTGCAGTAAAGTGGCATCCCGTGACGGGGGCTGCAAGCTTAAATGCATTGATCAATTCATGAACCAAAACCCCACTGTTTATTATGTTTATAATTATTGTTAGTTATTATGGTGAGTGCAGAGCCCATGTGATTTCTATTTAAACAATGTGGTCACATACCATGTTGCACCCCTAAACTAGGAATGGCGAGTGCCGTGGATTAGTGCTTTTTGCTTATTATGATTAATTTTTATTATTAATCATTTTTGTGATCACATTTTCTCATGCACCTTTTTTAATTAATTATCTAACTTGTGTCAGCTGTTTTCCTAGGTGCTTTGCAACAGGTGTGCTTGGTAACTGTCTCACATTTAAAAGCAAAGTTGCTGTGAGCTTTAAACCTTGATAGCATACCCTGAGTTTAACACTAATGTGATGGCTATGTCCATGTTACAATTCTGAGCAATAGAGTAGGGACTTGCAGTAACGGGGGTCCCGTGACGGGGGCTGCAAGCTTAAATGCATTGATCAATTCATGAACCAAAACTCCACTGATTATTATATTTATAAGTATTGTTAGTTATTATGGTGAGTGCAGAGCCCCTGTGATTTCTATTTAAACAATGTGGTCACATACCATGTTGCACCCCAAAACTAGGAATGGTGAGTGCCGTGGATTAGTGCTTTTTGTTTATTATGATTAATTTTTATAATTGATCATTTTTGTGATCACATTTTCTCATGCACCCCTTTTAACTAGTTATCTAACTTGTGTCAGCTGTTTTCCTACGTCCTTTGCAACAGGTGTGCTTGGTAACTGTCTCACATTTAAAAGCAAAGTTGCTGTGAGCTTTAAACCTTGATAGCATACCCTGAGTTTAACACTAATGTGATGGCTATGTGCATGTTATAATTCTAAGCAATAGAGTAGGGACTTGCAGTAAAGTGTGGTCCTGTGACGGGGGCTGCAAGCTTAAATGCATTGATCAATTCATGAACCAAAACCCCACTGTTTATTATGTTTATAATTATTGTTAGTTATTATGGTGAGTGCAGAGCCCCTGTGATTTCTATTTAAACAATGTGGTCACATACCATGTTGCACCCCTAAACTAGGAATGGCGAGTGCCGTGGATTAGTGCTTTTTGTTTATTATGATTAATTTTTATTATTAATCAATTTTGTGATCACATTTTCTCATGCACCTTTTTTAATTAATTATCTAACTTGTGTCAGCTGTTTTCCTAGGTGCTTTGCAACAGGTGTGCTTGGTAACTGTCTCACATTTAAAAGCAAAGTTGCTGTGAGCTTTAAACCTTGATAGCATACCCTGAGTTTAACACTAATGTGATGGCTATGTCCATGTTACAATTCTGAGCAATAGAGTAGGGACTTGCAGTAACGGGGGTCCCGTGACGGGGGCTGCAAGCTTAAATGCATTGATCAATTCATGAACCAAAACTCCACTGTTTATTATATTTATAAGTATTGTTAGTTATTATGGTGAGTGCAGAGCCCCTGTGATTTCTATTTAAACAATGTGGTCACATACCATGTTGCACCCTAAAACTAGGATTGGTGAGTGCCGTGGATTAGTGCTTTTTGTTTATTATGATTAATTTTTATAATTGATCATTTTTGTGATCACATTTTCTCATGCAACCCTTTTAACTAGTTATCTAACTTGTGTCAGCTGTTTTCCTAGGTCCTTTGCAACAGGTGTGCTTGGTAACTGTCTCACATTTAAAAGCAAAGTTGCTGTGAGCTTTAAACCTTGATAGCATACCCTGAGTTTAACACTAATGTGATGGCTATGTGCATGTTATAATTCTAAGCAATAGAGTAGGGACTTGCAGAAAAGTGGGGTCCCGTGACAGGGGCTGCAAGCTTAAATGCATTGATCAATTCATGAACCAAAACCCCACTGTTTATTATGTTTATAATTATTGTTAGTTATTATTGGTGAGTGCAGAGCCCCTGTGATTTCTATTTAAACAATGTGCTCACATACCATGTTGCAACCCTAAACTCGGAATGGTGAGTGCCGTGGATTAGTGCTTTTGTTTATTATGATTAATTTTTATAATTAATAATTTTTGTGATCACATTTTCTCATGCACCTCTTTTAACTAGTTATCTAACTTGTGTCAGCTGTTTTCCTAGGAGTTTTGCAACAGGTGTGCCTGGTAAATGTCTCACATTTAAAAGCAATGTTGCTGTGAGCTGTAAACCTTGATAGCATACCCTGAGTTTAACACTAATGTGATGGCTATGTCCATGTTATAATTCTGAGCAATAGAGTAGGGACTTGCAGTAAAGGGGGTCCCATGATGGGGGCTGCAAGCTTAAATGCATTGATCAATTCATGAACCAAAACTCCACTGTTTATTATGTTTATAAGTATTGTTAGTTATTATGGTGAGTGCAGAGCCCCTGTGATTTCTATTTAAACAATGTGGTCACATACCATGTTGCACACCAAAACTAGGAATGGTGAGTGCCGTGGATTAATGCTTTTTGTTTATTATGATTAATTTTTTTAATTAATAATTTTTGTGATCACATTTTCTCATGCACCCCATTAAACTAGTTTTCTAACTTGTGTCAGCTGTTTTCCTAGGTGCTTTGCAACATTTGTGCTTGGTAAATATCTCACATTTAAAAGCAAAGTTGCTGTGAGCTTTAAACCTTGATAGCATACCCTGAGTTTAACACTAATGTGATGGCTATGTCCATGTTATAATCCTGAGCAATAGAGTAGGGATTTGCAGTAAAGTGGCATCCCGTGATGGGGGCTGCAAGCTTAAATGCATTGATCAATTCATGAACCAAAACCCCACTGTTTATTATGTTTATAATTATTGTTAGTTATTATGGTGAGTGCAGAGCCCCTGTGATTTCTATTTAAACAATGTGGTCACATACCATGTTGCACCCCTAAACTAGGAATGGCGAGTGCCGTGGATTAGTGCTTTTTGTTTATTATGATTAATTTTTATTATTAATCATTTTTGTGATCACATTTTCTCATGCACCTTTTTTAATTAATTATCTAACTTGTGTCAGCTGTTTTCCTAGGTGCTTTGCAACAGGTGTGCTTGGTAACTGTCTCACATTTAAAAGCAAAGTTGCTGTGAGCTTTAAACCTTGATAGCATACCCTGAGTTTAACACTAATGTGATGGCTATGTCCATGTTACAATTCTGAGCAACAGAGTAGGGACTTGCAGTAACGGGGGTCCCGTGACGGGGGCTGCAAGCTTAAATGCATTGATCAATTCATGAACCAAAACTCCACTGTTTATTATATTTATAAGTATTGTTAGTTATTATGGTGAGTGCAGAGCCCCTGTGATTTCTATTTAAACAATGTGGTCACATACCATGTTGCACCCCAAAACTAGGAATGGTGAGTGCCGTGGATTAGTGCTTTTTGTTTATTATGATTAATTTTTATAATTGATCATTTTTGTGATCACATTTTCTCATGCACCCCTTTTAACTAGTTATCTAACTTGTGTCAGCTGTTTTCCTAGGTCCTTTGCAACAGGTGTGCTTGGTAACTGTCTCACATTTAAAAGCAAAGTTGCTGTGAGCTTTAAACCTTGATAGCATACCCTGAGTTTAACACTAATGTGATGGCTATGTGCATGTTATAATTCTAAGCAATAGAGTAGGGACTTGCAGAAAAGTGGGGTCCCGTGACAGGGGCTGCAAGCTTAAATGCATTGATCAATTCATGAACCAAAACCCCACTGTTTATTATGTTTATAATTATTGTTAGTTATTATTGGTGAGTGCAGAGCCCCTGTGATTTCTATTTAAACAATGTGCTCACATACCATGTTGCAACCCTAAACTCGGAATGGTGAGTGCCGTGGATTAGTGCTTTTTGTTTATTATGATTAATTTTTATAATTAATAATTTTTGTGATCACATTTTCTCATGCACCTCTTTTAACTAGTTATCTAACTTGTGTCAGCTGTTTTCCTAGGAGCTTTGCAACAGGTGTGCTTGGTAACTGTCTCACATTTAAAAGCAAAGTTGCTGTGAGCTGTAAACCTTGATAGCATACCCTGAGTTTAACACTAATGTGATGGCTATGTCCATGTTATAATTCTGAGCAATAGAGTAGGGACTTGCAGTAAAGGGGGTCCCGTGATGGGGGCTGCAAGCTTAAATGCATTGATCAATTCATGAACCAAAACTCCACTGTTTAATATGTTTATAAGTATTGTTAGTTATTATGGTGAGTGCAGAGCCCCTGTGATTTCTATTTAAACAATGTGGTCACATACCATGTTGCACACAAAAACTAGGAATGGTGAGTGCCATGGATTAGTGCTTTTTGTTTATTATGATTAATTTTTTTAATTATTAATTTTTGTGATCACATTTTCTCATGCACCCCATTAAACTAGTTTTCTAACTTGTGTCAGCTGTTTTCCTAGGTGCTTTGCAACATTTGTGCTTGGTAACTATCTCACATTTAAAAGCAAAGTTGCTGTGAGCTTTAAACCTTTATAGCAAACCCTGAGTTTAACACTAATGTGATGGCTATGTCCATGTTATAATCCTGAGCAATAGAGTAGGGACTTGCAGTAAAGTGGCATCCCGTGACGGGGCTGCAAGCTTAAATGCATTGATCAATTCATGAACCAAAACCGCACTGTTTATTATGTTTATAATTATTGTTAGTTATTATGGTGAGTGCAGAGCCCCTTTGATTTCTATTTAAACAATGTGGTCACATACCATGTTGCACCCCAAAACTAGGAATGGTAAGTGCCGTGTATTAGTGCTTTTTCTTTATTATGATTAATTTTTATAATTGATCATTTTTGTGATCACATTTTCTCATGCACCCCTTTTAACTAGTTATCTAACTTGTGTCAGCTGTTTTCCTAGGTGCTTTGCAACAGGTGTGCTTGGTAACTGTCTCACATTTAAAAGCACAATTGCTGTGAGCTTTAAACCTTGATAGCATACCCTGAGTTTAACACTAATGTGATGGCTATGTCCTTGTTACAATTCTGAGCAATAGAGTAGGGACTTGCAGTAAAGTGGCATCCCGTGACGGGGGCTGCAAGCTTAAATGCATTGATCAATTCATGAACCAAAACCCCACTGTTTATTATGTTTATAATTATTGTTAGTTATTATGGTGAGTGCAGAGCCCATGTGATTTCTATTTAAACAATGTGGTCACATACCATGTTGCACCCCTAAACTAGGAATGGCGAGTGTTTTGGATTAGTGCTTTTTGTTTATTATGATTAATTTTTATTATTAATCATTTTTGTGATCACATTTTCTCATGCACCCCTTTTAACTAGTTATCTAACTTGTGTCAGCTGTTTTCCTAGGTGCTTTGCAACAGGTGTGCTTGGTAACTATCTCACATTTAAAAGCAAAGTTGCTGTGAGCTTTAAACCTTGATAGCATACCTTGAGTTTAACACTAATGTGATGGCTATGTCCATGTTACAATTCTGAGCAATAGAGTAGGGACTTGCAGTAACGGGGGTCCCGTGACGGGGGCTGCAAGCTTAAATGCATTGATCAATTCATGAACCAAAACTCCACTGTTTGTTATATTTATAAGTATTGTTAGTTATTATGGTGAGTGCAGAGCCCCTGTGATTTCTATTTAAACAATGTGGTCACATACCATGTTGCACCCCAAAACTAGGAATGGTGAGTGCCGTGGATTAGTGCTTTTTGTTTATTATGATTAATTTTTATAATTGATCATTTTTGTGATCACATTTTCTCATGCACCCCTTTTAACTAGTTATCTAACTTGTGTCAGCTGTTTTCCTAGGTCCTTTGCAACAGGTGTGCTTGATAACTGTCTCACATTTAAAAGCAAAGTTGCTGTGAGCTTTAAACCTTTATAGCATACCCTGAGTTTAACACTAATGTGATGGCTATGTCCATGTTATAATCCTGAGCAATAGAGTAGGGACTTGCAGAAAAGTGGGGTCCCGTGACAGGGGCTGCAAGCTTAGATGCATTGATCAATTCATGAACCAAAACCCAACTGTTTATTATGTTTATAATTATTGTTAGTTATTATTGGTGAGTGCAGAGCCACTGTGATTTCTATTTAAACAATGTGGTCACATACCATGTTGCAACCCTAAACTCGGAATGGTGAGTGCCGTGGATTAGTGCTTTTTGTTTATTATGATTAATTTTTATAATTAATAATTTTTGTGATCACATTTTCTCATGCACCTCTTTTAACTAGTTATCTAACTTGTGTCAGCTGTTTTCCTAGGAGCTTTGCAACAGGTGTGCTTGGTAACTGTCTCACATTTAAAAGCAAAGTTGCTGTGAGGTTTAAACCTTGATAGCATACCCTGAGTTTAACACTAATGTGATGGCTATGTCCATGTTATAATCCTGAGCAATAGAGTAGGGACTTGCAGTAAAGTGGCATCCCATGACGGGGGCTGCAAGCTTAAATGCATTGATCAATTCATGAACCAAAACTCCACTGTTTATTATATTTATAAGTATTGTTAGTTATTATGGTGAGTGCAGAGCCCCTGTGATTTCTATTTAAACAATGTGGTCACATACCATGTTGCACCCCAAAACTAGGAATGGTGAGTGCCGTGGATTAGTGCTTTTTGTTTATTATGATTAATTTTTATAATTGATCATTTTTGTGATCACATTTTCTCATGAACCCCTTTAAACTAGTTTTCTAACTTGTGTCAGCTGTTTTCCAAGGTGCTTTGCAACATTTGTGCTTGGTAACTATCTCACATTTAATAGCAAAGTTGCTGTGAGCTTTAAACCTTGATAGCATACCCTGAGTTTAACACTAATGTGATGGCTATGTCCATGTTATAATCCTGAGCAATAGAGTAGGGACTTGCAGTAAAGTGGCATCCCGTGACGGGGGCTGCAATCTTAAATGCATTGATTAATTCATGAACCAAAACCGCACTGTTTATTATGTTTATAATTATTGTTAGTTATTATGGTGAGTGCAGAGCCCCTTTGATTTCTATTTAAACAATGTGATCACATACCATGTTGCACCCCAAAACTAGGAATGGTGAGTGCCGTGGATTAGTGCTTTTTGTTTATTATGATTAATTTTTCTAATTGATCATTTTTGTGATCACATTTTCTCATGCACCCCTTTTAACTAGTTATCTAACTTGTGTCAGCTGTTTTCCTAGGTCCTTTGCAACAGGTGTGCTTGGTAACTGTCTCACATTTAAAAGCAAAGTTGCTGTGAGCTTTAAACCTTGATAGCATACCCTGAGTTTAACACTAATGTGATGGCTATGTGCATGTTATAATTCTAAGCAATAGAGTAGGGACTTGCAGAAAAGTGGGGTCCCGTGACAGGGGCTGCAAGCTTAAATGCATTGATCAATTCATGAACCAAAACCCCACTGTTTATTATGTTTATAATTATTGTTAGTTATTATTGGTGAGTGCAGAGCCCCTGTGATTTCTATTTAAACAATGTGCTCACATACCATGTTGCAACCCTAAACTCGGAATGGTGAGTGCCGTGGATTAGTGCTTTTTGTTTATTATGATTAATTTTTATAATTAATAATTTTTGTGATCACATTTTCTCATGCACCTCTTTTAACTAGTTATCTAACTTGTGTCAGCTGTTTTCCTAGGAGCTTTGCAACAGGTGTGCTTGGTAACTGTCTCACATTTAAAAGCAAAGTTGCTGTGAGCTGTAAACCTTGATAGCATACCCTGAGTTTAACACTAATGTGATGGCTATGTCCATGTTATAATTCTGAGCAATAGAGTAGGGACTTGCAGTAAAGGGGGTCCCGTGATGGGGGCTGCAAGCTTAAATGCATTGATCAATTCATGAACCAAAACTCCACTGTTTAATATGTTTATAAGTATTGTTAGTTATTATGGTGAGTGCAGAGCCCCTGTGATTTCTATTTAAACAATGTGGTCACATACCATGTTGCACACAAAAACTAGGAATGGTGATTGCCATGGATTAGTGCTTTTTGTTTATTATGATTAATTTTTTTAATTATTAATTTTTGTGATCACATTTTCTCATGCACCCCATTAAACTAGTTTTCTAACTTGTGTCAGCTGTTTTCCTAGGTGCTTTGCAACATTTGTGCTTGGTAACTATCTCACATTTAAAAGCAAAGTTGCTGTGAGCTTTAAACCTTTATAGCAAACCCTGAGTTTAACACTAATGTGATGGCTATGTCCATGTTATAATCCTGAGCAATAGAGTAGGGACTTGCAGTAAAGTGGCATCCCGTGACGGGGCTGCAAGCTTAAATGCATTGATCAATTCATGAACCAAAACCGCACTGTTTATTATGTTTATAATTATTGTTAGTTATTATGGTGAGTGCAGAGCCCTTTGATTTCTATTTAAACAATGTGGTCACATACCATGTTGCACCCCAAAACTAGGAATGGTAAGTGCCGTGTATTAGTGCTTTTTCTTTATTATGATTAATTTTTATAATTGATCATTTTTGTGATCACATTTTCTCATGCACCCCTTTTAACTAGTTATCTAACTTGTGTCAGCTGTTTTCCTAGGTGCTTTGCAACAGGTGTGCTTGGTAACTGTCTCACATTTAAAAGCACAATTGCTGTGAGCTTTAAACCTTGATAGCATACCCTGAGTTTAACACTAATGTGATGGCTATGTCCTTGTTACAATTCTGAGCAATAGAGTAGGGACTTGCAGAAACGGGGGTCCCGTGACGGGGGCTGCAAGCTTAAATGCATTGATCAAATCATGAACCAAAACTCCACTGTTTATTATGTTTATAAGTATTGTTAGTTATTATGGTGAGTGCAGAGCCCCTGTGATTTCTATTTAAACAATGTGGTCACATACCATGTTGCACACCAAAACTAGGAATGGTGAGTGCCGTGGATTAGTGCTTTTTTTTTATTATGATTAATTTTTTTAATTAATCATTTTTGTGATCGCATTTTCTCATGCACCCCTTTAAACTAGTTTTCTAACTTGTGTCAGCTGTTTTCCTAGGTGCTTTGCAACATTTGTGCTTGGTAACTATCTCACATTTAAAAGCAAAGTTGCTGTGAGCTTTAAACCTTGATAGCATACCCTGAGTTTAACACTAATGTGATGGCTATGTCCATGTTATAATCCTGAGCAATAGAGTAGGGACTTGCAGTAAAGTGGCATCCCGTGACGGGGGCTGCAAGCTTAAATGCATTGATCAATTCATGAACCAAAACCCCACTGTTTATTATGTTTATAATTATTGTTAGTTATTATGGTGAGTGCAGAGCCCATGTGATTTCTATTTAAACAATGTGGTCACATACCATGTTGCACCCCTAAACTAGGAATGGCGAGTGCCGTGGATTAGTGCTTTTTGCTTATTATGATTAATTTTTATTATTAATCATTTTTGTGATCACATTTTCTCATGCACCTTTTTTAATTAATTATCTAACTTGTGTCAGCTGTTTTCCTAGGTGCTTTGCAACAGGTGTGCTTGGTAACTGTCTCACATTTAAAAGCAAAGTTGCTGTGAGCTTTAAACCTTGATAGCATACCCTGAGTTTAACACTAATGTGATGGCTATGTCCATGTTACAATTCTGAGCAATAGAGTAGGGACTTGCAGTAACGGGGGTCCCGTGACGGGGGCTGCAAGCTTAAATGCATTGATCAATTCATGAACCAAAACTCCACTGTTTATTATATTTATAAGTATTGTTAGTTATTATTGGTAAGTGCAGAGCCCCTGTGATTTCTATTTAAACAATGTGCTCACATACCATGTTGCAACCCTAAACTCGGAATGGTGAGTGCCGTGGATTAGTGCTTTTTGTTTATTATGATTAATTTTTATAATTAATAATTTTTGTGATCACATTTTCTCATGCACCTCTTTTAACTAGTTATCTAACTTGTGTCAGCTGTTTTCCTAGGAGCTTTGCAACAGGTGTGCTTGGTAACTGTCTCACATTTAAAAACAAAGTTGCTGTGAGCTGTAAACCTTGATAGCATACCCTGAGTTTAACACTAATGTGATGGCTATGTCCATGTTATAATTCTGAGCAATAGAGTAGGGACTTGCAGTAAAGGGGGTCCCGTGATGGGGGCTGCAAGCTTAAATGCATTGATCAATTCATGAACCAAAACTCCACTGTTTAATATGTTTATAAGTATTGTTAGTTATTATGGTGAGTGCAGAGCCCCTGTGATTTCTATTTAAACAATGTGGTCACATACCATGTTGCACACAAAAACTAGGAATGGTGAGTGCCATGGATTAGTGCTTTTTGTTTATTATGATTAATTTTTTTAATTATTAATTTTTGTGATCACATTTTCTCATGCACCCCATTAAACTAGTTTTCTAACTTGTGTCAGCTGTTTTCCTAGGTGCTTTGCAACATTTGTGCTTGGTAACTATCTCACATTTAAAAGCAAAGTTGCTGTGAGCTTTAAACCTTTATAGCAAACCCTGAGTTTAACACTAATGTGATGGCTATGTCCATGTTATAATCCTGAGCAATAGAGTAGGGACTTGCAGTAAAGTGGCATCCCGTGACGGGGCTGCAAGCTTAAATGCATTGATCAATTCATGAACCAAAACCGCACTGTTTATTATGTTTATAATTATTGTTAGTTATTATGGTGAGTGCAGAGCCCCTTTGATTTCTATTTAAACAATGTGGTCACATACCATGTTGCACCCCAAAACTAGGAATGGTAAGTGCCGTGTATTAGTGCTTTTTCTTTATTATGATTAATTTTTATAATTGATCATTTTTGTGATCACATTTTCTCATGCACCCCTTTTAACTAGTTATCTAACTTGTGTCAGCTGTTTTCCTAGGTGCTTTGCAACAGGTGTGCTTGGTAACTGTCTCACATTTAAAAGCACAATTGCTGTGAGCTTTAAACCTTGATAGCATACCCTGAGTTTAACACTAATGTGATGGCTATGTCCTTGTTACAATTCTGAGCAATAGAGTAGGGACTTGCAGTAAAGTGGCATCCCGTGACGGGGGCTGCAAGCTTAAATGCATTGATCAATTCATGAACCAAAACCCCACTGTTTATTATGTTTATAATTATTGTTAGTTATTCTGGTGAGTGCAGAGCCCATGTGATTTCTATTTAAACAATGTGGTCACATACCATGTTGCACCCCTAAACTAGGAATGGCGAGTGCTGTGGATTAGTGCTTTTTGTTTATTATGATTAATTTTTATTATTAATCATTTTTGTGATCACATTTTCTCATGCACCTTTTTTAATTAATTATCTAACTTGTGTCAGCTGTTTTCCTAGGTGCTTTGCAACAGGTGTGCTTGATAACTGTCTCACATTTAAAAGCAAAGTTGCTGTGAGCTTTAAACCTTTATAGCATACCCTGAGTTTAACACTAATGTGATGGCTATGTCCATGTTATAATCCTGAGCAATAGAGTAGGGACTTGCAGAAAAGTGGGGTCCCGTGACGGGGGCTGCAAGCTTAGATGCATTGATCAATTCATGAACCAAAACCCAACTGTTTATTATGTTTATAATTATTGTTAGTTATTATTGGTGAGTGCAGAGCCACTGTGATTTCTATTTAAACAATGTGGTCACATACCATGTTGCAACCCTAAACTCGGAATGGTGAGTGCCGTGGATTAGTGCTTTTTGTTTATTATGATTAATTTTTATAATTAATAATTTTTGTGATCACATTTTCTCATGCACCTCTTTTAACTAGTTATCTAACTTGTGTCAGCTGTTTTCCTAGGAGCTTTGCAACAGGTGTGCTTGGTAACTGTCTCACATTTAAAAGCAAAGTTGCTGTGAGGTTTAAACCTTGATAGCATACCCTGAGTTTAACACTAATGTGATGGCTATGTCCATGTTATAATCCTGAGCAATAGAGTAGGGACTTGCAGTAAAGTGGCATCCCGTGACGGGGGCTGCAAGCTTAAATGCATTGATCAATTCATGAACCAAAACTCCACTGTTTATTATATTTATAAGTATTGTTAGTTATTATGGTGAGTGCAGAGCCCCTGTGATTTCTATTTAAACAATGTGGTCACATACCATGTTGCACCCCAAAACTAGGAATGGTGAGTGCCGTGGATTAGTGCTTTTTGTTTATTATGATTAATTTTTATAATTGATCATTTTTGTGATCACATTTTCTCATGCACCCCTTTAAACTAGTTTTCTAACTTGTGTCAGCTGTTTTCCAAGGTGCTTTGCAACATTTGTGCTTGGTAACTATCTCACATTTAATAGCAAAGTTGCTGTGAGCTTTAAACCTTGATAGCATACCCTGAGTTTAACACTAATGTGATGGCTATGTCCATGTTATAATCCTGAGCAATAGAGTAGGGACTTACAGTAAAGTGGCATCCCGTGACGGGGGCTGCAATCTTAAATGCATTGATTAATTCATGAACCAAAACCGCACTGTTTATTATGTTTATAATTATTGTTAGTTATTATGGTGAGTGCAGAGCCCCTTTGATTTCTATTTAAACAATGTGATCACATACCATGTTGCACCCCAAAACTAGGAATGGTGAGTGCCGTGGATTAGTGCTTTTTGTTTATTATGATTAATTTTTCTAATTGATCATTTTTGTGATCACATTTTCTCATGCACCCCTTTTAACTAGTTATCTAACTTGTGTCAGCTGTTTTCCTAGGTGCTTTGCAACAGGTGTGCTTGGTAACTGTCTCACATTTAAAAGCACAGTTGCTGTGAGCTGTAAACCTTGATAGCATACCCTGAGTTTAACACTAATGTGATGGCTATGTCCATGTTACAATTCTGAGCAATAGAGTAGGGACTTGCAGTAACGGGGGTCCCGTGACGGGGGCTGCAAGCTTAAATGCATTGATCAATTCATGAACCAAAACTCCACTGTTTATTATATTTATAAGTAGTGTTAGTTATTATGGTGAGTGCAGAGCCCCTGTGATTTCTATTTAAACAATGTGGTCACATACCATGTTGCACCCCAAAACTAGGAATGGTGAGTGCCGTGGATTAGTGCTTTTTGTTTATTATGATTAATTTTTATAATTGATCATTTTTGTGATCACATTTTCTCATGCACCCCTTTTAACTAGTTATCTATCTTGTGTCAGCTGTTTTCCTAGGTCCTTTGCAACAGGTGTGCTTGGTAACTGTCTCACATTTAAAAGCAAAGTTGCTGTGAGCTTTAAACCTTGATAGCATACCCTGAGTTTAACACTAATGTGATGGCTATGTGCATGTTATTATTCTAAGCAATAGAGTAGGGACTTGCAGAAAAGTGGGGTCCCGTGACAGGGGCTGCAAGCTTAGATGCATTGATCAATTCATGAACCAAAACCCCACTGTTTATTATGTTTATAATTATTGTTAGTTATTATTGGTGAGTGCAGAGCCACTGTGATTTCTATTTAAACAATGTGGTCACATACCATGTTGCAACCCTAAACTAGGAATGGTGAGTGCCGTGGATTAGTGCTTTTTATTATGTTTATTATGATAAATTTTTATAATGAATAATTTTTGTGATCACATTTTCTCATGCAACTCTTTTAACTAGTTATCTAACTTGTGTCAGCTGTTTTCCTAGGAGCTTTGCAACAGGTGTGCTTGGTAACTGTCTCACATTTAAAAGCAAAGTTGCTGTGAGCTTTAAACCTTGATAGCATACCCTGAGTTTAACACTAATGTGATGGCTATGTCCATGTTATAATCCTGAGCAATAGAGTAGGGACTTGCAGTAAAGTGGCATCCCGTGACGGGGGCTGCAAGCTTAAATGCATTGATCAATTCATGAACCAAAACCGCTCTGTTTATTATGTTTATAATTATTGTTAGTTATTATGGTGAGTGCAGAGCCCCTGTGATTTCTATTTAAACAATGTGGTCACATACCATGTTGCACCCCTAAACTAGGAAAGGTGAGTGCTGTGGATTAGTGCTTTTTGTTTATTATGATTAATTTTTATTATTAATAATTTTTGTGATCACATTTTCTCATGCACCTTTTTTAATTAATTATCTAACTTGTGTCAGCTGTTTTCCTAGGTGCTTTGCAACAGGTGTGCTTGGTAACTGTCTCACATTTAAAAGCAAAGTTGCTGTGAGCTTTAAACCTTGATAGCATACCCTGAGTTTAACACTAATGTGATGGCTATGTCCATGTTATAATTCTGAGCAATAGTGTAGGGACTTGCAGTAAAGGGGGTCCCGTGATGGGGGCTGCAAGCTTAAATGCATTGATCAATTCATGAACCAAAACTCCACTGTTTAATATGTTTATAAGTATTGTTAGTTATTATGGTGAGTGCAGAGCCCCTGTGATTTCTATTTAAACAATGTGGTCACATACCATGTTGCACACAAAAACTAGGAATGGTGAGTGCCATGGATTAGTGCTTTTTGTTTATTATGATTAATTTTTTTAATTATTAATTTTTGTGATCACATTTTCTCATGCACCCCATTAAACTAGTTTTCTAACTTGTGTCAGCTGTTTTCCTAGGTGCTTTGCAACATTTGTGCTTGGTAACTATCTCACATTTAAAAGCAAAGTTGCTGTGAGCTTTAAACCTTTATAGCAAACCCTGAGTTTAACACTAATGTGATGGCTATGTCCATGTTATAATCCTGAGCAATAGAGTAGGGACTTGCAGTAAAGTGGCATCCCGTGACGGGGCTGCAAGCTTAAATGCATTGATCAATTCATGAACCAAAACCGCACTGTTTATTATGTTTATAATTATTGTTAGTTATTATGGTGAGTGCAGAGCCCTTTGATTTCTATTTAAACAATGTGGTCACATACCATGTTGCACCCCAAAACTAGGAATGGTAAGTGCCGTGTATTAGTGCTTTTTCTTTATTATGATTAATTTTTATAATTGATCATTTTTGTGATCACATTTTCTCATGCACCCCTTTTAACTAGTTATCTAACTTGTGTCAGCTGTTTTCCTAGGTGCTTTGCAACAGGTGTGCTTGGTAACTGTCTCACATTTAAAAGCACAATTGCTGTGAGCTTTAAACCTTGATAGCATACCCTGAGTTTAACACTAATGTGATGGCTATGTCCTTGTTACAATTCTGAGCAATAGAGTAGGGACTTGCAGAAACGGGGGTCCCGTGACGGGGGCTGCAAGCTTAAATGCATTGATCAAATCATGAACCAAAACTCCACTGTTTATTATGTTTATAAGTATTGTTAGTTATTATGGTGAGTGCAGAGCCCCTGTGATTTCTATTTAAACAATGTGGTCACATACCATGTTGCACACCAAAACTAGGAATGGTGAGTGCCGTGGATTAGTGCTTTTTTTTTATTATGATTAATTTTTTTAATTAATCATTTTTGTGATCGCATTTTCTCATGCACCCCTTTAAACTAGTTTTCTAACTTGTGTCAGCTGTTTTCCTAGGTGCATTGCAACATTTGTGCTTGGTAACTATCTCACATTTAAAAGCAAAGTTGCTGTGAGCTTTAAACCTTGATAGCATACCCTGAGTTTAACACTAATGTGATGGCTATGTCCATGTTATAATCCTGAGCAATAGAGTAGGGACTTGCAGTAAAGTGGCATCCCGTGACGGGGGCTGCAAGCTTAAATGCATTGATCAATTCATGAACCAAAACCCCACTGTTTATTATGTTTATAATTATTGTTAGTTATTATGGTGAGTGCAGAGCCCATGTGATTTCTATTTAAACAATGTGGTCACATACCATGTTGCACCCCTAAACTAGGAATGGCGAGTGCTGTGGATTAGTGCTTTTTGTTTATTATGATTAATTTTTATTATTAATCATTTTTGTGATCACATTTTCTCATGCACCTTTTTTAATTAATTATCTAACTTGTGTCAGCTGTTTTCCTAGGTGCTTTGCAACAGGTGTGCTTGGTAACTGTCTCACATTTAAAAGCAAAGTTGCTGTGAGCTTTAAACCTTGATAGCATACCTTGAGTTTAACACTAATGTGATGGCTATGTCCATGTTACAATTCTGAGCAATAGAGTAGGGACTTGCAGTAACGGGGGTCCCGTGACGTTGGCTGCAAGCTTAAATGCATTGATCAATTCATGAACCAAAACTCCACTGTTTGTTATATTTATAAGTATTGTTAGTTATTATGGTGAGTGCAGAGCCCCTGTGATTTCTATTTAAACAATGTGGTCACATACCATGTTGCACCCCAAAACTAGGAATGGTGAGTGCCGTGGATTAGTGCTTTTTGTTTATTATGATTAATTTTTATAATTGATCATTTTTGTGATCACATTTTCTCATGCACCCCTTTTAACTAGTTATCTAACTTGTGTCAGCTGTTTTCCTAGGTCCTTTGCAACAGGTGTGCTTGATAACTGTCTCACATTTAAAAGCAAAGTTGCTGTGAGCTTTAAACCTTGATAGCATACCCTGAGTTTAACACTAATGTGATGGCTATGTCCATGTTATAATCCTGAGCAATAGAGTAGGGACTTGCAGAAAAGTGGGGTCCCGTGACAGGGGCTGCAAGCTTAGATGCATTGATCAATTCATGAACCAAAACCCAACTGTTTATTATGTTTATAATTATTGTTAGTTATTATTGGTGAGTGCAGAGCCACTGTGATTTCTATTTAAACAATGTGGTCACATACCATGTTGCAACCCTAAACTCGGAATGGTGAGTGCCGTGGATTAGTGCTTTTTGTTTATTATGATTAATTTTTATAATTAATAATTTTTGTGATCACATTTTCTCATGCACCTCTTTTAACTAGTTATCTAACTTGTGTCAGCTGTTTCCTAGGTCCTTTGCAACAGGTGTGCTTGGTAACTGTCTCACATTTAAAAGCAAAGTTGCTGTGAGCTTTAAACCTTGATAGCATACCCTGAGTTTAACACTAATGTGATGGCTATGTGCATGTTATTATTCTAAGCAATAGAGTAGGGACTTGCAGAAAAGTGGGGTCCCGTGACAGGGGCTGCAAGCTTAGATGGCATTGATCAATTCATGAACCAAAACGCCACTGTTTATTATGTTTATAATAATTGTTAGTTATTATTGGTGAGTGCAGAGCCACTGTGATTTCTATTTAAACAATGTGGTCACATACCATGTTGCAACCCTAAACTAGGAATGGTGAGTGCCGTGATTAGTGCTTTTTATTATGTTTATTATGATTAATTTTTATAATGAATAATTTTTGTGATCACATTTTCTCATGCAACTCTTTTAACTAGTTATCTAACTTGTGTCAGCTGTTTTCCTAGGAGCTTTGCAACAGGTGTGCTTGGTAACTGTCTCACATTTTAAAAGCAAAGTTGCTGTGTGCTTTAAACCTTGATAGCATACCCTGAGTTTAACACTAATGTGATGGCTATGTCCAAGTTATAATCCTGAGCAATAGAGTAGGGACTTGCAGTAAAGTGGCATCCCGTGACGGGGGCTGCAAGCTTAAATGCATTGATCAATTCATGAACCAAAACCGCTCTGTTTATTATGTTTATAATTATTGTTAGTTATTATGGTGAGTGCAGAGCCCCTGTGATTTCTATTTAAACAATGTGGTCACATACCATGTTGCACCCCTAAACTAGGAAAGGTGAGTGCTGTGGATTAGTGCTTTTTGTTTATTATGATTAATTTTTATTATTAATAATTTTTGTGATCACATTTTCTCATGCACCTTTTTTAATTAATTATCTAACTTGTGTCAGCTGTTTTCCTAGGTGCTTTGCAACAGGTGTGCTTGGTAACTGTCTCACATTTAAAAGCAAAGTTGCTGTGAGCTTTAAACCTTGATAGCATACCCTGAGTTTAACACTAATGTGATGGCTATGTCCATGTTACAATTCTGAGCAATAGAGTAGGGACTTGCAGTAACGGGGGTCCCGTGACGGGGGCTGCAAGCTTAAATGCATTGATCAATTCATGAACCAAAACTCCACTGTTTATTATATTTATAAGTATTGTTAGTTATTATGGTGAGTGCAGAGCCCCTGTGATTTCTATTTAAACAATGTGGTCACATACCATGTTGCACCCCAAAACTAGGAATGGTGAGTGCCGTGGATTAGTGCTTTTTGTTTATTATGATTAATTTTTATAATTGATCATTTTTGTGATCACATTTTCTCATGCACCCCTTTTAACTAGTTATCTAACTTGTGTCAGCTGTTTTCCTAGGTCCTTTGCAACAGGTGTGCTTGGTAACTGTCTCACATTTAAAAGCAAAGTTGCTGTGAGCTTTAAACCTTGATAGCATACCCTGAGTTTAACACTAATGTGATGGCTATGTGCATGTTATTATTCTAAGCAATAGAGTAGGGACTTGCAGAAAAGTGGGGTCCCGTGACAGGGGCTGCAAGCTTAGATGCATTGATCAATTCATGAACCAAAACGCCACTGTTTATTATGTTTATAATAATTGTTAGTTATTATTGGTGAGTGCAGAGCCACTGTGATTTCTATTTAAACAATGTGGTCACATACCATGTTGCAACCCTAAACTAGGAATGGTGAGTGCCGTGGATTAGTGCTTTTTGTTTATTATGATTAATTTTTATAATGAATAATTTTTGTGATCACATTTTCTCGTGCAACTCTTTTAACTAGTTATCTAACTTGTGTCAGCTGTTTTCCTAGGAGCTTTGCAACAGGTGTGCTTGGTAACTGTCTCACATTTAAAAGCAAAGTTGCTGTGAGCTTTAAACCTTGATAGCATACCCTGAGTTTAACACTAATGTGATGGCTATGTCCATGTTATAATCCTGAGCAATAGAGTAGGGACTTGCAGTAAAGTGGCATCCCGTGATGGGGGCTGCAAGCTTAAATGCATTGATCAATTCATGAACCAAAACCCCACTGTTTATTATGTTTATAATTATTGTTAGTTATTATGGTGAGTGCAGAGCCCCTGTGATTTCTATTTAAACAATGTGGTCACATACCATGTTGCACCCCTAAACTAGGAAAGGCGAGTGCTGTGGATTAGTGCTTTTTGTTTATTATGATTAATTTTTATTATTAATCATTTTTGTGATCACATTTTCTCATGCACCTTTTTTAATTAATTATCTAACTTGTGTCAGCTGTTTTCCTAGGTGCTTTGCAACAGGTGTGCTTGGTAACTGTCTCACATTTAAAAGCAAAGTTGCTGTGAGCTTTAAACCTTGATAGCATACCCTGAGTTTAACACTAATGTGATGGCTATGTACATGTTACAATTCTGAGCAATAGAGTAGGGACTTGCAGTAACGGGGGTCCCGTGACGGGGGCTGCAAGCTTAAATGCATTGATCAATTCATGAACCAAAATTCCACTGTTTATTATATTTATAAGTATTGTTAGTTATTATGGTGAGTGCAGTGCCCCTGTGATTTCTATTTAAACAATGTGGTCACATACCATGTTGCACCGCAAAACTAGGAAAGGTGAGTGCCGTGGATTAGTGCTTTTTGTTTATTATGATTAATTTTTATAATTGATCATTTTTGTGATCAAATTTTCTCATGCACCCCTTTTAACTAGTTATCTAACTTGTGTCAGCTGTTTTCCTAGGTCCTTTGCAACAGGTGTGCTTGGTAACTGTCTCACATTTAAAAGCAAAGTTGATGTGAGCTTTAAACCTTGATAGCATACCCTGAGTTTAACACTAATGTGATGGCTATGTGCATGTTATAATTCTAAGCAATAGAGTAGGGACTTGCAGAAAAGTGGGGTCCCGTGACAGGGGCTGCAAGCTTAAATGCATTGATCAATTCATGAACCAAAACCGCACTGTTTATTATGTTTATAATTATTGTTAGTTATCATGGTGAGTGCAGAGCCCCTTTGATTTCTATTTAAACAATGTGATCACATACCATGTTGCACCCCAAAACTCGGAATGGTGAGTGCCGTGAATTAGTGCTTTTTGTTTATTATGATTAATTTTTCTAATTGATCATTTTTGTGATCACATTTTCTCATGCACCCCTTTTAACTAGTTATCTAACTTGTGTCAGCTATTTTCCTAGGTGCTTTGCAACAGGTGTGCTTGGTAACTGTCTCACATTTAAAAGCACAGTTGCTGTGAGCTGTAAACCTTGATAGCATACCCTGAGTTTAACACTAATGTGATGGCTATGTCCATGTTACAATTCTGAGCAATAGAGTAGGGACTTGCAGTAACGGGGGTCCCGTGACGGGGGCTGCAAGCTTAAATGCATTGATCAATTCATGAACCAAAACTCCACTGTTTATTATATTTATAAGTATTGTTAGTTATTATGGTGAGTGCAGAGCCCCTGTGATTTCTATTTAAACAATGTGGTCACATACCATGTTGCACCCCAAAACTAGGAATGGTGAGTGCCGTGGATTAGTGCTTTTTGTTTATTATGATTAATTTTTATAATTGATCATTTTTGTGATCAAATTTTCTCATGCACCCCTTTTAACTAGTTATCTAACTTGTGTCAGCTGTTTTCCTAGGTGTTTTGCAACAGGTGTGCTTGGTAACTGTCTCTCATTTAAAAGCAAAGTTGCTGTGAGCTTTAAACCTTGATAGCATACCCTGAGTTTAACACTAATGTGATGGCTATGTCCATGTTACAATTCTGAGCAATAGAGTAGGGACTTGCAGTAACGGGGGTCCCGTGACGGGGGCTGCAAGCTTAAATGCATTGATCAATTCATGAACCAAAACTCCACTGTTTATTATATTTATAAGTATTGTTAGTTATTATGGTGAGTGCAGAGCCCCTGTGATTTCTATTTAAACAATGTGGTCACATACCATGTTGCACCCCAAAACTAGGAATGGTGAGTGCCGTGGATTAGTGCTTTTTGTTTATTATGATTAATTTTTATAATTGATCATTTTTGTGATCACATTTTCTCATGCACCCCTTTTAACTAGTTATCTAACTTGTGTCAGCTGTTTTCCTAGGTCCTTTGCAACAGGTGTGCTTGGTAACTGTCTCACATTTAAAAGCAAAGTTGCTGTGAGCTTTAAACCTTGATAGCATACCCTGAGTTTAACACTAATGTGATGGCTATGTCCATGTTATAATCCTGAGCAATAGAGTAGGGACTTGCAGTAAAGTGGCATCCCGTGACGGGGGCTGCAAGCTTAAATGCATTGATCAATTCATGAACCAAAACCCCACTGTTTATTATGTTTATAATTATTGTTAGTTATTATGGTGAGTGCAGAGCCCCTGTGATTTCTATTTAAACAATGTGGTCACATACCATGTTGCACCCCAAAACTAGGAATGGTGAGTGCCGTGGATTAGTGCTTTTTGTTTATTATGATTAATTTTTATAATTGATCATTTTTGTGATCAAATTTTCTCATGCACCCCTTTTAACTAGTTATCTAACTTGTGTCAGCTGTTTTCCTAGGTGTTTTGCAACAGGTGTGCTTGGTAACTGTCTCTCATTTAAAAGCAAAGTTGCTGTGAGCTTTAAACCTTGATAGCATACCCTGAGTTTAACACTAATGTGATGGCTATGTCCATGTTACAATTCTGAGCAATAGAGTAGGGACTTGCAGTAACGGGGGTCCCGTGACAGGGGCTGCAAGCTTAGATGCATTGATCAATTCATGAACCAAAACGCCACTGTTTATTATGTTTATAATAATTGTTAGTTATTATTGGTGAGTGCAGAGCCACTGTGATTTCTATTTAAACAATGTGGTCACATACCATGTTGCAACCCTAAACTAGGAATGGTGAGTGCCGTGGATTAGTGCTTTTTGTTTATTATGATTAATTTTTATAATGAATAATTTTTGTGATCACATTTTCTCGTGCAACTCTTTTAACTAGTTATCTAACTTGTGTCAGCTGTTTTCCTAGGAGCTTTGCAACAGGTGTGCTTGGTAACTGTCTCACATTTAAAAGCAAAGTTGCTGTGAGCTTTAAACCTTGATAGCATACCCTGAGTTTAACACTAATGTGATGGCTATGTCCATGTTATAATCCTGAGCAATAGAGTAGGGACTTGCAGTAAAGTGGCATCCCGTGACGGGGGCTGCAAGCTTAAATGCATTGATCAATTCATGAACCAAAACCCCACTGTTTATTATGTTTATAATTATTGTTAGTTATTATGGTGAGTGCAGAGCCCCTGTGATTTCTATTTAAACAATGTGGTCACATACCATGTTGCACCCCTAAACTAGGTAAGGCGAGTGCTGTGGATTAGTGCTTTTTGTTTATTATGATTAATTTTTCTTATTAATCTTTTTTGTGATCACATTTTCTCATGCACCTTTTTTAATTAATTATCTAACTTGTGTCAGCTGTTTTCCTAGGTGCTTTGCAACAGGTGTGCTTGGTAACTGTCTCACATTTAAAAGCAAAGTTGCTGTGAGCTTTAAACCTTGATAGCATACCCTGAGTTTAACACTAATGTGATGGCTATGTCCATGTTACAATTCTGAGCAATAGAGTAGGGACTTGCAGTAACGGGGGTCCCGTGACAGGGGCTGCAAGCTTAAATGTATTGATCAATTCATGAACCAAAACTCCACTGTTTATTATATTTATAAGTATTGTTAGTTATTATGGTGAGTGCAGAGCCCCTGTGATTTCTATTTAAACAATGTGGTCACATACCATGTAGCACCCCAAAACTAGGAATGGTGAGTGCCGTGGATTAGTGCTTTTTGTTTATTATGATTAATTTTTATAATTGATCATTTTTGTGATCAAATTTTCTCATGCACCCCTTTTAACTAGTTATCTAACTTGTGTCAGCTGTTTTCCTAGGTCCTTTGCAACAGGTGTGCTTGGTAACTGTCTCACATTTAAAAGCAAAGTTGCTGTGAGCTTTAAACCTTGATAGCATACCCTAAGTTTAACACTAATGTGATGGCTATGTGCATGTTATAATTCTAAGCAATAGAGTAGGGACTTGCAGAAAAGTGGGGTCCCGTGACAGGGGCTGCAAACTTAAATGCATTGATCAATTCATGAACCAAAACCCCACTGTTTATTATGTTTATAATTATTGTTAGTTATTATTGGTGAGTGCAGAGCCCCTGTGATTTCTATTTAAACATTGTGCTCACATACCATGTTGCAACCCTAAACTCGGAATGGTGAGTGCCGTGGATTAGTGCTTTTTGTTTATTATGATTAATTTTTATAATTAATAATTTTTGTGATCACATTTTCTCATGCACCTCTTTTAACTAGTTATCTAACTTGTGTCAGCTGTTTTCCTAGGAGCTTTGCAACAGGTGTGCTTGGTAACTGTCTCACATTTAAAAGCAAAGTTGCTGTGAGCTGTAAACCTTGATAGCATACCCTGAGTTTAACACTAATGTGATGGCTATGTCCATGTTATAATTCTGAGCAATAGAGTAGGGACTTGCAGTAAAGGGGGTCCCGTGATGGGGGCTGCAAGCTTAAATGCATTGATCAATTCATGAACCAAAACCGCACTGTTTATTATGTTTATAATTATTGTTAGTTATCATGGTGAGTGCAGAGCCCCTTTGATTTCTATTTAAACAATGTGATCACATACCATGTTGCACCCCAAAACTAGGAATGGTGAGTGCCGTGGATTAGTGCTTTTTGTTTATTATGATTATTTTTTCTAATTGATCATTTTTGTGATCACATTTTCTCATGCACCCCTTTTAACTAGTTATCTAACTTGTGTCAGCTATTTTCCTAGGTGCTTTGCAACAGGTGTGCTTGGTAACTGTCTCACATTTAAAAGCACAGTTGCTGTGAGCTGTAAACCTTGATAGCATACCCTGAGTTTAACACTAATGTGATGGCTATGTCCATGTTACAATTCTGAGCAATAGAGTAGGGACTTGCAGTAACGAGGGTCCCGTGACGGGGGCTGCAAGCTTAAATGCATTGATCAATTCATGAACCAAAACTCCACTGTTTATTATATTTATAAGTATTGTTAGTTATTATGGTGAGTGCAGAGCCCCTGTGATTTCTATTTAAACAATGTGGTCACATACCATGTTGCACCCCAAAACTAGGAATGGTGAGTGCCGTGGATTAGTGCTTTTTGTTTATTATGATTAATTTTTATAATTGATCATTTTTGTGATCACATTTTCTCATGCACCCCTTTTAACTAGTTATCTAACTTGTGTCAGCTGTTTTCCTAGGTCCTTTGCAACAGGTGTGCTTGGTAACTGTCTCACATTTAAAAGCAAAGTTGCTGTGAGCTTTAAACCTTGATAGCATACCCTGAGTTTAACACTAATGTGATGGCTATGTGCATGTTATTATTCTAAGCAATAGAGTAGGGACTTGCAGAAAAGTGGGGTCACGTGACAGGGGCTGCAAGCTTAGATGCATTGATCAATTCATGAACCAAAACGCCACTGTTTATTATGTTTATAATAATTGTTAGTTATTATTGGTGAGTGCAGAGCCACTGTGATTTCTATTTAAACAATGTGGTCACATACCATGTTGCAACCCTAAACTAGGAATGGTGAGTGCCGTGGATTAGTGCTTTTTGTTTATTATGATTAATTTTTATAATGAATAATTTTTGTGATCACATTTTCTCGTGCAACTCTTTTAACTAGTTATCTAACTTGTGTCAGCTGTTTTCCTAGGAGCTTTGCAACAGGTGTGCTTGGTAACTGTCTCACATTTAAAAGCAAAGTTGCTGTGAGCTTTAAACCTTGATAGCATACCCTGAGTTTAACACTAATGTGATGGCTATGTCCATGTTATAATCCTGAGCAATAGAGTAGGGACTTGCAGTAAAGTGGCATCCCGTGACGGGGGCTGCAAGCTTAAATGCATTGATCAATTCATGAACCAAAACCCCACTGTTTATTATGTTTATAATTATTGTTAGTTATTATGGTGAGTGCAGAGCCCCTGTGATTTCTATTTAAACAATGTGGTCACATACCATGTTGCACCCCTAAACTAGGAAAGGCGAGTGCTGTGGATTAGTGCTTTTTGTTTATTATGATTAATTTTTATTATTAATCATTTTTGTGATCACATTTTCTCATGCACCTTTTTTAATTAATTATCTAACTTGTGTCAGCTGTTTTCCTAGGTGCTTTGCAACAGGTGTGCTTGGTAACTGTCTCACATTTAAAAGCAAAGTTGCTGTGAGCTTTAAACCTTGATAGCATACCCTGAGTTTAACACTAATGTGATGGCTATGTACATGTTACAATTCTGAGCAATAGAGTAGGGACTTGCAGTAACGGGGGTCCCGTGACGGGGGCTGCAAGCTTAAATGCATTGATCAATTCATGAACCAAAACTCCACTGTTTATTATATTTATAAGTATTGTTAGTTATTATGGTGAGTGCAGTGCCCCTGTGATTTCTATTTAAACAATGTGGTCACATACCATGTTGCACCGCAAAACTAGGAAAGGTGAGTGACGTGGATTAGTGCTTTTTGTTTATTATGATTAATTTTTATAATTGATCATTTTTGTGATCAAATTTTCTCATGCACCCCTTTTAACTAGTTATCTAACTTGTGTCAGCTGTTTTCCTAGGTCCTTTGCAACAGGTGTGCTTGGTAACTGTCTCACATTTAAAAGCAAAGTTGCTGTGAGCTTTAAACCTTGATAGCATACCCTGAGTTTAACACTAATGTGATGGCTATGTGCATGTTATAATTCTAAGCAATAGAGTAGGGACTTGCAGAAAAGTGTGGTCCCGTGACAGGGGCTGCAAGCTTAAATGCATTGATCAATTCATGAACCAAAACCGCACTGTTTATTATGTTTATAATTATTGTTAGTTATCATGGTGAGTGCAGAGCCCCTGTGATTTCTATTTAAACAATGTGATCACATACCATGTTGCACCCCAAAACTCGGAATGGTGAGTGCCGTGAATTAGTGCTTTTTGTTTATTATGATTAATTTTTCTAATTGATCATTTTTGTGATCACATTTTCTCATGCACCCCTTTTAACTAGTTATCTAACTTGTGTCAGCTATTTTCCTAGGTGCTTTGCAACAGGTGTGCTTGGTAACTGTCTCACATTTAAAAGCACAGTTGCTGTGAGCTGTAAACCTTGATAGCATACCCTGAGTTTAACACTAATGTGATGGCTATGTCCATGTTACAATTCTGAGCAATAGAGTAGGGACTTGCAGTAACGGGGGTCCCGTGACGGGGGCTGCAAGCTTAAATGCATTGATCAATTCATGAACCAAAACTCCACTGTTTATTATATTTATAAGTATTGTTAGTTATTATGGTGAGTGCAGAGCCCCTGTGATTTCTATTTAAACAATGTGGTCACATACCATGTTGCACCCCAAAACTAGGAATGGTGAGTGCCGTGGATTAGTGCTTTTTGTTTATTATGATTAATTTTTATAATTGATCATTTTTGTGATCACATTTTCTCATGCACCCCTTTTAACTAGTTATCTAACTTGTGTCAGCTGTTTTCCTAGGTCCTTTGCAACAGGTGTGCTTGGTAACTGTCTCACATTTAAAAGCAAAGTTGCTGTGAGCTTTAAACCTTGATAGCATACCCTGAGTTTAACACTAATGTGATGGCTATGTGCATGTTATTATTCTAAGCAATAGAGTAGGGACTTGCAGAAAAGTGGGGTCCCATGACAGGGGCTGCAAGCTTAGATGCATTGATCAATTCATGAACCAAAACGCCACTGTTTATTATGTTTATAATAATTGTTAGTTATTATTGGTGAGTGCAGAGCCACTGTGATTTCTATTTAAACAATGTGGTCACATACCATGTTGCAACCCTAAACTAGGAATGGTGAGTGCCGTGGATTAGTGCTTTTTGTTTATTATGATTAATTTTTATAATGAATAATTTTTGTGATCACATTTTCTCGTGCAACTCTTTTAACTAGTTATCTAACTTGTGTCAGCTGTTTTCCTAGGAGCTTTGCAACAGGTGTGCTTGGTAACTGTCTCACATTTAAAAGCAAAGTTGCTGTGAGCTTTAAACCTTGATAGCATACCCTGAGTTTAACACTAATGTGATGGCTATGTCCATGTTATAATCCTGAGCAATAGAGTAGGGACTTGCAGTAAAGTGGCATCCCGTGATGGGGGCTGCAAGCTTAAATGCATTGATCAATTCATGAACCAAAACCCCACTGTTTATTATGTTTATAATTATTGTTAGTTATTATGGTGAGTGCAGAGCCCCTGTGATTTCTATTTAAACAATGTGGTCACATACCATGTTGCACCCCTAAACTAGGAAAGGCGAGTGCTGTGGATTAGTGCTTTTTGTTTATTATGATTAATTTTTCTTATTAATCTTTTTTGTGATCACATTTTCTCATGCACCTTTTTTAATTAATTATCTAACTTGTGTCAGCTGTTTTCCTAGGTGCTTTGCAACAGGTGTGCTTGGTAACTGTCTCACATTTAAAAGCAAAGTTGCTGTGAGCTTTAAACCTTGATAGCATACCCTGAGTTTAACACTAATGTGATGGCTATGTCCATGTTACAATTCTGAGCAATAGAGTAGGGACTTGCAGTAACGGGGGTCCCGTGACAGGGGCTGCAAGCTTAAATGTATTGATCAATTCATGAACCAAAACTCCACTGTTTATTATATTTATAAGTATTGTTAGTTATTATGGTGAGTGCAGAGCCACTGTGATTTCTATTTAAACAATGTGGTCACATACCATGTAGCACCCCAAAACTAGGAATGGTGAGTGCCGTGGATTAGTGCTTTTTGTTTATTATGATTAATTTTTATAATTGATCATTTTTGTGATCAAATTTTCTCATGCACCCCTTTTAACTAGTTATCTAACTTGTGTCAGCTGTTTTCCTAGGTCCTTTGCAACAGGTGTGCTTGGTAACTGTCTCACATTTAAAAGCAAAGTTGCTGTGAGCTTTAAACCTTGATAGCATACCCTGAGTTTAACACTAATGTGATGGCTATGTGCATGTTATAATTCTAAGCAATAGAGTAGGGACTTGCAGAAAAGTGGGGTCCCGTGACAGGGGCTGCAAACTTAAATGCATTGATCAATTCATGAACCAAAACCCCACTGTTTATTATGTTTATAATTATTGTTAGTTATTATTGGTGAGTGCAGAGCCCCTGTGATTTCTATTTAAACATTGTGCTCACATACCATGTTGCAACGCTAAACTCGGAATGGTGAGTGCCGTGGATTAGTGCTTTTTGTTTATTATGATTAATTTTTATAATTAATAATTTTTGTGATCACATTTTCTCATGCACCTCTTTTAACTAGTTATCTAACTTGTGTCAGCTGTTTTCCTAGGAGCTTTGCAACAGGTGTGCTTGGTAACTGTCTCACATTTAAAAGCAAAGTTGCTGTGAGCTGTAAACCTTGATAGCATACCCTGAGTTTAACACTAATGTGATGGCTATGTCCATGTTATAATTCTGTGCAATAGAGTAGGGACTTGCAGTAAAGGGGGTCCCGTGATGGGGGCTGCAAGCTTAAATGCATTGATCAATTCATGAACCAAAACTCCACTGTTTATTATATTTATAAGTATTGTTAGTTATTATGGTGAGTGCAGAGCCCCTGTGATTTATATTTAAACAATGTGGTCACATACCATGTTGCAACCCTAAACGAGGAATGGTGAGTGCCGTGGATTAGTGCTTTTTGTTTATTATGATTAATTTTTATAATGAATAATTTTTGTGATCACATTTTCTCATGCAACTCTTTTAACTAGTTATCTAACTTGTGTCAGCTGTTTTCCTAGGAGCTTTGCAACAGGTGTGCTTGGTAACTGTCTCACATTTAAAAGCAAAGTTGCTGTGAGCTTTAAACCTTGATAGCATACCCTGAGTTTAACACTAATGTGATGGCTATGTCCATGTTATAATCCTGAGCAATAGAGTAGGGACTTGCAGTAAAGTGGCATCCCGTGACGGGGGCTGCAAGCTTAAATGCATTGATCAATTCATTAACCAAAACCCCACTGTTTATTATGTTTATAATTATTGTTAGTTATTATGGTGAATGTAGAGCCCCTGTGATTTCTATTTAAACAATGTGGTCACATACCATGTTGCACCCCTAAACTAGGAAAGGCGAGTGCTGTGGATTAGTGCTTTTTGTTTATTATGATTAATTTTTATTATTAATCATTTTTGTGATCACATTTTCTCATGCACCTTTTTTAATTAATTATCTAACTTGTGTCAGCTGTTTTCCTAGGTGCTTTGCAACAGGTGTGCTTGGTAACTGTCTCACATTTAAAAGCAAAGTTGCTGTGAGCTTTAAACCTTGATAGCATACCCTGAGTTTAACACTAATGTGATGGCTATGTCCATGTTACAATTCTGAGCAATAGAGTAGGGACTTGCAGTAACGGGGGTCCCGTGACGGGGGCTGCAAGCTTAAATGCATTGATCAATTCATGAACCAAAACTCCACTGTTTATTATATTTATAAGTATTGTTAGTTATTATGGTGAGTGCAGAGCCCCTGTGATTTCTATTTAAACAATGTGGTCACATACCATGTTGCACCCCAAAACTAGGAATGGTGAGTGCCGTGGATTAGTGCCTTTTGTTTATTATGATTAATTTTTATAATTGATCATTTTTGTGATCAAATTTTTTTAATGCACCCCTTTTAACTAGTTATCTAACTTGTGTCAGCTGTTTTCCTAGGTCCTTTGCAACAGGTGTGCTTGGTAACTGTCTCACATTTAAAAGCAAAGTTGCTGTGAGCTTTAAACCTTGATAGCATACCCTGAGTTTAACACTAATGTGATGGCTATGTGCATGTTATAATTCTAAGCAATAGAGTAGGGACTTGCAGAAAAGTGGGGTCCCGTGACAGGGGCTGCAAGCTTAAATGCATTAATCAATTCATGAACCAAAACCCCACTGTTTATTAAGTTTATAATTATTTAGTTATTATGGTGAGTGCAGAGCCCCTTTGATTTCTATTTAAACAATGTGATCACATACCATGTTGCACCCCAAAACTAGGAATGGTGAGTGCCGTGGATTAGTGCTTTTTGTTTATTATGATTAATTTTTCTAATTGATCATTTTTGTGATCACATTTTCTCATGCACCCCTTTTAACTAGTTATCTAACTTGTGTCAGCTGTTTTCCTAGGTGCTTTGCAACAGGTGTGCTTGGTAACTGTCTCACATTTAAAAGCACAGTTGCTGTGAGCTGTAAACCTTGATAGCATACCCTGAGTTTAACACTAATGTGATGGCTATGTCCATGTTACAATTCTGAGCAATAGAGTAGGGACTTGCAGTAACGGGCGTCCCGTGACGGGGGCTGCAAGCTTAAATGCATTGATCAATTCATGAACCAAAACTCTACTGTTTATTATATTTATAAGTATTGTTAGTTATTATGGTGAGTGCAGAGCCCCTGTGATTTCTATTTAAACAATGTGGTCACATACCATGTTGCACCCCAAAACTTGGAATGGTGAGTGCCGTGGATTAGTGCTTTTTGTTTATTATGATTAATTTTTATAATTGATCATTTTTGTGATCAAATTTTCTCATGCACCCCTTTTAACTAGTTATCTAACTTGTGTCAGCTGTTTTCCTAGGTGTTTTGCAACAGGTGTGCTTGGTAACTGTCTCTCATTTAAAAGCAAAGTTGCTGTGAGCTTTAAACCTTGATAGCATACCCTGAGTTTAACACTAATGTGATGGCTATGTCCATGTTACAATTCTGAGCAATAGAGTAGGGACTTGCAGTAACGGGGGTCCCGTGACGGGGGCTGCAAGCTTAAATGCATTGATCAATTCATGAACCAAAACTCTACTGTTTATTATATTTATAAGTATTGTTAGTTATTATGGTGAGTGCAGAGCCCCTGTGATTTCTATTTAAACAATGTGGTCACATACCATGTTGCACCCCAAAAATAGGAATGGTGAGTGCCGTGGATTAGTGCTTTTTGTTTATTATGATTAATTTTTATAATTGATCATTTTTGTGATCAAATTTTCTCATGCACCCCTTTTAACTAGTTATCTAACTTGTGTCAGCTGTTTTCCTAGGAGCTTTGCAACAGGTGTGCTTGGTAACTGTCTCACATTTAAAAGCAAAGTTGCTGTGAGCTTTAAACCTTGATAGCATACCCTGAGTTAAACACTAATGTGATGGCTATGTCCATGTTATAATCCTGAGCAATAGAGTAGGGATTTGCAGTAAAGTGGCATCCCGTGATGGGGGCTGCAAGCTTAAATGCAATGATCAATTCATGAACCAAAACCGCACTGTTTATTATGTTTATAATTATTGTTAGTTATTATGGTGAGTGCAGAGCCCCTGTGATTTCTATTTAAACAATGTGGTCACATACCATGTTGCACCCCTAAACTAGGAAAGGCGAGTGCTGTGGATTAGTGCTTTTTGTTTATTATGATTAATTTTTATTATTAATCATTTTTGTGATCACATTTTCTCATGCACCTTTTTTAATTAATTATCTAACTTGTGTCAGCTGTTTTCCTAGGTGCTTTGCAACAGGTGTGCTTGGTAACTGTCTCACATTTAAAAGCAAAGTTGCTGTGAGCTTTAAACCTTGATAGCATACCCTGAGTTTAACACTAATGTGATGGCTATGTGCATGTTATAATTCTAAGCAATAGAGTAGGGACTTGCAGAAAAGTGGGGTCCCGTGACAGGGGCTGCAAGCTTAAATGCATTAATCAATTCATGAACCAAAACCCCACTGTTTATTAAGTTTATAATTATTGTTAGTTATTAAGGTGAGTGCAGAGACCCTTTGATTTCTATTTAAACAATGTGATCACATACCATGTTGCACCCCAAAACTAGGAATGGTGAGTGCCGTGGATTAGTGCTTTTTGTTTATTATGATTAATTTTTCTAATTGATCATTTTTGTGATCACATTTTCTCATGCACCCCTTTTAACTAGTTATCTAACTTGTGTCAGCTGTTTTCCTATGTGCTTTGCAACAGGTGTGCTTGGTAACTGTCTCACATTTAAAAGCACAGTTGCTGTGAGCTGTAAACCTTGATAGCATACCCTGAGTTTAACACTAATGTGATGGCTATGTCCATGTTACAATTCTGAGCAATAGAGTAGGGACTTGCAGTAACGGGGGTCCCGTGACGGGGGCTGCAAGCTTAAATGCATTGATCAATTCATGAACCAAAACTCTACTGTTTATTATATTTATAAGTATTGTTAGTTATTATGGTGAGTGCAGAGCCCCTGTGATTTCTATTTAAACAATGTGGTCACATACCATGTTGCACCCCAAAACTAGGAATGGTGAGTGCCGTGGATTAGTGCTTTTTGTTTATTATGATTAATTTTTATAATTGATCATTTTTGTGATCAAATTTTCTCATGCACCCCTTTTAACTAGTTATCTAACTTGTGTCAGCTGTTTTCCTAGGTGTTTTGCAACAGGTGTGCTTGGTAACTGTCTCTCATTTAAAAGCAAAGTTGCTGTGAGCTTTAAACCTTGATAGCATACCCTGAGTTTAACACTAATGTGATGGCTATGTCCATGTTACAATTCTGAGCAATAGAGTAGGGACTTGCAGTAACGGGGGTCCCGTGACGGGGGCTGCAAGCTTAAATGCATTGATCAATTCATGAACCAAAACTCTACTGTTTATTATATTTATAAGTATTGTTAGTTATTATGGTGAGTGCAGAGCCCCTGTGATTTCTATTTAAACAATGTGGTCACATACCATGTTGCACCCCAAAACTAGGAATGGTGAGTGCCGTGGATTAGTGCTTTTTGTTTATTATGATTAATTTTTATAATTGATCATTTTTGTGATCAAATTTTCTCATGCACCCCTTTTAACTAGTTATCTAACTTGTCAGCTGTTTTCCTAGGAGCTTTGCAACAGGTGTGCTTGGTAACTGTCTCACATTTAAAAGCAAAGTTGCTGTGAGCTTTAAACCTTGATAGCATACCCTGAGTTAAACACTAATGTGATGGCTATGTCCATGTTATAATCCTGAGCAATAGAGTAGGGATTTGCAGTAAAGTGGCATCCCGTGACGGGGGCTGCAAGCTTAAATGCATTGATCAATTCATGAACCAAAACCGCACTGTTTATTATGTTTATAATTATTGTTAGTTATTATGGTGAGTGCAGAGCCCCTGTGATTTCTATTTAAACAATGTGGTCACATACCATGTTGCACCCCAAAACTAGGAATGGTGAGTGCCGAAGATTAGTGCTTTTTGTTTATTATGATTAATTTTTATAATTGATCATTTTTGTGATCACATTTTCTCATGCACCCCTTTTAACTAGTTATCTAACTTGTGTCAGCTGTTTTCCTCGGTGCTTTGCAACAGGTGTGCTTGGTAACTGTCTCACATTTAAAAGCACAGTTGCTGTGAGCTGTAAACCTTGATAGCATACCCTGAGTTTAACACTAATGTGATGGCTATGTCCATGTTACAATTCTGAGCAATAGAGTAGGGACTTGCAGTAAAGTGTCGTCCCGTGACGGGGGCTGCAAGCTTAAATGCATTGATCAATTCATGAACCAAAACCCCACTGTTTATTATGTTTATAATTATTGTTAGTTATTATGGTGAGTGCAGAGCCCCTGTGATTTCTATTTAAACAATGTGGTCACATACCATGTTGCACCCCTAAACTAGGAAAGGCGAGTGCTGTGGATTAGTGCTTTTTGTTTATTATGATTAATTTTTATTATTAATCATTTTTGTGATCACATTTTCTCATGCACCTTTTTTAATTAATTATCTAACTTGTGTCAGCTGTTTTCCTAGGTGCTTTGCAACAGGTGTGCTTGGTAACTGTCTCACATTTAAAAGCAAAGTTGCTGTGAGCTTTAAACCTTGATAGCATACCCTGAGTTTAACACTAATGTGATGGCTATGTCCATGTTACAATTCTGAGCAATAGAGTAGGGACTTGCAGTAACGGGGGTCCCGTGACGGGGGCTGCAAGCTTAAATGCATTGATCAATTCATGAACCAAAACTTGACTGTTTATTATATTTATAAGTATTGTTAGTTATTATGGTGAGTGCAGAGCCCCTGTGATTTCTATTTAAACAATGTGGTCACATACCATGTTGCACCCCAAAACTAGGAATGGTGAGTGCCGTGGATTAGTGCTTTTTTGTTTATTATGATTAATTTTTATAATTGATCATTTTTGTGATCAAATTTTCTCATGCACCCCTTTTAACTAGTTATCTAACTTGTGTCAGCTGTTTTCCTAGGTCCTTTGCAACAGGTGTGCTTGGTAACTGTCTCACATTTAAAAGCAAAGTTGCTGTGAGGTTTAAACCTTGATAGCATACCCTGAGTTTAACACTAATGTGATGGCTATGTGCATGTTATAATTCTAAGCAATAGAGTAGGGACTTGCAGAAAAGTGGGGTCCCGTGACAGGGGCTGCAAGCTTAAATGCATTGATCAATTCATGAACCAAAACCCCACTGTTTATTATGTTTATAATTATTGTTAGTTATTATTGGTGAGTGCAGAGCCCCTGTGATTTCTATTTAAACATTGTGCTCACATACCATGTTGCAACCCTAATCTCGGAATGGTGAGTGCCGTGGATTAGTGCTTTTTGTTTATTATGATTAATTTTTATAATTAATAATTTTTGTGATCACATTTTCTCATGCACCTCTTTTAACTAGTTATCTAACTTGTGTCAGCTGTTTTCCTAGGAGCTTTGCAACAGGTGTGCTTGGTAACTGTCTCACATTTAAAAGCAAAGGTGCTGTGAGGTTTAAACCTTGATAGCATACCCTGAGTTTAACACTAAAGTGATGGCTATGTCCATGTTATAATCCTGAGCAATAGAGTAGGGACTTGCAGTAAAGTGGCATCCCGTGACGGGGGCTGCAAGCTTAAATGCATTGATCAATTCATGAACCAAAACCGCACTGTTTATTATGTTTATAATTATTGTTAGTTATTATGGTGAGTGCAGAGCCCCTTTGATTTCTATTTAAACAATGTGGTCACATACCATGTTGCACCCCAAAACTAGGAATGGTGAGTGCCGTGGATTAGTGCTTTTTGTTTATTATGATTAATTTTTCTAATTGATCATTTTTGTGATCACATTTTCTCATGCACCCCTTTTAACTAGTTATCTAACTTGTGTCAGCTGTTTTCCTAGGTGCTTTGCAACAGGTGTGCTTGGTAACTGTCTCACATTTAAAAGCACAGTTGCTGTGAGCTGTAAACCTTGATAGCATACCTTGAGTTTAACACTAATGTGATGGCTATGTCCATGTTACAATTCTGAGCAATAGAGTAGGGACTTGCAGTAACAGGGGTCCCGTGACGGGGGCTGCAAGCTTAAATGCATTGATCAATTCATGAACCAAAACTCCACTGTTTATTATATTTATAAGTATTGTTAGTTATTATGGTGAGTGCAGAGCCCCTGTGATTTCTATTTAAACAATGTGGTCACATACCATGTTGCACCCCAAAACTAGGAATGGTGAGTGCCGTGGATTAGTGCTTTTTGTTTATTATGATTAATTTTTCTAATTGATCATTTTTGTGATCACATTTTCTCATGCACCCCTTTTAACTAGTTATCTAACTTGTGTCAGCTGTTTTCCTAGGTGCTTTGCAACAGGTGTGCTTGGTAACTGTCTCACATTTAAAAGCAAAGTTGCTGTGAGCTTTAAACCTTGATAGCATACCCTGAGTTTAACACTAATGTGATGGCTATGTGCATGTTATAATTCTAAGCAATAGAGTAGGGACTTGCAGAAAAGTGGGGTCCCGTGACAGGGGCTGCAAGCTTAAATGCATTGATCAATTCATGAACCAAAACCCCACTGTTTATTATGTTTATAATTATTGTTAGTTATTATTGGTGAGTGCAGAGCCCCTGTGATTTCTATTTAAACAATGTGCTCACATACCATGTTGCAACCCTAAACTCGGAATGGTGAGTACCGTGGATTAGTGCTTTTTGTTTATTATGATTAATTTTTATAATTAATAATTTTTGTGATCACATTTTCTCATGCACCTCTTTTAACTAGTTATCTAACTTGTGTCAGCTGTTTTCCTAGGAGCTTTGCAACAGGTGTGCTTGGTAACTGTCTCACATTTAAAAGCAAAGTTGCTGTGAGCTGTAAACCTTGATAGCATACCCTGAGTTTAACACTAATGTGATGGCTATGTCCATGTTATAATTCTGAGCAATAGAGTAGGGACTTGCAGTAAAGGGGGTCCCGTGATTGGGGCTGCAAGCTTAAATGCATTTATCAATTCATGAACCAAAACTCCACTGTTTAATATGTTTATAAGTATTGTTAGTTATTATGGTGAGTGCAGAGCCCCTGTGATTTCTATTTAAACAATGTGGTCACATACCATGTTGCACACCAAAACTAGGAATGGTGAGTGCCATGGATTAGTGCTTTTTGTTTATTATGATTAATTTTTTTAATTAATAATTTTTGTGATCACATTTTCTCATGCACCCCATTAAACTAGTTTTCTAACTTGTGTCAGCTGTTTTCCTAGGTGCTTTGCAACATTTGTGCTTGGTAACTATCTCACATTTAAAAGCAAAGTTGCTGTGAGCTGTAAACCTTGATAGCATACCCTGAGTTTAACACTAATGTGATGGCTATGTACATGTTAAAATTCTGAGCAATAGGGAAGGTCTTGCAGTAAAGGGGGTCCCGTGACGGGGGCTGCAAGCTTAAATGCATTGATCAATTCATGAACCAAAACTCCACTGCTTATTATGTTTATAAGTATTGTTAGTTATTATGGTGAGTGCAGAGCCCCTGTGATTTCTATTTAAACAATGTGGTCACATACCATGTTGCACACCAAAACTAGGAATGGTGAGTGCCGGGGAATAGTGCTTTTTGTTTATTATGATTAATTTTTATAATTAATCATTTTTGTGATCACATTTTCTAATGCACCTCTTTTAACTAGTTATCTAACTTGTGTCAGCTGTTTTCCTAGGTCCTTTGCAACAGATGTGCTTGGTAACTGTCTCACATTTAAAAGCAAAGTTGCTGTGAGCTTTAAACCTTGATAGCATACCCTGAGTTTAACACTAATGTGATGGCTATGTCCATGTTAAAATTCTGAGCAATAGAGTAGGGACTTGCAGTAAAGTGTGGTCCCGTGACGGGGGCTGCAAGCTTAAATGCATTGATCAATTCAAGAACCAAAACCCCACTGTTTATTATGTTTATAATTATTGTTAGTTATTATGGTGAGTGCAGAGCCCCTGTGATTTCTATTTAAACAATGTGGTCACATACCATGTTGCACCCCTAAACTAGGAATGGCGAGTGCCGTGGATTAGTGCTTTTTGTTTATTATGATTCATTTTTATTATTAATCAATTTTGTGATCACATTTTCTCATGCACCTTTTTTAATTAATTATCTAACTTGTGTCAGCTGTTTTCCTAGGTGCTTTGCAACAGGTGTGCTTGGTAACTGTCTCACATTTAAAAGCAAAGTTGCTGTGAGCTTTAAACCTTGATAGCATACCCTGAGTTTAACACTAATGTGATGGCTATGTCCATGTTACAATTCTGAGCAATAGAGTAGGGACTTGCAGTAACGGGGGTCCCGTGATGGGGGCTGCAAGCTTAAATGCATTGATCAATTCATGAACCAAAACTCCACTGTTTATTATATTTATAAGTATTGTTAGTTATTATGGTGAGTGCAGAGCCCCTGTGATTTCTATTTAAACAATGTGGTCACATACCATGTTGCACCCCAAAACTAGGAATGGTGAGTGCCGTGGATTAGTGCTTTTTGTTTATTATGATTAATTTTTCTAATTGATCATTTTTGTGATCACATTTTCTCATGCACCCCTTTTAACTAGTTATCTAACTTGTGTCAGCTGTTTTCCTAGGTGCTTTGCAACAGGTGTGCTTGGTAACTGTCTCACATTTAAAAGCACAGTTGCTGTGAGCTGTAAACCTTGATAGCATACCTTGAGTTTAACACTAATGTGATGGCTATGTCCATGTTACAATTCTGAGCAATAGAGTAGGGACTTGCAGTAACAGGGGTCCTGTGACGGGGGCTGCAAGCTTAAATGCATTGATCAATTCATGAACCAAAACTCCACTGTTTATTATATTTATAAGTATTGTTAGTTATTATGGTGAGTGCAGAGCCCCTGTGATTTCTATTTAAACAATGTGGTCACATACCATGTTGCACCCCAAAACTAGGAATGGTGAGTGCCGTGGATTAGTGCTTTTTGTTTATTATGATTAATTTTTATAATTGATCATTTTTGTGATCACATTTTCTCATGCACCCCTTTTAACTAGTTATCTTACTTGTGTCAGCTGTTTTCCTAGGTCCTTTGCAACAGGTGTGCTTGGTAACTGTCTCACATTTAAAAGCAAAGTTGCTGTGAGCTTTAAACCTTGATAGCATACCTTGAGTTTAACACTAATGTGATGGCTATGTGCATGTTATAATTCTAAGCAATAGAGTAGGGACTTGCAGAAAAGTGGGGTCCCGTGACAGGGGCTGCAAGCTTAAATGCATTGATCAATTCAAGAACCAAAACCCCACTGTTTATTATGTTTATAATTATTGTTAGTTATTATGGTGAGTGCAGAGCCCCTGTGATTTCTATTTAAACAATGTGGTCACATACCATGTTGCACCCCTAAACTAGGAATGGCGAGTGCCGTGGATTAGTGCTTTTTGTTTATTATGATTCATTTTTATTATTAATCAATTTTGTGATCACATTTTCTCATGCACCTTTTTTAATTAATTATCTAACTTGTGTCAGCTGTTTTCCTAGGTGCTTTGCAACAGGTGTGCTTGGTAACTGTCTCACATTTAAAAGCAAAGTTGCTGTGAGCTTTAAACCTTGATAGCATACCCTGAGTTTAACACTAATGTGATGGCTATGTCCATGTTACAATTCTGAGCAATAGAGTAGGGACTTGCAGTAACGGGGGTCCCGTGATGGGGGCTGCAAGCTTAAATGCATTGATCAATTCATGAACCAAAACTCCACTGTTTATTATATTTATAAGTATTGTTAGTTATTATGGTGAGTGCAGAGCCCCTGTGATTTCTATTTAAACAATGTGGTCACATACCATGTTGCACCCCAAAACTAGGAATGGTGAGTGCCGTGGATTAGTTCTTTTTGTTTATTATGATTAATTTTTCTAATTGATCATTTTTGTGATCACATTTTCTCATGCACCCCTTTTAACTAGTTATCTAACTTGTGTCAGCTGTTTTCCTAGGTGCTTTGCAACAGGTGTGCTTGGTAACTGTCTCACATTTAAAAGCACAGTTGCTGTGAGCTGTAAACCTTGATAGCATACCTTGAGTTTAACACTAATGTGATGGCTATGTCCATGTTACAATTCTGAGCAATAGAGTAGGGACTTGCAGTAACAGGGGTCCTGTGACGGGGGCTGCAAGCTTAAATGCATTGATCAATTCATGAACCAAAACTCCACTGTTTATTATATTTATAAGTATTGTTAGTTATTATGGTGAGTGCAGAGCCCCTGTGATTTCTATTTAAACAATGTGGTCACATACCATGTTGCACCCCAAAACTAGGAATGGTGAGTGCCGTGGATTAGTGCTTTTTGTTTATTATGATTAATTTTTATAATTGATCATTTTTGTGATCACATTTTCTCATGCACCCCTTTTAACTAGTTATCTTACTTGTGTCAGCTGTTTTCCTAGGTCCTTTGCAACAGGTGTGCTTGGTAACTGTCTCACATTTAAAAGCAAAGTTGCTGTGAGCTTTAAACCTTGATAGCATACCTTGAGTTTAACACTAATGTGATGGCTATGTGCATGTTATAATTCTAAGCAATAGAGTAGGGACTTGCAGAAAAGTGGGGTCCCGTGACAGGGGCTGCAAGCTTAAATGCATTGATCAATTCATGAACCAAAACCCCACTGTTTATTATGTTTATAATTATTGTTAGTTATTATTGGTGAGTGCAGAGCCCCTGTGATTTCTATTTAAACAATGTGCTCACATACCATGTTGCAACCCTAAACTCGGAATGGTGAGTGCCGTGGATTAGTGCTTTTTGTTTATTATGATTAATTTTTATAATTAATAATTTTTGTGATCACATTTTCTCATGCACCTCTTTTAACTAGTTATCTAACTTGTGTCAGCTGTTTTCCTAGGAGCTTTGCAACAGGTGTGCTTGGTAACTGTCTCACATTTAAAAGCAAAGTTGCTGTGAGCTGTAAACCTTGATAGCATACCCTGAGTTTAACACTAATGTGATGGCTATGTCCATGTTATAATTCTGAGCAATAGAGTAGGGACTTGCAGTAAAGGGGGTCCCGTGATGGGGGCTGCAAGCTTAAATGCATTGATCAATTCATGAACCAAAACTCCACTGTTTAATATGTTTATAAGTATTGTTAGTTATTATGGTGAGTGCAGAGCCCCTGTGATTTCTATTTAAACAATGTGGTCACATACCATGTTGCACACCAAAACTAGGAATGGTGAGTGCCATGGATTAGTGCTTTTTGTTTATTATGATTAATTTTTTTAATTAATAATTTTTGTGATCACATTTTCTCATGCACCCCATTAAACTAGTTTTCTAACTTGTGTCAGCTGTTTTCCTAGGTGCTTTGCAACATTTGTGCTTGGTAACTATCTCACATTTAAAAGCAAAGTTGCTGTGAGCTGTAAACCTTGATAGCATACCCTGAGTTTAACACTAATGTGATGGCTATGTACATGTTAAAATTCTGAGCAATAGGGAAGGTCTTGCAGTAAAGGGGGTCCCGTGACGGGGGCTGCAAGCTTAAATGCATTGATCAATTCATGAACCAAAACTCCACTGCTTATTATGTTTATAAGTATTGTTAGTTATTATGGTGAGTGCAGAGCCCCTGTGATTTCTATTTAAACAATGTGGTCACATACCATGTTGCACACCAAAACTAGGAATGGTGAGTGCCGGGGAATAGTGCTTTTTGTTTATTATGATTAATTTTTATAATTAATCATTTTTGTGATCACATTTTCTAATGCACCTCTTTTAACTAGTTATCTAACTTGTGTCAGCTGTTTTCCTAGGTCCTTTGCAACAGATGTGCTTGGAACTGTCTCACATTTAAAAGCAAAGTTGCTGTGAGCTTTAAACCTTGATAGCATACCCTGAGTTTAACACTAATGTGATGGCTATGTCCATGTTAAAATTCTGAGCAATAGAGTAGGGACTTGCAGTAAAGTGTGGTCCCGTGACGGGGGCTGCAAGCTTAAATGCATTGATCAATTCAAGAACCAAAACCCCACTGTTTATTATGTTTATAATTATTGTTAGTTATTATGGTGAGTGCAGAGCCCCTGTGATTTCTATTTAAACAATGTGGTCACATACCATGTTGCACCCCTAAACTAGGAATGGCGAGTGCCGTGGATTAGTGCTTTTTGTTTATTATGATTCATTTTTATTATTAATCAATTTTGTGATCACATTTTCTCATGCACCTTTTTTAATTAATTATCTAACTTGTGTCAGCTGTTTTCCTAGGTGCTTTGCAACAGGTGTGCTTGGTAACTGTCTCACATTTAAAAGCAAAGTTGCTGTGAGCTTTAAACCTTGATAACATACCCTGAGTTTAACACTAATGTGATGGCTATGTCCATGTTACAATTCTGAGCAATAGAGTAGGGACTTGCAGTAACGGGGGTCCCGTGATGGGGGCTGCAAGCTTAAATGCATTGATCAATTCATGAACCAAAACTCCACTGTTTATTATATTTATAAGTATTGTTAGTTATTATGGTGAGTGCAGAGCCCCTGTGATTTCTATTTAAACAATGTGCTCACATACCATGTTGCAACCCTAAACTCGGAATGGTGAGTGCCGTGGATTAGTGCTTTTTGTTTATTATGATTAATTTTTATAATTAATAATTTTTGTGATCACATTTTCTCATGCACCTCTTTTAACTAGTTATCTAACTTGTGTCAGCTGTTTTCCTAGGAGTTTTGCAACAGGTGTGCTTGGTAAATGTCTCACATTTAAAAGCAAAGTTACTGTGAGCTGTAAACCTTGATAGCATACCCTGAGTTTAACACTAATGTGATGGCTATGTCCATGTTATAATTCTGAGCAATAGAGTAGGGACTTGCAGTAAAGGGGGTCCCGTGATGGGGGCTGCAAGCTTAAATGCATTGATCAATTCATGAACCAAAACTCCACTGTTTATTATGTTTATAAGTATTGTTAGTTATTATGGTGAGTGCAGAGCCCCTGTGATTTCTATTTAAACAATGTGGTCACATACCATGTTGCACACCAAAACTAGGAATGGTGAGTGCCGTGGATTAGTGCTTTTTGTTTATTATGATTAATTTTTTTAATTAATAATTTTTGTGATCACATTTTCTCATGCACCCCTTTAAACTAGTTTTCTAACTTGTGTCAGCTGTTTTCCTAGGTGCTTTGCAACATTTCTGCTTGGTAACTGTCTCACATTTAAAAGCACAGTTGCTGTGAGCTGTAAACCTTGATAGCATACCCTGAGTTTAACACTAATGTGATGGCTATGTCCATGTTACAATTCTGAGCAATAGAGTAGGGACTTGCAGTAAAGTGTCGTCCCGTGACGGGGGCTGCAAGCTTAAATGCATTGATCAATTCATGAACCAAAACCCCACTGTTTATTATGTTTATAATTATTGTTAGTTATTATGGTGAGTGCAGAGCCCCTGTGATTTCTATTTAAACAATGTGGTCACATACCATGTTGCACCCCTAAACTAGGAAAGGCGAGTGCTGTGGATTAGTGCTTTTTGTTTATTATGATTAATTTTTATTATTAATCATTTTTGTGATCACATTTTCTCATGCACCTTTTTTAATTAATTATCTAACTTGTGTCAGCTGTTTTCCTAGGTGCTTTGCAACAGGTGTGCTTGGTAACTGTCTCACATTTAAAAGCAAAGTTGCTGTGAGCTTTAAACCTTGATAGCATACCCTGAGTTTAACACTAATGTGATGGCTATGTCCATGTTACAATTCTGAGCAATAGAGTAGGGACTTGCAGTAACGGGGGTCCCGTGACAGGGGCTGCAAGCTTAAATGCATTGATCAATTCATGAACCAAAACTCCACTGTTTATTATATTTATAAGTATTGTTAGTTATTATGGTGAGTGCAGAGCCCCTGTGATTTCTATTTAAACAATTTGATCACATACCATGTTGCACCCCAAAACTAGGAATGGTTAGTGCCGTGGATTAGTGCTTTTTGTTTATTATGATTAATTTTTCTAATTGATCATTTTTGTGATCACATTTTCTCATGCACCCCTTTTAACTAGTTATCTAACTTGTGTCAGCTGTTTTCCTAGGTGCTTTGCAGCAGGTGTGCTTGGTAACTGTCTCACATTTAAAAGCACAGTTGCTGTGAGCTGTAAACCTTGATAGCATACCCTGAGTTTAACACTAATGTGATGGCTATGTCCATGTTACAATTCTGAGCAATAGAGTAGGGACTTGCAGTAACGGGGGTCCCGTGACGGGGGCTGCAAGCTTAAATGCATTGATCAATTCATGAACCAAAACTCTACTGTTTATTATATTTATAAGTATTGTTAGTTATTATGGTGAGTGCAGAGCCCCTGTGATTTCTATTTAAACAATGTGGTCACATACCATGTTGCACCCCAAAACTAGGAATGGTGAGTGCCGTGGATTAGTGCTTTTTGTTTATTATGATTAATTTTTATAATTGATCATTTTTGTGATCAAATTTTCTCATGCAACTCTTTTAACTAGTTATCTAACTTGTGTCAGCTGTTTTCCTAGGAGCTTTGCAACAGGTGTGCTTGGTAACTGTCTCACATTTAAAAGCAAAGTTGCTGTGAGCTTTAAACCTTGATAGCATACCCTGAGTTTAACACTAATGTGATGGCTATGTCCATGTTATAATCCTGAGCAATAGAGTAGGGACTTGCAGTAAAGTGGCATCCCGTGACGGGGGCTGCAAGCTTAAATGCATTGATCAATTCAAGAACCAAAACCGCACTGTTTATTATGTTTATAATTATTGTTAGTTATTATGGTGAGGGTAGAGCCCCTGTGATTTCTATTTAAACAATGTTGTCACATACCATGTTGCACCCCAAAACTAGGAATGGTGAGTGCCGTGGATTAGTGCTTTTTGTTTATTATGATAAATTTTTATAATTGATCATTTTTGTGATCACATTTTCTCATGCACCCCTTTTAACTAGTTATCTAACTTGTGTCAGCTGTTTTCCTCGGTGCTTTGCAACAGGTGTGCTTGGTAACTGTCTCACATTTAAAAGCACAGTTGCTGTGAGCTGTAAACCTTGATAGCATACCCTGAGTTTAACACTAATGTGATGGCTATGTCCATGTTACAATTCTGAGCAATAGAGTAGGGACTTGCAGTAAAGTGTCGTCCCGTGACGGGGGCTGCAAGCTTAAATGCATTGATCAATTCATGAACCAAAACCCCACTGTTTATTATGTTTATAATTATTGTTAGTTATTATGGTGAGTGCAGAGCCCCTGTGATTTCTATTTAAACAATGTGGTCACATACCATGTTGCACCCCTAAACTCGGAAAGGCGAGTGCTGTGGATTAGTGCTTTTTGTTTATTATGATTAATTTTTATTATTAATCATTTTTGTGATCACATTTTCTCATGCACCTTTTTTAATTAATTATCTAACTTGTGTCAGCTGTTTTCCTAGGTGCTTTGCAACAGGTGTGCTTGGTAACTGTCTCACATTTAAAAGCAAAGTTGCTGTGAGCTTTAAACCTTGATAGCATACCCTGAGTTTAACACTAATTTGATGGCTATGTCCATGTTACAATTCTGAGCAATAGAGTAGGGACTTGCAGTAACGGGGGTCCCGTGACGGGGGCTGCAAGCTTAAATGCATTGATCAATTCATGAACCAAAACTCTACTGTTTATTATATTTATAAGTATTGTTAGTTATTATGGTGAGTGCAGAGCCCCTGTGATTTCTATTTAAACAATGTGGTCACATACCATGTTGCACCCCAAAACTAGGAATGGTGAGTGCCGTGGATTAGTGCTTTTTGTTTATTATGATTAATTTTTATAATTGATCATTTTTGTGATCACATTTTCTCATGCACCCCTTTTAACTAGTTATCTAACTTGTGTCAGCTGTTTTCCTAGGTCCTTTGCAACAGGTGTGCTTGGTAACTGTCTCACATTTAAAAGCAAAGTTGCTGTGAGCTTTAAACCTTGATAGCATACCCTGAGTTTAACACTAATGTGATGGCTATGTGCATGTTATAATTCTAAGCAATAGAGTAGGGACTTGCAGAAAAGTGGGGTCCCGTGACAGGGGCTGCAAGCTTAAATGCATTGATCAATTCATGAACCAAAACCCCACTGTTTATTATGTTTATAATTATTGTTAGTTATTATTGGTGAGTGCAGAGCCCCTGTGATTTCTATTTAAACATTGTGCTCACATACCATGTTGCAACCCTAATCTCGGAATGGTGAGTGCCGTGGATTAGTGCTTTTTGTTTATTATGATTAATTTTTATAATTAATAATTTTTGTGATCACATTTTCTCATGCACCTCTTTTAACTAGTTATCTAACTTGTGTCAGCTGTTTTCCTAGGAGCTTTGCAACAGGTGTGCTTGGTAACTGTCTCACATTTAAAAGCAAATGTGCTGTGAGCTGTAAACCTTGATAGCATACCCTGAGTTTAACACTAATGTGATGGCTATGTCCATGTTATAATTCTGAGCAATAGAGTAGGGACTTGCAGTAAAGGGGGTCCCGTGATGGGGGCTGCAAGCTTAAATGCATTGATCAATTCATGAACCAAAACTCCACTGTTTATTATGTTTATAAGTACTGTTAGTTATTATGGTGAGTGCAGAGCCCCTGTGATTTCTATTTAAACAATGTGGTCACATACCATGTTGCACACCAAAACTAGGAATGGTGAGTGCCGTGGATTAGTGCTTTTTGTTTATTATGATTAATTTTTTTAATTAATAATTTTTGTGATCACATTTTCTCATGCACCCCTTTAAACTAGTTTTCTAACTTGTGTCAGCTGTTTTTATAGGTGCTTTGCAACATTTGTGCTTGGTAACTATCTCACATTTAAAAGCAAAGTTGCTGTGAGGTTTAAACCTTGATAGCATACCCTGAGTTTAACACTAAAGTGATGGCTATGTCCATGTTATAATCCTGAGCAATAGAGTAGGGACTTGCAGAAAAGTGGGGTCCCGTGACAGGGGCTGCAAGCTTAAATGCATTGATCAATTCATGAACCAAAACCGCACTGTTTATTATGTTTATAATTATTGTTAGTTATTATGGTGAGTGCAGAGCCCCTTTGATTTCTATTTAAGCAATGTGGTCACATACCATGTTGCACCCCAAAACTAGGAATGGTGAGTGCCGTGGATTAGTGCTTTTTGTTTATTATGATTAATTTTTCTAATTGATCATTTTTGTGATCACATTTTCTCATGCACCCCTTTTAACTAGTTATCTAACTTGTGTCAGCTGTTTTCCTAGGTGCTTTGCAACAGGTGTGCTTGGTAACTGTCTCACATTTAAAAGCACAGTTTCTGTGAGCTGTAAACCTTGATAGCATACCTTGAGTTTAACACTAATGTGATGGCTATGTCCATGTTACAATTCTGAGCAATAGAGTAGGGACTTGCAGTAACAGGGGTCCCGTGACGGGGGCTGCAAGCTTAAATGCATTGATCAATTCATGAACCAAAACTCCACTGTTTATTATATTTATAAGTATTGTTAGTTATTATGGTGAGTGCAGAGCCCCTGTGATTTCTATTTAAACAATCTGGTCACATACCATGTTGCACCCCAAAACTAGGAATGGTGAGTGCCGTGGATTAGTGCTTTTTGTTTATTATGATTAATTTTTATAATTGATCATTTTTGTGATCACATTTTCTCATGCACCCCTTTTAACTAGTTATCTAACTTGTGTCAGCTGTTTTCCTAGGTCCTTTGCAACAGGTGTGCTTGGTAACTGTCTCACATTTAAAAGCAAAGTTGCTGTGAGCTTTAAACCTTGATAGCATACCTTGAGTTTAACACTAATGTGATGGCTATGTGCATGTTATAATTCTAAGCAATAGAGTAGGGACTTGCAGAAAAGTGGGGTCCCGTGACAGGGGCTGCAAGCTTAAATGCATTGATCAATTCATGAACCAAAACCCCACTGTTTATTATGTTTATAATTATTGTTAGTTATTATTGGTGAGTGCAGAGCCCCTGTGATTTCTATTTAAACAATGTGCTCACATACCATGTTGCAACCCTAAACTCGGAATGGTGAGTGCCGTGGATTAGTGCTTTTTGTTTATTATGATTAATTTTTATAATTAATAATTTTTGTGATCACATTTTCTCATGCACCTCTTTTAACTAGTTATCTAACTTGTGTCAGCTGTTTTCCTAGGAGCTTTGCAACAGGTGTGCTTGGTAACTGTCTCACATTTAAAAGCAAAGTTGCTGTGAGCTGTAAACCTTGATAGCATACCCTGAGTTTAACACTAATGTGATGGCTATGTCCATGTTATAATTCTGAGCAATAGAGTAGGGACTTGCAGTAAAGGGGGTCCCGTGATGGGGGCTGCAAGCTTAAATGCATTGATCAATTCATGAACCAAAACTCCACTGTTTAATATGTTTATAAGTATTGTTAGTTATTATGGTGAGTGCAGAGCCCCTGTGATTTCTATTTAAACAATGTGGTCACATACCATGTTGCACACCAAAACTAGGAATGGTGAGTGCCATGGATTAGTGCTTTTTGTTTATTATGATTAATTTTTTTAATTAATAATTTTTGTGATCACATTTTCTCATGCACCCCATTAAACTAGTTTTCTAACTTGTGTCAGCTGTTTTCCTAGGTGCTTTGCAACATTTGTGCTTGGTAACTATCTCACATTTAAAAGCAAAGTTGCTGTGAGCTGTAAACCTTGATAGCATACCCTGAGTTTAACACTAATGTGATGGCTATGTACATGTTAAAATTCTGAGCAATAGAGTAGGGACTTGCAGTAAAGGGGGTCCCGTGACGGGGGCTGCAAGCTTAAATACATTGATCAATTCATGAACCAAAACTCCACTGCTTATTATGTTTATAAGTATTGTTAGTTATTATGGTGAGTGCAGAGCCCCTGTGATTTCTATTTAAACAATGTGGTCACATACCATGTTGCACACCAAAACTAGGAATGGTGAGTGCCGGGGAATAGTGCTTTTTGTTTATTATGATTAATTTTTATAATTAATCATTTTTCTGATCACATTTTCTAATGCACCTCTTTTAACTAGTTATCTAACTTGTGTCAGCTGTTTTCCTAGGTCCTTTGCAACAGATGTGCTTGGTAACTGTCTCACATTTAAAAGCAAAGTTGCTGTGAGCTTTAAACCTTGATAGCATACCCTGAGTTTAACACTAATGTGATGGCTATGTCCATGTTAAAATTCTGAGCAATAGAGTAGGGACTTCCAGTAAAGTGTGGTCCCGTGACGGGGGCTGCAAGCTTAAATGCATTGATCAATTCATGAACCAAAACCCCACTGTTTATTATGTTTATAATTATTGTTAGTTATTATGGTGAGTGCAGAGCCCCTGTGATTTCTATTTAAACAATGTGGTCACATACCATGTTGCACCCCTTAACTAGGAATGGCGAGTGCCGTGGATTAGTGCTTTTTGTTTATTATGATTAATTTTTATTATTAATCAATTTTGTGATCACATTTTCTCATGCACCTTTTTTAATTAATTATCTAACTTGTGTCAGCTGTTTTCCTAGGTGCTTTGCAACAGGTGTGCTTGGTAACTGTCTCACATTTAAAAGCAAAGTTGCTGTGAGCTTTAAACCTTGATAGCATACCCTGAGTTTAACACTAATGTGATGGCTATGTCCATGTTACAATTCTGAGCAATAGAGTAGGGACTTGCAGTAACTGGGGTCCCGTGACGGGGGCTGCAAGCTTAAATGCATTGATCAATTCATGAACCAAAACTCCACTGTTTATTATATTTATAAGTATTGTTAGTTATTATGGTGAGTGCAGAGCCCCTGTGATTTCTATTTAAACAATGTGGTCACATACCATGTTGCACCCCAAAACTAGGAATGGTGAGTGCCGTGGATTAGTGCTTTTTGTTTATTATGATTAATTTTTATAATTGATCATTTTTGTGATCACATTTTCTCATGCACCCCTTTTAACTAGTTATCTAACTTGTGTCAGCTGTTTTCCTAGGTCCTTTGCAACAGGTGTGCTTGGTAACTGTCTCACATTTAAAAGCAAAGTTGCTGTGAGCTTTAAACCTTGATAGCATACCCCAAGTTTAACACTAATGTGATGGCTATGTGCATGTTATAATTCTAAGCAATAGAGTAGGGACTTGCAGAAAAGTGGGGTCCCGTGACAGGGGCTGCAAGCTTAAATGCATTGATCAATTCATGAACCAAAACCCCACTGTTTATAATGTTTATAATTATTGTTAGTTATTATTGGTGAGTGCAGAGCCCCTGTGATTTCTATTTAAACAATGTGCTCACATACCATGTTGCAACCCTAAACTCGGAATGGTGAGTGCCGTGGATTAGTGCTTTTTGTTTATTATGATTAATTTTTTTAATTAATAATTTTTGTGATCACATTTTCTCATGCACCCCTTTAAACTAGTTGTCTAACTTGTGTCAGCTGTTTTCCTAGGTGCTTTGCAACATTTCTGCTTGGTAACTATCTCACATTTAAAAGCAAAGTTGCTGTGAGCTTTAAACCTTGATAGCATACCCTGAGTTTAACACTAATGTGATGGCTATGTCCATGTTACAATTCTGAGCAATAGAGTAGGGACTTGCAGAAAAGTGGGGTCCCGTGACAGGGGCTGCAAGCTTAAATGCATTGATCAATTCATGAACCAAAACCCCACTGTTTATTATGTTTATAATTATTGTTAGTTATTATTGGTGAGTGCAGAGCCCCTGTGATTTCTATTTAAACAATGTGCTCACATACCATGTTGCAACCCTAAACTCAGAATGGTGAGTGCCGTGGATTAGTGCTTTTTGTTTATTATGATTAATTTTTATAATTAATAATTTTTGTGATCACATTTTCTCATGCACCTCTTTTAACTAGTTATCTAACTTGTGTCAGCTGTTTTCCTAGGAGCTTTGCAACAGATGTGCTTGGTAACTGTCTCACATTTAAAAGCAAAGTTGCTGTGAGCTGTAAACCTTGATAGCATACCCTGAGTTTAACACTAATGTGATGGCTATGTCCATGTTATAATTCTGAGCAATAGAGTAGGGACTTGCAGTAAAGGGGGACCCGTGATGGGGGCTGCAAGCTTAAATGCATTGATCAATTCATGAACCAAAACTCCACTGTTTAATATGTTTATAAGTATTGTTAGTTATTATGGTGAGTGCAGAGCCCCTGTGATTTCTATTTAAACAATGTGGTCACATACCATGTTGCACACCAAAACTAGGAATGGTGAGTGCCATGGATTAGTGCTTTTTGTTTATTATGATTAATTTTTTTAATTAATAATTTTTGTGATCACATTTTCTCATGCACCCCATTAAACTAGTTTTCTAACTTGTGTCAGCTGTTTTCCTAGGTGCTTTGCAACATTTGTGCTTGGTAACTATCTCACATTTAAAAGCAAAGTTGCTGTGAGCTTTAAACCTTTATAGCATACCCTGAGTTTAACACTAATGTGATGGCTATGTCCATGTTATAATCCTGAGCAATAAAGTAGGGACTTGCAGTAAAGTGGCATCCCATGACGGGGGCTGCAAGCTTAAATGCATTGATCAATTCATGAACCAAAACCGCACTGTTTATTATGTTTATAATTATTGTTAGTTATTATGGTGAGTGCAGAGCCCCTTTGATTTCTATTTAAACAATGTGGTCACATACCATGTTGCACCCCAAAACTAGGAATGGTAAGTTCCGTGGATTAGTGCTTTTTGTTTATTATGATTAATTTTTAAAATTGATCATTTTTGTTATCACATTTTCTCATGCACCCCTTTTAACTAGTTATCTAACTTGTGTCAGCTGTTTTCCTAGGAGCTTTGCAACAGGTGTGCTTGGTAACTGTCTCACATTTAAAAGCACAATTGCTGTGAGCTTTAATCCTTGATAGCATACCCTGAGTTTAACACTAATGTGATGGCTATGTCCTTGTTACAATTCTGAGCAATAGAGTAGGGACTTGCAGAAACGGGGGTCCCGTGATGGGGGCTGCAAGCTTAAATGCATTGATCAATTCATGAACCAAAACTCCACTGTTTATTATGTTTATAAGTATTGTTAGTTATTATGGTGAGTGCAGAGCCCCTGTGATTTCTATTTAAACAATGTGGTCACATACCATGTTGCACACCAAAACTAGGAATGGTGAGTGCATTGGATTAGTGCTTTTTTTTTATTATGATTAATTTTTTTAATTAATCATTTTTGTGATCACATTTTCTCATGCACCCCTTTAAACTAGTTTTCTAACTTGTGTCAGCTGTTTTCCTAGGTGCTTTGCAACATTTGTGCTTGGTAACTATCTCACATTTAAAAGCAAAGTTGCTGTGAGCTTTAAACCTTTATAGCATACCCTGAGTTTAACACTAATGTGATGGCTATGTCCATGTTATAATCCTGAGCAATAGAGTAGGGACTTGCAGTAAAGTGGCATCCCGTGACGGGGGCTGCAAGCTTAAATGCATTGATCAATTCATGAACCAAAACCCCACTGTTTATTATGTTTATAATTATTGTTAGTTATTATGGTGAGTGCAGAGCCCATGTGATTTCTATTTAAACAATGTGGTCACATACCATGTTGCACCCCTAAACTAGGAATGGCGAGTGCCGTGGATTAGTGCTTTTTGTTTATTATGATTAATTTTTATTATTAATCATTTTTGTGATCACATTTTCTCATGCACCTTTTTTAATTAATTATCTAACTTGTGTCAGCTGTTTTCCTAGGTGCTTTGCAACAGTTGTGCTTGGTAACTGTCTCACATTTAAAAGCAAAGTTGCTGTGAGCTTTAAACCTTGATAGCATACCCTGAGTTTAACACTAATGTGATGGCTATGTCCATGTTACAATTCTGAGCAATAGAGTAGTGACTTGCAGTAACGGGGGTCCCGTGTCGGGGGCTGCAAGCTTAAATGCATTGATCAATTCATGAACCAAAACTCCACTGTTTGTTATATTTATAAGTATTGTTAGTTATTATGGTGAGTGCAGAGCCCCTGTGATTTCTATTTACACAATGTGGTCACATACCATGTTGCACCCCAAAACTAGGAATGGTGAGTGCCGTGGATTAGTGCTTTTTGTTTATTATGATTAATTTTTATAATTGATCATTTTTGTGATCACATTTTCTCATGCACCCCTTTTAACTAGTTATCTAACTTGTGTCAGCTGTTTTCCTAGGTCCTTTGCAACAGGTGTGCTTGGTAACTGTCTCACATTTAAAAGCAAAGTTGCTGTGAGCTTTAAACCTTGATAGAATACCCTGAGTTTAACACTAATGTGATGGCTATGTGCATGTTTTTATACTAAGCAATAGAGTAGGGACTTGCAGAAAAGTGGGGTCCCGTGACAGGGGCTGCAAGCTTAGATGCATTGATCAATTCATGAACCAAAACCCCACTGTTTATTATGTTTATAATTATTGTTAGTTATTATGGTGAGTGCAGAGCCCCTTTGATTTCTATTTAAACAATGTGATCACATACCATGTTGCACCCCAAAACTAGGAATGGTGAGTGCCGTGGATTAGTGCTTTTTGTTTATTATGATTAAATTTTCTAATTGATCATTTTTGTGATCACATTTTCTCATGCACCCCTTTTAACTAGTTATCTAACTTGTGTCAGCTGTTTTCCTAGGTGCCTTGCAACAGGTGTGCTTGGTAACTGTCTCACATTTAAAAGCACAGTTGCTGTGAGCTGTAAACCTTGATAGCATACCCTGAGTTTAACACTAAAGTGATGGCTATGTCCATGTTACAATTCTGAGCAATAGAGTAGGGACTTGCAGTAACGGGGGTGCCGTGATGGGGGCTGCAAGCTTAAATACATTGATCAATTCATGAACCAAAACTCCACTGTTTATTATATTTATAAGTATTGTTAGTTATTATGGTGAGTGCAGAGCCCCTGTGATTTCTATTTAAACAATGTGGTCACATACCATGTTGCACCCCAAAACTAGGAATGGTGAGTGCCGTGGATTAGTGCTTTTTGTTTATTATGATTAATTTTTATAATTGATCATTTTTGTGATCAAATTTTCTCATGCACCCCTTTTAACTAGTTATTTAACTTGTGTCAGCTGTTTTCCTAGGTGTTTTGCAACAGGTGTGCTTGGTAACTGTCTCTCATTTAAAAGCAAAGTTGCTGTGAGCTTTAAACCTTGATAGCATACCCTGAGTTTAACACTAATGTGATGGCTATGTCCATGTTACAATTCTGAGCAATAGAGTAGGGACTTGCATTAACGGGGGTCCCGTGACGGGGGCTGCAAGCTTAAATGCATTGATCAATTCATGAACCAAAACTCCACTGTTTATTATATTTATAAGTATTGTTAGTTATTATGGTGAGTGCAGAGCACCTGTGATTTCTATTTAAACAATGTGGTCACATACCATGTTGCACCCCAAAACTAGGAATGGTGAGTGCCGTGGATTAGTGCTTTTTGTTTATTATGATTAATTTTTATAATTGATCATTTTTGTGATCAAATTTTCTCATGCACCCCTTTTAACTAGTTATCTAACTTGTGTCAGCTGTTTTCCTAGGTCCTTTGCAACAGGTGTGCTTGGTAACTGTCTCACATTTAAAAGCAAAGTTGCTGTGAGCTTTAAACCTTGATAGCATACCCTGAGTTTAACACTAATGTGATGGCTATGTGCATGTTATTATTCTAAGCAATAGAGTAGGGACTTGCAGAAAAGTGGGGTCCCATGACAGGGGCTGCAAGCTTAGATGCATTGATCAATTCATGAACCAAAACCCCACTGTTTATTATGTTTATAATTATTGTTAGTTATTATTGGTGAGTGCAGAGCCACTGTGATTTCTATTTAAACAATGTGGTCACATGCCATGTTGCAACCCTAAACTTGGAATGGTGAGTGCCGTGGATTAGTGCTTTTTGTTTATTATGATTAATTTTTATAATGAATAATTTTTGTGATCACATTTTCTCATGCAACTCTTTTAACTAGTTATCTAACTTGTGTCAGCTGTTTTCCTAGGAGCTTTGCAACAGGTGTGCTTGGTAACTGTCTCACATTTAAAAGCAAAGTTGCTGTGAGCTTTAAACCTTGATAGCATACCCTGAGTTTAACACTAATGTAATGGCTATGTCCATGTTATAATCCTGAGCAATAGAGTAGGGACTTGCAGTAAAGTGGCATCCCGTGACGGGGGCTGCAAGCTTAAATGCATTGATCAATTCATGAACCAAAACCGCACTGTTTATTATGTTTATAATTATTGTTAGTTATTATGGTGAGTGCAGAGCCCCTGTGATTTCTATTTAAACAATGTGGTCACATACCATGTTGCACCCCAAAACTAGGAATGGTGAGTGCCGTGGATTAGTGCTTTTTGTTTATTATGATTAATTTTTATAATTGATCATTTTTGTGATCACATTTTCTCATGCACCCCTTTTAACTAGTTATCTAACTTTTGTCAGCTGTTTTCCTAGGTCCTTTGCAACAGGTGTGCATGGTAACTGTCTCACATTTAAAAGCAAAGTTGCTGTGAGCTTTAAACCTTGATAGCATACCCTGAGTTTAACACTAATGTGATGGCTATGTGCATGTTATTATTCTAAGCAATAGAGTAGGGACTTGCTGAAAAGTGGGGTCCCGTGACAGGGGCTGCAAGCTTAGATGCATTGATCAATTCATGAACCAAAACCCCACTGTTTATTATGTTTATAATTATTGTTAGTTATTATTGGTGAGTGCAGAGCCACTGTGATTTCTATTTAAACAATGTGGTCACATACCATGTTGCAACCCTAAACTAGGAATGGTGAGTGCCGTGGATTAGTGCTTTTTGTTTATTATGATTAATTTTTATAATGAATAATTTTTGTGATCACATTTTCTCATGCAACTCTTTTAACTAGTTATCTAACTTGTGTCAGCTGTTTTCCTAGGAGCTTTGCAACAGGTGTGCTTGGTAACTGTCTCACATTTAAAAGCAAAGTTGCTGTGAGCTTTAAACCTTGATAGCATACCCTGAGTTTAACACTAATGTGATGGCTATGTCCATGTTATAATCCTGAGCAATAGAGTAGGGATTTGCAGTAAAGTGGCATCCCGTGACGGGGGCTGCAAGCTTAAATGCATTGATCAATTCATGAACCAAAACCGCACTGTTTATTATGTTTATAATTATTGTTAGTTATTATGGTGAGTGCAGAGCCCCTGTGATTTCTATTTAAACAATGTGGTCACATACCATGTTGCACCCCAAAACTAGGAATGGTGAGTGCCGTGGATTAGTGCTTTTTGTTTATTATGATTAATTTTTATAATTGATCATTTTTGTGATCACATTTTCTCATGCACCCCTTTTAACTAGTTATCTAACTTGTGTCAGCTGTTTTCCTCAGTGTTTTGCAACAGGTGTGCTTGGTAACTGTCTCACATTTAAAAGCACAGTTGCTGTGAGCTGTAAACCTTGATAGCATACCCTGAGTTTAACACTAATGTGATGGCTATGTCCATGTTACAATTCTGAGCAATAGAGTATGGACTTGCAGTAAAGTGTCGTCCCGTGACGGGGGCTGCAAGCTTAAATGCATTGATCAATTCATGAACCAAAACCCCACTGTTTATTATGTTTATAATTATTGTTAGATATTATGGTGAGTGCAGAGCCCCTGTGATTTCTATTTAAACAATGTGGTCACATACCATGTTGCACCCCTAAACTAGGAAAGACGAGTGCTGTGGATTAGTGCTTTTTGTTTATTATGATTAATTTTTATTATTAATAATTTTTGTGATCACATTTTCTCATGCACCTTTTTTAATTAATTATCTAACTTGTGTCAGCTGTTTTCCTAGGTGCTTTGCAACAGGTGTGCTTGGTAACTGTCTCACATTTAAAAGCAAAGTTGCTGTGAGCTTTTAACCTTGATAGCATACCCTGAGTTTAACACTAATGTGATGGCTATGTCCATGTTACAATTCTGAGCAATAGAGTAGGGACTTGCAGTAACGGGGGTCCCGTGATGGGGGCTGCAAGCTTAAATGCATTGATCAATTCATGAACCAAAACTCCACTGTTTATTATATTTATAAGTATTGTTAGTTATTATGGTGAGTGCAGAGCCCCTGTGATTTCTATTTAAACAATGTGGTCACATACCATGTTGCACCCCAAAACTAGGAATGGTGAGTGCCGTGGATTAGTGCTTTTTGTTTATTATGATTAATTTTTATAATTGATCATTTTTGTTATCAAATTTTCTCATGCACCCCTTTTAACTAGTTATCTAACTTGTGTCAGCTGTTTTCCTAGGTCCTTTGCAACAGGTGTGCTTGGTAACTGTCTCACATTTAAAAGCAAAGTTGCTGTGAGCTTTAAACCTTGATAGCATACCCTGAGTTTAACACTAATGTGATGGCTATGTGCATGTTATAATTCTAAGCAATAGAGTAGGGACTTGCAGAAAAGTGGGATCCCGTGACAGGGGCTGCAAGCTTAAATGCATTGATCAATTCATGAACCAAAACCCCACTGTTTATTATGTTTATAATTATTGTTAGTTATTATTGGTGAGTGCAGAGCCCCTGTGATTTCTCTTTAAACATTGTGCTCACATACCATGATGCAACCCTAAACTCGGAATGGTGAGTGCCGTGGATTAGTGCTTTTTGTTTATTATGATTAATTTTTATAATTAATAATTTTTGTGATCACATTTTCTCATGCACCTCTTTTAACTAGTTATCTAACTTGTGTCAGCTGTTTTCCTAGGAGCTTTGCAACAGGTGTGCTTGGTAACTGTCTCACATTTAAAAGCAAAGTTGCTGTGAGCTGTAAACCTTGATAGCATACCCTGAGTTTAACACTAATGTGATGGCTATGTCCATGTTATAATTCTGAGCAATAGAGTAGGGACTTGCAGTAAAGGGGGTCCCGTGATGGGGGCTGCAAGCTTAAATGCATTGATCAATTCATGAACCAAAACTCCACTGTTTATTATGTTTATAAGTATTGTTAGTTATTATGGTGAGTGCAGAGCCCCTGTGATTTCTATTTAAACAATGTGGTCACATACCATGTTGCACACCAAAACTAGGAATGGTGAGTGCCGTGGATTAGTGCTTTTTGTTTATTATGATTAATTTTTTTAATTAATAATTTTTGTGATCACATTTTCTCATGCACCCCTTTAAACTAGTTTTCTAACTTGTGTCAGCTGTTTTTATAGGTGCTTTGCAACATTTGTGCTTGGTAACTATCTCACATTTAAAAGCAAAGTTGCTGTGAGCTTTAAACCTTGATAGCATACCCTGAGTTTAACACTAAAGTGATGGCTATGTCCATGTTACAATTCTGAGCAATAGAGTAGGGACTTGCAGTAACAGGGGTCCCGTGATGGGGGCTGCAAGCTTAAATGCATTGATCAATTCATGAACCAAAACTCCACTGTTTATTATATTTATAAGTATTGTTAGTTATTATGGTGAGTGCAGAGCCCCTGTGATTTCTATTTAAACAATGTGGTCACATACCATGTTGCACCCCAAAACTAGGAATGGTGAGTGCCGTGGATTAGTGCTTTTTGTTTATTATGATTAATTTTTATAATTGATCATTTTTGTGATCACATTTTCTCATGCACCCCTTTTAACTAGTTATCTAACTTGTGTCAGCTGTTTTCCTAGGTCCTTTGCAACTGGTGTGCTTGGTAACTGTCTCACATTTAAAAGCAAAGTTGCTGTGAGCTTTAAACCTTGATAGCATACCCTGAGTTTAACACTAATGTGATGGCTATGTGCATGTTATTATTCTAAGCAATAGAGTAGGGACTTGCAGAAAAGTGGGGTCCCGTGACAGGGGCTGCAAGCTTAGATGCATTGATCAATTCATGAACCAAAACCCCACTGTTTATTATGTTTATAATTATTGTTAGTTATTATTGGTGAGTGCAGAGCCACTGTGATTTCTATTTTAACAATGTGGTCACATACCATGTTGCAACCCTAAACTCGGAATGGTGAGTGCCGTGGATTAGTGCTTTTTGTTTATTATGATTAATTTTTATAATTAATAATTTTTGTGATCACATTTTCTCATGCACCTCTTTTAACTAGTTATCTAACTTGTGTCAGCTGTTTTCCTAGGAGCTTTGCAACAGGTGTGCTTGGTAACTGTCTCACATTTAAAAGCGAAGTTGCTGTGAGCTTTAAACCTTGATAGCATACCCTGAGTTTAACACTAATGTGATGGCTATGTCCATGTTATAATCCTGAGCAATAGAGTAGGGACTTGCAGTAAAGTGGCATCCCATGACGGGGGCTGCAAGCTTAAATGCATTGATCAATTCATGAACCAAAACCGCACTGTTTATTATGTTTATAATTATTGTTAGATATTATGGTGAGTGCAGAGCCCCTGTGATTTCTATTTAAACAATGTGGTCGCATACCATGTTGCACCCCAAAACTAGGAATGGTGAGTGCCGTGGATTAGTGCTTTTTGTTTATTATGATTAATTTTTATAATTGATCATTTTTGTGATCACATTTTCTCATGCACCCCTTTTAACTAGTTATCTAACTTGTGTCAGCTGTTTTCCTAGGTGCTTTGCAACAGGTGTGCTTGGTAACTGTCTCACATTTAAAAGCACAGTTGCTGTGAGCTGTAAACCTTGATAGCATACCCTGAGTTTAACACTAATGTGATGGCTATGTCCATGTTACAATTCTGATCAATAGAGTAGGGACTTGCAGTAACGGGGGTCCCGTGACGGGGGCTGCAAGCTTAAATGCATTGATCAATTCATGAACCAAAACTCCACTGTTTGTTATATTTATAAGTATTGTTAGTTATTATGGTGAGTGCAGAGCCCCTGTGATTTCTATTTAAACAATGTGGTCACATACCATGTTGCACCCCAAAACTAGGAATGGTGAGTGCCGTGGATTAGTGCTTTTTGTTTATTATGATTAATTTTTATAATTGATCATTTTTGTGATCACATTTTCTCATGCACCCCTTTTAACTAGTTATCTAACTTGTGTCAGCTGTTTTCCTAGGTCCTTTGCAACAGGTGTGCTTGGTAACTGTCTCACATTTAAAAGCAAAGTTGCTGTGAGCTTTAAACCTTGATAGCATACCCTGAGTTTAACACTAATGTGATGGCTATGTCCATGTTATAATTCTGAGCAATAGAGTAGGGACTTGCAGTAAAGGGGGTCCCGTGATGGGGGCTGCAAGCTTAAATGCATTGATCAATTCATGAACCAAAACTCCACTGTTTATTATGTTTATAATTATTGTTAGTTATTATGGTGAGTGCAGAGCCCCTGTGATTTCTATTTAAACAATGTGGTCACATACCATGTTGCACACCAAAACTAGGAATGGTGAGTGCCGTGGATTAGTGCTTTTTGTTTATTATGATTAATTTTTTTAATTAATAATTTTTGTGATCACATTTTCTCATGCACCCCTTTAAACTAGTTTTCTAACTTGTGTCAGCTGTTTCTATAGGTGCTTTGCAACATTTGTGCTTGGTAACTATCTCACATTTAAAAGCAAAGTTGCTGTGAGCTTTAAACCTTGATAGCATACCCTGAGTTTAACACTAAAGTGATGGCTATGTCCATGTTATAATCCTGAGCAATAGAGTAGGGACTTGCAGTAAAGTGGCATCCCGTGACGGGGGCTGCAAGCTTAAATGCATTGATCAATTCATGAACCAAAACCGCACTGTTTGTTATGTTTATAATTATTGTTAGTTATTATGGTGAGTGCAGAGCCCCTTTGATTTCTATTTAAACAATGTGGTCACATACCATGTTGCACCCCAAAACTAGGAATGGTGAGTGCCGTGGATTAGTGCTTTTTGTTTATTACGATTAATTTTTATAATTGATCATTTTTGTGATCACATTTTCTCATGCACCCCTTTTAACTAGTTATCTAACTTGTGTCAGCTGTTTTCCTAGGTGCTTTGCAACAGGTGTGCTTGGTAACTGTCTCACATTTAAAAGCACAGTTGCTGTGAGCTGTAAACCTTGATAGCATACCTTGAGTTTAACACTAATGTGATGGCTATGTCCATGTTACAATTCTGAGCAATAGAGTAGGGACTTGCAGTAACAGGGGTCCCGTGACGGGGGCTGCAAGCTTAAATGCATTGATCAATTCATGAACCAAAACTCCACTGTTTATTATATTTATAAGTATTGTTAGTTATTATGGTGAGTGCAGAGCCCCTGTGATTTCTATTTAAACAATGTGGTCACATACCATGTTGCACCCCAAAACTAGGAATGGTGAGTGCCGTGGATTAGTGCTTTTTGTTTATTATGATTAATTTTTATAATTGATCATTTTTGTGATCACATTTTCTCATGCACCCCTTTTAACTAGTTATCTAACTTGTGTCAGCTGTTTTCCTAGGTCCTTTGCAACAGGTGTGCTTGGTAACTGTCTCACATTTAAAAGCAAAGTTGCTGTGAGCTTTAAACCTTGATAGCATACCCTGAGTTTAACACTAATGTGATGGCTATGTGCATGTTATTATTCTAAGCAATAGAGTAGGGACTTGCAGAAAAGTGGGGTCCCGTGACAGGGGCTGCAAGCTTAGATGCATTGATCAATTCATGAACCAAAACCCCACTGTTTATTATGTTTATAATTATTGTTAGTTATTATTGGTGAGTGCAGAGCCACTGTGATTTCTATTTTAACAATGTGGTCACATACCATGTTGCAACCCTAAACTCGGAATGGTGAGTGCCGTGGATTAGTGATTTTTGTTTATTATGATTAATTTTTATAATTAATAATTTTTGTGATCACATTTTCTCATGCACCTCTTTTAACTAGTTATCTAACTTGTGTCAGCTGTTTTCCTAGGAGCTTTGCAACAGGTGTGCTTGGTAACTGTCTCACATTTAAAAGCAAAGTTGCTGTGAGCTTTAAACCTTGCTAGCATACCCTGAGTTTAACACTAATGTGATGGCTATGTCCATGTTATAATCCTGAGCAATAGAGTAGGGACTTGCAGTAAAGTGGCATCCCGTGACGGGGGCTGCAAGCTTAAATGCATTGATCAATTCATGAACCAAAACCGCACTGTTTATTATGTTTATAATTATTGTTAGATATTATGGTGAGTGCAGAGCCCCTGTGATTTCTATTTAAACAATATGGTCGCATACCATGTTGCACCCCAAAACTAGGAATGGTGAGTGCCGTGGATTAGTGCTTTTTGTTTATTATGATTAATTTTTATAATTGATCATTTTTGTGATCACATTTTCTCATGCACCCCTTTTAACTAGTTATCTAACTTGTGTCAGCTGTTTTCCTAGGTGCTTTGCAACAGGTGTGCTTGGTAACTGTCTCACATTTAAAAGCACAGTTGCTGTGAGCTGTAAACCTTGATAGCATACCCTGAGTTTAACACTAATGTGATGGCTATGTCCATATTACAATTCTGAGCAATAGAGTAGGGACTTGCAGTAACGGGGGTCCCGTGACGGGGGCTGCAAGCTTAAATGCATTGATCAATTCATGAACCAAAACTCCACTGTTTGTTATATTTATAAGTATTGTTAGTTATTATGGTGAGTGCAGAGCCCCTTTGATTTCTATTTAAACAATGTGGTCACATACCATGTTGCACCCCAAAACTAGGAATGGTGAGTGCCGTGGATTAGTGCTTTTTGTTTATTATGATTAATTTTTATAATTGATCATTTTTGTGATCACATTTTCTCATGCACCCCTTTTAACTAGTTATCTAACTTGTGTCAGCTGTTTTCCTAGGTCCTTTGCAACAGGTGTGCTTGGTAACTGTCTCACATTTAAAAGCAAAGTTGCTGTGAGCTTTAAACCTTGATAGAATATCCTGAGTTTAACACTAATGTGATGGCTATGTGCATGTTTTTATACTAAGCAATAGAGTAGGGACTTGCAGAAAAGTGGGGTCCCGTGACAGGGGCTGCAAGCTGAGATGCATTGATCAATTCATGAACCAAAACCCCACTGTTTATTATGTTTATAATTATTGTTAGTTATTATTGGTGAGTGCAGAGCCACTGTGATTTCTATTTTAACAATGTGGTCACATACCATGTTGCAACCCTAAACTCGGAATGGTGAGTGCCGTGGATTAGTGCTTTTTGTTTATTATGATTAATTTTTATAATTAATAATTTTTGTGATCACATTTTCTCATGCACCTCTTTTAAGTAGTTATCTAACTTGTGTCAGCTGTTTTCCTAGGAGCTTTGCAACAGGTGTGCTTGGTAACTGTCTCACATTTAAAAGCAAAGTTGCTGTGAGGTTTAAACCTTGATAGCATACCCTGAGTTTAACACTAATGTGATGGCTATGTCCATGTTATAATCCTGAGCAATAGAGTAGGGACTTGCAGTAAAGTGGTATCCCGTGACGGGGGCTGCAAGCTTAAATGCATTGATCAATTCATGAACCAAAACCGCACTGTTTATTATGTTTATAACTATTGTTAGTTATTATGGTGAGTGCAGAGCCCCTGTGATTTCTATTTAAACAATGTGATCACATACCATGTTGCACCCCAAAACTAAGAATGGTGAGTGCCGTGGATTAGTGCTTTTTGTTTATTATGATTAATTTTTATAATTGATCATTTTTGTGATTAAATTTTCTCATGCACCCCTTTTAACTAGTTATCTAACTTGTGTCAGCTGTTTTCCTAGGTGTTTTGCAACAGGTGTGCTTGGTAACTGTCTCTCATTTAAAAGCAAAGTTGCTGTGAGCTTTAAACCTTGATAGCATACACTGAGTTTAACACTAATGTGATGGCTATGTCCATGTTACAATTCTGAGCAATAGAGTAGGGACTTGCAGTAACGGGGGTCCCGTGACGGGGGCTGCAAGCTTAAATGCATTGATCAATTCATGAACCAAAACTCCACTGTTTATTATATTTATAAGTATTGTTAGTTATTATGGTGAGTGCAGAGCCCCTGTGATTTCTATTTAAACAATGTGGTCACATACCATGTTGCACCCCAAAACTAGGAATGGTGAGTGCCGTGGATTAGTGCTTTTTGTTTATTATGATTAATTTTTATAATTGATCATTTTTGTGATCACATTTTCTCATGCACCCCTTTTAACTAGTTATCTAACTTGTGTCAGCTGTTTTCCTCGGTGCTTTGCAACAGGTGTGCTTGGTAACTGTCTCACATTTAAAAGCACAGTTGCTGTGAGCTGTAAACCTTGATAGCATACCCTGAGTTTAACACTAATGTGATGGCTATGTCCATGTTACAATTCTGAGCAATAGAGTAGGGACTTGCAGTAAAGTGTCGTCCCGTGACGGGGGCTGCAAGCTTAAATGCATTGATCAATTCATGAACCAAAACCCCACTGTTTATTATGTTTATAATTATTGTTAGTTATTATGGTGAGTGCAGAGCCCCTGTGATTTCTATTTAAACAATGTGGTCACATACCATGTTGCACCCCTAAACTAGGAAAGAAGAGTGCTGTGGATTAGTGCTTTTTGTTTATTATGATTAATTTTTATTATTAATCATTTTTGTGATCACATTTTCTCATGCACCTTTTTTAATTAATTATCTAACTTGTGTCAGCTGTTTTCCTAGGTGCTTTGCAACAGGTGTGCTTGGTAACTGTCTCACATTTAAAAGCAAAGTTGCTGTGAGCTTTTAACCTTGATAGCATACCCTGAGTTTAACACTAATGTGATGGCTATGTCCATGTTACAATTCTGAGCAATAGAGTAGGGACTTGCAGTAACGGGGGTCCCGTGACGGGGGCTGCAAGCTTAAATGCATTGATCAATTCATGAACCAAAACTCCACTGTTTATTATATTTATAAGTATTGTTAGTTATTATGGTGAGTGCAGAGCCCCTGTGATTTCTGTTTAAACAATGTGGTCACATACCATGTTGCACCCCAAAACTAGGAATGGTGAGTGCCGTGGATTAGTGCTTTTTGTTTATTATGATTAATTTTTATAATTGATCATTTTTGTGATCAAATTTTCTCATGCACCCCTTTTAACTAGTTATCTAACTTGTGTCAGCTGTTTTCCTAGGTCCTTTGCAACAGGTGTGCTTGGTAACTGTCTCACATTTAAAAGCAAAGTTGCTGTGAGCTTTAAACCTTGATAGCATACCCTGAGTTTAACACTAATGTGATGGCTATGTGCATGTTATAATTCTAAGCAATAGAGTAGGGACTTGCAGAAAAGTGGGGTCCCGTGACAGGGGCTGCAACTTAAATGCATTGATCAATTCATGAACCAAAACCCCACTGTTTATTATGTTTATAATTATTGTTAGTTATTATTGGTGAGTGCAGAGCCCCTGTGATTTCTATTTAAACATTGTGCTCACATACCATGTTGCAAGCCTAAACTCGGAATGGTGAGTGCCGTGGATTAGTGCTTTTTGTTTATTATGATTAATTTTTATAATTAATAATTTTTGTGATCACATTTTCTCATGCACCTCTTTTAACTAGTTATCTAACTTGTGTCAGCTGTTTTCCTAGGAGCTTTGCAACAGGTGTGCTTGGTAACTGTCTCACATTTAAAAGCAAAGTTGCTGTGAGCTGTAAACCTTGATAGCATACCCTGAGTTTAACACTAATGTGATGGCTATGTCCATGTTATAATTCTGAGCAATAGAGTAGGGACTTGCAGTAAAGGGGGTCCCGTGATGGGGGCTGCAAGCTTAAATGCATTGATCAATTCATGAACCAAAACTCCACTGTTTATTATGTTTATAAATATTGTTAGTTATTATGGTGAGTGCAGAGCCCCTGTGATTTCTATTTAAACAATGTGGTCACATACCATGTTGCACACCAAAACTAAGAATGGTGAGTGCCGTGGATTAGTGCTTTTTGTTTATTATGATTAATTTTTTTAATTAATAATTTTTGTGATCACATTTTCTCATGCACCCCTTTAAACTAGTTTTCTAACTTGTGTCAGCTGTTTTTATAGGTGCTTTGCAACATTTGTGCTTGGTAACTATCTCACATTTAAAAGCAAAGTTGCTGTGAGCTTTAAACCTTGATAGCATACCCTGAGTTTAACACTAAAGTGATGGCTATGTCCATGTTATAATCCTGAGCAATAGAGTAGGGACTTGCAGTAAAGTGGCATCCCGTGACGGGTGCTGCAAGCTTAAATGCATTGATCAATTCATGAACCAAAACCGCACTGTTTATTATGTTTATAATTATTGTTATTTATTATGGTGAGTGCAGAGCCCCTTTGATTTCTATTTAAACAATGTGGTCACATACCATGTTGCACCCCAAAACTAGGAATGGTGAGTGCCGTGGATTAGTGCTTTTTGTTTATTATGATTAATTTTTATAATTGATCATTTTTGTGATCACATTTTCTCATGCACCCCTTTTAACTAGTTATCTAACTTGTGTCAGCTGTTTTCCTAGGTGCTTTGCAACAGGTGTGCTTGGTAACTGTCTCACATTTAAAAGCACAGTTGCTGTGAGCTGTAAACCTTGATAGCATACCTTGAGTTTAACACTAATGTGATGGCTATGTCCATGTTACAATTCTGAGCAATAGAGTAGGGACTTGCAGTAACAGGGGTCCCGTGACGGGGGCTGCAAGCTTAAATGCATTGATCAATTCATGAACCAAAACTCCACTGTTTATTATATTTATAAGTATTGTTAGTTATTATGGTGAGTGCAGAGCCCCTGTGATTTCTATTTAAACAATGTGGTCACATACCATGTTGCACCCCAAAACTTGGAATGGTGAGTGCCGTGGATTAGTGCTTTTTGTTTATTATGATTAATTTTTATAATTGATCATTTTTGTGATCACATTTTCTCATGCACCCCTTTTAACTAGTTATCTAACTTGTGTCAGCTGTTTTCCTAGGTGTTTTGCAACAGGTGTGCTTGTTAACTGTCTCTCATTTAAAAGCAAAGTTGCTGTGAGCTTTAAACCTTGATAGCATACCCTGAGTTTAACACTAATGTGATGGCTATGTCCATGTTATAATTCTGAGCAATAGAGTAGGGACTTGCAGTAACGGGGGTCCCATGACGGGGGCTGCAAGCTTAAATGCATTGATCAATTCATGAACCAAAACTCCACTGTTTATTATATTTATAAGTATTGTTAGTTATTATGGTGAGTGCAGAGCCCCTGTGATTTCTATTTAAACAATGTGGTCACATACCATGTTGCACCCCAAAACTAGGAATGGTGAGTGCCGTGGATTAGTGCTTTTTGTTTATTATGATTAATTTTTATAATTGATAATTTTTGTTATCACATTTTCTCATGCACCCCTTTTAACTAGTTATCTTACGTGTGTCAGCTGTTTTCCTAGGTCCTTTGCAACTTTTGTGCTTGGTAACTGTCTCACATTTAAAAGCAAAGTTGCTGTGAGCTTTAAACCTTGATAGCATACCCTGAGTTTAACACTAATGTGATGGCTATGTGCATGTTATTATTCTAAGCAATAGAGTAGGGACTTGCAGAAAAGTGGGGTCCCGTGACAGGGACTGCAAGCTTAGATGCATTGATCAATTCATGAACCAAAACCCCACTGTTTATTATGTTTATAATTATTGTTAGTTATTATTGGTGAGTGCGGAGCCACTGTGATTTCTATTTTAACAATGTGGTCGCATACCATGTTGCACCCCAAAACTAGGAATGGTGAGTGCCGTGGATTAGTGCTTTTTGTCTATTATGATTAATTTTTATAATTGATCATTTTTGTGATCACATTTTCTCATGCACCTCTTTTAACTAGTTATCTAACTTGTGTCAGCTGTTTTCCGTGTGCTTGGTAACTGTCTCACATTTAAAAGCAAAGTTGCTGTGAGCTTTAAACCTTGATAGCATACCCTGAGTTTAACACTAATGTGATGGCTATGTCCATGTTATAATCCTGAGCAATAGAGTAGGGACTTGCAGTAAAGTGGCATCCCGTGACGGGGGCTGCAAGCTTAAATGCATTGATCAATTCATGAACCAAAACCGCACTGTTTATTATGTTTATAATTATTGTTAGATATTATGGTGAGTGCAGAGCCCCTGTGATTTCTATTTAAACAATGTGGTCGCATACCATGTTGCACCCCAAAACTAGGAATGGTGAGTGCCGTGGATTAGTGCTTTTTGTTTATTATGATTAATTTTTATAATTGATCATTTTTGTGATCACATTTTCTCATGCACCCCTTTTAACTAGTTATCTAACTTGTGTCAGCTGTTTTCCTAGGTGCTTTGCAACAGGTGTGCTTGGTAACTGTCTCACATTTAAAAGCACAGTTGCTGTGAGCTGTAAACCTTGATAGCATACCCTGAGTTTAACACTAATGTGATGGCTATGTCCATGTTACAATTCTGAGCAATAGAGTAGGGACTTGCAGTAACGGGGGTCCCGTGACGGGGGCTGCAAGCTTAAATGCATTGATCAATTCATGAACCAAAACTCCACTGTTTATTATATTTATAAGTATTGTTAGTTATTATGGTGAGTGCAGAGCCCCTGTGATTTCTATTTAAACAATGTGGTCACATACCATGTTGCACCCCAAAACTAGGAATGGTGAGTGCCGTGGATTAGTGCTTTTTGTTTATTATGATTAATTTTTATAATTGATCATTTTTGTGATCACATTTTCTCATGCACCTCTTTTAACTAGTTATCTAACTTGTGTCAGCTGTTTTCCTAGGAGCTTTGCAACAGGTGTGCTTGGTAACTGTCTCACATTTAAAAGCAAAGTTGCTGTGAGCTGTAAACCTTGATAGCATACCCTGAGTTTAACACTAATGTGATGGCTATGTCCATGTTATAATTCTGAGCAATAGAGTAGGGGCTTGCAGTAAAGGGGGTCCCATGATGGGGGCTGCAAGCTTAAATGCATTGATCAATTCATGAACCAAAACTCCACTGTTTATTATGTTTATAAGTATTGTTAGTTATTATGGTGAGTGCAGAGCCCCTGTGATTTCTATTTAAACAATGTGGTCACATACCATGTTGCACACCAAAACTAGGAATGGTGAGTGCCGTGGATTAGTGCTTTTTGTTTATTATGATTAATTTTTTTAATTAATAATTTTTGTGATCACATTTTCTCATGCACCCCTTTAAACTAGTTTTCTAACTTGTGTCAGCTGTTTTCCTAGGTGCTTTGCAACATTTGTGCTTGGTAACTATCTCACATTTAAAAGCAAAGTTGCTGTGAGCTTTAAACCTTGATAGCATACCCTGAGTTTAACACTAATGTGATGGTTATGTCCATGTTATAATCCTGAGCAATAGAGTAGGGACTTGCAGTAAAGTGGCATCCCATGACGGGGGCTGCAAGCTTAAATGCATTGATCAATTCATGAACCAAAACCCCACTGTTTATTATGTTTATAATTATTGTTAGTTATTATGGTGAGTGCAGAGCCCCTGTGATTTCTATTTAAACAATGTGGTCACATACCATGTTGCACCCCTAAACTAGGAATGGCGAGTGCCGTGGATTAGTGCTTTTTGTTTATTATGATTAATTTTTATTATTAATCATTTTTGTGATCACATTTTCTCATGCACCCCTTTTAACTAGTTATCTAACTTGTGTCAGCTGTTTTCCTAGGTGCTTTGCAACAGGTGTGCTTGGTAACTGTCTCACATTTAAAAGCAAAGTTGCTGTGAGCTTTAAACCTTGATAGCATACCCTGAGTTTAACACTAATGTGATGGCTATGTCCATGTTATAATTCTGAGCAATAGAGTAGGGACTTGCAGTAACGGGGGTCCCGTGACGGGGGCTGCAAGCTTAAATGCATTGATCAATTCATGAACCAAAACTCCACTGTTTATTATATTTATAAGTATTGTTAGTTATTATGGTGAGTGCAGAGCCCCTGTGATTTCTATTTAAACAATGTGGTCACATACCATGTTGCACCCCAAAACTAGGAATGGTGAGTGCCGTGGATTAGTGCTTTTTGTTTATTATGATTAATTTTTATAATTGATCATTTTTGTGATCACATTTTCTCATGCACCCCTTTTAACTAGTTATCTAACTTGTGTCAGCTGTTTTCCTCGGTGCTTTGCAACAGGTGTGCTTGGTAACTGTCTCACATTTAAAAGCACAGTTGCTGTGAGCTGTAAACCTTGATAGCATACCCTGAGTTTAACACTAATGTGATGGCTATGTCCATGTTACAATTCTGAGCAATAGAGTAGGGACTTGCAGTAAAGTGTCGTCCCGTGACGGGGGCTGCAAGCTTAAATGCATTGATCAATTCATGAACCAAAACCCCACTGTTTATTATGTTTATAATTATTGTTAGTTATTATGGTGAGTGCAGAGCCCCTGTGATTTCTATTTAAACAATGTGGTCACATACCATGTTGCACCCCTAAACTAGGAAAGAAGAGTGCTGTGGATTAGTGCTTTTTGTTTATTATGATTAATTTTTATTATTAATCATTTTTGTGATCACATTTTCTCATGCACCTTTTTTAATTAATTATCTAACTTGTGTCAGCTGTTTTCCTAGGTGCTTTGCAACAGGTGTGCTTGGTAACTGTCTCACATTTAAAAGCAAAGTTGCTGTGAGCTTTTAACCTTGATAGCATACCCTGAGTTTAACACTAATGTGATGGCTATGTCCATGTTACAATTCTGAGCAATATAGTAGGGACTTGCAGTAACGGGGGTCCCGTGACGGGGGCTGCAAGCTTAAATGCATTGATCAATTCATGAACCAAAACTCCACTGTTTATTATATTTATATGTATTGTTAGTTATTATGGTGAGTGCAGAGCCCCTGTGATTTCTATTTAAACAATGTGGTCACATACCATGTTGCACCCCAAAACTAGGAATGGTGAGTGCCGTGGTTTAGTGCTTTTTGTTTATTATGATTAATTTTTATAATTGATCATTTTTGTGATCACATTTTCTCATGCACCCCTTTTAACTAGTTATCTAACTTGTGTCAGCTGTTTTCCTAGGTCCTTTGCAACAGGTGTGCTTGGTAACTGTCTCACATTTAAAAGCAAAGTTGCTGTGAGCTTTAAACCTTGATAGCATACCCTGAGTTTAACACTAATGTGATGGCTATGTGCATGTTATAATTCTAAGCAATAGAGTAGGGACTTGCAGAAAAGTGGGGTCCCGTGACAGGGGCTGCAAGCTGAGATGCATTGATCAATTCATGAACCAAAACCCCACTGTTTATTATGTTTATAATTATTGTTAGTTATTATTGGTGAGTGCAGAGCCACTGTGATTTCTATTTAAACAATGTGGTCACATACCATGATGCAACCCTAAACTCGGAATGGTGAGTGCCGTGGATTAGTGCTTTTTGTTTATTATGATTAATTTTTATAATTAATAATTTTTGTGATCACATTTTCTCATGCACCTCTTTTAACTAGTTATCTAAATTGTGTCAGCTGTTTTCCTAGGAGCTTTGCAACAGGTGTGCTTGGTAACTGTCTCACACATTTAAAAGCAAAGTTGCTGTGAGGTTTAAACCTTGATAGCATACCCTGAGTTTAACACTAATGTGATGGCTATGTCCATGTTATAATCCTGAGCAATAGAGTAGGGACTTGCAGTAAAGTGGCATCCCGTGACGGGGGCTGCAAGCTTAAATGCATTGATCAATTCATGAACCAAAACCGCACTGTTTATTATGTTTATAATTATTGTTAGTTATTATGGTGAGTGCAGAGCCCCTGTGATTTCTATTTAAAGAATGTGATCACATACCATGTTGCACCCCAAAACTAAAAATGGTGAGTGCCGTGGATTAGTGCTTTTTGTTTATTATGATTAATTTTTATAATTGATCATTTTTGTGATCAAATTTTCTCATGCACCCCTTTTAACTAGTTATCTAACTTGTGTCAGCTGTTTTCCTAGGTGTTTTGCAACAGGTGTGCTTGGTAACTGTCTCTCATTTAAAAGCAAAGTTGCTGTGAGCTTTAAACCTTGATAGCATACCCTGAGTTTAACACTAATGTGATGGCTATGTCCATGTTACAATTCTGAGCAATAGAGTAGGGACTTGCAGTAACGGGGGTCCCGTGACAGGGGCTGCAAGCTTAAATGCATTGATCAATTCATGAACCAAAACTCCACTGTTTATTATGTTTATAATTATTGTTAGTTATTATGGTGAGTGCAGAGCCCCTGTGATTTCTATTTAAACAATGTGGTCACATACCATGTTGCACCCCAAAACTAGGAATGGTGAGTGCCGTGGATTAGTGCTTTTTGTTTATTATGATTAATTTTTATAATTGATCATTTTTGTGATCACATTTTCTCATGCACCCCTTTTAACTAGTTATCTAACTTGTGTCAGCTGTTTTCCTCGGTGCTTTGCAACAGGTGTGCTTGGTAACTGTCTCACATTTAAAAGCACAGTTGCTGTGAGCTGTAAACCTTGATAGCATACCCTGAGTTTAACACTAATGTGATGGCTATGTCCATGTTACAATTCTGAGCAATAGTAGGGACTTGCAGTAAAGTGTCGTCCCGTGACGGGGGCTGCAAGCTTAAATGCATTGATCAATTCATGAACCAAAACCCCACTGTTTATTATGTTTATAATTATTGTTAGTTATTATGGTGAGTGCAGAGCCCCTGTGATTTCTATTTAAACAATGTGGTCACATACCATGTTGCACCCCTAAACTAGGAAAGAAGAGTGCTGTGGATTAGTGCTTTTTGTTTATTATGATTAATTTTTATTATTAATCATTTTTGTGATCACATTTTCTCATGCACCTTTTTTAATTAATTATCTAACTTGTGTCAGCTGTTTTCCTTTGTGCTTTGCAACAGGTGTGCTTTGGTAACTGTCTCACATTTAAAAGCAAAGTTGCTGTGAGCTTTTAACCTTGATAGCATACCCTGAGTTTAACACTAATGTGATGGCTATGTCCATGTTACAATTCTGAGCAATAGAGTAGGGACTTGCAGTAACGGGGGTCCCGTGACGGGGGCTGCAAGCTTAAATGCATTGATCAATTCATGAACCAAAACTCCACTGTTTATTATATTTATAAGTATTGTTAGTTATTATGGTGAGTGCAGAGCCCCTGTGATTTCTGTTTAAAACAATGTGGTCACATACCATGTTGCACCCCAAAACTAGGAATGGTGAGTGCCGTGGATTAGTGCTTTTTGTTTATTATGATTAATTTTTATAATTGATCATTTTTGTGATCAAATTTTCTCATGCACCCCTTTTAACTAGTTATCTAACTTGTGTCAGCTGTTTTCCTAGGTCCTTTGCAACAGGTGTGCTTGGTAACCTGTCTCACATTTAAAAGCAAAGTTGCTGTGAGCTTTAAACCTTGATAGCATACCCTGAGTTTAACACTAATGTGATGGCTATGTGCATGTTATAATTCTAAGCAATAGAGTAGGGACTTGCAGAAAAGTGGGGTCCCGTGACAGGGGCTGCAACTTAAATGCATTGATCAATTCATGAACCAAAACCCCACTGTTTATTATGTTTATAATTATTGTTAGTTATTATTGGTGAGTGCAGAGCCCCTGTGATTTCTATTTAAACATTGTGCTCACATACCATGTTGCAAGCCTAAACTCGGAATGGTGAGTGCCGTGGATTAGTGATTTTTGTTTATTATGATTAATTTTTATAATTAATAATTTTTGTGATCACATTTTCTCATGCACCTCTTTTTAACTAGTTATCTAACTTGTGTCAGCTGTTTTCCTAGGAGCTTTGCAACAGGTGTGCTTGGTAACTGTCTCACATTTAAAAGCAAAGTTGCTGTGAGCTGTAAACCTTGATAGCATACCCTGAGTTTAACACTAATGTGATGGCTATGTCCATGTTATAATTCTGAGCAATAGAGTAGGGACTTGCAGTAAAGGGGGTCCCGTGATGGGGGCTGCAAGCTTAAATGCATTGATCAATTCATGAACCAATACTCCACTGTTTATTATGTTTATAAGTATTGTTAGTTATTATGGTGAGTGCAGAGCCCCTGTGATTTCTATTTAAACAATGTGGTCACATACCATGTTGCACACCAAAACTAGGAATGGTGAGTGCCGTGGATTAGTGCTTTTTGTTTATTATGATTATTTTTTTTAATTAATAATTTTTGTGATCACATTTTCTCATGCACCCCTTTAAACTAGTTTTCTAACTTGTGTCAGCTGTTTTTATAGGTGCTTTGCAACATTTTGTGCTTGGTAACTATCTCACATTTAAAAGCAAAGTTGCTGTGAGCTTTAAACCTTGATAGCATACCCTGAGTTTAACACTAAAGTGATGGCTATGTCCATGTTATAATCCTGAGCAATAGAGTAGGGACTTGCAGTAAAGTGGCATCCCGTGACGGGGGGCTGCAAGCTTAAATGCATTGATCAATTCATGAACCAAAACCGCACTGTTTATTATGTTTATAATTATTGTTAGTTATTATGGTGAGTGCAGAGCCCCTTTGATTTCGATTTAAACAATGTGGTCACATACCATGTTGCACCCCAAAACTAGGAATGGTGAGTGCCGTGGATTAGTGCTTTTTGTTTATTATGATTAATTTTTATAATTGATCATTTTTGTGATCACATTTTCTCAATGCACCCCTTTTAACTAGTTATCTAACTTGTGTCAGCTGTTTTACTAGGTGCTTTGCAACAGGTGTGCTTGTTAACTGTCTCTCATTTAAAAGCAAAGTTGCTGTGAGCTTTAAACCTTGATAGCATACCCTGAGTTTAACACTAATGTGATGGCTATGTCCATGTTATAATTCTGAGCAATAGAGTAGGGACTTGCAGTAACGGGGGTCCCATGACGGGGGCTGCAAGCTTAAATGCATTGATCAATTCATTGAACCAAAACTCCACTGTTTATTATATTTATAAGTATTGTTAGTTATTATGGTGAGTGCAGAGCCCCTGTGATTTCTATTTAAACAATGTGGTCACATACCATGTTGCACCCCAAAACTAGGAATGGTGAGTGCCGTGGATTAGTGCTTTTTGTTTATTATGATTAATTTTTATAATTGATAATTTTTGTGATCACATTTTCTCATGCACCCCTTTTAACTAGTTATCTTACGTGTGTCAGCTGTTTTCCTAGGTCCTTTGCAACTTTTGTGCTTGGTAACTGTCTCACATTTAAAAGCAAAGTTGCTGTGAGCTTTAAACCTTGATAGCATACCCTGAGTTTAACACTAATGTGATGGCTATGTCCATGTTATAATCCTGAGCAATAGAGTAGGGACTTGCAGTAAAGTGGCATCCCGTGACGGGGGCTGCAAGCTTAAATGCATTGATCAATTCATGAACCAAAACCGCACTGTTTATTATGTTTATAATTATTGTTAGATATTATGGTGAGTGCAGAGCCCCTGTGATTTCTATTTAAACAATGTGGTCACATACCATGTTGCACCCCAAAACTAGGAATGGTGAGTGCCGTGGATTAGTGCTTTTTGTTTATTATGATTAATTTTTATAATTGATCATTTTTGTGATCACATTTTCTCATGCACCTCTTTTAACTAGTTATCTAACTTGTGTCAGCTGTTTTCCTAGGAGCTTTGCAACAGGTGTGCTTGGTAACTGTCTCACATTTAAAAGCAAAGTTGCTGTGAGCTGTAAACCTTGATAGCATACCCCTGAGTTTAACACTAATGTGATGGCTATGTCCATGTTATAATTCTGAGCAATAGAGTAGGGGCTTGCAGTAAAGGGGGTCCCATGATGGGGGCTGCAAGCTTAAATGCATTGATCAATTCATGAACCAAAACTCCACTGTTTATTATGTTTATAAGTATTGTTAGTTATTATGGTGAGTGCAGAGCCCCTGTGATTTCTATTTAAACAATGTGGTCACATACCATGTTGCACACCAAAACTAGGAATGGTGAGTGCCGTGGATTAGTGCTTTTTGTTTATTATGATTAATTTTTTTAATTAATAATTTTTGTGATCACATTTTCTCATGCACCCCTTTAAACTAGTTTTCTAACTTGTGTCAGCTGTTTTCCTAGGTGCTTTGCAACATTTGTGCTTGGTAACTATCTCACATTTAAAAGCAAAGTTGCTGTGAGCTTTAAACCTTGATAGCATACCCTGAGTTTAACACTAATGTGATGGTTATGTCCATGTTATAATCCTGAGCAATAGAGTAGGGACTTGCAGTAAAGTGGCATCCCATGACGGGGGCTGCAAGCTTAAATGCATTGATCAATTCATGAACCAAAACCCCACTGTTTATTATGTTTATAATTATTGTTAGTTATTATGGTGAGTGCAGAGCCCCTGTGATTTCTATTTAAACAATGTGGTCACATACCATGTTGCACCCCTAAACTAGGAATGGCGAGTGCCGTGGATTAGTGCTTTTTGTTTATTATGATTAATTTTTATTATTAATCATTTTTGTGATCACATTTTCTCATGCACCCCTTTTAACTAGTTATCTAACTTGTGTCAGCTGTTTTCCTAGGTGCTTTGCAACAGGTGTGCTTGGTAACTGTCTCACATTTAAAAGCAAAGTTGCTGTGAGCTTTAAACCTTGATAGCATACCCTGAGTTTAACACTAATGTGATGGCTATGTCCATGTTATAATTCTGAGCAATAGAGTAGGGACTTGCAGTAACGGGGGTCCCGTGACGGGGGCTGCAAGCTTAAATGCATTGATCAATTCATGAACCAAAACTCCACTGTTTATTATATTTATAAGTATTGTTAGTTATTATGGTGAGTGCAGAGCCCCTGTGATTTCTATTTAAACAATGTGGTCACATACCATGTTGCACCCCAAAACTAGGAATGGTGAGTGCCGTGGATTAGTGCTTTTTGTTTATTATGATTAATTTTTATAATTGATCATTTTTGTGATCACATTTTCTCATGCACCCCTTTTAACTAGTTATCTAACTTGTGTCAGCTGTTTTCCTCGGTGCTTTGCAACAGGTGTGCTTGGTAACTGTCTCACATTTAAAAGCACAGTTGCTGTGAGCTGTAAACCTTGATAGCATACCCTGAGTTTAACACTAATGTGATGGCTATGTCCATGTTACAATTCTGAGCAATAGAGTAGGGACTTGCAGTAAAGTGTCGTCCCGTGACGGGGGCTGCAAGCTTAAATGCATTGATCAATTCATGAACCAAAACCCCACTGTTTATTATGTTTATAATTATTGTTAGTTATTATGGTGAGTGCAGAGCCCCTGTGATTTCTATTTAAACAATGTGGTCACATACCATGTTGCACCCCTAAACTAGGAAAGAAGAGTGCTGTGGATTAGTGCTTTTTGTTTATTATGATTAATTTTTATTATTAATCATTTTTGTGATCACATTTTCTCATGCACCTTTTTTAATTAATTATCTAACTTGTGTCAGCTGTTTTCCTAGGTGCTTTGCAACAGGTGTGCTTGGTAACTGTCTCACATTTAAAAGCAAAGTTGCTGTGAGCTTTTAACCTTGATAGCATACCCTGAGTTTAACACTAATGTGATGGCTATGTCCATGTTACAATTCTGAGCAATATAGTAGGGACTTGCAGTAACGGGGGTCCCGTGACGGGGGCTGCAAGCTTAAATGCATTGATCAATTCATGAACCAAAACTCCACTGTTTATTATATTTATATGTATTGTTAGTTATTATGGTGAGTGCAGAGCCCCTGTGATTTCTATTTAAACAATGTGGTCACATACCATGTTGCACCCCAAAACTAGGAATGGTGAGTGCCGTGGTTTAGTGCTTTTTGTTTATTATGATTAATTTTTATAATTGATCATTTTTGTGATCACATTTTCTCATGCACCCCTTTTAACTAGTTATCTAACTTGTGTCAGCTGTTTTCCTAGGTCCTTTGCAACAGGTGTGCTTGGTAACTGTCTCACATTTAAAAGCAAAGTTGCTGTGAGCTTTAAACCTTGATAGCATACCCTGAGTTTAACACTAATGTGATGGCTATGTGCATGTTATAATTCTAAGCAATAGAGTAGGGACTTGCAGAAAAGTGGGGTCCCGTGACAGGGGCTGCAAGCTGAGATGCATTGATCAATTCATGAACCAAAACCCCACTGTTTATTATGTTTATAATTATTGTTAGTTATTATTGGTGAGTGCAGAGCCACTGTGATTTCTATTTAAACAATGTGGTCACATACCATGATGCAACCCTAAACTCGGAATGGTGAGTGCCGTGGATTAGTGCTTTTTGTTTATTATGATTAATTTTTATAATTAATAATTTTTGTGATCACATTTTCTCATGCACCTCTTTTAACTAGTTATCTAAATTGTGTCAGCTGTTTTCCTAGGAGCTTTGCAACAGGTGTGCTTGGTAACTGTCTCACATTTAAAAGCAAAGTTGCTGTGAGGTTTAAACCTTGATAGCATACCCTGAGTTTAACACTAATGTGATGGCTATGTCCATGTTATAATCCTGAGCAATAGAGTAGGGACTTGCAGTAAAGTGGCATCCCGTGACGGGGGCTGCAAGCTTAAATGCATTGATCAATTCATGAACCAAAACCGCACTGTTTATTATGTTTATAATTATTGTTAGTTATTATGGTGAGTGCAGAGCCCCTGTGATTTCTATTTAAAGAATGTGATCACATACCATGTTGCACCCCAAAACTAAAAATGGTGAGTGCCGTGGATTAGTGCTTTTTGTTTATTATGATTAATTTTTATAATTGATCATTTTTGTGATCAAATTTTCTCATGCACCCCTTTTAACTAGTTATCTAACTTGTGTCAGCTGTTTTCCTAGGTGTTTTGCAACAGGTGTGCTTGGTAACTGTCTCTCATTTAAAAGCAAAGTTGCTGTGAGCTTTAAACCTTGATAGCATACCCTGAGTTTAACACTAATGTGATGGCTATGTCCATGTTACAATTCTGAGCAATAGAGTAGGGACTTGCAGTAACGGGGGTCCCGTGACGGGGGCTGCAAGCTTAAATGCATTGATCAATTCATGAACCAAAACTCCACTGTTTATTATGTTTATAATTATTGTTAGTTATTATGGTGAGTGCAGAGCCCCTGTGATTTCTATTTAAACAATGTGGTCACATACCATGTTGCACCCCAAAACTAGGAATGGTGAGTGCCGTGGATTAGTGCTTTTTGTTTATTATGATTAATTTTTATAATTGATCATTTTTGTGATCACATTTTCTCATGCACCCCTTTTAACTAGTTATCTAACTTGTGTCAGCTGTTTTCCTCGGTGCTTTGCAACAGGTGTGCTTGGTAACTGTCTCACATTTAAAAGCACAGTTGCTGTGAGCTGTAAACCTTGATAGCATACCCTGAGTTTAACACTAATGTGATGGCTATGTCCATGTTACAATTCTGAGCAATAGAGTAGGGACTTGCAGTAAAGTGTCGTCCCGTGACGGGGGCTGCAAGCTTAAATGCATTGATCAATTCATGAACCAAAACCCCACTGTTTATTATGTTTATAATTATTGTTAGTTATTATGGTGAGTGCAGAGCCCCTGTGATTTCTATTTAAACAATGTGGTCACATACCATGTTGCACCCCTAAACTAGGAAAGAAGAGTGCTGTGGATTAGTGCTTTTTGTTTATTATGATTAATTTTTATTATTAATCATTTTTGTGATCACATTTTCTCATGCACCTTTTTTAATTAATTATCTAACTTGTGTCAGCTGTTTTCCTTTGTGCTTTGCAACAGGTGTGCTTGGTAACTGTCTCACATTTAAAAGCAAAGTTGCTGTGAGCTTTTAACCTTGATAGCATACCCTGAGTTTAACACTAATGTGATGGCTATGTCCATGTTACAATTCTGAGCAATAGAGTAGGGACTTGCAGTAACGGGGGTCCCGTGACGGGGGCTGCAAGCTTAAATGCATTGATCAATTCATGAACCAAAACTCCACTGTTTATTATATTTATAAGTATTGTTAGTTATTATGGTGAGTGCAGAGCCCCTGTGATTTCTGTTTAAACAATGTGGTCACATACCATGTTGCACCCCAAAACTAGGAATGGTGAGTGCCGTGGATTAGTGCTTTTTGTTTATTATGATTAATTTTTATAATTGATCATTTTTGTGATCAAATTTTCTCATGCACCCCTTTTAACTAGTTATCTAACTTGTGTCAGCTGTTTTCCTAGGTCCTTTGCAACAGGTGTGCTTGGTAACTGTCTCACATTTAAAAGCAAAGTTGCTGTGAGCTTTAAACCTTGATAGCATACCCTGAGTTTAACACTAATGTGATGGCTATGTGCATGTTATAATTCTAAGCAATAGAGTAGGGACTTGCAGAAAAGTGGGGTCCCGTGACAGGGGCTGCAACTTAAATGCATTGATCAATTCATGAACCAAAACCCCACTGTTTATTATGTTTATAATTATTGTTAGTTATTATTGGTGAGTGCAGAGCCCCTGTGATTTCTATTTAAACATTGTGCTCACATACCATGTTGCAAGCCTAAACTCGGAATGGTGAGTGCCGTGGATTAGTGATTTTTGTTTATTATGATTAATTTTTATAATTAATAATTTATGTGATCACATTTTCTCATGCACCTCTTTTAACTAGTTATCTAACTTGTGTCAGCTGTTTTCCTAGGAGCTTTGCAACAGGTGTGCTTGGTAACTGTCTCACATTTAAAAGCAAAGTTGCTGTGAGCTGTAAACCTTGATAGCATACCCTGAGTTTAACACTAATGTGATGGCTATGTCCATGTTATAATTCTGAGCAATAGAGTAGGGACTTGCAGTAAAGGGGGTCCCGTGATGGGGGCTGCAAGCTTAAATGCATTGATCAATTCATGAACCAATACTCCACTGTTTATTATGTTTATAAGTATTGTTAGTTATTATGGTGAGTGCAGAGCCCCTGTGATTTCTATTTAAACAATGTGGTCACATACCATGTTGCACACCAAAACTAGGAATGGTGAGTGCCGTGGATTAGTGCTTTTTGTTTATTATGATTATTTTTTTTAATTAATAATTTTTGTGATCACATTTTCTCATGCACCCCTTTAAACTAGTTTTCTAACTTGTGTCAGCTGTTTTTATAGGTGCTTTGCAACATTTGTGCTTGGTAACTATCTCACATTTAAAAGCAAAGTTGCTGTGAGCTTTAAACCTTGATAGCATACCCTGAGTTTAACACTAAAGTGATGGCTATGTCCATGTTATAATCCTGAGCAATAGAGTAGGGACTTGCAGTAAAGTGGCATCCCGTGACGGGGGCTGCAAGCTTAAATGCATTGATCAATTCATGAACCAAAACCGCACTGTTTATTATGTTTATAATTATTGTTAGTTATTATGGTGAGTGCAGAGCCCCTTTGATTTCGATTTAAACAATGTGGTCACATACCATGTTGCACCCCAAAACTAGGAATGGTGAGTGCCGTGGATTAGTGCTTTTTGTTTATTATGATTAATTTTTATAATTGATCATTTTTGTGATCACATTTTCTCATGCACCCCTTTTAACTAGTTATCTAACTTGTGTCAGCTGTTTTACTAGGTGCTTTGCAACAGGTGTGCTTGGTAACTGTCTCACATTTAAAAGCACAGTTGCTGTGAGCTGTAAACCTTGATAGCATACCTTGAGTTTAACACTAATGTGATGGCTATGTCCATGTTACAATTCTGAGCAATAGAGTAGGGACTTGCAGTAACAGGGGTCCCGTGACGGGGGCTGCAAGCTTAAATGCATTGATCAATTCATGAACCAAAACTCCACTGTTTATTATATTTATAAGTATTGTTAGTTATTATGGTGAGTGCAGAGCCCCTGTGATTTCTATTTAAACAATGTGGTCACATACCATGTTGCACCCCAAAACTTGGAATGGTGAGTGCCGTGGATTAGTGCTTTTTGTTTATTATGATTAATTTTTATAATTGATCATTTTTGTGATCACATTTTCTCATGCACCCCTTTTAACTAGTTATCTAACTTGTGTCAGCTGTTTTCCTAGGTGTTTTGCAACAGGTGTGCTTGTTAACTGTCTCTCATTTAAAAGCAAAGTTGCTGTGAGCTTTAAACCTTGATAGCATACCCTGAGTTTAACACTAATGTGATGGCTATGTCCATGTTATAATTCTGAGCAATAGAGTAGGGACTTGCAGTAACGGGGGTCCCATGACGGGGGCTGCAAGCTTAAATGCATTGATCAATTCATGAACCAAAACTCCACTGTTTATTATATTTATAAGTATTGTTAGTTATTATGGTGAGTGCAGAGCCCCTGTGATTTCTATTTAAACAATGTGGTCACATACCATGTTGCACCCCAAAACTAGGAATGGTGAGTGCCGTGGATTAGTGCTTTTTGTTTATTATGATTAATTTTTATAATTGATAATTTTTGTGATCACATTTTCTCATGCACCCCTTTTAACTAGTTATCTAACTTGTGTCAGCTGTTTTCCTAGGTCCTTTGCAACTGGTGTGCTTGGTAACTGTCTCACATTTAAAAGCAAAGTTGCTGTGAGCTTTAAACCTTGATAGCATACCCTGAGTTTAACACTAATGTGATGGCTATGTGCATGTTATTATTCTAAGCAATAGAGTAGGGACTTGCAGAAAAGTGGGGTCCCGTGACAGGGACTGCAAGCTTAGATGCATTGATCAATTCATGAACCAAAACCACACTGTTTATTATGTTTATAATTATTGTTAGTTATTATTGGTGAGTGCAGAGCCCCTGTGATTTCTATTTAAACATTGTGCTCACATACCATGTTGCAAGCCTAAACTCGGAATGGTGAGTGCCGTGGATTAGTGCTTTTTGTTTATTATGATTAATTTTTATAATTAATAATTTTTGTGATCACATTTTCTCATGCACCTCTTTTAACTAGTTATCTAACTTGTGTCAGCTGTTTTCCTAGGAGCTTTGCAACAGGTGTGCTTGGTAACTGTCTCACATTTAAAAGCAAAGTTGCTGTGAGCTGTAAACCTTGATAGCATACCCTGAGTTTAACACTAATGTGATGGCTATGTCCATGTTATAATTCTGAGCAATAGAGTAGGGACTTGCAGTAAAGGGGGTCCCATGATGGGGGCTGCAAGCTTAAATGCATTGATCAATTCATGAACCAAAACTCCACTGTTTATTATGTTTATAAGTATTGTTAGTTATTATGGTGAGTGCAGAGCCCCTGTGATTTCTATTTAAACAATGTGGTCACATACCATGTTGCACACCAAAACTAGGAATGGTGAGTGCCGTGGATTAGTGCTTTTTGTTTATTATGATTAATTTTTTTAATTAATAATTTTTGTGATCACATTTTCTCATGCACCCCTTTAAACTAGTTTTCTAACTTGTGTCAGCTGTTTTCCTAGGTGCTTTGCAACATTTGTGCTTGGTAACTATCTCACATTTAAAAGCAAAGTTGCTGTGAGCTTTAAACCTTGATAGCATACCCTGAGTTTAACACTAATGTGATGGTTATGTCCATGTTATAATCCTGAGCAATAGAGTAGGGACTTGCAGTAAAGTGGCATCCCATGACGGGGGCTGCAAGCTTAAATGCATTGATCAATTCATGAACCAAAACTCCACTGTTTATTATGTTTATAATTATTGTTAGTTATTATGGTGAGTGCAGAGCCCCTGTGATTTCTATTTAAACAATGTGGTCACATACCATGTTGCACCCCTAAACTAGGAATGGCGAGTGCCGTGGATTAGTGCTTTTTGTTTATTATGATTAATTTTTATTATTAATCATTTTTGTGATCACATTTTCTCATGCACCTTTTTTAATTAATTATCTAACTTGTGTCAGCTGTTTTCCTAGGTGCTTTGCAACAGGTGTGCTTGGTAACTGTCTCACATTTAAAAGCAAAGTTGCTGTGAGCTTTAAACCTTGATAGCATACCCTGAGTTTAACACTAATGTGATGGCTATGTCCATGTTACAATTCTGAGCAATAGAGTAGGGACTTGCAGTAACGGGGGTCCCGTGACGGGGGCTGCAAGCTTAAATGCATTGATCAATTCATGAACCAAAACTCCACTGTTTATTATATTTATAAGTATTGTTAGTTATTATGGTGAGTGCAGAGCCCCTGTGATTTCTATTTAAACAATGTGGTCACATACCATGTTGCACCCCAAAACTAGGAATGGTGAGTGCCGTGGATTAGTGCTTTTTGTTTATTATGATTAATTTTTATAATTGATCATTTTTGTGATCACATTTTCTCATGCACCCCTTTTAACTAGTTATCTAACTTGTGTCAGCTGTTTTCCTCGGTGCTTTGCAACAGGTGTGCTTGGTAACTGTCTCACATTTAAAAGCACAGTTGCTGTGAGCTGTAAACCTTGATAGCATACCCTGAGTTTAACACTAATGTGATGGCTATGTCCATGTTACAATTCTGAGCAATAGAGTAGGGACTTGCAGTAAAGTGTCGTCCCGTGACGGGGGCTGCAAGCTTAAATGCATTGATCAATTCATGAACCAAAACCCCACTGTTTATTTTGTTTATAATTATTGTTAGTTATTATGGTGAGTGAAGAGCCCCTGTGATTTCTATTTAAACAATGTGGTCACATACCATGTTGCACCCCTAAACTAGGAAAGAAGAGTGCTGTGGATTAGTGCTTTTTGTTTATTATGATTAATTTTTATTATTAATCATTTTTGTGATCACATTTTCTCATGCACCTTTTTTAATTAATTATCTAACTTGTGTCAGCTGTTTTCCTAGGTGCTTTGCAACAGGTGTGCTTGGTAACTGTCTCACATTTAAAAGCAAAGTTGCTGTGAGCTTTTAACCTTGATAGCATACCCTGAGTTTAACACTAATGTGATGGCTATGTCCATGTTACAATTCTGAGCAATAGAGTAGGGACTTGCAGTAACGGGGGTCCCGTGACGGGGGCTGCAAGCTTAAATGCATTGATCAATTCATGAACCAAAACTCCACTGTTTATTATATTTATAAGTATTGTTAGTTATTATGGTGAGTGCAGAGCCCCTGTGATTTCTATTTAAACAATGTGGTCACATACCATGTTGCACCCCAAAACTAGGAATGGTGAGTGCCGTGGATTAGTGCTTTTTGTTTATTATGATTAATTTTTATAATTGATCATTTTTGTGATCAAATTTTCTCATGCACCCCTTTTAACTAGTTATCTAACTTGTGTCAGCTGTTTTCCTAGGTCCTTTGCAACAGGTGTGCTTGGTAACTGTCTCACATTTAAAAGCAAAGTTGCTGTGAGCTTTAAACCTTGATAGCATACCCTGAGTTTAACACTAATGTGATGGCTATGTGCATGTTATAATTCTAAGCAATAGAGTAGGGACTTGCAGAAAAGTGGGGTCCCGTGACAGGGGCTGCAACTTAAATGCATTGATCAATTCATGAACCAAAACCCCACTGTTTATTATGTTTATAATTATTGTTAGTTATTATTGGTGAGTGCAGAGCCCCTGTGATTTCTATTTAAACATTGTGCTCACATACCATGTTGCAAGCCTAAACTCGGAATGGTGAGTGCCGTGGATTAGTGCTTTTTGTTTATTATGATTAATTTTTATAATTAATAATTTTTGTGATCACATTTTCTCATGCACCTCTTTTAACTAGTTATCTAACTTGTGTCAGCTGTTTTCCTAGGAGCTTTGCAACAGGTGTGCTTGGTAACTGTCTCACATTTAAAAGCAAAGTTGCTGTGAGCTGTAAACCTTGATAGCATACCCTGAGTTTAACACTAATGTGATGGCTATGTCCATGTTATAATTCTGAGCAATAGAGTAGGGACTTGCAGTAAAGGGGGTCCCGTGATGGGGGCTGCAAGCTTAAATGCATTGATCAATTCATGAACCAATACTCCACTGTTTATTATGTTTATAAGTATTGTTAGTTATTATGGTGAGTGCAGAGCCCCTGTGATTTCTATTTAAACAATGTGGTCACATACCATGTTGCACACCAAAACTAGGAATGGTGAGTGCCGTGGATTAGTGCTTTTTGTTTATTATGATTATTTTTTTTAATTAATAATTTTTGTGATCACATTTTCTCATGCACCCCTTTAAACTAGTTTTCTAACTTGTGTCAGCTGTTTTTATAGGTGCTTTGCAACATTTGTGCTTGGTAACTATCTCACATTTAAAAGCAAAGTTGCTGTGAGCTTTAAACCTTGATAGCATACCCTGAGTTTAACACTAAAGTGATGGCTATGTCCATGTTATAATCCTGAGCAATAGAGTAGGGACTTGCAGTAAAGTGGCATCCCGTGACGGGGGCTGCAAGCTTAAATGCATTGATCAATTCATGAACCAAAACCGCACTGTTTATTATGTTTATAATTATTGTTAGTTATTATGGTGAGTGCAGAGCCCCTTTGATTTCGATTTAAACAATGTGGTCACATACCATGTTGCACCCCAAAACTAGGAATGGTGAGTGCCGTGGATTAGTGCTTTTTGTTTATTATGATTAATTTTTATAATTGATCATTTTTGTGATCACATTTTCTCATGCACCCCTTTTAACTAGTTATCTAACTTGTGTCAGCTGTTTTACTAGGTGCTTTGCAACAGGTGTGCTTGGTAACTGTCTCACATTTAAAAGCACAGTTGCTGTGAGCTGTAAACCTTGATAGCATACCTTGAGTTTAACACTAATGTGATGGCTATGTCCATGTTACAATTCTGAGCAATAGAGTAGGGACTTGCAGTAACAGGGGTCCCGTGACGGGGGCTGCAAGCTTAAATGCATTGATCAATTCATGAACCAAAACTCCACTGTTTATTATATTTATAAGTATTGTTAGTTATTATGGTGAGTGCAGAGCCCCTGTGATTTCTATTTAAACAATGTGGTCACATACCATGTTGCACCCCAAAACTTGGAATGGTGAGTGCCGTGGATTAGTGCTTTTTGTTTATTATGATTAATTTTTATAATTGATCATTTTTGTGATCACATTTTCTCATGCACCCCTTTTAACTAGTTATCTAACTTGTGTCAGCTGTTTTCCTAGGTGTTTTGCAACAGGTGTGCTTGTTAACTGTCTCTCATTTAAAAGCAAAGTTGCTGTGAGCTTTAAACCTTGATAGCATACCCTGAGTTTAACACTAATGTGATGGCTATGTCCATGTTATAATTCTGAGCAATAGAGTAGGGACTTGCAGTAACGGGGGTCCCATGACGGGGGCTGCAAGCTTAAATGCATTGATCAATTCATGAACCAAAACTCCACTGTTTATTATATTTATAAGTATTGTTAGTTATTATGGTGAGTGCAGAGCCCCTGTGATTTCTATTTAAACAATGTGGTCACATACCATGTTGCACCCCAAAACTAGGAATGGTGAGTGCCGTGGATTAGTGCTTTTTGTTTATTATGATTAATTTTTATAATTGATAATTTTTGTGATCACATTTTCTCATGCACCCCTTTTAACTAGTTATCTAACTTGTGTCAGCTGTTTTCCTAGGTCCTTTGCAACTGGTGTGCTTGGTAACTGTCTCACATTTAAAAGCAAAGTTGCTGTGAGCTTTAAACCTTGATAGCATACCCTGAGTTTAACACTAATGTGATGGCTATGTGCATGTTATTATTCTAAGCAATAGAGTAGGGACTTGCAGAAAAGTGGGGTCCCGTGACAGGGACTGCAAGCTTAGATGCATTGATCAATTCATGAACCAAAACCACACTGTTTATTATGTTTATAATTATTGTTAGATATTATGGTGAGTGCAGAGCCCCTGTGATTTCTATTTAAACAATGTGGTCACATACCATGTTGCACCCCAAAACTAGGAATGGTGAGTGCCGTGGATTAGTGCTTTTTGTTTATTATGATTAATTTTTATAATTGATCATTTTTGTGATCACATTTTCTCATGCACCTCTTTTAACTAGTTATCTAACTTGTGTCAGCTGTTTTCCTAGGAGCTTTGCAACAGGTGTGCTTGGTAACTGTCTCACATTTAAAAGCAAAGTTGCTGTGAGCTGTAAACCTTGATAGCATACCCTGAGTTTAACACTAATGTGATGGCTATGTCCATGTTATAATTCTGAGCAATAGAGTAGGGACTTGCAGTAAAGGGGGTCCCATGATGGGGGCTGCAAGCTTAAATGCATTGATCAATTCATGAACCAAAACTCCACTGTTTATTATGTTTATAAGTATTGTTAGTTATTATGGTGAGTGCAGAGCCCCTGTGATTTCTATTTAAACAATGTGGTCACATACCATGTTGCACACCAAAACTAGGAATGGTGAGTGCCGTGGATTAGTGCTTTTTGTTTATTATGATTAATTTTTTTAATTAATAATTTTTGTGATCACATTTTCTCATGCACCCCTTTAAACTAGTTTTCTAACTTGTGTCAGCTGTTTTCCTAGGTGCTTTGCAACATTTGTGCTTGGTAACTATCTCACATTTAAAAGCAAAGTTGCTGTGAGCTTTAAACCTTGATAGCATACCCTGAGTTTAACACTAATGTGATGGTTATGTCCATGTTATAATCCTGAGCAATAGAGTAGGGACTTGCAGTAAAGTGGCATCCCATGACGGGGGCTGCAAGCTTAAATGCATTGATCAATTCATGAACCAAAACTCCACTGTTTATTATGTTTATAATTATTGTTAGTTATTATGGTGAGTGCAGAGCCCCTGTGATTTCTATTTAATCAATGTGGTCACATACCATGTTGCACCCCTAAACTAGGAATGGCGAGTGCCGTGGATTAGTGCTTTTTGTTTATTATGATTAATTTTTATTATTAATCATTTTTGTGATCACATTTTCTCATGCACCTTTTTTAATTAATTATCTAACTTGTGTCAGCTGTTTTCCTAGGTGCTTTGCAACAGGTGTGCTTGGTAACTGTCTCACATTTAAAAGCAAAGTTGCTGTGAGCTTTAAACCTTGATAGCATACCCTGAGTTTAACACTAATGTGATGGCTATGTCCATGTTACAATTCTGAGCAATAGAGTAGGGACTTGCAGTAACGGGGGTCCCGTGACGGGGGCTGCAAGCTTAAATGCATTGATCAATTCATGAACCAAAACTCCACTGTTTATTATATTTATAAGTATTGTTAGTTATTATGGTGAGTGCAGAGCCCCTGTGATTTCTATTTAAACAATGTGGTCACATACCATGTTGCACCCCAAAACTAGGAATGGTGAGTGCCGTGGATTAGTGCTTTTTGTTTATTATGATTAATTTTTATAATTGATCATTTTTGTGATCACATTTTCTCATGCACCCCTTTTAACTAGTTATCTAACTTGTGTCAGCTGTTTTCCTCGGTGCTTTGCAACAGGTGTGCTTGGTAACTGTCTCACATTTAAAAGCACAGTTGCTGTGAGCTGTAAACCTTGATAGCATACCCTGAGTTTAACACTAATGTGATGGCTATGTCCATGTTACAATTCTGAGCAATAGAGTAGGGACTTGCAGTAAAGTGTCGTCCCGTGACGGGGGCTGCAAGCTTAAATGCATTGATCAATTCATGAACCAAAACCCCACTGTTTATTTTGTTTATAATTATTGTTAGTTATTATGGTGAGTGAAGAGCCCCTGTGATTTCTATTTAAACAATGTGGTCACATACCATGTTGCACCCCTAAACTAGGAAAGAAGAGTGCTGTGGATTAGTGCTTTTTGTTTATTATGATTAATTTTTATTATTAATCATTTTTGTGATCACATTTTCTCATGGACCTTTTTTAATTAATTATCTAACTTGTGTCAGCTGTTTTCCTAGGTGCTTTGCAACAGGTGTGCTTGGTAACTGTCTCACATTTAAAAGCAAAGTTGCTGTGAGCTTTTAACCTTGATAGCATACCCTGAGTTTAACACTAATGTGATGGCTATGTCCATGTTACAATTCTGAGCAATAGAGTAGGGACTTGCAGTAACGGGGGTCCCGTGACGGGGGCTGCAAGCTTAAATGCATTGATCAATTCATGAACCAAAACTCCACTGTTTATTATATTTATAAGTATTGTTAGTTATTATGGTGAGTGCAGAGCCCCTGTGATTTCTATTTAAACAATGTGGTCACATACCATGTTGCACCCCAAAACTAGGAATGGTGAGTGCCGTGGATTAGTGCTTTTTGTTTATTATGATTAATTTTTATAATTGATCATTTTTGTGATCAAATTTTCTCATGCACCCCTTTTAACTAGTTATCTAACTTGTGTCAGCTGTTTTCCTAGGTCCTTTGCAACAGGTGTGCTTGGTAACTGTCTCACATTTAAAAGCAAAGTTGCTGTGAGCTTTAAACCTTGATAGCATACCCTGAGTTTAACACTAATGTGATGGCTATGTGCATGTTATAATTCTAAGCAATAGAGTAGGGACTTGCAGAAAAGTGGGGTCCCGTGACAGGGGCTGCAACTTAAATGCATTGATCAATTCATGAACCAAAACCCCACTGTTTATTATGTTTATAATTATTGTTAGTTATTATTGGTGAGTGCAGAGCCCCTGTGATTTCTATTTAAACATTGTGCTCACATACCATGTTGCAAGCCTAAACTCGGAATGGTGAGTGCTGTGGATTAGTGCTTTTTGTTTATTATGATTAATTTTTATAATTAATAATTTTTGTGATCACATTTTCTCATGCACCTCTTTTAACTAGTTATCTAACTTGTGTCAGCTGTTTTCCTAGGAGCTTTGCAACAGGTGTGCTTGGTAACTGTCTCACATTTAAAAGCAAAGTTGCTGTGAGCTGTAAACCTTGATAGCATACCCTGAGTTTAACACTAATGTGATGGCTATGTCCATGTTATAATTCTGAGCAATAGAGTAGGGACTTGCAGTAAAGGGGGTCCCGTGATGGGGGCTGCAAGCTTAAATGCATTGATCAATTCATGAACCAAAACTCCACTGTTTATTATGTTTATAAGTATTGTTAGTTATTATGGTGAGTGCAGAGCCCCTGTGATTTCTATTTAAACAATGTGGTCACATACCATGTTGCACACCAAAACTAGGAATGGTGAGTGCCGTGGATTAGTGCTTTTTGTTTATTATGATTAATTTTTTTAATTAATAATTTTTGTGATCACATTTTCTCATGCACCCCTTTAAACTAGTTTTCTAACTTGTGTCAGCTGTTTTTATAGGTGCTTTGCAACATTTGTGCTTGGTAACTATCTCACATTTAAAAGCAAAGTTGCTGTGAGCTTTAAACCTTGATAGCATACCCTGAGTTTAACACTAATGTGATGGCTATGTCCATGTTATAATCCTGAGCAATAGAGTAGGGACTTGCAGTAAAGTGGCATCCCGTGACGGGGGCTGCAAGCTTAAATGCATTGATCAATTCATGAACCAAAACCGCACTGTTTATTATGTTTATAATTATTGTTAGATATTATGGTGAGTGCAGAGCCCCTGTGATTTCTATTTAAACAATGTGGTCGCATACCATGTTGCACCCCAAAACTAGGAATGGTGAGTGCCGTGGATTAGTGCTTTTTGTTTATTATGATTAATTTTTATAATTGATCATTTTTGTGATCACATTTTCTCATGCACCCCTTTTAACTAGTTATCTAACTTATGTCAGCTGTTTTCCTAGGTGCTTTGCAACAGGTGTGCTTGGTAACTGTCTCACATTTAAAAGCACAGTTGCTGTGAGCTGTAAACCTTGATAGCATACCCTGAGTTTAACACTAATGTGATGGCTATGTCCATGTTACAATTCTGAGCAATAGAGTAGGGACTTGCAGTAACGGGGGTCCCGTGACGGGGGCTGCAAGCTTAAATGCATTGATCAATTCATGAACCAAAACTCCACTGTTTATTATATTTATAAGTATTGTTAGTTATTATGGTGAGTGCAGAGCCCCTGTGATTTCTATTTAAACAATGTGGTCACATACCATGTTGCACCCCAAAACTAGGAATGGTGAGTGCCGTGGATTAGTGCTTTTTGTTTATTATGATTAATTTTTATAATTGATCATTTTTGTGATCACATTTTCTCATGCACCTCTTTTAACTAGTTATCTAACTTGTGTCAGCTGTTTTCCTAGGAGCTTTGCAACAGGTGTGCTTGGTAACTGTCTCACATTTAAAAGCAAAGTTGCTGTGAGCTGTAAACCTTGATAGCATACCCTGAGTTTAACACTAATGTGATGGCTATGTCCATGTTATAATTCTGAGCAATAGAGTAGGGACTTGCAGTAAAGGGGGTCCCATGATGGGGGCTGCAAGCTTAAATGCATTGATCAATTCATGAACCAAAACTCCACTGTTTATTATGTTTATAAGTATTGTTAGTTATTATGGTGAGTGCAGAGCCCCTGTGATTTCTATTTAAACAATGTGGTCACATACCATGTTGCACACCAAAACTAGGAATGGTGAGTGCCGTGGATTAGTGCTTTTTGTTTATTATGATTAATTTTTTTAATTAATAATTTTTGTGATCACATTTTCTCATGCACCGCTTTAAACTAGTTTTCTAACTTGTGTCAGCTGTTTTCCTAGGTGCTTTGCAACATTTGTGCTTGGTAACTATCTCACATTTAAAAGCAAAGTTGCTGTGAGCTTTAAACCTTGATAGCATACCCTGAGTTTAACACTAATGTGATGGTTATGTCCATGTTATAATCCTGAGCAATAGAGTAGGGACTTGCAGTAAAGTGGCATCCCATGACGGGGGCTGCAAGCTTAAATGCATTGATCAATTCATGAACCAAAACCCCACTGTTTATTATGTTTATAATTATTGTTAGCTATTATTGGTGAGTGCAGAGCCCCTATGATTTCTATTTAAACAATGTGCTCACATACCATGTTGCAACCCTAAACTCGGAATGGTGAGTGCCGTGGATTAGTGCTTTTTGTTTATTATGATTAATTTTTATAATTTATAATTTTTGTGATCACATTTTCTCATGCACCTCTTTTAACTAGTTATCTAACTTGTGTCAGCTGTATTCCTAGGAGCTTTGCAACAGGTGTGCTTGGTAACTGTCTCACATTTAAAAGCAAAGTTGCTGTGAGCTGTAAACCTTGATAGCATACCCTGAGTTTAACACTAATGTGATGGCTATGTCCATGTTATAATCCTGAGCAATAGAGTAGGGACTTGCAGTAAAGTGGCATCCCGTGACGGGGGCTGCAAGCTTACATGCATTGATCAATTCATGAACCAAAACCGCACTGTTTATTATGTTTATAATTATTGTTAGTTATTATGGTGAGTGCAGAGCCCCTTTGATTTCTATTTAAACAATGTGGTCACATACCATGTTGCACCCCAAAACTAGGAATGGTAAGAGCCGTGGATTAGTGCTTTTTGTTTATTATGATTAATTTTTATAATTGATCATTTTTGTGATCACATTTTCTCATGCACCCCTTTTAACTAGTTATCTAACTTGTGTCAGCTGTTTTCCTAGGTGCTTTGCAACAGGTGTGCTTGGTAACTGTCTCACATTTAAAAGCACAATTGCTGTGAGCTTTAAACCTTGATAGCATACCCTGAGTTTAACACTAATGTGATGGCTATGTCCTTGTTACAATTCTGAGCAATAGAGTAGGGACTTGCAGAAACGGGGGTCCCGTGATGGGGGCTGCAAGCTTAAATGCATTGATCAATTCATGAATCAAAACTCCACTGTTTATTATGTTTATAAGTATTGTTAGTTATTATGGTGAGTGCAGAGCCCCTGTGATTTCTATTTAAACAATGTGGTCACATACCATGTTGCACACCAAAACTAGGAATGGTGAGTGCCGTGGATTAGTGCTTTTTTTTTATTATGATTAATTTTTTTAATTAATCATTTTTGTGATCACATTTTCTCATGCACCCCTTTAAACTAGTTTTCTAACTTGTGTCAGCTGTTTTCCTAGGTGCTTTGCAACATTTGTGCTTGGTAACTATCTCACATTTAAAAGCAAAGTTGCTGTGAGCTTTAAACCTTGATAGCATACCCTGAGTTTAACACTAATGTGATGGCTATGTCCATGTTATAATCCTGAGCAATAGAGTAGGGACTTGCAGTAAAGTGGCATCCCGTGACGGGGGCTGCAAGCTTAAATGCATTGATCAATTCATGAACCAAAACTCCACTGTTTATTATGTTTATAATTATTGTTAGTTATTATGGTGAGTGCAGAGCCCATGTGATTTCTATTTAAACAATGTGGTCACATACCATGTTGCACCCCTAAACTAGGAATGGCGAGTGCCGTGGATTAGTGCTTTTTGTTTATTATGATTAATTTTTATTAATAATCATTTTTGTTATCACATTTTCTCATGCACCTTTTTTAATTAATTATCTAACTTGTGTCAGCTGTTTTCCTAGGTGCTTTGCAACAGGTGTGCTTGGTAACTGTCTCACATTTAAAAGCTAAGTTGCTGTGAGGTTTAAACCTTGATAGCATACCCTGAGTTTAACACTAATGTGATGGCTATGTCCATGTTACAATTCTGAGCAATAGAGTAGGGACTTGCAGTAACAGGGGTCCCGTGACGGGGGCTGCAAGCTTAAATGCATTGATCAATTCATGAACCAAAACTCCACTGTTTATTATATTTATAAGTATTGTTAGTTATTATGGTGAGTGCAGAGCCCCTGTGATTTCTATTTAAACAATGTGGTCACATACCATGTTGCACCCCAAAACTAGGAATGGTGAGTGCCGTGGATTAGTGCTTTTTGTTTATTATGATTAATTTTTATAATTGATCATTTTTGTGATCACATTTTCTCATGCACCCCTTTTAACTAGTTATCTAACTTGTGTCAGCTGTTTTCCTAGGTCCTTTGCAACAGGTGTGCTTGGTAACTGTCTCACATTTAAAAGCAAAGTTGCTGTGAGCTTTAAACCTTGATAGCATACCCTGAGTTTAACACTAATGTGATGGCTATGTGCATGTTATTATTCTAAGCAATAGAGTAGGGACTTGCAGAAAAGTGGGGTCCCGTGACGGGGGCTGCAAGCTTAAATGCATTGATCAATTCATGAACCAAAACCCCACTGTTTATTATGTTTATAATTATTGTTAGTTATTATTGGTGAGTGCAGAGCCCCTGTGATTTCTATTTAAACAATGTGCTCACATACCATGTTGCAACCCTAAACTCGGAATGGTGAGTGCCGTGGACTAGTGCTTTTTGTTTATTATGATTAATTTTTATAATTGATCATTTTTGTGATCACATTTTCTCATGCACCCCTTTTAACTAGTTATCTAACTTGTGTCAGCTGTTTTCCTAGGTCCTTTGCAACAGGTGTGCTTGGTAACTGTCTCACATTTAAAAGCAAAGTTGATGTGAGCTTTAAACCTTGATAGCATACCCTGAGTTTAACACTAATGTGATGGCTATGTGCATGTTATTATTCTAAGCAATAGAGTAGGGACTTGCAGAAAAGTGGGGTCCCGTGACGGGGGCTGCAAGCTTAAATGCATTGATCAATTCATGAACCAAAACCGCACTGTTTATTATGTTTATAATTATTGTTAGTTATTATGGTGAGTGCAGAGCCCCTTTGATTTCTATTTAAACAATGTGGTCACATACCATGTTGCACCCCAAAACTAGGAATGGTGAGTGCCGTGGATTAGTGCTTTTTGTTTATTATGATTAATTTTTATAATTGATCATTTTTGTGATCACATTTTCTCATGCACCCCTTTTAACTAGTTATCTAACTTGTGTCAGCTGTTTTCCTAGGTGCTTTGCAACAGGTGTGCTTGGTAACTGTCTCACATTTAAAAGCACAGTTGCTGTGAGCTGTAAACCTTGATAGCATACCTTGAGTTTAACACTAATGTGATGGCTATGTCCATGTTACAATTCTGAGCAATAGAGTAGGGACTTGCAGTAACAGGGGTCCCGTGACGGGGGCTGCAAGCTTAAATGCATTGATCAATTCATGAACCAAAACTCCACTGTTTATTATATTTATAAGTATTGTTAGTTATTATGGTGAGTGCAGAGCCCCTGTGATTTCTATTTAAACAATGTGGTCACATACCATGTTGCACCCCAAAACTTGGAATGGTGAGTGCCGTGGATTAGTGCTTTTTGTTTATTATGATTAATTTTTATAATTGATCATTTTTGTGATCACATTTTCTCATGCACCCCTTTTAACTAGTTATCTAACTTGTGTCAGCTGTTTTCCTAGGTGTTTTGCAACAGGTGTGCTTGTTAACTGTCTCTCATTTAAAAGCAAAGTTGCTGTGAGCTTTAAACCTTGATAGCATACCCTGAGTTTAACACTAATGTGATGGCTATGTCCATGTTATAATTCTGAGCAATAGAGTAGGGACTTGCAGTAACGGGGGTCCCATGACGGGGGCTGCAAGCTTAAATGCATTGATCAATTCATGAACCAAAACTCCACTGTTTATTATATTTATAAGTATTGTTAGTTATTATGGTGAGTGCAGAGCCCCTGTGATTTCTATTTAAACAATGTTGTCACATACCATGTTGCACCCCAAAACTAGGAATGGTGAGTGCCGTGGATTAGTGCTTTTTGTTTATTATGATTAATTTTTATAATTGATAATTTTTGTGATCACATTTTCTCATGCACCCCTTTTAACTAGTTATCTAACTTGTGTCAGCTGTTTTCCTAGGTCCTTTGCAACTGGTGTGCTTGGTAACTGTCTCACATTTAAAAGCAAAGTTGCTGTGAGCTTTAAACCTTGATAGCATACCCTGAGTTTAACACTAATGTGATGGCTATGTGCATGTTATTATTCTAAGCAATAGAGTAGGGACTTGCAGAAAAGTGGGGTCCCGTGACAGGGACTGCAAGCTTAAATGCATTGATCAATTCATGAACCAAAACCCCACTGTTTATTATGTTTATAATTATTGTTAGTTATTATTGGTGAGTGCAGAGCCACTGTGATTTCTATTTTAACAATGTGGTCACATACCATGTTGCAACCCTAAACTCGGAATGGTGAGTGCCGTGGATTAGTGCTTTTTGTTTATTATGATTAATTTTTATAATTAATAATTTTTGTGATCACATTTTCTCATGCACCTCTTTTAACTAGTTATCTAACTTGTGTCAGCTGTTTTCCGTGTGCTTGGTAACTGTCTCACATTTAAAAGCAAAGTTGCTGTGAGCTGTAAACCTTGATAGCATACCCTGAGTTTAACACTAATGTGATGGCTATGTCCATGTTATAATCCTGAGCAATAGAGTAGGGACTTGCAGTAAAGTGGCATCCCGTGACGGGGGCTGCAAGCTTAAATGCATTGATCAATTCATGAACCAAAACCGCACTGTTTATTATGTTTATAATTATTGTTAGTTATTATGGTGAGTGCAGAGCCCCTTTGATTTCAATTTAAACAATGTGGTCACATACCATGTTGCACCCCAAAACTAGGAATGGTAAGAGCCGTGGATTAGTGCTTTCTGTTTATTATGATTAATTTTTATAATTGATCATTTTTGTGATCACATTTTCTCATGCACCCCTTTTAACTAGTTATCTAACTTGTGTCAGCTGTTTTCCTAGGTGCTTTGCAACAGGTGTGCTTGGTAACTGTCTCACATTTAAAAGCACAATTGCTGTGAGCTTTAAACCTTGATAGCATACCCTGAGTTTAACACTAATGTGATGGCTATGTCCTTGTTACAATTCTGAGCAATAGAGTAGGGACTTGCAGAAACGGGGGTCCCGTGACGGGGGCTGCAAGCTTAAATGCATTGATCAATTCATGAACCAAAACTCCACTGTTTATTATGTTTATAAGTATTGTTAGTTATTATGGTGAGTGCAGAGCCCCTGTGATTTCTATTTAAACAATGTGGTCACATACCATGTTGCACACCAAAACTAGGAATGGTGAGTGCCGTGGATTAGTGCTTTTTTTCTATTATGATTCATTTTTTTAATTAATCATTTTTGTGATCACATTTTCTCATGCACCCCTTTAAACTAGTTTTCTAACTTGTGTCAGCTGTTTTCCTAGGTGCTTTGCAACATTTGTGCTTGGTAACTATCTCACATTTAAAAGCAAAGTTGCTGTGAGCTTTAAACCTTGATAGCATACCCTGAGTTTAACACTAATGTGATGGCTATGTCCATGTTATAATCCTGAGCAATAGAGTAGGGACTTGCAGTAAAGTGGCATCCCGTGACGGGGGCTGCAAGCTTAAATGCATTGATCAATTCATGAACCAAAACTCCACTGTTTATTATGTTTATAATTATTGTTAGTTATTATGGTGAGTGCAGAGCCCATGTGATTTCTATTTAAACAATGTGGTCACATACCATGTTGCACCCCTAAACTAGGAATGGCGAGTGCCGTGGATTAGTGCTTTTTGTTTATTATGATTAATTTTTATTAATAATCATTTTTGTTATCACATTTTCTCATGCACCTTTTTTAATTAATTATCTAACTTGTGTCAGCTGTTTTCCTAGGTGCTTTGCAACAGGTGTGCTTGGTAACTGTCTCACATTTAAAAGCTAAGTTGCTGTGAGGTTTAAACCTTGATAGCATACCCTGAGTTTAACACTAATGTGATGGCTATGTCCATGTTACAATTCTGAGCAATAGAGTAGGGACTTGCAGTAACAGGGGTCCCGTGACGGGGGCTGCAAGCTTAAATGCATTGATCAATTCATGAACCAAAACTCCACTGTTTATTATATTTATAAGTATTGTTAGTTATTATGGTGAGTGCAGAGCCCCTGTGATTTCTATTTAAACAATGTGGTCACATACCATGTTGCACCCCAAAACTAGGAATGGTGAGTGCCGTGGATTAGTGCTTTTTGTTTATTATGATTAATTTTTATAATTGATCATTTTTGTGATCACATTTTCTCATGCACCCCTTTTAACTAGTTATCTAACTTGTGTCAGCTGTTTTCCTAGGTCCTTTGCAACAGGTGTGCTTGGTAACTGTCTCACATTTAAAAGCAAAGTTGCTGTGAGCTTTAAACCTTGATAGCATACCCTGAGTTTAACACTGATGTGATGGCTATGTGCATGTTATTATTCTAAGCAATAGAGTAGGGACTTGCAGAAAAGTGGGGTCCCGTGACGGGGGCTGCAAGCTTAAATGCATTGATCAATTCATGAACCATAACCCCACTGTTTATTATGTTTATAATTATTGTTAGTTATTATTGGTGAGTGCAGAGCCCCTGTGATTTCTATTTAAACAATGTGCTCACATACCATGTTGCAACCCTAAACTCGGAATGGTGAGTGCCGTGGACTAGTGCTTTTTGTTTATTATGATTAATTTTTATAATTTATAATTTTTGTGAACACATTTTCTCATGCACCTCTTTTAACTAGTTATCTAACTTGTGTCAGCTGTTTTCCTAGGAGCTTTGCAACAGGTGTGCTTGGTAACTGTCTCACATTTAAAAGCAAAGTTGCTGTGAGCTGTAAACCTTGATAGCATACCCTGAGTGTAACACTAATGTGATGGCTATGTCCATGTTATAATTCTGAGCAATAGAGTAGGGACTTGCAGTAAAGGGGGTCCCGTGATGGGGGCTGCAAGCTTAAATGCATTGATCAATTCATGAACCAAAACTCCACTGTTTAATATGTTTATAAGTATTGTTAGTTATTATGGTGAGTGCAGAGCCCCTGTGATTTCTATTTAAACAATGTGGTCACATACCATGTTGCACACCAAAACTAGGAATGGTGAGTGCCATGGATTAGTGCTTTTTGTTTATTATGATTAATTTTTTTAATTAATAATTTTTGTGATCACATTTTCTCATGCACCCCATTAAACTAGTTTTCTAACTTGTGTCAGCTGTTTTCCTAGGTGCTTTGCAACATTTGTGCTTGGTAACTATCTCACATTTAAAAGCAAAGTTGCTGTGAGCTTTAAACCTTTATAGCATACCCTGAGTTTAACACTAATGTGATGGCTATGTCCATGTTATAATCCTGAGCAATAGAGTAGGGACTTGCAGTAAAGTGGCATCCCGTGACGGTGGCTGCAATCTTAAATGCATTGATCAATTCATGAACCAAAACCGCACTGTTTATTATGTTTATAATTATTGTTAGTTATTATGGTGAGTGCAGAGCCCCTTTGATTTCTATTTAAACAATGTGGTCACATACCATGTTGCACCCAAAAACTAGGAATGGTAAGTGCCGTGGATTAGTGCTTTTTGTTTATTATGATTAATTTTTATAATTGATCATTTTTGTGATCACATTTTCTCATGCACCCCTTTTAACTAGTTATCTAACTTGTGTCAGCTGTTTTCCTAGGTGCTTTGCAACAGGTGTGCTTGGTAACTGTCTCACATTTAAAAGCACAATTGCTGTGAGCTTTAAACCTTGATAGCATACCCTGAGTTTAACACTAATGTGATGGCTATGTCCTTGTAACAATTCTGAGCAATAGAGTAGGGACTTGCAGAAACGGGGGTCCCGTGACGGGGGCTGCAAGCTTAAATGCATTGATCAATTCATGAACCAAAACTCCACTGTGTATTATGTTTATAAGTATTGTTAGTTATTACGGTGAGTGCAGAGCCCCTGTGATTTCTATTTAAACAATGTGGTCACATACCATGTTGCACCCCAAAACTAAGAATGGTGAGTGCCGTGGATTAGTGCTTTTTGTTTATTATGATTAATTTTTATAATTGATCATTTTTGTGATCACATTTTCTCATGCACCCCTTTTAACTAGTTATCTAACTTGTGGCAGCTGTTTTCCTAGGTCCTTTGCAACAGGTGTGCTTGGTAACTGTCTCACATTTAAAAGCAAAGTTGCTGTGAGCTTTAAACCTTGATAGCATACCCTGAGTTTAACACTAATGTGATGGCTATGTGCATGTTTTTATATTAAGCAATAGAGTAGGGACTTGCAGAAAAGTGGGGTCCCGTGACAGGGGCTGCAAGCTTAGATGCATTGATCAATTCATGAACCAAAACCCCACTGTTTATTATGTTTATAATTATTGATAGTTATTATTGGTGAGTGCAGAGCCACTGTGATTTCTATTTAAACAATGTGGTCACATACCATGTTGCAACCCTAATCTCGGAATGGTGAGTGCCGTGGATTAGTGCTTTTTGTTTATTATGATTAATTTTTATAATTAATAATTTTTTTGATCACATTTTCTCATGCACCTCTTTTAACTAGTTATCTAACTTGTGTCAGCTGTATTCCTAGGAGCTTTGCAACAGGTGTGCTTGGTAACTGTCTCACATTTAAAAGCAAAGTTGCTGTGAGGTTTAAACCTTGATAGCATACCCTGAATTTAACACTAATGTGATGGCTATGTCCATGTTATAATCCTGAGCAATAGAGTAGGGACTTGCAGTAAAGTGGCATCCCGTGACGGGGGCTGCAAGCTTAAATGCATTGATCAATTCATGAACCAAAACCGCACTGTTTATTATGTTTATAATTATTGTTAGTTATTATGGTGAGTGCAGAGCCCCTTTGATTTCTATTTAAACAATGTGATCACATACCATTTTGCACCCCAAAACTAGGAATGGTTAGTGCCGTGGATTAGTGCTTTTTGTTTATTATGATTAATTTTTATTATTAATCATTTTTGTGATCACATTTTCTCATGCACCTTTTTTAATTTATTATCTAACTTGTGTCAGCTGTTTTCCTAGGTGCTTTGCAACAGGTGTGCTTGGTAACTGTCTCACATTTAAAAGCAAAGTTGCTGTGAGCTTTAAACCTTGATAGCATACCCTGAGTTTAACACTAATGTGATGGCTATGTGCATGTTATTATTCTAAGCAATAGAGTAGGGACTTGCAGAAAAGTGGGGTCCCGTGACAGGGGCTGCAAGCTTAAATGCATTGATCAATTCATGAACCAAAACCCCACTGTTTATTATGTTTATAATTATTGTTAGCTATTATTGGTGAGTGCAGAGCCCCTATGATTTCTATTTAAACAATGTGCTCACATACCATGTTGCAACCCTAAACTCGGAATGGTGAGTGCCGTGGATTAATGCTTTTTGTTTATTATGATTAATTTTTATAATTTATAATTTTTGTGATCACATTTTCTCATGCACCTCTTTTAACTAGTTATCTAACTTGTGTCAGCTGTATTCCTAGGAGCTTTGCAACAGGTGTGCTTGGTAACTGTCTCACATTTAAAAGCAAAGTTGCTGTGAGCTGTAAACCTTGATAGCATACCCTGAGTTTAACACTAATGTGATGGCTATGTCCATGTTATAATCCTGAGCAATAGAGTAGGGACTTGCAGTAAAGTGGCATCCCGTGACGGGGGCTGCAAGCTTAAATGCATTGATCAATTCATGAACCAAAACCGCACTGTTTATTATGTTTATAATTATTGTTAGTTATTATGGTGAGTGCAGAGCCCCTTTGATTTCTATTTAAACAATGTGGTCACATACCATGTTGCACCCCAAAACTAGGAATGGTAAGAGCCGTGGATTAGTGCTTTTTGTTTATTATGATTAATTTTTATAATTGATCATTTTTGTGATCACATTTTCTCATGCACCCCTTTTAACTAGTTATCTAACTTGTGTCAGCTGTTTTCCTAGGTGCTTTGCAACAGGTGTGCTTGGTAACTGTCTCACATTTAAAAGCACAATTGCTGTGAGCTTTAAACCTTGATAGCATACCCTGAGTTTAACACTAATGTGATGGCTATGTCCTTGTTACAATTCTGAGCAATAGAGTAGGGACTTGCAGAAACGGGGGTCCCGTGACGGGGGCTGCAAGCTTAAATGCATTGATCAATTCATGAACCAAAACTCCACTGTTTATTATGTTTATAAGTATTGTTAGTTATTATGGTGAGTGCAGAGCCCCTGTGATTTCTATTTAAACAATGTGGTCACATACCATGTTGCACACCAAAACTAGGAATGGTGAGTGCCGTGGATTAGTGCTTTTTTTTTATTATGATTAATTTTTTTAATTAATCATTTTTGTGATCACATTTTCTCATGCACCCCTTTAAACTAGTTTTCTAACTTGTGTCAGCTGTTTTCCTAGGTGCTTTGCAACATTTGTGCTTGGTAACTATCTCACATTTAAAAGCAAAGTTGCTGTGAGCTTTAAACCTTGATAGCATACCCTGAGTTTAACACTAATGTGATGGCTATGTCCATGTTATAATCCTGAGCAATAGAGTAGGGACTTGCAGTAAAGTGGCATCCCGTGACGGGGGCTGCAAGCTTAAATGCATTGATCAATTCATGAACCAAAACTCCACTGTTTATTATATTAATAAGTATTGTTAGTTATTATGGTGAGTGCAGAGCCCCTGTGATTTCTATTTAAACAATGTGGTCACATACCATGTTGCACCCCAAAACTAGGAATGGTGAGTGCCGTGGATTAGTGCTTTTTGTTTATTATGATTAATTTTTATAATTGATCATTTTTGTGATCACATTTTCTCATGCACCCCTTTAAACTAGTTTTCTAACTTGTGTCAGCTGTTTTCCTAGGTGCTTTGCAACAGGTGTGCTTGGTAACTGTCTCACATTTAAAAGCAAAGTTGCTGTGAGCTTTAAACCTTGATAGCATACCCTGAGTTTAACACTAATGTGATGGCTATGTGCATGTTATTATTCTAAGCAATAGAGTAGGGACTTGCAGAAAAGTGGGGTCCCGTGACAGGGGCTGCAAGCTTAAATGCATTGATCAATTCATGAACCAAAACCCCACTGTTTATTATGTTTATAATTATTGTTAGCTATTATTGGTGAGTGCAGAGCCCCTATGATTTCTATTTAAACAATGTGCTCACATACCATGTTGCAACCCTAAACTCGGAATGGTGAGTGCCGTGGATTAATGCTTTTTGTTTATTATGATTAATTTTTATAATTTATAATTTTTGTGATCACATTTTCTCATGCACCTCTTTTAACTAGTTATCTAACTTGTGTCAGCTGTATTCCTAGGAGCTTTGCAACAGGTGTGCTTGGTAACTGTCTCACATTTAAAAGCAAAGTTGCTGTGAGCTGTAAACCTTGATAGCATACCCTGAGTTTAACACTAATGTGATGGCTATGTCCATGTTATAATCCTGAGCAATAGAGTAGGGACTTGCAGTAAAGTGGCATCCCGTGACGGGGGCTGCAAGCTTAAATGCATTGATCAATTCATGAACCAAAACCGCACTGTTTATTATGTTTATAATTATTGTTAGTTATTATGGTGAGTGCAGAGCCCCTTTGATTTCTATTTAAACAATGTGGTCACATACCATGTTGCACCCCAAAACTAGGAATGGTAAGAGCCGTGGATTAGTGCTTTTTGTTTATTATGATTAATTTTTATAATTGATCATTTTTGTGATCACATTTTCTCATGCACCCCTTTTAACTAGTTATCTAACTTGTGTCAGCTGTTTTCCTAGGTGCTTTGCAACAGGTGTGCTTGGTAACTGTCTCACATTTAAAAGCACAATTGCTGTGAGCTTTAAACCTTGATAGCATACCCTGAGTTTAACACTAATGTGATGGCTATGTCCTTGTTACAATTCTGAGCAATAGAGTAGGGACTTGCAGAAACGGGGGTCCCGTGACGGGGGCTGCAAGCTTAAATGCATTGATCAATTCATGAACCAAAACTCCACTGTTTATTATGTTTATAAGTATTGTTAGTTATTATGGTGAGTGCAGAGCCCCTGTGATTTCTATTTAAACAATGTGGTCACATACCATGTTGCACACCAAAACTAGGAATGGTGAGTGCCGTGGATTAGTGCTTTTTTTTTATTATGATTAATTTTTTTAATTAATCATTTTTGTGATCACATTTTCTCATGCACCCCTTTAAACTAGTTTTCTAACTTGTGTCAGCTGTTTTCCTAGGTGCTTTGCAACATTTGTGCTTGGTAACTATCTCACATTTAAAAGCAAAGTTGCTGTGAGCTTTAAACCTTGATAGCATACCCTGAGTTTAACACTAATGTGATGGCTATGTCCATGTTATAATCCTGAGCAATAGAGTAGGGACTTGCAGTAAAGTGGCATCCCGTGACGGGGGCTGCAAGCTTAAATGCATTGATCAATTCATGAACCAAAACTCCACTGTTTATTATGTTTATAATTATTGTTAGTTATTATGGTGAGTGCAGAGCCCATGTGATTTCTATTTAAACAATGTGGTCACATACCATGTTGCACCCCTAAACTAGGAATGGCGAGTGCCGTGGATTAGTGCTTTTTGTTAATTATGATTAATTTTTATTAATAATCATTTTTGTTATCACATTTTCTCATGCACCTTTTTTAATTAATTATCTAACTTGTGTCAGCTGTTTTCCTAGGTGCTTTGCAACAGGTGTGCTTGGTAACTGTCTCACAGTTAAAAGCTAAGTTGCTGTGAGGTTTAAACCTTGATAGCATACCCTGAGTTTAACACTAATGTGATGGCTATGTCCATGTTACAATTCTGAGCAATAGAGTAGGGACTTGCAGTAACAGGGGTCCCGTGACGGGGGCTGCAAGCTTAAATGCATTGATCAATTCAGGAACCAAAACTCCACTGTTTATTATATTTATAAGTATTGTTAGTTATTATGGTGAGTGCAGAGCCCTTGTGATTTCTATTTAAACAATGTGGTCACATACCATGTTGCACCCCAAAACTAGGAATGGTGAGTGCCGTGGATTAGTGCTTTTTGTTTATTATGATTAATTTTTATAATTGATCATTTTTGTGATCACATTTTCTCATGCACCCCTTTTAACTAGTTATCTAACTTGTGTCAGCTGTTTTCCTAGGTCCTTTGCAACAGGTGTGCTTGGTAACTGTCTCACATTTAAAAGCAAAGTTGCTGTGAGCTTTAAACCTTGATAGCATACCCTGAGTTTAACACTAATGTGATGGCTATGTGCATGTTATTATTCTAAGCAATAGAGTAGGGACTTGCAGAAAAGTGGGGTCCCGTGACGGGGGCTGCAAGCTTAAATGCATTGATCAATTCATGAACCAAAACCCCACTGTTTATTATGTTTATAATTATTGTTAGTTATTATTGGTGAGTGCAGAGCCCCTGTGATTTCTATTTAAACAATGTGCTCACATACCATGTTGCAACCCTAAACTCGGAATGGTGAGTGCCGTGGACTAGTGCTTTTTGTTTATTATGATTAATTTTTATAATTTATAATTTTTGTGATCACATTTTCTCATGCACCTCTTTTAACTAGTTATCTAACTTGTGTCAGCTGTTTTCCTAGGAGCTTTGCAACAGGTGTGCTTGGTAACTGTCTCACATTTAAAAGCAAAGTTGCTGTGAGCTGTAAACCTTGATAGCATACCCTGAGTGTAACACTAATGTGATGGCTATGTCCATGTTATAATTCTGAGCAATAGAGTAGGGACTTGCAGTAAAGGGGGTCCCGTGATGGGGGCTGCAAGCTTAAATGCATTGATCAATTCATGAACCAAAACTCCACTGTTTAATATGTTTATAAGTATTGTTAGTTATTATGGTGAGTGCAGAGCCCCTGTGATTTCTATTTAAACAATGTGGTCACATACCATGTTGCACACCAAAACTAGGATGGTGAGTGCCATGGATTAGTGCTTTTTGTTTATTATGATTAATTTTTTTAATTGATCATTTTTGTGATCACATTTTCTCATGCACCCCTTTTAACTAGTTATCTAACTTGTGTCAGCTGTTTTCCTAGGTGTTTTGCAACAGGTGTGCTTGGTAACTGTCTCACATTTAAAAGCACAGTTGCTGTGAGCTGTAAACCTTGATAGCATACCCTGAGTTTAACACTAATGTGATGGCTATGTCCATGTTACAATTCTGAGCAATAGAGTAGGGACTTGCAGTAACGGGGATCCCGTGACGGGGGCTGCAAGCTTAAATGCATTGATCAATTCATGAACCAAAACTCCACTGTTTATTATATTTATAAGTATTGTTAGTTATTATGGTGAGTGCAGAGCCCCTGTGATTTCTATTTAAACAATGTGGTCACATACCATGTTGCACCACAAAACTAGGAATGGTGAGTGCCGTGGATTAGTGCTTTTTGTTTATTATGATTAATTTTTATAATTGATCATTCTTGTGATCAAATTTTCTCATGCACCCCTTTTAACTAGTTATCTAACTTGTGTCAGCTGTTTTCCTAGGTGTTTTGCAACAGGTGTGCTTGGTAACTGTCTCACATTTAAAAGCAAAGTTGCTGTGAGGTTTAAACCTTGATAGCATACCCTGAATTTAACACTAATGTGATGGCTATGTCCATGTTATAATCCTGAGCAATAGAGTAGGGACTTGCAGTAAAGTGGCATCCCGTGACGGGGGCTGCAAGCTTAAATGCATTGATCAATTCATGAACCAAAACTCCACTGTTTATTATATTAATAAGTATTGTTAGTTATTATGGTGAGTGCAGAGCCCCTGTGATTTCTATTTAAACAATGTGGTCACATACCATGTTGCACCCCAAAACTAGGAATGGTGAGTGCCGTGGATTAGTGCTTTTTGTTTAATATGATTCATTTTTATAATTGATCATTTTTGTGATCACATTTTCTCATGCACCCCTTTAAACTAGTTTTCTAACTTGTGTCAGCTGTTTTCCAAGGTGCTTTGCAACATTTCTGCTTGGTAACTATCTCACATTTAATAGCAAAGTTGCTGTGAGCTTTAAACCTTGATAGCATACCCTGAGTTTAATACTAATGTGATGGCTATGTCCATGTTATTATTCTAAGCAATAGAGTAGGGACTTGCAGAAAAGTGGGGTCCCGTGACAGGGACTGCAAGCTTAGATGCATTGATCAATTCATGAACCAAAACCGCACTGTTTATTATGTTTATAATTATTGTTAGTTATTATGGTGAGTGCAGAGCCCCTGTGATTTCTATTTAAACAATGTGGTCACATACCATGTTGCACCCCTAAACTAGGAAAGGGGAGTGCTGTAGATTAGTGCTTTTTGTTTATTATGATTAATTTTTATTATTAATCATTTTTGTGATCACATTTTCACATGCACCTTTTTTAATTAATTATCTAACTTGTGTCAGCTGTTTTCCTAGGTGCTTTGCAACAGGTGTGCTTGGTAACTGTCTCACATTTAAAAGCAAAGTTGCTGTGAGCTTTAAACCTTGATAGCATACCCTGAGTTTAACACTAATGTGATGGCTATGTGCATGTTTTTATACTAAGCAATAGAGTAGGGACTTGCAGAAAAGTGGGGTCCCGTGACAGGGGCTGCAAGCTTAGATGCATTGATCAATTCATGAACCAAAACCCCACTGTTTATTATGTTTATAATTATTGATAGTTATTATTGGTGAGTGCAGAGCCACTGTGATTTCTATTTAAACAATGTGGTCACATACCATGTTGCAACCCTAAACTCGGAATGGTGAGTGCCATGGATTAGTGCTTTTTGTTTATTATGATTAATTTTTATAATTAATAATTTTTGTGATCACATTTTCTCATGCACCTCTTTTAACTAGTTATCTAACTTGTGTCAGCTGTATTCCTAGGAGCTTTGCAACAGGTGTGCTTGGTAACTGTTTCACATTTAAAAGCAAAGTTGCTGTGAGGTTTAAACCTTGATAGCATACCCTGAATTTAACACTAATGTGATGGCTATGTCCATGTTATAATCCTGAGCAATAGAGTAGGGACTTGCAGTAAAGTGGCATCCCGTGACGGGGCTGCAAGCTTAAATGCATTGACCAATTCATGAACCAAAACCGCACTGTTTATTATGTTTATAATTATTGTTAGTTATTATGGTGAGTGCAGAGCCCCTGTGATTTCTATTTAAACAATTTGGTCACATACCATGTTGCACCCCAAAACTAGGAATGGTGAGTGCCGTGGATTAGTGCTTTTTGTTTATTATGATTAATTTTTATAATTGATCATTCTTGTGATCAAATTTTCTCATGCACCCCTTTTAACTAGTTATCTAACTTGTGGCAGCTGTTTTCCTAGGTCCTTTGCAACAGGTGTGCTTGGTAACTGTCTCACATTTAAAAGCAAAGTTGCTGTGAGCTTTAAACCTTGATAGCATACCCTGAGTTTAACACTAATGTGATGGCTATGTGCATGATGTTATTCTAAGCAATAGAGTAGGGACTTGCAGAAAAGTGGGGTCCCGTGACAGGGGCTGCAAGCTTAGATGCATTGATCAATTCATGAACCAAAACCGCACTGTTTATTATGTTTATAATTATTGTTAGTTATTATGGTGAGTGCAGAGCCCCTGTGATTTCCATTTAAACAATGTGGTCACATACCATGTTGCACCCCAAAACTAGGAATGGTGAGTGCCGTGGATTAGTGCTTTTTGTTTATTATGATTAATTTTTCTAATTGATCATTTTTGTGATCACATTTTCTCATGCACCCCTTTTAACTAGTTATCTAACTTGTGTCAGCTGTTTTCCTATGTGCTTTGCAACAGGTGTGCTTGGTAACTGTCTCACATTTAAAAGCACAGTTGCTGTGAGCTGTAAACCTTGATAGCATACCCTGAGTTTAACACTAATGTGATGGCTATGTCCATGTTACAATTCTGAGCAATAGAGTAGGGACTTGCAGTAACGGGGGTCCCGTGACGGGGGCTGCAAGCTTAAATGCATTGATCAATTCATGAACCAAAACTCCACTGTTTATTATATTTATAAGTATTGTTAGTTATTATGGTGAGTGCAGAGCCCCTGTGATTTCTATTTAAACAATGTGGTCACATACCATGTTTCACCCCAAAACTAGGAATGGTGAGTGCCGTGGATTAGTGCTTTTTGTTTATTATGATTAATTTTTATAATTGATCATTCTTGTGATCAAATTTTCTCATGCACCCCTTTTAACTAGTTATCTAACTTGTGTCAGCTGTTTTCCTAGGTGTTTTGCAACAGGTGTGTTTGATAACTGTCTCTCATTTAAAAGCAAAGTTTCTGTGAGCTTTAAACCTTGATAGCATACTCTGAGTTTAACACTAATGTGATGGCTATGTCCATGTTACAATTCTGAGCAATAGAGTAGGGACTTGCAGTAACGGGGGTCCCGTGACGGGGGCTGCAAGCTTAAAAGCATTGATCAATTCATGAACCAAAACTCCACTGTTTATTATATTTATAAGTATTGTTAGTTAGTATGGTGAGTGCAGAGCCCCTGTGATTTCTATTTAAACAATGTGGTCACATACCATGTTGCACCCCAAAACTAGGAATGGTGAGTGCCGTGGATTAGTGCTTTTTGTTTATTATGATTAATTTTTATAATTGATCATTTTTGTGATCACATTTTCTCATGCACCCCTTTTAACTAGTTATCTAAAATGTGTCAGCTGTTTTCCTAGGTCCTTTGCAACAGGTGTGCTTGGTAACTGTCTCACATTTAAAAGCAAATTTGCTGTGAGCTTTAAACCTTGATAGCATACCCTGAGTTTAACACTAATGTGATGGCTATGTGCATGTTATTATTCTAAGCAATAGAGTAGGGACTTGCAGAAAAGTGGGGTCCCGTGACAGGGGCTGCAAGCTTAGATGCATTGATCAATTCATGAACCAAAACCGCACTGTTTATTATGTTTATAATTATTGTTAGTTATTATGGTGAGTGCAGAGCCCCTGTGATTTCTATTTAAACAATGTGGTCACATACCATGTTGCACCCCAAAACTAGGAATGGTGAGTGCCGTGGATTAGTGCTTTTTGTTTATTATGATTAATTTTTATAATTGATCATTTTTGTGATCACATTTTCTCATGCACCCCTTTTAACTAGTTATCTAACTTGTGTCAGCTGTTTTCCTCGGTGCTTTGCAACAGGTGTGCTTGGTAACTGTCTCACATTTAAAAGCACAGTTGCTGTGAGCTGTAAACCTTGATAGCATACCCTGAGTTTAACACTAATGTGATGGCTATGTCCATGTTACAATTCTGAGCAATAGAGTAGGGACTTGCACTAAAGTGTCGTCCCGTGACGGGGGCTGCAAGCTTAAATGCATTGATCAATTCATGAACCAAAACCCCACTGTTTATTATGTTTATAATTATTGTTAGTTATTATGGTGAGTGCAGAGCCCCTGTGATTTCTATTTAAACAATGTGGTCACATACCATGTTGCACCCCTAAACTAGGAAAGGCGAGTGCTGTAGATTAGTGCTTTTTGTTTATTATGATTAATTTTTATTATTAATCATTTTTGTGATCACATTTTCTCATGCACCTTTTTTAATTAATTATCTAACTTGTGTCAGCTGTTTTCCTAGGTGCTTTGCAACAGGTGTGCTTGGTAACTGTCTCACATTTAAAAGCAAAGTTGCTGTGAGCTTTAAACCTTGATAGCATACCCTGAGTTTAACACTAATGTGATGGCTATGTCCATGTTATAATCCTGAGCAATAGAGTAGGGACTTGCAGTAAAGTGGCATCCCGTGACGGGGGCTGCAAGCTTAAATGCATTGATCAATTCATGAACCAAAACTCCACTGTTTATTATATTAATAAGTATTGTTAGTTATTATGGTGAGTGCAGAGCCCCTGTGATTTCTATTTAAACAATGTGGTCACATACCATGTTGCACCCCAAAACTAGGAATGGTGAGTGCCGTGGATTAGTGCTTTTTGTTTATTATGATTAATTTTTCTAATTGATCATTTTTGTGATCACATTTTCTCATGCACCCCTTTTAACTAGTTATCTAACTTGTGTCAGCTGTTTTCCTAGGTGCTTTGCAACAGGTGTGCTTGGTAACTGTCTCACATTTAAAAGCACAGTTGCTGTGAGCTGTAAACCTTGATAGCATACCCTGAGTTTAACACTAATGTGATGGCTATGTCCATGTTACAATTCTGAGCAATAGAGTAGGGACTTGCAGTAAAGGGGGTCCCGTGACGGGGGCTGCAAGCTTAAATGCATTGATCAATTCATGAATCAAAACTCCACTGTTTATTATATTTATAAGTATTGTTAGTTATTATGGTGAGTGCAGAGCCCCTGTGATTTCTATTTAAACAATTTGGTCACATACCATGTTGCACCCTAAAACTAGGAATGGTGAGTGCCGTGGATTAGTGCTTTTTGTTTATTATGATTAATTTTTATAATTGATCATTCTTGTGATCAAATTTTCTCATGCACCCCTTTTAACTAGTTATCTAACTTGTGTCAGCTGTTTTCCTAGGTGTTTTGCAACAGTTGTGTTTGATAACTGTCTCTCATTTAAAAGCAAAGTTGCTGTGAGCTTTAAACCTTGATAGCATACCCTGAGTTTAACACTAATGTGATGGCTATGTCCATGTTACAATTCTGAGCAATAGAGTAGGGACTTGCAGTAACGGGGGTCCCGTGACGGGGGCTGCAAGCTTAAATGCATTGATCAATTCATGAACCAAAACTCCACTGTTTATTATATTTATAAGTATTGTTAGTTAGTATGGTGAATGCAGAGCCCCTGTGATTTCTATTTAAACAATGTGGTCACATACCATGTTGCACCCCAAAACTAGGAATGGTGAGTGCCGTGGATTAGTGCTTTTTGTTTATTATGATTAATTTTTATAATTGATCATTTTTGTGATCACATTTTCTCATGCACCCCTTTTAACTAGTTATCTAACTTGTGTCAGCTGTTTTCCTAGGTCCTTTGCAACAGGTGTGCTTGGTAACTGTCTCACATTTAAAAGCAAAGTTGCTGTGAGCTTTAAACCTTGATAGCATACCCTGAGTTTAACACTAATGTGATGGCTATGTGCATGTTATTATTCTAAGCAATAGAGTAGGGACTTTCAGAAAAGTGGGGTCCCGTGACAGGGGCTGCAAGCTTAGATGCATTGATCAATTCATGAACCAAAACCGCACTGTTTATTATGTTTATAATTATTGTTAGTTATTATGGTGAGTGCAGAGCCCCTGTGATTTCTATTTAAACAATGTGGTCACATACCATGTTGCACCCCAAAACTAGGAATGGTGAGTGCCGTGGATTAGTGCTTTTTGTTTATTATGATTAATTTTTATAATTGATCATTTTTGTGATCACATTTTCTCATGCACCCCTTTTAACTAGTTATCTAACTTGTGTCAGCTGTTTTCCTCGGTGCTTTGCAACAGGTGTGCTTGGTAACTGTCCCACATTTAAAAGCAAAGTTGCTGTGAGCTTTAAACCTTGATAGCATACCCTGAGTTTAACACTAATGTGATGGCTATGTCCATGTTACAATTCTGAACAATAGAGTAGGGACTTGCAGTAACGGGGGTCCCGTGACGGGGGCTGCAAGCTTAAATGCATTGATCAATTCATGAACCAAAACTCCACTGTTTATTATATTTATAAGTATTGTTAGTTATTATGGTGAGTGCAGAGCCCCTGTGATTTCTATTTAAACAATGTGGTCACATACCATGTTGCACCCCAAAACTAGGAATGGTGAGTGCCGTGGATTAGTGCTTTTTGTTTATTATGATTAATTTTTATAATTGATCATTTTTGTGATCACATTTTCTCATGCACCCCTTTTAACTAGTTATCTAACTTGTGTCAGCTGTTTTCCTAGGTGTTTTGCAACATTTGAGCTTGGTAACTGTCTCTCATTTAAAAGCAAAGTTGCTGTGAGCTTTAAACCTTGATAGCATACCCTGAGTTTAACACTAATGTGATGGCTATGTCCATGTTATAATTCTGAGCAATAGAGTGGGGGCTTGCAGTAAAGTGGGGTCCCGTGACGGGGGCTGCAAGCTTAAATGTATTGATCAATTCATGTACCAAAATTCCACTGTTTATTATGGTTATAATTATTGTTAGTTATTATGGTGAGTGCAGAGCCCCTGTGATTTCTATTTAAACAATGTGGTCACATACCATGTTGCACCCCAAAACTAGGAATGGTGAGTGCTGTGGGTTAGTGCTTTTTGTTTATTATTATTAATTTTTATAATTAATCATTTTTGTGATCACATTTTCTCATGCACCCCTTTTAACTAGTTTTCTAACTTGTGTCAGCTGTTTTCCTAGGTGCTTTGCAACAGGTGTGCTTGGTAACTATCTCACATTTAAAAGCAAAGTTGCTGTGAGCTTTAAACCTTGATAGCATACCCTGAGTTTAACACTAATGTGATGGCTATGTCCATGTTATAATCCTGAGCAATAGAGTAGGGACTTGCAGTAAAGTGGCATCCCGTGACGGGGGCTGCAAGCTTAAATGCATTAATCAATTCATGAACCAAAACCGCACTGTTTATTATGTTTATAAGTATTGTTAGTTATTATGGTGAGTGCAGAGCCCCTGTGATTTCTATTTAAACAATGTGGTCACATACCATGTTGCACCCCAAAACTAGGAATGGTGAGTGCCGTGGATTAGTGCTTTTTGTTTATTATGATTAATTTTTATAATTGATCATTTTTGTGATCACATTTTCTCATGCACCTCTTTTAACTTGTTATCTAACTTGTGTCAGCTGTTTTCCTAGGTGCTTTGCAACAGCTGTGCTTGGTAACTGTCTCACATTTAAAAGCAAAGTTGCTGTGAGCTTTACACCTTGATAGCATACCCTGAGTTTAACACTAATGTGATGGCTATGTCCATGTTACAATTCTGAGCAATAGAGTAGGGACTTGCAGTAACGGGGGTCCCATGACGGGGGCTGCAAGCTTAAATGCATTAATCAATTCATGAACCAAAACTCCACTGTTTATTATATTTATAAGTATTGTTAGCTATTATGGTGAGTGCAGAGCCCCTGTGATTTCTATTTAAACAATGTGGTCACATAACATGTTGCACCCCAAAACTAGGAATGGTGAGTGCCGTGGATTAGTGCTTTTTGTTTATTATGATTAATTTTTATAATTAATCTTTTTTGTGATCACATTTTCTCATGCACCCCTTTTAACTAGTTATCTTACTTGTGTCAGCTGTTTTCCTAGGTGCTTTGCAACAGGTGTGCTTGGTAACTGTCTCACATTTAAAAGCAAAGTTGCTGTGAGCTTTAAACCTTGATAGCATACCCTGAGTTTAACACTAATGTGATGGCTATGTCCATGTTATAATTCTGAGCAATAGAGTAGGGACTTGCAGTAAAGGGGGTCCCGTGACAGGGGCTGCAAGCTTAAATGCATTGATCAATTCATGAACCAAAACTCCACTGTTTATTATGTTTATAAGTATTGTTAGTTATTATGGTGAGTGCAGAGCCCCTGTGATTTCTATTTAGGTAATGTGGTCACATACCATGTTGCACACCAAAACTAGGAATGGTGAGTGCCGTGGATTAGTGCTTTTTGTTTATTATGATTAATTTTTATAATTGATCATTTTTGTGATCACATTTTCTCATGCACCCCTTTTAACTAGTTATCTAACTTGTGTCAGCTGTTTTCCTCGGTGCTTTGCAACAGGTGTGCTTGGTAACTGTCTCACATTTAAAAGCACTGTTGCTGTGAGCTGTAAACCTTGATAGCATACCCTGAGTTTAACACTAATGTGATGGCTATGTTCATGTTACAATTCTGAGCAATAGAGTAGGGACTTGCAGTAACGGGGGTCCCGTGACGGGGGCTGCAAGCTTAAATGCATTGATCAATTCATGAACCAAAACTCCACTGTTTATTATATTTATAAGTATTGTTAGTTATTATGGTGAGTGCAGAGCCCCTGTGATTTCTATTTAAACAATGTGGTCACATACCATGTTGCACCCCAAAACTAGGAATGTTGAGTGCCGTGGATTAGTGCTTTTTGTTTATTATGATTAATTTTTATAATTGATCATTTTTGTGATCACATTTTCTCATGCACCCCTTTTAACTAGTTATCTAACTTGTGTCAGCTGTTTTCCTAGGTGTTTTGCAACAGGTGTGCTTGGTAACTGTCTCTCATTTAAAAGCAAAGTTGCTGTGAGCTTTAAACCTTGATAGCATACCCTGAGTTTAACACTAATGTGATGGCTATGTCCATGTTATATTCTGAGCAATAGAGTGGGGGCTTGCAGTAAAGTGGGGTCCCATGACCGGGGCTGCAAGCTTAAATGTATTGATCAATTCATGTACCAAAACTCCACTGTTTATTATGTTTATAATTATTGTTAGTTATTATGGTGAGTGCAGAGCCCCTGTGATTTCTATTTAAACAATGTGGTCACATACCATGTTGCACCCCAAAACTAGGAATGGTGAGTGCTGTGGATTAGTGCTTTTTGTTTATTATGATTAATTTTTTTAATTAATAATTTTTGTGATCACATTTTCTCATGCACCCCTTTTAACTAGTTTTCTAACTTGTGTCAGCTGTTTTCCTAGGTGCTTTGCAACAGGTGTGCTTGGTAACTATCTCACATTTAAAAGCAAAGTTGCTGTGAGCTTTAAACCTTGATAGCATACCCTGAGTTTAACACTAATGTGATGGCTATGTCCATGTTATAATCCTGAGCAATAGAGTAGGGACTTGCAGTAAAGTGGCATCCCGTGACGGGGGCTGCAAGCTTAAATGCATTGATCAATTCATGAACCAAAACCGCACTGTTTATTATGTTTATAAGTATTGTTAGTTATTATGGTGAGTGCAGAGCCCCTGTGATTTCTATTTAAACAATGTGGTCACATACCATGTTGCACCCCAAAACTAGGAATGGTGAGTGCCGTGGATTAGTGCTTTTTGTTTATTATGATTAATTTTTATAATTGATCATTTTTGTGATCACATTTTCTCATGCACCCCTTTTAACTAGTTATCTAACTTGTGTCAGCTGTTTTCCTAGGTGCTTTGCAACAGGTGTGCTTGGTAACTGTCTCACATTTAAAAGCAAAGTTGCTGTGAGCTTTAAACCTTGATAGCATACCCTGAGTTTAACACTAATGTGATGGCTATGTCCATATTATAATTCTGAGCAATAGAGTAGGGACTTGCAGTAACGGGGGTCCCGTGACGGGGGCTGCAAACTTAAATGCATTGATCAATTCATGACCCAAAACTCCACTGTTTATTATGTTTAGAAGTATTGTTAGTTATTATGGTGAGTGCAGAGCCCCTGTGATTTCTATTTAAACAATGTGGTCACATACCATGTTGCACCCCAAAACTAGGAATGGTGAGTGCCGTGGATTAGTGCTTTTTGTTTATTATGATTAATTTTTTTAATTGATCATTTTTGTGATCACATTTTCTCATGCACCCCTTTTAACTAGTTATCTAACTTGTGTCAGCTGTTTTCCTAGGTCCTTTGCAACTGGTGTGCTTGGTAACTGTCTCACATTTAAAAGCAAAGTTGCTGTGAGCTTTAAACCTTGATAGCATACCCTGAGTTTAACACTAATGTGATGGCTATGTGCATGTTATTATTCTAAGCAATAGAGTAGGGACTTGCAGAAAAGTGGGGTCCCGTGACAGGGGCTGCAAGCTTAGATGCATTGATCAATTCATGAACCAAAACCCCACTGTTTATTATGTTTATAATTATTGTTAGTTATTATTGGTGAGTGCAGAGCCACTGTGATTTCTATTTTAACAATGTGGTCACATACCATGTTGCAACCCTAAACTCGGAATGGTGAGTGCCGTGGATTAGTGCTTTTTGTTTATTATGATTAATTTTTATAATTAATAATTTTTGTGATCACATTTTCTCATGCACCTCTTTTAAGTAGTTATCTAACTTGTGTCAGCTGTTTTCCTAGGAGCTTTGCAACAGGTGTGCTTGGTAACTGTCTCACATTTAAAAGCAAAATTGCTGTGAGCTTTAAACCTTGATAGCATACCCTGAGTTTAACACTAATGTGATGGCTATGTCCATGTTATAATCCTGAGCAATAGAGTAGGGACTTGCAGTAACGGGGGTCCCGTGACGGGGGCTGCAAGCTTAAATGCATTGATCAATTCATGAACCAAAACTCCACTGTTTATTATGTTTATAAGTATTGTTAGTTATTATGGTGAGTGAAGAGCCCCTGTGATTTCTATTTAAACAATGTGGTCACATACCATGTTGCACCTCAAAACTAGGAATGGTGAGTGCCGTGGATTAGTGCTTTTTGTTTATTATGATTAATTTTTATAATTGATCATTTTTGTGATCACATTTTCTCATGCACCCCTTTTAACTAGTTATCTAACTTGTGTCAGCTGTTTTCCTCGGTGCTTTGCAACAGGTGTGCTTGGTAACTGTCTCACATTTAAAAGCACTGTTGCTGTGAGCTGTAAACCTTGATAGCATACCCTGAGTTTAACACTAATGTGATGGCTATGTCCATGTTACAATTCTGAGCAATAGAGTAGGGACTTGCAGTAACGGGGGTCCCGTGACGGGGGCTGCAAGCTTAAATGCATTGATCAATTCATGAACCAAAACTCCACTGTTTATTATATTTATAAGTATTGTTAGTTATTATGGTGAGTGCAGAGCCCCTGTGATTTCTATTTAAACAATGTGGTCACATACCATGTTGCACCCCAAAACTAGGAATGTTGAGTGCCGTGGATTAGTGCTTTTTGTTTATTATGATTAATTTTTATAATTGATCATTTTTGTGATCACATTTTCTCATGCACCCCTTTTAACTAGTTATCTAACTTGTGTCAGCTGTTTTCCTAGGTGTTTTGCAACAGGTGTGCTTGGTAACTGTCTCTCATTTAAAAGCAAAGTTGCTGTGAGCTTTAAACCTTGATAGCATACCCTGAGTTTAACACTAATGTGATGGCTATGTCCATGTTATATTCTGAGCAATAGAGTGGGGGCTTGCAGTAAAGTGGGGTCCCATGACCGGGGCTGCAAGCTTAAATGTATTGATCAATTCATGTACCAAAACTCCACTGTTTATTATGTTTATAATTATTGTTAGTTATTATGGTGAGTGCAGAGCCCCTGTGATTTCTATTTAAACAATGTGGTCACATACCATGTTGCACCCCAAAACTAGGAATGGTGAGTGCTGTGGATTAGTGCTTTTTGTTTATTATGATTAATTTTTTTAATTAATAATTTTTGTGATCACATTTTCTCATGCACCCCTTTTAACTAGTTTTCTAACTTGTGTCAGCTGTTTTCCTAGGTCCTTTGCAACAGGTGTGCTTGGTAACTATCTCACATTTAAAAGCAAAGTTGCTGTGAGCTTTAAACCTTGATAGCATACCCTGAGTTTAACACTAATGTGATGGCTATGTCCATGTTATAATCCTGAGCAATAGAGTAGGGACTTGCAGTAAAGTGGCATCCCGTGACGGGGGCTGCAAGCTTAAATGCATTGATCAATTCATGAACCAAAACCGCACTGTTTATTATGTTTATAAGTATTGTTAGTTATTATGGTGAGTGCAGAGCCCTGTGATTTCTATTTAAACAATGTGGTCACATACCATGTTGCACCCCAAAACTAGGAATGGTGAGTGCCGTGGATTAGTGCTTTTTGTTTATTATGATTAATTTTTATAATTGATCATTTTTGTGATCACATTTTCTCATGCACCCCTTTTAACTAGTTATCTAACTTGTGTCAGCTGTTTTCCTAGGTGCTTTGCAACAGGTGTGCTTGGTAACTGTCTCACATTTAAAAGCAAAGTTGCTGTGAGCTTTAAACCTTAATAGCATACCCTGAGTTTAACACTAATGTGATGGCTATGTCCATATTATAATTCTGAGCAATAGAGTAGGGACTTGCAGTAACGGGGGTCCCGTGACGGGGGCTGCAAACTTAAATGCATTGATCAATTCATGACCCAAAACTCCACTGTTTATTATGTTTAGAAGTATTGTTAGTTATTATGGTGAGTGCAGAGCCCCTGTGATTTCTATTTAAACAATGTGGTCACATACCATGTTGCACCCCAAAACTAGGAATGGTGAGTGCCGTGGATTAGTGCTTTTTGTTTATTATGATTAATTTTTTTAATTGATCATTTTTGTGATCACATTTTCTCATGCACCCCTTTTAACTAGTTATCTAACTTGTGTCAGCTGTTTTCCTAGGTCCTTTGCAACTGGTGTGCTTGGTAACTGTCTCACATTTAAAAGCAAAGTTGCTGTGAGCTTTAAACCTTGATAGCATACCCTGAGTTTAACACTAATGTGATGGCTATGTGCATGTTATTATTCTAAGCAATAGAGTAGGGACTTGCAGAAAAGTGGGGTCCCGTGACAGGGGCTGCAAGCTTAGATGCATTGATCAATTCATGAACCAAAACCCCACTGTTTATTATGTTTATAATTATTGTTAGTTATTATTGGTGAGTGCAGAGCCACTGTGATTTCTATTTTAACAATGTGGTCACATACCATGTTGCAACCCTAAACTCGGAATGGTGAGTGCCGTGGATTAGTGCTTTTTGTTTATTATGATTAATTTTTATAATTAATAATTTTTGTGATCACATTTTCTCATGCACCTCTTTTAAGTAGTTATCTAACTTGTGTCAGCTGTTTTCCTAGGAGCTTTGCAACAGGTGTGCTTGGTAACTGTCTCACATTTAAAAGCAAAATTGCTGTGAGCTTTAAACCTTGATAGCATACCCTGAGTTTAACACTAATGTGATGGCTATGTCCATGTTATAATCCTGAGCAATAGAGTAGGGACTTGCAGTAACGGGGGTCCCGTGACGGGGGCTGCAAGCTTAAATGCATTGATCATTTCATGAACCAAAACTCCACTGTTTATTATGTTTATAAGTATTGTTAGTTATTATGGTGAGTGCAGAGCCCCTGTGATTTCTATTTAAACAATGTGGTCACATACCATGTTGCACCTCAAAACTAGGAATGGTGAGTGCCGTGGATTAGTGCTTTTTGTTTATTATGATTAATTTTTATAATTGATCATTTTTGTGATCACATTTTCTCATGCACCCCTTTTAACTAGTTATCTAACTTGTGTCAGCTGTTTTCCTAGGTGTTTTGCAACAGGTGTGCTTGGTAACTGTCTCTCATTTAAAAGCAAAGTTGCTGTGAGCTTTAAACCTTGATAGCATACCCTGAGTTTAACACTAATGTGATGGCTATGTCCATGTTATAATTCTGAGCAATAGAGTGGGGGCTTGCAGTAAAGTGGGGTCCCGTGACGGGGGCTGCAAGCTTAAATATATTGATCAATTCATGTACCAAAACTCCACTGTTTATTATGTTTATAATTATTGTTAGCTATTATGGTGAGTGCAGAGCCCCTGTGATTTCTATTTAAACAATGTGGTCACATACCATGTTGCACCCCAAAACTAGGAATGGTGAGTGCCGTGGATTAGTGCTTTTTGTTTATTATGATTAATTTTTTTAATTAATAATTTTTGTGATCACATTTTCTCATGCACCTCTTTTAACTAGTTTTCAAACTTGTGTCAGCTGTTTTCCTAGGTCCTTTGCAACTGGTGTGCTTGGTAACTGTCTCACATTTAAAAGCAAAGTTGCTGTGAGCTTTAAACCTTAATAGCATACCCTGAGTTTAACACTAATGTGATGGCTATGTGCATGTTATTATTCTAAGCAATAGAGTAGGGACTTGCAGAAAAGTGGGGTCCCGTGACGGGGGCTGCAAGCTTAGATGCATTGATCAATTCATGAACCAAAACCCCACTGTTTATTATGTTTATAATTATTGTTAGTTATTATTGGTGAGTGCAGAGCCACTGTGATTTCTATTTTAACAATGTGGTCACATACCATGTTGCAACCCTAAACTCGGAATGGTGAGTGCCGTGGATTAGTGCTTTTTGTTTATTATGATTAATTTTTATAATTAATAATTTTTGTGATCACATTTTCTCATGCACCTCTTTTAACTAGTTATCTAACTTGTGTCAGCTGTTTTCCTAGGAGCTTTGCAACAGGTGTGCTTGGTAACTGTCTCACATTTAAAAGCAAAGTTGCTGTGAGCTTTAAACCTTGATAGCATACCCTGAGTTTAACACTAATGTGATGGCTATGTCCATGTTATAATCCTGAGCAATAGAGTAGGGACTTGCAGTAACGGGGGTCCTGTGACGGGGGCTGCAAGCTTAAATGCATTGATCAATTCATGAACCAAAACTCCACTGTTTATTATGTTTATAAGTATTGTTAGTTATTATGGTGAGTGCAGAGCCCCTGTGATTTCTATTTAAACAATGTGGTCACATACCATGTTGCACCTCAAAACTAGGAATGGTGAGTGCCGTGGATTAGTGCTTTTTGTTTATTATGATTAATTTTTATAATTGATCATTTTTGTGATCACATTTTCTCATGCACCCCTTTTAACTAGTTTTCAAACTTGTGTCAGCTGTTTTCCTAGGTCCTTTGCAACTGGTGTGCTTGGTAACTGTCTCACATTTAAAAGCAAAGTTGCTGTGAGCTTTAAACCTTAATAGCATACCCTGAGTTTAACACTAATGTGATGGCTATGTGCATGTTATTATTCTAAGCAATAGAGTAGGGACTTGCAGAAAAGTGGGGTCCCGTGACAGGGGCTGCAAGCTTAGATGCATTGATCATTTCATGAACCAAAACCCCACTGTTTATTATGTTTATAATTATTGTTAGTTATTATTGGTGAGTGCAGAGCCACTGTGATTTCTATTTTAACAATGTGGTCACATACCATGTTGCAACCCTAAACTCGGAATGGTGAGTGCCGTGGATTAGTGCTTTTTGTTTATTATGATTAATTTTTATAATTAATAATTTTTGTGATCACATTTTCTCATGCACCTCTTTTAACTAGTTATCTAACTTGTGTCAGTTGTTTTCCTAGGAGCTTTGCAACAGGTGTGCTTGGTAACTGTCTCACATTTAAAAGCAAAGTTGCTGTGAGCTTTAAACCTTGATAGCATACCCTGAGTTTAACACTAATGTGATGGCTATGTCCATGTTATAATCCTGAGCAATAGAGTAGGGACTTGCAGTAACGGGGGTCCCGTGACGGGGGCTGCAAGCTTAAATGCATTGATCAATTCATGAACCAAAACTCCACTGTTCATTATGTTTATAAGTATTGTTAGTTATTATGGTGAGTGCAGAGCCCCTGTTATTTCTATTTAAACAATGTGGTCACATACCATGTTGCACCTCAAAACTAGGAATGGTGAGTGCCGTGGATTAGTGCTTTTTGTTTATTATGATTAATTTTTATAATTGATCATTTTTGTGATCACATTTTCTCATGCACCCCTTTTAACTAGTTATCTAACTTGTGTCAGCTGTTTTCCTAGGTGTTTTGCAACAGGTGTGCTTGGTAACTGTCTCTCATTTAAAAGCAAAGTTGCTGTGAGCTTTAAACCTTGATAGCATACCCGGAGTTTAACACTAATGTGATGGCTATGTCCATGTTATAATTCTGAGCAATAGAGTGGGGGCTTGCAGTAAAGTGGGGTCCCGTGACGGGGGCTGCAAGCTTAAATGTATTGATCAATTCATGTACCAAAACTCCACTGTTTATTATGTTTATAATTATTGTTAGTTATTATGGTGAGTGCAGAGCCCCTGTGAATTCTATTTAAACAATGTGGTCACATACCATGTTGCACCCCAAAACTAGGAATGGCGAGTGCCGTGGATTAGTGCTTTTTGTTTATTATGATTAATTTTTTTAATTAATAATTTTTGTGATCACATTTTCTCATGCACCCCTTTTAACTAGTTATCTAACTTGTGTCAGCTGTGTTCCTAGGTCCTTTGCAACTGGTGTGCTTGGTAACTGTCTCACATTTAAAAGCAAAGTTGCTGTGAGCTTTAAACCTTAATAGCATACCCTGAGTTTAACACTAATGTGATGGCTATGTGCATGTTATTATTCTAAGCAATAGAGTAGGGACTTGCAGTAAAGTGGCATCCTGTGACGGGGGCTGCAAGCTTAAATGCATTGATCAATTCATGAACCAAAACCGCACTGTTTATTATGTTTATAATTATTGTTAGTTATTATGGTGAGTGCAGAGCCCCTGTGATTTCTATTTAAACAATGTGGTCACATACCATGTTGCACCCCAAAACTAGGAATGGTGAGTGCCGTGGATAAGTGCTTTTTGTTTATTATGATTAATTTTTATAATTGATCATTTTTGTGATCACATTTTCTCATGCACCTCTTTTAACTAGTTATCTAACTTGTGTCAGCTGTTTTCCTAGGTGCTTTGCATCAGGTGTACTTGGTAACTGTCTCACATTTAAAAGCAAAGTTGCTGTGAGCTTTACACCTTGATAGCATACCCTGAGTTTAACACTAATGTGATGGCTATGTCCATGTTACAATTCTGAGCAATAGAGTAGGGACTTGCAGTAACGGGGGTCCCGTGACGGGGGCTGCAAGCTTAAATGCATTAATCAATTCATGAACCAAAACTCCACTGTTTATTATATTTATAAGTATTGTTAGTTATTATGGTGAGTGCAGAGCCCCTGTGATTTCTATTTAAACAATGTGGTCACATACCATGTTGCACCCCAAAACTAGGAATGGTGAGTGCCGTGGATTAGTGCTTTTTGTTTATTATGATTAATTTTTATAATTGATCATTTTTGTGATCACATTTTCTCATGCACCCCTTTTAACTAGTTATCTAACTTGTGTCAGCTGTTTTCCTAGGTGTTTTGCTACAGGTGTGCTTGGTAACTGTCTCTCATTTAAAAGCAAAGTTGCTGTGAGCTTTAAACCTTGATAGCATACCCTGAGTTTAACACTAATGTGATGGCTATGTCCATGTTATATTCTGAGCAATAGAGTGGGGGCTTGCAGTAAAGTGGGGTCCCATGACGGGGGCTGCAAGCTTAAATGTATTGATCAATTCATGTACCAAAACTCCACTGTTTATTATGTTTATAATTATTGTTAGTTATTATGGTGAGTGCAGAGCCCCTGTGATTTCTATTTAAACAATGTGGTCACATACCATGTTGCACCCCAAAACTAGGAATGGTGAGTGCTGTGGATTAGTGCTTTTTGTGTATTATTATTAATTTTTATAATTAATCTTTTTTGTGATCACATTTTCTCATGCACCCCTTTTAACTAGTTATCTTACTTGTGTCAGCTGTTTTCCTAGGTGCTTTGCAACAGGTGTGCTTGGTAACTGTCTCACATTTAAAAGCAAAGTTGCTGTGAGCTTTAAACCTTGATAGCATACCCTGAGTTTAACACTAATGTGATGGCTATGTCCATGTTATAATTCTGAGCAGTAGAGTAGGGACTTGCATTAAAGTGGGGTCCCGTGATGTGGGCTGTAAGCTTAATGCATTGATCAATTCATGAACCAAAACCGCACTGTTTATTATGTTTATAATTATTGTTAGTTATTATAGTGAGTGTAGAGCCCCTGTGATTTCTATTAAAAAACAATGTGGTCACATACCATGTTGCACACCAAAACTAGGAATGGTGAGTTCCGTAGATTAGTGCTTTTTGTTTATTATGATTAATTTTTATAATTAATCATTTTTGTGATCACATTTTCTCATGCACCCCTTTTAACTAGTTATCTAACTTGTGTCAGCTGTTTTCCTAGGTGCTTTGCAACAGGTGTGCTTGGTAACTGTCTCACATTTAAAAGCAAAGTTGCTGTGAGCTTTAAACCTTGATAGCATACCCTGATTTTAACACTAATGTGATGGCTATGTCCATATTATAATTCTGAGCAATAGATTAGGGACTTGCAGGAAAGTGGGGTCCCGTGACGGGGGCTGCAAACTTAAATGCATTGATCAATTCATGAACCAAAACCCCACTGTTTATTATGTTTATAATTATTGTTAGTTATTATGGTGAGTGCAGAGCCCCTGTGATTTCTATTTAAACAATGTGGTCACATACCATGTTGCACCCCAAAACTAGGAATGGTGAGTGCCGTGGATTAGTGCTTTTTGTTTATTATGATTAATTTTTATAATTAATAATTTTTGTGATCACATTTTCTCCTGCACCCCTTTTAACTAGTTATCTAACTTGTGTCAGCTGTTTTCCTAGGTGCTTTGCAACAGGTGTGCTTGGTAACTGTCTCACATTTAAAAGCAAAGTTGCTGTGAGCTGTAAACCTTGATAGCATACCCTGAGTTTAACACTAATGTGATGGCTATGTCCATGTTACAATTCTGAGCAATAGACTTAGGGACTTGCTGTAACGGGGGTCCCGTGACGGGGGCTGCAAGCTTAAATACATTGATCAATTCATGAACCAAAACTCCACTGTTTATTATATTTATAAGTATTGTTAGTTATTATGGTGAGTGCAGAGCCCCTGTGATTTCTATTTAAACAATGTGGTCACATACCATGTTGCACCCCAAAACTAGGAATGGTGAGTGCCGTGGATTAGTGCTTTTTGTTTATAATGATTAATTTTTATAATTAATCATTTTTGTGAACACATTTTCTCATGCACCCCTTTTAACTAGTTATCTAACTTGTGTCAGCTGTTTTCCTAGGTCCTTTGCAACAGGTGTGCTTGGTAACTGTCTCACATTTAAAAGCAAAGTTGCTGTGAGCTTTAAACCTTGATAGCATACCCTGAGTTTAACACTAATGTGATGGCTATGTGCATGTTATAATTCTAAGCAATAGAGTAGGGACTTCCAGAAAAGTGGGGTCCCGTGACGGGGGCTGCAAGCTTAAATGCATTGATCAATTCATGAACCAAAACCCCACTGTTTATTATGTTTATAAATATTGTTAGTTATTATTGGTGAGTGCAGAGCCCCTGTGATTTCTATTTAAACAATGTGGTCACATACCATGTTGCACCCCTAAACTCGGAATGGTGAGTGCCGTGGATTAGTGCTTTTTGTTTATTATAATTAATTTTTATAATTAATAATTTTTGTGATCACATTTTCTCATGCACCTCTTTTAACTAGTTTTCTAACTTGTGTCAGCTGTTTTCCTAGGTGCTTTGCAACAGGTGTGCTTGGTAACTATCTCACATTTAAAAGCAAAGTTGCTGTGAGCTTTAAACCTTGATAGCATACCCTGAGTTTAACACTAATGTGATGGCTATGTCCATGTTATAATTCTGAGCAGTAGAGTAGGGACTTGCATTAAAGTGGGGTCCCGTGATGTGGGCTGTAAGCTTAATGCATTGATCAATTCATGAACCAAAACCGCACTGTTTATTATGTTTATAATTATTGTTAGTTATTATAGTGAGTGTAGAGCCCCTTTGATTTCTATTAAAAAACAATGTGGTCACATACCACGTTGCACACCAAAACTAGGAATGGTGAGTTCCGTGGATTAGTGCTTTTTGTTTATTATGATTAATTTTTATAATTGATCATTTTTGTGATCACATTTTCTCATGCACCTCTTTTAACTAGTTATCTAACTTGTGTCAGCTGTTTTCCTAGGTGCTTTGCAACAGGTGTGCTTGGTAACTGTCTCACATTTAAAAGCAAAGTTGCTGTGAGCTTTAAACCTTGATAGCATACCCTGAGTTTAACACTAATGTGATGGCTATGTCCATGTTACAATTCTGAGCAATAGAGTAGGGACTTGCAGTAACGGGGGTCCCGTGACGGGGGCTGCAAGCTTAAATGCATTAATCAATTCATGAACCAAAACTCCACTGTTTATTAAATTTATAAGTATTGTTAGTTATTATGGTGAGTGCAGAGCCCCTGTGATTTCTATTTAAACAATGTGGTCACATACCATGTTGCACCCCAAAACTAGGAATGGTGAGTGCCGTGGATTAGTGCTTTTTGTTTATTATGATTAATTTTTATAATTGATCATTTTTGTGATCACATTTTCTCATGCACCCCTTTTAACTAGTTATCTAACTTGTGTCAGCTGTTTTCCTAGGTGCTTTGCATCAGGTGTACTTGGTAACTGTCTCACATTTAAAAGCAAAGTTGCTGTGAGCTTTACACCTTGATAGCATACCCTGAGTTTAACACTAATGTGATGGCTATGTCCATGTTACAATTCTGAGCAATAGAGTAGGGACTTGCAGTAACGGGGGTCCCGTGACGGGGGCTGCAAGCTTAAATGCATTAATCAATTCATGAACCAAAACTCCACTGTTTATTATATTTATAAGTATTGTTAGTTATTATGGTGAGTGCAGAGCCCCTGTGATTTCTATTTAAACAATGTGGTCACATACCATGTTGCACCCCAAAACTAGGAATGGTGAGTGCCGTGGATTAGTGCTTTTTGTTTATTATGATTAATTTTTATAATTGATCATTTTTGTGATCACATTTTCTCATGCACCCCTTTTAACTAGTTATCTAACTTGTGTCAGCTGTTTTCCTAGGTGTTTTGCTACAGGTGTGCTTGGTAACTGTCTCTCATTTAAAAGCAAAGTTGCTGTGAGCTTTAAACCTTGATAGCATACCCTGAGTTTAACACTAATGTGATGGCTATGTCAATGTTATATTCTGAGCAATAGAGTGGGGGCTTGCAGTAAAGTGGGGTCCCATGACGGGGGCTGCAAGCTTAAATGTATTGATCAATTCATGTACCAAAACTCCACTGTTTATTATGTTTATAATTATTGTTAGTTATTATGGTGAGTGCAGAGCCCCTGTGATTTCTATTTAAACAATGTGGTCACATACCATGTTGCACCCCAAAACTAGGAATGGTGAGTGCTGTGGATTAGTGCTTTTTGTGTATTATTATTAATTTTTATAATTAATCTTTTTTGTGATCACATTTTCTCATGCACCCCTTTTAACTAGTTATCTTACTTGTGTCAGCTGTTTTCCTAGGTGCTTTGCAACAGGTGTGCTTGGTAACTGTCTCACATTTAAAAGCAAAGTTGCTGTGAGCTTTAAACCTTGATAGCATACCCTGAGTTTAACACTAATGTGATGGCTATGTCCATGTTATAATTCTGAGCAGTAGAGTAGGGACTTGCATTAAAGTGGGGTCCCGTGATGTGGGCTGTAAGCTTAATGCATTGATCAATTCAGAAACCAAAACCGCACTGTTTATTATGTTTATAATTATTGTTAGTTATTATAGTGAGTGTAGAGCCCCTGTGATTTCTATTAAAAAACAATGTGGTCACATACCATGTTGCACACCAAAACTAGGAATGGTGAGTTCCGTAGATTAGTGCTTTTTGTTTATTATGATTAATTTTTATAATTAATCATTTTTGTGATCACATTTTCTCATGCACCCCTTTTAACTAGTTATCTAACTTGTGTCAGCTGTTTTCCTAGGTGCTTTGCAACAGGTGTGCTTGGTAACTGTCTCACATTTAAAAGCAAAGTTGCTGTGAGCTTTAAACCTTGATAGCATACCCTGATTTTAACACTAATGTGATGGCTATGTCCATATTATAATTCTGAGCAATAGATTAGGGACTTGCAGGAAAGTGGGGTCCCGTGACGGGGGCTGCAAACTTAAATGCATTTATCAATTCATGAACCAAAACCCCACTGTTTATTATGTTTATAATTATTGTTAGTTATTATGGTGAGTGCAGAGCCCCTGTGATTTCTATTTAAACAATGTGGTCACATACCATGTTGCACCCCAAAACTAGGAATGGTGAGTGCCGTGGATTAGTGCTTTTTGTTTATTATGATTAATTTTTATAATTAATAATTTTTGTGATCACATTTTCTCCTGCACCCCTTTTAACTAGTTATCTAACTTGTGTCAGCTGTTTTCCTAGGTGCTTTGCAACAGGTGTGCTTGGTAACTGTCTCACATTTAAAAGCAAAGTTGCTGTGAGCTGTAAACCTTGATAGCATACCCTGAGTTTAACACTAATGTGATGGCTATGTCCATGTTACAATTCTGAGCAATAGACTTAGGGACTTGCTGTAACGGGGGTCCCGTGACGGGGCTGCAAGCTTAAATACATTGATCAATTCATGAACCAAAACTCCACTGTTTATTATATTTATAAGTATTGTTAGTTATTATGGTGAGTGCAGAGCCCCTGTGATTTCTATTTAAACAATGTGGTCACATACCATGTTGCACCCCAAAACTAGGAATGGTGAGTGCCGTGGATTAGTGCTTTTTGTTTATAATGATTAATTTTTATAATTAATCATTTTTGTGAACACATTTTCTCATGCACCCCTTTTAACTAGTTATCTAACTTGTGTCAGCTGTTTTCCTAGGTCCTTTGCAACAGGTGTGCTTGGTAACTGTCTCACATTTAAAAGCAAAGTTGCTGTGAGCTTTAAACCTTGATAGCATACCCTGAGTTTAACACTAATGTGATGGCTATGTGCATGTTATAATTCTAAGCAATAGAGTAGGGACTTGCAGAAAAGTGGGGTCCCGTGACGGGGGCTGCAAGCTTAAATGCATTGATCAATTCATGAACCAAAACCCCACTGTTTATTATGTTTATAAATATTGTTAGTTATTATTGGTGAGTGCAGAGCCCCTGTGATTTCTATTTAAACAATGTGGTCACATACCATGTTGCACCCCTAAACTCGGAATGGTGAGTGCCGTGGATTAGTGCTTTTTGTTTATTATAATTAATTTTTATAATTAATAATTTTTGTGATCACATTTTCTCATGCACCTCTTTTAACTAGTTTTCTAACTTGTGTCAGCTGTTTTCCTAGGTGCTTTGCAACAGGTGTGCTTGGTAACTATCTCACATTTAAAAGCAAAGTTGCTGTGAGCTTTAAACCTTGATAGCATACCCTGAGTTTAACACTAATGTGATGGCTATGTCCATGTTATAATTCTGAGCAGTAGAGTAGGGACTTGCATTAAAGTGGGGTCCCGTGATGTGGGCTGTAAGCTTAATGCATTGATCAATTCATGAACCAAAACCGCACTGTTTATTATGTTTATAATTATTGTTAGTTATTATAGTGAGTGTAGAGCCCCTTTGATTTCTATTAAAAAACAATGTGGTCACATACCACGTTGCACACCAAAACTAGGAATGGTGAGTTCCGTGGATTAGTGCTTTTTGTTTATTATGATTAATTTTTATAATTGATCATTTTTGTGATCACATTTTCTCATGCACCTCTTTTAACTAGTTATCTAACTTGTGTCAGCTGTTTTCCTAGGTGCTTTGCAACAGGTGTGCTTGGTAACTGTCTCACATTTAAAAGCAAAGTTGCTGTGAGCTTTAAACCTTGATAGCATACCCTGAGTTTAACACTAATGTGATGGCTATGTCCATGTTACAATTCTGAGCAATAGAGTAGGGACTTGCAGTAACGGGGGTCCCGTGACGGGGGCTGCAAGCTTAAATGCATTAATCAATTCATGAACCAAAACTCCACTGTTTATTAAATTTATAAGTATTGTTAGTTATTATGGTGAGTGCAGAGCCCCTGTGATTTCTATTTAAACAATGTGGTCACATACCATGTTGCACCCCAAAACTAGGAATGGTGAGTGCCGTGGATTAGTGCTTTTTGTTTATTATGATTAATTTTTATAATTGATCATTTTTGTGATCACATTTTCTCATGCACCCCTTTTAACTAGTTATCTAACTTGTGTCAGCTGTTTTCCTAGGTGCTTTGCAACAGGTGTGCTTGGTAACTGTCTCACATTTAAAAGCAAAGTTGCTGTGAGCTGTAAACCTTGATAGCATACCCTGAGTTTAACACTAATGTGATGGCTATGTCCATGTTACAATTCTGAGCAATAGAGTAGTGACTTGCAGTAACGGGGGTCCCGTGATGGGGGCTGCATGCTTAAATGCATTGATCAATTCATGAACCAAAACTCCACTGTTTATTATATTTATAAGTATTGTTAGTTATTATGGTGAGTGCAGAGCTCCTGTGATTTCTATTTAAACAATGTGGTCACATACCATGTTGCACCCCAAAACTAGGAATGGTGAGTGCCATGGATTAGTGCTTTTTGTTTATTATGATTAATTTTTATAATTGATCATTTTTGTGATCACATTTTCTCATGCACCCCTTTTAACTAGTTATCTAACTTGGGTCAGCTGTTTTCCTTGGTGTTTTGCTACAGGTGTGCTTGGTAACTGTCTCTCATTTAAAAGCAAAGTTGCTGTGAGCTTTAAACCTTGATAGCATACCCTGAGTTTAACACTAATGTGATGGCTATGTCCATGTTATATTCTGAGCAATAGAGTGGGGGCTTGCAGTAAAGTGGGGTCCCGTGACGGGGGCTGCAAGCTTAAATGTATTGATCAATTCATGAACCAAAACTCCACTGTTTATTATATTTATAAGTATTGTTAGTTATTATGGTGAGTGCAGAGCCCCTGTGATTTCTATTTAAACAATGTGGTCACATACCATGTTGCACACCAAAACTAGGAATGGTGAGTGCCGTGGATTAGTGCTTTTTGTTTATTATGATTAATTTTTTTAATTAATAATTTTTGTGATCACATTTTCTCATGCACCCCTTTAAACTAGTTTTCTAACTTGTGTCAGCTGTTTTTATAGGTGCTTTGCAACATTTGTGCTTGGTAACTATCTCACATTTAAAAGCAAAGTTGCTGTGAGCTTTAAACCTTGATAGCATACCCTGAGTTTAACACAAAAGTGATGGCTATGTCCATGTTATAATCCTGAGCAATAGAGTAGGGACTTGCAGTAAAGTGGCATCCCGTGACGGGGGCTGCAAGCTTAAATGCATTGATCAATTCATGAACCAAAACCGCACTGTTTATTATGTTTATAATTATTGTTAGTTATTATGGTGAGTGCAGAGCCCCTTTGATTTCTATTTAAACAATGTGGTCACATACCATGTTGCACCCCAAAACTAGGAATGGTGAGTGCCGTGGATTAGTGCTTTTTGTTTATTATGATTAATTTTTATAATTGATCATTTTTGTGATCACATTTTCTCATGCACCCCTTTTAACTAGGTATCTAACTTGTGTCAGCTGTTTTCCTAGGTGCTTTGCAACAGGTGTGCTTGGTAACTGTCTCACATTTAAAAGCAAAGTTGCTGTGAGCTTTAAACTTTGATAGCATACCCTGAGTTTAACACTAATGTGATGGCTATGTCCATGTTATAATTCTGAGCAGTAGAGTAGGGACTTGCATTAAAGTGGGGTCCCGTGATGTGGGCTGTAAGCTTAATGCATTGATCAATTCAAGAACCATAACCGCACTGTTTATTATGTTTATAATTATTGTTAGTTATTATGGTGAGTGTAGAGCCCCTGTGATTTCTATTCAAACAATGTGGTCACATACCATGTTGCACACCAAAACTAGGAATGGTGAGTTCGTGGATTAGTGCTTTTTGTTTATTATGATTAATTTTTATAATTAATCATTTTTGTGATCACATTTTCTCATGCACCCCTTTTAACTAGTTATCTAACTTGTGTCAGCTGTTTTCCTAGGTGCTTTGCAACAGGTGTGCTTGGTAACTGTCTCACATTTAAAATCAAAGTTGCTGTGAGCTTTAAACCTTGATAGCATACCCTGAGTTTAACACTTATGTGAAGGCTATGTCCATATTATAATTCTGAGCAATAGAGTAGGGACTTGCAGTAAAGTGGGGTCCCGTGACGGGGGCTGCAAACTTAAATGCATTGATCAATTCATGAACCAAAACCCCACTGTTTATTATGTTTATAATTATTGTTAGTTATTATGGTGAGTGCAGAGCCCCTGTGATTTCTATTTAAACAATGTGGTCACATACCATGTTGCACCCCAAAACTAGGAATGGTGAGTGCCGTGGATTAGTGCTTTTTGTTTATTATGATTAATTTTTATAATTAATAATTTTTGTGATCACATTTTCTCCTGCACCCCTTTTAACTAGTTATCTAACTTGTGTCAGCTGTTTTCCTAGGTGCTTTGCAACAGGTGTGCTTGGTAACTGTCTCACATTTAAAAGCAAAGTTGCTGTGAGCTGTAAACCTTGATAGCATACCCTGAGTTTAACACTAATGTGATGGCTATGTCCATGTTACAATTCTGAGCAATATAATTAGGGACTTGCAGTAACGGGGGTCCCGTGACGGGGGCTGCAAGCTTAAATACATTGATCAATTCATGAACCAAAACTCCACTGTTTATTATATTTATAAGTATTGTTAGTTATTATGGTGAGTGCAGAGCCCCTGTGATTTCTATTTAAACAATGTGGTCACATACCATGTTGCACACCAAAACTAGGAATGGTGAGTGCCGTGGATTAGTGCTTTTTGTTTATTATGATTAATTTTTTTAATTAATAATTTTTGTGATCACATTTTCACATGCACCCCTTTAAACTAGTTTTCTAACTTGTGTCAGCTGTTTTTATAGGTGCTTTGCAACATTTGTGCTTGGTAACTATCTCACATTTAAAAGAAAAGTTGCTGTGAGCTTTAAACCTTGATAGCATACCCTGAGTTTAACACTAAAGTGATGGCTATGTCCATGTTATAATCCTGAGCAATAGAGTAGGGACTTGCAGTAAAGTGGCATCCCGTGACGGGGGCTGCAAGCTTAAATGCATTGATCAATTCATGAACCAAAACCGCACTGTTTATTATGTTTATAATTATTGTTAGTTATTATGGTGAGTGCAGAGCCCCTTTGATTTCTATTTAAACAATGTGGTCACATACCATGTTGCACCTCAAAACTAGGAATGGTGAGTGCCGTGGATTAGTGCTTTTTGTTTATTATGATTAATTTTTATAATTGATCATTTTTGTGATCACATTTTCTCATGCACCCCTTTTAACTAGTTATCTAACTTGTGTCAGCTGTTTTCCTAGGTGCTTTGCAACAGGTGTGCTTGGTAACTGTCTCTCATTTAAAAGCAAAGTTGCTGTGAGCTTTAAACCTTGATAGCATACCCTGAGTTTAACACTAATGTGATGGCTATGTCCATGTTATAATTCTGAGCAATAGAGTAGGGACTTGCAGTAACGGGGGTCCCATGACGGGGGCTGCAAGCTTAAATGCATTGATCAATTCATGAACCAAAACTCCACTGTTTATTATATATATAAGTATTGTTAGTTATTATGGTGAGTGCAGAGCCCCTGTGATTTCTATTTAAACAATGTGGTCACATACCATGTTGCACCCCAAAACTAGGAATGGTGAGTGCCGTGGATTAGTGCTTTTTGTTTATTATGATTAATTTTTATAATTGATCATTTTTGTGATCACATTTTCTCATGCACCCCTTTTAACTAGTTATCTAACTTGTGTCAGCTGTTTTCCTAGGTCCTTTGCAACTGGTGTGCTTGGTAACTGTCTCACATTTAAAAGCAAAGTTGCTGTGAGCTTTAAACCTTAATAGCATACCCTGAGTTTAACACTAATGTGTTGGCTATGTCCATGTTATAATTCTGAGCAATAGAGTGGGGGCTTGCAGTAAAGTGGGGTCCCGTGACGGGGACTGCAAGCTTAAATGTATTGATCAATTCATGTACCAAAACTCCACTATTTATTATGTTTATAATTATTGTTAGTTATTATGGTGAGTGCAGAGCCCCAGTGATTTCTATTTAAACAATGTGGTCACATACCATGTTGCACCTCAAAACTAGGAATGGTGAGTGCTGTGGGTTAGTGCTTTTTGTTTATTATGATTAATTTTTTTAATTAATAATTTTTGTGATCACATTTTCTCATGCACCCCTTTTAACTAGTTTTCTAACTTGTGTCAGCTGTTTTCCTAGGTGCTTTGCAACAGGTGTGCTTGGTAACTATCTCACATTTAAAAGCAAAGTTGCTGTGAGCTTTAAACCTTGATAGCATACCCTAAGTTTAACACTAATGTGATGGCTATGTCCATGTTATAATCCTGAGCAATAGAGTAGGGACTTGCAGTAAAGTGGCATCCCGTGACGGGGGCTGCAAGCTTAAATGCATTGATCAATTCATGAACCAAAACCGCACTGTTTATTATGTTTATAATTATTGTTAGTTATTATGGTGAGTGCAGAGCCCCTGTGATTTCTATTTAAACAATGTGGTCACATACCATGTTGCACCCCAAAACTAGGAATGGTGAGTGCCGTGGATAAGTGCTTTTTGTTTATTATGATTAATTTTTATAATTGATCATTTTTGTGATCACATTTTCTCATGCACCTCTTTTAACTAGTTATCTAACTTGTGTCAGCTGTTTTCCTAGGTGCTTTGCAACAGGTGTACTTGGAAACTGTCTCACATTTAAAAGCAAAGTTGCTGTGAGCTTTACACCTTGATAGCATACCCTGAGTTTAACACTCATGTGATGGCTATGTCCATGTTACAATTCTGAGCAATAGAGTAGGGACTTGCAGTAACGGGGGTCCCATGACGGGGGCTGCAAGCTTAAATGCATTAATCAATTCATGAACCAAAACTCCACTGTTTATTATATTTATAAGTATTGTTAGTTATTATGGTGAGTGCAGAGCCCCTGTGATTTCTATTTAAACAATGTGGTCACATACCATGTTGCACCCCAAAACTAGGAATGGTGAGTGCCGTGGATTAGTGCTTTTTGTTTATTATGATTAATTTTTTTAATTAATAATTTTTGTGATCACATTTTCTCATGCACCCCTTTTAACTAGTTTTCTAACTTGTGTCAGCTGTTTTCCTAGGTGCTTTGCAACAGGTGTGCTTGGTAACTATCTCACATTTAAAAGCAAAGTTGCTGTGAGCTTTAAACCTTGATAGCATACCCTAAGTTTAACACTAATGTGATGGCTATGTCCATGTTATAATCCTGAGCAATAGAGTAGGGACTTGCAGTAAAGTGGCATCCCGTGACGGGGGCTGCAAGCTTAAATGCATTGATCAATTCATGAACCAAAACCGCACTGTTTATTATGTTTATAATTATTGTTAGTTATTATGGTGAGTGCAGAGCCCCTGTGATTTCTATTTAAACAATGTGGTCACATACCATGTTGCACCCCAAAACTAGGAATGGTGAGTGCCGTGGATAAGTGCTTTTTGTTTATTATGATTAATTTTTATAATTGATCATTTTTGTGATCACATTTTCTCATGCACCTCTTTTAACTAGTTATCTCACTTGTGTCAGCTGTTTTCCTAGGTGCTTTGCAACAGGTGTACTTGGTAACTGTCTCACATTTAAAAGCAAAGTTGCTGTGAGCTTTACACCTTGATAGCATACCCTGAGTTTAACACTCATGTGATGGCTATGTCCATGTTACAATTCTGAGCAATAGAGTAGGGACTTGCAGTAACGGGGGTCCCATGACGGGGGCTGCAAGCTTAAATGCATTAATCAATTCATGAACCAAAACTCCACTGTTTATTATATTTATAAGTATTGTTAGTTATTATGGTGAGTGCAGAGCCCCTGTGATTTCTATTTAAACAATGTGGTCACATACCATGTTGCACTCCAAAACTAGGAATGGTGAGGGCCCTGGATTAGTGCTTTTTGTTTATTATGATTAATTTTTATAATTGATCATTTTTGTGATCACATTTTCTCATGCACCCCTTTTAACTAGTTATCTAACTTGTGTCAGCTGTTTTCCTAGGTGTTTTGCTACAGGTGTGCTTGGTAACTGTCTCTCATTTAAAAGCAAAGTTGCTGTGAGCTTTAAACCTTGATAGCATACCCTGAGTTTAACACTAATGTGATGGCTATGTCCATGTTATATTCTGAGCAATAGAGTGGGGGCTTGCAGTAAAGTGGGGTCCCATGACGGGGGCTGCAAGCTTAAATGTATTGATCAATTCATGTACCAAAACTCCACTATTTATTATGTTTATAATTATTGTTAGTTATTATGGTGAGTGCAGAGCCCCTGTGATTTCTATTTAAACAATGTGGTCACATACCATGTTGCACCCCAAAACTAGGAATGGTGAGTGCCGTGGATTAGTGCTTTTTGTTTATTATGATTAATTTTTATAATTGATCATTTTTGTGATCACATTTTCTCATGCACCCCTTTTAACTAGTTATCTAACTTGTGTCAGCTGTTTTCCTAGGTGCTTTGCAACAGGTGTGCTTGGTAACTGTCTCACATTTAAAAGCAAAGTTGCTGTGAGCTTTAAACCTTGATAGCATACCCTGAGTTTAACACTAATGTGATGGCTATGTCCATGTTACAATTCTGAGCAATATAATTAGGGACTTTCAGTAACGGGGGTCCCGTGACGGGGGCTGCAAGCTTAAATACATTGATCAATTCATGAACCAAAACTCCACTGTTTATTATATTTATAAGTATTGTTAGTTATTATGGTGAGTGCAGAGCCCCTGTGATTTCTATTTAAACAATGTGGTCACATACCATGTTGCACACCAAAACTAGGAATGGTGAGTGCCGTGGATTAGTGCTTTTTGTTTATTATGATTAATTTTTTTAATTAATAATTTTTGTGATCACATTTTCACATGCACCCCTTTAAACTAGTTTTCTAACTTGTGTCAGCTGTTTTTATAGGTGCTTTGCAACATTTGTGCTTGGTAACTATCTCACATTTAAAAGAAAAGTTGCTGTGAGCTTTAAACCTTGATAGCATACCCTGAGTTTAACACTAAAGTGATGGCTATGTCCATGTTATAATCCTGAGCAATAGAGTAGGGATTTGCAGTAAAGTGGCATCCCGTGACGGGGGCTGCAAGCTTAAATGCATTGATCAATTCATGAACCAAAACCGCACTGTTTATTATGTTTATAATTATTGTTAGTTATTATGGTGAGTGCAGAGCCCCTTTGATTTCTATTTAAACAATGTGGTCACATACCATGTTGCACCTCAAAACTAGGAATGGTGAGTGCCGTGGATTAGTGCTTTTTGTTTATTATGATTAATTTTTATAATTGATCATTTTTGTGATCACATTTTCTCATGCACCCCTTTTAACTAGTTATCTAACTTGTGTCAGCTGTTTTCCTAGGTGCTTTGCAACAGGTGTGCTTGGTAACTGTCTCACATTTAAAAGCACAGTTGCTGTGAGCTGTAAACCTTGATAGCATACCTTGAGTTTAACACTAATGTGATGGCTATGTCCATGTTACAATTCTGAGCAATAGAGTAGGGACTTGCAGTAACAGGGGTCCCGTGATGGGGGCTGCAAGCTTAAATGCATGGATCAATTCATGAACCAAAACTCCACTGTTTATTATATTTATAAGTATTGTTAGTTATTATGGTGAGTGCAGAGCCCCTGTGATTTCTATTTAAACAATGTGGTCACATACCATGTTGCACCCCAAAACTAGGAATGGTGAGTGCCGTGGATTAGTGCTTTTTGTTTATTATGATTAATTTTTATAATTGATCATTTTTGTGATCACATTTTCTCATGCACCTCTTTTAACTAGTTATCTAACTTGTGTCAGCTGTTTTCCTAGGTGTTTTGCAACAGGTGTGCTTGGTAACTGTCTCTCATTTAAAAGCAAAGTTGCTGTGAGCTTTAAACCTTGATAGCATACCCTGAGTTTAACACTAATGTGATGGCTATGTCCATGTTATAATTCTGAGCAATAGAGTAGGGACTTGCAGTAACGGGGTTCCCATGACGGGGGCTGCAAGCTTAAATGCATTGATCAATTCATGAACCAAAACTCCACTGTTTATTATATATATAAGTATTGTTAGTTATTATGGTGAGTGCAGAGCCCCTGTGATTTCTATTTAAACAATGTGGTCACATACCATGTTGCACCCCAAAACTAGGAATGGTGAGTGCCGTGGATTAGTGCTTTTTGTTTATTATGATTAATTTTTATAATTGATCATTTTTGTGATCACATTTTCTCATGCACCCCTTTTAACTAGTTATCTAACTTGTGTCAGCTGTTTTCCTAGGTCCTTTGCAACTGGTGTGCTTGGTAACTGTCTCACATTTAAAAGCAAAGTTGCTGTGAGCTTTAAACCTTAATAGCATACCCTGAGTTTAACACTAATGTGATGGCTATGTCCATGTTATAATTCTGAGCAATAGAGTGGGGGCTTGCAGTAAAGTGGGGTCCCGTGACGGGGGCTGCAAGCTTAAATGTATTGATCAATTCATGTACCAAAACTCCACTGTTTATTATGTTTATAATTATTGTTAGTTATTATGGTGAGTGCAGAGCCCCAGTGATTTCTATTTAAACAATGTGGTCACATACCATGTTGCACCTCAAAACTAGGAATGGTGAGTGCTGTGGGTTAGTGCTTTTTGTTTATTATTATTAATTTTTATAATTAATCATTTTTGTGATCACATTTTCTCATGCACCCCTTTTAACTAGTTATCTTACTTGTGTCAGCTGTTTTCCTAGGTGCTTTGCAACAGGTGTGCTTGGTAACTGTCTCACATTTAAAAGCAAAGTTGCTGTGAGCTTTAAACCTTGATAGCATACCCTGAGTTTAACACTAATGTGATGGCTATGTCCATATTATAATTCTGAGCAATAGAGTAGGGACTTGCAGTAAAGGGGGTCCCGTGATGGGGGCTGCAAGCTTAAATGCATTGATCAATTCATGAACCAAAACTCCACTGTTTATTATGTTTATAAGTATTGTTAGTTATTATGGTGAGTGCAGAGCCCCTGTGATTTCTATTTAAACAATGTGGTCACATACCATGTTGCACACCAAAACTAGGAATGGTGAGTGCCGTGGATTAGTGCTTTTTGTTTATTATGATTAATTTTTTTAATTAATAATTTTTGTGATCACATTTTCTCATGCACCCCTTTTAACTAGTTTTCTAACTTGTGTCAGCTGTTTTCCTAGGTGCTTTGCAACAGGTGTGCTTGGTAACTATCTCACATTTAAAAGCAAAGTTGCTGTGAGCTTTAAACCTTGATAGCATACCCTAAGTTTAACACTAATGTGATGGCTATGTCCATGTTATAATCCTGAGCAATAGAGTAGGGACTTGCAGTAAAGTGGCATCCCGTGACGGGGGCTGCAAGCTTAAATGCATTGATCAATTCATGAACCAAAACCGCACTGTTTATTATGTTTATAATTATTGTTAGTTATTATGGTGAGTGCAGAGCCCCTGTGATTTCTATTTAAACAATGTGGTCACATACCATGTTGCACCCCAAAACTAGGAATGGTGAGTGCCGTGGATAAGTGCTTTTTGTTTATTATGATTAATTTTTATAATTGATCATTTTTGTGATCACATTTTCTCATGCACCTCTTTTAACTAGTTATCTAACTTGTGTCAGCTGTTTTCCTAGGTGCTTTGCAACAGGTGTACTTGGTAACTGTCTCACATTTAAAAGCAAAGTTGCTGTGAGCTTTACACCTTGATAGCATACCCTGAGTTTAACACTCATGTGATGGCTATGTCCATGTTACAATTCTGAGCAATAGAGTAGGGACTTGCAGTAACGGGGGTCCCATGACGGGGGCTGCAAGCTTAAATGCATTAATCAATTCATGAACCAAAACTCCACTGTTTATTATATTTATAAGTATTGTTAGTTATTATGGTGAGTGCAGAGCCCCTGTGATTTCTATTTAAACAATGTGGTCACATACCATGTTGCACCCCAAAACTAGGAATGGTGAGTGCCGTGGATTAGTGCTTTTTGTTTATTATGATTAATTTTTATAATTGATCATTTTTGTGATCACATTTTCTCATGCACCCCTTTTAACTAGTTATCTAACTTGTGTCAGCTGTTTTCCTAGGTGTTTTGCTACAGGTGTGCTTGGTAACTGTCTCTCATTTAAAAGCAAAGTTGCTGTGAGCTTTAAACCTTGATAGCATACCCTGAGTTTAACACTAATGTGATGGCTATGTCCATGTTATAATTCTGAGCAGTAGAGTAGGGACTTGCATTAAAGTGGGGTCCCGTGATGTGGGCTGTAAGCTTAATGCATTGATCAATTCATGAACCATAACCGCACTGTTTATTATGTTTATAATTATTGTTAGTTATTATGGTGAGTGTAGAGCCCCTGTGATTTCTATTCAAACAATGTGGTCACATACCATGTTGCACACCAAAACTAGGAATGGTGAGTGCCGTGGATTAGTGCTTTTTGTTTATTATGATTAATTTTTATAATTAATCATTTTTGTGATCACATTTTCTCATGCACCCCTTTTAACTAGTTATCTAACTTGTGTCAGCTGTTTTCCTAGGTGCTTTGCAACAGGTGTGCTTGGTAACTGTCTCACATTTAAAAGCAAAGTTGCTGTGAGCTTTAAACCTTGATAGCATACCCTGAGTTTAACACTAATGTGATGGCTATGTCCATATTATAATTCTGAGCAATAGAGTAGGGACTTGCAGTAAAGTGGGGTCCCGTGACGGGGGCTGCAAACTTAAATGCATTGATCAATTCATGAACCAAAACCCCACTGTTTATTATGTTTATAATTATTGTTAGTTATTATGGTGAGTGCAGAGCCCCTGTGATTTCTATTTAAACAATGTGGTCACATACCATGTTGCACCCCAAAACTAGGAATGGTGAGTGCCGTGGATTAGTGCTTTTTGTTTATTATGATTAATTTTTATAATTAATAATTTTTGTGATCACATTTTCTCCTGCACCCCTTTTAACTAGTTATCTAACTTGTGTCAGCTGTTTTCCTAGGTGCTTTGCAACAGGTGTGCTTGGTAACTGTCTCACATTTAAAAGCAAAGTTGCTGTGAGCTGTAAACCTTGATAGCATACCCTGAGTTTAACACTAATGTGATGGCTATGTCCATGTTACAATTCTGAGCAATATAATTAGGGACTTTCAGTAACGGGGGTCCCGTGACGGGGGCTGCAAGCTTAAATACATTGATCAATTCATGAACCAAAACTCCACTGTTTATTATATTTATAAGTATTGTTAGTTATTATGGTGAGTGCAGAGCCCCTGTGATTTCTATTTAAACAATGTGGTCACATACCATGTTGCACACCAAAACTAGGAATGGTGAGTGCCGTGGATTAGTGCTTTTTGTTTATTATGATTAATTTTTTTAATTAATAATTATTGTGATCACATTTTCACATGCACCCCTTTAAACTAGTTTTCTAACTTGTGTCAGCTGTTTTTATAGGTGCTTTGCAACATTTGTGCTTGGTAACTATCTCACATTTAAAAGAAAAGTTGCTGTGAGCTTTAAACCTTGATAGCATACCCTGAGTTTAACACTAAAGTGATGGCTATGTCCATGTTATAATCCTGAGCAATAGAGTAGGGATTTGCAGTAAAGTGGCATCCCGTGACGAGGGCTGCAAGCTTAAATGCATTGATCAATTCATGAACCAAAACCGCACTGTTTATTATGTTTATAATTATTGTTAGTTATTATGGTGAGTGCAGAGCCCCTTTGATTTCTATTTAAACAATGTGGTCACATACCATGTTGCACCTCAAAACTAGGAATGGTGAGTGCCGTGGATTAGTGCTTTTTGTTTATTATGATTAATTTTTATAATTGATCATTTTTGTGATCACATTTTCTCATGCACCCCTTTTAACTAGTTATCTAACTTGTGTCAGCTGTTTTCCTAGGTGCTTTGCAACAGGTGTGCTTGGTAACTGTCTCACATTTAAAAGCACAGTTGCTGTGAGCTGTAAACCTTGATAGCATACCTTGAGTTTAACACTAATGTGATGGCTATGTCCATGTTACAATTCTGAGCAATAGAGTAGGGACTTGCAGTAACGGGGGTCCCATGACGGGGGCTGCAAGCTTAAATGCATTGATCAATTCATGAACCAAAACTCCACTGTTTATATATATATAAGTATTGTTAGTTATTATGGTGAGTGCAGAGCCCCTGTGATTTCTATTTAAACAATGTGGTCACATACCATGTTGCACCCCAAAACTAGGAATGGTGAGTGCCGTGGATTAGTGCTTTTTGTTTATTATGATTAATTTTTATAATTGATCATTTTTGTGATCACATTTTCTCATGCACCCCTTTTAACTAGTTATCTAACTTGTGTCAGCTGTTTTCCTAGGTCCTTTGCAACTGGTGTGCTTGGTAACTGTCTCACATTTAAAAGCAAAGTTGCTGTGAGCTTTAAACCTTAATAGCATACCCTGAGTTTAACACTAATGTGATGGCTATGTCCATGTTATAATTCTGAGCAATAGAGTGGGGGCTTGCAGTAAAGTGGGGTCCCGTGACGGGGGCTGCAAGCTTAAATGTATTGATCAATTCATGTACCAAAACTCCACTGTTTATTATGTTTATAATTATTGTTAGTTATTATGGTGAGTGCAGAGCCCCAGTGATTTCTATTTAAACAATGTGGTCACATACCATGTTGCACCTCAAAACTAGGAATGGTGAGTGCTGTGGGTTAGTGCTTTTTGTTTATTATTATTAATTTTTATAATTAATCATTTTTGTGATCACATTTTCTCATGCACCCCTTTTAACTAGTTATCTTACTTGTGTCAGCTGTTTTCCTAGGTGCTTTGCAACAGGTGTGCTTGGTAACTGTCTCACATTTAAAAGCAAAGTTGCTGTGAGCTTTAAACCTTGATAGCATACCCTGAGTTTAACACTAATGTGATGGCTATGTCCATATTATAATTCTGAGCAATAGAGTAGGGACTTGCAGTAAAGGGGGTCCCGTGATGGGGGCTGCAAGCTTAAATGCATTGATCAATTCATGAACCAAAACTCCACTGTTTATTATGTTTATAAGTATTGTTAGTTATTATGGTGAGTGCAGAGCCCCTGTGATTTCTATTTAAACAATGTGGTCACATACCATGTTGCACACCAAAACTAGGAATGGTGAGTGCCGTGGATTAGTGCTTTTTGTTTATTATGATTAATTTTTTTAATTAATAATTTTTGTGATCACATTTTCTCATGCACCCCTTTTAACTAGTTTTCTAACTTGTGTCAGCTGTTTTCCTAGGTGCTTTGCAACAGGTGTGCTTGGTAACTATCTCACATTTAAAAGCAAAGTTGCTGTGAGCTTTAAACCTTGATAGCATACCCTAAGTTTAACACTAATGTGATGGCTATGTCCATGTTATAATCCTGAGCAATAGAGTAGGGACTTGCAGTAAAGTGGCATCCCGTGACGGGGGCTGCAAGCTTAAATGCATTGATCAATTCATGAACCAAAACCGCACTGTTTATTATGTTTATAATTATTGTTAGTTATTATGGTGAGTGCAGAGCCCCTGTGATTTCTATTTAAACAATGTGGTCACATACCATGTTGCACCCCAAAACTAGGAATGGTGAGTGCCGTGGATAAGTGCTTTTTGTTTATTATGATTAATTTTTATAATTGATCATTTTTGTGATCACATTTTCTCATGCACCTCTTTTAACTAGTTATCTAACTTGTGTCAGCTGTTTTCCTAGGTGCTTTGCAACAGGTGTACTTGGTAACTGTCTCACATTTAAAAGCAAAGTTGCTGTGAGCTTTACACCTTGATAGCATACCCTGAGTTTAACACTCATGTGATGGCTATGTCCATGTTACAATTCTGAGCAATAGAGTAGGGACTTGCAGTAACGGGGGTCCCATGACGGGGGCTGCAAGCTTAAATGCATTAATCAATTCATGAACCAAAACTCCACTGTTTATTATATTTATAAGTATTGTTAGTTATTATGGTGAGTGCAGAGCCCCTGTGATTTCTATTTAAACAATGTGGTCACATACCATGTTGCACCCCAAAACTAGGAATGGTGAGTGCCGTGGATTAGTGCTTTTTGTTTATTATGATTAATTTTTATAATTGATCATTTTTGTGATCACATTTTCTCATGCACCCCTTTTAACTAGTTATCTAACTTGTGTCAGCTGTTTTCCTAGGTGTTTTGCTACAGGTGTGCTTGGTAACTGTCTCTCATTTAAAAGCAAAGTTGCTGTGAGCTTTAAACCTTGATAGCATACCCTGAGTTTAACACTAATGTGATGGCTATGTCCATGTTATATTCTGAGCAATAGAGTGGGGGCTTGCAGTAAAGTGGGGTCCCATGACGGGGGCTGCAAGCTTAAATGTATTGATCAATTCATGTACCAAAACTCCACTGTTTATTATGTTTATAATTATTGTTAGTTATTATGGTGAGTGCAGAGCCCCTGTGATTTCTATTTAAACAATGTGGTCACATACCATGTTGCACCCCAAAACTAGGAATGGTGAGTGCTGTGGATTAGTGCTTTTTGTTTATTATTATTAATTTTTATAATTAATCTTTTTTGTGATCACATTTTCTCATGCACCCCTTTTAACTAGTTATCTTACTTGTGTCAGCTGTTTTCCTAGGTGCTTTGCAACAGGTGTGCTTGGTAACTGTCTCACATTTAAAAGCAAAGTTGCTGTGAGCTTTAAACCTTGATAGCATACCCTGAGTTTAACACTAATGTGATGGCTATGTCCATATTATAATTCTGAGCAATAGAGTAGGGACTTGCAGTAAAGGGGGTCCCGTGATGGGGGCTGCAAGCTTAAATGCATTGATCAATTCATGAACCAAAACTCCACTGTTTATTATGTTTATAAGTATTGTTAGTTATTATGGTGAGTGCAGAGCCCCTGTGATTTCTATTTAAACAATGTGGTCACATACCATGTTGCACACCAAAACTAGGAATGGTGAGTGCCGTGGATTAGTGCTTTTTGTTTATTATGATTAATTTTTTTAATTAATAATTTTTGTGATCACATTTTCTCATGCACCCCTTTTAACTAGTTTTCTAACTTGTGTCAGCTGTTTTCCTAGGTGCTTTGCAACAGGTGTGCTTGGTAACTATCTCACATTTAAAAGCAAAGTTGCTGTGAGCTTTAAACCTTGATAGCATACCCTAAGTTTAACACTAATGTGATGGCTATGTCCATGTTATAATCCTGAGCAATAGAGTAGGGACTTGCAGTTAAGTGGCATCCCGTGACGGGGGCTGCAAGCTTAAATGCATTGATCAATTCATGAACCAAAACCGCACTGTTTATTATGTTTATAATTATTGTTAGTTATTATGGTGAGTGCAGAGCCCCTGTGATTTCTATTTAAACAATGTGGTCACATACCATGTTGCACCCCAAAACTAGGAATGGTGAGTGCCGTGGATAAGTGCTTTTTGTTTATTATGATTAATTTTTATAATTGATCATTTTTGTGATCACATTTTCTCATGCACCTCTTTTAACTAGTTATCTAACTTGTGTCAGCTGTTTTCCTAGGTGATTTGCAACAGGTGTACTTGGTAACTGTCTCACATTTAAAAGCAAAGTTGCTGTGAGCTTTACACCTTGATAGCATACCCTGAGTTTAACACTCATGTGATGGCTATGTCCATGTTACAATTCTGAGCAATAGAGTAGGGACTTGCAGTAACGGGGGTCCCATGACGGGGGCTGCAAGCTTAAATGCATTAATCAATTCATGAACCAAAACTCCACTGTTTATTATATTTATAAGTATTGTTAGTTATTATGGTGAGTGCAGAGCCCCTGTGATTTCTATTTAAACAATGTGGTCACATACCATGTTGCACCCCAAAACTAGGAATGGTGAGTGCCGTGGATTAGTGCTTTTTGTTTATTATGATTAATTTTTATAATTGATCATTTTTGTGCTCACATTTTCTCATGCACCCCTTTTAACTAGTTATCTAACTTGTGTCAGCTGTTTTCCTAGGTGTTTTGCTACAGGTGTGCTTGGTAACTGTCTCTCATTTAAAAGCAAAGTTGCTGTGAGCTTTAAACCTTGATAGCATACCCTGAGTTTAACACTAATGTGATGGCTATGTCCATGTTACAATTCTGAGCAATAGACTTAGGGACTTGCTGTAACGGGGGTCCCGTGACGGGGGCTGCAAGCTTAAATACATTGATCAATTCATGAACCAAAACTCCACTGTTTATTATATTTATAAGTATTGTTAGTTATTATGGTGAGTGCAGAGCCCCTGTGATTTCTATTTAAACAATGTGGTCACATACCATGTTGCACCCCAAAACTAGGAATGGTGAGTGCTGTGGATTAGTGCTTTTTGTTTATTATTATTAATTTTTATAATTAATCTTTTTTGTGATCACATTTTCTCATGCACCCCTTTTAACTAGTTATCTTACTTGTGTCAGCTGTTTTCCTAGGTGCTTTGCAACAGGTGTGCTTGGTAACTGTCTCACATTTAAAAGCAAAGTTGCTGTGAGCTTTAAACCTTGATAGCATACCCTGAGTTTAACACTAATGTGATGGCTATGTCCATATTATAATTCTGAGCAATAGAGTAGGGACTTGCAGTAAAGGGGGTCCCGTGATGGGGGCTGCAAGCTTAAATGCATTGATCAATTCATGAACCAAAACTCCACTGTTTATTATGTTTATAAGTATTGTTAGTTATTATGGTGAGTGCAGAGCCCCTGTGATTTCTATTTAAACAATGTGGTCACATACCATGTTGCACACCAAAACTAGGAATGGTGAGTGCCGTGGATTAGTGCTTTTTGTTTATTATGATTAATTTTTTTAATTAATAATTTTTGTGATCACATTTTCTCATGCACCCCTTTTAACTAGTTTTCTAACTTGTGTCAGCTGTTTTCCTAGGTGCTTTGCAACAGGTGTGCTTGGTAACTATCTCACATTTAAAAGCAAAGTTGCTGTGAGCTTTAAACCTTGATAGCATACCCTAAGTTTAACACTAATGTGATGGCTATGTCCATGTTATAATCCTGAGCAATAGAGTAGGGACTTGCAGTTAAGTGGCATCCCGTGACGGGGGCTGCAAGCTTAAATGCATTGATCAATTCATGAACCAAAACCGCACTGTTTATTATGTTTATAATTATTGTTAGTTATTATGGTGAGTGCAGAGCCCCTGTGATTTCTATTTAAACAATGTGGTCACATACCATGTTGCACCCCAAAACTAGGAATGGTGAGTGCCGTGGATAAGTGCTTTTTGTTTATTATGATTAATTTTTATAATTGATCATTTTTGTGATCACATTTTCTCATGCACCTCTTTTAACTAGTTATCTAACTTGTGTCAGCTGTTTTCCTAGGTGATTTGCAACAGGTGTACTTGGTAACTGTCTCACATTTAAAAGCAAAGTTGCTGTGAGCTTTACACCTTGATAGCATACCCTGAGTTTAACACTCATGTGATGGCTATGTCCATGTTACAATTCTGAGCAATAGAGTAGGGACTTGCAGTAACGGGGGTCCCATGACGGGGGCTGCAAGCTTAAATGCATTAATCAATTCATGAACCAAAACTCCACTGTTTATTATATTTATAAGTATTGTTAGTTATTATGGTGAGTGCAGAGCCCCTGTGATTTCTATTTAAACAATGTGGTCACATACCATGTTGCACCCCAAAACTAGGAATGGTGAGTGCCGTGGATTAGTGCTTTTTGTTTATTATGATTAATTTTTATAATTGATCATTTTTGTGCTCACATTTTCTCATGCACCCCTTTTAACTAGTTATCTAACTTGTGTCAGCTGTTTTCCTAGGTGTTTTGCTACAGGTGTGCTTGGTAACTGTCTCTCATTTAAAAGCAAAGTTGCTGTGAGCTTTAAACCTTGATAGCATACCCTGAGTTTAACACTAATGTGATGGCTATGTCCATGTTACAATTCTGAGCAATAGACTTAGGGACTTGCTGTAACGGGGGTCCCGTGACGGGGGCTGCAAGCTTAAATACATTGATCAATTCATGAACCAAAACTCCACTGTTTATTATATTTATAAGTATTGTTAGTTATTATGGTGAGTGCAGAGCCCCTGTGATTTCTATTTAAACAATGTGGTCACATACCATGTTGCACCCCAAAACTAGGAATGGTGAGTGCCGTGGATTAGTGCTTTTTGTTTATTATGATTAATTTTTATAATTGATCATTTTTGTGATCACATTTTCTCATGCACCTCTTTTAACTAGTTATCTAACTTGTGTCAGCTGTTTTCCTAGGTGCTTTGCAACAGGTGTGCTTGGTAACTGTCTCACATTTAAAAGCAAAGTTGCTGTGAGCTTTAAACCTTGATAGCATACCCTGAGTTTAACACTAATGTGATGGCTATGTCCATATTATAATTCTGAGCAATAGAGTAGGGACTTGCAGTAAAGGGGGTCCCGTGATGGGGGCTGCAAGCTTAAATGCATTGATCAATTCATGAACCAAAACTCCACTGTTTATTATGTTTATAAGTATTGTTAGTTATTATGGTGAGTGCAGAGCCCCTGTGATTTCTATTTAAACAATGTGGTCACATACCATGTTGCACACCAAAACTAGGAATGGTGAGTGCCGTGGATTAGTGCTTTTTGTTTATTATGATTAATTTTTTTAATTAATAATTTTTGTGATCACATTTTCTCATGCACCCCTTTTAACTAGTTTTCTAACTTGTGTCAGCTGTTTTCCTAGGTGCTTTGCAACAGGTGTGCTTGGTAACTATCTCACATTTAAAAGCAAAGTTGCTGTGAGCTTTAAACCTTGATAGCATACCCTAAGTTTAACACTAATGTGATGGCTATGTCCATGTTATAATCCTGAGCAATAGAGTAGGGACTTGCAGTAAAGTGGCATCCCGTGACGGGGGCTGCAAGCTTAAATGCATTGATCAATTCATGAACCAAAACCGCACTGTTTATTATGTTTATAATTATTGTTAGTTATTATGGTGAGTGCAGAGCCCCTGTGATTTCTATTTAAACAATGTGGTCACATACCATGTTGCACCCCAAAACTAGGAATGGTGAGTGCCGTGGATAAGTGCTTTTTGTTTATTATGATTAATTTTTATAATTGATCATTTTTGTGATCACATTTTCTCATGCACCTCTTTTAACTAGTTATCTAACTTGTGTCAGCTGTTTTCCTAGGTGCTTTGCAACAGGTGTGCTTGGTAACTGTCTCACATTTAAAAGCAAAGTTGCTGTGAGCTTTACACCTTGATAGCATACCCTGAGTTTAACACTCATGTGATGGCTATGTCCATGTTACAATTCTGAGCAATAGAGTAGGGACTTGCAGTAACGGGGGTCCCATGACGGGGGCTGCAAGCTTAAATGCATTAATCAATTCATGAACCAAAACTCCACTGTTTATTATATTTATAAGTATTGTTAGTTATTATGGTGAGTGCAGAGCCCCTGTGATTTCTATTTAAACAATGTGGTCACATACCATGTTGCACCCCAAAACTAGGAATGGTGAGTGCCGTGGATTAGTGCTTTTTGTTTATTATGATTAATTTTTATAATTGATCATTTTTGTGATCACATTTTCTCATGCACCCCTTTTAACTAGTTATCTAACTTGTGTCAGCTGTTTTCCTAGGTGTTTTGCTACAGGTGTGCTTGGTAACTGTCTCTCATTTAAAAGCAAAGTTGCTGTGAGCTTTAAACCTTGATAGCATACCCTGAGTTTAACACTAATGTGATGGCTATGTCCATGTTATATTCTGAGCAATAGAGTGGGGGCTTGCAGTAAAGTGGGGTCCCATGACGGGGGCTGCAAGCTTAAATGTATTGATCAATTCATGTACCAAAACTCCACTGTTTATTATGTTTATAATTATTGTTAGTTATTATGGTGAGTGCAGAGCCCTTGTGATTTCTATTTAAACAATGTGGTCACATACCATGTTGCACCCCAAAACTAGGAATGGTGAGTGCTGTGGATTAGTGCTTTTTGTTTATTATTATTAATTTTTATAATTAATCTTTTTTGTGATCACATTTTCTCATGCACCCCTTTTAACTAGTTATCTTACTTGTGTCAGCTGTTTTCCTAGGTGCTTTGCAACAGGTGTGCTTGGTAACTGTCTCACATTTAAAAGCAAAGTTGCTGTGAGCTTTAAACCTTGATAGCATACCCTGAGTTTAACACTAATGTGATGGCTATGTCCATGTTATAATTCTGAGCAGTAGAGTAGGGACTTGCATTAAAGTGGGGTCCCGTGATGTGTGCTGTAAGCTTAATGCATTGATCAATTCATGAACCAAAACCGCACTGTTTATTATGTTTATAATTATTGTTAGTTATTATAGTGAGTGTAGAGCCCCTGTGATTTCTATTTAAACAATGTGGTCACATACCATGTTGCACACCAAAACTAGGAATGGTGAGTTCCGTGGATTAGTGCTTTTTGTTTATTATGATTAATTTTTATAATTAATCATTTTTGTGATCACATTTTCTCATGCACCCCTTTTAACTAGTTATCTAACTTGTGTCAGCTGTTTTCCTAGGTGCTTTGCAACAGGTGTGCTTGGTAACTGTCTCACATTTAAAAGCAAAGTTGCTGTGAGCTTTAAACCTTGATAGCATACCCTGAGTTTAACACTAATGTGATGGCTATGTCCATATTATAATTCTGAGCAATAGAGTAGGGACTTGCAGTAAAGTGGGGTCCCGTGACGGGGGCTGCAAACTTAAATGCATTGATCAATTCATGAACCAAAACCCCACTGTTTATTATGTTTATAATTATTGTTAGTTATTATGGTGATTGCAGAGCCCCTGTGATTTCTATTTAAACAATGTGGTCACATACCATGTTGCACCCCAAAACTAGGAATGGTGAGTGCCGTGGATTAGTGCTTTTGGTTTATTATGATTAATTTTTATAATTAATAATTTTTGTGATCACATTTTCACCTGCACCCCTTTTAACTAGTTATCTAACTTGTGTCAGCTGTTTTCCTAGGTGCTTTGCAACAGGTGTGCTTGGTAACTGTCTCACATTTAAAAGCAAAGTTGCTGTGAGCTGTAAACCTTGATAGCATACCCTGAGATTAACACTAATGTGATGGCTATGTCCATGTTACAATTCTCAGCAATAGACTTAGGGACTTGCAGTAACGGGGGTCCCGTGACGGGGGCTGCAAGCTTAAATACATTGATCAATTCATGAACCAAAACTCCACTGTTTATTATATTTATAAGTATTGTTAGTTATTATGGTGAGTGCAGAGCCCCTGTGATTTCTATTTAAACAATGTGGTCACATACCATGTTGCACCCCAAAACTAGGAATGGTGAGTGCCGTGGATTAGTGCTTTTTGTTTATTATGATTAATTTTTATAATTGATCATTTTTGTGATCACATTTTCTCATGCACCTCTTTTAACTAGTTATCTAACTTGTGTCAGCTGTTTTCCAAGGTGCTTTGCAACAGGTGTGCTTGGTAAATGTCTCACATTTAAAAGCAAAGTTGCTGTGAGCTTTAAACCTTGATAGCATACCCTGAGTTTAACACTAATGTGATGGCTATGTCCATGTTACAATTCTGAGCAATAGAGTAGGGACTTGCAGTAACGGGGGTCCCGTGATGGGGGCTGCAAGCTTAAATGCATTAATCAATTCATGAACCAAAACTCCACTGTTTATTATATTTATAAGTATTGTTAGTTATTATGGTGAGTGCAGAGCCCCTGTGATTTCTATTTAAACAATGTGGTCTCATACCATGTTGCACCCCAAAACTAGGAATGGTGAGTGCCGTGGATTAGTGCTTTTTGTTTATTATGATTAATTTTTATAATTGATCATTTTTGTGATCACATTTTCTCATGCACCCCTTTTAACTAGTTATCTAACTTGTGTCAGCTGTTTTCCTAGGTGTTTTGCAACAGGTGTGCTTGGTAACTGTCTCTCATTTAAAAGCAAAGTTGCTGTGAGCTTTAAACCTTGATAGCATACCCTGAGTTTAACACTAATGTGATGGCTATGTCCATGTTATAATTCAGAGCAATAGAGTGGGGGCTTGCAGTAAAGTGGGGTCCCATGACGGGGGCTGCAAGCTTAAATGTATTGATCAATTCATGTACCAAAACTCCACTGTTTATTATGTTTATAATTATTGTTAGTTATTATGGTGAGTGTAGAGCCCCAGTGATTTCTATTTAAACAATGTGGTCACATACCATGTTGCACCTCAAAACTAGGAATGGTGAGTGCTGTGGGTTAGTGCTTTTTGTTTATTATTATTAATTTTTATAATTAATCATTTTTGTGATCACATTTTCTCATGCACCCCTTTTAACTAGTTATCTTACTTGTGTCAGCTGTTTTCCTAGGTGCTTTGCAACAGGTGTGCTTGGTAACTGTCTCACATTTAAAAGCAAAGTTGCTGTGAGCTTTAAACCTTGATAGCATACCCTAAGTTTAACACTAATGTGATGGCTATGTCCATGTTATAATCCTGAGCAATAGAGTAGGGACTTGCAGTAAAGTGGCATCCCGTGACGGGGGCTGCAAGCTTAAATGCATTGATCAATTCATGAACCAAAACCGCACTGTTTATTATGTTTATAATTATTGTTAGTTATTATGGTGAGTGCAGAGCCCCTGTGATTTCTATTTAAACAATGTGGTCACATACCATGTTGCACCCCAAAACTAGGAATGGTGAGTGCCGTGGATTAGTGCTTTTTGTTTATTATGATTAATTTTTATAATTGATCATTTTTGTGATCACATTTTCTCATGCACCCCTTTTAACTAGTTATCTAACTTGTGTCAGCTGTTTTCCTAGGTGTTTTGCTACAGGTGTGCTTGGTAACTGTCTCACATTTAAAAGCAAAGTTGCTGTGAGCTTTAAACCTTGATAGCATACCCTGAGTTTAACACTAATGTGATGGCTATGTCCATGTTATATTCTGAGCAATAGAGTGGGGGCTTGCAGTAAAGTGGGGTCCCATGACGGGGGCTGCAAGCTTAAATGTATTGATCAATTCATGTACCAAAACTCCACTGTTTATTATGTTTATAATTATTGTTAGTTATTATGGTGAGTGCAGAGCCCCTGTGATTTCTATTTAAACAATGTGGTCACATACCATGTTGCACCCCAAAACTAGGAATGGTGAGTGCTGTGGATTAGTGCTTTTTGTTTATTATTATTAATTTTTATAATTAATCTTTTTTGTGATCACATTTTCTCATGCACCCCTTTTAACTAGTTATCTTACTTGTGTCAGCTGTTTTCCTAGGTGCTTTGCAACAGGTGTGCTTGGTAACTGTCTCACATTTAAAAGCAAAGTTGCTGTGAGCTTTAAACCTTGATAGCATACCCTGAATTTAACACTAATGTGATGGCTATGTCCATGTTATAATTCTGAGCAGTAGAGTAGGGACTTGCATTAAAGTGGGGTCCCGTGATGTGGGCTGTAAGCTTAATGCATTGATCAATTCATGAACCAAAACCTCACTGTTTATTATGTTTATAATTATTGTTAGTTATTATAGTGAGTGTAGAGCCCCTGTGATTTCTATTTAAACAATGTGGTCACATACCATGTTGCACACCAAAACTAGGAATGGTGAGTTCCGTGTATTATTGCTTTTTGAATATTATGATTAATTTTTATAATTAATCATTTTTGTGATCACATTTTCTCATGCACCCCTTTTAACTAGTTATCTAACTTGTGTCAGCTGTTTTCCTAGGTGCTTTGCAACAGGTGTGCTTGGTAACTGTCTCACATTTAAAAGCAAAGTTGCTGTGAGCTTTAAACCTTGATAGCATACCCTGAGTTTAACACTAATGTGATGGCTATGTCCATATTATAATTCTGAGCAATAGAGTAGGGACTTGCAGTAAAGTGGGGTCCCGTGACGGGGGCTGCAAACTTAAATTCATTGATCAATTCATGAACCAAAACCCCACTGTTTATTATGTTTATAATTATTGTTAATTATTATGGTGATTGCAGAGCCCCTGTGATTTCTATTTAAACAATGTGGTCACATACCATGTTGCACCCCAAAACTAGGAATGGTGAGTGCCGTGGATTAGTGCTTTTTGTTTATTATGATTAATTTTTATAATTAATAATTTTTGTGATCACATTTTCTCCTGCACCCCTTTTAACTAGTTATCTAACTTGTGTCAGCTGTTTTCCTAGGTGCTTTGCAACAGGTGTGCTTGGTAACTGTCTCACATTTAAAAGCAAAGTTGCTGTGAGCTGTAAACCTTGATAGCATACCCTGAGATTAACACTAATGTGATGGCTATGTCCATGTTACAATTCTGAGCAATAGACTTAGGGACTTGCTGTAACGGGGGTCCCGTGACGGGGGCTGCAAGCTTAAATACATTGATCAATTCATGAACCAAAACTCCACTGTTTATTATATTTATAAGTATTGTTAGTTATTATGGTGAGTGCAGAGCCCCTGTGATTTCTATTTAAACAATGTGGTCACATACCATGTTGCACCCCAAAACTAGGAATGGTGAGTGCCGTGGATTAGTGCTTTTTGTTTATTATGATTAATTTTTATAATTGATCATTTTTGTGATCACATTTTCTCATGCACCTCTTTTAACTAGTTATCTAACTTGTGTCAGCTGTTTTCCAAGGTGCTTTGCAACAGGTGTGCTTGGTAAATGTCTCACATTTAAAAGCAAAGTTGCTGTGAGCTTTAAACCTTGATAGCATACCCTGAGTTTAACACTAATGTGATGGCTATGTCCATGTTACAATTCTGAGCAATAGAGTAGGGACTTGCAGTAACGGGGGTCCCGTGATGGGGGCTGCAAGCTTAAATGCATTAATCAATTCATGAACCAAAACTCCACTGTTTATTAAATTTATAAGTATTGTTAGTTATTATGGTGAGTGTAGAGCCCCAGTGATTTCTATTTAAACAATGTGGTCACATACCATGTTGCACCTCAAAACTAGGAATGGTGAGTGCTGTGGGTTAGTGCTTTTTGTTTATTATTATTAATTTTTATAATTAATCATTTTTGTGATCACATTTTCTCATGCACCCCTTTTAACTAGTTATCTTACTTGTGTCAGCTGTTTTCCTAGGTGCTTTGCAACAGGTGTGCTTGGTAACTGTCTCACATTTAAAAGCAAAGTTGCTGTGAGCTTTAAACCTTGATAGCATACCCTAAGTTTAACACTAATGTGATGGCTATGTCCATGTTATAATCCTGAGCAATAGAGTAGGGACTTGCAGTAAAGTGGCATCCCGTGACAGGGGCTGCAAGCTTAAATGCATTGATCAATTCATGAACCAAAACCGCACTGTTTATTATGTTTATAATTATTGTTAGTTATTATGGTGAGTGCAGAGCCCCTGTGATTTCTATTTAAACAATGTGGTCACATACCATGTTGCACCCCAAAACTAGGAATGGTGAGTGCCGTGGATTAGTGCTTTTTGTTTATTATGATTAATTTTTATAATTGATCATTTTTGTGATCACATTTTCTCATGCACCCCTTTTAACTAGTTATCTAACTTGTGTCAGCTGTTTTCCTAGGTGTTTTGCTACAGGTGTGCTTGGTAACTGTCTCTCATTTAAAAGCAAAGTTGCTGTGAGCTTTAAACCTTGATAGCATACCCTGAGTTTAACACTAATGTGATGGCTATGTCCATGTTACAATTCTGAGCAATAGACTTAGGGACTTGCTGTAACGGGGGTCCCGTGACGGGGGCTGCAAGCTTAAATACATTGATCAATTCATGAACCAAAACTCCACTGTTTATTATATTTATAAGTATTGTTAGTTATTATGGTGAGTGCAGAGCCCCTGTGATTTCTATTTAAACAATGTGGTCACATACCATGTTGCACCCCAAAACTAGGAATGGTGAGTGCCGTGGATTAGTGCTTTTTGTTTATTATGATTAATTTTTATAATTGATCATTTTTGTGATCACATTTTCTCATGCACCTCTTTTAACTAGTTATCTAACTTGTGTCAGCTGTTTTCCTAGGTGCTTTGCAACAGGTGTGCTTGGTAACTGTCTCACATTTAAAAGCAAAGTTGCTGTGAGCTTTAAACCTTGATAGCATACCCTGAGTTTAACACTAATGTGATGGCTATGTCCATATTATAATTCTGAGCAATAGAGTAGGGACTTGCAGTAAAGGGGGTCCCGTGATGGGGGCTGCAAGCTTAAATGCATTGATCAATTCATGAACCAAAACTCCACTGTTTATTATGTTTATAAGTATTGTTAGTTATTATGGTGAGTGCAGAGCCCCTGTGATTTCTATTTAAACAATGTGGTCACATACCATGTTGCACACCAAAACTAGGAATGGTGAGTGCCGTGGATTAGTGCTTTTTGTTTATTATGATTAATTTTTTTAATTAATAATTTTTGTGATCACATTTTCTCATGCACCCCTTTTAACTAGTTTTCTAACTTGTGTCAGCTGTTTTCCTAGGTGCTTTGCAACAGGTGTGCTTGGTAACTATCTCACATTTAAAAGCAAAGTTGCTGTGAGCTTTAAACCTTGATAGCATACCCTAAGTTTAACACTAATGTGATGGCTATGTCCATGTTATAATCCTGAGCAATAGAGTAGGGACTTGCAGTAAAGTGGCATCCCGTGACGGGGGCTGCAAGCTTAAATGCATTGATCAATTCATGAACCAAAACCGCACTGTTTATTATGTTTATAATTATTGTTAGTTATTATGGTGAGTGCAGAGCCCCTGTGATTTCTATTTAAACAATGTGGTCACATACCATGTTGCACCCCAAAACTAGGAATGGTGAGTGCCGTGGATAAGTGCTTTTTGTTTATTATGATTAATTTTTATAATTGATCATTTTTGTGATCACATTTTCTCATGCACCTCTTTTAACTAGTTATCTAACTTGTGTCAGCTGTTTTCCTAGGTGCTTTGCAACAGGTGTGCTTGGTAACTGTCTCACATTTAAAAGCAAAGTTGCTGTGAGCTTTACAACTTGATAGCATACCCTGAGTTTAACACTCATGTGATGGCTATGTCCATGTTACAATTCTGAGCAATAGAGTAGGGACTTGCAGTAACGGGGGTCCCATGATCGGGGCTGCAAGCTTAAATGCATTAATCAATTCATGAACCAAAACTCCACTGTTTATTATATTTATAAGTATTGTTAGTTATTATGGTGAGTGCAGAGCCCCTGTGATTTCTATTTAAACAATGTGGTCACATACCATGTTGCACCCCAAAACTAGGAATGGTGAGTGCCGTGGATTAGTGCTTTTTGTTTATTATGATTAATTTTTATAATTGATCATTTTTGTGATCACATTTTCTCATGCACCCCTTTTAACTAGTTATCTAACTTGTGTCAGCTGTTTTCCTAGGTGTTTTGCCACATGTGTCATTGGTAACTGTCTCTCATTTAAAAGCAAAGTTGCTGTGAGCTTTAAACCTTGATAGCATACCCTGAGTTTAACACTAATGTGATGGCTATGTCCATGTTATATTCTGAGCAATAGAGTGGGGGCTTGCAGTAAAGTGGGGTCCCATGACGGGGGCTGCAAGCTTAAATGTATTGATCAATTCATGTACCAAAACTCCACTGTTTATTATGTTTATAATTATTGTTAGTTATTATGGTGAGTGCAGAGCCCCTGTGATTTCTATTTAAACAATGTGGTCACATACCATGTTGCACCCCAAAACTAGGAATGGTGAGTGCTGTGGATTAGTGCTTTTTGTTTATTATTATTAATTTTTATAATTAATCTTTTTTGTGATCACATTTTCTCATGCACCCCTTTTAACTAGTTATCTTACTTGTGTCAGCTGTTTTCCTAGGTGCTTTGCAACAGGTGTGCTTGGTAACTGTCTCACATTTAAAAGCAAAGTTGCTGTGAGCTTTAAACCTTGATAGCATACCCTGAGTTTAACACTAATGTGATGGCTATGTCCATGTTATAATTCTGAGCAGTAGAGTAGGGACTTGCATTAAAGTGGGGTCCCGTGATGTGTGCTGTAAGCTTAATGCATTGATCAATTCATGAACCAAAACCGCACTGTTTATTATGTTTATAATTATTGTTAGTTATTATAGTGAGTGTAGAGCCCCTGTGATTTCTATTTAAACAATGTGGTCACATACCATGTTGCACACCAAAACTAGGAATGGTGAGTTCCGTGGATTAGTGCTTTTTGTTTATTATGATTAATTTTTATAATTAATCATTTTTGTGATCACATTTTCTCATGCACCCCTTTTAACTAGTTATCTAACTTGTGTCAGCTGTTTTCCTAGGTGCTTTGCAACAGGTGTGCTTGGTAACTGTCTCACATTTAAAAGCAAAGTTGCTGTGAGCTTTAAACCTTGATAGCATACCCTGAGTTTAACACTAATGTGATGGCTATGTCCATATTATAATTCTGAGCAATAGAGTAGGGACTTGCAGTAAAGTGGGGTCCCGTGACGGGGGCTGCAAACTTAAATGCATTGATCAATTCATGAACCAAAACCCCACTGTTTATTATGTTTATAATTATTGTTAGTTATTATGGTGATTGCAGAGCCCCTGTGATTTCTATTTAAACAATGTGGTCACATACCATGTTGCACCCCAAAACTAGGAATGGTGAGTGCCGTGGATTAGTGCTTTTGGTTTATTATGATTAATTTTTATAATTAATAATTTTTGTGATCACATTTTCACCTGCACCCCTTTTAACTAGTTATCTAACTTGTGTCAGCTGTTTTCCTAGGTGCTTTGCAACAGGTGTGCTTGGTAACTGTCTCACATTTAAAAGCAAAGTTGCTGTGAGCTGTAAACCTTGATAGCATACCCTGAGATTAACACTAATGTGATGGCTATGTCCATGTTACAATTCTCAGCAATAGACTTAGGGACTTGCTGTAACGGGGGTCCCGTGACGGGGGCTGCAAGCTTAAATACATTGATCAATTCATGAACCAAAACTCCACTGTTTATTATATTTATAAGTATTGTTAGTTATTATGGTGAGTGCAGAGCCCCTGTGATTTCTATTTAAACAATGTGGTCACATACCATGTTGCACACCAAAACTAGGAATGGTGAGTGCCGTGGATTAGTGCTTTTTGTTTATTATGATTAATTTTTATAATTGATCATTTTTGTGATCACATTTTCTCATGCACCTCTTTTAACTAGTTATCTAACTTGTGTCAGCTGTTTTCCAAGGTGCTTTGCAACAGGTGTGCTTGGTAAATGTCTCACATTTAAAAGCAAAGTTGCTGTGAGCTTTAAACCTTGATAGCATACCCTGAGTTTAACACTAATGTGATGGCTATGTCCATGTTACAATTCTGAGCAATAGAGTAGGGACTTGCAGTAACGGGGGTCCCGTGATGGGGGCGGCAAGCTTAAATGCATTAATCAATTCATGAACCAAAACTCCACTGTTTATTATATTTATAAGTATTGTTAGTTATTATGGTGAGTGCAGAGCCCCTGTGATTTCTATTTAAACAATGTGGTCTCATACCATGTTGCACCCCAAAACTAGGAATGGTGAGTGCCGTGGATTAGTGCTTTTTGTTTATTATGATTAATTTTTATAATTGATCATTTTTGTGATCACATTTTCTCATGCACCCCTTTTAACTAGTTATCTAACTTGTGTCAGATGTTTTCCTAGGTGTTTTGCAACAGGTGTGCTTGGTAACTGTCTCTCATTTAAAAGCAAAGTTGCTGTGAGCTTTAAACCTTGATAGCATACCCTGAGTTTAACACTAATGTGATGGCTATGTCCATGTTATAATTCAGAGCAATAGAGTGGGGGCTTGCAGTAAAGTGGGGTCCCATGACGGGGGCTGCAAGCTTAAATGTATTGATCAATTCATGTACCAAAACTCCACTGTTTATTATGTTTATAATTATTGTTAGTTATTATGGTGAGTGTAGAGCCCCAGTGATTTCTATTTAAACAATGTGGTCACATACCATGTTGCACCTCAAAACTAGGAATGGTGAGTGCTGTGGGTTAGTGCTTTTTGTTTATTATTATTAATTTTTATAATTAATCATTTTTGTGATCACATTTTCTCATGCACCCCTTTTAACTAGTTATCTTACTTGTGTCAGCTGTTTTCCTAGGTGCTTTGCAACAGGTGTGCTTGGTAACTGTCTCACATTTAAAAGCAAAGTTGCTGTGAGCTTTAAACCTTGATAGCATACCCTAAGTTTAACACTAATGTGATGGCTATGTCCATGTTATAATCCTGAGCAATAGAGTAGGGACTTGCAGTAAAGTGGCATCCCGTGACGGGGGCTGCAAGCTTAAATGCATTGATCAATTCATGAACCAAAACCGCACTGTTTATTATGTTTATAATTATTGTTAGTTATTATGGTGAGTGCAGAGCCCCTGTGATTTCTATTTAAACAATGTGGTCACATACCATGTTGCACCCCAAAACTAGGAATGGTGAGTGCCGTGGATTAGTGCTTTTTGTTTATTATGATTAATTTTTATAATTGATCATTTTTGTGATCACATTTTCTCATGCACCCCTTTTAACTAGTTATCTAACTTGTGTCAGCTGTTTTCCTAGGTGTTTTGCTACAGGTGTGCTTGGTAACTGTCTCACATTTAAAAGCAAAGTTGCTGTGAGCTTTAAACCTTGATAGCATACCCTGAGTTTAACACTAATGTGATGGCTATGTCCATGTTATATTCTGAGCAATAGAGTGGGGGCTTGCAGTAAAGTGGGGTCCCATGACGGGGGCTGCAAGCTTAAATGTATTGATCAATTCATGTACCAAAACTCCACTGTTTATTATGTTTATAATTATTGTTAGTTATTATGGTGAGTGCAGAGCCCCTGTGATTTCTATTTAAACAATGTGGTCACATACCATGTTGCACCCCAAAACTAGGAATGGTGAGTGCTGTGGATTAGTGCTTTTTGTTTATTATTATTAATTTTTATAATTAATCTTTTTTGTGATCACATTTTCTCATGCACCCCTTTTAACTAGTTATCTTACTTGTGTCAGCTGTTTTCCTAGGTGCTTTGCAACAGGTGTGCTTGGTAACTGTCTCACATTTAAAAGCAAAGTTGCTGTGAGCTTTAAACCTTGATAGCATACCCTGAATTTAACACTAATGTGATGGCTATGTCCATGTTATAATTCTGAGCAGTAGAGTAGGGACTTGCATTAAAGTGGGGTCCCGTGATGTGGGCTGTAAGCTTAATGCATTGATCAATTCATGAACCAACACCGCACTGTTTATTATGTTTATAATTATTGTTAGTTATTATAGTGAGTGTAGAGCCCCTGTGATTTCTATTTAAACAATGTGGTCACATACCATGTTGCACACCAAAACTAGGAATGGTGAGTTCCGTGGATTATTGCTTTTTGAATATTATGATTAATTTTTATAATTAATCATTTTTGTGATCACATTTTCTCATGCACCCCTTTTAACTAGTTATCTAACTTGTGTCAGCTGTTTTCCTAGGTGCTTTGCAACAGGTGTGCTTGGTAACTGTCTCACATTTAAAAGCAAAGTTGCTGTGAGCTTTAAACCTTGATAGCATACCCTGAGTTTAACACTAATGTGATGGCTATGTCCATATTATAATTCTGAGCAATAGAGTAGGGACTTGCAGTAAAGTGGGGTCCCGTGACGGGGGCTGCAAACTTAAATGCATTGATCAATTCATGAACCAAAACCCCACTGTTTATTATGTTTATAATTATTGTTAGTTATTATGGTGATTGCAGAGCCCCTGTGATTTCTATTTAAACAATGTGGTCACATACCATGTTGCACCCCAAAACTAGGAATGGTGAGTGCCGTGGATTAGTGCTTTTTGTTTATTATGATTAATTTTTATAATTAATAATTTTTGTGATCACATTTTCTCCTGCACCCCTTTTAACTAGTTATCTAACTTGTGTCAGCTGTTTTCCTAGGTGCTTTGCAACAGGTGTGCTTGGTAACTGTCTCACATTTAAAAGCAAAGTTGCTGTGAGCTGTAAACCTTGATAGCATACCCAGAGATTAACACTAATGTGATGGCTATGTCCATGTTACAATTCTGAGCAATAGACTTAGGGACTTGCTGTAACGGGGGTCCCGTGACGGGGGCTGCAAGCTTAAATACATTGATCAATTCATGAACCAAAACTCCACTGTTTATTATATTTATAAGTATTGTTAGTTATTATGGTGAGTGCAGAGCCCCTGTGATTTCTATTTAAACAATGTGGTCACATACCATGTTGCACCCCAAAACTAGGAATGGTGAGTGCCGTGGATTAGTGCTTTTTGTTTATTATGATTAATTTTTATAATTGATCATTTTTGTGATCACATTTTCTCATGCACCTCTTTTAACTAGTTATCTAACTTGTGTCAGCTGTTTTCCAAGGTGCTTTGCAACAGGTGTGCTTGGTAAATGTCTCACATTTAAAAGCAAAGTTGCTGTGAGCTTTAAACCTTGATAGCATACCCTGAGTTTAACACTAATGTGATGGCTATGTCCATGTTACAATTCTGAGCAATAGAGTAGGGACTTGCAGTAACGGGGGTCCCGTGATGGGGGCTGCAAGCTTAAATGCATTAATCAATTCATGAACCAAAACTCCACTGTTTATTATATTTATAAGTATTGTTAGTTATTATGGTGAGTGCAGAGCCCCTGTGATTTCTATTTAAACAATGTGGTCTCATACCATGTTGCACCCCAAAACTAGGAATGGTGAGTGCCGTGGATTAGTGCTTTTTGTTTATTATGATTAATTTTTATAATTGATCATTTTTGTGATCACATTTTCTCATGCACCCCTTTTAACTAGTTATCTAACTTGTGTCAGCTGTTTTCCTAGGTGTTTTGCAACAGGTGTGCTTGGTAACTGTCTCTCATTTAAAAGCAAAGTTGCTGTGAGCTTTAAACCTTGATAGCATACCCTGAGTTTAACACTAATGTGATGGCTATGTCCATGTTATAATTCAGAGCAATAGAGTGGGGGCTTGCAGTAAAGTGGGGTCCCATGACGGGGGCTGCAAGCTTAAATGTATTGATCAATTCATGTACCAAAACTCCACTGTTTATTATGTTTATAATTATTGTTAGTTATTATGGTGAGTGTAGAGCCCCAGTGATTTCTATTTAAACAATGTGGTCACATACCATGTTGCACCTCAAAACTAGGAATGGTGAGTGCTGTGGGTTAGTGCTTTTTGTTTATTATTATTAATTTTTATAATTAATCATTTTTGTGATCACATTTTCTCATGCACCCCTTTTAACTAGTTATCTTACTTGTGTCAGCTGTTTTCCTAGGTGCTTTGCAACAGGTGTGCTTGGTAACTGTCTCACATTTAAAAGCAAAGTTGCTGTGAGCTTTAAACCTTGATAGCATACCCTAAGTTTAACACTAATGTGATGGCTATGTCCATGTTATAATCCTGAGCAATAGAGTAGGGACTTGCAGTAAAGTGGCATCCCGTGACAGGGGCTGCAAGCTTAAATGCATTGATCAATTCATGAACCAAAACCGCACTGTTTATTATGTTTATAATTATTGTTAGTTATTATGGTGAGTGCAGAGCCCCTGTGATTTCTATTTAAACAATGTGGTCACATACCATGTTGCACCCCAAAACTAGGAATGGTGAGTGCCGTGGATAAGTGCTTTTTGTTTATTATGATTAATTTTTATAATTGATCATTTTTGTGATCACATTTTCTCATGAACCTCTTTTAACTAGTTATCTAACTTGTGTCAGCTGTTTTCCTAGGTGCTTTGCAACAGGTGTACTTGGTAACTGTCTCACATTTAAAAGCAAAGTTGCTGTGAGCTTTACACCTTGATAGCATACCCTGAGTTTAACACTAATGTGATGGCTATGTCCATGTTACAATTCTGAGCAATAGAGTAGGGACTTGCAGTAACGGGGGTCCCATGACGGGGGCTGCAAGCTTAAATGCATTAATCAATTCATGAACCAAAACTCCACTGTTTATTATATTTATAAGTATTGTTAGTTATTATGGTGAGTGCAGAGCCCCTGTGATTTCTATTTAAACAATGTGGTCACATACCATGTTGCACCCCAAAACTAGGAATGGTGAGTGCCGTGGATTAGTGCTTTTTGTTTATTATGATTAATTTTTATAATTGATCATTTTTGTGATCACATTTTCTCATGCACCCCTTTTAACTAGTTATCTAACTTGTGTCAGCTGTTTTCCTAGGTGTTTTGCTACAGGTGTGCTTGGTAACTGTCTCACATTTAAAAGCAAAGTTGCTGTGAGCTTTAAACCTTGATAGCATACCCTGAGTTTAACACTAATGTGATGGCTATGTCCATGTTATATTCTGAGCAATAGAGTGGGGGCTTGCAGTAAAGTGGGGTCCCATGACGGGGGCTGCAAGCTTAAATGTATTGATCAATTCATGTACCAAAACTCCACTGTTTATTATGTTTATAATTATTGTTAGTTATTATGGTGAGTGCAGAGCCCCTGTGATTTCTATTTAAACAATGTGGTCACATACCATGTTGCACCCCAAAACTAGGAATGGTGAGTGCTGTGGATTAGTGCTTTTTGTTTATTATTATTAGTTTTTATAATTAATCTTTTTTGTGATCACATTTTCTCATGCACCCCTTTTAACTAGTTATCTTACTTGTGTCAGCTGTTTTCCTAGGTGCTTTGCAACAGGTGTGCTTGGTAACTGTCTCACATTTAAAAGCAAAGTTGCTGTGAGCTTTAAACCTTGATAGCATTCCCTGAATTTAACACTAATGTGATGGCTATGTCCATGTTATAATTCTGAGCAGTAGAGTAGGGACTTGCATTAAAGTGGGGTCCCGTGATGTGGGCTGTAAGCTTAATGCATTGATCAATTCATGAACCAAAACTGCACTGTTTATTATGTTTATGATTATTGTTAGTTATTATAGTGAGTGTAGAGCCCCTGTGATTTCTATTTAAACAATGTGGTCACATACCATGTTGCACACCAAAACTAGGAATGGTGAGTTCCGTGGATTATTGCTTTTTGAATATTATGATTAATTTTTATAATTAATCATTTTTGTGATCACATTTTCTCATGCACCCCTTTTAACTAGTTATCTAACTTGTGTCAGCTGTTTTCCTAGGTGCTTTGCAACAGGTGTGCTTGGTAACTGTCTCACATTTAAAAGCAAAGTTGCTGTGAGCTTTAAACCTTGATAGCATACCCTGAGTTTAACACTAATGTGATGGCTATGTCCATATTATAATTCTGAGCAATAGAGTAGGGACTTGCAGTAAAGTGGCATCCCGTGACGGGGGCTGCAAGCTTAAATGCATTGATCAATTCATGAACCAAAACTCCACTGTTTATTATGTTTATAAGTATTGTTAGTTATTATGGTGAGTGCAGAGCCCCTGTGATTTCTATTTAAACAATGTGGTCACATACCATGTTGCACACCAAAACTATAAATGGTGAGTGCCGTGGATTAGTGCTTTTTGTTTATTATGATTAATTTTTTTAATTAATAATTTTTGTGATCACATTTTCTCATGCACCCCTTTTAACTAGTTTTCTAACTTGTGTCAGCTGTTTTCCTAGGTGCTTTGCAACAGGTGTGCTTGGTAACTATCTCACATTTAAAAGCAAAGTTGCTGTGAGCTTTAAACCTTGATAGCATACCCTAAGTTTAACACTAATGTGATGGCTATGTCCATGTTATAATCCTGAGCAATAGAGTAGGGACTTGCAGTAAAGTGGCATCCCGTGACGGGGGCTGCAAGCTTAAATGCATTGATCAATTCATGAACCAAAACCGCACTGTTTATTATGTTTATAATTATTGTTAGTTATTATGGTGAGTGCAGAGCCCCTGTGATTTCTATTTAAACAATGTGGTCACATACCATGTTGCACCCCAAAACTAGGAATGGTGAGTGCCGTGGATTAGTGCTTTTTGTTTATTATGATTAATTTTTATAATTGATCATTTTTGTGATCACATTTTCTCATGCACCCCTTTTAACTAGTTATCTAACTTGTGTCAGCTGTTCTCCTAGGTGTTTTGCTACAGGTGTGCTTGGTAACTGTCTCTCATTTAAAAGCAAAGTTGCTGTGAGCTTTAAACCTTGATAGCATACCCTGAGTTTAACACTAATGTGATGGCTATGTCCATGTTATATTCTGAGCAATAGAGTGGGGACTTGCAGTAAAGTGGGGTCCCATGACGGGGGCTGCAAGCTTAAATGTATTGATCAATTCATGTACCAAAACTCCACTGTTTATTATGTTTATAATTTTTGTTAGTTATTATAGTGAGTGTAGAGCCCCTGTGATTTCTATTTAAACAATGTGGTCACATACCATGTTGCACACCAAAACTAGGAATGGTGAGTTCCGTGGATTAGTGCTTTTTGTTTATTATGATTAATTTTTATAATTAATCATTTTTGTGATCACATTTTCTCATGCACCCCTTTTAACTAGTTATCTAACTTGTGTCAGCTGTTTTCCTAGGTGCTTTGCAACAGGTGTGCTTGGTAACTGTCTCACATTTAAAAGCAAAGTTGCTGTGAGCTTTAAAACTTGATAGCATACCCTGAGTTTAACACTAATGTGATGGCTATGTCCATATTATAATTCTGAGCAATAGAGTAGGGACTTGCAGTAAAGTGGGGTCCCGTGACGGGGGCTGCAAACTTAAATGCATTGATCAATTCATGAACCAAAACCCCACTGTTTATTATGTTTATAATTATTGTTAGTTATTATGGTGAGTGCAGAGCCCCTGTGATTTCTATTTAAACAATGTGGTCACATACCATGTTGCACCCCAAAACTAGGCATGGTGAGTGCCGTGGATTAGTGCTTTTTGTTTATTATGATATATTTTTATAATTAATAATTTTTGTGATCACATTTTCTCCTGCACCCCTTTTAACTAGTTATCTAACTTGTGTCAGCTGTTTTCCTAGGTGCTTTGCAACAGGTGTGCTTGGTAACTGTCTCACATTTAAAAGCAAAGTTGCTGTGAGCTGTAAACCTTGATAGCATACCCTGAGATTAACACTAATGTGATGGCTATGTCCATGTTACAATTCTGAGCAATAGACTTAGGGACTTGCTGTAACGGGGGTCCCGTGACGGGGGCTGCAAGCTTAAATGCATTGATCAATTCATGAACCAAAACCCCACTGTTTATTATGTTTATAATTATTGTTAGTTATTATTGGTGAGTACAGAGCCCCTGTGATTTCTATTTAAACAATGTGGTCACATACCATGTTGCACCCCTAAACTCGGAATGGTGAGTGCCGTGGATTAGTGCTTTTTGTTTATTATAATTAATTTTTATAATTAATAATTTTTGTGATCACATTTTCTCATGCACCTCTTTTAACTAGTTTTCTAACTTGTGTCAGCTGTTTTCCTAGGTGCTTTGCAACAGGTGTGCTTGGTAACTATCTCACAATTAAAAGAAAAGTTGCTGTGAGCTTTAAACCTTGATAGCATACCCTGAGTTTAACACTAATGTGATGGCTATGTCCATGTTATAATCCTGAGCAATAGAGTAGGGACTTGCAGTAAAGTGGCATCCCGTGACGGGGGCTGCAAGCTTAAATGCATTGATCAATTCATGAACCAAAACCGCACTGTTTATTATGTTTATAATTATTGTTAGTTATTATGGTGAGTGCAGAGCCCCTGTGATTTCTATTTAAACAATGTGGTCACATACCATGTTGCACCCCAAAACTAGGAATGGTGAGTGCCGTGGATTAGTGCTTTTTGTTTATTATGATTAATTTTTATAATTGATCATTTTTGTGATCACATTTTCTCATGCACCTCTTTTAACTAGTTATCTAACTTGTGTCAGCTGTTTTCCTAGGTGCTTTGCAACAGGTGTTTTTGGTAACTGTCTCACATTTAAAAGCAAAGTTGCTGTGAGCTTTAAACCTTGATAGCATACCCTGAGTTTAACACTAATGTGATGGCTATGTCCATATTACAATTCTGAGCAATAGAGTAGGGACTTGCAGTAACGGGGGTCCCGTGACGGGGGCTGCAAGCTTAAATGCATTAATCAATTCATGAACCAAAACTCCACTGTTTATTATATTTATAAGTATTGTTAGTTATTATGGTGAGTGCAGAGCCCCTGTGATTTCTATTTAAACAATGTGGTCACATACCATGTTGCACCCCAAAACTAGGAATGGTGAGTGCCGTGGATTAGTGCTTTTTGTTTATTATGATTAATTTTTATAATTGATCATTTTTGTGATCACATTTTCTCATGCACCCCTTTAAACTAGTTATCTAACTTGTGTCAGCTGTTTTCCTAGGTGTTTTGCAACAGGTGTGCTTGGTAACTGTCTCTCATTTAAAAGCAAAGTTGCTGTGAGCTTTAAACCTTGATAGCATACCCTGAGTTTAACACTAATGTGATGGCTATGTCCATGTTATAATTCTGAGCAATAGAGTGGGGGCTTGCAATCAAGTGGGGTCCCGTGATGGGGGCTGCAAGCTTAAATGTATTGATCAATTCATGTACCAAAACTCCACTGTTTATTATGTTTATAATTATTGTTAGTTATTATGGTGAGTGCAGAGCCCCTGTGATTTCTATTTAAACAATGTGGTCACATACCATGTTGCACCCCAAAACTAGGAATGGTGAGTGCTGTGGGTTAGTGCTTTTTGTTTTTTATTATTAATTTTTATAATTAATCATTTTTGTGATCACATTTTCTCATGCACCCCTTTTAACTAGTTATCTTACTTGTGTCAGCTGTTTTCCTAGGTGCTTTGCAACAGGTGTGCTTGGTAACTGTCTCACATTTAAAAGCAAAGTTGCTGTGAGCTTTAAACCTTGATAGCATACCCTGAGTTTAACACTAATGTGATGGCTATGTCCATGTTATAATTCTGAGCAGTAGAGTAGGGACTTGCAGTAAAGAGGGGTCCCATGATGTGGGCTGTAAGCTTAATGCATTGATCAATTCATGAACCAAATCCACACTGTTTATTATGTTTATAATTATTGTTAGTTATTATGGTGAGTGTAGAGCCCCTGTGATTTCTATTTAAACAATGTGGTCAAATACCATGTTGCACACCAAAACTAGGAATGGTGAGTTCCGTGGATTAGAGCTTTTTGTTTATTATGATTAATTTTTATAATTAATCATTTTTGTGATCACATTTTCTCATGCACCCCTTTTAACTAGTTATCTAACTTGTGTCAGCTGTTTTCCTAGGTGCGTTGCAACAGGTGTGCTTGGTAACTGTCTCACATTTAAAAGCAAAGTTGCTGTGAGCTTTAAACCTTGATAGCATACCCTGAGTTTAACACTAATGTGATGGCTATGTCCATATTATAATTCTGAGCAATAGAGTAGGGACTTGCAGTAAAGGGGGTCCCGTGATGGGGGCTGCAAGCTTAAATGCATTGATCAATTCATGAACCAAAACCGCACAGTTTATTATGTTTATAATTATTGTTAGTTATTATGGTGAGTGCAGAGCCCCTGTGATTTCTATTTAAACAATGTGGTCACATACCATGTTGCACCCCAAAACTAGGAATGGTGAGTGCCGTGGATTAGTGCTTTTTGTTTATTATGATTAATTTTTATAATTGATCATTTTTGTGATCACATTTTCTCATGCACCCCTTTTAACTAGTTATCTAACTTGTGTCAGCTGTTCTCCTAGGTGTTTTGCTACAGGTGTGCTTGGTAACTGTCTCTCATTTAAAAGCAAAGTTGCTGTGAGCTTTAAACCTTGATAGCATACCCTGAGTTTAACACTAATGTGATGGCTATGTCCATGTTATATTCTGAGCAATAGAGTGGGGGCTTGCAGTAAAGTGGGGTCCCATGACGGGGGCTGCAAGCTTAAATGTATTGATCAATTCATGTACCAAAACTCCACTGTTTATTATGTTTATAATTATTGTTAGTTATTATGGTGAGTGCAGAGCCCCTGTGATTTCTATTTAAACAATGTGGTCACATACCATGTTGCACCCCAAAACTAGGAATGGTGAGTGCTGTGGATTAGTGCTTTTTGTTTATTATTATTAATTTTTATAATTAATCTTTTTTGTGATCACATTTTCTCATGCACCCCTTTTAACTAGTTATCTTACTTGTGTCAGCTGTTTTCCTAGGTGCTTTGCAACAGGTGTGCTTGGTAACTGTCTCACATTTAAAAGCAAAGTTGCTGTGAGCTTTAAACCTTGATAGCATACCCTGAGTTTAACACTAATGTGATGGCTATGTCCATGTTATAATTCTGAGCAGTAGAGTAGGGACTTGCATTAAAGTGGGGTCCCGTGATGTGGGCTGTAAGCTTAATGCATTGATCAATTCATGAACCAAAACCGCACTGTTTATTATGTTTATAATTTTTGTTAGTTATTATAGTGAGTGTAGAGCCCCTGTGATTTCTATTTAAACAATGTGGTCACATACCATGTTGCACACCAAAACTAGGAATGGTGAGTTCCGTGGATTAGTGCTTTTTGTTTATTATGATAAATTTTTATAATTAATCATTTTTGTGATCACATTTTCTCATGCACCCCTTTTAACTAGTTATCTAACTTGTGTCAGCTGTTTTCCTAGGTGCTTTGCAACAGGTGTGCTTGGTAACTGTCTCACATTTAAAAGCAAAGTTGCTGTGAGCTTTAAACCTTGATAGCATACCCTGAGTTTAACACTAATGTGATGGCTATGTCCATATTATAATTCTGAGCAATAGAGTAGGGACTTGCAGTAAAGTGGGGTCCCGTGACGGGGGCTGCAAACTTAAATGCATTGATCAATTCATGAACCAAAACCCCACTGTTTATTATGTTTATAATTATTGTTAGTTATTATGGTGAGTGCAGAGCCCCTGTGATTTCTATTTAAACAATGTGGTCACATACCATGTTGCACCCCAAAACTAGGCATGGTGAGTGCCGTGGATTAGTGCTTTTTGTTTATTATGATATATTTTTATAATTAATAATTTTTGTGATCACATTTTCTCCTGCACCCCTTTTAACTAGTTATCTAACTTGTGTCAGCTGTTTTCCTAGGTGCTTTGCAACAGGTGTGCTTGGTAACTGTCTCACATTTAAAAGCAAAGTTGCTGTGAGCTGTAAACCTTGATAGCATACCCTGAGATTAACACTAATGTGATGGCTATGTCCATGTTACAATTCTGAGCAATAGACTTAGGGACTTGCTGTAACGGGGGTCCCGTGACGGGGGCTGCAAGCTTAAATGCATTGATCAATTCATGAACCAAAACCCCACTGTTTATTATGTTTATAATTATTGTTAGTTATTATTGGTGAGTACAGAGCCCCTGTGATTTCTATTTAAACAATGTGGTCACATACCATGTTGCACCCCTAAACTCGGAATGGTGAGTGCCGTGGATTAGTGCTTTTTGTTTATTATAATTAATTTTTATAATTAATAATTTTTGTGATCACATTTTCTCATGCACCTCTTTTAACTAGTTTTCTAACTTGTGTCAGCTGTTTTCCTAGGTGCTTTGCAACAGGTGTGCTTGGTAACTATCTCACAATTAAAAGAAAAGTTGCTGTGAGCTTTAAACCTTGATAGCATACCCTGAGTTTAACACTAATGTGATGGCTATGTCCATGTTATAATCCTGAGCAATAGAGTAGGGACTTGCAGTAAAGTGGCATCCCGTGACGGGGGCTGCAAGCTTAAATGCATTGATCAATTCATGAACCAAAACCGCACTGTTTATTATGTTTATAATTATTGTTAGTTATTATGGTGAGTGCAGAGCCCCTGTGATTTCTATTTAAACAATGTGGTCACATACCATGTTGCACCCCAAAACTAGGAATGGTGAGTGCCGTGGATTAGTGCTTTTTGTTTATTATGATTAATTTTTATAATTGATCATTTTTGTGATCACATTTTCTCATGCACCTCTTTTAACTAGTTATCTAACTTGTGTCAGCTGTTTTCCTAGGTGCTTTGCAACAGGTGTTTTTGGTAACTGTCTCTCATTTAAAAGCAAAGTTGCTGTGAGCTTTAAACCTTGATAGCATACCCTGAGTTTAACACTAATGTGATGGCTATGTCCATGTTATAATTCTGAGCAATAGAGTGGGGGCTTGCAATAAAGTGGGGTCCCGTGATGGGGGCTGCAAGCTTAAATGTATTGATCAATTCATGTACCAAAACTCCACTGTTTATTATGTTTATAATTATTGTTAGTTATTATGGTGAGTGCAGAGCCCCTGTGATTTCTATTTAAACAATGTGGTCACATACCATGTTGCACCCCAAAACTAGGAATGGTGAGTGCTGTGGGTTAGTGCTTTTTGTTTTTTATTATTAATTTTTATAATTAATCATTTTTGTGATCACATTTTCTCATGCACCCCTTTTAACTAGTTATCTTACTTGTGTCAGCTGTTTTCCTAGGTGCTTTGCAACAGGTGTGCTTGGTAACTGTCTCACATTTAAAAGCAAAGTTGCTGTGAGCTTTAAACCTTGATAGCATACCCTGAGTTTAACACTAATGTGATGGCTATGTCCATGTTATAATTCTGAGCAGTAGAGTAGGGACTTGCAGTAAAGTGGGGTCCCATGATGTGGGCTGTAAGCTTAATGCATTGATCAATTCATGAACCAAAACCACACTGTTTATTATGTTTATAATTATTGTTAGTTATTATGGTGAGTGTAGAGCCCCTGTGATTTCTATTTAAACAATGTGGTCAAATACCATGTTGCACACCAAAACTAGGAATGGTGAGTTCCGTGGATTAGAGCTTTTTGTTTATTATGATTAATTTTTATAATTAATAATTTTTGTGATCACATTTTCTCCTGCACCCCTTTTAACTAGTTTTCTAACTTGTGTCAGCTGTTTTCCTAGGTGCTTTGCAACAGGTGTGCTTGGTAACTATCTCACATTTAAAAGCAAAGTTGCTGTGAGCTTTAAACCTTGATAGCATACCCTAAGTTTAACACTAATGTGATGGCTATGTCCATGTTATAATCCTGAGCAATAGAGTAGGGACTTGCAGTAAAGTGGCATCCCGTGACGGGGGCTGCAAGCTTAAATGCATTGATCAATTCATGAACCAAAACCGCACTGTTTATTATGTTTATAATTATTGTTAGTTATTATGGTGAGTGCAGAGCCCCTGTGATTTCTATTTAAACAATGTGGTCACATACCATGTTGCACCCCAAAACTAGGAATGGTGAGTGCCGTGGATAAGTGCTTTTTGTTTATTATGATTCATTTTTATAATTGATCATTTTTGTGATCACATTTTCTCATGCACCTCTTTTAACTAGTTATCTAACTTGTGTCAGCTGTTTTTCTAGGTGCTTTGCAACAGGTGTTCTTGGTAACTGTCTCACATTTAAAAGCAAAGTTGCTGTGAGCTTTAAACCTTGATAGCATACCCTGAGCTTAACACTAATGTGATGGCTATGTCCATGTTATATTCTGAGCAATAGAGTGGGGGCTTGCAGTAAAGTGGGGTCCCATGACGGGGGCTGCAAGCTTAAATGTATTGATCAATTCATGTACCAAAACTCCACTGTTTATTATGTTTATAATTATTGTTAGTTATTATGGTGAGTGCAGAGCCCCTGTGATTTCTATTTAAACAATGTGGTCACATACCATGTTGCACCCCAAAACTAGGAATGGTGAGTGCTGTGGATTAGTGCTTTTTGTTTATTATGATTCATTTTTATAATTAATCATTTTTGTGATGACATTTTCTCATGCACCCCTTTTAACTAGTTATCTTACTTGTGTCAGCTGTTTTCCTAGGTGCTTTGCAACAGGTGTGCTTGGTAACTGTCTCACATTTAAAAGCAAAGTTGCTGTGAGCTGTAAACCTTGATAGCATACCCTGAGTTTAACACTAATGTGATGGCTATGTCCATGTTACAATTCTGAGCAATAGACTTAGGGACTTGCTGTAACGGGGGTCCCGTGACAGGGGCTGCAAGCTTAAATACATTGATCAATTCATGAACCAAAACTCCACTGTTTATTATATTTATAAGTATTGTTAGTTATTATGGTGAGTGCAGAGCCCCTGTGATTTCTATTTAAACAATGTGGTCACATACCATGTTGCACACCAAAACTAGGAATGGTGAGTTCCGTGGATTAGTGCTTTTTGTTTATAATGATTAATTTTTTTAATTAATCATCTTTGTGATCACATTTTCTCATGCACCCCTTTTAACTAGTTTTCAAACTTGTGTCAGCTGTTTTCCTAGGTCCTTTGCAACAGGTGTGCTTGGTAACTGTCTCACATTTAAAAGCAAAGTTGCTGTGAGCTTTAAACCTTGATAGCATACCCTGAGTTTAACACTAATGTGATAGCTATGTGCATGTTATAATTCTAAGCAATAGAGTAGGGACTTGCAGAAAAGTGGGGTCCCGTGATGGGGGCTGCAAGCTTAAATGCATTGATCAATTCATGAACCAAAACCCCACTGTTTATTATGTTTATAATTATTGTTAGTTATTATTGGTGAGTACAGAGCCCCTGTGATTTCTATTTAAACAATGTGGTCACATACCATGTTGCACCCCTAAACTCGGAATGGTGAGTGCCGTGGATTAGTGCTTTTTGTTTATTATAATTAATTTTTATAATTAATAATTTTTGTGATCACATTTTCTCATGCACCTCTTTTAACTAGTTTTCTAACTTGTGTCAGCTGTTTTCCTAGGTGCTTTGCAACAGTTGTGCTTGGTAACTATCTCACATTTAAAAGCAAAGTTGCTGTGATCTTTAAACATTGATAGCATACCCTGAGTTTAACACTAATGTGATGGCTATGTCCATGTTATAATCCTGAGCAATAGAGTAGGGACTTGCAGTAAAGTAGCATCCCGTGACGGGGGCTGCAAGCTTAAATGCATTGATCAATTCATGAACCAAAACCGCACTGTTTATTATGTTTATAATTATTGTTAGTTATTATGGTGAGTGCAGAGCCCCTGTGATTTCTATTTAAACAATGTGGTCACATACCATGTTGCACCCCAAAACTAGGAATGGTGAGTGCCGTGGATTAGTGCTTTTTGTTTATTATGATTAATTATTATAATTGATCATTTTTGTGATCACATTTTCTCATGCACCTCTTTTAACTAGTTATCTAACTTGTGTCAGCTGTTTTCCTAGGTGCTTTGCAACAGGTGTTTTTGGTAACTGTCTCACATTTAAAAGCAAAGTTGCTGTGAGCTTTAAACCTTGATAGCATACCCTGAGTTTAACACTAATGTGATGGCTATGTCCATATTACAATTCTGAGCAATAGAGTAGGGACTTGCAGTAACGGGGGTCCCGTGACGGGGGCTGCAAGCTTAAATGCATTAATCAATTCATGAACCAAAACTCCACTGTTTATTATATTTATAAGTATTGTTAGTTATTATGGTGAGTGCAGAGCCTCTGTGATTTCTATTTAAACAATGTGGTCACATACCATGTTGCACCCCAAAACTAGGAATGGTGAGTGCCGTGGATTAGTGCTTTTTGTTTATTATGATTAATTTTTATAATTGATCATTTTTGTGATCACATTTTCTCATGCACCCCTTTTAACTAGTTATCTAACTTGTGTCAGCTGTTTTCCTAGGTGTTTTGCAACAGGTGTGCTTGGTAACTGTCTCTCATTTAAAAGCAAAGTTGCTGTGAGCTTTAAACCTTGATAGCATAACCTGAGTTTAACACTAATGTGATGGCTATGTCCATGTTATAATTCTGAGCAATAGAGTGGGGGCTTGCAGTAAAGTGGGGTCCCGTGACGGGGGCTGCAAGCTTAAATGTATTGATCAATTCATGTACCAAAACTCCACTGTTTATTATGTTTATAATTATTGTTAGTTATTATGGTGAGTGCAGAGCCCCTGTGATTTCTATTTAAACAATGTGGTCACATACCATGTTGCACCCCAAAACTAGGAATGGTGAGTGCTGTGGGTTAGTGCTTTTTGTTTTTTATTATTAATTTTTATAATTAATCATTTTTGTGATCACATTTTCTCATGCACCCCTTTTAACTAGTTATCTTACTTGTGTCAGCTGTTTTCCTAGGTGCTTTGCAACAGGTGTGCTTGGTAACTGTCTCACATTTAAAAGCAAAGTTGCTGTGAGCTTTAAACCTTGATAGCATACCCTGAGTTTAACACTAATGTGATGGCTATGTCCATGTTATATTTCTGAGCAGTAGAGTAGGGACTTGCAGTAAAGTGGGGTCCCGTGATGTGGGCTGTAAGCTTAATGCATTGATCAATTCATGAACCAAAACCACACTGTTTATTATGTTTATAATTATTGTTAGTTATTATGGTGAGTGTAGAGCCCCTGTGATTTCTATTTAAACAATGTGGTCACATACCATGTTGCACACCAAAACTAGGAATGGTGAGTTCCGTGGATTAGAGCTTTTTGTTTATTATGATTAATTTTTATAATTAATCATTTTTGTGATCACATTTTCTCATGCACCCCTTTTAACTAGTTATCTAACTTGTGTCAGCTGTTTTCCTAGGTGCGTTGCAACAGGTGTGCTTGGTAACTGTCTCACATTTAAAAGCAAAGTTGCTGTGAGCTTTAAACCTTGATAGCATACCCTGAGTTTAACACTAATGTGATGGCTATGTCCATATTATAATTCTGAGCAATAGAGTAGGGACTTGCAGTACAGTGGGGTCCAGTGACGGGGGCTGCAAGCTTAAATGCATTGATCAATTCATGAACCAAAACCACACTGTTTATTATGTTTATAATTATTGTTAGTTATTATGGTGAGTGCAGAGCCCCTGTGATTTCTATTTAAACAATGTGGTCACATACCATGTTGCACCCCAAAACTAGGAATGGTGAGTGCCGTGGATTAGTGCTTTTTGTTTATTATGATTAATTTTTATAATTGATCATTTTTGTGATCACATTTTCTCATGCACCCCTTTTAACTAGTTATCTAACTTGTGTCTGCTGTTTTCCTAGGTGCGTTGCAACAGGTGTGCTTGGTAACTGTCTCACATTTAAAAGCAAAGTTGCTGTGAGCTTTAAACCTTGATAGCATACCCTGAGTTTAACACTAATGTGATGGCTATGTCCATGTTACAATTCTGAGCAATAGAGTAGGGACTTGCAGTAACGGGGGTCCCGTGATGGGGGCTGCATGCTTAAATGCATTGATCAATTCATGAACCAAAACTCCACTATTTATTATATTTATAAGTATTGTTAGTTATTATGGTGAGTGCAGAGCTCCTGTGATTTCTATTTAAACAATGTGGTCACATACCATGTTGCACCCCAAAACTAGGAATGGTGAGTGCCATGGATTAGTGCTTTTTGTTTATTATGATTAATTTTTATAATTGATCATTTTTGTGATCACATTTTCTCATGCACCCCTTTTAACTAGTTATCTAACTTGGGTCAGCTGTTTTCCTAGGTGTTTTGCTACAGGTGTGCTTGGTAACTGTCTCTCATTTAAAAGCAAAGTTGCTGTGAGCTTTAAACCTTGATAGCATACCCTGAGTTTAACACTAATGTGATGGCTATGTCCATATTATAATTCTGAGCAATAGAGTAGGGACTTGCAGTAAAGTGGGGTCCCGTGACGGGGGCTGCAAACTTAAATGCATTGATCAATTCATGAACCAAAACCCCACTGTTTATTATGTTTATAATTATTGTTAGTTATTATGGTGAGTGCAGAGGCCCTGTGATTTCTATTTAAACAATGTGGTCACATACCATGTTGCACCCCAAAACTAGGAATGGTGAGTTCCGTGGATTAGTGCTTTTTGTTTATTATGATTAATTTTTATAATTAATAATTTTTGTGATCACATTTTCTCCTGCACCCCTTTTAACTAGTTATCTAACTTGTGTCAGCTGTTTTCCTAGGTGCTTTGCAACAGGTGTGCTTGGTAACTGTCTCACATTTAAAAGCAAAGTTGCTGTGAGCTGTAAACCTTGATAGCATACCCTGAGATTAACACTAATGTGATGGCTATGTCCATGTTACAATTCTGAGCAATAGACTTAGGGACTTGCTGTAACGGGGGTCCCGTGACGGGGGCTGCAAGCTTAAATACATTGATCAATTCATGAACCAAAACTCCACTGTTTATTATATTTATAAGTATTGTTAGTTATTATGGTGAGTGCAGAGCCCCTGTGATTTCTATTTAAACAATGTGGTCACATACCATGTTGCACCCCAAAACTAGGAATGGTGAGTGCCGTGGATTAGTGCTTTTTGTTTATTATGATTAATTTTTATAATTGATCATTTTTGTGATCACATTTTCTCATGCACCTCTTTTAACTAGTTATCTAACTTGTGTCAGCTGTTTTCCTAGGTGCTTTGCAACAGGTGTGCTTGGTAAATGTCTCACATTTAAAAGCAAAGTTGCTGTGAGCTTTAAACCTTGATAGCATACCCTGAGTTTAACACTAATGTGATGGCTATGTCCATGTTACAATTCTGAGCAATAGAGTAGGGACTTGCAGTAACGGGGGTCCCGTGATGGGGGCTGCAAGCTTAAATGCATTAATCAATTCATGAACCTAAACTCCACTGTTTATTAAATTTATAAGTATTGTTAGTTATTATGGTGAGTGCAGAGCCCCTGTGATTTCTATTTAAACAATGTGGTCACATACCATGTTGCACCCCAAAACTAGGAATGGTGAGTGCCGTGGATTAGTGCTTTTTGTTTATTATGATTAATTTTTATAATTGATCATTTTTGTGATCACATTTTCTCATGCACCCCTTTTAACTAGTTATCTAACTTGTGTCAGCTGTTTTCCTAGGTGTTTTGCAACAGGTGTGCTTGGTAACTGTCTCTCATTTAAAAGCAAAGTTGCTGTGAGCTTTAAACCTTGATAGCATACCCTGAGTTTAACACTAATGTGATGGCTATGTCCATGTTATAATTCTGAGCAATAGAGTGGGGGCTTGCAGTAAAGTGGGGTCCCGTGACGGGGGCTGCAAGCTTAAATGTATTGATCAATTCATGTACCAAAACTCCACTGTTTATTATGTTTATAATTATTGTTAGTTATTATGGTGAGTGTAGAGCCCCAGTGATTTCTATTTAAACAATGTGGTCACATACCATGTTGCACCTCAAAACTAGGAATGGTGAGTGCTGTGGGTTAGTGCTTTTTGTTTATTATTATTAATTTTTATAATTAATCATTTTTGTGATCACATTTTCTCATGCACCCCTTTTAACTAGTTATCTTACTTGTGTCAGCTGTTTTCCTAGGTGCTTTGCAACAGGTGTGCTTGGTAACTGTCTCACATTTAAAAGCAAAGTTGCTGTGAGCTTTAAACCTTGATAGCATACCCTGAGTTTAACACTAATGTGATGGCTATGTCCATATTATAATTCTGAGCAATAGAGTAGGGACTTGCAGTAAAGGGGGTCCCGTGATGGGGGCTGCAAGCTTAAATGCATTGATCAATTCATGAACCAAAACTCCACTGTTTATTATGTTTATAAGTATTGTTAGTTATTATGGTGAGTGCAGAGCCCCTGTGATTTCTATTTAAACAATGTGGTCACATACCATGTTGCACACCAAAACTAGGAATGGTGAGTGCCGTGGATTAGTGCTTTTTGTTTATTATGATTAATTTTTTAATTAATAATTTTTGTGATCACATTTTCTCATGCACCCCTTTTAACTTGTTTTCTAACTTGTGTCAGCTGTTTTCCTAGGTGCTTTGCAACAGGTGTGCTTGGTAACTATCTCACATTTAAAAGCAAAGTTGCTGTGAGCTTTAAACCTTGATAGCATACCCTAAGTTTAACACTAATGTGATGGCTATGTCCATGTTATAATCCTGAGCAATAGAGTAGGGACTTGCAGTAAAGTGGCATCCCGTGACGGGGGCTGCAAGCTTAAATGTATTGATCAATTCATGTACCAAAACTCCACTGTTTATTATGTTTATAATTATTGTTAGTTATTATGGTGAGTGCAGAGCCCCTGTGATTTCTATTTAAACAATGTGGTCACATACCATGTTGCACCCCAAAACTAGGAATGGTGAGTGCTGTGGATTAGTGCTTTTTGTTTATTATGATTAATTTTTATAATTAATCTTTTTTGTGATCACATTTTCTCATGCACCCCTTTTAACTAGTTATCTTACTTGTGTCAGCTGTTTTCCTAGGTGCTTTGCAACAGGTGTGCTTGGTAACTGTCTCACATTTAAAAGCAAAGTTGCTGTGAGCTTTAAACCTTGATAGCATACCCTGAGTTTAACACTAATGTGATGGCTATGTCCATGTTATAATTCTGAGCAGTAGAGTAGGGACTTGCATTAAAGTGGGGTCCCGTGATGTGGGCTGTAAGCTTAATGCATTGATCAATTCATGAACCATAACCGCACTGTTTATTATGTTTATAATTATTGTTAGTTATTATGGTGAGTGTAGAGCCCCTGTGATTTCTATTTAAACAATGTGGTCACATACCATGTTGCACCCCAAAACTAGGAATGGTGAGTGCCGTGGATAAGTGCTTTTTGTTTATTATGATTAATTTTTATAATTGATCATTTTTGTGATCACATTTTCTCATGCACCTCTTTTAACTAGTTATCTAACTTGTGTCAGCTGTTTTCCTAGGTGCTTTGCAACAGGTGTACTTGGTAACTGTCTCACATTTAAAAGCAAAGTTGCTGTGAGCTTTACACCTTGATAGCATACCCTGAGTTTAACACTCATGTGATGGCTATGTCCATGTTACAATTCTGAGCAATAGAGTAGGGACTTGCAGTAACGGGGGTCCCATGACGGGGGCTGCAAGCTTAAATGCATTAATCAATTCATGAACCAAAACTCCACTGTTTATTATATTTATAAGTATTGTTAGTTATTATGGTGAGTGCAGAGCCCCTGTGATTTCTATTTAAACAATGTGGTCACATACCATGTTGCACCCCAAAACTAGGAATGGTGAGTGCCGTGGATTAGTGCTTTTTGTTTATTATGATTAATTTTTATAATTGATCATTTTTGTGATCACATTTTCTCATGCACCCCTTTTAACTAGTTATCTAACTTGTGTCAGCTGTTTTCCTAGGTATTTTGCTACAGGTGTGCTTGGTAACTGTCTCTCATTTAAAAGCAAAGTTGCTGTGAGCTTTAAACCTTGATAGCATACCCTGAGTTTAACACTAATGTGATGGCTATGTCCATGTTATATTCTGAGCAATAGAGTGGGGGCTTGCAGTAAAGTGGGGTCCCATGACGGGGGCTGCAAGCTTAAATGTATTGATCAATTCATGTACCAAAACTCCACTGTTTATTATGTTTATAATTATTGTTAGTTATTATGGTGAGTGCAGAGCCCCTGTGATTTCTATTTAAACAATGTGGTCACATACCATGTTGCACCCCAAAACTAGGAATGGTGAGTGCTGTGGATTAGTGCTTTTTGTTTATTATGATTAATTTTTATAATTAATCATTTTTGTGATGACATTTTCTCATGCACCCCTTTTAACTAGTTATCTTACTTGTGTCAGCTGTTTTCCTAGGTGCTTTGCAACAGGTGTGCTTGGTAACTGTCTCACATTTAAAAGCAAAGTTGCTGTGAGCTTTAAAACTTGATAGCATACCCTGAGTTTAACACTAATGTGATGGCTATGTCCATGTTATAATTCTGAGCAGTAGAGTAGGGACTTGCATTAAAGTGGGGTCCCGTGATGTGGGCTGTAAGCTTAATGCATTGATCAATTCATGAACCAAAACCCCACTGTTTATTATGTTTATAATTATTGTTAGTTATTATGGTGAGTGCAGAGCCCCTGTGATTTCTATTTAAACAATGTGGTCACATACCATGTTGCACCCCAAAACTAGGAATGGTGACTGCCGTGGATTAGTGCTTTTTGTTTATTATGATTAATTTTTATAATTAATAATTTTTGTGATCACATTTTCTCCTGCACCCCTTTTAACTAGTTATCTAACTTGTGTCTGCTGTTTTCCTAGGTGCGTTGCAACAGGTGTGCTTGGTAACTGTCTCACATTTAAAAGCAAAGTTGCTGTGAGCTTTAAACCTTGATAGCATACCCTGAGTTTAACACTAATGTGATGGCTATGTCCATGTTACAATTCTGAGCAATAGAGTAGGGACTTGCAGTAACGGGGGTCCCGTGATGGGGGCTGCATGCTTAAATGCATTGATCAATTCATGAACCAAAACTCCACTATTTATTATATTTATAAGTATTGTTAGTTATTATGGTGAGTGCAGAGCTCCTGTGATTTCTATTTAAACAATGTGGTCACATACCATGTTGCACCCCAAAACTAGGAATGGTGAGTGCCATGGATTAGTGCTTTTTGTTTATTATGATTAATTTTTATAATTGATCATTTTTGTGATCACATTTTCTCATGCACCCCTTTTAACTAGTTATCTAACTTGGGTCAGCTGTTTTCCTAGGTGTTTTGCTACAGGTGTGCTTGGTAACTGTCTCTCATTTAAAAGCAAAGTTGCTGTGAGCTTTAAACCTTGATAGCATACCCTGAGTTTAACACTAATGTGATGGCTATGTCCATATTATAATTCTGAGCAATAGAGTAGGGACTTGCAGTAAAGTGGGGTCCCGTGACGGGGGCTGCAAACTTAAATGCATTGATCAATTCATGAACCAAAACCCCACTGTTTATTATGTTTATAATTATTGTTAGTTATTATGGTGAGTGCAGAGGCCCTGTGATTTCTATTTAAACAATGTGGTCACATACCATGTTGCACCCCAAAACTAGGAATGGTGAGTTCCGTGGATTAGTGCTTTTTGTTTATTATGATTAATTTTTATAATTAATAATTTTTGTGATCACATTTTCTCCTGCACCCCTTTTAACTAGTTATCTAACTTGTGTCAGCTGTTTTCCTAGGTGCTTTGCAACAGGTGTGCTTGGTAACTGTCTCACATTTAAAAGCAAAGTTGCTGTGAGCTGTAAACCTTGATAGCATACCCTGAGATTAACACTAATGTGATGGCTATGTCCATGTTACAATTCTGAGCAATAGACTTAGGGACTTGCTGTAACGGGGGTCCCGTGACGGGGGCTGCAAGCTTAAATACATTGATCAATTCATGAACCAAAACTCCACTGTTTATTATATTTATAAGTATTGTTAGTTATTATGGTGAGTGCAGAGCCCCTGTGATTTCTATTTAAACAATGTGGTCACATACCATGTTGCACCCCAAAACTAGGAATGGTGAGTGCCGTGGATTAGTGCTTTTTGTTTATTATGATTAATTTTTATAATTGATCATTATTGTGATCACATTTTCTCATGCACCTCTTTTAACTAGTTATCTAACTTGTGTCAGCTGTTTTCCTAGGTGCTTTGCAACAGGTGTGCTTGGTAAATGTCTCACATTTAAAAGCAAAGTTGCTGTGAGCTTTAAACCTTGATAGCATACCCTGAGTTTAACACTAATGTGATGGCTATGTCCATGTTACAATTCTGAGCAATAGAGTAGGGACTTGCAGTAACGGGGGTCCCGTGATGGGGGCTGCAAGCTTAAATGCATTAATCAATTCATGAACCTAAACTCCACTGTTTATTAAATTTATAAGTATTGTTAGTTATTATGGTGAGTGCAGAGCCCCTGTGATTTCTATTTAAACAATGTGGTCACATACCATGTTGCACCCCAAAACTAGGAATGGTGAGTGCCGTGGATTAGTGCTTTTTGTTTATTATGATTAATTTTTATAATTGATCATTTTTGTGATCACATTTTCTCATGCACCCCTTTTAACTAGTTATCTAACTTGTGTCAGCTGTTTTCCTAGGTGTTTTGCAACAGGTGTGCTTGGTAACTGTCTCTCATTTAAAAGCAAAGTTGCTGTGAGCTTTAAACCTTGATAGCATACCCTGAGTTTAACACTAATGTGATGGCTATGTCCATGTTATAATTCTGAGCAATAGAGTGGGGGCTTGCAGTAAAGTGGGGTCCCGTGACGGGGGCTGCAAGCTTAAATGTATTGATCAATTCATGTACCAAAACTCCACTGTTTATTATGTTTATAATTATTGTTAGTTATTATGGTGAGTGTAGAGCCCCAGTGATTTCTATTTAAACAATGTGGTCACATACCATGTTGCACCTCAAAACTAGGAATGGTGAGTGCTGTGGGTTAGTGCTTTTTGTTTATTATTATTAATTTTTATAATTAATCATTTCTGTGATCACATTTTCTCATGCACCCCTTTTAACTAGTTATCTTACTTGTGTCAGCTGTTTTCCTAGGTGCTTTGCAACAGGTGTGCTTGGTAACTGTCTCACATTTAAAAGCAAAGTTGCTGTGAGCTTTAAACCTTGATAGCATACCCTGAGTTTAACACTAATGTGATGGCTATGTCCATATTATAATTCTGAGCAATAGAGTAGGGACTTGCAGTAAAGGGGGTCCCGTGATGGGGGCTGCAAGCTTAAATGCATTGATCAATTCATGAACCAAAACTCCACTGTTTATTATGTTTATAAGTATTGTTAGTTATTATGGTGAGTGCAGAGCCCCTGTGATTTCTATTTAAACAATGTGGTCACATACCATGTTGCACACCAAAACTAGGAATGGTGAGTGCCGTGGATTAGTGCTTTTTGTTTATTATGATTAATTTTTTAATTAATAATTTTGGTGATCACATTTTCTCATGCACCCCTTTTAACTTGTTTTCTAACTTGTGTCAGCTGTTTTCCTAGGTGCTTTGCAACAGGTGTGCTTGGTAACTATCTCACATTTAAAAGCAAAGTTGCTGTGAGCTTTAAACCTTGATAGCATACCCTAAGTTTAACACTAATGTGATGGCTATGTCCATGTTATAATCCTGAGCAATAGAGTAGGGACTTGCAGTAAAGTGGCATCCCGTGACGGGGGCTGCAAGCTTAAATGTATTGATCAATTCATGTACCAAAACTCCACTGTTTATTATGTTTATAATTATTGTTAGTTATTATGGTGAGTGCAGAGCCCCTGTGATTTCTATTTAAACAATGTGGTCACATACCATGTTGCACCCCAAAACTAGGAATGGTGAGTGCTGTGGATTAGTGCTTTTTGTTTATTATTATTAATTTTTATAATTAATCTTTTTTGTGATCACATTTTCTCATGCACCCCTTTTAACTAGTTATCTTACTTGTGTCAGCTGTTTTCCTAGGTGCTTTGCAACAGGTGTGCTTGGTAACTGTCTCACATTTAAAAGCAAAGTTGCTGTGAGCTTTAAACCTTGATAGCATACCCTGAGTTTAACACTAATGTGATGGCTATGTCCATGTTATAATTCTGAGCAGTAGAGTAGGGACTTGCATTAAAGTGGGGTCCCGTGATGTGGGCTGTAAGCTTAATGCATTGATCAATTCATGAACCATAACCGCACTGTTTATTATGTTTATAATTATTGTTAGTTATTATGGTGAGTGTAGAGCCCCTGTGATTTCTATTTAAACAATGTGGTCACATACCATGTTGCACCCCAAAACTAGGAATGGTGAGTGCCGTGGATAAGTGCTTTTTGTTTATTATGATTAATTTTTATAATTGATCATTTTTGTGATCACATTTTCTCATGCACCTCTTTTAACTAGTTATCTAACTTGTGTCAGCTGTTTTCCTAGGTGCTTTGCAACAGGTGTACTTGGTAACTGTCTCACATTTAAAAGCAAAGTTGCTGTGAGCTTTACACCTTGATAGCATACCCTGAGTTTAACACTCATGTGATGGCTATGTCCATGTTACAATTCTGAGCAATAGAGTAGGGACTTGCAGTAACGGGGGTCCCATGACGGGGGCTGCAAGCTTAAATGCATTAATCAATTCATGAACCAAAACTCCACTGTTTATTATATTTATAAGTATTGTTAGTTATTATGGTGAGTGCAGAGCCCCTGTGATTTCTATTTAAACAATGTGGTCACATACCATGTTGCACCCCAAAACTAGGAATGGTGAGTGCCGTGGATTAGTGCTTTTTGTTTATTATGATTAATTTTTATAATTGATCATTTTTGTGATCACATTTTCTCATGCACCCCTTTTAACTAGTTATCTAACTTGTGTCAGCTGTTTTCCTAGGTATTTTGCTACAGGTGTGCTTGGTAACTGTCTCTCATTTAAAAGCAAAGTTGCTGTGAGCTTTAAACCTTGATAGCATACCCTGAGTTTAACACTAATGTGATGGCTATGTCCATGTTATATTCTGAGCAATAGAGTGGGGGCTTGCAGTAAAGTGGGGTCCCATGACGGGGGCTGCAAGCTTAAATGTATTGATCAATTCATGTACCAAAACTCCACTGTTTATTATGTTTATAATTATTGTTAGTTATTATGGTGAGTGCAGAGCCCCTGTGATTTCTATTTAAACAATGTGGTCACATACCATGTTGCACCCCAAAACTAGGAATGGTGAGTGCTGTGGATTAGTGCTTTTTGTTTATTATGATTAATTTTTATAATTAATCATTTTTGTGATGACATTTTCTCATGCACCCCTTTTAACTAGTTATCTTACTTGTGTCAGCTGTTTTCCTAGGTGCTTTGCAACAGGTGTGCTTGGTAACTGTCTCACATTTAAAAGCAAAGTTGCTGTGAGCTTTAAAACTTGATAGCATACCCTGAGTTTAACACTAATGTGATGGCTATGTCCATGTTATAATTCTGAGCAGTAGAGTAGGGACTTGCATTAAAGTGGGGTCCCGTGATGTGGGCTGTAAGCTTAATGCATTGATCAATTCATGAACCAAAACCCCACTGTTTATTATGTTTATAATTATTGTTAGTTATTATGGTGAGTGCAGAGCCCCTGTGATTTCTATTTAAACAATGTGGTCACATACCATGTTGCACCCCAAAACTAGGAATGGTGACTGCCGTGGATTAGTGCTTTTTGTTTATTATGATTAATTTTTATAATTAATAATTTTTGTGATCACATTTTCTCCTGCACCCCTTTTAACTAGTTATCTAACTTGTGTCTGCTGTTTTCCTAGGTGCGTTGCAACAGGTGTGCTTGGTAACTGTCTCACATTTAAAAGCAAAGTTGCTGTGAGCTTTAAACCTTGATAGCATACCCTGAGTTTAACACTAATGTGATGGCTATGTCCATGTTACAATTCTGAGCAATAGAGTAGGGACTTGCAGTAACGGGGGTCCCGTGATGGGGGCTGCATGCTTAAATGCATTGATCAATTCATGAACCAAAACTCCACTATTTATTATATTTATAAGTATTGTTAGTTATTATGGTGAGTGCAGAGCTCCTGTGATTTCTATTTAAACAATGTGGTCACATACCATGTTGCACCCCAAAACTAGGAATGGTGAGTGCCATGGATTAGTGCTTTTTGTTTATTATGATTAATTTTTATAATTGATCATTTTTGTGATCACATTTTCTCATGCACCCCTTTTAACTAGTTATCTAACTTGGGTCAGCTGTTTTCCTAGGTGTTTTGCTACAGGTGTGCTTGGTAACTGTCTCTCATTTAAAAGCAAAGTTGCTGTGAGCTTTAAACCTTGATAGCATACCCTGAGTTTAACACTAATGTGATGGCTATGTCCATATTATAATTCTGAGCAATAGAGTAGGGACTTGCAGTAAAGTGGGGTCCCGTGACGGGGGCTGCAAACTTAAATGCATTGATCAATTCATGAACCAAAACCCCACTGTTTATTATGTTTATAATTATTGTTAGTTATTATGGTGAGTGCAGAGGCCCTGTGATTTCTATTTAAACAATGTGGTCACATACCATGTTGCACCCCAAAACTAGGAATGGTGAGTTCCGTGGATTAGTGCTTTTTGTTTATTATGATTAATTTTTATAATTAATAATTTTTGTGATCACATTTTCTCCTGCACCCCTTTTAACTAGTTATCTAACTTGTGTCAGCTGTTTTCCTAGGTGCTTTGCAACAGGTGTGCTTGGTAACTGTCTCACATTTAAAAGCAAAGTTGCTGTGAGCTGTAAACCTTGATAGCATACCCTGAGATTAACACTAATGTGATGGCTATGTCCATGTTACAATTCTGAGCAATAGACTTAGGGACTTGCTGTAACGGGGGTCCCGTGACGGGGGCTGCAAGCTTAAATACATTGATCAATTCATGAACCAAAACTCCACTGTTTATTATATTTATAAGTATTGTTAGTTATTATGGTGAGTGCAGAGCCCCTGTGATTTCTATTTAAACAATGTGGTCACATACCATGTTGCACCCCAAAACTAGGAATGGTGAGTGCCGTGGATTAGTGCTTTTTGTTTATTATGATTAATTTTTATAATTGATCATTATTGTGATCACATTTTCTCATGCACCTCTTTTAACTAGTTATCTAACTTGTGTCAGCTGTTTTCCTAGGTGCTTTGCAACAGGTGTGCTTGGTAAATGTCTCACATTTAAAAGCAAAGTTGCTGTGAGCTTTAAACCTTGATAGCATACCCTGAGTTTAACACTAATGTGATGGCTATGTCCATGTTACAATTCTGAGCAATAGAGTAGGGACTTGCAGTAACGGGGGTCCCGTGATGGGGGCTGCAAGCTTAAATGCATTAATCAATTCATGAACCTAAACTCCACTGTTTATTAAATTTATAAGTATTGTTAGTTATTATGGTGAGTGCAGAGCCCCTGTGATTTCTATTTAAACAATGTGGTCACATACCATGTTGCACCCCAAAACTAGGAATGGTGAGTGCCGTGGATTAGTGCTTTTTGTTTATTATGATTAATTTTTATAATTGATCATTTTTGTGATCACATTTTCTCATGCACCCCTTTTAACTAGTTATCTAACTTGTGTCAGCTGTTTTCCTAGGTGTTTTGCAACAGGTGTGCTTGGTAACTGTCTCTCATTTAAAAGCAAAGTTGCTGTGAGCTTTAAACCTTGATAGCATACCCTGAGTTTAACACTAATGTGATGGCTATGTCCATGTTATAATTCTGAGCAATAGAGTGGGGGCTTGCAGTAAAGTGGGGTCCCGTGACGGGGGCTGCAAGCTTAAATGTATTGATCAATTCATGTACCAAAACTCCACTGTTTATTATGTTTATAATTATTGTTAGTTATTATGGTGAGTGTAGAGCCCCAGTGATTTCTATTTAAACAATGTGGTCACATACCATGTTGCACCTCAAAACTAGGAATGGTGAGTGCTGTGGGTTAGTGCTTTTTGTTTATTATTATTAATTTTTATAATTAATCATTTCTGTGATCACATTTTCTCATGCACCCCTTTTAACTAGTTATCTTACTTGTGTCAGCTGTTTTCCTAGGTGCTTTGCAACAGGTGTGCTTGGTAACTGTCTCACATTTAAAAGCAAAGTTGCTGTGAGCTTTAAACCTTGATAGCATACCCTGAGTTTAACACTAATGTGATGGCTATGTCCATATTATAATTCTGAGCAATAGAGTAGGGACTTGCAGTAAAGGGGGTCCCGTGATGGGGGCTGCAAGCTTAAATGCATTGATCAATTCATGAACCAAAACTCCACTGTTTATTATGTTTATAAGTATTGTTAGTTATTATGGTGAGTGCAGAGCCCCTGTGATTTCTATTTAAACAATGTGGTCACATACCATGTTGCACACCAAAACTAGGAATGGTGAGTGCCGTGGATTAGTGCTTTTTGTTTATTATGATTAATTTTTTAATTAATAATTTTGGTGATCACATTTTCTCATGCACCCCTTTTAACTTGTTTTCTAACTTGTGTCAGCTGTTTTCCTAGGTGCTTTGCAACAGGTGTGCTTGGTAACTATCTCACATTTAAAAGCAAAGTTGCTGTGAGCTTTAAACCTTGATAGCATACCCTAAGTTTAACACTAATGTGATGGCTATGTCCATGTTATAATCCTGAGCAATAGAGTAGGGACTTGCAGTAAAGTGGCATCCCGTGACGGGGGCTGCAAGCTTAAATGTATTGATCAATTCATGTACCAAAACTCCACTGTTTATTATGTTTATAATTATTGTTAGTTATTATGGTGAGTGCAGAGCCCCTGTGATTTCTATTTAAACAATGTGGTCACATACCATGTTGCACCCCAAAACTAGGAATGGTGAGTGCTGTGGATTAGTGCTTTTTGTTTATTATTATTAATTTTTATAATTAATCTTTTTTGTGATCACATTTTCTCATGCACCCCTTTTAACTAGTTATCTTACTTGTGTCAGCTGTTTTCCTAGGTGCTTTGCAACAGGTGTGCTTGGTAACTGTCTCACATTTAAAAGCAAAGTTGCTGTGAGCTTTAAACCTTGATAGCATACCCTGAGTTTAACACTAATGTGATGGCTATGTCCATGTTATAATTCTGAGCAGTAGAGTAGGGACTTGCATTAAAGTGGGGTCCCGTGATGTGGGCTGTAAGCTTAATGCATTGATCAATTCATGAACCATAACCGCACTGTTTATTATGTTTATAATTATTGTTAGTTATTATGGTGAGTGTAGAGCCCCTGTGATTTCTATTTAAACAATGTGGTCACATACCATGTTGCACCCCAAAACTAGGAATGGTGAGTGCCGTGGATAAGTGCTTTTTGTTTATTATGATTAATTTTTATAATTGATCATTTTTGTGATCACATTTTCTCATGCACCTCTTTTAACTAGTTATCTAACTTGTGTCAGCTGTTTTCCTAGGTGCTTTGCAACAGGTGTACTTGGTAACTGTCTCACATTTAAAAGCAAAGTTGCTGTGAGCTTTACACCTTGATAGCATACCCTGAGTTTAACACTCATGTGATGGCTATGTCCATGTTACAATTCTGAGCAATAGAGTAGGGACTTGCAGTAACGGGGGTCCCATGACGGGGGCTGCAAGCTTAAATGCATTAATCAATTCATGAACCAAAACTCCACTGTTTATTATATTTATAAGTATTGTTAGTTATTATGGTGAGTGCAGAGCCCCTGTGATTTCTATTTAAACAATGTGGTCACATACCATGTTGCACCCCAAAACTAGGAATGGTGAGTGCCGTGGATTAGTGCTTTTTGTTTATTATGATTAATTTTTATAATTGATCATTTTTGTGATCACATTTTCTCATGCACCCCTTTTAACTAGTTATCTAACTTGTGTCAGCTGTTTTCCTAGGTATTTTGCTACAGGTGTGCTTGGTAACTGTCTCTCATTTAAAAGCAAAGTTGCTGTGAGCTTTAAACCTTGATAGCATACCCTGAGTTTAACACTAATGTGATGGCTATGTCCATGTTATATTCTGAGCAATAGAGTGGGGGCTTGCAGTAAAGTGGGGTCCCATGACGGGGGCTGCAAGCTTAAATGTATTGATCAATTCATGTACCAAAACTCCACTGTTTATTATGTTTATAATTATTGTTAGTTATTATGGTGAGTGCAGAGCCCCTGTGATTTCTATTTAAACAATGTGGTCACATACCATGTTGCACCCCAAAACTAGGAATGGTGAGTGCTGTGGATTAGTGCTTTTTGTTTATTATGATTAATTTTTATAATTAATCATTTTTGTGATGACATTTTCTCATGCACCCCTTTTAACTAGTTATCTTACTTGTGTCAGCTGTTTTCCTAGGTGCTTTGCAACAGGTGTGCTTGGTAACTGTCTCACATTTAAAAGCAAAGTTGCTGTGAGCTTTAAAACTTGATAGCATACCCTGAGTTTAACACTAATGTGATGGCTATGTCCATGTTATAATTCTGAGCAGTAGAGTAGGGACTTGCATTAAAGTGGGGTCCCGTGATGTGGGCTGTAAGCTTAATGCATTGATCAATTCATGAACCAAAACCCCACTGTTTATTATGTTTATAATTATTGTTAGTTATTATGGTGAGTGCAGAGCCCCTGTGATTTCTATTTAAACAATGTGGTCACATACCATGTTGCACCCCAAAACTAGGAATGGTGACTGCCGTGGATTAGTGCTTTTTGTTTATTATGATTAATTTTTATAATTAATAATTTTTGTGATCACATTTTCTCCTGCACCCCTTTTAACTAGTTATCTAACTTGTGTCAGCTGTTTTCCTAGGTGCTTTGCAACAGGTGTGCTTGGTAACTGTCTCACATTTAAAAGCAAAGTTGCTGTGAGCTGTAAACCTTGATAGCATACCCTGAGTTTAACACTAATGTGATTGCTATGTCCATGTTACAATTCTGAGCAATAGACTTAGGGACTTGCTGTAACGGGGGTCCCGTGACGGGGGCTGCAAGCTTAAATACATTGATCAATTCATGAACCAAAACTCCACTGTTTATTATATTTATAAGTATTGTTAGTTATTATGGTGAGTGCAGAGCCCCTGTGATTTCTATTTAAACAATGTGGTCACATACCATGTTGCACCCCTAAACTCGGAATGGTGAGTGCCGTGGATTAGTGCTTTTTGTTTATTATAATTAATTTTTATAATTAATAATTTTTGTGATCACATTTTCTCATGCACCTCTTTTAACTAGTTTTCTAACTTGTGTCAGCTGTTTTCCTAGGTGCTTTGCAACAGGTGTGCTTGGTAACTATCTCACATTTAAAAGCAAAGTTGCTGTGATCTTTAAACATTGATAGCATACCCTGAGTTTAACACTAATGTGATGGCTATGTCCATGTTATAATCCTGAGCAATAGAGTAGGGACTTGCAGTAAAGTGGCATCCCGTGACGGGGGCTGCAAGCTTAAATGCATTGATCAATTCATGAACCAAAACCGCACTGTTTATTATGTTTATAATTATTGTTAGTTATTATGGTGAGTGCAGAGCCCCTGTGATTTCTATTTAAACAATGTGGTCACATACCATGTTGCACCCCAAAACTAGGAATGGTGAGTGCCGTGGATTAGTGCTTTTTGTTTATTATGATTAATTTTTATAATTGATCATTTTTGTGATCACATTTTCTCATGCACCTCTTTTAACTAGTTATCTAACTTGTGTCAGCTGTTTTCCTAGGTGCTTTGCAACAGGTGTTTTTGGTAACTGTCTCACATTTAAAAGCAAAGTTGCTGTGAGCTTTAAACCTTGATAGCATACCCTGAGTTTAACACTAATGTGATGGCTATGTCCATATTACAATTCTGAGCAATAGAGTAGGGACTTGCAGTAACGGGGGTCCCGTGATGGGGGCTGCAAGCTTAAATGCATTAATCAATTCATGAACCAAACCTCCACTGTTTATTATTTTTATAAGTATTGTTAGTTATTATGTTGAGTGCAGAGCCCCTGTGATTTCTATTTAAACAATGTGGTCACATACCATGTTGCACCCCAAAACTAGGAATGGTGAGTGCCATGGATTAGTGCTTTTTGTTTATTATTATTAATTTTAATAATTGATCATTTTTGTGATCACATTTTCTCATGCACCCCTTATAACTAGTTATCTAACTTGTGTCAGCTGTTTTCCTAGGTGTTTTGCAACAGGTGTGCTTGGTAACTGTCTCTCATTTAAAAGCAAAGTTGCTGTGAGCTTTAAACCTTGATAGCATACCCTGAGTTTAACACTAATGTGATGGCTATGTCCATGTTATAATTCTGAGCAATAGAGTGGGGGCTTGCAGTAAAGTGGGGTCCCGTGACGGGGGCTGCAAGCTTAAATGTATTGATCAATTCATGTACCAAAACTCCACTGTTTATTATGTTTATAATTATTGTTAGTTATTATGGTGAGTGCAGAGCCCCTGTGATTTCTATTTAAACAATGTGGTCACATACCATGTTGCACCCCAAAACTAGGAATGGTGAGTGCTGTGGATTAGTGCTTTTTGTTTATTATGATTAATTTTTATAATTAATCATTTTTGTGATGACATTTTCTCATGCACCCCTTTTAACTAGTTATCTTACTTGTGTCAGCTGTTTTCCTAGGTGCTTTGCAACAGGTGTGCTTGGTAACTGTCTCACATTTAAAAGCAAAGTTGCTGTGAGCTTTAAACCTTGATAGCATACCCTGAGTTTAACACTAATGTGATGGCTATGTCCATGTTATATTCTGAGCAATAGAGTGGGGGCTTGCAGTAAAGTGGGGTCCCGTGACGGGGGCTGCAAGCTTAAATGTATTGATCAATTCATGTACCAAAACTCCACTGTTTATTATGTTTATAATTATTGTTAGTTATTATGGTGAGTGCAGAGCCCCTGTGATTTCTATTTAAACAATGTGGTCACATACCATGTTGCACCCCAAAACTAGGAATGGTGAGTGCTGTGGATTAGTGCTTTTTGTTTATTATTATTAATTTTTATAATTAATCTTTTTTGTGATCACATTTTCTCATACACCCCTTTTAACTAGTTATCTTACTTGTGTCAGCTGTTTTCCTAGGTGCTTTGCAACAGGTGTGCTTGGTAACTGTCTCACATTTAAAAGCAAAGTTGCTGTGAGCTTTAAACCTTGATAGCATACCCTGAGTTTAACACTAATGTGATGGCTATGTCCGTGTTATAATTCTGAGCAGTAGAGTAGGGACTTGCATTAAAGTGGGGTCCCGTGATGTGGGCTGTAAGCTTAATGCATTGATCAATTCATGAACCATAACCGCACTGTTTATTATGTTTATAATTATTGTTAGTTATTATGGTGAGTGTAGAGCCCCTGTGATTTCTATTTAAACAATGTGGTCACATACCATGTTGCACACCAAAACTAGGAATGGTGAGTTCTGTGGATTAGTGCTTTTTGTTTATTATGATTAATTTTTATAATTAATCATTTTTGTGATCACATTTTCTCATGCACCCCTTTTAACTAGTTATCTAACTTGTGTCAGCTGTTTTCCTAGGTGCTTTGCAACAGGTGTGCTTGGTAACTGTCTCACATTTAAAAGCAAAGTTGCTGTGAGCTTTAAACCTTGATAGCATACCCTGAGTTTAACACTAATGTGATGGCTATGTCCATATTATAATTCTGAGCAATAGAGTAGGGACTTGCAGTAAAGTGGGGTCCCGTGACGGGGGCTGCAAACTTAAATGCATTGATCAATTCATGAACCAAAACCCCACTGTTTATTATGTTTATAATTATTGTTAGTTATTATGGTGAGTGCAGAGCCCCTGTGATTTCTATTTAAACAATGTGGTCACATACCATGTAGCACCCCAAAACTAGGAATGGCGAGTGCCGTGGATTAGTGCTTTTTGTTTATTATGATTAATTTTTATAATTAATAATTTTTGGGATCACATTTTCTCCTGCACCACTTTTAACTAGTTATCTAACTTGTGTCAGCTGTTTTCCTAGGTGCTTTGCAACAGGTGTGCTTGGTAACTGTCTCACATTTAAAAGCAAAGTTGCTGTGAGCTGTAAACCTTGATAGCATACCCTGAGTTTAACACTAATGTGATGGCTATGTCCATGTTACAATTCTGAGCAATATACTTAGGGACTTGCAGTAAAGGGGGTCCCGTGATGGGGGCTGCAAGCTTAAATGCATTGATCAATTCATGAACCAAAACTCCACTGTTTATTATATTTAGAAGTATTGTTAGTTATTATGGTGAGTGCAGAGCCCCTGTGATTTCTATTTAAACAATGTGGTCACATACCATGTTGCACACCAAAACTAGGAATGGTGAGTGCCGTGGATTAGTGCTTTTTGTTTATTATGAATAATTTTTTTAGTTAATAATTTTTGTGATCACATTTTCTCATGCACCCCTTTTAACTAGTTTTCTAACTTGTGTCAGCTGTTTTCCTAGGTGCTTTGCAACAGGTGTGCTTGGTAACTATCTCACATTTAAAAGCAAAGTTGCTGTGAGCTTTAAACCTTGATAGCATACCCTGAGTTTAACACTAATGTGATGGCTATGTCCATGTTATAATCCTGAGCAATAGAGTAGGGACTTGCAGTAACGGGGGTCCCGTGACGGGGGCTGCAAGCTTAAATGCATTGATCAATTCATGAACCAAAACTCCACTGTTTATTATATTTATAAGTATTGTTAGTTATTACGGTGAGTGCAGAGCACCTGTGATTTCTATTTAAACAATGTGGTCACATACCATGTTGCACCCCAAAACTAGGAATGGTGAGTGCCGTGGATTAGTGCTTTTTGTTTATTATGATTAAATTTTATAATTGATCTTTTTTGTGATCACATTTTCTCATGCACCCCTTTTAACTAGTTATCTAACTTGTGTCAGCTGTTTTCCTAGGTGTTTTGCAACAGGTGTGCTTGGTAACTGTCTCTCATTTAAAAGCAAAGTTGCTGTGAGCTTTAAACCTTGATAGCATACCCTGAGTTTAACACTAATGTGATGGCTATGTGCATGTTATAATTCTAAGCAATAGAGTAGGGACTTGCAGAAAAGTGGGGTCCCGTGACGGGGGCTGCAAGCTTAAATGCATTGATCAATTCATGAACCAAAACCCCACTGTTTATTATGTTTATAATTATTGTTAGTTATTATTGGTGAGTGCAGAGCCCCTGTGATTTCTATTTAAACAATGTGGTCACATACCATGTTGTACCCCTAAACTCGGAATGGTGAGTGCCGTGGATTAGTGCTTTTTGTTTATTATAATTAATTTTTATAATAATAATTTTTGTGATCACATTTTCTCATGCACCTCTTTTAACTAGTTATCTAACTTGTGTCAGCTGTTTTCCTAGGAGCTTTGCAACAGGTGTGCTTGGTAACTGTCTCACATTTAAAAGCAAAGTTGCTGTGAGCTTTAAACCTTGATAGCATACCCTGAGTTTATCACTAATGTGATGGCTATGTCCATGTTATAATTCTGAGCAATAGAGAAGGGACTTGCAGTAAAGGGGGTCCCGTGACCGGGGCTGCAAGCTTAAATGCATTGATCAATTCATGAACCAAAACTCCACTGTTTATTATATTTATAAGTATTGTTAGTTATTATGGTGAGAGCAGAGCCCCTGTGATTTCTATTTAAACAATGTGGATACATACCATGTTGCACCCCAAAACTAGGAATGGTGAGTGCCGTGGATTAGTGCTTTTTGTTTATTATGATTAATTTTTATAATTGATCATTTTTGTGATCACATTTTCTCATGCACCCCTTTTAACTAGTTATCTAACTTGTGTCAGCTGTTTTCCTAGGTCCTTTGCAACAGGTGTGCTTGGTAACTGTCTCATATTTAAAAGCAAAGTTGCTGTGAGCTGTAAACCATGATAGCATACCCTGAGTTTAACACTAATGTGATGGCTATGTCCATATTATAATTCTGAGCAATAGAGTAGGGACTTGCAGTAACTGGGGTCCCGTGACGGGGGCTGCAAGCTTAAATGCATTGATCAATTCATGAACCAAAACTCCACTGTTTATTATGTTTATAAGTATTGTTAGTTATTATGGTGAGTGCAGAGCCCCTGTGATTTCTATTTAAACAATGTGGTCACATACCATGTTGCACACCAAAACTAGGAATGGTGAGTGCCGTGCATTAGTGCTTTTTGTTTATTATGATTAATTTTTATAATTGATCATTATTGTGATCACATTTTCTCATGCACCCCTTTTAACTAGTTATCTAACTTGTGTCAGCTGTTTTCCTAGGTGCTTTGCAACAGGTGTGCTTGGTAACTGTCTCACATTTAAAAGCACAGTTGCTGTGAGCTGTAAACCTTGATAGCATACCCTGAGTTCAACAATAATGTGATGGCTATGTCCATGTTACAATTCTGAGCAATAGAGTAGGGAGTTGCAGTAACGGGGGTCCCGTGATGGGGGCTGCAAGCTTAAATGCATTGATCAATTCATGAACCAAAACTCCACTGTTTATTATATTTATAAGTATTGTTAGTTATTACGGTGAGTGCAGAGCACGTGTGATTTCTATTTAAACAATTTGGTCACATACCATGTTGCACCCCAAAACTAGGAATGGTGAGTGCCGTGGATTAGTGCTTTTTGTTTATTATGACTACATTTTATAATTGATCATTTTTGTGATCACATTTTCTCATGCACCCCTTTTAACTAGTTATCTAACTTGTGTCAGCTGTTTTCCTAGGTGTTTTGCAACAGGTGTACTTGGTAACTGTCTCACATTTAAAAGCAAAGTTGCTGTGAGCTTTACACCTTGATAGCATACCCTGAGTTTAACACTAAAGTGATGGCTATGTCCATGTTACAATTCTGAGCAATAGAGTAGGGACTTGTAGTAACGGGGGTCCCATGACGGGGGCTGCAAGCTTAAATGCATTAATCAATTCATGAACCAAAACTCCACTGTTTATTATATTTATAAGTATTGTTAGTTATTATGGTGAGTGCAGAGCCCCTGTGATTTCTATTTAAACAATGTGGTCACATACCATGTTGCACCCAAAAAACTAGATATGGTGAGTGCCGTGGATTAGTGCTTTTTGTTTATTATGATTAATTTTTATAATTGATCATTTTTGTGATCACATTTTCTCATGCACCCCTTTTAACTAGTTATCTAACTTGTGTCAGCTGTTTTCCTAGGTGTTTTGCAACAGGTGTGCTTGGTAACTGTCTCTCATTTCAAAGCAAAGTTGCTGTGAGCTTTAAACCTTGATAGCATACCCTGAGTTTAACCCTAATGTGATGGCTATGTCCATGTTATAATTCTGAGCAATAGAGTGGGGGCTTGCAGTAAAGTGGGGTCCCGTGACGGGGGCTGCAAGCTTAAATGTATTGATCAATTCATGTACCAAAACTCCACTGTTTATTATGTTTATAATTATTGTTAGTTATTAGGGTGAGTGCAGAGCCCCTGTGATTTCTATTTAAACAATGTGGTCACATACCATGTTGCACACCAAAACTAGGAATGGTGAGTGCCGTGGATTAGTGCTTTTTGTTTATTATGATTAATTTTTTTAATTAATAATTTTTGTAATCACATTTTCTCATGCACCCCTTTTAACTAGATTTCTAACTTGTGTCAGCTGTTTTCCTAGGTGCTTTGCAACAGGTGTGCTTGGTAACTATCTCACATTTAAAAGCAAAGTTGCTGTGAGCTTTAAACCTTGATAGCATACCCTGAGTTTAACACTAATGTGATGGCTATGTCCATGTTATAATCCTGAGCAATAGAGTAGGGACTTGCAGTAAAGTGGCATCCCGTGACGGGGGCTGGAAGCTTAAATGCATTGATCAATTCATGAACCAAAACCGCACTGTTTATTATGTTTATAATTATTGTTAGTTATTATGGTGAGTGCAGAGCCCCTGTGATTTCTATTTAAACAATGTGGTCACATACCATGTTGCACCCCAAAACTTGGAATGGTGAGTGCCATGGATTAGTGCTTTTGTTTATTATGATTAATTTTTATAATTGATCATTTTTGTGATCACATTTTCTCATGCACCCCTTTTAACTAGTTATCTAACTTGTGTCAGCTGTTTTCCTAGGTGCTTTGCAACAGGTGTGCTTGGTAACTGTCTCACATTTAAAAGCAAAGTTGCTGTGAGCTGTAAACCTTGATAGCATACCCTGAGTTTAACACTAATGTGATGGCTATGTCCATGTTACAATTCTGAGCAATAGAGTTAGGGACTTGCAGTAACGGGGGTCCCGTGACAGGGGCTGCAAGCTTAAATACATTGATCAATTCATGAACCAAAACACCACTGTTTATTATATTTATAAGTATTGTTAGTTATTATGGTGAGTGCAGAGCCCCTGTGATTTCTATTTAAACAATGTGGTCACATACCATGTTGTACCCCTAAACTCGGAATGGTGAGTGCCGTGGATTAGTGCTTTTTGTTTATTATAATTAATTTTTATAATTAATAATTTTTGTGATCACATTTTCTCATGCACCTCTTTTAACTAGTTATCTAACTTGTGTCAGCTGTTTTCCTAGGAGCTTTGCAACAGGTGTGCTTGGTAACTGTCTCACATTTAAAAGCAAAGTTGCTGTGAGCTTTAAACCTTGATAGCATACCCTGAGTTTAACACTAATGTGATGGCTATGTCCATGTTATAATTCTGAGCAATAGAGTAGGGACTTGCAGTAAAAGGGGTCCCGTGACCGGGGCTGCAAGCTTAAATGCATTGATCAATTCATGAACCAAAACTCCACTGTTTATTATATTTATAAGTATTGTTAGTTATTATGGTGAGAGCAGAGCCCCTGTGATTTCTATTTAAACAATGTGGTCACATACCATGTTGCACCCCAAAACTAGGAATGGTGAGTGCCGTGGATTAGTGCTTTTTGTTTATTATGATTAATTTTTATAATTGATCATTTTTGTGATCACATTTTCTCATGCACCCCTTTTAACTAGTTATCTAACTTGTGTCAGCTGTTTTCCTAGGTGTTTTGCAACAGGTGTGCTTGGTAACTGTCTCTCATTTAAAAGCAAAGTTGCTGTGAGCTTTAAACCTTGATAGCATACCCTGAGTTTAACACTAATGTGATGGCTATGTCCATGTTATAATTCTGAGCAATAGAGTGGGGGCTTGCAGTAAAGTGGGGTCCCGTGACGGGGGCTGCAAGCTTAAATGTATTGATCAATTCATGTACCAAAACTCCACTGTTTATTATGTTTATAATTATTGTTAGTTATTATGGTGAGTGTAGAGCCCCAGTGATTTCTATTTAAACAATGTGGTCACATACCATGTTGCACCTCAAAACTAGGAATGGTGAGTGCTGTGGGTTAGTGCTTTTTGTTTATTATTATTAATTTTTATAATTAATCATTTTTGTGATCACATTTTCTCATGCACCCCTTTTAACTAGTTATCTTACTTGTGTCAGCTGTTTTCCTAGGTGCTTTGCAACAGGTGTGCTTGGTAACTGTCTCACATTTAAAAGCAAAGTTGCTGTGAGCTTTAAACCTTGATAGCATACCCTGAGTTTAACACTAATGTGATGGCTATGTCCATATTATAATTCTGAGCAATAGAGTAGGGACTTGCAGTAAAGGGGGTCCCGTGATGGGGGCTGCAAGCTTAAATGCATTGATCAATTCATGAACCAAAACTCCACTGTTTATTATGTTTATAAGTATTGTTAGTTATTATGGTGAGTGCAGAGCCCCTGTGATTTCTATTTAAACAATGTGGTCACATACCATGTTGCACACCAAAACTAGGAATGGTGAGTGCCGTGGATTAGTGCTTTTTGTTTATTATGATTAATTTTTTAATTAATAATTTTTGTGATCACATTTTCTCATGCACCCCTTTTAACTTGTTTTCTAACTTGTGTCAGCTGTTTTCCTAGGTGCTTTGCAACAGGTGTGCTTGGTAACTATCTCACATTTAAAAGCAAAGTTGCTGTGAGCTTTAAACCTTGATAGCATACCCTAAGTTTAACACTAATGTGATGGCTATGTCCATGTTATAATCCTGAGCAATAGAGTAGGGACTTGCAGTAAAGTGGCATCCCGTGACGGGGGCTGCAAGCTTAAATGTATTGATCAATTCATGTACCAAAACTCCACTGTTTATTATGTTTATAATTATTGTTAGTTATTATGGTGAGTGCAGAGCCCCTGTGATTTCTATTTAAACAATGTGGTCACATACCATGTTGCACCCCAAAACTAGGAATGGTGAGTGCTGTGGATTAGTGCTTTTTGTTTATTATTATTAATTTTTATAATTAATCTTTTTTGTGATCACATTTTCTCATGCACCCCTTTTAACTAGTTATCTTACTTGTGTCAGCTGTTTTCCTAGGTGCTTTGCAACAGGTGTGCTTGGTAACTGTCTCACATTTAAAAGCAAAGTTGCTGTGAGCTTTAAACCTTGATAGCATACCCTGAGTTTAACACTAATGTGATGGCTATGTCCATGTTATAATTCTGAGCAGTAGAGTAGGGACTTGCATTAAAGTGGGGTCCCGTGATGTGGGCTGTAAGCTTAATGCATTGATCAATTCATGAACCATAACCGCACTGTTTATTATGTTTATAATTATTGTTAGTTATTATGGTGAGTGTAGAGCCCCTGTGATTTCTATTTAAACAATGTGGTCACATACCATGTTGCACCCCAAAACTAGGAATGGTGAGTGCCGTGGATAAGTGCTTTTTGTTTATTATGATTAATTTTTATAATTGATCATTTTTGTGATCACATTTTCTCATGCACCTCTTTTAACTAGTTATCTAACTTGTGTCAGCTGTTTTCCTAGGTGCTTTGCAACAGGTGTACTTGGTAACTGTCTCACATTTAAAAGCAAAGTTGCTGTGAGCTTTACACCTTGATAGCATACCCTGAGTTTAACACTCATGTGATGGCTATGTCCATGTTACAATTCTGAGCAATAGAGTAGGGACTTGCAGTAACGGGGGTCCCATGACGGGGGCTGCAAGCTTAAATGCATTAATCAATTCATGAACCAAAACTCCACTGTTTATTATATTTATAAGTATTGTTAGTTATTATGGTGAGTGCAGAGCCCCTGTGATTTCTATTTAAACAATGTGGTCACATACCATGTTGCACCCCAAAACTAGGAATGGTGAGTGCCGTGGATTAGTGCTTTTTGTTTATTATGATTAATTTTTATAATTGATCATTTTTGTGATCACATTTTCTCATGCACCCCTTTTAACTAGTTATCTAACTTGTGTCAGCTGTTTTCCTAGGTATTTTGCTACAGGTGTGCTTGGTAACTGTCTCTCATTTAAAAGCAAAGTTGCTGTGAGCTTTAAACCTTGATAGCATACCCTGAGTTTAACACTAATGTGATGGCTATGTCCATGTTATATTCTGAGCAATAGAGTGGGGGCTTGCAGTAAAGTGGGGTCCCATGACGGGGGCTGCAAGCTTAAATGTATTGATCAATTCATGTACCAAAACTCCACTGTTTATTATGTTTATAATTATTGTTAGTTATTATGGTGAGTGCAGAGCCCCTGTGATTTCTATTTAAACAATGTGGTCACATACCATGTTGCACCCCAAAACTAGGAATGGTGAGTGCTGTGGATTAGTGCTTTTTGTTTATTATGATTAATTTTTATAATTAATCATTTTTGTGATGACATTTTCTCATGCACCCCTTTTAACTAGTTATCTTACTTGTGTCAGCTGTTTTCCTAGGTGCTTTGCAACAGGTGTGCTTGGTAACTGTCTCACATTTAAAAGCAAAGTTGCTGTGAGCTTTAAAACTTGATAGCATACCCTGAGTTTAACACTAATGTGATGGCTATGTCCATGTTATAATTCTGAGCAGTAGAGTAGGGACTTGCATTAAAGTGGGGTCCCGTGATGTGGGCTGTAAGCTTAATGCATTGATCAATTCATGAACCAAAACCCCACTGTTTATTATGTTTATAATTATTGTTAGTTATTATGGTGAGTGCAGAGCCCCTGTGATTTCTATTTAAACAATGTGGTCACATACCATGTTGCACCCCAAAACTAGGAATGGTGACTGCCGTGGATTAGTGCTTTTTGTTTATTATGATTAATTTTTATAATTAATAATTTTTGTGATCACATTTTCTCCTGCACCCCTTTTAACTAGTTATCTAACTTGTGTCAGCTGTTTTCCTAGGTGCTTTGCAACAGGTGTGCTTGGTAACTGTCTCACATTTAAAAGCAAAGTTGCTGTGAGCTGTAAACCTTGATAGCATACCCTGAGTTTAACACTAATGTGATTGCTATGTCCATGTTACAATTCTGAGCAATAGACTTAGGGACTTGCTGTAACGGGGGTCCCGTGACGGGGGCTGCAAGCTTAAATACATTGATCAATTCATGAACCAAAACTCCACTGTTTATTATATTTATAAGTATTGTTAGTTATTATGGTGAGTGCAGAGCCCCTGTGATTTCTATTTAAACAATGTGGTCACATACCATGTTGCACCCCTAAACTCGGAATGGTGAGTGCCGTGGATTAGTGCTTTTTGTTTATTATAATTAATTTTTATAATTAATAATTTTTGTGATCACATTTTCTCATGCACCTCTTTTAACTAGTTTTCTAACTTGTGTCAGCTGTTTTCCTAGGTGCTTTGCAACAGGTGTGCTTGGTAACTATCTCACATTTAAAAGCAAAGTTGCTGTGATCTTTAAACATTGATAGCATACCCTGAGTTTAACACTAATGTGATGGCTATGTCCATGTTATAATCCTGAGCAATAGAGTAGGGACTTGCAGTAAAGTGGCATCCCGTGACGGGGGCTGCAAGCTTAAATGCATTGATCAATTCATGAACCAAAACCGCACTGTTTATTATGTTTATAATTATTGTTAGTTATTATGGTGAGTGCAGAGCCCCTGTGATTTCTATTTAAACAATGTGGTCACATACCATGTTGCACCCCAAAACTAGGAATGGTGAGTGCCGTGGATTAGTGCTTTTTGTTTATTATGATTAATTTTTATAATTGATCATTTTTGTGATCACATTTTCTCATGCACCTCTTTTAACTAGTTATCTAACTTGTGTCAGCTGTTTTCCTAGGTGCTTTGCAACAGGTGTTTTTGGTAACTGTCTCACATTTAAAAGCAAAGTTGCTGTGAGCTTTAAACCTTGATAGCATACCCTGAGTTTAACACTAATGTGATGGCTATGTCCATATTACAATTCTGAGCAATAGAGTAGGGACTTGCAGTAACGGGGGTCCCGTGATGGGGGCTGCAAGCTTAAATGCATTAATCAATTCATGAACCAAACCTCCACTGTTTATTATTTTTATAAGTATTGTTAGTTATTATGTTGAGTGCAGAGCCCCTGTGATTTCTATTTAAACAATGTGGTCACATACCATGTTGCACCCCAAAACTAGGAATGGTGAGTGCCATGGATTAGTGCTTTTTGTTTATTATTATTAATTTTAATAATTGATCATTTTTGTGATCACATTTTCTCATGCACCCCTTATAACTAGTTATCTAACTTGTGTCAGCTGTTTTCCTAGGTGTTTTGCAACAGGTGTGCTTGGTAACTGTCTCTCATTTAAAAGCAAAGTTGCTGTGAGCTTTAAACCTTGATAGCATACCCTGAGTTTAACACTAATGTGATGGCTATGTCCATGTTATAATTCTGAGCAATAGAGTGGGGGCTTGCAGTAAAGTGGGGTCCCGTGACGGGGGCTGCAAGCTTAAATGTATTGATCAATTCATGTACCAAAACTCCACTGTTTATTATGTTTATAATTATTGTTAGTTATTATGGTGAGTGCAGAGCCCCTGTGATTTCTATTTAAACAATGTGGTCACATACCATGTTGCACCCCAAAACTAGGAATGGTGAGTGCTGTGGATTAGTGCTTTTTGTTTATTATGATTAATTTTTATAATTAATCATTTTTGTGATGACATTTTCTCATGCACCCCTTTTAACTAGTTATCTTACTTGTGTCAGCTGTTTTCCTAGGTGCTTTGCAACAGGTGTGCTTGGTAACTGTCTCACATTTAAAAGCAAAGTTGCTGTGAGCTTTAAACCTTGATAGCATACCCTGAGTTTAACACTAATGTGATGGCTATGTCCATGTTATATTCTGAGCAATAGAGTGGGGGCTTGCAGTAAAGTGGGGTCCCGTGACGGGGGCTGCAAGCTTAAATGTATTGATCAATTCATGTACCAAAACTCCACTGTTTATTATGTTTATAATTATTGTTAGTTATTATGGTGAGTGCAGAGCCCCTGTGATTTCTATTTAAACAATGTGGTCACATACCATGTTGCACCCCAAAACTAGGAATGGTGAGTGCTGTGGATTAGTGCTTTTTGTTTATTATTATTAATTTTTATAATTAATCTTTTTTGTGATCACATTTTCTCATGCACCCCTTTTAACTAGTTATCTTACTTGTGTCAGCTGTTTTCCTAGGTGCTTTGCAACAGGTGTGCTTGGTAACTGTCTCACATTTAAAAGCAAAGTTGCTGTGAGCTTTAAACCTTGATAGCATACCCTGAGTTTAACACTAATGTGATGGCTATGTCCGTGTTATAATTCTGAGCAGTAGAGTAGGGACTTGCATTAAAGTGGGGTCCCGTGATGTGGGCTGTAAGCTTAATGCATTGATCAATTCATGAACCATAACCGCACTGTTTATTATGTTTATAATTATTGTTAGTTATTATGGTGAGTGTAGAGCCCCTGTGATTTCTATTTAAACAATGTGGTCACATACCATGTTGCACACCAAAACTAGGAATGGTGAGTTCTGTGGATTAGTGCTTTTTGTTTATTATGATTAATTTTTATAATTAATCATTTTTGTGATCACATTTTCTCATGCACCCCTTTTAACTAGTTATCTAACTTGTGTCAGCTGTTTTCCTAGGTGCTTTGCAACAGGTGTGCTTGGTAACTGTCTCACATTTAAAAGCAAAGTTGCTGTGAGCTTTAAACCTTGATAGCATACCCTGAGTTTAACACTAATGTGATGGCTATGTCCATATTATAATTCTGAGCAATAGAGTAGGGACTTGCAGTAAAGTGGGGTCCCGTGACGGGGGCTGCAAACTTAAATGCATTGATCAATTCATGAACCAAAACCCCACTGTTTATTATGTTTATAATTATTGTTAGTTATTATGGTGAGTGCAGAGCCCCTGTGATTTCTATTTAAACAATGTGGTCACATACCATGTAGCACCCCAAAACTAGGAATGGCGAGTGCCGTGGATTAGTGCTTTTTGTTTATTATGATTAATTTTTATAATTAATAATTTTTGGGATCACATTTTCTCCTGCACCCCTTTTAACTAGTTATCTAACTTGTGTCAGCTGTTTTCCTAGGTGCTTTGCAACAGGTGTGCTTGGTAACTGTCTCACATTTAAAAGCAAAGTTGCTGTGAGCTGTAAACCTTGATAGCATACCCTGAGTTTAACACTAATGTGATGGCTATGTCCATGTTACAATTCTGAGCAATATACTTAGGGACTTGCAGTAAAGGGGGTCCCGTGATGGGGGCTGCAAGCTTAAATGCATTGATCAATTCATGAACCAAAACTCCACTGTTTATTATATTTAGAAGTATTGTTAGTTATTATGGTGAGTGCAGAGCCCCTGTGATTTCTATTTAAACAATGTGGTCACATACCATGTTGCACACCAAAACTAGGAATGGTGAGTGCCGTGGATTAGTGCTTTTTGTTTATTATGAATAATTTTTTCAGTTAATAATTTTTGTGATCACATTTTCTCATGCACCCCTTTTAACTAGTTTTCTAACTTGTGTCAGCTGTTTTCCTAGGTGCTTTGCAACAGGTGTGCTTGGTAACTATCTCACATTTAAAAGCAAAGTTGCTGTGAGCTTTAAACCTTGATAGCATACCCTGAGTTTAACACTAATGTGATGGCTATGTCCATGTTATAATCCTGAGCAATAGAGTAGGGACTTGCAGTAACGGGGGTCCCGTGACGGGGGCTGCAAGCTTAAATGCATTGATCAATTCATGAACCAAAACTCCACTGTTTATTATATTTATAAGTATTGTTAGTTATTACGGTGAGTGCAGAGCACCTGTGATTTCTATTTAAACAATGTGGTCACATACCATGTTGCACCCCAAAACTAGGAATGGTGAGTGCCGTGGATTAGTGCTTTTTGTTTATTATGATTAAATTTTATAATTGATCTTTTTTGTGATCACATTTTCTCATGCACCCCTTTTAACTAGTTATCTAACTTGTGTCAGCTGTTTTCCTAGGTGTTTTGCAACAGGTGTGCTTGGTAACTGTCTCTCATTTAAAAGCAAAGTTGCTGTGAGCTTTAAACCTTGATAGCATACCCTGAGTTTAACACTAATGTGATGGCTATGTGCATGTTATAATTCTAAGCAATAGAGTAGGGACTTGCAGAAAAGTGGGGTCCCGTGACGGGGGCTGCAAGCTTAAATGCATTGATCAATTCATGAACCAAAACCCCACTGTTTATTATGTTTATAATTATTGTTAGTTATTATTGGTGAGTGCAGAGCCCCTGTGATTTCTATTTAAACAATGTGGTCACATACCATGTTGTACCCCTAAACTCGGAATGGTGAGTGCCGTGGATTAGTGCTTTTTGTTTATTATAATTAATTTTTATAATAATAATTTTTGTGATCACATTTTCTCATGCACCTCTTTTAACTAGTTATCTAACTTGTGTCAGCTGATTTCCTAGGAGCTTTGCAACAGGTGTGCTTGGTAACTGTCTCACATTTAAAAGCAAAGTTGCTGTGAGCTTTAAACCTTGATAGCATACCCTGAGTTTATCACTAATGTGATGGCTATGTCCATGTTATAATTCTGAGCAATAGAGAAGGGACTTGCAGTAAAGGGGGTCCCGTGACCGGGGCTGCAAGCTTAAATGCATTGATCAATTCATGAACCAAAACTCCACTGTTTATTATATTTATAAGTATTGTTAGTTATTATGGTGAGAGCAGAGCCCCTGTGATTTCTATTTAAACAATGTGGATACATACCATGTTGCACCCCAAAACTAGGAATGGTGAGTGCCGTGGATTAGTGCTTTTTGTTTATTATGATTAATTTTTATAATTGATCATTTTTGTGATCACATTTTCTCATGCACCCCTTTTAACTAGTTATCTAACTTGTGTCAGCTGTTTTCCTAGGTCCTTTGCAACAGGTGTGCTTGGTAACTGTCTCATATTTAAAAGCAAAGTTGCTGTGAGCTGTAAACCATGATAGCATACCCTGAGTTTAACACTAATGTGATGGCTATGTCCATATTATAATTCTGAGCAATAGAGTAGGGACTTGCAGTAACTGGGGTCCCGTGACGGGGGCTGCAAGCTTAAATGCATTGATCAATTCATGAACCAAAACTCCACTGTTTATTATGTTTATAAGTATTGTTAGTTATTATGGTGAGTGCAGAGCCCCTGTGATTTCTATTTAAACAATGTGGTCACATACCATGTTGCACACCAAAACTAGGAATGGTGAGTGCCGTGCATTAGTGCTTTTTGTTTATTATGATTAATTTTTATAATTGATCATTATTGTGATCACATTTTCTCATGCACCCCTTTTAACTAGTTATCTAACTTGTGTCAGCTGTTTTCCTAGGTGCTTTGCAACAGGTGTGCTTGGTAACTGTCTCACATTTAAAAGCACAGTTGCTGTGAGCTGTAAACCTTGATAGCATACCCTGAGTTCAACAATAATGTGATGGCTATGTCCATGTTATAATTCTGAGCAATAGAGTAGGGAGTTGCAGTAACGGGGGTCCCGTGATGGGGGCTGCAAGCTTAAATGCATTGATCAATTCATGAACCAAAACTCCACTGTTTATTATATTTATAAGTATTGTTAGTTATTACGGTGAGTGCAGAGCACGTGTGATTTCTATTTAAACAATTTGGTCACATACCATGTTGCACCCCAAAACTAGGAATGGTGAGTGCCGTGGATTAGTGCTTTTTGTTTATTATGACTACATTTTATAATTGATCATTTTTGTGATCACATTTTCTCATGCACCCCTTTTAACTAGTTATCTAACTTGTGTCAGCTGTTTTCCTAGGTGTTTTGCAACAGGTGTACTTGGTAACTGTCTCACATTTAAAAGCAAAGTTGCTGTGAGCTTTACACCTTGATAGCATACCCTGAGTTTAACACTAAAGTGATGGCTATGTCCATGTTACAATTCTGAGCAATAGAGTAGGGACTTGTAGTAACGGGGGTCCCATGACGGGGGCTGCAAGCTTAAATGCATTAATCAATTCATGAACCAAAACTCCACTGTTTATTATATTTATAAGTATTGTTAGTTATTATGGTGAGTGCAGAGCCCCTGTGATTTCTATTTAAACAATGTGGTCACATACCATGTTGCACCCAAAAAACTAGATATGGTGAGTGCCGTGGATTAGTGCTTTTTGTTTATTATGATTAATTTTTATAATTGATCATTTTTGTGATCACATTTTCTCATGCACCCCTTTTAACTAGTTATCTAACTTGTGTCAGCTGTTTTCCTAGGTGTTTTGCAACAGGTGTGCTTGGTAACTGTCTCTCATTTCAAAGCAAAGTTGCTGTGAGCTTTAAACCTTGATAGCATACCCTGAGTTTAACCCTAATGTGATGGCTATGTCCATGTTATAATTCTGAGCAATAGAGTGGGGGCTTGCAGTAAAGTGGGGTCCCGTGACGGGGGCTGCAAGCTTAAATGTATTGATCAATTCATGTACCAAAACTCCACTGTTTATTATGTTTATAATTATTGTTAGTTATTAGGGTGAGTGCAGAGCCCCTGTGATTTCTATTTAAACAATGTGGTCACATACCATGTTGCACACCAAAACTAGGAATGGTGAGTGCCGTGGATTAGTGCTTTTTGTTTATTATGATTAATTTTTTTAATTAATAATTTTTGTAATCACATTTTCTCATGCACCCCTTTTAACTAGATTTCTAACTTGTGTCAGCTGTTTTCCTAGGTGCTTTGCAACAGGTGTGCTTGGTAACTATCTCACATTTAAAAGCAAAGTTGCTGTGAGCTTTAAACCTTGATAGCATACCCTGAGTTTAACACTAATGTGATGGCTATGTCCATGTTATAATCCTGAGCAATAGAGTAGGGACTTGCAGTAAAGTGGCATCCCGTGACGGGGGCTGGAAGCTTAAATGCATTGATCAATTCATGAACCAAAACCGCACTGTTTATTATGTTTATAATTATTGTTAGTTATTATGGTGAGTGCAGAGCCCCTGTGATTTCTATTTAAACAATGTGGTCACATACCATGTTGCACCCCAAAACTTGGAATGGTGAGTGCCATGGATTAGTGCTTTTGTTTATTATGATTAATTTTTATAATTGATCATTTTTGTGATCACATTTTCTCATGCACCCCTTTTAACTAGTTATCTAACTTGTGTCAGCTGTTTTCCTAGGTGCTTTGCAACAGGTGTGCTTGGTAACTGTCTCACATTTAAAAGCAAAGTTGCTGTGAGCTGTAAACCTTGATAGCATACCCTGAGTTTAACACTAATGTGATGGCTATGTCCATGTTACAATTCTGAGCAATAGAGTTAGGGACTTGCAGTAACGGGGGTCCCGTGACAGGGGCTGCAAGCTTAAATACATTGATCAATTCATGAACCAAAACCCCACTGTTTATTATATTTATAAGTATTGTTAGTTATTATGGTGAGTGCAGAGCCCCTGTGATTTCTATTTAAACAATGTGGTCACATACCATGTTGTACCCCTAAACTCGGAATGGTGAGTGCCGTGGATTAGTGCTTTTTGTTTATTATAATTAATTTTTATAATTAATAATTTTTGTGATCACATTTTCTCATGCACCTCTTTTAACTAGTTATCTAACTTGTGTCAGCTGTTTTCCTAGGAGCTTTGCAACAGGTGTGCTTGGTAACTGTCTCACATTTAAAAGCAAAGTTGCTGTGAGCTTTAAACCTTGATAGCATACCCTGAGTTTAACACTAATGTGATGGCTATGTCCATGTTATAATTCTGAGCAATAGAGTAGGGACTTGCAGTAAAAGGGGTCCCGTGACCGGGGCTGCAAGCTTAAATGCATTGATCAATTCATGAACCAAAACTCCACTGTTTATTATATTTATAAGTATTGTTAGTTATTATGGTGAGAGCAGAGCCCCTGTGATTTCTATTTAAACAATGTGGATACATACCATGTTGCACCCCAAAACTAGGAATGGTGAGTGCCGTGGATTAGTGCTTTTTGTTTATTATGATTAATTTTTATAATTGATCATTTTTGTGATCACATTTTCTCATGCACCCCTTTTAACTAGTTATCTAACTTGTGTCAGCTGTTTTCCTAGGTCCTTTGCAACAGGTGTGCTTGGTAACTGTGTCATATTTAAAAGCAAAGTTGCTGTGAGCTTTAAACCTTGATAGCATACCCTGAGTTTAACACTAATGTGATGGCTATGTGCATGTTATAATTCTAAGCAATAGAGTAGGGACTTGCAGAAAAGTGGGGTCCCGTGACAGGGGCTGCAAGCTTAAATGCATTGATCAATTCATGAACCAAAACCCCACTGTTTATTATGTTTATAATTATTGTTAGTTATTATTGGTGAGTGCAGAGCCCCTGTGATTTCTATTTAAACAATGTGGTCACATACCATGTTGCAACCCTAAACTCGGAATGGTGAGTGCCGTGGATTAGTGCTTTTTGTTTATTATGATTAATTTTTATAATTAATAATTTTTGTGATCACATTTTCTCATGCACCTCTTTTAACTAGTTATCTAACTTGTGTCAGCTGTTTTCCTAGGAGCATTGCAACAGGTGTGCTTGGTAACTGTCTCACATTTAAAAGCAAAGTTGCTGTGAGCTGTAAACCATGATAGCATACCCTGAGTTTAACACTAATGTGATGGCTATGTCCATATTATAATTCTGAGCAATAGAGTAGGGACTTGCAGTAACTGGGGTCCCGTGACGGGGGCTGCAAGCTTAAATGCATTGATCAATTCATGAACCAAAACCCGACTGTTTATTATGTTTATAAGTATTGTTAGTTATTATGGTGAGTGCAGAGCCCCTGTGATTTCTATTTAAACAATGTGGTCACATACCATGTTGCACACCAAAACTAGGAATGGTGAGTGCCGTGGATTAGTGCTTTTTGTTTATTATGATTAATTTTTTTAATTAATAATTTTCGTGATCACATTTTCTCATGCACCCCTTTTAACTAGTTTTCTAACTTGTGTCAGCTGTTTTCCTAGGTGCTTTGCAACAGGTGTGCTTGGTAACTATCTCACATTTAAAAGCAAAGTTGCTGTGAGCTTTAAACCTTGATAGCATACCCTGAGTTTAACACTAATGTGATGGCTATGTCCATGTTATAATCCTGAGCAATAGAGTAGGGACTTGCAGTAAAGTGGCATCCCGTGACGGGGGCTGCAAGCTTAAATGCATTGATCAATTCATGAACCAAAACCGCACTGTTTATTATGTTTATAATTATTGTTAGCTATTATGGTGAGTGCAGAGCCCCTGTGATTTCTATTTAAACAATGTGGTCACATACCATGTTGCACCCAAAAAACTAGGAATGGTGAGTGCCGTGGATTAGTGCTTTTTGTTTATTATGATTAATTTTTATAATTGATCATTATTGTGATCACATTTTCTCATGCACCCCTTTTAACTAGTTATCTAACTTGTGTCAGCTGTTTTCCTAGGTGCTTTGCAACAGGTGTGCTTGGTAACTGTCTCACATTTAAAAGCACAGTTGCTGTGAGCTGTAAACCTTGATAGCATACCCTGAGTTTAACACTAATGTGATGGCTATGTACATGTTATAATCCTCAGCAATAGAGTAGGGTCTTGCAGTAAAGTGGCATCCCGTGACGGGGGCTGCAAGCTTAAATGCATTGATCAATTCATGAACCAAAACTCCACTGTTTATTATATTTATAAGTATTGTTAGTTATTACGGTGAGTGCAGAGCACGTGTGATTTCTATTTAAACAATTTGGTCACATACCATGTTGCACCCCAAAACTAGGAATGGTGAGTGCCGTGGATTAGTGCTTTTTGTTTATTATGATTACATTTTATAATTGATCATTTTTGTGATCACATTTTCTCATGCACCCCTTTTAACTAGTTATCTAACTTGTGTCAGCTGTTTTCCTAGGTGTTTTGCAACAGGTGTACTTGGTAACTGTCTCACATTTAAAAGCAAAGTTGCTGTGAGCTTTACACCTTGATAGCATACCCTGAGTTTAACACTAATGTGATGGCTATGTCCATGTTACAATTCTGAGCAATAGAGTAGGGACTTGTAGTAACGGGGGTCCCATGACGGGGGCTGCAAGCTTAAATGCATTAATCAATTCATGAACCAAAACTCCACTGTTTATTATATTTATAAGTATTGTTAGTTATTATGGTGAGTGCAGAGCCCCTGTGATTTCTATTTAAACAATGTGGTCACATACCATGTTGCACTCAAAAAACTAGATATGGTGAGTGCCATGGATTAGTGCTTTTTGTTTATTATGATTAATTTTTATAATTGATCATTTTTGTGATCACATTTTCTCATGCACCCCTTTTAACTAGTTTTCTAACTTGTGTCAGCTGTTTTCCTAGGTGTTTTGCAACAGGTGTGCTTGGTAACTGTCTCTCATTTCAAAGCAAAGTTGCTGTGAGCTTTAAACCTTGATAGCATACCCTGAGTTTAACACTAATGTGATGGCTATGTCCATGTTATAATTCTGAGCAATAGAGTGGGGGATTGCAGTAAAGTGGGGTCCCGTGATGGGGGCTGCAAGCTTAAATGTATTGATCAATTCATGTACCAAAACTCCACTGTTTATTATGTTTATAATTATTGTTAGTTATTAGGGTGAGTGCAGAGCCCCTGTGATTTCTATTTAAACAATGTGGTCACATACCATGTTGCACACCAAATCTAGGAATGGTGAGTGCCGTGGATTAGTGCTTTTTGTTTATTATGATTAATTTTTATAATTGATCATTTTTGTGATCACATTTTCTCATGCTCCTCTTTTAACTAGTTATCTAACTTGTGTCAGCTGTTTTCCTAAGAGCTTTGCAACAGGTGTGCTTGGTAGCTGTCTCACATTTAAAAGCAAAGTTGCTGTGAGCTGTAAACCATGATAGCATACCCTGAGTTTAACACTAATGTGATGGCTATGTCCATATTATAATTCTGAGCAATAGAGTAGGGACTTGCAGTAAAGGGGGTCCTGTGATGGGGGCTGCAAGCTTAAATGCATTGATCAATTCATGAACCAAAACTCCACTGTTTATTATGTTTATAAGTATTGTTAGTTATTATGGTGAGTGCAGAGCCCCTGTGATTTCTATTTAAACAATTTGGTCACATACCATGTTGCACCCCAAAACTAGGAATGGTGAGTGCCGTGGATTAGTGCTTTTTGTTTATTATGATTAATTTTTTTAATTAATAATTTTTGTGATCACATTTTCTCATGCACCCCTTTTAACTAGTTTTCTAACTTGTGTCAGCTGTTTTCCTAGGTGCTTTGCAACAGGTGTGCTTGGTAACTATCTCACATTTAAAAGCAAAGTTGCTGTGAGCTTTAAACCTTTATAGCATACCCTGAGTTTATCACTAATGTGATGGCTATGTACATGTTTTAATCCTCAGCAATAGAGTAGGGACTTGCAGTAAAGTGGCATCCCGTGACGGGGGCTGCAAGCTTAAATGCATTGATCAATTCATGAACCAAAACCGCACTGTTTATTATGTTTATAATTATTGTTAGTTATTATGGTGAGTGCAGAGCCCCTGTGATTTCTATTTAAACAATGTGGTCACATACCATGTTGCACCCAAAAAACTAGATATGGTGAGTGCCGTGGATTAGTGCTTTTTGTTTATTATGATTAATTTTTATAATTGATCATTTTTGTGATCACATTTTCTCATGCACCCCTTTTAACTAGTTATCTAACTTGTGTCAGCTGTTTTCCTAGGTGTTTTGCAACAGGTGTACTTGGTAACTGTCTCACATTTAAAAGCAAAGTTGCTGTGAGCTTTACACCTTGATAGCATACCCTGAGTTTAACACTAATGTGATGGCTATGTACATGTTATAATCCTCAGCAATAGAGTAGGGTCTTGCAGTAAAGTGGCATCCCGTGACGGGGGCTGCAAGCTTAAATGCATTGATCAATTCATGAACCAAAACTCCACTGTTTATTATATTTATAAGTATTGTTAGTTATTACGGTGAGTGCAGAGCACGTGTGATTTCTATTTAAACAATTTGGTCACATACCATGTTGCACCCCAAAACTAGGAATGGTGAGTGCCGTGGATTAGTGCTTTTTGTTTATTATGATTACATTTTATAATTGATCATTTTTGTGATCACATTTTCTCATGCACCCCTTTTAACTAGTTATCTAACTTGTGTCAGCTGTTTTCCTAGGTGTTTTGCAACAGGTGTACTTGGTAACTGTCTCACATTTAAAAGCAAAGTTGCTGTGAGCTTTACACCTTGATAGCATACCCTGAGTTTAACACTAATGTGATGGCTATGTACATGTTACAATTCTGAGCAATAGAGTAGGGACTTGTAGTAACGGGGGTCCCATGACGGGGGCTGCAAGCTTAAATGCATTAATCAATTCATGAACCAAAACTCCACTGTTTATTATATTTATAAGTATTGTTAGTTATTATGGTGAGTGCAGAGCCCCTGTGATTTCTATTTAAACAATGTGGTCACATACTATGTTGCACCCAAAAAACTAGATATGGTGAGTGCCGTGGATTAGTGCTTTTTGTTTATTATGATTAATTTTTATAATTGATCATTTTTGTGATCACATTTTCTCATGCACCCCTTTTAACTAGTTATCTAACTTGTGTCAGCTGTTTTCCTAGGTGTTTTGCAACAGGTGTGCTTGGTAACTGTCTCTCATTTCAAAGCAAAGTTGCTGTGAGCTTTAAACCTTGATAGCATACCCTGAGTTTAACACTAATGTGATGGCTATGTCCATGTTATAATTCTGAGCAATAGAGTGGGGGCTTGCAGTAAAGTGGGGTCCCGTGATGGGGGCTGCAAGCTTAAATGTATTGATCAATTCATGTACCAAAACTCCACTGTTTATTATGTTTATAATTATTGTTAGTTATTAGGGTGAGTGCAGAGCCCCTGTGATTTCTATTTAAACAATGTGGTCACATACCATGTTGCACACCAAATCTAGGAATGGTGAGTGCCGTGGATTAGTGCTTTTTGTTTATTATGATTAATTTTTATAATTGATCATTTTTGTGATCACATTTTCTCATGCACCCCTTTTAACTAGATTTCTAACTTGTGTCAGCTGTTTTCCTAGGTGCTTTGCAACAGGTGTGCTTGGTAACTATCTCACATTTAAAAGCAAAGTTGCTGTGAGCTTTAAACCTTGATAGCATACCCTGAGTTTAACACTAATGTGATGGCTATGTCCATGTTATAATCCTGAGCAATAGAGTAGGGACTTGCAGTAAAGTTGCATCCCGTGACGGGGGCTGGAAGCTTAAATGCATTGATCAATTCATGAACCAAAACCGCACTGTTTATTATGTTTATAATTATTGTTAGTTATTATGGTGAGTGCAGAGCCCCTGTGATTTCTATTTAAACAATGTGGTCACATACCATGTTGCACCCCAAAACTTGGAATGGTGAGTGCCATGGATTAGTGCTTTTGTTTATTATGATTAATTTTTATAATTGATCATTTTTGTGATCACATTTTCTCATGCACCCCTTTTAACTAGTTATCTAACTTGTGTCAGCTGTTTTCCTAGGTGCTTTGCAACAGGTGTGCTTGGTAACTGTCTCACATTTAAAAGCAAAGTTGCTGTGAGCTGTAAACCTTGATAGCATACCCTGAGTTTAACACTAATGTGATGGCTATGTCCATGTTACAATTCTGAGCAATAGAGTTAGGGACTTGCAGTAACGGGGGTCCCGTGACAGGGGCTGCAAGCTTAAATACATTGATCAATTCATGAACCAAAACTCCACTGTTTATTATGTTTATAAGTATTGTTAGTTATTATGGTGAGTGCAGAGCCCCTGTGATTTCTATTTAAACAATGTGGTCCCATACCATGTTGCACCCCAAAACTAGGAATGGTGAGTGCCGTGGATTAGTGCTTTTTGTTTATTATGATTAATTTTTATAATTGATCATTTTTGTGATCACATTTTCTCATGCACCCCTTTTAACTAGTTATCTAACTTGTGTCAGCTGTTTTCCTAGGTGTTTTGCAACAGGTGTGCTTGGTAACTGTCTCTCATTTCAAAGCAAAGTTGCTGTGAGCTTTAAACCTTGATAGCATACCCTGAGTTTAACACTAATGTGATGGCTATGTCCATGTTATAATTCTGAGCAATAGAGTGGGGGCTTGCAGTAAAGTGGGGTCCCGTGATGGGGGCTGCAAGCTTAAATGTATTGATCAATTCATGTACCAAAACTCCACTGTTTATTATGTTTATAATTATTGTTAGTTATTAGGGTGAGTGCAGAGCCCCTGTGATTTCTATTTAAACAATGTGGTCACATACCATGTTGCACACCAAATCTAGGAATGGTGAGTGCCGTGGATTAGTGCTTTTTGTTTATTATGATTAATTTTTATAATTGATCATTTTTGTGATCACATTTTCTCATGCACCCCTTTTAACTAGATTTCTAACTTGTGTCAGCTGTTTTCCTAGGTGCTTTGCAACAGGTGTGCTTGGTAACTATCTCACATTTAAAAGCAAAGTTGCTGTGAGCTTTAAACCTTGATAGCATACCCTGAGTTTAACACTAATGTGATGGCTATGTCCATGTTATAATCCTGAGCAATAGAGTAGGGACTTGCAGTAAAGTTGCATCCCGTGACGGGGGCTGGAAGCTTAAATGCATTGATCAATTCATGAACCAAAACCGCACTGTTTATTATGTTTATAATTATTGTTAGTTATTATGGTGAGTGCAGAGCCCCTGTGATTTCTATTTAAACAATGTGGTCACATACCATGTTGCACCCCAAAACTTGGAATGGTGAGTGCCATGGATTAGTGCTTTTGTTTATTATGATTAATTTTTATAATTGATCATTTTTGTGATCACATTTTCTCATGCACCCCTTTTAACTAGTTATCTAACTTGTGTCAGCTGTTTTCCTAGGTGCTTTGCAACAGGTGTGCTTGGTAACTGTCTCACATTTAAAAGCAAAGTTGCTGTGAGCTGTAAACCTTGATAGCATACCCTGAGTTTAACACTAATGTGATGGCTATGTCCATGTTACAATTCTGAGCAATAGAGTTAGGGACTTGCAGTAACGGGGGTCCCGTGACAGGGGCTGCAAGCTTAAATACATTGATCAATTCATGAACCAAAACTCCACTGTTTATTATGTTTATAAGTATTGTTAGTTATTATGGTGAGTGCAGAGCCCCTGTGATTTCTATTTAAACAATGTGGTCCCATACCATGTTGCACCCCAAAACTAGGAATGGTGAGTGCCGTGTATTAGTGCTTTTTGTTTATTATGATTAATTTTTATAATTGATCATTTTTGTGATCACATTTTCTCATGCACCCCTTTTAACTAGATTTCTAACTTGTGTCAGCTGTTTTCCTAGGTGCTTTGCAACAGGTGTGCTTGGTAACTATCTCACATTTAAAAGCAAAGTTGCTGTGAGCTTTAAACCTTGATAGCATACCCTGAGTTTAACGCTAATGTGATGGCTATGTGCATGTTATAATTCTAAGCAATAGAGTAGGGACTTGCAGAAAAGTGGGGTCCCGTGACAGGGGCTGCAAGCTTAAATGCATTGATCAATTCATGAACCAAAACCCCACTGTTTATTATGTTTATAATTATTGTTAGTTATTATTGGTGAGTGCAGAGCCCCTGTGATTTCTATTTAAACAATGTGGTCACATACCATGTTGCAACCCTAAACTCGGAATGGTGAGTGCCGTGGATTAGTGCTTTTTGTTTATTATGATTAATTTTTATAATTAATAATTTTTGTGATCACATTTTCTCATGCACCTCTTTTAACTAGTTATCTAACTTGTGTCAGCTGTTTTCCTAGGAGCATTGCAACAGGTGTGCTTGGTAACTGTCTCACATTTAAAAGCAAAGTTGCTGTGAGCTGTAAACCATGATAGCATACCCTGAGTTTAACACTAATGTGATGGCTATGTCCATATTATAATTCTGAGCAATAGAGTAGGGACTTGCAGTAACTGGGGTCCCGTGACGGGGGCTGCAAGCTTAAATGCATTGATCAATTCATGAACCAAAACCCGACTGTTTATTATGTTTATAAGTATTGTTAGTTATTATGGTGAGTGCAGAGCCCCTGTGATTTCTATTTAAACAATGTGGTCACATACCATGTTGCACACCAAAACTAGGAATGGTGAGTGCCGTGGATTAGTGCTTTTTGTTTATTATGATTAATTTTTTTAATTAATAATTTTCGTGATCACATTTTCTCATGCACCCCTTTTAACTAGTTTTCTAACTTGTGTCAGCTGTTTTCCTAGGTGCTTTGCAACAGGTGTGCTTGGTAACTATCTCACATTTAAAAGCAAAGTTGCTGTGAGCTTTAAACCTTGATAGCATACCCTGAGTTTAACACTAGTGTGATGGCTATGTCCATGTTATAATCCTGAGCAATAGAGTAGGGACTTGCAGTAAAGTGGCATCCCGTGACGGGGGCTGCAAGCTTAAATGCATTGATCAATTCATGAACCAAAACCGCACTGTTTATTATGTTTATAATTATTGTTAGCTATTATGGTGAGTGCAGAGCCCCTGTGATTTCTATTTAAACAATGTGGTCACATACCATGTTGCACCCAAAAAACTAGGAATGGTGAGTGCCGTGGATTAGTGCTTTTTGTTTATTATGATTAATTTTTATAATTGATCATTATTGTGATCACATTTTCTCATGCACCCCTTTTAACTAGTTATCTAACTTGTGTCAGCTGTTTTCCTAGGTGCTTTGCAACAGGTGTGCTTGGTAACTGTCTCACATTTAAAAGCACAGTTGCTGTGAGCTGTAAACCTTGATAGCATACCCTGAGTTTAACACTAATGTGATGGCTATGTACATGTTATAATCCTCAGCAATAGAGTAGGGTCTTGCAGTAAAGTGGCATCCCGTGACGGGGGCTGCAAGCTTAAATGCATTGATCAATTCATGAACCAAAACTCCACTGTTTATTATATTTATAAGTATTGTTAGTTATTACGGTGAGTGCAGAGCACGTGTGATTTCTATTTAAACAATTTGGTCACATACCATGTTGCACCCCAAAACTAGGAATGGTGAGTGCCGTGGATTAGTGCTTTTTGTTTATTATGATTACATTTTATAATTGATCATTTTTGTGATCACATTTTCTCATGCACCCCTTTTAACTAGTTATCTAACTTGTGTCAGCTGTTTTCCTAGGTGTTTTGCAACAGGTGTACTTGGTAACTGTCTCACATTTAAAAGCAAAGTTGCTGTGAGCTTTACACCTTGATAGCATACCCTGAGTTTAACACTAATGTGATGGCTATGTCCATGTTACAATTCTGAGCAATAGAGTAGGGACTTGTAGTAACGGGGGTCCCATGACGGGGGCTGCAAGCTTAAATGCATTAATCAATTCATGAACCAAAACTCCACTGTTTATTATATTTATAAGTATTGTTAGTTATTATGGTGAGTGCAGAGCCCCTGTGATTTCTATTTAAACAATGTGGTCACATACCATGTTGCACTCAAAAAACTAGATATGGTGAGTGCCATGGATTAGTGCTTTTTGTTTATTATGATTAATTTTTATAATTGATCATTTTTGTGATCACATTTTCTCATGCACCCCTTTTAACTAGTTATCTAACTTGTGTCAGCTGTTTTCCTAGGTGTTTTGCAACAGGTGTGCTTGGTAACTGTCTCTCATTTCAAAGCAAAGTTGCTGTGAGCTTTAAACCTTGATAGCATACCCTGAGTTTAACACTAATGTGATGGCTATGTCCATGTTATAATTCTGAGCAATAGAGTGGGGGATTGCAGTAAAGTGGGGTCCCGTGATGGGGGCTGCAAGCTTAAATGTATTGATCAATTCATGTACCAAAACTCCACTGTTTATTATGTTTATAATTATTGTTAGTTATTAGGGTGAGTGCAGAGCCCCTGTGATTTCTATTTAAACAATGTGGTCACATACCATGTTGCACACCAAATCTAGGAATGGTGAGTGCCGTGGATTAGTGCTTTTTGTTTATTATGATTAATTTTTAAAATTGATCATTTTTGTGATCACATTTTCTCATGCTCCTCTTTTAACTAGTTATCTAACTTGTGTCAGCTGTTTTCCTAAGAGCTTTGCAACAGGTGTGCTTGGTAGCTGTCTCACATTTAAAAGCAAAGTTGCTGTGAGCTGTAAACCATGATAGCATACCCTGAGTTTAACACTAATGTGATGGCTATGTCCATATTATAATTCTGAGCAATAGAGTAGGGACTTGCAGTAAAGGGGGTCCTGTGATGGGGGCAAGAAGCTTAAATGCATTGATCAATTCATGAACCATAACTCCACTGTTTATTATGTTTATAAGTATTGTTAGTTATTATGGTGAGTGCAGAGCCCCTGTGATTTCTATTTAAACAATTTGGTCACATACCATGTTGCACCCCAAAACTAGGAATGGTGAGTGCCGTGGATTAGTGCTTTTTGTTTATTATGATTAATTTTTTTAATTAATAATTTTTGTGATCACATTTTCTCATGCACCCCTTTTAACTAGTTTTCTAACTTGTGTCAGCTGTTTTCCTAGGTGCTTTGCAACAGGTGTGCTTGGTAACTATCTCACATTTAAAAGCAAAGTTGCTGTGAGCTTTAAACCTTTATAGCATACCCTGAGTTTATCACTAATGTGATGGCTATGTACATGTTTTAATCCTCAGCAATAGAGTAGGGACTTGCAGTAAAGTGGCATCCCGTGACGGGGGCTGCAAGCTTAAATGCATTGATCAATTCATGAACCAAAACCGCACTGTTTATTATGTTTATAATTATTGTTAGTTATTATGGTGAGTGCAGAGCCCCTGTGATTTCTATTTAAACAATGTGGTCACATACCATGTTGCACCCAAAAAACTAGATATGGTGAGTGCCGTGGATTAGTGCTTTTTGTTTATTATGATTAATTTTTATAATTGATCATTTTTGTGATCACATTTTCTCATGCACCCCTTTTAACTAGTTATCTAACTTGTGTCAGCTGTTTTCCTAGGTGTTTTGCAACAGGTGTACTTGGTAACTGTCTCACATTTAAAAGCAAAGTTGCTGTGAGCTTTACACCTTGATAGCATACCCTGAGTTTAACACTAATGTGATGGCTATGTACATGTTATAATCCTCAGCAATAGAGTAGGGTCTTGCAGTAAAGTGGCATCCCGTGACGGGGGCTGCAAGCTTAATTGCATTGATCAATTCATGAACCAAAACTCCACTGTTTATTATATTTATAAGTATTGTTAGTTATTACGGTGAGTGCAGAGCACGTGTGATTTCTATTTAAACAATTTGGTCACATACCATGTTGCACCCCAAAACTAGGAATGGTGAGTGCCGTGGATTAGTGCTTTTTGTTTATTATGATTACATTTTATAATTGATCATTTTTGTGATCACATTTTCTCATGCACCCCTTTTAACTAGTTATCTAACTTGTGTCAGCTGTTTTCCTAGGTGTTTTGCAACAGGTGTACTTGGTAACTGTCTCACATTTAAAAGCAAAGTTGCTGTGAGCTTTACACCTTGATAGCATACCCTGAGTTTAACACTAATGTGATGGCTATGTCCATGTTACAATTCTGAGCAATAGAGTAGGGACTTGTAGTAACGGGGGTCCCATGACGGGGGCTGCAAGCTTAAATGCATTAATCAATTCATGAACCAAAACTCCACTGTTTATTATATTTATAAGTATTGTTAGTTATTATGGTGAGTGCAGAGCCCCTGTGATTTCTATTTAAACAATGTGGTCACATACCATGTTGCACCCAAAAAACTAGATATGGTGAGTGCCGTGGATTAGTGCTTTTTGTTTATTATGATTAATTTTTATAATTGATCATTTTTGTGATCACATTTTCTCATGCACCCCTTTTAACTAGTTATCTAACTTGTGTCAGCTGTTTTCCTAGGTGTTTTGCAACAGGTGTGCTTGGTAACTGTCTCTCATTTCAAAGCAAAGTTGCTGTGAGCTTTAAACCTTGATAGCATACCCTGAGTTTAACACTAATGTGATGGCTATGTCCATGTTATAATTCTGAGCAATAGAGTGGGGGCTTGCAGTAAAGTGGGGTCCCGTGATGGGGGCTGCAAGCTTAAATGTATTGATCAATTCATGTACCAAAACTCCACTGTTTATTATGTTTATAATTATTGTTAGTTATTAGGGTGAGTGCAGAGCCCCTGTGATTTCTATTTAAACAATGTGGTCACATACCATGTTGCACACCAAATCTAGGAATGGTGAGTGCCGTGGATTAGTGCTTTTTGTTTATTATGATTAATTTTTATAATTGATCATTTTTGTGATCACATTTTCTCATGCACCCCTTTTAACTAGATTTCTAACTTGTGTCAGCTGTTTTCCTAGGTGCTTTGCAACAGGTGTGCTTGGGAACTATCTCACATTTAAAAGCAAAGTTGCTGTGAGCTTTAAACCTTGATAGCATACCCTGAGTTTAACACTAATGTGATGGCTATGTCCATGTTATAATCCTGAGCAATAGAGTAGGGACTTGCAGTAAAGTTGCATCCCGTGACGGGGGCTGGAAGCTTAAATGCATTGATCAATTCATGAACCAAAACCGCACTGTTTATTATGTTTATAATTATTGTTAGTTATTATGGTGAGTGCAGAGCCCCTGTGATTTCTATTTAAACAATGTGGTCACATACCATGTTGCACCCCAAAACTTGGAATGGTGAGTGCCATGGATTAGTGCTTTTGTTTATTATGATTAATTTTTATAATTGATCATTTTTGTGATCACATTTTCTCATGCACCCCTTTTAACTAGTTATCTAACTTGTGTCAGCTGTTTTCCTAGGTGCTTTGCAACAGGTGTGCTTGGTAACTGTCTCACATTTAAAAGCAAAGTTGCTGTGAGCTGTAAACCTTGATAGCATACCCTGAGTTTAACACTAATGTGATGGCTATGTCCATGTTACAATTCTGAGCAATAGAGTTAGGGACTTGCAGTAACGGGGGTCCCGTGACAGGGGCTGCAAGCTTAAATACATTGATCAATTCATGAACCAAAACTCCACTGTTTATTATGTTTATAAGTATTGTTAGTTATTATGGTGAGTGCAGAGCCCCTGTGATTTCTATTTAAACAATGTGGTCCCATACCATGTTGCACCCCAAAACTAGGAATGGTGAGTGCCGTGGATTAGTGCTTTTTGTTTATTATGATTAATTTTTATAATTGATCATTTTTGTGATCACATTTTCTCATGCACCCCTTTTAACTAGTTATCTAACTTGTGTCAGCTGTTTTCCTAGGTGTTTTGCAACAGGTGTGCTTGGTAACTGTCTCTCATTTCAAAGCAAAGTTGCTGTGAGCTTTAAACCTTGATAGCATACCCTGAGTTTAACACTAATGTGATGGCTATGTCCATGTTATAATTCTGAGCAATAGAGTGGGGGCTTGCAGTAAAGTGGGGTCCCGTGATGGGGGCTGCAAGCTTAAATGTATTGATCAATTCATGTACCAAAACTCCACTGTTTATTATGTTTATAATTATTGTTAGTTATTAGGGTGAGTGCAGAGCCCCTGTGATTTCTATTTAAACAATGTGGTCACATACCATGTTGCACACCAAATCTAGGAATGGTGAGTGCCGTGGATTAGTGCTTTTTGTTTATTATGATTAATTTTTATAATTGATCATTTTTGTGATCACATTTTCTCATGCACCCCTTTTAACTAGATTTCTAACTTGTGTCAGCTGTTTTCCTAGGTGCTTTGCAACAGGTGTGCTTGGTAACTATCTCACATTTAAAAGCAAAGTTGCTGTGAGCTTTAAACCTTGATAGCATACCCTGAGTTTAACACTAATGTGATGGCTATGTCCATGTTATAATCCTGAGCAATAGAGTAGGGACTTGCAGTAAAGTTGCATCCCGTGACGGGGGCTGGAAGCTTAAATGCATTGATCAATTCATGAACCAAAACCGCACTGTTTATTATGTTTATAATTATTGTTAGTTATTATGGTGAGTGCAGAGCCCCTGTGATTTCTATTTAAACAATGTGGTCACATACCATGTTGCACCCCAAAACTTGGAATGGTGAGTGCCATGGATTAGTGCTTTTGTTTATTATGATTAATTTTTATAATTGATCATTTTTGTGATCACATTTTCTCATGCACCCCTTTTAACTAGTTATCTAACTTGTGTCAGCTGTTTTCCTAGGTGCTTTGCAACAGGTGTGCTTGGTAACTGTCTCACATTTAAAAGCAAAGTTGCTGTGAGCTGTAAACCTTGATAGCATACCCTGAGTTTAACACTAATGTGATGGCTATGTCCATGTTACAATTCTGAGCAATAGAGTTAGGGACTTGCAGTAACGGGGGTCCCGTGACAGGGGCTGCAAGCTTAAATACATTGATCAATTCATGAACCAAAACTCCACTGTTTATTATGTTTATAAGTATTGTTAGTTATTATGGTGAGTGCAGAGCCCCTGTGATTTCTATTTAAACAATGTGGTCCCATACCATGTTGCACCCCAAAACTAGGAATGGTGAGTGCCGTGGATTAGTGCTTTTTGTTTATTATGATTAATTTTTATAATTGATCATTTTTGTGATCACATTTTCTCATGCACCCCTTTTAACTAGATTTCTAACTTGTGTCAGCTGTTTTCCTAGGTGCTTTGCAACAGGTGTGCTTGGTAACTATCTCTCATTTCAAAGCAAAGTTGCTGTGAGCTTTAAACCTTGATAGCATACCCTGAGTTTAACACTAATGTGATGGCTATGTCCATGTTATAATTCTGAGCAATAGAGTGGGGGATTGCAGTAAAGTGGGGTCCCGTGATGGGGGCTGCAAGCTTAAATGTATTGATCAATTCATGTACCAAAACTCCACTGTTTATTATGTTTATAATTATTGTTAGTTATTAGGGTGAGTGCAGAGCCCCTGTGATTTCTATTTAAACAATGTGGTCACATACCATGTTGCACACCAAATCTAGGAATGGTGAGTGCCGTGGATTAGTGCTTTTTGTTTATTATGATTAATTTTTAAAATTGATCATTTTTGTGATCACATTTTCTCATGCTCCTCTTTTAACTAGTTATCTAACTTGTGTCAGCTGTTTTCCTAAGAGCTTTGCAACAGGTGTGCTTGGTAGCTGTCTCACATTTAAAAGCAAAGTTGCTGTGAGCTGTAAACCATGATAGCATACCCTGAGTTTAACACTAATGTGATGGCTATGTCCATATTATAATTCTGAGCAATAGAGTAGGGACTTGCAGTAAAGGGGGTCCTGTGATGGGGGCTGCAAGCTTAAATGCATTGATCAATTCATGAACCATAACTCCACTGTTTATTATGTTTATAAGTATTGTTAGTTATTATGGTGAGTGCAGAGCCCCTGTGATTTCTATTTAAACAATTTGGTCACATACCATGTTGCACCCCAAAACTAGGAATGGTGAGTGCCGTGGATTAGTGCTTTTTGTTTATTATGATTAATTTTTTTAATTAATAATTTTTGTGATCACATTTTCTCATGCACCCCTTTTAACTAGTTTTCTAACTTGTGTCAGCTGTTTTCCTAGGTGCTTTGCAACAGGTGTGCTTGGTAACTATCTCACATTTAAAAGCAAAGTTGCTGTGAGCTTTAAACCTTTATAGCATACCCTGAGTTTATCACTAATGTGATGGCTATGTACATGTTTTAATCCTCAGCAATAGAGTAGGGACTTGCAGTAAAGTGGCATCCCGTGACGGGGGCTGCAAGCTTAAATGCATTGATCAATTCATGAACCAAAACCGCACTGTTTATTATGTTTATAATTATTGTTAGTTATTATGGTGAGTGCAGAGCCTTTGTGATTTCAATTTAAACAATGTGGTCACATACCATGTTGCACACCAAAATTAGGAATGGTGAGTGCCGTGGATTAGTGCTTTTTGTTTATTATGATTAATTTTGATAATTAATAATTTTCATGATCATATTTTTTCACGCACCAATTTTAACTAGTTTTCTAACTTGTGTCAGCTGTTTTCCTAGGTGCTTTGCAACAGGTGTGCTTGGTAACTGTCTCACATTTAAAAGCAAAGTTGCTGTGAGCTGTAAACCTTGATAGCATACCCTGAGTTTAACACTAATGTGATGGGTATGTCCATGTTATAATTCTGAGCAATAGAGTAGGGACTTGCAGTAAAGGGGGTCCCGTGATGGGGGCTGCAAGCTTAAATGCATTGATCAATTCATGAACCAAAACCCCACTGTTTATTATGTTTATAATTATTGTTAGTTATTATGGTGAGTGCAGAGCCCCTGTGATTTCTATTTAAACAATGTGGTCACATACCATGTTGCACCCCAAAACTAGGAATGGTGAGTGCCGTGGATTAGTGCTTTTTGTTTATTATGATTAATTTTTATAATTAATAATTTTTGTGATCACATTTTCTCATGCACCCCTTTTAACTAGTTATGTAAATTGTGTCAGCTGTTTTCCTAGGTGCTTTGCAACCGGTGTGCTTGGTAACTGTCTCACATTTAAAAGCAAAGTTGCTGTGAGCTGTAAACCTTGATAGCATACCCTGAGTTTAACACTAATGTGATGGGTATGTCCATGTTATAATTCTGAGCAATAGAGTAGGGACTTGCAGTAAAGGGGGTCCCGTGATGGGGGCTGCAAGCTTAAATGCATTGATCAATTGATGAACCAAAACTCCACTGTTTATTATGTTTATAAGTATTGTTAGTTATTATGGTGAGTGCAGAGCCCCTGTGATTTCTATTTAAACAATGTGGTCACATACCATGTTGCACCCCAAAACTAGGAATGGTGAGTGCCGTGGATTAGTGCTTTTTGTTTATTATGATTAATTTTTATAATTAATAATTTTTGTGATCACATTTTCTCATGCACCCCTTTTAACTAGTTATGTAAATTGTGTCAGCTGTTTTCCTAGGTGCTTTGCAACCGGTGTGCTTGGTAACTGTCTCACATTTAAAAGCAAAGTTGCTGTGAGCTGTAAACCTTGATAGCATACCCTGAGTTTAACACTAATGTGATGGGTATGTCCATGTTATAATTCTGAGCAATAGAGTAGGGACTTGCAGTAAAGGGGTTCCCGTGACGGGGGCTGCAAGCTTAAATGCATTGATCAATTCATGAACCAAAACTCCACTGTTTATTATGTTTATAAGTATTGTTAGTTATTATGGTGAGTGGAGAGCCCCTGTGATTTCTATTTAAACAATGTGGTCACATACCATGTTGCACACCAAAATTAGGAATGGTGAGTGCCGTGGATTAGTGCTTTTTGCTTATTATGATTAATTTTTATAATTAATAATTTTTGTGATCACATTTTCTCATGCACCCCTTTTAACTAGTTTTCTAACTTGTGTCAGCTGTTTTCCTAGGTGCTTTGCAACAGGTGTGCTTGGTAACTATCTCACATTTAAAAGCAAAGTTGCTGTGAGCTTTAAACCTTGATAGCATACCCTGAGTTTAACACTAATGTGATGGCAATATCCTTGTTATAATTCTGAGCAATAGAGTAGGGACTTGCAGTAAAGTGGGGTCCCGTGATGGGGGCTGCAAGCTTAAATGCATTGATCAATTCATGAACCAAAACCCCACTGTTTATTATGTTTATAATTATTGTTAGTTATTATGGTGAGTGCAGAGCCCCTGTGATTTCAATTTAAACAATGTGGTCACATACCATGTTGCACCCCAAAACTAGGAATGGTGAGTGCCGTGGATTAGTGCTTTTTGTTTATTATGATTCATTTTTATAATTAATCATTTTTGTGATCACATTTTCTCATGCACCCCTTTTAACTTGTTATCTAACTTGTGTCAGCTGTTTTCCTGGTTGCTTTGCAACAGGTGTGCTTGGTAACTGTCTCACATTTAAAAGCAAAGTTGCTGTGAGCTTTAAACCTTGATAGCATACCCTGAGTTTAACACTAATGTGATGGCTATTTTCATGTTATAATTTTGAGCAATAGAGTAGGGACTTGCAGTAAAGTGGGGTCCTGTGACGGGGGGCTGCAAGCTTAAATGCATTGATCAATTCATGAACCAAAACTCCACTGTTTATTATGTTTATAATTATTGAAAGTTATTATGGTGAGTGCAGAGCCCCTGTGATTTCTATTTAAACAATGTGGTCACATACCATGTTGCACCCCAAAGCTAGGAATGGTGAGTGCCGTGGATTAGTGCTTTTTGTTTATTATGATTAATTTTTATAATTGATCATTTTTGTGATCACATTTTCTCATGCACCCCTTTTAACTAGTTATGTAACTTGTGTCAGCTGTTTTCCTAGGTGCTTTGCAACAGGTGTGCTTGGTAACTGTCTCACATTTAAAAGCAAAGTTGCTGTGAGCTTTAAACCTTGATAGCATACCCTGAGTTTAACACTAATGTGATGGCTATGTGCATGTTATAATTCTAAGCAATAGAGTAGGGACTTGCAGAATAGTGGGGTCCCGTGACAGGGGCTGCAAGCTTAAATGCATTGATCAATTCATGAACCAAAACCGCACTGTTTATTATGTTTATAATTATTGTTAGTTATTATTGGTGAGTGCAGAGCCCCTGTGATTTCTATTTAAACAATGTGGTCACATACGATGTTGCACCCAAAAAAATAGGAATGGTGAGTGCCGTGGATTAGTGCTTTTTGTTTATTATGATTAATTTTTATAATTGATCATTTTTGTGATCACATTTTCTCATGCACCCCTTTTAACTAGTTATGTAACTTGTGTCAGCTGTTTTCCTAGGTGCTTTGCAACAGGTGTGCTTGGTAACTGTCTCACATTTAAAAGCACAGTTGCTGTGAGTTTTAAACCTTGATAGCATACCCTGAGTTTAACACTAATGTGATGGCTATGTCCATGTTACAATTCTGAGCAATAGAGTAGGGACTTGTAGTAACGGGGGTCCCGTGGCGGGGGCTGCAAGCTTAAATGCATTGATCAATTCATGAACCAAAACTCCACTGTTTATTATATTTATAATTATTTTTAGTTATTATGGTGAGTGCAGAGCCCCTGTGATTTCTATTTAAACAATGTGGTCACATACCATGTTGCACACCAAAACTAGGAATGGTGAGTGCCGTGGATTAGTGCTTTTTGTTTATTATGATTAATTTTTTTAATTAATAATTTTTGTGATCACATTTTCTCATGCACCCCTTTTAACTAGTTATGTAACTTGTGTCAGCTGTTTTCCTAGGTGCTTTGCAACAGGTGTGCTTGGTAACTGTCTCACATTTAAAAGCAAAGTTGCTGTGAGCTGTAAACCTTGATAGCATACCATGAGTTTAACACTATTGTGATGGCTATGTCCATGTTACAATTCTGAGCAATAGAGTAGGGACTTGCAGTAACGGGGGTCCCGTGACGGGGGCTGCAAGCTTAAATGCATTGATCAATTCATGAACCAAAACTCCACTGTTTATTATATTTATAAGTATTGTTAGTTATTATGGTGAGTGCAGAACCCCTGTGATTTCTATTTAAACAATGTGGTCACATACCATGTTGCACACCAAAACTAGGAATGGTGAGTGCCGTGGATTAGTGCTTTTTGTTTATTATGATTAATTTTTATAATTGATCATTTTTGTGATCACATTTTCTCATGCACCACTTTAAACTAGTTATCTTACTTGTGTCAGCTGTTTTCCTAGGTGTTTTGCAACAGGTGTGCTTGGTAACTGTCTCCCATTTAAAAGCAAAGTTGCTGTGAGTTTTAAACCTTGATAGCATACCCTGAGTTTAACACTAATGTGATGGCTATGTCCATGTTATAATTCTGAGCAATAGAGTGGGGGCTTGCAGTAAAGTGGGGTCCCGTGATGGGGGCTGCAAGCTTAAATGTATTGATCAATTCATGTACCAAAACTCCACTGTTAATTATGTTTATAATTATTGTTAGTTATTATGGTGAGTGCAGAGCCCCTGTGATTTCTATTTAAACAATGTGGTCACATACCATGTTGCACCCCAAAACTAGGAATGGTGAGTTCCGTGGATTAGTGCTTTTTGTTTATTATGATTAATTTTTATAATTAATCATTTTTGTGATCACATTTTCTCATGCACCCCTTTTAACTAGTTATCTAACTTGTGTCAGCTGTTTTCCTAGGTGCTTTGCAACAGGTGTGCTTGGTAACTGTCTCACATTTAAAAGCAAAGTTGCTGTGAGCTTTAAACCTTGATAGCATACCCTGAGTTTAACACTAATGTGATGGCTATGTCCATGTTATAATTCTGAGCAGTAGAGTAGGGACTTGCAGTAAAGTGGGGTCCCGTGATGTGGGCTGTAAGCTTAATGCATTGATCAATTCATGAACCAAAACTCCACTGTTTATTATGTTTATAATTATTGTTAGTTATTATGGTGAGTGTAGATCCCCTGTGATTTCTATTTAAACAATGTGGTCACATACCATGTTGCACACCTAAACTAGGAATGGTGAGTTCCGTGGATTAGTGCTTTTTGTTTATTATGATAAATTTTTATAATTAATCATTTTTGTGATCACATTTTCTCATGCACCCATTTTAACTAGTTATCTAACTTGTGTCAGCTGTTTTCCTAGGTGCTTTGCAACAGGTGTGCTTGGTAACTGTCTCACATTTAAAAGCAAAGTTGCTGTGAGCTTAAAACCTTGATAGCATACCCTGAGATTAACACTAATGTGATGACTATGTCCGTATTATAATTCTGAGCAATAGAGTAGGGACTTGCAGCAAAGTGGGGTCCCGTGACGGGGGCTGCAAACTTAAATGCATTGATCAATTCATGAACCAAAACCCCACTGTTTATTATGTTTATAATAATTGTTAGTTATTATGGTGAGTGCAGAGCCCCTGTGATTTCTATTTAAACAATGTGGTCACATACCATGTTGCACCCCAAAACTAGGAATGGTGAGTGCTGTGGATTAGTGCTTTTTGTTTATTATGATTAATTTTTATAATTAATAATTTTTGTGACCACATTTTCTCATGCACCTCTTTTAACTAGTTATCTAACTTGTGTCAGCTGTTTTCCTAGGTGTTTTGCAACAGGTGTGCTTGGTAACTGTCTCTCATTTAAAAGCAAAGTTGCTTTGAGCTTTAAACCTTGATAGCATACCCTGAGTTTAACACTAATGTGATGGCTATGTCCATGTTATAATTCTGAGCAATAGAGTGGGGGCTTGCAGTAAAGTGGGGCCCCGTGATGGGGGCTGCAAGCTTAAATGTATTGATCAATTCATGTACCAAAAATCCACTGTTTATTATGTTTATATGTATTGTTAGTTATTATGGTGAGTGCAGAGCCCCTGTGATTTCTATTTAAACAATGTGGTCACATACCATGTTGCACACCAAAATTAGGAATGGTGAGTGCCGTGGATTAGTGCTTTTTGTTTATTATTATTAATTTTTATAATTAATAATTTTTGTGATCACATTTTCTCACGCACCAATTTTAACTAGTTTTCTAACTTGTGTCAGCTGTTTTCCTAGGTGCTTTGCAACAGGTGTGCTTGGTAACTGTCTCACATTTAAAAGCAAAGTTGCTGTGAGCTGTAAACCTTGATAGCATACCCTGAGTTTAACACTAATGTGATGGGTATGTCCATGTTATAATTCTGAGCAAGAGAGTAGGGACTTGCAGTAAAGTGGGTCCCGTGACGGGGGCTGCAAGCTTAAATGCATTGATCAATTCATGAACCAAAACTCCACTGTTTATTATGTTTATAATTATTGTTAGTTATTATGGTGAGTGCAGAGCCCCTGTGATTTCTATTTAAACAGTGTGGTCACATACCATGTTGCACCCCAAAACTAGGAATGGTGAGTGCCGTGGATTAGTGCTTTTTGTTTATTATGATTAATTTTTATAGTTGATCAATTTTGTGATCACATTTTCTCATGCACCCCTTTTAACTAGTTATGTAACTTGTGTCAGCTGTTTTCCTAGGTGCTTTGCAACAGGTGTGCTTGGTAACTGTCTCACATTTAAAAGCAAAGTTGCTGTGAGCTGTAAACCTTGATAGCATACCATGAGTTTAACACTAATGTGATGGCTATGTCCATGTTACAATTCTGAGCAATAGCGTAGGGACTTGCAGTAACGGGGGTCCCGTGACGGGGGCTGCAAGCTTAAATGCATTGATCAATTCATGAACCAAAACTCCACTGTTTATTATATTTATAAGTATTGTTAGTTATTATGGTGAGTGCAGAGCCCCTGTGATTTCTATTTAAACAATGTGGTCACATACCATGTTGCACACCAAAACTAGGAATGGTGAGTGCCGTGGATTAGTGCTTTTTGTTTATTATGATTAATTTTTATAATTGATCATTTTTGTGATCACATTTTCTCATGCACCACTTTTAACTAGTTATCTTACTTGTGTCAGCTGTTTTCCTAGGTGTTTTGCAACAGGTGTGCTTGGTAACTGTCTCTCATTTAAAAGCAAAGTTGCTGTGAGCTTTAAACCTTGATAGCATACCCTGAGTTTAACACTAATGTGATGGCTATGTCCATGTTATAATTCTGAGCAATAAAGTGGGGGCTTGCAGTAAAGTGGGGTCCCGTAATGGGGGCTGTTAGCTTAAATGTATTGATCAATTCATGTACCAAAACTCCACTGTTTATTATGTTTATAATTATTGTTAGTTATTATGGTGAGTGCAGAGCCCCTGTGATTTCTATTTAAACAATGTGTTCACATACCATGTTGCACACCAAAACTAGGAATGGTGAGTTCCGTGGATTAGTGCTTTTTGTTTATTATGATTAATTTTTATAATTAATAATTTTTGTGATCACATTTTCTCAGGCACCTCTTTTAACTAGTTATCTAACTTGTGTCAGCTGTTTTCCTAGGAGCTTTGCAACAGGTGTGCTTGATAACTGTCTCACATTTAAAAGCAAAGTTGCTGTGAGCTTTAAACCTTGATAGCATACCCTGAGTTTAAGACTAATGTGATGGCTATGTCCATGTTATAATTCTGAGCAATAAAGTGGGGGCTTGCAGTAAAGTGGGGTCCCGTAATGGGGGCTGCAAGCTTAAATGCATTGATCAATTCATGAACCAAAACTCCACTGTTTATTATGTTTATAAGTATTGTTAGTTATTATGGTGAGTGCAGAGCCCCTGTGATTTCTATTTAAACAATGTGGTCACATACCATGTTGCACACCAAAACTAGGAATGGTGAGTGCCGTGGATTAGTGCTTTTTGTTTATTATGATTAATTTTTATAATTAATAATTTTTGTGATCACATTTTCTCATGCACCCCTTTTAACTAGTTTTCTATCTTGTGTCAGCTGTTTTCCTAGGTGCTTTGCAACAGGTGTGCTTGGTAACTATCTCACATTTAAAAGCAAAGTTGCTGTGAGCTTTAAACCTTGATAGCATACCCTGAGTTTAACACTAATGTGATGGCTATGTCAATGTTATAATTCTGAGCAATAGAGTGGGGGCTTGCAGTAAAGTGGGGTCCCGTGACGGGGGCTGCAAGATTAAATGTATTGATCAATTCATGTACCAAAACTCCACTGTTTATTATGTTTATAAGTATTGTTAGTTATTATGGTGAGTGCAGTGCCCCTGTGATTTCGATTTAAACAATGTTGTCACATACCATGTTGCACCCCAAAACTGGGAATGGTGAGTGCTGTGGATTAGTGCTTTTTGTTTATTATTATTAATTTTTATAATTAATCATTTTTGTGATCACATTTTCTCATGCACCCCTTTTAACTAGTTATCTTACTTGTGTCAGCTGTTTTCCTAAGTGCTTTGCAACAGGTGTGCTTGGTAACTGTCTCACATTTAAAAGCAAAGTTGCTGTGAGCTTTAAACCTTGATAGCATACCCTGAGTTTAACACTAATGTGATGGCTATGTCCATGTTATAATTCTGAGCAGTAGAGTAGGGACTTGCAGTAAAGTGGGGTCCCGTGATGTGGGCTGTAAGCTTAATGCATTGATCAATTCATGAACCAAAACTCCACTGTTTATTATGTTTATAATTATTGTTAGTTATTATGGTGAGTGTAGATCCCCTGTGATTTCTATTTAACAATGTGGTCACATACCATGTTGCACACCAAAACTAGGAATGGTGAGTTCCGTGGATTAGTGCTTTTTGTTTATTATGATAAATTTTTATAATTAATCATTTTTGTGATCACATTTTCTCATGCACCCATTTTAACTAGTTATCTAACTTGTGTCAGCTGTTTTCCTAGGTGCTTTGCAACAGGTGTGCTTGGTAACTGTCTCACATTTAAAAGCAAAGTTGCTGTGAGCTTTAAACCTTGATAGCATACCCTGATATTAACACTAATGTGATGACTATGTCCATATTATAATTCTGAGCAATAGAGTAGGGACTTGCAGCAAAGTGGGGTCCCGTGACGGGGGCTGCAAACTTAAATGCATTGATCAATTCATGAACCAAAACCCCACTGTTTATTATGTTTATAATAATTGTTAGTTATTATGGTGAGTGCAGAGCCCCTGTGATTTCTATTTAAACAATGTGGTCACATACCATGTTGCACCCCAAAACTAGGAATGGTGAGTGCCGTGGATTAGTGCTTTTTGTTTATTATGATTAATTTTTATAATTAATAATTTTTGTGACCACATTTTCTCATGCACCCCTTTTAACTAGTTATGTAAATTGTGTCAGCTGTTTTCCTAGGTGCTTTGCAACAGGTGTGCTTGGTAACTGTCTCACATTTAAAAGCAAAGTTGCTGTGAGCTGTAAACCTTGATAGCATATCCTGAGTTTAACACTAATGTGATGGGTTTGTCCATGTTATAATTCTGAGCAATAGAGTAGGGACTTGCAGTAAAGGGGGTCCCGTGACGGGGGCTGCAAGCTTAAATGCATTGATCAATTCATGAACCAAAACTCCACTGTTTATTATGTTTATATGTATTGTTAGTTATTATGGTGAGTGCAGAGCCCCTGTGATTTCTATTTAAACAATGTGGTCACATACCATGTTGCACACCAAAATTAGGAATGGTGAGTGCCGTGGATTAGTGCTTTTTGTTTATTATTATTAATTTTTATAATTAATAATTTTTGTGATCACATTTTCTCACGCACCAATTTTAACTAGTTTTCTAACTTGTGTCAGCTGTTTTCCTAGGTGCTTTGCAACAGGTGTGCTTGGTAACTGTCTCACATTTAAAATCAAAGTTGCTGTGAGCTGTAAACCTTGATAGCATACCCTGAGTTTAACACTAATGTGATGGGTATGTCCATGTTATAATTCTGAGCAATAGAGTAGGGACTTGCAGTAAAGTGGGTCCAGTGACGGGGGCTGCAAGCTTAAATGCATTGATCAATTCATGAACCAAAACTCCACTGTTTATTATGTTTATGAGTATTGTTAGTTATTATGGTGAGTGCAGAGCCCCTGTGATTTCAATTTAAACAATGTGGTCACATACCATGTTGCACCCCAAAACTAGGAATGGTGAGTGCCGCGGATTAGTGCTTTTTGTTTATTATGATTAATTTTTATAATTAATCATTTTTGTGATCACATTTTCTCATGCACCTCTTTTAACTAGTTATCTAACTTGTGTCAACTGTTTCCCTAGGTGTTTTGCAACAGGTGTGCTTGGTAACTGTCTCTCATTTAAAAGCAAAGTTGCTGTGAGCTTTAAACCTTGATAGCATACCCTGAGTTTAACACTAATGTGATGGCTATGTCCATGTTATAATTCTGAGCAATAGAGTGGGGGCTTGCAGTAAAGTGGGGTCCCGTGACGGGGGCTGCAAGCTTAAATGTATTGATCAATTCATGTACCAAAAATCCACTATTTATTATGTTTATATGTATTGTTAGATATTATGGTGAGTGCAGAGCCCCTGTGATTTCTATTTAAACAATGTGGTCACATACCATGTTGCACCCCAAAACTAGGAATGGTGAGTGCCGTGGATTAGTGCTTTTTGTTTATTATTATTAATTTTTATAATTAATCATTTTTGTGATCACATTTTCTCATGCACCCCTTTTAACTAGTTATCTAACTTGTGTCAGCTGTTTTCCTAGGTGCTTTGCAACAGGTGTGCTTGGTAACTGTCTCACATTTAAAAGCAAAGTTGCTGTGAGCTTTAAACCTTGATAGCATACCCTGAGTTTAACACTAATGTGATGGCTATGTCCATGTTATAATTCTGAGCAGTAGAGTAGGGACTTGCAGTAAAGTGGGGTCCCGTGATGTGAGCTGTAAGCTAAATGCATTGATCAATTCATGAACCAAAACCGCACTGTTTATTATGTTTATAATTATTGTTAGTTATTATGGTGAGTGTAGAGCCCCTGTGATTTCTATTTAAACAATGTGGTCACATACCATGTTGCACACCAAAACTAGGAATGGTGAGTTCCGTGGATTAGTGCTTTTTGTTTATTATGATTAATTTTTATAATTAATCATTTTTGTGATCACATTTTCTCATGCACCCCTTTTAACTAGTTATCTAACTTGTGTCAGCTGTTTTCCTGGGTGCTTTGCAACAGGTGTGCTTGGTAACTGTCTCACATTTAAAAGCAAAGTTGCTGTGAGCTTTAAACCTTGATAGCATACCCTGAGTTTAACACTAATGTGATGGCTATGTCCATATTATAATTCTGAGCAATAGAGTAGGGACTTGCAGTAAAGTGGGGTCCCGTGACGGGGGGCTGCAAACTTAAATGCATTGATCAATTCATGAACCAAAACCCCACTGTTTATTATGTTTATAATTATTGTTAGTTATTATGGTGAGTGCAGAGCCCCTGTGATTTCTATTTAAACAATGTGGTCACATACCATGTTCCACCCCAAAACTAGGAATGGTGAGTGCCGTGGATTAGTGCTTTTTGTTTATTATGATTAATTTTTATAATTAATCATTTTTGTGATCACATTTTCTCATGCACCCCTTTTAACTTGTTATCTAACTTGTGTCAGCTGTTTTCCTGGGTGCTTTGCAACAGGTGTGCTTGGTAACTGTCTCACATTTAAAAGCAAAGTTGCTGTGAGCTTTAAACCTTGATAGCATACCCTGAGTTTAACACTAATGTGATGGCTATTTTCATGTTATAATTTTGAGCAATAGAGTAGGGACTTGCAGTAAAGTGGGGTCCCGTGATGGGGGCTGCAAGCTTAAATGTATTGATCAATTCTTGAACCAAAACTCCACTGTTTATTATGTTTATAATTATTGTTAGTTATTATGGTGAGTGCAGAGCCCCTGTGATTTCTATTTAAACAATGTGGTCACATACCATGTTGCACCCCAAAACTAGGAATGGTGAGTGCTGTGGATTAGTGCTTTTTGTTTATTATTATTAATTTTTATAATTAATCATTTTTGTGATCACATTTTCTCATGCACCCCTTTTAACTAGTTATCTAACTTGTGTCAGCTGTTTTCCTAGGTGTTTGCAACAGGTGTGCTTGGTAACTGTCTCACATTTAAAAGCAAAGTTGCTGTGAGCTTTAAACCTTAATAGCATACCCTGAGTTTAACACTAATGTGATGGCTATGTCCATGTTATAATTCTGAGCAGTAGAGTAGGGACTTGCAGTAAAGTGGGGTCCCGTGATATGGGCTGTTAGCTTAATGCATTGATCAATTCATGAACCAAAACCGCACTGTTTATTATGTTTATAATTATTGTTAGTTATTATGGTGAGTGTAGAGCCCCTGTGATTTCTATTTAACCAATGTGGTCACATACCATGTTGCACACCAAAACTAGGAATGGTGAGTTCCGTGGATTAGTGCTTTTTGTTTATTATGATTAATTTTTATAATTAATCATTATTGTGATCACATTTTCTCAAGCACCCCTGTTAACTAGTTATCTAACTTGTGTCAGCTGTTTTCCTAGGTGCTTTGCAACAGGTGTGTTTGGTAACTGTCTCACATTTCAAAGCAAAGTTGCTGTGAGCTTTAAACCTTGATAGCATACCCTGAGTTTAACACTAAAGTGATGGCTATGTCCATGTTATAATTCTGAGCAATAGAGTAGGGACTTGCAGTAAAGGGGTTCCCGTGACGTGGGCTGCAAGCTTAAATGCATTGATCAATTCATGAACCAAAACTCCACTGTTTATTATGTTTATAAGTATTGTTAGTTATTATGGTTAGTGGAGAGCCCCTGTGATTTCTATTTAAACAATGTGGTCACATACCATGTTGCACACCAAAACTAGGAATGGTGAGTGCCGTGGATTAGTGCTTTTTGTTTATTATTATTAATTTTTATAATTAATCATTTTTGTGATCACATTTTCTCATGCACCCCTTTTAACTAGTTTTCTAACTTGTGTCAGCTGTTTTCCTAGGTGCTTTGCAACAGGTGTGCTTGGTAACTATCTCACATTTAAAAGCAAAGTTGCTGTGAGCTTTAAACCTTGATAGCATACCCTGAGTTTAACACTAATGTGATGGCTATGTCAATGTTATAATTCTGAGCAATAGAGTGGGGGCTTGCAGTAAAGTGGGGTCCCGTGACGGGGGCTGCAAGATTAAATGTATTGATCAATTCATGTACCAAAACTCCACTGTTTATTATGTTTATAAGTATTGTTAGTTATTATGGTGAGTGCAGTGCCCCTGTGATTTCGATTTAAACAATGTGGTCACATACCATGTTGCACCCCAAAACTAGGAATGGTGAGTGCTGTGGATTAGTGCTTTTTGTTTATTATTATTAATTTTTATAATTAATCATTTTTGTGATCACATTTTCTCATGCACCCCTTTTAACTAGTTATCTTACTTGTGTCAGCTGTTTTCCTAAGTGCTTTGCAACAGGTGTGCTTGGTAACTGTCTCACATTTAAAAGCAAAGTTGCTGTGAGCTTTAAACCTTGATAGCATACCCTGAGTTTAACACTAATGTGATGGCTATGTCCATGTTATAATTCTGAGCAGTAGAGTAGGGACTTGCAGTAAAGTGGGGTCCCGTGATGTGGGCTGTAAGCTTAATGCATTGATCAATTCATGAACCAAAACTCCACTGTTTATTATGTTTATAATTATTGTTAGTTATTATGGTGAGTGTAGATCCCCTGTGATTTCTATTTAACAATGTGGTCACATACCATGTTGCACACCAAAACTAGGAATGGTGAGTTCCGTGGATTAGTGCTTTTTGTTTATTATGATAAATTTTTATAATTAATCATTTTTGTGATCACATTTTCTCATGCACCCATTTTAACTAGTTATCTAACTTGTGTCAGCTGTTTTCCTAGGTGCTTTGCAACAGGTGTGCTTGGTAACTGTCTCACATTTAAAAGCAAAGTTGCTGTGAGCTTTAAACCTTGATAGCATACCCTGATATTAACACTAATGTGATGACTATGTCCATATTATAATTCTGAGCAATAGAGTAGGGACTTGCAGCAAAGAGGGGTCCCGTGACGGGGGCTGCAAACTTAAATGCATTGATCAATTCATGAACCAAAACCCCACTGTTTATTATGTTTATAATAATTGTTAGTTATTATGGTGAGTGCAGAGCCCCTGTGATTTCTATTTAAACAATGTGGTCACATACCATGTTGCACCCCAAAACTAGGAATGGTGAGTGCCGTGGATTAGTGCTTTTTGTTTATTATGATTAATTTTTATAATTAATAATTTTTGTGACCACATTTTCTCATGCACCCCTTTTAACTAGTTATGTAAATTGTGTCAGCTGTTTTCCTAGGTGCTTTGCAACAGGTGTGCTTGGTAACTGTCTCACATTTAAAAGCAAAGTTGCTGTGAGCTGTAAACCTTGATAGCATACCCTGAGTTTAACACTAATGTGATGGGTATGTCCATGTTATAATTCTGAGCAATAGAGAAGGGACTTGCAGTAAAGGGGGTCCCGTGACGGGGGCTGCAAGCTTAAATGCATTGATCAATTCATGAACCAAAACTCCACTGTTTATTATGTTTATATGTATTGTTAGTTATTATGGTGAGTGCAGAGCCCCTGTGATTTCTATTTAAACAATGTGGTCACATACCATGTTGCACACCAAAATTAGGAATGGTGAGTGCCGTGGATTAGTGCTTTTTGTTTATTATTATTAATTTTTATAATTAATAATTTTTGTGATCACATTTTCTCACGCACCAATTTTAACTAGTTTTCTAACTTGTGTCAGCTGTTTTCCTAGGTGCTTTGCAACAGGTGTGCTTGGTAACTGTCTCACATTTAAAATCAAAGTTGCTGTGAGCTGTAAACCTTGATAGCATACCCTGAGTTTAACACTAATGTGATGGGTATGTCCATGTTATAATTCTGAGCAATAGAGTAGGGACTTGCAGTAAAGTGGGTCCAGTGACGGGGGCTGCAAGCTTAAATGCATTGATCAATTCATGAACCAAAACTCCACTGTTTATTATGTTTATGAGTATTGTTAGTTATTATGGTGAGTGCAGAGCCCCTGTGATTTCAATTTAAACAATGTGGTCACATACCATGTTGCACCCCAAAACTAGGAATGGTGAGTGCCGCGGATTAGTGCTTTTTGTTTATTATGATTAATTTTTATAATTAATCATTTTTGTGATCACATTTTCTCATGCACCTCTTTTAACTAGTTATCTAACTTGTGTCAACTGTTTCCCTAGGTGTTTTGCAACAGGTGTGCTTGGTAACTGTCTCTCATTTAAAAGCAAAGTTGCTGTGAGCTTTAAACCTTGATAGCATACCCTGAGTTTAACACTAATGTGATGGCTATGTCCATGTTATAATTCTGAGCAATAGAGTGGGGGCTTGCAGTAAAGTGGGGTCCCGTGACGGGGGCTGCAAGCTTAAATGTATTGATCAATTCATGTACCAAAAATCCACTATTTATTATGTTTATATGTATTGTTAGATATTATGGTGAGTGCAGAGCCCCTGTGATTTCTATTTAAACAATGTGGTCACATACCATGTTGCACCCCAAAACTAGGAATGGTGAGTGCCGTGGATTAGTGCTTTTTGTTTATTATTATTAATTTTTATAATTAATCATTTTTGTGATCACATTTTCTCATGCACCCCTTTTAACTAGTTATCTAACTTGTGTCAGCTGTTTTCCTAGGTGCTTTGCAACAGGTGTGCTTGGTAACTGTCTCACATTTAAAAGCAAAGTTGCTGTGAGCTTTAAACCTTGATAGCATACCCTGAGTTTAACACTAATGTGATGGCTATGTCCATGTTATAATTCTGAGCAGTAGAGTAGGGACTTGCAGTAAAGTGGGGTCCCGTGATGTGAGCTGTAAGCTAAATGCATTGATCAATTCATGAACCAAAACCGCACTGTTTATTATGTTTATAATTATTGTTAGTTATTATGGTGAGTGTAGAGCCCCTGTGATTTCTATTTAAACAATGTGGTCACATACCATGTTGCACACCAAAACTAGGAATGGTGAGTTCCGTGGATTAGTGCTTTTTGTTTATTATGATTAATTTTTATAACTAATCATTTTTGTGATCACATTTTCTCATGCACCCCTTTTAACTAGTTATCTAACTTGTGTCAGCTGTTTTCCTGGGTGCTTTGCAACAGGTGTGCTTGGTAACTGTCTCACATTTAAAAGCAAAGTTGCTGTGAGCTTTAAACCTTGATAGCATACCCTGAGTTTAACACTAATGTGATGGCTATGTCCATATTATAATTCTGAGCAATAGAGTAGGGACTTGCAGTAAAGTGGGGTCCCGTGACGGGGGGCTGCAAACTTAAATGCATTGATCAATTCATGAACCAAAACCCCACTGTTTATTATGTTTATAATTATTGTTAGTTATTATGGTGAGTGCAGAGCCCCTGTGATTTCTATTTAAACAATGTGGTCACATACCATGTTCCACCCCAAAACTAGGAATGGTGAGTGCCGTGGATTAGTGCTTTTTGTTTATTATGATTAATTTTTATAATTAATCATTTTTGTGATCACATTTTCTCATGCACCCCTTTTAACTTGTTATCTAACTTGTGTCAGCTGTTTTCCTGGGTGCTTTGCAACAGGTGTGCTTGGTAACTGTCTCACATTTAAAAGCAAAGTTGCTGTGAGCTTTAAACCTTGATAGCATACCCTGAGTTTAACACTAATGTGATGGCTATTTTCATGTTATAATTTTGAGCAATAGAGTAGGGACTTGCAGTAAAGTGGGGTCCCGTGACGGGGGGCTGCAAGCTTAAATGCATTGATCAATTCATGAACCAAAACTCCACTGTTTATTATGTTTATAATTATTGAAAGTTATTATGGTGAGAGCAGAGCCCCTATGATTTCTATTTAAACAATGTGGTCACATACCATGTTGCACCCCAAAACTAGGAATGGTGAGTGCCGTGGATTAGTGCTTTTTGTTTATTATGATTAATTTTTATAATTAATCATTTTTGTGATCACATTTTCTCATGCACCCCTTTTAACTAGTTATCTAACTTGTGTCAGCTGTTTTCCTAGGTGCTTTGCAACAGGTGTGCTTGGTAACTGTCTCTCATTTAAAAGCAAAGCTGCTGTGAGCTTTAAACCTTGATAGCATACCCTGAGTTTAACACTAATGTGATGGCTATGTCAATATTATAATTCTGAGCAAGAAAGTGGGGACTTGCAGTAAAGAGGGGTCCCGTGATGGGGGCTGCAAGCTTAAATGTATTGATCAATTCTTGAACCAAAACTCCACTGTTTATTATGTTTATAATTATTGTTAGTTATTATGGTGAGTGCAGAGCCCCTGTGATTTCTATTTAAACAATGTGGTCACATACCATGTTGCACCCCAAAACTAGGAATGGTGAGTGCTGTGGATTAGTGCTTTTTGTTTATTATTATTAATTTTTATAATTAATCATTTTTGTGATCACATTTTCTCATGCACCCCTTTTAACTAGTTATCTAACTTGTGTCAGCTGTTTTCCTAGGTGCTTTGCAACAGGTGTGCTTGGTAACTGTCTCACATTTAAAAGCAAAGTTGCTGTGAGCTTTAAACCTTAATAGCATACCCTGAGTTTAACACTAATGTGATGGCTATGTCCATGTTATAATTCTGAGCAGTAGAGTAGGGACTTGCAGTAAAGTGGGGTCCCGTGATATGGGCTGTTAGCTTAATGCATTGATCAATTCATGAACCAAAACCGCACTGTTTATTATGTTTATAATTATTGTTAGTTATTATGGTGAGTGTAGAGCCCCTGTGATTTCTATTTAACCAATGTGGTCACATACCATGTTGCACACCAAAACTAGGAATGGTGAGTTCCGTGGATTAGTGCTTTTTGTTTATTATGATTAATTTTTATAATTAATCATTATTGTGATCACATTTTCTCAAGCACCCCTGTTAACTAGTTATCTAACTTGTGTCAGCTGTTTTCCTAGGTGCTTTGCAACAGGTGTGTTTGGTAACTGTCTCACATTTCAAAGCAAAGTTGCTGTGAGCTTTAAACCTTGATAGCATACCCTGAGTTTAACACTAAAGTGATGGCTATGTCCATGTTATAATTCTGAGCAATAGAGTAGGGACTTGCAGTAAAGGGGTTCCCGTGACGTGGGCTGCAAGCTTAAATGCATTGATCAATTCATGAACCAAAACTCCACTGTTTATTATGTTTATAAGTATTGTTAGTTATTATGGTTAGTGGAGAGCCCCTGTGATTTCTATTTAAACAATGTGGTCACATACCATGTTGCACACCAAAACTAGGAATGGTGAGTGCCGTGGATTAGTGCTTTTTGTTTATTATGATTAATTTTTATAATTAATAATTTTTGTGATCACATTTTCTCATGCACCCCTTTTAACTAGTTTTCTAACTTGTGTCAGCTGTTTTCCTAGGTGCTTTGCAACAGGTGTGCTTGGTAACTATCTCACATTTAAAAGCAAAGTTGCTGTGAGCTTTAAACCTTGATAGCATACCCTGAGTTTAACACTAATGTGATGGCTATGTCAATGTTATAATTCTGAGCAATAGAGTGGGGGCTTGCAGTAAAGTGGGGTCCCGTGACGGGGGCTGCAAGATTAAATGTATTGATCAATTCATGTACCAAAACTCCACTGTTTATTATGTTTATAAGTATTGTTAGTTATTATGGTGAGTGCAGTGCCCCTGTGATTTTGATTTAAACAATGTGGTCACATACCATGTTGCACCCCAAAACTAGGAATGGTGAGTGCTGTGGATTAGTGCTTTTTGTTTATTATTATTAATTTTTATAATTAATCATTTTTGTGATCACATTTTCTCATGCACCCCTTTTAACTAGTTATGTAAATTGTGTCAGCTGTTTTCCTAGGTGCTTTGCAACAGGTGTGCTTGGTAACTGTCTCACATTTAAAAGCAAAGTTGCTGTGAGCTGTAAACCTTGATAGCATACCCTGAGTTTAACACTAATGTGATGGGTATGTCCATGTTATAATTCTGAGCAATAGAGTAGGGACTTGCAGTAAAGTGGGTCCAGTGACGGGGGCTGCAAGCTTAAATGCATTGATCAATTCATGAACCAAAACTCCACTGTTTATTATGTTTATGAGTATTGTTAGTTATTATGGTGAGTGCAGAGCCCCTGTGATTTCAATTTAAACAATGTGGTCACATACCATGTTGCACCCCAAAACTAGGAATGGTGAGTGCCGCGGATTAGTGCTTTTTGTTTATTATGATTAATTTTTATAATTAATCATTTTTGTGATCACATTTTCTCATGCACCTCTTTTAACTAGTTATCTAACTTGTGTCAGCTGTTTCCCTAGGTGTTTTGCAACAGGTGTGCTTGGTAACTGTCTCTCATTTAAAAGCAAAGTTGCTGTGAGCTTTAAACCTTGATAGCATACCCTGAGTTTAACACTAATGTGATGGCTATGTCCATGTTATAATTCTGAGCAATAGAGTGGGGGCTTGCAGTAAAGTGGGGTCCCGTGACGGGGGCTGCAAGCTTAAATGTATTGATCAATTCATGTACCAAAAATCCACTATTTATTATGTTTATATGTATTGTTAGATATTATGGTGAGTGCAGAGCCCCTGTGATTTCTATTTAAACAATGTGGTCACATACCATGTTGCACCCCAAAACTAGGAATGGTGAGTGCCGTGGATTAGTGCTTTTTGTTTATTATTATTAATTTTTATAATTAATCATTTTTGTGATCACATTTTCTCATGCACCCCTTTTAACTAGTTATCTAACTTGTGTCAGCTGTTTTCCTAGGTGCTTTGCAACAGGTGTGCTTGGTAACTGTCTCACATTTAAAAGCAAAGTTGCTGTGAGCTTTAAACCTTGATAGCATACCCTGAGTTTAACACTAATGTGATGGCTATGTCCATGTTATAATTCTGAGCAGTAGAGTAGGGACTTGCAGTAAAGTGGGGTCCCGTGATGTGAGCTGTAAGCTAAATGCATTGATCAATTCATGAACCAAAACCGCACTGTTTATTATGTTTATAATTATTGTTAGTTATTATGGTGAGTGTAGAGCCCCTGTGATTTCTATTTAAACAATGTGGTCACATACCATGTTGCACACCAAAACTAGGAATGGTGAGTTCCGTGGATTAGTGCTTTTTGTTTATTATGATTAATTTTTATAATTAATCATTTTTGTGATCACATTTTCTCATGCACCCCTTTTAACTAGTTATCTAACTTGTGTCAGCTGTTTTCCTGGGTGCTTTGCAACAGGTGTGCTTGGTAACTGTCTCACATTTAAAAGCAAAGTTGCTGTGAGCTTTAAACCTTGATAGCATACCCTGAGTTTAACACTAATGTGATGGCTATGTCCATATTATAATTCTGAGCAATAGAGTAGGGACTTGCAGTAAAGTGGGTTCCCGTGACGGGGGGCTGCAAACTTAAATGCATTGATCAATTCATGAACCAAAACCCCACTGTTTATTATGTTTATAATTATTGTTAGTTATTATGGTGAGTGCAGAGCCCCTGTGATTTCTATTTAAACAATGTGGTCACATACCATGTTCCACCCCAAAACTAGGAATGGTGAGTGCCGTGGATTAGTGCTTTTTGTTTATTATGATTAATTTTTATAATTAATCATTTTTGTGATCACATTTTCTCATGCACCCCTTTTAACTTGTTATCTAACTTGTGTCAGCTGTTTTCCTGGGTGCTTTGCAACAGGTGTGCTTGGTAACTGTCTCACATTTAAAAGCAAAGTTGCTGTGAGCTTTAAACCTTGATAGCATACCCTGAGTTTAACACTAATGTGATGGCTATTTTCATGTTATAATTTTGAGCAATAGAGTAGGGACTTGCAGTAAAGTGGGGTCCCGTGACGGGGGGCTGCAAGCTTAAATGCATTGATCAATTCATGAACCAAAACTCCACTGTTTATTATGTTTATAATTATTGAAAGTTATTATGGTGAGAGCAGAGCCCGTATGATTTCTATTTAAACAATGTGGTCACATACCATGTTGCACCCCAAAACTAGGAATGGTGAGTGCCGTGGATTAGTGCTTTTTGTTTATTATGATTAATTTTTATAATGAATCATTTTTGTGATCACATTTTCTCATGCACCCCTTTTAACTAGTTATCTAACTTGTGTCAGCTGTTTTCCTAGGTGCTTTGCAACAGGTGTGCTTGGTAACTGTCTCTCATTTAAAAGCAAAGCTGCTGTGAGCTTTAAACCTTGATAGCATACCCTGAGTTTAACACTAATGTGATGGCTATGTCAATATTATAATTCTGAGCAAGAAAGTGGGGACTTGCAGTAAAGAGGGGTCCCGTGATGGGGGCTGCAAGCTTAAATGTATTGATCAATTCTTGAACCAAAACTCCACTGTTTATTATGTTTATAATTATTGTTAGTTATTATGGTGAGTGCAGAGCCCCTGTGATTTCTATTTAAACAATGTGGTCACATACCATGTTGCACCCCAAAACTAGGAATGGTGAGTGCTGTGGATTAGTGCTTTTTGTTTATTATTATTAATTTTTATAATTAATCATTTTTGTGATCACATTTTCTCATGCACCCCTTTTAACTAGTTATCTAACTTGTGTCAGCTGTTTTCCTAGGTGCTTTGCAACAGGTGTGCTTGGTAACTGTCTCACATTTAAAAGCAAAGTTGCTGTGAGCTTTAAACCTTAATAGCATACCCTGAGTTTAACACTAATGTGATGGCTATGTCCATGTTATAATTCTGAGCAGTAGAGTAGGGACTTGCAGTAAAGTGGGGTCCCGTGATATGGGCTGTTAGCTTAATGCATTGATCAATTCATGAACCAAAACCGCACTGTTTATTATGTTTATAATTATTGTCAGTTATTATGGTGAGTGTAGAGCCCCTGTGATTTCTATTTAACCAATGTGGTCACATACCATGTTGCACACCAAAACTAGGAATGGTGAGTTCCGTGGATTAGTGCTTTTTGTTTATTATGATTAATTTTTATAATTAATCATTATTGTGATCACATTTTCTCAAGCACCCCTGTTAACTAGTTATCTAACTTGTGTCAGCTGTTTTCCTAGGTGCTTTGCAACAGGTGTGCTTGGTAACTGTCTCACATTTAAAAGCAAAGTTGCTGTGAGCTTTAAACCTTGATAGCATACCCTGAGTTTAACACTAATGTGATGGCTATGTCCATGTTATAATTCTGAGCAGTAGAGTAGGGAGTTGCAGTAAAGTGGGGTCCCGTGATGTGGGCTGTAAGCTTAATGCATTGATCAATTCATGAACCAAAACTCCACTGTTTATTATGTTTATAATTATTGTTAGTTATTATGGTGAGTGTAGATCCCCTGTGATTTCTATTTAAACAATGTGGTCACATACCATGTTGCACACCAAAACTAGGAATGGTGAGTGCCGTGGATTAGTGCTTTTTGTTTATTATGATAAATTTTTATAATTAATCATTTTTGTGATCACATTTTCTCATGCACCCATTTTAACTAGTTATCTAACTTGTGTCAGCTGTTTTCCTAGGTGCTTTGCAACAGGTGTGCTTGGTAACTGTCTCACATTTAAAAGCAAAGTTGCTGTGAGCTTTAAACCTTGATAGCATACCCTGATATTAACACTAATGTGATGACTATGTCCATATTATAATTCTGAGCAATAGAGTAGGGACTTGCAGCAAAGTGGGGTCCCGTGACGGGGGCTGCAAACTTAAATGCATTGATCAATTCATGAACCAAAACCCCACTGTTTATTATGTTTATAATAATTGTTAGTTATTATGGTGAGTGCAGAGCCCCTGTGATTTCTATTTAAACAATGTGGTCACATACCATGTTGCACCCCAAAACTAGGAATGGTGAGTGCCGTGGATTAGTGCTTTTTGTTTATTATGATTAATTTTTATAATTAATAATTTTTGTGACCACATTTTCTCATGCACCCCTTTTAACTAGTTATGTAAATTGTGTCAGCTGTTTTCCTAGGTGCTTTGCAACAGGTGTGCTTGGTAACTGTCTCACATTTAAAAGCAAAGTTGCTGTGAGCTGTAAACCTTGATAGCATACCCTGAGTTTAACACTAATGTGATGGGTATGTCCATGTTATAATTCTGAGCAATAGAGTAGGGACTTGCAGTAAAGGGGGTCCCGTGACGGGGGCTGCAAGCTTAAATGCATTGATCAATTCATGAACCAAAACTCCACTGTTTATTATGTTTATATGTATTGTTAGTTATTATGGTGAGTGCAGAGCCCCTGTGATTTCTATTTAAACAATGTGGTCACATACCATGTTGCACACCAAAATTAGGAATGGTGAGTGCCGTGGATTAGTGCTTTTTGTTTATTATTATTAATTTTTATAATTAATAATTTTTGTGATCACATTTTCTCACGCACCAATTTTAACTAGTTTTCTAACTTGTGTCAGCTGTTTTCCTAGGTGCTTTGCAACAGGTGTGCTTGGTAACTGTCTCACATTTAAAATCAAAGTTGCTGTGAGCTGTAAACCTTGATAGCATACCCTGAGTTTAACACTAATGTGATGGGTATGTCCATGTTATAATTCTGAGCAATAGAGTAGGGACTTGCAGTAAAGTGGGTCCAGTGACGGGGGCTGCAAGCTTAAATGCATTGATCAATTCATGAACCAAAACTCCACTGTTTATTATGTTTATGAGTATTGTTAGTTATTATGGTGAGTGCAGAGCCCCTGTGATTTCAATTTAAACAATGTGGTCACATACCATGTTGCACCCCAAAACTAGGAATGGTGAGTGCCGCGGATTAGTGCTTTTTGTTTATTATGATTAATTTTTATAATTAACCATTTTTGTGATCACATTTTCTCATGCACCTCTTTTAACTAGTTATCTAACTTGTGTCAACTGTTTCCCTAGGTGTTTTGCAACAGGTGTGCTTGGTAACTGTCTCTCATTTAAAAGCAAAGTTGCTGTGAGCTTTAAACCTTGATAGCATACCCTGAGTTTAACACTAATGTGATGGCTATGTCCATGTTATAATTCTGAGCAATAGAGTGGGGGCTTGCAGTAAAGTGGGGTCCCGTGACGGGGGCTGCAAGCTTAAATGTATTGATCAATTCATGTACCAAAAATCCACTATTTATTATGTTTATATGTACTGTTAGATATTATGATGAGTGCAGAGCCCCTGTGATTTCTATTTAAACAATGTGGTCACATACCATGTTGCACCCCAAAACTAGGAATGGTGAGTGCCGTGGATTAGTGCTTTTTGTTTATTATTATTAATTTTTATAATTAATCATTTTTGTGATCACATTTTCTCATGCACCCCTTTTAACTAGTTATCTAACTTGTGTCAGCTGTTTTCCTAGGTGCTTTGCAACAGGTGTGCTTGGTAACTGTCTCACATTTAAAAGCAAAGTTGCTGTGAGCTTTAAACCTTGATAGCATACCCTGAGTTTAACACTAATGTGATGGCTATGTCCATGTTATAATTCTGAGCAGTAGAGTAGGGACTTGCAGTAAAGTGGGGTCCCGTGATGTGAGCTGTAAGCTAAATGCATTGATCAATTCATGAACCAAAACCGCACTGTTTATTATGTTTATAATTATTGTTAGTTATTATGGTGAGTGTAGAGCCCCTGTGATTTCTATTTAAACAATGTGGTCACATACCATGTTGCACACCAAAACTAGGAATGGTGAGTTCCGTGGATTAGTGCTTTTTGTTTATTATGATTAATTTTTATAATTAATCATTTTTGTGATCACATTTTCTCATGCACCCCTTTTAACTAGTTATCTAACTTGTGTCAGCTGTTTTCCTGGGTGCTTTGCAACAGGTGTGCTTGGTAACTGTCTCACATTTAAAAGCAAAGTTGCTGTGAGCTTTAAACCTTGATAGCATACCCTGAGTTTAACACTAATGTGATGGCTATGTCCATATTATAATTCTGAGCAATAGAGTAGGGACTTGCAGTAAAGTGGGGTCCCGTGACGGGGGGCTGCAAACTTAAATGCATTGATCAATTCATGAACCAAAACCGCACTGTTTATTATGTTTATAATTATTGTTAGTTATTATGGTGAGTGCAGAGCCCCTGTGATTTCTATTTAAACAATGTGGTCACATACCATGTTCCACCCCAAAACTAGGAATGGTGAGTGCCGTGGATTAGTGCTTTTTGTTTATTATGATTAATTTTTATAATTAATCATTTTTGTGATCACATTTTCTCATGCACCCCTTTTAACTTGTTATCTAACTTGTGTCAGCTGTTTTCCTGGGTGCTTTGCAACAGGTGTGCTTGGTAACTGTCTCACATTTAAAAGCAAAGTTGCTGTGAGCTTTAAACCTTGATAGCATACCCTGAGTTTAACACTAATGTGATGGCTATTTTCATGTTATAATTTTGAGCAATAGAGTAGGGACTTGCAGTAAAGTGGGGTCCCGTGACGGGGGGCTGCAAGCTTAAATGCATTGATCAATTCATGAACCAAAACTCCACTGTTTATTATGTTTATAATTATTGAAAGTTATTATGGTGAGAGCAGAGCCCCTATGATTTCTATTTAAACAATGTGGTCACATACCATGTTGCACCCCAAAACTAGGAATGGTGAGTGCCGTGGATTAGTGCTTTTTGTTTATTATGATTAATTTTTATAATGAATCATTTTTGTGATCACATTTTCTCATGCACCCCTTTTAACTAGTTATCTAACTTGTGTCAGCTGTTTTCCTAGGTGCTTTGCAACAGGTGTGCTTGGTAACTGTCTCTCATTTAAAAGCAAAGCTGCTGTGAGCTTTAAACCTTGATAGCATACCCTGAGTTTAACACTAATGTGATGGCTATGTCAATATTATAATTCTGAGCAAGAAAGTGGGGACTTGCAGTAAAGAGGGGTCCCGTGATGGGGGCTGCAAGCTTAAATGTATTGATCAATTCTTGAACCAAAACTCCACTGTTTATTATGTTTATAATTATTGTTAGTTATTATGGTGAGTGCAGAGCCCCTGTGATTTCTATTTAAACAATGTGGTCACATACCATGTTGCACCCCAAAACTAGGAATGGTGAGTGCTGTGGATTAGTGCTTTTTGTTTATTTTTATTAATTTTTATAATTAATCATTTTTGTGATCACATTTTCTCATGCACCCCTTTTAACTAGTTATCTAACTTGTGTCAGCTGTTTTCCTAGGTGCTTTGCAACAGGTGTGCTTGGTAACTGTCTCACATTTAAAAGCAAAGTTGCTGTGAGCTTTAAACCTTAATAGCATACCCTGAGTTTAACACTAATGTGATGGCTATGTCCATGTTATAATTCTGAGCAGTAGAGTAGGGACTTGCAGTAAAGTGGGGTCCCGTGATATGGGCTGTTAGCTTAATGCATTGATCAATTCATGAACCAAAACCGCACTGTTTATTATGTTTATAATTATTGTTAGTTATTATGGTGAGTGTAGAGCCCCTGTGATTTCTATTTAACCAATGTGGTCACATACCATGTTGCACACCAAAACTAGGAATGGTGAGTTCCGTGGATTAGTGCTTTTTGTTTATTATGATTAATTTTTATAATTAATCATTATTGTGATCACATTTTCTCAAGCACCCCTGTTAACTAGTTATCTAACTTGTGTCAGCTGTTTTCCTAGGTGCTTTGCAACAGGTGTGTTTGGTAACTGTCTCACATTTCAAAGCAAAGTTGCTGTGAGCTTTAAACCTTGATAGCATACCCTGAGTTTAACACTAAAGTGATGGCTATGTCCATGTTATAATTCTGAGCAATAGAGTAGGGACTTGCAGTAAAGGGGTTCCCGTGATGTGGGCTGCAAGCTTAAATGCATTGATCAATTCATGAACCAAAACTCCACTGTTTATTATGTTTATAAGTATTGTTAGTTATTATGGTTAGTGGAGAGCCCCTGTGATTTCTATTTAAACAATGTGGTCACATACCATGTTGCACACCAAAATTAGGAATCGTGAGTGCCGTGGATTAGTGCTTTTTGTTTATTATGATTAATTTTTATAATTAATAATTTTTGTGATCACATTTTCTCATGCACCCCTTTTAACTAGTTTTCTAACTTGTGTCAGCTGTTTTCCTAGGTGCTTTGCAACAGGTGTGCTTGGTAACTGTCTCACATTTAAAAGCAAAGTTACTGTGAGCTTTAAACCTTGATAGCATACCCTGAGTTTAACACTAATGTGATGGCTATGTCCATGTTATAATTCAGAGCAATAGAGTAGGGACTTGCAGTAAAGGGGTTCCCGTGACGGGGGCTGCAAGATTAAATGCATTGATCAATTCATGAACCAAAACTCCACTGTTTATTATGTTTATAAGTATTGTTAGTTATTATGGTGAGTGCAGAGCCCCTGTGATTTCTATTTAAACAATGTGGTCACATACCATGTTGCAACCCAAAACTAGGAATGGTGAGTGCCGTGGATTAGTGCTTTTTGTTTATTATGATTAATTTTTATAATTAATCATTTTTGTGATCACATTTTCTCATGCACCTCTTTTAACTTGTTATCTAACTTGTGTCAGCTGTTTTCCTGGGTGCTTTGCAACAGGTGTGCTTGGTAACTGTCTCACATTTAAAAGCAAAGTTGCTGTGAGCTTTAAACCTTGATAGCATACCCTGAGTTTAACACTAATGTGATGGCTATTTTCATGTTATAATTCTGAGCAATAGAGTGGGGACTTGCAGTAAAGTGGGGTCCCGTGACGGGGGCTGCAAGCTTAAATGTATTGATCAATTCATGAACCAAAACTCCACTGTTTATTATGTTTAGAATTATTGTTAGTTATTATGATGAGTGCAGAGCCCCTGTGATTTCTATTTAATCAATGTGGTCACATACCATGTTGCACACCAAAACTAGGAATGGTGAGTGCTGTGGATTAGTGCTTTTTGTTTATTATGATTAATTTTTATAATTAATCATTTTTGTGATCACATTTTCTCATGCACCCCTTTTAACTAGTTATCTTACTTGTGTCAGCTGTTTTCCTAGGTGCTTTGCAACAGGTGTGCTTGGTAACTGTCTCACATTTAAAAGCAAAGTTGCTGTGAGCTTTAAACCTTGATAGCATACCCTGAGTTTAACACTAATGTGATGGCTATGTCCATGTTATAATTCTGAGCAGTAGAGTAGGGACTTGCAGTAAAGTGGGGTCCCGTGATGTGGGCTGTAAGCTTAATGCATTGATCAATTCATGAACCAAAACTCCACTGTTTATTATGTTTATAATTATTGTTAGTTATTATGGTGAGTGTAGATCCCCTGTGATTTCTATTTAAACAATGTGGTCACATACCATGTTGCACACCAAAACTAGGAATGGTGAGTTCCGTGGATTAGTGCTTTTTGTTTATTATGATAAATTTTTATAATTAATCATTTTTGTGATCACATTTTCTCATGCACCCCTTTTAACTAGTTATCTAACTTGTGTCAGCTGTTTTCCTAGGTGCTTTGCAACAGGTGTGCTTGGTAACTGTCTCTCATTTAAAAGCAAAGCTGCTGTGAGCTTTAAACCTTGATAGCATACCCTGAGTTTAACACTAATGTGATGGCTATGTCAATATTATAATTCTGAGCAAGAAAGTGGGGACTTGCAGTAAAGAGGGGTCCCGTGATGGGGGCTGCAAGCTTAAATGTATTGATCAATTCTTGAACCAAAACTCCACTGTTTATTATGTTTATAATTATTGTTAGTTATTATGGTGAGTGCAGAGCCCCTGTGATTTCTATTTAAACAATGTGGTCACATACCATGTTGCACCCCAAAACTAGGAATGGTGAGTGCTGTGGATTAGTGCTTTTTGTTTATTATTATTAATTTTTATAATTAATCATTTTTGTGATCACATTTTCTCATGCACCCCTTTTAACTAGTTATCTAACTTGTGTCAGCTGTTTTCCTAGGTGCTTTGCAACAGGTGTGCTTGGTAACTGTCTCACATTTAAAAGCAAAGTTGCTGTGAGCTTTAAACCTTGATAGCATACCCTGAGTTTAACACTAATGTGATGGCTATGTCCATGTTATAATTCTGAGCAGTAGAGTAGGGAGTTGCAGTAAAGTGGGGTCCCGTGATGTGGGCTGTAAGCTTAATGCATTGATCAATTCATGAACCAAAACTCCACTGTTTATTATGTTTATAATTATTGTTAGTTATTATGGTGAGTGTAGATCCCCTGTGATTTCTATTTAAACAATGTGGTCACATACCATGTTGCACACCAAAACTAGGAATGGTGAGTTCCGTGGATTAGTGCTTTTTGTTTATTATGATAAATTTTTATAATTAATCATTTTTGTGATCACATTTTCTCATGCACCCATTTTAACTAGTTATCTAACTTGTGTCAGCTGTTTTCCTAGGTGCTTTGCAACAGGTGTGCTTGGTAACTGTCTCACATTTAAAAGCAAAGTTGCTGTGAGCTTTAAACCTTGATAGCATACCCTGATATTAACACTAATGTGATGACTATGTCCATATTATAATTCTGAGCAATAGAGTAGGGACTTGCAGCAAAGTGGGGTCCCGTGACGGGGGCTGCAAACTTAAATGCATTGATCAATTCATGAACCAAAACCCCACTGTTTATTATGTTTATAATAATTGTTAGTTATTATGGTGAGTGCAGAGCCCCTGTGATTTCTATTTAAACAATGTGGTCACATACCATGTTGCACCCCAAAACTAGGAATGGTGAGTGCCGTGGATTAGTGCTTTTTGTTTATTATGATTAATTTTTATAATTAATAATTTTTGTGACCACATTTTCTCATGCACCCCTTTTAACTAGTTATGTAAATTGTGTCAGCTGTTTTCCTAGGTGCTTTGCAACAGGTGTGCTTGGTAACTGTCTCACATTTAAAAGCAAAGTTGCTGTGAGCTGTAAACCTTGATAGCATACCCTGAGTTTAACACTAATGTGATGGGTATGTCCATGTTATAATTCTGAGCAATAGAGTAGGGACTTGCAGTAAAGGGGGTCCCGTGACGGGGGCTGCAAGCTTAAATGCATTGATCAATTCATGAACCAAAACTCCACTATTTATTATGTTTATATGTATTGTTAGTTATTATGGTGAGTGCAGAGCCCCTGTGATTTCTATTTAAACAATGTGGTCACATACCATGTTGCACACCAAAATTAGGAATGGTGAGTGCCGTGGATTAGTGCTTTTTGTTTATTATTATTAATTTTTATAATTAATAATTTTTGTGATCACATTTTCTCACGCACCAATTTTAACTAGTTTTCTAACTTGTGTCAGCTGTTTTCCTAGGTGCTTTGCAACAGGTGTGCTTGGTAACTGTCTCACATTTAAAATCAAAGTTGCTGTGAGCTGTAAACCTTGATAGCATACCCTGAGTTTAACACTAATGTGATGGGTATGTCCATGTTATAATTCTGAGCAATAGAGTAGGGACTTGCAGTAAAGTGGGTCCAGTGACGGGGGCTGCAAGCTTAAATGCATTGATCAATTCATGAACCAAAACTCCACTGTTTATTATGTTTATGAGTATTGTTAGTTATTATGGTGAGTGCAGAGCCCCTGTGATTTCAATTTAAACAATGTGGTCACATACCATGTTGCACCCCAAAACTAGGAATGGTGAGTGCCGCGGATTAGTGCTTTTTGTTTATTATGATTAATTTTTATAATTAATCATTTTTGTGATCACATTTTCTCATGCACCTCTTTTAACTAGTTATCTAACTTGTGTCAACTGTTTCCCTAGGTGTTTTGCAACAGGTGTGCTTGGTAACTGTCTCTCATTTAAAAGCAAAGTTGCTGTGAGCTTTAAACCTTGATAGCATACCCTGAGTTTAACACTAATGTGATGGCTATGTCCATGTTATAATTCTGAGCAATAGAGTGGGGGCTTGCAGTAAAGTGGGGTCCCGTGACGGGGGCTGCAAGCTTAAATGTATTGATCAATTCATGTACCAAAAATCCACTATTTATTATGTTTATATGTATTGTTAGATATTATGATGAGTGCAGAGCCCCTGTGATTTCTATTTAAACAATGTGGTCACATACCATGTTGCACCCCAAAACTAGGAATGGTGAGTGCCGTGGATTAGTGCTTTTTGTTTATTATTATTAATTTTTATAATTAATCATTTTTGTGATCACATTTTCTCATGCACCCCTTTTAACTAGTTATCTAACTTGTGTCAGCTGTTTTCCTAGGTGCTTTGCAACAGGTGTGCTTGGTAACTGTCTCACATTTAAAAGCAAAGTTGCTGTGAGCTTTAAACCTTGATAGCATACCCTGAGTTTAACACTAATGTGATGGCTATGTCCATGTTATAATTCTGAGCAGTAGAGTAGGGACTTGCAGTAAAGTGGGGTCCCGTGATGTGAGCTGTAAGCTAAATGCATTGATCAATTCATGAACCAAAACCGCACTGTTTATTATGTTTATAATTATTGTTAGTTATTATGGTGAGTGTAGAGCCCCTGTGATTTCTATTTAAACAATGTGGTCACATACCATGTTGCACACCAAAACTAGGAATGGTGAGTTCCGTGGATTAGTGCTTTTTGTTTATTATGATTAATTTTTATAATTAATCATTTTTGTGATCACATTTTCTCATGCACCCCTTTTAACTAGTTATCTAACTTGTGTCAGCTGTTTTCCTGGGTGCTTTGCAACAGGTGTGCTTGGTAACTGTCTCACATTTAAAAGCAAAGTTGCTGTGAGCTTTAAACCTTGATAGCATACCCTGAGTTTAACACTAATGTGATGGCTATGTCCATATTATAATTCTGAGCAATAGAGTAGGGACTTGCAGTAAAGAGGGGTCCCGTGACGGGGGGCTGCAAACTTAAATGCATTGATCAATTCATGAACCAAAACCGCACTGTTTATTATGTTTATAATTATTGTTAGTTATTATGGTGAGTGCAGAGCCCCTGTGATTTCTATTTAAACAATGTGGTCACATACCATGTTCCACCCCAAAACTAGGAATGGTGAGTGCCGTGGATTAGTGCTTTTTGTTTATTATGATTAATTTTTATAATTAATCATTTTTGTGATCACATTTTCTCATGCACCCCTTTTAACTTGTTATCTAACTTGTGTCAGCTGTTTTCCTGGGTGCTTTGCAACAGGTGTGCTTGGTAACTGTCTCACATTTAAAAGCAAAGTTGCTGTGAGCTTTAAACCTTGATAGCATACCCTGAGTTTAACACTAATGTGATGGCTATTTTCATGTTATAATTTTGAGCAATAGAGTAGGGACTTGCAGTAAAGTGGGGTCCCGTGACGGGGGGCTGCAAGCTTAAATGCATTGATCAATTCATGAACCAAAACTCCACTGTTTATTATGTTTATAATTATTGAAAGTTATTATGGTGAGAGCAGAGCCCCTATGATTTCTATTTAAACAATGTGGTCACATACCATGTTGCACCCCAAAACTAGGAATGGTGAGTGCCGTGGATTAGTGCTTTTTGTTTATTATGATTAATTTTTATAATGAATCATTTTTGTGATCACATTTTCTCATGCACCCCTTTTAACTAGTTATCTAACTTGTGTCAGCTGTTTTCCTAGGTGCTTTGCAACAGGTGTGCTTGGTAACTGTCTCTCATTTAAAAGCAAAGCTGCTGTGAGCTTTAAACCTTGATAGCATACCCTGAGTTTAACACTAATGTGATGGCTATGTCAATATTATAATTCTGAGCAAGAAAGTGGGGACTTGCAGTAAAGAGGGGTCCCGTGATGGGGGCTGCAAGCTTAAATGTATTGATCAATTCTTGAACCAAAACTCCACTGTTTATTATGTTTATAATTATTGTTAGTTATTATGGTGAGTGCAGAGCCCCTGTGATTTCTATTTAAACAATGTGGTCACATACCATGTTGCACCCCAAAACTAGGAATGGTGAGTGCTGTGGATTAGTGCTTTTTGTTTATTATTATTAATTTTTATAATTAATCATTTTTGTGATCACATTTTCTCATGCACCCCTTTTAACTAGTTATCTAACTTGTGTCAGCTGTTTTCCTAGGTGCTTTGCAACAGGTGTGCTTGGTAACTGTCTCACATTTAAAAGCAAAGTTGCTGTGAGCTTTAAACCTTAATAGCATACCCTGAGTTTAACACTAATGTGATGGCTATGTCCATGTTATAATTCTGAGCAGTAGAGTAGGGACTTGCAGTAAAGTGGGGTCCCGTGATATGGGCTGTTAGCTTAATGCATTGATCAATTCATGAACCAAAACCGCACTGTTTATTATGTTTATAATTATTGTTAGTTATTATGGTGAGTGTAGAGCCCCTGTGATTTCTATTTAACCAATGTGGTCACATACCATGTTGCACACCAAAACTAGGAATGGTGAGTTCCGTGGATTAGTGCTTTTTGTTTATTATGATTAATTTTTATAATTAATCATTATTGTGATCACATTTTCTCAAGCACCCCTGTTAACTAGTTATCTAACTTGTGTCAGCTGTTTTCCTAGGTGCTTTGCAACAGGTGTGTTTGGTAACTGTCTCACATTTCAAAGCAAAGTTGCTGTGAGCTTTAAACCTTTATAGCATACCCTGAGTTTAACACTAAAGTGATGGCTATGTCCATGTTATAATTCTGAGCAATAGAGTAGGGACTTGCAGTAAAGGGGTTCCCGTGACGTGGGCTGCAAGCTTAAATGCATTGATCAATTCATGAACCAAAACTCCACTGTTTATTATGTTTATAAGTATTGTTAGTTATTATGGTTAGTGGAGAGCCCCTGTGATTTCTATTTAAACAATGTGGTCACATACCATGTTGCACACCAAAACTAGGAATGGTGAGTGCCGTGGATTAGTGCTTTTTGTTTATTATGATTAATTTTTATAATTAATAATTTTTGTGATCACATTTTCTCATGCACCCCTTTTAACTAGTTTTCTAACTTGTGTCAGCTGTTTTCCTAGGTGCTTTGCAACAGGTGTGCTTGGTAACTATCTCACATTTAAAAGCAAAGTTGCTGTGAGCTTTAAACCTTGATAGCATACCCTGAGTTTAACACTAATGTGATGGCTATGTCAATGTTATAATTCTGAGCAATAGAGTGGGGGCTTGCAGTAAAGTGGGGTCCCGTGACGGGGGCTGCAAGATTAAATGTATTGATCAATTCATGTACCAAAACTCCACTGTTTATTATGTTTATAAGTATTGTTAGTTATTATGGTGAGTGCAGTGCCCCTGTGATTTCGATTTAAACAATGTGGTCACATACCATGTTGCACCCCAAAACTAGGAATGGTGAGTGCTGTGGATTAGTGCTTTTTGTTTATTATTATTAATTTTTATAATTAATCATTTTTGTGATCACATTTTCTCATGCACCCCTTTTAACTAGTTATCTTACTTGTGTCAGCTGTTTTCCTAGGTGCTTTGCAACAGGTGTGCTTGGTAACTGTCTCACATTTAAAAGCAAAGTTGCTGTGAGCTTTAAACCTTGATAGCATACCCTGAGTTTAACACTAATGTGATGGCTATGTCCATGTTATAATTCTGAGCAGTAGAGTAGGAACTTGCAGTAAAGTGGGGTCCCGTGATGTGGGCTGTAAGCTTAATGCATTGATCAATTCATGAACCAAAACTCCACTGTTTATTATGTTTATAATTATTGTTAGTTATTATGGTGAGTGTAGATCCCCTGTGATTTCTATTTAAACAATGTGGTCACATACCATGTTGCACACCAAAACTAGGAATGGTGAGTTCCGTGGATTAGTGCTTTTTGTTTATTATGATAAATTTTTATAATTAATCATTTTTGTGATCACATTTTCTCATGCACCCATTTTAACTAGTTATCTAACTTGTGTCAGCTGTTTTCCTAGGTGCTTTGCAACAGGTGTGCTTGGTAACTGTCTCACATTTAAAAGCAAAGTTGCTGTGAGCTTTAAACCTTGATAGCATACCCTGATATTAACACTAATGTGATGACTATGTCCATATTATAATTCTGAGCAATAGAGTAGGGACTTGCAGCAAAGTGGGGTCCCGTGACGGGGGCTGCAAACTTAAATGCATTGATCAATTCATGAACCAAAACCCCACTGTTTATTATGTTTATAATAATTGTTAGTTATTATGGTGAGTGCAGAGCCCCTGTGATTTCTATTTAAACAATGTGGTCACATACCATGTTGCACCCCAAAACTAGGAATGGTGAGTGCCGTGGATTAGTGCTTTTTGTTTATTATGATTAATTTTTATAATTAATAATTTTTGTGACCACATTTTCTCATGCACCCCTTTTAACTAGTTATGTAAATTGTGTCAGCTGTTTTCCTAGGTGCTTTGCAACAGGTGTGCTTGGTAACTGTCTCACATTTAAAAGCAAAGTTGCTGTGAGCTGTAAACCTTGATAGCATACCCTGAGTTTAACACTAATGTGATGGGTATGTCCATGTTATAATTCTGAGCAATAGAGTAGGGACTTGCAGTAAAGGGGGTCCCGTGACGGGGGCTGCAAGCTTAAATGCATTGATCAATTCATGAACCAAAACTCCACTGTTTATTATGTTTATATGTATTGTTAGTTATTATGGTGAGTGCAGAGCCCCTGTGATTTCTATTTAAACAATGTGGTCACATACCATGTTGCACACCAAAATTAGGAATGGTGAGTGCCGTGGATTAGTGCTTTTTGTTTATTATTATTAATTTTTATAATTAATAATTTTTGTGATCACATTTTCTCACGCACCAATTTTAACTAGTTTTCTAACTTGTGTCAGCTGTTTTCCTAGGTGCTTTGCAACAGGTGTGCTTGGTAACTGTCTCACATTTAAAATCAAAGTTGCTGTGAGCTGTAAACCTTGATAGCATACCCTGAGTTTAACACTAATGTGATGGGTATGTCCATGTTATAATTCTGAGCAATAGAGTAGGGACTTGCAGTAAAGTGGGTCCAGTGACGGGGGCTGCAAGCTTAAATGCATTGATCAATTCATGAACCAAAACTCCACTGTTTATTATGTTTATGAGTATTGTTAGTTATTATGGTGAGTGCAGAGCCCCTGTGATTTCAATTTAAACAATGTGGTCACATACCATGTTGCACCCCAAAACTAGGAATGGTGAGTGCCGCGGATTAGTGCTTTTTGTTTATTATGATTAATTTTTATAATTAATCATTTTTGTGATCACATTTTCTCATGCACCTCTTTTAACTAGTTATCTAACTTGTGTCAGCTGTTTCCCTAGGTGTTTTGCAACAGGTGTGCTTGGTAACTGTCTCTCATTTAAAAGCAAAGTTGCTGTGAGCTTTAAACCTTGATAGCATACCCTGAGTTTAACACTAATGTGATGGCTATGTCCATGTTATAATTCTGAGCAATAGAGTGGGGGCTTGCAGTAAAGTGGGGTCCCGTGACGGGGGCTGCAAGCTTAAATGTATTGATCAATTCATGTACCAAAAATCCACTATTTATTATGTTTATATGTATTGTTAGATATTATGGTGAGTGCAGAGCCCCTGTGATTTCTATTTAAACAATGTGGTCACATACCATGTTGCACCCCAAAACTAGGAATGGTGAGTGCCGTGGATTAGTGCTTTTTGTTTATTATTATTAATTTTTATAATTAATCATTTTTGTGATCACATTTTCTCATGCACCCCTTTTAACTAGTTATCTAACTTGTGTCAGCTGTTTTCCTAGGTGCTTTGCAACAGGTGTGCTTGGTAACTGTCTCACATTTAAAAGCAAAGTTGCTGTGAGCTTTAAACCTTGATAGCATACCCTGAGTTTAACACTAATGTGATGGCTATGTCCATGTTATAATTCTGAGCAGTAGAGTAGGGACTTGCAGTAAAGTGGGGTCCCGTGATGTGAGCTGTAAGCTAAATGCATTGATCAATTCATGAACCAAAACCGCACTGTTTATTATGTTTATAATTATTGTTAGTTATTATGGTGAGTGTAGAGCCCCTGTGATTTCTATTTAAACAATGTGGTCACATACCATGTTGCACACCAAAACTAGGAATGGTGAGTTCCGTGGATTAATGCTTTTTGTTTATTATTATTAATTTTTATAATTAATCATTTTTGTGATCACATTTTCTCATGCACCCCTTTTAACTAGTTATCTAACTTGTGTCAGCTGTTTTCCTGGGTGCTTTGCAACAGGTGTGCTTGGTAACTGTCTCACATTTAAAAGCAAAGTTGCTGTGAGCTTTAAACCTTGATAGCATACCCTGAGTTTAACACTAATGTGATGGCTATGTCCATATTATAATTCTGAGCAATAGAGTAGGGACTTGCAGTAAAGTGGGGTCCCGTGACGGGGGGCTGCAAACTTAAATGCATTGATCAATTCATGAACCAAAACCCCACTGTTTATTATGTTTATAATTATTGTTAGTTATTATGGTGAGTGCAGAGCCCCTGTGATTTCTATTTAAACAATGTGGTCACATACCATGTTCCACCCCAAAACTAGGAATGGTGAGTGCCGTGGATTAGTGCTTTTTGTTTATTATGATTAATTTTTATAATTAATCATTTTTGTGATCACATTTTCTCATGCACCCCTTTTAACTTGTTATCTAACTTGTGTCAGCTGTTTTCCTTTGTGCTTTGCAACAGGTGTGCTTGGTAACTGTCTCACATTTAAAAGCAAAGTTGCTGTGAGCTTTAAACCTTGATAGCATACCCTGAGTTTAACACTAATGTGATGGCTATTTTCATGTTATAATTTTGAGCAATAGAGTAGGGACTTGCAGTAAAGTGGGGTCCCGTGACGGGGGGCTGCAAGCTTAAATGCATTGATCAATTCATGAACCAAAACTCCACTGTTTATTATGTTTATAATTATTGAAAGTTATTATGGTGAGAGCAGAGCCCCTATGATTTCTATTTAAACAATGTGGTCACATACCATGTTGCACCCCAAAACTAGGAATGGTGAGTGCCGTGGATTAGTGCTTTTTGTTTATTATGATTAATTTTTATAATGAATCATTTTTGTGATCACATTTTCTCATGCACCCCTTTTAACTAGTTATCTAACTTGTGTCAGCTGTTTTCCTAGGTGCTTTGCAACAGGTGTGCTTGGTAACTGTCTCTCATTTAAAAGCAAAGCTGCTGTGAGCTTTAAACCTTGATAGCATACCCTGAGTTTAACACTAATGTGATGGCTATGTCAATATTATAATTCTGAGCAAGAAAGTGGGGACTTGCAGTAAAGAGGGGTCCCGTGATGGGGGCTGCAAGCTTAAATGTATTGATCAATTCTTGAACCAAAACTCCACTGTTTATTATGTTTATAATTATTGTTAGTTATTATGGTGAGTGCAGAGCCCCTGTGATTTCTATTTAAACAATGTGGTCACATACCATGTTGCACCCCAAAACTAGGAATGGTGAGTGCTGTGGATTAGTGCTTTTTGTTTATTATTATTAATTTTTATAATTAATCATTTTTGTGATCACATTTTCTCATGCACCCCTTTTAACTAGTTATCTAACTTGTGTCAGCTGTTTTCCTAGGTGCTTTGCAACAGGTGTGCTTGGTAACTGTCTCACATTTAAAAGCAAAGTTGCTGTGAGCTTTAAACCTTAATAGCATACCCTGAGTTTAACACTAATGTGATGGCTATGTCCATGTTATAATTCTGAGCAGTAGAGTAGGGACTTGCAGTAAAGTGGGGTCCCGTGATATGGGCTGTTAGCTTAATGCATTGATCAATTCATGAACCAAAACCGCACTGTTTATTATGTTTATAATTATTGTTAGTTATTATGGTGAGTGTAGAGCCCCTGTGATTTCTATTTAACCAATGTGGTCACATACCATGTTGCACACCAAAACTAGGAATGGTGAGTTCCGTGGATTAGTGCTTTTTGTTTATTATGATTAATTTTTATAATTAATCATTATTGTGATCACATTTTCTCAAGCACCCCTGTTAACTAGTTATCTAACTTGTGTCAGCTGTTTTCCTAGGTGCTTTGCAACAGGTGTGTTTGGTAACTGTCTCACATTTCAAAGCAAAGTTGCTGTGAGCTTTAAACCTTGATAGCATACCCTGAGTTTAACACTAAAGTGATGGCTATGTCCATGTTATAATTCTGAGCAATAGAGTAGGGACTTGCAGTAAAGGGGTTCCCGTGACGTGGGCTGCAAGCTTAAATGCATTGATCAATTCATGAACCAAAACTCCACTGTTTATTATGTTTATAAGTATTGTTAGTTATTATGGTTAGTGGAGAGCCCCTGTGATTTCTATTTAAACAATGTGGTCACATACCATGTTGCACACCAAAATTAGGAATCGTGAGTGCCGTGGATTAGTGCTTTTTGTTTATTATGATTAATTTTTATAATTAATAATTTTTGTGATCACATTTTCTCATGCACCCCTTTTAACTAGTTTTCTAACTTGTGTCAGCTGTTTTCCTAGGTGCTTTGCAACAGGTGTGCTTGGTAACTGTCTCACATTTAAAAGCAAAGTTACTGTGAGCTTTAAACCTTGATAGCATACCCTGAGTTTAACACTAATGTGATGGCTATGTCCATGTTATAATTCAGAGCAATAGAGTAGGGACTTGCAGTAAAGGGGTTCCCGTGACGGGGGCTGCAAGATTAAATGCATTGATCAATTCATGAACCAAAACTCCACTGTTTATTATGTTTATAAGTATTGTTAGTTATTATGGTGAGTGCAGAGCACCTGTGATTTCTATTTAAACAATGTGGTCACATACCATGTTGCAACCCAAAACTAGGAATGGTGAGTGCCGTGGATTAGTGCTTTTTGTTTATTATGATTAATTTTTATAATTAATCATTTTTGTGATCACATTTTCTCATGCACCTCTTTTAACTTGTTATCTAACTTGTGTCAGCTGTTTTCCTGGGTGCTTTGCAACAGGTGTGCTTGGTAACTGTCTCACATTTAAAAGCAAAGTTGCTGTGAGCTTTAAACCTTGATAGCATACCCTGAGTTTAACACTAATGTGATGGCTATTTTCATGTTATAATTCTGAGCAATAGAGTGGGGACTTGCAGTAAAGTGGGGTCCCGTGACGGGGGCTGCAAGCTTAAATGTATTGATCAATTCATGAACCAAAACTCCACTGTTTATTATGTTTAGAATTATTGTTAGTTATTATGATGAGTGCAGAGCCCCTGTGATTTCTATTTAATCAATGTGGTCACATACCATGTTGCACACCAAAACTAGGAATGGTGAGTGCTGTGGATTAGTGCTTTTTGTTTATTATGATTAATTTTTATAATTAATCATTTTTGTGATCACATTTTCTCATGCACCCCTTTTAACTAGTTATCTTACTTGTGTCAGCTGTTTTCCTAGGTGCTTTGCAACAGGTGTGCTTGGTAACTGTCTCACATTTAAAAGCAAAGTTGCTGTGAGCTTTAAACCTTGATAGCATACCCTGAGTTTAACACTAATGTGATGGCTATGTCCATGTTATAATTCTGAGCAGTAGAGTAGGGACTTGCAGTAAAGTGGGGTCCCGTGATGTGGGCTGTAAGCTTAATGCATTGATCAATTCATGAACCAAAACTCCACTGTTTATTATGTTTATAATTATTGTTAGTTATTATGGTGAGTGTAGATCCCCTGTGATTTCTATTTAAACAATGTGGTCACATACCATGTTGCACACCAAAACTAGGAATGGTGAGTTCCGTGGATTAGTGCTTTTTGTTTATTATGATAAATTTTTATAATTAATCATTTTTGTGATCACATTTTCTCATGCACCCATTTTAACTAGTTATCTAACTTGTGTCAGCTGTTTTCCTAGGTGCTTTGCAACAGGTGTGCTTGGTAACTGTCTCACATTTAAAAGCAAAGTTGCTGTGAGCTTTAAACCTTGATAGCATACCCTGATATTAACACTAATGTGATGACTATGTCCATATTATAATTCTGAGCAATAGAGTAGGGACTTGCAGCAAAGTGGGGTCCCGTGACGGGGGCTGCAAACTTAAATGCATTGATCAATTCATGAACCAAAACCCCACTGTTTATTATGTTTATAATAATTGTTAGTTATTATGGTGAGTGCAGAGCCCCTGTGATTTCTATTTAAACAATGTGGTCACATACCATGTTGCACCCCAAAACTAGGAATGGTGAGTGCCGTGGATTAGTGCTTTTTGTTTATTATGATTAATTTTTATAATTAATAATTTTTGTGACCACATTTTCTCATGCACCCCTTTTAACTAGTTATGTAAATTGTGTCAGCTGTTTTCCTAGGTGCTTTGCAACAGGTGTGCTTGGTAACTGTCTCACATTTAAAAGCAAAGTTGCTGTGAGCTGTAAACCTTGATAGCATACCCTGAGTTTAACACTAATGTGATGGGTATGTCCATGTTATAATTCTGAGCAATAGAGTAGGGACTTGCAGTAAAGGGGGTCCCGTGACGGGGGCTGCAAGCTTAAATGCATTGATCAATTCATGAACCAAAACTCCACTGTTTATTATGTTTATATGTATTGTTAGTTATTATGGTGAGTGCAGAGCCCCTGTGATTTCTATTTAAACAATGTGGTCACATACCATGTTGCACACCAAAATTAGGAATGGTGAGTGCCGTGGATTAGTGCTTTTTGTTTATTATTATTAATTTTTATAATTAATAATTTTTGTGATCACATTTTCTCACGCACCAATTTTAACTAGTTTTCTAACTTGTGTCAGCTGTTTTCCTAGGTGCTTTGCAACAGGTGTGCTTGGTAACTGTCTCACATTTAAAATCAAAGTTGCTGTGAGCTGTAAACCTTGATAGCATACCCTGAGTTTAACACTAATGTGATGGGTATGTCCATGTTATAATTCTGAGCAATAGAGTAGGGACTTGCAGTAAAGTGGGTCCAGTGACGGGGGCTGCAAGCTTAAATGCATTGATCAATTCATGAACCAAAACTCCACTGTTTATTATGTTTATGAGTATTGTTAGTTATTATGGTGAGTGCAGAGCCCCTGTGATTTCAATTTAAACAATGTGGTCACATACCATGTTGCACCCCAAAACTAGGAATGGTGAGTGCCGCGGATTAGTGCTTTTTGTTTATTATGATTAATTTTTATAATTAATCATTTTTGTGATCACATTTTCTCATGCACCTCTTTTAACTAGTTATCTAACTTGTGTCAGCTGTTTCCCTAGGTGTTTTGCAACAGGTGTGCTTGGTAACTGTCTCTCATTTAAAAGCAAAGTTGCTGTGAGCTTTAAACCTTGATAGCATACCCTGAGTTTAACACTAATGTGATGGCTATGTCCATGTTATAATTCTGAGCAATAGAGTGGGGGCTTGCAGTAAAGTGGGGTCCCGTGACGGGGGCTGCAAGCTTAAATGTATTGATCAATTCATGTACCAAAAATCCACTATTTATTATGTTTATATGTATTGTTAGATATTATGGTGAGTGCAGAGCCCCTGTGATTTCTATTTAAACAATGTGGTCACATACCATGTTGCACCCCAAAACTAGGAATGGTGAGTGCCGTGGATTAGTGCTTTTTGTTTATTATTATTAATTTTTATAATTAATCATTTTTGTGATCACATTTTCTCATGCACCCCTTTTAACTAGTTATCTAACTTGTGTCAGCTGTTTTCCTAGGTGCTTTGCAACAGGTGTGCTTGGTAACTGTCTCACATTTAAAAGCAAAGTTGCTGTGAGCTTTAAACCTTGATAGCATACCCTGAGTTTAACACTAATGTGATGGCTATGTCCATGTTATAATTCTGAGCAGTAGAGTAGGGACTTGCAGTAAAGTGGGGTCCCGTGATGTGAGCTGTAAGCTAAATGCATTGATCAATTCATGAACCAAAACCGCACTGTTTATTATGTTTATAATTATTGTTAGTTATTATGGTGAGTGTAGAGCCCCTGTGATTTCTATTTAAACAATGTGGTCACATACCATGTTGCACACCAAAACTAGGAATGGTGAGTTCCGTGGATTAATGCTTTTTGTTTATTATTATTAATTTTTATAATTAATCATTTTTGTGATCACATTTTCTCATGCACCCCTTTTAACTAGTTATCTAACTTGTGTCAGCTGTTTTCCTGGGTGCTTTGCAACAGGTGTGCTTGGTAACTGTCTCACATTTAAAAGCAAAGTTGCTGTGAGCTTTAAACCTTGATAGCATACCCTGAGTTTAACACTAATGTGATGGCTATGTCCATATTATAATTCTGAGCAATAGAGTAGGGACTTGCAGTAAAGTGGGGTCCCGTGACGGGGGGCTGCAAACTTAAATGCATTGATCAATTCATGAACCAAAACCCCACTGTTTATTATGTTTATAATTATTGTTAGTTATTATGGTGAGTGCAGAGCCCCTGTGATTTCTATTTAAACAATGTGGTCACATACCATGTTCCACCCCAAAACTAGGAATGGTGAGTGCCGTGGATTAGTGCTTTTTGTTTATTATGATTAATTTTTATAATTAATCATTTTTGTGATCACATTTTCTCATGCACCCCTTTTAACTTGTTATCTAACTTGTGTCAGCTGTTTTCCTTTGTGCTTTGCAACAGGTGTGCTTGGTAACTGTCTCACATTTAAAAGCAAAGTTGCTGTGAGCTTTAAACCTTGATAGCATACCCTGAGTTTAACACTAATGTGATGGCTATTTTCATGTTATAATTTTGAGCAATAGAGTAGGGACTTGCAGTAAAGTGGGGTCCCGTGACGGGGGGCTGCAAGCTTAAATGCATTGATCAATTCATGAACCAAAACTCCACTGTTTATTATGTTTATAATTATTGAAAGTTATTATGGTGAGAGCAGAGCCCCTATGATTTCTATTTAAACAATGTGGTCACATACCATGTTGCACCCCAAAACTAGGAATGGTGAGTGCCGTGGATTAGTGCTTTTTGTTTATTATGATTAATTTTTATAATGAATCATTTTTGTGATCACATTTTCTCATGCACCCCTTTTAACTAGTTATCTAACTTGTGTCAGCTGTTTTCCTAGGTGCTTTGCAACAGGTGTGCTTGGTAACTGTCTCTCATTTAAAAGCAAAGCTGCTGTGAGCTTTAAACCTTGATAGCATACCCTGAGTTTAACACTAATGTGATGGCTATGTCAATATTATAATTCTGAGCAAGAAAGTGGGGACTTGCAGTAAAGAGGGGTCCCGTGATGGGGGCTGCAAGCTTAAATGTATTGATCAATTCTTGAACCAAAACTCCACTGTTTATTATGTTTATAATTATTGTTAGTTATTATGGTGAGTGCAGAGCCCCTGTGATTTCTATTTAAACAATGTGGTCACATACCATGTTGCACCCCAAAACTAGGAATGGTGAGTGCTGTGGATTAGTGCTTTTTGTTTATTATTATTAATTTTTATAATTAATCATTTTTGTGATCACATTTTCTCATGCACCCCTTTTAACTAGTTATCTAACTTGTGTCAGCTGTTTTCCTAGGTGCTTTGCAACAGGTGTGCTTGGTAACTGTCTCACATTTAAAAGCAAAGTTGCTGTGAGCTTTAAACCTTAATAGCATACCCTGAGTTTAACACTAATGTGATGGCTATGTCCATGTTATAATTCTGAGCAGTAGAGTAGGGACTTGCAGTAAAGTGGGGTCCCGTGATATGGGCTGTTAGCTTAATGCATTGATCAATTCATGAACCAAAACCGCACTGTTTATTATGTTTATAATTATTGTTAGTTATTATGGTGAGTGTAGAGCCCCTGTGATTTCTATTTAACCAATGTGGTCACATACCATGTTGCACACCAAAACTAGGAATGGTGAGTTCCGTGGATTAGTGCTTTTTGTTTATTATGATTAATTTTTATAATTAATCATTATTGTGATCACATTTTCTCAAGCACCCCTGTTAACTAGTTATCTAACTTGTGTCAGCTGTTTTCCTAGGTGCTTTGCAACAGGTGTGTTTGGTAACTGTCTCACATTTCAAAGCAAAGTTGCTGTGAGCTTTAAACCTTGATAGCATACCCTGAGTTTAACACTAAAGTGATGGCTATGTCCATGTTATAATTCTGAGCAATAGAGTAGGGACTTGCAGTAAAGGGGTTCCCGTGATGTGGGCTGCAAGCTTAAATGCATTGATCAATTCATGAACCAAAACTCCACTGTTTATTATGTTTATAAGTATTGTTAGTTATTATGGTTAGTGGAGAGCCCCTGTGATTTCTATTTAAACAATGTGGTCACATACCATGTTGCACACCAAAATTAGGAATCGTGAGTGCCGTGGATTAGTGCTTTTTGTTTATTATGATTAATTTTTATAATTAATAATTTTTGTGATCACATTTTCTCATGCACCCCTTTTAACTAGTTTTCTAACTTGTGTCAGCTGTTTTCCTAGGTGCTTTGCAACAGGTGTGCTTGGTAACTGTCTCACATTTAAAAGCAAAGTTACTGTGAGCTTTAAACCTTGATAGCATACCCTGAGTTTAACACTAATGTGATGGCTATGTCCATGTTATAATTCAGAGCAATAGAGTAGGGACTTGCAGTAAAGGGGTTCCCGTGACGGGGGCTGCAAGATTAAATGCATTGATCAATTCATGAACCAAAACTCCACTGTTTATTATGTTTATAAGTATTGTTAGTTATTATGGTGAGTGCAGAGCCCCTGTGATTTCTATTTAAACAATGTGGTCACATACCATGTTGCAACCCAAAACTAGGAATGGTGAGTGCCGTGGATTAGTGCTTTTTGTTTATTATGATTAATTTTTATAATGAATCATTTTTGTGATCACATTTTCTCATGCACCCCTTTTAACTAGTTATCTAACTTGTGTCAGCTGTTTTCCTAGGTGCTTTGCAACAGGTGTGCTTGGTAACTGTCTCTCATTTAAAAGCAAAGCTGCTGTGAGCTTTAAACCTTGATAGCATACCCTGAGTTTAACACTAATGTGATGGCTATGTCAATATTATAATTCTGAGCAATAGAGTAGGGACTTGCAGTAAAGTGGGGTCCCGTGACGGGGGCTGCAAGCTTAAATGTATTGATCAATTCTTGAACCAAAACTCCACTGTTTATTATGTTTATAATTATTGTTAGTTATTATGGTGAGTGCAGAGCCCCTGTGATTTCTATTTAAACAATGTGGTCACATACCATGTTGCACCCCAAAACTAGGAATGGTGAGTGCTGTGGATTAGTGCTTTTTGTTTATTATTATTAATTTTTATAATTAATCATTTTTGTGATCACATTTTCTCATGCACCCCTTTTAACTAGTTATCTAACTTGTGTCAGCTGTTTTCCTAGGTGCTTTGCAACAGGTGTGCTTGGTAACTGTCTCACATTTAAAAGCAAAGTTGCTGTGAGCTTTAAACCTTAATAGCATACCCTGAGTTTAACACTAATGTGATGGCTATGTCCATGTTATAATTCTGAGCAATAGAGTAGGGACTTGCAGTAAAGTGGGGTCCCGTGATATGGGCTGTTAGCTTAATGCATTGATGTTTCATGAACCAAAACCGCACTGTTTATTATGTTTATAATTATTGTTAGTTATTATGGTGAGTGTAGAGCCCCTGTGATTTCTATTTATCCAATGTGGTCACATACCATGTTGCACACCAAAACTAGGAATGGTGAGTTCCGTGGATTAGTGCTTTTTGCTTATTATGATTAATTTTTATAATTAATAATTTTTGTGATCACATTTTCTCATGCACCCCTTTTAACTAGTTTTCTAACTTGTGTCAGCTGTTTTCCTAGGTGCTTTGCAACAGGTGTGCTTGGTAACTATCTCACATTTAAAAGCAAAGTTGCTGTGAGCTTTAAACCTTGATAGCATACCCTGAGTTTAACACTAATGTGATGGCTATGTCCTTGTTATAATTCTGAGCAATAGAGTAGGGACTTGCAGTAAAGTGGGGTCCCGTGATGGGGGCTGCAAGCTTAAATGCATTGATCAATTCATGAACCAAAACCCCACTGTTTATTATGTTTATAATTATTGTTAGTTATTATGGTGAGTGCAGAGCCCCTGTGATTTCTATTTAAACAATGTGGTCACATACCATGTTGCACCCCAAAACTAGGAATGGTGAGTGCCGTGGATTAGTGCTTTTTGTTTATTATGATTAATTTTTATAATTAATCATTTTTGTGATCACATTTTCTCATGCACCCCTTTTAACTTGTTATCTAACTTGTGTCAGCTGTTTTCCTGGGTGCTTTGCAACAGGTGTGCTTGGTAACTGTCTCACATTTAAAAGCAAAGTTGCTGTGAGCTTTAAACCTTGATAGCATACCCTGAGTTTAACACTAATGTGATGGCTATTTTCATGTTATAATTTTGAGCAATAGAGTAGGGACTTGCAGTAAAGTGGGGTCCCGTGACGGGGGGCTGCAAGCTTAAATGCATTGATCAATTCATGAACCAAAACTCCACTGTTTATTATGTTTATAATTATTGAAAGTTATTATGGTGAGAGCAGAGCCCCTATGATTTCTATTTAAACAATGTGGTCACATACCATGTTGCACCCCAAAACTAGGAATGGTGAGTGCCGTGGATTAGTGCTTTTTGTTTATTATGATTAATTTTTATAATGAATCATTTTTGTGATCACATTTTCTCATGCACCCCTTTTAACTAGTTATCTAACTTGTGTCAGCTGTTTTCCTAGGTGCTTTGCAACAGGTGTGCTTGGTAACTGTCTCTCATTTAAAAGCAAAGCTGCTGTGAGCTTTAAACCTTGATAGCATACCCTGAGTTTAACACTAATGTGATGGCTATGTCAATATTATAATTCTGAGCAAGAAAGTGGGGACTTGCAGTAAAGAGGGGTCCAGTGATGGGGGCTGCAAGTTTAAATGTATTGATCAATTCTTGAACCAAAACTCCACTGTTTATTATGTTTATAATTATTGTTAGTTATTATGGTGAGTGCAGAGCCCCTGTGATTTCTATTTAAACAATGTGGTCACATACCATGTTGCACCCCAAAACTAGGAATGGTGAGTGCTGTGGATTAGTGCTTTTTGTTTATTATTATTAATTTTTATAATTAATCATTTTTGTGATCACATTTTCTCATGCACCCCTTTTAACTAGTTATCTAACTTGTGTCAGCTGTTTTCCTAGGTGCTTTGCAACAGGTGTGCTTGGTAACTGTCTCACATTTAAAAGCAAAGTTGCTGTGAGCTTTAAACCTTAATAGCATACCCTGAGTTTAACACTAATGTGATGGCTATGTCCATGTTATAATTCTGAGCAGTAGAGTAGGGACTTGCAGTAAAGTGGGGTCCCGTGATATGGGCTGTTAGCTTAATGCATTGATCAATTCATGAACCAAAACCGCACTGTTTATTATGTTTATAATTATTGTTAGTTATTATGGTGAGTGTAGAGCCCCTGTGATTTCTATTTAACCAATGTGGTCACATACCATGTTGCACACCAAAACTAGGAATGGTGAGTTCCGTGGATTAGTGCTTTTTGTTTATTATGATTAATTTTTATAATTAATCATTATTGTGATCACATTTTCTCAAGCACCCCTGTTAACTAGTTATCTAACTTGTGTCAGCTGTTTTCCTAGGTGCTTTGCAACAGGTGTGTTTGGTAACTGTCTCACATTTCAAAGCAAAGTTGCTGTGAGCTTTAAACCTTGATAGCATACCCTGAGTTTAACACTAAAGTGATGGCTATGTCCATGTTATAATTCTGAGCAATAGAGTAGGGACTTGCAGTAAAGTGGGGTCCCGTGATGGGGGCTGCAAGCTTAAATGCATTGATCAATTCATGAACCAAAACCCCACTGTTTATTATGTTTATAATTATTGTTAGTTATTATGGTGAGTGCAGAGCCCCTGTGATTTCTATTTAAACAATGTGGTCACATACCATGTTGCAACCCAAAACTAGGAATGGTGAGTGCCGTGGATTAGTGCTTTTTGTTTATTATGATTAATTTTTATAATTAATCATTTTTGTGATCACATTTTCTCATGCACCTCTTTTAACTTGTTATCTAACTTGTGTCAGCTGTTTTCCTGGGTGCTTTGCAACAGGTGTGCTTGGTAACTGTCTCACATTTAAAAGCAAAGTTGCTGTGAGCTTTAAACCTTGATAGCATACCCTGAGTTTAACACTAATGTGATGGCTATTTTCATGTTATAATTCTGAGCAATAGAGTGGGGACTTGCAGTAAAGTGGGGTCCCGTGACGGGGGCTGCAAGCTTAAATGTATTGATCAATTCATGAACCAAAACTCCACTGTTTATTATGTTTAGAATTATTGTTAGTTATTATGATGAGTGCAGAGCCCCTGTGATTTCTATTTAATCAATGTGGTCACATACCATGTTGCACACCAAAACTAGGAATGGTGAGTGCTGTGGATTAGTGCTTTTTGTTTATTATGATTAATTTTTATAATGAATCATTTTTGTGATCACATTTTCTCATGCACCCCTTTTAACTAGTTATCTAACTTGTGTCAGCTGTTTTCCTAGGTGCTTTGCAACAGGTGTGCTTGGTAACTGTCTCTCATTTAAAAGCAAAGCTGCTGTGAGCTTTAAACCTTGATAGCATACCCTGAGTTTAACACTAATGTGATGGCTATGTCAATATTATAATTCTGAGCAATAGAGTGGGGACTTGCAGTAAAGTGGGGTCCCGTGACGGGGGCTGCAAGCTTAAATGTATTGATCAATTCTTGAACCAAAACTCCACTGTTTATTATGTTTATAATTATTGTTAGTTATTATGGTGAGTGCAGAGCCCCTGTGATTTCTATTTAAACAATGTGGTCACATACCATGTTGCACCCCAAAACTAGGAATGGTGAGTGCTGTGGATTAGTGCTTTTTGTTTATTATTATTAATTTTTATAATTAATCATTTTTGTGATCACATTTTCTCATGCACCCCTTTTAACTAGTTATCTAACTTGTGTCAGCTGTTTTCCTAGGTGCTTTGCAACAGGTGTGCTTGGTAACTGTCTCACATTTAAAAGCAAAGTTGCTGTGAGCTTTAAACCTTAATAGCATACCCTGAGTTTAACACTAATGTGATGGCTATGTCCATGTTATAATTCTGAGCAGTAGAGTAGGGACTTGCAGTAAAGTGGGGTCCCGTGATATGGGCTGTTAGCTTAATGCATTGATGTTTCATGAACCAAAACCGCACTGTTTATTATGTTTATAATTATTGTTAGTTATTATGGTGAGTGTAGAGCCCCTGTGATTTCTATTTATCCAATGTGGTCACATACCATGTTGCACACCAAAACTAGGAATGGTGAGTTCCGTGGATTTGTGCTTTTTGCTTATTATGATTAATTTTTATAATTAATAATTTTTGTGATCACATTTTCTCATGCACCCCTTTTAACTAGTTTTCTAACTTGTGTCAGCTGTTTTCCTAGGTGCTTTGCAACAGGTGTGCTTGGTAACTATCTCACATTTAAAAGCAAAGTTGCTGTGAGCTTTAAACCTTGATAGCATACCCTGAGTTTAACACTAATGTGATGGCTATGTCCTTGTTATAATTCTGAGCAATAGAGTAGGGACTTGCAGTAAAGTGGGGTCCCGTGATGGGGGCTGCAAGCTTAAATGCATTGATCAATTCATGAACCAAAACCCCACTGTTTATTATGTTTATAATTATTGTTAGTTATTATGGTGAGTGCAGAGCCCCTGTGATTTCTATTTAAACAATGTGGTCACATACCATGTTGCACCCCAAAACTAGGAATGGTGAGTGCCGTGGATTAGTGCTTTTTGTTTATTATGATTAATTTTTATAATTAATCATTTTTGTGATCACATTTTCTCATGCACCCCTTTTAACTTGTTATCTAACTTGTGTCAGCTGTTTTCCTGGGTGCTTTGCAACAGGTGTGCTTGGTAACTGTCTCACATTTAAAAGCAAAGTTGCTGTGAGCTTTAAACCTTGATAGCATACCCTGAGTTTAACACTAATGTGATGGCTATTTTCATGTTATAATTTTGAGCAATAGAGTAGGGACTTGCAGTAAAGTGGGGTCCCGTGACGGGGGGCTGCAAGCTTAAATGCATTGATCAATTCATGAACCAAAACTCCACTGTTTATTATGTTTATAATTATTGAAAGTTATTATGGTGAGAGCAGAGCCCCTATGATTTCTATTTAAACAATGTGGTCACATACCATGTTGCACCCCAAAACTAGGAATGGTGAGTGCCGTGGATTAGTGCTTTTTGTTTATTATGATTAATTTTTATAATGAATCATTTTTGTGATCACATTTTCTCATGCACCCCTTTTAACTAGTTATCTAACTTGTGTCAGCTGTTTTCCTAGGTGCTTTGCAACAGGTGTGCTTGGTAACTGTCTCTCATTTAAAAGCAAAGCTGCTGTGAGCTTTAAACCTTGATAGCATACCCTGAGTTTAACACTAATGTGATGGCTATGTCAATATTATAATTCTGAGCAAGAAAGTGGGGACTTGCAGTAAAGAGGGGTCCCGTGATGGGGGCTGCAAGCTTAAATGTATTGATCAATTCTTGAACCAAAACTCCACTGTTTATTATGTTTATAATTATTGTTAGTTATTATGGTGAGTGCAGAGCCCCTGTGATTTCTATTTAAACAATGTGGTCACATACCATGTTGCACCCCAAAACTAGGAATGGTGAGTGCTGTGGATTAGTGCTTTTTGTTTATTATTATTAATTTTTATAATTAATCATTTTTGTGATCACATTTTCTCATGCACCCCTTTTAACTAGTTATCTAACTTGTGTCAGCTGTTTTCCTAGGTGCTTTGCAACAGGTGTGCTTGGTAACTGTCTCACATTTAAAAGCAAAGTTGCTGTGAGCTTTAAACCTTAATAGCATACCCTGAGTTTAACACTAATGTGATGGCTATGTCCATGTTATAATTCTGAGCAGTAGAGTAGGGACTTGCAGTAAAGTGGGGTCCCGTGATATGGGCTGTTAGCTTAATGCATTGATCAATTCATGAACCAAAACCGCACTGTTTATTATGTTTATAATTATTGTTAGTTATTATGGTGAGTGTAGAGCCCCTGTGATTTCTATTTAACCAATGTGGTCACATACCATGTTGCACACCAAAACTAGGAATGGTGAGTTCCGTGGATTAGTGCTTTTTGTTTATTATGATTAATTTTTATAATTAATCATTATTGTGATCACATTTTCTCAAGCACCCCTGTTAACTAGTTATCTAACTTGTGTCAGCTGTTTTCCTAGGTGCTTTGCAACAGGTGTGTTTGGTAACTGTCTCACATTTCAAAGCAAAGTTGCTGTGAGCTTTAAACCTTGATAGCATACCCTGAGTTTAACACTAAAGTGATGGCTATGTCCATGTTATAATTCTGAGCAATAGAGTAGGGACTTGCAGTAAAGTGGGGTCCCGTGATGGGGGCTGCAAGCTTAAATGCATTGATCAATTCATGAACCAAAACCCCACTGTTTATTATGTTTATAATTATTGTTAGTTATTATGGTGAGTGCAGAGCCCCTGTGATTTCTATTTAAACAATGTGGTCACATACCATGTTGCACCCCAAAACTAGGAATGGTGAGTGCCGTGGATTAGTGCTTTTTGTTTATTATGATTAATTTTTATAATTAATCATTTTTGTGATCACATTTTCTCATGCACCTCTTTTAACTTGTTATCTAACTTGTGTCAGCTGTTTTCCTGGGTGCTTTGCAACAGGTGTGCTTGGTAACTGTCTCACATTTAAAAGCAAAGTTGCTGTGAGCTTTAAACCTTGATAGCATACCCTGAGTTTAACACTAATGTGATGGTTATTTTCATGTTATAATTTTGAGCAATAGAGTAGGGACTTGCAGTAAAGTGGGGTCCCGTGACGGGGGGCTGCAAGCTTAAATGCATTGATCAATTCATGAACCAAAACTCCACTGTTTATTATGTTTATAATTATTGAAAGTTATTATGGTGAGTGCAGAGCCCCTATGATTTCTATTTAAACAATTTGGTCACATACCATGTTGCACCCCAAAACTAGGAATGGTGAGTGCCGTGGATTAGTGCTTTTTGTTTATTATGATTAATTTTTATAATGAATCATTTTTGTGATCACATTTTCTCATGCACCCCTTTTAACTAGTTATCTAACTTGTGTCAGCTGTTTTCCTAGGTGCTTTGCAACAGGTGTGCTTGGTAACTGTCTCTCATTTAAAAGCAAAGCTGCTGTGAGCTTTAAACCTTGATAGCATACCCTGAGTTTAACACTAATGTGATGGCTATGTCAATGTTATAATTCTGAGCAATAGAGTGGGGACTTGCAGTAAAGTGGGGTCCCGTGACGGGGGCTGCAAGCTTAATGCATTGATCAATTCATGATCCAAAACCGCAATGTTTATTATGTTTATAATTATTGTTAGTTATTATGATGAGTGCAGAGCCCCTGTGATTTCTATTTAATCAATGTGGTCACATACCATGTTGCACACCAAAACTAGGAATGGTGAGTGCTGTGGATTAGTGCTTTTTGTTTATTATTATTAATTTTTATAATTAATCATTTTTTTGATCAAATTTTCTCATGCACCCCTTTTAACTAGTTATCTAACTTGTGTCAGCTGTTTTCCTAGGTGCTTTGCAACAGGTGTGCTTGGTAACTGTCTCACATTTAAAAGCAGAGATGCTGTGAGCTTTAAACCTTGATAGCATACCCTGAGTTTAACACTAATGTGATGGCTATGTCCATGTTATAATTCTGAGCAATAGAGTAGGGACTTGCAGTAAAGTGGGGTCCCGTGATGTGGGCTGCAAGCTTAATGCATTGATCAAATCATGAACCAAAACCGCAATGTTTATTATGTTTATAATTATTGTTAGTTATTATGGTGAGTGTAGAGCCCCTGTGATTTCTATTTAAACAATGTGGTCACATACCATGTTGCACACCAAAACTAGGAATGGTGAGTTCCGTGGATTAGTGCTTTTTGTTTATTATGATTAATTTTTATAATGAATCATTTTTGTGATCACATTTTCTCATGCACCCCTTTTAACTAGTTATCTAACTTGTGTCAGCTGTTTTCCTAGGTGCTTTGCAACAGGTGTGCTTGGTAACTGTATCACATTTAAAAGCAAAGTTGCTGTGAGCTTTAAACCTTGATAGCATACCCTGAGTTTAACACTAATGTGATGGCTATGTCCATGTTATAATTCTGAGCAATAGAGTGGGGGCTTGCAGTAAAGTGGGGCCCCGTGACGGGGGCTGCAAGCTTAAATGTATTGATCAATTCATGTACCAAAAATCCACTGTTTATTATGTTTATATGTATTGTTAGTTATTATGGTGAGTGCAGAGCCCCTGTGATTTCTATTTAAACAATGTGGTCACATACCATGTTGCACCCCAAAACTAGGAAAGGTGAGTGCCGTGGATTAGTGCTTTTTGTTTATTATGATTAATTTTTATAATTAATCATTTTTGTGATCACATTTTCTCATGCACCCCTTTTAACTTGTTATCTAACTTGTGTCAGCTGTTTTCCTGGGTGCTTTGCAACAGGTGTGCTTGGTAACTGTCTCACATTTAAAAGCAAAGTTGCTGTGAGCTTTAAACCTTGATAGCATACCATGAGTTTAACACTAATGTGATGGCTATTTTCATGTTATAATTTTGAGCAATAGAGTAGGGACTTCCAGTAAAGTGGGGTCCCGTGACGGGGGGCTGCAAGCTTAAATGCATAGATCAATTCATGAACCAAAACTCCACTGTTTATTATGTTTATAATTATTGAAAGTTATTATGGTGAGTGCAGAGCCCCTATGATTTCTATTTAAACAATGTGGTCACATACCATGTTGCACCCCAAAACTAGGAATGGTGAGTGCCGTGGATTAGTGCTTTTTGTTTATTATGATTAATTTTTATAATGAATCATTTTTGTGATCACATTTTCTCATGCACCCCTTTTAACTAGTTATCTAACTTGTGTCAGCTGTTTTCCTAGGTGCTTTGCAACAGGTGTGCTTGGTAACTGTCTCTCATTTAAAAGCAAAGCTGCTGTGAGCTTTAAACCTTGATAGCATACCCTGAGTTTAACACTAATGTGATGGCTATGTCAATATTATAATTCTGAGCAATAGAGTGGGGACTTGCAGTAAAGTGGGGTCCCATGATATGGGCTGTTAGCTTAATGCATTGATCAATTCATGAACCAAAACCGCACTGTTTATTATGTTTATAATTATTGTTAGTTATTATGGTGAGTGTAGAGCCCCTGTGATTTCTATTTAACCAATGTGGTCACATACCATGTTGCACACCAAAACTAGGAATGGTGAGTTCCGTGGATTAGTGCTTTTTGTTTATTATGATTAATTTTTATAATTAATAATTTTTGTGATCACATTTTCTCATGCACCCCTTTTAACTAGTTTTCTAACTTGTGTCAGCTGTTTTCCTAGGTGCTTTGCAACAGGTGTGCTTGGTAACTGTCTCACATTTAAAAGCAAAGTTACTGTGAGCTTTAAACCTTGATAGCATACCCTGAGTTTAACACTAATGCGATGGCTATGTCCATGTTATAATTCAGAGCAATAGAGTAGGGACTTGCAGTAAAGGGGTACCCGTGACGGGGGCTGCAAGCTTAAATGCATTGATCAATTAATGAACCAAAACCCCACTGTTTATTATGTTTATAATTATTGTTAGTTATTATGGTGAGTGCAGAGCCCCTGTGATTTCTATTTAAACCATGTGGTCACATACCATGTTGCACCCCAAAACTAGGAATGGTGAGTGCCGTGGATTAGTGCTTTTTGTTTATTATGATTAATTTTTATAATTAATCATTTTTGTGATCACATTTTCTCATGCACCTCTTTTAACTTGTTATCTAACTTGTGTCAGCTGTTTTCCTGGGTGCTTTGCAACAGGTGTGCTTGGTAACTGTCTCACATTTAAAAGCAAAGTTGCTGTGAGCTTTAAACCTTGATAGCATACCCTGAGTTTAACACTAAAGTGATGGCTATGTCCATGTTATAATTCTGAGCAATAGAGTAGGGACTTGCAGTAAAGGGGTTCCCATGACGTGGGCTGCAAGCTTAAATGCATTGATGAATTCATGAACCAAAACTCCACTGTTTATTATGTTTATAAGTATTGTTAGTTATTATGGTTAGTGGAGAGCCCCTGTGATTTCTATTTAAACAATGTGGTCACATACCATGTTGCACACCAAAATTAGGAATGGTGAGTGCCGTGGATTAGTGCTTTTTGTTTATTATGATTAATTTTTATAATTAATAATTTTTGTGATCACATTTTCTCATGCACCCCTTTTAACTAGTTTTCTAACTTGTGTCAGCTGTTTTCCTAGGTGCTTTGCAACAGGTGTGCTTGGTAACTGTCTCACATTTAAAAGCAAAGTTACTGTGAGCTTTAAACCTTGATAGCATACCCTGAGTTTAACACTAATGTGATGGCTATGTCCTTGTTATAATTCTGAGCAATAGAGTAGGGACTTGCAGTAAAGTGGGGTCCCGTGATGGGGGCTGCAAGCTTAAATGCATTGATCAATTCATGAACCAAAACCCCACTGTTTATTATGTTTATAATTATTGTTAGTTATTATGGTGAGTGCAGAGCCCCTGTGATTTCTATTTAAACAATGTGGTCACATACCATGTTGCACACCAAAACTAGGAATGGTGAGTGCCGGGGATTAGTGCTTTTTGTTTATTATGATTAATTTTTATAATTAATAATTTTTGTGATCACATTTTCTCATGCACCCCTTTTAACTAGTTATCTAACTTGTGTCAGCTGTTTTCCTAGGTGCTTTGCAACAGGTGTGCTTGGTAACTGTCTCTCATTTAAAAGCAAAGCTGCTGTGAGCTTTAAACCTTGATAGCATACCCTGAGTTTAACACTAATGTGATGGCTATGTCAATGTTATAATTCTGAGCAATAGAGTGGGGACTTGCAGTAAAGTGGGGTCCCATGACGGGGGCTGCAAGCTTAAATGAATTGATCAATTCATGAACCAAAACTCCACTGTTTATTATGTTTAGAATTATTGTCAGTTATTATGATGAGTGCAGAGCCCCTGTGATTTCTATTTAATCAATGTGGTCACATACCATGTTGCACACCAAAACTAGGAATGGTGAGTGCTGTGGATTAGTGCTTTTTGTTTATTATTATTAATTTTTATAATTAATCATTTTTGTGATCACATTTTCTCATGCACCCCTTTTAACTAGTTATCTAACTTGTGTCAGCTGTTTTCCTAGGTGCTTTGCAACAGGTGTGCTTGGTAACTGTATCACATTTAAAAGCAAAGTTGCTGTGAGCTTTAAACCTTGATAGCATACCCTGAGTTTAAGACTAATGTGATGGCAATGTCCATGTTATAATTCTGAGCAATAGAGTAGGGACTTGCAGTAAAGTGGGGTCCCGTGATGGGGGCTGCAAGCTTAAATGCATTGATCAATTCATGAACCAAAACCCCACTGTTTATTATGTTTATAATTATTGTTAGTTATTATGGTTAGTGCAGAGCCCCTGTGATTTCTATTTAAACAATGTGGTCACATACCATGTTGCACCCCAAAACTAGGAATGGTGAGTGCCGTGGATTAGTGCTTTTTGTTTATTATGATTAATTTTTATAATTAATCATTTTTGTGATCACATTTTCTCATGCACCCCTTTTAACTTGTTATCTAACTTGTGTCAGCTGTTTTCCTGGGTGCTTTGCAACAGGTGTGCTTGGTAACTGTCTCACATTTAAAAGCAAAGCTGCTGTGAGCTTTAAACCTTGATAGCATACCCTGAGTTTAACACTAATGTGATGGCTATGTCAATGTTATAATTCTGAGCAATAGAGTGGGGACTTGCAGTAAAGTGGGGTCCCGTGACGGGGGCTGCAAGCTTAAATGTATTGATCAATTCTTGAACCAAAACTCCACTGTTTATTATGTTTAGAATTATTGTTAGTTATTATGATGAGTGCAGAGCCCCTGTGATTTCTATTTAATCAATGTGGTCACATACCATGTTGCACACCAAAACTAGGAATGGTGAGTGCTGTGGATTAGTGCTTTTTGTTTATTATTATTAATTTTTATAATTAATCATTTTTGTGATCACATTTTCTCATGCACCCCTTTTAACTAGTTATCTAACTTGTGTCAGCTGTTTTCCTAGGTGCTTTGCAACAGGTGTGCTTGGTAACTGTCTCACATTTAAAAGCAGAGATGCTGTGAGCTTTAAACCATGATAGCATACCCTGAGTTTAACACTAATGTGATGGCTATGTCCATGTTATAATTCTGAGCAATAGAGTAGGGACTTGCAGTAAAGTGGGGTCCCGTGATGTGGGCTGCAAGCTTAATGCATTGATCAATTCATGAACCAAAACCGCAATGTTTATTATGTTTATAATTATTGTTAGTTATTATGGTGAGTGTAGAGCCTCTGTGATTTCGATTTAAACAATGTGGTCACATACCATGTTGCACACCAAAACTAGGAATGGTGAGTTCCGTGGATTAGTGCTTTTTGTTTATTATGATTAATTTTTATAATTAATAATTTTTGTGATCACATTTTCTCATGCACCCCTTTTAACTAGTTTTCTAACTTGTGTCAGCTGTTTTCCTAGGTGCTTTGCAACAGGTGTGCTTGGTAACTGTCTCACATTTAAAAGCAAAGTTACTGTGAGCTTTAAACCTTGATAGCATACCCTGAGTTTAACACTAATGCGATGGCTATGTCCATGTTATAATTCAGAGCAATAGAGTAGGGACTTGCAGTAAAGGGGTACCCGTGACGGGGGCTGCAAGCTTAAATGCATTGATCAATTCATGAACCAAAACCCCACTGTTTATTATGTTTATAATTATTGTTAGTTATTATGGTGAGTGCAGAGCCCCTGTGATTTCTATTTAAACCATGTGGTCACATACCATGTTGCACCCCAAAACTAGGAATGGTGAGTGCCGTGGATTAGTGCTTTTTGTTTATTATGATTAATTTTTATAATTAATCATTTTTGTGATCACATTTTCTCATGCACCTCTTTTAACTTGTTATCTAACTTGTGTCAGCTGTTTTCCTGGGTGCTTTGCAACAGGTGTGCTTGGTAACTGTCTCACATTTAAAAGCAAAGTTGCTGTGAGCTTTAAACCTTGATAGCATACCCTGAGTTTAACACTAAAGTGATGGCTATGTCCATGTTATAATTCTGAGCAATAGAGTAGGGACTTGCAGTAAAGGGGTTCCCATGACGTGGGCTGCAAGCTTAAATGCATTGATGAATTCATGAACCAAAACTCCACTGTTTATTATGTTTATAAGTATTGTTAGTTATTATGGTTAGTGGAGAGCCCCTGTGATTTCTATTTAAACAATGTGGTCACATACCATGTTGCACACCAAAATTAGGAATGGTGAGTGCCGTGGATTAGTGCTTTTTGTTTATTATGATTAATTTTTATAATTAATAATTTTTGTGATCACATTTTCTCATGCACCCCTTTTAACTAGTTTTCTAACTTGTGTCAGCTGTTTTCCTAGGTGCTTTGCAACAGGTGTGCTTGGTAACTGTCTCACATTTAAAAGCAAAGTTACTGTGAGCTTTAAACCTTGATAGCATACCCTGAGTTTAACACTAATGTGATGGCTATGTCCTTGTTATAATTCTGAGCAATAGAGTAGGGACTTGCAGTAAAGTGGGGTCCCGTGATGGGGGCTGCAAGCTTAAATGCATTGATCAATTCATGAACCAAAACCCCACTGTTTATTATGTTTATAATTATTGTTAGTTATTATGGTGAGTGCAGAGCCCCTGTGATTTCTATTTAAACAATGTGGTCACATACCATGTTGCACCCCAAAACTAGGAATGGTGAGTGCCGGGGATTAGTGCTTTTTGTTTATTATGATTAATTTTTATAATTAATAATTTTTGTGATCACATTTTCTCATGCACCCCTTTTAACTAGTTATCTAACTTGTGTCAGCTGTTTTCCTAGGTGCTTTGCAACAGGTGTGCTTGGTAACTGTCTCTCATTTAAAAGCAAAGCTGCTGTGAGCTTTAAACCTTGATAGCATACCCTGAGTTTAACACTAATGTGATGGCTATGTCAATGTTATAATTCTGAGCAATAGAGTGGGGACTTGCAGTAAAGTGGGGTCCCATGACGGGGGCTGCAAGCTTAAATGAATTGATCAATTCATGAACCAAAACTCCACTGTTTATTATGTTTAGAATTATTGTCAGTTATTATGATGAGTGCAGAGCCCCTGTGATTTCTATTTAATCAATGTGGTCACATACCATGTTGCACACCAAAACTAGGAATGGTGAGTGCTGTGGATTAGTGCTTTTTGTTTATTATTATTAATTTTTATAATTAATCATTTTTGTGATCACATTTTCTCATGCACCCCTTTTAACTAGTTATCTAACTTGTGTCAGCTGTTTTCCTAGGTGCTTTGCAACAGGTGTGCTTGGTAACTGTATCACATTTTAAAGCAAAGTTGCTGTGAGCTTTAAACCTTGATAGCATACCCTGAGTTTAAGACTAATGTGATGGCAATGTCCATGTTATAATTCTGAGCAATAGAGTAGGGACTTGCAGTAAAGTGGGGTCCCGTGATGGGGGCTGCAAGCTTAAATGCATTGATCAATTCATGAACCAAAACCCCACTGTTTATTATGTTTATAATTATTGTTAGTTATTATGGTTAGTGCAGAGCCCCTGTGATTTCTATTTAAACAATGTGGTCACATACCATGTTGCACCCCAAAACTAGGAATGGTGAGTGCCGTGGATTAGTGCTTTTTGTTTATTATGATTAATTTTTATAATTAATCATTTTTGTGATCACATTTTCTCATGCACCCCTTTTAACTTGTTATCTAACTTGTGTCAGCTGTTTTCCTGGGTGCTTTGCAACAGGTGTGCTTGGTAACTGTCTCACATTTAAAAGCAAAGTTGCTGTGAGCTTTAAACCTTGATAGCATACCCTGAGTTTAACACTAATGTGATGGCTATTTTCATGTTATAATTTTGAGCAATAGAGTAGGGACTTGCAGTAAAGTGGGGTCCCGTGACGGGGGGCTGCAAGCTTAAATGCATTGATCAATTCATGTACCAAAACTCCACTGTTTATTATGTTTATAATTATTGAAAGTTATTATGGTGAGTGCAGAGCCCCTATGATTTCTATTTAAACAATGTGGTCACATACCATGTTGCACCCCAAAACTAGGAATGGTGAGTGCCGTGGATTAGTGCTTTTTGTTTATTATGATTAATTTTTATAATGAATCATTTTTGTGATCACATTTTCTCATGCACCCCTTTTAACTAGTTATCTAACTTGTGTCAGCTGTTTTCCTAGGTGCTTTGCAACAGGTGTGCTTGGTAACTGTCTCTCATTTAAAAGCAAAGCTGCTGTGAGCTTTAAACCTTGATAGCATACCCTGAGTTTAACACTAATGTGATGGCTATGTCAATGTTATAATTCTGAGCAATAGAGTGGGGACTTGCAGTAAAGTGGGGTCCCGTGACGGGGGCTGCAAGCTTAAATGTATTGATCAATTCTTGAACCAAAACTCCACTGTTTATTATGTTTAGAATTATTGTTAGTTATTATGATGAGTGCAGAGCCCCTGTGATTTCTATTTAATCAATGTGGTCACATACCATGTTGCACACCAAAACTAGGAATGGTGAGTGCTGTGGATTAGTGCTTTTTGTTTATTATTATTAATTTTTATAATTAATCATTTTTGTGATCACATTTTCTCATGCACCCCTTTTAACTAGTTATCTAACTTGTGTCAGCTGTTTTCCTAGGTGCTTTGCAACAGGTGTGCTTGGTAACTGTCTCACATTTAAAAGCAGAGATGCTGTGAGCTTTAAACCATGATAGCATACCCTGAGTTTAACACTAATGTGATGGCTATGTCCATGTTATAATTCTGAGCAATAGAGTAGGGACTTGCAGTAAAGTGGGGTCCCGTGACGGGGGCTGCAAGCTTAATGCATTGATCAATTCATGAACCAAAACCGCAATGTTTATTATGTTTATAATTATTGTTAGTTATTATGGTGAGTGTAGAGCCTCTGTGATTTCGATTTAAACAATGTGGTCACATACCATGTTGCACACCAAAACTAGGAATGGTGAGTTCCGTGGATTAGTGCTTTTGTTTATTATGATTAATTTTTATAATTAATCATTTTTGTGATCACATTTTCTCATGCACCCCTTTTAACTAGTAATCTAACTTGTGTCAGCTGTTTTCCTAGGTGCTTTGCAACAGGTGTGCTTGGTAACTGTATCACATTTAAAAGCTAAGTTGCTGTGAGCTTTAAACCTTGATAACATACCCTGAGTTTAAGACTACTGTGATGGCAATGTCCATGTTATAATTCTGAGCAATAGAGTAGGGACTTGCTGTAAAGTTGGGTCCTGTGACGGGGGCTGCAAGCTTAAATGCATTGATCAATTCATGAACCAAAACCACACTGTTTATTATGTTTATAATTATTGTTAGTTATTATGGTGAATGCAGAGCCCCTGTGATTTCTATATAAACAATGTGGTCACATACCATGTTGTACCCCAAAACTAGGAATGGTGAGTGCCGTGGATTAGTGCTTTTTGATTATTATGATTAATTTTTATAATTAATCATTTTTGTGATCACATTTTCTCATGCACCCCTTTTAACTAGTTATCTAACTTGTGTCAGCTGTTTTCCTAGGTGCCTTGCAACAGGTGTGATTGGTAACTGTCTCACATTTAAAAGCAAAGTTCCTGTGAGCTGTAAACCTTGATAGCATACCATGAGTTTAACACTAATGTAATGGCTATGTCCATGTTACAATTCTGAGCAATAGAGTAGGGACTTGCAGTAACGGGGGTCCCATGAAGGGGGCTGCAAGCTTAAATGCATTGATCAATTCATGAACCAAAACTCCACTGTTGATTATGTTTATAAGTATTGTTAGTTATTATGGTGAGTGCAGAGCCCCTGTGATTTCTATTTAAACAATGTGGTCACATACCATGTTGCACCCCAAAACTAGGAATGGTGAGTGCCGTGGATTAGTGCTTTTTGTTTATTATGATTAATTTTTATAATTAATCATTTTTGTGATCACATTTTCTCATGCACCCCTTTTAACTTGTTATCTAACTTGTGTCAGCTGTTTTCCTGGGTGCTTTGCAACAGTTGTGCTTGGTAACTGTCTCACATTTAAAAGCAAAGTTGCTGTGAGCTTTAAACCTTGATAGCATACCCTGAGTTTAACACTAATGTGATGGCTATTTTCATGTTATAATTTTGAGCAATAGAGTAGGGACTTGCAGTAAAGTGGGGTCCCGTGACGGGGGGCTGCAAGCTTAAATGCATTGATCAATTCATGAACCAAAACTCCACTGTTTATTATGTTTATAATTATTGAAAGTTATTATGGTGAGTGCAGAGCCCTATGATTTCTATTTAAACAATGTGGTCACATACCATGTTGCACACCAAAACTAGGAATGGTGAGTTCCGTGGATTAGTGCTTTTTGTTTATTATGATTAATTTTTATAATTAATAATTTTTGTGATCACATTTTCTCATGCACCTCTTTTAACTAGTTATCTAACTTGTGTCAGCTGTTTTCCTAGGAGCTTTGCAACAGGTGTGCTTGATAACTGTCTCACATTTAAAAGCAAAGTTGCTGTGAGCTGTAAACCTTGATAGCATACCCTGAGTTTAACACTAATGTGATGGCTATGTCAATGTTATAATTCTGAGCAATAGAGTAGGGACTTGCAGTAAAGGGGGTCCCGTGACGGGGGCTGCAAGCTTAAATGCATTGATCAATTCATGAACCAAAACTCCACTGTTTATTATGTTTATAAGTATTGTTAGTTATTATGGTGAGTGCAGAGCCCCTGTGATTTCAATTTAAACAATGTGGTCACATACCATGTTGCACCCCAAAACTAGGAATGGTGAGTGCCGTGGATTAGTGCTTTTTGTTTATTATGATTAATTTTTATAATGAATCATTTTTGTGATCACATTTTCTCATGCACCCCTTTTAACTAGTTATCTAACTTGTGTCAGCTGTTTTCCTAGGTGCTTTGCAACAGGTGTGCTTGGTAACTGTCTCACATTTAAAAGCAGAGATGCTGTGAGCTTTAAACCATGATAGCATACCCTGAGTTTAACACTAATGTGATGGCTATGTCCATGTTATAATTCTGAGCAATAGAGTAGGGACTTGCAGTAAAGTGGGGTCCCGTGATGTGGGCTGCAAGCTTAATGCATTGATCAATTCATGAACCAAAACCGCAATGTTTATTATGTTTATAATTATTGTTAGTTATTATGGTGAGTGTAGAGCCTCTGTGATTTCGATTTAAACAATGTGGTCACATACCATGTTGCACACCAAAACTAGGAATGGTGAGTTCCGTGGATTAGTGCTTTTGTTTATTATGATTAATTTTTATAATTAATCATTTTTGTGATCACATTTTCTCATGCACCCCTTTTAACTAGTAATCTAACTTGTGTCAGCTGTTTTCCTAGGTGCTTTGCAACAGGTGTGCTTGGTAACTGTCTCACATTTAAAAACAAAGTTGCTGTGAGCTGTAAACCTTGATAGCATACCCTGAGTTTAACACTAATGTGATGGCTATGTCCATGTTATAATTCTGAGCAATAGAGTAGGGACTTGCAGTAAAGGGTGTCCCGTGACGGGGGCTGCAAGCTTAAATGCATTGATCAATTCATGAACCAAAACTCCACTGTTTATTATGTTTATAAGTATTGTTAGTTATTATGGTGAGTGTAGAGCCTTTGTGATTTCAATTTAAACAATGTGGTCACATACCATGTTGCACACCAAAATTAGGAATGGTGAGTGCCGTGGATTAGTGCTTTTTGTTTATTATGATTAATTTTTATAATTAATCATTTTTGTGATCACATTTTCTCATGCACCTCTTTTAACTTGTTATCTAACTTGTGTCAGCTGTTTTCCTGGGTGCTTTGCAACAGGTGTGCTTGGTAACTGTCTCACATTTAAAAGCAAAGTTGCTGTGAGCTTTAAACCTTGATAGCATACCCTGAGTTTAACACTAAAGTGATGGCTATGTCCATGTTATAATTCTGAGCAATAGAGTAGGGACTTGCAGTAAAGGGGTTCCCATGACGTGGGCTGCAAGCTTAAATGCATTGATGAATTCATGAACCAAAACTCCACTGTTTATTATGTTTATAAGTATTGTTAGTTATTATGGTTAGTGGAGAGCCCCTGTGATTTCTATTTAAACAATGTGGTCACATACCATGTTGCACACCAAAATTAGGAATGGTGAGTGCCGTGGATTAGTGCTTTTTGTTTATTATGATTAATTTTTATAATTAATAATTTTTGTGATCACATTTTCTCATGCACCCCTTTTAACTAGTTTTCTAACTTGTGTCAGCTGTTTTCCTAGGTGCTTTGCAACAGGTGTGCTTGGTAACTGTCTCACATTTAAAAGCAAAGTTACTGTGAGCTTTAAACCTTGATAGCATACCCTGAGTTTAACACTAATGTGATGGCTATGTCCTTGTTATAATTCTGAGCAATAGAGTAGGGACTTGCAGTAAAGTGGGGTCCCGTGATGGGGGCTGCAAGCTTAAATGCATTGATCAATTCATGAACCAAAACCCCACTGTTTATTATGTTTATAATTATTGTTAGTTATTATGGTGAGTGCAGAGCCCCTGTGATTTCTATTTAAACAATGTGGTCACATACCATGTTGCACCCCAAAACTAGGAATGGTGAGTGCCGGGGATTAGTGCTTTTTGTTTATTATGATTAATTTTTATAATTAATAATTTTTGTGATCACATTTTCTCATGCACCCCTTTTAACTAGTTATCTAACTTGTGTCAGCTGTTTTCCTAGGTGCTTTGCAACAGGTGTGCTTGGTAACTGTCTCTCATTTAAAAGCAAAGCTGCTGTGAGCTTTAAACCTTGATAGCATACCCTGAGTTTAACACTAATGTGATGGCTATGTCAATGTTATAATTCTGAGCAATAGAGTGGGGACTTGCAGTAAAGTGGGGTCCCATGACGGGGGCTGCAAGCTTAAATGAATTGATCAATTCATGAACCAAAACTCCACTGTTTATTATGTTTAGAATTATTGTCAGTTATTATGATGAGTGCAGAGCCCCTGTGATTTCTATTTAATCAATGTGGTCACATACCATGTTGCACACCAAAACTAGGAATGGTGAGTGCTGTGGATTAGTGCTTTTTGTTTATTATTATTAATTTTTATAATTAATCATTTTTGTGATCACATTTTCTCATGCACCCCTTTTAACTAGTTATCTAACTTGTGTCAGCTGTTTTCCTAGGTGCTTTGCAACAGGTGTGCTTGGTAACTGTATCACATTTTAAAGCAAAGTTGCTGTGAGCTTTAAACCTTGATAGCATACCCTGAGTTTAAGACTAATGTGATGGCAATGTCCATGTTATAATTCTGAGCAATAGAGTAGGGACTTGCAGTAAAGTGGGGTCCCGTGATGGGGGCTGCAAGCTTAAATGCATTGATCAATTCATGAACCAAAACCCCACTGTTTATTATGTTTATAATTATTGTTAGTTATTATGGTTAGTGCAGAGCCCCTGTGATTTCTATTTAAACAATGTGGTCACATACCATGTTGCACCCCAAAACTAGGAATGGTGAGTGCCGTGGATTAGTGCTTTTTGTTTATTATGATTAATTTTTATAATTAATCATTTTTGTGATCACATTTTCTCATGCACCCCTTTTAACTTGTTATCTAACTTGTGTCAGCTGTTTTCCTGGGTGCTTTGCAACAGGTGTGCTTGGTAACTGTCTCACATTTAAAAGCAAAGTTGCTGTGAGCTTTAAACCTTGATAGCATACCCTGAGTTTAACACTAATGTGATGGCTATTTTCATGTTATAATTTTGAGCAATAGAGTAGGGACTTGCAGTAAAGTGGGGTCCCGTGACGGGGGGCTGCAAGCTTAAATGCATTGATCAATTCATGTACCAAAACTCCACTGTTTATTATGTTTATAATTATTGAAAGTTATTATGGTGAGTGCAGAGCCCCTATGATTTCTATTTAAACAATGTGGTCACATACCATGTTGCACCCCAAAACTAGGAATGGTGAGTGCCGTGGATTAGTGCTTTTTGTTTATTATGATTAATTTTTATAATGAATCATTTTTGTGATCACATTTTCTCATGCACCCCTTTTAACTAGTTATCTAACTTGTGTCAGCTGTTTTCCTAGGTGCTTTGCAACAGGTGTGCTTGGTAACTGTCTCTCATTTAAAAGCAAAGCTGCTGTGAGCTTTAAACCTTGATAGCATACCCTGAGTTTAACACTAATGTGATGGCTATGTCAATGTTATAATTCTGAGCAATAGAGTGGGGACTTGCAGTAAAGTGGGGTCCCGTGACGGGGGCTGCAAGCTTAAATGTATTGATCAATTCTTGAACCAAAACTCCACTGTTTATTATGTTTAGAATTATTGTTAGTTATTATGATGAGTGCAGAGCCCCTGTGATTTCTATTTAATCAATGTGGTCACATACCATGTTGCACACCAAAACTAGGAATGGTGAGTGCTGTGGATTAGTGCTTTTTGTTTATTATTATTAATTTTTATAATTAATCATTTTTGTGATCACATTTTCTCATGCACCCCTTTTAACTAGTTATCTAACTTGTGTCAGCTGTTTTCCTAGGTGCTTTGCAACAGGTGTGCTTGGTAACTGTCTCACATTTAAAAGCAGAGATGCTGTGAGCTTTAAACCATGATAGCATACCCTGAGTTTAACACTAATGTGATGGCTATGTCCATGTTATAATTCTGAGCAATAGAGTAGGGACTTGCAGTAAAGTGGGGTCCCGTGATGTGGGCTGCAAGCTTAATGCATTGATCAATTCATGAACCAAAACCGCAATGTTTATTATGTTTATAATTATTGTTAGTTATTATGGTGAGTGTAGAGCCTCTGTGATTTCGATTTAAACAATGTGGTCACATACCATGTTGCACACCAAAACTAGGAATGGTGAGTTCCGTGGATTAGTGCTTTTGTTTATTATGATTAATTTTTATAATTAATCATTTTTGTGATCACATTTTCTCATGCACCCCTTTTAACTAGTAATCTAACTTGTGTCAGCTGTTTTCCTAGGTGCTTTGCAACAGGTGTGCTTGGTAACTGTATCACATTTAAAAGCTAAGTTGCTGTGAGCTTTAAACCTTGATAACATACCCTGAGTTTAAGACTACTGTGATGGCAATGTCCATGTTATAATTCTGAGCAATAGAGTAGGGACTTGCTGTAAAGTTGGGTCCTGTGACGGGGGCTGCAAGCTTAAATGCATTGATCAATTCATGAACCAAAACCACACTGTTTATTATGTTTATAATTATTGTTAGTTATTATGGTGAATGCAGAGCCCCTGTGATTTCTATATAAACAATGTGGTCACATACCATGTTGTACCCCAAAACTAGGAATGGTGAGTGCCGTGGATTAGTGCTTTTTGATTATTATGATTAATTTTTATAATTAATCATTTTTGTGATCACATTTTCTCATGCACCCCTTTTAACTAGTTATCTAACTTGTGTCAGCTGTTTTCCTAGGTGCCTTGCAACAGGTGTGATTGGTAACTGTCTCACATTTAAAAGCAAAGTTCCTGTGAGCTGTAAACCTTGATAGCATACCATGAGTTTAACACTAATGTAATGGCTATGTCCATGTTACAATTCTGAGCAATAGAGTAGGGACTTGCAGTAACGGGGGTCCCATGAAGGGGGCTGCAAGCTTAAATGCATTGATCAATTCATGAACCAAAACTCCACTGTTGATTATGTTTATAAGTATTGTTAGTTATTATGGTGAGTGCAGAGCCCCTGTGATTTCTATTTAAACAATGTGGTCACATACCATGTTGCACCCCAAAACTAGGAATGGTGAGTGCCGTGGATTAGTGCTTTTTGTTTATTATGATTAATTTTTATAATTAATCATTTTTGTGATCACATTTTCTCATGCACCCCTTTTAACTTGTTATCTAACTTGTGTCAGCTGTTTTCCTGGGTGCTTTGCAACAGTTGTGCTTGGTAACTGTCTCACATTTAAAAGCAAAGTTGCTGTGAGCTTTAAACCTTGATAGCATACCCTGAGTTTAACACTAATGTGATGGCTATTTTCATGTTATAATTTTGAGCAATAGAGTAGGGACTTGCAGTAAAGTGGGGTCCCGTGACGGGGGGCTGCAAGCTTAAATGCATTGATCAATTCATGAACCAAAACTCCACTGTTTATTATGTTTATAATTATTGAAAGTTATTATGGTGAGTGCAGAGCCCTATGATTTCTATTTAAACAATGTGGTCACATACCATGTTGCACACCAAAACTAGGAATGGTGAGTTCCGTGGATTAGTGCTTTTTGTTTATTATGATTAATTTTTATAATTAATAATTTTTGTGATCACATTTTCTCATGCACCTCTTTTAACTAGTTATCTAACTTGTGTCAGCTGTTTTCCTAGGAGCTTTGCAACAGGTGTGCTTGATAACTGTCTCACATTTAAAAGCAAAGTTGCTGTGAGCTGTAAACCTTGATAGCATACCCTGAGTTTAACACTAATGTGATGGCTATGTCAATGTTATAATTCTGAGCAATAGAGTAGGGACTTGCAGTAAAGGGGGTCCCGTGACGGGGGCTGCAAGCTTAAATGCATTGATCAATTCATGAACCAAAACTCCACTGTTTATTATGTTTATAAGTATTGTTAGTTATTATGGTGAGTGCAGAGCCCCTGTGATTTCAATTTAAACAATGTGGTCACATACCATGTTGCACCCCAAAACTAGGAATGGTGAGTGCCGTGGATTAGTGCTTTTTGTTTATTATGATTAATTTTTATAATGAATCATTTTTGTGATCACATTTTCTCATGCACCCCTTTTAACTAGTTATCTAACTTGTGTCAGCTGTTTTCCTAGGTGCTTTGCAACAGGTGTGCTTGGTAACTGTCTCACATTTAAAAGCAGAGATGCTGTGAGCTTTAAACCATGATAGCATACCCTGAGTTTAACACTAATGTGATGGCTATGTCCATGTTATAATTCTGAGCAATAGAGTAGGGACTTGCAGTAAAGTGGGGTCCCGTGATGTGGGCTGCAAGCTTAATGCATTGATCAATTCATGAACCAAAACCGCAATGTTTATTATGTTTATAATTATTGTTAGTTATTATGGTGAGTGTAGAGCCTCTGTGATTTCGATTTAAACAATGTGGTCACATACCATGTTGCACACCAAAACTAGGAATGGTGAGTTCCGTGGATTAGTGCTTTTGTTTATTATGATTAATTTTTATAATTAATCATTTTTGTGATCACATTTTCTCATGCACCCCTTTTAACTAGTAATCTAACTTGTGTCAGCTGTTTTCCTAGGTGCTTTGCAACAGGTGTGCTTGGTAACTGTCTCACATTTAAAAACAAAGTTGCTGTGAGCTGTAAACCTTGATAGCATACCCTGAGTTTAACACTAATGTGATGGCTATGTCCATGTTATAATTCTGAGCAATAGAGTAGGGACTTGCAGTAAAGGGTGTCCCGTGACGGGGGCTGCAAGCTTAAATGCATTGATCAATTCATGAACCAAAACTCCACTGTTTATTATGTTTATAAGTATTGTTAGTTATTATGGTGAGTGTAGAGCCTTTGTGATTTCAATTTAAACAATGTGGTCACATACCATGTTGCACACCAAAATTAGGAATGGTGAGTGCCGTGGATTAGTGCTTTTTGTTTATTATGATTAATTTTTCTAATTAATAATTTTTGTGATCACATTTTCTCACGCACCAATTTTAACTAGTTTTCTAACTTGTGTCAGCTGTTTTCCTAGGTGCTTTGCAACAGGTGTGCTTGGTAACTGTCTCACATTTAAAAGCAAAGTTGCTGTGAGCTGTAAACCTTGATAGCATACCCTGAGTTTAACACTAATGTGATGGGTATGTCCATGTTATAATTCTGAGCAATAGAGTAGGGACTTGCAGTAAAGGGGGTCCCGTGACGGGGGCTGCAAGCTTAAATGCATTGATCAATTCATGAACCAAAACTCCACTGTTTATTATGTTTATGAGTATTGTTAGTTATTATGGTGAGTGCAGAGCCCCTGTGATTTCTATTTAAACAATGTGGTCACATACCATGTTGCACCCCAAAACTAGGAATGGTGAGTGCCGCGGATTAGTGCTTTTGTTTATTATGATTAATTTTTATAATTAATCATTTTTGTGATCACATTTTCTCATGCACCTCTTTTAACTAGTTATCTAACTTGTGTCAGCTGTTTTCCTAGGTGTTTTGCAACAGGTGTGCTTGGTAACTGTCTCTCATTTAAAAGCAAAGTTGCTGTGAGCTTTAAACCTTGATAGCATACCCTGAGTTTAACACTAATGTGATGGCTATGTCCATGTTATAATTCTGAGCAATAGAGTGGGGGCTTGCAGTAAAGTGGGGTCCCGTGACGGGGGCTGCAAGCTTAAATGTATTGATCAATTCATGTACCAAAAATCCACTGTTTATTATGTTTATATGTATTGTTAGTTATTATGGTGAGTGCAGAGCCCCTGTGATTTCTATTTAAACAATGTGGTCACATACCATGTTGCACCCCAAAACTAGGAATGGTGAGTGCCGTGGATTAGTGCTTTTTGTTTATTATGATTAATTTTTATAATTAATAATTATTGTGACCACATTTTCTCATGCACCCCTTTTAACTAGTTATGTAAATTGTGTCAGCTGTTTTCCTAGGTGCTTTGCAACAGGTGTGCTTGGTAACTGTCTCACATTTAAAAACAAAGTTGCTGTGAGCTGTAAACCTTGATAGCATACCCTGAGTTTAACATTAATGTGATGGCTATGTCCATGTTATAATTCTGAGCAATAGAGTAGGGACTTGCAGAAAAGGGTGTCCCGTGACGGGGGCTGCAAGCTTAAATGCATTGATCAATTCATGAACCAAAAATCCACTGTTTATTATGTTTATATGTATTGTTAGTTATTATGGTGAGTGCAGAGCCCCTGTGATTTCTATTTAAACAATGTGGTCACATACCATGTTGCACCGCAATACTAGGAATGGTGAGTGCCGTGGATTAGTGCTTTTTGTTTATTATATTAATTTTTATAATTAATCATTTTTGTGATCACATTTTCTCATGAACCCCTTTTAACTAGTTATCTAACTTGTGTCAGCTGTTTTCCTAGGTGCTTTGCAACAGGTGTGCTTGGTAACTGTCTCACATTTAAAAGCAAAGTTGCTGTGAGCTTTAAACCTTGATAGCATACCCTGAGTTTAACACTAATGTGATGGCTATGTCCATGTTATAATTCTGAGCAGTAGAGTAGGGACTTGCAGTAATGTGGGGTCCCGTGATGTGGGCTGTAAGCTTAATGCATTGATCAATTCATGAACCAAAACTCCACTGTTTATTATGTTTATAATTATTGTTAGTTATTATGGTGAGGGTAGATCCCCTGTGATTTCTATTTAAACAATGTGGTCACATACCATGTTGCACACCAAAACTAGGAATGGTGAGTTCCGTGGATTAGTGCTTTTTGTTTATTATGGTTAATTTTTATAATTAATCATTTTTGTGATCACATTTTCTCATGCACCCATTTTAACTAGTTATCTAACTTGTGTCAGCTGTTTTCCTAGGTGCTTTGCAACAGGTGTGCTTGGTAACTGTCTCACATTTAAAAGCAAAGTTGCTGTGAGCTTTAAACCTTGATAGCATACCCTGAGATTAACACTAATGTGATGGCTATGTCCATATTATAATTCTGAGCAATAGAGTAGGGACTTGCAGTAAAGTGGGGTCCCGTGACGGGGGCTGCAAAATTAAATGCATTGATCAATTCATGAACCAAAACCCCACTGTTTATTATGTTTATAATAATTGTTAGTTATTATGGTGAGTGCAGAGCCCCTGTGATTTCTATTTAAACAATGTGGTCACATACCATGTTGCACCCCAAAACTAGGAATGGTGAGTGCCGTGGATTAGTGCTTTTTGTTTATTATGATTAATTTTTATAATTAATAATTTTTGTGACCACATTTTCTCATGCACCCCTTTTAACTAGTTATGTAAATTGTGTCAGCTGTTTTCCTAGGTGCTTTGCAACAGGTGTGCTTGGTAACTGTCTCACATTTAAAAACAAAGTTGCTGTGAGCTGTAAACCTTGATAGCATACCCTGAGTTTAACACTAATGTGATGGCTATGTCCATGTTATAATTCTGAGCAATAGAGTAGGGACTTGCAGTAAAGGGTGTCCCGTGACGGGGGCTGCAAGCTTAAATGCATTGATCAATTCATGAACCAAAACTCCACTGTTTATTATGTTTATAAGTATTGTTAGTTATTATGGTGAGTGTAGAGCCTTTGTGATTTCAATTTAAACAATGTGGTCACATACCATGTTGCACACCAAAATTAGGAATGGTGAGTGCCGTGGATTAGTGCTTTTTGTTTATTATGATTAATTTTTATAATTAATAATTTTTGTGATCACATTTTCTCACGCACCAATTTTAACTAGTTTTCTAACTTGTGTCAGCTGTTTTCCTAGGTGCTTTGCAACAGGTGTGCTTGGTAACTGTCTCACATTTAAAAGCAAAGTTGCTGTGAGCTGTAAACCTTGATAGCATACCCTGAGTTTAACACTAATGTGATGGGTATGTCCATGTTATAATTCTGAGCAATAGAGTAGGGACTTGCAGTAAAGGGGGTCCCGTGACGGGGGCTGCAAGCTTAAATGCATTGATCAATTCATGAACCAAAACTCCACTGTTTATTATGTTTATGAGTATTGTTAGTTATTATGGTGAGTGCAGAGCCCCTGTGATTTCTATTTAAACAATGTGGTCACATACCATGTTGCACCCCAAAACTAGGAATGGTGAGTTCCGTGGATTAGTGCTTTTGTTTATTATGATTAATTTTTATAATTAATCATTTTTGTGATCACATTTTCTCATGCACCTCTTTTAACTAGTTATCTAACTTGTGTCAGCTGTTTTCCTAGGTGTTTTGCAACAGGTGTGCTTGGTAACTGTCTCTCATTTAAAAGCAAAGTTGCTGTGAGCTTTAAACCTTGATAGCATACCCTGAGTTTAACACTAATGTGATGGCTATGTCCATGTTATAATTCTGAGCAATAGAGTGGGGGCTTGCAGTAAAGTGGGGTCCCGTGACGGGGGCTGCAAGCTTAAATGTATTGATCAATTCATGTACCAAAAATCCACTGTTTATTATGTTTATATGTATTGTTAGTTATTATGGTGAGTGCAGAGCCCCTGTGATTTCTATTTAAACAATGTGGTCACATACCATGTTGCACCGCAATACTAGGAATGGTGAGTGCCGTGGATTAGTGCTTTTTGTTTATTATATTAATTTTTATAATTAATCATTTTTGTGATCACATTTTCTCATGCACCCCTTTTAACTAGATATCTAACTTGTGTCAGCTGTTTTCCTAGGTGCTTTGCAACAGGTGTGCTTGGTAACTGTCTCACATTTAAAAACAAAGTTGCTGTGAGCTGTAAACCTTGATAGCATACCCTGAGTTTAACACTAATGTGATGGCTATGTCCATGTTATAATTCTGAGCAATAGAGTAGGGACTTGCAGTAAAGGGTGTCCCGTGACGGGGGCTGCAAGCTTAAATGCATTGATCAATTCATGAACCAAAACTCCACTGTTTATTATGTTTATAAGTATTGTTAGTTATTATGGTGAGTGTAGAGCCTTTGTGATTTCAATTTAAACAATGTGGTCACATACCATGTTGCACACCAAAATTAGGAATGGTGAGTGCCGTGGATTAGTGCTTTTTGTTTATTATGATTAATTTTTATAATTAATAATTTTTGTGATCACATTTTCTCACGCACCAATTTTAACTAGTTTTCTAACTTGTGTCAGCTGTTTTCCTAGGTGCTTTGCAACAGGTGTGCTTGGTAACTGTCTCACATTTAAAAGCAAAGTTGCTGTGAGCTGTAAACCTTGATAGCATACCCTGAGTTTAACACTAATGTGATGGGTATGTCCATGTTATAATTCTGAGCAATAGAGTGGGGGCTTGCAGTAAAGTGGGGTCCCGTGATGAGGGCTGCAAGCTTAAATGTATTGATCAATTCATGTACCAAAAATCCACTGTTTATTATGTTTATATGTATTGTTAGTTATTATGGTGAGTGCAGAGCCCCTGTGATTTCTATTTAAACAATGTGGTCACATACCATGTTGCACCTCAATACTAGGAATGGTGAGTGCCGTGGATTAGTGCTTTTTGTTTATTATATTAATTTTTATAATTAATCATTTTTGTGATCACATTTTCTCATGCACCCCTTTTAACTAGTTATCTAACTTGTGTCAGCTGTTTTCCTAGGTGCTTTGCAACAGGTGTGCTTGGTAACTGTCTCACATTTAAAAGCAAAGTTGCTGTGAGCTGTAAACCTTGATAGCATACCCTGAGTTTAACACTAATGTGATGGGTATGTCCATGTTATAATTCTGAGCAATAGAGTAGGGACTTGCAGTAAAGGGGGTCCCGTGACGGGGGCTGCAAGCTTAAATGCATTGATCAATTCATGAACCAAAACTCCACTGTTTATTATGTTTATGAGTATTGTTAGTTATTATGGTGAGTGCAGAGCCCCTGTGATTTCTATTTAAACAATGTGGTCACATACCATGTTGCACCCCAAAACTAGGAATGGTGAGTGCCGCGGATTAGTGCTTTTGTTTATTATGATTAATTTTTATAATTAATCATTTTTGTGATCACATTTTCTCATGCACCTCTTTTAACTAGTTATCTAACTTGTGTCAGCTGTTTTCCTAGGTGTTTTGCAACAGGTGTGCTTGGTAACTGTCTCTCATTTAAAAGCAAAGTTGCTGTGAGCTTTAAACCTTGATAGCATACCCTGAGTTTAACACTAATGTGATGGCTATGTCCATGTTATAATTCTGAGCAATAGAGTGGGGGCTTGCAGTAAAGTGGGGTCCCGTGATGAGGGCTGCAAGCTTAAATGTATTGATCAATTCATGTACCAAAAATCCACTGTTTATTATGTTTATATGTATTGTTAGTTATTATGGTGAGTGCAGAGCCCCTGTGATTTCTATTTAAACAATGTGGTCACATACCATGTTGCACCTCAATACTAGGAATGGTGAGTGCCGTGGATTAGTGCTTTTTGTTTATTATATTAATTTTTATAATTAATCATTTTTGTGATCACATTTTCTCATGCACCCCTTTTAACTAGTTATCTAACTTGTGTCAGCTGTTTTCCTAGGTGCTTTGCAACAGGTGTGCTTGGTAACTGTCTCACATTTAAAAGCAAAGTTGCTGTGAGCTTTAAACCTTGATAGCATACCCTGAGTTTAACACTAATGTGATGGCTATGTCCATGTTATAATTCTGAGCAGTAGAGTAGGGACTTGCAGTAATGTGGGGTCCCGTGATGTGGGCTGTAAGCTTAATGCATTGATCAATTCATGAACCAAAACTCCACTGTTTATTATGTTTATAATTATTGTTAGTTATTATGGTGAGTGTAGATCCCCTGTGATTTCTATTTAAACAATGTGGTCACATACCATGTTGCACACCAAAACTAGGAATGGTGAGTTCCGTGGATTAGTGCTTTTTGTTTATTATGGTTAATTTTTATAATTAATCATTTTTGTGATCACATTTTCTCATGCACCCATTTTAACTAGTTATCTAACTTGTGTCAGCTGTTTTCCTAGGTGCTTTGCAACAGGTGTGCTTGGTAACTGTCTCACATTTAAAAGCAAAGTTGCTGTGAGCTTTAAACCTTGATAGCATACCCTGAGATTAACACTAATGTGATGGCTATGTCCATATTATAATTCTGAGCAATAGAGTAGGGACTTGCAGTAAAGTGGGGTCCCGTGACGGGGGCTGCAAAATTAAATGCATTGATCAATTCATGAACCAAAACCCCACTGTTTATTATGTTTATAATAATTGTTAGTTATTATGGTGAGTGCAGAGCCCCTGTGATTTCTATTTAAACAATGTGGTCACATACCATGTTGCACCCCAAAACTAGGAATGGTGAGTGCTGTGGATTAGTGCTTTTTGTTTATTATGATTAATTTTTATAATTAATAATTTTTGTGACCACATTTTCTCATGCACCCCTTTTAACTAGTTATGTAAATTGTGTCAGCTGTTTTCCTAGGTGCTTTGCAACAGGTGTGCTTGGTAACTGTCTCACATTTAAAAACAAAGTTGCTGTGAGCTGTAAACCTTGATAGCATACCCTGAGTTTAACACTAATGTGATGGCTATGTCCATGTTATAATTCTGAGCAATAGAGTAGGGACTTGCAGTAAAGGGTGTCCCGTGACGGGGGCTGCAAGCTTAAATGCATTGATCAATTCATGAACCAAAACTCCACTGTTTATTATGTTTATAAGTATTGTTAGTTATTATGGTGAGTGTAGAGCCTTTGTGATTTCAATTTAAACAATGTGGTCACATACCATGTTGCACACCAAAATTAGGAATGGTGAGTGCCGTGGATTAGTGCTTTTTGTTTATTATGATTAATTTTTATAATTAATAATTTTTGAGATCACATTTTCTCACGCACCAATTTTAACTAGTTTTCTAACTTGTGTCAGCTGTTTTCCTAGGTGCTTTGCAACAGGTGTGCTTGGTAACTGTCTCACATTTAAAAGCAAAGTTGCTGTGAGCTGTAAACCTTGATAGCATACCCTGAGTTTAACACTAATGTGATGGGTATGTCCATGTTATAATTCTGAGAAATAGAGTAGGGACTTGCAGTAAAGGGGGTCCCGTGACGGGGGCTGCAAGCTTAAATGCATTGATCAATTCATGAACCAAAACTCCACTGTTTATTATGTTTATGAGTATTGTTAGTTATTATGGTGAGTGCAGAGCCCCTGTGATTTCTATTTAAACAATGTGGTCACATACCATGTTGCACTCCAAAACTAGGAATGGTGAGTGCCGCGGATTAGTGCTTTTGTTTATTATGATTAATTTTTATAATTAATCATTTTTGTGATCACATTTTCTCATGCACCTCTTTTAACTAGTTATCTAACTTGTGTCAGCTGTTTTCCTAGGTGTTTTGCAACAGGTGTGCTTGGTAACTGTCTCTCATTTAAAAGCAAAGTTGCTGTGAGCTTTAAACCTTGATAGCATACCCTGAGTTTAACACTAATGTGATGGCTATGTCCATGTTATAATTCTGAGCAATAGAGTGGGGGCTTGCAGTAAAGTGGGGTCCCGTGATGAGGGCTGCAAGCTTAAATGTATTGATCAATTCATGTACCAAAAATCCACTGTTTATTATGTTTATATGTATTGTTAGTTATTATGGTGAGTGCAGAGCCCCTGTGATTTCTATTTAAACAATGTGGTCACATACCATGTTGCACCGCAATACTAGGAATGGTGAGTGCCGTGGATTAGTGCTTTTTGTTTATTATATTAATTTTTATAATTAATCATTTTTGTGATCACATTTTCTCATGCACCCCTTTTAACTAGTTATCTAACTTGTGTCAGCTGTTTTCCTAGGTGCTTTGCAACAGGTGTGCTTGGTAACTGTCTCACATTTAAAAGCAAAGTTGCTGTGAGCTTTAAACCTTGATAGCATACCCTGAGTTTAACACTAATGTGATGGCTATGTCCATGTTATAATTCTGAGCAGTAGAGTAGGGACTTGCAGTAATGTGGGGTCCCGTGATGTGGGCTGTAAGCTTAATGCATTGATCAATTCATGAACCAAAACTCCACTGTTTATTATGTTTATAATTATTGTTAGTTATTATGGTGAGTGTAGATCCCCTGTGATTTCTATTTAAACAATGTGGTCACATACCATGTTGCACACCAAAACTAGGAATGGTGAGTTCCGTGGATTAGTGCTTTTTGTTTATTATGGTTAATTTTTATAATTAATCATTTTTGTGATCACATTTTCTCATGCACCCATTTTAACTAGTTATCTAACTTGTGTCAGCTGTTTTCCTAGGTGCTTTGCAACAGGTGTGCTTGGTAACTGTCTCACATTTAAAAGCAAAGTTGCTGTGAGCTTTAACCCTTGATAGCATACCCTGAGATTAACACTAATGTGATGGCTATGTCCATATTATAATTCTGAGCAATAGAGTAGGGACTTGCAGTAAAGTGGGGTCCCGTGACGGGGGCTGCAAAATTAAATGCATTGATCAATTCATGAACCAAAACCCCACTGTTTATTATGTTTATAATAATTGTTAGTTATTATGGTGAGTGCAGAGCCCCTGTGATTTCTATTTAAACAATGTGGTCACATACCATGTTGCACCCCAAAACTAGGAATGGTGAGTGCCGTGGATTAGTGCTTTTTGTTTATTATGATTAATTTTTATAATTAATAATTTTTGTGACCACATTTTCTCATGCACCCCTTTTAACTAGTTATGTAAATTGTGTCAGCTGTTTTCCTAGGTGCTTTGCAACAGGTGTGCTTGGTAACTGTCTCACATTTAAAAACAAAGTTGCTGTGAGCTGTAAACCTTGATAGCATACCCTGAGTTTAACACTAATGTGATGGCTATGTCCATGTTATAATTCTGAGCAATAGAGTAGGGACTTGCAGTAAAGGGTGTCCCGTGACGGGGGCTGCAAGCTTAAATGCATTGATCAATTCATGACCAAAACTCCACTGTTTATTATGTTTATAAGTATTGTTAGTTATTATGGTGAGTGTAGAGCCTTTGTGATTTCAATTTAAACAATGTGGTCACATACCATGTTGCACACCAAAATTAGGAATGGTGAGTGCCGTGGATTAGTGCTTTTTGTTTATTATGATTAATTTTTATAATTAATCATTTTGTGATCACATTTTCTCACGCACCAATTTTAACTAGTTTTCTAACTTGTGTCAGCTGTTTTCCTAGGTGCTTTGCAACAGGTGTGCTTGGTAACTGTCTCACATTTAAAAGCAAAGTTGCTGTGAGCTGTAAACCTTGATAGCATACCCTGAGTTTAACACTAATGTGATGGGTATGTCCATGTTATAATTCTGAGCAATAGAGTAGGGACTTGCAGTAAAGGGGGTCCCGTGACGGGGGCTGCAAGCTTAAATGCATTGATCAATTCATGAACCAAAACTCCACTGTTTATTATGTTTATGAGTATTGTTAGTTATTATGGTGAGTGCAGAGCCCCTGTGATTTCTATTTAAACAATGTGGTCACATACCATGTTGCACCCCAAAACTAGGAATGGTGAGTGCCGCGGATTAGTGCTTTTGTTTATTATGATTAATTTTTATAATTAATCATTTTTGTGATCACATTTTCTCATGCACCTCTTTTAACTAGTTATCTAACTTGTGTCAGCTGTTTTCCTAGGTGTTTTGCAACAGGTGTGCTTGGTAACTGTCTCTCATTTAAAAGCAAAGTTGCTGTGAGCTTTAAACCTTGATAGCATACCCTGAGTTTAACACTAATGTGATGGCTATGTCCATGTTATAATTCTGAGCAATAGAGTGGGGGCTTGCAGTAAAGTGGGGTCCCGTGACGGGGGCTGCAAGCTTAAATGTATTGATCAATTCATGTACCAAAAATCCACTGTTTATTATGTTTATATGTATTGTTAGTTATTATGGTGAGTGCAGAGCCCCTGTGATTTCTATTTAAACAATGTGGTCACATACCATGTTGCACCGCAATACTAGGAATGGTGAGTGCCGTGGATTAGTGCTTTTTGTTTATTATATTAATTTTTATAATTAATCATTTTTGTGATCACATTTTCTCATGCACCCCTTTTAACTAGTTATCTAACTTGTGTCAGCTGTTTTCCTAGGTGCTTTGCAACAGGTGTGCTTGGTAACTGTCTCAAATTTAAAAGCAAAGTTGCTGTGAGCTTTAAACCTTGATAGCATACCCTGAGATTAACACTAATGTGATGGCTATGTCCATATTATAATTCTGAGCAATAGAGTAGGGACTTGCAGTAAAGTGGGGTCCCGTGATGTGGGCTGCAAAATTAAATGCATTGATCAATTCATGAACCAAAACCCCACTGTTTATTATGTTTATAATAATTGTTAGTTATTATGGTGAGTGCAGAGCCCCTGTGATTTCTATTTAAACAATGTGGTCACATACCATGTTGCACACCAAAACTAGGAATGGTGAGTTCCGTGGATTAGTGCTTTTTGTTTATTATGATTAATTTTTATAATTAATAATTTTTGTGACCACATTTTCTCATGCACCCCTTTTAACTAGTTATGTAAATTGTGTCAGCTGTTTTCCTAGGTGCTTTGCAACAGGTGTGCTTGGTAACTGTCTCACATTTAAAAACAAAGTTGCTGTGAGCTGTAAACCTTGATAGCATACCCTGAGTTTAACACTAATGTGATGGCTATGTCCATGTTATAATTCTGAGCAATAGAGTAGGGACTTGCAGTAAAGGGTGTCCCGTGACGGGGGCTGCAAGCTTAAATGCATTGATCAATTCATGAACCAAAACTCCACTGTTTATTATGTTTATAAGTATTGTTAGTTATTATGGTGAGTGTAGAGCCTTTGTGATTTCAATTTAAACAATGTGGTCACATACCATGTTGCACACCAAAATTAGGAATGGTGAGTGCCGTGGATTAGTGCTTTTTGTTTATTATGATTAATTTTTATAATTAATAATTTTTGTGATCACATTTTCTCAAGCACCAATTTTAACTAGTTTTCTAACTTGTGTCAGCTGTTTTCCTAGGTGCTTTGCAACAGGTGTGCTTGGTAACTGTCTCACATTTAAAAGCAAAGTTGCTGTGAGCTGTAAACCTTGATAGCATACCCTGAGTTTAACACTAATGTGATGGGTATGTCCATGTTATAATTCTGAGCAATAGAGTAGGGACTTGCAGTAATGTGGGGTCCCGTGATGTGGGCTGTAAGCTTAATGCATTGATCAATTCATGAACCAAAACTCCACTGTTTATTATGTTTATAATTATTGTTAGTTATTATGGTGAGTGTAGATCCCCTGTGATTTCTATTTAAAAAATGTGGTCACATACCATGTTGCACACCAAAACTAGGAATGGTGAGTTCCGTGGATTAGTGCTTTTTGTTTATTATGGTTAATTTTTATAATTAATCATTTTTGTGATCACATTTTCTCATGCACCCATTTTAACTAGTTATCTAACTTGTGTCAGCTGTTTTCCTAGGTGCTTTGCAACAGGTGTGCTTGGTAACTGTCTCACATTTAAAAGCAAAGTTGCTGTGAGCTTTAAACCTTGATAGCATACCCTGAGATTAACACTAATGTGATGGCTATGTCCATATTATAATTCTGAGCAATAGAGTAGGGGTCCCGTGACGGGGGCTGCAAGCTTAAATGCATTGATCAATTCATGAACCAAAACCGCACTGTTTATTATGTTTAAAATTATTGTTAGTTATTATGGTGAGTGCAGAGCCCCTGTGATTTCTATTTAAAAAATGTGGTCACATACCATGTTGCACCCCAAAACTAGGAATGGTGAGTGCCGTGGATTAGTGCTTTTTGTTTATTATGATTAATTTTTATAATTGATCATTTATATGATCACATTGTCTCATGAACCCCTTTTAACTAGTTATGTAACTTGTGTCAGCTGTTTTCCTAGGTGCTTTGCAACAGGTGTGCTTGGTAACTGTCTCACATTTAAAAGCAAAGTTGCTGTGAGCTGTAAACCTTGATAGCATACCATGAGTTTAACACTAATGTGATGGCTATGTCCATGTTACAATTCTGAGCAATAGAGTAGGGACTTGCAGTAACGGGGGTCCCGTGAAGGGGGCTGCAAGCTTAAATGCATTGATCAATTCATGAACCAAAACTCCACTGTTTATTATATTTATAAGTATTGTTAGTTATTATGGTGAGTGCAGAGCCCCTGTGATTTCTATTTAAACAATGTGGTCACATACCATGTTGCACCGCAATACTAGGAATGGTGAGTGCCGTGGATTAGTGCTTTTTGTTTATTATATTAATTTTTATAATTAATCATTTTTGTGATCACATTTTCTCATGCACCCCTTTTAACTAGTTATCTAACTTGTGTCAGCTGTTTTCCTAGGTGCTTTGCAACAGGTGTGCTTGGTAACTGTCTCACATTTAAAAGCAAAGTTGCTGTGAGCTTTAAACCTTGATAGCATACCCTGAGTTTAACACTAATGTGATGGCTATGTCCATGTTATAATTCTGAGCAGTAGAGTAGGGACTTGCAGTAATGTGGGGTCCCGTGATGTGGGCTGTAAGCTTAATGCATTGATCAATTCATGAACCAAAACTCCACTGTTTATTATGTTTATAATTATTGTTAGTTATTATGGTGAGTGTAGATCCCCTGTGATTTCTATTTAAACAATGTGGTCACATACCATGTTGCACACCAAAACTAGGAATGGTGAGTTCCGTGGATTAGTGCTTTTTGTTTATTATGGTTAATTTTTATAATTAATCATTTTTGTGATCACATTTTCTCATGCACCCATTTTAACTAGTTATCTAACTTGTGTCAGCTGTTTTCCTAGGTGCTTTGCAACAGGTGTGCTTGGTAACTGTCTCACATTTAAAAGCAAAGTTGCTGTGAGCTTTAACCCTTGATAGCATACCCTGAGATTAACACTAATGTGATGGCTATGTCCATATTATAATTCTGAGCAATAGAGTAGGGACTTGCAGTAAAGTGGGGTCCCGTGACGGGGGCTGCAAAATTAAATGCATTGATCAATTCATGAACCAAAACCCCACTGTTTATTATGTTTATAATAATTGTTAGTTATTATGGTGAGTGCAGAGCCCCTGTGATTTCTATTTAAACAATGTGGTCACATACCATGTTGCACCCCAAAACTAGGAATGGTGAGTGCCGTGGATTAGTGCTTTTTGTTTATTATGATTAATTTTTATAATTAATAATTTTTGTGACCACATTTTCTCATGCACCCCTTTTAACTAGTTATGTAAATTGTGTCAGCTGTTTTCCTAGGTGCTTTGCAACAGGTGTGCTTGGTAACTGTCTCACATTTAAAAACAAAGTTGCTGTGAGCTGTAAACCTTGATAGCATACCCTGAGTTTAACACTAATGTGATGGCTATGTCCATGTTATAATTCTGAGCAATAGAGTAGGGACTTGCAGTAAAGGGTGTCCCGTGACGGGGGCTGCAAGCTTAAATGCATTGATCAATTCATGAACCAAAACTCCACTGTTTATTATGTTTATAAGTATTGTTAGTTATTATGGTGAGTGTAGAGCCTTTGTGATTTCAATTTAAACAATGTGGTCACATACCATGTTGCACACCAAAATTAGGAATGGTGAGTGCCGTGGATTAGTGCTTTTTGTTTATTATGATTAATTTTTATAATTAATCATTTTGTGATCACATTTTCTCACGCACCAATTTTAACTAGTTTTCTAACTTGTGTCAGCTGTTTTCCTAGGTGCTTTGCAACAGGTGTGCTTGGTAACTGTCTCACATTTAAAAGCAAAGTTGCTGTGAGCTGTAAACCTTGATAGCATACCCTGAGTTTAACACTAATGTGATGGGTATGTCCATGTTATAATTCTGAGCAATAGAGTAGGGACTTGCAGTAAAGGGGGTCCCGTGACGGGGGCTGCAAGCTTAAATGCATTGATCAATTCATGAACCAAAACTCCACTGTTTATTATGTTTATGAGTATTGTTAGTTATTATGGTGAGTGCAGAGCCCCTGTGATTTCTATTTAAACAATGTGGTCACATACCATGTTGCACCCCAAAACTAGGAATGGTGAGTGCCGCGGATTAGTGCTTTTGTTTATTATGATTAATTTTTATAATTAATCATTTTTGTGATCACATTTTCTCATGCACCTCTTTTAACTAGTTATCTAACTTGTGTCAGCTGTTTTCCTAGGTGTTTTGCAACAGGTGTGCTTGGTAACTGTCTCTCATTTAAAAGCAAAGTTGCTGTGAGCTTTAAACCTTGATAGCATACCCTGAGTTTAACACTAATGTGATGGCTATGTCCATGTTATAATTCTGAGCAATAGAGTGGGGGCTTGCAGTAAAGTGGGGTCCCGTGACGGGGGCTGCAAGCTTAAATGTATTGATCAATTCATGTACCAAAAATCCACTGTTTATTATGTTTATATGTATTGTTAGTTATTATGGTGAGTGCAGAGCCCCTGTGATTTCTATTTAAACAATGTGGTCACATACCATGTTGCACCGCAATACTAGGAATGGTGAGTGCCGTGGATTAGTGCTTTTTGTTTATTATATTAATTTTTATAATTAATCATTTTTGTGATCACATTTTCTCATGCACCCCTTTTAACTAGTTATCTAACTTGTGTCAGCTGTTTTCCTAGGTGCTTTGCAACAGGTGTGCTTGGTAACTGTCTCACATTTAAAAGCAAAGTTGCTGTGAGCTTTAAACCTTGATAGCATACCCTGAGTTTAACACTAATGTGATGGCTATGTCCATGTTATAATTCTGAGCAGTAGAGTAGGGACTTGCAGTAATGTGGGGTCCCGTGATGTGGGCTGTAAGCTTAATGCATTGATCAATTCATGAACCAAAACTCCACTGTTTATTATGTTTATAATTATTGTTAGTTATTATGGTGAGTGTAGATCCCCTGTGATTTCTATTTAAACAATGTGGTCACATACCATGTTGCACACCAAAACTAGGAATGGTGAGTTCCGTGGATTAGTGCTTTTTGTTTATTATGGTTAATTTTTATAATTAATCATTTTTGTGATCACATTTTCTCATGCACCCATTTTAACTAGTTATCTAACTTGTGTCAGCTGTTTTCCTAGGTGCTTTGCAACAGGTGTGCTTGGTAACTGTCTCACATTTAAAAGCAAAGTTGCTGTGAGCTTTAACCCTTGATAGCATACCCTGAGATTAACACTAATGTGATGGCTATGTCCATATTATAATTCTGAGCAATAGAGTAGGGACTTGCAGTAAAGTGGGGTCCCGTGACGGGGGCTGCAAAATTAAATGCATTGATCAATTCATGAACCAAAACCCCACTGTTTATTATGTTTATAATAATTGTTAGTTATTATGGTGAGTGCAGAGCCCCTGTGATTTCTATTTAAACAATGTGGTCACATACCATGTTGCACCCCAAAACTAGGAATGGTGAGTGCCGTGGATTAGTGCTTTTTGTTTATTATGATTAATTTTTATAATTAATAATTTTTGTGACCACATTTTCTCATGCACCCCTTTTAACTAGTTATGTAAATTGTGTCAGCTGTTTTCCTAGGTGCTTTGCAACAGGTGTGCTTGGTAACTGTCTCACATTTAAAAACAAAGTTGCTGTGAGCTGTAAACCTTGATAGCATACCCTGAGTTTAACACTAATGTGATGGCTATGTCCATGTTATAATTCTGAGCAATAGAGTAGGGACTTGCAGTAAAGGGTGTCCCGTGACGGGGGCTGCAAGCTTAAATGCATTGATCAATTCATGAACCAAAACTCCACTGTTTATTATGTTTATAAGTATTGTTAGTTATTATGGTGAGTGTAGAGCCTTTGTGATTTCAATTTAAACAATGTGGTCACATACCATGTTGCACACCAAAATTAGGAATGGTGAGTGCCGTGGATTAGTGCTTTTTGTTTATTATGATTAATTTTTATAATTAATCATTTTGTGATCACATTTTCTCACGCACCAATTTTAACTAGTTTTCTAACTTGTGTCAGCTGTTTTCCTAGGTGCTTTGCAACAGGTGTGCTTGGTAACTGTCTCACATTTAAAAGCAAAGTTGCTGTGAGCTGTAAACCTTGATAGCATACCCTGAGTTTAACACTAATGTGATGGGTATGTCCATGTTATAATTCTGAGCAATAGAGTAGGGACTTGCAGTAAAGGGGGTCCCGTGACGGGGGCTGCAAGCTTAAATGCATTGATCAATTCATGAACCAAAACTCCACTGTTTATTATGTTTATGAGTATTGTTAGTTATTATGGTGAGTGCAGAGCCCCTGTGATTTCTATTTAAACAATGTGGTCACATACCATGTTGCACCCCAAAACTAGGAATGGTGAGTGCCGCGGATTAGTGCTTTTGTTTATTATGATTAATTTTTATAATTAATCATTTTTGTGATCACATTTTCTCATGCACCTCTTTTAACTAGTTATCTAACTTGTGTCAGCTGTTTTCCTAGGTGTTTTGCAACAGGTGTGCTTGGTAACTGTCTCTCATTTAAAAGCAAAGTTGCTGTGAGCTTTAAACCTTGATAGCATACCCTGAGTTTAACACTAATGTGATGGCTATGTCCATGTTATAATTCTGAGCAATAGAGTGGGGGCTTGCAGTAAAGTGGGGTCCCGTGACGGGGGCTGCAAGCTTAAATGTATTGATCAATTCATGTACCAAAAATCCACTGTTTATTATGTTTATATGTATTGTTAGTTATTATGGTGAGTGCAGAGCCCCTGTGATTTCTATTTAAACAATGTGGTCACATACCATGTTGCACCGCAATACTAGGAATGGTGAGTGCCGTGGATTAGTGCTTTTTGTTTATTATATTAATTTTTATAATTAATCATTTTTGTGATCACATTTTCTCATGCACCCCTTTTAACTAGTTATCTAACTTGTGTCAGCTGTTTTCCTAGGTGCTTTGCAACAGGTGTGCTTGGTAACTGTCTCAAATTTAAAAGCAAAGTTGCTGTGAGCTTTAAACCTTGATAGCATACCCTGAGATTAACACTAATGTGATGGCTATGTCCATATTATAATTCTGAGCAATAGAGTAGGGACTTGCAGTAAAGTGGGGTCCCGTGATGTGGGCTGCAAAATTAAATGCATTGATCAATTCATGAACCAAAACCCCACTGTTTATTATGTTTATAATAATTGTTAGTTATTATGGTGAGTGCAGAGCCCCTGTGATTTCTATTTAAACAATGTGGTCACATACCATGTTGCACACCAAAACTAGGAATGGTGAGTTCCGTGGATTAGTGCTTTTTGTTTATTATGATTAATTTTTATAATTAATAATTTTTGTGACCACATTTTCTCATGCACCCCTTTTAACTAGTTATGTAAATTGTGTCAGCTGTTTTCCTAGGTGCTTTGCAACAGGTGTGCTTGGTAACTGTCTCACATTTAAAAACAAAGTTGCTGTGAGCTGTAAACCTTGATAGCATACCCTGAGTTTAACACTAATGTGATGGCTATGTCCATGTTATAATTCTGAGCAATAGAGTAGGGACTTGCAGTAAAGGGTGTCCCGTGACGGGGGCTGCAAGCTTAAATGCATTGATCAATTCATGAACCAAAACTCCACTGTTTATTATGTTTATAAGTATTGTTAGTTATTATGGTGAGTGTAGAGCCTTTGTGATTTCAATTTAAACAATGTGGTCACATACCATGTTGCACACCAAAATTAGGAATGGTGAGTGCCGTGGATTAGTGCTTTTTGTTTATTATGATTAATTTTTATAATTAATAATTTTTGTGATCACATTTTCTCAAGCACCAATTTTAACTAGTTTTCTAACTTGTGTCAGCTGTTTTCCTAGGTGCTTTGCAACAGGTGTGCTTGGTAACTGTCTCACATTTAAAAGCAAAGTTGCTGTGAGCTGTAAACCTTGATAGCATACCCTGAGTTTAACACTAATGTGATGGGTATGTCCATGTTATAATTCTGAGCAATAGAGTAGGGACTTGCAGTAATGTGCGGTCCCGTGATGTGGGCTGTAAGCTTAATGCATTGATCAATTCATGAACCAAAACTCCACTGTTTATTATGTTTATAATTATTGTTAGTTATTATGGTGAGTGTAGATCCCCTGTGATTTCTATTTAAAAAATGTGGTCACATACCATGTTGCACACCAAAACTAGGAATGGTGAGTTCCGTGGATTAGTGCTTTTTGTTTATTATGGTTAATTTTTATAATTAATCATTTTTGTGATCACATTTTCTCATGCACCCATTTTAACTAGTTATCTAACTTGTGTCAGCTGTTTTCCTAGGTGCTTTGCAACAGGTGTGCTTGGTAACTGTCTCACATTTAAAAGCAAAGTTGCTGTGAGCTTTAAACCTTGATAGCATACCCTGAGATTAACACTAATGTGATGGCTATGTCCATATTATAATTCTGAGCAATAGAGTAGGGGTCCCGTGACGGGGGCTGCAAGCTTAAATGCATTGATCAATTCATGAACCAAAACCGCACTGTTTATTATGTTTAAAATTATTGTTAGTTATTATGGTGAGTGCAGAGCCCCTGTGATTTCTATTTAAAAAATGTGGTCACATACCATGTTGCACCCCAAAACTAGGAATGGTGAGTGCCGTGGATTAGTGCTTTTTGTTTATTATGATTAATTTTTATAATTGATCATTTATATGATCACATTGTCTCATGAACCCCTTTTAACTAGTTATGTAACTTGTGTCAGCTGTTTTCCTAGGTGCTTTGCAACAGGTGTGCTTGGTAACTGTCTCACATTTAAAAGCAAAGTTGCTGTGAGCTGTAAACCTTGATAGCATACCATGAGTTTAACACTAATGTGATGGCTATGTCCATGTTACAATTCTGAGCAATAGAGTAGGGACTTGCAGTAACGGGGGTCCCGTGAAGGGGGCTGCAAGCTTAAATGCATTGATCAATTCATGAACCAAAACTCCACTGTTTATTATATTTATAAGTATTGTTAGTTATTATAGTGAGTGCAGAGCCCCTGTGATTTCTATTTAAACAATGTGGTCACATACCATGTTGCACACCAAAACTAGGAATGGTGAGTGCCGTGGATTAGTGCTTTTTGTTTATTATGATTAATTTTTATAATTGATCATTTTTGTGATCACATTTTCTCATGCACCACTTTTAACTAGTTATCTAACTTATGTCAGCTGTTTTCCTAGGTGTTTTGCAACAGGTGTGCTTGGTAACTGTCTCTCATTTAAAAGCAAAGTTGCTGTGAGTTTTAAACCTTGATAGCATACCCTGAGTTTAACACTAATGTGATGGCTATGTCCATGTTATAATTCTGAGCAATAGAGTGGGGGCTTGCAGTAAAGTGGGGTCCCGTGACGGGGGCTGCAAGCTTAAATGTATTGATCAATTCATGTACCAAAACTCCACTGTTTATTATGTTTATAATTATTGTTAGTTATTATGGTGAGTGCAGAGCCCCTGTGATTTCTATTTAAACAATGTGGTCACATACCATGTTGCACACCAAAACTAGGAATGGTGAGTGCTGTGGATTAGTGCTTTTTGTTTATTATGATTAATTTTTATAATTAATCATTTTGTGATCACATTTTCTCATGCACCCCTTTTAACTATTTATCTTACTTGTGTCAGCTGTTTTCCTAGGTGCTTTGCAACAGGTGTGCTTGGTAACTGTCTCACATTTAAAAGCAAAGTTGCTGTGAGCTTTAAACCTTGATAGCATACCCTGAGTTTAACACTAATGTGATGGCTATGTCCATGTTATAATTCTGAGCAATAGAGTGGGGGCTTGCAGTAAAGTGGGGTCCCGTGACGGGGGCTGCAAGCTTAAATGTATTGATCAATTCATGTACCAAAAATCCACTGTTTATTATGTTTATATGTATTGTTAGTTATTATGGTGAGTGCAGAGCCCCTGTGATTTCTATTTAAACAATGTGGTCACATACCATGTTGCACCGCAATACTAGGAATGGTGAGTGCCGTGGATTAGTGCTTTTTGTTTATTATATTAATTTTTATAATTAATCATTTTTGTGATCACATTTTCTCATGCACCCCTTTTAACTAGTTATGTAAATTGTGTCAGCTGTTTTCCTAGGTGCTTTGCAACAGGTGTGCTTGGTAACTGTCTCACATTTAAAAACAAAGTTGCTGTGAGCTGTAAACCTTGATAGCATACCCTGAGTTTAACACTAATGTGATGGCTATGTCCATGTTAAAATTCTGAGCAATAGAGTAGGGACTTGCAGTAAAGGGTGTCCCGTGACGGGGGCTGCAAGCTTAAATGCATTGATCAATTCATGAACCAAAACTCCACTGTTTATTATGTTTATAAGTATTGTTAGTTATTATGGTGAGTGTAGAGCCTTTGTGATTTCAATTTAAACAATGTGGTCACATACCATGTTGCACACCAAAATTAGGAATGGTGAGTGCCGTGGATTAGTGCTTTTTGTTTATTATGATTAATTTTTATAATTAATAATTTTTGTGATCACATTTTCTCACGCACCAATTTTAACTAGTTTTCTAACTTGTGTCAGCTGTTTTCCTAGGTGCTTTGCAACAGGTGTGCTTGGTAACTGTCTCACATTTAAAAGCAAAGTTGCTGTGAGCTGTAAACCTTGATAGCATACCCTGAGTTTAACACTAATGTGATGGGTATGTCCATGTTATAATTCTGAGCAATAGAGTAGGGACTTGCAGTAAAGGGGGTCCCGTGACGGGGGCTGCAAGCTTAAATGCATTGATCAATTCATGAACCAAAACTCCACTGTTTATTATGTTTATGAGTATTGTTAGTTATTATGGTGAGTGCAGAGCCCCTGTGATTTCTATTTAAACAATGTGGTCACATACCATGTTGCACCCCAAAACTAGGAATGGTGAGTGCCGCGGATTAGTGCTTTTGTTTATTATGATTAATTTTTATAATTAATCATTTTTGTGATCACATTTTCTCATGCACCTCTTTTAACTAGTTATCTAACTTGTGTCAGCTGTTTTCCTAGGTGTTTTGCAACAGGTGTGCTTGGTAACTGTCTCTCATTTAAAAGCAAAGTTGCTGTGAGCTTTAAACCTTGATAGCATACCCTGAGTTTAACACTAATGTGATGGCTATGTCCATGTTATAATTCTGAGCAATAGAGTGGGGGCTTGCAGTAAAGTGGGGTCCCGTGACGGGGGCTGCAAGCTTAAATGTATTGATCAATTCATGTACCAAAAATCCACTGTTTATTATGTTTATATGTATTGTTAGTTATTATGGTGAGTGCAGAGCCCCTGTGATTTCTATTTAAACAATGTGGTCACATACCATGTTGCACCGCAATACTAGGAATGGTGAGTGCCGTGGATTAGTGCTTTTTGTTTATTATATTAATTTATTATAATTAATCATTTTTGTGATCACATTTTCTCATGCACCCCTTTTAACTAGTTATCTAACTTGTGTCAGCTGTTTTCCTAGGTGCTTTGCAACAGGTGTGCTTGGTAACTGTCTCAAATTTAAAAGCAAAGTTGCTGTGAGCTTTAAACCTTGATAGCATACCCTGAGTTTAACACTAATGTGATGGCTATGTCCATGTTATAATCCTGAGCAATAGAGTAGGGACTTGCAGTAAAGTGGCTTCCCGTGACGGGGGCTGCAAGCTTAAATGCATTGATCAATTCATGAACCAAAACCGCACTGTTTATTATGTTTAAAATTATTGTTAGTTATTATGGTGAGTGCAGAGCCCCTGTGATTTCTATTTAAAAAATGTGGTCACATACCATGTTGCACCCCAAAACTAGGAATGGTGAGTGCCGTGGATTAGTGCTTTTTGTTTATTATGATTAATTTTTATAATTGATCATTTATGTGATCACATTGTCTCATGAACCCCTTTTAACTAGTTATGTAACTTGTGTCAGCTGTTTTCCTAGGTGCTTTGCAACAGGTGTGCTTGGTAACTGTCTCACATTTAAAAGCAAAGTTGCTGTGAGCTGTAAACCTTGATAGCATACAATGAGTTTAACACTAATGTGATGGCTATGTCCATGTTATAATTCTGAGCAATAGAGTGGGGGCTTGCAGTAAAGTGGGGTCCCGTGACGGGGGCTGCAAGCTTAAATGTATTGATCAATTCATGTACCAAAACTCCACTGTTTATTATGTTTATAATTATTGTTAGTTATTATGGTGAGTGCAGAGCCCCTGTGATTTCTATTTAAACAATGTGGTCACATACCATGTTGCACACCAAAACTAGGAATGGTGAGTGCTGTGGATTAGTGCTTTTTGTTTATTATGATTAATTTTTATAATTAATCATTTTGTGATCACATTTTCTCATGCACCCCTTTTAACTAGTTATCTTACTTGTGTCAGCTGTTTTCCTAGGTGCTTTGCAACAGGTGTGCTTGGTAACTGTCTCACATTTAAAAGCAAAGTTGCTGTGAGCTTTAAACCTTGATAGCATACCCTGAGTTTAACACTAATGTGATGGCTATGTCCATGTTATAATTCTGAGCAGTAGAGTAGGGACTTGCAGTAATGTTGGGTCCCGTGATGTGGGCTGTAAGCTTAATGCATTGATCAATTCATGAACCAAAACTCCACTGTTTATTATGTTTATAATTATTGTTAGTTATTATGGTGAGTGTAGATCCCCTGTGATTTCTATTTAAACAATGTGGTCACATACCATGTTGCACACCAAAACTAGGAATGGTGAGTTCCGTGGATTAGTGCTTTTTGTTTATTATGGTTAATTTTTATAATTAATCATTTTTGTGATCACATTTTCTCATGCACCCATTTTAACTAGTTATCTAACTTGTGTCAGCTGTTTTCCTAGGTGCTTTGCAACAGGTGTGCTTGGTAACTGTCTCACATTTAAAAGCAAAGTTGCTGTGAGCTTTAAACCTTGATAGCATACCCTGAGATTAACACTAATGTGATGGCTATGTCCATATTATAATTCTGAGCAATAGAGTAGGGACTTGCAGTAAAGTGGGGTCCCGTGACGGGGGCTGCAAAATTAAATGCATTGATCAATTCATGAACCAAAACCCCACTGTTTATTATGTTTATAATAATTGTTAGTTATTATGGTGAGTGCAGAGCCCCTGTGATTTCTATTTAAACAATGTGGTCACATACCATGTTGCACCCCAAAACTAGGAATGGTGAGTGCCGTGGATTAGTGCTTTTTGTTTATTATGATTAATTTTTATAATTAATAATTTTTGTGACCACATTTTCTCATGCACCCCTTTTAACTAGTTATATAAATTGTGTCAGCTGTTTTCCTAGGTGCTTTGCAACAGGTGTGCTTGGTAACTGTCTCACATTTAAAAACAAAGTTGCTGTGAGCTGTAAACCTTGATAGCATACCCTGAGTTTAACACTAATGTGATGGCTATGTCCATGTTATAATTCTGAGCAATAGAGTAGGGACTTGCAGTAAAGGGTGTCCCGTGACGGGGGCTGCAAGCTTAAATGCATTGATCAATTCATGAACCAAAACTCCACTGTTTATTATGTTTATAAGTATTGTTAGTTATTATGGTGAGTGTAGAGCCTTTGTGATTTCAATTTAAACAATGTGGTCACATACCATGTTGCACACCAAAATTAGGAATGGTGAGTGCCGTGGATTAGTGCTTTTTGTTTATTATGATTAATTTTTCTAATTAATAATTTTTGTGATCACATTTTCTCACGCACCAATTTTAACTAGTTTTCTAACTTGTGTCAGCTGTTTTCCTAGGTGCTTTGCAACAGGTGTGCTTGGTAACTGTCTCACATTTAAAAGCAAAGTTGCTGTGAGCTGTAAACCTTGATAGCATACCCTGAGTTTAACACTAATGTGATGGGTATGTCCATGTTATAATTCTGAGCAATAGAGTAGGGACTTGCGGTAAAGGGGGTCCCGTGACGGGGGCTGCAAGCTTAAATGCATTGATCAATTCATGAACCAAAACTCCACTGTTTATTATGTTTATGAGTATTGTTAGTTATTATGGTGAGTGCAGAGCCCCTGTGATTTCTATTTAAACAATGTGGTCACATACCATGTTGCACCCCAAAACTAGGAATGGTGAGTGCCGTGGATTAGTGCTTTTGTTTATTATGATTAATTTTTATAATTAATCATTTTTGTGATCACATTTTCTCATGCACCTCTTTTAACTAGTTATCTAACTTGTGTCAGCTGTTTTCCTAGGTGTTTTGCAACAGGTGTGCTTGGTAACTGTCTCTCATTTAAAAGCAAAGTTGCTGTGAGCTTTAAACCTTGATAGCATACCCTGAGTTTAACACTAATGTGATGGCTATGTCCATGTTATAATTCTGAGCAATAGAGTGGGGGCTTGCAGTAAAGTGGGGTCCCGTGACGGGGGCTGCAAGCTTAAATGTATTGATCAATTCATGTACCAAAAATCCACTGTTTATTATGTTTATATGTATTGTTAGTTATTATGGTGAGTGCAGAGCCCCTGTGATTTCTATTTAAACAATGTGGTCACATACCATGTTGCACCGCAATACTAGGAATGGTGAGTGCCGTGGATTAGTGCTTTTTGTTTATTATATTAATTTTTATAATTAATCATTTTTGTGATCACATTTTCTCATGCACCAATTTTAACTAGTTTTCTAACTTGTCAGCTGTTTTCCTAGGTGCTTTGCAACAGGTGTGCTTGGTAACTGTCTCACATTTAAAACAAAGTTGCTGTGAGCTGTAAACCTTGATAGCATACCCTGAGTTTAACACTAATGTGATGGGTATGTCCATGTTATAATTCTGAGCAATAGAGTAGGGACTTGCAGTAAAGGTGGTCCCGTGACGGGGGCTGCAAACTTAAATGCATTGATCAATTCATGAACCAAAACTCCACTGTTTATTATGTTTATGAGTATTGTTAGTTATTATGGTGAGTGCAGAGCCCCTGTGATTTCTATTTAAACAATGTGGTCACATACCATGTTGCACCCCAAAACTAGGAATGGTGAGTGCCGCGGATTAGTGCTTTTGTTTATTAAAATTAATTTTTATAATTAATCATTTTTGTGATCACATTTTCTCATGCACCTCTTTTAACTAGTTATCTAACTTGTGTCAGCTGTTTTCCTAGGTGTTTTGCAACAGGTGTGCTTGGTAACTGTCTCTCATTTAAAAGCAAAGTTGCTGTGAGCTTTAAACCTTGATAGCATACCCTGAGTTTAACACTAATGTGATGGCTATGTCCATGTTATAATTCTGAGCAATAGAGTGGGGGCTTGCAGTAAAGTGGGGTCCCGTGACGGGGGCTGCAAGCTTAAATGTATTGATCAATTCATGTACCAAAAATCCACTGTTTATTATGTTTATATGTATTGTTAGTTATTATGGTGAGTGCAGAGCCCCTGTGATTTCTATTTAAACAATGTGGTCACATACCATGTTGCACCGCAATACTAGGAATGGTGAGTGCCGTGGATTAGTGCTTTTTGTTTATTATATTAATTTTTATAATTAATCATTTTTGTGATCACATTTTCTCATGCACCCCTTTTAACTAGTTATCTAACTTGTGTCAGCTGTTTTCCTAGGTGCTTTGCAACAGGTGTGCTTGGTAACTGTCTCAAATTTAAAACCAAAGTTGCTGTGAGCTTTAAACCTTGATAGCATACCCTGAGATTAACACTAATGTGATGGCTATGTCCATATTATAATTCTGAGCAATAGAGTAGGGACTTGCAGTAAAGTGGGGTCCCGTGACGGGGGCTGCAAAATTAAATGCATTGATCAATTCATGAACCAAAACCCCACTGTTTATTATGTTTATAATAATTGTTAGTTATTATGGTGAGTGCAGAGCCCCTGTGATTTCTATTTAAACAATGTGGTCACATACCATGTTGCACCCCAAAACTAGGAATGGTGAGTGCCGTGGATTAGTGCTTTTTGTTTATTATGATTAATTTTTATAATTAATAATTTTTGTGACCACATTTTCTCATGCACCCCTTTTAACTAGTTATGTAAATTGTGTCAGCTGTTTTCCTAGGTGCTTTGCAACAGGTGTGCTTGGTAACTGTCTCACATTTAAAAACAAAGTTGCTGTGAGCTGTAAACCTTGATAGCATACCCTGAGTTTAACACTAATGTGATGGCTATGTCCATGTTATAATTCTGAGCAATAGAGTAGGGACTTGCAGTAAAGGGTGTCCCGTGACGGGGGCTGCAAGCTTAAATGCATTGATCAATTCATGAACCAGAACTCCACTGTTTATTATGTTTATGAGTATTGTTAGTTATTATGGTGAGTGCAGAGCCCCTGTGATTTCTATTTAAACAATGTGGTCACATACCATGTTGCACCCCAAAACTAGGAATGGTGAGTGCCGCGGATTAGTGCTTTTGTTTATTATGATTAATTTTTATAATTAATCATTTTTGTGATCACATTTTCTCATGCACCTCTTTTAACTAGTTATCTAACTTGTGTCAGCTGTTTTCCTAGGTGTTTTGCAACAGGTGTGCTTGGTAACTGTCTCTCATTTAAAAGCAAAGTTGCTGTGAGCTTTAAACCTTGATAGCATACCCTGAGTTTAACACTAATGTGATGGCTATGTCCATGTTATAATTCTGAGCAATAGAGTGGGGGCTTGCAGTAAAGTGGGGTCCCGTGACGGGGGCTGCAAGCTTAAATGTATTGATCAATTCATGTACCAAAAATCCACTGTTTATTATGTTTATATGTATTGTTAGTTATTATGGTGAGTGCAGAGCCCCTGTGATTTCTATTTAAACAATGTGGTCACATACCATGTTGCACCGCAATACTAAGAAAGGTGAGTGCCGTGGATTAGTGCTTTTTGTTTATTATATAAATTTTTATAATTAATCATTTTTGTGATCACATTTTCTCATGCACCACTTTTAACTAGTTATCTAACTTGTGTCAGCTGTTTTCCTAGGTGCTTTGCAACAGGTGTGCTTGGTAACTGTCTCAAATTTAAAAGCAAAGTTGCTGTGAGCTTTAAACCTTGATAGCATACCCTGAGTTTAACACTAATGTGATGGCTATGTCCATGTTATAATCCTGAGCAATAGAGTAGGGACTTGCAGTAAAGTGGCTTCCCGTGACGGGGGCTGGAAGCTTAAATGCATTGATCAATTCATGAACCAAAACCGCACTGTTTATTATGTTTAAAATTATTGTTAGTTATTATGGTGAGTGCAGAGCCCCTGTGATTTCTATTTAAACAATGTGGTCACATACCATGTTGCACCCCAAAACTAGGAATGGTGAGTGCCGTGGATTAGTGCTTTTTGTTTATTATGATTAATTTTTATAATTGATCATTTTTGTGATCACATTGTCTCATGAACCCCTTTTAACTAGTTATGTAACTTGTGTCAGCTGTTTTCCTAGGTGCTTTGCAACAGGTGTGCTTGGTAACTGTCTCACATTTAAAAGCAAAGTTGGTGTGAGCTGTAAACCTTGATAGCATACCATGAGTTTAACACTAATGTGATGGCTATGTCCATGTTACAATTCTGAGCAATAGAGTAGGGACGTGCAGTAACGGGGGTCCCGTGAAGGGGGCTGCAAGCTTAAATGCATTGATCAATTCATGAACCAAAACTCCACTGTTTATTATATTTATAAGTATTGTTAGTTATTATGGTGAGTGCAGAGCCCCTGTGATTTCTATTTAAACAATGTGGTCACATACCATGTTGCACACCAAAACTAGGAATGGTGAGTGCTGTGGATTAGTGCTTTTTGTTTATTATGATTAATTTTTATAATTAATCATTTTGTGATCACATTTTCTCATGCACCCCTTTTAACTAGTTATCTTACTTGTGTCAGCTGTTTTCCTAGGTGTTTTGCAACAGGTGTGCTTGGTAACTGTCTCTCATTTAAAAGCAAAGTTGCTGTGAGCTTTAAACCTTGATAGCATACCCTGAGTTTAACACTAATGTGATGGCTATGTCCATGTTATAATTCTGAGCAATAGAGTGGGGGCTTGCAGTAAAGTGGGGTCCCGTGACGGGGGCTGCAAGCTTAAATGTATTGATCAATTCATGTACCAAAACTCCACTGTTTATTATGTTTATAATTATTGTTAGTTATTATGGTGAGTGCAGAGCCCCTGTGATTTCTATTTAAACAATGTGGTCACATACCATGTTGCACACCAAAACTAGGAATGGTGAGTGCTGTGGATTAGTGCTTTTTGTTTATTATGATTAATTTTTATAATTAATCATTTTGTGATCACATTTTCTCATGCACCCCTTTTAACTAGTTATCTTACTTGTGTCAGCTGTTTTCCTAGGTGCTTTGCAACAGGTGTGCTTGGTAACTGTCTCACATTTAAAAGCAAAGTTGCTGTGAGCTTTAAACCTTGATAGCATACCCTGAGATTAACACTAATGTGATGGCTATGTCCATATTATAATTCTGAGCAATAGAGTAGGGACTTGCAGTAAAGTGGGGTCCCGTGACGGGGGCTGCAAAATTAAATGCATTGATCAATTCATGAACCAAAACCCCACTGTTTATTATGTTTATAATAATTGTTAGTTATTATGGTGAGTGCAGAGCCCCTGTGATTTCTATTTAAACAATGTGGTCACATACCATGTTGCACCCCAAAACTAGGAATGGTGAGTGCCGTGGATTAGTGCTTTTTGTTTATTATGATTAATTTTTATAATTAATAATTTTTGTGACCACATTTTCTCATGCACCCCTTTTAACTAGTTATGTAAATTGTGTCAGCTGTTTTCCTAGGTGCTTTGCAACAGGTGTGCTTGGTAACTGTCTCACATTTAAAAACAAAGTTGCTGTGAGCTGTAAACCTTGATAGCATACCCTGAGTTTAACACTAATGTGATGGCTATGTCCATGTTATAATTCTGAGCAATAGAGTAGGGACTTGCAGTAAAGGGTGTCCCGTGACGGGGGCTGCAAGCTTAAATGCATTGATCAATTCATGAACCAAAACTCCACTGTTTATTATGTTTATAAGTATTGTTAGTTATTATGGTGAGTGTAGAGCCTTTGTGATTTCAATTTAAACAATGTGGTCACATACCATGTTGCACACCAAAATTAGGAATGGTGAGTGCCGTGGATTAGTGCTTTTTGTTTATTATGATTAATTTTTCTAATTAATAATTTTTGTGATCACATTTTCTCACGCACCAATTTTAACTAGTTTTCTAACTTGTGTCAGCTGTTTTCCTAGGTGCTTTGCAACAGGTGTGCTTGGTAACTGTCTCACATTTAAAAGCAAAGTTGCTGTGAGCTGTAAACCTTGATAGCATACCCTGAGTTTAACACTAATGTGATGGGTATGTCCATGTTATAATTCTGAGCAATAGAGTAGGGACTTGCAGTAAAGGGGGTCCCGTGACGGGGGCTGCAAGCTTAAATGCATTGATCAATTCATGAACCAAAACTCCACTGTTTATTATGTTTATGAGTATTGTTAGTTATTATGGTGAGTGCAGAGCCCCTGTGATTTCTATTTAAACAATGTGGTCACATACCATGTTGCACCCCAAAACTAGGAATGGTGAGTGCCGTGGATTAGTGCTTTTGTTTATTATGATTAATTTTTATAATTAATCATTTTTGTGATCACATTTTCTCATGCACCTCTTTTAACTAGTTATCTAACTTGTGTCAGCTGTTTTCCTAGGTGTTTTGCAACAGGTGTGCTTGGTAACTGTCTCACATTTAAAAGCAAAGTTGCTGTGAGCTTTAAACCTTGATAGCATACCCTGAGTTTAACACTAATGTGATGGCTATGTCCATGTTATAATTCTGAGCAATAGAGTGGGGGCTTGCAGTAAAGTGGGGTCCCGTGACGGGGGCTGCAAGCTTAAATGTATTGATCAATTCATGTACCAAAAATCCACTGTTTATTATGTTTATATGTATTGTTAGTTATTATGGTGAGTGCAGAGCCCCTGTGATTTCTATTTAAACAATGTGGTCACATACCATGTTGCACCGCAATACTAGGAATGGTGAGTGCCGTGGATTAGTGCTTTTTGTTTATTATATTAATTTTTATAATTAATCATTTTTGTGATCACATTTTCTCATGCACCCCTTTTAACTAGTTATCTAACTTGTGTCAGCTGTTTTCCTAGGTGCTTTGCAACAGGTGTGCTTGGTAACTGTCTCACATTTAAAAGCAAAGTTGCTGTGAGCTTTAAACCTTGATAGCATACCCTGAGTTTAACACTAATGTGATGGCTATGTCCATGTTATAATTCTGAGCAGTAGAGTAGGGACTTGCAGTAATGTGGGGTCCCGTGATGTGGGCTGTAAGCTTAATGCATTGATCAATTCATGAACCAAAACTCCACTGTTTATTATGTTTATAATTATTGTTAGTTATTATGGTGAGTGTAGATCCCCTGTGATTTCTATTTAAAAAATGTGGTCACATACCATGTTGCACACCAAAACTAGGAATGGTGAGTTCCGTGGATTAGTGCTTTTTGTTTATTATGGTTAATTTTTATAATTAATCATTTTTGTGATCACATTTTCTCATGCACCCATTTTAACTAGTTATCTAACTTGTGTCAGCTGTTTTCCTAGGTGCTTTGCAGCAGGTGTGCTTGGTAACTGTCTCACATTTAAAAGCAAAGTTGCTGTGAGCTTTAACCCTTGATAGCATACCCTGAGATTAACACTAATGTGATGGCTATGTCCATATTATAATTCTGAGCAATAGAGTAGGGACTTGCAGTAAAGTGGGGTCCCGTGACGGGGGCTGCAAAATTAAATGCATTGATCAATTCATGAACCAAAACCCCACTGTTTATTATGTTTATAATAATTGTTAGTTATTATGGTGAGTGCAGAGCCCCTGTGATTTCTATTTAAACAATGTGGTCACATACCATGTTGCACCCCAAAACTAGGAATGGTGAGTGCCGTGGATTAGTGCTTTTTGTTTATTATGATTCATTTTTATAATTAATAATTTTTGTGACCACATTTTCTCATGCACCCCTTTTAACTAGTTATGTAAATTGTGCCAGCTGTTTTCCTAGGTGCTTTGCAACAGGTGTGCTTGGTAACTGTCTCACATTTAAAAACAAAGTTGCTGTGAGCTGTAAACCTTGATAGCATACCCTGAGTTTAACACTAATGTGATGGCTATGTCCATGTTATAATTCTGAGCAATAGAGTAGGGACTTGCAGTAAAGGGTGTCCCGTGACGGGGGCTGCAAGCTTAAATGCATTGATCAATTCATGAACCAAAACTCCACTGTTTATTATGTTTATCAGTATTGTTAGTTATTATGGTGAGTGTAGAGCCTTTGTGATTTCAATTTAAACAATGTGGTCACATACCATGTTGCACACCAAAATTAGGAATGGTGAGTGCCGTGGATTAGTGCTTTTTGTTTATTATGATTAATTTTTATAATTAATAATTTTTGTGATCACATTTTCTCACGCACCAATTTTAACTAGTTTTATAACTTGTGTCAGCTGTTTTCCTAGGTGCTTTGCAACAGGTGTGCTTGGTAACTGTCTCACATTTAAAAGCAAAGTTGCTGTGAGCTTTAAACCTTGATAGCATACCCTGAGTTTAACACTAATGTGATGGCTATGTCCATGTTATAATTCTGAGCAATAGAGTGGGGGCTTGCAGTAAAGTGGGGTCCCGTGACGGGGGCTGCAAGCTTAAATGTATTGATCAATTCATGTACCAAAAATCCACTGTTTATTATGTTTATATGTATTGTTAGTTATTATGGTGAGTGCAGAGCCCCTGTGATTTCTATTTAAACAATGTGGTCACATACCATGTTGCACCGCAATACTAGGAATGGTGAGTGCCGTGGATTAGTGCTTTTTGTTTATTATATTAATTTTTATAATTAATCATTTTTGTGATCACATTTTCTCATGCACCCCTTTTAACTAGTTATCTAACTTGTGTCAGCTGTTTTCCTAGGTGCTTTGCAACAGGTGTGCTTGGTAACTGTCTCAACTTTAAAAGCAAAGTTGCTGTGAGCTTTAAACCTTGATAGCATACCCTGAGATTAACACTAATGTGATGGCTATGTCCATATTATAATTCTGAGCAATAGAGTAGGGACTTGCAGTAAAGTGGGGTCCCGTGACGGGGGCTGCAAAATTAAATGCATTGATCAATTCATGAACCAAAACCCCACTGTTTATTATGTTTATAATAATTGTTAGTTATTATGGTGAGTGCAGAGCCCCTGTGATTTCTATTTAAACAATGTGGTCACATACCATGTTACACCCCAAAACTAGGAATGGTGAGTGCCGTGGATTAGTGCTTTTTGTTTATTATGATTAATTTTTATAATTAATAATTTTTGTGACCACATTTTCTCATGCACCCCTTTTAACTAGTTATGTAAATTGTGTCAGCTGTTTTCCTAGGTGCTTTGCAACAGGTGTGCTTGGTAACTGTCTCACATTTAAAAACAAAGTTGCTGTGAGCTGTAAACCTTGATAGCATACCCTGAGTTTAACACTAATGTGATGGCTATGTCCATGTTATAATTCTGAGCAATAGAGTAGGGACTTGCAGTAAAGGGTGTCCCGTGACGGGGGCTGCAAGCTTAAATGCATTGATCAATTCATGAACCAAAACTCCACTGTTTATTATGTTTATAAGTATTGTTAGTTATTATGGTGAGTGTAGAGCCTTTGTGATTTCAATTTAAACAATGTGGTCACATACCATGTTGCACACCAAAATTAGGAATGGTGAGTGCCGTGGATTAGTGCTTTTTGTTTATTATGATTAATTTTTATAATTAATAATTTTTGTGATCACATTTTCTCACGCACCAAATTTAACTAGTTTTCTAACTTGTGTCAGCTGTTTTCCTAGGTGCTTTGCAACAGGTGTGCTTGGTAACTGTCTCACATTTAAAAGCAAAGTTGCTGTGAGCTGTAAACCTTGATAGCATACCCTGAGTTTAACACTAATGTGATGGGTATGTCCATGTTATAATTCTGAGCAATAGAGTAGGGACTTGCAGTAAAGGGGGTCCCGTGACGGGGGCTGCAAGCTTAAATGCATTGATCAATTCATGAACCAAAACTCCACTGTTTATTATGTTTATGAGTATTGTTAGTTATTATGGTGAGTGCAGAGCCCCTGTGATTTCTATTTAAACAATGTGGTCACATACCATGTTGCACCCCAAAACTAGGAATGGTGAGTGCCGCGGATTAGTGCTTTTGTTTATTATGATTAATTTTTATAATTAATCATTTTTGTGATCACATTTTCTCATGCACCTCTTTTAATTAGTTATCTAACTTGTGTCAGCTGTTTTCCTAGGTGTTTTGCAACAGGTGTGCTTGGTAACTGTCTCTCATTTAAAAGCAAAGTTGCTGTGAGCTTTAAACCTTGATAGCATACCCTGTTTAACACTAATGTGATGGCTATGTCCATGTTATAATTCTGAGCAATAGAGTGGGGGCTTGCAGTAAAGTGGGGTCCCGTGACGGGGGCTGCAAGCTTAAATGTATTGACCAATTCATGTACCAAAAATCCACTGTTTATTATGTTTATATGTATTGTTAGTTATTATGGTGAGTGCAGAGCCCCTGTGATTTCTATTTAAACAATGTGGTCACATACCATGTTGCACCGCAATACTAGGAATGGTGAGTGCCGTGGATTAGTGCTTTTTGTTTATTATATTAATTTTTATAATTAATCATTTTTGTGATCACATTTTCTCATGCACCCCTTTTAACTAGTTATCTAACTTGTGTCAGCTGTTTTCCTAGGTGCTTTGCAACAGGTGTGCTTGGTAACTGTCTCAAATTTAAAAGCAAAGTTGCTGTGAGCTTTAAACCTTGATAGCATACCCTGAGTTTAACACTAATGTGATGGCTATGTCCATGTTATAATCCTGAGCAATAGAGTAGGGACTTGCAGTAAAGTGTCTTCCCGTGACGGGGGCTGCAAGCTTAAATGCATTGATCAATTGATGAACCAAAACCGCACTGTTTATTATGTTTAAAATTATTGTTAGTTATTATGGTGAGTGCAGAGCCCCTGTGATTTCTATTTAAAAAATGTGGTCACATACCATGTTGCACCCCAAAACTAGGAATGGTGAGTGCCGTGGATTAGTGCTTTTTGTTTATTATGATTAATTTTTATAATTGATCATTTTTGTGATCACATTGTCTCATGAACCCCTTTTAACTAGTTATGTAACTTGTGTCAGCTGTTTTCCTAGGTGCTTTGCAACAGGTGTGCTTGGTAACTGTCTCACATTTAAAAGCAAAGTTGCTGTGAGCTTTAAACCTTGATAGCATACCCTGAGTTTAACACTAATGTGATGGCTATGTCCATGTTATAATTCTGAGCAGTAGAGTAGGGACTTGCAGTAATGTGGGGTCCCGTGATGTGGGCTGTAAGCTTAATGCATTGATCAATTCATGAACCAAAACTCCACTGTTTATTATGTTTATAATTATTGTTAGTTATTATGGTGAGTGTAGATCCCCTGTGATTTCTATTTAAACAATGTGGTCACATACCATGTTGCACACCAAGACTAGGAATGGTGAGTTCCGTGGATTAGTGCTTTTTGTTTATTATGGTTAATTTTTATAATTAATCATTTTTGTGATCACATTTTCTCATGCACCCATTTTAACTAGTTATCTAACTTGTGTCAGCTGTTTTCCTAGGTGCTTTGCAACAGGTGTGCTTGGTAACTGTCTCACATTTAAAAGCAAAGTTGCTGTGAGCTTTAAACCTTGATAGCATACCCTGAGATTAACACTAATGTGATGGCTATGTCCATATTATAATTCTGAGCAATAGAGTAGGGACTTGCAGTAAAGTGGGGTCCCGTGACGGGGGCTGCAAAATTAAATGCATTGATCAATTCATGAACCAAAACCCCACTGTTTATTATGTTTATAATAATTGTTAGTTATTATGGTGAGTGCAGAGCCCCTGTGATTTCTATTTAAACAATGTGGTCACATACCATGTTGCACCCCAAAACTAGGAATGGTGAGTGCCGTGGATTAGTGCTTTTTGTTTATTATGATTAATTTTTATAATTAATAATTTTTGTGACCACATTTTCTCATGCACCCCTTTTAACTAGTTATGTAAATTGTGTCAGCTGTTTTCCTAGGTGCTTTGCAACAGGTGTGCTTGGTAACTGTCTCACATTTAAAAACAAAGTTGCTGTGAGCTGTAAACCTTGATAGCATACCCTGAGTTTAACACTAATGTGATGGCTATGTCCATGTTATAATTCTGAGCAATAGAGTAGGGACTTGCAGTAAAGGGTGTCCCGTGACGGGGGCTGCAAGCTTAAATGCATTGATCAATTCATGAACCAAAACTCCACTGTTTATTATGTTTATAAGTATTGTTAGTTATTATGGTGAGTGTAGAGCCTTTGTGATTTCAATTTAAACAATGTGGTCACATACCATGTTGCACACCAAAATTAGGAATGGTGAGTGCCGTGGATTAGTGCTTTTTGTTTATTATGATTAATTTTTCTAATTAATAATTTTTGTGATCACATTTTCTCACGCACCAATTTTAACTAGTTTTCTAACTTGTGTCAGCTGTTTTCCTAGGTGCTTTGCAACAGGTGTGCTTGGTAACTGTCTCACATTTAAAAGCAAAGTTGCTGTGAGCTTTAAACCTTGATAGCATACCCTGAGTTTAACACTAATGTGATGGCTATGTCCATGTTATAATTCTGAGCAATAGAGTGGGGGCTTGCAGTAAAGTGGGGTCCCGTGGCGGGGGCTGCAAGCTTAAATGTATTGATCAATTCATGTACCAAAAATCCACTGTTTATTATGTTTATATGTATTGTTAGTTATTATGGTGAGTGCAGAGCCCCTGTGATTTCTATTTAAACAATGTGGTCACATACCATGTTGCACCGCAATACTAGGAATGGTGAGTGCCGTGGATTAGTGCTTTTTGTTTATTATATTAATTTTTATAATTAATCATTTTTGTGATCACATTTTCTCATGCACCCCTTTTAACTAGTTATCTAACTTGTGTCAGCTGTTTTCCTAGGTGCTTTGCAACAGGTGTGCTTGGTAACTGTCTCACATTTAAAAGCAAAGTTGCTGTGAGCTTTAAACCTTGATAGCATACCCTGAGTTTAACACTAATGTGATGGCTATGTCCATGTTATAATTCTGAGCAGTAGAGTAGGGACTTGCAGTAATGTGGGGTCCCGTGATGTGGGCTGTAAGCTTAATGCATTGATCAATTCATGAACCAAAACTCCACTGTTTATTATGTTTATATGTATTGTTAGTTATTATGGTGAGTGCAGAGCCCCTGTGATTTCTATTTAAACAATGTGGTCACATACCATGTTGCACCGCAATACTAGGAATGGTGAGTGCCGTGGATTAGTGCTTTTTGTTTATTATATTAATTTTTATAATTAATCATTTTTGTGATCACATTTTCTCATGCACCCCTTTTAACTAGTTATCTAACTTGTGTCAGCTGTTTTCCTAGGTGCTTTGCAACAGGTGTGCTTGGTAACTGTCTCAACTTTAAAAGCAAAGTTGCTGTGAGCTTTAAACCTTGATAGCATACCCTGAGATTAACACTAATGTGATGGCTATGTCCATATTATAATTCTGAGCAATAGAGTAGGGACTTGCAGTAAAGTGGGGTCCCGTGACGGGGGCTGCAAAATTAAATGCATTGATCAATTCATGAACCAAAACCCCACTGTTTATTATGTTTATAATAATTGTTAGTTATTATGGTGAGTGCAGAGCCCCTGTGATTTCTATTTAAACAATGTGGTCACATACCATGTTGCACCCCAAAACTAGGAATGGTGAGTGCCGTGGATTAGTGCTTTTTGTTTATTATGATTAATTTTTATAATTAATAATTTTTGTGACCACATTTTCTCATGCACCCCTTTTAACTAGTTATGTAAATTGTGTCAGCTGTTTTCCTAGGTGCTTTGCAACAGGTGTGCTTGGTAACTGTCTCACATTTAAAAACAAAGTTGCTGTGAGCTGTAAACCTTGATAGCATACCCTGAGTTTAACACTAATGTGATGGCTATGTCCATGTTATAATTCTGAGCAATAGAGTAGGGACTTGCAGTAAAGGGTGTCCCGTGACGGGGGCTGCAAGCTTAAATGCATTGATCAATTCATGAACCAAAACTCCACTGTTTATTATGTTTATAAGTATTGTTAGTTATTATGGTGAGTGTAGAGCCTTTGTGATTTCAATTTAAACAATGTGGTCACATACCATGTTGCACACCAAAATTAGGAATGGTGAGTGCCGTGGATTAGTGCTTTTGTTTATTATGATTAATTTTTATAATTAATCATTTTTGTGATCACATTTTCTCATGCACCTCTTTTAGCTAGTTATCTAACTTGTGTCAGCTGTTTTCCTAGGTGTTTTGCAACAGGTGTGCTTGGTAACTGTCTCTCATTTAAAAGCAAAGTTGCTGTGAGCTTTAAACCTTGATAGCATACCCTGAGTTTAACACTAATGTGATGGCTATGTCCATGTTATAATTCGGAGCAATAGAGTGGGGGCTTGCAGTAAAGTGGGGTCCCGTGACGGGGGCTGCAAGCTTAAATGTATTGATCAATTCATGTACCAAAAATCCACTGTTTATTATGTTTATATGTATTGTTAGTTATTATGGTGAGTGCAGAGCCCCTGTGATTTCTATTTAAACAATGTGGTCACATACCATGTTGCACCGCAATACTAGGAATGGTGAGTGCCGTGGATTAGTGCTTTTTGTTTATTATATTAATTTTTATAATTAATCATTTTTGTGATCACATTTTCTCATGCACCCCTTTTAACTAGTTATCTAACTTGTGTCAGCTGTTTTCCTAGGTGCTTTGCAACAGGTGTGCTTGGCAACTGTCTCAAATTTAAAAGCAAAGTTGCTGTGAGCTTTAAACCTTGATAGCATACCCTGAGTTTAACACTAATGTGATGGCTATGTCCATGTTATAATCCTGAGCAATAGAGTAGGGACTTGCAGTAAAGTGGCTTCCCGTGACGGGGGCTGAAAGCTTAAATGCATTGATCAATTCCTGAACCAAAACCGCACTGTTTATTATGTTTAAAATTATTGTTAGTTATTATGGTGAGTGCAGAGCCCCTGTGATTTCTATTTAAAAAATGTGGTCACATACCATGTTGCACCCCAAAACTAGGAATGGTGAGTGCCGTGGATTAGTGCTTTTTGTTTATTATGATTAATTTTTATAATTGATCATTTTTGTGATCACATTGTCTCATGAACCCCTTTTAACTAGTTATGTAACTTGTGTCAGCTGTTTTCCTAGGTGCTTTGCAACAGGTGTGCTTGGTAACTGTCTCACATTTAAAAGCAAAGTTGCTGTGAGCTGTAAACCTTGATAGCATACCATGAGTTTAACACTAATGTGATGGCTATGTCCATGTTACAATTCTGAGCAATAGAGTAGGGACTTGCAGTAACGGGGGTCCCGTGAAGGGGGCTGCAAGCTTAAATGCATTGATCAATTCATGAACCAAAACTCCACTGTTTATTATATTTATAAGTATTGTTAGTTATTATGGTGAGTGCAGAACCCCTGTGATTTCTATTTAAACAATGTGGTCACATACCATGTTGCACACCAAAACTAGGAATGGTGAGTGCCGTGGATTAGTGCTTTTTGTTTATTATGATTAATTTTTATAATTGATCATTTTTGTGATCACATTTTCTCATGCACCACTTTTAACTAGTTATCTAACTTATGTCAGCTGTTTTCCTAGGTGTTTTGCAACAGGTGTGCTTGGTAACTGTCTCTCATTTAAAAGCAAAGTTGCTGTGAGCTTTAAACCTTGATAGCATACCCTGAGTTTAACACTAATGTGATGGCTATGTCCATGTTATAATTCTGAGCAATAGAGTGGGGGCTTGCAGTAAAGTGGGGTCCCGTGACGGGGGCTGCAAGCTTAAATGTATTGATCAATTCATGTACCAAAACTCCACTGTTTATTATGTTTATAATTATTGTTAGTTATTATGGTGAGTGCAGAGCCCCTGTGATTTCTATTTAAACAATGTGGTCACATACCATGTTGCACACCAAAACTAGGAATGGTGAGTGCTGTGGATTAGTGCTTTTTGTTTATTATGATTAATTTTTATAATTAATCATTTTGTGATCACATTTTCTCATGCACCCCTTTTAACTAGTTATCTTACTTGTGTCAGCTGTTTTCCTAGGTGCTTTGCAACAGGTGTGCTTGGTAACTGTCTCACATTTAAAAGCAAAGTTGCTGTGAGCTTTAAACCTTGATAGCATACCCTGAGTTTAACACTAATGTGATGGCTATGTCCATGTTATAATTCTGAGCAGTAGAGTAGGGACTTGCTGTAAAGTGGGGTCCCGTGATGTGGGCTGTAAGCTTAATGCATTGATCAATTCATGAACCAAAACCGCACTGTTTATTATGTTTATAATTATTGTTAGTTATTATGGTGAGTGTAGAGCCCCTGTGATTCCTATTTAAACAATGTGGTCACATACCATGTTGCACACCAAAACTAGGAATGGTGAGTTCCGTGGATTAGTGCTTTTTGTTTATTATGATTAATTTTTATAATTAATAATTTTTGTGATCACATTTTCTCATGCACCTCTTTTAACTAGTTATCTAACTTGTGTCAGCTGTTTTCCTAGGAGCTTTGCAACAGGTGTGCTTGATAACTGTCTCACATTTAAAAGCAAAGTTGCTGTGAGCTTTAAAACTTGATAGCATACACTGAGTTTAACACTAATGTGATGGCTATGTCCATGTTATAATTCTGAGCAATAGAGTAGGGACTTGCAGTAAAGGGGGTCCCGTGACGGGGGCTGCAAGCTTAAATGCATTGATCAATTCATGAACCAAAACTCCACTGTTTATTATGTTTATAAGTATTGTTAGTTATTATGGTGAGTGCAGAGCCCCTGTGATTTCTATTTAAACAATGTGGTCACATACCATGTTGCACACCAAAATTAGGAATGGTGAGTGCCGTGGATTAGTGCTTTTTGTTTATTATGATTAATTTTTATAATTAATAATTTTTGTGATCACATTTTCTCATGCACCAATTTTAACTAGTTTTCTAACTTGTGTCAGCTGTTTTCCTAGGTGCTTTGCAACAGGTGTGCTTGGTAACTGTCTCACATTTAAAAGCAAAGTTGCTGTGAGCTGTAAACCTTGATAGCATACCCTGAGTTTAACACTAATGTGATGGGTATGTCCATGTTATAATTCTGAGCAATAGATTAGGGACTTGCAGTAAAGGGGGTCCCGTGACGGGGGCTGCAAGCTTAAATGCATTGATCAATTCATGAACCAAAACTCCACTGTTTATTATGTTTATGAGTATTGTTAGTTATTATGGTGAGTGCAGAGCCCCTGTGATTTCAATTTAAACAATGTGGTCACATACCATGTTGCACCCCAAAACTAGGAATGGTGAGTGCTGTGGATTAGTGCTTTTTGTTTATTATTATTAATTTTTATAATTAATCATTTTTGTGATCACATTTTCTCATGCACCCCTTTTAACTAGTTATCTTACTTGTGTCAGCTGTTTTCCTAGGTGCTTTGCAACAGGTGTACTTGGTAACTGTCTCTCATTTAAAAGCAAAGTTGCTGTGAGCTTTAAACCTTGTTAGCATACCCTGAGTTTAACACTAATGTGATGGCTATGTCCATGTTATAATTCTGAGCAATAGAGTGGGGGCTTGCAGTAAAGTGGGGTCCCGTGACGGGGGCTGCAAGCTTAAATGTATTGATCAATTCATGTACCAAAACTCCACTGTTTATTATGTTTATAAGTATTGTTAGTTATTATGGTGAGTGCAGAGCCCCTGTGATTTCTATTTAAACAATGTGGTCACATACCATGTTGCACCCCAAAACTAGGAATGGTGAGTGCTGTGGATTAGTGCTTTTTGTTTATTATTATTAATTTTTATAATTAATCATTTTTGTGATCACATTTTCTCATGCTCCCCTTTTAACTAGTTATCTTACTTGTGTCAGCTGTTTTCCTAGGTGCTTTGCAACAGGTGAGCTTGGTAACTGTCTCACATTTAAAAGCAAAGTTGCTGTGAGCTTTAAACCTTGATAGCATACCCTGAGTTTAACACTAATGTGATGGCTATGTCCATGTTATAATTCTGAGCAGTAGAGTAGGGACTTGCAGTAAAGTGGGGTCCCGTGATGTGGGCTGTAAGCTTAATGCATTGATCAATTCATGAACCAAAACTCCACTGTTTATTATGTTTATGAGTATTGTTAGTTATTATGGTGAGTGCAGAGCCCCTGTGATTTCAATTTAAACAATGTGGTCACATACCATGTTGCACCCCAAAACTAGGAATGGTGAGTGCTGTGGATTAGTGCTTTTTGTTTATTATTATTAATTCTTATAATTAATCATTTTTGTGATCACATTTTCTCATGCACCCCTTTTAACTAGTTATCTTACTTGTGTCAGCTGTTTTCCTAGGTGCTTTGCAACAGGTGTACTTGGTAACTGTCTCTCATTTAAAAGCAAAGTTGCTGTGAGCTTTAAACCTTGTTAGCATACCCTGAGTTTAACACTAATGTGATGGCTATGTCCATGTTATAATTCTGAGCAATAGAGTGGGGGCTTGCAGTAAAGTGGGGTCCCGTGACGGGGGCTGCAAGCTTAAATGTATTGATCAATTCATGTACCAAAACTCCACTGTTTATTATGTTTATAAGTATTGTTAGTTATTATGGTGAGTGCAGAGCCCCTGTGATTTCTATTTAAACAATGTGGTCACATACCATGTTGCACCCCAAAACTAGGAATGGTGAGTGCTGTGGATTAGTGCTTTTTGTTTATTATTATTAATTTTTATAATTAATCATTTTTGTGATCACATTTTCTCATGCTCCCCTTTTAACTAGTTATCTTACTTGTGTCAGCTGTTTTCCTAGGTGCTTTGCAACAGGTGAGCTTGGTAACTGTCTCACATTTAAAAGCAAAGTTGCTGTGAGCTTTAAACCTTGATAGCATACCCTGAGTTTAACACTAATGTGATGGCTATGTCCATGTTATAATTCTGAGCAGTAGAGTAGGGACTTGCAGTAAAGTGGGGTCCCGTGATGTGGGCTGTAAGCTTAATGCATTGATCAATTCATGAACCAAAACTCCACTGTTTATTATGTTTATAATTATTGTTAGTTATTATGGTGAGTGTAGATCCCCTGTGATTTCTATTTAAACAATGTGGTCACATACCATGTTGCACACCAAAACTAGGAATGGTGAGTTCCGTGGATTAGTGCTTTTTGTTTATTATGTTTAATTTTTATAATTAATCATTTTTGTGATCACATTTTCTCATGCACCCATTTTAACTAGTTATCTAACTTGTGTCAGCTGTTTTCCTAGGTGCTTTGCAACAGGTGTGCTTGGTAACTGTCTCACATTTAAAAGCAAAGTTGCTGTGAGCTTTAAACCTTGATAGCATACCATGAGATAAACACTAATGTGATGGCTATGTCCATATTATAATTCTGAGCAATAGAGTAGGGACTTGCAGTAAAGTGGGGTCCCGTGACGGGGGCTGCAAACTTAAATGCATTGATCAATTCATGAACCAAAACCCCACTGTTTATTATGTTTATAATAATTGTTAGTTATTATGGTGAGTGCAGAGCCCCTGTGATTTCTATTTAAACAATGTGGTCACATACCATGTTGCACCCCAAAACTAGGAATGGTGAGTGCTGTGGATTAGTGCTTTTTGTTTATTATGATTAATTTTTATAATTAATAATTTTTGTGACCACATTTTCTCATGCACCCCTTTTAACTAGTTATGTAAATTGTGTCAGCTGTTTTCCTAGGTGCTTTGCAACAGGTGTGCTTGGTAACTGTCTCACATTTAAAAACAAAGTTGCTGTGAGCTGTAAACCTTGATAGCATACCCTGAGTTTAACACTAATGTGATGGCTATGTCCATGTTATAATTCTGAGCAATAGAGTAGGGACTTGCAGTAAAGGGGGTCCCGTGACGGGGGCTGCAAGCTTAAATGCATTGATCAATTCATGAACCAAAACTCCACTGTTTATTATGTTTATAAGTATTGTTAGTTATTATGGTGAGTGCAGAGCCTTTGTGATTTCAATTTAAACAATGTGGTCACATACCATGTTGCACACCAAAATTAGGAATGGTGAGTGCCGTGGATTAGTGCTTTTTGTTTATTATGATTAATTTTTATAATTAATAATTTTTGTGATCACATTTTCTCATGCACCAATTTTAACTAGTTTTCTAACTTGTGTCAGCTGTTTTCCTAGGTGCTTTGCAACAGGTGTGCTTGGTAACTGTCTCACATTTAAAAGCAAAGTTGCTGTGAGCTGTAAACCTTGATAGCATACCCTGAGTTTAACACTAATGTGATGGGTATGTCCATGTTATAATTCTGAGCAATAGAGTGGGGGCTTGCAGTAAAGTGGGGTCCCGTGATGGGGGCTGCAAGCTTAAATGTATTGATCAATTCATGTACCAAAACTCCACTGTTTATTATGTTTATAAGTATTGTTAGTTATTATGGTGAGTGCAGAGCCCCTGTGATTTCTATTTAAACAATGTGGTCACATACCATGTTGCACCCCAAAACTAGGAATGGTGAGTGCTGTGGATTAGTGCTTTTTGTTTATTATTATTAATTTTTATAATTAATCATTTTTGTGATCACATTTTCTCATGCACCCCTTTTAACTAGTTATCTTACTTGTGTCAGCTGTTTTCCTAGGTGCATTGCAACAGGTGTGCTTGGTAACTGTCTCACATTTAAAAGCAAAGTTGCTGTGAGCTGTAAACCTTGATAGCATACCCTGAGTTTAACACTAAAGTGATGGGTATGTCCATGTTATAATTCTGAGCAATAGAGTGGGGGCTTGCAGTAAAGGGGGTCCCGTGATGGGGGCTGCAAGCTTAAATGCATTGATCAATTCATGAACTAAAACTCCACTGTTTATTATGTTTATAAGTATTGTTAGTTATTATGGTGAGTGCAGAGCCTTTGTGATTTCAATTTAAACAATGTGGTCACATACCATGTTGCACACCAAAATTAGGAATGGTGAGTGCCGTGGATTAGTGCTTTTTGTTTATTATTATTCATTTTTATAATTAATAATTTTTGTGATCACATTTTCTCACGCACCTCTTTTAACTAGTTATCTAACTTGTGTCAGCTGTTTTCCTAGGTGTTTTGCAACAGGTGTGCTTGGTAACTGTCTCTCATTTAAAAGCAAAGTTGCTGTGAGCTTTAAACCTTGATAGCATACCCTGAGTTTAACACTAATGTGATGGCTATGTCCATGTTATAATTCCGAGCAATAGAGTGGGGGCTTGCAGTAAAGTGGGGTCCCGTGACGGGGGGCTGCAAGCTTAAATGTATTGATCAATTCATATACCAAAAATCCACTGTTTATTATGTTTATATGTATTGTTAGTTATTATGGTGAGTGCAGAGCTCCTGTGATTTCTATTTAAACAATGTGGTCACATACCATGTTGCACCCCAATACTAGGAATGGTGAGTGCCGTGGATTAGTGCTTTTTGTTTATTATATTAATTTTTATAATTAATCATTTTTGTGATCACATTTTCTCATGCACCCCTTTTAACTAGTTATCTAACTTGTGTCAGCTGTTTTCCTAGGTGCTTTGCAACAGGTGTGCTTGGTAACTGTCTCACATTTAAAAGCAAAGTTGCTGTGAGCTTTAAACCTTGATAGCATACCCTGAGTTTAACACTAATGTGATGGCTATGTCCATGTTATAATTCTGAGCAGTAGAGTAGGGACTTGCAGTAAAGTGGGGTCCCGTGATGTGGGCTGTAAGCTTAATGCATTGATCAATTCATGAACCAAAACCGCACTGTTTATTATGTTTATAATTATTATTAGTTATTATGGTGAGTGTAGAGCCCCTGTGATTTCTATTTAAACAATGTGGTCACATACCATGTTGCACACCAAAACTAGGAATGGTGAGTTCCGTGGATTAGTGCTTTTTGTTTATTATGATTAATTTTTATAATTAATCATTTTTGTGATCACATTTTCTCATGCACCCCTTTTAACTAGTTATCTAACTTGTGTCAGCTGTTTTCCTAGGTGCTTTGCAACCGGTGTGCTTGGTAACTGTCTCACATTTAAAAGCAAAGTTGCTGTGAGCTGTAAACCTTGATAGCATACCCTGAGTTTAACACTAATGTGATGGGTATGTCCATGTTATAATTCTGAGCAATAGAGTAGGGACTTGCAGTAAAGGGGGTCCCGTGACGGGGGCTGCAAGCTTAAATGCATTGATCAATTCATGAACCAAAACTCCACTGTTTATTATGTTTATAAGTATTGTTAGTTATGATGGTGAGTGCAGATCCCCTGTGATTTCAATTTAAACAATGTGGTCACATACCATGTTGCACCCCTAAACTAGGATTGGTGATTGCCGTGGATTAGTGCTTTTGTTTATTATGATTAATTTTTATAATTAATCATTTTTGTGATCACATTTTCTCATGCACCCCTTTTAACTAGTTATCTAACTTGTGTCATCTGTTTTCCTAGGTGCTTTGCAACAGGTGTGCTTGGTAACTGTCTCTCATTTAAAAGCAAAGCTGCTGTGAGCTTTAAACCTTGATAGCATACCCTGAGTTTAACACTAATGTGATGGCTATGTCCATGTTATAATTCTGGGCAATAGAGTGGGGACTTGCAGTAAAGTGGGGTCCCGTAACGGGAGCTGCAAACTTAAATGTATTAATCAAATCATGTACCAAAACTCCACTGTTTATTATGTTTATAATTATTGTTAGTTATTATGGTGAGTGCAGAGCCCCTGTGATTTCTATTTAAACAATGTGGTCACATACCATGTTGCACCCCAAAACTAGGAATGGTGAGTGCTGTGGATTAGTGCTTTTTGTTTATTATGATTAATTTTTATAATTAATCATTTTTGTGATCACATTTTCTCATGCACCCCTTTTAACTAGTTTTCTAACTTGTGTCAGCTGTTTTCCTAGGTGCTTTGCAACAGGTGTGCTTGGTAACAATCTCACATTTAAAATCAAAGTTGCTGTGAGCTTTAAACCTTGATAGCATACCCTGAGTTTAAAACTAATGTGATGGCTATGTCCTTGTTATAATTCTGAGCAATAGAGTAGGGACTTGCAGTAAAGTGGGGTCCCGTGATGGGGGCTGCAAGCTTAAATGCATTGATCAATTCATGAACCAAAACCCCACTGTTTATTATGTTTATAATTATTGTTAGTTATTATGGTGAGTGGAGAGCCCCTGTGATTTCTATTTAAACAATGTGGTCACATACCATGTTGCACCCCAAAAATAGGAATGGTGAGTGCCGTGGATTAGTGCTTTTTGTTTATTATGATTAATTTTTATAATGAATCATTTTTGTGATCACATTTTCTCATGCACCCCTTTTAACTAGTTATCTAACTTGTGTCAGCTGTTTTCCTAGGTGCTTTGCAACAGGTGTGCTTGGTAACTGTCTCTCATTTAAAAGCAAAGCTGCTGTGAGCTTTAAACCTTGATAGCATACCCTGAGTTTAACACTAATGTGATGGCTATTTTCATATTATAATTTTGAGCAATAGAGTAGGGACTTGCAGTAAAGTGGGGTCCCGTGACGGGGGGCTGCAAGCTTAAATGCATTGATCAATTCATGAACCAAAACTCCACTGTTTATTATGTTTATAATTATTGAAAGTTATTATGGTGAGTGCAGAGCCCCTATGATTTCTATTTAAACAATGTGGTCACATACCATGTTGCACCCCAAAACTAGGAATGGTGAGTGCCGTGGATTAGTGCTTTTTGTTTATTATGATAAATTTTTATAATTAATCATTTTTGTGATCACATTTTCTCATGCACCCCTTTTAACTAGTTATCTAACTTGTGTCAGCTGTTTTCCTAGGTGCTTCGCAACAGGTGTGCTTGGTAACTGTCTCACATTTAAAAGCAAAGTTGCTGGGCGCTTTAAACCTTAATAGCATACCCTGAGTTTAACACTAATGTGATGGCTATGTCCATGTTATAATTCTGAGCAGTAGAGTAGGGACTTGCAGTAAAGTGGGGTCCTGTGATGTGGGCTGCAAACTTAAATGCATTGATCAATTCATGAACCAAAACTCCACTGTTTATTATGTTTATAAGTATTGTTAGTTATTATGGTTAGTGGAGAGCCCCTGTGATTTCTATTTAAACAATGTGGTCACATACCATGTTGCACACCAAAATTAGGAATGGTGAGTGCCGTGGATTAGTGCTTTTTGTTTATTATGATTAATTTTTATAATTAATAATTTTTGTGATCACATTTTCTCATGCACCCCTTTTAACTAGTTTTCTAACTTGTCAGCTGTTTTCCTAGGTGCTTTGCAACAGGTGTGCTTGGTAACTATCTCACATTTAAAAGCAAAGTTGCTGTGAGCTTTAAACCTTGATAGCATACCCTGAGTTTAACACTAATGTGATGGCTATGTCCATGTTATAATTCTGAGCAATAGAGTAGGGACTTGCAGTAAAGGGGTTCCCGTGACGGGGGCTGCAAGCTTAAATGCATTGATCAATTCATGAACCAAAACTCCACTGTTTATTATGTTTAGAAGTATTGTTAGTTATTATGGTGAGTGGAGAGCCCCTGTGATTTCTATTTAAACAATGTGGTCACATACCATGTTGCACACCAAAATTAGGAATGGTGAGTGCCGTGGATTAGTGCTTTTTGCTTATTATGATTAATTTTTATAATTAATAATTTTTGTGATCACATTTTCTCATGCACCCCTTTTAACTAGTTTTCTAACTTGTGTCAGCTTGTTTTCCTAGGTGCTTTGCAACAGGTGTGCATGGTAACAATCTCACATTTAAAATCAAAGTTGCTGTGAGCTTTAAACCTTGATAGCATACCCTGAGTTTAACACTAATGTGATGGCTATGTCCTTGTTATAATTCTGAGCAATAGAGTAGGGACTTGCAGTAAAGTGGGGTCCCGTGATGGGGGTTGCAAGCTTAAATGCATTGATCAATTCATGAACCAAAACCCCACTGTTTATTATGTTTATAATTATTGTTAGTTATTATGGTGAGTGCAGAGCCCCTGTGATTTCTATTTAAACAATGTGGTCACATACCATGTTGCACCCCAAAACTAGGAATGGTGAGTGCCGTGGATTAGTGCTTTTTGTTTATTATGATTAATTTTTATAGTTAATCATTTTTGTGATCACATTTTCTCATGCACCCCTTTTAACTTGTTATCTAACTTGTGTCAGCTGTTTTCCTGGGTGCTTTGCAACAGGTGTGCTTAGTAACTGTCTCACATTTAAAAGCAAAGTTGCTGTGAGCTTTAAACCTTGATAGCATACCCTGAGTTTAACACTAATGTGATGGCTATTTTCATGTTATAATTTTGAGCAATAGAGTAGGGACTTGCAGTAAAGTGGGGTCCCGTGATGGGGGGCTGCAAGCTTAAATGCATTGATCAATTCATGAACCAAAACTCCACTGTTTATTATGTTTATAATTATTGAAAGTTATTATGGTGAGTGCAGAGCCCCTATGATTTCTATTTAAACAATGTGGTCACATACCATGTTGCACCCCAAAACTAGGAATGGTGAGTGCCGTGGATTAGTGCTTTTTGTTTATTATGATTAATTTTTATAATTAATAATTTTTGTGATCACATTTTCTCATGCACCCCTTTTAACTAGTTTTCTAACTTGTGTCAGCTGTTTTCCTAGGTGCTTTGCAACAGGTGTGCTTGGTAACTATCTCACATTTAAAAGCAAAGTTGCTGTGAGCTTTAAACCTTTATAGCATACCCTGAGTTTAACACTAATGTGATGGCTATGTCCATGTTATAATTCTGAGCAATAGAGTAGGGACTTGCAGTAAAGGGGTTCCCGTGACGGGGGCTGCAAGCTTAAATGCATTGATCAATTCATGAACCAAAACTCCACTGTTTATTATGTTTAGAAGTATTGTTAGTTATTATGGTGAGTGGAGAGCCCCTGTGATTTCTATTTAAATAATGTGGTCACATACCATGTTGCACACCAAAATTAGGAATGGTGAGTGCCGTGGATTAGTGCTTTTTGCTTATTATGATTAATTTTTATAATTAATAATTTTTGTGATCACATTTTCTCATGCACCCCTTTTAACTAGTTTTCTAACTTGTGTCAGCTTGTTTTCCTAGGTGCTTTGCAACAGGTGTGCTTGGTAACAATCTCACATTTAAAATCAAAGTTGCTGTGAGCTTTAAACCTTGATAGCATACCCTGAGTTTAACACTAATGTGATGGCTATGTCCTTGTTATAATTCTGAGCAATAGAGTAGGGACTTGCAGTAAAGTGGGGTCCCGTGATGGGGGCTGCAAGCTTAAATGCATTGATCAATTCATGAACCAAAACCCCACTGTTTATTATGTTTATAATTATAGTTAGTTATTATGGTGAGTGCAGAGCCCCTGTGATTTCTATTTAAACAATGTGGTCACATACCATGTTGCACCCCAAAACTAGGAATGGTGAGTGCCGTGGATTAGTGCTTTTTGTTTATTATGATTAATTTTTATAATTAATCATTTTTGTGATCACATTTTCTCATGCACCCCTTTTAACTTGTTATCTAACTTGTGTCAGCTGTTTTCCTGGGTGCTTTGCAACAGGTGTGCTTAGTAACTGTCTCACATTTAAAAGCAAAGTTGCTGTGAGCTTTAAACCTTGATAGCATACCCTGAGTTTAACACTAATGTGATGGCTATTTTCATGTTATAATTTTGAGCAATAGAGTAGGGACTTGCAGTAAAGTGGGGTCCCGTGACGGGGGGCTGCAAGCTTAAATGCATTGATCAATTCATGAACCAAAACTCCACTGTTTATTATGTTTAGAATTATTGTTAGTTATTATGATGAGTGTAGAGCCCCTGTGATTTCTATTTAAACAATGTGGTCACATACCATGTTGCACACCAAAACTAGGAATGGTGAGTTCCGTGGATTAGTGCTTTTTGTTTATTATGATTAATTTTTATAATTAATCATTTTTGTGATCACATTTTCTCATGCACCCCTTTTAACTAGTTATCTTACTTGTGTCAGCTGTTTTCCTAGGTGCTTTGCAACAGGTGTGCTTGGTAACTGTATCACATTTAAAAGCAAAGTTGCTGTGAGCTTTAAACCTTGATAGCATACCCTGAGTTTAAGACTAATGTGATGGCTATGTCCATGTTATAATTCTGAGCAATAGAGTAGGGACTTGCAGTAAAGTGGGGTCCTGTGACGGGGGCTGCAAGCTTAAATGCATTGATCAATTCATGAACCAAAACCACACTGTTTATTATGTTTATAATTATTGTTAGTTATTATGGTGAATGCAGAGCCCCTGTGATTTCTATATAAACAATGTGGTCACATACCATGTTGTACCTCAAAACTAGGAATGGTGAGTGCCATGGATTAGTGCTTTTTGTTTATTATGATTAATTTTTATAATGAATCATTTTTGTGATCACATTTTCTCATGCACCCCTTTTAACTAGTTATCTAACTTGTGTCAGCTGTTTTCCTAGGTGCTTTGCAACAGGTGTGCTTGATAACTGTCTCTCATTTAAAAGCAAAGCTGCTGTGAGCTTTAAACCTTGATAGCATACCCTGAGTTTAACACTAATGTGATGGCTATGTCAATGTTATAATTCTGAGCAATAGAGTGGGGACTTGCAGTAATGTGGGGTCCCGTGACGGGGGCTGCAAGCTTAAATGTATTGATCAATTCATGAACCAAAACAGCACTGTTTATTATGTTTAGAAGTATTGTTAGTTATTATGGTGAGTGGAGAGCCCCTGTGATTTCTATTTAAACAATGTGGTCACATACCATGTTGCACACCAAAATTAGGAATGGTGAGTGCCGTGGATTAGTGCTTTTTGCTTATTATGATTAATTTTTATAATTAATAATTTTTGTGATCACATTTTCTCATGCACCCCTTTTAACTAGTTTTCTAACTTGTGTCAGCTGTTTTCCTAGGTGCTTTGCAACAGGTGTGCTTGGTAACAATCTCACATTTAAAATCAAAGTTGCTGTGAGCTTTAAACCTTGATAGCATACCCTGAGTTTAACACTAATGTGATGGCTATGTCCTTGTTATAATTCTGAGCAATAGAGTAGGGACTTGCAGTAAAGTGGGGTCCCGTGATGGGGGCTGCAAGCTTAAATGCATTGATCAATTCATGAACCAAAACCCCACTGTTTATTATGTTTATAATTATTGTTAGTTATTATGGTGAGTGCAGAGCCCCTGTGATTTCTATTTAAACAATGTGGTCACATACCATGTTGCACCCCAAAACTAGGAATGGTGAGTGCCGTGGATTAGTGCTTTTTGTTTATTCTGATTAATTTTTATAATTAATCATTTTTGTGATCACATTTTCTCATGCACCCCTTTTAACTTGTTATCTAACTTGTGTCAGCTGTTTTCCTGGGTGCTTTGCAACAGGTGTGCTTAGTAACTGTCTCACATTTAAAAGCAAAGTTGCTGTGAGCTTTAAACCTTGATAGCATACCCTGAGTTTAACACTAATGTGATGGCTATTTTCATGTTATAATTTTGAGCAATAGAGTAGGGACTTGCAGTAAAGTGGGGTCCCGTGACGGGGGGCTGCAAGCTTAAATGCATTGATCAATTCATGAACCAAAACTCCACTGTTTATTATGTTTATAATTATTGAAAGTTATTATGGTGAGTGCAGAGCCCCTATGATTTCTATTTAAACAATGTGGTCACATACCGTGTTGCACCCCAAAACTAGGAATGGTGAGTGCCGTGGATTAGTGCTTTTTGTTTATTATGATTAATTTTTATAATGAATCATTTTTGTGATCACATTTTCTCATGCACCCCTTTTAACTAGTTATCTAACTTGTATCAGCTGTTTTCCTAGGTGCTTTGCAACAGGTGTGCTTGGTAACTGTCTCTCATTTAAAAGCAAAGCTGCTGTGAGCTTTAAACCTTGATAGCATACCCTGAGTTTAACACTAATGTGATGGCTATGTCAATGTTATAATTCTGAGCAATAGAGTGGGGACTTGCAGTAAAGTGGGGTCCCGTGACGGGGGCTGCAAGCTTAAATGTATTGATCAATTCATGAACCAAAACTCCACTGTTTATTATGTTTAGAATTATTGTTAGTTATTATGGTTAGTGGAGAGCCCCTGTGATTTCTATTTAAACAATGTGGTCACATACCATGTTGCACACCAAAATTAGGAATGGTGAGTGCCGTGGATTAGTGCTTTTTGTTTATTATGATTAATTTTTATAATTAATAATTTTTGTGATCACATTTTCTCATGCACCCCTTTTAACTAGTTTTCTAACTTGTCAGCTGTTTTCCTAGGTGCTTTGCAACAGGTGTGCTTGGTAACTATCTCACATTTAAAAGCAAAGTTGCTGTGAGCTTTAAACCTTGATAGCATACCCTGAGTTTAACACTAATGTGATGGCTATGTCCATGTTATAATTCTGAGCAATAGAGTAGGGACTTGCAGTAAAGGGGTTCCCGTGACGGGGGCTGCAAGCTTAAATGCATTGATCAATTCATGAACCAAAACTCCACTGTTTATTATGTTTAGAAGTATTGTTAGTTATTATGGTGAGTGGAGAGCCCCTGTGATTTCTATTTAAACAATGTGGTCACATACCATGTTGCACACCAAAATTAGGAATGGTGAGTGCCATGGATTAGTGCTTTTTGCTTATTATGATTAATTTTTATAATTAATAATTTTTGTGATCACATTTTCTCATGCACCCCTTTTAACTAGTTTTCTAACTTGTGTCAGCTTGTTTTCCTAGGTGCTTTGCAACAGGTGTGCTTGGTAACAATCTCACATTTAAAATCAAAGTTGCTGTGAGCTTTAAACCTTGATAGCATACCCTGAGTTTAACACTAATGTGATGGCTATGTCCTTGTTATAATTCTGAGCAATAGAGTAGGGACTTGCAGTAAAGTGGGGTCCCGTGATGGGGGCTGCAAGCTTAAATGCATTGATCAATTCATGAACCAAAACCCCACTGTTTATTATGTTTATAATTATTGTTAGTTATTATGGTGAGTGCAGAACCCCTGTGATTTCTATTTAAACAATGTGGTCACATACCATGTTGCACCCCAAAACTAGGAATGGTGAGTGCCGTGGATTAGTGCTTTTTGTTTATTATGATTAATTTTTATAGTTAATCATTTTTGTGATCACATTTTCTCATGCACCCCTTTTAACTTGTTATCTAACTTGTGTCAGCTGTTTTCCTGGGTGCTTTGCAACAGGTGTGCTTAGTAACTGTCTCACATTTAAAAGCAAAGTTGCTGTGAGCTTTAAACCTTGATAGCATACCCTGAGTTTAACACTAATGTGATGGCTATTTTCATGTTATAATTTTGAGCAATAGAGTAGGGACTTGCAGTTAAGTGGGGTCCTGTGATGGGGGGCTGCAAGCTTAAATGCATTGATCAATTCATGAACCAAAACTCCACTGTTTATTATGTTTATAATTATTGAAAGTTATTATGGTGAGTGCAGAGCCCCTATGATTTCTATTTAAACAATGTGGTCACATACCATGTTGCACCCCAAAACTAGGAATGGTGAGTGCCGTGGATTAGTGCTTTTTGTTTATTATTTTTAATTTTTATAATGAATCATTTTTGTGATCACATTTTCTCATGCACCCCTTTTAACTAGTTATCTAACTTGTGTCAGCTGTTTTCCTAGGTGCTTTGCAACAGGTGTGCTTGATAACTGTCTCTCATTTAAAAGCAAAGCTGCTGTGAGCTTTAAACCTTGATAGCATACCCTGAGTTTAAAACTAATGTGATGGCTATGTCAATGTTATAATTCTGAGCAATAGAGTGGGGACTTGCAGTAAAGTGGGGTCCCGTGACGGGGGCTGCAAGCTTAAATGTATTGATCAATTCATGAACCAAAACTCCACTGTTTATTATGTTTAGAATTATTGTTAGTTATTATGATGAGTGTAGAGCCCCTGTGATTTCTATTTAATCAATGTGGTCACATACCATGTTGCACACCAAAACTAGGAATGGTGAGTGCTGTGGATTAGTGCTTTTTGTTTATTATTATTAATTTTTATAATTAATCATTTTTGTGATCACATTTTCTCATGCACCCCTTTTAACTAGTTATCTAACTTGTGTCAGCTGTTTTCCTAGGTGCTTTGCAACAGGTGTGCTTGGTAACTGTCTCACATTTAAAAGCAAAGTTGCTGTGAGCTTTAAACCTTAATAGCATACCCTGAGTTTAACACTAATGTGATGGCTATGTCCATGTTATAATTCTGAGCAGTAGAGTAGGGACTTGCAGTAAAGTGGGGTCCCGTGACGGGGGCTGCAAACTTAAATGCATTGATCAATTCATGAACCAAAACTCCACTGTTTATTATGTTTATAAGTATTGTTAGTTATTATGGTTAGTGGAGAGCCCCTGTGATTTCTATCTAAACAATGTGGTCACATACCATGTTGCACACCAAAATTAGGAATGGTGAGTGCCGTGGATTAGTGCTTTTTGTTTATTATGATTAATTTTTATAATTAATAATTTTTGTGATCACATTTTCTCATGCACCCCTTTTAACTAGTTTTCTAACTTGTCAGCTGTTTTCCTAGGTGCTTTGCAACAGGTGTGCTTGGTAACTATCTCACATTTAAAAGCAAAGTTGCTGTGAGCTTTAAACCTTTATAGCATACCCTGAGTTTAACACTAATGTGATGGCTATGTCCATGTTATAATTCTGAGCAATAGAGTAGGGACTTGCAGTAAAGGGGTTCCCGTGACGGGGGCTGCAAGCTTAAATGCATTGATCAATTCATGAACCAAAACTCCACTGTTTATTATGTTTAGAAGTATTGTTAGTTATTATGGTGAGTGGAGAGCCCCTGTGATTTCTATTTAAATAATGTGGTCACATACCATGTTGCACACCAAAATTAGGAATGGTGAGTGCCGTGGATTAGTGCTTTTTGCTTATTATGATTAATTTTTATAATTAATAATTTTTGTGATCACATTTTCTCATGCACCCCTTTTAACTAGTTTTCTAACTTGTGTCAGCTTGTTTTCCTAGGTGCTTTGCAACAGGTGTGCTGGGTAACAATCTCACATTTAAAATCAAAGTTGCTGTGAGCTTTAAACCTTGATAGCATACCCTGAGTTTAACACTAATGTGATGGCTATGTCCTTGTTATAATTCTGAGCAATAGAGTAGGGACTTGCAGTAAGGTGGGGTCCCGTGATGGGGGCTGCAAGCTTAAATGCATTGATCAATTCATGAACCAAAACCCCACTGTTTATTATGTTTATAATTATAGTTAGTTATTATGGTGAGTGCAGAGCCCCTGTGATTTCTATTTAAACAATGTGGTCACATACCATGTTGCACCCCAAAACTAGGAATGGTGAGTGCCGTGGATTAGTGCTTTTTGTTTATTATGATTAATTTTTATAATTAATCATTTTTGTGATCACATTTTCTCATGCACCCCTTTTAACTAGTTTTCTAACTTGTCAGCTGTTTTCCTAGGTGCTTTGCAACAGGTGTGCTTGGTAACTATCTCACATTTAAAAGCAAAGTTGCTGTGAGCTTTAAACCTTGATAGCATACCCTGAGTTTAACACTAATGTGATGGCTATGTCCATGTTATAATTCTGAGCAATAGAGTAGGGACTTGCAGTAAAGGGGTTCCCGTGACGGGGGCTGCAAGCTTAAATGCATTGATCAATTCATGAACCAAAACTCCACTGTTTATTATGTTTAGAAGTATTGTTAGTTATTATGGTGAGTGGAGAGCCCCTGTGATTTCTATTTAAACAATGTGGTCACATACCATGTTGCACACCAAAATTAGGAATGGTGAGTGCCGTGGATTAGTGCTTTTTGCTTATTATGATTAATTTTTATAATTAATAATTTTTGTGATCACATTTTCTCATGCACCCCTTTTAACTAGTTTTCTAACTTGTGTCAGCTTGTTTTCCTAGGTGCTTTGCAACAGGTGTGCTTGGTAACAATCTCACATTTAAAATCAAAGTTGCTGTGAGCTTTAAACCTTGATAGCATACCCTGAGTTTAACACTAATGTGATGGCTATGTCCTTGTTATAATTCTGAGCAATAGAGTAGGGACTTGCAGTAAAGTGGGGTCCCGTGATGGGGGCTGCAAGCTTAAATGCATTGATCAATTCATGAACCAAAACCCCACTGTTTATTATGTTTATAATTATTGTTAGTTATTATGGTGAGTGCAGAACCCCTGTGATTTCTATTTAAACAATGTGGTCACATACCATGTTGCACCCCAAAACTAGGAATGGTGAGTGCCGTGGATTAGTGCTTTTTGTTTATTATGATTAATTTTTATAGTTAATCATTTTTGTGATCACATTTTCTCATGCACCCCTTTTAACTTGTTATCTAACTTGTGTCAGCTGTTTTCCTGGGTGCTTTGCAACAGGTGTGCTTAGTAACTGTCTCACATTTAAAAGCAAAGTTGCTGTGAGCTTTAAACCTTGATAGCATACCCTGAGTTTAACACTAATGTGATGGCTATTTTCATGTTATAATTTTGAGCAATAGAGTAGGGACTTGCAGTTAAGTGGGGTCCCGTGATGGGGGGCTGCAAGCTTAAATGCATTGATCAATTCATGAACCAAAACTCCACTGTTTATTATGTTTATAATTATTGAAAGTTATTATGGTGAGTGCAGAGCCCCTATGATTTCTATTTAAACAATGTGGTCACATACCATGTTGCACCCCAAAACTAGGAATGGTGAGTGCCGTGGATTAGTGCTTTTTGTTTATTATGATTAATTTTTATAATGAATCATTTTTGTGATCACATTTTCTCATGCACCCCTTTTAACTAGTTATCTAACTTGTGTCAGCTGTTTTCCTAGGTGCTTTGCAACAGGTGTGCTTGATAACTGTCTCTCATTTAAAAGCAAAGCTGCTGTGAGCTTTAAACCTTGATAGCATACCCTGAGTTTAAAACTAATGTGATGGCTATGTCAATGTTATAATTCTGAGCAATAGAGTGGGGACTTGCAGTAAAGTGGGATCCCGTGACGGGGGCTGCAAGCTTAAATGTATTGATCAATTCATGAACCAAAACTCCACTGTTTATTATGTTTAGAATTATTGTTAGTTATTATGATGAGTGTAGAGCCCCTGTGATTTCTATTTAATCAATGTGGTCACATACCATGTTGCACACCAAAACTAGGAATGGTGAGTGCTGTGGATTAGTGCTTTTTGTTTATTATTATTAATTTTTATAATTAATCATTTTTGTGATCACATTTTCTCATGCACCCCTTTTAACTAGTTATCTATCTTGTGTCAGCTGTTTTCCTAGGTGCTTTGCAACAGGTGTGCTTGGTAACTGTCTCACATTTAAAAGCAAAGTTGCTGTGAGCTTTAAACCTTAATAGCATACCCTGAGTTTAACACTAATGTGATGGCTATGTCCATGTTATAATTCTGAGCAGTAGAGTAGGGACTTGCAGTAAAGTGGGGTCCCGTGACGGGGGCTGCAAACTTAAATGCATTGATCAATTCATGAACCAAAACTCCACTGTTTATTATGTTTATAAGTATTGTTAGTTATTATGGTTAGTGGAGAGCCCCTGTGATTTCTATCTAAACAATGTGGTCACATACCATGTTGCACACCAAAATTAGGAATGGTGAGTGCCGTGGATTAGTGCTTTTTGTTTATTATGATTAATTTTTATAATTAATAATTTTTGTGATCACATTTTCTCATGCACCCCTTTTAACTAGTTTTCTAACTTGTCAGCTGTTTTCCTAGGTGCTTTGCAACAGGTGTGCTTGGTAACTATCTCACATTTAAAAGCAAAGTTGCTGTGAGCTTTAAACCTTTATAGCATACCCTGAGTTTAACACTAATGTGATGGCTATGTCCATGTTATAATTCTGAGCAATAGAGTAGGGACTTGCAGTAAAGGGGTTCCCGTGACGGGGGCTGCAAGCTTAAATGCATTGATCAATTCATGAACCAAAACTCCACTGTTTATTATGTTTAGAAGTATTGTTAGTTATTATGGTGAGTGGAGAGCCCCTGTGATTTCTATTTAAATAATGTGGTCACATACCATGTTGCACACCAAAATTAGGAATGGTGAGTGCCGTGGATTAGTGCTTTTTGCTTATTATGATTAATTTTTATAATTAATAATTTTTGTGATCACATTTTCTCATGCACCCCTTTTAACTAGTTTTCTAACTTGTGTCAGCTGTTTTCCTAGGTGCTTTGCAACAGGTGTGCTTGGTAACAATCTCACATTTAAAATCAAAGTTGCTGTGAGCTTTAAACCTTGATAGCATACCCTGAGTTTAACACTAATGTGATGGCTATGTCCTTGTTATAATTCTGAGCAATAGAGTAGGGACTTGCAGTAAGGTGGGGTCCCGTGATGGGGGCTGCAAGCTTAAATGCATTGATCAATTCATGAACCAAAACCCCACTGTTTATTATGTTTATAATTATAGTTAGTTATTATGGTGAGTGCAGAGCCCCTGTGATTTCTATTTAAACAATGTGGTCACATACCATGTTGCACCCCAAAACTAGGAATGGTGAGTGCCGTGGATTAGTGCTTTTTGTTTATTATGATTAATTTTTATAATTAATCATTTTTGTGATCACATTTTCTCATGCACCCCTTTTAACTTGTTATCTAACTTGTGTCAGCTGTTTTCCTGGGTGCTTTGCAACAGGTGTGCTTAGTAACTGTCTCACATTTAAAAGCAAAGTTGCTGTGAGCTTTAAACCTTGATAGCATACCCTGAGTTTAACACTAATGTGATGGCTATTTTCATGTTATAATTTTGAGCAATAGAGTAGGGACTTGCAGTAAAGTGGGGTCCCGTGACGGGGGGCTGCAAGCTTAAATGCATTGATCAATTCATGAACCAAAACTCCACGGTTTATTATGTTTATAATTATTGAAAGTTATTATGGTGAGTGCAGAGCCCCTATGATTTCTATTTAAACAATGTGGTCACATACCATGTTGCACCCCAAAACTAGGAATGGTGAGTGCCGTGGATTAGTGCTTTTTGTTTATTATGATTAATTTTTATAATGAATCATTTTTGTGATCACATTTTCTCATGCACCCCTTTTCACTAGTTATCTAACTTGTGTCAGCTGTTTTACTAGGTGCTTTGCAACAGGTGTGCTTGGTAACTGTCTCTCATTTAAAAGCAAAGCTGCTGTGAGCTTTAAACCTTGATAGCATACCCTGAGTTTAACACTAATGTGATGGCTATGTCAATGTTATAATTCTGAGCAATAGAGTGGGGACTTGCAGTAAAGTGGGGTCCCGTGACGGGGGCTGCAAGCTTAAATGTATTGATCAATTCATGAACCAAAACTCCACTGTTTATTATGTTTAGAATTATTGTTAGTTATTATGATGAGTGTAGAGCCCCTGTGATTTCTATTTAAACAATGTGGTCACATACCATGTTGCACACCAAAACTAGGAATGGTGAGTTCCGTGGATTAGTGCTTTTTGTTTATTATGATTAATTTTTATAATTAATAATTTTTGTGATCACATTTTCTCATGCACCCCTTTTAACTAGTTATCTTACTTGTGTCAGCTGTTTTCCTAGGTGCTTTGCAACAGGTGTGCTTGGTAACTGTATCACATTTAAAAGCAAAGTTGCTGTGAGCTTTAAACCTTGATAGCATACCCTGAGTTTAAGACTAATGTGATGGCTATGTCCATGTTATAATTCTGAGCAACAGAGTAGGGACTTGCAGTAAAGTGGGGTCCTGTGACGGGGGCTGCAAGCTTAAATGCATTGATCAATTCATGAACCAAAACCACACTGTTTATTATGTTTAGAAGTATTGTTAGTTATTATGGTGAGTGGAGAGCCCCTGTGATTTCTATTTAAACAATGTGGTCACATACCATGTTGCACACCAAAATTAGGAATGGTGAGTGCCGTGGATTAGTGCTTTTTGCTTATTATGATTAATTTTTATAATTAATAATTTTTGTGATCACATTTTCTCATGCACCCCTTTTAACTAGTTTTCTAACTTGTGTCAGCTGTTTTCCTAGGTGCTTTGCAACAGGTGTGCTTGGTAACAATCTCACATTTAAAATCAAAGTTGCTGTGAGCTTTAAACCTTGATAGCATACCCTGAGTTTAACACTAATGTGATGGCTATGTCCTTGTTATAATTCTGAGCAATAGAGTAGGGACTTGCAGTAAAGTGGGGTCCCGTGATGGGGGCTGCAAGCTTAAATGCATTGATCAATTCATGAACCAAAACCCCACTGTTTATTATGTTTATAATTATTGTTAGTTATTATGGTGAGTGCAGAGCCCCTGTGATTTCTATTTAAACAATGTGGTCACATACCATGTTGCACCCCAAAACTAGGAATGGTGAGTGCCGTGGATTAGTGCTTTTTGTTTATTATGATTAATTTTTATAATGAATCATTTTTGTGATCACATTTTCTCATGCACCCCTTTTAACTAGTTATCTAACTTGTGTCAGCTGTTTTCCTAGGTGCTTTGCAACAGGTGTGCTTGGTAACTGTCTCTCATTTAAAAGCAAAGCTGCTGTGAGCTTTAAACCTTGATAGCATACCCTGAGTTTAACACTAATGTGATGGCTATGTCAATGTTATAATTCTGAGCAATAGAGTGGGGACTTGCAGTAAAGTGGGGTCCCGTGACGGGGGCTGCAAGCTTAAATGTATTGATCAATTCATGAACCAAAACTCCACTGTTTATTATGTTTAGAATTATTGTTAGTTATTATGATGAGTGCAGAGCCCCTGTGATTTCTATTTAATCAATGTGGTCACATACCATGTTGCACACCAAAACTAGGAATGGTGAGTGCTGTGGATTAGTGCTTTTTGTTTATTATTATTAATTTTTATAATTAATCATTTTTGTGATCACATTTTCTCATGCAACCCTTTTAACTAGTTATCTAACTTGTGTCAGCTGTTTTCCTAGGTGCTTTGCAACAGGTGTGCTTGGTAACTGTCTCACATTTAAAAGCAGAGATGCTGTGAGCTTTAAACCTTGATAGCATACCCTGAGTTTAACACTAATGTGATGGCTATGTCCATGTTATAATCCTGAGCAATAGAGTAGGGACTTGCAGTAAAGTGGGGTCCTGTGATGTGGGCTGCAAACTTAATGCATTGATCAATTCATGAACCAAAACTCCACTGTTTATTATGTTTATAAGTATTGTTAGTTATTATGGTTAGTGGAGAGCCCCTGTGATTTCTATCTAAACAATGTGGTCACATACCATGTTGCACACCAAAATTAGGAATGGTGAGTGCCGTGGATTAGTGCTTTTTGTTTATTATGATTAATTTTTATAATTAATAATTTTTGTGATCACATTTTCTCATGCACCCCTTTTAACTAGTTTTCTAACTTGTGTCAGCTGTTTTCCTAGGTGCTTTGCAACAGGTGTGCTTGGTAACTATCTCACATTTAAAAGCAAAGTTGCTGTGAGCTTTAAACCTTTATAGCATACCCTGAGTTTAACACTAATGTGATGGCTATGTCCATGTTATAATTCTGAGCAATAGAGTAGGGACTTGCAGTAAAGTGGGGTCCCGTGACGGGGGCTGCAAACTTAAATGCATTGATCAATTCATGAACCAAAACTCCACTGTTTATTATGTTTAGAATTATAGTTAGTTATTATGGTGAGTGCAGAGCCCCTGTGATTTCTATTTAAACAATGTGGTCACATACCATGTTGCACCCCAAAACTAGGAATGGTGAGTGCCGTGGATTAGTGCTTTTTGTTTATTATGATTAATTTTTATAATTAATCATTTTTGTGATCACATTTTCTCATGCACCCCTTTTAACTTGTTATCTAACTTGTGTCAGCTGTTTTCCTGGGTGCTTTGCAACAGGTGTGCTTAGTAACTGTCTCACATTTAAAAGCAAAGTTGCTGTGAGCTTTAAACCTTGATAGCATACCCTGAGTTTAACACTAATGTGATGGCTATTTTCATGTTATAATTTTGAGCAATAGAGTAGGGACTTGCAGTAAAGTGGGGTCCCGTGACGGGGGGCTGCAAGCTTAAATGCATTGATCAATTCATGAACCAAAACTCCACTGTTTATTATGTTTATAATTATTGAAAGTTATTATGGTGAGTGCAGAGCCCCTATGATTTCTATTTAAACAATGTGGTCACATACCATGTTGCACCCCAAAACTAGGAATGGTGAGTGCCGTGGATTAGTGCTTTTTGTTTATTATGATTAATTTTTATAATGAATCATTTTTGTGATCACATTTTCTCATGCACCCCTTTTAACTAGTTATCTAACTTGTGTCAGCTGTTTTCCTAGGTGCTTTGCAACAGGTGTGCTTGGTAACTGTCTCTCATTTAAAAGCAAAGCTGCTGTGAGCTTTAAACCTTGATAGCATACCCTGAGTTTAACACTAATGTGATGGCTATGTCAATGTTATAATTCTGAGCAATAGAGTGGGGACTTGCAGTAAAGTGGGGTCCCGTGACGGGGGCTGCAAGCTTAAATGTATTGATCAATTCATGAACCAAAACTCCACTGTTTATTATGTTTAGAAGTATTGTTAGTTATTATGGTGAGTGGAGAGCCCCTGTGATTTCTATTTAAACAATGTGGTCACATACCATGTTGCACACCAAAATTAGGAATGGTGAGTGCCGTGGATTAGTGCTTTTTAATTATTATGATTAATTTTTATAATTAATAATTTTTGTGATCACATTTTCTCATGCACCCCTTTTAACTAGTTTTCTAACTTGTGTCAGCTGTTTTCCTAGGTGCTTTGCAACAGGTGTGCTTGGTAACAATCTCACATTTAAAATCAAAGTTGCTGTGAGCTTTAAACCTTGATAGCATACCCTGAGTTTAACACTAATGTGATGGCTATGTCCTTGTTATAATTCTGAGCAATAGAGTAGGGACTTGCAGTAAAGTGGGGTCCCGTGATGGGGGCTGCAAGCTTAAATGCATTGATCAATTCATGAACCAAAACCCCACTGTTTATTATGTTTATAATTATTGTTAGTTATTATGGTGAGTGCAGAGCCCCTGTGATTTCTATTTAAACAATGTGGTCACATACCATGTTGCACCCCAAAACTAGGAATGGTGAGTGCCGTGGATTAGTGCTTTTTGTTTATTATGATTAATTTTTATAATTAATCATTTTTGTGATCACATTTTCTCATGCACCCCTTTTAACTTGTTATCTAACTTGTGTCAGCTGTTTTCCTGGGTGCTTTGCAACAGGTGTGCTTAGTAACTGTCTCACATTTAAAAGCAATGTTGCTGTGAGCTTTAAACCTTGATAGCATACCCTCAGTTTAACACTAATGTGATGGCTATTTTCATGTTATAATTTTGAGCAATAGAGTAGGGACTTGCAGTAAAGTGGGGTCCCGTGACGGGGGGCTGCAAGCTTAAATGCATTGATCAATTCATGAACCAAAACTCCACTGTTTATTATGTTTATAATTATTGAAAGTTATTATGGTGAGTGCAGAGCCCCTATGATTTCTATTTAAACAATGTGGTCACATACCGTGTTGCACCCCAAAACTAGGAATGGTGAGTGCCGTGGATTAGTGCTTTTTGTTTATTATGATTAATTTTTATAATGAATCATTTTTGTGATCACATTTTCTCATGCACCCCTTTTAACTAGTTATCTAACTTGTGTCAGCTGTTTTCCTAGGTGCTTTGCAACAGGTGTGCTTGGTAACTGTCTCTCATTTAAAAGCAAAGCTGCTGTGAGCTTTAAACCTTGATAGCATACCCTGAGTTTAACACTAATGTGATGGCTATGTCAATGTTATAATTCTGAGCAATAGAGTGGGGACTTGCAGTAAAGTGGGGTCCCGTGACGGGGGCTGCAAGCTTAAATGTATTGATCAATTCATGAACCAAAACTCCACTGTTTATTATGTTTAGAATTATTGTTAGTTATTATGATGAGTGCAGAGCCCCTGTGATTTCTATTTAATCAATGTGGTCACATACCATGTTGCACACCAAAACTAGGAATGGTGAGTGCCGTGGATTAGTGCTTTTTGTTTATTATTATTAATTTTTATAATTAATCATTTTTGTGATCACATTTTCTCATGCAACCCTTTTAACTAGTTATCTAACTTGTGTCAGCTGTTTTCCTAGGTGCTTTGCAACAGGTGTGCTTGGTAACTATCTCACATTTAAAAGCAGAGATGCTGTGAGCTTTAAACCTTGATAGCATACCCTGAGTTTAACACTAATGTGATGGCTATGTCCATGTTATAATCCTGAGCAATAGAGTAGGGACTTGCAGTAAAGTGGGGTCCTGTGATGTGGGCTGCAAACTTAATGCATTGATCAATTCATGAACCAAAACCGCAATGTTTATTATGTTTATAATTATTGTTAGTTATTATGGTGAGTGTAGAGCCCCTGTGATTTCTATTTAAACAATGTGGTCACATACCATGTTGCACACCAAAACTAGGAATGGTGAGTTCCGTGGATTAGTGCTTTTTGTTTATTATTATTAATTTTTATAATTAATCATTTTTGTGATCACATTTTCTCATGCACCCCTTTTAACTAGTTATCTAACTTGTGTCAGCTGTTTTCCTAGGTGCCTTGCAACAGGTGTGCTTGGTAACTGTCTCACATTTAAAAGCAAAGTTGCTGTGAGCTTTAAACCTTGATAGCATACCCTGAGTTTAACACTAATGTGATGGCTATGTCCATATTATAATTCTGAGCAATAGAGTAGGGACTTGCAGTAAAGGGGGTCCCTTGATGGGGGCTGCAAGCATAAATGCATTGATCAATTCATGAACCAAAACTCCACTGTTTATTATGTTTATAAGTATTGTTAGTTATTATGGTGAGTGCAGAGCCCCTGTGATTTCTATTTAATCAATGTGGTCACATACCATGTTGCACACCAAAACTAGGAATGGTGAGTGCTGTGGATTAGTGCTTTTTGTTTATTATTATTAATTGTTATAATTAATCATTTTTGTGATCACATTTTCTCATGCACCCCTTTTAACTAGTTATCTAACTTGTGTCAGCTGTTTTCCTAGGTGCTTTGCAACAGGTGTGCTTGGTAACTGTCTCACATTTAAAAGCAAAGTTGCTGTGAGCTTTAAACCTTAATAGCATACCCTGAGTTTAACACTAATGTGATGGCTATGTCCATGTTATAATTCTGAGCAGTAGAGTAGGGACTTGCAGTAAAGTGGGGTCCCGTGACGGGGGCTGCAAACTTAAATGCATTGATCAATTCATGAACCAAAACTCCACTGTTTATTATGTTTATAAGTATTGTTAGTTATTATGGTTAGTGGAGAGCCCCTGTGATTTCTATCTAAACAATGTGGTCACATACCATGTTGCACACCAAAATTAGGAATGGTGAGTGCCGTGGATTAGTGCTTTTTGTTTATTATGATTAATTTTTATAATTAATAATTTTTGTGATCACATTTTCTCATGCACCCCTTTTAACTAGTTTTCTAACTTGTGTCAGATGTTTTCCTAGGTGCTTTGCAACAGGTGTGCTTGGTAACTATCTCACATTTAAAAGCAAAGTTGCTGTGAGCTTTAAACCTTTATAGCATACCCTGAGTTTAACACTAATGTGATGGCTATGTCCATGTTATAATTCTGAGCAATAGAGTAGGGACTTGCAGTAAAGGGGTTCCCGTGACGGGGGCTGCAAGCTTAAATGCATTGATCAATTCATGAACCAAAACTCCACTGTTTATTATGTTTAGAAGTATTGTTAGTTATTATGGTGAGTGGAGAGCCCCTGTGATTTCTATTTAAATAATGTGGTCACATACCATGTTGCACACCAAAATTAGGAATGGTGAGTGCCGTGGATTAGTGCTTTTTGCTTATTATGATTAATTTTTATAATTAATAATTTTTGTGATCACATTTTCTCATGCACCCCTTTTAACTAGTTTTCTAACTTGTGTCAGCTTGTTTTCCTAGGTGCTTTGCAACAGGTGTGCTTGGTAACAATCTCACATTTAAAATCAAAGTTGCTGTGAGCTTTAAACCTTGATAGCATACCCTGAGTTTAACACTAATGTGATGGCTATGTCCTTGTTATAATTCTGAGCAATAGAGTAGGGACTTGCAGTAAAGTGGGGTCCCGTGATGGGGGCTGCAAGCTTAAATGCATTGATCAATTCATGAACCAAAACCCCACTGTTTATTATGTTTATAATTATAGTTAGTTATTATGGTGAGTGCAGAGCCCCTGTGATTTCTATTTAAACAATGTGGTCACATACCATGTTGCACCCCAAAACTAGGAATGGTGAGTGCCGTGGATTAGTGCTTTTTGTTTATTATGATTAATTTTTATAATGAATCATTTTTGTGATCACATTTTCTCATGCACCCCTTTTAACTTGTTATCTAACTTGTGTCAGCTGTTTTCTTGGGTGCTTTGCAACAGGTGTGCTTGGTAACTGTCTCTCATTTAAAAGCAAAGCTGCTGTGAGCTTTAAACCTTGATAGCATACCCTGAGTTTAACACTAATGTGATGGCTATGTCAATGTTATAATTCTGAGCAATAGAGTGGGGACTTGCAGTAAAGTGGGGTCCCGTGACGGGGGCTGCAAGCTTAAATGTATTGATCAATTCATGAACCAAAACTCCACTGTTTATTATGTTTAGAATTATTGTTAGTTATTATGATGAGTGTAGAGCCCCTGTGATTTCTATTTAAACAATGTGGTCACATACCATGTTGCACACCAAAACTAGGAATGGTGAGTTCCGTGGATTAGTGCTTTTTGTTTATTATGATTAATTTTTATAATTAATCATTTTTGTGATCACATTTTCTCATGCACCCCTTTTAACTAGTTATCTTACTTGTGTCAGCTGTTTTCCTCGGTGCTTTGCAACAGGTGTGCTTGGTAACTGTATCACATTTAAAAGCAAAGTTGCTGTGAGCTTTAAACCTTGATAGCATACCCTGAGTTTAAGACTAATGTGATGGCTATGTCCATGTTATAATTCTGAGCAATAGAGTAGGGACTTGCAGTAAAGTGGGGTCCTGTGACGGGGGCTGCAAGCTTAAATGCATTGATCAATTCATGAACCAAAACCACACTGTTTATTATGTTTATAATTATTGTTAGTTATTATGGTGAATGCAGAGCCCCTGTGATTTCTATATAAACAATGTGGTCACATACCATGTTGTACCCCAAAACTAGGAATGGTGAGTGCAGTGGATTAGTGCTTTTTGTTTATTATGATTAATTTTTATAATGAATCATTTTTGTGATCACATTTTCTCATGCACCCCTTTTAACTAGTTATCTAACTTGTGTCAGCTGTTTTCCTAGGTGCTTTGCAACAGGTGTGCTTGATAACTGTCTCTCATTTAAAAGCAAAGCTGCTGTGAGCTTTAAACCTTGATAGCATACCCTGAGTTTAAAACTAATGTGATGGCTATGTCAATGTTATAATTCTGAGCAATAGAGTGGGGACTTGCAGTAAAGTGGGGTCCCGTGACGGGGGCTGCAAGCTTAAATGTATTGATCAATTCATGAACCAAAACAGCACTGTTTATTATGTTTAGAAGTATTGTTAGTTATTATGGTGAGTGGAGAGCCCCTGTGATTTCTATTTAAACAATGTGGTCACATACCATGTTGCACACCAAAATTAGGAATGGTGAGTGCCGTGGATTAGTGCTTTTTGCTTATTATGATTAATTTTTATAATTAATAATTTTTGTGATCACATTTTCTCATGCACCCCTTTTAACTAGTTTTCTAACTTGTGTCAGCTGTTTTCCTAGGTGCTTTGCAACAGGTGTGCTTGGTAACAATCTCACATTTAAAATCAAAGTTGCTGTGAGCTTTAAACCTTGATAGCATACCCTGAGTTTAACACTAATGTGATGGCTATGTCCTTGTTATAATTCTGAGCAATAGAGTAGGGACTTGCAGTAAAGTGTGGTCCCGTGATGGGGGCTGCAAGCTTAAATGCATTGATCAATTCATGAACCAAAACCCCACTGTTTATTATGTTTATAATTATTGTTAGTTATTATGGTGAGTGCAGAGCCCCTGTGATTTCTATTTAAACAATGTGGTCACATACCATGTTGCACACCAAAACTAGGAATGATGAGTGCCGTGGATTAGTGCTTTTTGTTTATTATGATTAATTTTTTTAATTAATAATTTTTGTGATCACATTTTCTCATGCACCCCTTTTAACTTGTTATCTAACTTGTGTCAGCTGTTTTCCTGGGTGCTTTGCAACAGGTGTGCTTAGTAACTGTCTCACAATTAAAAGCAAAGTTGCTGTGAGCTTTAAACCTTGATAGCATACCCTGAGTTTAACACTATTGTGATGGCTATTTTCATGTTATAATTTTGAGCAATAGAGTAGGGACTTGCAGTAAAGTGGGGTCCCGTGACGGGGGGCTGCAAGCTTAAATGCATTGATCAATTCATGAACCAAAACTCCACTGTTTATTATGTTTATAATTATTGAAAGTTATTATGGTGAGTGCAGAGCCCCTATGATTTCTATTTAAACAATGTAGTCACATACCATGTTGCACCCCAAAACTAGGAATGGTGAGTGCCGTGGATTAGTGCTTTTTGTTTATTATGATTAATTTTTATAATGAATCATTTTTGTGATCACATTTTCTCATGCACCCCTTTTAACTAGTTATCTAACTTGTGTCAGCTGTTTTCCTAGGTGCTTTGCAACAGGTGTGCTTGGTAACTGTCTCTCATTTAAAAGCAAAGCTGCTGTGAGCTTTAAACCTTGATAGCATACCCTGAGTTTAACACTAATGTGATGGCTATGTCAATGTTATAATTCTGAGCAATAGAGTGGGGACTTGCAGTAAAGTGGGGTCCCGTGACGGGGGCTGCAAGCTTAAATGTATTGATCAATTCATGAACCAAAACTCCACTGTTTATTATGTTTAGAAGTATTGTTAGTTATTATGGTGAGTGGAGAGCCCCTGTGATTTCTATTTAAACAATGTGGTCACATACCATGTTGCACACCAAAATTAGGAATGGTGAGTGCCGTGGATTAGTGCTTTTTAATTATTATGATTAATTTTTATAATTAATAATTTTTGTGATCACATTTTCTCATGCACCCCTTTTAACTAGTTTTCTAACTTGTGTCAGCTGTTTTCCTAGGTGCTTTGCAACAGGTGTGCTTGGTAACAATCTCACATTTAAAATCAAAGTTGCTGTGAGCTTTAAACCTTGATAGCATACCCTGAGTTTAACACTAATGTGATGGCTATGTCCTTGTTATAATTCTGAGCAATAGAGTAGGGACTTGCAGTAAAGTGGGGTTACGTGATGGGGGCTGCAAGCTTAAATGCATTGATCAATTCATGAACCAAAACCCCACTGTTTATTATGTTTATAATTATTGTTAGTTATTATGGTGAGTGCAGAGCCCCTGTGATTTCTATTTAAACAATGTGGTCACATACCATGTTGCACCCCAAAACTAGGAATGGTGAGTGCCGTGGATTAGTGCTTTTTGTTTATTATGATTAATTTTTATAATTAATCATTTTTGTGATCACATTTTCTCATGCACCCCTTTTAACTTGTTATCTAACTTGTGTCAGCTGTTTTCCTGGGTGCTTTGCAACAGGTGTGCTTAGTAACTGTCTCACATTTAAAAGCAAAGTTGCTGTGAGCTTTAAACCTTGATAGCATACCCTCAGTTTAACACTAATGTGATGGCTATTTTCATGTTATAATTTTGAGCAATAGAGTAGGGACTTGCAGTAAAGTGGGGTCCCGTGACGGGGGGCTGCAAGCTTAAATGCATTGATCAATTCATGAACCAAAACTCCACTGTTTATTATGTTTATAATTATTGAAAGTTATTATGGTGAGTGCAGAGCCCCTATGATTTCTATTTAAACAATGTGGTCACATACCGTGTTGCACCCCAAAACTAGGAATGGTGAGTGCCGTGGATTAGTGCTTTTTGTTTATTATGATTAATTTTTATAATGAATCATTTTTGTGATCACATTTTCTCATGCACCCCTTTTAACTAGTTATCTAACTTGTGTCAGCTGTTTTCCTAGGTGCTTTGCAACAGGTGTGCTTGGTAACTGTCTCTCATTTATAAGCAAAGCTGCTGTGAGCTTTAAACCTTGATAGCATACCCTGAGTTTAACACTAATGTGATGGCTATGTCAATGTTATAATTCTGAGCAATAGAGTGGGGACTTGCAGTAAAGTGGGGTCCCGTGACGGGGGCTGCAAGCTTAAATGTATTGATCAAATCATGAACCAAAACTCCACTGTTTATTATGTTTAGAATTATTGTTAGTTATTATGATGAGTGCAGAGCCCCTGTGATTTCTATTTAATCAATGTGGTCACATACCATGTTGCACACCAAAACTAGGAATGGTGAGTGCTGTGGATTAGTGCTTTTTGTTTATTATTATTAATTTTTATAATTAATCATTTTTGTGATCACATTTTCTCATGCAACCCTTTTAACTAGTTATCTAACTTGTGTCAGCTGTTTTCCTAGGTGCTTTGCAACAGGTGTGCTTGGTAACTGTCTCACATTTAAAAGCAGAGATGCTGTGAGCTTTAAACCTTGATAGCATACCCTGAGTTTAACACTAATGTGATGGCTATGTCCATGTTATAATCCTGAGCAATAGAGTAGGGACTTGCAGTAAAGTGGGGTCCTGTGATGTGGGCTGCAAACTTAATGCATTGATCAATTCATGAACCAAAACCGCAATGTTTATTATGTTTATAATTATTGTTAGTTATTATGGTGAGTGTAGAGCCCCTGTGATTTCTATTTAAACAATGTGGTCACATACCATGTTGCACACCAAAACTAGGAATGGTGAGTTCCGTGGATTAGTGCTTTTTGTTTATTATTATTAATTTTTATAATTAATCATTTTTGTGATCACATTTTCTCATGCACCCCTTTTAACTAGTTATCTAACTTGTGTCAGCTGTTTTCCTAGGTGCCTTGCAACAGGTGTGCTTGGTAACTGTCTCACATTTAAAAGCAAAGTTGCTGTGAGCTTTAAACCTTGATAGCATACCCTGAGTTTAACACTAATGTGATGGCTATGTCCATATTATAATTCTGAGCAATAGAGTAGGGACTTGCAGTAAAGGGGGTCCCTTGATGGGGGCTGCAAGCATAAATGCATTGATCAATTCATGAACCAAAACTCCACTGTTTATTATGTTTATAAGTATTGTTAGTTATTATGGTGAGTGCAGAGCCCCTGTGATTTCTATTTAATCAATGTGGTCACATACCATGTTGCACACCAAAACTAGGAATGGTGAGTGCTGTGGATTAGTGCTTTTTGTTTATTATTATTAATTGTTATAATTAATCATTTTTGTGATCACATTTTCTCATGCACCCCTTTTAACTAGTTATCTAACTTGTGTCAGCTGTTTTCCTAGGTGCTTTGCAACAGGTGTGCTTGGTAACTGTCTCACATTTAAAAGCAAAGTTGCTGTGAGCTTTAAACCTTAATAGCATACCCTGAGTTTAACACTAATGTGATGGCTATGTCCATGTTATAATTCTGAGCAGTAGAGTAGGGACTTGCAGTAAAGTGGGGTCCCGTGACGGGGGCTGCAAACTTAAATGCATTGATCAATTCATGAACCAAAACTCCACTGTTTATTATGTTTATAAGTATTGTTAGTTATTATGGTTAGTGGAGAGCCCCTGTGATTTCTATCTAAACAATGTGGTCACATACCATGTTGCACACCAAAATTAGGAATGGTGAGTGCCGTGGATTAGTGCTTTTTGTTTATTATGATTAATTTTTATAATTAATAATTTTTGTGATCACATTTTCTCATGCACCCCTTTTAACTAGTTTTCTAACTTGTGTCAGCTGTTTTCCTAGGTGCTTTGCAACAGGTGTGCTTGGTAACTATCTCACATTTAAAAGCAAAGTTGCTGTGAGCTTTAAACCTTTATAGCATACCCTGAGTTTAACACTAATGTGATGGCTATGTCCATGTTATAATTCTGAGCAATAGAGTAGGGACTTGCAGTAAAGGGGTTCCCGTGATGGGGGCTGCAAGCTTAAATGCATTGATCAATTCATGAACCAAAACTCCACTGTTTATTATGTTTAGAAGTATTGTTAGTTATTATGGTGAGTGGAGAGCCCCTGTGATTTCTATTTAAATAATGTGGTCACATACCATGTTGCACACCAAAATTAGGAATGGTGAGTGCCGTGGATTAGTGCTTTTTGCTTATTATGATTAATTTTTATAATTAATAATTTTTGTGATCACATTTTCTCATGCACCCCTTTTAACTAGTTTTCTAACTTGTGTCAGCTTGTTTTCCTAGGTGCTTTGCAACAGGTGTGCTTGGTAACAATCTCACATTTAAAATCAAAGTTGCTGTGAGCTTTAAACCTTGATAGCATACCCTGAGTTTAACACTAATGTGATGGCTATGTCCTTGTTATAATTCTGAGCAATAGAGTAGGGACTTGCAGTAAAGTGGGGTCCCGTGATGGGGGCTGCAAGCTTAAATGCATTGATCAATTCATGAACCAAAACCCCACTGTTTATTATGTTTATAATTATAGTTAGTTATTATGGTGAGTGCAGAGCCCCTGTGATTTCTATTTAAACAATGTGGTCACATACCATGTTGCACCCCAAAACTAGGAATGGTGAGTGCCGTGGATTAGTGCTTTTTGTTTATTATGATTAATTTTTATAATGAATCATTTTTGTGATCACATTTTCTCATGCACCCCTTTTAACTTGTTATCTAACTTGTGTCAGCTGTTTTCCTGGGTGCTTTGCAACAGGTGTGCTTGGTAACTGTCTCTCATTTAAAAGCAAAGCTGCTGTGAGCTTTAAACCTTGATAGCATACCCTGAGTTTAACACTAATGTGATGGCTATGTCAATGTTATAATTCTGAGCAATAGAGTGGGGACTTGCAGTAAAGTGGGGTCCCGTGACGGGGGCTGCAAGCTTAAATGTATTGATCAATTCATGAACCAAAACTCCACTGTTTATTATGTTTAGAATTATTGTTAGTTATTATGATGAGTGTAGAGCCCCTGTGATTTCTATTTAAACAATGTGGTCACATACCATGTTGCACACCAAAACTAGGAATGGTGAGTTCCGTGGATTAGTGCTTTTTGTTTATTATGATTAATTTTTATAATTAATCATTTTTGTGATCACATTTTCTCATGCACCCCTTTTAACTAGTTATCTTACTTGTGTCAGCTGTTTTCCTCGGTGCTTTGCAACAGGTGTGCTTGGTAACTGTATCACATTTAAAAGCAAAGTTGCTGTGAGCTTTAAACCTTGATAGCATACCCTGAGTTTAAGACTAATGTGATGGCTATGTCCATGTTATAATTCTGAGCAATAGAGTAGGGACTTGCAGTAAAGTGGGGTCCTGTGACGGGGGCTGCAAGCTTAAATGCATTGATCAATTCATGAACCAAAACCACACTGTTTATTATGTTTATAATTATTGTTAGTTATTATGGTGAATGCAGAGCCCCTGTGATTTCTATATAAACAATGTGGTCACATACCATGTTGTACCCCAAAACTAGGAATGGTGAGTGCAGTGGATTAGTGCTTTTTGTTTATTATGATTAATTTTTATAATGAATCATTTTTGTGATCACATTTTCTCATGCACCCCTTTTAACTAGTTATCTAACTTGTGTCAGCTGTTTTCCTAGGTGCTTTGCAACAGGTGTGCTTGATAACTGTCTCTCATTTAAAAGCAAAGCTGCTGTGAGCTTTAAACCTTGATAGCATACCCTGAGTTTAAAACTAATGTGATGGCTATGTCAATGTTATAATTCTGAGCAATAGAGTGGGGACTTGCAGTAAAGTGGGGTCCCGTGACGGGGGCTGCAAGCTTAAATGTATTGATCAATTCATGAACCAAAACAGCACTGTTTATTATGTTTAGAAGTATTGTTAGTTATTATGGTGAGTGGAGAGCCCCTGTGATTTCTATTTAAACAATGTGGTCACATACCATGTTGCACACCAAAATTAGGAATGGTGAGTGCCGTGGATTAGTGCTTTTTGCTTATTATGATTAATTTTTATAATTAATAATTTTTGTGATCACATTTTCTCATGCACCCCTTTTAACTAGTTTTCTAACTTGTGTCAGCTGTTTTCCTAGGTGCTTTGCAACAGGTGTGCTTGGTAACAATCTCACATTTAAAATCAAAGTTGCTGTGAGCTTTAAACCTTGATAGCATACCCTGAGTTTAACACTAATGTGATGGCTATGTCCTTGTTATAATTCTGAGCAATAGAGTAGGGACTTGCAGTAAAGTGTGGTCCCGTGATGGGGGCTGCAAGCTTAAATGCATTGATCAATTCATGAACCAAAACCCCACTGTTTATTATGTTTATAATTATTGTTAGTTATTATGGTGAGTGCAGAGCCCCTGTGATTTCTATTTAAACAATGTGGTCACATACCATGTTGCACACCAAAACTAGGAATGATGAGTGCCGTGGATTAGTGCTTTTTGTTTATTATGATTAATTTTTATAATTAATAATTTTTGTGATCATATTTTCTCATGCACCCCTTTTAACTAGTTATCTAACTTGTGTCAGCTGTTTTCCTAGGTGCTTTGCAACAGGTGTGCTTGGTAACTGTCTCTCATTTAAAAGCAAAGCTGCTGTGAGCTTTAAACCTTGATAGCATACCCTGAGTTTAACACTAATGTGATGGCTATGTCCTTGTTATAATTCTGAGCAATAGAGTAGGGACTTGCAGTAAAGTGGGGTCCCGTGATGGGGGCTGCAAGCTTAAATGCATTGATCAATTCATGAACCAAAACCCCACTGTTTATTATGTTTATAATTATTGTTAGTTATTATGGTGAGTGCAGAGCCCCTGTGATTTCTATTTAAACAATGTGGTCACATACCATGTTGCACCCCAAAACTAGGAATGGTGAGTGCCGTGGATTAGTGCTTTTTGTTTATTATGATTAATTTTTATAATTAATCATTTTTGTGATCACATTTTCTCATGCACCCCTTTTAACTTGTTATCTAACTTGTGTCAGCTGTTTTCCTGGGTGCTTTGCAACAGGTGTGCTTAGTAACTGTCTCACATTTAAAAGCAAAGTTGCTGTGAGCTTTAAACCTTGATAGCATACCCTCAGTTTAACACTAATGTGATGGCTATTTTCATGTTATAATTTTGAGCAATAGAGTAGGGACTTGCAGTAAAGTGGGGTCCCGTGACGGGGGGCTGCAAGCTTAAATGCATTGATCAATTCATGAACCAAAACTCCACTGTTTATTATGTTTATAATTATTGAAAGTTATTATGGTGAGTGCAGAGCCCCTATGATTTCTATTTAAACAATGTGGTCACATACCGTGTTGCACCCCAAAACTAGGAATGGTGAGTGCCGTGGATTAGTGCTTTTTGTTTATTATGATTAATTTTTATAATGAATCATTTTTGTGATCACATTTTCTCATGCACCCCTTTTAACTAGTTATCTAACTTGTGTCAGCTGTTTTCCTAGGTGCTTTGCAACAGGTGTGCTTGGTAACTGTCTCTCATTTAAAAGCAAAGCTGCTGTGAGCTTTAAACCTTGATAGCATACCCTGAGTTTAACACTAATGTGATGGCTATGTCAATGTTATAATTCTGAGCAATAGAGTGGGGACTTGCAGTAAAGTGGGGTCCCGTGACGGGGGCTGCAAGCGTAAATGTATTGATCAATTCATGAACCAAAACTCCACTGTTTATTATGTTTAGAATTATTGTTAGTTATTATGATGAGTGCAGAGCCCCTGTGATTTCTATTTAATCAATGTGGTCACATACCATGTTGCACACCAAAACTAGGAATGGTGAGTGCTGTGGATTAGTGCTTTTTGTTTATTATTATTAATTTTTATAATTAATCATTTTTGTGATCACATTTTCTCATGCACCCCTTTTAACTAGTTTTCTAACTTGTGTCAGCTGTTTTCCTAGGTGCTTTGCAACAGGTGTGCTTGGTAACTATCTCACATTTAAAAGCAAAGTTGCTGTGAGCTTTAAACCTTTATAGCATACCCTGAGTTTAACACTAATGTGATGGCTATGTCCATGTTATAATTCTGAGCAATAGAGTAGGGACTAGCAGTAAAGGGGTTCCCGTGACGGGGGCTGCAAGCTTAAATGCATTGATCAATTCATGAACCAAAACTCCACTGTTTATTATGTTTAGAAGTATTGTTAGTTATTATGGTGAGTGGAGAGCCCCTTTGATTTCTATTTAAATAATGTGGTCACATACCATGTTGCACACCAAAATTAGGAATGGTGAGTGCCGTGGATTAGTGCTTTTTGCTTATTATGATTAATTTTTATAATTAATAATTTTTGTGATCACATTTTCTCATGCACCCCTTTTAACTAGTTTTCTAACTTGTGTCAGCTTGTTTTCCTAGGTGCTTTGCAACAGGTGTGCTTGGTAACAATCTCACATTTAAAATCAAAGTTGCTGTGAGCTTTAAACCTTGATAGCATACCCTGAGTTTAACACTAATGTGATGGCTATGTCCTTGTTATAATTCTGAGCAATAGAGTAGGGACTTGCAGTAAAGTGGGGTCCCGTGATGGGGGCTGCAAGCTTAAATGCATTGATCAATTCATGAACCAAAACCCCACTGTTTATTATGTTTATAATTATAGTTAGTTATTATGGCGAGTGCAGAGCCCCTGTGATTTCTATTTAAACAATGTGGTCACATACCATGTTGCACCCCAAAACTAGGAATGGTGAGTGCCGTGGATTAGTGCTTTTTGTTTATTATGATTAATTTTTATAATTAATCATTTTTGTGATCACATTTTCTCATGCACCCCTTTTAACTTGTTATCTAACTTGTGTCAGCTGTTTTCCTGGGTGCTTTGCAACAGGTGTGCTTAGTAACTGTCTCATATTTAAAAGCAAAGTTGCTGTGAGCTTTAAACCTTGATAGCATACCCTGAGTTTAACACTAATGTGATGGCTATTTTCATGTTATAATTTTGAGCAATAGAGTAGGGACTTGCAGTAAAGTGGGGTCCCGTGACGGGGGTCTGCAAGCTTAAATGCATTGATCAATTCATGAACCAAAACTCCACTGTTTATTATGTTTATAATTATTGAAAGTTATTATGGTGAGTGCAGAGCCCCTATGATTTCTATTTAAACAATGTGGTCACATACCATGTTGCACCCCAAAACTAGGAATGGTGAGTGCCGTGGATTAGTGCTTTTTGTTTATTATGATTAATTTTTATAATGAATCATTTTTGTGATCACATTTTCTCATGCACCCCTTTTAACTAGTTATCTAACTTGTGTCAGCTGTTTTCCTAGGTGCTTTGCAACAGGTGTGCTTGGTAACTGTCTCTCATTTAAAAGCAAAGCTGCTGTGAGCTTTAAACCTTGATAGCATACCCTGAGTTTAACACTAATGTGATGGCTATGTCAATGTTATAATTCTGAGCAATAGAGTGGGGACTTGCAGTAAAGTGGGGTCCCGTGACGGGGGCTGCAAGCTTAAATGTATTGATCAATTCATGAACCAAAACTCCACTGTTTATTATGTTTAGAATTATTGTTAGTTATTATGATGAGTGTAGAGCCCCTGTGATTTCTATTTAAACAATGTGGTCACATACCATGTTGCACACCAAAACTAGGAATGGTGAGTGCCGTGGATTAGTGCTTTTTGTTTATTATGATTAATTTTTATAATTAATAATTTTTGTGATCATATTTTCTCATGCACCCCTTTTAACTAGTTATCTAACTTGTGTCAGCTGTTTTCCTAGGTGCTTTGCAACAGGTGTGCTTGGTAACTGTCTCTCATTTAAAAGCAAAGCTGCTGTGAGCTTTAAACCTTGATAGCATACCCTGAGTTTAACACTAATGTGATGGCTATGTCAATGTTATAATTCTGAGCAATAGAGTGGGGACTTGCAGTAAAGTGGGGTCCCGTGACGGGGGCTGCAAGCTTAAATGTATTGATCAATTCATGAACCAAAACTCCACTGTTTATTATGTTTAGAAGTATTGTTAGTTATTATGGTGAGTGCAGAGCCCCTGTGATTTCTATTTAAACAATGTGGTCACATACCATGTTGCACCCCAAAACTAGGAATGGTGAGGGCCGTGGATTAGTGCTTTTTGTTTATTATGATTAATTTTTATAATTAATCATTTTTGTGATCACATTTTCTCATGCAACCCCTTTTAACTTGTTATCTAACTTGTGTCAGCTGTTTTCTTGGGTGCTTTGCAACAGGTGTGCTTAGTAACTGTCTCACATTTAAAAGCAAAGTTGCTGTGAGCTTTAAACTTTGATAGCATACCCTGAGTTTAACACTAATGTGATGGCTATTTTCATTTTATAATTTTGAGCAATAGAGTAGGGACTTGCAGTAAAGTGGGGTCCCGTGACGGGGGGCTGCAAGCTTAAATGCATTGATCAATTCATGAACCAAAACTCCACTGTTTATTATGTTTATAATTATTGAAAGTTATTATGGTGAGTGCAGAGCCCCTATGATTTCTATTTAAACAATGTGGTCACATACCGTGTTGCACCCCAAAACTAGGAATGGTGAGTGCCGTGGATTAGTGCTTTTTGTTTATTATGATTAATTTTTATAATGAATCATTTTTGTGATCACATTTTCTCATGCACCCCTTTTAACTAGTTATCTAACTTGTGTCAGCTGTTTTCCTAGGTGCTTTGCAACAGGTGTGCTTGGTAACTGTCTCTCATTTAAAAGCAAAGCTGCTGTGAGCTTTAAACCTTGATAGCATACCCTGAGTTTAACACTAATGTGATGGCTATGTCAATGTTATAATTCTGAGCAATAGAGTGGGGACTTGCAGTAAAGTGGGGTCCCGTGACGGGGGCTGCAAGCTTAAATGTATTGATCAATTCATGAACCAAAACTCCACTGTTTATTATGTTTAGAATTATTGTTAGTTATTATGATGAGTGCAGAGCCCCTGTGATTTCTATTTAATCAATGTGGTCACATACCATGTTGCACACCAAAACTAGGAATGGTGAGTGCTGTGGATTAGTGCTTTTTGTTTATTATTATTAATTTTTATAATTAATCATTTTTGTGATCACATTTTCTCATGCAACCCTTTTAACTAGTTATCTAACTTGTGTCAGCTGTTTTCCTAGGTGCTTTGCAACAGGTGTGCTTGGTAACTGTCTCACATTTAAAAGCAGAGATGCTGTGAGCTTTAAACCTTGTTAGCATACCCTGAGTTTAACACTAATGTGATGGCTATGTCCATGTTATAATCCTGAGCAATAGAGTAGGGACTTGCAGTAAAGTGGGGTCCTGTGATGTGGGCTGCAAACTTAATGCATTGATCAATTCATGAACCAAAACCGCAATGTTTATTATGTTTATAATTATTGTTAGTTATTATGGTGAGTGTAGAGCCCCTGTGATTTCTATTTAAACAATGTGGTCACATACCATGTTGCACACCAAAACTAGGAATGGTGAGTTCCATGGATTAGTGCTTTTTGTTTATTATTATTAATTTTTATAATTAATCATTTTTGTGATCACATTTTCTCATGCACCCCTTTTAACTAGTTATCTAACTTGTGTCAGCTGTTTTCCTAGGTGCCTTGCAACAGGTGTGCTTGGTAACTGTCTCACATTTAAAAGCAAAGTTGCTGTGAGCTTTAAACCTTGATAGCATACCCTGAGTTTAACACTAATGTGATGGCTATGTCCATATTATAATTCTGAGCAATAGAGTAGGGACTTGCAGTAAAGGGGGTCCCTTGATGGGGGCTGCAAGCATAAATGCATTGATCAATTCATGAACCAAAACTCCACTGTTTATTATGTTTATAAGTATTGTTAGTTATTATGGTGAGTGCAGAGCCCCTGTGATTTCTATTTAAACAATGTGGTCACATACCATGTTGCACACCAAAACTAGGAATGGTGAGTGCCGTGGATTAGTGCTTTTTGTTTATTATGATTAATTTTTTTAATTAATAATTTTTGTGATCACATTTTCTCATGCACCCCTTTTAACTAGTTTTCTAACTTGTGTCAGCTGTTTTCCTAGGTGCTTTGCAACAGGTGTGCTTGGTAACTGTATCACATTTAAAAGCAAAGTTGCTGTGAGCTTTAAACCTTGATAGCATACCCTGAGTTTAAGACTAATGTGATGGCTATGTCCATATTATAATTCTGAGCAATAGAGTAGGGACTTGCAGTAAAGGGGGTCCCTTGATGGGGGCTGCAAGCATAAATGCATTGATCAATTCATGAACCAAAACTCCACTGTTGATTATGTTTATAAGTATTGTTAGTTATTATGGTGAGTGCAGAGCCCCTGTGATTTCTATTTAAACAATGTGGTCACATACCATGTTGCACACCAAAACTAGGAATGGTGAGTGCCGTGGATTAGTGCTTTTTGTTTATTATGATTAATTTTTTTAATTAATAATTTTTGTGATCACATTTTCTCATGCACCCCTTTTAACTAGTTTTCTAACTTGTGTCAGCTGTTTTCCTAGGTGCTTTGCAACAGGTGTGCTTGGTAACTATCTCACATTTAAAAGCAAAGTTGCTGTGAGCTTTAAACCTTGATAGCATACCCTGAGTTTAACACTAATGTGATGGCTATGTCCATGTTATAATCCTGAGCAATAGAGTAGGGACTTGCAGTAAAGTGGCATCCCATGACGGGGGCTGCAAGCTTAAATGCATTGATCAATTCTTGAACCAAAACCGCACTGTTTATTATGTTTATAATTATTGTTAGTTATTATGGTGAGTGCAGAGCCCCTGTGATTTCTATTTAAACAATGTGGTCACATACCATGTTGCACCCAAAAAACTAGGAATGGTGAGTGCCGTGGATTAGTGCTTTTTGTTTATTATGATTAATTTTTATAATTGATCATTTTTGTGATCACATTTTCTCATGCACCCCTTTTAACTAGTTATCTAACTTGTGTCAGCTGTTTTCCTAGGTCCTTTGCAACAAGTGTGCTTGGTAACTGTCTCACATTTAAAAGCACAGTTGCTGTGAGCTGTAAACCTTGATAGCATACCCTGAGCTTAACACTAATGTGATGGCTATGCCCATGTTACAATTCTGAGCAATAGAGTAGGGACTTGCAGTAACGGGGTTCCCGTGTCGGGGGCTGCAAGCTTAAATGCATTGTTCAATTCATGAACCAAAACTCCACTGTTTATTATATTTATAACTATTGTCAGTTATTATGGTGAGTGCAGAGCACCTGTGATTTCTATTTAAACAATGTGGTCACATACCATGTTGCACCCCAAAACTAGGAATGGTGAGTGCCGTGGATTAGTGCTTTTTGTTTATTATGATTAATTTTTATAATTGATCATTTTTGTGATCACATTTTCTCATGCACCCCTTTTAACTAGTTTTCTAACTTGTGTCAGCTGTTTTCCTAGGTGCTTTGCAACAGGTGTGCTTGGTAACTATCTCACATTTAAAAGCAAAGTTGCTGTGAGCTTTAAACCTTGATAGCATACCCTGAGTTTAACACTAATGTGATGGCTATGTCCATGTTATAATCCTTAGCAATAGAGTAGGGACTTGCAGTAAAGTGGAATCCCGTGACGGGGGCTGCAAGCTTAAATGCATTGATCAATTCGTGAACCAAAACCGCACTGTTTATTATGTTTATAATTATTGTTAGTTATTATGGTGAGTGCAGAGCCCCTGTGATTTCTATTTAAACAATGTGGTCACATACCATGTTGCACCCCAAAACTAGGAATGGTGAGTGTCGTGGATTAGTGCTTTTTGTTTATTAAGATTCATTTTTATAATTGATCATTTTTGTGATCACATTTTCTCATGCACCCCTTTTAACTAGTTATGTAACTTGTGTCAGCTGTTTTCCTAGGGGCTTTGCAACAGGTGTGCTTGGTAACTGTCTCACATTTAAAAGCAAAGTTGCTGTGAGCTGTAAACCTTGATAGCATACCATGAGTTTAACACTAATGTGATGGCTGTGCCCATGTTACAATTCTGAGCAATAGAGTAGGGACTTGCAGTAACGGGGGTCCCGTGACGGGGGCTGCAAGCTTAAATGCATTGTTCAATTCATGAACCAAAACTCCACTGTTTATTATATTTATAACTATTGTCAGTTATTATGGTGAGTGCAGAGCACCTGTGATTTCTATTTAAACAATGTGGTCACATACCATGTTGCACCCCAAAACTAGGAATGGTGAGTGCCGTGGATTAGTGCTTTTTGTTTATTATGATTAATTTTTATAATTGATCATTTTTGTGATCACATTTTCTCATGCACCCCTTTTAACTAGTTTTCTAACTTGTGTCAGCTGTTTTCCTAGGTGCTTTGCAACAGGTGTGCTTGGTAACTATCTCACATTTAAAAGCAAAGTTGCTGTGAGCTTTAAACCTTGATAGCATACCCTGAGTTTAACACTAATGTGATGGCTATGTCCATGTTATAATTCTGAGCAGTAGAGTAGGGACTTGCAGTGAAGTGGGGTCCCGTGATGTGGACTGTAAGCTTAATGCATTGATCAATTCATGAACCAAAACAGCACTGTTTATAATGTTTATAATTATTGTTAGTTATTATGGTGAGTGTAGAGCCCCTCTGATTTCTATTTAAACAATGTGGTCACATACCATGTTGCACACCAAAACTAGGAATGGTGAGTTCCGTGGATTAGTGCTTTTTGTTTATTATGATTAATTTTTATAATTAATAATTTTTGTGATCACATTTTCTCATGCACCCCTTTTAACTAGTTATCTAACTTGTGTCAGCTGTTTTCCTAGGTCCTTTGCAACAGGTGTGCTTGGTAACTGTCTCACATTTAAACGCAAAGTTGCTGTGAGCTGTAAACCTTGATAGCATACCCTGAGTTTAACACTAATGTGATGGGTATGTCCATGTTATAATTCTGAGCAATAGAGTAGGGACTTGCAGTAAAGGGGGTACCGTGACGGGGGCTGCAAGCTTAAATGCATTGATCAATTCATGAACCAAAACTCCACTGTTTATTATGTTTAGAATTATTGTTAGTTATTATGGTGAGTGCAGAGCCCCTGTGATTTCTATTTAAACAATGTGGTCACATACCATGTTGCACCCCAAAACTAGGAATGGTGAGTGCCGTGGATTAGTGCTTTTTGTTTATTATGATTAATTTTTATAATTGATCATTTTTGTGATCACATTTTCTCATGCACCCCTTTTAACTAGTTATCTAACTTGTGTCAGCTGTTTTCCTAGGTGTTTTGCAACAGGTGTGCTTGGTAACTGTCTCTCATTTAAAAGCAAAGTTGCTGTGAGCTTTAAATCTTGATAGCATACCCTGAGTTTAACACTAATGTGATGGCTTTGTCCATGTTATAATTCTGAGCAGTAGAGTGGGGGCTTGCAGTAAAGTGGGGTCCCGTGAAGGGGTCTGCAAGCTTAAATGTATTGATCAATTCATGTACCAAAACTCCACTGTTTATTATGTTTATAATTATTGTTAGTTATTATGGTGAGTGCAGAGCCCCTGTGATTTCTATTTAAACAATGTGGTCACATACCATGTTGCACCCCAAAACTAGGAATGGTGAGTGCTGTGGATTAGTGCTTTTTGTTTATTATGATTAATTTTTATAATTAATCATTTTTGTGATCACATTTTCTCATGCACCCATTTTAACTAGTTATCTTACTTGTGTTAGCTGTTTTCCTAGGTGCTTTGCAACAGGTGTGCTTGGTAACTGTCTCACATTTAAAAGCAAAGTTGCTGTGAGCTTTAAACCTTGATAGCATACCCTGAGTTTAACACTAATGTGATGGCTATGTCCATGTTATAATTCTGAGCAGTAGAGTAGGGACTTGCAGTGAAGTGGGGTCCCGTGATGTGGACTGTAAGCTTAATGCATTGATCAATTCATGAACCAAAACAGCACTGTTTATAATGTTTATAATTATTGTTAGTTATTATGGTGAGTGTAGAGCCCCTGTGATTTCTATTTAAACAATGTGGTCACATACCATGTTGCACACCAAAACTAGAAATGGTGAGTTCCGTGGATTAGTGCTTTTTGTTTATTATGATTAATTTTTATAATTGATCATTTTTGTGATCACATTTTCTCATGCACCCCTTTTAACTAGTTATCTAACTTGTGTCAGCTGTTTTCCTAGGTCCTTTGCAACAGGTGTGCTTGGTAACTGTCTCACATTTAAACGCAAAGTTGCTGTGAGCTTTAAAACTTGATAGCATACCCTGAGTTTAACACTAATGTGATGGCTATGTGCATGTTATAATTCTAAGCAATAGAGTAGGGACTTGCAGAAAAGTGGGGTCCCGTGAAGGGGTCTGCAAGCTTAAATGTATTGATCAATTCATGTACCAAAACTCCACTGTTTATTATGTTTATAATTATTGTTAGTTATTATGGTGAGTGCAGAGCCCCTGTGATTTCTATTTAAACAATGTGGTCACATACCATGTTGCACCCCAAAACTAGGAATGGTGAGTGCTGTGGATTAGTGCTTTTTGTTTATTATGATTAATTTTTATAATTAATCATTTTTGTGATCACATTTTCTCATGCACCCCTTTTAACTAGTTATCTTACTTGTGTTAGCTGTTTTCCTAGGTGCTTTGCAACAGGTGTGCTTGGTAACTGTCTCACATTTAAAAGCAAAGTTGCTGTGAGCTTTAAACCTTGATAGCATACCCTGAGTTTAACACTAATGTGATGGCTATGTCCATGTTATAATTCTGAGCAGTAGAGTAGGGACTTGCAGTGAAGTGGGGTCCCGTGATGTGGACTGTAAGCTTAATGCATTGATCAATTCATAAACCAAAACAGCACTGTTTATAATGTTTATAATTATTGTTAGTTATTATGGTGAGTGTAGAGCCCCTGTGATTTCTATTTAAACTATGTGGTCACATACCATGTTGCACACCAAAACTAGAAATGGTGAATTCCGTGGATTAGTGCTTTTTGTTTATTATGATTAATTTTTATAATTGATCATTTTTGTGATCACATTTTCTCATGCACCCCTTTTAACTAGTTTTCTAACTTGTGTCAGCTGTTTTCCTAGGTGCTTTGCAACAGGTGTGCTTGGTAACTATCTCACATTTAAAAGCAAAGTTGCTGTGAGCTTTAAGCCTTGATAGCATACCCTGAGTTTAACACTAATGTGATGGCTATGTCCATGTTATAATCCTTAGCAATAGAGTAGGGACTTGCAGTAAAGTGGAATCCCGTGACGGGGGCTGCAAGCTTAAATGCATTGATCAATTCGTGAACCAAAACCGCACTGTTTATTATGTTTATAATTATTGTTAGTTATTATGGTGAGTGCAGAGCCCCTGTGATTTCTATTTAAACAATGTGGTCACATACCATGTTGCACCCCAAAACTAGGAATGGTGAGTGCCGTGGATTAGTGCTTTTTGTTTATTATGATTCATTTTTATAATTGATCATTTTTGTGATCACATTTTCTCATGCACCCCTTTTAACTAGTTATGTAACTTGTGTCAGCTGTTTTCCTAGGTGCTTTGCAACAGGTGTGCTTGGTAACTGTCTCACATTTAAAAGCAAAGTTGCTGTGAGCTGTAAACCTTGATAGCATACCATGAGTTTAACACTAATGTGATGGCTATGTCCATGTTACAATTCTGAGCAATAGAGTAGGGACTTGCAGTAACGGGGGTCCCGTGACGGGGGCTGCAAGCTTAAATGCATTGATCAATTCATGAACCAAAACTCCACTGTTTATTATGTTTATAATTATTGTTAGTTATTATGGTGAGTGCAGAGCCCCTGTGATTTCTATTTAAACAATGTGGTCACATACCATGTTGCACCCCAAAACTAGGAATGGTGAGTGCTGTGGATTAGTGCTTTTTGTTTATTATGATTAATTTTTATAATTAATCATTTTTGTGATCACATTTTCTCATGCACCCCTTTTAACTAGTTATCTTACTTGTGTTAGATGTTTTCCTAGGTGCTTTGCAACAGGTGTGCTTGGTAACTGTCTCACATTTAAAAGCAAAGTTGCTGTGAGCTTTAAACCTTGATAGCATACCCTGAGTTTAACACTAATGTGATGGCTATGTCCATGTTATAATTCTGAGCAGTAGAGTAGGGACTTGCAGTGAAGTGGGGTCCCGTGATGTGGACTGTAAGCTTAATGCATTGATCAATTCATGAACCAAAACAGCACTGTTTATAATGTTTATAATTATTGTTAGTTATTATGGTGAGTGTAGAGCCCCTCTGATTTCTATTTAAACAATGTGGTCACATACCATGTTGCACACCAAAACTAGGAATGGTGAGTTCCGTGGATTAGTGCTTTTTGTTTATTATGATTAATTTTTATAATTAATAATTTTTGTGATCACATTTTCTCATGCACCCCTTTTAACTAGTTATCTAACTTGTGTCAGCTGTTTTCCTAGGTCCTTTGCAACAGGTGTGCTTGGTAACTGTCTCACATTTAAACGCAAAGTTGCTGTGAGCTGTAAACCTTGATAGCAAACCCTGAGTTTAACACTAATGTGATGGGTATGTCCATGTTATAATTCTGAGCAATAGAGTAGGGACTTGCAGTAAAGGGGGTCCCGTGACGGGGGCTGCAAGCTTAAATGCATTGATCAATTCATGAACCAAAACTCCACTGTTTATTATGTTTAGAATTATTGTTAGTTATTATGGTGAGTGCAGAGCCCCTGTGATTTCTATTTAAACAATGTGGTCACATACCATGTTGCACCCCAAAACTAGGAATGGTGAGTGCCGTGGATTAGTGGTTTTTGTTTATTATGATTCATTTTTATAATTGATCATTTTTGTGATCACATTTTCTCATGCACCCCTTTTAACTAGTTATGTAACTTGTGTCAGCTGTTTTCCTAGGTGCTTTGCAACAGGTGTGCTTGGTAACTGTCTCACATTTAAAAGCAAAGTTGCTGTGAGCTGTAAACCTTGATAGCATACCATGAGTTTAACACTAATGTGATGGCTATGTCCATGTTACAATTCTGAGCAATAGAGTAGGGACTTGCAGTAACGGGGGTCCCGTGACGGGGGCTGCAAGCTTAAATGCATTGATCAATTCATGAACCAAAACTCCACTGTTTATTATATTTATAAGTATTGTTAGTTATTATGGTGAGTGCAGAGCCCCTGTGATTTCTATTTAAACAATGTGGTCACATACCATGTTGCACCCCAAACTAGGAATGGTGAGTGCCGTGGATTAGTGCTTTTTGTTTATTTTGATTAATTTTTATAATTGATCATTTTTGTGATCACATTTTCTCATGCACCCCTTTTAACTAGTTATCTAACTTGTGTCAGCTGTTTTCCTAGGTGTTTTGCAACAGGTGTGCTTGGTAACTGTCTCTCATTTAAAAGCAAAGTTGCTGTGAGCTTTAAACCTTGATAGCATACCCTGAGTTTAACACTAATGTGATGGCTTTGTCCATGTTATAATTCTGAGCAGTAGAGTGGGGGCTTGCAGTAAAGTGGGGTCCCGTGAAGGGGTCTGCAAGCTTAAATGTATTGATCAATTCATGTACCAAAACTCCACTGTTTATTATGTTTATAATTATTGTTAGTTATTATGGTGAGTGCAGAGCCCCTGTGATTTCTATTTAAACAATGTGGTCACATACCATGTTGCACCCCAAAACTAGGAATGGTGAGTGCTGTGGATTAGTGCTTTTTGTTTATTATGATTAATTTTTATAATTAATCATTTTTGTGATCACATTTTCTCATGCACCCCTTTTAACTAGTTATCTTACTTGTGTTAGCTGTTTTCCTAGGTGCTTTGCAACAGGTGTGCTTGGTAACTGTCTCACATTTAAAAGCAAAGTTGCTGTGAGCTTTAAACCTTGATAGCATACCCTGAGTTTAACACTAATGTGATGGCTATGTCCATGTTATAATTCTGAGCAGTAGAGTAGGGACTTGCAGTGAAGTGGGGTCCCGTGATGTGGACTGTAAGCTTAATGCATTGATCAATTCATGAACCAAAACAGCACTGTTTATAATGTTTATAATTATTGTTAGTTATTATGGTGAGTGTAGAGCCCCTGTGATTTCTATTTAAACAATGTGGTCACATACCATGTTGAACACCAAAACTAGAAATGGTGAGTTCCGTGGATTAGTGCTTTTTGTTTATTATGATTAATTTTTATAATTGATCATTTTTGTGATCACATTTTCTCATGCACCCCTTTTAACTAGTTATCTAACTTGTGTCAGCTGTTTTCCTAGGTCCTTTGCAACAGGTGTGCTTGGTAACTGTCTCACATTTAAACGCAAAGTTGCTGTGAGCTTTAAAACTTGATAGCATACCCTGAGTTTAACACTAATGTGATGGCTATGTGCATGTTATAATTCTAAGCAATAGAGTAGGGACTTGCAGAAAAGTGGGGTCCCGTGAAGGGGTCTGCAAGCTTAAATGTATTGATCAATTCATGTACCAAAACTCCACTGTTTATTATGTTTATAATTATTGTTAGTTATTATGGTGAGTGCAGAGCCCCTGTGATTTCTATTTAAACAATGTGGTCACATACCATGTTGCACCCCAAAACTAGGAATGGTGAGTGCTGTGGATTAGTGCTTTTTGTTTATTATGATTAATTTTTATAATTAATCATTTTTGTGATCACATTTTCTCATGCACCCCTTTTAACTAGTTATCTTACTTGTGTTAGCTGTTTTCCTAGGTGCTTTGCAACAGGTGTGCTTGGTAACTGTCTCACATTTAAAAGCAAAGTTGCTGTGAGCTTTAAACCTTGATAGCATACCCTGAGTTTAACACTAATGTGATGGCTATGTCCATGTTATAATTCTGAGCAGTAGAGTAGGGACTTGCAGTGAAGTGGGGTCCCGTGATGTGGACTGTAAGCTTAATGCATTGATCAATTCATAAACCAAAACAGCACTGTTTATAATGTTTATAATTATTGTTAGTTATTATGGTGAGTGTAGAGCCCCTGTGATTTCTATTTAAACAATGTGGTCACATACCATGTTGCACACCAAAACTAGAAATGGTGAATTCCGTGGATTAGTGCTTTTTGTTTATTATGATTAATTTTTATAATTGATCATTTTTGTGATCACATTTTCTCATGCACCCCTTTTAACTAGTTATCTAACTTGTGTCAGCTGTTTTCCTAGGTCCTTTGCAACAGGTGTGCTTGGTAACTGTCTCACATTTAAACGCAAAGTTGCTGTGAGCTTTAAAACTTGATAGCATACCCTGAGTTTAACACTAATGTGATGGCTATGTGCATGTTATAATTCTAAGCAATAGAGTAGGGACTTGCAGAAAAGTGGGGTCCCGTGACGGGGGCTGCAAGCTTAAATGCATTGATCAATTCATGAACCAAAACCACACTGTTTATTATGTTTATAATTATTGTTAGTTATTATTGGTGAGTGCAGAGCCCCTGTGATTTCTATTTAAACAATGTGGTCACATACCATGTTGCACCCCTAAACTCGGAATGGTGAGTGCCGTGGATTAGTGCTTTTTGTTTATTATGGTTAATTTTTATAATTAATAATTTTTGTGATCACATTTTCTCATGCACCAATTTTAACTAGTTTTCTAACTTGTGTCAGCTGTTTTCCTAGGTGCTTTGCAACAGGTGTGCTTGGTAACTGTCTCACATTTAAAAGCAATGTTGCTGTGAGCTGTAAACCTTGATAGCATACCCTGAGTTTAACACTAATGTGATGGGTATGTCCATGTTATAATTCTGAGCAATAGAGTAGGGACTTGCAGTAAAGGGGGTCCCGTGACGGGGGCTGCAAGCTTAAATGCATTGATCAATTCATGAACCAAAACTCCACTGTTTATTATGTTTAGAATTATTGTTAGTTATTATGGTGAGTGCAGAGCCCCTGTGATTTCTATTTAATCAATGTGGTCACATACCATGTTGCACACCAAAACTAGGAATGGTGAGTGCTGTGGATTAGTGCTTTTTGTTTATTATTATTTTTATAATTAATCATTTTTGTGATCACATTTTCTCATGCACCCCTTTTAACTAGTTATCTAACTTGTGTCAGCTGTTTTCCTAGGTGCTTTGCAACAGGTGTGCTTGGTAACTGTATCACATTTAAAAGCAAAGTTGCTGTGAGCTTTAAACCTTGATAGCATACCCTGACTTTAAGACTAATGTGATGGCTATGTCCATGTTATAATTCTGAGCAATAGAGTAGGGACTTGCAGTAAAGTGGGGTCCTGTGACGGGGGCTGCAAGCTTAAATGCATTGATCAATTTATGAACCAAATCCACACTGTTTATTATGTTTATAATTATTGTTAGTTATTATGGTGAATGCAGAGCCCCTGTGATTTCTATATAAACAATGTGGTCACATACCATGTTGTACCCCAAAACTAGGAATGGTGAGTGCCGTGGATTAGTGCTTTTTATTTATTATGATTAATTTTTATAATTAATCATTTTTGTGATCACATTTTCTCATGCACCCCTTTTAACTAGTTATCTAACTTGTGTCATCTGTTTTCCAAGGTGCCTTGCAACAGGTGTGCTTGGAAACTGTCTCACATTTAAAAGCAAAGTTGCTGTGAGCTTTAAACCTTGATAGCATACCCTGAGTTTAACACTAATGTGATGGCTATGTCCATATTATAATTCTGAGCAATAGAGTAGGGACATGCAGTAAAGGGGGTCCCGTGACGGGGGCTGCAAGCTTAAATGCATTGATCAATTCATGAACCAAAACTCCACTGTTTATTATGTTTATAAGTATTGTTAGTTATTATGGTGAGTGCAGAGCCCCTGTGATTTCTATTTAAACAATGTGGTCACATACCATGTTGCACACCAAAACTAGGAATGGTGAGTGCTGTGGATTAGTGCTTTTTGTTTATTATGATTAATTTTTTTAATTAATAATTTTTGTGATCACATTTTCTCATGCACCCCTTTTAACTAGTTTTCTAACTTGTGTCAGCTGTTTTCCTAGGTGCTTTGCAACAGGTGTGCTTGGAAACTATCTCACATTTAAAAGCAAAGTTGCTGTGAGCTATAAACCTTGATAGCATACCCTGAGTTTAACACTAATGTGATGGCTATGTCCATGTTATAATCCTGAGCAATAGAGTAGGGACTTGCAGTAAAGTGGCATCCCGTGACGGGGGCTGCAAGCTTAAATGCATTGATCAATTGATGAACCAAAAACGCACTGTTTATTATGTTTATAATTATTGTTAGTTGTTATGGTAAGTGCAGAGCCCCTGTGATTTCTATTTAAACAATGTGGTCACATACCATGTTGCACCCCAAAACTAGGAATGGTGAGTGCCGTGGATTAGTGCTTTTTGTTTATTATGATTAATTTTTATAATTGATCATTTTTGTGATCACATTTTCTCATGCACCCCTTTTAACTAGTTATCTTACTTGTGTTAGCTGTTTTCCTAGGTGCTTTGCAACAGGTGTGCTTGGTAACTGTCTCACATTTAAAAGCAAAGTTGCTGTGAGCTTTAAACCTTGATAGCATACCCTGAGTTTAACACTAATGTGATGGCTATGTCCATGTTATAATTCTGAGCAGTAGAGTAGGGACTTGCAGTGAAGTGGGGTCCCGTGATGTGGACTGTAAGCTTAATGCATTGATCAATTCATAAACCAAAACAGCACTGTTTATAATGTTTATAATTATTGTTAGTTATTATGGTGAGTGTAGAGCCCCTGTGATTTCTATTTAAACAATGTGGTCACATACCATGTTGCACACCAAAACTAGAAATGGTGAATTCCGTGGATTAGTGCTTTTTGTTTATTATGATTAATTTTTATAATTGATCATTTTTGTGATCACATTTTCTCATGCACCCCTTTTAACTAGTTATCTAACTTGTGTCAGCTGTTTTCCTAGGTCCTTTGCAACAGGTGTGCTTGGTAACTGTCTCACATGTAAACGCAAAGTTGCTGTGAGCTTTAAAACTTGATAGCATACCCTGAGTTTAACACTAATGTGATGGCTATGTGCATGTTATAATTCTAAGCAATAGAGTAGGGACTTGCAGAAAAGTGGGGTCCCGTGACGGGGGCTGCAAGCTTAAATGCATTGATCAATTCATGAACCAAAACCCCACTGTTTATTATGTTTATAATTATTGTTAGTTATTATTGGTGAGTGCAGAGCCCCTGTGATTTCTATTTAAACAATGTGGTCACATACCATGTTGCACCCCTAAACTCGGAATGGTGAGTGCCGTGGATTAGTGCTTTTTGTTTATTATGGTTAATTTTTATAATTAATAATTTTTGTGATCACATTTTCTCATGCACCAATTTTAACTAGTTTTCTAACTTGTGTCAGCTGTTTTCCTAGGTGCTTTGCAACAGGTGTGCTTGGTAACTGTCTCACATTTAAAAGCAATGTTGCTGTGAGCTGTAAACCTTGATAGCATACCCTGAGTTTAACACTAATGTGATGGGTATGTCCATGTTATAATTCTGAGCAATAGAGTAGGGACTTGCAGTAAAGGGGGTCCCGTGACGGGGGCTGCAAGCTTAAATGCATTGATCAATTCATGAACCAAAACTCCACTGTTTATTATGTTTAGAATTATTGTTAGTTATTATGGTGAGTGCAGAGCCCCTGTGATTTCTATTTAATCAATGTGGTCACATACCATGTTGCACACCAAAACTAGGAATGGTGAGTGCTGTGGATTAGTGCTTTTTGTTTATTATTATTTTTATAATTAATCATTTTTGTGATCACATTTTCTCATGCACCCCTTTTAACTAGTTATCTAACTTGTGTCAGCTGTTTTCCTAGGTGCTTTGCAACAGGTGTGCTTGGTAACTGTATCACATTTAAAAGCAAAGTTGCTGTGAGCTTTAAACCTTGATAGCATACCCTGACTTTAAGACTAATGTGATGGCTATGTCCATGTTATAATTCTGAGCAATAGAGTAGGGACTTGCAGTAAAGTGGGGTCCTGTGACGGGGGCTGCAAGCTTAAATGCATTGATCAATTTATGAACCAAATCCACACTGTTTATTATGTTTATAATTATTGTTAGTTATTATGGTGAATGCAGAGCCCCTGTGATTTCTATATAAACAATGTGGTCACATACCATGTTGTACCCCAAAACTAGGAATGGTGAGTGCCGTGGATTAGTGCATTTTATTTATTATGATTAATTTTTATAATTAATCATTTTTGTGATCACATTTTCTCATGCACCCCTTTTAACTAGTTATCTAACTTGTGTCATCTGTTTTCCAAGGTGCCTTGCAACAGGTGTGCTTGGAAACTGTCTCACATTTAAAAGCAAAGTTGCTGTGAGCTTTAAACCTTGATAGCATACCCTGAGTTTAACACTAATGTGATGGCTATGTCCATATTATAATTCTGAGCAATAGAGTAGGGACATGCAGTAAAGGGGGTCCCGTGACGGGGGCTGCAAGCTTAAATGCATTGATCAATTCATGAACCAAAACTCCACTGTTTATTATGTTTATAAGTATTGTTAGTTATTATGGTGAGTGCAGAGCCCCTGTGATTTCTATTTAAACAATGTGGTCACATACCATGTTGCACACCAAAACTAGGAATGGTGAGTGCTGTGGATTAGTGCTTTTTGTTTATTATGATTAATTTTTTTAATTAATAATTTTTGTGATCACATTTTCTCATGCACCCCTTTTAACTAGTTTTCTAACTTGTGTCAGCTGTTTTCCTAGGTGCTTTGCAACAGGTGTGCTTGGAAACTATCTCACATTTAAAAGCAAAGTTGCTGTGAGCTTTAAACCTTGATAGCATACCCTGAGTTTAACACTAATGTGATGGCTATGTCCATGTTATAATCCTGAGCAATAGAGTAGGGACTTGCAGTAAAGTGGCATCCCGTGACGGGGGCTGCAAGCTTAAATGCATTGATCAATTGATGAACCAAAAACGCACTGTTTATTATGTTTATAATTATTGTTAGTTATTATGGTAAGTGCAGAGCCCCTGTGATTTCTATTTAAACAATGTGGTCACATACCATGTTGCACCCCAAAACTAGGAATGGTGAGTGCCGTGGATTAGTGCTTTTTGTTTATTATGATTAATTTTTATAATTGATCATTTTTGTGATCACATTTTCTCATGCACCCCTTTTAACTAGTTATCTAACTTGTGTCAGCTGTTTTCCTAGGTGTTTTGCAACAGGTGTGCTTGGTAACTGTCTCTCATTTAAAAGCAAAGTTGCTGTGAGCTTTAAACCTTGATAGCATACCCTGAGTTAACACTAATGTGATGGCTATGTCCATGTTATAATTCTGAGCAATAGAGTGGGGGCTTGCAGTAAAGTGGGGTCCCGTGACGGGGGCTGCAAGCTTAAATGTATTGATCAATTCATGTACCAAAACTCCACTGTTTATTATGTTTATAATTATTGTTAGTTATTATGGTGAGTGCAGAGCCCCTGTGATTTCTATTTAAACAATGTGGTCACATACCATGTTGCACCCCAAAACTAGGAATGGTGAGTGCCGTGGATTAGTGCTTTTTGTTTATTATGATTAATTTTTTTAATTAATAATTTTTGTGATCACATTTTCTCATGCACCCCTTTTAACTAGTTTTCTAACTTGTGTCAGCTGTTTTCCTAGGTGCTTTGCAACAGGTGTGCTTGGTAACTATCTCACATTTAAAAGCAAAGTTGCTGTGAGCTTTAAACCTTGATAGCATACCCTGAGTTTAACACTAATGTGATGGCTATGTCCATGTTATAATCCTGAGCAATAGAGTAGGGACTTGCAGTAAAGAGGGGTCCCGTGACGGGGGCTGCAAGCTTAAATGCATTGATCAATTCGTGAACCAAAACTGCACTGTTTATTATGTTTATAATTATTGTTAGTTATTATGGTGAGTGCAGAGCCCCTGTGAATTCTATTTAAACAATGTGGTCACATACCATGTTGCACCCCAAAACTAGGAATGGTGAGTGCCATGGATTAGTGATTTTTTTTGTTTATTATGATTAATTTTTATAATTGATCATTTTTGTGATCACATTTTCTCATGCACCCCTTTTAACTAGTTATGTAACTTGTGTCAGCTGTTTTCCTAGGTGCTTTGCAACAGGTGTGCTTGGTAACTGTCTCACATTTAAAAGCAAAGTTGCTGTGAGCTGTAAACCTTGATAGCATACCATGAGTTTAACACTAATGTGATGGCTATGTCCATGTTATAATTCTGAGCAATAGAGTAGGGACTTGCAGTAAAGGGGGTCCCGTGACGGGGGCTGCAAGCTTAAATGCATTGATCAATTCATGAACCAAAACTCCACTGTTTATTATGTTTATAAGTATTGTTAGTAATTATTATGAGTGCAGAGCCCCTGTGATTTCTATTTAAACAATGTGGTCACATACCATGTTGCACACCAAAATTAGGAATGGTGAGTGCCGTGGATTAGTGCTTTTTGTTTATTATGATTAATTTTTATAATTAATAATTTTTGTGATCACATTTTCTCATGCACCAATTTTAACTAGTTTTCTAACTTGTGTCAGCTGTTTTCCTAGGTGCTTTGCAACAGGTGTGCTTGGTAACTGTCTCACATTTAAAAGCAAAGTTGCTGTGAGCTGTAAACCTTGATAGCATACCCTGAGTTTAACACTAATGTGATGGGTATGTCCATGTTATAATTCTGAGCAATAGAGTAGGGACTTGCAGTAAAAGGGGTCCCGTGACGGGGGCTGCAAGCTTAAATGCATTGATCAATTCATGAACCAAAACTCCACTGTTTATTATGTTTATGAGTATTGTTAGTTATTATGGTGAGTGCAGAGCCCCTGTGATTTCAATTTAAACAATGTGGTCACATACCATGTTGCACACCAAAACTAGGAATGGTGAGTGCTGTGGATTAGTGCTTTTTGTTTATTATTATTAATTTTTATAATTAATCATTTTTGTGATCACATTTTCTCATGCACCCCTTTTAACTAGTTATCTAACTTGTGTCAGCTGTATTCCTAGGTGCTTTTCAACAGGTGTGCTTGGTAACTGTCTCACATTTAAAAGCAGAGATGCTGTGAGCTTTAAACCTTGATAGCATACCCTGAGTTTAACACTAATGTGATGGCTATGTCCATGTTATAATTCTGAGCAATAGAGTAGGGACTTGCAGTAAAGTGGGGTCCCGTGATGTGGGCTGCAAGCTTAATGCATTGATCAATTCATGAACCAAAACCGCAATGTTTATTATGTTTATAATTATTGTTAGTTATTATGGTGAGTGTAGAGCCCCTCTGATTTCTATTTAAACAATGTGGTCACATACCATGTTGCACCCCAAAACTAGGAATGGTGAGTGCTGTGGATTAGTGCTTTTTGTTTATTATTAATAATTTTTATAATTAATCATTTTTGTGATCACATTTTCTCATGCACCCCTTTTAACTAGTTATCTTACTTCTGTCAGCTGTTTTCCTAGGTGCTTTGCAACAGGTGTGCTTGGAAACTATCTCACATTTAAAAGCAAAGTTGCTGTGAGCTTTAAACCTTGATAGCATACCCTGAGTTTAACACTAATGTGATGGCTATGTCCATGTTATAATTCTGAGCAGTAGAGTAGGGACTTGCAGTAAAGTGGGGTCCCGTGATGTGGGCTGTAAGCTTAATGCATTGGTCAATTCATGAACCAAAACCGCACTGTTTATTATGTTTATAATTATTGTTAGTTATTATGGTGAGTGTAGAGCCCCTGTGATTTCTATTTAAACAATGTGGTCACATACCATGTTGCACACCAAAACTAGGAATGGTGAGTTCCGTGGATTAGTGCTTTTTGTTTATTATGATTAATTTTTATAATTGATCATTTTTGTGATCACATTTTCTCATGCACCCCTTTTAACTAGTTTTCTAACTTGTGTAAGCTGTTTTCCTAGGTCCTTTGCAACAGGTGTGCTTGGTAACTGTCTCACATTTAAACGCAAAGTTGCTGTGAGCTTTAAACCTTGTTAGCATACCCTGAGTTTAACACTAATGTGATGGCTATGTGCATGTTATAATTCTAAGCAATAGAGTAGGGACTTGCAGAAAAGTGGGGTCCCGTGACCGGGGCTGCAAGCTTAAATGCATTGATCAATTCATGAACCAAAACCCCACTGTTTATTATGTTTATAATTATTGTTAGTTATTATTGGTGAGTAGAGAGCCCCTGTGATTTCTATTTAAACAATGTGGTCGCATACCATGTTGCACCACTAAACTCGGAATGGTGAGTGCCGTGGATTAGTGCTTTTTGTTTATTATAATTAATTTTTATAATTAATAATTTTTGTGATCACATTTTCTCATGCACCTCTTTTAACTAGTTATCTAACTTGTGTCAGCTGTTTTCCTAGGAGATTTGCAACAGGTGTGCTTGGTAACTGTCTCACATTTAAAAGCAAAGTTGCTGTGAGCTTTAAACCTTGATAGCATACCCTGAGTTTAACACTAATGTGATGGCTATGTCCATGTTATAATTCTGAGCAATAGAGTAGGGACTTGCAGTAAAGGGGGTCCCGTGACGGGGGCTGCAAGCTTAAATGCATTGATCAATTCATGAACCAAAACTCCACTGTTTATTATGTTTATGAGTATTGTTAGTTATTATGGTGAGTGCAGAGCCCCTGTGATTTCAATTTAAACAATGTGGTCACATACCATGTTGCACACCAAAACTAGGAATGGTGAGTGCTGTGGATTAGTGCTTTTTGTTTATTATTATTAATTTTTATAATTAATCATTTTTGTGATCACATTTTCTCATGCACCCCTTTTAACTAGTTATCTAACTTGTGTCAGCTGTATTCCTAGGTGCTTTTCAACAGGTGTGCTTGGTAACTGTCTCACATTTAAAATCAGAGATGCTGTGAGCTTTAAACCTTGATAGCATACCCTGAGTTTAACACTAATGTGATGGGTATGTCCATGTTATAATTCTGAGCAATAGAGTAGGGACTTGCAGTAAAGTGGGGTCCCGTGATGTGGCTGCAAGCTTAATGCATTGATCAATTCATGAACCAAAACCGCAATGTTTATTATGTTTATAATTATTGTTAGTTATTATGGTGAGTGTAGAGCCCCTCTGATTTCTATTTAAACAATGTGGTCACATACCATGTTGCACACCAAAACTAGGAATTGTGAGTTCCGTGGATTAGTGCTTTTTGTTTATTATGATTAATTTTTATAATTAATCATTTTTGTGATCACATATTCTCATGCACCCCTTTTAACTAGTTATGTAACTTGTGTCAGCTGTTTTCCTAGGTGCCTTGCAACAGGTGTGCTTGGTAACTGTCTCACATTTAAAAGCAAAGTTGCTGTGAGCTTTAAACCTTGATAGCATACCCTGAGTTTAAGACTAATGTGATGGCTATGTCCATGTTATAATTCTGAGCAATAGAGTAGGGACTTGCAGTAAAGGGGGTCCCGTGATGGGGGCTGCAAGCTTAAATGCATTGATCAATTCATGAACCAAAACTCCACTGTTTATTATGTTTATAATTATTGTTAGTTATTATGGTGAGTGCAGAGCCCCTGTGATTTCTATTTAAACAATGTGGTCACATACCATGTTGCACACCAAAACTAGGAATGGTGAGTGCCGTGGATTAGTGCTTTTTGTTTTTTATGATTAATTTTTTTAATTAATAATTTTTGTGATCACATTTTCTCATGCACCCCTTTTAACTAGTTTTCTAACTTGTGTCAGCTGTTTTCCTAGGTGCTTTGCAACAGGTGTGCTTGGTAACTATCTCACATTTAAAAGCAAAGTTGCTGTGAGCTTTAAACCTTGATAGCATACCCTGAGTTTAACACTAATGTGATGGGTATGTCCATGTTATAATCCTGAGCAATAGAGTAGGGACTTGCAGTAAAGTGGAATCCCGTGATGGGGGCTGCAAGCTTAAATGCATTGATCAATTTGTGAACCAAAACCGCACGGTTTATTATGTTTATAATTATTGTTAGTTATTATGGTGAGTGCAGAGCCCCTGTGATTTCTATCTAAACAATGTGGTCACATACCATGTTGCACCCCAAAACTAGGAATGGTGAGAGCCGTGGATTAGTGCTTTTTGTTTATTATGATTAATTTTTATAATTAATAATTTTTGTGATCACATTTTCTCATGCACCTCTTTTAACTAGTTATCTAACTTGTGTCAGCTGTTTTCCTAGGAGCTTTGCAACAGGTGTGCTTGGTAACTGTCTCACATTTAAAAGCAAAGTTGCTGTGAGCTTTAAACCTTGATAGCATACCCTGAGTTTAACACTAATGTGATGGCTATGTCCATGTTATAATTCTGAGCAATAGAGTAGGGACTTGCAGTAACGGGGGTCCCGTGACGGGGGCTGCAAGCTTAAATGCATTGATCAATTCATGAACCAAAACCCCACTGTTTATTATGTTTATAATTATTGTTAGTTATTATTGGTGAGTAGAGAGCCCCTGTGATTTCTATTTAAACAATGTGATCACATACCATGTTGCACCCCTAAACTCGGAATGGTGAGTGCCGTGGATTAGTGCTTTTTGTTTATTATGATTAATTTTTATAATTAATAATTTTTGTGATCACATTTTCTCATGCACCTCTTTTAACTAGTTATCTAACTTGTGTCAGCTGTTTTCCTAGGAGCTTTGCAACAGGTGTGCTTGGTAACTGTCTCACATTTAAAAGCAAAGTTGCTGTGAGCTTTAAACCTTGATAGCATACCCTGAGTTTAACACTAATGTGATGGCTATGTCCATGTTATAATTCTGAGCAATAGAGTGGGGGCTTGCAGTAAAGTGGGGTCCCGTGACGGGGGCTGTAAGCTTAAATGTATTGATCAATTCATGTACCAAAACTCCACTGTTTATTATGTTTATAAGTATTGTTAGTTATTATGGTGAGTGCAGAGCCCCTGTGATTTCTATTTAAACAATGTGGTCACATACCATGTTGCACCCCAAAACTAGGAATGGTGAGTGCCGTGGATTAGTGCTTTTTGTTTATTATGATTAATTTTTATAATTAATCATTTTTGTGATCACATTTTCTCATGCACCCCTTTTAACTAGTTATGTAAATTGTGTCAGCTGTTTTCCTAGGTGCTTTGCAACAGGTGTGCTTGGTAACTGTCTCACATTTAAAAGCAAAGTTGCTGTGAGCTGTAAACCTTGATAGCATACCCTGAGTTTAACACTAATGTGATGGCTATGTCCATGTTATAATTCTGAGCAATAGAGTGGGGGCTTGCAGTAAAGTGGGGTCCCGTGACGGGGGCTGCAAGCTTAAATGTATTGATCAATTCATGTACCAAAACTCCACTGTTTATTATGTTTATAAGTATTGTTAGTTATTATGGGGAGTGCAGAGCCCCTGTGATTTCTATTTAAACAATGTGGTCACATACCATGTTGCACCCCAAAACTAGGAATGGTGAGTGCTGTGGATTAGTGCTTTTTGTTTATTATTAATAATTTTTATAATTGATCATTTTTGTGATCACATTTTCTCATGCACCCCTTTTAACTAGTTATCTAACTTGTGTCAGCTGTTTTCCTAGGTGTTTTGCAACAGGTGTGCTTGGTAACTGTCTCTCATTTAAAAGCAAAGTTGCTGTGAGCTTTAAACCTTGATAGCATACCCTGAGTTAACACTAATGTGATGGCTATGTCCATGTTATAATTCTGAGCAATAGAGTGGGGGCTTGCAGTAAAGTGGGGTCCCGTGACGGGGGCTGCAAGCTTAAATGTATTGATCAATTCATGTACCAAAACTCCACTGTTTATTATGTTTATAATTATTGTTAGTTATTATGGTGAGTGCAGAGCCCCTGTGATTTCTATTTAAACAATGTGGTCACATACCATGTTGCACACCAAAACTAGGAATGGTGAGTGCCGTGGATTAGTGCTTTTTGTTTATTATGATTAATTTTTTTAATTAATAATTTTTGTGATCACATTTTCTCATGCACCCCTTTTAACTAGTTTTCTAACTTGTGTCAGCTGTTTTCCTAGGTGCTTTGCAACAGGTGTGCTTGGTAACTATCTCACATTTAAAAGCAAAGTTGCTGTGAGCTTTAAACCTTGATAGCATACCCTGAGTTTAACACTAATGTGATGGCTATGTCCATGTTATAATCCTGAGCAATAGAGTAGGGACTTGCAGTAAAGTGGGGTCCCGTGACGGGGGCTGCAAGCTTAAATGCATTGATCAATTCGTGAACCAAAACTGCACTGTTTATTATGTTTATAATTATTGTTAGTTATTATGGTGAGTGCAGAGCCCCTGTGAATTCTATTTAAACAATGTGGTCACATACCATGTTGCACCCCAAAACTAGGAATGGTGAGTGCCATGGATTAGTGCTTTTTGTTTATTATGATTAATTTTTATAATTGATCATTTTTGTGATCACATTTTCTCATGCACCCCTTTTAACTAGTTATGTAACTTGTGTCAGCTGTTTTCCTAGGTGCTTTGCAACAGGTGTGCTTGGTAACTGTCTCACATTTAAAAGCAAAGTTGCTGTGAGCTGTAAACCTTGATAGCATACCATGAGTTTAACACTAATGTGATGGCTATGTCCATGTTATAATTCTGAGCAATAGAGTAGGGACTTGCAGTAAAGGGGGTCCCGTGACGGGGGCTGCAAGCTTAAATGCATTGATCAATTCATGAACCAAAACTCCACTGTTTATTATGTTTATAAGTATTGTTAGTAATTATTATGAGTGCAGAGCCCCTGTGATTTCTATTTAAACAATGTGGTCACATACCATGTTGCACACCAAAATTAGGAATGGTGAGTGCCGTGGATTAGTGCTTTTTGTTTATTATGATTAATTTTTATAATTAATAATTTTTGTGATCACATTTTCTCATGCACCAATTTTAACTAGTTTTCTAACTTGTGTCAGCTGTTTTCCTAGGTGCTTTGCAACAGGTGTGCTTGGTAACTGTCTCACATTTAAAAGCAAAGTTGCTGTGAGCTGTAAACCTTGATAGCATACCCTGAGTTTAACACTAATGTGATGGGTATGTCCATGTTATAATTCTGAGCAATAGAGTAGGGACTTGCAGTAAAAGGGGTCCCGTGACGGGGGCTGCAAGCTTAAATGCATTGATCAATTCATGAACCAAAACTCCACTGTTTATTATGTTTATGAGTATTGTTAGTTATTATGGTGAGTGCAGAGCCCCTGTGATTTCAATTTAAACAATGTGGTCACATACCATGTTGCACACCAAAACTAGGAATGGTGAGTGCTGTGGATTAGTGCTTTTTGTTTACTATTATTAATTTTTATAATTAATCATTTTTGTGATCACATTTTCTCATGCACCCCTTTTAACTAGTTATCTAACTTGTGTCAGCTGTATTCCTAGGTGCTTTTCAACAGGTGTGCTTGGTAACTGTCTCACATTTAAAAGCAGAGATGCTGTGAGCTTTAAACCTTGATAGCATACCCTGAGTTTAACACTAATGTGATGGCTATGTCCATGTTATAATTCTGAGCAATAGAGTAGGGACTTGCAGTAAAGTGGGGTCCCGTGATGTGGGCTGCAAGCTTAATGCATTGATCAATTCATGAACCAAAACCGCAATGTTTATTATGTTTATAATTATTGTTAGTTATTATGGTGAGTGTAGAGCCCCTCTGATTTCTATTTAAACAATGTGGTCACATACCATGTTGCACCCCAAAACTAGGAATGGTGAGTGCTGTGGATTAGTGCTTTTTGTTTATTATTAATAATTTTTATAATTAATCATTTTTGTGATCACATTTTCTCATGCACCCCTTTTAACTAGTTATCTTACTTCTGTCAGCTGTTTTCCTAGGTGCTTTGCAACAGGTGTGCTTGGTAACTGTCTCACATTTAAAAGCAAAGTTGCTGTGAGCTTTAAACCATGATAGCATACCCTGAGTTTAACACTAATGTGATGGCTATGTCCATGTTATAATTCTGAGCAGTAGAGTAGGGACTTGCAGTAAAGTGGGGTCCCGTGATGTGGGCTGTAAGCTTAATGCATTGGTCAATTCATGAACCAAAACCGCACTGTTTATTATGTTTATAATTATTGTTAGTTATTATGGTGAGTGTAGAGCCCCTGTGATTTCTATTTAAACAATGTGGTCACATACCATGTTGCACACCAAAACTAGGAATGGTGAGTTCCGTGGATTAGTGCTTTTTGTTTATTATGATTAATTTTTATAATTGATCATTTTTGTGATCACATTTTCTCATGCACCCCTTTTAACTAGTTTTCTAACTTGTGTAAGCTGTTTTCCTAGGTCCTTTGCAACAGGTGTGCTTGGTAACTGTCTCACATTTAAACGCAAAGTTGCTGTGAGCTTTAAACCTTGTTAGCATACCCTGAGTTTAACACTAATGTGATGGCTATGTGCATGTTATAATTCTAAGCAATAGAGTAGGGACTTGCAGAAAAGTGGGGTCCCGTGACCGGGGCTGCAAGCTTAAATGCATTGATCAATTCATGAACCAAAACCCCACTGTTTATTATGTTTATAATTATTGTTAGTTATTATTGGTGAGTAGAGAGCCCCTGTGATTTCTATTTAAACAATGTGGTCGCATACCATGTTGCACCACTAAACTCGGAATGGTGAGTGCCGTGGATTAGTGCTTTTGATTTATTATAATTAATTTTTATAATTAATAATTTTTGTGATCACATTTTCTCATGCACCTCTTTTAACTAGTTATCTAACTTGTGTCAGCTGTTTTCCTAGGAGCTTTGCAACAGGTGTGCTTGGTAACTGTCTCACATTTAAAAGCAAAGTTGCTGTGAGCTTTAAACCTTGATAGCATACCCTGAGTTTAACACTAATGTGATGGCTATGTCCATGTTATAATTCTGAGCAATAGAGTAGGGACTTGCAGTAAAGGGGGTCCCGTGACGGGGGCTGCAAGCTTAAATGCATTGATCAATTCATGAACCAAAACTCCACTGTTTATTATGTTTATGAGTATTGTTAGTTATTATGGTGAGTGCAGAGCCCCTGTGATTTCAATTTAAACAATGTGGTCACATACCATGTTGCACACCAAAACTAGGAATGGTGAGTGCTGTGGATTAGTGCTTTTTGTTTATTATTATTAATTTTTATAATTAATCATTTTTGTGATCACATTTTCTCATGCACCCCTTTTAACTAGTTATCTAACTTGTGTCAGCTGTATTCCTAGGTGCTTTTCAACAGGTGTGCTTGGTAACTGTCTCACATTTAAAATCAGAGATGCTGTGAGCTTTAAACCTTGATAGCATACCCTGAGTTTAACACTAATGTGATGGGTATGTCCATGTTATAATTCTGAGCAATAGAGTAGGGACTTGCAGTAAAGTGGGGTCCCGTGATGTGGCTGCAAGCTTAATGCATTGATCAATTCATGAACCAAAACCGCAATGTTTATTATGTTTATAATTATTGTTAGTTATTATGGTGAGTGTAGAGCCCCTCTGATTTCTATTTAAACAATGTGGTCACATACCATGTTGCACACCAAAACTAGGAATTGTGAGTTCCGTGGATTAGTGCTTTTTGTTTATTATGATTAATTTTTATAATTAATAATTTTTGTGATCACATTTTCTCATGCACCCCTGTTAACTAGTTATCTAACTTGTGTCAGCTGTTTTCCTAGGTGCTTTGCAACAGGTGTGCTTGGTAACTGTATCACATTTAAAAGCAAAGTTGCTGTGAGCTTTAAACCTTGATAGCATACCCTGAGTTTAAGACTAATGTGATGGCTATGTCCATGTTATAATTCTGAGCAATAGAGTAGGGACTTGCAGTAAAGTGGGGTCCTGTGACGGGGGCTGCAAGCTTAAATGCATGGATCAATTCATGAACCAAAACCACACTGTTTATTATGTTTATAATTATTGTTAGTTATTATGGTGAGTGCAGAGCCCCTGTGATTTCTATCTAAACAATGTGGTCACATACCATGTTGCACCCCAAAACTAGGAATGGTGAGAGCCGTGGATTAGTGCTTTTTGTTTATTATGATTAATTTTTATAATTAATAATTTTTGTGATCACATTTTCTCATGCACCTCTTTTAACTAGTTATCTAACTTGTGTCAGCTGTTTTCCTAGGAGCTTTGCAACAGGTGTGCTTGGTAACTGTCTCACATTTAAAAGCAAAGTTGCTGTGAGCTTTAAACCTTGATAGCATACCCTGAGTTTAACACTAATGTGATGGCTATGTCCATGTTATAATTCTGAGCAATAGAGTAGGGACTTGCAGTAAAAGGGGTCCCGTGACGGGGGCTGCAAGCTTAAATGCATTGATCAATTCATGAACCAAAACTCCACTGTTTATTATGTTTATGAGTATTGTTAGTTATTATGGTGAGTGCAGAGCCCCTGTGATTTCAATTTAAACAATGTGGTCACATACCATGTTGCACACCAAAACTAGGAATGGTGAGTGCTGTGGATTAGTGCTTTTTGTTTACTATTATTAATTTTTATAATTAATCATTTTTGTGATCACATTTTCTCATGCACCCCTTTTAACTAGTTATCTAACTTGTGTCAGCTGTATTCCTAGGTGCTTTTCAACAGGTGTGCTTGGTAACTGTCTCACATTTAAAAGCAGAGATGCTGTGAGCTTTAAACCTTGATAGCATACCCTGAGTTTAACACTAATGTGATGGCTATGTCCATGTTATAATTCTGAGCAATAGAGTAGGGACTTGCAGTAAAGTGGGGTCCCGTGATGTGGGCTGCAAGCTTAATGCATTGATCAATTCATGAACCAAAACCGCAATGTTTATTATGTTTATAATTATTGTTAGTTATTATGGTGAGTGTAGAGCCCCTCTGATTTCTATTTAAACAATGTGGTCACATACCATGTTGCACCCCAAAACTAGGAATGGTGAGTGCTGTGGATTAGTGCTTTTTGTTTATTATTAATAATTTTTATAATTAATCATTTTTGTGATCACATTTTCTCATGCACCCCTTTTAACTAGTTATCTTACTTCTGTCAGCTGTTTTCCTAGGTGCTTTGCAACAGGTGTGCTTGGTAACTGTCTCACATTTAAAAGCAAAGTTGCTGTGAGCTTTAAACCATGATAGCATACCCTGAGTTTAACACTAATGTGATGGCTATGTCCATGTTATAATTCTGAGCAGTAGAGTAGGGACTTGCAGTAAAGTGGGGTCCCGTGATGTGGGCTGTAAGCTTAATGCATTGGTCAATTCATGAACCAAAACCGCACTGTTTATTATGTTTATAATTATTGTTAGTTATTATGGTGAGTGTAGAGCCCCTGTGATTTCTATTTAAACAATGTGGTCACATACCATGTTGCACACCAAAACTAGGAATGGTGAGTTCCGTGGATTAGTGCTTTTTGTTTATTATGATTAATTTTTATAATTGATCATTTTTGTGATCACATTTTCTCATGCACCCCTTTTAACTAGTTTTCTAACTTGTGTAAGCTGTTTTCCTAGGTCCTTTGCAACAGGTGTGCTTGGTAACTGTCTCACATTTAAACGCAAAGTTGCTGTGAGCTTTAAACCTTGTTAGCATACCCTGAGTTTAACACTAATGTGATGGCTATGTGCATGTTATAATTCTAAGCAATAGAGTAGGGACTTGCAGAAAAGTGGGGTCCCGTGACCGGGGCTGCAAGCTTAAATGCATTGATCAATTCATGAACCAAAACCCCACTGTTTATTATGTTTATAATTATTGTTAGTTATTATTGGTGAGTAGAGAGCCCCTGTGATTTCTATTTAAACAATGTGGTCGCATACCATGTTGCACCACTAAACTCGGAATGGTGAGTGCCGTGGATTAGTGCTTTTTGTTTATTATAATTAATTTTTATAATTAATAATTTTTGTGATCACATTTTCTCATGCACCTCTTTTAACTAGTTATCTAACTTGTGTCAGCTGTTTTCCTAGGAGCTTTGCAACAGGTGTGCTTGGTAACTGTCTCACATTTAAAAGCAAAGTTGCTGTGAGCTTTAAACCTTGATAGCATACCCTGAGTTTAACACTAATGTGATGGCTATGTCCATGTTATAATTCTGAGCAATAGAGTAGGGACTTGCAGTAAAGGGGGTCCCGTGACGGGGGCTGCAAGCTTAAATGCATTGATCAATTCATGAACCAAAACTCCACTGTTTATTATGTTTATGAGTATTGTTAGTTATTATGGTGAGTGCAGAGCCCCTGTGATTTCAATTTAAACAATGTGGTCACATACCATGTTGCACACCAAAACTAGGAATGGTGAGTGCTGTGGATTAGTGCTTTTTGTTTATTATTATTAATTTTTATAATTAATCATTTTTGTGATCACATTTTCTCATGCACCCCTTTTAACTAGTTATCTAACTTGTGTCAGCTGTATTCCTAGGTGCTTTTCAACAGGTGTGCTTGGTAACTGTCTCACATTTAAAATCAGAGATGCTGTGAGCTTTAAACCTTGATAGCATACCCTGAGTTTAACACTAATGTGATGGGTATGTCCATGTTATAATTCTGAGCAATAGAGTAGGGACTTGCAGTAAAGTGGGGTCCCGTGATGTGGCTGCAAGCTTAATGCATTGATCAATTCATGAACCAAAACCGCAATGTTTATTATGTTTATAATTATTGTTAGTTATTATGGTGAGTGTAGAGCCCCTCTGATTTCTATTTAAACAATGTGGTCACATACCATGTTGCACACCAAAACTAGGAATTGTGAGTTCCGTGGATTAGTGCTTTTTGTTTATTATGATTAATTTTTATAATTAATCATTTTTGTGATCACATTTTCTCATGCACCCCTGTTAACTAGTTATCTAACTTGTGTCAGCTGTTTTCCTAGGTGCTTTGCAACAGGTGTGCTTGGTAACTGTATCACATTTAAAAGCAAAGTTGCTGTGAGCTTTAAACCTTGATAGCATACCCTGAGTTTAAGACTAATGTGATGGCTATGTCCATGTTATAATTCTGAGCAATAGAGTAGGGACTTGCAGTAAAGTGGGGTCCTGTGACGGGGGCTGCAAGCTTAAATGCATGGATCAATTCATGAACCAAAACCACACTGTTTATTATGTTTATAATTATTGTTAGTTATTATGGTGAGTGCAGAGCCCCTGTGATTTCTATCTAAACAATGTGGTCACATACCATGTTGCACCCCAAAACTAGGAATGGTGAGAGCCGTGGATTAGTGCTTTTTGTTTATTATGATTAATTTTTATAATTAATAATTTTTGTGATCACATTTTCTCATGCACCTCTTTTAACTAGTTATCTAACTTGTGTCAGCTGTTTTCCTAGGAGCTTTGCAACAGGTGTGCTTGGTAACTGTCTCACATTTAAAAGCAAAGTTGCTGTGAGCTTTAAACCTTGATAGCATACCCTGAGTTTAACACTAATGTGATGGCTATGTCCATGTTATAATTCTGAGCAATAGAGTAGGGACTTGCAGTAACGGGGGTCCCGTGACGGGGGCTGCAAGCATAAATGCATTGATCAATTCATGAACCAAAACCCCACTGTTTATTATGTTTATAATTATTGTTAGTTATTATGGTGAGTAGAGAGCCCCTGTGATTTCTATTTAAACAATGTGGTCACATACCATGTTGCACCCCTAAACTCGGAATGGTGAGTGCCGTGGATTAGTGCTTTTTGTTTATTATGATTAATTTTTATAATTAATAATTTTTGTGATCACATTTTCTCATGCACCTCTTTTAACTAGTTATCTAACTTGTGTCAGCTGTTTTCCTAGGAGCTTTGCAACAGGTGTGCTTGGTAACTGTCTCACATTTAAAAGCAAAGTTGCTGTGAGCTTTAAACCTTGATAGCATACCCTGAGTTTAACACTAATGTGATGGCTATGTCCATGTTATAATTCTGAGCAATAGAGTGGGGGCTTGCAGTAAAGTGGGGTCCCGTGACGGGGGCTGTAAGCTTAAATGTATTGATCAATTCATGTACCAAAACTCCACTGTTTATTATGTTTATAAGTATTGTTAGTTATTATGGTGAGTGCAGAGCCCCTGTGATTTCTATTTAAACAATGTGGTCACATACCATGTTGCACCCCAAAACTAGGAATGGTGAGTGCCGTGGATTAGTGCTTTTTGTTTATTATGATTAATTTTTATAATTAATCATTTTTGTGATCACATTTTCTCATGCACCCCTTTTAACTAGTTATGTAAATTGTGTCAGCTGTTTTCCTAGGTGCTTTGCAACAGGTGTGCTTGGTAACTGTCTCACATTTAAAAGCAAAGTTGCTGTGAGCTGTAAACCTTGATAGCATACCCTGAGTTTAACACTAATGTGATGGCTATGTCCATGTTATAATTCTGAGCAGTAGAGTAGGGGCTTGCAGTAAAGTGGGGTCCCGTGACGGGGGCTGCAAGCTTAAATGTATTGATCAATTCATGTACCAAAACTCCACTGTTTATTATGTTTATAAGTATTGTTAGTTATTATGGCTAGTGCAGAGCCCCTGTGATTTCTATTTAAACAATGTGGTCACATACCATGTTGCACCCCAAAACTAGGAATGGTGAGTGCTGTGGATTAGTGCTTTTTGTTTATTATTAATAATTTTTATAATTAATCATTTTTGTGATCACATTTTCTCATGCACCCCTTTTAACTAGTTATCTTACTTCTGTCAGCTGTTTTCCTAGGTGCTTTGCAACAGGTGTGCTTGGTAACTGTCTCACATTTAAAAGCAAAGTTGCTGTGAGCTTTAAACCATGATAGCATACCCTGAGTTTAACACTAATGTGATGGCTATGTCCATGTTATAATTCTGAGCAGTAGAGTAGGGACTTGCAGTAAAGTGGGGTCCCGTGATGTGGGCTGTAAGCTTAATGCATTGATCAATTCATGAACCAAAACCGCACTGTTTATTATGTTTATAATTATTGTTAGTTATTATGGTGAGTGTAGAGCCCCTGTGATTTCTATTTAAACAATGTGGTCACATACCATGTTGCACACCAAAACTAGGAATGGTGAGTTCCGTGGATTAGTGCTTTTTGTTTATTATGATTAATTTTTATAATTGATCATTTTTGTGATCACATTTTCTCATGCACCCCTTTTAACTAGTTATCTTACTTCTGTCAGCTGTTTTCCTAGGTGCTTTGGAACAGGTGTGCTTGGTAACTGTCTCACATTTAAACGCAAAGTTGCTGTGAGCTTTAAACCATGATAGCATACCCTGAGTTTAACACTAATGTGATGGCTATGTCCATGTTATAATTCTGAGCAATAGAGTGGGGGCTTGCAGTAAAGTGGGGTCCCGTGACGGGGGCTGCAAGCTTAAATGTATTGATCAATTCATGTACCAAAACTACACTGTTTATTATGTTTATAAGTATTGTTAGTTATTATGGGGAGTGCAGAGCCCCTGTGATTTCTATTTAAACAATGTGGTCACATACCATGTTGCACCCCAAAACTAGGAATGGTGAGTGCTGTGGATTAGTGCTTTTTGTTTATTATTAATAATTTTTATAATTAATCATTTTTGTGATCACATTTTCTCATGCACCCCTTTTAACTAGTTATCTTACTTCTGTCAGCTGTTTTCCTAGGTGCTTTGCAACAGGTGTGCTTGGTAACTGTCTCACATTTAAAAGCAAAGTTGCTGTGAGCTTTAAACCATGATAGCATACCCTGAGTTTAACACTAATGTGATGGCTATGTCCATGTTATAATTCTGAGCAGTAGAGTAGGGACTTGCAGTAAAGTGGGGTCCCGTGATGTGGGCTGTAAGCTTAATGCATTGATCAATTCATGAACCAAAACCGCACTGTTTATTATGTTTATAATTATTGTTAGTTATTATGGTGAGTGTAGAGCCCCTGTGATTTCTATTTAAACAATGTGGTCACATACCATGTTGCACACCAAAACTAGGAATGGTGAGTTCCGTGGATTAGTGCTTTTTGTTTATTATGATTAATTTTTATAATTGATCATTTTTGTGATCACATTTTCTCATGCACCCCTTTTAACTAGTTATCTTACTTCTGTCAGCTGTTTTCCTAGGTGCTTTGCAACAGGTGTGCTTGGTAACTGTCTCACATTTAAAAGCAAAGTTGCTGTGAGCTGTAAACCTTGATAGCATACCCTGAGTTTAACACTAATGTGATGGGTATGTCCATGTTATAATTCTGAGCAATAGAGTAGGGACTTGCAGTAAAGTGGGGTCCCGTGACGGGGGCTGCAAGCTTAAATGCATTGATCAATTCATGAACCAAAACTCCACTGTTTATTATGTTTATAAGTATTGTTAGTTATTATGGTGAGTGCAGAGCCCCTGTGATTTCAAATTAAACATAGTGGTCACATACCATGTTGCACACCAAAATTAGGAATGGTGAGTGCCGTGGATTAGTGCTTTTTGTTTATTATGATTAATTTTATAATGAATAATTTTTGTGATCACATTTTCTCATGCACCAATTTTAACTAGTTTTCTAACTTGTGTCAGCTGTTTTCCTAGGTGCTTTGCAACAGGTGTGCTTGGTAACTGTCTCACATTTAAAAGCAAAGTTGCTGTGAGCTGTAAACCTTGATAGCATACCCTGAGTTTAACACTAATGTGATGGGTATGTCCATGTTATAATTCTGAGCAATAGAGTAAGGACTTGCAGTAAAGGGGGTCCCGTCACGGGGGCTGCAAGCTTAAATGCATTGATCAATTTATGAACCAAAACTCCACTGTTTATTATGTTTATGAGTATTGTTAGTTATTATGGTGATTGCAGAGCCCCTGTGATTTCAATTTAAACAATGTGGTCACATACCATGTTGCACCCCAAAACTAGGAATGGTGAGTGCCGCGGATTAATGCTTTTGTTTATTATGATTAATTTTTATAATTGATCATTTTTGTGATCACATTTTCTCATGCACCCCTTTTAACTAGTTATCTTACTTCTGTCAGCTGTTTTCCTAGGTGCTTTGCAACAGGTGTGCTTGGTAACTGTCTCACATTTAAACGCAAAGTTGCTGTGAGCTTTAAACCATGATAGCATACCCTGAGTTTAACACTAATGTGATGGCTATGTCCATGTTATAATTCTGAGCAGTAGAGTAGGGACTTGCAGTAAAGTGGGGTCCCGTGATGTGGGCTGTAAGCTTAATGCATTGATCAATTCATGAACCAAAACCGCACTGTTTATTATGTTTATAAGTATTGTTAGTTATTATGGTGAGTGCAGAGCCCCTGTGATTTTTATTTAAACAATGTGGTCACATACCATGTTGCAAACCAAAACTAGGAATGGTGAGTGCCATGGATTAGTGCTTTTTGTTTATTATGATTAATTTTTATAATTAATCATTTTTGTGATCACATTTTCTCATGCACCCCTTTTAACTAGTTATGTAAATTGTGTCAGCTGTTTTCCTAGGTGCTTTGCAACAGGTGTGCTTGGTAACTGTCTCACATTTAAAAGCAAAGTTGCTGTGAGCTGTAAACCTTGATAGCATACCCTGAGTTTAACACTAATGTGATGGGTATGTCCATGTTATAATTCTGAGCAATAGAGTAGGGACTTGCAGTAAAGTGGGGTCCCGTGACGGGGGCTGCAAGCTTAAATGCATTGATCAATTCATGAACCAAAGCTCCACTGTTTATTATGTTTATAAGTATTGTTAGTTATTATGGTGAGTGCAGAGCCCCTGTGATTTCAAATTAAACATAGTGGTCACATACCATGTTGCACACCAAAATTAGGAATGGTGAGTGCCGTGGATTAGTGCTTTTTGTTTATTATGATTAATTTTTATAATTAATCATTTTTGTGATCACATTTTCTCATGCACCCCTTTTAACTAGTTATCTAACTTGTGTCAGCTGTTTTCCTAGGTCCTTTGCAACAGGTGTGCTTGGTAACTGTCTCACATTTAAACGCAAAGTTGCTGTGAGCTTTAAACCATGATAGCATACCCTGAGTTTAACACTAATGTGATGGCTATGTCCATGTTATAATTCTGAGCAGTAGAGTAGGGACTTGCAGTAAAGTGGGGTCCCGTGATGTGGGCTGTAAGCTTAATGCATTGATCAATTCATGAACCAAAACCGCACTGTTTATTATGTTTATAATTATTGTTAGTTATTATTGGTGAGTAGAGAGCCCCTGTGATTTCTATTTAAACAATGTGGTCACATACCATGTTGCACCCCTAAACTCGGAATGGTGAGTGCCGTGGATTAGTGCTTTTTGTTTATTATGATTAATTTTTATAATTAATAATTTTTGTGATCACATTTTCTCATGCACCTCTTTTAACTAGTTATCTAACTTGTGTCAGCTGTTTTCCTAGGAGCTTTGCAACAGGTGTGCTTGGTAACTGTCTCACATTTAAAAGCAAAGTTGCTGTGAGCTTTAAACATTGATAGCATACCCTGAGTTTAACACTAATGTGATGGCTATGTCCATGTTATAATTCTGAGCAATAGAGTGGGGGCTTGCAGTAAAGTGGGGTCCCGTGACGGGGGCTGTAAGCTTAAATGTATTGATCAATTCATGTACCAAAACTCCACTGTTTATTATGTTTATAAGTATTGTTAGTTATTATGGTGAGTGCAGAGCCCCTGTGATTTCTATTTAAACAATGTGGTCACATACCATGTTGCACCCCAAAACTAGGAATGGTGAGTGCCGTGGATTAGTGCTTTTTGTTTATTATGATTAATTTTTATAATTAATCATTTTTGTGATCACATTTTCTCATGCACCCCTTTTAACTAGTTATGTAAATTGTGTCAGCTGTTTTCCTAGGTGCTTTGCAACAGGTGTGCTTGGTAACTGTCTCACATTTAAAAGCAAAGTTGCTGTGAGCTGTAAACCTTGATAGCATACCCTGAGTTTAACACTAATGTGATGGGTATGTCCATGTTATAATTCTGAGCAATAGAGTAGGGACTTGCAGTAAAGTGGGGTCCCGTGACGGGGGCTGCAAGCTTAAATGCATTGATCAATTCATGAACCAAAACTCCACTGTTTATTATGTTTATAAGTATTGTTAGTTATTATGGTGAGTGCAGAGCCCCTGTGATTTCAATTTAAACATAGTGGTCACATACCATGTTGCACACCAAAATTAGGAATGGTGAGTGCCGTGGATTAGTGCTTTTTGTTTATTATGATTAATTTTATAATGAATAATTTTTGTGATCACATTTTCTCATGCACCAATTTTAACTAGTTTTCTAACTTGTGTCAGCTGTTTTCCTAGGTGCTTTGCAACAGGTGTGCTTGGTAACTGTCTCACATTTAAAAGCAAAGTTGCTGTGAGCTGTAAACCTTGATAGCATACCCTGAGTTTAACACTAATGTGATGGGTATGTCCATGTTATAATTCTGAGCAATAGAGTAAGGACTTGCAGTAAAGGGGGTCCCGTGACGGGGGCTGCAAGCTTAAATGCATTGATCAATTTATGAACCAAAACTCCACTGTTTATTATGTTTATGAGTATTGTTAGTTATTATGGTGAGTGCAGAGCCCCTGTGATTTCAATTTAAACAATGTGGTCACATACCATGTTGCACCCCAAAACTAGGAATGGTGAGTGCCGTGGATTAATGCTTTTGTTTATTATGATTAATTTTTATAATTAATCATTTTTGTGATCACATTTTCTCATGCACCTCTTTTAACTAGTTATCTAAATTGTGTCAGCTGTTTTCCTAGGTGTTTTGCAACAGGTGTGCTTGGTAACTGTCTCTCATTTAAAAGCAAAGTTGCTGTGAGCTTTAAACCTTGATAGCATACCCTGAGTTTAACACTAATGTGATGGCTATGTCCATGTTATAATTCTGAGCAATAGAGTGGGGGCTTGCAGTAAAGTGGGGTCCCGTGACGGGGGCTGCAAGCTTAAATGTATTGATCAATTCATGTACCAAAACTCCACTGTTTATTATGTTTATAAGTATTGTTAGTTATTATGGGGAGTGCAGAGCCCCTGTGATTTCTATTTAAACAATGTGGTCACATACCATGTTGCACCCCAAAACTAGGAATGGTGAGTGCTGTGGATTAGTGCTTTTTGTTTATTATTAATAATCATTTTTGTGATCACATTTTCTCATGCACCCCTTTTAACTAGTTATCTTACTTCTGTCAGCTGTTTTCCTAGGTGCTTTGCAACAGGTGTGCTTGGTAACTGTCTCACATTTAAAAGCAAAGTTGCTGTGAGCTTTAAACCATGATAGCATACCCTGAGTTTAACACTAATGTGATGGCTATGTCCATGTTATAATTCTGAGCAGTAGAGTAGGGACTTGCAGTAAAGTGGGGTCCCGTTATGTGGGCTGTAAGCTTAATGCATTGATCAATTCATGAACCAAAACCGCACTGTTTATTATGTTTATAATTATTGTTAGTTATTATGGTGAGTGTAGAGCCCCTGTGATTTCTATTTAAACAATGTGGTCACATACCATGTTGCACACCAAAACTAGGAATGGTGAGTTCCGTGGATTAGTGCTTTTTGTTTATTATGATTAATTTTTATAATTGATCAATTTTGTGATCACATTTTCTCATGCACCCCTTTTAATTAGTTATCTAACTTGTGTCAGCTGTTTTCCTAGGTCCTTTGCAACAGGTGTGCTTGGTAACTGTCTCACATTTAAACGCAAAGTTGCTGTGAGCTTTAAACCTTGTTAGCATACCCTGAGTTTAACACTAATGTGATGGCTATGTGCATGTTATAATTCTAAGCAATAGAGTAGGGACTTGCAGAAAAGTGGGGTCCCGTGACGGGGGCTGCAAGCTTAAATGCATTGATCAATTCATGAACCAAAACCGCACTGTTTATTATGTTTATAATTATTGTTAGTTATTATTGGTGAGTAGAGAGCCCCTGTGATTTCTATTTAAACAATGTGGTCGCATACCATGTTGCACCACTAAACTCGGAATGGTGAGTGCCGTGGATTAGTGCTTTTTGTTTATTATATTTAATTTTTATAATTAATAATTTTTGTGATCACATTTTCTCATGCACCTCTTTTAACTAGTTATATAACTTGTGTCAGCTGTTTTCCTAGGAGCTTTGCAACAGGTGTGCTTGGTAACTGTCTCACATTTAAAAGCAAAGTTGTTGTGAGCTTTAAACCTTGATAGCATACCCTGAGTTTAACACTAATGTGATGGCTATGTCCATGTTATAATTCTGAGCAATAGAGTAGGGACTTGCAGTAAAGGGGGTCCCGTGACGGGGGCTGCAAGCTTAAATGCATTGATCAATTCATGAACCAAAACTCCACTGTTTATTATGTTTATAAGTATTGTTAGTTATTATGGTGAGTGCAGAGCCCCTGTGATTTCTATTTAAACAATGTGGTCACATACCATGTTGCACACCAAAATTAGGAATGGTGAGTGCCGTGGATTAGTGCTTTTTGTTTATTATGATTCATTTTTATAATTAATCATTTTTGTGATCACATTTTCTCATGCACCCCTTTTAACTAGTTATGTAAATTGTGTCAGCTGTTTTCCTAGGTGTTTTGCAACAGGTGTGGTTGGTAACTGTCTCTCATTTAAAAGCAAAGTTGCTGTGAGCTTTAAACCTTGATAGCATACCCTGAGTTTAACACTAATGTGATGGCTATGTCCATGTTATAAGTCTGAGCAATAGAGTAGGGGCTTGCAGTAAAGTGGGGTCCCGTGACGGGGGCTGTAAGTTTAATTATATTGATCAATTCATGTACCAAAACTCCACTGTTTATTATGTTTATGAGTATTGTTAGTTATTATGGTGAGTGCAGAGCCCCTGTGATTTCAATTTAAACAATGTGGTCACATACCATGTTGCACCCCAAAACTAGGAATGGTGAGTGCCGCGGATTAATGCTTTTGTTTATTATGATTAATTTTTATAATTAATCATTTTTGTGATCACATTTTCTCATGCACCTCTTTTAACTAGTTATCTAACTTGTGTCAGCTGTTTTCCTAGGTGTTTTGCAACAGGTGTGCTTGGTAACTGTCTCTCATTTAAAAGCAAAGTTGCTGTGAGCTTTAAACCTTGATAGCATACCCTGAGTTTAACACTAATGTGATGGCTATGTCCATGTTATAATTCTGAGCAATAGAGTGGGGGCTTGCAGTAAAGTGGGGTCCCGAGACGGGGGCTGCAAGCTTAAATGTATTGATCAATTCATGTACCAAAACTCAACTGTTTATTATGTTTATAAGTATTGTTAGTTATTATGGTGAGTGCAGAGCCCCTGTGATTTCTATTTAAACAATGTGGTCACATACCATGTTGCACCACAAAACTAGGAATGGTGAGTGCCGTGGATTAGTGCTTTTTGTTTATTATGATTAATTTTTATAATTAATCATTTTTGTGATCACATTTTCTCATGCACCCCTTTTAACTAGTTATCTAACTTGTGTCAGCTGTTTTCCTAGGTCCTTTGCAACAGGTGTGCTTGGTAACTGTCTCACATTTAAACGCAAAGTTGCTGTGAGCTTTAAACCTTGTTAGCATACCCTGAGTTTAACACTAATGTGATGGCTATGTGCATGTTATAATTCTAAGCAATAGAGTAGGGACTTGCAGAAAAGTGGGGTCCCGTGACGGGGGCTGCAAGCTTAAATGCATTGATCAATTCATGAACCAAAACCCCACTGTTTATTATGTTTATAATTATTGTTAGTTATTATTGGTGAGTAGAGAGCCCCTGTGATTTCTATTTAAACAATGTGGTCACATACCATGTTGCACCCCTAAACTCGGAATGGTGAGTGCCGTGGATTAGTGCTTTTTGTTTATTATGATTAATTTTTATAATTAATAATTTTTGTGATCACATTTTCTCATGCACCTCTTTTAACTAGTTATCTAACTTGTGTCAGCTGTTTTCCTAGGAGCTTTGCAACAGGTGTGCTTGGTAACTGTCTCACATTTAAAAGCAAAGTTGCTGTGAGCTTTAAACCTTGATAGCATACCCTGAGTTTAACACTAATGTGATGGCTATGTCCATGTTATAATTCTGAGCAATAGAGTGGGGGCTTGCAGTAAAGTGGGGTCCCGTGACGGGGGCTGTAAGCTTAAATGTATTGATCAATTCATGTACCAAAACTCCACTGTTTATTATGTTTATAAGTATTGTTAGTTATTATGGTGAGTGCAGAGCCCCTGTGATTTCTATTTAAACAATGTGGTCACATACCATGTTGCACCCCAAAACTAGGAATGGTGAGTGCCGTGGAATAGTGCTTTTTGTTTATTATGATTAATTTTTATAATTAATCATTTTTGTGATCACATTTTCTCATGCACCCCTTTTAACTAGTTATGTAAATTGTGTCAGCTGTTTTCCTAGGTGCTTTGCAACAGGTGTGCTTGGTAACTGTCTCACATTTAAAAGCAAAGTTGCTGTGAGCTGTAAACCTTGATAGCATACCCTGAGTTTAACACTAATGTGATGGGTATGTCCATGTTATAATTCTGAGCAATAGAGTAGGGACTTGCAGTAAAGTGGGGTCCCGTGACGAGGGCTGCAAGCTTAAATGCATTGATCAATTCATGAACCAAAACTCCACTGTTTATTATGTTTATAAGTATTGTTAGTTATTATGGTGAGTGCAGAGCCCCTGTGATTTCAATTTAAACATAGTGGTCACATACCATGTTGCACACCAAAATTAGGAATGGTGAGTGCCGTGGATTAGTGCTTTTTGTTTATTATGATTAATTTTATAATGAATAATTTTTGTGATCACATTTTCTCATGCACCAATTTTAACTAGTTTTCTAACTTGTGTCAGCTGTTTTCCTAGGTGCTTTGCAACAGGTGTGCTTGGTAACTGTCTCACATTTAAAAGCAAAGTTGCTGTGAGCTGTAAACCTTGATAGCATACCCTGAGTTTAACACTAATGTGATGGGTATGTCCATGTTATAATTCTGAGCAATAGAGTAAGGACTTGCAGTAAAGGGGGTCCCGTGACGGGGGCTGCAAGCTTAAATGCATTGATCAATTCATGAACCAAAATTCCACTGTTTATTATGTTTATGAGTATTGTTAGTTATTATGGTGAGTGCAGAGCCCCTGTGATTTCAATTTAAACAATGTGGTCACATACCATGTTGCACCCCAAAACTAGGAATGGTGAGTGCTGTGGATTAGTGCTTTTTGTTTATTATTAATAATCATTTTTGTGATCACATTTTCTCATGCACCCCTTTTAACTAGTTATCTTACTTCTGTCAGCTGTTTTCCTAGGTGCTTTGCAACAGGTGTGCTTGGTAACTGTCTCACATTTAAAAGCAAAGTTGCTGTGAGCTTTAAACCATGATAGCATACCCTGAGTTTAACACTAATGTGATGGCTATGTCCATGTTATAATTCTGAGCAGTAGAGTAGGGACTTGCAGTAAAGTGGGGTCCCGTTATGTGGGCTGTAAGCTTAATGCATTGATCAATTCATGAACCAAAACCGCACTGTTTATTATGTTTATAATTATTGTTAGTTATTATGGTGAGTGTAGAGCCCCTGTGATTTCTATTTAAACAATGTGGTCACATACCATGTTGCACACCAAAACTAGGAATGGTGAGTTCCGTGGATTAGTGCTTTTTGTTTATTATGATTAATTTTTATAATTGATCAATTTTGTGATCACATTTTCTCATGCACCCCTTTTAACTAGTTATCTAACTTGTGTCAGCTGTTTTCCTAGGTCCTTTGCAACAGGTGTGCTTGGTAACTGTCTCACATTTAAACGCAAAGTTGCTGTGAGCTTTAAACCTTGTTAGCATACCCTGAGTTTAACAATAATGTGATGGCTATGTGCATGTTATAATTCTAAGCAATAGAGTAGGGACTTGCAGAAAAGTGGGGTCCCGTGACGGGGGCTGCAAGCTTAAATGCATTGATCAATTCATGAACCAAAACCCCACTGTTTATTATGTTTATAATTATTGTTCGTTATTATTGGTGAGTAGAGAGCCCCTGTGATTTCTATTTAAACAATGTGGTCGCATACCATGTTGCACCACTAAACTCGGAATGGTGAGTGCCGTGGATTAGTGCTTTTTGTTTATTATAATTAATTTTTATAATTAATAATTTTTGTGATCACATTTTCTCATGCACCTCTTTTAACTAGTTATATAACTTGTGTCAGCTGTTTTCCTAGGAGCTTTGCAACAGGTGTGCTTGGTAACTGTCTCACATTTAAAAGCAAAGTTGTTGTGAGCTTTAAACCTTGATAGCATACCCTGAGTTTAACACTAATGTGATGGCTATGTGCATGTTATAATTCTAAGCAATAGAGTAGGGACTTGCAGTAAAGGGGGTCCCGTGATGGGGGCTGCAAGCTTAAATGCATTGATCAATTCATGAACCAAAACTCCACTGTTTATTATGTTTATAATTATTGTTAGTTATTATTGGTGAGTAGAGAGCCCCTGTGATTTCTATTTAAACAATGTGGTCACATACCATGTTGCACACCAAAATTAGGAATGGTGAGTGCCGTGGATTAGTGCTTTTTGTTTATTATGATTCATTTTTATAATTAATCATTTTTGTGATCACATTTTCTCATGCACCCCTTTTAACTAGTTATGTAAATTGTGTCAGCTGTTTTCCTAGGTGTTTTGCAACAGGTGTGCTTGGTAACTGTCTCTCATTTAAAAGCAAAGTTGCTGTGAGCTTTAAACCTTGATAGCATACCCTGAGTTTAACACTAATGTGATGGCTATGTCCATGTTATAATTCTGAGCAATAGAGTAGGGGCTTGCAGTAAAGTGGGGTCCCGTGACGGGGGCTGTAAGTTTAATTATATTGATCAATTCATGTACCAAAACTCCACTGTTTATTATGTTTATAAGTATTGTTAGTTATTATGGTGAGTGCAGAGCCCCTGTGATATCTATTTAAACAATGTGGTCACATACCATGTTGCACCCCAAAACTAGGAATGGTGAGTGCTGTGGATTAGTGCTTTTTGTTTATTATTATTAATTTTTATAATTAATCATTTTTGTGATCACATTTTCTCATGCACCAATTTTAACTAGTTTTCTAACTTGTGTCAGCTGTTTTCCTAGGTTCTTTGCAACAGGTGTGCTTGGTAACTGTCTCACATTTAAAAGCAAAGTTGCTGTGAGCTGTAAACCTTGATAGCATACCCTGAGTTTAACACTAATGTGATGGGTATGTCCATGTTATAATTCTGAGCAATAGAGTAGGGACTTACAGTAAAGGGGGTCCCGTGACGGGGGCTGCAAGCTTAAATGCATTGATCAATTTATGAACCAAAACTCCACTGTTTATTATGTTTATGAGTATTGTTAGTTATTATGGTGAGTGCAGAGCCCCTGTGATTTCAATTTAAGCAATGTGGTCACATACCATGTTGCACCCCAAAACTAGGAATGGTGAGTGCCGCGGATTAATGCTTTTGTTTATTATGATTAATTTTTATAATTAATCATTTTTGTGATCACATTTTCTCATGCACCTCTTTTAACTAGTTATCTATCTTGTGTCAGCTGTTTTCCTAGGTGTTTTGCAACAGGTGTGCTTGGTAACTGTCTCTCATTTAAAAGCAAAGTTGCTGTGAGCTTTAAACCTTGATAGCATACCCTGAGTTTAACACTAATGTGATGGCTATGTCCATGTTATAATTCTGAGCAATAGAGTGGGGGCTTGCTGTAAAGTGGGGTCCCTTGACGGGGGCTGCAAGCTTAAATGCATTGATCAATTCATGAACCAAAACTCCACTGTTTATTATGTTTATAAGTATTGTTAGTTATTATGGTGAGTGCAGAGCCCCTGTGATTTCTATTTAAACAATGTGGTCACATACCATGTTGCACCCCAAATCTAGGAATGGTGAGTGCTGTGGATTAGTGCTTTTTGTTTATTATTAATAATTTTTATAATTAATCATTTTTGTGATCACATTTTCTCATGCACCCCTTTTAACTAGTTATGTAAATTGTGTCAGCTGTTTTCCTAGGTGCTTTGCAACAGGTGTGCTTGGTAACTGTCTCACATTTAAAAGCAAAGTTGCTGTGAGCTGTAAACCTTGATAGCATACCCTGAGTTTAACACTAATGTGATGGCTATGTCCATGTTATAATTCTGAGCAATAGAGTAAGGACTTGCAGTAAAGGGGGTCCCGTGACGGGGGCTGCAAGCTTAAATGCATTGATCAATTTATGAACCAAAACTCCACTGTTTATTATGTTTATGAGTATTGTTAGTTATTATGGTGAGTGCAGAGCCCCTGTGATTTCAATTTAAACAATGTGGTCACATACCATGTTGCACCCCAAAACTTGGAATGGTCAGTGAAGCGGATTAATGCTTTTGTTTATTATGATTAATTTTTATAATTAATCATTTTTGTGATCACATTTTCTCATGCACCTCTTTTAACTAGTTATCTAACTTGTGTCAGCTGTTTTCCTAGGTGTTTTGCAACAGGTGTGCTTGGTAACTGTCTCTCATTTAAAAGCAAAGTTGCTGTGAGCTTTAAACCTTGATAGCATACCCTGAGTTTAACACTAATGTGATGGGTATGTCCATGTTATAATTCTGAGCAATAGAGTGGGGGCTTGCAGTAAAGTGGGGTCCCGTGACGGGGGCTGCAAGCTTAAATGCATTGATCAATTTATGAACCAAAACTCCACTGTTTATTATGTTTATAAGTATTGTTAGTTATTATGGTGAGTGCAGAGCCCCTGTGATTTCAATTTAAACAATGTGGTCACATACCATGTTGCACACCAAAATTAGGAATGGTGAGTGCCGTGGATTAGTGCTTTTTCTTTATTATGATTAATTTTATAATGAATAATTTTTGTGATCACATTTTCTCATGCACCAATTTTAACTAGTTTTCTAACTTGTGTCAGCTGTTTTCCTAGGTGCTTTGCAACAGGTGTGCTTGGTAACTGTCTCACATTTAAAAGCAAAGTTGCTGTGAGCTGTAAACCTTGATAGCATACCCTGAGTTTAACACTAATGTGATGGGTATGTCCATGTTATAATTCTGAGCAATAGAGTAAGGACTTGCAGTAAAGGGGGTCCCGTGACGGGGGCTGCAAGCTTAAATGCATTGATCAATTTATGAACCAAAACTCCACTGTTTATTATGTTTATGAGTATTGTTAGTTATTATGGTGAGTGCAGAGCCCCTGTGATTTCAATTTAAACAATGTGGTCACATACCATGTTGCACCCCAAAATTTGGAATGGTGAGTGAAGCGGATTAATGCTTTTGTTTATTATGATTAATTTTTATAATTAATCATTTTTGTGATCACATTTTCTCATGCACCTCTTTTAACTAGTTATCTAACTTGTGTCAGCTGTTTTCCTAGGTGTTTTGCAACAGGTGTGCTTGGTAACTGTCTCTCATTTAAAAGCAAAGTTGCTGTGAGCTTTAAACCTTGATAGCATACCCTGAGTTTAACACTAATGTGATGGCTATGTCCATGTTATAATTCTGAGCAATAGAGTGGGGGCTTGCAGTAAAGTGGGGTCCCGTGACGGGGGCTGCAAGCTTAAATGTATTGATCAATTCATGTACCAAAACTCCACTGTTTATTATGTTTATAAGTATTGTTAGTTATTATGCGGAGTGCAGAGCCCCTGTGATTTCTATTTAAACAATGTGGTCACATACCATGTTGCACCCCAAAACTAGGAATGGTGAGTGCTGTGGATTAGTGCTTTTTGTTTATTATTAATAATTTTTATAATTAATCATTTTTGTGATCACATTTTCTCATGCACCCCTTTTAACTAGTTATCTTACTTCTGTCAGCTGTTTTCCTAGGTGCTTTGCAACAGGTGTGCTTGGTAACTGTCTCACATTTAAAAGCAAAGTTGCTGTGAGCTTTAAACCATGATAGCATACCCTGAGTTTAACAGTAATGTGATGGCTATGTCCATGTTATAATTCTGAGCAGTAGAGTAGGGACTTGCAGTAAAGTGGGGTCCCGTGATGTGGGCTGTAAGCTTAATGCATTGATCAATTCATGAACCAAAACCGCACTGTTTATTATGTTTATAATTATTGTTAGTTATTATGGTGAGTGTAGAGCCCCTGTGATTTCTATTTAAACAATGTGGTCACATACCATGTTGCACACCAAAACTAGGAATGGTGAGTTCCGTGGATTAGTGCTTTTTGTTTATTATGATTAATTTTTATAATTGATCATTTTTGTGATCACATTTTCTCATGCACCCCTTTTAACTAGTTATCTAACTTGTGTCAGCTGTTTTCCTAGGTCCTTTGCAACAGGTGTGCTTGGTAACTGTCTCACATTTAAACGCAAAGTTGCTGTGAGCTTTAAACCTTGTTAGCATACCCTGAGTTTAACACTAATGTGATGGCTATGTGCATGTTATAATTCTAAGCAATAGAGTAGGGACTTGCAGAAAAGTGGGGTCCCGTGACGGGGGCTGCAAGCTTAAATGCATTGATCAATTCATGAACCAAAACCCCACTGTTTATTATGTTTATAATTATTGTTAGTTATTATTGGTGAGTAGAGAGCCCCTGTGATTTCTATTTAAACAATGTGGTCGCATACCATGTTGCACCACTAAACTCGGAATGGTGAGTGCCGTGGATTAGTGCTTTTTGTTTATTATAATTAATTTTTATAATTAATAATTTTTGTGATCACATTTTCTCATGCACCTCTTTTAACTAGTTATATAACTTGTGTCAGCTGTTTTCCTAGGAGCTTTGCAACAGGTGTGCTTGGTAACTGTCTCACATTTAAAAGCAAAGTTGCTGTGAGCTTTAAACCTTGATAGCATACCCTGAGTTTAACACTAATGTGATGGCTATGTGCATGTTATAATTCTGAGCAATAGAGTAGGGACTTGCAGTAAAGGGGGTCCCGTGACGGGGGCTGCAAGCTTAAATGCATTGATCAATTCATGAACCAAAACTCCACTGTTTATTATGTTTATAAGTATTGTTAGTTATTATGGTGAGTGCAGAGCCCCTGTGATTTCAATTTAAACAATGTGGTCACATACCATGTTGCACCCCAAAACTAGGAATGGTGAGTGCCGCGGATTTGTGCTTTTGTTTATTATGATTAATTTTTATAATTAATCATTTTTGTGATCACATTTTCTCATGCACCTCTTTTAACTAGTTATCTAACTTGTGTCAGCTGTTTTCCTAGGTGTTTTGCAACAGGTGTGCTTGGTAACTGTCTCACATTTAAAAGCAAAGTTGCTGTGAGCTGTAAACCTTGATAGCATACCCTGAGTTTAACACTAATGTGATGGGTATGTCCATGTTATAATTCTGAGCAATAGAGTAGGGACTTGCAGTAAAGGGGGTCCCGTGACGGGGGCTGCAAGCTTAAATGCATTGATCAATTTATGAACCAAAACTCCACTGTTTATTATGTTTATGAGTATTGTTAGTTATTATGGTGAGTGCAGAGCCCCTGTGATTTCAATTTAAACAATGTGGTCACATACCATGTTGCACCCCAAAACTTGGAATGGTGAGTGAAGCGGATTAATGCTTTTGTTTATTATGATTAATTTTTATAATTAATCATTTTTGTGATCACATTTTCTCATGCACCTCTTTTAACTAGTTATCTAACTTGTGTCAGCTGTTTTCCTAGGTGTTTTGCAACAGGTGTGCTTGGTAACTGTCTCTCATTTAAAAGCAAAGTTGCTGTGAGCTTTAAACCTTGATAGCATACCCTGAGTTTAACACTAATGTGATGGCTATGTCCATGTTATAATTCTGAGCAATAGAGTGGGGGCTTGCAGTAAAGTGGGGTCCCGTGACGGGGGCTGCAAGCTTAAATGTATTGATCAATTCATGTACCAAAACTCCACTGTTTATTATGTTTAAGTATTGTTAGTTATTATGCGGAGTGCAGAGCCCCTGTGATTTCTATTTAAACAATGTGGTCACATACCATGTTGCACCCCAAAACTAGGAATGGTGAGTGCTGTGGATTAGTGCTTTTTGTTTATTATTAATAATTTTTATAATTAATCATTTTTGTGATCACATTTTCTCATGCACCCCTTTTAACTAGTTATCTTACTTCTGTCAGCTGTTTTCCTAGGTGCTTTGCAACAGGTGTGCTTGGTAACTGTCTCACATTTAAAAGCAAAGTTGCTGTGAGCTTTAAACCATGATAGCATACCCTGAGTTTAACAGTAATGTGATGGCTATGTCCATGTTATAATTCTGAGCAGTAGAGTAGGGACTTGCAGTAAAGTGGGGTCCCGTGATGTGGGCTGTAAGCTTAATGCATTGATCAATTCATGAACCAAAACCGCACTGTTTATTATGTTTATAATTATTGTTAGTTATTATGGTGAGTGTAGAGCCCCTGTGATTTCTATTTAAACAATGTGGTCGCATACCATGTTGCACACCAAAACTAGGAATGGTGAGTTCCGTGGATTAGTGCTTTTTGTTTATTATGATTAATTTTTATAATTGATCATTTTTGTGATCACATTTTCTCATGCACCCCTTTTAACTAGTTATCTAACTTGTGTCAGCTGTTTTCCTAGGTCCTTTGCAACAGGTGTGCTTGGTAACTGTCTCACATTTAAACGCAAAGTTGCTGTGAGCTTTAAACCTTGTTAGCATACCCTGAGTTTAACACTAATGTGATGGCTATGTGCATGTTATAATTCTAAGCAATAGAGTAGGGACTTGCAGAAAAGTGGGGTCCCGTGACGGGGGCTGCAAGCTTAAATGCATTGATCAATTCATGAACCAAAACCCCACTGTTTATTATGTTTATAATTATTGTAAGTTATTATTGGTGAGTAGAGAGCCCCTGTGATTTCTATTTAAACAATGTGGTCGCATACCATGTTGCACCACTAAACTCGGAATGGTGAGTGCCGTGGATTAGTGCTTTTTGTTTATTATAATTAATTTTTATAATTAATAATTTTTGTGATCACATTTTCTCATGCACCTCTTTTAACTAGTTATATAACTTGTGTCAGCTGTTTTCCTAGGAGCTTTGCAACAGGTGTGCTTGGTAACTGTCTCACATTTAAAAGCAAAGTTGCTGTGAGCTTTAAACCTTGATAGCATACCCTGAGTTTAACACTAATGTGATGGCTATGTGCATGTTATAATTCTGAGCAATAGAGTAGGGACTTGCAGTAAAGGGGGTCCCGTGACGGGGGCTGCAAGCTTAAATGCATTGATCAATTCATGAACCAAAACTCCACTGTTTATTATGTTTATAAGTATTGTTAGTTATTATGGTGAGTGCAGAGCCCCTGTGATTTCAATTTAAACAATGTGGTCACATACCATGTTGCACCCCAAAACTAGGAATGGTGAGTGCCGCGGATTTGTGCTTTTGTTTATTATGATTAATTTTTATAATTAATCATTTTTGTGATCACATTTTCTCATGCACCTCTTTTAACTAGTTATCTAACTTGTGTCAGCTGTTTTCCTAGGTGTTTTGCAACAGGTGTGCTTGGTAACTGTCTCTCATTTAAAAGCAAAGTTGCTGTGAGCTTTAAACCTTGATAGCATACCCTGAGTTTAACACTAATGTGATGGCTATGTCCATGTTATAATTCTGAGCAATAGAGTGGGGGCTTGCAGTAAAGTGGGGTCCCGTGTCGGGGGCTGCAAGCTTAAATGCATTGATCAATTCATGAACCAAAACTCCACTGTTTATTATGTTTATAAGTATTGTTAGTTATTATGGTGAGTGCAGAGCCCCTGTGATTTCTATTTAAACAATGTGGTCACATACCATGTTGCACCCCAAAACTAGGAATGGTGAGTGCTGTGGATTAGTGCTTTTTGTTTATTATTAATAATTTTTATAATTAATCATTTTTGTGATCACATTTTCTCATGCACCCCTTTTAACTAGTTATCTTACTTCTGTCAGCTGTTTTCCTAGGTGCTTTGCAACAGGTGTGCTTGGTAACTGTCTCACATTTAAAAGCAAAGTTGCTGTGAGCTTTAAACCATGATAGCATACCCTGAGTTTAACACTAATGTGATGGCTATGTCCATGTTATAATTCTGAGCAGTAGAGTAGGGACTTGCAGTAAAGTGGGGTCCCGTGATGTGGGCTGTAAGCTTAATGCATTGATCAATTCATGAACCAAAACCGCACTGTTTATTATGTTTATAATTATTATTAGTTATTATGGTGAGTGTAGAGCCCCTGTGATTTCTATTTAAACAATGTGGTCACATACCATGTTGCACACCAAAACTAGGAATGGTGAGTTCCGTGGATTAGTGCTTTTTGTTTATTATGATTAATTTTTATAATTGATCATTTTTGTGATCACATTTTCTCATGCACCCCTTTTAACTAGTTATCTAACTTGTGTCAGCTGTTTTCCTAGGTCCTTTGCAACAGGTGTGCTTGGTAATTGTCTCACATTTAAACGCAAAGTTGCTGTGAGCTTTAAACCTTGATAGCATACCCTGAGATTAACACTAATGTGATGGCTATGTGCATGTTATAATTCTAAGCAATAGAGTAGGGACTTGCAGAAAAGTGGGGTCCCGTGACGGGGGCTGCAAGCCTAAATGCATTGATCAATTCATGAACCAAAACCCCACTGTTTATTATGTTTATAATTATTGTTAGTTATTATTGGTGAGTAGAGAGCCCCTGTGATTTCTATTTAAACAATGTGGTCGCATACCATGTTGCACCACTAAACTCGGAATGGTGAGTGCCGTGGATTAGTGCTTTTTGTTTATTATAATTAATTTTTATAATTAATAATTTTTGTGATCACATTTTCTCATGCACCTCTTTTAACTAGTTATCTAACTTGTGTCAGCTGTTTTCCAAGGAGCTTTGCAACAGGTGTGCTTGGTAACTGTCTCACATTTAAAAGCAAAGTTGCTGTGAGCTTTAAACCTTGATAGCATACCCTGAGTTTAACACTAATGTGATGGCTATGTCCATGTTATAATTCTGAGCAATAGAGTAGGGACTTGCAGTAAAGGGGGTCCCGTGACGGGGGCTGCAAGCTTAAATGCATTGATCAATTCATGAACCAAAACTCCACTGTTTATTATGTTTATGAGTATTGTTAGTTATTATGGTGAGTGCAGAGCCCCTGTGATTTCAATTTAAACAATGTGGTCACATACCATGTTGCACCCCAAAACTAGGAATGGTGAGTGCCGCGGATTAGTGCTTTTGTTTATTATGATTATTTTTATAATTAATCATTTTTGTGATCACATTTTCTCATGCACCTCTTTTAACTAGTTATCTAACTTGTGTCAGCTGTTTTCCTAGGTGTTTTGCAACAGGTGTGCTTGGTAACTGTCTCTCATTTAAAAGCAAAGTTGCTGTGAGCTTTAAACCTTGATAGCATACCCTGAGTTTAACACTAATGTGATGGCTATGTCCATGTTATAATTCTGAGCAATAGAGTGGGGGCTTGCAGTAAAGTGGGGTCCCGTGACGGGGGCTGTAAGCTTAAATGTATTGATCAATTCATGTACCAAAACTCCACTGTTTATTATGTTTATAAGTATTGTTAGTTATTATGGTGAGTGCAGAGCCCCTGTGATTTCAATTTAAACAATGTGGTCACATACCATGTTGCACACCAAAATTAGGAATGGTGAGTGCCGCGGATTAGTGCTTTTGTTTATTATGATTAATTTTTATATATTAATCATTTTTGTGATCACATTTTCTCATGCACCTCTTTTAACTAGTTATCTAACTTGTGTCAGCTGTTTTCCTAGGTGTTTTGCAACAGGTGTGCTTGGTAACTGTCTCTCATTTAAAAGCAAAGTTGCTGTGAGCTTTAAACTTTGATAGCATACCCTGAGTTTAACACTAATGTGATGGCTATGTCCATGTTATAATTCTGAGCAGTAGAGTAGGGACTTGCAGTAAAGCGGGGTCCCGTGATGTGGGCTGTAAGCTTAATGCATTGATCAATTCATGAACCAAAACCGCACTGTTTATTATGTTTATAATTATTGTTAGTTATTATGGTGAGTGTAGAGCCCCTGTGATTTCTATTTAAACAATGTGGTCACATACCATGTTGCACACCAAAACTAGGAATGGTGAGTTCCGTGGATTAGTGCTTTTTGTTTATTATGATTAATTTTTATAATTAATCATTTTTGTGATCACATTTTCTCATGCACCCCTTTTAACTAGTTATCTAACTTGTGTCAGCTGTTTTCCTAGGTGCTTTGCAACAGGTGTGCTTGGTAACTGTCTCACATTTAAGAGCAAAGTTGCTGTGAGCTTTAAACCTTGATAGCATACCCTGAGTTTAACACTAATGTGATGGCTATGTCCATATTATAATTCTGAGCAATAGAGCTGGGACTTGCAGTAAAGTGGGGTCCCGTGACGGGGGATGCAAACTTAAATGCATTCATCAATTCATGAACCAAAACCCCACTGTTTATTATGTTTATAATTATTGTTAGTTATTATGGTGAGTGCAGAGCCCCTGTGATTTCTATTTAAACAATGTGGTCACATACCATGTTGCACCCCAAAACTAGGAATGGTGAGTGCCGTGGATTAGTGCTTTTTGTTTATTATGATTAATTTTTATAATTAATCATTTTTGTGATCACATTTTCTCATACACCCCTTTTAACTAGTTATCTAACTTCTGTCAGCTGTTTTCCTAGGTGCTTTGCAACAGGTGTGCTTGGTAACTGTCTCACATTTAAGAGCAAAGTTGCTGTGAGCTTTAAACCTTGATAGCATACCCTGAGTTTAACACTAATGTGATGGCTATGTCCATATTATAATTCTGAGCAATAGAGTTGGGACTTGCAGTAAAGTGGGGTCCCGTGACGGGGGATGCAAACTTAAATGCATTGATCAATTCATGAACCAAAACCCCACTGTTTATTATGTTTATAATTATTGTTAGTTATTATGGTGAGTGCAGAGCCCCTGTGATTTCTATTTAAACAATGTGGTCACATACCATGTTGCACCCCAAAACTAGGAATGGTGAGTGCCGCGGATTAGTGCTTTTGTTTATTATGATTAATTTTTATAATTAATCATTTTTGTGAACACATTTTCTCATGCACCTCTTTTAACTAGTTATCTAACTTGCGTCAGCTGTTTTCCTAGGTGTTTTGCAACAGGTGTGCTTGGTAACTGTCTCTCATTTAAAAGCAAAGTTGCTGTGAGCTTTAAACCTTGATAGCATACCCTGAGTTTAACACTAATGTGATGGCTATGTCCATGTTATAATTCTGAGCAATAGAGTGGGGGCTTGCAGTAAAGTGGGGTCCCGTGACGGGGGCTGCAAGCTTAAATGTATTGATCAATTCATGTACCAAAACTCCACTGTTTATTATGTTTATAAGTATTGTTAGTTATTATGGTGAGTGCAGAGCCCCTGTGATTTCTATTTAAACAATGTGGTCACATACCATGTTGCACCCCAAAACTAGGAATGGTGAGTGCTGTGGATTAGTGCTTTTTGTTTCTTATTATTAATTTTTATAATTAATCATTTTTGTGATCACATTTTCTCATGCACCCCTTTTAACTAGTTATCTTTCTTGTGTCAGCTGTTTTCCAAGGTGCTTTGCAACAGGTGTGCTTGGTAACTGTCTCACATTTAAAAGCAAAGTTGCTGTGAGCTTTAAACCATGATAGCATACCCTGAGTTTAACACTAATGTGATGGCTATGTCCATGTTATAATTCTGAGCAGTAGAGTAGGGACTTGCAGTAAAGTGGGGTCCCGTGATGTGGGCTGTAAGCTTAATGCATTGATCAATTCATGAACCAAAACCGCACTGTTTATTATGTTTATAATTATTGTTAGTTATTATGGTGAGTGTAGAGCCCCTGTGATTTCTATTTAAACAATGTGGTCACATACCATGTTGCACACCAAAACTAGGAATGGTGAGTTCCGTGGATTAGTGCTTTTTGTTTATTATGATTAATTTTTATAATTAATCATTTTTGTGATCACATTTTCTCATGCACCCATTTTAACTAGTTATCTAACTTGTGTCAGCTGTTTTCCTAGGTGCTTTGCAACAGGTGTGCTTGGTAGCTGTCTCACATTTAAAAGCAAAGTTGCTGTGAGCTTTAAACCTTGATAGCATACCCTGAGTTTAACACTAATGTGATGGCTATGTCCATATTATAATTCTGAGCAATAGAGTAGGGACTTGCAGTAAAGTGGGGTCCCGTGACGGGGGCTGCAAACTTAAATGCATTGATCAATTCATGAACCAAAACCCCACTGTTTATTATGTTTATAATTATTGTTAGTTATTATGGTGAGTGCAGAGCCCCTGTGATTTCTATTTAAACAATGTGGTCACATACCATGTTGCACCCCAAAACTAGGAAAGGTGAGTGCCGTGGATTAGTGCTTTTTGTTTATTATGATTAATTTTTATAATTAATAATTTTTGTGATCACATTTTCTCATGCACCCCTTTTAACTAGTTATGTAACTTGTGTCAGCTGTTTTCCTAGGTGCTTTGCAACAGGTGTGCTTGGTAACTGTCTCACATTTAAAAGCAAAGTTGCTGTGAGCTGTAAACCTTGATAGCATACCCTGAGTTTAACACTAATGTGATGGGTATGTCCATGTTATAATTCTGAGCAATAGAGTAGGGACTTGCAGTAAAGGGGATCCCGTGACGGGGGCTGCAAGCTTCGATGCATTGATCAATTCATGAACCAAAACTCCACTGTTTATTATGTTTATGAGTATTGTTAGTTATTATGGTGAGTGCAGAGCCCCTGTGATTTCAATTTAAACAATGTGGTCACATACCATGTTGCACACCAAAACTAGGAATGGTGAGTGCCGCGGATTAGTGCTTTTGTTTATTATGATTAATTTTTATAATTAATCATTTTTGTGATCACATTTTCTCATGCACCTCTTTTAACTAGTTATCTAACTTGTGTCAGCTGTTTTCCTAGGTGTTTTGCAACAGGTGTGCTTGGTAACTGTCTCTCATTTAAAAGCAAAGTTGCTGTGAGCTTTAAACCTTGATAGCATACCCTGAGTTTAACACTAATGTGATGGCTATGTCCATGTTATAATTCTGAGCAATAGAGTGGGGGCTTGCAGTAAATTGGGGTCCCGTGACGGGGGCTGTAAGCTTAAATTTATTGATCAATTCATGTACCAAAACTCCACTGTTTATTATGTTTATAATTATTGTTAGTTATTATGGTGAGTGCAGAGCCCCTGTGATTTCTATTTAAACAATGTGGTCACATACCATGTTGCACCCCAAAAATAGGAATGGTGAGTGCCGTGGATTAGTGCTTTTTGTTTATTATGATTAATTTTTATAATTAATAATTTTTGTGATCACATTTTCTCATGCACCCCTTTTAACTAGTTATGTAAATTGTGTCAGCTGTTTTCCTAGGTGCTTTGCAACAGGTGTGCTTGGTAACTGTCTCACATTTAAAAGCAAAGTTGCTGTGAGCTGTAAACCTTGATAGCATACCCTGAGTTTAACACTAATGTGATGGGTATGTCCATGTTATAATTCTGAGCAATAGAGTAGGGACTTGCAGTAAAGGGGGTCCCGTGATGGGGGCTGCAAGCTTAAATGCATTGATCAATTCATGAACCAAAACTCCACTGTTTATTATGTTTATAAGTATTGTTAGTTATTATGGTGAGTGCAGAGCCCCTGTGATTTCAACTTAAACAATGTGGTCACATACCATGTTGCACACCAAAATTAGGAATGGTGAGTGCCGTGGATTAGTGCTTTTTGTTTATTATGATTAATTTTATAATTAATAATTTTTGTGATCACATTTTCTCATGCACCAATTTTAACTAGTTTTCTAACTTGTGTCAGCTGATTTCCTAGGTGCTTTGCAACAGGTGTGCTTGGTAACTGTCTCACATTTAAAAGCAAAGTTGCTGTGAGCTGTAAACCTTGATAGCATACCCTGAGTTTAACACTAATGTGATGGGTATGTCCATGTTATAATTCTGAGCAATAGAGTAGGGACTTGCAGTAAAGGGGGTCCCGTGACGGGGGCTGCAAGCTTAAATGCATTGATCAATTCATGAACCAAAACTCCACTGTTTATTATGTTTATGAGTATTGTTAGTTATTATGGTGAGTGCAGAGACCCTGTGATTTCAATTTAAACAATGTGGTCACATACCATGTTGCACCCCAAAACTAGGAATGGTGAGTGCCGCGGATTAGTGCTTTTGTTTATTATGATTAATTTTTATAATTAATCATTTTTGTGAACACATTTTCTCATGCACCTCTTTTAACTAGTTATCTAACTTGTGTCAGCTGTTTTCCTAGGTGTTTTGCAACAGGTGTGCTTGGTAACTGTCTCTCATTTAAAAGCAAAGTTGCTGTGAGCTTTAAACCTTGATAGCATACCCTGAGTTTAACACTAATGTGATGGCTATGTCCATGTTATAATTCTGAGCAGTAGAGTAGGGACTTGCAGTAAAGCGGGGTCCCGTGATGTGGGCTGTAAGCTTAATGCATTGATCAATTCATGAACCAAAACCGCACTGTTTATTATGTTTATAATTATTGTTAGTTATTATGGTGAGTGTAGAGCCCCTGTGATTTCTATTTAAACAATGTGGTCACATACCATGTTGCACACCAAAACTAGGAATGGTGAGTTCCGTGGATTAGTGCTTTTTGTTTATTATGATTAATTTTTATAATTAATCATTTTTGTGATCACATTTTCTCATGCACCCCTTTTAACTAGTTATCTAACTTGTGTCAGCTGTTTTCCTAGGTGCTTTGCAACAGGTGTGCTTGGTAACTGTCTCACATTTAAAAGCAAAGTTGCTGTGAGCTTTAAACCATGATAGCATACTCTGAGTTTAACACTAATGTGATGGCTATGTCCATATTATAATTCTGAGCAATAGAGTTGGGACTTTCAGTAAAGTGGGGTCCCGTGATGGGGGCTGCAAACTTAAATGCATTGATCAATTCATGAACCAAAACCCCACTGTTTATTATGTTTATAAGTATTGTTAGTTATTATGGTGAGTGCAGAGCCCCTGTGATTTCTATTTAAACAATGTGGTCACATACCATGTTGCACCCCAAAACTAGGAATGGTGAGTGCTGTGGATTAGTGCTTTTTGTTTATTATTATTAAAGTTTATAATTAATCATTTTTGTGATCACATTTTCTCATGCACCCCTTTTAACTAGTTATCTTTCTTGTGTCAGCTGTTTTCCTAGGTGCTTTGCAACAGGTGTGGTTGGTAACTGTCTCACATTTAAAAGCAAAGTTGCTGTGAGCTTTAAACCTTAATAGCATACCCTGAGTTTAACACTAATGTGATGGCTATGTCCATGTTATAATTCTGAGCAGTAGAGTAGGGACTTGCAGTAAGTGGGGTCCCGTGATGTGTGCTGTAAGCTTAATGCATTGATCAATTCATGAACCAAAACCGCACTGTTTATTATGTTTATAATTATTGTTAGTTATTATGGTGAGTGTAGAGCCCCTGTGATTTCTATTTAAACAATGTGGTCACATCCCATGTTGCACACCAAAACTAGGAATGGTGAGTTCCGTGGATTAGTGCTTTTTGTTTATTATGATTAATTTTTATAATCATTTTTGTGATCACATTTTCTCATGCACCCCTTTTAACTAGTTATCTAACTTGTGTCAGCTGTTTTCCTAGGTGCTTTGCAACAGGTGTGCTTGGTAACTGTCTCACATTTAAAAGCAAAGTTGCTGTGAGCTTTAAACCTTGATAGCATACCCTGAGTTTAACACTAATGTGATGGCTATGTCCATATTATAAATCTGAGCAATAGAGTAGGGACTTGCAGTAAAGTGGGGTCTCGTGACGGGGGCTGCAAACTTAAATGCATTGATCAATTCATGGACCAAAACCCCACTGTTTATTATGTTTATAATTATTGTTAGTTATTATGGTGAGTGCAGAGCCCCAGTGATTTCTATTTAAACAATGTGGTCACATACCATGTTGCACCCCAAAACTAGGAATGGTGAGTGCCGTGGATTAGTGCTTTTTGTTTATTATGATTCATTTTTATAATTAATAATTTTTGTGATCACATTTTCTCATGCACCCCTTTTAACTAGTTATGTAAATTGTGTCAGCTGTTTTCCTAGGTGCTTTGCAACAGGTGTGCTTGGTAACTGTCTCACATTTAAAAGCAAAGTTGCTGTGAGCTGTAAACCTTGATAGCATACCCTGAGTTTAACACTAATGTGATGGGTATGTCCATGTTATAATTCTGAGCAATAGAGTAAGGACTTGCAGTAAAGGGGGTCCCGTGACGGGGGCTGCAAGCTTAAATGCATTGATCAATTTATGAACCAAAACTCCACTGTTTATTATGTTTATGAGTATTGTGAGTTATTATGTTGAGTGCAGAGCCCCTGTGATTTCAATTTAAACAATGTGGTCACATACCATGTTGCACCCCAAAACTAGGAATGGTGAGTGCCGCGGATTAATGCTTTTGTTTATTATGATTAATTTTTATAATTAATCATTTTTGTGATCACATTTTCTCATGCACCTCTTTTAACTAGTTATCTAACTTGTGTCAGCTGTTTTCCTAGGTGCTTTGCAACAGGTGTGCTTGGTAACTGTCTCTCATTTAAAAGCAAATCTGCTGTGAGCTTTAAACCTTGATAGCATACCCTGAGTTTAACAATAATGTGATGGGTATGTCCATGTTATAATTCTGAGCAATAGAGTAGGGACTTGCAGTAAAGGGGATCCCGTGACGGGGGCTGCAAGCTTAAATGCATTGATCAATTCGTGAACCAAAACTCCACTGTTTATTACGTTTATAAGTATTGTTAGTTATTATGGTGAGTGCAGAGCCCCTGTGATTTCTATTTAAACAATGTGGTCACATACCATTTTGCACCTCAAACCTAGGAATGGTGAGTGCCGTGGATTAGTGCTTTTTGTTTATTATGATTAATTTTTATAATTAATCATTTTTGTGATCACATTTTCTCATGCTCCCCTTTTAACTAGTTATCTAACTTGTGTCAGCTGTTTTCCTAGGTGCTTTGCAACAGGTGTTCTTAGTAACTGTCTCACATTTAAAAGCAAAGTTGCTGTGAGCTTTAAACCTTGATAGCATACCCTGAGTTTAAGACTAATGTGATGGCTATGTCCATGTTATAATTCTGAGCAATAGAGTAGGGACTTGCAGTAAAGTGGGGTCCCGTGATGTGGGCTGTAAGCTTAATGCATTGATCAATTCATGAACCAAAACCGCACTGTTTATTATGTTTATAATTATTGTTAGTTATTATGGTGAGTGTAGAGCCCCTGTGATTTCTATTTAAACAATGTGGTCACATACCATGTTGCACACCAAAACTAGGAATGGTGAGTTCCGTGGATTAGTGCTTTTTGTTTATTATGATTAATTTTTATAATTGATCATTTTTGTGATCACATTTTCTCATGCACCCCTTTTAACTAGTTATCTAACTTGTGTCAGCTGTTTTCCTAGGTCCTTTGCAACAGGTGTGCTTGGTAACTGTCTCACATTTAAACGCAAAGTTGCTGTGAGCTTTAAACCTTGTTAGCATACCCTGAGTTTAACACTAATGTGATGGCTATGTGCATGTTATAATTCTAAGCAATAGAGTAGGGACTTGCAGAAAAGTGGGGTCCCGTGACGGGGGCTGCAAGCTTATATGCATTGATCAATTCATGAACCAAAACCCCACTGTTTACTATGTTTATAATTATTGTTAGTTATTATTGGTGAGTAGAGAGCCCCTGTGATTTCTATTTAAACAATGTGGTCACATACCATGTTGCACCACTAAACTCGGAATGGTGAGTGCCGTAGATTAGAGCTTTTTGTTTATTATAATTAATTTTTATAATTAATAATTTTTGTGATCACATTTTCTCATGCACCTCTTTTAACTAGTTATCTAACTTGTGTCAGCTGTTTTCCTAGGAGCTTTGCAACAGGTATGCTTGGTAACTGTCTCACATTTAAAAGCAAAGTTGCTGTGAGCTTTAAACCTTGATAGCATACCCTGAGTTTAACACTAATGTGATGGCTATGTCCATGTTATAATTCTGAGCAATAGAGTAGGGACTTGCAGTAAAGGGGGTCCCGTGACAGGGGCTGCAAGCTTAAATGCATTGATCAATTCATGAACCAAAACTCCACTGTTTATTATGTTTATAAGTATTGTTAGTTATTATGGTGAGTGCAGAGCCCCTGTGATTTCTATTTAAACAATGTGGTCACATACCATGTTGCACACCAAAATTAGGAATGGTGAGTGCCGTGGATTAGTGCTTTTTGTTTATTATGATTAATTTTTATAATTAATAATTTTTGTGATCACATTTTCTCATGCACCAATTTTAACTAGTTTTCTAACTTGTGTCAGCTGTTTTCCTACGTGCTTTGCAACAGGTGTGCTTGGTAACTGTCTCACATTTAAAAGCAAAGTTGCTGTGAGCTGTAAACCTTGATAGCATACCCTGAGTTTAACACTAATGTGATGGGTATGTCCATGTTATAATTCTGAGCAATAGAGTAGGGACTTGCAGTAAAGGGGGTCCCGTGACGGGGGCTGCAAGCTTAAATGCATTGATCAATTCATGAACCAAAACTCCACTGTTTATTATGTTTATGAGTATTGTTAGTTATTATGGTGAGTGCAGAACCCCTGTGATTTCAATTTAAACAATGTGGTCACATACCATGTTGCACACCAAAACTAGGAATGGTGAGTGCCGCTGATTAGTGCTTTTGTTTATTATGATTAATTTTTATAATTAATCATTTTTGTGATCACATTTTCTCATGCACCTCTTTTAACTAGTTATCTAACTTGTGTCAGCTGTTTTCCTAGGTGTTTTGCAACAGGTGTGCTTGGTAACTGTCTCTCATTTAAAAGCAAAGTTGCTGTGAGCTGTAAACCTTGATAGCATACCCTGAGTTTAACACTAATGTGATGGCTATGTCCATGTTATAATTCTGAGCAATAGAGTGGGGGCTTGCAGTAAAGTGGGGTCCCGTGACGGGGGCTGTAAGCTTAAATGTATTGATCAAGTCATGTACCAAAACTCCACTGTTTATTATGTTTATAAGTATTGTTAGTGATTATGGTGAGTGCAGAGCCCCTGTGATATCTATTTAAACAATGTGGTCACATACCATGTTGCACCCCAAAACTAGGAATGGTGAGTGCTGTGGATTAGTGCTTTTTGTTTATTATTATTAATTTTTATAATTAATCATTTTTGTGATCACATTTTCTCATGCACCCCTTTTAACTAGTTATCTTACTTGTGTCAGCTGTTTTCCTAGGTGCTTTGCAACAGGTGTGCTTGGTAACTGTCTCACATTTAAAAGCAAAGTTGCTGTGAGCTTTAAACCTTGATAGCATACCCTGAGTTTAACACTAATGTGATGGCTATGTCCATATTATAATTCTGAGCAATAGAGTAGGGACTTGCAGTAAAGTGGGGTCCCGTGACGGGGGCTGCAAACTTAAATGCATTGATCAATTCATGAACCAAAACCCCACTGTTTATTATGTTTATAATTATTGTTAGTTATTATGGTGAGTGCAGAGCCCCTGTGATTTGTATTTAAACAATGTGGTCACATACCATGTTGTACCCCAAAACTAGGAATGGTGAGTGCTGTGGATTAGTGCTTTTTGTTTATTATTATTAATTTTTATAATTAATAATTTTTGTGATCACATTTTCTCATGCACCCCTTTTAACTAGTTATGTAAATTGTGTCAGCTGTTTTCCTAGGTGCTTTGCAACAGGTGTGCTTGGTAACTGTCTCTCATTTAAAAGCAAAGTTGCTGTGAGCTTTAAACCTTGATAGCATACCCTGAGTTTAACACTAATGTGATGGCTATGTCCATGTTATAATTCTGAGCAATAGAGTGGGGGCTTGCAGTAAAGTGGGGTCCCGTGACAGGGGCTGCAAGCTTAAATGTATTGATCAATTCATGTACCAAAACTCCACTGTTTATTATGTTTATAAGTATTGTTAGTTATTATGGTGAATTGCAGAGCCCCTGTGATTTCTATTTAAACAATTTGGTCACATACCATGTTGCACCCCAAAACTAGGAATGGAGAGTGCTGTGGATTAGTGCTTTTTGTTTATTATTATTAATTTTTATAATTAATCATTTTTGTGATCACATTTTCTCATGCACCCCTTTTAACTAGTTATCTTACTTGTGTCAGCTGTTTTCCTAGGTGCTTTGCAACAGGTGTGCTTGGTAACTGTCTTACAATTAAAAGCAAAGTTGCTGTGAGCTTTAAACCATGATAGCATACCCTGAGTTTAACACTAATGTGATGGCTATGTCCATGTTATAATTCTGAGCAGTAGAGTAGGGACTTGCAGTAAAGTGGGGTCCCGTGATGTGGGCTGTAAGCTTAATGCATTGATCAATTCATGAACCAAAACCGCACTGTTTATTATGTTTATAATTATTGTTAGTTATTATGGTGAGTGTAGAGCCCCTGTGATTTCTATTTAAACAATGTGGTCACATACCATGTTGCACACCAAAACTAGGAATGGTGAGTTCCGTGGATTAGTGCTTTTTGTTTATTATGATTAATTTTTATAATTAATCATTTTTGTGATCACATTTTCTCATGCACCCCTTTTAACTAGTTATCTAACTTGTGTCAGCTGTTTTCCTAGGTGCTTTGCAACAGGTGAGCTTGGTAACTGTCTCACATTTAAAAGCAAAGTTGCTGTGAGCTTTAAACCTTGATAGCATACCCTGAATTTGACACTAATGTGATGGCTATGTCCATATTATAATTCTGAGCAATAGAGTAGGGACTTGCAGTAAAGTGGGGTCCCGTGACGGGGGCTGCAAACTTAAATGCATTGATCAATTCATGAACCAAAACCCCACTGTTTATTATGTTTATAAGTATTGTTAGTTATTATGGTGAGTGCAGAGCCCCTGTGATTTCTATTTAAACAATGTGGTCACATACCATGTTGCACCCCAAAACTAGGAAAGGTGAGTGCCGTGGATTAGTGCTTTTTGTTTATTATGATTAATTTTTATAATTAATAATTTTTGTGATCACATTTTCTCATGCACCCCTTTTAACTAGTTTTGTAAATTGTCAGCTGTTTTCCTAGGTGCTTTGCAACAGGTGTGCTTGGTAACTGTCTCACATTTAAAAGCAAAGTTGCTGTGAGCTGTAAACCTTGATAGCATACCCTGAGTTTAACACTAATGTGATGGCTATGTGCATGTTATAATTCTAAGCAATAGAGTAGGGACTTGCAGAAAAGTGGGGTCCCGTGACGGGGGCTGCAAGCTTAAATGCATTGATCAATTCATGAACCAAAACCCCACTGTTTACTATGTTTATAATTATTGTTAGTTATTATTGGTGAGTAGAGAGCCCCTGTGATTTCTATTTAAACAATGTGGTCACATACCATGTTGCACCACTAAACTCGGAATGGTGAGTGCCGTGGATTAGAGCTTTTTGTTTATTATAATTAATTTTTATAATTAATAATTTTTGTGATCACATTTTCTCATGCACCTCTTTTAACTAGTTATCTAACTTGTGTCAGCTGTTTTCCTAGGAGCTTTGCAACAGGTATGCTTGGTAACTGTCTCACATTTAAAAGCAAAGTTGCTGTGAGCTTTAAACCTTGATAGCATACCCTGAGTTTAACACTAATGTGATGGCTATGTCCATGTTATAATTCTGAGCAATAGAGTAGGGACTTGCAGTAAAGGGGGTCCCGTGACAGGGGCTGCAAGCTTAAATGCATTGATCAATTCATGAACCAAAACTCCACTGTTTATTATGTTTATAAGTATTGTTAGTTATTATGGTGAGTGCAGAGCCCCTGTGATTTCTATTTAAACAATGTGGTCACATACCATGTTGCACACCAAAATTAGGAATGGTGAGTGCCGTGGATTAGTGCTTTTTGTTTATTATGATTAATTTTTATAATTAATAATTTTTGTGATCACATTTTCTCATGCACCAATTTTAACTAGTTTTCTAACTTGTGTCAGCTGTTTTCCTACGAGCTTTGCAACAGGTGTGCTTGGTAACTGTCTCACATTTAAAAGCAATGTTGCTGTGAGCTGTAAACCTTGATAGCATACCCTGAGTTTAACACTAATGTGATGGGTATGTCCATGTTATAATTCTGAGCAATAGAGTAGGGACTTGCAGTAAAGGGGGTCCCGTGACGGGGGCTGCAAGCTTAAATGCATTGATCAATTCATGAACCAAAACTCCTCTGTTTATTATGTTTATGAGTATTGTTAGTTATTATGGTGAGTGCAGAGCCCCTGTGATTTCAATTTAAACAATGTGGTCACATACCATGTTGCACCCCAAAACTAGGAATGGTGAGTGCAGCGGATTAGTGCTTTTGTTTATTATGATTAATTTTTATAATTAATCATTTTTGTGATCACATTTTCTCATGCACCTCTTTTAACTAGTTATCTAACTTGTGTCAGCTGTTTTCCTAGGTGTTTTGCAACAGGTGTGCTTGGTAACTGTCTCTCATTTAAAAGCAAAGTTGCTGTGAGCTTTAAACCTTGATAGCATACCCTGAGTTTAACACTAATGTGATGGCTATGTCCATGTTATAATTCTGAGCAATAGAGTGGGGGCTTGCAGTAAAGTGGGGTCCCGTGACAGGGGCTGCAAGCTTAAATGTATTGATCAATTCATGTACCAAAACTCCACTGTTTATTATGTTTATAAGTATTGTTAGTTATTATGGTGAATTGCAGAGCCCCTGTGATTTCTATTTAAACAATTTGGTCACATACCATGTTGCACCCCAAAACTAGGAATGGAGAGTGCTGTGGATTAGTGCTTTTTGTTTATTATTATTAATTTTTATAATTAATCATTTTTGTGATCACATTTTCTCATGCACCCCTTTTAACTAGTTATCTTACTTGTGTCAGCTGTTTTCCTAGGTGCTTTGCAACAGGTGTGCTTGGTAACTGTCTCACAATTAAAAGCAAAGTTGCTGTGAGCTTTAAACCATGATAGCATACCCTGAGTTTAACACTAATGTGATGGCTATGTCCATGTTATAATTCTGAGCAGTAGAGTAGGGACTTGCAGTAAAGTGGGGTCCCGTGATGTGGGCTGTAAGCTTAATGCATTGATCAATTCATGAACCAAAACCGCACTGTTTATTATGTTTATAATTATTGTTAGTTATTATGGTGAGTGTAGAGCCCCTGTGATTTCTATTTAAACAATGTGGTCACATACCATGTTGCACACCAAAACTAGGAATGGTGAGTTCCGTGGATTAGTGCTTTTTGTTTATTATGATTAATTTTTATAATTAATAATTTTTGTGATCACATTTTCTCATGCACCCCTTTTAACTAGTTATCTAACTTGTGTCAGCTGTTTTCCTAGGTGCTTTGCAACAGGTGAGCTTGGTAACTGTCTCACATTTAAAAGCAAAGTTGCTGTGAGCTTTAAACCTTGATAGCATACCCTGAATTTAACACTAATGTGATGGCTATGTCCATATTATAATTCTGAGCAATAGAGTAGGGACTTGCAGTAAAGTGGGGTCCCGTGACGGGGGCTGCAAACTTAAATGCATTGATCAATTCATGAACCAAAACCCCACTGTTTATTATGTTTATAATTATTGTTAGTTATTATGGTGAGTGCAGAGCCCCTGTGATTTCTATTTAAACAATGTGGTCACATACCATGTTGCACCCCAAAACTAGGAAAGGTGAGTGCCGTGGATTAGTGCTTTTTGTTTATTATGATTAATTTTTATAATTAATAATTTTTGTGATCACATTTTCTCATGCACCCCTTTTAACTAGTTTTGTAAATTGTGTCAGCTGTTTTCCTAGGTGCTTTGCAACAGGTGTGCTTGGTAACTGTCTCACATTTAAAAGCAAAGTTGCTGTGAGCTGTAAACCTTGATAGCATACCCTGAGTTTAACACTAATGTGATGGCTATGTGCATGTTATAATTCTAAGCAATAGAGTAGGGACTTGCAGAAAAGTGGGGTCCCGTGACGGGGGCTGCAAGCTTAAATGCATTGATCAATTCATGAACCAAAACCCCACTGTTTACTATGTTTATAATTATTGTTAGTTATTATTGGTGAGTAGAGAGCCCCTGTGATTTCTATTTAAACAATGTGGTCACATACCATGTTGCACCACTAAACTCAGAATGGTGAGTGCCGTGGATTAGAGCTTTTTGTTTATTATAATTAATTTTTATAATTAATAATTTTTGTGATCACATTTTCTCATGCACCTCTTTTAACTAGTTATCTAACTTGTGTCAGCTGTTTTCCTAGGAGCTTTGCAACAGGTATGCTTGGTAACTGTCTCACATTTAAAAGCAAAGTTGCTGTGAGCTTTAAACCTTGATAGCATACCCTGAGTTTAACACTAATGTGATGGCTATGTCCATGTTATAATTCTGAGCAATAGAGTAGGGACTTGCAGTAAAGGGGGTCCCGTGACAGGGGCTGCAAGCTTAAATGCATTGATCAATTCATGAACCAAAACTCCACTGTTTATTATGTTTATAAGTATTGTTAGTTATTATGGTGAGTGCAGAGCCCCTGTGATTTCTATTTAAACAATGTGGTCACATACCATGTTGCACACCAAAATTAGGAATGGTGAGTGCCGTGGATTAGTGCTTTTTGTTTATTATGATTAATTTTTATAATTAATAATTTTTGTGATCACATTTTCTCATGCACCAATTTTAACTAGTTTTCTAACTTGTGTCAGCTGTTTTCCTACGAGCTTTGCAACAGGTGTGCTTGGTAACTGTCTCACATTTAAAAGCAATGTTGCTGTGAGCTGTAAACCTTGATAGCATACCCTGAGTTTAACACTAATGTGATGGGTATGTCCATGTTATAATTCTGAGCAATAGAGTAGGGACTTGCAGTAAAGGGGGTCCCGTGACGGGGGCTGCAAGCTTAAATGCATTGATCAATTCATGAACCAAAACTCCTCTGTTTATTATGTTTATGAGTATTGTTAGTTATTATGGTGAGTGCAGAGCCCCTGTGATTTCAATTTAAACAATGTGGTCACATACCATGTTGCACCCCAAAACTAGGAATGGTGAGTGCAGCGGATTAGTGCTTTTGTTTATTATGATTAATTTTTATAATTAATCATTTTTGTGATCACATTTTCTCATGCACCTCTTTTAACTAGTTATCTAACTTGTGTCAGCTGTTTTCCTAGGTGTTTTGCAACAGGTGTGCTTGGTAACTGTCTCTCATTTAAAAGCAAAGTTGCTGTGAGCTTTAAACCTTGATAGCATACCCTGAGTTTAACACTAATGTGATGGCTATGTCCATGTTATAATTCTGAGCAATAGAGTGGGGGCTTGCAGTAAAGTGGGGTCCCGTGACAGGGGCTGCAAGCTTAAATGTATTGATCAATTCATGTACCAAAACTCCACTGTTTATTATGTTTATAAGTATTGTTAGTTATTATGGTGAATTGCAGAGCCCCTGTGATTTCTATTTAAACAATTTGGTCACATACCATGTTGCACCCCAAAACTAGGAATGGAGAGTGCTGTGGATTAGTGCTTTTTGTTTATTATTATTAATTTTTATAATTAATCATTTTTGTGATCACATTTTCTCATGCACCCCTTTTAACTAGTTATCTTACTTGTGTCAGCTGTTTTCCTAGGTGCTTTGCAACAGGTGAGCTTGGTAACTGTCTCACATTTAAAAGCAAAGTTGCTGTGAGCTTTAAACCTTGATAGCATACCCTGAATTTAACACTAATGTGATGGCTATGTCCATATTATAATTCTGAGCAATAGAGTAGGGACTTGCAGTAAAGTGGGGTCCCGTGACGGGGGCTGCAAACTTAAATGCATTGATCAATTCATGAACCAAAACCCCACTGTTTATTATGTTTATAATTATTGTTAGTTATTATGGTGAGTGCAGAGCCCCTGTGATTTCTATTTAAACAATGTGGTCACATACCATGTTGCACCCCAAAACTAGGAAAGGTGAGTGCCGTGGATTAGTGCTTTTTGTTTATTATGATTAATTTTTATAATTAATAATTTTTGTGATCACATTTTCTCATGCACCCCTTTTAACTAGTTTTGTAAATTGTGTCAGCTGTTTTCCTAGGTGCTTTGCAACAGGTGTGCTTGGTAACTGTCTCACATTTAAAAGCAAAGTTGCTGTGAGCTGTAAACCTTGATAGCATACCCTGAGTTTAACACTAATGTGATGGCTATGTGCATGTTATAATTCTAAGCAATAGAGTAGGGACTTGCAGAAAAGTGGGGTCCCGTGACGGGGGCTGCAAGCTTAAATGCATTGATCAATTCATGAACCAAAACCCCACTGTTTACTATGTTTATAATTATTGTTAGTTATTATTGGTGAGTAGAGAGCCCCTGTGATTTCTATTTAAACAATGTGGTCACATACCATGTTGCACCACTAAACTCGGAATGGTGAGTGCCGTGGATTAGAGCTTTTTGTTTATTATAATTAATTTTTATAATTAATAATTTTTGTGATCACATTTTCTCATGCACCTCTTTTAACTAGTTATCTAACTTGTGTCAGCTGTTTTCCTAGGAGCTTTGCAACAGGTATGCTTGGTAACTGTCTCACATTTAAAAGCAAAGTTGCTGTGAGCTTTAAACCTTGATAGCATACCCTGAGTTTAACACTAATGTGATGGCTATGTCCATGTTATAATTCTGAGCAATAGAGTAGGGACTTGCAGTAAAGGGGGTCCCGTGACAGGGGCTGCAAGCTTAAATGCATTGATCAATTCATGAACCAAAACTCCACTGTTTATTATGTTTATAAGTATTGTTAGTTATTATGGTGAGTGCAGAGCCCCTGTGATTTCTATTTAAACAATGTGGTCACATACCATGTTGCACACCAAAATTAGGAATGGTGAGTGCCGTGGATTAGTGCTTTTTGTTTATTATGATTAATTTTTATAATTAATAATTTTTGTGATCACATTTTCTCATGCACCAATTTTAACTAGTTTTCTAACTTGTGTCAGCTGTTTTCCTAGGTGCTTTGCAACAGGTGTGCTTGGTAACTGTCTCACATTTAAAAGCAAAGTTGCTGTGAGCTGTAAACCTTGATAGCATACCCTGAGTTTAACACTAATGTGATGGGTATGTCCATGTTATAATTCTGAGCAATAGAGTAGGGACTTGCAGTAAAGGGGGTCCCGTGACGGGGGCTGCAAGCTTAAATGCATTGATCAATTCATGAACCAAAACTCCACTGTTTATTATGTTTATAAGTATTGTTAGTGATTATGGTGAGTGCAGAGCCCCTGTGATATCTATTTAAACAATGTGGTCACATACCATGTTGCACCCCAAAACTAGGAATGGTGAGTGCTGTGGATTAGTGCTTTTTGTTTATTATTATTAATTTTTATAATTAATCATTTTTGTGATCACATTTTCTCATGCACCCCTTTTAACTAGTTATCTTACTTGTGTCAGCTGTTTTCCTAGGTGCTTTGCAACAGGTGTGCTTGGTAACTGTCTCACATTTAAAAGCAAAGTTGCTGTGAGCTTTAAACCTTGATAGCATACCCTGAGTTTAACACTAATGTGATGGCTATGTCCATATTATAATTCTGAGCAATAGAGTAGGGACTTGCAGTAAAGTGGGGTCCCGTGACGGGGGCTGCAAACTTAAATGCATTGATCAATTCATGAACCAAAACCCCACTGTTTATTATGTTTATAATTATTGTTAGTTATTATGGTGAGTGCAGAGCCCCTGTGATTTGTATTTAAACAATGTGGTCACATACCATGTTGCACCCCAAAACTAGGAATGGTGAGTGCTGTGGATTAGTGCTTTTTGTTTATTATTATTAATTTTTATAATTAATAATTTTTGTGATCACATTTTCTCATGCACCCCTTTTAACTAGTTATGTAAATTGTGTCAGCTGTTTTCCTAGGTGCTTTGCAACAGGTGTGCTTGGTAACTGTCTCACATTTAAAAGCAAAGTTGCTGTGAGCTGTAAACCTTGATAGCATACCCTGAGTTTAACACTAATGTGATGGGTATGTCCATGTTATAATTCTGAGCAATAGAGTAGGGACTTGCAGTAAAGGGGGTCCCATGATGGGGGCTGCAAGCTTAAATGCATTGATCAATTCATGAACCAAAACTCCACTGTTTATTATGTTTATAAGTATTGTTAGTGATTATGGTGAGTGCAGAGCCCCTGTGATATCTATTTAAACAATGTGGTCACATACCATGTTGCACCCCAAAACTAGGAATGGTGAGTGCTGTGGATTAGTGCTTTTTGTTTATTATTATTAATTTTTATAATTAATCATTTTTGTGATCACATTTTCTCATGCACCCCTTTTAACTAGTTATCTTACTTGTGTCAGCTGTTTTCCTAGGTGCTTTGCAACAGGTGTGCTTGGTAACTGTCTCACATTTAAAAGCAAAGTTGCTGTGAGCTTTAAACCTTGATAGCATACCCTGAGTTTAACACTAATGTGATGGCTATGTCCATATTATAATTCTGAGCAATAGAGTAGGGACTTGCAGTAAAGTGGGGTCCCGTGACGGGGGCTGCAAACTTAAATGCATTGATCAATTCATGAACCAAAACCCCACTGTTTATTATGTTTATAATTATTGTTAGTTATTATGGTGAGTGCAGAGCCCCTGTGATTTGTATTTAAACAATGTGGTCACATACCATGTTGCACCCCAAAACTAGGAATGGTGAGTGCTGTGGATTAGTGCTTTTTGTTTATTATTATTAATTTTTATAATTAATAATTTTTGTGATCACATTTTCTCATGCACCCCTTTTAACTAGTTATGTAAATTGTGTCAGCTGTTTTCCTAGGTGCTTTGCAACAGGTGTGCTTGGTAACTGTCTCACATTTAAAAGCAAAGTTGCTGTGAGCTGTAAACCTTGATAGCATACCCTGAGTTTAACACTAATGTGATGGGTATGTCCATGTTATAATTCTGAGCAATAGAGTAGGGACTTGCAGTAAAGGGGGTCCCATGATGGGGGCTGCAAGCTTAAATGCATTGATCAATTCATGAACCAAAACTCCACTGTTTATTATGTTTATAAGTATTGTTAGTGATTATGGTGAGTGCAGAGCCCCTGTGATATCTATTTAAACAATGTGGTCACATACCATGTTGCACCCCAAAACTAGGAATGGTGAGTGCTGTGGATTAGTGCTTTTTGTTTATTATTATTAATTTTTATAATTAATCATTTTTGTGATCACATTTTCTCATGCACCCCTTTTAACTAGTTATCTTACTTGTGTCAGCTGTTTTCCTAGGTGCTTTGCAACAGGTGTGCTTGGTAACTGTCTCACATTTAAAAGCAAAGTTGCTGTGAGCTTTAAACCTTGATAGCATACCCTGAGTTTAACACTAATGTGATGGCTATGTCCATATTATAATTCTGAGCAATAGAGTAGGGACTTGCAGTAAAGTGGGGTCCCGTGACGGGGGCTGCAAACTTAAATGCATTGATCAATTCATGAACCAAAACCCCACTGTTTATTATGTTTATAATTATTGTTAGTTATTATGGTGAGTGCAGAGCCCCTGTGATTTGTATTTAAACAATGTGGTCACATACCATGTTGCACACCAAAATTAGGAATGGTGAGTGCCGTGGATTAGTGCTTTTTGTTTATTATGATTAATTTTATAATTAATAATTTTTGTGATCACATTTTCTCATGCACCAATTTTAACTAGTTTTCTAACTTGTGTCAGCTGTTTTCCTAGGAGCTTTGCAACAGGTGTGCTTGGTAACTGTCTCACATTTAAAAGCAAAGTTGCTGTGAGCTGTAAACCTTGATAGCATACCCTGAGTTTAACACTAATGTGATGGGTATGTCCATGTTATAATTCTGAGCAATAGAGTAGGGACTTGCAGTAAAGGGGGTCCCGTGACGGGGGCTGCAAGCTTAAATGCATTGATCAATTCATGAACCAAAACTCCTCTGTTTATTATGTTTATGAGTATTGTTAGTTATTATGGTGAGTGCAGAGCCCCTGTGATTTCAATTTAAACAATGTGGTCACATACCATGTTGCACCCCAAAACTAGGAATGGTGAGTGCAGCGGATTAGTGCTTTTGTTTATTATGATTAATTTTTATAATTAATCATTTTTGTGATCACATTTTCTCATGCACCTCTTTTAACTAGTTATCTAACTTGTGTCAGCTGTTTTCCTAGGTGTTTTGCAACAGGTGTGCTTGGTAACTGTCTCTCATTTAAAAGCAAAGTTGCTGTGAGCTTTAAACCTTGATAGCATACCCTGAGTTTAACACTAATGTGATGGCTATGTCCATGTTATAATTCTGAGCAATAGAGTGGGGGCTTGCAGTAAAGTGGGGTCCCGTGACAGGGGCTGCAAGCTTAAATGTATTGATCAATTCATGTACCAAAACTCCACTGTTTATTATGTTTATAAGTATTGTTAGTTATTATGGTGAATTGCAGAGCCCCTGTGATTTCTATTTAAACAATTTGGTCACATACCATGTTGCACCCCAAAACTAGGAATGGAGAGTGCTGTGGATTAGTGCTTTTTGTTTATTATTATTAATTTTTATAATTAATCATTTTTGTGATCACATTTTCTCATGCACCCCTTTTAACTAGTTATCTTACTTGTGTCAGCTGTTTTCCTAGGTGCTTTGCAACAGGTGTGCTTGGTAACTGTCTCACAATTAAAAGCAAAGTTGCTGTGAGCTTTAAACCATGATAGCATACCCTGAGTTTAACACTAATGTGATGGCTATGTCCATGTTATAATTCTGAGCAGTAGAGTAGGGACTTGCAGTAAAGTGGGGTCCCGTGATGTGGGCTGTAAGCTTAATGCATTGATCAATTCATGAACCAAAACCGCACTGTTTATTATGTTTATAATTATTGTTAGTTATTATGGTGAGTGTAGAGCCCCTGTGATTTCTATTTAAACAATGTGGTCACATACCATGTTGCACACCAAAACTAGGAATGGTGAGTTCCGTGGATTAGTGCTTTTTGTTTATTATGATTAATTTTTATAATTAATCATTTTTGTGATCACATTTTCTCATGCACCCCTTTTAACTAGTTATCTAACTTGTGTCAGCTGTTTTCCTAGGTGCTTTGCAACAGGTGAGCTTGGTAACTGTCTCACATTTAAAAGCAAAGTTGCTGTGAGCTTTAAACCTTGATAGCATACCCTGAATTTAACACTAATGTGATGGCTATGTCCATATTATAATTCTGAGCAATAGAGTAGGGACTTGCAGTAAAGTGGGGTCCCGTGACGGGGGCTGCAAACTTAAATGCATTGATCAATTCATGAACCAAAACCCCACTGTTTATTATGTTTATAAGTATTGTTAGTTATTATGGTGAGTGCAGAGCCCCTGTGATTTCTATTTAAACAATGTGGTCACATACCATGTTGCACCCCAAAACTAGGAAAGGTGAGTGCCGTGGATTAGTGCTTTTTGTTTATTATGATTAATTTTTATAATTAATAATTTTTGTGATCACATTTTCTCATGCACCCCTTTTAACTAGTTTTGTAAATTGTGTCAGCTGTTTTCCTAGGTGCTTTGCAACAGGTGTGCTTGGTAACTGTCTCACATTTAAAAGCAAAGTTGCTGTGAGCTGTAAACCTTGATAGCATACCCTGAGTTTAACACTAATGTGATGGCTATGTGCATGTTATAATTCTAAGCAATAGAGTAGGGACTTGCAGAAAAGTGGGGTCCCGTGACGGGGGCTGCAAGCTTAAATGCATTGATCAATTCATGAACCAAAACCCCACTGTTTACTATGTTTATAATTATTGTTAGTTATTATTGGTGAGTAGAGAGCCCCTGTGATTTCTATTTAAACAATGTGGTCACATACCATGTTGCACCACTAAACTCGGAATGGTGAGTGCCGTGGATTAGAGCTTTTTGTTTATTATAATTAATTTTTATAATTAATAATTTTTGTGATCACATTTTCTCATGCACCTCTTTTAACTAGTTATCTAACTTGTGTCAGCTGTTTTCCTAGGAGCTTTGCAACAGGTATGCTTGGTAACTGTCTCACATTTAAAAGCAAAGTTGCTGTGAGCTTTAAACCTTGATAGCATACCCTGAGTTTAACACTAATGTGATGGCTATGTCCATGTTATAATTCTGAGCAATAGAGTAGGGACTTGCAGTAAAGGGGGTCCCGTGACAGGGGCTGCAAGCTTAAATGCATTGATCAATTCATGAACCAAAACTCCACTGTTTATTATGTTTATAAGTATTGTTAGTTATTATGGTGAGTGCAGAGCCCCTGTGATTTCTATTTAAACAATGTGGTCACATACCATGTTGCACACCAAAATTAGGAATGGTGAGTGCCGTGGATTAGTGCTTTTTGTTTATTATGATTAATTTTTATAATTAATAATTTTTGTGATCACATTTTCTCATGCACCAATTTTAACTAGTTTTCTAACTTGTGTCAGCTGTTTTCCTAGGTGCTTTGCAACAGGTGTGCTTGGTAACTGTCTCACATTTAAAAGCAAAGTTGCTGTGAGCTGTAAACCTTGATAGCATACCCTGAGTTTAACACTAATGTGATGGGTATGTCCATGTTATAATTCTGAGCAATAGAGTAGGGACTTGCAGTAAAGGGGGTCCCGTGACGGGGGCTGCAAGCTTAAATGCATTGATCAATTCATGAACCAAAACTCCACTGTTTATTATGTTTATAAGTATTGTTAGTGATTATGGTGAGTGCAGAGCCCCTGTGATATCTATTTAAACAATGTGGTCACATACCATGTTGCACCCCAAAACTAGGAATGGTGAGTGCTGTGGATTAGTGCTTTTTGTTTATTATTATTAATTTTTATAATTAATCATTTTTGTGATCACATTTTCTCATGCACCCCTTTTAACTAGTTATCTTACTTGTGTCAGCTGTTTTCCTAGGTGCTTTGCAACAGGTGTGCTTGGTAACTGTCTCACATTTAAAAGCAAAGTTGCTGTGAGCTTTAAACCTTGATAGCATACCCTGAGTTTAACACTAATGTGATGGCTATGTCCATATTATAATTCTGAGCAATAGAGTAGGGACTTGCAGTAAAGTGGGGTCCCGTGACGGGGGCTGCAAACTTAAATGCATTGATCAATTCATGAACCAAAACCCCACTGTTTATTATGTTTATAATTATTGTTAGTTATTATGGTGAGTGCAGAGCCCCTGTGATTTGTATTTAAACAATGTGGTCACATACCATGTTGCACCCCAAAACTAGGAATGGTGAGTGCTGTGGATTAGTGCTTTTTGTTTATTATTATTAATTTTTATAATTAATAATTTTTGTGATCACATTTTCTCATGCACCCCTTTTAACTAGTTATGTAAATTGTGTCAGCTGTTTTCCTAGGTGCTTTGCAACAGGTGTGCTTGGTAACTGTCTCACATTTAAAAGCAAAGTTGCTGTGAGCTGTAAACCTTGATAGCATACCCTGAGTTTAACACTAATGTGATGGGTATGTCCATGTTATAATTCTGAGCAATAGAGTAGGGACTTGCAGTAAAGGGGGTCCCATGATGGGGGCTGCAAGCTTAAATGCATTGATCAATTCATGAACCAAAACTCCACTGTTTATTATGTTTATAAGTATTGTTAGTGATTATGGTGAGTGCAGAGCCCCTGTGATATCTATTTAAACAATGTGGTCACATACCATGTTGCACCCCAAAACTAGGAATGGTGAGTGCTGTGGATTAGTGCTTTTTGTTTATTATTATTAATTTTTATAATTAATCATTTTTGTGATCACATTTTCTCATGCACCCCTTTTAACTAGTTATCTTACTTGTGTCAGCTGTTTTCCTAGGTGCTTTGCAACAGGTGTGCTTGGTAACTGTCTCACATTTAAAAGCAAAGTTGCTGTGAGCTTTAAACCTTGATAGCATACCCTGAGTTTAACACTAATGTGATGGCTATGTCCATATTATAATTCTGAGCAATAGAGTAGGGACTTGCAGTAAAGTGGGGTCCCGTGACGGGGGCTGCAAACTTAAATGCATTGATCAATTCATGAACCAAAACCCCACTGTTTATTATGTTTATAATTATTGTTAGTTATTATGGTGAGTGCAGAGCCCCTGTGATTTGTATTTAAACAATGTGGTCACATACCATGTTGCACCCCAAAACTAGGAATGGTGAGTGCTGTGGATTAGTGCTTTTTGTTTATTATTATTAATTTTTATAATTAATAATTTTTGTGATCACATTTTCTCATGCACCCCTTTTAACTAGTTATGTAAATTGTGTCAGCTGTTTTCCTAGGTGCTTTGCAACAGGTGTGCTTGGTAACTGTCTCACATTTAAAAGCAAAGTTGCTGTGAGCTGTAAACCTTGATAGCATACCCTGAGTTTAACACTAATGTGATGGGTATGTCCATGTTATAATTCTGAGCAATAGAGTAGGGACTTGCAGTAAAGGGGGTCCCATGATGGGGGCTGCAAGCTTAAATGCATTGATCAATTCATGAACCAAAACTCCACTGTTTATTATGTTTATAAGTATTGTTAGTGATTATGGTGAGTGCAGAGCCCCTGTGATATCTATTTAAACAATGTGGTCACATACCATGTTGCACCCCAAAACTAGGAATGGTGAGTGCTGTGGATTAGTGCTTTTTGTTTATTATTATTAATTTTTATAATTAATCATTTTTGTGATCACATTTTCTCATGCACCCCTTTTAACTAGTTATCTTACTTGTGTCAGCTGTTTTCCTAGGTGCTTTGCAACAGGTGTGCTTGGTAACTGTCTCACATTTAAAAGCAAAGTTGCTGTGAGCTTTAAACCTTGATAGCATACCCTGAGTTTAACACTAATGTGATGGCTATGTCCATATTATAATTCTGAGCAATAGAGTAGGGACTTGCAGTAAAGTGGGGTCCCGTGACGGGGGCTGCAAACTTAAATGCATTGATCAATTCATGAACCAAAACCCCACTGTTTATTATGTTTATAATTATTGTTAGTTATTATGGTGAGTGCAGAGCCCCTGTGATTTGTATTTAAACAATGTGGTCACATACCATGTTGCAGCCCAAAACTAGGAATGGTGAGTGCTGTGGATTAGTGCTTTTTGTTTATTATGATTAATTTTTATAATTAATAATTTTTGTGATCACATTTTCTCATGCACCCCTTTTAACTAGTTATGTAAATTGTGTCAGCTGTTTTCCTAGGTGCTTTGCAACAGGTGTGCTTGGTAACTGTCTCACATTTAAAAGCAAAGTTGCTGTGAGCTGTAAACCTTGATAGCATACCCTGAGTTTAACACTAATGTGATGGGTATGTCCATGTTATAATTCTGAGCAATAGAGTAGGGACTTGCAGTAAAGGGGGTCCCATGATGGGGGCTGCAAGCTTAAATGCATTGATCAATTCATGAACCAAAACTCCACTGTTTATTATGTTTATAAGTATTGTTAGTTATTATGGTGAGTGCAGAGCCCCTGTGATTTCAATTTAAACAATGTGGTCACATACCATGTTGCACACCAAAATTAGGAATGGTGAGTGCCGTGGATTAGTGCTTTTTGTTTATTATGATTAATTTTATAATTAATAATTTTTGTGATCACATTTTCTCATGCACCAATTTTAACTAGTTTTCTAACTTGTGTCAGCTGTTTTCCTAGGAGCTTTGCAACAGGTGTGCTTGGTAACTGTCTCTCATTTAAAAGCAAAGTTGCTGTGAGCTTTAAACCTTGATAGCATACCCTGAGTTTAACACTAATGTGATGGCTATGTCCATGTTATAATTCTGAGCAATAGAGTGGGGGCTTGCAGTAAAGTGGGGTCCCGTGACAGGGGCTGCAAGCTTAAATGTATTGATCAATTCATGTACCAAAACTCCACTGTTTATTATGTTTATAAGTATTGTTAGTTATTATGGTGAATTGCAGAGCCCCTGTGATTTCTATTTAAACAATTTGGTCACATACCATGTTGCACCCCAAAACTAGGAATGGAGAGTGCTGTGGATTAGTGCTTTTTGTTTATTATTATTAATTTTTATAATTAATCATTTTTGTGATCACATTTTCTCATGCACCCCTTTTAACTAGTTATCTTACTTGTGTCAGCTGTTTTCCTAGGTGCTTTGCAACAGGTGTGCTTGGTAACTGTCTCACAATTAAAAGCAAAGTTGCTGTGAGCTTTAAACCATGATAGCATACCCTGAGTTTAACACTAATGTGATGGCTATGTCCATGTTATAATTCTGAGCAGTAGAGTAGGGACTTGCAGTAAAGTGGGGTCCCGTGATGTGGGCTGTAAGCTTAATGCATTGATCAATTCATGAACCAAAACCGCACTGTTTATTATGTTTATAATTATTGTTAGTTATTATGGTGAGTGTAGAGCCCCTGTGATTTCTATTTAAACAATGTGGTCACATACCATGTTGCACACCAAAACTAGGAATGGTGAGTTCCGTGGATTAGTGCTTTTTGTTTATTTTGATTAATTTTTATAATTAATCATTTTTGTGATCACATTTTCTCATGCACCCCTTTTAACTAGTTATCTAACTTGTGTCAGCTGTTTTCCTAGGTGCTTTGCAACAGGTGAGCTTGGTAACTGTCTCACATTTAAAAGCAAAGTTGCTGTGAGCTTTAAACCTTGATAGCATACCCTGAATTTAACACTAATGTGATGGCTATGTCCATATTATAATTCTGAGCAATAGAGTAGGGACTTGCAGTAAAGTGGGGTCCCGTGACGGGGGCTGCAAACTTAAATGCATTGATCAATTCATGAACCAAAACCCCACTGTTTATTATGTTTATAAGTATTGTTAGTTATTATGGTGAGTGCAGAGCCCCTGTGATTTCTATTTAAACAATGTGGTCACATACCATGTTGCACCCCAAAACTAGGAAAGGTGAGTGCCGTGGATTAGTGCTTTTTGTTTATTATGATTAATTTTTATAATTAATAATTTTTGTGATCACATTTTCTCATGCACCCCTTTTAACTAGTTTTGTAAATTGTGTCAGCTGTTTTCCTAGGTGCTTTGCAACAGGTGTGCTTGGTAACTGTCTCACATTTAAAAGCAAAGTTGCTGTGAGCTGTAAACCTTGATAGCATACCCTGAGTTTAACACTAATGTGATGGCTATGTGCATGTTATAATTCTAAGCAATAGAGTAGGGACTTGCAGAAAAGTGGGGTCCCGTGACGGGGGCTGCAAGCTTAAATGCATTGATCAATTCATGAACCAAAACCCCACTGTTTACTATGTTTATAATTATTGTTAGTTATTATTGGTGAGTAGAGAGCCCCTGTGATTTCTATTTAAACAATGTGGTCACATACCATGTTGCACCACTAAACTCGGAATGGTGAGTGCCGTGGATTAGAGCTTTTTGTTTATTATAATTAATTTTTATAATTAATAATTTTTGTGATCACATTTTCTCATGCACCTCTTTTAACTAGTTATCTAACTTGTGTCAGCTGTTTTCCTAGGAGCTTTGCAACAGGTATGCTTGGTAACTGTCTCACATTTAAAAGCAAAGTTGCTGTGAGCTTTAAACCTTGATAGCATACCCTGAGTTTAACACTAATGTGATGGCTATGTCCATGTTATAATTCTGAGCAATAGAGTAGGGACTTGCAGTAAAGGGGGTCCCGTGACAGGGGCTGCAAGCTTAAATGCATTGATCAATTCATGAACCAAAACTCCACTGTTTATTATGTTTATAAGTATTGTTAGTTATTATGGTGAGTGCAGAGCCCCTGTGATTCCTATTTAAACAATGTGGTCACATACCATGTTGCACACCAAAATTAGGAATGGTGAGTGCCGTGGATTAGTGCTTTTTGTTTATTATGATTAATTTTTATAATTAATAATTTTTGTGATCACATTTTCTCATGCACCAATTTTAACTAGTTTTCTAACTTGTGTCAGCTGTTTTCCTAGGAGCTTTGCAACAGGTGTGCTTGGTAACTGTCTCACATTTAAAAGCAAAGTTGCTGTGAGCTGTAAACCTTGATAGCATACCCTGAGTTTAACACTAATGTGATGGGTATGTCCATGTTATAATTCTGAGCAATAGAGTAGGGACTTGCAGTAAAGGGGGTCCCGTGACGGGGGCTGCAAGCTTAAATGCATTGATCAATTCATGAACCAAAACTCCTCTGTTTATTATGTTTATGAGTATTGTTAGTTATTATGGTGAGTGCAGAGCCCCTGTGATTTCAATTTAAACAATGTGGTCACATACCATGTTGCACCCCAAAACTAGGAATGGTGAGTGCAGCGGATTAGTGCTTTTGTTTATTATGATTAATTTTTATAATTAATCATTTTTGTGATCACATTTTCTCATGCACCTCTTTTAACTAGTTATCTAACTTGTGTCAGCTGTTTTCCTAGGTGTTTTGCAACAGGTGTGCTTGGTAACTGTCTCTCATTTAAAAGCAAAGTTGCTGTGAGCTTTAAACCTTGATAGCATACCCTGAGTTTAACACTAATGTGATGGCTATGTCCATGTTATAATTCTGAGCAATAGAGTGGGGGCTTGCAGTAAAGTGGGGTCCCGTGACAGGGGCTGCAAGCTTAAATGTATTGATCAATTCATGTACCAAAACTCCACTGTTTATTATGTTTATAAGTATTGTTAGTTATTATGGTGAATTGCAGAGCCCCTGTGATTTCTATTTAAACAATTTGGTCACATACCATGTTGCACCCCAAAACTAGGAATGGAGAGTGCTGTGGATTAGTGCTTTTTGTTTATTATTATTAATTTTTATAATTAATCATTTTTGTGATCACATTTTCTCATGCACCCCTTTTAACTAGTTATCTTACTTGTGTCAGCTGTTTTCCTAGGTGCTTTGCAACAGGTGAGCTTGGTAACTGTCTCACATTTAAAAGCAAAGTTGCTGTGAGCTTTAAACCTTGATAGCATACCCTGAATTTAACACTAATGTGATGGCTATGTCCATATTATAATTCTGAGCAATAGAGTAGGGACTTGCAGTAAAGTGGGGTCCCGTGACGGGGGCTGCAAACTTAAATGCATTGATCAATTCATGAACCAAAACCCCACTGTTTATTATGTTTATAATTATTGTTAGTTATTATGGTGAGTGCAGAGCCCCTGTGATTTCTATTTAAACAATGTGGTCACATACCATGTTGCACCCCAAAACTAGGAAAGGTGAGTGCCGTGGATTAGTGCTTTTTGTTTATTATGATTAATTTTTATAATTAATAATTTTTGTGATCACATTTTCTCATGCACCCCTTTTAACTAGTTTTGTAAATTGTGTCAGCTGTTTTCCTAGGTGCTTTGCAACAGGTGTGCTTGGTAACTGTCTCACATTGAAAAGCAAAGTTGCTGTGAGCTGTAAACCTTGATAGCATACCCTGAGTTTAACACTAATGTGATGGCTATGTGCATGTTATAATTCTAAGCAATAGAGTAGGGACTTGCAGAAAAGTGGGGTCCCGTGACGGGGGCTGCAAGCTTAAATGCATTGATCAATTCATGAACCAAAACCCCACTGTTTACTATGTTTATAATTATTGTTAGTTATTATTGGTGAGTAGAGAGCCCCTGTGATTTCTATTTAAACAATGTGGTCACATACCATGTTGCACCACTAAACTCGGAATGGTGAGTGCCGTGGATTAGAGCTTTTTGTTTATTATAATTAATTTTTATAATTAATAATTTTTGTGATCACATTTTCTCATGCACCTCTTTTAACTAGTTATCTAACTTGTGTCAGCTGTTTTCCTAGGAGCTTTGCAACAGGTATGCTTGGTAACTGTCTCACATTTAAAAGCAAAGTTGCTGTGAGCTTTAAACCTTGATAGCATACCCTGAGTTTAACACTAATGTGATGGCTATGTCCATGTTATAATTCTGAGCAATAGAGTAGGGACTTGCAGTAAAGGGGGTCCCGTGACAGGGGCTGCAAGCTTAAATGCATTGATCAATTCATGAACCAAAACTCCACTGTTTATTATGTTTATAAGTATTGTTAGTTATTATGGTGAGTGCAGAGCCCCTGTGATTTCTATTTAAACAATGTGGTCACATACCATGTTGCACACCAAAATTAGGAATGGTGAGTGCCGTGGATTAGTGCTTTTTGTTTATTATGATTAATTTTTATAATTAATAATTTTTGTGATCACATTTTCTCATGCACCAATTTTAACTAGTTTTCTAACTTGTGTCAGCTGTTTTCCTAGGTGCTTTGCAACAGGTGTGCTTGGTAACTGTCTCACATTTAAAAGCAAAGTTGCTGTGAACTGTAAACCTTGATAGCATACCCTGAGTTTAACACTAATGTGATGGGTATGTCCATGTTATAATTCTGAGCAATAGAGTAGGGACTTGCAGTAAAGGGGGTCCCGTGACGGGGGCTGCAAGCTTAAATGCATTGATCAATTCATGAACCAAAACTCCACTGTTTATTATGTTTATGAGTATTGTTAGTTATTATGGTGAGTGCAGAACCCCTGTGATTTCAATTTAAACAATGTGGTCACATACCATGTTGCACACCAAAACTAGGAATGGTGAGTGCCGCTGATTAGTGCTTTTGTTTATTATGATTAATTTTTATAATTAATCATTTTTGTGATCACATTTTCTCATGCACCTCTTTTAACTAGTTATCTAACTTGTGTCAGCTGTTTTCCTAGGTGTTTTGCAACAGGTGTGCTTGGTAACTGTCTCTCATTTAAAAGCAAAGTTGCTGTGAGCTTTAAACCTTGATAGCATACCCTGAGTTTAACACTAATGTGATGGCTATGTCCATGTTATAATTCTGAGCAATAGAGTGGGGGCTTGCAGTAAAGTGGGGTCCCGTGACGGGGGCTGTAAGCTTAAATGTATTGATCAAGTCATGTACCAAAACTCCACTGTTTATTATGTTTATAAGTATTGTTAGTGATTATGGTGAGTGCAGAGCCCCTGTGATATCTATTTAAACAATGTGGTCACATACCATGTTGCACCCCAAAACTAGGAATGGTGAGTGCTGTGGATTAGTGCTTTTTGTTTATTATTATTAGTTTTTATAATTAATCATTTTTGTGATCACATTTTCTCATGCACCCCTTTTAACTAGTTATCTTACTTGTGTCAGCTGTTTTCCTAGGTGCTTTGCAACAGGTGTGCTTGGTAACTGTCTCACATTTAAAAGCAAAGTTGCTATGAGCTTTAAACCTTGATAGCATACCCTGAGTTTAACACTAATGTGATGGCTATGTCCATGTTATAATTCTGAGCAATAGAGTAGGGACTTGCAGTAAAGTGGGGTCCCGTGACGGGGGCTGCAAACTTAAATGCATTGATCAATTCATGAACCAAAACCCCACTGTTTATTATGTTTATAATTATTGTTAGTTATTATGGTGAGTGCAGAGCCCCTGTGATTTGTATTTAAACAATGTGGTCACATACCATGTTGCACCCCAAAACTAGGAATGGTGAGTGCTGTGGATTAGTGCTTTTTGTTTATTATTATTAATTTTTATAATTAATAATTTTTGTGATCACATTTTCTCATGCACCCCTTTTAACTAGTTATGTAAATTGTGTCAGCTGTTTTCCTAGGTGCTTTGCAACAGGTGTGCTTGGTAACTGTCTCACATTTAAAAGCAAAGTTGCTGTGAGCTGTAAACCTTGATAGCATACCCTGACTTTAACACTAATGTGATGGGTATGTCCATGTTATAATTCTGAGCAATAGAGTAGGGACTTGCAGTAAAGGGGGTCCCATGACGGGGGCTGCAAGCTTAAATGCATTGATCAATTCATGAACCAAAACTCCACTGTTTATTATGTTTATAAGTATTGTTAGTTATTATGGTGAGTGCAGAGCCCCTGTGATTTCAATTTAAACAATTTGGTCACATACCATGTTGCACCCCAAAACTAGGAATGGAGAGTGCTGTGGATTAGTGCTTTTTGTTTATTATGATTAATTTTTATAATTAATCATTTTTGTGATCACATTTTCTCATGCACACCTTTTAACTAGTTATCTTACTTGTGTCAGCTGTTTTCCTAGGTGCTTTGCAACAGGTGTGCTTGGTAACTGTCTCACAATTAAAAGCAAAGTTGCTGTGAGCTTTAAACCATGATAGCATACCCTGAGTTTAACACTAATGTGATGGCTATGTCCATGTTATAATTCTGAGCAGTAGAGTAGGGACTTGCAGTAAAGTGGGGTCCCGTGATGTGGGCTGTAAGCTTAATGCATTGATCAATTCATGAACCAAAACCGCACTGTTTATTATGTTTATAATTATTGTTAGTTATTATGGTGAGTGTAGAGCCCCTGTGATTTCTATTTAAACAATGTGGTCACATACCATGTTGCACCCCAAAACTAGGAAAGGTGAGTGCCGTGGATTAGTGCTTTTTGTTTATTATGATTAATTTTTATAATTAATAATTTTTGTGATCACATTTTCTCATGCACCCCTTTTAACTAGTTTTGTAAATTGTGTCAGCTGTTTTCCTAGGTGCTTTGCAACAGGTGTGCTTGGTAACTGTCTCACATTTAAAAGCAAAGTTGCTGTGAGCTTTAAACCTTGATAGCATACCCTGAATTTAACACTAATGTGATGGCTATGTCCATATTATAATTCTGAGCAATAGAGTAGGGACTTGCAGTAAAGGGGGTCCCGTGACGGGGGCTGCAAGATTCAATGCATTGATCAATTCATGAACCAAAACTCCACTGTTTATTATGTTTATGAGTATTGTTAGTTATTATGGTGAGTGCAGAGCCCCTGTGATTTCAATTTAAACATAGTGGTCACATACCATGTTGCACACCAAAATTAGGAATGGTGAGTGCCGTGGATTAGTGCTTTTGTTTATTATGATTAATTTTTATAATTAATCATTTTTGTGATCACATTTTCTCATGCACCTCTTTTAACTAGTTATCTAACTTGTGTCAGCTGTTTTCCTAGGTGTTTTGCAACAGGTGTGCTTGGTAACTGTCTCTCATTTAAAAGCAAAGTTGCTGTGAGCTTTAAACCTTGATAGCATACCCTGAGTTTAACACTAATGTGATGGCTATGTCCATGTTATAATTCTGAGCAATAGAGTGGGGGCTTGCAGTAAAGTGGGGTCCCGTGACGGGGGCTGTAAGCTTAAATGTATTGATCAATTCATGTACCAAAACTCCACTGTTTATTATGTTTATAAGTATTGTTAGTTATTATGGTGAGTGTAGAGCCCCTGTGATTTCTATTTAAACAATGTGGTCACATACCATGTTGCACACCAAAACTAGGAATGGTGAGTTCCGTGGATTAGTGCTTTTGTTTATTATGATTAATTTTTATAATTAATCATTTTTCTGATCACATTTTCTCATGCACCTCTTTTAACTAGTTATCTAACTTGTGTCAGCTGTTTTCCTAGGTGCTTTGCAACAGGTGTGCTTGGTAACTGTCTCTCATTTAAAAGCAAATCTGCTGTGAGCTTTAAACCTTGATAGCATACCCTGAGTTTAACACTAATGTGATGGCTATGTCCATGTTATAATTCTGGGCAATAGAGTAGGGACTTGCAGTAAAGTGGGGTCCCGTGACGGGGGGCTGCAAGCTTAAATGCATTGATCAATTCATGAACCAAAACCCCACTGTTTATTATGTTTATAATTATTGTTAGTTATTATGGTGAGTGCAGAGCCCCTGTGATTTCAATTTAAACAATGTGGTCACATACCATTTTGCACCCCAAACCTAGGAATGGTGAGTGCCGTGGATTAGTGCTTTTTGTTTATTATGATTAATTTTTATAATTAATCATTTTTGTGATCACATTTTCTCATGCTCCCCTTTTAACTAGTTATCTAACTTGTGTCAGCTGTTTTCCTAGGTGCTTTGCAACAGGTGTGCTTGGTAACTGTCTCACATTTAAAAGCAAAGTTGCTGTGAGCTGTAAACCTTGATAGCATACCCTGAGTTTAACACTAATTTGATGGGTATGTCCATGTTATAATTCTGAGCAATAGAGTAGGGACTTGCAGTAAAGGGGGTCCCGTGACGGGGGCTGCAAGATTCAATGCATTGATCAATTCATGAACCAAAACTCCACTGTTTATTATGTTTATGAGTATTGTTAGTTATTATGGTGAGTGCAGAGCCCCTGTGATTTCAATTTAAACAATGTGGTCACATACCATGTTGCACCCCAAAACTAGTAATGGTGAGTGCTGCGGATTAGTGCTTTTGTTTATTATGATTAATTTTTATAATTAATCATTTTTGTGATCACATTTTCTCATGCACCTCTTTTAACTAGTTATCTAACTTGTGTCAGCTGTTTTCCTAGGTGTTTTGCAACAGGTGTGCTTGGTAACTGTCTCTCATTTAAAAGCAAAGTTGCTGTGAGCTTTAAACCTTAATAGCATACCCTGAGTTTAACACTAATGTGATGACTATGTCCATGTTATAATTCTGAGCAATAGAGTGGGGGCTTGCAGTAAAGTGGGGTCCTGTGACGGGGGCTGTAAGCTTAAATGTATTGATCAATTCATGTACCAAAACTCCACTGTTTATTATGTTTATAAGTATTGTTAGTTATTATGGTGAGTGCAGAGCCCCTGTGATTTCTATTTAAACAATGTGGTCACAGACCATGTTGCACCCCAAAACTAGGAATGGTGAGTGCTGTGGATTAGTGCTTTTTGTTTATTATTATTAATTTTTATAATTAATAATTTTTGTGATCACATTTTCTCATGCACCCATTTTAACTAATTATCTAACTTGTGTCAGCTGTTTTCCTAGGTGCTTTGCAACAGGTGTGCTTGGTAACTGTCTCACATTTAAAAGCAAAGTTGCTGTGAGCTTTAAACCTTGATAGCATACCCTGAGTTTAACACTAATGTGATGGCTATGTCCATATTATAATTCTGAGCAATAGAGTAGGGACTTGCAGTAAAGTGGGGTCCCGTGACGGGGGATGCAAACTTAAATGCATTGATCAATTCATGAACCAAAACCCCACTGTTTATTATGTTTATAATTATTGTTAGTTATTATGGTGAGTGCAGAGCCCCTGTGATTTCTATTTAAACAATGTGGTCACATACCATGTTGCACCCCAAAAATAGGAATGGTGAGTGCCGTGGATTAGTGCTTTTTGTTTATTATGATTAATTTTTATAATTAATAATTTTTGTGATCACATTTTATCATGCACCTCTTTTAACTAGTTATGTAAATTGTGTCAGCTGTTTTCCTAGGTGCTTTGCAACAGGTGTGCTTGGTAACTGTCTCACATTTAAAAGCAAAGTTGCTGTGAGCTGTAAACCTTGATAGCATACCCTGAGTTTAACACTAATGTGATGGGTATGTCCATGTTATAATTCTGAGCAATAGAGTAGGGACTTGCAGTAAAGGGGGTCCCGTGACGGGGGCTGCAAGCTTAAATGCATTGATCAATTCATGAACCAAAACTCCACTGTTTATTATGTTTATAAGTATTGTTAGTTATTATGGTGAGTGCAGAGCCCCTGTGATTTCAATTTAAACAATGTGGTCACATACCATGTTGCACACCAAAATTAGGAATGGTGAGTGCCGTGGATTAGTGCTTTTTGTTTATTATGATTAATTTTTATAATTAATAATTTTTGTGATCACATTTTCTCATGCACCCCTTTTAACTAGTTATGTAAATTGTGTCAGCTGTTTTCCTAGGTGCTTTGCAACAGGTGTGCTTGGTAACTGTCTCACATTTAAAAGCAAAGTTGCTGTGAGCTGTATACCTTGATAGCATACCCTGAGTTTAACACTAATGTGATGGGTATGTCCATGTTATAATTCTGAGCAATAGAGTAGGGACTTGCAGTAAAGGGGGTCCCGTGATGGGGGCTGCAAGCTTAAATGCATTGATCAATTCATGAACCAAAACTCCACTGTTTATTACGTTTATAAGTATTGTTAGTTATTATGGTGAGTGCAGAGCCCCTGTGATTTCAATTTAAACAATGTGGTCACATACCATGTTGCACCCCTAAACTAGGAATGGTGATTGCCGCGGATTAGTGCTTTTGTTTATTATGATTAATTTTTATAATTAATCATTTTTGTGATCACATTTTCTCATGCACCCCTTTTAACTAGTTATCTAACTTGTGTCAGCTGTTTTCCTAGGTGCTTTGCAACAGGTGTGCTTGGTAACTGTCTCACATTTAAAAGCAAAGTTGCTGTGAGCTTTAAACCTTAATAGCATACCCTGAGTTTAACACTAATGTGATGGCTATGTCCATATTATAATTCTGAGCAATAGAGTAGGGACTTGCAGTAAAGTGGGGTCCCGTGACGGGGGGCTGCAAGCTTAAATGCATTGATCTATTCATGAACCAAAACCCCACTGTTTATTATGTTTATAATTATTGTTAGTTATTATGGTGAGTGCAGAGCCCCTGTGATTTCAATTTAAACAATGTGGTAACATACCATTTTGCACCCCAAACCTAGGAATGGTGAGTGCCGTGGATTAGTGCTTTTTGTTTATTATGATTAATTTTTATAATTAATCATTTTTGTGATCACATTTTCTCATGCTCCCCTTTTAACTAGTTATCTGACTTGTGTCAGCTGTTTTCCTAGGTGCTTTGCAACAGGTGTGCTTGGTAACTTCTCACATTTAAAAGCAAAGTTGCTGTGAGCTTTAAACCTTGATAGCATACCCTGAGTTTAACACTAATGTGATCAATTCATGAACCAAAACCCCACTGTTTATTATGTTTAACCTTGCACAACACGGAATTCATTCTCCACTGTGCTTGAGTCAGGTGCATACCCCCTCCTTTGCCTATGTCATAGGTGGATGTATAGGCTTGAATGGCCTTTTGCTGCTCCTCCATCCTCTGAAGCATATAGAGGGTTGAGTTCCACCGCGTCACAACCTTTTGCTTCAGGTGATGGCGGGGCAGGTTCAAGAGTGTTTGCTGGCGCTCCAGTCTTTGGCACGCAGTCGCTGAATGGTGAAAGTGGCCTGAAATTTTTCAGGCCACCCAAAGAGTATCCTGCATGCCCCTATTGTTTTTCCAAAAATTCTGCACCACCAAATTTATTGTGTGATCAAAAGATGGGACGTGCTGGTATTTGCCCAGATGTAATGCCCGCACAATATTGGTGGCGTTGTCAGATATCACAAATCCCCAGGGGAGTCTAAGTGGGTTAAGCCACTGGGCAATGTTTTCCCTCAGTTTCTCTAAGAGATTGATTGTCGGCGGTGTGCCTCTTACTGAAACCGGTGATACACAGTGTAGCCTGCCTTGGAACGAGCTAGCCTTTCTGAGATGCTGTGACTGGTGACGCTGCTGTTGTTGCTGCATAAGGTCTACCCAGTGGGCTGTCACAGTCATATAGTCCTTAGTCTGCCCTGTTCCACTTGTCCACATGTCCGTGGTTAAGTGGACATTGGGTACAACCTCATTTTTCAGGACACTGAGGACACACTTTTTATGATGTTTCTGTACAGTCTCGGTATCGCCTGCCTAGTGAAGTGGAATCGAGATGGAATTTGGAACCGGGGACACACTAACTCCATCAATTGTTTAAATCCCACTGCACTAATGGCGGATACCGGATGCACGTCTAACACCAACATAGCAGTCAAGGCCTCAGTTATACGTTTTGCTTCAGCATGACTGCTGTCGTACTTCATCCTCCTCGCTAAGGACTGTTGGAGGGTCAATTGTTTAGTAAAAGTAGTGGTGTTCCTACTTTCTCTCTGGGATGATGAACGACTCCCAGTAGCAACAGCAGCAGTGGCAGCATTAGGCGTAGCAATGCAGGATCCTCCGGAGGAATCTCGGATAGGAGAGTCAGTCATGCCAGTGACATGGCCTGCAGGACTACTTCCGATCCTGACTAAGGAGGAAATTGACGAGGAGGGAGTTGACGTTGTGGTTTGCAGGTGCTTGGATACAACAGGACAACGGGATTTAGGCGTCCCTGGACTGCTTCCGGTCTTAGCCAAAGTTTCTGAACTTGACAGTAAATTTTTATGAATGCACTGCAGGTGACGTATAAGGGAGCATGTTCCTAGGTGGTTAACGTCCCTACCCCTACTTATTTCACCTTTACATATGGTACATATGGCAAGACAGTTGTTGTCCGGATTTGGATAGAAATATTGCCTGACCAAAGAAGTGGAATGTTTGGTCTTCTGCCCAGGCATGACCATGATGGGCTTTTTCATCCCATGGACAGCAACTGTCTCCCCCGGAGCCTGATTTAAACAAACCACATCACTATCAGAATCCTCCTCGCCAACTTCCTCCTCAGCGCCAGCTACACCAGTATCCTCATCCTGTTGAACTTCAACAGTGACATCTTCAAGTTGCATATCAGCAAGTGGACTGTGGGTGCTCCTTTCAGCACTTGTAGAGGGCATGCAAATGGTGGAAAGAGCCACCTCTTCCTGTCCAGTGCTGGGAAAGTCAGGCATCACAACCGCCACCACACTTGGACTCTCCTTTGGGATTTGTGATATCTTCTTAGAATACACAGTTCTTCACTGTGCTTTTGCCAGCTTAACTCGTTTGATTTTTTTAGTGGGATGAGGGCTTCCATCGCCATGTGAAGCTGAACCACTAGTCATGAACATAGGGAAAGACCTTAGCCATTCCTTGCCACTCAGTGTCGTAAATGGCATATTGGCAAGTTTACGTTTCTCCTCAGATGATTTAAATGTTTTTTTAAGGTCATTTTCCTGAACTTTGTCATTTGGGATTGTATATGCCCTCTACTATGACATTGGGCATCGGCCTTGGCAGACGACGTTGATAGCATGTTATGGTCTATGTCATGACTAGTGGCAGCAGCTTCAGCACTAGGAGGAAGTGGTTCTTGATCTTTCCCTATTTTATTTTTATTGGAGAAAGTTTTGTCCTCCATTTATGTTATATTGATATATACGTGCGGCTAAGGCGCACACAAACACAGAAAATAATTTTTTATTTTTGTTGAAGACTAGTGCACTTTTTGGGTTACACCACCCTTTAAGAAATGAGCCAGCCGGCTCTTTACTTATGGGACACAGGCGCACGCTTCGCGCTGCTCCTTTGTTGATGCACGTGCAGCTCCAGTGCACACAATTCACAAAGACAGAAAAAAAAGATTTTTTTATTTTTTGTGGAGCGCACTTTGAGGGTTACACCACCCTTTAACAGACAGACATACGCTTGGCGCTGCTGCTTTGAGGATGCACGTACAGTGCACACAATTCACAAACACAGAAAAAAAATATTTTGTTGGAATGCACTTTGGGGGTTACACCACCCTTTAACAGACAGACGCTCGCTTGGCGCTGCTGCTTTGAGGATGCACATACAGTGCAGACAATTCACAAACACAGAAGAAAATGTGTTTTTTTTAGTTGGAGTGCACTTTGGGGTTACACCACCCTTTAACAGACAAACATACGCTTGGCGCTGCTGCTTTGAGGATGCACGTACAGTGCACACAATTCACAAACACAGAAAAAAAAATATTTTTTTTGGAGTGCACTTTGGGGTTTACAGCACCCTTTAACGGATGAGCCAACCTGCCCTTTACTTATGACGCTGCTCCTTTGTTGATGGACGTGCGGCTACAGCGCACACAATTCACGAACACAGAAAAAAAGTTTTTATTTTTGTTGGAGTGCACTTTGGGGGCTTACACCACTCTTTAAGAGATAAGCCAGCTGGTGCTTTACTTATGGGACACAGGCACACGCTTGGCGCTGCTCCTTTGTTGATGCACGTACAGCCACAGTGCACACAATTCACAAACAGAAAATAATTTGTCATTTTGTTTGGAGTGCACTTTGGGGGTTACACCACCCTTTAACAGTCAAGTCAGCCGGCCCTTTACTTATGACACAGGCGCACGCTTGACGCTACTTTGTTGATGCACGTGCGGCTACAGTGCACACAATTCACAAACACAAAAATATATTTTTTTTTGGAGTGCACTTTGGGGGTTACAGCACCCTTTAATGGTCAAGCCAGCCGGCCCTTTACTTATGGGACACAGGCGCACACTTGGCGCTACTTTGTTGACGCATGTGCAGCCACAGTGCACACAATTCACAAACACAGAAAATAATTTGTTATTTTGTTTGGAGTGCACTATGGGGGTTACAGCACCCTTTAACAGATGAGCCAGCCGGACCTTTACTTATGACACAGGCGCACGCTTGACGCTACTTTGTTGATGCACGTGCGGCTACTGTGCACACTGGGCCTGATTCAGACCCACTCGCGAGCGGCTGTCCACTCGCAAGTGGGTCGATGTTATGGACTGAGCATGCGCACGACGGAGGGAGCTCCGTCGTGCGCATGCGCCAGATGCGACGAGCGAAGGAAAGTCCTTCGCTCGTTGTGTCCGATCAAAGGGGGCGTGCTGTCAATGTTGATTGACAGCACGCCCCCTTTGGTGGGCGTGCCTCCCTGACGGGGGCGTTCCCATGGGAACGCATCCCATCAAAAGCCGGCCCACTGACATCACTAGTGATGTCAGTGGGAGTGATTTTGGCTCTGATAGAGCCAAAATCACTCCGGAGCTTGCGGTTGAAAACCTCAACCGCAGGCTCCGGCTCGCAATTTCGATGGTCGCGATGGTCACGACCATCACGGCCATCACAATGCACGCTCGTATAGCCTGTGGGTGGTGACCCACAGCTATACGAGCGTCCAGGAGGACGCTCCATGAAAATGAAGCCCGGCCCTCATTCAGAGCGTGCGCTCTGCTCAGAGCGTACGGCTCTGAATGAGGGCCACAATTCACAAACACAGAAAAAAAAAAATTTTGGAGTGCACTTTGTGGGAGCACCCCTGATGCACAGATCACCCCCTGGACAACACTATAGCACCCCTCTAGGACTACAGCCTTTATGGGACACTGCACAACATAGCCAGCCCCTATAGACTTTGGAGTGGACACAGCCCCTAAGAACAACTGACTGCACAACACAGCCCAGCCAGCCCCTATGACAGCAGCACAACACAGCCCAGCCAGCCCCGATGGACAACAGCAGCACAACACAGCCCAGTCAGCGCCTATGGTCTGAGTGGTCACAGCCCCTATGGACAACAGCAGCACAACACAGCCCAGTCAGCCCTTGCTCCCACCCTCCCTCTTCACTGTCCACAGCCGGAGTGAGAAATGGCGCTGTCGCGGGGACCTATTATAGAATCCAAAACCCGCGAGATCCGGAAGGCGGTATGATGACATTTTGCCTCGATTTCAGATCTGAGTCAGGCTGGAAAAGTCGAGCCTGACTCGGATACGACTCGGTTCGGGGGGGTTCGGATTTCAGAAATCAAAAACCCGCTCATCCCTATTATAAACACATCATGAATGATATTGTTTGAGAGAATAGCAAGCATAGAAATAACTTAGGCTGGGAATCTGTTTACTCAGAGTGTATGTTCACTCCTTGCCCAAATTAAAGATGTTAGTAAGTATTCCTCACAGACAACTCCATAAATTGATTTGTACTGTGATGCATGCATCCAAGCTTTGGTTCTATTGTTATAGGATAGATGTTAGTCTTTTGTCCAGAATGTTAGTAGGCAGTCAAAATAGCAAGCAAGTAGAAGCTTTCTGATCCCTTTTTATGCAAACAGGAACCGGTGGAGTTAATTCCCTTTGAAAGCTCAGGAACGCAGCCTGTTGGCTTGTTTGTCCTGTACTCACAGTTCTCTTGGGAGATGTGATGCGTGTTCACGACCAGCTGGCTCAAAGTAACAGACTCTTTACGCGTTTCTCCACCTCCGTTTATATTCAGCGGCTTCCTCAGAAGTATTAGTGTAAAACAGCTTGCTTGAGTTAATAATTATCTACAGATTAAATTAGCTCTGGTTCACTACTAATCTGTCTGATTATTACCAATAGAGTCTACCCATTCTAATTAGAACCATATGGCTTATTGTTTTTTTATGGATACTTAAAATCAAGTTTTTTTAGCAATTTTTTGTTGAAGAGTGTTCATACCAGCCGGTTACATACACTTAATAATTTTTAATTGTATATAATGCTGTATTTTTATTAATTATTTATATGGTATTTGTTATGTATTACATTTTTGTCAAGTAGCGCTGTCTATATGTTTTGCTTTTTGTTTCTTAAAGGTAGAGGCATTTACCTATCTCTTGATAGCAGCTGGACTAAGATTGTATTAATTCTCATTAATTGCTATATAGGTGATTGATATAGAGCGCCTGGTTTTATTTTTATTTTTTATTGTTTGGTTATAGGTAGAGATGAGCGGATTCGGTTCTCAGAGAACCGGACCTACCTGAATTTCGGGGATCCGGGGTGATCCGAGCCACAGCTCAGATCTCCGTGCATGCCCCGGATTCCTCTGTGAGGCAAAACCTTGTGATCCCGCTGTCAGATCGTGAGGTTTGCATTGAGCGGGCTTAACACTTATTGGCTGAGAGAGCCATCTGTCACGGCTCTCAGACAATCAGCATTAAGCCCATTGAGGATACCGTCAGCATCCCGCACTGCCGTCACAGTAAGTGCACTATTGGTGTATCCAACCCACTCTGTATAAACCAAAAAACAAAACACGTAAGGGCCGGTTTTGGCAATACCAATCCAGATTCAAAACCAGAGGAGATACCAGATCCAAAACCAAAACACGGGGATTGGCGCACATCTCTAGTTATAGGCTGGGGTGACGATATAAACTTGAGTGACAATATTAAAAATTAAAATGGGGTAACAGGCTGGGGTGACTATACAGGCTTGGGTGATGGTATAGGCTGTGATAATGATATAAACTGGGGTTATAGGCTGGGGTGACGCCTGGGCATAAGTCGAGAAATGCCACGTCTTGGGTGTGGAATTATCTGAATGAAAATCCTCACAACAGTTGTGAAGGCATCTGAACCATTTGTGAAGCTAAAGTTAGTAGAGGTAGGGACATTAACCATCTAGGTACCTCCTCCCTGTTATGTCATTTGCAGTGAGTTTATGCAATTTATTTAACAAAATTGTAATCATTTCTAAATTAATAACAAGCAGTCCAGTATCAGCTACCAGCAGTTAGGACCAGCACATGTAATCTCCACCACCAACAATCATCATCAACCTCCTCAATGATTGGAGGTAGTCCTTCTAAAATATTGTTTTGTGGGGGCCCAAACAAACCAAGGACTTCAGCCACAAAAGTGTCAGTCTTTGTCGCTAAAGTGCTTGGTTTGTTAAACTGTGCATGTCCTTTCTAATATCCTACAGAAGAGTGGGTGGGAGAGCCCAAGAACAAATCCACATTGCACCTCTTTTCTGTACATTTTGCACAATTTGGGGCATTGCAGACTGACATTTTTATAGTTTATTAAACTGCCATCATATCTGCTACTGCTGTGTGGTAATGTTTCATAGATGTCCTATATTTTTTTAAACTGACGTGCGTTTGTGCCGCTGCTCTGTCGCTTACTTTATCCTGCAAGCTCCCTGCAGCCTATGGCCTATATTGGTGAAATAAAAGTAGTGAAAATAGTATTGTGAGCTGTGAGGTGGTTAATAACGACTGGAAATGCCTGAAAATGATTGTCATTAAAGGTAAATAACACTGTAGGAAGAAAAACAGATGATTTGTGATTTTAGCTGTTTTTATCTTTATTTTTATAAAAATCCAGATCCAAAACAAAAACACGCAAGGGCGGGTTTGCAAAACCAAATCCAGATCCAAAACCTCGAAAGGAGATACAGATCTAAAACCAAAACACGGGGATTGGTGCACATCCCTATAGGAAATGCATATATAGCAATTGTATACTGTATGTAGCCATCATTTTTGTATATATTAAACACACACATATATATATATATATATATATATATATATATAGTGACAAAAATCTAACAGGTATTTATTTTCTCACCACAGGCAGGAATACAGGACAGTGCAGTGTTCACAGGTAAGATGTTACAGGCTGATATACAGAATCTTCCAAGCAGTAATACAGTTCTTTTAGTGGACTCACAGGTCCAGCATCCCTGTCACTAGTCACCCCCGGGCCTATAACTTGGGTGATTAATTCACCGTCAGGATCATCATCCCTGTGCACAAACAACATTTTTAAAACCAGCTAACAGGTGCTACTAATCAGCCTAGCTGCAGTTCATCTCTGACCTTAAAGAAAACCTGGACAGGATCGATGTTCAACGGCTGTTCCACATTTAAACCAGTGAAGTTCTACTGTCCCTGTCACAATATATATATATATATATATATATATATAAACACACATTGTTCTAAATGTAGCATTTATTGTATATTTAGAAACTTATTTTAACATGTGTAGCTATTGTATATGTCAGTTGTGATATACATGTAGCAATTGTATATTTAGTATTTGTTGTATATGTAGTGCTTGTTGTATATGTAATCAGTTGTAGTATATATGTAGCAATTGTTATATATGAAGATGTTGTGTATGTATCAATTATTGCATACTGTACATATCCATTATTGCAGTGGTTCTCAAACTCGGTCCTCAGGACCCCACACAGGTCACGTTTTCCAGGTCACCCAGCAGGTGCACAGGTGTAATCATTACTCACTGACATATTTTAAAAGATCCACAGGTGGAGCTATTTCTATCGCTTGTGATTCTGAGGAGACCCGGAACACATGCACTGTTTGGGGTCCTGAGGACCGAGTTTGAGAACCTGTGCATTATTGTATATTTAGATCTATAGTTTTTACTCTGTACAATGTGTCTGTACATGACCACTTGATAAATAAATAGAATGCAAGATAAATGCTGTAGTGCACATTCATTATAGCATACACCTTGTGTTCTTTTATTTCATTTATGTACTTTGTATTGTTAATAGCTTATATAAGAGTCTGTCGTGGTGCATAATTCATTCCTGTAAACACAACAAAAAGTACAACACAATATGACCGTACAAGTAGGTAGGAGGTAACTCACCCAGCTGAAGTGATGGGCGGATAAAGTAAAGAAGTATGAAAATAATGGAGGCAGTCATTGTAAATATCTCATTATATAGTCTGCCAAGTGTATAAGAAATGGAGCAGATGTAAAGACTACGGTCTTAGGAGTCTTGAGTTCAACCTGATGAAGCACCAAACTGATCCTCGACTTCTGACAATCTGCGACATCCAAGGAAAGTTATGGCTTTTAAATGATAAGGAAGTATTTGGTCACATGGGGCACTAATTTTGCTTTCATAAGCTAAATTCTGTTGTCCACTTTCTTGGCTCAATAGACGAACCTGCATTTCTGATGATACGGCATTTTCCTCATGACCAGCACATTGAATGATTTCTTGGAATCTATTTCATAATTTCATAGTTTATTGCAATTTTTGTGTTGCAATGGTTAAGTCAGACTAGGCTGATTTTCCAAATAACAGATAGTATTTTTCTAAAAAATAATTAAATTAGAAAACAGGATGTCCTGGGTGGGGGAAAAAAAACAGTTGCAAACGTATTCTAACATGCATTTGTTACATCCTTCCCTTTTCTGGAAAGGGAAATACTACAGTATTAAGGATTTTCATACCTATCATTCCTCATTTGTTGTGTATTTTGTGAAGCGTCTTTGTGAAGTGTCAGGGGTGCCAAATCCAGAATTCAGAATGGGCTGCAGAATCACAGATACATAACTGGCTGTTCCATTGTCATAGCTAATGTATTTCTGCCAAACTTCATAGGATTATTCAATTTTGCTGAGATATTAGATGGGGAAAGGAGTAGTGCTGTGGGCAGCAGGACCTGGGTGTGAGTACAATGGTTGTGCTATAGATGTGGGGTTTTATGTTCCAACCATGTCTACTTTGGGTCTTCAGTTTTCTCCCACAGTCCAAAAACAATTTGTTTATTCATTGGCTTATTTATAAATTAGCCGTGATGTGTGTCTGTGTTAGGGAGTATATATATGAAAAATAATGAATATTATTATATTCCCTTTAAGATATGTGCTTGTGAGCAACTCCCCCAACCACAAACCTGACCCACACACCTATTTACCGTATATACTCGAGTATAAGTCGACCCGAATATAAGCTGAGGTACCTACATTTACCCCAAAAAACTGGGAAAACTTACTGACTCGAGTATAAGCCTAGTGTGGGAAGTGGCAGCAGCTGGTAGTGCCCCCAGTAGTAATTCCCCCTGGTTGTGCCCCCAGTAGTAATCCCTCCTGGTAGTGCCCCCAGTGGTAATCCCCCTTTCAGTGCCTCCAGTAGTAATCCCCCCTAGAAGTACCCCCAGTAGTAATCCCCCCTTTTAGTGCCCCCTTTAGTAATCCCTCACTGGTAGTGCCCCCTGTAGTAATCCTCCCCTGGTAGTTCCCCCTGTAGTAATCCCCCCTTTTAGTGCCCCCTGTAGTAATCCCCCCCTGTAGTAATCCCCCCCTGGTAGTGCCCCCTGTAGTAATCCCCCCCTTGTAGTTCCCCCAGTGGTAATCCCCCCTTTTAGTGCCCCCTGTAGTAATAGCCCCCTGATAATGCCCCTTGGTAGTGCCCCCTGTAGTAATCGCCCCCTGGTAGTGCCCCCTGATAATGCCCCCTGGTAGTGCCCCCTGTAGTCATCGCCCCCTGGTAGTGCCCCCTGTAGTCCCCCCCCCTAGTAGAGAGAGACGTGAAAAGAATAAAAAAAAAATAAACACTTACCTTAAACTCCCGCTCCTGGTCCCACCGCTGTCTGGCAGACTCTCAGCGGCTGCTGATTACACCAAACACGCAGCTGCCGGCTCCGGCGGCTGTGTGTTTGGCAGTGTGTAGCGCTGACCGAACTCCGTCCGGTCAGCGCTACACTTGACTCGAGTATAAGCCGAGGGGGTACTTTTTCAGCACATTTTTTGTGCTGAAAAACTCGGCTTATACTCGAGTATATACGGTACTTTATGTGGGGCTATCAGGAATGTTACCTGTCTGCCCTGCATACAAGCCAGCTTAACCATCGCACCCCAGCCTGCAAGTATACTATTTCCATATACCTGTGAACTGTTACCTGCCTATTCTGAGGCACTGTGTCATTATTCCATCATATCACTGGGGCATAGTTTTGTATGCTGTTCTAGTCTGTGCTCAGCGGTTGTCCAGTATACAGTTATACTATTCTGATAAGTGGTATTGGTCTCCCTGCACTACGTGCTGTTGTCTTTGGCTGGTTCAGAGAAGGGTGCTGGTTCCAGGGCCGCGGTTCAGTGTGAGGTATACAGTCTGTGCACTGAGGTGTTCAGTAACTGTATTACTTTTACTAGCACTCAGTTACTGAGTTCCACACTGGTTCCAGTTCCAGGTCTTACGTCAGAGCTGTACCAGGATTGTAGCTTTCCTAAAGCTGGCCATCCACTATACAATTTTAGCTGTCCAATCTGGCTGGTTGGAATGAAAACCTGGTAATGTATGGGAGCAAATGACAGTCGATCATTGCCGCTTTAAGGACTTTTCTGTCTGTGAAGCCATATAATTAAATTTTGTATACTAAATCTGATGGTGTGAATGCATTCTCTAAGACTAGTAGGGGTAAATTTACTAAGAATCGTGGTTGAGTTCTAAACATAAATCGCTGGACAATGTCATCAGACTTCTTCTCTGTCAATCAACGGGCACTTTCTATGTCAGCCAAATGCCTTCAAAGTGGTGGAACGGTAAAATGTTTCCTCCCCAGGAGCACAGATATTGTGTGTCCATACACTGTGAAATATCTCAGTGTATAGCAGTGATATCTTCTGGGTTACAGGCTGCCATATAAAATGTCTATTAGTCTGACAGACATTTTATCTGACAATGTATGCCTGGCTTTAGTTACAGCTCTATTAGTGTATAGTACAATAGGTTCCATTTTACTTTGCCTGTAGCATATCGCTTAATTCAGGGGTGTATTTATAATGGGTGTGCGGTGCACACGGGCCCCTGGGTCCAGGGGGGGCCCACAACACACACCCTGCACTAATAATTTTTTATATTTACACTTACCTCTCCCACGGAGTAGAGCTGCTGAAAAGGAATAGGCATGATTTACCGCCGGATCCCGACAGCGGCAGGACGACAAGGCTGAAATCCCGATCGTCCCCAGGTAAGTACTTACTAACCTATTCTATCCCCTAACCCTAATCCCCCCTCTAAGTGCCTAAACCTAACCCCCCCTTCCCCGCTGCCTAAACCTAAGTCCCCTGGGGTGGTGCCTAACCTAACCTCCCTCCCTCCAGGATTTCGACGCCTGTCTTTAGACCCTTGCCAGGATTAGACAGCCGGGAAGCCGGCGGCTGGGATTACATCCGTCGGGTTCCCAACTGCCACCCGCTGAAAACGCCGGAAAATGGTCACTGCGGCACTTCCAATGGGAAGTCACAGCCACTGCTAGACAGTCCCTGCAAGTGGAAAATTTTACTGGGGGCTGCTGCCCCTAGGTAAAATCTGCCATTGGTAACAGCGGTAACACACAGCGTCAAACAGCAGTAATACAGGAGTACAGCGGTGGTCACTACTGATCCTAGTGGCAGCTATGATGCTTGTAATAGTTGTGAGCTAAGTAATACACCTGTGCACAGGAGCGCGTTAAGAGTGGAGGAGCCCGTGTTCACTCACCGTCCGGGGCCTCCTCCTCTACCTCCGGCAGCCGCAGCGCACTGACAGGTTCAGTAGACTCTGGGGCACTAGCCTGTGGCTGCCTTTTCCTGGTGATTTCCTTACTGCGCATGCGCAGAACGCCGGGAAAATGGCCACAGTGGCCATTTACCAGGTGTTTTGCGTATCGCCTCTCCATCGATTGTGGGATATCAGAGAGGTAAGTAGGGTGTGCAGTGTCAGCCCCCCTAAAACCAGAGGCCCATGTGCAGGGCACACCCTGCACCCATTATAGATACGCTTCTCTGTGTGCAGTACTGTGGCATCTCACCAGGGTCACGGCTATAGAAAGTAGACAGCAGAGGGTATATTTACTATAGTGAGAGTATTTAGAAGTGGAGGTGTTGTCCATAGCAACCAATCTGATTCTAGCTATTATCTTCCAGAAGGTGCTAGTTAAATGTTAAATAAAATGTGATTGGTTGCTATGGGCAACATCGAAACTACTAAAAACTCTCACTTTAGTATATATATACCCCCAGGAGCACACTCCCCTCTAATACACCCTCTCGCTCAGGTCGCATGAAACAAAATCAAATATATTTGGCAAAGTCCATCTGTAACCAATGACACAGGGTTATGCAACTAAATAATAAAACCGTGAAACATATCAAATACGTATAATCCAGTCCACATTTCCTCAGGAACACATTTAAAAATTGTGCAGTAAGTCCCTTTGTTAACATATCAGTGAAATTATTTTCACTTGCTACAACAGTAATGCTGATAGACGTCTTCCCCACTCACAAATAAAGTGATGACTAATGTGCTTACACCGTCCACGGTGCTTGGTGTTATAGGACAAGTCCAGATCAACACAATATCCCGGCAAAGGGAATGCTGGTGATTAGAATACTGGTGCCGAATTTCCGACATCTGTCATAATCCCAGTGCCATCTTCCCGAAGGTAAGCAGCGGGGTTAGGGGGAGGGTTAGGTTTAGGCACCAGGGAGGGAGAGTTAGGGTTAGGGGAGGGGGAGAGATAGGAGGGTGACAGGTGTCCCAACCTTTTTGGAAAGCCAGCGTCGGGATTTTGACCGCAGGGATCCTGAGCGCTGGCATCCTTTACCCAATCCGACAAGTCAATTGCACCTTGTACTCACACTCAATGTTGATAGTCTCATCCTGACTCAGAAGACTTACTGTAGGCCTGATACAGCATTGCACAAACGGGTCCTGACTCCAGCATGATAGCATACAGGCCCCCCGTATGCCTCTGCCTGATTGACAGGCAGAGGCATTTATGGGGCGTTGTGGGGGCGGCCGGCGTTCCCGGATATGGGGGCATGTCATCTCCATTTTCTAGGAGTGGCAAGGCCAGGATCTGCATCCACGGATGCAGTTTCCTGGCCTCGCAAGCCGACCAGCCTGAGTAAGCTGAGGCACAGTGCTGAGAACACAAATGCAGCAGGGGGTGTCAGACACCTTTTGCTGCATTTGCATATTTGCAAGGACTCTTGCATGCAGCTTTGCAATTCTGTCCACTACTGAATCACCCCCTTAATTCACATTTATTTACGAGTTGTCAGGTTTACTTCTGTTCATATTTATGTCCAATCAGAGGCAGATTTTAGCCTCACGGGGCTCTAAGCAAGGCATAGATTTGGGGCCACCTTTTCTCCTACTTATTTTGTCACAACAGGGGCCATTTTATAAGATGGATGGATATACCACTCATGGCGTGTGGTTGCGTTGATATATGTCTGACTTAACCGCAAATGGTATTTCTATTTTTATACATAAAGTCAGAAATCCACTGCACTCGCCACTCCCAGATTTGGGGTGCAGACCTGCACTCGCCATTCCCAGGCATGGGGTGCAAGTGGCTTGTGACCACATTGCTCAAATAAATAAAATCAGAAAACTCAGCACTCACCATTGTTAAATAAATAATGGGGTTTTGTTTCATGGATTGATCAATGCATTTAAGCCTGCAGCCCACATCACAGGACCCCACTTCTCTGCAGGTCCTACACTATCTGTCACACTGATGGAAACCTGGTAGCTGCTATCACATAGTTTAAACTGAAAAAATGTTACCTGGTTTAAAGCTCACCTGCCAGTTAATGGCTTTTAAAGGATCAATCCATGAACCAAAACCCCATTATTTATTTAACAATGGTGAGTGCTGAGTTTTCTGATTTTATTTATTTGAGCAATGTGGTCACAAGCCACTTGCACCCCATGCCTGGGAATGGCGAGTGCAGGTCTGCACCCCAAATCTGGGAGTTTCAAGTGCAGTGGATTTTTGACTTTGTTTATGTGGTTAATTTTTAATTAACCTTTTGTGATCGTAGCTTTCTCATGCATCCCATGTGCAAACTTGTTTATAATAACCTGTGTCAGCTGCCTTTTTGGTAGTATGATAGAAGCTATGTTTGGTGACTGCCTTGCCTTTAAAAGCCAATAGCTGGCAGGTGAGCTTTTAACCAGGTAACATTTTTTCAGTTTAAACTATGTGATAGCAGCTACCAGGTTTTCATCAGTGTGGCAGATAATGTAGGACCTGCAGAGAAGTGGGGGCCCGTGATGTGGGCTGCAGGCTTAAATGCATTGATCAATCCATGAACCAAAACCCCATTATTTATTTAACAATGATGAGTGCTGAGTTTTCTGATTTTATATATATATATATATATATATTTATTGTAAATATTAGGGATGAGCGGGCTCGGATCTCAGAGTGCACTGCTGATCCATCTGGTGCTGTCACTGCTGTGCTGTATGCTGTGTCCATCAGGGGTGGTATTGTTGCTGGTCTATCTGGGCTGGTGCTGTGCTGTCTGCTGCATTCATCTGGACTGGTGCTGTGCTGTCTGCTGCCTCTATTTGGGGCCAAGTTCAGGACCTGAAAAAAAAATTATTTATATAGTCTTATTTTTTTTCTGTGTGTGTGTTAGGCTTAGCTGCACAAGATACAGCAACGCAACCTAGTGCTGCCTGACTCCGATTGTCATCAATCTGTGCTCTGGGCCCTAGTTCTGGACCCCCCCAAAAAATAAAACAAATAGTGTCTTTTTTTTGTCTAATATTTTTCAGTGTGTGTGCGTGTTAGGCTTAGCCGCACAAGAACAAGATACAGCCAGCAACGCAAGTTGTAACCTAGTGCTGCCCGACTCCAGTCTCATCATCAATCTGTGCTCTGGGCCCAAGTTCTGGACCTGAATAAAACACAAAGTGTCTTTTTTTGTCTAATATTTTTCTGTGTGTGCACGACTACACGTGTGTGAATTTTGTAACCGCTCCTTGGCTACACTATTGGTGCTTATGACACTGCTTCAAGACCGCAGAAAATATGGAGGGCTGTCACATGACAGGAGAGCAAGGCCAAAAAACACATGTTGTATCTTCCGCCAGCAGTCATCATGATAATGCAAGGCCGTCAACTTCCTTGCCCTCTGTGAAGGCCCATGCCCCAGGGCTTAAGTCATGCCATGGATATGGTAAAGCTACGTCTACTGTAGTAAAGAAAAAAAAATCAAAAGGCAAGTTGCCTTTAGATAAACAAAAAATATAATTGACAATATGCCATTCACTACATTTATGTTGACTGCTGGTTCTGATAGCCCTGCTGCTTGTAGTAGTAGTGGTGGTGGTGGTACAATTAAAAAATTGAAAGTTGTTAAGAAGAGTAAGACAGCTCTGGAAAAACCAACTGTGTGCCCTGAAAAATCGAAATCACAAATCCCAGAGGAGAGTGCAAGTGTGTCCGCGGTTGCCATGTGTGAGCCAGACCTAAATATTAGTGTACTGGAGGATCCTCCAAGTTCCGACATTTGTGTGCCTTCTGTAAATGTTGGGAAGGGCAGTCAACATCTTGCAAACATAGTCAGTGAGGATGCTTCTGGGGAATTGCACATGGAGGAGGATTTTTGGTAGTTGAAGGCACTAAGGATGATGAGGATGTTGAGGATGAACATGTTGGTGATGAGTATGTCCTTTGTGTAAGTAAAGCAACAGCTGTTTCCCATGGATTGAAAAAGCCAAAGCCCATTGTTGCCATGCCGGGACAAAAGACAAAAAAATCCACTTCTCACGTGTGGAATTATTTCCACCCCAATCCGGATAACAGTTGTCAAGCCAAATGTAACCGTCAAGCCAAATGTAACCGTTGAATTGAAGGAGGAACCTAAACCACCTAGGAACCTCCTCCTTGTTACGACACTTGGAGCGCATTCATGAAATATCTAAGTGTATGTCGCCAAGTTCCAAAACTCAAAACGTAACAAGTCCAGTGTCACCTACCTGCTCCCTCTCTATGGGATCCATGTGTCTTTGATCTCCACCACCAACTCCTGCATCATCAACATCCTCATTCATCATCGGGAGTAGTCCTGCTGCATCCAATGTTGTAATTCAAAGCATGATTGACTCCTCTCCTATCCGTGACTCCTCAGAAGGATCCTTGATGACTACGCCTGTTGCTGGTGCTGTTGCTGTGAGTGGATCTTCATCCCAGAAGGGGACCAGGAAGAAGACGACTTGTAGTGTATCCTCCAAAAAACAATTAACTGTCAAACAATCGTCTGCAAGGGCAAACAAGTGTGACAGCAATCACCCAGTTGCACAGCGGATTACTGATGCCATAACAGCTATGCTGGTATTAGATATGCATCCAGTATCCGCCATTACTGCAGTGGGTTTTCAACAGTTAATTGAGGTCCTGTGTCCTCGCTACCAGATCCCTTCTAGATTTCACATCGCTAGAACAGCAATTCCAAGTCTGTACAAGGACATTAACAAAAACTTTATTAATGTCCTCAGAAATGTCGTTGTACCCACTGCCCACTTAACCACTGATATGTGGAACAGGGCAAACTAAGGATTACATAACTGTGACAGCCCAGTGGGTAGGTGTATTGCCTACAACAGCAGCAGCGGCAGCAACATCCACCAAAAGACAGTGTACAACTCTGAATCAGGCCCAATATTTTGTCAGGGCTCCAAATATATTTCCCACCTACAAATGTGCCTTCAATCACCTGGCATATATATGCTATACGGCACAAGACATCCAGCACGACTAAGCGCGAATTCAATTTGAGAAGAAAAGCCACGATCGGCGAAAAGTTTTCGCTGATTTGCACTTTTCGCCCTATTCGATTCCAGGACTTTTTCGCCAACGTGAACACTCCATAGTCAAAAACAGGCGAATATGTTTCTCCACCCAGAGGCAGGCAAAATGTAAGTGCAAAATCCATATTTTGGGGTACAAATGTGGGGACTTGATTCAGACCCTTTTGGACACCGCCCCCCCCCCCCCCCAATGACTAATAAGGCAAAAAAAAAATACATAACATTTTTTAAAACCCTCTAAAGACGACAAAAACAAATTTAAAATGTGTTGAAAAATGGGTAAAACGTAGGGGGCCTGGTATTTTGGAGGACTAGAAGGTTGAGAGAGGTGTTTTTAGGATTGCAGGAAGCTACAGCAGGTGTATTTTTGAGATTTTTTAAATCTTCACTTAAGAACCACCAAAATATACTAGCACCTATTTACATGTACCCCAAATTTAACTGCAGTACTTATTTTTCTAAAAAACCATTTCATTATATTCCACACTTATGCAAATATGCATATAACAGCCCTTTGACTCAATTTAAGATCGCAAAAATACTTAATTAGGGCTATTAATTATCTTCTATATTGATTCCCAGGGTCAGTTACACTGTTTATGGGTTACAGACTGATTTCCCCAAAATATGCTGTCCTTTTCGCTAGTTCCTTTATTCACTGCATTCGCCTATATGGGTTTTCGCCAGTTTTGGAATTGACATGGGCAAATAGCGGTGACACTGATGGCGAAAACATTACAGGTGAATGAGGTGAAATCATTGCGCTTTTCGACAAACTGGACTTTTCGCCTCTAATTGAATTCGGCCCTAAGACGGTCTGAGAGGAGCAATGTACTATCATTTTCTTTATTATCTTTCATTAATTTACATTTTGCAACTTATTCAAGCAAAACACCACTCACAGTGTACTACCGATGTTAGCCTGTCTCTTTAATCACACAGGAAGGAATAGTTATAAACACATACAAAATCACAGATGAAGTAGAACATATATTCATAGGGACCTAACAAGTTTGTTGCCCAGGTGCCTCCATAGGCCTTAATCCGTCTCTGCCTATACAGTATTACTTACTTATAAGTTGTGCTTATTAGTAAATGTATTTCACTGTTTGCCGAAAGGACGAAATAAATGATGCGCACACACAGAGAAATAAAAGAGACATTTTATTTTACACATCATCTGTAACCAGAGTACTACCATGGCGCCCGGAGAAAATGCATGTCGTAGTGCCCCCCCCCCCCCCCTTCTCTGTACTGAACTGTGCCAGTGGGGTATGGCCAGCCTACGGGGTAATACTGAAGTGAAGAGAAAAACAGCAAACAGTGACAGTATCACGCTGGGGCATGGATTAGGGGGGAATAGAATGCTTCAGTGGTTTGACATTAAAGGGTAGCTCCTTTTGGCACTGCTTTATTTATGTAAAGCACCTAGGATCTGACTTTTATCTCCTTTGAATCATTGTTATTAGTCAATAGAGGATATTGTGGGGACACCTATGGGAAGTTCCCTTCTTAGCTATGCTCCTACTTTGCATATATCCATTGTACCTATATTAATGCGAGTACTACTAACCATGTTCTGTCTACCACCATTATTTCAGGTCTCCTAATACTTTTTAAAAGACCTTTCAAATAACACTGTGTGGTCATGCCTGGGAACACCACCATTACTTTAAATAGCAAAGCATTGACTCTTTTTAAACTCATACCTTATAACTGAAGATTATGATTTTACCTCAGATGTATAACTATTAAGTCCATTGAAGCACAATGAATGAATTAATGAATGATTGAATAAATGAGGTGAGAAGGAGGGAGGGGATCAAAGAGGAGAGGGGAGAGGTTAGTGCTGATCAGAGAGGGGAGGTGAGTAAGAAAGGAGAGGGGAAAGGCAAAGACAATCAGAGAGGGCCAGTGACAGAAGCCAATAAAAAAGGAGAGGAGAGGGGTTGTGACAGAAGCCAATAAGAAAGGAGTTTCCAGGGGCAAAGAGCCGATCACAGGGTAGATAGTGGAGAGGATTAAAGAGGTTAGAAGTGAATGTAATCAATCTGACAGGAAAGGGGAGGTGACAGAAGATGATCACAGAGGAGGGAGGGCCGGGTGGATGCAGCCTGAGGGAGCATGAAATGTAGAAACGGATCTCAGATCCATAACTTAAGTAGGCTATAAAGCAAACAGAGATAAAACTAACAGGTGGCTGTCATACTGTGCAGAACCCCATGAATTCCTGAACTCTGGATGGTGCCCTCTGTCCATTTCAGCGCCTGGAGCTCATGCTCCACTGGAAACACCCTCGCTACTTCCCTGTCTGTAACAATGATTATGAACCATATAGACACCTGGAATTTCTCTCTGTGCTATGGTTAGTGGTTACTGGCAGAATGAGACATAGCCTGTACCTCCAGAGGTTACAAAAAGACACACTGAAGTAATTATACTGTTGCAGTGTGAAGTACAGTAGTCAGCGGCATAATCTGAATTAGTGGTACTGTACACAAACAGCACATAACATTTTATGTTAAACTGTGACAACGATTCCAGTGTCAGTCCATATTATACGAGGTTTCTGTGCAGTAACACTGTCCAAGCCCTTATACCTCAAGGTATTTAATTTGAGGACGCGGGGTGTAAGGAAGCGGAAGAGACGCCATACAGGCCCAATTTTCCAATTATGAATAAAAAAATGTAATGATGGTTCCTATTATGTTCTGTGTTTTTACGGTGGACTGAAGCAGAGTACTGTATAATTCAGTAGGAACGAGTAATGTCACCACAACGTTAAGACACAAGGCGCAGCATGTCTCTAACCTCAGAGATGGCACAAGTTCTTAAAGAATTGATAAGCCGCACTCTCTCATAAATATTGGTTCAAAATGGCCGTCTTTGCTGTGAGTGAGACAGGTGCACCTAAGTCTTCTTTTTAAACATTTTAGTAATTTACTTGTGAGCACAAAGGGCCCTCTTTTATGTACAAAACATTATTTCCAAGCAAGTAAAACATAAATCTTGTGGGGTGTGACCAGATTCACTAATGCCGGGTTGTGCTTGCCACTTTATTCTGAATAATTTATGTAAACCTCAGCACTTAGGGTGGGTACACACTACAGCGCTATCGGCACGATATGTCATTTTGAGGCAAATTGGAAAGACATTTTGTGCAGATCGCAAAGTGTGCACACACAATCACGCGGTCATGTGCGTCATTCATTGCATCTTCTCTTCTGCTGTAGTGCGCGGCCGATGAGCAGATATCTTTAACAATGTTGAGCACACACAATGGTTGTATGGTGTTTTTAAAGCAATCAATATATATTGTACACGATCTAACAACAAGATGATAAACGATATATCGTGTCATCCTTTGGAGAATTGCACAGTGTGTACGCACTAGATCGATTATTCCGGGATGAAGGGAAATCGGGACGACCATTGCGTCATTTGCACATCGCTCTAATGTGTACCCAGCCTCAGAGTCTGTCACAAGTAGGAATTATTGTACTTTTATGGAAAGTATTTGCTGACACTAAGAAATAACATGTTCATTTTGCTCAATGTTTTCCACTAAAACATTTGTATCATGTGTTGGGGGTACACGGCTGCCATTAAAGTATAACGTGTTGTCGAAATTGCTGTCCGCAGGAGGCCTGTTCTGTTTTCTCCTGTATAGATAGTAGACTGCAATGGTGCTTCCGGCAACGACAAGTAGTACAAGAATAACCACGCCACCCGTTATGCCATGTGAACGTGCATCTGTCTTAGTTTCTTCTGCAAAAGAAAACGTACAGTAAATTAAAAAAAAAAAAACAGAAAAAAACAATCGAATTCTTTTTCCAAAAGCACCAGCTAATAAAACTTTGCAAATGTATGCATTAAATGCGTGAGTTAGTCTACCAGCAAGATCCACAGGGGCGAGGACTGATGTACCAGTATAAGCTTTATGGGGGGATTCAATTATCGGCGATGCCTGTGAAGTGATCGTGGAATGCTGTGAGTATGGTTGGAACGCTGGCACATTGTGGATATAAACATCCCACATTTTCTCTCACACCCCATAGAGGCAATTCTCATAGATGTGCGTAGCCAAACATAGCGACTGCACCTCACCAACAATGAGATCCCCTATGTCTGTCGGTGGAGTACATTATCAGCACAAGTGAGTTAAATTCTGGCGCAAAAATCTTGTCTCAGCCCAATCTTACTCCTTAATTCCTGCACAATCAGGTAGAACAATACAATATTCTTAAGTAAGTTTTAGGTACGCCTACTTAAAGAAACAGTGGTGGCGAGGCTCTTTTCTCATATCCCGATCTACCTTATGGACCTTATACCACCATCACCATATTCACTTTCCGATAAACACAAGGGGGACGCATTTACTAATTTTATTCTGTAGCAGTACTTTACATTTGCCTTCCTTGTTGTATTTATTTTTCATATCCCATATCTCAGAGTCATTTTGGATAAGAAGAGAGAATCTTTGTCACAATCCCTGGAATATTATGAACATATCTTTTTGACTCTGGACTATATTGGTTTGATTATATCCTTTCCTTTTTTATTGTATTTGTCTGTATCACCTTAGATCTTCTCCTCAAATGTATATACAGTATGTAGTGGTAAATTCAAAGTAGATATTGTACTTTGTCATTTTATATTAAGTGGATCAAATGTCTTATATAGATTATATATAGAATATAGATTTACTGTACCTGACGTCACAATCGGCTTCTCTGTAGGTATGGGAGCTATAAATACAATGTGCAACAGGTTATATAAAAATTAGGTCTGATCATTGTAAATTCAATATTAAAAAAATATAATAATTTTAATCTGAATTTGCCTTTGACAACTGCTAACAGAACATGACTTAAAGGGGAAGCAGAGCTCTTCTTACTGCTCTTACTTTCTGCAGCTAAAGAACAAAGCTAAAGGGGAGAAGTATTAAGCCTGGGAGAGAGGGAGAGTGGGGAAGTTGCCCAGAGCAACCAATCAGCTTCTAACTGTCATTTATCTAGTACAGTCTTGTCTTTGAAATGACAGTTAGAAGCTGATTGGCTGCTTTAGGCAACTTCTACACTTTAACTCTCTTCAAGACTTAATAGATCTCATCTCAGAAAGTGGAGTAGACTAGAGTGTGCCCAGAGTCTATAGTGCAGGTCACCTGGAAAATGGCCGTGGTGGCCATTTTCCCTGTACTGCGCATACGCCAACGACGGGAAAATGGCCTCGGTGGCCATTTTCCAGCCGTTATTTTACAGCGCAGACACCAGCGCCGACATGGGACTCCGGAGCGGTAAGTATAATATGGGTGCAGGGTGCATTATAAAGAGGCCCTTGAAAGCAACCAATCAGCTTCTATGTTCTAGAAGGTGGATACATGCCAATTTAGTAATTTTTGCATTCCACATTCTCTAATCACTATAGCCAATGCCACCTCCTCAATTATTTCTGTTAGCTAAATAAGTGATGGATTCAAACCAGTAGAATATGAAAAAAATAAAAAACTAAGTAAATACAGAGACAAGATTGATTCCCACTGGCATGTACCCCAGTGTCAATATAAAGCAGTACTTGCAGTTCCCGCGCTCCTCTGGGATAAGTATTCAGTTATAAATAGTTCTTAAATGATAGGGATTTTCTCAGAATGGGTTCCTATGATATTCCTTTTTTTTCACCGTCTCTCTTGTAATCAAACGATTTCAAACGGTGGATATGCCCAAGTTTCCTCAAAAAGATTAAAAAGTAGTATATAGTGAAGTACAGTTTATTGATATATAAAAACATCCATAGACACATATAGGTAGCAGCGTACCAGAAATATTGGGGTGCAGGACAACTCACACCCAAAACAGCATGTACAGGTATGTACTCAGTCACCTCCCGGGATAGGTTCGTGTAGTCACCCTGATTCCTATATTGCAGTGGTACGTCCTCTGACCCTTACTCCTGGTGTGTTTTAGTGCTGCTCCTCTCTCACCAACGCGTTTCTGCTCATACAGAGCCTTTCTCAATGTGTATACATACCACCATATACTACTTTCTTAAATACCCTAAGGTATTATCCTATTGGTCAATCTCTAAAATGTCCTATTTACCTTCCCCGCAGGACACAGTTAATAACAGTCCTGATGGATCTCACCTTAAAGATCTAGTTCTTCATCTTCGCCACCTATTTAATATTATTGCCAACAGAGATGGGGAAAAAACAAAGATAAAAATAAACTAACATCGTGCGTTCCATTTGCTGGAACGCTCGCCATTTCCGGTGGACTTCCTGTTGTAGTAGGTCATCCCCATAATCTATGGCCACCAACGCGTGCGTTCCATCCAGTGGGACGCACGCCGCTTCCGGTCACGATCCCCGGAAGCAGTGCCGCCTTAACCTAAATAACTGTCACATTCGGCTCCAATTGAAAGAGCGCCACAGCCGACGGACCGCCTCTATAAAGCCCTCATCACAATGTTTAATCATCCAGCGCGTGCGTTCCAGTTATTTAGGGTCACAGCGGCACTGCTTCCGGGGATCGTGACCGGAAGCGGCGTGCGTTCCACTGGATGGAACGCACGCGTTGGTGGCCATAGAGTATGGGGATGACCTACTACAACAGGAAGTCCACCGGAAATGGCGAGCGTTCCAGCAAATGGAACGCACGATGTTAGTTTATTTTTATCTTTGTTTTTTCCCCATCTCTGTTGGCAATAATATTAAATAGATGGAGAAGATGAAGAACTAGATCTTTAAGGTGAGATCCATCAGGACTGTTATTAACTGTGTCCTGCGGGGAAGGTAAATAGGACATTTTAGAGATTGACCAATAGGATAATACCTTAGGGTATTTAAGAAAGTAGTATATGGTGGTATGTATACACCTTGAGAAAGGCTCTGTATGAGCAGAAACGCTTTGGTGAGAGAGGAGCAGCACTAAAACACACCAGGAGTAAGGGTCAGAGGACGTACCACTGCAATATAGGAATCAGGGTGACTACACGAACCTATCCTGGGAGGTGACTGTTTACATACCTGTACATGCTGTTTTGGGTGTGAGTTGTCCTGCACCCCAATATTTCTGGTACGCTGCTACCTATATGTGTCTATGAATGTTTTTATATATCAATAAACTGTACTTCACTATATACTACTTTTTAATTCTTTTGAGGAAACTTGGGCATATCCACCGTTTGAAATCGTTTGATTACAAGAGAGACGGTGAAAAAAAAGGAATATCATAGGAACCCATTCTGAGAAAATCCCTATCATTTAAGAACTATTTATAACTGAATACTTATCCCAGAGGAGCGCGGGAACTGCAAGTACTGCTTTATATTGACATTAATAGGGTGTAAGTGGCCACCCAAGCATTTCCTGCAGCACCATTGTGTTGGTGTGCTTATTTCATTGTGAATTGTTTGTTATTGGTTTATGTACCCCAGTGTGGCTAATTTGCAGGGTACGGGGTGTATTTAACAAGGCCCTGAGTTATGAATCATTATGTATCGCAGCAAGGGTTTCATCACCACTGTAACACTATATAAAGGATATGCGCATGCGCAGTTTCCCTGGTCCCCATTGCAGTGTATAGCTAACAACATGCTGAGATTTGTAAAGACAGAGCACTGTTGTGGGTAAGGATGAGTTGAACCTGCAATTACTTACTTTTTAATTTCTTACATACATATCCCCTTTTAGCGGAGCAGAAAATGCTATTCCACGTCCCTTTTCTGGAATATACTTCCACACATTGATCACCTGAAAACCCGTACGGTTCACCGTAATCCCAGTTGACAAAGTCCATTGGCGTATTGTCCATCCAGAGCCACTTTTCTAGAAGTAAACACAGACATCTCCGAATTTACTGGGGTTGTCTTACGACCTCCCATCCATTGTTGGTGCTCTCCCATTCGCGTGTAGAGGAGGAGCACACCATATAACATTGTCTTGGTCAGGGTTCCTAGGCTTATTTTTTTCCTTTCCACCCACTTTTTTTTTTAAACATTTTTATTTGTTTTTTGCAGAGTGATATAGAACAAAAAAAACAGTCAGCAAAACAATGATCACAATTGTCTGTTACAGCTCCATAAATAGAAAAAGAATTACAAAATTGTCTGATTTACAACTATTGTAATAGCTTACAATTATATAAATAGAAGTATATGGAGTCATCCAATAAAAATGTCCAAGTTAAATCATTGGAGATGACTTAGTATTGTCATGAAGTAAAACATATACCGTATATACTCGAATATAAGCCGAGTTTTTCAGCACATTTTTTGTGCTGAAAAAGTCCCCCCTCTGCTTATACTCGAGTGATGTCCGCATAGTACACAGCTGAGTAGCGTACCATGCGGGCCGCGGTGCAGACTGTGTCTCTGTGACACAGCTGCACCGTGTGTGTAGCGCTGACTTGACGGAGTTCGGTCAGCACTACACAGTGCCAAACACACAGCCGCCGGAGCCGGCAGCTGTGTGTTTGTTGTAATCAGCAGCCGATGAGAGTCTGTCAGACTCTCATCGGCTGCTGCTGCTCCCACTGCGGGAGCCATCTTCCGGCTCCTGCAGTGGGTAATGGGCAGTGGCGGGCTGGGCCGGGGGACATGGTGCCATCTGCCCCCCAGGCCGGTACAATCTTAATATTCCCGGGCCGCCAGGCTCCAGCAGGCAGGCAGTGGATGCTCCTGCTCCCTGCGCAGCTTGAGAGAAGATTGGGTCACCGGCGCTGGGCCAGTCCCATCATGTCCCCCTATGCCAGGCCGCCCACACTACCTACCCGGCCGCAGCTACCCCAGCGGAGCTCTGATCGGGCATCAGAGTCCTGGCTCCATGCTTCCCTATACTAAAATGGCTGCGGGAGGGCTGCCGCGCATGCCCAGCCGCAGCAGTTCTCCCCATGGGCCTTTGCGGAGCTTGTGAGCCACAACTCATGGCTCCGCCCCCATCCATGTCCGGTGGACTCCAGCAGCAGCTACAGGGCGTCCATGCGCGGCAAACAGGTAAGGGCAGGGGATCTAGCATCAACCGTAAGGGAGGCAGTGGCACTTGAGTGTGTCACTGTCACACATATATTTTATATAATGGCAATGGGCTGCATACCCCCCTCCCCTGATCTCCCCCACCCACACACTCCAAGTGCTCTTCTTTAAGTGGTAAAGTCTCCCAGGTCAGGTAAGTAATTGTCATTGTAATTTTTTATCATATATATGTGTGTGTGTGTGTGTGTATGTGTGTGTGTATATATATATATATATATATATACACACACACACACACACAGCTTGAGTCTCCCATATCCAAAATGCTTGGGACCAAGGGTATTTTGGATATCGGAATATTCCGTATTTTGGAATAATTGCATACCATACTGAAATGTCTTAGGAATAGGGACCAAATCTAAACACAGAATGCATTTATGAAGCACATACACCTTATACACACAGCCTAAAGGTAATTTTATACAATATTTTCAATAATTTTGTGGCTCAAACAAAGTTTGTGTAGATACATGAAATTAATTTGTGTCATATACACCTTATACACACAGCCTATAGGTCATTTTATACTTATTTTTTAATAATTTTGTGCCTTAAACAAAGTTTGTGTACATTGAACCATCAAAAATCAAAGGTTTCATTATCTCAGTCATGCTAAAAATATTCCGTATTTTGGAATATTTGGATATGGGAGACTCAACCTGTAAATATATATATATATTAGAGTATTTCTGTAAACACTGAGTGCCGCCATTCTTGCTGTGTGTGTGTGTGTGTGTGTGTGTGTGTGTGTGTAAGTATATATGAATATATACATATATATGTATGTATATACACTGTATTTTTATTTTTTACACTAACTTATACATGAGCTAGAGAGGATACAGTCAGTTTGCCAGCAGACGGGATGCCAGCTGATAAATCCCAGTGTCAAAATCCCGACCTGGAACTAAACATAGGCGTCAAAATTCTGACGCTAGTTTAGATACCGACGCTGGAATCCTGTAGGTATAGCAGGGTGCCTTAGTTGTAAGTCGCGGGCAGGGAGGGTTAGTTTTAGGCACCACTTGAGGGAGTTAGGGTTAGGCATTAGGGGGGAAGGTAAGGTTTAGGCATCAGGGAGGAAGGAGAAGAGGGAGGGTTAGGATACTGACCGACGGGTGTCGATATACTAACCCTGTCAGGATGCTGGCGCCGGGATTCTGACCGCCGGGATCCCGAGGAAGAGGGGGTTGGGGGCCCCAGAGATATTAGTGTACCGGGCCCCAAGGTTTCTGTTGCCAGCCCTGTGCATATTGTATGTATTATAAATACTGCTGGGGTCCTATGTGTTTACTAATTATATAAAATATCATGCATTTATGTTGCACTTGCACATATATTTATTTAGGTGACATGTACATGTGAATGTCACCTTAACAATTACTACACACGCAAGTGCTACGTAAGTGCCACTGCCAGCATATTTTATATTAGTAACAGACACATAGGACACTTCACTATTATATATTGCAGGGGTCCTCCTATACTATATGTAATTATTTAGGCAATGGAATGATAAATAGTGTAGGTGTGTTATATTTTTGTTACTTATATATCATGGACATTGATATTTATGTAGGTTGTACTTGCACATGTGCATGTCACCTAAATAATTACTACATTTGCCCCCTACATAAATGTCAATGTGCTTGATACATAAGTAACAAACATACGGGACAGCTGCAATATATTTCATCCCATCCCATAGATAGCTATCACATATAGGATAGGACCCCTGCAAAAAACAAAAAAATAAAATATTTTCTTCTCTGCAGCGCCACATTACGCAAACCACACCCCCAAACTTATTGTCACTCCCATTTTAAAATTGCATTCGCTGGTAGAAAAGCTGGGCCACTTGCCCTTGTTTGCCACCCAGGCTGAAAGTTGCCAGCCAGCCCCTGGTAATGGGAGAGACGTCGTAAAAAAAAAACTGCATGGGAGAAACTTTGGAGATCAGGTAGGCCAAAACCGCCATGTGAAACTAAATTTTTGCAATTTTGCTTTAGCAATTCTCGCTTTTCCTTTCCGGAACCAGGAAGTTGGTGTTTGGGACAACTAAAAATATATCCAAGCCAAAGGACATTATCAACTGCAAGGACTTCTTGCCTTATGTCATCTTGGTAATGTTCACTCCTAATCTACAGGGAATATAACCGGGACTGGTCTAATTTTGCTGCTGGACTCTGGGATTTTATACAGTAGTATGGGATTAGCCCTAGATGCTGCTACTATTATCATTTTTAATTGTACCTATATATGCTCTGAGTGTTTATATTTTATACATTTGGTTCTGTTTCAATTTTCTCTATTTATTAAAAATTATTTTGTACAACTAAGCCATGTATTTATGATATATAATTTTCTACAGGTACTATTTACTGTCCACAAGCGCTATAATTTGTTGAGGTTTTATACAGGACAGCCTTGTCTGGTACCTCTTTGTATGGGGAAAGGAGTAGATAGATAACCATTGCAGGGTATTTGCGATGATGTTTCAGTATGTATTGTCTTAATATAGGCTGTAAATTTAGACGGAAACCCAAATCACTCCATAGTGTCATAAAAATGCTTCCATAAAACCATGTCGAAGGCTGTTTTAGCATCCAACAACAAAACAGCTCTAGATGGAGGATTGAGTATTTGATTTGTGGCAGATATTAACCACAAAAGATCTCCCTGATATAAATCCTGTTTGATCATGATGTATTATGTTGAGTAAAATCAATTTTATACTGTCAGCAAGTATTTTCGTCAAAATGTTATCTATATTTAGAAGTTATATAGGTCTAAGAGCCTGGATTGCTCATTTCCCTTCCAGGTTTTGGGGTAAGTTTTATAGTGGCTGAATTGAAATACAAGGGCATAATATTGTTGTCTAGAATATAATTGAATAATGTAGTCAATGTAGGAACAAATCCTTGGGGACAGGAGTTTGTAAAAATCAGCTGTGAAGCCATCGGGTCCCGGTGCCTTCCCCAGCTTCAATTTGGCAATTGAAGTTTTAACCTCCAATTCAGTAATAGGCATCACTAAAGCATCGCCAGATTGGGTTGAGGCCATGAGTATGGGTAGAATTTCCCAGAAAGAAGAATTGTTAGAGGGAGAGTCAATAGGCTGTGCATAAATATTAGTATAATATTCTTTCATTGTTCAGTCATTTGTGTGCTAGTTGAGGTAAATGGTAATTTTAGAGGGTGTATTACCAAAGGTGGGTGTTGCCCTCTTAGTAAATTTGTAGTAGTTTTCCTGTTTTATTACCAGATTTTAAAAATCTATAATCTTTCCTGAAAGAGTATGATGATTCCATTTTTGAAAATAATGCGTCATAATGAGACTTGGCGTTTAGGTATATATTTCTGGTAGTAGGGTGAGGGGTCGTTTGGTAATGTTATTAAAGCATCTGTCAGTCTTTTCTGAGCAGTTAAATTATCAGCAGACAACAGCTTTAGATGCCTGCCAGAATAACAACGGATCCTCTTCAAAAGATGATAGGTTGTTTATTTTATAATCTTCCAATGCTGTCTCTACCTTGTTTCAGAATTGCAGTAAATGGGATAGACTAGATAAGTAACGCCAAATTTGGTAAGGTCCTGTGTCTATGTTGGTATGAAAAGTAAACCATAGCGACGCATGATCCGACATGCTAATAGCTTCTATCTCAGCTTCCGAAATTCTAGGGGATAAAGTAGCTGATGTAAAGAAATAGTCTATTCTGGACACTGAACCATGGGCGGCTGACATACAGGTAAATTCCTTGTCTACAGGGTGAAGAGTCGTCCATAAATCTAATAGTTGTAATCTTCTCAAGAATGTAGGTATCCCGAATTTAGGAGGTTTCCCTCTGCCTTTATTTGGGAATTGTTTTTCTAATTGAGTAGAGGTAATCAAATTGAAATCACCACAAACAATGAGGCAAGTTGGCATAAGGTTGTAATGTCGCTATTAGTTTCTGCAGAAATATTTTGGAATACACATTAGGTGCATAAACATTGCACAATAAAAGGTGTTGATGAGCTAATTTAACTTCACAAAGTACATATCTAACGTCAGGGTCAGATATTGTGGATATTAATTCCAATGGTACAGTGCGTCTGACTAAGATAACTACACCTCTTTTTTTTTTTTTAAATTAAATGGTGCAGAGGCTAAAACTTTCCACTGCAGCATATTAAGTTTTAGGATCTCATTGGGGAGTAAGCAGGTTTCCTGCAGAAAAAACACTTCTAACTTCAGCTTTGTAATATACAGCAACATTTTTTTACATTTTTGAGGGGAGTTTATACCCCGACATTCCAAGATCCTATTTATAAATTAGTCATCTAATTCAGTTAGAGAGAGAACAGACAGTAAAATTGAGCACCACAATAAATAACAAGAAAAAGTATTTTCAAAAATTACCCACGCAATTAGAGCAATAGATGGGGGGAAGGGAGGACATAGTGAGGAGGGACAAAGGGGGACAAACATATGCAATCAAAGAAAATTAGATTCAGATTTAGATATCGTTATACAGTGAGTAAGTACTTCTGGAATACAACCTAACTATCAAAACAAATTGGTACATACTCCAGAACTGCACCGATCCAGTAATATATAAAAATACGAGTACAATACAGGTTGAGTCTCCCATATCCAAATATTCCAAAATACGAAATATTCCGAAATACAGAATATTTTTAACATGACTAAAATAGTGAAACCTTTGCTTTTTGATGGCTCAATGTACACTACAGTAACTTTGTTTAAGGCACAAAATGATTAAAAATGAAGTAGAAAATGACCTATAGGCTGTTTGCTTAAGGTGTATATGAAACATAAATGAATTTCAAGTATGTACACAAACTTTGTTTGATGCACAAAATTATTGGAAATATTGAATAAAATTACCTGCAGGCTGTGTGTTTAAGTTGTATATAATACATCAATGCATTCTGTGTTAGATTTGGGCCCTATTCCTAAAAAATTTCAATATGGTATGCAATTATTCCAAATAACGGAATATTCCGATATCCAAAAAACCCCTGGTCCCAAGCATTTTGGATATGGGAGACTCAACCTGTAATATTGGAAGCAGCGAAACCTCACCAGCATAACTTGAAATATTGAACACAAGAAGCAAAAAGGCAAGGGGGGGGGGGCACGAATTTACAGCGCGTTATCAGAGATCAACACAGCAATAAACATCATATAATATCAAGTATATCAGAGCATTCATCAAGATAACTATATGTAACGCGTAGCTTCAGGGCGCATTAGAAGTGGTACCATGTGCAGCTGCAATACAGTCTCTACCTCCTCTAGGAACGCTCTTGCATCCTCCATGGTTGTAAAATCTATAAATGAGGATCCATTATAGATCCGTAATTTAGCAGGATAGAGCAATGCAAATTTTTTCCCGCGCTCAATTAGCTGCGCACAGACAGGAGAGAAGTTTTTCCTCGTCTTCGGAAGCTCCGCGGAATAATCTTTGAAAAAGTACAATTTATTACTATCCCATATAAGTGTGCGGTGTCTGCGGGAAGCACCCCATAAAGTCTCCTTATGTAAATAGTTCAGACACCTGAGCAGTACTACCCGGGGTCTGGCATTCACTTGTGTGCGCTGGGACCCAATTCTGTGTGCGTGTTCAATTACTACATTTTTGCAGGCCTCTTGGATTTGCAACAGGGACAGTAACGTGCTACTGATAAATTCAAGTTTCACTGACTCAGGAAGACAAACAAGTCTAAGATTATTCCTCCTAGACCTTCCAGGTCATCCAATTTGTTCCATATCTGGGGTTGTGATTTAATTTGGGTGGCTTAAGATTTTTTCAGTTATGAAACATCAGCAAATAACTCTGTGTTCAGTATTCTGCTGCTGTTTTGTGAGCTGAGAGATCTGTCCTGCTATGCTAGCAGTTTGTGCCTTTAGTAAGGGACCCATAGCCTCTTATAGCTGTAATCATGTCCCCGTATGTGACTGGTGTGTCGGAGCCAGGGAGTACCTATTCTAGTGAGGATGTGACGGCTGGAGCACTGACAGGGTCTCCTATGCTAGCATCTCTCAAACCATGATCTGTGGAGGCATGATCAGGGGACGAGGAGGGTGTATTGCTGTGGTCTCCGGCATCCGGTGCCATCTTGGAATCCTCCCTCCGGCTTTGCCTGTTGTTTTTGTGTGGCATGAGAGGTAGGAAATACCTTTCCATATACTATGCTGTGGTCTCATGAGGCAGCACTGCACTCCAGGTGGTTTATGGAGGTCTTTGAGGGGGCGTGAAAAAGGGTGAGCAGATCGGCGTTAGCAGAGCTGTTCCTTTCCGCTGCACACATGTCGGAACCGGAAGCCTTCCACCCGGATGTAATTTTTTTTTGACACCAGCATTGTAACCGTGGTCCAGCGTCGGCACAACCTCTACAGACTACAATGCTCCTGTGTCCTGGCTTTAAGTTCTTACACTACATAGATTTCCTGATTTCCACTTATACTGGCTTATAGGGGCTGATTCCGAATCGGATGCAGTGCTAATGCCGGATGCAGTTGAACGATTTGTTTTTCTTCTGCACATGCCTCTAAGTACGAGCATCCAGAGTCCGTGCACACAGTCGGTGTTACGATTGGGACGCGCGGCCTCAGAAATGTCTTGAAAATGTATTGGACATCCCTTAGCAGTGACAGGGAGGTGGCTAAGCAGGCGCACGGATATACTTCGTGCTATAGAGAATGTTGAGGGTGTGTCACTGTATAGTGGCTGCAAACTCAGATGCGCAATCACTCCCATTGCAGGCCCTACTCTGATGGCCAATCTGCCACCGGGCTGGTGTAAGTTTCAATGGATCGACCAATGGTTGCACCCAAAGAGGCACCAAGTGGATGGGCTTGTAGCGGATCTTGTATTAAGTCAGAGGCGTGTGACCGGCAAAAAATGCAGACATGGGCGCCGCTGCATGTGATGCAGAATCGGGCCCCATAAAGTGCTATAATTTGATACAGTAGCACATTATAATATAACTTCTGGTATAATGGCCTATTAAAGTATAATCAAGTCAGACGCTGGGAAATCCATTATTCACTATAGGAGAACAACCTCTGGTTGATCATTACAAGATGAGTCATTGCTCTCAAATATCCAAAAGGGGTTTAGGAACAGTAAGAAAAAAAATAACCTGTAGTCTATAAAATACATTAACTAACAATAGACATTTGGTGCATGCCCCAGCATCAGGAAATGAGCCCTGAGACGTGATAAAATTGTTACTTTTCAGAAGGTGCTCACGGTCTCTTTAATTATTACTGATTCTGGATCTTGGTGATCCCCCTTGTACCTACATAGATATTTGGTGATTTGCTGTATGTGCTGGTATTCTATGCCTGTCTGTTATCGCCACCTCGATGTTCCAGTGCTACCTCTAACTTAACAATATAATCATCCCCTGTCCCCCCATAAGCCACTACCCTTTTCCTAGTCTCCTTCATGGAGGACAACATCTCAATCTCTTTTGTAACCCAACCCCACTGCAGGGAGTCACCCTCAACTCCTTCTCCACAATCCACCTCTTCATATGTGGCCAAGAGCAGTCTTGAGCGCACAGTGTGGCCTATTCATGATGTTAATTATCGGGGTCAGGACCCTAATAATTAACATTCTGATTCACCGTGGCTACCGGAGCAATTCATCATTGCTCCGGCGTGGTGACAGCTGATACGATATCCCCTGTCGGAGCAGTGCGCACAAGCGTCCCGACGTCTGGCAGAAGGAGCTGGACAGGGGCGGAGGGATCCAAAAGAATCCCCCATCGCAACCCGGACAGCCTTCCCACAGGGAAGGAGTAGGTTGTGATGCCAGATCTGAAGATTGCGAATGCTCCCGCACTCAAGCTCCGAAAATATTGTAATTTTTGAGCATGGTAAAATCTGTCCCCATACTAGTGTATGGGGACAGCAGGCCATTCCGCAATAGAAAGGTAAGTAGGAGATATCTGTGATACTAGTGTATGGGGACAGCGAACCACTCCGCAAGAGGAAGGCAAGTAGGAGAAATCTGTGATATCTCCTGTTTTACCTTCTTGATGAATGGCCTGATAACTTAAGTTTTACAATTGCAGGTGAAAATGTGTTTGTAGCTTTTGCAGTGATTCGGATGGATATGGTTTACAATGTTCTCAATAACAGGAAAATAAGTAAAAAAAAAAAAATAATTTCTATAGACTACTGATGTTGATCGCTTGACCGTCTTGGAAAATATCATACGAGCCTGTATTCATGTTTGTTTAAAAGAGATAACACCAACATTGTGTTTACTTAAAGAGAAGAATTCACTCACTACTGGTCATCGGCATCAGAAGTCAAAGAACACAGATGCATCAGCAGTTTTGCTTACTTATTTACTAACGGACCAAACCCATTACATGCATTATTGTATATTGTCACTGCCCATGTCTATGCATCATCGAATGAAAAATCTTTATTGTAATGTACATGTTAACACCCATTCTGTTGTTTTATGTAATTAAGGGTATAAAAGCCCTCTTTCTCTGGTACACTGCCAGAATTCTCCTTGATATCTCATTATGCTAAGCCCCACAAATCTCTGCCGAGAATAGTGGAGGTATTGCTTTAATAAATTCTATGTTCATTACCACAAGCAGACGGTGCAAGAATTTTTATTCAACATGATGAATAGGCCCCAATGTGACTACATGTTCATATGGCTGCAAACATAAGTAATTCTTTACACGCTACTCAAATCATCTGTAAATACACCAGCAATGTGTGCATGGAGCAAAATGCAGATATTAATATTAAAATATGGAGTGTGCTACCTCCATAATGCTCCTTTAGGGATGCATTTGACTATACCAACATGGCCACTGGTTTGGTCTTCTGAGCATGTGTGGAGCCATCTTGTCACTGTGTAAGAACGCCATAGTGGAACACAGACTATATGATATACCCTCCAAGAGAAACCTGCCAAGGCATACAACTACCCGCTATATACACCGCTACACACGGGATTTAGTCAGGATACCGCCGATATCCCGACACTGACATCCCGACATGGGTCTAAAGATAGGCATCGAAATCCCAATGCCTATCATTAGCCCCACCAAACTACTGGCTAAGGGTATGATTCAGAGATGGTCACAGAACATATCGCGTCTTGTACACAGTAGCGATGTGTAGATATGCTAATGCTGCAGGAGGCGTCTGAAGGGAAAAGACGCCATCTTCCAACATCTGCGATCCGAGTGCTGATATCAAAGATTCGGCATCAGATCAACCGTTTCCAGCAACTCCCATCTGAGTAAGGTGAAGCTTTCTCAGGGCCTGATTCAGCAAGGATCGCGGTTGCTAATACACACGCAATCGGCCGACTGTTGCGATCTGCACATGCATCGCATTGTGTGTGCACGAACTAGCCATTGTGATCAGGAGTGCAATCGTCAGAGGCTACGCAGACCTATCGCAGAGTAATTGACAGGAAGTGCCGTTTGTGGGTGGTGATGGGGGGTGGTTGGGAAAACACAAGCGTGCCAGTGCGTTTGAACGCCGTTGCATGGGCATGCATAAATTATCCACTGCGTTTCTTTGCGCAGCCTGAGGTCTGATAGCGTGCACTGAAGTTAGCAATTTCTGAGGTAAGGTGTAGTGCTGCGACGGCATAGTGATCGCAATGGATTAGCATACTATTTCAGTGAGACTGCGTGCGTAATCACTATTGCATTCGCAGTTGCGATCCATAATGAATCAGGCCCTCAGTCTGGCTACTACTTGCTCGCCTGCGAGGCCAGGAAATCTGTGTCCCTGGAATTGGCTCTCCCAGTAAACGAGGGTGACATGTCTCGTTTCCGGGAATGCAGACCAGCACCACCCCATTTCCGCCCCCAAACTCATCTGCATGTCAATCATGCTGCGTCTTGGCACTGCATGCGATCACGCAGGACTCATCCTGCACATGCACAGACCAGGTCCTGCACAGACTCTCTACCATCTACTAAAACTGGCTCTAAGTCCTGAGCTGACTAGTACATTTGGTGAATCCGCTGGTGCATACTATTTACGCTGCTTACCACCGCCATATAGTACACACCTCAACAGGTTATGGGCCCAGCATGCAAACGCCATAGACATGTGTCAGCACAGAGGGGGTCATTCAGACCTGCTCGCGAGCGCAGGACGCTCACAAGCTGGTCGATGGTGCCCTACTGCACATGCGCACGACGGACGGCTAGCGACGGGATAGCCGTCGCTCCGGGTCTCGTACCAGAGGGGGCGTGCTGTCGATGTTGATTGACAGCACGCCCCCTTTGGTGGGCGTGCCGGGGGCGTGGCTGCCAGACGGAGGCGTTCCCATGGGCCGTCTGAAGCCGGCCCCACTGACATCAGTAGTGATGTCAGTGGGAGTGATCTTGGCTCTGATAGAGCCAAAATCACTCCAGGGCTTGCGGCAGCGAGACCCTACCGCAGGGTCTCCGTCGCAAGCCCGATGATCGCGATGGTCTTGACCATCGCAACCATCATCATGGACGCTCGCTATAGCTGTGGGTGGTCACCCACAGCTATGCGAGCGTCCAAGAGGCCGCTCCATTTTCATGTAGGAGGGCCTTGATTCAGAGCGAGCGCTCTGGTCAGAGCGTCCGGCTCTGAATCAGGCCCAGAGTGTGTCAGTATAAAGAATTAGCACAGAGTGTTTCAGCACAGTGTCAGTACAGAGTGTTAACCAGAGAAGCTGCACGTCAGTACGAAACATGTATACCGAAGCTCAGGAGCTGGCTGGCAACTTTCAGCCAGGGGGGCAAACACAAGCAAGTGGCCCTGGCTTTACTGCCATCATTAAGAGCTTGGCCCAATAGGGTAATGCCATCTCCAGATTTAATTTAGTTAAGGGCACATGTACAAAGGCCAGAACTCCAAATAGCAAAATAGCATCTGGGGAGCACATAGAGGAAGTGAAGGAAGAAATGAAGCAGGTAAAACATTTAGGGAGACTGTGGATAGACACCAATATTTTTTTTTTTTTACATTTCTTTTATTCATCAGAGCAATAAGTAATATACCAATAGTATAGAATAATTACATAAAGGTATTACATTCGCAGGATATAATCAAGAAATAACACATATTAATTGAGGTAATCAAGACATGGCAGGTACACCCCCCAAAAAACATTATCCAGCAAAGTTAAAAAATGGATAAAAGGTCCAAGAAAAAGCAAATTCCATCTTAACCTGTAACAGATAAAGAGATAGGAGGATCACCCAGTAAAGTTCTGGTTTCATACCAAGAAGTATTTCTGAAACAAATAGATTAGACGTCGTAAGTCCAGCATGAAAGGAGTCTATAAAACCTTCCTATAGCTGAAAAAAAAGCAGCTGTTTTAGTCTCCTTATGTAATGTGGTCACTAGCCAACCCATTTGAAAAGCAAAACATTATTTGGCCCGAAATAAAGGAACTGATGGGGGATCTGCATGGGTCCACATCTACAATATACACTTACGGGCCACCGCAGAAATGATCAATAGTAGTTTTATTACTATCTCTCCTACTTGAAACTGATGGTGGTAAAATACCCAAAATCGCCCATTCCGCTGATAATGGTAGGTAACTAACTATACATCTAGATACGAATCTGTTAACTGATGACCAGAATCCTCGTGTAAGGGGGCATTCTCACATACAATGTATAAAATTTGCATCAGAGGCCCCATATTTAGCACAAACACTAGTATCGGACAATCCCATCAGGAACCTGCGGTGGGGGGAAAGATATCCATTGTGATAAATATTATAGAACATTTCTCTATACATACAGTACTTGATGAGAGCACTAATTGAGAATAGAGGAATGAACGTAATGAACTTTACATGGTATGGGGGAATACGGTACACCAAGTAGATAACCCCGTAGATATTTTAGAATGGTCTAAAGGAATCTGGAGGATTTTAGAATGAAGAGAGATGAACCCCTGTCCACTCATAGGTCTAGCTAATAATAAGTCCAAAGAGTTGGACCTAACTATTGGAGAGAGAGTACGTATCATAGAACTCACAATGTTGTGCCTGATATAACGCCAGAGAGTGGGATTGAGGTAAAATATATTTATCCACTGATTCCGCCACCTGATAGGGCCGACAGTTCTCAGTGTCGACCAATGCTCGGACATAGTGGATCCCCCTTATCTGGCCATAATGAGAAAGGTATGGAAGCCTCCCCGTTTTGAAACTTAGACTTTAATAATAATGGAAGGAAAATGGAATGATGGCAGTTTACATTTCTTTGCTTCCTAGCAAAGTGCCAAACTTTCCATGTAACCATCAATAGGGGGTTATTAATAATATCTTTGCTCCTGTTTATGGGAATGAAGGAACACCAATATGTGTTGATCTGGCAAAAAAGACTGATCCAACTGTGAGTCAGTATAGAAATCAGTCTTATGTATCCAATCTCGTATGCATCTCAAAATTCCAGCATGTCTATACAATTTTATATTAGGTAAATTAACCCCTCCATTGGCCCGAGTCTGTTGGAGCTTTAGCAGGCCTATGCGAGGGCATTTATTCTTACAGATAAAATCAAAATATTTTATATAGATATTTTTCATCCGCCTTTGAAAGCAAAATCGGTAACATCTGTAGGGGGTAAAGTATTTTAGGGAAATATATCATTTTTAGTAAATGATCCTACCTAGGTAAGATAACATAAGGTGACACCAACGGGACAGTTCTCCCACCACTTCTCTAATGAGTAATTTCATATTGAGATCATATAAGTCCCTAATATAATGTGGCAATTCAATTCCCAAATATCTAAGAGAAATGGGGGCCCACATCACTGGATATAGATCACCCCAGTGTGGTTTCACTATAGAACCCAAATATAATGCTTCTGATTTATCAGAGTTAATACTGAAGCCGGAAACTTTAGCAAAATCTGACAGCTTATCAAATATTTTAGGTAGGGTTTGTTCTGGATCCGAGATATAGAGTCATCGGCAAAGGCTTGGACTTTAAGCTCTTGAGAACCCACCCGAATCCCTTCAAAATCTGGCCAAGAATGGAGAATATGTAACAGTGGGTCCAAAGCTATATTAAATAATATTGGCGATGAAGGACATCCTTGCCGAGTGCCTCTCGTCATTGTAATGGGGGAACTATTAGTGCCATTAATTATCAAGGTAGTAGTTGGTGAGCCATATAAAAAAGCGAAACAGATCCAAGAAAGGCCTACCAAAATCTTGCCTCTCAAAGATTTTAAGCAAATGACTCCAAGACACTGTGTCAAATGCCTTTTCCGCATCTAGACTCAAAAGCATTTCTGCCATATGGGACGGAGAATTGGAATGAGACACTATTGCTGCCAGGGCCGTTGTAACCCCCTTTACTGAAAATCTACCATGTGTAAAACCCAATTGATGGTGTGTTAGGATACAGGGTAAAAATAATTGGAGGAGGTTGGCCATGAATTTAGTCAGTATTTTAAAATCCTGATTCAAGACCTATAGGATGTAACTAATTCCGTTGGAATGTGGATACTATATCAGAAGTGGACACCAAGCGGGCGGATGTAGTAGAGTGACGTAATGTCTCATTGGTTTGACGAGTAGTTTGTAATTTCGCCATGTTAGCCAATAATCGTCCAGCTCTATTGCCCCATCTATAATAATGATTTTTTGCATAATCTTTTTGGGTCCTGGCACTGGTCAACCGAAAGCTCCCCAGTAATTGTCGATGTTGTTTATAAGTCTCAAAATTATCAGAGAAGTCAGTTTCATAGGCACCATAAGCTGTATGCATAGCATTATGTAAGACATCATATATACTCCAGTATTCCTGTCTCTTCCTAGCCTGATAAGCCAATATATGGCCTCTCATTACCACTTTGGATGTTTCCCAGAAGAGAAAGGAGTCTTCCCAATGTTCAAGGTTGTCATCGACAAACTCCATCCATTTGGATTGGAGATATTGTTTAAAGTGATCTGATTGGCCAAGAAAATACGGTAATCTCCAAAATTCACACGACATTCCAGAAAACCTAGTTGAATATCTACAGAAATCGTAGCGCAGTCAGATATGACTATACTATGGATATCACATGAGTGTACCGAGGGAATCAATCTATCTATCATCTACCAGTAAATAATAAATGCAAGAAAAAGACTTGTGTACTCGAGAATGGTAAGAATGGGTCCTATCCGTAGGGTTGAGGAGCCTCCATATGTCACATAGGTAATGAAGCGAGAGTAATTACCCCACACCCCCTAGTCCCAATTAAGGTAAAGAATGTGATGATCCAGATCTATCAAGTGTCTCATTAGCTACTCCATTAAAGTCTCCCCACATCAGTAGGTTCGGAGTGGGGTGACCCAAAAGTAAATTGGAGATTGTGCGAAAAAAAGCTAAATTAGGAGAGTTAGGGGCATAGATATTAAGGAGAGTGTAAGGTCCCCCCTTAAAAGCACATCCAACAAAAGATATCTGCCCTTTCGGGTCACATTCCGAATGAATAATGGAATAGTGTAGGCGTTTATGAAACACTATAGCCACACCCCTTTTTTAGTAGTAAAGGAAGATGAGATACATTCTTTAATCCAAGAGCTACGTAAACACATGTCATCTGAATGCGCCCAATATGTCTCTTGTAAAAATGCTATATCCCAGATATTTAAGATTGGAGTCTTCTACGTTTGATAGGGCAGTTTAGTCCCCGCACGTTCCAAGATACCATGCGGTTAGAATTATGGACCACAGAGGTTGGGGCAGAGTCAACAATTGAAGACATTTTTGTTAACTAACCTCAATCTAAGAAAGGAACCCATGCAGATATTATAAACCACCGTGCCATCCACCCATCCCAGCGAGTGGAGGGAAAGGCCAAAAATTTAAGAAAGGGGGTGCCTTCTGCCAGTTCCAGACAACACAAAATACAGACATTAAAAACAATACAATACAATACCACTAAGATACCATTTTGCTCTGAGATACTCCATTTTCTATTTTCCCCCAAACATATAAACGAGGAAACATGTATCTTGATACATATTTCCATAACACAAAAATATAAAACAGTAGCAAAGATGGGAAAAATCTGATCCCAAAACCAAGGGAGTCTAGTATCCCATAACATAATCTTATATAAAATAGAACAGTACACTATATGTGTCCCTCTTTTGTATATCAAAAGCTAGAAATATCAATCTATCAGGTATTTGATCCCGCTGAACTAGCAGATCCAGTGGGCAGAGAGTGTACGTATGTCTTGGCCTTATCAAAATGATCAAACATACGGACCGTTCCATCCACAGTAATTTTCAAATTTGCGGGGAATAGCAAAGCAAATTGGATGTGGTTATCAAAAAGTATTTTACAGAGTAGGGAGAATTCTTTTCTTTTTTGAGACACTGCTGACAAAAAAATCTGGGAACAGCAAGAGTATAACCATCAATAACGGGGGAACCCTGACATCTATAGGAACGAAGTACCAGCTCCTTATCTCTGAAGTTAAGGTATCTAGCGATTACCGAAGGGGGTCTAGAAACATTGGTGGATCTCTCCGGTCCTTATCGGTGTGCTCGTTCAATACTCATGGGAGGAGACATCTGGGTTATACCTAAGGCATTATTGAGATCATTTTGTAGATATTCAATTAAGGCAAACCCCTTCACATTTTCTGGAATACCTAAAAATTTAAGGTTATTTCATCTGTTCTTATTCTCCAAATCATCTATCTTATCTAGAAGAGCCTTAATGGTATCTCCCTGTAAGGCAGAAGATGATTGGAGAGTCTCTTCTACATCTATCTTCTACATCGCTTGTGCGTTGTTCCACTGCACCTCTATTTGTGAGACCACTGACGTAAGGGTGGAACTGAATTATTTAAGTTGTTGCTCCATAAGGGGTTTAATGACCAGCAACATCTCCTGGGCCGCTGCCATAGCAGATGGGGCGGCCAAAGGCACCGAGTGCTGAGTGCCCCCACCCGAGGCCAAAATGGGTGACATTGGGTGGGTGATAGAGGGGCAGGAGAATTAGAGGGGGAAGATATTGTGGAAGCAGATCGCTTTACCTTGGAGACAGTGGGCCTAATTCAGACCCGCTCGCAACCGCTGAGCGCTCGCAAGCAGGTCGATGTTGGCCCAGTGCGCATGCAGTTCCAGGAGTGTGTGGCAGTTAAGTGCTGATATAGCTACAAATGTGTCCTCTTACATCATTGCCGATTGTGGTACAAACGTGCACACGCATCGCACCATGTGATTACCCGCTGCAGTATACGCTATGGTATGCTATGGTGCGCAATGCGATTGCACCATGCCATCCTATGGAGTCGCGGGTGCGAATGCAGTGCGTGTATCCGCTCGCGGGCGCATGCCTCGCTCCCTGTGTGGTGCGACTTGCTGCGTACAAATCAAAGATGCAAGAGGACATAAGTGTACTACACATTATATTTGAGAGGCCCAGAAAATGTAGGTGCAGGTGTTTTGTATGTCTTAAAATAGGGCACAAAGCATCTGAATGTAAACTGAAGAATGTGAATTCTATGCAAACATTGCAAAGTAAAAAGTGCAACAACAAAGATGAGTCAGCTTTAAGTGTCAAAGAAAACTTTGTTGATCTATTTACTCGGGTGCAATTAGACATTTCAGCTTCAATAAAGAATAGTTCATTTTACTGAACACGTGTGATCCTATAACAATCGAAGGAATAGAAAATGAAGTGCTTAGAGCAACAAAAGATGGGAAAGTCACTACTCATTTGAATATAGGAACTAAACTAAAATCACAGAAATCCAAATGTGCTTACCTGTTATGGGGACAAACCTCAAAGTCCAGGTCACAAAAGGAAAGTGCATCTTTCGGAAAAAAATAGGGCTTGTAATAGCAAAACTATCTCAATGCTTGATAATATTCAGTTGAAAATACTATCGGACATGTTGGTAAAACAGATTGTAATATGTCAACTATCAACCCATGCATGTGGTCTTCCAAACTCACTGACAGGTCCCAGTAAGGCCAGAAGGGAAAATAATGTTGGACACATGGTCAACACAGCCTAAACTAGTACAACTGTGACACCTACCAGTGTGGCCAAATTGGTCATGATTGGCCAGCTTGTGTTATTTCAAGATATGCAAAAAAACACTGATATGCAACATTAAAATAGCAATGTCTCAGAAAGGCTACTGTACCTTCTACATTCTTATAAAGTCCCAACCAGAACGACCTTTGTCTGTCCTGGAATGGCTCAAGATGGTGGAATATGAAATCTGACTCAACCGAATCTTCAACTGAAGCTAAATTGGCTCCTAAAAAAAAAAAAAATCCCAAATATTAACACATAATACATTTTACAGGGCATCATTTTGCTTACCTAGATATTTTAACTCACTGGATGGTACCTGCTCTCAAACAACAATAAATACATTTGTTTTTACAGATGTGTCCTCGCACATCTTTACTTCAGTCACGCCAAACAGCCCCTCTCTGCGCGCAAGATCCTGTGAGACTCTGCTAGCGCCGGGCATCTGTTTTGCATCTTTTTCTTGCTGAAAATACGTCTCAGTCGCAATGTGATGTGACTAGGATGCAACAGGAGACTGCTGATTAATTTGATAAGTGACACTTGTTTATCTGCGTGCGACTGAGAGCCTGATTCAGCAAGGAACGCACAGTTGCAGACGCATGCAACCATCCGCTGCGAGTATATGCTAATAAATGCATATGCACGCAGAATAAGGAGACGCCTAGCAATACACAATACCACCCACTTCCTTTAACGTGAGTTCTGTTATACCACTCAAGACAGCGGAAACATCGGTAACATTGAGAACCATCGAACACATTAGCATAATAGTGGTTGACCTGACTTCACACAGGATTTCTGCCACTTCCTGCGTGGAACTAGACCTCAGGCTTCGTCCGTCGCCACAAGGGCTTATATATGCACACCCCTAAAACGCCGTCCAAACACACAGGCCTGTGTTTGCCTGACCACCCCCCACAAACAGCACTTCCTGTAACTCACTGTGCTCTGGGTCTGAGTAGCCTCTGCAAACGCAGTTCCCATCGCAGTAGCTAGTCCGTGCACGTACAATGCGAGGCAACAATTGACCGATTGCGTGCGCCTGCATTCATGCATTACTTGCTGAATCAGGCCCTGAGTCTCTAAATCAGCATACGAAGGGCTATGATCCGATGGCCGCTGCTTTTTACCACGACAAGTTCCGTCTACAGGCTCAGTCACAGACAGATATACAGATATACAAGTGTTGCATATCAAATTAATCAGCAGTCTCCTGGTGCGTCCTAGAGGTATATTGACTAAAGTTCGTGTTTTTAGACGTGGTGATGTTGCCCATAGCAACCAATCAGATTCTAGCTATTACCACCTAGAAGGTGCTAGATAAATGTAAAGTAGAATCTAATTGGTTGCTATGGGCAACATCTCCATTAGCAGACCCCGGGGTTATTCAAAGCCATCATATCCCAATACCTCTGAGAGGACCGCGCTATTTAAGCTCACACCCAAGGGTGATAGTGGGTTTATTGTCAACAAAAGGTATCAACGATTGGCTAGAATGTAAGAATTTTATACGTATTTTTAAAAACCAAAGCAAAATAAATTACAATGGTATTTATACTAATATATGGCCTTATTGGTCTTTTGTGTTGGGTGTTTTCCTTGGTCAGTGGGTTTTTTCCAGACCAACAACATTACATATTTGGTTAAGAAAAGACTGTTTCTAAACATTCTATGATCAACTCTGGGAAAAAGAAGAATTACATACAACATATATAATAAGATCGAGTGTGTTTTCAAGAACTTCGACGGGAGATTCTAGCGCCTTCTGGTTCATTGCTTGTGAATTATGCTATTTGGATACCGACTAACAGGGACACCTTTGAAAAAGCTGCACTTTGGGGCAGGGAAACGCGGTAGGGCCACCAAGGATCATCACCCCAACTTTTCTATACTGCATATAGGAGGAACCTTAAAGGACTATTGCACAATCCTAATCATATGGAGCCTTATAGGACCAGCACACTGGGAGTAAGCCTGCATATTACAATTTGGGACATTACCATATATGAACACCGTATCTTTTGAGGACGCAGACTATTACCGGATGATCAACATCTAAAAGGGACATCCCTCTTTCGGTGATTATTACAATCTATATACAGCGGACTATCCTATGGTGTTTATTTTGGCATCCTAAGTGTTTTTCCTTCAGGAGCTGTGCATATTCAAGCAAAGTATGGACTAAAAGTTGTGGGTGAGATCAGTGTTCTTTATACTGAACAGAAATACATTTTCTGTATTTTTTATTCTTTGGCACAATAATTTATGTATATGAATAAATTGTATATTTTTGATATCTAGACGCTGGCTATACCTTGTCTTTATCATTTTTATGTTCTAACATTTCTAGCGCTACTTTTGTTTATTGTATATTAGGGGTGAGTGGGTTCGGACTTCTGAAATCCGAACCCCCCCGATCCGAGGCCGATCCGAGTCAGGCTCGACTTTTCCCGCCTGACTCGGATCTGAAATCGAGGCAAAACGTCATCATCCCGCCTTCCAGGTCTCGCGGGTTTTGGATTCTATATAAAGGTACCTGCGTCGGCGCCATTTTCTCACTTGGCTGTGGACAGTGAAGAGGGAGGGTGGGAGTTAGGGCTGGCTGGGCTGTGTAGTGTAGTGTAGTGTTGTGCTGCGCTGCTGTTGTCCATAGGGGCTGTGTCCACTCCTCCAAAGTCCATAGGGGCTGGCTGGACTGTGTTGTGCAGTCAGTTGTCCATAGGGGCTGTGTCCACTCCAAAGTCCTGTGCAGTGTCCCAGTCCTAAAGGGGTGCTGTAGTGTTGTCCAGGGGGTGCTCTGTCCATCAGTGCAAAAAAAAAAATATATATTTTTTCTGTGTTTGTGAATTGTGTGCGCAGTAGCCGCACGTGCATCAACAAAGTAGCGCCAAGCGTGCGCCTGTGTCCCATAAGTAAAAGGCCGGCTGGCTTGTCCGTTAAAGGGTGCTGTAACCCCCAAAGTGCGCTCCACAAAAAATAAAACATTTTCCTTTTTGTTCTGTCTTTGTGAATCGTGTGGGCTGTAGCCGCACCTGCATCCTCAAAGCAGCAGCGCCAAGCGTGCGTCTGTCTGTTAAAGGGTGGTGTAACCCCCAAAGTGCACTCCAACAAAAATAAAATATTTTCTTCTGTGTTTGTGAATTGTCTGCACTGTACGTGCATCCTCAAAGCAGCAGCGACAAACATGCGTCTGTGTGTTAAAGGGTGGTGTAACCCTCAAAGTGCGCTCCACAAAAAATAAAAAATTCATCTTTTTTTTCTGTCTTTGTGAATTGTGTGCACTGTAGCTGCACGTGCATCAACAAAAGGAGCAACGCCAAGCGTGCGCCTGTGTCCCATAAGTAAAGAGCCGGCTGGCTCATTTCTTAAAGGGTGGTGTAACCCACAAAGTGCACTAGTCTCCAACAAAAATAAAAAATTATTTTCTGTGTTTGTGTGCGCCTTAGCCGCATGTATATATCAATATAACATAAATGGAGGACCAAAGTTTCTCCAATAAAAATAAAATAGGGAAAGATCAAGAACCACTTCTTCCTAGTGCTGAAGCTGCTGCCACTAGTCATGACATAGACGATAACATGCCATCAACGTCGTCTACCAAGGCCGATGCCCAATGTCATAGTAGAGGGCACATACAATGCCAAATGAGAAAGTTCAGGAAAATGACCTTAAAAGAAACATTTAAATCATCTGAGGAGAAACATAAACTTGCCAATATGCCATTTACGACACGGAATGGCAAGGAACGGCTAAGGTCTTTCCCTATGTTCTTAACTAGTGGTTCAGCTTCACATGACGATGGAAGCCCTCCTCCCGCTAAAAAAAATCAAACGAGTTAAGTTGGCAAAAGCACAGCGAAGAACTGTGCGTTCTAAGAAGATATATTACAAATCCCCAAGGAGAGTCCAAGTGTGGTGGCGGTTGCGATGCCTGACCTTCCCAGCACTGGACCTTTCCACCATTTGCACGCCCCCTGCAAGTGCTGAAAGGAGCACCCACAGTCCACTTGCTGATATGCAAATTGAAGATGTCACTGTTGAAGTACAACAGGATGAGGATACTGGTGTAGCTGGCGCTGAGGAGGAAGTTAGCGAGGAGGATTCTGATGGTGATGTGGTTTGTTTAAATCAGGCTCCGGGGGAGACAGCTGTTGTCCGTGGGATGAAAAAGCCCATCACAGTCATGCCTGGGCAGAAGACCAAACATTCCACCTCTTTGGTCTGGCAATATTTCTATCCAAATCCGGACAACAACTGTCTTGCCATATGTACCATATGTAAAGGTGAAATAAGTAGGGGTAGGGACGTTAACCACCTAGGAACATCCTCCCTTATACGGCACCTGCAGCGCGTTCATAAAAAGTTACTGTCAAGTTCAGAAACTTTGGCTAAGACCGTAAGCAGTCCAGGGACACCTAAATCCCGTTGTCCTGTTGTATCAAAGCGCCTGCAAACCACACAGTCAACTCCCTCCTCGTCAATTTCCTCCTTAGTCAGGATCAGAAGTAGTCCTGCAGGCCATGTCACTGGCATGACTGACTCTCCTATCCGGGATTCCTCCGGAGGATCCTGCATTGCTATGCCTACTGCTGCCGCTGCTGCTGTTCCCAGAGAGTAAGTAGGAACACCACTACTTTTACTAAACAAGTGACCCTCCAACAGTCCTTAGCGAGGAGGATGAAGTACGACAGCAGTCCTCCTGAAGCAAAACGTATAAACTGAGGTCTTGACTGCTATGTTGGTGTTAGACGTGCGTCCGGTATCTGCCATTAGTGCAGTGGGATTTAGACAATTGATGGAGGTAGTGTGTCCACGGTTCCAAATCCCATCTAGATTGCACTTCACTAGGCAGGCGATACAGAGACTGTACAGAAACGTCAGAAAAAGTGTCCTCAGTGTCCTGAAAAATGCGGTTGTACCCAATGTCCACTTAACCACGGACATGTGGACAAGTGGAACAGGGCAGACTAAGGACTATATTGACTGTAACAGCCCACTGGGTAGATGTATCACCTTACGCAGCAACAACAGCAGCGTCACCAGTAGCAGCATCTCATAAACGCCACCTCGTTCCAAGGCAGGCTACGCTGTGTATCACCGGTTTCAGTAAGAGGCACACTGCCGACAACCTCTTAGAGAAACTGAGGGAAATCATCGCCCAGTGGCTTACCCCACTTAGACTCTCCTGGGGATTTGTGATATCTGACGCCACCAATATTGTGCGGGCATTACATCTGGGCAAATTCCAACACGTCCCATGTTTTGCTCACACAATAAACTTGGTGGTGCAGAATTTTCTGAAAAGCGACAGGGGCGTGCAGGAGATGCTTTGGGTGGCCCGAAAAATTTCTGGCCACTTTCGCCATTCAGCGACTGCATGCCGAAGACTGGAGCACCAGCAAACACTCTTGAACCTGCCCCGACATTACCTGAAGCAAGAGGTTGTGACGCGGTGAAACTCAACCCTCTATATCCTTCAGAGGATGGAGGAGCAGCAAAAGGCCATTCAAGCCTATACATCCACCTATGACATAGGCAAAGGAAGGGTATGCACCTGACTCAAGCGCAGTGGAGAATGATTTCCGTGTTGTGCAAGGTTCTCCAGCCCTTCGAACTTGCCATACGTGAAGTCAGTTCAGACACTGCCAGCTTGAGTCAGGTCATTCCCCCCCATCAGGATTTTGCAGAAGCAGCTGGATAAAGTGAAGGAGGAGCTAAGATGGAGCGATTCCGCTCTGCATGTGGGACTTGTGGATGAAGCCCTTCATTCGCTTTAGCAGGATTCCAGGGTGGTCAATCTGTTGAAATCAGACCACTACATTTTGGCCACCGTGCTCGATCCTAGGTTTAAAGCCTATGTGGTGTCTCTCTTTCCGGCCGACACAAGCCTGCAGAGGTGCAAAGACCTGCTAGTGAAAACACTGTCAGCTGAAGCGGAACGTGACACGTCAACAGCTCCTTCTTCATTTTCTCCTGCAACTGGGACAGCCAGGAAAAAACTTAGGTATCCTAAGCAACCCGCTGGCGGTGATGCAGGGCAGGCAGTACCAAGTTTGGACATCTGGTCCGGACTGAAGGACCTGGCAACAATTTCTGACATGTCTAATGTCACTGCATATGATACTGTCACCATTGACAGAATGGTGGAGGATTACATCGGTGACAGCATCCAAGTAGGCATGTCAGACAGTCCGTACCTGTACTGGCAGGAAAAAGAGGCAATTTGGAGGCCCCTGTACAAACTGGCTCTATTTTACCTGAGTTGCCCCCCCTCCAGTGTGTACTCTGAAAGAGTGTTTAGTGCAGCCGGGAACCTTGTCAGCGAAAGGCGCAGGAGGTTGCTTCCACAAAATGTGGAGAAGATGATGTTCATAAGAATTAATTATCAACTCTTCCAGGGAGACCAGCCTCCAGAACCTACAGAGGGACCTGTGGTGGTGGATTCCAGCGGGGACGAATTAATACTCTGTGAGGATGAGGATGTACACAACACTGAATCGGATGAGGAATCGGTGGATGAGGAGGATGAGGACGACATCTTGCCTCCGTAGAGCCAGTATGTGCAGGGACAGATTAATTGCCAGCTTGTTTTGTGGGGGCCCAAATGAACCAATCATTTCAGCCACAGTCGTGTGGCAGACCCTGGCGCTGAAATGATTGGTTTGTTAAAGTGTGCATGTCCTGTTTATACAACATAAGGGTGGGTGGGAGGGTCCAAGGACAATTCCATCTTGCACCTCTTTTTTTTCTTTGCATTATGTACTGTTTGGGGCCTAGTTTTTCAAACTGCCATCCTGTCTGCCACTGCAGTGTCACTCCTAGATGGGCCACGTGTTTGTGCCGCCCACTTGTGTCGCTTAGCATAGTCATCCAGCTACCTTGGTGCAACCTTTTGGCCATAAAAACACTATTGTGAGGTGTGAAGTGTTCAGAATAGACTGGAAATTAGTGGAAATTAAGGTTATTGAGACTAATAATAGCATAGGAGCAGAAAAACCCACAAATTCTGTGATTTTAGCTGTTTTTATGCTTTTTTTTAAAAAAAAATACAGATCCAAAACACAAAACCCTGAAACCAAAACACGGAAGGGTGGTTTTGGCAAAACCAATCCAGATCCAAAACACGAAGAAAGATCCAGATCCAAAACACGAAAAGTGGCCGGTGCACACCCCTATTGTATATATGTATTGGTAGGGAGTGACTATCCTGCTTTTAGTAGTTGCTTGGACAACATACTCATATCAGCGCCTGTGTAGCATCAATTGGTGCTTATTTCTGTTTTGCTGTATAAGCACCGTGACTCCTTGAGCAATAGCCCTCTGTGTGTATAAGCACTGTGACTCCTTGGTCAATAGCCCTCTGTGTGTATAAGCACCATGACTCCTTCGGCAATAGCCCTCTGTGTGTATAAGCACTGTGACTTCTCTCTGTGTGTATAAGCACTGTGACTCCTTGGGCAATAGCCCTCTGTCTGTATAAGCACCATGACTCCTTGGGCAATAGCCCTCTATGTATACAATCAATGTGACTCCTTGTGCCGTAGCCCACTATGTAAAGTACTGTGACTCTGCTGGCCGTACACCACTTAGGACCCAAGGACAATTCCATCTTGCTCTACCTTTCGCTTCTGCCACTGCTCTGTGGTAATGTTTCATAGATGTGCTTTAAATTGCGGTGTCAGTGTCGCTGCTGTCGCTTAGTAACCAGCCAGCTCATTGCAACCTTTGGCCAATAATGGTGCTAACAATTTTGTGAGCTGTGAGGTGGTCTAAATTAACTATAAAAGACTGGAAATTAATGTTATTGAGGTTAATAATTCTCTAGGAACAAAAAAAGCCCAAATTATGTGATTTTAGTTTTTTTTGTAAATTTTTGTAAAATATCCAAATCCAGTCATGGCAGGTTTGGCAAATCCAAATCCAAAGCCGGACGACGAATCAGAGCCAAATCCAAATTCAGCCAAAATGGCGCACATCCCTAGTTCTTAATTACATTGGCTGTATGTTTGGGGTTGCTGTCCTGCTGCAGAATAAATTTGGAGCCAATCAGACGCCTCCCTTATGGTATTGCATGATGAATAAGTAACTGCCTGTATTTCTCGGCATTGAGGACAGCATAAATCCAGACCAAATCCCCAACTCCATTTGCTGAAATGCAACCCCAAACTTGCAAGGAACCTCCGCCATGCTTCACTGTGCGCGAACCAGTCACTGCGATCGGGACTGCGATCGCAGTGACTACGCAGACCCATCACAGAGTGACTGACAGGAAGTACCGTTTGGGGGAGGTGATGGTGGGTTGGTCGCAGAAACAGAGGTGTGCCAGTTCGTTTCAATGCCGTTGCCGGGGAGTGCATAAATTATTCACTGCGATGGCATACGCTGCTTGCACTCTCAGTCTCGTACCGGAAGATTAGCAATTTTTGAATAAGATAGACCTTGTGTGCAAGTGTGTGTGAGGCTCTGATTGTACTCGATGTTACTGATGTTTTCGCAGTCTTGCAAAGTATTACAGATGTGTGTAAGCAGGGGTTAAAGTGGGCCGGAACTGGGTTCTTCCATCACTTCCATTTGGAGAAGGAACCAGTTCCGCCTCCTCCGACCCACCTTAGCTCGGCACCGCAGGGAGGCTCCATTTGCTGGGTGCCCGCTGAGATATTGTTACCAGCGGCGCCCGCTCCCTCCCCGCAGGGCCAGCCGGAGACTGGAGCTCACCCCTGAGCTCCGGTTTCCAGCTCCCACTGTGCACTATGGGAGAGACGTCAGCTCCCGCAGTGCACTATGGGAGGACGTCATGACATCTCTCCCATAGTTAGAGGAGCAGCCACCCGGACCAGATGGCAGCAGATGCGGGAGCGGAGCTTAAGGTAAGTATTAGTTTTTTTTATTTTTTATTAAGCGACTTCACTATAGGGGGCATTACTCTGGGCACTACTACTGGGGGCATTACTCATGGGACTTTACTATTGGGGGCATTACTATTGGGGCATTATTCAGGGGCACTACTACTGGAGGCATTACTCAGGGGACATTACTCAGGGGGCACTACTACTGGTGGCATTACTCAGGGGGCACTACTACTGGGGGCATTACTACTAGGAACACTAGTACAGGATGATTACTAATGGGGGCATTGCATAGAGGGCACTCCATAAGGGGGGCTCTGCATAAGGGGCACCACTACTGTGGGCACTGCAGGGGCACTACCACTACTGGGGGCACTGCATAAGGGGCACCTCTGCTGAGGTCACTGCATAAAGAGCACTATTTATTTATTTATTACCAGTTATTATATAGAGCACACATATTCTGCATCGCTTTACAGAGAATATTTGGCCACTCACATCAGTCCCTGCCCCAGTGGAGCTTACAATCTATGTTACCTATCACATGCACACTAGGGTTCATTTTTTTTTGTTGGGAGCCAATTAACCTACCAGTATATTTTTGGCGTGTGGGAGGAAACCGGAGTACCCGGAGGAAACCCACGCAAAGACAGGGAGAATATACAAAGGCAGTAATGCTAACCATTACACCATCTGTGCTGCCCAGATGTGCTATAGTGCTAGCACACAATAGTGTGCTAGCACTACTATTGTGGGCACTATTACAGGGGGATTACTAATGGGGGCATTGTATAAGGGGTACTAGCACTACTGTGGGCACTGCATAAGGGGCACTACCACTACTAGGGGCACTGCATAAGGGGCACTACCACTACTAGGGGCACTGCATAAGAGGCACTACCACTACTGGGGGCACTGCATAAGGGGCACTACCACTACTGTGGGCTCTGCATAAGGAGCACTACCACTGTGGGCTCTGCATAAGGGGCACTACCACTGTGGGCACTGCATATGGGGCACTAACTACAGTGGGCATTGCATAAGGGGCACTACTACAGTGGGCATTGTATAAGAGGCACTACTTCTGTGGGCATTGTGTATAAGGTGCACAAGTGTGAGCATTGTGTAAAAGGGGCACTGCTATGTGTCATACATGAATAAGGGACACTACTATGTGGTGTAATGTGAATCAAGATTATGCTACTGTGTGGCGTAATTTGAATTGGAAATACTATTGTGTGACCCCACACCTCTTTCTATTGAGGCCACGCCCTTTATTGAAAAAGCACCAAAGGGTGGCGGTGAGTTCCACCAATTCTCTAGGACCACTTTAAGCACTGTGTGACAGGGGCCCTATAGATATTACTACTGCTTACCAAACTTTACACATTCCACGGATGATTCAGCCCAGGTTCTGGAGAAAGAAAATTCAAAATGATAGCAATGGCCACGGAAGGGTATCCAGGCCTTAGACTCTGATTCTGGGCATTTTCCAGGCTTTTGTGGTGGTTCCGTGGGAGCAACAGCTATATGCATAAATAAGTACATATAATTAGTCATAGCTTGCCTTTACCAGATGTGCTTTTACTGTAATCTAAAAATGGACTATATAGTATGAGCTTAAGGCCTGATTCTGCAAGGACTGCAATTGCAAAGCTGCACGCAGGCACTGACAGTCTGCTGACAGTCTATGTGCGGGATTGAGGACCCGTTCTGCACATGTGTGACTGTTTTAGTGACTGTTTCTGTTTATGAATTATAGAGCTCTAAGCTTTTAGGTTATTTTAGCTCTATGAACTGTTCATAATGCTCTAATTAGCCACAGGATGCTATAACCTTATGGCAGCTTTAGTGTTCTGATTGGCTACAGGATTCTCTAGCTCTGTGATGGTCCCAGTGATATCATGCTCTTTGCCTGTGGTATTTCTAGTGCTCTGATTGGCTGCCGAATGCTCTTGTTCTGTATGCCACTGTGCTCTAATTGGCTACAAATATTTCTAGCCCTGTAACAGTTTGAGTGCTCTGATGCTAGTGCAGGATGCTTGAGCCCTGTGATAGATTCAGTGCTGTGATTGGCTGCAGGATGCTCTCACATTTTCAGTGCTTTATTTTCTACAAGATGATCGAGCCCAGCGACTGTTTCAAGGCTCTGATTGGCTACAGGATGCTCTATTCTTGTAACAGTAAAATAATGCTGTTATTGGCTACATGATGCTCAGGGGCATTTCTAGAAAGGAGGGGGCCCATGTGCAGTCTCTGACATGGGTCCCCTCCTCTCTTTCAGGCGTCCGGCAGTGCACTGAGCTGTGAGACCAGAGCTGGAGTTATAGACTCTGGGCAGTAGAGTGCGCCCAGAGTATATAGAGGATGCGCTGGTCACTGGGAAAATGGCTGCGGCGGCCATTCTCCCTGTACTGCGCATGCGCAAATGATGGGAAAATGGCCACAGCGGCCATTTTCCAGTTGTTTTAACAGCGCCGGACCCCCGCGCTGACGTGGGACTCCGGAGAGGTTAGTAATTCTATGGGTGCAGGGTGTGCATTGCGGGGCTCCCCTGGACACAGGGGCCTGTGTTCCCCGCACACCCTGCACTCATTATAGATACGCCCCTGATGATGCTCTATCCTTGTAACAGTAAAGGTGCGTATCCACTAGCAGATAGTGGAACGACAGTACGATCACAACATTGTAATTGTACAGACATTCCTCTTCTCTTGTAGTGCCTACACTGAACTATTTGTCATTCAGTGTAGGAACCCTCCCTCATCCCTGAACATCATGAATCTTTCGTTATCGGCAGAATGACCAGCATGTTCAGGCGATGACTGATGTTGGAAACGACCAGCGGGAACGCGCATCGCTGGTCGTTTCCGACATTTTCATGCCCGATTTGTGCACGATTAACGAGCAATTGAACGATAGCGATTTCATACAAATGCTCATTTTAAATCGGCAAGTGGATACCCACCTTAAGAGTACTCTTATTGGCTACAGGATGCTCTAACCCTGTGACAGTTTCAGTGCTCTAATTGGCTAGATTCAAACAGATTTAATTGTCTGACTATACATAAAGTTTTCTATGGATTATGAGCATCTTACCTTTGGATTGCTTACAAATTGAAGCATAATTCTCATCACAAGATATTGTCTTCCACTGACTGTCTACATCCATATAAACGCAGGCGTTGTTCTTCTTCGGTTCCTCAGCAGCCCATTTTGTGTATCGAAGCCTCCAATTATCAATCCACCTATACTGACTGTCAGTCTGAAACAACATTGGAAACTTAAAAATGTAAAATTGGACTTTTCCCATTTGTTATACAGAAGCTAGAGATTAGTTTGCAGTATCAGAAAGGTTAGGTGGCATTTTACTAAACTGTGATTACTGATTTTAAAATAAAGGAAATAAAACCTGCCGCCTAGACTGTCATGTAATCTAATCCTTATTTACTAAACTGACTTCTAGCAAAGATTCACATCGCTGGCCACTGCAGCTGACTTTTAGATGGACAGTTTCAGTATTTGCTATGGCAGCTGGCCCTGCTCCTAAAGTAGGGGTGGGCAATAAGAACCTCCCCCCCAGCTGTTGTAAAACTACATATCCCAGCATGCCATGCCACAGTTTTGCTATGTGGCCATGCTAAAACTGTTGCAAGGACTGTTGGGATTTGTAGTTCAACAACTGCTGGAGAGCCGCTTATTGCCTATCCCTGTGACCTTAAGCAATGTCAGTTCCAATTAGGTAGTTCGTTCAATTCAGTAACAGGAGGGAGGCAAGGGAAGGGAAGGGAAGGAATCCACAGCCAGCTGACACTTCACTGCATTGAAAATATGACGCATCATTTTGATTTGGTGTCTAGTCAATGTAGGAAGGTCTAGGGGAAGAAGAATATATTTAGGATCATATGGAATAGGTGTGGATAGTAAATGTGATACAAGGCCAATTACTTATTTCCACAGATCAACTATCTTGGGACAGGTCCACCATATGTGAAAGAAGGAGCCCTCAGTAGCACAACCTCTCCAACATCTATCTGATGTGCCAGGATACATTTTGCTCAATTGAGCAGGCACATAATACCATCTATATAATAGTTTGGATGTATTCTCTTTTATCTTGACACATATTGAGCTAAAGGCAGCATTGTCCCAGATCTCAGTCCATTTCTCATCCTCTAAAGAGGTACAAAAGTCCACTTCCCAGGCCCTTTCGTGAGGATCACGTAGTGATAGATTCCACAATTACCATTGTATATAGAGAGAGAATGAATCCTCAGTTTGAGGAACGACTCAAACGTAAAGCCTCAAAAGTGGAAAGGGGTCTATCTGGAGTGAAAGTGTAAAGTTGTAAAAATGGAAAAAAAGACCTAGAAGGAAGAGCTGACTCCTCCTGAATCTGGGAGAACCGGGGAAGACTAGAGTCCCTAGTGATATAGTTTAAATAAAGGATGTTTAGCTCCTTTCATTGGCAAGAAAAGGTCTTGTGTTTACCTGGAGGAAATAAGGGTTGTGAAACATGGGACAACAGGAGAAGGGCTAGGGGCCAGGCCAAATTTCTTGTTAGCATAGTGCCAAATAGATAATGAGCGGGAGGCTATCGGGTGAGAGATAACGTTCTTAGGCTGATGAAACCTCGGAAGCCATGGAGAGACCCAGGGTATCAGCCTCAATAGCAACTCAAACCTTTCTAGCACTGGGGTTACGCCATTGCACACAATGGGCGAGTTGCGCAGCAAAATAATATTGTTTAAAGTTAGGAAACCTAGCCCCCCGCTAAGTGTAGGACCTTGAAATAATTTTAATTGTACTCAAGGTAGTTTATTCGCCCAAATAAATAGTGAGGAGTGAAACTGCAGAAATGTAAAAACAAAGGAAGGTACAAAAATCTGGAGGGTCTTGAAAGAGGTAAAGGATCCGACGAGCACGTTCATTTTCGTTCACTCTGCCTATCCAAGAAATAAAGTGTTTAGACCAGGAATTCAGATCCGATAAATTTTGCCTGAAATAATTGGTGATGCTGATGCATTAGGAAAATACCTAAATGTTTAATTTTATTTGATATTTTTGTTTATGCCAATTAAATGGAAAAGAAGCCTCTAGAAGGTCTTTAGTTGGTCTGGGAAGCTAAAAGTAAAGCACTTTTTATCTGCCTGAATAACCAGAGTAAAGGTAAATTTCAGCACGGAGAGGTTGCAGAGAGAGAGCCGATTCCCAAGGGATAATATAACATCGTCTGCATATAATGCAATTTTATGCTCAGAAGAGCCAGCTTTTATTCCAATCTGAATTATTTTGAATCCTAGCGGCCAGGGGTTCCATGACTAGAGCGAAGATTAGAGAAAAAGAGGACATCCCTGTCTGGTGCCATTGGCAATTCTGAAGGGGGAAGAAGTAGTGCGATTGACAGTGACTGTAGCAGTAGGAGATCGATAAAGTGCAAGTATACCATCCCAAAATTTTCCAGAAAATCCCATTTTCTGGAATACCCTAAAAACGAAGGGCCAAGATATATACGGTTGAAAGCCTTCTCAGCATCCAGTGCCATAATTAGAGAAGGAATTTTCTGGTCATTAATAGAACGACAAACAAGAAAAAGCAAGGCTATTTGCTGGGGCACACTTGGATGATAATTCATATGAAAATATAATAATATTTTGAGACATAACTTTTATTAAATATCCCTATACTTAAGGAGGTATCCACATATGACATAATCATTTAATCAGAATATGATTATAAATAATAATCTGTGGTGTTTAACTCAAACACCAATTGTTTGTTTGTTTTTTGTTTGTTGTTTGATGTCCAATTTAGGCTTTGGAAGCACCACCAACATCATAAAATAGTATACAGCTTAATATGTAGGATGGTTGGTTAGTTATTTAATCAATATTTAGTCTTATTCTTATTGGGCTCTGGGCAGAATCTCCTCATTTTTTTCGTCATTAATAGAACGAATCAGGTCTATAGCTCTCCTAGTATTGTCAGATGTCTGACGACCTGGAATAAAACCCACCTGATCCGAGTGGACTAGGTGGGTAAGAAGAGGAGCTAACCGATTAGCCAGTATTTTGGAGTAAATTTTCAGATCTACATTTAGCAATGAGATCGGCCTATAATTAGAGCAATGCATGGGTTCACTGTGGAATTTACACCGATATCAGCTTGAGTGGAAGCTGGAGCAAAAGACGCACCCCCTAATACATTATTAAAAAGGGATGAGAGGTGGAGGGCGAGGTCCATCACAAATGATTTATAATATTGTGCTATAAATCCATTGGGACCCAGGGCAGCCGAAGACCGCATAGACTTAATAGCAGTCATTGTCTCTTCTATAGTAATATCCTCATTAAGCAAAGGAAAGTTGGGAATCCAACACACATGGTAAAGAAATATTCGACAGATATGAACAAGCTCCCTCAGAACCAGTGGAGGAAGAAAGGAGGGGTTCCGGTAGGTTATAAGGAGAGTTCTAAAAATACCTAAACTCCTCTACCATCACTGCGGGGTCATATGTAAATGTACCTAGTCCGTGGGAGTACAGTTTATCCATTGTACTTGAAGCTTGCTTAGTCCTCAATTTATTAGCTAGGAGGGTGTCGATTTTATCCGCTTTGTCATAAAACCGTTGATGCAGATTTTGTAATATGGCTGCACCCTGGTGAGATAAAAGGGCATTCATCTGCCCTTTAAGGCAATCAATCTGGGAGAGAAGAGAAGGCTTGGGGGAGTGTTTATGTTGGTCTAGCAGATTCGAAGGACAAGATTTCCTGGGATGCCTTTTTTCGGACAGCTGAGACCTTGGCCTCGAATGGTGGCCTTATGGGCTTCCCAAATAATTCCAGAATGAATTCCAGAAAGAGTTAAGGGGTGAATAATCTAGTCGCCATTTACACATCCCTCGTGGGGCCCTTTAGTTATCTAAAAGAATATAAACCCCTGGGTGGTCAGTCGAAGTAAACGGACTAATGCACGCATCTGTAACTAATCAAGCTATCGGCTGAGAGATGTGGCTCATATCAATACGGGAGTAATGTTGATGTGGTGCGGAGAAATGGGTGTAGTCCCTAGCTGAGGAGTGTCTAAGGTGCCAGGGATCACATAAGTCAAGCTGTTTAAGGAAAGACATAAGGGCAACAGAGGCTCTAGACGGTGTCACCTCTTTCTTGTTTTTGGGGGAACCAGACTTATCTAGAAAAGGGTCGAGGATAGTGTTGAAGTCCCCTCCCAAAATTATATTATTACAAAGAATGGAAAAATTGTGATTGGTCTTGATTAAGGTCAAATACTGAAACAAGGGTAAGCACCTCCGTACATAGGTTGCCTATCACTATTAGATAACGTCCATCCGGGTCTGCAATTGTTTTAGTATGGACAAATGGGATGTTACGGTGAATCAAGATAGCAATCCCTCACTTCTTACAATCTGTGGATGCAAAAAAGGTCAGATTGAAATGTTTACTTTGAATTTGATAGCGAGAACCGGTGAAGTGTCTCCTGCAGAAAGACTATATCAACCCTCTCTCTCCTACAGCAGCCTAAGGTCACTAGGCCTAATTCAGCATGCTAGCAGACGCACACATCCGTCCGCTGCGAGAATATGTTAATCAATGCATATGCCCGGAGACCGCAGCACACGAGCAGATGCCCATTCACATATTAAGCCGCCCATCGTGCACTGCGATGCATACGCATGCACAGTGCGAAAACATTGGTCAAGTGTGCACATTTGCTCCTTTGCGTTCCTTGCTGAATCAGGACCACAGAGCGGTAGTGAATCAGGCACCTTATTCCCCCAGAAAACGAACGCAATTACGCACACAATTGGCCAATTGTTACCTTTCGTGCATGCGTATGTGACTGCGATCAGAGTGACTACGCAGACCCATCACAGAGTGATTGACAGGAAGTGCCATTTGTGGGACGTGATGGGGGGTGATTAGCGAAATGCAGGCGTGCCAGTGTGTTTGAACACTGTTGCATGGGCGTGCATAAATTATCCACTGCGATGCCTTTCGCAGCTTGAGTACTCATAACATGCAATGAAGTTTGCAATTCATGAGTAAGGTCAGAGCTTGTGCAAGTGTGCATGAGGCTGCGATGGTACTCAATGTTACTGATGGTTTCGCAATCTTGCTAAACATTACGGATGTGTGTAAGGTAAGGTGGGCGGCCCTATGCTGTGTGCAACAGCATAGCGAATACAATGGATTAGCATACTATCGCAGTCAGACTGCGTGCGTAATCGCTATTGCAATCACAGTGGCGATTGGTAATGAATCAAGCCCGTTAACATTTATAGATAATAATTTAAGAGCCATGGAAAAATACCAATGAGATTAAGAAGATGCAGAACAATGAAGAGATACCAAAAGACCACCAAAGGTCAGCCCCAGAGAAGAGAGCAAAATATAGAGTAGAAAAAGAGAAGAATAAAAAAGAGAGAGCTAAAGAAAGCAACAGAAAATGAGAAAATAATAAGAGAAAAGTGCCCAATAGGGCAAAAACCCTGCTAATGAGGGTCCGTAATAAGGACCGCCACAAATACAAATAAACTGAGAATGATAGCAGATAAAAAAGGGTGCTTGGGGGTAGTGGTATGAGAGCACAGCATGACCAGTTTGTCCTGGTCCCCAACTAGTCGGACTAAACAAAGTATTAAATATAACCCCTTGGGGAAGGGAAACAAAATGTCACCTCAAAGGAGGGTCTGTACAAAGAGGGAGTAGGGGGGAAGGGAAGGGAAAGTGTAGGGAAGGTAAAAGGTGAGGAAGGGAAAAGGGGAAGCAAAATTTTTAGGACATTACAGACAAAGAAAAAATTATACGTAAAATAGAAGAAACATATAACCTAATGCAGATAATGCTTATACAGAGAGAAATACAGAAATCGCAAAGAATTTTGTAGGACTGATAAGGGTAAAGAACAAATACCTATGTAACACCTATAGAGTGAAACTGAAAATAAATAGACAATACCTCTCTTAAATAGTAGACATAAACAGTATATAATATATGACAAATAAAAATGCTGTAGTAGATGAACAATAAACCTATAAGAAAACTGTAGAGAACTTTACTACAGTAAATAATTCTAACAGGGACTAGAGATCCCTATAGTACAGGCATAATGCCAAAGGGTGGTATATGAAACCACTTGCAGTGAGTGGAAAATCCAAAAGCTGAGTTCCATATTCAAGTGGGAGCCCCATCCCCCCATGATGATGGGCCACTCATGTCCACTCCATCAGGGTTGGTCTGGAGCGCTGGGGCTTAGGTGAGATAGGGTTGATGCTAAAGTCTTTTCCTTTAGCATTAGTGCCTATCCCATCTCATTATAGGTTATTGCAGTAGAACTTTTACAACCTATTTTTTAATCAAAAGTAAAGCAGGGGGACCGATATTTCTGACCGGCATCACAGCTACACCATTTCCCTTACTCATAAAAGCAGTGAAATCGTAATAGTGCAGGAAGGAATAGCACGGGTACCCTAAAAGGTATTGTGCAGGAGGGAATAGCAAATGTACCCTAAAAGGTGCAGGAGGAAAAAGTAAGGGTATCCTATAAGGTGCAGGAAGGAATAGTAAGGGTACCCTATAAGGTGCAGGAGGGAATAGTAAGGGTACCCTATAAGGTGCAGGAGGGAATAGTAAGGGTACCCTATAAGGTGCAGGAGGGAATAGTAAGGGTACCCTATAAGGTGCAGGAAGGAATAGTAAGTGTACCCTATAAGGTGCAGGAAGGAATAGTAAGGGTACCCTATACGGTGCAGGAGGGAATAGCAAGGGAATCAGACAATTTTAGGGGCATATTGTTTTAACAATATCTCCTTCCTGTTCTTATGACATCTTAATACATCTGGGTTACCTTTACCATATGTGTCCTTGTTATTCTAATTATCGGTGTTCCAATAACACAGCCTTGTGTACTCCCTTGTGTTCCTATACTATATGTTACGATCAGGGGCAGTGTAAGATAGGAGAGGGCCTGTGTGCAGACTCCATGCGGGCCCCCTCCTCTCTGGCAGCGCAGTACTCTGGCTTTGTGCCCGTGCCATGTTCCCGGTGACTTCTCTACAGCGCATACTGCACTTCAATCTGTGGTAAAATGGCTGCGCCGTTTTCTCTACGATTTCAGAGCAAGCCAATGAGCGACTCTGGAGTGGTAAGTATACTTATATGAGTGAGGGTGTGCAGTGTGGGTCCCCTTAGACCACAAACACAGGGGCGTAACTAGGTATTTGAAGGCTCCATAGCAAAAGTTTGTAAGGGCCCATATGTACCACCCAATGGTGAGAAAATATATAGAACACTTGTAACTGACAAGAAAAATGGGCCCTTCTCATCTCTGGGCCCCATAGTTACTGCACACCTTGCACCTATGGTAGTTACGCCCATTCACACACATTATACTGTAGTTACGCTAATGGTTACAGGATCCTCAGACATCCAAAATACTGATGTCTACAGAAACTATGGGCCTGATTCAGACCCAGACGCTAAGCTGTGCGCTCTCGCACCCGAAAGGGTCGAGTATGCAAATGCCGCCATCGCACTGTGCAGTATAAGGACGCCCTCTATGTATTAGAGAGCGACGGCAGAATGATCGCACACCGGTATGAAGATGCAACCTTTCCGTCCTAGCACACATCATCTCCAAGAAGTGTATGAATAATCAGAACCATCAAGAGTCATCGGAGCTGCACGCAGCGCTTGCATGTAGACCCTACCCCACCTTAAGCACTGTGATCAGTGCTGGCTAAAATACAACCAAGTGACGTGTGCAATGATGCTAATTATGCACACCCATAAAACTCCGTTTTGACACCCAGACACGCCTGCGTTCACAGCACCACTCCTCCGTACACAAGCACCTTCCCCTGTTATCACCAACCACCCTGTGACCCATCTGTCACTCAAAGTAACGCTCAGTCTTTGTGCCATGAGCGCACGACTCCCGATCGCAATGTCTGGCTTGTGCACGCGCACTGCGACTTATACACATGCGCAGTTTGCAACAATCGCCCGGCAGCGATGGTCTCAGGATGCTTTACTGTTGGCATGACACAGGACTGATGGTAGCGTTCACCTTTCCTTCTCCGGACAAGCGATTTTCCAGATGCCCCAAACAATATGAAAGGGGAGTTATCAGAGAAAATAACTTTAGCCCAGTCCTCAGCAGTCCAATCCCTGTACTTTTTGCAGAATATGATTCTGTCCCTGAAGTTTTTCCTGGAAAGAAGTGGCTTTCTTTGCTTCCCTTCTTGACACCAGGCCATCCTCCAAAAGTCTTAGTCCTCTGTCATGCCAACAGTAAATCATCCTGAGACCATTCATGTGTGGGGTTGCTTCTCAGCCAAGGGAGTGGGATCACTCACACTTTTGCCTAAGAACACAGCTATCAATAAAGAATGTACCAAAACATCCTCCAAGAGCAACTTCTCCCAACCAACTAAGAACAGTTTGGTGACGAATAGTGCCTTTTCCATCATGATGGAGCACCTTGCCATAAGGCAAAAGTGATAACTAAGTGGCTCCGGAAACAAAACATCGAAATTTTGAGTCCATGCTCAGGAAACTTCTCAGACCTTAAGCCCATAGAGAACTGGTGGTCAATCCTCAAGAGCTAGGTTGACAAACAAAAACCTACAAATTCTGACAAACTCCAAGCATTGATTAGGCAAAAATAGACGGCCAGCTGTCATTATGTGGCCCAGAATTTAATTGACAGCATGCCAGGGCGAATTGCAGAGGTCTTGAAAAAGAAGGGTCAAAACTGCAAATATTGACTCTTTGCGTAAACTTAATGTAATTGTCAATAAAAGCTTTTGAGACTTATGAAATACTTGTCATTTTACTTTAGTATACCATAGTAACATCTAACAAAAAGGTCTAAAAACACTGAAGCGGTAAAAACTATGTGAAAACCAATACTTGTGTCATTCTCAAAACTTTTGGCCACGGCTGTAGATATGACAGAAACTATATTTACATACTGTACTAAACCCTGTACTAATGCCAATTGTTGTTTATTTATTTATATTTATTTATTCCAAACACCAATATACTGTATATATTCCAAACACCAATGCACCACTATATTCCATACCCTCAATGCACTAACACAGCTGCTGTCCCTATTAGACCCTTTGCCAGCACTGGGTCAAAATATCCATTTAAAACAACAAAATAAAACAACAAGGCAGGAGGGCACTTATTAACTATATATAAGGACATTAGTTATATGAACAAGGAGTTGTTCAATTTCACTAATTGTTAATATGTTTTTTTTCTAAAACCACTTGGGGGTATCCAGATCATGTCTTTCTTTAGTCCATCTTTCATTAGTGCGTGTGTGAGGGTCAATCCATACAAAAAAATCTCAGGTTGGCAAAATAGTAAAAAAAAATGTTTTTTCTCAAGTCAAGGTCCATATGGATTGACCCGTATGTACAAATTATATATTTATAATAAGACATGTGTCCGAGTCCATATCAATTCTGTTTTGCTGCTATTGGACAGTGTATAAGAGCTTCTGTGAGAGCATCTGCGGAGGGCACTGGGTCTGTCTTTTAAGCTGCATGGGAGTGCCACCTGACCTGGATTTAATATATTAATTATATATATATATATATATATATATATATATATATATATATATATATATATATATATATATATATATATACACACACACACACAAGGTTACCCCGAGGTGGGTCTTGACCCGGCACTCAAGACCCACCTCGGGGTAACTGGCTCCGATGCCTTCCCAGGAGGACAGCACTCCCAACAGATATACAACCAACAACAAGCGGCACTCGGAGACTTTAGCATCAAAGAAAAAGACTGTGCTTTATTCTACGTTTCGGGGATACATTTCCCTGAAACGTAGAATAAAGCACAGTCTTTTTCTTTGATGCAAAAGTCTCCGAGTGCCGCCTGTTGTTGGTTGTGTGTGTAATATATTATATATTTTATTTATATATATATATATATATATATATATACACACACACTCTCACTCTCTCTCTCTCTCTCTCTCTCACACACACATATACACTATATATATATTTCAAACCTTGTCACTCCAAAGAACACGTTTCCACTACTTCACAGCCTAGTGTCGGTGTGCTGTACACCACTCCATCCAGGGGCGTTTCTAGAAAGGAGGGGGCCCGTGTGCAGTCTCTGACACGGGCCCCCTCCTCTCCGCATGGCAGCGCACTGAGCAATGCGCAGCCAACACCGGAGTTATAGACTCTGGGCACTAGAGTGCGCCCAAAAGTCTATAGTGTATGCACAGGTCACCGGGAAAATGGCCACGGCAAGCATTTTCCCTGTACTGCTCAAATTACGGGAAAATGGCCGCCACGGCCATTTTCCAGTCGTTTTACAGTGCCAGACCTCCGGGACGACGTGGGACTCCGGAGAGGTAAGTAATATTATGGGTACAGGGTGTGCGGTGTGAGGCTCCCTGGACCCAGGGGCCCGTGTTCCCCGCACACCCTGCACCCATTATAGATATGCCCCTGACTCCATCCAACGCTTGGCATTGGACTTGGTGATGTGAGGCTTGCATGCAGCTGCTCGGCCATGGAAACTCATTCCATTAAGCTCCTACCGCATAGTTTTTGTGCTTACATTAATGCCAGTGGAAGTTTGGAGCTCTTCAGCAGAGCGTTGGTGACTTTTACGCACCATGCCCCTTAGCTGTCGTTGACTCCGCTCTGTGATTTTACGTGGTCTTTCGCTTCATGGCTGAGTTGCTGTCGTTCCTAAACAGTTCCACTTTCTAATAATATCATGAACTGTCTTGCAAAGGTGGAATGCTATCACAGTACCACACTTGAAGTCACTGAACTCTTCGACCCACTTTGTATCACAAATGTCTGCAAATGGAGCCTGCATGGCTAGGTGCTTGGTTTTATACACCTGTGGCAAACGTCTGATTGAAACACCTCAATTCAATAATTAACAGGTGAGGCTTTTGTCCATATAGATATAGAGTATAAATATTCTTTAGTAAACAAACATTACATTTATATACATTATTATTGCAATGATTCTTTTTACAAAAAAAAGCAATATACTGTACAAACCATGTTACTGTTGAGGCCAATCCAAAAAGGCTCCTTATATTTAGCTAAATGAACCTTCAGAAAAGAGTTGGTGTATTCGTCTAATATGCTGACTAGATCAGAGTCTGAGGCCTTGCACCGCCGCTGTGCTTCATCCCACTTCATCCTGGTTTTAACAATGGTGTAGCTGGAGTCACCATATTGATAAATGTTTGATGATGGAACAGTGGTAGGGACAACTGGTAACGTGGGGTCTAAAAAACAAAAAGGAAACAAGTGAATTAGTTCAACAAACAGCAGCAACCAGATAAAACTTGCCTTAAGAATAATATTTATTATTGATTTATGTTGGTTATTGTTTATAGGGTATAGCTATTTATATTTTTTGTTTTCAAACATGAGAAAAGCCTAGATATTCAGCAACACTTTACAACTTTTTCCAAACTGATCAGAATGTTTTATTATTGATTGTTCTCATCACCATAGAGTGATTCCACTTGGGGTGCTCTAAATTATTGTGAGGGACAATCAGAAATTAATTAGATTGGATGGAACCATATCAAATGATTTCCCCATGTGCATGTACATCACACACACACACACACACACACACACACACACACACTAATATTTAAGTAGCACCTTCTAGAAGATAATAGCTAGAATCTGATTGGTTGCTATGGGCAACATCTCCACTTCTTAAAACTCGCACTTTAATAAATATACCCCTCGGTGTCTATAAATATTCCATTTGCCCATTATATTGAGAAGCAATGTCTCATGCAGGGAAGATAAAAAAGCAGATCCTGGGAACACAAGTTCTACTCTTGTTGGATATTTTCATAAACAAATTTTTTGTTTCTTTTGCTGACTGGCATAGATAGGCACAGATTATATTTAAGTGGGGGAAGTACACCTGAACCTCCCTCTCTCAGGAGGACCCTCCTGGCTGGAGCTACTACGACCCAGCTAAGGCACTGCTCATCTCCAGCCTCCGCCGCCAGCAGCAGTGTGGCAATGGTTGTCATACTACTGATGGTAGAGCTGCTGCTGGGAGCCGAGGCTGGAGACAAGCAAAATTGGCCCCAGGCAGTGGCCGGCATCTGTCTGTTTTTCCCCTGTTTGATCAATAATTGTATTTTATAAGGGATGGTGTGATCATTAAATATATAAGTGGTAGGGATGAGGAGAGAGAGAAGATCATTAAATATAGATTATATTACTATAAGTAGCCATTAAAAATCTTATTTGAAAATGCATGTAGCCATAGGGATCATTGTGCCTTAACCAGTGCTTAAAGTGGTCCTAGAGAAGTGGTGGAACTCATCGCCCCCCCTTGGTGCTTTTTCAAAAAAGGGACACCGCACGCCGAAAAGGGTGTGGTGTCTTGTGACACAATAGTATTTCCAATTCAAATTACGCCACACAGTAGCACAATCTTGATTCACATTACAGCACATAGTAGTGTCCCTTATTCATGTATGACACACAGCAGTGCCCCTTTTACACAAAGCCCATATTTATGCCCCTTATACACAATGACCACAGTAGTGGTGCATCTTATACAATGCCCACAGCAGTAGTGCCCTTTACACACAATGCCCACTGTAGTGGTTCCCCTCATGCAATGTCCACTGTAGAGGTACCCCTTATGCAGTGCCCCCAGTAGTGGCAGTGCCACTTATGCAGTGCCCACAGTGGTAGTGCCCATTATGCAGAGCCCAGAGTAGTGGTAGTGCCCCTTATGCAGTGCCCTCAGCAGTGGTGCCCCTTATGCAGTGTCCCCAGTAGTTGTAGTGCTGCTGCAGTGCCCACAGTGATAGTGCCCCTTATGCAGAGCCCACAGTAGTGGTAGTGCCCCTTTTTGCAGTGCCCTCAGTAGTGGTAGTAACCAATGCAGGGAAATGGCACTGATAATCCCATTTGAATGTATACATAATGGGGGCAGTTGTGTTAGTGATTCTATACCACGAGTATCAGCTTTAGGGGCCTGTGGGCCTGATCCACTACGGATCGCAATATTGCGTACGCACGCAGTTCAACTGTGATAGCAAGCTAAGCGATTGTGATCGCAATGCAAACTTAGCACTACATAAGGACGCCCACTTTGCCATACGCACATCCATAACACTTAGCAGAATAGCAAAACCATCAGTACATTCGAGTACCATCGGACCCATACACACACTTGCACAAGCCCTGACCTTACTCAGAAATTGCTAACAACCACGCGTGCTAGGAGACTTCGCCTCGCAGTGGATAATTTATGCAAGCCCCTGACATGAACGCACTGACACTTCTGTGTTTCGCCGACCACCCCCCATCACCACCCCCAAACGGTGCTTCCTGTCAATCACTCTGCGAGGGGTCTGCATAGCCTCTGCGATCGCAGTCCTGATCGCGATAGCTAATTCACGCACTGCGATGCATACGCATGTGTAGAATGCAACAATCGTCCGATTGCGTACTAGCAACTGAGATCCTTGCTGAATCAATCCCTATGTAATAATAACAACAGAACTGTCAAGATTATTAAGGATCAATTTCACAGTGGATATTTTCTTTTTAATGAAAATATCCCTGCTATGTACTAAGGGAAACTCACAGGGACAGCGGTTACATAACCACTGACCCTGCGAGTTACATCCAGACCATTTTGTAGAAGTCTTTCAGTTTGCACAAAGTTAGTTTCCGCATCTAGCCAGAGCCTGCGGGAGAGGGATCGGAAGATCTCTCTCCTGCTCGCAAGCCTCCATAGGCTTAAAGAACATTGTCCTAAACATATCATCTAGTCAGTGGTGGATCCGGGGGGGGGGGCGATCAGGGTGTCACAGCCTCCGCAGTGTGAAGTCTTGTATTGATGCTGCAGTGGTGCAGCTCCGCCTCCGGGCAGATTGTATATTGCCGGCTGGCCTCAGCTCACCAGTCAGTCCAGCCTGAGGAACTTGCAGTGGCACCCGGCCGGAGCAGGACGACACACCCCCATCCCAGCTCCTCAGTCTCTTGGAGGAGGACCCTGCACATGGGATCTCTGGAAGGTGGGAACAGCACAGGAAGAGTGGCTGCTGGATGGGCTGGCTAGGTAGCTGGTGGCAGTAGCTGGATGTCACTCATCCCCAAATGCTCTGTTTTACACTGCAGTCGCAGCATGCAGCGGATGCCGGACGGCCGCTCTGTTAGGCTGCGCAATGCTGATTGGCAGCGGTCATCCACCAATCACAGTGGTGGGATGTATTCATCACACAATGATAAAGTATGTAGGGAAAACCGCACAACACCAGATAATATATATATCAGGTGCTAGGCCAATGTAGTCAGTATATCAAACCGTCCACTTGCAGAGTTATCCACCAGGGGCTGAAAGAGATGAGGCCAGTACTCAAAAAGAGATGAGGCCAGTACTCAAAATCCAATAAGGTCACCAACAATTTAATCCAGTCATATGGTTCACTGCGACACTGATATAGACAATAAAGGCATCTTCAGCGTATCATACATTACAGATACAGTATCTTAAGCGTCAGCTTTAACTGGGGTCCATCACCCAGTGCCTAGTCCCGACAGCTGTTTCTGTCTCAACCGTCGTCAGGGGATAGCAAGAACAAAGTGCAAAGTGCAGTATATAAATACACATCCCTATCAGTAAAAGAATAGTGCTCACCTGTATAGCCATCAATGGAAACTGCGCCAATCCAGCCGTCCAGGCAAGCGTGCAGCCGCGGTATACACCATCACATGGCGATGATGCTGATGGGAAAACCCCAACAAAATGTCACCCGCGATCACGTGACACAGCGGCCGCACAACAAGCCGGACAGTCAGAGAGCCGCTCTGTGTTCCCATGGTAACCAACCTAACAAAAAACAAATATCTATGTAACATTAAAGACAGCTCACAAGATCATATTAAACCAAGTACATATAGGCAGTCATAAATAGAGCTGTACACTCATGAACCACCACATAGGATCACCCAATCCCCAAAAGTGGAGACAAGAATAATCCCACACCGCGGTCATACATAAACAAGGAGTATCCAAGAAAACATTAAAAAAAAAAGAAAAACATTTAAATAATTAGTAAGGAACCACAACTCCATATACAAACATAGTGTCAATGGCCATCATAATATAAGAGTCCTCAACACACTACAGATAAGATGAGAAAGATAGCTCCTTATTGAGTTCCACCGGTGCCATACATGCAAGTTGGTAAATCCAATGGCACTCCTGTCTAAGTAATGTTTTACTTCTATCACCACCATGACGTAGTGGGGGTACATGATCCAGAGGCATGAAAGTAAAGTCCTTGATGGTGTGGCCGGACTGTGCAAAATGTCTTGCAACTGGCTGCAGCTTTCTTAATTGATGAGCGATGAATCGATACTTTCCTTCACCATACGTATGGTTTTGCCCATATACAATTGTGGTACCCCCAAGTTTGTTCCCAAATAGGGGTCGCCCAATTTTTTTTCTTTTATCTATGTACACATAGATATACTGCAGCCCCATTCCACATAATAGGCAGGTATAGTGAACTTTGACTGACCTTGCTCTCCCTAAACCCCACTGAGCTTGTGCAGACAGGGAGGTAGAAAGTGCCCCTTGGTCAGCGACCCATTTTAGGAGGGAAAATCCTGCCCCATTTATTAGTAGCCTGGGTGTCCAGGCAGAGATCCCTGTAGGCGGCCTGTTGCTGGGTCCCCTCTGTCCACTCATAGATGCCGGACCGACAGGGAGGAGAGTGAGGGAAAGTTTATATAATACCTTTCTCAGGGCTGTCAGTGCTGAGTCTGGGAGGAATTTCTGTAGAAGGAGTCTGGGAAGAATTTATGGAAAAAAGGATTGTCTGTGAGGATTTGTCTGGGGAGTGCCCCTGGATCTGTGAAAAGAGGGGTGCTGTAACCCTTTTATTTGCCCTGGATTACAAATACTGCACTTGGTGCTGGCTGTAAAGAGTGTCTGTGAAGTGTCCCTGGATCTGTACAAATAGGGGAGCATTAACCCCTCTCATTTACCCTGGATTACAAATACTGCACCTGATATGCTGTCTGTAATGAGTTGCTGTGGACTGCCCTTGGAGCTGTAAAAATAAGGATGCTATAACTTTAATGTTGCCCTGGATTACAATTACCAGACTTCATATTAGCCCGGAAGGCTACCTATTCAATCCGCCAGGGGAGGTGCTCTGATGCTGGATGTGAGTCCCTGGAGCAAGCTTGCCTGGGGATTTGCATAGAGCACCCTGCTTTGGAAGAAGCCCCCTCTGAATAAAGGACTGCCTTCCTGAGTGCCTGTTATCAGGAGTCACTGCATATGGTAGTCTGCGCATGCTGGGAGAGAAAAGGATCTGTCTGGGAAGGAGGTCTCATCGCTCCATCGTCGAGGATGAAGCCCTAGCTGAGGAAAAGGTCCCGCCAGTGACGAAAACCCTGCTGGCACCCGCATGGGCAGAAGAAAAGACAGCCCCAGAGGAAGAGTGCTTCAGGACCCCTCCTGCTGCTATGTGTGTTTGCTGGACAGAGTCCTGTGAAAAAGGGATTTTGCACCTGTTGCTCCTTGTAAGATACCTGTCTGCAGCTGGGAGCTCTGGTGCAGTGCCTAGCATCCCAGAGTTGCCCTGGACATCGGAGGAGGCTGAATAGCCACTGCCAGGGGTGAGATCATACCAAAAAATGCCTATACTCTGTCCCTCCACAGCTCCTATCTTCCCTCCATTAAGGCCCTGCCCCTCTGTACACCTATCCTATCTGGGTCCCCTGGGTCTATTGCATTATCCTTTATGCATTATCTTGTGGCTAACCATGATTAGGCTGGGAGACTAGGTTTTGTGTAAAAGCTGGGACTGGGGGTTAGTCTCCCACACAACTGGGTGTAGAAAGGAGTAATAGTGTTTTAAATTAGGTAAAGTGTGTGTGTAGTGATGAAATAGGGGGGAAGTAAAAGATAGGTCACCCCCTCTTTTCCCCAAGAGTTGCATTGGTGGTCATTTACTTTCCTGTGAACCCCTGGCTCATGTCCAGGAGGGGACCTGCCTTATGGGTGTTGGCTCATGTCCGATGCCACTGTGGGTGATGTACAAAGTATTTTATGTCTAGCTTTAAAGTAAATGTAATGCCATGTGATATGTATTTGGCTCGGTTTACTGTTTGACTCGTGTGTTAACTAAAGGGTTGATAGTGGCCCTCCGTGGCCCTTTATCTGTTATAGCACTCTGTAAAGCTGTTCACTGCTTGCTGTGTTATTATTGTCAATTCTGATTAATATTTTGCTTGCATGAATGTTTGAATCTTTGGGGTTAATATAAATTGTCTCTTATACACTGCTTGGCCCGGTATCCATTTCAAAGTCCATTCATGCTGCTGTAATTTATATTACATTTGCTGTCATCTCATTAGCAAAAGATGTATGCTTACTGTGAATCTGTTGCTTTGTCAATTCCCGTGATGTAATGTACATTACTTGTTTATTTAGCCCTGTGTAACCCCGGCTGGCAATTCTGGTAGTAAAAGTTGCATTATTGTGCTTGGGCCATTTACTCTGCGTGAACTGTTAGCCGTTACAGTCGGAGAACTACAAGTACCAGCCTAACTTGCATGTGCTTTATTGAGCTTGGGCCATTTACTCTGCATAGACTGTTGGCCGTTACAGCTGGAGAACTACAAGTACCAGCCTAACTTGCATGTGCTTTATTGAGCTTGGGCCATTTACTCTGCATAGACTGTTAGCCATTACAGCTGGAGAACTACAAGTACCGGCTTAACCTGCGTGTGCAATATTGAGCTCGGGCCATGTACTCTACATGAACTGTTAGCCGTTACAGCCAGAGAACTACAAGTACCAGCCTAACTTGCATGTGCTTTATTGGGTTTGGGCCATTTACTCTGCAGGAACTGTTAGCCGTTACAGCTGAAGAACTACAAATACCAGCCTAACTTGCATGTGCTTTATTGTGCTTGGGCCATTTACTCTGCGTGAACTGTTAGCCGTTACAGCTGGGGAACTACAAGTACCAGCCTAATTTGCATGTGCTTTATTGTGCTTAGGCCATTTACTCTGCGTGAACTGTTAGCCATTACAGCCGGAGAACTACAAGTACAAGCTTGGCCTGCATGTTTTGTTTTCCACGTTATTCCTCAGCAAAAAGGGAGCGTTAACACAGACTGTATTTTTAAACTATAGGCTGCTGGTGCACTACTGATATAAGCCTAACCTGCATGTGTTTTTTTCCCACGTTTTTCTTAGCAAAAAGGGAGCGTTAACACAGACTGTATTTCACAGCTATAGACTGCCGGAGCACCATTGATTCAAGCTAGAGCAGCAGGTTTCACATTTAGGTCTCTCATTGTTTTGGTAAAGTTCTGCAGGAATTGTGGTTCTTGTAGTTAACACTTGCTTGCCAGCTGGGGTCACCGGTAGATGACGGGGAGGTAATAAATAAACACCTTGTCATTGAATAGTGTAGTTTATTTCATTCCATATGTATATGGTAAATATCTCCTCTCATTTGTTGTTAAATATTAACAAATAATAAAATTGCGTTGTACCTTCCCTCCTGACTGGTCATTGTGTGTGCAAAAGGGGAATTCAGGCTTGCCTCACTGTCACGGTGTGTCCTATCTGAACACGGGGAAATCGGCCACCCAAGCCATCCAAGCACACCTGAACCTGGTGCTAGTGGTGCAGCACTGTACAAACCAGTCAGTACATCACAATTTTTTTTTTTGCAAAGGCATTGAATAACATAAGTGACAAACTTAGTTTCACATGTCATCCTGTGTCGTAATTGATAAGACACTCCTTGTGTTGGGTGCGAGAAAGTCTTTCCTACTTTCATATATCTGCAATTAACACAATTGCCACATTTGTAAGCACCCATCTGTAGACTAAGCCATCTCATGTTGGGATGTATTCACACACTGATTGGTGGATGGCTGGAACTATCCACCAATCAGAACGCAGGAGCTGCAGGCATCAAGGAGAGCAACACTGAGAGATGATGGGTCCAACCAAAAGCAGCCTGGTGAGGATTAGCGATTTAAACATACTGATATTTAACAAGAGGTGCAGAGGAGAAAGTGCAGGGTTTTTAATCAGTGAGTGGGGGTATTGCATATTTGGATTATGTTTTTCAATGAAGATTTAGGGTATGATTTTTATGAGTCAGTGGGGACTGGGGAGGCAGATCTATGGTATACACTTTAATAAGGGAGATAAACTCTGATTTGGGGTGTGATTTCTAATGTGGGAATATGGGTATGTGTGTGTACAGTGCCTTGCAAAAGTATTCACCCCCTTTGGCTTTTTTTACCTTTTTTGTTACATTACAGCCTGTAATTTATTTATTTTTTTAATCTGAATTTTACATGATGGATCTGTACAAAATAGTCTAATTTGCTAAAGTGAAATGAGAAAAAAAAAATATATAAAAAATAATCTTTATAAATACAATTCTGAAAATTGACATGTGCATATGTAATCACCCCCTTTGCTATGAAGCCCCTCAAAAGTTCTAGTGCAACCAATTACCTTCAGAAGTAACATAATTAGTGAAATGAAGTTCACCTGTCTGAAATCTGAGGGGTCCATTTACTAAGATTCAAGATGGTCCCGATTTTCAAAGTGATTTAACTCGCTGGAATTCGCCAAAATTCAGGTGATTTAATTCCTTTTCTTTTTCCAAATTTACCAACAGGCTATTTGAAGCTAAACGAGTTTGCCGATGGTGAAGCAGAATGAGATATCTCTCCCGAGTAACTCGTTTTGCATGAGATTAATCACCCGAGATTGCAGTGTTTTCTCTCTGCAAATCTCTCCTGAGCTAGCAGCCAGCACATATCAGTGAGATATGTGCTTGCTGCTTGTTTGTTAACCCTTGTAAAAAATAGAGAAATGTTAAAAAAAAAAAATGATGTGAGGTCCCCCCCAAAAACACTAACCAGCCCTGGGCTTGGCAGCCTGTCCAGGTTCTTAAAAATACAATGAAAAAAATGTGTAGGGTTTCACTGTATTTTAAGAACCAGCACAAGGCAGCAGAGACAGAGCTGGTTTTAAACATAAGGAGAAAAAAATGACATGAGGTACCCCGTATATTTAAAACCAGCACTGACCCGTTCTAACGGGGGACTGATGCCACGGCCAGGGGTGCCCTTTCACCGGGACCCCCAGCCGCGGCATCAGCACTGACCATTAGTCAGCCCAGGCCAGGGATCCCTGGGGAGTTGGTGACCCCCCCCCCTTGCTGGTGGTGGGTTGATAGAGTTTTGTGTTGTGTAAAAAATAGATTGTTCATCATTGTCTTTACAGTGGAACTACAGGTCCCAACCAGCCTACCCTGCATGCTGGTACTTGGAGAACAACAAGTACCAGCATGCGGGGCAATAAGGGCCCACTGGTACCTGTACTTCACCTGTAAAGAAATGGTAAAATAAACACACAACACACTGTGATAATAAAGCTATATTACATACATACATACACATACAAACTCACCTGGTTCCAGATGTTCACGTCCACTTGTCATCGTAAAGTATCCATTTGGAATTACCTGTAAAAAAAGATCCAATATTCACCTCTCTGTCCCACGATGTTCTCCGTAGAAATCCAATACGGGCCCCTGATACAGTGTAACAGCATGCTTCTGCATGCTGTTACACTGCGCTATTGTCTGCTTGTGGGAACGAGCAGACTTCAAAGGCGGGCTGCCGGCCGATCAGCAGTGGCTAACATTAGTTGCCACTCATTGGCTGGGACCCACGTGGGCTTAGCCAATGAGTGGCTCCTCCACGAACCTGGACAGGCTGCCAAGCCCAGGGCTGGTTAGTGTTTTTGGGGGGGAACCTCACGTCATTTTTTTTTCTCACAATTATCCCTATTTTTTTACAGTTACAGAAAGAAACATACACAAATCACAATGATTTGTGTATGTTTCTGATCATCTCGCCGCTCAGTTTGAAAAGTGATTTTGACAGAGAGTTTGCTCCTATCTCACCCGAGCTTGTTATCCCAATTTTTGGTAAATTGGAGAGATGCATGTTTTAGGTGAAAAGTACTTCCGATTTGCCCCGATGGTGATTTGATTCGAGATTGCTATCTCACCCAAGTTTTACGAGTGAGATGATTGAAATCTCTATCTAACTCACCCGACTTTTGCCTTTAGTAAATTTGCAAGCAGGGAAAAAAAAAAATCAATAAATCTCCCGAGATGGTAATCTCGACCTATCTCGGTTGTTAGTAAATTTACCTCTAAGTGTCACATGATCTGTCAGTATAAACACACCTTTTCTGAAAGGCCCCAGAGGATGCAACACCACTAAGCAAGAGGCATCACACCATGAAGACCAAGGAGCTCTCCAAACAAGTCAGGGACAAAGTTGTTGAGAAGTACAATTCTGGGTTCGGTTATAAAAAAATATCCAAATCTTTGATAATTCTCCGGAGCACCATCAAATCCATCATCATCAAATGGAAAGAACATGGTATCACAACAAACCTGCCAAGAGAGGGCCGCCCATCAAAACTCACAGACCGGGCAAGGAGGGCATTAATCAGAGAGGCAGCACAGAGAGCAAAGGTAACCCTGAAGGAGCTGCAGAGTTCCACAGCAGAGACTGGTGTATCTGTGCATGTGAAAACAATAAGCCGTACACTCCATAAAGCTGGCCTTTATGGGAGAGTGGCCAGAAAAAAGCCATTACTTGATACGTGATAAAAATAAGAAGACACGATTTAAGTTTGCCAAAAGGCATGTGGGCGACTCCCCAAATGTATGGAGGAAGGTGTCCACCAAGGAAAACTCTATGTCTGAGCAAACCCAACACATCCCATCACCCCAAAAACACCATCCCAACAGTGAAACATGGTGGTGGCAGCATCATGCTGTGGGGATGTTTTTCAGCAGCAGGGACTGGGAAAGATGAATGTTGCTAAATACAGGGATATACTTGAGCAAAACCTGTTTGTCTGCCTGTGATTTGAGACTGGGACGGAGGATCACCTTCCAGCAGGACAATGACCCGAAGCATACTGCTAAAGCAACACTCGAGTGGTTTAAGGGGAAACATTTAAATGTGTTGGAATGTCCTGGTCAAAGCCCAGATCTCAATCCAATTGAAAATCTGTGGTCAGACTTGAAGATTGCTGTTCACAAGCGGAAACCATCCAACATGAAGGAGCTGGAGCAGTTTTGCCTTGTGGAATGGGCAAAAATCCCAGGGGCAAGATGTGGCAAGCTCATTTATTATTATTTATTTATTTATTTATTACCAGTTATTTATATAGCGCACACACATTCCGCAGCGCTTTACAGAGAATAGTTGGCCATTCACATCAGTCCTTGCCCCAGTGGAGCTTACAATCTATGTTCCCTATCACATGCTCACACACATACACATTAAGGTTAATTTTTATGTTTTGGAGCCAATTAACCTAGCAGTATATTTTTGGAATGTGGGAGGAAACCGGAGTACCCGGAGGAAACCCACGCAAGCACAGGGAGAATATACAAACTCCACACAGTTAGGGCCGTGGTGGGAATCGAACCCATGACCTCAGTGCTGTGAGGCAGTAACGCTAACCATTACACCATCTGTGCTGCCCTATAGAGACTTGTCCAAAGCGACTTGCAGCTGTAATTGCCGCAAAAGGTGGCTCAACAAAGTACTGACTTTAGGGGGGTGAATAGTTATGCATGCTGAAGTTTTCGGTTGTTATGTTCTCCTAAATGTTGTTTGATTCACAATATAAAAAAAAACACAACTTCACAGCTGTAGGCATGTTCTGTGAATGAAATGATGCACACCTTCAAACAATCCGTTTTAATTCCAGGTTGTGAGGCAACAAAACATGAAAAATGCAAAGGGGGGTGAATACTTTTTCAAGGCAATGTATGTCTGTGTATATATATATATAATTTGTTATATAGTTTGAGGGCGTATATATGGAAACCCCTCCCTACAAAAGCTGCATTTGCCCCTGCGTAGTGTTGCCTTCCTCTCCTGCTGGAGTCCTATTGCACCCATTTCAGCTCCTCTCAGTGAGGGGAGAGAAGATCAGAAGTGGGCGCAGCAGGACTCCAGTAATGGAGGGAGAGGTAGGTTGGTTTCCGGTCAGGTTGTTGAGGTCATTCAGAGCCGTCCCTGACACCGCCATGCAGTAAAAGCTGCCAAGTCCTCCAAATAGGACACACACAGAACAATTGTACAGTATGTAATATATAAGAATTATCGCGTGCTGATGGGATAGGAAACATGATGTTCCCACGATAGATGTAGTGATGTTGTATGAGCTTGACCCCTCTCTACAATAGATTATATACGAATTTCTGTACGCCAGTGAGGACAAAAATAAGAACTGAGTTGAGCAGAACGGTGACAGCCCAGAATGAGTAGGCTGGGAGAGTTGGGACTGAAAATGGGAGAGGGCAAGACTGGAAGTGGGAGGAGACATTAGTAGAGAGGGGAGGAACCAGGATTAATTTCTAAACCACCTCCCCTAAAAAAAATGTCTAGATCCGCCCTTGCATCTAGTGTGTACCCAGCAGAATAGGGCCAAACTCCGAAAAGTTTAGCTTTCTTGAGTTTGGTACATAGGGCTGAGGTTGTAGATCCCATTAATAATAACGGGAACTGCGATTTGCAGTGCTAATTAATTACTTGACACAGTAGACATACAGGCAGGTAATCCTGGAGATATGCGAAAAAATTAAGAGACACAAAAGTGATCTTATCATATTTAATAAGCACTGCCGCAATACCGTCACCATACGACTGTATGGCAACGGCGAGATTGCTACATGTATGGACAAACTGTAGGAAAATATCTCTGCGATAATCGCATTTGATGCCACCATATAATACATCTCCTCCTCGCATGTGTAAGGGCTGTTTTTCACTCCCTAACTCACAAGGCCCAGGGATACAGAGTTGGAAAGTAAGAAAGCATGTAACTGTGCACCTCGGCAAAGCCATGCTGCACTGCAGGTGGGGGCAGATGTACAATGTGCAGAGAGATTAGATTTGGGTGCTCCTACAGCCTTGCTGTAATCATTGGTGTTTGTAGCTCGTCTGGGTGATGTCACATGGAGGGGGTGTGGCCTGCATCGGGCACCACAAGCCTTATGGAGGGTACACACGGTCAGATTTTCTGGAAGATATGAACGATAACGATTGTAAAAATCATTACATCTTTCATATCGTTGACATGTTTGGCATGCATCGATGAACGATGCGTGTGCCCGCATGTCAGATAACGATATCTGCTGTTTGAAGTCAGATTTGCACAATATCATTCATTTAAATTCTGTCAGAAATCATTAATTGTTCATGAAATCGTTGGTAAAATTGTTCAAATTGTTTATCGTTGATCTAGCAAGTCTGACCGTGTGTATGCACCATTAGTTACGGCTCTGTTCTATTGAACGAACTTCCATTTTGTAATGGCATTTGGCGAGTGGTTGCACACTTAGGTAAAAAATGTGGCTCTGTACATGGGCTCTATTGAAATAGATGATACATACCTTGAGATTTCTGGCATATGTATCCATTAACAAAATTGCAATACTCTTCAATCCATCTACCAGCATCCAAAATCGAACCACGTTTAACAGCCACACAATCGTCCTACATGAAAATCATCAGAGGAGAAGGTTCTTCTTAGAAAACAAATACAAATTAGAAATTTCTGCAGCAATTTTATAAAATGGAGTCGAGTTTTTAATCCATGTTTTGGAGCATTGTTCTGCTATGCACTGTATTTTATGTGTATTCTATTTCTACTCTATGTATTCTCTATATATGTTTCAGTCCCTTCTACTAATACAGTAATTGTGAGGTAAACAACGGACCTGGATCTGGGATGGTTTATGGTACATGAAACACAAGTTGGGAAATCACCAGGACGCCATAATCCCTGTACCTAGTGAGTTGCGGTGTTTACCCAGATCGTAGTACCAGCTCTGGGAGATCAGAGCGTCATGGTGGAAATTTCCAAGGTTTGTTCTGCAGAATATCCACCTCCTTCCACATTCAGCTACAAAATGTTACACATTCACTCGCTCTGAATCAGGGCCCTCCTCCCTGAAAATGGAGCGGCCTTCTGGCCGCTCGCATAGCTGTGGGTGACCACCCACAGCATATGCGAGCGTCCATGATGATGGTCACGATGGTCTTGACCATCGCGACCATCGGGCTTGTGATGGAGACCCTGCAGTAGGGTCTCGCTGCCGCAAGCCCTGGAGTGATTTTGGCTCTATCAGAGCCAAAATCACTCCCACTGACATCACTAGTGATGTCAGTGGGGCCGGTTTCAGACGGTAGGCGTTCCCATGGGAACGCCTCCGTCTGGCAGGCACGCCCCCGGCATGCCCACCAAAGGGAGCGTGCTGTCAATCAACATCGACAGCACGCCCCCTTTGGTGCGCGACCCGGAGCGATGGAGAGCCCATCGCTCGCCGGGTCTCGCGCATGTGCACGACAGAGCTCCCTCCGTCGTGCACATGCGCAGTGGTGGAACATCGACCCGATTGCGAGCGAACTTCCCTCGTGAGCGGGTCTGAATGACCCCCTTTGGCCTCAAGTGTTCACCAGTCACAGTCCTTCCCCAACCACAGCAAAATGAACTGAGTATCGTTGTCACAGCTCTATGCATAGTGCGGAGGGCAATCCGCGGAATAGGGAATCAAAAGCATGAAGCAAAAATTCTGTCCTAGTATCTTCACCACTCTGCAAAATGGCCTACAGTAATTTGACACAATACTTTATATTTTGCAGCCATTTTGCGCATATCGAGCCCATATCTTACACATCTATCTGCAAATCTGTTTTATTCTTGTCACAGGTGGGTGCTCTCATCTGTATCATACTTACAGTAGCACGGTTAGGTGCTTTTTATGACCTTGGAAAAAGGGCACCTGCAAATGCTCTGCTCTAACAAATGCTACCGAAAGGTGCAATATTCTCCCCCTATATGAATATGACATGGCCCAATCCCACTTTAGAGCTTGGGAAAAGATTTACTGTATGTAGTGAAACAGCTCTTTGCCCTTCTGCCCGGAAATGCTGCTAAATATGTGTCATCACACCCCATTATCCAATATATGTAATAACACTCTGCAAAACGGATTTTAGTATTTTAGTATTTGCATTGCTCTGCATAACTAGGTGCTAAGTAAGAAACGACCTCACCCCACCCAGATGCCAGCCATGTTTATCAGCAAGCCATTGCACTCTGACAGAAATCTAGTAGCACCTGCGCAATTTGGCACAACATGGGTGGTGTGTTAGTGTCATACTCCCCTGACATCTTATGTTTTGTAAATGAGGCCCAAAGCCTGCTGTATAGAGTATGTATTGACAGCCCCAAAGAGACTTTGTATAAACAATGTACATTAGAGAACTACTTACATAGCGAGAAAAGTATGATCCGGATGGATGACCTTTGGCCCAGTTTGTATAAAGCACTCCACTTTGATCCGTCCAAAGAAACTTGCCTTCTGTATTGATATCATGCATTCCAATCCAGACATCAACATTAATATCTTTTAAATGACTAACCAGGAAAGCTAGAAAAAAAACATATACAGGTATGTGTATTTGTATATATCCACTAGTATCCACAATCCCTGTCCACGCTCGGCTCTGCCCTCCTCTCTGGCTGGCCCCATTCCTCCCCCCCCCCCATACCCTCCCCATCGTGGCTCTGTGACTGCAGCTCTGCCCTGCCCCCATTACTCCAACTGCTCTTCCCAGCAGCCAGTCCTCCTTTCTGGAGTCTGGAAGTTTGTTCTGCTCCCTCCCATGCTGGGTGCAAAAGATCAGCTCTGTCCGCACAATATGATCGAGTAAGTAAGTCTGCCCATGTAACTCCCATGATACTCCCACAAGACAGAACAGTTTTGTGCCATCTCATGGCCATCATCCAGTTACCACCCAGAAATGTCCATTTTATGGAAAGTGTGGCCCATTGATGGACAGATCAATTCCTTGGGTGTGGATAGAAAAATCTATAGTGTTTAGATAGACAGTCAATAGGTCGACACCAAATGTTCGACAGGGTCAAATGGTCGATAGAGTCAGACGGTTGACTGTTAAATGATCGACATGGACTAAGGTTGACAGGGTTAAATTGTCAATATGGTTAAAAATGTTGACACACAAATGATTGACACAGAAAAGGATGACACATTTTTGTTTATTATTTTAACCCTCCCCCTCCCCCTAATGTCCTGCTGATCGCAGATTATTGAGTATCGGCAATCTACACGTGCGCAGGGCCCATTCTGCACATGTGCAGAATGGGTCTGCGATCACGCACGCAGTCCGGCAGCAGACTGTCAGTGATTGACAGTCTGCTGCCAATTCTGGGCAGGTAAGGGGCGTATATGGCCTCCGTTTCCCAAAATGGAGGCAAGTTGCCGCCATTGGGGGAAGAGCGGAGAGGCCAGGATCTCAGTTGGCTGACGTAGATCTCCTGGCCTCTTTTAATTATCTGTGGCTGCTGGCTTGCGTGACCTCATGGTCACTCAACCGACCAATAAGATCGCAGATGATTCGATGCTGCGTCCTTGGATGCAGCACGGATCAGTAATGCATGCAGGAGACATTATGCCTCCTGCTGCATTACCATATTAGTGCTATCGCAGCTGCTACCATGTTAGCAGCTGAGATAACAAATCCGCAGTTGAGTTACCCCCGGTATTCTGAAATCCGTAAGATCCGTCCACATATCCACTTGCATGCGAAATGATATATTGCCAATAGTTGACACATTGCTCTCTTAATCCAAAAAATTATTTAGGTGCCAACCAGAATAAACTAATATTAAATGTCTTACCTTGTACTAGGCCATCATGTATGCTGGCCAAATTTCCTCCAAATGTTAGACACACATCTCTTGCTTGTTGCCAAACAGTCACGTCTTCCTTTTTTCCAAATATTCTATAACACTGAAGATAGATCATATATAATTATATTACAGTTCTCTGTCCTATGATATCTGAATGGTCACTGACTGCCTATATCACATGAAGAGGATACAAATGCAATCCAACTAGTATAAAATTAATTACAGATAAAATGTGTAATATATTTCATGAGGGAGTCGAAAAACAGGATTGGGGCTCATTTAATAACATTGTGCAAGTATAATATGTTATATAACAAAGAGTAAAGTGGGCAGAAATGGGGTTGAACTGAGTTCCATCACCTCTAATGGTAGGTGGAACTAGTTCCACCTCCCCAAAGTCCCTGCACAGAAGTCCCACAGCCACTCTCTGTCTGCCTAGGGAGTCTCAATTTCTTCAGAGGTCCCTTATTTCAGGGAAACCAGCATAAAGGTAAGGAAAGAATCAAGCGAGGGCAATACATAGGGGTTGCAAAAAAAATTAGGTATCGAAGTGACACAGACTAGTTTTTAGGGACCCCATAAAAAAACTCGGAGGCACAGCAGAAAAATAATACTGATGATGTAGAACTTTTTTTTTCTTTTTAAGTAATCTAGCATTGTAGTCTCAGCTGATGGCAGGAGTGCTAAAAAAGCATCTAAAATGTATTTCACACTGTCATAGCCCCAAAAGCTTCTGGGGTGTAGGCGGCCCCCAGGCTCCAGATGGACAGGGGAACCAGAACAAAATAAATCCCCAAAAGCCAGGTGCATCAGCGTGGGCTCCCTGTGGGGTCTATTTACTAAGTAGCATTAGGAGACAAAGTGAAAGGAGATATCAGCTTCCAACTATAATTTTTCAAACACAGCCTGTGACATGGCAGTTAGGAGCTGATTGGCTGGTATCCAGAGGAGTAGCGTGTAGCCAGGGTGCCTGGAGCATGTGCGTGCTATGGTGGCCCCCTCAAGTACAAATAAAGATTAGGGACAGTCTCCTGTAGTAATGCCCATATGAAGTGCCCCCTGTAGTGATGCCCATAAACAATGCCCCCTGTTGTGGTGCCCCCTATAGTGGTGCCCATATGCAGTGCCCCCCCATGCTGTGCCCACTGTAGTAGTACCCATATGCAATGCCCCCTGTTGTGGTGCCCATATGCATGGCCCCCTGTAATGGTGCCTATATGCATTGCCCCCAGTAGTTGTGCCCCTTTGCCCCTTAAATTTATGCCCCTGTAGTTCTTCCCCCCCATGTAGTTCTGCCCGCTCCCCCCAGTACTTACCTGATCCATCGTGGCCATCGTCCGGGCTGTCGTTGCTACTGCCGCCCTGACTGGACCTATCTAGATCCAGCAGGCGCGGCCGTGCAGGCTCCTCAGTGCACGGGTGATGTCACCCACGCACTGCATCACTGGGAATGCTGGCCTCTGAAGTGATCAGATGCTTCCTTAGCCTCCGATCACTTCAGAGGCCAGCATTCACAGTTCAGTGCTGGCACCAGCAGGCTGTAAGCTTAGACAGCTGCCGGTTACACAGCGCACAACGCCTCTGGACACCTTCAGCACCTTGAGCTTGTGCTTCACTGGAACCGCCCTCCCTATGCCTCTGCTGGTATCTTATCTCATTTCACTTTGTCTCTTAACACTGCTTAGTAAATAGACCCATGTGACAGTACACAGCATTGGGAGCCCTGCCATTTCTGGCTGGCATTGTAGGTAAGTGCAGCGTGGAGGGGGAGAGATGGGGTGCACAGTGTGTGATGATGGATGGGGTGTGCAGTGTCGGATGGGGATGTGAAATACATAGTGTGGAATGGGGAATAAGATGTACAGTGTGGGTGTGGGAGCATAATGGTGGAAGATGTGCGCATCTTCCCATATTGGTGGGAATCATGATGACGGTGGGAATCCTGATCATGATTTCCACTAAAATGGCTGTCAAGCTTATGATGCATCCGTGCATATGGTCACCAGGCATTAATAAGTCTTCTATTGGTCTAATTGCATTGCATATATGACACGTACATAACTTTTTAAGCATGGCTGTGTTTTAAAATAACCTTTATTACTTTTTTGCACTAAGAAGGTGGTGTGCTGTGCTGGTTTCTTTTTTTTTTAATCTCATTTGAGGTAGGAGGTGACGATATTTACTACATTATGTGATTGCAGCAACCCAATATTTGCTGAAAGTGTGTGTGATTTTCCCCTTTGGAAATTTACTGTATATATCTCAAATGTATATGTTTTCTGTTGTTTCTTTTATTTTAGTGCAAAGCCGGACTTTGTTGCTTCCCATACTGCAAGTTGTCAGCCAGCCCGTCTTTAACAGTAACTTAGCTAGCTTTAACTATAAGTTCTAAGCCTCCAGCAAAGTACAGCTCATGAAAATTATGAAAACACACAGCAGGGGTTGGCTGCCAACTTTTAGCTTGGGGGGCAAGTCCAGAGACTGGCCGATAAGTAACGGCTTATCCTTTCCATGGTCCTGCCTAAATTGGAGTTACCTATTTTACTGAGGCTTCATGTAGTGGCCTCCTACCAGGGGTAGGCAATAATAAGGGTGGCATTTAGATCCCCTTGGCCGAAAGGACCTTTCCCATCAGGCCGCTGGACAATGTTAACATCTATTAACAAGCGAAGCAAGGCTGTGATTGTACAATGGATACCAAATAGTTTCAAAATCTTTTGCTTTTTTTAATTATTGTTTTATTAAATATCCCCAACAGGTCATATTTTCTGGATTTCTTGAAACAGACACAGCTTCAACCATCTGTGGTGGCTAAAGCTGGGTACACACTGAACAATGAGTACCCAGTGCTATATAGTGAGCAGCAAGACCCGTATAGACACACTTGCAGATGCTGACAGCGACGGCGGGGGCCATGTTGCAGTCGACAGCATAGCCCCCGCTGTAGATATCGCCCATTGATCCTGCATGCAGGTCCGATGGGCAATGTCGCTGACAACACGCTGGAGTGACATAGCAGGTATACACTGGCCGGTGTGCCCAATATGTCGTCCTATACACAGGATCAGATTAAATATTTTTTAGTGTGTCCCCGACATTAAGATTGCACTGTTTAAACAATGGATTAACAATGGGGCGGATGGAGCTGCAACTCCAAGCCTCCCAGCAGAATTGGCCCACAGCAACTGCCTTGTTGTATCTGCTGCTGTTCCACAGCAGCCTGTCAGTGGACCCTTAGGTCTAAAGTGAAGTGGTTTACTGGACCTCTGATGTAACAACAATGTGACTCAGGACAAGGGGGAGGAGCAAGGTTCAGAACAGGGGGCCAAAAGTGTCCCCTCACCATGCTTTGGGCACGGTGGCTCACTTTGCTTGCCACAGGTTTAGATTCTTCCTTTATGCCAACATGGATAGGAACACTGGTAGCTGACAGACCCTGCTGTAGTGGCTGTGACGTCAGAGGTCTTTTCTCCAACTTGGATCTAGCAACAACTAACAGGGGATGTCTAAGGCCCTGGTCACAAGTCACGACCTCCTTTCATCACTCCCAGCTGTGGCACTGGCAGAACAAGCTCTGTCGCTGACATAAAATTGGATAAACAGGCGGTGCAGTGGAAGGCTTCATAAGCACCACACATGCAGTGACCCGGCAGCTGTGCCATGTGTTGTTTGGACATGTGACATCACAAAAGTGCCACCCTGCCAACACCGCGCTGCCTTGAGGAAAGCAGCAGCACAGAAGCGACACAGGAAGCTTCATGAAGGTGGCCAGAACCAGGCAGACTGACTGAGCTGAAGTATAAGTCCTGCTGACTCCAGCCTGGCTGCTGCTGAACTATGGGGCTTATTCAGCATTGCACGCAAGTGCAATGCTGAATGCAGATTCACGATTATCAAGAAACTGCACGTGCGCAGGACCCATTCTGCTCCTTTGACGCCTCTGCTTGATTTACATATAGAGGCATTTAAAGGGTGGTGCGAGGGTGGGGGCCGCTGCCATGCACGAAAATGGTGGCATCTCCACCCTGTTCTTAGGGAGTGGCAAGGCAAGGGACTGCGTCTTCGGCCTGGCGCCATCCACCATTGTTACCACCGATGGTCTTGATGGTCATCCCAACTTCGGTCGCAACGCTGGGATTGCAAATGCAGTAGGGGTGTCATGCACCTCCTGCTACATTTGCATATTAGCTAGTGCGCATGCGCCGTCTACCAAAGAGCTGCATTGTCTGCAGCCCCTAGGAGCCAGTTAGGGCTGGTGGTAGGCAGAGTAGTGGTTTCCTCCTGGAAACCACTCTCTGCTAATAGCAGCCCGGACTGGCAGTCCCAGGGGGAGGAGACACCGACCCCTGAGACTGCCTGTTTATGTGACTGGCAGGTGGCACTTCCTTCCACGGACTGTACTGACTACACTGAGGTGGAGGATTTCACAGGGGTGGGGGGGCTGCAGACCCTAGGCAAAATCCACCACTGTTCATAAATGCAAAAAGTGTGAAGTAATATCATGGTACTCATCAGTATCTGATGCTGCTGCTTCAGTTCATCTTGCACAGAGTGAACAGCCCGACAGCCATTTCAGTGCCATCCGGCACCTTCCTCCTGGGGCATAGTAAACACACTGAGCTCAACACACCTATCTACCCCCAGTAATGAGCAGCACCTGAGCTCAAAACAATCACACACTGAACAATCACCTGAATGTATTGACAGGATGAGACTCTATCACTAACTATTCAGACCGCTGCATCCAAAGGGGACCAGGAAGTGATGCGTGCAGTTCAAAGGAGCTTGCATTTCAGAGGCCGGAAATTGTATTCCAGTTATATGGCTGCAATAAGTGCAACATTGTAAATAATAACTTGGACATACTTAATGAATATCATTAGATTATTTACTACAATAACCTTCTGGTTATACAAGTACTCAATCCTACCAGCCTATAAGGTTTCAGTAGTTGATATAGGGGCCTATTCATCAACACTAAAAAAATGTTTTTAAGGACATTTTCCTTAATTAACATTATTTTAGTATTCATGAATATACTTAGTACAGGAGATAACACCTCCTTGCCAAGTCCCCCTGCGTTAATTTCCACACTCCCCATACATTAGTATGGGGATATGGAAATTATGGTATTCATCAAATTCAGAAAATTATGTATTTTCGGAATTTGATGGAGTTACTATTCCCCACTGTGAGGTGGCGAATAGCAGGTAACACTTACCTGTGTCAGCGTGGGCAGGTCCCCCGACATCTCCCTCCGGCGCTCTGGTGCATCCTCTGGCTCCGTCTGCTATGCTGTCATGTGTTCTACCAGCAGAACACAAAGTTTTTCTAAACAGTACTGTGCTCTGCTGGGAGAACACATGTCAGCATAGCAGATGGAGCCGGAGGCTGCTGCATGGGCAGGTAAGTGCTGGACAGGGGGGAGGTGAGCGGGGGGGGAAGGGGGGCAGGTGAACGGAGGGGGGGAAACAAACTTACCACTTCTGTAGGCAGTGCTGCGCATGCGCTGGTTTTATAGATGTAACAGCGCATGCGCAGCACTGCCTACAGATGTGATAAGTAGATAGGGATAACTATCTATTTCCCGAAAAGCTGTCATCGCAAAAATGACAGCTTTTCGGAATAGATAGTTATAGGGAGAAGGAATGATAAATACCTCCTGTAATTAGGTAGAACTCCATGCGAGTTCTAAACCTAATTACCGCCAGAGAAAGTTTAGTCATGATGAATAGGCCCCTTAGTGCCCAGTGCAAGTATATTTATATGCATTGTATGTGACTTGTGCTAGCTCTGCTGATGTGATATACTGTCTTCATATTTTCTGTCTGTCAGTTATATCTATCCCTGCTGTTCTTTGCTTAACCCTCAACTACCATGTGTGTAGGGGTTAAAAACAGTACTTCACATTTATTTATTTTTGTGAAGGGTGTCACATGATAGTGTACTGCTTGCTGGTTTTTACCATGTCTTCCGAAGACAAGGGTAGGAGGCTGCGGCCTCCATGCTGGTTTCTTGCAAATCCTGTCAGCGGACTTGTCCTCTCAGGATTTTGTGCAGGATGGTCTGTGTGCAAAAAGTTTGCTCCACAACAGCCCAACTTAGCAGCCCCTGTACAGGAGCCTCCTTGGGTGTCCTACTTATATGAAGTTAGGTCGCAGCTAGTGGAATACTTGCTAGCTTCCTCTTACCATGGGGTAGCCATTACAACCTGCTATGTCGGTACCATTTATGCATTCTTCCTGGATGGATATTTTTACCCAATTTATTCAGATTATGGCTCATACATCTCCCACTTTTCAACAGATGTTACAGGCAGACAGACAGACCATTAGCTACCAGAGCAAATACAGATGTGTCCACATAACCTTTCCTAAATTGTAGCCATATGGCCAGATGTGCCATGTCTTTAAATCTGCGAATTAGCCACACCTTGTGATTTTTCTTAAAATTTGCTACTTTAATCTGATACTTAATATAAGTACTTTTGCAAGAAAAAAAAATTGGGATCTGGCATCTCATGCCAAATTAAGCAAAAAAGGAAAGGTGTACGAGGACACATACTGTATGTAGGCGGATTGTATCACCCTCTCAGTCCACCCAGCTTTCATATTCTGCCGCATCATCTGGGGAGGCAGATAATGCCTGAGGTTCTCCATCTGGCTTCCTCCCAGGCGAGAAGGACTGTCATTCTACAGTGGATGTCTCTTCTCTAGGGAGGGTGGTCAAGTCAATCCTGAACATAGAGAATGAGGAACCAGACCCTAAACCAGGGCTTGAGAAATCCTGGGGGACAGGTCGCCATGGTGACCAGATTTTGCAGCCTGGCTACCAGATTTTGCAGGGAGGGCGGAAGCAGATCCTCCTCAGCCCCAGTGCAGATTAGTGTCTGTAGTATTGTAGTGGTCATTTCATGCACATGCTGAGAGTCGCCTGCCTGGCCTGTGCTGGCTTCTCCTGTACATCCCATCCTACACTGATTCCTCCTCTCTGTCCCGGGCCTGCGCTGACTCATCCTCACTGAGCTCATGAGGGAAGATGGAATACTGCGGATAAATGGTTACAGTTTCCAAAAAAGACTAGCATCTTTTTACCCTCCCCCATCTGGTGAGTGTACAAATTGGGAAACTCCTCCTACTATTGATTTGCAGTTGGCATGCTTAGTCAGAAGCCCTTTGCTGCCTGTACCATCCACATCTTTTCTTAAAAGATGACACAGATAGAAAATTGGAAACTTGATTCAAGTCTGTTTTTTCACTTTCTGGCGCCATTACTTGGCTGGCTATGGCTGCGGCCTGGGTAGCTAAGGCTTTCAAAGGATGCCTGGATGCATTAGAGGACAGCGTTCCATCAGATGCAACTAGGGAGCAAATAACCTACATCTCATCTTATTGGAAGAAGAGGCGTTGGATACTGTACTCAATGCTTCTAAGGCGTCGGCAACCTTGGCTAGTCACCGGAGAGGGGGCCCTCCATCCGGAGGTCTTCCAACTCCTGGTGGACAGATGGGCCTACAAGATGTGGATTTCATGGCCTCATGTCACAATTACAAAGTTCTCAAGTAAGGGTCCAGGACCAAGGACCCTTCAGCTGCCTTTGTGAACGCTCTGACAGTATGGTAGGATTTTAATCTTGCATACCTCTTTCCTCCGATTTCCCTCCTCCTGAGGGTTCTTTGAAAACTCAAGCAAGAAGGTGGCATGGTGATACTAATAGCTCCAGCATGGCCAAGGCACCATTGGTTCACCAACCTAATGAGTCTCTCCATAGACACTCCTTTTTTCACTTCCTCTACAGCAGGATCTGTTAACACAGGGTCCGTGCCTGCACCCAGACCTACCTCGTCTGTCTTTGACAGCGTGGCTCTTGAGTCATCCCTCCTATGAGGTAAGGGATTTTCTCACTCTGTAGTCCAGATGATGCTTAGGGCACGAAAGCCTTCCTCATAGAGTTTGGCACTGTTACTTTCAATGGTGCTCTCCCAGAGGCTATTACCCTACAGTTTTTAGGGTCTCCCGGGTGCTTGCCTTTCTCCAGGCTGGGTTAGACCTTGGCCTCTGTTTGGCCTTCCTTAGAGCTCAGGTTTCTGCGCTGTCAGTTTGGTTCCAGCAAAGGTTCGCTCTCCTGTCTGTTAGAACATGGCTCTGGTAGCTCTGTGGGTGTTCTTGGATCTCCAGGCTCAACAGGAGTCTCAGTTTGAACCTCTGGACTCAGTAGACCTCAAGTGGTTGATGGTGAAGACAGTCTTTCTTCTCGCCATCTCCTCTGCCCATAGGGTATTTGATTTGGCATTGCTCTCCTATCACTCCACCTTCTTGATCTTTCATCCGGACAGAGCTGTGCTACGTAGCCGGGCTGGATACCTCCTTAAAGCCAGAGCCCGTATCCATGGCTGCATTGAGGAAGTGGCTTTTGCGCCGTGGCTGGTCACTAGAGTGTGACGTCAGGCCACCGGCAACAGCACAGCAGTGTGAGAGGTAAGAGGACGGGAGGGGAAAAGAGGAGAGGAGGACTGTCAGACCGCCTCCTCATTCTGTGCTATGGCCCTCAGCAGTGTACTATAATGAGTCAGTCTGACTCATTTTTAGTACTACTGTCAGTGGCACAGTGCTGCAGCAGTCACTCTCATTATCGTGGGCCCCCGGCCTGCACCACTGGACATTCCATGACTGATGCAGTGTGCGCTGCTGTGCACCCTGCATCACTGCAGCAGTAGAGAGCACGTTTGTCTGTGGGCCCCTAGAATTTTGGGGCCCGGTACTGCTGTGCCCCTAGTCCCCCCCTGTCGCTGGGCCTGCTGGAGGCGGGATATATGTGGAGGAGGACCAGTGCATCCTGGGAGATAAAGCTTTGTTTTGTTTGGTGCGCGGTCAACCACCTATCCCCCACTGTATCCCAGTGGATCCTATGGACTTTGAAGAAAAAAAGGATTTTGGTACTTACCGATAAATCCCTTTCTCCGATTCCACAGGGGACACTGGAGCCTCAGTACAATGGGGTATAGGAGTGTGTTAACCGGGAGCTGGCACCTTTAAATAAAAAACTACTGGTAGCTAGCTCCTCCCCCTCTATACCCCCCCAGGTCAGTCTAAAAACAACTGTGCCCGAGGGGAGCTGGAAAGTAAGGAGAAGGAGACAGAAAAGCTACATTAATCACATATGCATAAGAAAACAACATATACATGAAAAAAATAAGAACAGGTCAGTCAGACAACATTAAACGCAAACCAGCGTCTGAACCTGTAAAACAGTAACAATGCAGGTAGAACAGCGTAGGGAGGGTGACCAGTGTTCCCTGTGGAACCGGAGAAAGGGATTTATCGGTAAGTACCAAAATCCTATTTTCTCCTTCATCCACCAGGGGACACTGGAGCCTCAGTACAATGGGGACGTCCCAGAGCTTACATCCTGGGTGGGAGAGTGCTGAGAGCCCTGCAACACCGCACGGCCAAACTCCGAAGCAGAGGCCGCAAAAGTATGAAAACGATAGAATCGTAGGAAGGTATACGTGCCTGACCAAGTGACTGCTCTACAAAGCTGGTTTAAGGAAACTCCGCGAGCAGCCGCCCATGAAGGACCTACCGAGCGCGTACAATGCGCCGTAATAGGACCCGGTGGTTGTTTGGAGGCCACCACGTATGCTTGCCTGATAGTGAAGCGAATTCATCTAGAAATGTTCTGTTTTGAGGCCGGCCAACCTGGACGGGCCACATCAAACCGAATAAACAAAGTATCTGATTTACGGAGGGAGGCAGTCCTGTCAACGTAAATCCGTAGTGCTCTGACTACATCCAAGGATCTTGAATTGGAAGAGTCATCCTTAAACACCAGAACCACGATAGGCTGGTTTATATGAAAAGCTGTCACCACTTTGGGAAGAAAAGCCCTTTGAGTACGCAGCTCCGCCCTATCTTCATGGAAAATAGGATAAGGAGGGCGGCAGGATAAAGCACTGAGTTCTGACACACGCCTTGCCGAAGCGAGTGCCAAAAGCAGAACCACTTTCCAGGTTAAGTACTTTATCTCCACTCTCTGTAATGGCTCAAAAGTATCAGATTGGAGGAAGGCCAACACCAAATCCAAATCCCATGGTGCCGTGGGAGGCACAAAAGGAGGTTGAATCCTCACAACTCCTTGGAGAAAAGTCTGTATGTCCAGGAGCAAAGCCAATATTCTCTGAAAGAAAATGGACAACGCGGATACCTGTACCTTTAATGAACCAAGACGAAGGCCTGCTGTGAGACCAGCCTGAAGAAAAAGGAGACGTGATACCTTAAAGACTGACGTCTCTCACACCAAGCCACATGTCTTCCATATGCGGTAGTAATGTTCAGAAGTGACTTCCTTCTTAGCCCGAATCATTGTGGGAATCACACTAGACGGAATACCCTTTTTTCTGAGGACGGCCCTTTCAGTAGCCAGGCCGTCAAACGAAGCCGCCTTAAGTCGCGATAAACAAATGGGCCCTGAAGAAGGAGGTCCTGAAGAGGCAGTGGCCACGGCTCGTCTATTAACAGATTCTGTATCTGGGAATACCACGCTCGTCTGGGCCAATCTGGTGCTATCAGAAGCACCTTGATCCCTTCACGCTTGATTCTTTGAAGCAGGCGCGGAATGAGCAGAAACGGAGGGAATAGGTAGACGTAATGAAACTTCCACGGAGCAGTCAGTGCGTCCACTGCAGCTGCTCGTGGGTCCCTTGTTCTGGAGTAATAAACCGGTAGTTGGTGGTTTAACCTTGATGCCATAAGGTCGGCTTGAGGACAGCCCCACCTCAGAGTTAGTTGCTGGAACACCTGAGGATTGAGTGACCATTCCCCTGGATGAACATCCTGCCGACTGAGATAGTCGGCCTCCCAGTTTTCTACTCCTGGGATGAAGATCGCAGAAATCGCTACTGCAAATTCCTCTGCCCAAAGTAGAATCCTTGTTACCTCCCTCATGGTGGCTCTGCTTTTTGTGCTGCCCTGCCTGTTTATATATGCCACTGCCGTGGCGTTGTCCTACTGGACTCTGATTGCCTGCCCCTCCAGCAGTGGATGCGCCAGCTGGAGAGCATAAAGTACCGCTCTCAATTCTAGAATATTTATGGGCAATCTGGCTTCTTGCTGCGTCCAGTGCCCCTGAAAATGCTTTCCCAGAGTCACTGCTCCCCAGCCCCTCAGGCTTGCGTCTGTGGTGAGGAGGGTCCAATCCCACACCGCAAACCTTTTCCCCGCCAGCAGGTGGGAAAGGTTCAGCCACCAAATGAGAGGTGTTTGAGTCTGAGGCGTCAGGAGAACTCTCTGATGGAGAAAGAGGTGGGATCCTGACCACTGGGAGAGGAGATCCAGTTGAAAAGGACGGGTGTGAAATCTGGCATACTGAATCGCCTCGAAAGCCGCTACCATCTTCCCAATAAGGCGGATACAGAGATGTACAGACACTTGGTGATGTTTTAAGACCAGGCTCACCATATGCTGAATGGAGGTAGCGTTGTCTTGAGGCAGGAAAACTCTTTGCTGCACTGTGTCCAGTATCATTCCTAGGAATAGTAAATGCTGTGTAGGGATCAGGGAGGACTGTGTGAAATTTTGTATCCAACCATGTTGCAGGAGGATGCTCTGAGTTAAGCGAATGTCCCTTAACAGCCGAGCTTCCGAAGAGGCCTTTATCAAAAGATTGTCTAAGTATGGAACAATGACGACCCCCTGACCATGCAGTAGGGCCATCATTGCCGCCATAACTTTTGTGAATACTCTTGGGGGCGACGAAAGTCCGAAAGGTAGGGCCTGGAATTGAAAATGCGTCTCTAGGACCGCAAAACGAAGAAACGCCTGATGGGGGGGCCAGATTGGGATGTGGAGATAAGCGTCCTTTATGTCTAAGGACACCAGAAACTTGTTCCTGTAGAGACCCGCTATAACGGATTGGAGAGATTCCTGACACAGGCATCCTGGCAAGACTGGATCCAAATGTCCTTGAAGCTTAAAAGGCGTGCCCCGACCCTGGGATCCCCCAAATGAGAAGGAAGGGCGTCATGCGGCAGGCTTGGCAGCTGCCTTGTCCTGCTGAGTGTTTGAGGCGGCTGATGCTGAAGCTCTACCTCGGCCCCTGGAACCTCTTGAGAAGGCTGGACCTCCTCTGGAACGCCCCCTCTAAATCTTCCAGAGGCACAAAAGGATCGAAAGGAGGGACCTGTCAAAGGTCTTCTAGTAGGAGGAGGAGCTGCAGATGGTAGGTAAGTGGATTTCCCACCTGTAGCTTGTGAGATCCACTTATCTAACTCCGATCCGAAAAGTACCTCCCCAGTAAAGGGAAGGGCCTCCACCGCTCTCTTGGACTCTGCATCTGCCTGCCATTGACGCAGCCACAGAGCCCTTCTAGCAGATATAGCTAATGCTGAAGATCTGGCGGATTGATTACAAATGTCCTTAGACGCTTCTCCAAGGAAAGCAGCTGACTCTGCAATCTGTTCGGCTAACTGAATTAAGTCTTCAGTTTGCGTACCTGTCTTAATCCCCTCAGCCAGCTGCAGCGCCCAGGCTTCAATGGCCTTATTTACCCAACAACTAACTAGTGCTGGACGCATCAAAACCTCTGCAACTGTATACAAGGATTTTAATGTGTTCCATCTTCCTATCCGAGGTTTCCTTTAGGGAAACTGCGCCAGGCACTGGAAGCACCGTTTTCTGAGAAAGACGAGCTACTGACGGGTCCACTGCTGGAGGAGTTTCACATAATCTCCTACTGTCAGGTGGGAAAGGTAATAAGACAGATATTTCTTAGAAATTTGACATTTTTTGTCTGGATGTTTCCATGCGGAAGAAAGAATCTCATCCAGCTCTTCTGATGCTGGAAAGGTAACAGACTGTTAAAATCTTTTACCGAAAATAGATGATTTTTCAGTAACCTCTAAATCCTCTACATGCAACACCTGGCGTACTGCTGAAATTAAAGCAACCATGCCCTGAGATGCAGGTTCGGGGTCCTCAGGAATGTAAGTTTCCTCTTCCTGAACCTCGCCCTCTTCAGTGTCCTGCAACTCCTCATTTGACTCATCCCAGTGCAAGGGATTATGAATCAATCTCTTACTAAGGACCTGAGCAGGAGAAGAAGAAGCAGGTGGAGCCTGGGACATTGCCTTTGTAAGTTCCTCAACAGATCGGCCAGAGAGCGAGTCCAATCTGGTTCAGCTGCTGTTTGTCTCAGCCTCTCCCTGTCCTTACGAGCTGATTCCAGCTCTGATGACAGATTTGATATAATTGCAGTCAATTGTTCAGACCACCTAGGCTGGACTTCAAGATCAGTATCTTGAAGTAAAGACACACATTTATCACACAGTAAGGAAGCATTAGATTGTCCCTGTGTGAATTTTTCACCACAAGTCTTGCATGAAAAAGACTTTTGTGCAGCTTTAGACCCCTTGGTAGACATGTCTATAGTACAGACACCACACCCACACACACACAGAGAAAGAGGACAGGAATGCAATAAAAGATTTATCAATCACACTACACAGAGACCTGAAAGGGGCACAGAGGGAGATAAACTATAATGCTTGCAGCGCTAACAGAATAGTGCTGATAACAAGAATAAAAATGCAAGTGCTGATACACAGAGTACTAGCCTGACTCCTGACACAGCTCTCTCTCCACCCTGTAGTGCGTGTAAAATGGCCACCAGCGTCCTTCTGGAAGCGTTGAGGCTGCTGGGAGGCAGGAGCATAAGGGAAACTTAGGCTCCGCCCCCCCACTATGGCACTCTCAGTGCTAGCGGAGCGCACTGTGAATGCCCACCTAAATACTTGTCCTGGCTCCTCTGCTAACCAGGGAGCCAGGGAACACTAACCTTAGCCCTGCCTGTGCTGCCGGCGGTGGGCATATGCTACAGGGTCCCGCGACATGCACTGCATGCAGCGCGTCTTTGGGTACCCTAGAGACTGAGGTCTCTGTAGCAGGAGACCTCAGCACAAACCGCATGCAGCAGCGGTGAGGATCTCCCCGGCAGCTCCCTCATCGCAGACATACAGGGGCAGTAGGCTGCCTGTCTGTCCTCATGCTGTAAAGTATTTCTGGAGTCCTAAGGAGGCTTACGTCCAGCTCCAAGGGCACATTTTTTAGACTGACCTGGGGGGTTATAGAGGTGGAGGAGCTAGCTACCAGTAGTTTTTTATTTAAAGGTGCCAGCTCCCAGTTAACACACTCCTATACCCCATTGTACTGAGGCTCCAGTGTCCCCTGGTGGATGAAGGAGAAAGAGTGCCGCACTACTATTGATGGATTTGCATAGCTGAAGCAACACTTGTGAGGGCACCGGGTTCAGGTATATCGTTATGTGGTTGTGCTGGATTATACAGATATAGATATATAGATAATCTCATACAGTATGTGTGTGTGTGTATATATATATATATATTTATTTATATATAATATATGTGTGTTTATAACTTTATAAATGTATATGATATATACATTATATATACATAGTGTATATATAGTACACATACATACTCTGAAATAAACAACTACACATGAAATGGCCAATGGGGGAGCTGCTGCACATGCCCAGCCGCAGCAGCTCCTCCCATAAGCCTTTGCGGAGCCCATCAGTCACCACTAATGGCTCTGACTACAGCTTGCCTAAGGCCCCACCCCCCGGCAACAAGTTGCAACACTGAAACGTTGAAAAGATTAAGTAGGCCTTTGGGCCCTCTGTATTAGATGTGATATTATGTCGGAGTGCCACTTCCCAGTTAATTGTCCAGAATAGAGTGGTAAATAACCTGAAAAAATATCCTTGTGAAGGTCAAGATATGCCCTAAATATCCAGCTACCACTAACCTTCTGGATACATTACAGTAAACTGTTGGATGTACTGATTTACACTAGATTACCATCACAATAAGCCCCTTTACTTCTTTTTAGCTGCTTAAAAACATCCTAAAATACAAAAACATGATTAAAAGAAACTATAGAATGAATTGTGAAGTGATGAACATAGATGTACTGGTTGAGGACTGTTGTTTGGACCAGTAGCATCATCCTTCCGGTCTTTGACATGAGTGAAGAATGGGGGTCCACCCCCACCATGGTATAATCTAAAATACTGGTTGTCTATAGACACATTTTAAAAGCAGATTAGTATGTGAAAACATAAAATACAAATGGTCATTTTGATGCAAATACTGCATAACATGCAATTAGACTGACCGCCTGTAATCTCTAAAATGAGCTACATGCCAACATAAAACTAATTTTAGAGAAAATAAATACTCCTATTATAGTAAAATATTTCTTCCTACCCAGCAAAGCTCTGTCTGTGTTCACACACTGAATAAACAGGCTTTGTGGGGACATTTTACACACAGTGCTTAAAGTTTCTTGTGGGGACCATTGTGTCTACATTTTCACAAACAATTTGTTCTCAAACACTGACTGAAGGTGTTTTGTGGTCCCCACAAGGACCTATAACCACTGTGTGTAATATGTCCCCACAAAGCATGTTTTATTCAATGTGTGAACACAGACAGACATCGTGTATCACGTCGTGAGTGACCAGAATAGAGTGATACGACGCCCCCACAAAACACCTTCAGTCAGTGTTTCAGAACGAATTGTGTGTGAAAATGTAGACATAATTGGTCCCCACAAGGAGTCTTCTCCCTCTGGGACTGCCAGTCAGGGTTGTGATCAGCAGAGAGCGGCTTTCAGTGGAAGCCGCTGTTCTGCCTTTCGGGCAGACCTATAGGGCTTCTTGGGGCTGCAACCAATGCAGCCCCGAGAAGCTGGTGTTATGCGCATGCGCGGTGCCACCGCCGCTCATGCGCAGTTCCTGGCACCGGCCATATTAATTGAGCAGGCGCTAGGACCCAGGCCAGCAGCAGCGCCACCCACCTCAGGTAAGAGGGCAAGAGCCGCTGCTGAATGCTTGTCTTTTGTCATTAGTAATACACTTGTTGCAAGGTCCCCACTAGTCAAAGGGGATTTGTGTGAACTATGGAAATGAAATGTAAATTAGGTCCCCATCAGCCATGTTCACTTGAGTTTTCACAAGTCCCCATTTAGCATGGTAAGAACATTACTTCAGGAAAAAGAAGAAAAGTACTCTCTAGTGTAACCAGACATTAATCTGCTGAATATATTAGCCTTAATAGCAATATAGACTGGTACAAATAAGCACTCACACACAAGTGAATTAAAAGGTAGTTCAAAATTAAGTACAATAATTAAGCAAACACTGACTTTCTCATTTGTGAGATGAGAAACAAAATCATATACACGTATATATGTGCACTGAATGGGAGTCCATAAAATGAATCCCTTGGTATAGAAAAGCACAAATGCAATCGTAAATAAGAAAAAAGGAAATATCAATTACCCAGATGAGACACAATAATATAAAGAAGTAATACCCAGGTATTAGTGTGTGCAATTATACACACCATATAAGGTTAATACACAGAAAGTACACACGTAGATCTGGGTGATAGTGACTCTTTGGAGCACAGTGCAATGTAAAGCAAAAAACATAAATAATCAGCAAAATACATAAGTGATTAATATCATGTTCAGAAATAAAGATACCACTCACTTAAGGTAAGGGGATGAGTGGCTTCTGTATCCCATGTACCGGGGTATTGAATGGGATATGAGCGGACTCTCCACATATACCATGAGGGTATGAAAAGAATATATGATTAGGAATTAACTCTAATTCCCTCGTTTATGCACCCAGGCTTGATTTATAATTGATAGGATGCCCGAGGAAAATAGAGAGATCTCCAGTAAAGTTATTGATGGTAGTAGATAAAGGCAGTGTATGTGACCAATTTCATTTCAGCCTAAAGAAATGATATTAAATGGTTGCTCTAAGTTGCTGTGAAGTATGGTATCAGCATCTGCAGCACTATGTGAAAGGTAGAGGAGAGACAGCGCCGGTGTCTGCAAATGCGCACCTCACCCCACTGTTGTCGGAGACAGCGCAGTAGGAACAGTACATGAAGTGGTGCAGCACCGGATGTCCCTAGAAAGAAAGACAGAAAAGATACCTGTGTGTGTGTAGCGGCGGTCGGTCCAGGAAGCGGGAGTCCCCTCGTGCACTCTGGAGGCTCCCTGCTGTCAAGCAGACGCGCGTTTCACCTATGGCTTCGTCAGTAGGCCCTGTGACATCACTGGGGGCTGGTCTCTTTTATTTACACATGTGACCAATCAACTACAGGGCTCAGATGTCATCTCATTGTAACCAATAATTAACTGATTCAACACATGGTCTGCATATCTAGTCTCTGTACTACCTATCTGAGAATATCATCTAACATTTTTATAACGCGGAGGTTATACAAAACGGAGGTTATAGAAGAAAGCAAAAAGCCTGTAGCAAAAAGAGTGTACAATATATTTATAAATGATTAATTAAGACAGAGCTTAGTAAAAAGCAATGGGTAGATCCTAGTTCTAACCTAAGAGGTTAATATATACAGATATAATATAATATAGTACAATATAATACATAATATCGAATAAATTAACAATAAATGTACATTGTAGGGAGTGTCCCTATTTGTAGTGAAAAGTATTAATTAATTTAAAAGGGAGCTGGAGAAAGTAGAAAGTCTGTTTAATCAGAATCATGTGATAGTGACTAACATACTGATTAGTATTGTAGGTAGGCATAAAAGGTTTATATTTGGATTTATAACTACATCAGAGAAAGGCGGTGTAATTGATATATTCATTTAGTCCATAGGGTTGGGTGGTCTTCAGTTTAAAAGTCCATTCGCTCTCCTTCTGCAAAAGGACCTTGGTCAAGTCACCCCCCCTGATACCCAATCTCACATGTTCTAGGCCAAAGGCTCTAAGATGCGTAGAGGAGCCACCATGATATTTCAGGAAATGTCTCGCAACAGAAGTTAGTTTCTTCATTTTCTGTAGGTCAGTGGCAGCATTTGTTATATTTCCAATATGTTCTAATAGTCTGTTCTTAAACGGTCTAGTAGTAATGCCTACATATCTTTTAGGACATGGGTATTCCAGACAGTAGACTACCCCCATAGCATTGCAATTAAAGAATTGCTTGATTTCTAAGGTGTTGTTGTATCTGTCTTTGACAGAGACTACCTTAGTCATGTGGGGGCACGCTTTCCACTTTCCACATGGGAATGTGCCTATGATCTTACTGGCCTTTCTGGGTTGTGAGCAAAAGTGGCTGTTGGTAAGCGTATCCCTTAAGTTAGTTGATCTCCACCAACTAAAGGCTGCCCGTTGGTCCAATTCGTTCTTCAAATCTTGGTCCAACAGCAGGATATGCCAATGCGTGTTAATTATATCCTGTAATTGTCTCCATTCCTGGCAGAAGTTCCCCACAAATCGAATTTTATTAGTTTTAGGGTTATCCTTCCTGCCTGTGAAGATGAGATTGTCTCTCTCCATTTTGCTCACTTGATATAAGGCATTTTTTATTGAGCGTTTGCTATAGCCTCTATCCACTAATCTTTGACTTAGTTCCACACTTTTTTCTAAGTAAGTGTCTTTCTTGGAACAGTTCCTCCGCAATCTTAGGAACTCCCCTTTAGGTATGTTCCTTACTGTTGGTGGATAGTGTGAACTGTTATGATGTAGAACACTGTTGGTCGCTGTGTCCTTCCTATAAAGTTCTGTCCTGATAATGCCTTCATCTCCCAGTATGATGTTGAGGTCCAAGAAATTGACCATCTCACTGCTGATGTTTCTTGTCAGTTTCAGATTTAAGTTGTTCTGATTTAAGATGTCAATAAAACGGGCCAATTTTGATTCCGACCCCTGCCAGATCATAAGGATGTCGTCAATATGTCTTTGCCATATAATTATATGGTCTGTAAGAGATTCATTCTCTTCATTAGGGATATACTCCGCCTCCCACCATCCTAAGAATAAATTCGCGTACATGGGTGCGCAAGCCGCGCCCATCGCAGTCCCGCGTGTCTGGACAAAAAATTTGTTGTCAAAAGTAAAGTAGTTTCGTGTTAAGACAAACTCTAGCAATTCCAATAGAAATTTATGAAAGGCATTAAAGCCTTCCGTATTAAGAAAATACCTGACTGCTGCAGTCCCCTTATGGTGTTCAATGCTGGTGTACAGGGATTCTACATCCAAGGTGACCAAAATACAATTTTCATCTAATCGAACATCATTGAGTTTTCTTAAAAGGTCAGCTGTATCTTGAAGATAGGATGGCAGACTGATCACATGATGTCTTAAATATCTGTCAAGAAAGATGCTGGCTTGTTCTAATAAACCTGAGATCCCTGAGACTATAGGTCTACCAGGTGGTTTGACAATATTTTTGTGAATCTTAGGCAGCAGATAGAAAGTAGGAGTTTTGGGATGATCCACCAGTAGAAATGTTTTTTCATCCTTAGTGATGGTACCTTTATCAAAGGCCGTATTGATAAGTTTATTATATAAATATAAATAGTTGTCAATAGGATTGAATAAGAGTTGTTTATAGCATGTAATATCATTAAGTTGCCTGTAAGCTTCTTCTAAATACATTTCAACTGGCCAGATGACAATATTACCCCCTTTATCGGAGGGTTTGATGACTACTTCATTCCATTCCCTCAGCTGTTTCAGAGCTTTTCTCTCATCTTGTGTCAGATTGTTATTGGTGGAAAAATTCTCTTTTTTACTATGGTATAGTAGATCCATATCTTTTGATACCAAGTCCATAAATATCTTGACTTCTGGATATATAGTCTCATGAGGAGAGAAAATAGATTTCTTTTTACATAGGTTTCTCCTCAAGGTTGGGGTTGGACATGGGACTTCCTCATTATCCTTAAGTAGATCTTCCAATGCTTCAATAGCCTCTAGTTACTCTTCTGTGTATACTGGGACTGAAGGTATATCAGAGGTCATGTTGTTCTCCTCATTTTTCTTGTTACTGAAGAATTTCTTAAGGAGTAGCTTTCTACCGAAAAGTCGTAGATCTTTTTCCCAATTAAATCTATTGAATGACATTGTGGGTGAGAATGAGAGTCCCTTACTGAGTAGGTGAATTTCAATGTCCGAGAGTTCTCTGTCAGATAGATTAATGATTTTCAAACTGTCCCTATTGACTAGAACTTCTTTTGTTGTGTTCTTGAGGATTGTCGCTGAGGTTGGGGAGATGGCTATGTTCTTTGGTTGCCTTCTTTTTTTTCTTACTCCTCCTCGTCCTCCTCGGATTCCGGTTTAATCCTCTGGGTATCGTTGTACTTTCTTCTAAAAAAGTTGAATACGTTTTAGATGGTGATGATGAGATTTCTTCGGCTCCGGAGGATTCAGCTTCTGAGGAACTATAGGATATTTTATATTGTCTCCCTTGATCTTTCTTAATGGTATTCCACTTAAATACCGATCCTATGGAGAAATCCCTTTTATCTCTAAGGAATTTACTCTTTTTCCTTTCAATAATAGTTTGTTCATAAGATAACAAATCCTCTTTGTTTTTTTCAAAACACTACTGAAAGTTTTTGTCTTTTTCCCACTCCTCCAATTTACTACCCAGAAGTTCTATCTCTCTTTCTACTTCTTCCAAAATCAGTAAATCATGTTTAATTAATATGTTCAATAGTTCACCTGAACATTTGAGAAGAGCAGTTTCCCATTCCTCTTTTAGGTTTTTAGTTGCTAAATCAAATGTGGGAAACACTTTGGGTCTCAAGCCTCTAGGTACTATTTTGTGTTTGACATAATTCTCAATAGTGGTTGCATCCCATTTAACTCTTATTTGTTTTTGTAATAGGAATTTTAGCTTTCTAAAATCCTCTTCCCAGTTAGTATTGTGTATATGTTCTGAGACCACATCCGGAAAGATGTCATCTAGTTCTTCCGGTGTCTTACGTTTAGATATCAGTTCATTTTTTAAGCTGAAGGCCAAGCTCAAAAATGTGTGTGATAAAGTGTTGCTCCGTGCGTCAGAGTAAAGAGGTCTGGAAAACCAGGTAAATATTGTACATATAAAGGGAAAAGGGTAACGGGAAACTCTGAGCACTGGTGCTATTTTATAGATGTATATCATAGGCAGATATAACTCCACAAATGAGCCAAAGCTGATTACGGGGATTAAATATCCTTAAATATGATAGAGACGGGGGAGGTGCACCCTTGAGAGTAAGGTAAAGCTATAGGAAAAAGAAGAAAAGTACTCTCTAGTGTCGGGGCACAATATCTGCCTGAATGGGTTAAAACTTAACTTTTAATATATATATATATATATCGTAAGACTGGGACTAACAAGACATGACGCAACATAAAACATATAAATCCATTGTTAACAGGAAAAGGTAAATAAATGTTAACCTGTATAAGTAATGCAACAATTAGATACAACAATTAGATATAGATAAAAAGCATAAACAGCATAAGAAAAAATGAATTTCAGACGGACTATAATTAGTCATTAATATATGCTGTCATCTATGCTAAATGTAATTGGATAGGTGAATATATTAGTTGGAAGTAAGATAAATCAACAGGTAAATCCTGAAATAAGAACTGGACCAAACACCGCTATATTGGTATTACTAACCAGACATTAATCTGATGAATATATTAGCCTTAATAGCAATATAGACGGGTACAAATAAGCACTCACACACTCACAACTAACTTAAGGGATACGCTTACGAACAGCCACTTTTACTCACAACCCAGAAAGGCCAGTAAGATCATAGGCACATTCCCATGTGGAAAGTGGAAAGCCTGCCCCCACATGACTAAGGTAGTCTCTGTCAAAGACAGATACAACAACTATTAGAACATATTGGAAATATAAGAAATGCTGCCACTGACCTACAGAAAATGAAGAAACTAACTTCTGTTGCGAGACATTTCCTGAAATACCATGGTGGCTCCTCTACGCATCTTAGAGCCTTTGGCCTAGAACATGTGAGATTGGGTATCAGGGGGGGTGACTTGACCAAGGTCCTTTTGCAGAAGGAGAGCGAATGGACTTTTAAACTGAAGACCAGCCAACCCTATGGACTAAATGAATATATCAATTACACCGCCTTTCTCTGATGTAGTTATAAATCCAAATATAAACCTTTTATGCCTACCTACAATACTAATCAGTATGTTAGTCACTATCACATGATTCTGATTAAACAGACTTTCTACTTTCTCCGGCTCCCTTTTAAATTAATTAATACTTTTCACTACAAATAGGGACACTCCCTACAATGTACATTTATTGTTAATTTTTTCGATATTATGTATTATATTGTACTATATTATATTATATCTGTATATATTAACCTCTTAGGTTAGAACTAGGATCTACTAGGATCTTTTTACTAAGCTCTGTCTTAATTAATCATTTATAAATATATTGTACATTCTTTTTGCTACAGGCTTTTTGCTTTCTTCTATAACCTCCGTTTTGTATAACCTCCGCGTTATAAAAATGTTAGATGATATTCTCAGATAGGTAGTACAGAGACTAGATACGCAGACCATGTGTTGAATCAGTTAATTATTGGTTACAATGAGATCACATCTGAGCCCTGTAGTTGATTGGTCACATGTGTAAATAAAAGAGACCAGCCCCCAGTGATGTCACAGGGCCTACTGACGAAGCCATAGGTGAAACGCGCGTCTGCTTGACAGCAGGCAGCCTCCAGAGTGCACGAGGGGACTCCCGCTTCCTGGACCGACCGCCGCTACACACACACAGGTATCTTTTCTGTCTTTCTTTCTAGGGACATCCGGTGCTGCACCACTTCATGTACTGTTCCTACTGCGCTGTCTCCGACAACAGTGGGGTGAGGTGCGCATTTGCAGACACCGGCGCTGTCTCTCCTCTACCTTTCACATAGTGCTGCAGATGCTGATACCATACTTCACAGCAACTTAGAGCAACCATTTAATATCATTTCTTTAGGCTGAAATGAAATTGGTCACATACACTGCCTTTATCTACTACCATCAATAACTTTACTGGAGATCTCTCTATTTTCCTCGGGCATCCTATCAATTATAAATCAAGCCTGGGTGCATAAACGAGGGAATTAGAGTTAATTCCTAATCATATATTCTTTTCATACCCTCATGGTATATGTGGAGAGTCCGCTCATATCCCATTCAATACCCCGGTACATGGGATACAGAAGCCACTCATCCCCTTACCTTAAGTGAGTGGTATCTTTATTTCTGAACATGATATTAATCACTTATGTATTTTGCTGATTATTTATGTTTTTTGCTTTACATTGCACTGTGCTCCAAAGAGTCACTATCACCCAGATCTACGTGTGTACTTTCTGTGTATTAACCTTATATGGTGTGTATAATTGCACACACTAATACCTGGGTATTACTTCTTTATATTATTGTGTCTCATCTGGGTAATTGATATTTCCTTTTTTCTTATTTACGATTGCATTTGTGCTTTTCTATACCAAGTGATTCATTTCATGGACTCCCATTCAGTGCACATATATACGTGTATATGATTTTGTTTCTCATCTCACAAATGAGAAAGTCAGTGTTTGCTTAATTATTGTACTTAATTTTGAACTACCTTTTAATTCACTTGTGTGTGAGTGCTTATTTGTATCAGTCTATATTGCTATTAAGGCTAATATATTCAGCAGATTGATGTCTGGTTAGTAATACCAATATAGCGGTGTTTGGTCCAGTTCTTATTTCAGGATTTACCTGTTGATTTATCTTACTTCCAACTAATATATTCACCTATCCAATTACATTTAGCATAGATGACAGCATATATTAATGACTAATTATAGTCCGTCTGAAATTCATTTTTTCTTATGCTGTTTATGCTTTTTATCTATATCTAATTGTTGTATCTAATTGTTGCATTATTTATACAGGTTAACATTTATTTACCTTTTCCTGTTAACAATGGATTTATATGTTTTATGTTGCGTCATGTCTTGTTAGTCCCAGTCTTACGATATATATATATATATATTAAAAGTTAAGTTTTAACCCATTCAGGCAGATATTGTGCCCCGACACTAGAGAGTACTTTTCTTCTTTTTCCTATAGCTTTACCTTACTCTCAAGGGTGCACCTCCCCCGTCTCTATCATATTTAAGGATATTTAATCCCCGTAATCAGCTTTGGCTCATTTGTGGAGTTATATCTGCCTATGATATACATCTATAAAATAGCACCAGTGCTCAGAGTTTCCCGTTACCCTTTTCCCTTTATATGGAAGAACATTACTTCATCAATTAAGGTAACTGAAGTTGTGTATAAGCTAGCACAGCTATGGTTAGAGAGCCTGATTTTTTTCATACCTCTAGAACCTTTAGAAGGGGTGGTCCCCGCAGGTGACGATCAGAAAGTTGGTCCCGGCGGGGAAAATGAGATCCATCACCACTCCAGGACCAGCCCTGTATATAACCCATATCAGCCAATCAGGTAACGGATTTCTCCAGTCCAGTATAGTCAGACTAATGCATATCTTATTGGTTGATAAAAGGTCACAGCACTTGTATTCTGCATGCTTCAGTAATCACATAAGCCCTTATGGTGTTTATTATCATTATTTACTGTACAAAAGTAATATTAAGTAATATATGGTATCATGCACTCCACAATGTAAATGATATGGATATTAAATGTCATGTCATAGAAATCCAAGGTGACTTCTAATGTTGGTAATAATTTACATCAAGTGGTGCATTTTCAATGTAATACACACATTTCTTAAAAGTGAGTGTTTATTTATACTATAACACTATATTAGACCATCTGCAGGTATTATTATTATTAGGGATGTGCACCGGACCATTTTTGCCGGATTTGGATTTGGTTCTAATTCATCATCCGGATTTGGATTTGCCAAACTGCGGTGACTGGCTTTGAATTTGGATTTTTTTACTAAAATTTACAAAAAAAGCTAAAATCACATAAAATTGTTTTTATTTTCTTCCTAGAGTATTATTAACCTCAATAACATTCATTTCCAGTTATTTACAGTCAATTTAGACCACCTCACAGTTTAAATTATAGTTTTCACCATTATTGGCCAAAGGCTGCAGTGAGCTGACTGGTTACCAAGCGACAGAGCAGCGGCGCAGACACCGCAATTTAAAGCACATCTATGACACATTGCCACACAACAGTGGCAGAAATGAAAGGCAGAGCAAGATGGAATGGTCCTTATAGCCTCCCACCCACCCAGTGGGGTATGGCCAGCAGAGTCACAGTACTTGTTTACACAGTGGGCCACATTGCACCGCACATAGTGCCCCTGATTCACATTACACCATAAAGTAGTGTCTCTTATATGTTACGACACACAGTAGTGCCCCTTTTACACAATGTCCACATTAGTGACCCTTATACACAAAGTCCACAGTAGTAGTGACCCTTATACAATGCCCACATCAATAGTGTCCCTTACACAATGCCCCCAGCAGTGGTGTCCCTTACACAATGCCCTCAGTAGTAGTGCCCCTAGTTGTATGCCCCCAGTAGTAGTGTCTCTAGTAGTATGCCCCCATTACAAGTGCCCCCAGTAGTTGTGCCCCCATTAGTTATGCCCCTTGTAGTATGCCCCCAGTAGCTGTGGCCCCTTGTAGTATGCCCCCAGTAGTTGTGCCCCTTGCAGTATGCCCCCAGTAGCTCCGCCTTACACAGAAAAAAAAAAACTTACCTGAATCCCAGCTCCTACTGTGACCGCAGCCGTCCGCTCCTCTCTGCACTATGGGAGACACGGCACTCGTGATGTCTCTCCCATCACCCGCAGCACAGCGGGGGGAGCCGGCTCCAGCCAGCTCCCTCCAGGGACACAGCAGCCAATGAGAGTCTGTTTGTGCTTTACAATTGGAAAAAATTTTAATAGAACAAAACTGGGTAATATTAGACATACATAGGATGTAGGAAAGCCCTGCTCTCAAGCTTACATTCTATAGGGAAATACTTGATACAGTACACAAGGATAGGTGCTTCAAATTGCATAATGGTCCAGCCAGATTGCAAAGGTTCTTAATGGGCTGTATGGTATAATCACACAAGAATAATGGCCAATAGTCAGGAGGAAGTGTATGTGAAGAAAAAGAAAAGGAGACTTATGTCTTACCTGGTTAAGTCCTTTTCTTTGAACCCCATCGGGGACACAGGGACTATGCTGGGTACAGGATGTGCAGAAGGAGGATTGGGCACCAAACAGTTTAAGTATTTGACTTCCCAGGCAGCCTAGCCTCCTTCTCCCCTATACCCTGCCACCAGCCCCAGGCAGGCCAGTTAAGTTAGCAAGCCCAAGGCAGCAGCGAGAAAGGAGAAGGAAGACTGGCTCACCCACTGAACCAAACACACTTCACAGATGGAAAGGGGAACCAGAACAGAAGAAATCCCCAAAAACCAGGTGCATCAGGGTGGGCGCCCTGTGTTCCCTATGGAGTTTGGAAAAAAGGACTAAACCAGGTAAGACATAAGTCTCCTTTTCTTCTTTACCTTTCATAGGGGACACAGGGACTATGCTGGGATGTCCCAAAGCAATACTCCTAAGGGAGGGCACGCTCCTGAGAACATACCTCCTAAAAGCCGCATCTGCAGAGGCGGCACATGAATTGAAGTGGAAAAAAACCCAGTATACAAAAAACCACATAACCACCCAACAAGGCTGCTCCACTGAGGCACCCCTGGTGAGCTGCAAAACAAAGTACCAACCAATCTGGTGGTATGAGTAGTCACCAAGTCCGCCACCACAAATACATGGCAGATGGACCAAGAAACCAGCGGTCCAAGTGCTTTGCAGCCGGCCAGCCCATTTGGGAAATACTGTACAAAGAAGGGGATCAGAAGTATGGAGATCATTAGCGTGGTCCACCTAGACTCGGAGGGTCCTCACCACATCCATAGAGACCAGCTCCGGCGAAGAATCAGAAGAATGAAAGGCCAGAATCACAAACACCTGGTTGATGTGGAATAGAGAAACAACCATCATAATGGTAGCTAAACAGACCCCCGCGAAAGACAAGAAACGGAGAGCAACACAATAGTGCGCTCATGGCAGACGCTCTCCGAGCCATAGTCATTGCCAGGAGTCTTCCCAATAAAAGGACTAAAGAACCCTTAGTACGAAGGATAAATCCCAAGGAACCACCCAAGAAACAAAGGGGGACAGCACATGGAGGACTCCCTGATGGAAAGGCATGACATTAGTTAACAGCGCAATGCGTTTCTGAAAGAGTACAGAGAGAGCAAAAAACCTGAACCACCAGGAACAAAAAGGTTGAAAACCCCAATCCAGGCATGCCTGCAGGAAAGGGAGAGAATCCAGGGAAGACAAAAAGACCCAGGGTCAAAGTAATTGATGAAAATCAGAAAAAAGAACGCTGCCAAACCCGGAGATAAATCCTAGCTAAAGCGAATTTGTGGGCACAGGGCATGGTACTGACCTAGAAAAAATACCTGGCCCTCGGGATGTATGTCTCAAGAGCCACCCCGTCAAAGGGAGACGGGCACGAACTGGATGGAAGCACAGGTCCTGAGGCAGAAGATCCGGAAGATGTAGAGAAGCGTCTATAGAGAATCACGGTGCCTCCACTAGGAGCATAGTGTCCCTTCCTGAGTAAATCTGCGGAGAATCTGTAGAATGAGCAATATCAGAGGAAATATGTACCAAGTCGAAAGACCCACCGAATCACCCAAGCTTCCACCAGAAAAGCTCCTGGATCCCTGATGTGAGAGTCAATGGTGGGAACCTCAGAATAAACTTTAGTAACCCTGCGGCTCTCCATTGACTTCAATGGAAGGAGCCGTTCTCTCTCAGCCAATGAACGCTCAGATACGGCTCTACAAAGGTAGAAGTCGCTTCTCAGCTCTTCATTCGGGAGGTAACAACAATCATGGTTTTTGCCTGTTGCGTGGAACGCGTTTCTCATTTTTTTATTTTACCAAGTCTTAGGATGCCTACGGGGAGAAGGGGACCAGTCCAGGTAATGTAGGTGAGTATGTGTGAGTGAGTGTGTATGTGTGTATTAAAGCTATACTGTCACGGTGTGTGTATTGTGTTTATTTAAACATTTATTTACAGGTGAACTACAGGTACCAGTGGGCCCTTAATGCCCCGCATTCTGGTACTTGTAGTTCTCCAAGCACCAGCATGCGGGGGAGGCTTGCTGGGACCTGCAGTTGTCTTCGTAAAGACAATGATTATACTCTTCTTTTATTACACTACACTATCCCCACTACCCAGGGGTGGTGGGGATAGCCCCGGGCTATCAGCCTTGGCCAAGGGTTTCCTGGAGAGGGGGACCCCTTTATTGGGGGGGTCCCCAACCCCCCAGGGATCCCTGACTAGTGGTCAGGGTTGATGCTTTGGCTTGGGGGCCCGGTGAAAGGGATCGCCTGGCTGTGGCATCAGCCATCCGCTAGAAAGGGTCCAGTGCTGGTTGTGAAAATTACAGGGGATTTCTACGCATGTTTTCCACTGTAATTACAGAATCAGGACTGGATCAGAGTCTAGTGCTGGTTGTGCCAAGTACAGGGGAACCCTACACTATTTTTTCCCTGTACTTACACAACCAGGACTGGCTATGAAAAGTCCAGGGTTGGTTGTATATTTAGGGGGGGACCACATGTCATTTTTTTTTTTACTTTTAATTATTTCTAAGCTTTTTACAGTAAGATACATGCATGCATCTCACTGATGTATGCATGTATCTGTGTGAAAACGAACTGCTCATGCTAAAAATGAAAGCATGAAGCAGTTCTATTTAGTCAGGGCTTTGAAGGGCGTTTTGAAGTGGGATTTGCTGTTCGATTTGTACATAAACATGCAAAATCGAACAGAAATCACTGTTCAAAACCAAATTGAATTTGATTTAGAAAATGCTTCTAAAATCGAATTTTAGTTAATGTGGGATTTGAAGAGGGATTTGTACTTTCGATTTGATTTGATTTGAGGTGAGCTAAATCGAACATTAAAATGAAAGTAAACTACGAGCAGTTCTGGCTAAAAGAACACTCAAGTCATGTGTGTAATGACGCTACTTTGCTAATTATACACTCCCACTAAACATCATTCTGACGGCCAGACATGCCTGCGTTCGCACATCTACACCCCCGTTTACAAGCACATTCGCCTGTCACCACCCACAAACGGCACTGTCACTCAATATAGTGAGCCAACTGCGGGCTACAGGCGAGCACTTTCCCATCGCATTGACTGGTTCACGCACGCGCACTGCGGCATATACGCATGAGCAGTTAGCGAAAAATTGCTCATTGTGAGCGGCTGCCGCTTTGTGACCAGGTCTGAATTAGGCCCAGTGTCCTGAAGACCTAGAGATTGCAGTGTGTGTATAAGAGAGTGGTCAGCGGTGTCAAATGCAGCAGAGGATCTAGAAAAATAAGAAGTGAGTAACGGCCTTTAGACTTAGCAGTGACCAGATCATTCGCTACCTTAGTCAGTGCTGTCTCTGTGGAGTGTTTGAAACGAAAGCCTGAAGTGGGTCCAAAAAGTTGTGCTAGTTAAGAAAGTGTGTGAGGCGGGTGTAGACAAGTCTCTCCAGTAGCTTGGAGGGGCATGGGAGCTGAGAGATGGGATGGTAACTTGAGAGAGACAGTTTGGGTCACAATACTGCTTTTCCAGGGAGTAATCACTGCATGCTTGACCAGTGATGGAAATATACCAGTAGAGAGAGAAAGAGAGAGTAGTAAAGGGTGGGATGAGCATAGGAGACAGAGCTTTACTGGCGTGTGATGGTATAGGATCAAGAGGAGAGTTAGTAGAGTAAGAGTATGAGAAGAATGTAGATACTTCATCTTCATTTGTTGGGTCAAAAGAAGAGAATGTGCCAGAGGGTTCAGGTAGGAAACTAAGCAGGTCAATGGATGAGGAAGAGCAATCCATTTCATGTCAGATTTTATCAATCATTGTATTTGATGGTTGCCAGCCATCGGATGCACCTTTCCGATGCCTATCCTATGGCTGGCTGTAGGGGGGGGGGGGGCACATACAGCTGCTCTGTATAGCAGCGGGTGAGCAGCAGGAGAATAGATGTAGAAGGAGCCAGGGGGCAGCCGAGCATCTCGGAGAGTGCTAGGCATGACCCAACAGTGTTGTGGACTGAATATTCTTCTAAACCTGAGACATTTTAACTGTGGTTTATATATTTGTACTGGTAAAAAAAACATTAATACGGAGTCCAGAGCGGTTGGTGAGGCCCGGGTCAGCGATCACCCCCACCTGAAAAATGTCCTTCTCTGCTGCCACTGAGCTGAAGCAGTCTCCTTTCTTTCATTGCCCGATGTGCCGCCGGGTTTGCACTGCTATATAGACGCAGCCACAGCGGTAGTGGGCAGAGAGAAGAATTGTTACAGGTGGGCCCCTATCTCCCCCCCCCATTTTGGAGTCTCCCTGGTGTACATAGGACTCTCATGCTGGCATAGGAGATCGCAATGCCTAATTTATACAAGCCCATGTAACAGCGTCTAAACGGTAAGACACACCTGTGTTTTCCAGACCACCGCCAAAAGAGGTGGCATAAAAAACGCAGCCTTACCCTGACAAGGACTAAAATGGGGAGAAGTGAGTGACAGAAGGCCAGACCGGTAGTAGTCCAGGCGGGAGATGGTGAGAGAATGGATAAAAGTTTTGGAAGCATCAAGGGTGGGTAGGGTCTAATCCTGATGTTGTGTTGCTATAAAAAAGGCCTTAGCAATACAAGAAATCAGTGAAAGAGAAGAAGAATAAACAGGCAGGGCCCCAGGGCAACTAAGTTGTGAAGGGCTCTTTCAAGCCACACAGAGCCCACCCCCCTCCCCTTCCCCCAAGCCACACGGAGCCTAATGTCTCCATCTCTGCCCCTGATTACTCACCTGGCCACCCGATTCCAGCAGAGCTGGTCTCGAGTCTCCTCATCAGCGTAATGGATGTGCTATGTCACCTGACACCGATGAGGGGACTTGGGAGCTGCTCTGCGCTGTATGCAGTAGAACACAGAGAGGTGGCAGCTTAGCCCCCATCCAGGAACAGGTGCCTCTGGACACCTGTTCTCGGCAGGGTCACACTGACCGTGTGTGGGTAGGTGTGACCCTGTGCCCCATTGCCCCCCACTTAATCCGGCTCTGTAAACAGGATTCCTAAAGCATGGCCGGAAACAGAAATCTTGTGAGCCGACACACTAGTGTTACTGGGGGAACAATAACAACCACCCTTCTGTCTAGTTGCACAGTCAGCTTGTAAATCAAATTTAGGTGCCACGGCCCCGTTTTGTGCTCCACTGAACCTCGGGACCCCATACGTGGGTAATTAATGGAACAGCGCCAATCAATTTGTGGCCAATAATACAATGTGGGGAATTTTCCCCAAACCCCTCAAATAGAGCCGCAATGCCTTCTTAACAAGGCGTCAGCTAAATACCAATAAAAGTACGGGTAAGATACTTAAAACAAATGTGGAAAATTAATAGGTATAGCGACCTGCGTGTTTACTCCAATAAAGTGCAAATGTGGCAATACATCTAAAGTGCTAATGCAAAAATTGTGCAAACAACAATATATAAATAAAAAAGGGGTGTACACAGTTTATTAAAAATGACTATATACAAGTAAAAAAAAAAATCATATGATATAAATAAGAATAAACATCATATTAATTAATAGTCCATCAGATGTTATCTAGGATGGTAAAAAAAAAAAAATTATATATATATATATATATATATATATATATATATATATATATATATATATATAAAAGCAGCAGAGAATAAATATATAAAAAGGCTTAGCTTTCATTCAGGAGAATTAAGTTCAGATGGCAAGAGATTAGAGCTCTATTCACTTGCCATATTGTTGTATATGTGTAATCCCGATGAAAATTTTTTGGCGTCCGTGCCTTTATTTTATTGATTGCTAAAGACCAGAGAGTGCCGCCCACTGTGGACTTTGTGTGTGTATATAATATATATATATATATATATATATATATATATGTATATATATATATTACATACACACACACACGTTGAGTATCCTAGATCCAAAATGCTTGGGACCTGGGATATTTTGGATATCAGAGTAGTCCGAATTTTGGAATAATTGCATACCATATTGAAATGTCTTAGGTATAGGGCCCAAATCTAAACACAGAATGCATTTATGATTGATATACACCTTATACACACAGCCTGAAGGTAATTTTATACAATATTTTCAATAATTTTGTGACTCAAACAAAGTGTGTGTACATACATGAAATCCATTTATGTGTCATATACAGCTTATACACACAGCCTATTGGTCATTTTATACTTTAGTTTTAATAATTTTGAGCCTTAAACAAAGTTTGTGTGCATTGAACAATCAAAAATCAAAGTTTTTACTATCTCAGTCATGCTAAAAATATTCTGGATTTTGGAATATTTGGATATGGGAGACTCAACCTGTATATATTTATATATATATATATATATATATATATATAATATATATACACACACACTGTATACACACAAGCACACACACAGGGCAGATTGGGATGGGAAACCAGCCCGGGAAATTTATAGTAGCAGCCCTAACGGGGATGGAGTCTGTCAAGTGGGACACATGCGCAGATCAAAAACAATGCACAAGAAAAAATAAATTACGTTGGCCCCCACAGATTAAACAAACACATTGGCCCCTACAGAAAGCAATAAAACACATTAACCCTCACAGGAACAAAATAAAACACATTGGCACCAACAGAAAACAATAAAACACGTTGGCTCCCATAGGAAGATAAAGCAAACACACTGGCCCCCAACAGGAAAAAATAAAAACAATTTGGCAGCCAAAAGAAAAAAAATGCACACACATTAAAAAATAAACACATTGGTCCCTATAGAAAACAATAAAACACATTGGCTCCTACTGGAAAAAAAAAAAACCAACACATTGACCCCTGACAGGTAATAAAACAAATACACGCATTGACACCACCAGGAGAAAAAAAAACACATTGTCTCTCGCACTGATAGCAGCAGCCAGTTTGTACACTGCACACAGCCAGTCAGTGAAAGCTTCTCCCACCAGTGTCCCATTCCTCCGGTGGAGGCTCCTACTTCGTCCCAGCTATACCGCAGCCTCAAGTTCCTGTTTGCTTGGTCCAGCTCACCTCCCACAGACCCAGGGGGCCTGACAGCGGGTGGCAGAAGGAGGAGGGGACACACATAGCACAGTGATTACAGAGCCGGGAGCTACACAAATTGCTAAAGCACAGCAGCCAGCGTCGACCCGGCCGGCTGGCAGTGTCAGCCAGCCCAGGGGTTCATGGGACCGGCCCAGCGGGAACTTTACCGCTTTCCCGGCGGCCCAATCCGACCCTGCACGCAGTAGGTGAAGACTTGCATTAATACAAACACCAATTTGATTACTTTATATATAGAGACATACATTACACCCACCTTTGATTATGTGGACTAGTGCCCGGCTGCTGTAATGTTGATGAAGGGGGCGATGGAGGTGAGGGGGCCCAGGTGAAAAAGGCGGAGATTCAGGCATCCCAGGGAACACAGCTTTTGAGCTTATCGTGAATCCGGAATGCCCAAAGGTGGAGTTTCAAGAAGGCCTGGGGCTTCAGGCACTTTCTGCACTGCAGCTGGTCTCTTGTAGCCAGAATGAGCCTCTGTGCAGAGGCTCATTCTGACCAGGTTCTCACCACAGTCACCTGACTGGCTGACTGCTCCACTCACGGCAGTGGGGTGTAAGTACTGCAGAGCTGTGGAATGCCCATGGCCATTCCAGATGCCCTAGGCATTTGCTTAGCATGCCTATGCCTAGGGCCGGCTCTGCCCTAGCCTAACCCTCTCGGAAGGGTGCCTAACCCTAAGTCCCCCCAGAGGTTCCTAGAGCTAACCCTCCTCCCCCCCTGTGGCTAGAACCTAAAGGTGCCTACACACTTAGCAATATTTTCCACGATTTGCCCGATTCCGATGCATCGTGACGACAAATCGTGTAAAATATGCCCAAATCGTGAGTATCCACTCACGATCACGATGACGATGCGCGTCCCCGAAGGTCGTACATTGCATCTTCAGATCTGCCATGCCGTAGGGCAGAATTGCAAATCTGGGACATGATACATTGGAAAAAGTTGATGATGCACAATAGATCGTTTGTCACATTGGACACTTTTTACACCAATTCGTGTGCAGGGCTGCCGGGGAGCTGCCAGAGGGAGAGTTCAAGGGAAATAGTACACTATGTCGGATCGTGAGCACATCGCCAAATGTGTAGGGACCTTAAGACTCCCGGCTTACCTTCATTCAGTATGCCGGGTGTCGGGATTTCGTTGTGAGGCTAATGATAGGCATCGGGATTTCGATACTTATTTTTAGTCCCATGTTGGGATTTTAGTGTTGGGATTTCGGCAGCCAGCGGTATCCTGACTACATCCCGTCCTTATGTTAGAATGTGATCGCAATGTAAATGGAATCATATGCATATCATTGCTGATAATAGCAAATCATTAGTAAATACAGCCCCAAATGACTATATCCTATTACCTACATCACACAAAATAGTAATAGTAGTTATGAAGAAAGTTACCTGTTTTCCGAATGAAAGCCATTCTGATGGGCATCCGCCTTCTGGCACAGGGGCAGTTGGGGCAACTGTTACATTAATGGAACTGTTTTTCCTCTCACAGATAAATGCATTTGGATCACCACAGTTTACGTCATTCCAAAATCCTTTAATTGAAAATGGAGAAATGGGATATTAGTAAAGATGAATTAAACTATCTGCTTTGAGTAAAATAAAACTACTTCCATGTGAAAGCTGCATTGTGCTAGAAGCTGTTTAAGCATTTTATGTGTTAAGTAAGCTGAGGAATTTGTAAGAATCTGTGCAGTGATAATCCCAATGTAGTGTACCTGAGGCGTTTTGCTGTGGAATAATTCACAACTTAGGGCCTGATTCAGCAAGGAACGCATATGTGCGCACACACTCGGCCGCTGCGGAGTATATGTTAATCTGTGCATACGCGCGGCATCCGCAGCACAAGATGGTGGTTGAACTGACCCTCCCGCAGACACGTGCAGTATGATGCATACGCATGCGCAGTGCGAAACCATCGTCCGAGTGCGTGCGCACATTTGCGCTCCTTGCTGTATCAGGCCCTTAATCTGATGAAAGTGTTTTTTTTCCACAACAAAATGCATCAGACAGGTTACTTGGGGACTACCGCTGCACCAACAATTTTCAAAAGCTTGGGTTAAACATAAGTAACAGTTTTCTTTGTGATAATAACCCAATGGGTAGCACAGTTGTTTTGTATTGCATTCTGGTTGCTTTCTTTGTTTTTACCACAGCAGGACATATTTATGGTAAAAGGTAAAATATACAGGGAAACAGAGTCATCTTGGTAGAATAACACCCCAATTTTTCCCTGATCATTTATAGCAAAAGGTAACTAAGTGCTACGTCTGTATTTTCTTTATTGAGTCTTCATAATCTTAAGGAAGTTACTAGAGCAGTGGTTCTAAACCTTTACCCCCAAGATTTCCCAACAGTCTATGATATGAGGATTTATGCCTGTGGCAGCAGGTGGGATCATCAATGATGCACCAACAAAGAGTAACTCACCTGTGCAAGACTAAATAAATCCAAAAAACAAGACCCGTAGGTGGTACATGAGGACTAGCGTTAAAGATGTAAAGGGCTCGTCCGCACAAAAATAGTTTATTGAGTTACACTGAAACAGAATTCAGCTTTAGAAAACCACCATAGAAATAATGCAGCAAAGCAAGCCATTCATTTGTTTGTCATACCGCCTATAATGCACTAACAGATAGCAGAGATATAGATGGCTTGGACGAACCAACAAAATTGTTTTCATTTTAAATGTCATCAATATATCTACATCTCTGGAAAGGAACTATATATCTGTAAAGTGGCAAATATGTGTTTTATTTATATGAATTTGCCATACATACCGAAGTCTCTATACATCACAACACAGTTCTCGTCATTATTGGAAAAGTTGGGTTCATGATTTGCCCAGGCAACAAAGTCCACAGGAGAATTGTCCATCCACCTAGAGGGAAACAGATATTATGGTTCTTACACAATCTATAGGTTTTCACATATAAGTTTCCCCATATGTCAACTGTACATATAGAGGTATAGTTTGTGACAGAGAGCAACATGGTGATGAAAAAGATGGCACAGCTGCGATCACCGGGTTCCTACAGTAAAGTCTATTAGGGCAGAGGAGTGGAATTTGTATCCCAATGGTGCACTGGTGACTGCAGAGTAGGGTTGGCCATCGGAATCCAATGGTTTATAACCACTAATGTTTTTTTTTATGATGGTGAGTGTTTTTGTATTGGATTCTTAGTAAACGATGGTTGCCACTATTGCTTACCTCCTTTTCCAATAGTTTCTTCTGATCTTTCTAGGTTATTAAAGAATGCGCAAACTAACTTTTTAATCTACGCATGCAAACCAGTGTACCATTGATTGCTAAACCATCGAATGGTTTCCAAACAATAGTTATATATGCTATCGTAAGGCTGGTAACAGTAAACTGTATCAATACAATGCCGCCCTTCCAATGGCTGTCTCTGCTGCACAGGTACTAGAATGTGTCACAGGCTAACCTTATCTAACAAAGGGTCTGATGCAGAGATGGACGGAATTGCAGAGACGCACAGCAGTGGCTATGCAGTTCCGTCCATCTAAAATGCTAAAGTAGCAGGAGGTATCTGTAGGTAATAGACACCTCCTTGCTCCATCTGCGATACCAGGACTGTGAACTGGTTCGCAGCCTGGGATCACCATTATGACCATCGGTTGCCCCTTGGGCCAGGCTGCGGTAGCTGAATCTTACCGCAGCCCGACCAGGTACCAGCAGCTTGCGAGGCCAGGAAATCTGCATCAACCGAAGCAGACCCTGGTCTCTTCCCTCCTGGAAAACGGGGGTGACACTCCTCCTTTTTCGGGAACTCTGCCCAGGAATGCCCCCAAATCCACTTTCCAAACTCTGTGTTTTGGAGGCACAGGGAACAGACTCTCAGATGGAGGGCCGCACATGTGCAGTACACATCCTGCACATGCAGTCCTCTATCAATCGGAGATGTGCGCCAACCATCGGATCAGCAAACATCTCTGAATCAGGCCCATAGTGTATAACTAACTTTTTTACTGATGTTCCTCCTCAGCAAGTTGCGATGGGCCATGTTCAGAGTCACAGGCAATGCTGATGGTCACATAGTTGAGCATTTTATTTTCTACTTTGCAATATCCATAAAATCTCCTACAGCACATGCATTACACAGTGCATATGCACAAAGGCACTGTTGCGATTGAGTCACGCGGTTTTAGAAATGTGTTGGGTAAGTGCTGGGTGTTCCTAGGCGATTACTTGGAGGTGGCTACTAGTACATACATGGAGATGGCCCATCTTATGCATGTTGGTGACAGTGGTTGCGTACGCAGACACTCAATCACTCACATACTGTAGGAGGCCATACACAGACGGGTAATCTGCACCTGCCATAGGGCTGATGCAAGTTTTGATATTTGGGGGTATATTTATCAAAGTTAAATTTTGCATGTCTGGTGATTTTGATCAGAGATTTATTAAAGTCAAAATCGTACGTGAAATAGAATATAAAACCGAATCCCTTTCAAAATCAAATATCGTCTAAACATCGGTATTTTTACATAGACCAACATAGGATCCCCTGATTTACGACTATTTGAATTGAACACAACATCCCTAAAATAATAGACCTGCTTCATGCTGGCGATTTGACCATGGTTCACCTTTAAAATAGAGCACAAAATCGAACACAATATTATAAAAATAATAGACCTGCTTCATGCCGCTTATTTTAGCATGGTTCTTGCATGTTAAAATAAAGAAAAGAAAAAGACATGGGGCGCCCCTCCCCCCCCAAAACAAGCATAACTAGCACCGGGCTGTGTGAACCGGTCCTGGTTGTGAAAATACGGGAAAAAAAGACGTAGGATTCCCCGTACTTTCAACTACCAGCACCGGGCTCTTACTAGCGGGGAGTAATAAGACAGCAGGGGGACATGCTTCACGGGGTCCCCCTGCTAAAGCAATCAGCACCCCACACTAACCAGCCTAGGCTGGAGATTCCTGGGGAAGTGGGGACCCACCTAATAAAGCCCCCCCCCTCTCTCCAGGTAACCCCAGGCCAGAGTTAGAGCTTGAGGCTATCTCCCACACCCCTAGGCAGGGGGTGTGGGGATGACAGGTGTATAATAAAGAATAAAATTAAGTATTACGCATCGGAACTATAGGCCCTATGAAGCCTCCCCTAAATGCTCATACTTGGACAACCACAAGTACCAGCCTACAGGGCATTAAGGGGCAACTGGAACATATGTTCCCCCCTGTAAAGGAAATACTAAAACAAAGACAGCACACACACACACCATTGAAAGATACATTTTATTACACACAGTTGTGCATTAAACAGCCCATCTAGTCGTACCAAACCATGGATTGACTCGGTAGTGCAGAGTCTTTTCATGCAACTTTTTACCTTCAAATGCATTGCAAATAGGACATACGACCAACTTCTGCTGATTAAAATGATATGCAGCGTGCCTACATTCTGTGTGCAACTGCGGCTGTATATGCGAGCGAAACGCTATGTTACAGTGTCACAGTCGCTGTGCATTTCGCATGCAGGTACATCCGCAGTCGCACACAGATTATATTCTGCGTGCACCTGCAGCTGTATCTCCATGCGAATCGCTACGTTACAGTTGCTGACACTGTAACATAGCATTTGCATGCAGGTACATCCGCAGTCGCACACAGAATACAGGCATGCCACATATCATTTTAATCAGCAGAAGCTGCTTGTGCGTCCTATTTGCATAATATTGTGAATAAAGTGCATTTTTAGGGAAAAAAAGTCACCTGAAAAGGCGCTCAGCACTACCGAGTCGCATGGTGCTCATGTGTTATGTTTAACACGACTTGTAGAACACTAAGGTAAGATGTATGTGGACACATCTGTACACTTACCTCATCCCTGGTGTTTGGACCACTTGTCCAGTAGAATCCCACTGTTTGGAAAAAAATAAATAAATAATCACCTTATCCTTGGCGCAAGTTGGTCCTCTTCTCCAGGAGCATCATGAGCATTTCAAAAGCACATACATGTGCTCTGCCTGATTGACTCTCAGTCGCTATCCTAGCTACCTGGACTCTGGCTACGTGCAGCTACTCACCTATTGGTAGTCTCGTTACATGACCTCAGCCTGAGTGACCAATCACAGGAGACCTCTCCCTTCATTAGGGATTCAGGTCAGTTTCTACCTGCCGGTGATATTACTAAGTTCCTGCACCTAATGGAGGTTCACATGGTCGCTGCACAGATCCTTGCTCCTTAACCTTTATGCATGTGTCCAGTATCCTGCTCATAGACTCTTTCCTCAGTGTCCTGTCCCTACCAGTCCTACTCCTGTGTCCTGCTGGATTCTGCCCTGTTTCCCGTATCCATTCCTGCTATGTGTTTGTGCCTTGCCAAAACCCTCCAGCTTACCTTCTGTGTCACCTCCAGTTTGTGTCTACTCCAGCGTGTACCTGTGGATTCATCCTGCTAGTTCAACTACTGGTTCTGCTACAAACTCCAACCTGCATCTGCCTGCCAGTTCAACCATTTCAAGTACTGATTCTGCTACTAACTCCAACCTGCATTCACCTGTCAGTTTAACCATATAAAGTACTGGTTCTATTACAAACTCCCACCTGCATCCTGAGTATCTGGTCTGCCACAATCAAATCCATTTCCAGCATTGCAGGTTCCACAGTATTCCCACCTGCATCCTGAGTAGCTGACCTGCCATAATCAAGTCCATAGCTAGCATTTCTGCTTCAGCATAATTCCAGCCTGCATCCGGAAAAGCTGGCTTGCTACTATCCAGATCTCCACATCCTTTCTGTTTTTGTGCTTATCCACCTGTGCCAGTTAATTGCAAGTTTTCAGACCAACAAGCCAGTTTCCCAGCAGCAGACTCTAGCACACACCTGCATGTTAGCCTCTGCTATTAACCTCTACCTTGCTTGCTGCTTTACTCTAGGTACATTATTCTCTGTGGATCCCTGCCTATTACATGAGCCCCAACAGTGAGCTCTAGGGGTCTCCTGCAAATAATGCAGGTACATTTCATAACAAAGAGCTTCATGTGTATACACATACAGCTGTTCTCCGCAAGTGACAGGACACACAAAGTTTCCTGGAGTTGTACGGCCGCCAGCCGATCAGCGGCCACTACTATAGTAACTGGTCGCTGATTGGCTGTGAGTAGTCAGGCTGTCAATCAACAGCCAGGCCACTGACTGGCTAACAGACACAAGAACCATGCTATAATAAGCAACATAAAGCAAGTCTATTATTTTGCGGATGTTGTGTTCAATTTTGTGTTTCATTTTACAGGTGATTTTATGTTCAACTCTGAAACTGACATCCAAAACTGAAAAATAAATCACTAGTCAAAATCAAACAATATCGAATTTGATTTTGAAATAGAACTCAAAATTGAATTTTTATAAATGTGGGATTTTGACAGTGATATATACATTCGATTTGACTATTTCAGGTGAGTTAAATCGAGCATATAATCGAATACAAAATTACACTTTGCAAACATACCCCTTGGTTTTAATTTTCCAGACATCAATTTATTTTTTTATTATTTATGTATTTTTTTATATTATTTAGTTCCACTACGCATGTGCATATCCTTGGTGAATCAGTCAGTTATTGCAGTATTGCTCAGCAGCCCTGGTAATATTTTATTGCTGTATTTTAAAATATAGGCAACTAAATTTTAATCAACTAATGCTCAGTGCTTTGACTATAAGCTATTTTCATATAGATTACGGACCCTATACAGTTATGGGTATATTTACTAAAGGACGATTTTAATAGTTTTCAAATCTATGAAAATTAATCAAATTCGATCAAAATCGATGTTGAGTTTCTGAAGCTAAATCACACATTTACAGATGTGTCCCTCATACATCTAGCCTCAATACGCTACGCAGCGCGACTTGAACCGCCAGATCCAGATGAGGACGAGAGACAGAAAGAGAAAAATGAGGATGAGAGACAGAGGCGTGAGGACGAGAGAGATATGGCAACCAGAGAGAGAGAGGTGGCGACCAGAGAGAGAAGTAACGACCAGAGAGAGAGAGAGGTGGCGACCAGAGAGAGAGAGGTGGTGACTAGAGAGAGAGAGAGGTGTGAGGAAGAGAGAGAAAGAGGTGGCGACAAGAGAGAGATGTGAGGAAGAGAGAGATGGGGCATCGAGAGAGAGAGAGGTGGGGACGAGAAAAAAAAACGGTGGGGACAAGAGAGAAAAAAAAAGGTGGGGACAAGATAGAGTGAAAAGCCCTTTATCAGTGATAACAGGGCTTTTCACTGCTTTCTCCTATTCATAGAAGGGGTTACCATGGAGAAATCCCAGATTACTCCAGGGGTGTCCATGATTAGTATAGACATTGCTTCCCCATACACTAGTTTGGGGAGAGCGATTCAAAGAAGCACAGAGAGCTCAGCTTTTCGTTTCACTTCTAAAAATCTTTTCTCCAACTCAGGATGGCATAGACAGCCTCCTGAGGGGAGAAGAGCTGGGAAGACGCTGTCTCCCTCCTTCTCCCCACCCCGTTCCCTAACACTGTCCAATCAGCGGTGGCCAGGGAGAAAGTGAGAGGGAGAAAAAGTCCCCTTCTCCCTGTGTGTTACAGGGACTGTGGACATTCCCAGAGACTAGAGTATAATAGTGAAGTGACCTGGCATATGCCGAGTTACCTCACTTTGCTTAACTGGCCTGCCTGGTGATTTTGCTGCCGGTTCCCTCTGCCCCTTGCCCCACTGGCCCGCTATTTTGTATATAGCTGAAGAAACCCGGCATACGCCAGGTCCCTTCAGACTGCTGCCCCTACAGCTGGCCACTCTGCACCCACCCGCCGCTGCGCTGTTCTTTGTGTTTCTTAATGAAGTGAGGGTCACTTCAGACTATACTCCCCGCTGCCCTCGATTCAGTCAGCCCACTCTTTCCCCCTTGTCCCTGTTCTGCCGCTGTGCTGTTGGCGCATGCGCACTAGAGATTCTGGATTCAAAACTGCGGTCTCCAAGGACTGCAGCTAAAGACTGGATCAAGGTGCCCTGGATTCTGCATCGCTTCGCCAGAAAGGTAAGAATATATGAATTGCTACTTAACTCAGCTATATATCTCATCGAACCAATGCGATATATAGTGAAAAATAGCAATTCATACCACAAAACCTATATGAATAAATCCCAGAAAAAAGCTGGGGACAAGAAAAAGGAGAGGGAGACAGAGAGAGGGAGTCAGCCAGGGCAACTACAGCTCACCCCAGTAGTGTCCGCACTGTCCCTGAAAACAAAAGAAAGAGACAGAAGTGAGGACAAATGAGAGAGAGAGAGAGAGTCAGCCAGGGCAACTACTAGTACATCTCACCCCATTAGTGTCCCGCACTGTCACACAAGAGAGAGATGTGGGGACAAGAAATATGGAGAAAGAGGTGAGTGCAAGAGAGAGAGAGAGAGAAAGGTGAGGACAAGAGAGAGAAAGGAGAGGACGAGAGAGGGGGCAGTGAGGAAGGTGAGGATAAGAGAGGTGGGGACAATAGAGAGAGTTGAGGGCAAGGGGAAACAGTCGGGAAGCTGACGGACCGAATCCCGTCCATCGGCTCCCCGACTGTCTAATCCTGGCAAGGGTTAAATGACAGGCATCTGTAATTTTACCTGCGCCGGGAGACCGACACCCGGCATCCCGATCGAAGGTAAGCCGGGCGCGGATAGGCGGTGGGGGTTGGGGCACCCGGGAGGGACTTAGGGTTAGGAAACCCCCGGAAGGGTTAGGTTCAGACTAGGGGAAGGGGGGGTTAGGGCTAGGCACCCCTGGGGGGAGGTTAGGGTTAGGCATCCCCCCGGCGGACTTAGGTTTAGGCAGTGGAAAGGGGGGGTTAGGTTTAGGCACTCAGAGAGGGGATTAGGGTTAGGCACTGGGTGGGGGGTTAGGCACCCCTAAGGGAGGGTTAGTGAGGGTTAGGGTTGGGGGGGGAGATTAGGGTTACTTACCTTAATTACCGTTCAGCATTTTCACCCATGACAGGCTGCCGCTGTCGGGATTTGTGGCCGGCGGTGAATCATACTGATTCCAGGGCAAGACAAAGAAAGAGAGGTGATAGCAGAGAGAAAGAGAGAGATGTGAGGACGATAGAGAGAGACGGGGGAGTGAAGAGGGTGAGGATAAGAGAGGTGGGGACAATAGAGAGAGAGAGAGAGTTGAGGGCAAGACAGAGGTAACTACTAGTACTAATATCCCACACTGTCCCTGTGCTGTTCCCTGTGGTACAGAGTGACACTGAACTGCAGGGGGTGGAGTGGGATGGAAATGAGATCAGCCGCAGATACATTATACTATACACTCCATTACTAACCCCTGCAGTGGGGCTATCACACAGATCTCCATTCCCCGGCTTATAGTGGGCTCTTCCAGGCTGCTCATGTCTCACTGTAGTGGAAGCGCTGATGCTGCAGCTGTTGTTCTCTCAATTTAGAAATCTCCCGGGCTGGTCAAGCAGTCAGATCCCACCCGCACGTCTATCTGACATCCTGTCTAACCAATCATGCAGCCAACAGGAAAAGTCACAGAAGTGTACAGTGGCCACTCCCCCCAACTCTGAAGGCTCCACCCAGTACGAGCCTGCCCACAACTTAGTTGCTATGGGGCTCCGACAAGCCTTGATTTGGCTCTGCATTCAGACCTGTTTAAGAGTGCCCAGTGGGAGAATAAATGTTAAGTTTGTTTATGTAGCTGTACATGAAGATAGATGAAATTCAATTAACAGCAAAATCTTGTAATCCAAATCCCAAGGTTCAGTTTTTAAATCTGAGTTCCGAATTTACAGCAGACACGAGCTGGGACTCGGTTGTACTTGGAACCCCAAAAGTGATCTGAGCTGGGACTCAGAACCCCAAAGTTCGGGTGTGTTCGGTTTTTCAGGAAAACCAATTTGCACATTTCTAGTAAGAATGACCTAAGCCCCCTATGCATGTTTGCCAAAAATACAACACATAATAGCATGAGATAATGAACACACAAAACGCAAGCTGCACCTACTTAAATTCTTTATCCAATCCTAATTTTAAACCAATGAAATATGCAATAATGTCGCTATTCTTTGAAACCTAAAAGAGAGAAGGGGAAAATCAAGGTTAATAGCTATTCACAGGATATTGTATTGCAGAGCACATATATTTATGGAAATCAGAATGATATTATTATTATTATTATTATTATTATTATAATATTAAAATTATAGTACAAATATTAGAATTTAATATTTACATTTACTTATATAGCACCAGCATATTCTGTTTTGCTTTAAATTGGGAACGAAGCAGTAATAAACTTGATAATAAACAAAGACAGGGGCTGCCTGGCAACTTTCAGTCTGGGGGGGGCAAACACAAGCAAGTGGCTCAAGCTTTTCTACCAGCACATTGTGAAGAATTCCGGAGCTTGGCCCTGATGGCATTACCCTACTGTATAGTAGCCTATGGGCTACTATTATGCATATTCTTTCAGAGAGGGGTGCTCCGGATCCCCTGGTAACATATGCGCTGACAGACAGCCGTGCATGCACAGTGTGCACCGAGGACCCAAACCAGAAAGCAGTATGATAGCATTACGCTATCACACTGCTTCCAGCTCTTCCCCAGAGCAGGCTCTTATAGGAGCCTGTCTACTGGCAAGAGGATGTTAGTAATTTCATGAAAATATTAATTTACACATTGCTAATTTAGGTGGAAAATATTTATCACATCCGCATTAAGAATGCAGATTGTGATAAATATGTCCCATAATAACAGAAAATTGTGCTTATCTGCCATCCTTGGGTTCAGTTTTGTCATTGAATGCGATTTGTCCTCCATCCATCCACGCCAATTATGATATGATAACAGCCACCAACCATGCAGTAAGGGGACAGAGGCAAACATGCTGGGAGGGGGCAAAAGCACATATGGGGAGGGGGCAGAGGTACATATGGGAAGGGGACAGAGGTGCAGATGGAAGGGGGCAGAGGCATATATGGGAAGGGGGGATGAAGCTCACATTTTTCAGGCACTGAGAGAAACTGCTGGGGAAAGGTAGTGGTGGAGACTGCAATGGGTAGGGATAGTGAGAAAGACTGTAGGAAAAAGGAGATAAGTGATGGAGACTACAATGCAGGGGACCGTGGGAGAGACTGCAGGGGAAAGGGGACAGTGGTAGAGATTGCAGGGGAAAGGAAATAATGGGAGAGACTGCAGGGGAAAGGGAACCATGGGAGAGACTGCAGGGGAAAGGGAACAAGGCAGAGACTGCAAGGGAAAGGGGACTGTGGGAGGGACTGCAGGGGATATGGGGACCATGGGAGTGACTGCAGGGGATATGAGGACCGTGAGAGAGACTTGCGGGATAAAGGGGACCAAGGCAGAGACTCCCGTGCTACCACTATTCTCCATACAGCTTCTCAGCCACATCAAGTAGCTCCCATGCTACCAACATTCTTCATACGGCTTCCCAGCTGCACCAAGTAGCTCCCGTGCTACCACCATTCTCCATATGGCTTCCCAACCGCACCAAGTACCTCCCGTGCTACCACCATTCTCCATATGGCTTCCTAGCCGCACCACTGTCTTTGGACATTCCTGAGACCCATTATCTGTCGCTGCTGGTGTATCCTGTCCATTATGCCTGTTTCCATACTATTACCTGCAGCCTCACTCCAGTTAGCCAGTTGTGGAAGGACTGCCATATCACTGTCCTGTCTTGTCCTAGTCTGCAGTCTCTCGCCAGTTGTGTAAGCCTCACTGCTGGAGGCATAAATCCAGGCGGCCACCTAAGTACCGGTGTGTAAATAATTCACTAAGGGAACAACGAGTGGCTGTTATTGGTGGAAGAACCTGTCCCTGGCTCTAGAGGTCTTACACAATCATGTGTGAACCGTAACAAACTGCATGGGATATGGGGACCATGGGAGCAACTGCAGGGGAATGGGAACCATGGGAGAAACTGCAGGGGAAAGGGGACCATGGGAGAGACTGCAGGGGAAAGGGAACCATGGAAGAGACTGCAGGGGATATGGGGACTGTGGGAGAGACTGCAGGGGAAAGGGATCCATAGGAGACTGCAGGGGAAAGGGAACTGTGGGAGACTGCAGTGGATGTGGGGACCGTGGGAGAGGCTGCAGGGTAAATGGAACTATAGGAGAGACTGCAGGGGATATGGGGAATGTGGGAGCAACTGCAGGGGAAAGGGAACCATGGGAGAGACTGCAGGGGAAAGGGGACCATTGGAGATACTGCAGGGGAAAGGTGACTGTGGGAGAGACTGCAGGGAAGAAGGAGACAGTGGAAGAGACAGTAGGATAGGAGAGGACAGTGGAAGACACTGCACGAGAGAAGGGGGCCTGTGGGAGAGACTGCAGGGGAGAAGAGGCCAGTGGGAGACTGCAGGGTAGAAATGGACAGTGGGAGAAACTGTAGGGGAGAAGGGAGAGATTGCATGGGAAGGGAACCGAGGCAGAGACTGCAGGGGAAAAGGGACAGTGGGAGGGACTGCAGTGGATATGGGGACCATAGGAGCAACTGCAGGGGAAAGGGAACAATGGGAGAAACTGCAGGGGAAAGGGAACCAAGGCAGAGACTGCAAGGGTGAGGGGACCATGGGAGAGAATGCAGGTGAAGGGAACCATGGGAGAGACTGCATGGGGACCGTGGGAGCAACTACAGGGGAAAGGGAACAATGGGTGAGACTGCAGGGGATATGTGGACCATGGGAGAGACTGCAGGGGAAAGGGAACCATAAGAGAGACTGCAGGAGAAAGGGAACCATGGGAGAGACTGCAGGGGAAAGGGAACCATGAGAGGGACTGCAGGAGATATGGGGACCATGCGAGAGACTTCAGGGGAAAGGGAACCACAGCAGAGACTGCAGGGGAAAGAGAACTGTGGCAGAAAATGCAGGGGAAAGATGACTGTGGGAGAGACTGTAGGGGAAAGGTGATGGTGGGAAAGACTGCAGGGAAGAAGGGGCTAGTGGGAGAGACTGCAGGAGAGGAGGGGACAGTGGAAGAGACTGCATGAGAGAAGGGGGCCTGTGGGAGAGACTGCATGAGTGAAGGGGACCTGTGGGAAAGACTGTAGGGGAAAACTGGACAGTGGGAGAAACTGCAGAGGAGCAATGGAGAGATTGCAGGGAAAAGGGAGTATTTCCACAGTAGTAGCAGCCTTCTTCTGTGCAGTGCCAGTTGTAGCAGGGAGGAAGGAGGAGAATAGAGAGAGAGAGAGAAAGTGAAGAGAGCTGAGGCAAGGTCTATTGCAATACCAAGGAAGTAAAGCTGATCTGGTTGGGGGACCTGAGGGGGGAACCCGTGTATGAGAGGAGATTCCCAGCAGCGCATTTTTCATCATCATTAAAGCCTCTTGTACCCCTGCTGGCTGCCGGTCCATTCTCCTGCTAGTTGCACTGTGACAACCTGACACAGACAGCCGGTAGGCAGGTAAGGGAATCTTCTGGCTGTCACTGGTATATGCATACAGGGCCTAATTCAGACACGCTTGCGAGCGTAGGATGCTCGCAAGCGGGTCGATGGTGCCCTAATGCGCATGCGCACGACGGAGGGAGCTCCGTCGTGCGCATGCGCGAGACCCGCATAGCGACAGCCAAGCTGTCGCTCCGGGTCTCGCACCAAAGGGGGCGTGCTGTCGATGGTGACTGACAGCACGCCCCCTTTGGTGGGCGTGCCGGGGGCGTGGCTGCCAGACGGAGGCGTTCCCATGGGAACGCCTACCGTCTGGGTCCGGCCCCACTGACATCACTAGTGATGTCAGTGGGAGTGATTTGGGCTCTGATAGAGCAAAAATCACTCCAGAGCTTGCGGCGACGAGACCCTACCGCAGGGTCTCGTCGCAAGCCCGATGGTCGCGATGGTCTTGACCATCGCGACCATCATCATGGACGCTCGCATAAGCTGTGGGTGGTAACCCACAGCTATGCGAGCATCAAAGAGGCCGCTCCAAGTTTAGGTAGGAGGGCCATAATTCAGAGCGAGCGCTCTGGTCAGAGCGTCCGGCTCTGAATCAGGCCCACAGAGCACAATGACAGCCCTAGTGCTGCACAATTGTACCAACCTGAAGGGCAGATGGCACCATGCCTCCTGGCTCAGCTCGCCCCTGGACAAATAAGGTATAAGGGCCCTCCTCGCAAGCTTACAGTCTATAGGTATATAGGAAATTATTACATGAGGATAAGTGGTACATATTGGTCCAGCCAGACTGCAGAGGTTCTTGGTGAATATCCAGAACCACTGTTATGGTAGTTCTGGTAGAAAGCTTTATATGATTTTCATTAGGAGTACAAGATTTATGCCAATTATGTTCTACTTTTGAGAGTTTTTGTAGATAATGTGTTACTTTAGAATGTCACTGCTGTCATCAAAGCAGAGTGTGAAGAGTAGCTGGAGCCACCTCATCAAGGTCTGTTTCTAGGGTTTGGTTAAGATGTGGTACAGCAAAATCAGGAGAAGTGACTGGAAATTGGTGTGAGAAGTTGTCGCAGAGAGACGGAAAGTTGGATGGAAAATGAAGACCACTAATATTTAGGTATGAGGAGGGTTGGTAGAGTGCAATTGCAGTGAGCAGCAGTGGCTCCTACCTTTTCCTGGCAGGGGGGCTGCCCGTGCAGCAGCCCGGCTGGCTCTGTTCTGTTCTCTTTTTGGCTCATGCCAGGTGCATTGCACATGCACAATGCACCTGGCAGGGCCCGCGACTTGAGCATGCCCATATGCACCGGCTTCTAGGGACTGCATCGGCTGCAGCCCCTAGAAGCTGGATAGGGCTCATGGAAAGACAGACGAGCGACTTACAGTTGGAAGTGCTGTCTTTGCTAATCGTGGCCAGGCCTGGTACACTCTCATGGGGAGAAACACCTCCCCTGGGATTGCCTGTCTGGCTGTGATTAACAGATAGCACTTCTAATAGGAAGCCAGTGCCAGTAAACATTCAAGGGTGGAGGGGTTGCAGCCCCTATGTAAAATCCGGAATCAGTATGTTTGACCGCCAGACGTGAGCCCGGCGGTTCATACAGTATCCCAACGTCGGCAGCCCGATGGAGGAGATCCTGACAGTGGAGGTAAGTTTACTATCTCTAACCCTCTCTCCGTGACTTTAACCCACCTTTAGGGATGCCTAACCTCCCCCCTTAGTGCCTAACCCTATCATCCCCCAGTTAGTGCCTAAACCTAACCCCCCCTCGCCGCACCCTAAACCTAACCCTCCTGGGGGGTTGCCTAACCCTAACCTCCCCCCTTAGTGCCTAAACCTAAACCCCCTTCCCTTAGCCTAACCCTCCCCAGGGGGGTGCCTAACCCTAAGTCCCACTGGGGGGGTCCCTAAACCTAACCCCCCCATCTCCGGCTAAGTGGATACTTACACCCGGCGTCCTGTCGGGATTAACATAGGCGTCTGTATTTTGACGCCTATGTTAGATCCCTTGCCGGGATTACACTGTCGGTATTGAGACCGGTGGTCGTTCGTCCGCCGGTCTCATAACTACATACCGTAAAATCCGCCACTGGCCGAGAGTTATATACAGTTATATTATTATTTGATCCAAAAATTGTGTGTGGTATATTATCTCGACATTGAAAATATCGGTGATCCTAATAAAGACACAATAATGTTGATAGGTACATTATGTAGACAACTGAAATGTCGACATTTAAAATTTAGACAGTCAAAATGTCAACAATTACAAAATAGAAAGGATAAAATGTTGACATGGTAAAAATGTGAAAAAAAAGTAGAGATGAGCCGTTGCATCATAATGGCTATCCTGCTCTAACATATTTTGGATAGCCAATAAGATAAAGCTGAACTAATTGGAACTTGGGCTAATTTGGCAAAAAGATCAGATTAAAAACCCAACCGCTACTCTCTAGGAAAAAAAAGTGTAGTTTCAAGGTGCACTGATCTAAACAATATATGTTAAAATATAACTTTAATTATAGTAGGCGAAGGCTGTATAAGCGTGAGAATATGTAAGATTACTGGTGTTTTTGCTGTATGGCTGTTTAAAACAGCCTTGTTGCTGGGCAGGTTATAGTGCTGGCTGGTCAGATGTTTTGCTATATTGGCTGTTTATGACAGCCTTGTTGCTGGGCAGATTATAGTGCTGGCTAGTCAGATGTTTGGTGGAGCCAATGATCTTGCTTGAGGGAGTGGGCGGTTTATCAGTATATATTGGCTCGTTTGCATGAAGACAGACTCTTTGGTTATGGATCTTTGAAACATGATCAGACTGAGTAGCTTTACCGTTCATATAGGCTATCCACGTTGTATTCCACCTTCTACCATGCCTTCTCTCTCTCCCCCTTTTTTATCTCACCTCAGCTCATTCCCTTTCATACCTACCCACCCCCCCTCCCTCCTTTCCCAGTTTTCAGGTTATTATATCCGACATGGCACACCCTCCCTCCTCCCTCACCTTCTCCGTTTTCCCCCGGGCTGCGCTGTCCTTTCTCACTATGCTGCCCACCAGCTCACTCCCCCCGTCACATCCGCGGCAGCTCCTGCTGTCGGGATTCTGCCGGCGCACTCATGTGCAAGTCCCTCCCTTACCGGCTCTTGCTCCATTGGGTTGCGCGGTCTCCAGATGCTGCAGCCCTGCCAGTTTTCCCTGCCGCACCAGCAGGAGCGCCTGCTTTCCGGGCTCCCGCTCTGGCACCCTAGTACCAGCCTCCCTCCTCTTCACCTTCTTGTTCTCCTCGCAAGGCTGCGCGGTCTTCCTTCTGCGCAGCCCTGTCAGCTCACACTTCCGTCGCGCCAGCGAGTGCTTCTGCTGCCACGGCTCCCGCTGCGCACTCTGCACGTTATCTCCTCCCCCCCTTCGGTGGCTCACGCCATCACGCAGCCCCGGACACCGCTACTGGCACCATCACATCCCTGTGTCCCGGCGCCTTCCCAAACGGTGGGTCTGGCCGGCAATTTTGCAGAGCAGTGCTCTTCAGCACTGCTCATTATGCGCAGTATCCGGCCACTCCTTTTACACCACTTACACTTTGTTCGCGGTTATTATGCCCCAGCTGCTCATCATCTCTCTATCCCCCCCCCCCTCCTATGTCACCCCTCCCCTCATTCGCCCTGTTCTGGGGGTTTTTGCATCCCGCTCCTATATTCACCTTTCACATTTTGGCTGCTCCCCTCCCTACTCCACCCACCAGTTTTTCTCTTTTCCCCTTCACTGTCTCCTCAACTCCCTCCAACCCCAAACATATTGCCCCATATATTTTTTTTTATTATTATTTTTTATTATTATTATCTTCTCTCCACCTACTTCACCCTCCAGCCTCTCACTCCACTATGCATCCCCGCTTCCTTAGGATGCCTCCTTTGCTTTTTTCCTCACATGTCCCCTGTAGTTGCAGGTTGCGTTTTGCGGGAAGAGGTTGGGAGTAGATGCGGACTTGATCGGCTGATGACCCTGTACGTGTCGAGGCGGCGGCTGTTCCGCATGAAAGCCTTGTGGAGGAGATTCTGGGACCACCTGGTTCAGTTGCAGATGACGTTCTTGCGGGAAGATTGCTGGGAGAAGACCTGGACTCGAGCAAGTGATGACCCTGCGCGTGTCGAGGCGGCCCCAGCGGTCAAGACTGCGGCTCCTCCGCGTGTAAGCTTTGTTTGGAGACCACATGGTTCTGGGGAGTATGATTATTTCACATATGTTTGCTGACTTAATTTCTTACTTTCAATTTCCGTTATCTGGCGCATCCACGTTAAGTGGCAAGAGGGTTGCGCAGCGTTTATTCAAGAGTTTAGGTGAAAATGGTAGGAAGGAGTATGGCGCAGGGTATTAGGGGTTAGCATAAAGTAAACAGACAAGGGGCTCTATTTACTACAATCCGCATATTGAATGCGGATTGTAGTGTGATATTACCGAGTGAATTCGCATTGCGAATTCAGGCAATATCACAGGGATTTACTATAAATCCCTTGCAGGGACAGAGCTTGCGATAAAGCTCTGTCCCTGCGGATCCCATCCGCACTCTAGTCGCGGTATTTTCGGAAAAAATACTGCGACTAAGAGCCCGCGCATGCGCCGACCGACCACCGCTACTACCCCCCCACCGGTGCTAAGCCCCGCCCCCCGGCGCTACGCCCCACCCCCCGCGATCGTGGACCCCCGCGACCCCCCCCTCCCTTCATTACACTTACCTGCATCCTCCTGGCCTCCGGTGATCTTCTCCGGGCTCCCCGATCAGGTGATCTCCCATACTGCATTGGGGCCTGATCACCTGATGACCAGGCCCCAGTGCACTGTGGGAGACCAGCTGACTGGAGAGGAGCCATCACCGGAGCCCCGATCACCGGTCCCTGGATTCAGGTAAGGAAAAAAAAAATGTTTAATTTTTTTTTTCTTTTTTTTACAGCAATCAGCTTGCGGTCTGCTTAGACCACATAGCTGATTACTGGTACCGGCTCCCGCCTCTGCTCTCCCCGTTAGAGCAGAGTGGGAGCCCGGTAACCGGGGGAGACCCTGTATAACGCCACCTCCAGGTGGCGTTATTATCACAGGGCTTCCCCCGGTATTTTTTTACAATTTATTTTTAGTAACTGTGGTCGGATCACATTTCCCATTACAATTATGGGAAATGCGATCTGCTTTACTAAAAATAAGTGATACTGGGGGTTGGAGTAGAATTTTACTAATTCTACTCCAATTGCCCTGTAATAACTACAAGTGAAACTAAAATAATGTGAAAAGGGTGTGAAAACACCCTTTTTCACTTTATTTTAGTAAAAATAATGTTAATAAATAGAGCCCATTGTGTGAAATCAGTTTATATGCACAGTTCCGTTTCAGCAAGGAAAGAGCGCACAGGTAAATTTGTATAATTTGCTCGCTCACTTATGTGATGTATTAAGGTGATTCAGGTCTAGAAGAGGAGCGCCATGTGTGAGACAAAATATTTTACTATAATAATTCTTTAAATGCATCTTCATCTTCACATTCTGCTATTGGGTGAGTGGGCTGATGAGCAGGGAGTATTTTATTGATGCATCTTTTTGGTGTGTTACTTGTTTGTCCAGTTCCTCTTTGTCATGGGGGGAATTTGATGCCCAGTTCGGGCGGAGCCTCAACGGTTGGGTGGTATGCCTTTTTAGGATTTAAAGAAGCTTAGGTTTGGTTGTGGTTGTGTCGACTTTCCTTGGTCATGGGGCCGCCCGCAGAGCTTATTCTGCTGGTAAGACTAGTGTATGGAGGTGGCGGGAGGCAGATGGTTGCCTGTTATGATTCCCGATGCTCTCAGGGGGTCGGGCTGGTCATTTGATTTCTCCTGTCGCTTCTGCGTGGGTGAGCTCCGGGCCTAGGATTGCCGACATTAAGCTGAGCTTAGCTCCCAACTTAGAGTTCAGCTTCAAGGAAGCCAAGTAAGGCGTAGGCACCGTGGTTTGGCTACTTTTCTGTGGTTATACTAAACTGGGGTAGAAATTTTATGGTAGTTGCAAGGTTTTCATTCAGATTACTTTTGTGCATTTGTGGAGTCTGTGCTGAGCAGGGCACCCCGTAGCTTTCGTTATGTCAAGGTTCATTAATTACTTTTACGGGCCAATTGGAGTGGAGGTATTGAGGGGGCGGATGGGGGTTAGTTATCCTTGTTCCCCCTTGCAGGATCTCTGTAACTTTTCGGTGGAGTGGTTCCCACACAGGTGGCGTGTTAGTGCCCAGTTCAGTGTAGCATTTCTCCTAGGCATGTAGACTTTTGTAATTAGGACATCCCAGTAGGTCCTTTCAGAAAATTTTCTACACTTTGGCGACTTTTGGTTCTAGGATGTGGCTTGGGTTACGGTGCCCTGATGGTCTCGGAGGATTCTGGGTAGGTTTCTAAGTTTGTGGTCTGCAATGGTAGGTCGTGCCGTTTATGATAGATTCAGTGTTTTTCAGGTGCTATAAAAAAATAAATATATATATATATATATATATATATATATATAGTTTGCTTGTACAGTAGGTTGTGCGGTTTCCTGTGCCTATTTTGAGAAATCCAGATTCTTAAGCAATGGTGTGCTCATGCCGTCTCTGGTCAGGCTGATTTAGCGCATTATCAGGTTACTTTCTCTGCCTAGGTTCAGGAAGGAGTGACGTCGGTTTGGACCTTCTCTTTTCTGCTCAGGCAATTTTTCTGGTTTGGGTGTTTCCAGTTACATATGACATGATGGTAGGTGGCGTTTTACAGTTTATAGTTTAGAGATCAAGTTGGTCGTGATAACAGGGGGTCGTTTGTTGGTGACTAGATTGTTCAGTGGCATGTCAAATTATGGGTTGATTAACAGTGGGCACAATCTGTAGTGAGCGTGGGTTGGTAGTTTATTGTATCCTTTAATTTAGCTTTCTATATCTTCCCATGGTTCGTTTTGTATCTAGGACAGGGAATAGGCCAATGCCGGGGAGATACAGCCGTATCATCATGTTTGTTGTAGGCTTGGGGCAGTGAGACACTCCGTGGTTGGACCGGTTTTCTAGTTCAATTTAATGGCGGTCGAATTTGGCCTTGACCTTCAAGACAAATTATCGAGGCAACTGTTCACCAGTGCGGCTGGCTCGTCCGGGTGTTTGCCTCCTAATTCAGATGGGTATTTTCTGTGCGGCTACTTGGATTCGGGTTTAGCGCGAGGTAGGTCTAACGAGTTATTTGTTGCTGTTTGGAGCTGTTCTCAATTGTCGTGGCCTTGTCCTCTGGTCCGTGCGACAGAGTGTTTTGACTTGTTAAATTCTGGTTTCGACAAAATTGGTTTCAGTTCATGCCATCAACAACTAAACACAGTTGTAAATTTTCGTTTTGCGTTGCTACATCATTTATGTGGTGCTTTTCAGTGTCAGAGTATTTAACATACAGTTGGCGCGGCGGTTTTCTCGTCACGATGACACTGCGAAATATTCATCTGCCTGGCAGGTTTTATGAGCTGATAGCGTTCAGCCATCTATTGAGGGTAAGTATTAGAATATTTGCTTTGCGCCTTTGTTTGAATCCATTAGCTGCAGGGCGGTCAAATGATCGCCTGGTGGCGGCGTCAATGGGGGATCTCATACGATTGGGAGATTGGGAGTAGTCATGACCCAACCCAGTCATTTATGGTTGATACGCCATTACAAGTTGGATGTTAGGGGTTCCCCGTTTGCATCATCCCTCGGCAGCCTATTTGACATGTAATTTTAAAAAAAAAGTGGTTATATCACGGGGTAAGAGGATACTGTCATTGTATGCTACTGTGTAGATAGGGTATGGGGGTCTCCTGTATACGCGTATCATATGACTATTACATATACAATTTGCTCAATCAGTGTGTGTCTCCTGCAAAAGGAAGATAGTTTTCTTTGCTCAACATTCTTAGGTTTATTTGCCCGCCTGTCCTTCGGTGCATGATGTAGGTGGAGTGCTATGGGTGAGGCGCGAGCGTAGTTACAGTGTCCTTTGGAGTCTGGCTTTGGCGGGAATACGCTGCAGCTCAGTGGCTTTATGTGGCGTAATATAACTTTGTGGGGGCACTTGCCCTCGATGAACCTGGCGAATTTGCCCTTCTCTGTGCGGGGGGACCCAGGTGTTTTTCTGTGCGTAAGCACCTCGGATTGGCCCTAGAGGGGGAAGTGAGACCCTTGCATCGTTAGTGCATCTTGAGGGGGGATGTTTCAGTCGTTCCCCGAGTATTTGAGTGTGGTGAAAGCTAGAACTGAGTCTGCAGCGTCTCTTTGCCACCCTGGTTAGGTTAATTAATTATAAATAAAACCTGTGACCTTTTTAGACAAGCTCTTGTTGTCTGTGTCGTTATTCATTAGTTTAAGTAAGTAAGCTATGCAAGGTTGTTAAGGGTTATAAGCAAATAACCAGTGTATTATCTTATAGTAGGCGAAGGCTGTATAAGCATAAGAATATGTAAGATTACTGGTGTTTTTGCTGTATGGCTGTTTAAGACAGCCTTGTTGCTGGGCAGGTTATAGTGCTGGCTGGTCAGATGTTTTGCTGTATTGGCTGTTTATGACAGCCTTGTTGCTGGGCAGATTATAGTGCTGGCTAGTCAGATGTTTGGTTGAGCCAATGATCTTGCTTAAGGGAGTGGTCGATTTATCAGTATATATTGGCTCGTTTGCATGAAGACAGCCTCTTTGGTTATGGATCTTTGAAACCCACCATCCCACCCGTTAACGAATTTTGTTGTGTCACACTAACCTTTTTTTTCCCAAATTAGGGGAGGCGCAGCATGGCGGGAATACATTGCAGCTCAGTGGCTTTATGTGGCGTAAGATAACTTTGTGGGGGCACTTGCCCTCAATGAACCTGGCAAATTTGTCCTGCTCCGTGTGGGGGGACCCAGGCGTTTTTCTGTGCGTAAGCACCTCGGATTGGCCCAGGGGTGGAAGTGAGACCCTTGCATCGTTAGTGCATCTTGAGGGGGGACGTTTCAGTCGTTCCCCGAGTATTTGAGTGTAATGAAAGCTAGAACTGAGTCTGCAGCGTCTCTTGCCAGCCTGGTTAGGTTAATTAATTAATTAATGAATTATAAATAAAAGCTGTGACCTTTTTAGCCAAGCTCTTGTTGTCTGTGTCGTTATTTATTAGTTTAAGTAAGTAAGCTATGCAAGGTTGTTAAGGGTTAGAAGCAAATAACCAATGTATTATCTTAACAAATATTTTAAATTGTTTAATCCATCAAACATATAATGGCAAAATATTAAATAATATAAAGGAGAGAACATAAATTATGTACACTTCTTTATTTTATTTAATATTTCTCCATTTTATGGGTTCTGTTTGAGGGGATTTAACAATTTTAAATATTTATTAATGAAAGTTATATTTTAACATATATTGTTTTCATCAGTGCACCTTCTAACTACCCTTTTTCTGTTCTCTGGACTATGTACATTGGTAGAACCTCTTCACAATATAATAATACAATATATTACTATACCAGTATAATAAGAACGCTGTGTCTGTTCCAAGTTGGCGCAAAAACTACTGAACCGATTTTCATGAAAACTTAATCATTGTAAAGTTTTAACTCCTAAAAATAACCTGCACTTTGTTTCATCTAGATTCATCAAGTTAAAGCTGAGCAAGGCTGGTAAAGGGGGGGGGGGGGGTGCTTTGGGCCCGCGCTCACTTGCATAGATAGGCTACATAGCAATCTGTACACAAGGTACACAGTCACATTTGTGTGAGTGGTGGGTGAAGGCGCTGCCACCAGTCTGTATAGCGATATTGGTCATGTGGGCCACTCCCATGACAGAGCCCCTATGCAAAGCAATACATCCAGAACACCTCAAATAAAAATACATTTTGGCAGAATAGATTTTATCGTGGGCGAAGCCGAGGGCAACAGCTACTTTAATATTAGACTGAAGAGAGTGGCAAAATAACCTGTGCGGTTGTGCTCTCTCTGTTACATGTGGTCAAAGTGTCGACAGTCAAAAAATAGACATGGTCAAAAAGTCAGCAGCCAAAATTAGACATGCCTTTATTATGACTGTTTGGCTATGTCTACATTGTCACTGTTGACTTAATGACCATGTCGACCTCATGCCCATAGAGTACAGTTCCTACTTAGCAAAGGAGATGTGATGCTTAAATTACCAGTAGAATTACAGCTTTGATGAAGTCTCTCCTAGGTAGCAAAAAACTGTAAGTAATGTAATAGGTATCTCACCAGTTGAAACTTTAATGGTGAGTAAGCTGAGTTCCCTCCACAGTGTAGTCACAGAGCTCACAGCACCGCTCAATGAGCCAGGCTGCAACAATCTGCTCAGCAGCTGTGTATAAATGTGCAGCGTATCTGTCAATATCCCGGCTCAGCTCCAGCTGCAATGGACTGTTTCGCCAATGTCTAGCAAGAAGGTAGTCAGTATCCAAATAATTACAGGAATCCACTAACGCATTTCACTTCAATTATCAAAGCTTTATCAAATAGGCTCTTTGATAAAGCTTCCATAAATTAAGCGAAATGCATCAGTGGATACCTGCAATTCTGGTGGATGTTGCTGTAAGTGATTTACACGGATATTAGCATCTTGCTTGGTTTTTTTTACTGACATTTTTATCATGTCGACATTATGACATTTGACATTTTGGTGTTGACCTCATCATTGTATAGATTTTCATTACCAACATTTTGACTATATACCCTTGATAAATATAATATACAGAACTTACATATTTCCAGAGAAATTTCCTTTCAGATGGAGTACTGATGGTGGTCAGGTCCCCGAAATTCCTTTTACAAAATTCTCGTGCTTTATCCATGGTCGTTGTCTCCTTGCTGACATAGTACTGTTTATCACCACGAATTATCCAACCATCACTTGTGAGGTTAATTGCTATTATGTGCAGGGGCAAAAAAAAAAGCTAAATTTTAACATATCCATGTGAAAAGTAGAGATATAGGGCCTGATTCAGACCCACTCGCGAGCGGCTGTCCGCTCGCAAGTGGGTCGATGTTATGCACTGAGCATGCGCACGATGGAGGGAGCTCCGTCGTGCGCATGCGCCAGACGCGACGAGCGAAGGAAAGTCCTTCGCTCGTTGTGTCCGATCAAAGGGGGCGTGCTGTCAATGTTGATTGACAGCACGCCCCCTTTGGTGGGCGTGCCGGGGGCGTGCCTCCCTGACGGGGGCGTTCCCACGGGAACGCCTCCCGTCAGAAGCCAGCCCACTGACATCACTAGTGATGTCAGTGGGAGTGATTTTGGCTCTGATAGAGCCAAAATCACTCCGGAGCTTGCGGTTGAAAACCTCAACCGCAGGCTCCGGCTCGCAAATTCGATGGTCGCGATGGTCTCGACCATCGCGGCCATCACAAAGCACGCTCGTATAGCCTGTGGGTGGTGACCCACAGCTATACGAGCGTCCAGGAGGACGCTCCATGAAAATGGAGCCCGGCCCTCATTCAGAGCGTGCGCTCTGCTCAGAGCGTACGGCTCTGAATGAGGGCCATAGTCCTCATTTAGGGGCCTATTCATCATCACTTTACTATAATTTCCCATATTATCATTACAAACTGTAATTTCTAAGTAACGGAGCCATTTATTAACTATGTAACGCAGAAGATATCACAGACATCTCCTGGTTACAATTCTCCCCCGATAGTTTCCACAGTCCTCATACTTTAGTATGGGGATGTAGAAATTTTACCATTCATCAAGTTCGGAACAATAATTTGTGTTCGGCCGAATGTCATCAAAGCACAACAGCTTGTGCAAGAAAGGGATCTTTTCAGACCCCTCCTCGCTGTTCCCCCACTATTTTACACAATTTCTCTGTTCATTCCCCTTTACCTCCTTCTCTCCACTAATATTATATATACGAGCGGGCTATTGAAGGAAAGAGCTCTGACCAGCCGGAGGCACCTCACTTCCGAGATTTTCAACACAATCTTGCTTCTATCCGGTATAAAATTATAGACTGGATTCCACCCAATCCAAGGGGAGGCAATCGTGGACGTGTGCTATTGCAAGCAGAAGCTAAATGGATACATATCTAACAAACTGTTTACCCGCTGGGTCTGAATTAAATTCTACCTCTTTCCTGCTTCTTGTTATTTTTTTTCGTTGGACATTTTTGCCTCCATAGTTCCTTTTTGCATAATGTTTTGAGTGTGCATTAATAATATTTTTTTCATAGCTGTCATCTAGTTGGTTTATAACATAAGTACTGCTATTACGCCCATATATAGTATATAGTATGATTACAGCAAGCTGGACAACCTGTGTATTACACCTTCAGGTTAGTTCACAATGTTTGCAACCAGGCATTGTTATTGTATACCCCATACTTTGCTCACTATGCAATTACATCATTTTTAATTATTCTATTGAACAGGTGAAATTTTCCTTATTTCTCCAGTAGTTTGTTGCACTCAGTTAGTCCATGTTCAGTACCATATATTTTGGAGTGTCCAGCACCCAGATCCATTTTACATGGTTTTACTCGATTGTGTGTATTTAACATTTATCCCTATTGCATACAATGTGGTTGATTTGTGTGCACCTCTACTGAGTAGCCTCTGTAATGTTCTATAAGTTTATCTATTGCTGCTGCTCTTTATGTATGATTATGCCTCCAATTTTTATATACTTTTTTGTCACCATGGTAATGGTATGCTCAGCCCCGGGTGTCGTCGCTTACTGATTATGTCACCAAGACTCCAGTGTGTGTGGCAAGAGCAGGAACTTGACTCTCACTGGGTGGATACACATGTATTTATGGGGTCTAGTTACTAAGCAGTGTTATGAGACAGAGTGAAAAGTGATAAGTCTGTGATAAGGTGCCAGCCAATCAGCTCCCAACTGCCATCTCACAGGCTGTGTGAAAAATGACAGTTAGGAGCTGATTGGCTGGCACCTTATCACTTTTCACTCTGTCTCCTAACACTGCTTAGTAACTACACCCCTAAGTCTCTTATGTTCATTGTATTGCATGTCTTGATAAAAGAGCCAACGCTCTGAAACGTTGACTATACATCCTGGCTGTGCCTGTTATTTATTAGAATTGCTGTTGAGACCCTGAGTGTCATCCATTTACATCTATCTACTGGAGAGGCACCTGGCCATGCTGGGGTGAGTGCCGGATTATCTCTATTACACATATATACATATATATATATATATACATATATATATATATATACACACACATACACATATACTTTACACACACTCACTCACCAGTAATTTACTTATTTTCAAATAAATGTTAAAAGCAGTAACAAATGTCAATATTTTTGCAACCGCAGATGTTACACTGAAGCTGCTATGGCTTCAGTGCCGGGTGATGGCTTCAGTGTCGGGTGATGGCCTCGATGTCGGGTGATGGCCTCGATGTCGGGTGCTGTGGTATACAGAAAAATAGCAGGTAGCCGCAGAGTACCAGTTCTTACCATTGTAGGGGATCTCACAAAAAGTTAGGTGGTATGTAGGGAGGCTGAATTCTAAGCACACCCTGAAAAAAGGTTTGTAGTTGACACCTGACCCTTAAGAAAAGATAGTCAATAGCCTTGAGTCATACCATCCTGAAGAAAAGATAAAAGAGTCGGTAATCTAAAGACAGCCTCTGAGATAGTCCAATGCTCACACCATGAAATGTAAAGCTTCCAAATATTATGGCAAATTCTGGAAGTGATGAGCCTGAATCATGGTCTGGATATCCCGCCTGGAGAAACCACAAGCCTTTAAGATCTGGGTCTCGAGAAGCATGCCATCAAAGTCAGCTGAGACAAATCTAAGTATAGACAGGGGTATATGACGCAGCAGGTCTTGTTGGAGAAGTCAGTAAGGAACCTCAGCCAGCATGCTCTAAAACAGGGCGTACCACTGCCAATGAGACCAATCTGGAGCTAAGAATTACTGGCAAACCTTCTTGTTGAACCTGCTGAAGTACCAACATGGACAGGGGTGAAAACAAGTACACAAGCTGGAAGGGCCATGGTGCTGTCATAGAATCCACAAATACTGGGGATCCCTTGAGCGTGTTCCATACAAGGGAAGCTTTTTGTTTAGCTGGGAGGCCATGAGATTTATGTTGGGTCCCCCCCACCGATTCACAATCCACTGAAACACCTCCTTTTGTAGTTGATTCAGGGCCTGATTCATTACAGGTCGCAGCTGCTAAAATGCCCGTCGATTGTTTAGTTCTGAGCATACATTGCAGTGCGTGTGTGTGAACCGGCCACTGTGATAGGACTACGCAGACCCATTGCAGAGAGATTGACGGGAAGTGCCGTTTGTGGGTGGTGATGGGAGGCTGGTCGGCGAAACGCAGGCATACGTTAGAAGGCCATGGCATGGGTGTGCATAAATGACCTACTGCGAGGGCATACGCAGCTTGGGCTATTACTGTGTGCAAAGAGATTAGCAATTCCTGAGTAAGTTCAGACCTTGTGAAAGTGTGCGCGAGGCTCCGATTGTACTCAATGTTACCGATTGTTTTGCAGACTTGTTCGATGTGTCCGATGGTTTTGCTATTCTGCTATGTATAACGGATGTGTGTAAGGTAAAGTGGGCGTCCTTATGTAGTGCTGCGACGGCATACCGATCGCAATGGATTAGCATATGATCGCAGTGAGACTGCATGTATAATCGCTATTGCATTTGCATTGGCGATCCGTAGTTTGTGGGTGGTGCACCATCCACAAACGGCACTTCCTTTCAATCACTCAGTAATGGCTCTACGTAGTCACTGCAATCGCAGTCCCAGCCACATTGACCGGTTCGCTGCGATGCATACGCAGAATTGGCCAATTGCGTGCGTATTAGCAACTGCGATCCTTGCTGAATCAGGCACTTAGGGCTTCATTCAGAGGCGGCCGTACGGTCTACGACCGCATGGCCGCCTCGATGTTTGTCCAGTGCGCATACGCACGAGGGAGCCGGCTCCTTCGTGCGCATGCATGAGACCCGCTACGACCGACAGCGCCGGTCGTAGCGGGTCTCTTTCCAAAGGGGGCGAGCTGTCGATGTTGATTGACAGCTCGCCCCGTTTGGAAGGCGGGCCGGGGGGGTGGCAGCCCAAACGGAGGCGTTCCCATGGGAACGCCTGCCGTTTGGGGGAGGCCCCACTGACATCACTAGTGATGTCAGTGGAGAACTTCCGGCTCTGACAGAGCCAGAAGCTCTCCGGGGCTTACGACAAGTGAGACCCTACCCTAGGGTCTCATCGTAAGCCCCGATGGTCTATGACCATCGCGACCATCACCCTAGCGGTCGTTAGACCTGTGGGTGTAAACCCGCAGCCTAACGACCGAAACAGAGGCGGCCGGTCAGGATGCAAACGGCCGCCCAGTTTCTGAGCGACCGCTTGTATCCTCCGACCGCCTCTGAATGAGGGCCATAGTGCTGTCACTCCATCCATAAGTTTGCAATAATGAGATCTAGATTTTGCTGCTTCAGATTCGGACAGATGGACCCATCCTGTTTGCTCACCAAAAAGAGGTTTGAGAAAAACCCAACCCCTTGCTGACACAAAGGAACCAGAACAATGAGTTCAGAATACAAGAGGGAATGTGCAGCAGCCAAAAGAGCCATCCATCTGGACAGATCCTGGGGAAGAGGAGTGGAAAAACAAATTGTGGACATGGGACCTACCAATTCCAGGAGGTAACCCCTGAACACTGCTGCTCACTCAGCTGCCTGGAGCAAACTGGAGTGAGACATTAATCTGAGCAAGTGGGCTCCTACCCCCTGTGGATGGGGTTGGGTGCCCTGAAGATCATGCAGGCTGTTTCCCTGCTGGCCTGGGTCCAGGACATCAAGAAAAGGCTGAGACATGTCCACTGAAGGCTCCCCTGTGAGAGAAACCAAATATGCCTCTATAGAACCGAGATCCGCCCTTGCCAGGGGAAGCAAATGGAACTAAATTGTGGAGTCTTCGCCCTGGAAACTGAGACCAGAAGATAAGGGCGCTTACCTCCTGTAGCCTGAGTTATAATCTTTGTAAGTTCAGGACCAAAGAGAATTTCCACTTCAAAGGGTACGGCCTCCAAATTACATTTTGACTCTGGATTAGCATCCCATGATCTGAACCAAAGAAACTGATAGAGCCGAGTCATGCTCTATCAGCTAGAGCCGAGTCATGTGATTGTAGAAAAGCTGAGTCTAGAGAAGGATCTCCAATATAACCAGTAGTATAACATATCTGATCTACTAAGGCAAAGAGTACAGAAGCCTCTCTTCCTGTCTGTAGTCCACATGCAGGCTGTTGTGTTCAGAACTCTATTGCCTTGCTGACCCAGGCAATAGCCAAAATGGGGTGAAAACAAGCACCAGCGAAATAAAACATGGTCTTAGGGAGGGCCATGCTCTTCCTGTCCATCTGGTCCTTCAAGGTGACAGACTGCACCGAAGGAATGAACATAGCCTTTGTCAACCTGGCTACAGGAGCATCTACTTTAGACGGAACTTACCAAATCTTGGTGTCCTTGTTCATAAAAGGATTAAAAGAGTATTTAAACCTTCTGGGAACCTGAAATTTCTTATTCGGATTTAACCAAGACTCTCCCAAAATATCAGAAAAATATTAAAAGACCGTAAAAGTGGATAACTGCTTTATTTAGCTTAAACAAGGAAGAACTAGCCTCAGGAATATATGCTTCTTAGATATTAAGCATCTGTCTAACCGCATCTATTAATTCAGAAACACCAGTACTGGGAGATGCATCCACCTCCCATCCTGATAGCAGCTTCCTAATCAAGATCCATAAGTTCACCCTCCTCTTGTGAGGAGCCTGTTTAATCAGAAACCCCAGGAAAAACAGCCAAAGACTGTCATGACCTCCTGTTAACTGCTGCAGATCCAGAGGATGACAGAATCCTATCCATAGATGCAGAAATCTTTGAAAGACACACCTACATATTAGGGATGAGCGGGTTCGGATTTCTGAAATCCGAAACCCCCGAGCCCACCCCCGATCCGAGTCGTATCCGAGTCAGGCTCGACTTTTCCCGCCTGACTCGGATCTGAAATCGAGGCAAAACGTCATCATCCCGCCTTCCGGATCTCGCGGGTTTTGGATTCTATAAAAGGTGCCCGCGTCTGCGCCATTTCTCACTCCGGCTGTGGACAGTGAAGAGGGAGGGTGGGAGCTAGGGCTGGCTGGGCTGTGTTGTGCTGCTGTTGTCCATAGGGGCTGTGACCACTCAGTCCATAGGGGCTGACTGGGCTGTGTTCTGCTGCTGTTGTCCATAGGGGCTGGCTGGGCTGTGTTGTGCTGCTGTCATAGGGGCAGGCTGGGCTGTGTTGTGCAGTCAGTTGTCCATAGGGGCTGTGTCCACTCCAAAGTCTATAGGGGCTGGCTGGACTGTGTTGTGCAGTATCTGATAAAGGCTGTAGTCCTAGAGGGGTGCTGTAGTGTTATCCAGGGGGTGATCTGTGCATCAGGGGTGCTCCCCCAAAGTGAACTCCAAAAAAAAAAAAAAAAAATGTCTGTGTTTGTGAATTGTGTGCGTAGTAGCGCCAAGCGTGCGCCTGTGTCATAAATCAAGGGCCGGCTGGCTTGTCCGTTAAAGGGTGCTGTAACCCCCAAAGTGCACTCCAAAAAAAATAAAAATATATATTTTTTGTGTTTGTGAATTGTGTGCACAGTAGCAGCACGTGAATCAACAAAGTAGCGTCAAGCATGCGTCTGTGTCATAAGTAAAGGGATGGCTGGCTTGACCGTTAAAGGGTGCTGTAATCCCCAAAGTGCACTCCAAACAAAATAAAAATAATTTTCTGTGTTTGTGAATTGTGTGCACTTTGGCTGCACGTGCATCAACAAAGTAGCGCCAAGCGTGCGCCTGTGTCATAAGTAAAGGGCCGGCTGGCTCATCTGTTAAAGGGTGGTGTAGCCCACAAAGTGCACTCCAAACAAAATAAAAAAATATTATCTGTGTTCGTGAATTGTGTGCACTGTGGCCGCACGTGCATCAACAAAGTAGCGCCAAGCGTGCGCCTGTATCATAAGTAAAGGGCCGGCTGGCTTGACCGTTAAAGGGTGCTGTAATCCCCAAAGTGCACTCCAAACAAAATAAAAATAATTTTCTGTGTTTGTGAATTGTGTGCGCTGTAGCCGCACGTCCATCAACAAAGGAGCAGCGCCAAGCGTGCGCCTGTGTCATAAGTAAAGGGCCGGTTGGCTCGTCTGTTAAAGGGTGCTGTAACCCCCAAAGTGCACTCCAAAAAATATTTTTTTTTTCTGTGTTTGTGAATTGTCTGCACTGTATGAGCATCCTCAAAGCGGCAGCGCCAAGCGTGCGTCTGTCTGTTAAAGGGTGGTGTAACCCCCAAAGTGCACTCCAACAAAAAAAAAAACATTTTCTTCTGTGCTTGTGAACTGTGTGCACTGGGCCTGATTCAGCTATATGCGGACGGTCGTTCAAAAAAAGGGGCCGGCTATTTAAATTGTGCGCTCGCTCATTGCGGTTTGTTGACACCTCTATGTCTGAGCGAGCAAACGAAAAATGCGCTCGCTATTTTGTAAAGATGCCCCTTTGCTGTTCGCATCACACGTCATCTCCGGTATTTATTAGATTAATCGGGTACATCGAAAGGCATCTGAACTGCTCGCAGTGCTTGTGGTAGGTTTATCCTACCGCAATCACTGCGAGCAGTTCAGGCTAAAAGACAACCAAGTGACGTGGTCGATGACGCTCCTTTACTAATTATGCACTCCCATTAAACGCCCTTTTTACCGTTAGGCACGCCTGCGTTCGGATCTCCACTCCCCCGTTTTCAAGCACCTTCCCCTGTTACCACCCACAAACGGTACATTCTGTCAATCAAATTAGCAGCCCCTCTCTGTTTTGCGAGCGCTCGATTTCCGACCGCAACGACTGGTTTGCGCATGCGCATTATGACCCATACGCATCCATAGTTGTGCGAACATCGCTCATAGCGAACGAGCAACCTCTTACGAGCGGCTCTGAATCAGGCCCACTGTACGTGCATCAAAGCAGCAGTGCCAAGCGTGCTTCTGTCTGTTAAGGGGTGGTGTAACCCTCAAAGTGCACTCCACAAAAAATAAAAAATTCTACTTTTTTTTCTGTCTTTGTGAATTGTGGGCCTGATTCAGAGCCGGACGCTCTGACTAGAGCGCTCGCTCTGAATCAGGGCCCTCCTACCTAAAATTGGAGCGGCCTCTTGGCCGCTCGCATAGCTGTGGGTGACCACCTGCAGTAGGGTCTCACTGCCGCAAGCCCAGGAGTGCTTTTGGCTCTATCAGAGCCAAAAGCACTCCCACTGACATCACTAGTGATGTCAGTGGGGCCGGCACCAGACGGTAGGCGTTCCCATGGGAACGCCTCCGTCTGGGCAGCAACGCCCCCGGCACGCCCACCAAAGGGGGCGTGCTGTCACTCACCATCGACAGCACGCCACCTTTGGTGCGAGATCCGGAGCGACGGAGTGCCCGTCGCTAGCCGAGTCTCACGCATGCGCACGACGGAGCTCCCTGGTCGTGCGCATGCGCACTAGGGCACCATCAACCTGCTTGCGAGCGCTCAGTGCTCGCGAGCAGGTCTGAATCAGGCCCTGTGTGCACTGTAGCTGCACGTGAATCAACAAAGGAGCAGCGCCAAGCGTGCACCTGTGTCCCATAAGTAAAGAGCCGGCTGGCTCATTTCTTAAAGGGTGGTGTAACCCACAAAGTGCACTAGTCTCCAACAAAAATAAAAAATTATTTTCTGTGTTTGTGTGCGCCTTAGCGGCACGTATATATCAATATAACATAAATGGAGGACCAAACTTTCTCCGATAAAAATAAAATAGGGAAAGATCAAGAACCACTTCCTCCTAGTGCTGAAGCTGCTGTCACTAGTCATGACATAGACGATAACATGCCATCAACGTCGTCTGCCAAGGCCAATGCCCAATGTCATAGTAGAGGGCATATACAATCCCAAATGACAAAGGGCCTGATTCAGACCCACTCGCGAGCGGCTGTCCGCTCACAAGTGGCTCGATGGTCTGCACTGCGCATGCGCACGACGGTGGGAGCTCCGTCGCGCGCATGCGCGAGACGCGACGAGCGAAGGACTTTCCTTCGCTCGTAGTGTCTGATCAAAGGGGGCGTGCTGTCGATGTTGATTGACAGCACGCCCCCTTTGGTGGGCGTGCCGGGGGCGTGCCTGCCAGACGGAGGCGTTCCCAAGGGAACGCCTACCGTCAGAAGCCGGCCCCACTGACATCACTAGTGATGTCAGTGGGAGTGATTTTGGCTCTGATAGAGCCAAAATCACTCCTGGCCTTGCGGTTGAGAAACTCAACCGCAGGCTTCTGCTCACAGTGGCGATGGTCGCGATGGTCAAGACCATCGCGACCATCATCCTGCACGATCGTATATGCTGTGGGTGGTGACCCACAACTATACGAGCGTCCAGGAGGACGCTCCATATTTACGGAGGTGGGCCCTGATTCAGAGCGAGCGCTCTGGTCAGAGCGTCCGACTCTGATTCAGGGCCAAAGTTCAGGAAAATGACCTTAAAAAAAACATTTAAATCATCTGAGGAGAAACGTAAACTTGCCAATATGCCATTTACGACACGGAGTGGCAAGGAACGGCTAAGATCTTTCCCTATGTTCATGACTAGTGGTTCAGCTTTACATGACGATGGAAGCCCTCATCCCACTAAAAAAATCAAACGAGTTAAGCTGGCAAAAGCACAGTGAAGAACTGTGCGTTCTAAGAAGATATCACAAATCCCCAAGGAGAGTCCAAGTGTGGTGGCGGTAGCGATGCCTGACCTTCCCTGCATTGGACGGGAAGAGGTAGCTCTTTCCACCATTTGCAAGCACTCTGCAAGTGCTGAAAGGAGCACCCACAGTCCACTTGCTGATATGCAAATTGAAGATGTCACTGTTGAAGTACAACAGGATGAGGATACTGGTGTAGCTGGCGCTGAGGAGGAAGTTGGCGAGGAGGATTCTGATGGTGATGTGGTTTGTTTAAATCAGGCTCCGGGGGAGACAGTTGTTGTTCGTGGAATGAAAAAGCCCATCACGGTCATGCCTGGGCAGAAGATCAAACATTCCACCTCTTTGGTCTGGCAATATTTCTATCCAAATCCGGACAACGACTGTCTTGCCATATGTACCATATGTAAAGGTGAAATAAGTAGGGGTAGGGACGTTAACCACCTAGGAACATCCTCCCTTATACGTCACCTGCAGCGCATTCATAAAAAGATACTGTCAAGTTCAGAAACTTTGGCTAAGACCGTAAGCAGTCCAGGGACACCTAAATCCCTTCGTCCTGTTGTATCCAAGCGCCTGCAAACCACACCGTCAACTCCCTCCTCGTCAATTTCCTCCTTAGTCAGGATCGGAAGTAGTCCTGCAGGCCATGTCACTGGCATGGCTGACTCTCCGATTCCGGGATTCCTCCAGAGGATCCTGCATTGCTACGCCTCCTGCTGCCAGTGCTGCTGTTGCTGCTGGGAGTCGTTCATCATCCCAGAGAGGAAGTAGGAACACCACTACTTTTACTAAACAATTGACCCTCCAACAGTCCTTAGTGAGGAGGATGAAGTACGACAGCAGTCATCCTGAAGCAAAACGTATAACTGAGGCCTTGACTGCTATGTTGGTGTAAGACGTGCGTCCGGTATCCGCCATTGATGCAGTGGGATTTAGACAATTGATGGAGGTAGTGTGTCACCGGTTCCAAATCCCGTCTAGATTCCACTTCACTAGGCAGGCGATACCGAGACTGTACAGAAATGTCAGAACAACTGTCCTCAGTGTCCTGAAAAATGCGGTTGTACCCAATGTCCACTTAACCACGGACATGTGGACAAGTGGAACAGGGCAGACTAAGGACTATATGACTGTGACAGCCCACTGGGTAGATGTATCACCTTATGCAGCAACAACAGCAGTGTCACCAGTAGCAGCATCTCAGAAACGCCAGCTCGTTACAAGGCAGGCTACGCTGTGTATCACCAGTTTCAGTAAGAGGCACACCGCCGACAACCTCTTAGAGAAACTGAGGGAAATCATCGCCCAGTGGCTTGCCCCACTTAGACTCTCCTGGGGATTTGTGATATCTGACAACGCCACTAATATTGTGCGGGCATTACATCTGGGAAAATTCCAGCACGTCCCATGTTTTGCTCACACAATAAATTTGGTGGTGCAGAATTTTCTGAAAAGTTACAGGGGCGTGCAGGAGACGCTTTGGGTGGCCCGAAAAATTTCTGGCTACTTTCGCCATTCAGCGACTGCGTGCTAAAGACTGGAGCACCAGCAAACACACTTGAACCTGCCCCGCCATCACCTGAAGCAAGAGGTTGTGACGCGGTGGAACTCAACCCTCTATATGCTTCAGAGGATGGAGGAGCAGCAAAAGACCATTCAAGCCTATACATCCACCTATGACATAGGCAAAGGAGGGGGTATGCACCTGACTCAAGCATAGTGGAGAATGATTTCCGTGTTGTGCAAGGTTCTCCAGCCCTTCGAACTTGCCACATGTGAAGTCAGTTCAGACACTGCCAGCTTGAGTCAGGTCATCCCCTCATCAGGCTTTTGCAGAAGCAGCTGGAGAAAGTGAAGGAGGAGCTAAGACAGAGCGATTCTGCTTGGCATGTAGGACTTGTGGATGAAGCCCTTCATTCGCTTTGCCAGGATTCCAGGGTGGTCAATCTGTTGAAATCAGACCACTACATTTTGGCCACCATGCTTGATCCTAGGTTTAAAGCCTATGTGGTGTCTCTCTTTCTGGCCGACACAAGCCTGCAGAGGTGTAAAGACCTGCTGGTGAAAACACTGTCAGCTGAAGCGGAACGTGACACGAAAACAGCTCCTTCTTCATTTTCTACCGCAACTGGGGCTGCCAGGAAAAAAACTTAGGTATCCTAATCAACCTGCTGGCGGTGATGCAGGGCAGGCAGGACCAAATTTGGACATCTGGTCCGGACTGAAGGACCTGGCAACAATTTCTGACATGTCTGTCACTGCATATGATACTGTCACCATTGACAGAATGGTGGAGGATTACATCGGTGACAGCATCCAAGTAGACATGTCAGACAGTCCGTACCTGTACTGGCAGGAAAAAGAGGCAATTTGGAGGCCCCTGTACAAACTGGCTCTATTTTACCTGAGTTGCCCCCCCTTCAGTGTGTACTCCGGAAGAGTGTTTAGTGCAGCCGGGAACATTGTCAGCGAAAGGCGTAGCAGGTTGCTTCCACAAAATGTGGAGAAGATGATGTTCATAAAAATGAATTATCAACTCTTCCAGGGAGACCAGCCTCCAGAACGTACAGAGGGACCTGTGATGGTGGATTCCAGCTGGGACGAATTAATACTCTGTGAGGATGAGGATGTACACAACACCGAAGAGGGTGAGGAATCGGTGGATGAGGAGGATGAGGACGACATCTTGCCTCCGTAGAGCCAGTTTGTGCAGGGACAGATTAATTGCCAGCTTGTTTTGTGGGGGCCCAAACGAACCAATCATTTCAGCCACAATCGTGTGGCAGACCCTGGCGCTGAAATGATTGGTTTGTTAAAGTGTGCATGTCCTCTTTATACAACATAAGGGTGGGTGGGAAATCCATCTTGCACCTCTTTTTTTTCTTTGCATTATCTACTGTTTGGGGCCTAGTTTTTCAAACTGCCATCCTGTCTGCCACTCCAGTGTCACTCCTAGATGGGCCACGAGTTTGTGCCGCCTACTCGTGTCGCTTAGCATAGTCATCCAGCTACCTCGGTGCAACCTTTTGGACATAAAAATACTATTGTGAGGTGTTCAGAATAGACTGGAAATGAGTGGAAATTAAGGTTATTGAGGTTAATAATAGCATAGGAGCAGAAAAACCCACAAGTTCTGTGATTTTAGCTGTTTTTATGCTTTTTAAAACAAAAATACAGATCCAAAACACAAAACCCAGAACCCAAAACATGGAAGGGTGGTTTTGGCAAAACCAATCCAGATGCAAAACACGAAGAAAGATCCAGATCCAAAGCACGAAAAGTGGCTTGGCAAACGCTGGCGTTCCCTTTGGGAACGCCTGCCATTTGTGGGCGGCCCTACTGACATCACTCATGATAATGATCTAATAGAGCAGGAAGTCCACTGGGGCTTGCGGCAACGAGACCATACCGCAAGGGTCTCGTCGCAAGCCCGATGGTCACGATGGTCTTTACCATCGCAACCATCACCTTGCCGCTTGCTAAGGCTGTGAGTGGTCCCCCTTCAGCATAGCGAGCGGCCGAGAGGCTGCAAAAAAAAAAAAAAAACCTCTCTGATTCAGAGCAAACGCTCTTTCAGAGAGTCCGGCTCTGAATCAGGACCATAGCCCATTCTGGAATCAATAACTCATCCGTTGAACTTCTAGACAGTCTGTTCCTGGCCTCCGTCACAAAAACTGCGCAGAGTGCCCCTGGCTCAGTGTGACTCTTGGGTAATTTTGTCGCACATTTAGAACAATCATAATATAATGCAGCAGAAGAGCTAAGCTTTGAAAGCCTTTTCTGCTTGTCCTGCCATGTTGTTCTGTAACAACAGACACAAAGAGAATTAAAAAAAAATCAGTCTGCACTAAAAAGCCGCAAAACCTGCCTAAATATCCTCCCTGGAGGACTAGTGCAGGCAACAAGGCTGAAATTTAACCAAGCATTTAATTCCTGCTTAAAGACCTAAATAGGACAAATGAGCAGAAGCATAAAATGTATTTGGTGTAGTAGAGCAAAAACACTGTATACAACAACAATATACATATAAGGACTGCAGTAATTTTACAGCATAGGTAGGGTATATAATCTCCCAAGAACAGACTATGATGCCCACAAACGGTTGACAGTATCACAGTAGAATAGCATAATAAGAGCATACATATAGGCCCTCATTCAGAGGCGGTCGTTAGATGCAAGTGGTCGCACTGAGGGCCTGATTCAGAGCCGGACGCTATTTGCGGACGGTCGTTCTGAAAAAGGGGCCGGATATTAAAATTAAGCGCTCACTCTTTGCGGTCTGTTGACGCCTCTATGTCTGAACGAGCGAACAAAACATGCGCTCGCTATTTTGAAAAAACGCCCCCTGGCCGCTCGCATCATACGTCATCTCCACTATTTATTAGATTAATCTAGTACATCGAACGGCGTATGAACTGCTCGCTATTCTTGTGGTAGCATTTTCCTACCGCAATCATGCGAGCAGTTCAGGCTAAAAGACAACCAAGTGACGTGGTCGATGACGCTGCTTTGTTAATTATGCACTCCCATTAAACGCCCGTTTTGGCCGTTACGCACGCCTGCGTTCGGATCTCCACTCCCGGTTTTCAAGCACCTTCCCCTGTTACCACCCACAAACGCCTCATCCTGTCACTCAAATTAGCAGGCATTCGCTATTTTGCGAGCACACGATTTCCGACCGCACTGACTGGTTGGCGCATGCGCATTATTACAACCCATTCGCATGCGCAGATGTGCGAACATCGCTCGGAGCGAACGAGCGGCCGCTTACGAGCGGCTCTGAATCAGGCCCTGAATCAGGGCGGCCGCTTGCATCCTGAACGGCCGCCTCCTTGTCGATCGTTAAGCTGTGGGTTACCACACAGCTTAACGACCGACCAGGTTGATGGTCGTGATGGTGATCACCATCGCGACCATCGGGGCTTACGACCAGACCCTAAGTTTGGGTCTGGGCACTCGTAAGCCCCAGGGAGCTTGCTGCTCTAATGGAGCAGGAAGCTCCCCACTGACATCACTGATGATATCACCAAAGGGGGTGTGCTGTCACTCACCATCGACAGCACACCCCCTTTGGTACGAGACCCATAGTGACGGCCTGGCCGTCGCTATCCGGGTCTCGCGCATTCGCACGACAGAGCCGGGTCCGTTGTGTGCATGTGCACTGGGCCAACATCGACCCTCTTGTGAGCGCTCAGCGCTCGCGAGCGGGTCTGAATAAGGCCCTGAGTTCCTAGGAAAGAATAACTCTAGCTAGCTATAAAGGGGCCTTCCACCTAAGGCACTAAAAAAAACCCTGACCTTAGGTGAAGGTGGGAGGGGTTATATGGGTGGGGGGAGCTTTATTTTAACAGTTTAGTGCCTATACTCCTGTGCCAGCTCTCTTACCCATAGTCAAGACTACAGTGGCCCCCTGGAAGGATGTATGAGAAACTATGCTCTTTTGAAGCCTAAACGGTACACAGATTTAGGGGCCTATTCATTATCGAAGGCCATATGGCGTCCGATGATGAAGTAGTGAACTTGCTGCAAGGGATACTTTAGTATCCAACTCACAGCAGGAGAAACGTGACATCGGAGCAATTCATCATTGCTCTGGTGAGGGGACAACTGCTCCAAAAAGCAGTTGTCCCCATGGAAAGTATCGCAGCTACTTCTGTAGCTGCGTTACTTACCTGCTCCACATCATCATCCCGGCAACGCATGCGGGACCTCGTGCAAAGCCGCCGGGAGGGAGTGAGAAGGGGACGGAGGGATCCGCTGGGATCCCTCTTCGCATCCCTGGAACTCCTTCCCATAGAAAGGAGCGGGGATCAGAGAACAAGCGCTAACTGATGATGGCGCTTGTTCTCAGCAACAAACTTTCAGTTTTCGGAGTTTGCTGAATACCGAGGGAGTCCTATCGGATCCCTAATGATGAATGGCCTGGTAACTTAAAAATGCGGAAACTAGCATTTCCGCATGGTTACCGGGCCATTTATCGGTTGATGAATAGGCCCCTTAGTCATAATCTACTCTGCATAGAAACCAGTTTATGAATTCACATATTCAGGATATACATCATAGACGTGCATTAATCATGATGCACAGGTTTAGTGATTAATCATTAAACCTGGCTCATGTCCCAACAGCACAGAGCTGGATCGTATCTTCAGACATCTTCCAACTCGGCATATGGGTGTAAAATTTAAAAACGCTATTTTTACGTGCTTCATTCTAGGATGCTTATGTGACCAACTGGCAGGGCCGCCATCAGAAATTTTGTGGCCCTGGACAGACCAAATAGGAAGGGCCCCCCAGCCCCCATTATACAGAGCCTCACAGCAACCCCCACCCCAGTAATCTCCCTCCTCCCACTCCTCACAAAGGGGGACCCGCCCACTACTTTCACCCTGCCAAATTTATAATCACTGACAGGCTCTGCCCCGGGGGTTCGCTCCTACCAGCGGCAGCCGCCTGCGCCCACTACTATATCCCCTCCTTACCTCTCCAACTACCCGCCGCTGCTGCCGTGTTTATGGCTGCCTGTGGGAGGCAGGAAGAGAAGATGCTTCCAGCTGCTCGATTGTGTTATAGGCTAGCAGCACAGAGCAGGCTGGGAGCATCAACTCTGCCTGCTCCCACAGCCAGCCATATACACTGCAGTAGCAGCGGGCGATTGGAGAGATAGTTAGAGGACATAGCAGTGGGTGCGGGCGGCTGCGGACCCCCAGCCGAGCCTCTCAGTGAATGTAAGTTTGGCAGACGGGAAGTAGTGGACAGGCGGGACTCCAGGCCTGGCAGTCCCCCCTGATGGCTGCCCTGTCAACTGGGCACCAGTCCCTCTGTGACCAACTGAGCTTAAAATATTTTTTACTTTCTAAAGGAGCCCATCCACTAGAAGACATGAAAACGACTGCACGATTGCGATATTGTAATCGTGCAGTCATTTGTCAGTCTGTGATGTGCCTACACTGAACGAGCAGTCATTCAGTGTAGGCACAATCAATCATCTGCAAACATGCTGAACCTGACGTTATCGTCAGGTTGACCAGCATGTTTGCCCGATGATATATGTCTAAACAACCAGCGGGAGCGCGCATCGCTGGTCGTTTTAGACATTTTAGCAAACGATTTGCAAACGATTTTTGAACTATTGAACAATAACGATATCGTTATCATTCAATCGCTCAATTTAATCGCCTAGTAGATGGGCAACTTAAATCGTCCAAGGTCGCATGAGATAAGAGTGGGATTTGAACTTATCTCTGCTGTAATATTTTTGTGTAGTTGGCTGCTGGATGAATTTCCATAGACTCTGGTCATGCAATAAAAAAAAAAAAGAAGACTACAGTGAAATCTACTTACCAGGCTGTGTTGGTTTTGTAGGCTCTGCATTTAATGCTGCACCTGAGAATAAAATATTAGCGTTAGCCAAATTACAGAAGAACCTGCGATTTCACGTCAAGTAACGATATGAAGGATGAGACAATGATTTTTAGAATCAAAGAGTTGTCAAAATCCATTTCCATCCACAACTAAATGTTTGGTCTTAATTATTATGTGTAATAAAATAAAATGTAACTTGGCAAAATGTGTTATCAGTGATATAGTAATGTTATTACAGTTACTCAGTGATGCACTGCAAACATAATACCCGCATTTTCATTCATCAGAATAATCCATCAAAAATAATAGTGATTGCATTTGGCGGCAGTGACCACAAGATACCTGTGTTCTGATTGTTTCTCCAGCACCTGATAACCACCAACATTGCCGATATTTCCTCACACTCTATAGAGGAGCGCAGGAAATTTTGCGTTGTTGCCATAGCATAATATCAGTAATGTGCTCAGCCGCACATCGGCGATAATTCAATACCCCCCGTTTCTGTAATTTTCGTAGACAGCGTTTCCGAACTTCAGTCTTCAGGGAGTCCTAAAGATGGCCATACATCTAAAGATTATCTTCTAATGATGTATAGGAGCAAATGACAATCAGCGATTCCCAAAACATATGAATAAGGTCATTCAGACAAGTTGGTTAAATCAGCCAAGCTGTCGCTCCGGGTCTCGCGCCAAAGGGGGCGTGCTGTCGATGGTGAGTGACAGCGCGCCCCCTTTGGTGGGCATGCCGGGGGCGTGGCTGCCAGACGGAGGCGTTCCCATGGGAACGCCTACCGTCTGGGTCCAGCCCCACTGACATCACTAGTGATGTCAGTGGGAGTGATTTTGGCTCTGATAGAGCCAAAATCACTCCAGGGCTTGCGGCAGCGAGACCCTACCGCAGGGTCTCGTCGCAAGCCCGATGGTCGCGATGGTCTTGACCATCGTGACCATCATCATGGACGCTCACATAAGCTGTGGGTGGTAACCCACAGCTATGCGAGCGTCCAAAAGGCCGCTCCAAATTTAACTAGGACGGCCCTGATTCAAAGCGAGCGCTCTGGTCAGAGCGTCTGGCTCTGAATCAGGGCCACTGATTCAAGGTGTGAAACGTGTGCCCTTGAATTGTTCTTTCTCCACGACAATGGCATTACTTGTTACAACACAGTTCTTGTTTGGTGGGTGGATGTAAGTCAGTAACAGTCCTTATCCTGAATGTTGCATTATTTACAATGTACTTCAGATAAGTATTCACATACAGTTAAAAAAATGCCTTTCAGATTATGATCATGTTGGGTATGTGTACCAGTAATTGAACCAAGGGAGTTAATAGTTATGTAATCAAACACTGTCTGCTTTTATTTAATTAATTAGGATTAACTTATATAAAAAAAAAAAATTTGATATTACACAGTATGTGTTTTCTTTACTGATAAAAAGTTTTGAAAAAGGATTAATAGAATTCTATTATGATCAAAGTCTGAGTTCTAGTCATTTTGGGTAGTGTCCTCTATTATAGAGTGTAATAAAAGACTTATGATTATGGGCATGATTCAGCAAAGAAAGCAGTTGCTTCTTCGCACGATTGTTGCGTTCTGCGTATGCATCGCAGTGCGGTTGGCAAAGTAGCCACTGTGATCGGGACTGCGATCGCAGAGGCTATGCAGACCCATTGCAGAGTGATTAACAGTTAGTGCCGTTTGTGGGTGGTGAGGGGGGGGGCGAATGCAGGCATGCCAGTGCTTTGGGACGGTGTTGCAGGGGTCTGCTTGAATTTTCCACTGCGATACCATATGCTGCCTGAGTACTCATAGCGTGTGCTGAAGTAGGCAGTTCCAGAATGAGGTCTGGATAAATAAAATAAAAAAGTGATAGTGCAAATAATATAAAAATGACATGAACATATTGATGGGTATGCACAGTAAAAAACTCAAATGGATCGTGATTCGTAAAAACCTGTCACAAGGCAGATGTATAAAAAACATATAAATTTATTACATATTAAATAAAACCACTACCAGAGATTAATATCAATGTATAATATCAATGAGGCATGCGCCAGAAATCCCTTTGCAACCCCTCCACTGGGCATGCGCCAGAGAACCCATTTGTAACCCCTCGGAGCTGACAGCCACCACAGCGCCAACGTGCAGACATTGACGCAAGTTTGCGCTTTAAACGCACAATCAATTTGTAACACAGAGACCTCTCTCTCAAACAGAACCCACTACCAGTTACTGAAGTCATGAAATCACTATAGTGTCCAAGTCTGGGACAGCGCTGACAGTGGCCCAAGTGTGCACTTTAAACGCACAGTCAGTTTGTAATACAGAGACCTCTCTCTCAAACAGAGCCCACTACCATTTACTGGTCATGGGAAATTACTATAGTGTTCAAGTCTGGGACAGCGCTGACAGTGGCGCAAGTGTGCAAATTCAACCACACAGTCAGTATGTACTGTAATACAGACATCCCACTTTCGCTGTGTTTAACTCCCAACCCACTGGGCATGTGCCCTGCTGTGATCTTCCATAAGCCATGGCATAGCGCTACATGGCGTATGGCTTGGCTCCACTGGGCATGCGCCAGAAATTCCATTGCAACCCCTCTACTGGGCATGCGCCAGAAATTCCATTGCAACCCCTCCACTGGGTATGTGTACTGATTTGCATCCCGTTCTAAGAGCTTACTGTATGTATGTGATATTAAAAATATTGGTTGTGCGAACATGCAAATACTGTACAGTGCGTGAATGTGATATCCATCCAATTTAACAGTATGGTATTCAGTACAAATTACAACAGTGGAGCACTCGCCACCCAGCAGTTAAGTGCTGTATTACATGCCGTAGCGTATCCTTCGTTGAAGAATACCATGGTACGCCACAAGTCCAGCCATCACGTAACGTTCCATGGCATGACACAGAGACTTGAATGGAGCGCCATGAACAACAAACTAGCTGGGCACATCTGTACATGTAAAAAGTAACATGTTCAGCAGTACATACTGTACCTCATACTTACCTGCTCTCCTGGAAGTTGCAGGAGAATCCCAATTTTTTGGGTAATCCAAAAGAGTGGGTAGATCTGCCATTAGTGTTGTGGGCAGGGTGGAAAATCAATACCGGGAATCGTGGCTACATGGGGAGGCGGTGGGCATTGGCGCCGAGAGGGGGTGGAGCAGGTACTAATTACCCGAGCCCGGGCTTGTTGGAGGGTCCTGGCTGCTGTGTGCTGAGCTGCAGTGGAAGCAGCAGCAGCAGTCTCCTCTGCCTGTGGGGGGTGGAACGATCACACTGATCTGGATTTGCCCAGGCTGGCTCACTATGCCCTGGGGGTGGGGCTAAAAGAACATTTTTAAGCGATTTGTGGTAATTTGCCGTGATGGGTGGGGTCTAATGACATAAGAGCCCATCACCCAAAGGGGTCTCTGGAAGAAGTCCGGAGAGGAGAACTATAAAGTTGGCAAGTATACTGTACCTTTTCTCAGCTCACAGATCCAGTCTGCAGGAAATTCACAGTTTATGTCACTCCAGGTCAAGTAGCTATTAGCATCCATCACTCCACAGAGCTCTACCCCTTGGTAGTTGTTTGGCTCTCCATTTGCCCAGTTCTCATAGCCCATCTAAGATAGAACACAGATAAAGGATATTATTATTCAACTAATGATAGAGATGGTGACATGTCTTCTGGTCTGTCGCTCCAACATCTAACATATTATAGGGGAGATGTATCAAGCTTTATAAACAGTGGAGTAGTGGACACAGTGGCAAACGCAGGATTTTGAAAGGGGGGTTTCCAAACCAATGACAAAAAAAAAATCGAAACACATACAGGTACCACTCCTTGGGTACTCAATAATCCAAGATTGCTAATACATTACTGTGCAAAATTTCCGATGCATTTACTACATATTTCGTCAATGCCTTAATGAAGGAAAATGCATCTGAAATGTTTCACAGTAATGGATTAACGAGCCTGGATGATTGAGTACCCGAGGAGTGTTGCATATGAATAAAGTTTGGTTTAGTTCAATTATAGAGAAAATCCCATTTGGAGCTTTTCAGCCCCTCCAAGAAATAAAAAGGCGACACCGAGTCCTCCATTGGAAACATAGACACGCTCACTGGCACAGACACACACACACCGACAAAGACTACACAGACAAACACTTACACAGACACACTGACACACAGACAGACTACACAAACACACACACTGACACAAACATTGACACACACACACACACTGACACAAACATTGACATACACACAGTCTACGCAGACACACTGACACAAAGATTGACACAGACACACACACTGACACAAACATTTACATACACACACAGACTACACAGACACACACACCGACTACACAGACACACACATTGACACACACACACACACTGACAGACTACACAGACACACACACTGACACAAACATTGACACACACTGACACAAACATTGACACACACACACAAAACCTCTCACTTCAAAACACAAATAAATTAGGGGTGAGCGGGTTCGGATTTCTGAAATCCGAACCCCCCCGAGCCCCCCCGATCCGAGTCCGATCCGAGTCAGGCTCGACTTTTCCCGCCTGACTCGGATCTGAAATCGAGGCAAAACGTCATCATCCCGCCTTCCGAGTCTCGCGGGTTTTGGATCCTATATAAGGTACCCGCGTCGGCGCCATTTTCTCACTCGGCTGTGGACAGTGAAGAGGGAGGGTGGGAGTTAGGGCTGTGTAGTGTAGTGTAGTGTAGTGCTGCTGTTGTCCACTACTTCAAAGTCCATACAGGCTGGCTGTGTTGTGCTGTGCTGCTGTTGTTAATAGGGGCTGTGTCCACTACTTCAAAGTCCATTGGGGCTGGCTGGACTGTGTTGTGCAGTCAGTTCTCCATAGGGGCTGTGTCCACTCCAAAGTCCTGTGCAGTGTCCCAGTCCTAAAGGAGTGCTGTAGTGTTGTCCAGGGGGTGCTCTGTCCATCAGGGGTGCTCCCCCCAAGTGCTAAAAAAATAATATATTTTCTGTGTTTGTGAATTGTGTGCGCAGTAGCCGCACGTGCATCAACAAAGTAGTGCCAAGCGTGCGCCTGTGTCATAAGTAAAGGGCCGGCTGGCTTGACCGTTAAAGGGTGCTGTAACCCCCAAAGTACACTCCAGTCCAAACCAAAAAAAAATTATTTTCTGTGTTTGTGAATTGTGTGCGCAGTAGCCGCACGTGCATCAACAAAGTAGTGCCAAGCGTGCGCCTGTGTCATAAGTAAAGGGCCGGCTGGCTTGACCATTAAGGGTGCTGTAACCCCCGAAAGTACACTCCAGTCCAAACCAAAAAAAAAATTATTTTCTGTGTTTGTGAATTGTGTGCGCAGTAGCCGCACGTGCATCAACAAAGTAGTGCCAAGCGTGCGCCTGTGTCATAAGTAAAGGGCCGGCTGGCTTGACCATTAAGGGTGCTGTAACCCCCGAAAGTACACTCCAGTCCAAACCAAAAAAAAAATTATTTTCTGTGTTTGTGAATTGTGTGCGCAGTAGCGGCACGTGCATCAACAAAGTAGTGCCAAGCGTGCGCCTGTGTCATAAGTAAAGGGCCGGCTGGCTTGACCGTTAAGGGTGCTGTAACCCCCGAAAGTACACTCCAGTCCAAACCAAAAAAAAAATTATTTTCTGTGTTTGTGAATTGTGTGCGCAGTAGCCGCACGTGCATCAACAAAGTAGTGCCAAGCGTGCGCCTGTGTCATAAGTAAAGGGCCGGCTGGCTTGACCGTTAAAGGGTGCTGTAACCCCCAAAGTACACTCCAGTCCAAACCAAAAAAAAAATTATTTTCTGTGTTTGTGAATTGTGTGCGCAGTAGCCGCACGTGCATCAACAAAGTAGTGCCAAGCGTGCGCCTGTGTCATAAGTAAAGGGCCGGCTGGCTTGACCGTTAACGGTGCTGTAACCCCCGAAAGTACACTCCAGTCCAAACCAAAAAAAAAATTATTTTCTGTGTTTGTGAATTGTGTGCGCAGTAGCCGCACGTGCATCAACAAAGTAGTGCCAAGCGTGCGCCTGTGTCATAAGTAAAGGGCCGGCTGGCTTGACCGTTAAGGGTGCTGTAACCCCCGAAAGTACACTCCAGTCCAAACCAAAAAAAAAATTATTTTCTGTGTTTGTGAATTGTGTGCACTGTGGCTGCACGTGCATCAACAAAGGAGCAGCGCCAAGCGTGCGCCTGTGTCCCATAAGTAAAGAGCCGGCTGGCTCATTTCTTAAAGGGTGGTGTAACCCACAAAGTGCACTACTCTCCAGCAAAAATAAAATAATATTTTCTGTGTTTGTGTGCGCTTTAGCCGCACGTATATATATCAATATAACATAAATGGAGGACCAAACTTTCTCCGATAAAAATAAAATAGGGAAAGATCAAGAACCTCTTCCTCCTAGTGCTGTTGCTGCTGCTGGGAGTTGTTCATCATCCCAGAGAGGAAGTAGGAACATCACTACTTTTACTAAACAATTGACCCTCCAACAGTCCCTAGCGATGAGGATGAAGTATGACAGCAGTCATCCTGAAGCAAAACGTATAACTGAGGCCTTGACTGCTATGTTGGTGTTAGACGTGCGTCCGGTATCCGACATTAGTGCAGTGGGATTTAGACAATTGATGGAGGTAGTGTGTCCTCGGTTCCAAATCCCGTCTAGATTCCACCTGCATCCTCAAAGCAGCAGCGACAAGCGTGCGTCTGTCTGTTAAAGGGTGGTGACACCCTCAAAGTGTGCTACACAAACAATTAAAATATTGTTCTTTTTTTTCTGTCTTTGTGAATTGTGTGGGCTGTAGCCGCACCTGCATCCTTAAAGCAGCAGCGACAAGCGTGCGTCTGTCTGTTAAAGGGTGGTGACACCCTCAAAGTGTGCTACACAAACAATTAAAATATTGTTCTTTTTTTTTTGGTCTTTGTGAAATGTGTGGGCTGTAGCCGCACCTGCATCCTTAAAGCAGCAGCGACAAGCGTGCGTCTGTCTGTTAAAGGGTGGTGACACCCTCAAAGTGTGCTACACAAACAATTAAAATATTGTTCTTTTTTTTTTGGTCTTTGTGAATTGTGTGGGCTGTAGCCGCACCTGCATCCTTAAAGCAGCAGCGACAAGCGTGCGTCTGTCTGTTAAAGGGTGGTGACACCCTCAAAGTGTGCTACACAAACAATTAAAATATTGTTCTTTTTTTTTTGGTCTTTGTGAAATGTGTGGGCTGTAGCCGCACCTGCATCCTTAAAGCAGCAGTGACAAGCGTGCGTCTGTCTGTTAAAGGGTGGTGTAACTCTCAAAGTGCTCCAAAAAATAAAAAACTATTTTTTTAATGTGTTTGTGACTTGTGTGCGATGTAGCCGCACCTGCATCCTTAAAGCAGCAGCGACAAGCGTGCGTCTGTCTGTTAAAGGGTGGTGACACCCTCAAAGTGTGCTACACAAACAATAAAAATATTCTTCTTCTTTTTTCTGTCTATGTGAATTGTGTGGGCTGTAGCCGCACCTGCATCCTTAAAGCAGCAGCGACAAGCGTGCGTCTGTCTGTTAAAGGGTGGTGACACCCTCAAAGTGTTCTACACAAACAATTAAAATATTGTTCTTTTTTTTTCGGTCTTTGTGAAATGTGTGGGCTGTAGCCGCACCTGCATCCTTAAAGCAGCAGCGAAAAGCTTGCGTCTGTCTGTTAAAGTGTGGTGTAACTCTCAAAGTGTTCCAAAAAATAAAAAACTATTTTTTTAATGTGTTTGTGACTTGTGTGCGATGTAGCCACACTTGCATCCTCAAAGCAGCAGCGACAAGCGTGCGTCTGTCTGTTAAAGGGTGGTGACACCCTCAAAGTGTGCTACAGAAACAATTAAAATATTGTTCTTTTTTTTTCGGTCTTTGTGAAATGTGTGGGCTGTAGCCGCACCTGCATCCTTAAAGCAGCAGCGACAAGCGTGCGTCTGTCTGTTAAAGGGTGGTGACACCTCAAAGTGTTCTACACAAACAATTAAAATATTCTTCTTCTTTTTTCTGTCTTTGTGAATTGTGTGGGCTGTAGCCGCACTTGCATCCTCAAAGCAGCAGCGACAAGCGTGCGTCTGTCTGTTAAAGGGTGGTGTAACCCTCAAAGTGTGGTCCACAAACAATAAAAATATTCTTTTTTTTTTTCTGTCTTTGTGAATTGTGTGGGCTGTAGCCGCACTTGAATCCTCAAAGCAGCAGCGACAAGCGTGCGTCTGTCTGTTAAAGGATTACATCGGTGACAGCATCCAAGTAGGCATGTCAGACAGTCCGTACCTGTACTGGCAGGAAAAAGAAGCAATTTGGAGGTCCCTGTACAAACTGGCTCTATTTTACCTGAGTTGCCCCCCCTCCAGTGTGTACTCCGAAAGAGTTTTTAGTGCAGCCGGGAACCTTGTCAGCGAAAGGCGTAGGAGGTTGCTTCCACAAAATGTGGAGAAGATGATGTTCATACAACTTCAACAATTCAACTCTTCCAGGGAGACCAGCCTCCAGAACGTACAGAGGGACCTGTGGTTCCAGCAGGGACGAATTAATACTCTGTGAGGATGAGGATGTACACACTGAAGAGGGTGAGGAATCGGTGGATGAGGAGGATGAGGATGACATCTTGCCTCCGTAGAGCCAGTTTGTGCAGGGACAGATTAATTGCCAGCTTGTTTTGTGGGGGCCCAAACGAACCAATCATTTCAGCCACAGTTGTGTGGCAGACCCTGGCGCTGAAATGATTGGTTTGTTAAAGTGTGCATGTCCTGTTTATACAACATAAGGGTGGGTGGGAGGGCCCAAGGACAATTCCATCTTGCACCTCTTTTTTTTCTTTGCATTATGTACAGTTTGGGGCCTAGTTTTTCAAACTGCCATCCTGTCCGCCACTGCAGTTTCACGCCTAGATGGGTCACGTGTTTGTGCCGCCCACTCGTGTCGCTTAGCATAGTCATCCAGCTACCTCGGTGCAACCTTTTGGACATAAAAACACTATTGTGAGGTGTGAGGTGTTCAGAATAGACTGGAAATGAGTGGAAATTAAGGTTATTGAGGTTAATAATAGCATAGGAGCAGAAAAACCTACAAATTCTGTGATTTTAGCTGTTTTTATGCTTTTTTTCAAAAAAATACAGATCCAAAACACAAAACCCAGAACCCAAAACACGGAAGGGTGGTTTTGGCAAAACCAATCCAGATCCAAAACACGAAGAAAGATCCAGATCCAAAACCAAAACACAAAACACGAAAAGTGGCCGGTGCACACCCCTAAAATAAATACAGCTCTGGCATCATTTATTAAAGAACACCTCCCACCCTGCCGATACACAGACCTGCGGTGCAGCTCCAGGAGAGAATGCTGGCAGAAACTCTCAGCCTCTCACAACTCTGGTGCTCTCATGTGAACTGCCTGGGAGTGCTGCGTACTGCCGATGCAGCTCCCCCTACAGCCAGCACAGTGTAATAGCAGGCACAGTTGCCTGAGCTTCAGCAGGAGAGTGAGGAGACTCTCTTTACTAAAAAAAAAAAAAGTTCAGCTGCGCGGCGATGGAGCAGCTAGCAGGGGGGGTTTCTAGGTACTCAGAAACCCCCCCTGCGTGCGCGTGTGGGACAAGCGGAGAAGCTGCCCACAGCAATCAATCAGCTTCTACCTATCATTTAGAAAGTACAGTCTATAGAATGGTAGCTAGAAGCGGATTGGTTGCTATGGTCTTCTCAACTCCTCCACTCTCTAGGAGGTCTGATACACCTCACATTCATAGGCCATAGCTTGAGCCAGGCAGTAAATAGAGCTGTGTAAGAGGAACGGCCACCTTTACACCTAAAGGGGATCATAGGGAATTTATATTTTGAGGTTCATATGGTTACAATTGAAGGCTTTGGGGGCATCATATCTGCTTCTCATCTTGGCGATATCGTTTCTAGCTATGGCCACTGACTACCAACAAAAAGGAAGGATTTTTAATAGAAAACGAAGGTTGCCTAAACATGAGTGAAATAAGAATCCTGGGGTTTTGCTGATTGGCTGTCTCGACAGCCTTGTTACTAGGCAGATTAAGTGGTTTAAGGGGTCAGGTGGTTGTTAGCTGACCAATGCTTGGAATTGTGGATGTGCCTGTGATTAGGGGTATAAAAGAAGTGAAGTGAATGTGATCTGCCTCTTTGGTGATTCTGGAATACAGCTAAGTGTCACACCGTGTGCTTCATAGTTTCTACCCCTCTGTCTTTAGTGTACTCATTCATTCATTCCTTCATTCTTTCTGTCAATCCTACCCGTTTCAGTATGCCCCGTCCAAGAGGTCTGCCCCCCTTCCCAGCCATTTAGCTGAATTTTCCCACCCACTCAGGGCTGCCCCTGCCAGCTCCCGTGTGCCCGCTTTCCCCCTCATCTGCCCCCCTCCGCATCCCACTCCCGGCGCATCCTGCCCTGCCCTCCTGCTTCCCCTGACTTGTTTATTTCAGCGGGCGGGAGCGCTCCCGCTTCCCCCGCTGTTAGCTTTGAACACCCTCATGCCGCGGCTGCGGCTCCCGCAAGCCTCGCCCCTTCAGCGCCCTCCTTCCCTGCTTGTAGCAGGAAGCGGGGGATTACTCCAATCCCCCCACATCATGGTCCTCCAGCCCAGTTTGTACAGTGGGCCCAGCGGACATTTTGGATCCCACTTCAGTGATGGGATCCAGTCCCTCCTTTCAGCCACAAGCCAGCTTTGCTGCTTCACAGGGTAGCAGGCTGCGTGTCCTGCCTACTGTAATTGCCCCCCCCCCCCTGTTTTCAGTACATACCAAGCACAACCAGTTCCCTTGCTGGCAGGTTCATATCCTGAAAGCTCCTTTGTCAGCTCCCATCTTCCCTCCTCCTTTTCTACTTGGGCCCATCCTTCTTGGAGCGCTGGCCCTGCTCCACCCATCAATTCATCTGTTTCCTCGTCCCCCCGTTTTTCTGTTTATCCCCCGTATGTTTCCCCTTCTTTCCCCCCTGGCTACCCTTATTATCCCTTCCTCTTTTCCCGGCCCTTCTCCCTGGCACCCCTTCCCCCATCCGCTTTTGTCATGCAACACCCCTCCTCCAACATTTTTTCTCATTCATCTCTGGTGCCTGTGCCCCCTGTTTCTGCCTCAGCAGGTCCTGCCCCCACTTATTCCACTCCTTCAGTGCCTTCAGCCTCACTTTCTGCACCCCCTTTGCTTATCCCCCCCCGTTCTTCCTCCCATTGTCTCCCAATCCCCCCTCCTTCCTTGCCTCCCCTCCTACACCCTCTCCCCCTATACTCCCCCACCACTTTCCATTGATCAACTGGTTGCTGTGGCACCTCCTCACGCTTCTGTTCCAGTTCCAGATTTGACGGCGGCTCCGATCGTCCCGGCTGTCGTGGGGGCTGTCACAGTTCCTGTTACTGCGCGCCTCGAGGTGTACCCGTAGATTGCTCTGGCAGTTCCTTCGCGTGAAGCTTCTGGTGATGCGGTTCCTCATCCGGGTGCTGGTATGACATGTCTTCATCTTCATCTTCTTTTTCTGCCACATCCTCTCATTAGTCTGGTTCCCCAGGTTGCCACCACAAGATTGCTAGAATATAGTGGCACGGCGTTTAGCCAAAAAGGCTGAGGGCAAGAGTAAGACAGGTGAGGCATCCGGCCATGTTGAATCGCCGCTGGGAGTGGATTCTGTACATTGCGCTAATACTGCTGTCCGGGGGTTGCGCAAAAGCATTAGAGAACGGATCTGTAGGGGTAAGTTTGTTGATTTCTTCACCCTCATGGACGATATGAAGAAGGGTCTAGCTCAGGCTAACAACCGGGAGGGATTGGGGAAGATGTTTTCTGCGGTTACAATTCCTGGCTAAAAGGTATGCTAATTTTTGCGGCTTGCTACTTAGAGACGCGACCGGAGGAATATCAAAATGTTATCAGGTATATTTACTTGGTGCATGATATGTTTGCTCGGTTACGGGGCATATCTTGGAAGGATTATCATTGTCAGTTCAGGCGTAAACATGAGGGTACTCGCATAGTCCCTTTCGGTGTTAAAAATGTTGAGGTGTGGCTCGAAGTATTGCAGCAGCGGCGGCCTCCCACAAAGTTTCTTTACCTAGGTCTGGTGCGTCGGGGCTGGCGAGATGGAGATGTTTTGCCTTCAATGACTTGGTGTGTTCTCTTGTCGTTTTCGTCACTCCTGCCGCATTTGTAACCGGGGGCATCCGGCCAAGGATTGCCGTTGGGACTCCTGGGATGCAGGGTCTGATAGGAACAATAGCTCCAAGCAGCCAGTTAAGGCTAGGTCACCCATTTGTTTGTCGGAGCTTACTAAGTGGTTGGCTCGTTACCCTGATAGAGAGGCTGCTGCCTTTCTGTTGGATGGGTTTAAATTTGGTTTTGGTTTGCCTATCTCCGGCCCGCTCCACGTTAATGTGCCCCGCAATTTGCGCTCCGCCCGGGAATTGCCTCAGGTTTTGAGATCTAAGGTGGACGCAGAGGTTTCGCTGGGCAGGATGGAGGACCAGTTCCCTGGTCCTCCCTGCTGAATCTTTGCATCTTTGGGGGTGATCCCTAAGAAGGTGCCCGGGAAGTTTAGTCTAATTCAGCATTTATCCTACCCCCATGGTAATTCGGTTAACGATGCTATACCTGATTCGGCTTGCAGTGTTGTATATCAGTCCTAATGATGATGCATTGGGTCTGCTTCGTAGTTTTGGTATGGGCGCTTTGCTGGCAAAGTTAGATGTTGAGTCCGCATTTCGCTTGTTACCTTTACATCCTGACGCAATGCAGTATATGGGTTTTAGGCTCGGGGGAGATTTCTTCGTAGATAAATGTCTGCCCATGGGCTGTGCGGTCTCCTGTGCCTATTTTGAGAAGTTCAGTTCGTTTCTACATTGGTCCATTGTGGCTGGCACTGGCCATGTCGGTGTTGCGCATTACCTTGATGATTTTCTCTGTATAGGTACAGGAGGGAGCGAGGTTTGTACGGATCTCCTTTTTTCCGCCACAACTTTGTTTAGGGTTTTGGGGGTTCCTGTTGCACATGACAAAACTGAGAGCCCCTCATCTTGCCTTTCTTACTTGATCATTGAGATAGACACGATAGAGGGTTGTTGTCGCTTGCCACACGATAAGGTAAATAAGTTGGTCGATCAGATTGTGGTTTGATTAGGAACAGATAGCATTAAATTGCGCTTGGTTCAGTCTTTGCTGAGGTCATTTAATTTTGTCCATGGGACGGGTTTTTTGCAGAAAGGTAGAGAGGTCCGCGGCCGGGGTGAGCATGTCTCATCACTACGTTCGTTTGTCTTCTGAGATTAAGAAGGAACTTCGAACTTGGGGGCTGATTCAGACCTGCTCGCAAGCGGGTCGATGGCCGGGCAGTGCGCAAGCGCATGCTTGTGCGCAAGCCCTCGGAGCGAGCGAGGACGTCACTCGTTCGGGCTCGCAGCAAAACGGGACGGCTGTCGATGTTGATCAACAGCTCGTCCCGTTTTGTAGGCAGAGAGGGGGAATGGCTGGCCAAACTGAGGCGTTCCCGAAGGAATGCCTGCCATTTGAGGGCGGCCCTGCTGACATTACTCGTGATGTTAGTAGTGAGTTTCCTGCTCTATTAGAGCAGGAAGCTCACTGGGGCTTGCGGGAATGAGACCCTACCACAAGGGTCTCGTCGCAAGCCCAATGGTCTCGATAATCGCGACCATCACCTGGCCGCCCGCTAAAGCTGTGAGTGGTCACCCACAGCTTAGCGAGCGGCCAGGAGGCCGGTTTAAAAAAAAAAGCAGCGCCCTGATTCAGAGCGAGCGCTCACTTTTGCCCTTGGTCCAGTTTTCTGGTTCGTTTTAATGGTGAACGCATTTGGCCTGCGGCTCCTGTGGTGCTACTTTGCAGCTTTTCACCGATGCGGCTGGTTCCTCTGGTTTTGGGGCCTTTTTTAATGGGGAGTGGTGCGCAGCGCTCTGGCCTCCTGAGTGGCATTTGGAAGGCCTTACTAGTAATTTGCTTTTGTTGGAACTTTTTCCCATTGTAGTGGCAGTCGAGCTATGGAGGGAGCGTTTGGCTAGTCAGCATGTAGTTATCAGCGTTCTTCCTCCCCCCTGGCTTTGCGTCTCCTTAACCACTCGTCGCTGGGGTGCATAATGCGATTGCTGATTCATTGTCCCAATTCCAATTTTCCCATTTCCGTTTGCTGGCACCGGCAGCTTCTGCAGTTGGGTTACCTTGCCCTCCTTTTGTATGGCAGATATTCAGGCCGGAATAGAGGGCCTTTGCGCAGAGGTCGCTGAGTCCAGCAACTCGGAGAGCTTATTCTGTGGCGTGGCAGGACTGGCAGGCTTTCTGTTCGCAAAGCCCCCAGTCGGGTAAGTCTTCCTTGGAGTTTATGTCTAGGTTCGTTTGGGGGCATTACCAGTATGGTCGCTCCAAGGCTTCCATGGCCTCGGGCCTGGCAGGGATTTCCTTTTTCAGTAAATTAAAGGGTTTACCAGATCCCATCAAATCATTCCTCCTTTCTAAAGCCCTTAAAGGATGGGCCAAGGAGTTTCCTGCCAGGGCTGACTCCCGCATGCCTATCGATCTCCATCTCCTTGTTTGCTTGCTGGGTGTGATGGACAGTGTGGCTTCGGATTCTTTTGAGGCCTCGCTGTTCCATTTGGCTTATGCAGTCGCATTTTTGGGGGGCTTTTAGGGTCAGTGAGATTGTAGTTTTCAGCAAGTCCTCGGTGTCCACAGGGTTCATGATGGGAGACATCGTGTTCCAGGAGACATCCGTTTTGTGCAAACTACGGTTTTCCAAGACGGATCAGTTAGGCCGAGGCAGGTGGTTTACCTTGCATAACCAGGGTGACGCCTCTGTTTGCACGGTGCGACTTGCCGCGTTGTATATGGCTGGTCGCCCGGCAGGTGGTGCCCAATGGTTGGTGCATTCAAATTTGTCCCCTCTTTCCAAATTTCAATTTGCTGCTATTCTTCGGTGTAGTTTATTGGCGTTAGGCTTAGATGGCGCTAGTTCCGGGACCCATTCCTTCCAGATCGGTGCTGCTACTAGTGCGGCAATAGCGGGAGCATCCAGCAGTGATGTTCGCTGCGACAAACTGCAGGTGCGCTCCTGCACCAACCCAAAAACGTTGTTTACCCGCCAGTTATTGAATGGTTAGCATTTGATAAGTGGGGGTATGAAGGGATTTTTAATTTTTCCTCCCGGGGACCATTATCTGGCCCAACTTGGTTCACGGGGAAGGTTTTTTAGTTTTTCTTTTTTTCATTCGGGTTACCTGTTTCCCCCATTGCATCCCTACTAGTTTAGATGCTATGTGTTAATTTTGTTGTGTGCAGTTTGGTATTGGTGCAGTGGCTCACGATTAGGGTGTTCTTTCCTTACAGTGGAAGACTTTGGAGAAGAGCAGGTTTGGCTTGTCGGCCATTCCTATATTTTCTGGGCTGAACGGCATGGTTTGGCTAGACGTGCCAGTTTATTGTTGGATGGTAGGCATGTTCGCTGGATAGGTGTGCATGGCCTGCTGTGTGCATCCGTGCGAGATTTGTTGGTGGAGTCTGCAGCAAAATCTGGAGTACCTGATTGGTTGGTCCTGCATGTTGTTGGAATGATCTTTGTATATTGAAAGGTTTGGAGTTGTCTTTTCAGCTGAGAGAGTTGGTTGATGTGGTTCATTTGTTGTGGCCGAATGTGCGCATTGTATGGTCTGAAATAGTGACGCGACTGGTATGGCGTGGTGAGCGGGACCAAAAGGCTTTGGATAGGGCAAGACATAAGGTTAATAGAGCTTTGAATAAACATGTCCTGTCCTTTGGTGGCTTGGTAGTCAGGCATAGCTTTTGGGGTTTGGATTTAGCTAGATTTTTTTCATCCAGACGGGGTTCATTTTAATTTGGGTTTAGGTTTGTTTATTAAGTGTTACGGATGTGGTTTCTTTAAATTGTGTTTCCGGGCTGGGGTTAGGACTAGGTCTATTCAACTCAGTTGCCTTCTGAAGGAGACTAGGTCTAATGAAGTTTCTACGCATCAAGAGGATACTGGAGTGACTGAGGATGGGTTAGTAACCTGGGCGCTGCTGAGAGCGACCAGGAAGTCATAAAGTGAATGGTGGTAGCACAGGCTACTTGGCGCAGCTGATTAGCCGTGAGGTGAATGGTGGTAGTGCAGGCTACTTGGTGCAGCTGATTAGTCGTGAGGTGAATGGTGGTAGCACAGGCTACTTGGTACGGCTAATTAGCCGTGGATGGTTGATGGCAGAGTGGAAGCTACTTGTCACGGCTAGGGAGCCGTGAATGATTGATGGTAGCATGGAAGCTACTTCTCGCGTCTAGGGAGCCGTAGATGATTGGTGGTAGTGTGGAAACTACTTGTAGCGGCTTGGGAGCCGTATATGATTATGGTAGTGTGGAAGCTACTTGTCGCGGCTTGGGAGCCCTATATGATTAATGGTAGTGTGGAAGTTACTTGCCGCGGCTTGGGAGCCGTAGATGGTTGGTGGTAGCGTGGAAGCTACTTGTCGTGGCTTGAGAGCCGTAGATGGTTGGTGGTAGCCTGGAAGCTACTTGTCGCGGCTTGGGAGACGTAGATGGTTGGTGGTAGTGTGGAAGCTACTTGTCGCGGCTTGGGAACCGTAGATGGTTGGTGGTAGCATGGAAGCTACTTGTCGTGGCTTGGGAGCCGTAGATGGTTGGTGGTAGCGTGGAAGCTACTTGTCGCGGCTGTCAGAAAAGGAGTCAGCAGATACTTCAGAGCGCAGTGTGGAGGCTCACTTAGACAGGCTAAGAGGACTTGTTGCACTGGCAACTAGTGAGAGCAGTAAAGATCCTTTTAAAGGGAGTGCTGGATGCTGACTGGCTGGAAGAGAAGAAGAAGCAAGTCTATTGGAGATCGCGTCACATGGGCAATCCAAGATGGCCACGCCCATGGACCGGAGACCCACGGTGGATCCACGTGTTAGCCGCCGGACCAGAGGCTGAGGACCGGATGCAGAAGCCGCCGGGGAGCAGAGGGAGAGATCGCCTGCAAGAACAGACCGGCGGGGAAGCAGAGAGCTGCGTCCTAAGAAGTAAGTGCCGGAGTCTGATTCTGGGGTCTCTATGGTGGGTTGTGACATTAAGGAGTTGTTTGCCTTTTTGGATTAGTGGTTTTTTCTCTTGGTGGCGGGCCAGTCTCGATTTGAGGCTGGCTTTGGCGGGAGAACGCTGCATCTCAGTGGCTTTATCGTGGCGCAAGAGAGCGTTGTGAGGGCGCTGTACCTCGATGTAACATGACGAGTCTGTCCTTCTCGTACGAGGGGACCCGAGCGCGTTTGTACGTAAGCGCTCGGAGTAGACTGGCCCAGGAGGGAGGCGTAAGTGCGTCTTTAGGGGGAGCGTTTTAGTCGTTCCCCATGTATGTCAGCTTGAAAGCTAGAACTGAGTATGCAGCATCTCCTGGCCACCATGGTTAGGTGAATTAATTAATTAATTAATTCTGAAATAAAAGCTGTGACCTTTTATCCAAGCTGTTATGGTGTCCGTCTCTTTATTTATTAGATAAGTTAAGTGCTAAGTTAAGTAAGGTTGTTTCAGGTATTTAATTAGCAATAAGCCGATGGAGATCTTATTACTTATCAACGTTTAGAAATGCAAAATCAGAGCATAATTAGCTCCATCCTGCTCTGCCCTAAACTGCCCAGAAACACCCACTTTTCGTCAAAACTCCACCCCTGTTGAGATCCCCATATCAGGACAGTTGGGAGGTAATAAGGGTATATACACTCTTGTACAGGCATGCTAAACTGTGGGTCGAAACCCTCAAAAATACATCCCCATCAGCGTTGCCAAACCTTGACAATGTTAATGATAATGTTAAAACTATTCACTAACAACAACATTTCTACTGATGCATTAAGCATTTGGGCAATCAGAAGTATTTGTAATGTAATCTAGGAGCAATATATTTAATGATCTCCGACTGACAAAAATATTACACTTTTTTACTGTTAGTAAATTAGCAACCATGGAGCCGATGCTGTTTCATCAGCTTTTCCATAAATTGTGTACTGTTAATTAATTATCAAAATATGAATGATTGTGTAGATACCGATCTTAATTATATTATTTATCTATATTACATAGAAATATACAGGATGAGTCAGAATCTCGATGCTAGCATCCCGACCAGGTTACAATCGTGACGCCTAGAAGTAAGAAAAGCCTCACCTAACCCATAACCCTACCCCTAACAGTCTCTCCCAGGTTCCACCGATGCCTAAAACCTAAACCCCCCTCCTAGTGCTAAAACCTAACCTCCCCCTAACCAATGTCTAAACCTAACCCTCCTCCCTTAGGGGCCTATGCATCAATACTAAAATAAAAATTTTAAGGACATTTTACTTAAATAACATTATTTTGGTATTCATGAACACACTTAGCACAGGAAATATCACTGATATCTCCTTGCTAAGTTAATTTCCACACTCCACTTACATTAGTATGGGGATATGGAAATTATGGTATTCATCAAATTCCGAAAATTATGTCTTTTCGGAATTTGATGGTGTTACCATACGCCACTGTGAGGTGGCGTATAGTAGGTAACACTTACCTGCTTCCAACTGGTGAGGTCCCCGGCATCTTCCTCCAGCACTCTGGTCTCTCCTCTGGCTCCGTCTGCTATGCTGTCATGTGTTCTCCCAGCAGAACACAATAAAGTTTAGAAAAAAAAAAATACTTTTTTTGTTTTTTGTGTAAACAGTACTGTGCTGTGAGACCATGTGACAGCACAGCAGACGGAGCCGGAGGCTGCTGCGCGGACAGGTAAGTGCTGAACGGGGGAAGGTGAGTGGGGGGGAGGGAGGGCAGGTGAGCAGAGGGGGGGACACAAACTTACCGCATCTGTAGGCAGTGCTGCGCATGCGCTGGGTTAACGAATTTAACAGCGCATGCGCACAACTGTTTCCAGCTGCGGTAAGTTAGAGTAGACAGGGATAACTATCTATTTCCTGAAAAGATGTCATCACAAAAATGACAGCTTTTCTAAATAGATAGTTATGGAGAGGAGGAATGATGACTTCCTCTGGTAATTAGGTAGAACTCCATGCGAGTTCTAAACCTAATTACCTAAAGAGAAAGTTAAGGTTTGATGAATAGGCCCCTTAGTGCCTAACCCTCCCCCTAGTGCCTAACCCTAACCCTTACTCGCAGCTAATAGGTCAATGTGAAGCTGCAAGAGGAAGAAGACAGGAAGGAGAGGTGTGGGGTTCGCAACATGGGTTAGAGCAACGGAAAAGAGCAGTGCGAAGCAAAAAGGGAAGACACCTATCAGCACTTGTAGCTGGCCCCCCTCCATGTCCCCAATTGCCTCACCTTCAACTACAACACCCTTTGTGGCCCTACTCCGTGTTGGGTGGAGGGGGGTCAGATTATAGAGAGTGGGAGACGGGGATGACATGGATGACAGAGAGAGAGCCAGAGAGAGGACAGAGATGAAGAAGACACTGGGGGGCACAAGACTGGAGAGACACAGGGGACATAGTGACTGTCATCAAAGTGACTACACACCATTATTACAGTTCGGTGTCTATTTCTTTGAATAAATGCATTCTTTTACCATATTATTGAGAAAAAGTGTGTGTGGCTTCATGTAAGGATATAGAGCTGCCAGTGTGGCCCCAGAAATGTATCTGGGTGATAATTTCTGATTTACAACATAACAATGCAACAGACTATGGGGCCTAGTTGGTATTCAACAAACTCTGAAAACTGAAAGTTTTTGGACTTTGCTTCTGAGAACAAGCGACATCTTCAGATGGCGCTTGTTCTCAGATCCCTGCTCCTTCCTATGGGAAGGAGTTCGATGGATGCAGCGAGGGATCCGGAGGTCACGCATGCGTAGCCGAGACGACAGGTAGCAGGTAAGTAATGCAGCTACAGAAGTAGCTGCAATCAGGGCAGGCTCCAGGGGTCTGAGCGCAACCAAAATTGGGGTGTGGCCTAATTTCCATATGCCACGCCTTCTAAGTGCCATGCGTGCACACCTCCAAATAACAACAGGCTGGGGGTAAAGCCCAGCCCTCCGTCACTGGATGGGCTTCCCCCAGCCCTCTCCCGTCAGTGAATGGATGCCGGGTGGAACAGCGGGACAGTAATGTCCCGCTGAAATCGGGATGTTGGGGAAGGGTGTGCCCTTTATGGGTGGTGCCCCTGTTTGTCCACACTGGTCGAACTCCCCTAGAGCCGGCCCTGGCTGCGATACTAACCATGGGGATAACTGCTTTTCGGAGCAGCTGTCCCGTCAGCGGAGCAATGTGAATTACTCACAACATACAGTATAATGAATTACTTACAGGTGTATTATCTGACCACGAATAGCTTTCATCTGGATCACTGGTCACTAGACCAAGCCAAAAGACATACTGACTGTAAACACGAGCTTCCCTTAAAAGAAAATAATAAACACTTAGTATTTGCAACATGCTCAACTGTAGACAATACATTTTGTTGTTAATACTAGACATAACAAATAATTTACATACTGTCACGTTTAGGGGTGACAGTATGTAAATTATTTGTAAAAACAGGTAAAAGCAGCTGAACCGGACTAAAACCACAGGTTTGAACTGGACTGGGACCAGTGCTTGAACACAGGGCCTGATTCAGAGCCGGACGCTATTTGTGGACGCTCGTTCAGAAAAAGGGACCGGCTACTTAAATTGAGCGCTCGCTCTTTGCGGTCTGTTGACGCCTCTATGTCTGAGCGAGCGAACAAAATATGCGCTTGCTATTTTGTAAAGATGCCCCCTGGCCTCTCGCATCCTACGTCATCTCCGCTATTTATTTGATTAATCGAGTACATCGAAAGGCATCTGAACTGCTCGCAGTGCTTGTGGTAGGATTTTCCTACGTCAATCATGCGAACAGTTCAGGCTAAGAAACAACCAAGTGACGTGGTCGATGACGCTGCTTTGTTAATTATGCACACCCTTAAAACGCCCGTTTTGACCTTTTGGCACGCCTGCTTTCGGATCACCACTCCCCGTTTTCAAGCACCTTCCCCTGTTACCACCCACAAACGCCTCATCCTGTCACTCAAATTAGCAGACACTCGCTATTTTGCGAGCGCTCGATTTCCGACTGCAATGACTGGTTGGCGCATGCGCATTACGACCCATACGCATGCGCAGATGTGCGAACATCGCTCGGAGCGAACGAGCGGCCGCTTACAAGCGGCTCTGAATCAGGCCCACAGACTGATAAGAAGCAAACTGGAAGCTGGACACAGCACAATGCTGCAGAATGCTGTGAGCAGCAGCTTGCCGTAATCCAGTTGTCAGCAGCGCAGGATGAGGCAGTGGATTAGAGGTAGTACCTACTCGTTGGTGAGTGAGATCACAGGAAGGTTAAGAACCACATACAGAGGAGTACTAACCCACATTGTTCCGACATGTGCTAGTGGCAGATGCAGGCTTAAATAGTGCGCTTTTTTCAGGGATAGGAGGAAGCAGTCATGTGAGCGCTGCTGCAGGTCGAGACTGGATGTTAGTGCTCACCTGATCAGACTCAACATGGCTGCACCCATGACCCTCAAGAATGAAACGACAGTGCTCTGGGACAGAATGTCCCACCTTAATAAAGCACCGCTGAACAGGGTAAGCATGACTAAGGGCCTGATTCAGAGCCGGACGCTCTGACAGAGCGCTCGCTCTGAATCAGGGCTGGCCTTCTTGTTTTTTTGAGCGGCCTCCTGGCCGCTCGCATAGCTGTGGGTGACCACCCACAGCTATAGCGAGCGGCCAGGAAGATGGTCGCGATGGTGATGTCAGTGGGGCCGGCCCCAGACGGTAGGCGTTCCCATGGGAATGCCTCCGTCTGGGTAGCCACTCCCCCGGCCCACCCACCAAAGGGTGCGTGCTGTCACTCAACATCGATAGCACGCTCCCTTTGGTATGAGACCCAGAGCGATGGTTTGCCCGTCGCTATCCGGGTCTCGCGCATGCGCACGACGGAGCCGGCTCCGTCGTGCGCACTGGGCCACCATTGACCCGCTTGCGAGCGGGCCTGAATCAGGCCCTGAGTCCCGGTTTTGTAACATACAGTACACAATGTATATTTAAAGTTAAACATTGTTTTTATTTTTTTTTTTAGTTTGAACTACACTAGTTTGTGGAAATCAGAGCATTTCTATAGCAATATTTTCATGAATTGCATAAAAGTTACATTTTAATTACAACAGTCAATCACAAGTATACTGTAGTGCATCGATTCCCAAAAGTTTTTCTTGGAATAATGACCTATAGTACAAAACCAGTTGGCTAAACATCACCCCAATATCCTCACGCTTCTGGTAATTCTGGACCAGCAATGCAGATATTATTATACTAAGCTAGCCTGATTGTTATCAACTCCACCTCTACACATTTACTAATGATCAGCTGACTCAATTACTCACATGGGCCTGCTATGGTAAATAATCCAAACCATGGGGAGATGTATCAAACCTTCAAACGAGTAAAGAAGTGGACAGAAGTTACTGACACCCCTCTCGCTCCCCCCCCCCCCCGAGCGTATACCATTTCCACCAGGGGGTGGGAGGAGGGTGGGGATCTTCATCGGCGTTGCTCTATGAGCGCCAAGCAGCACTGCAGGAGGTCTCTTTATGCAGACCTCCGGAGCCGGGCAGTTTGCGGCCGGTGGCCTTGGAGGAATCCACCCTGTGCGGAGGCACCGGCCGCACCGCCCTCCCTATGGTCCTGTTCATAGCAACCAATCAGCTTCTGCCTATCATTTTATAGAATGTAGTTGATAAATGATAGATAAAAGCCATTTCTCCACTATTTAGGAGGTTTAATACAGTCTTCCTTATATATTTAAAGTAACCCCAGCCGGTCCTTGGACCTTTTTAATCTTGGTTCATGTATCCCCAGTAAGCACTTTTCCCATGGCAAGCTGTCAGCATCAATATGCAGTATGTGACATATACAGTAGGGTTAGATTTATTACAGCTTCTAAAAATTAAAAGTGGACTTTAGCTATTATTTCTCAATTGCATTCTAGAAAGTGAGAGACAGATCTGATTATATCTTCTAGAACAGTGGTTCTCAAACTTGGGACCTCATTCAGAGTCTCTCGCAAGCGGCCGCTCACTCGCTCTGTGCGATGGTCGCACAACTGGGCATGTGTACTATTCTCAGTGCGCGTGCGCAAACTAGCGGCTGCGATGTAGAAGCGAGCGCTCGTAGTACATAGACATGTCGCTACTTTGAGTGACAGATTGCACCGTTTGTGGGTGGTAACAGGGGAAGGTGCTTGTGAACGGGGAAGTGGATGTGCGTACGCAGGCGTGCCTGACTGTCAGAACGGAGTTTAATGGGAGTGCATAATTAGCAAAGTAGAATTATGGCACACGTGACTTGTGTTGTTTTTTACCCTTACTGCTTGCAGTGCTTGCGGGAAGGTATGGTCTACCTCAAGCGCTAGGAGCAGCTCCGATGGCTCATGATGTTCCCAATTAATCCTTCTTTGCCCGGAGATGACGTGGGCTGCGAGTGACAAGGGGGCGTCTTTAAACACTTGCGAGCGCAAAATGCCGTAGCTCGCTAAGACATAGAGGCGGCCTCACACCGCAAAGAGCGAGCGCATGATTTCCATATAAGGCCCCTTTTTTCCAATGAGCGATCGCATCTAGCGAGAGACTCTGCATGAGGTCCTTGGTCCTCAGGACCCCACACAGAGTACATTTTCCAGGTCACCCAGCAGGTGCACAGGTGTACTCATTACTCATACTCCATACATGCCTAACCTCCCGGAATTCTCGGGAGGCTCACGATTTTTCAGGTAACCCCCTGCGCCCCCGGAAAGATAGGCATTTCTTCCGCATTCTGGCCACTTCCTAGTGAAGTAGATAGAATGGGGAGACTATTAGTGGCGATAGGTTGGTCCGTGCATTGGGGGCGGGGCCTAATGATGCAATTCTATGATAATAGTGTAATTTAGCCCGCCCCCTATTAATGTATGCACTGCGGCCATTTACAGCGAGGGGTGGGGCTTAATGACGCAATTATGACCGGCCCTGCCCCCCAACTCTGCCCACCTACTTCTCCTCTCCAGGCTTCTCCCAAAAAGTCTAGCAGAGCCGTAGCTAGACTTTTTGGTGCCCTGTGCCAGAGAGAGCATTGGCGCCTCCCCCCCCGCCCCTCCCCCATTTCTTAAATAGGGACATAAGAGAGTGCATCTGAAAAAGGGCCATGGCTTCATGGGGAAGGGCCAGGGAAAAGATAGGGGCAGCCAGGAGATGCTGGGTATAAAAGAAGAGGAAGCTAAAAGTGAGAATGATAATAAACAGGAAAATTAACAGGCCCAAACAGTGCCCCCTGCCCTGCGGTGCCCTGTGCCATGGCACTGGTCACACTACCCTAGTTACGGCCCTGGTTTAGGATCCTGACCCAGTTTGAGAACCTGTGTTCTAGTAGATCAGAGGTTCCCAGCCACAGTCCTCAAGGCACAATAACAGGCAAGGTTTTAAGGATAGCCATACTTGAGCACAGATGTCTTAATTAGTACCTCAGTTATTTTGATTTAACTATCCATGCTCAAGCTTGGATATCACTAAAACCTGGACTGTTAGTGTGCCTTGAGGACCGAGGTTGGGAAACACTGCAGTAGATTGTAAGCTTGTGAGTAAGGCTCTTTTACCTCCGTTCTTGCTATATTACTGTATTTGTCTCCAGCTGTAGAGTGCTGTGGAGTATATTGGCACAATATAAATACATCTTAATAATACTTACATCAGCATTGTCTTTACTATCTTCTCTTCCACCTTACTGCTAATACTGAGTAAGTCACCTCCTATTGCTCTGCAATAATCCCGGGCTTCATACCATGTCTTTCTCTCACTGGCGTCTCTATGGTAATGCTGGTGAAAGATACAGATAACATGTAATATGTACAGTGGTGTAAGTATACTGTTATACAATGGTATGCCGTACTGCCACTTCTACTACTGCTTCATTCCAAAACTATCACATTCCATTCACTTACATTTACCGTACGGCCACATCTTACCACTATATATGTAAATACTGTACAGCTGTAACTTCTTGTATGTTAATGGCTATACACTGCTTAAGAGCCTTTATATGTCTGCTTGCACCCTTGATATCAGTGGGTCATCCTCAGAGAAGATTAATTGCATTTGTAAAATGGAAGAAAAGAATACACTTTCTAGTGGGAAACAACCATAAACCCTTCTTCACTTTTGCAAATCAGCTGTCTATCCCATTCATCTGCTGAGAGATATCATACTGCAAAGTAGTATTTATGTGCATCATTCTTGATTGGTAGCAAAGAGTAGGGAGAGTGCACAGAATTCGGTGCGTACCCACTTGGCGATATTCATGAGCAGTTGCATGATTACGGCATTGTGATCGTGCAATCGCTCAGTAATAGTGCACTATAATGACGGAAACCACCAGCGATGTGCGCTCCCGCTGGTCGTTTCCGTCATCTATCATCGCCTGAACATGCAGGCCAATCTGCCTATAACGATAGATTGGCCATGTTCAGGAATGAGGGAGGGTGTCTACACTGTACAACACATCGGTCAGTGTAGGCACTACAGGGAATCAGGAACGACATCGTAATCGTACTGTATTCCTAATCGCCTAGTGTGTACGCACCTTTAGGCTTCACAAGTCTAAAGAGATTGGCTTGCAGTCACTAGCCGGATATAATCTGTACAGATTGGTGGACATATACTGGGACATGACCAGTGAGCATAAAGTATTTTTTTGCATCTCTCTGACAACTAACACATGTAGGGCCTGATTCTGATTTGCAAGTTGCAGCGCCTGTGTGTGCATCTTTTGCTGGTATTGCTTGTGCGACTTTATGCTAAATACCGCAGCTAGTCCTTCCCAGGTGTACATCCATGCATCTGCAAGGACAGAGGCGCCCACTTTGAGCGTCTCCAGGGGCTGTGCGTCCTTAGACACCACCATTGGTCGTACCATCAAAACTTGCACCAGCCCTATGGCAGGTGCAGATTGTAGAGTATGGCCTCCATGACACCCGTGACACTCCCATAACATGCCCAGAAGAAGGACCATCTCCGTGAGTCTGTTTAGCTGCCGCCTAGGAACGCCCAGAACATTTCCAATACATTTCTTATACTGTTCATCTCAATCACAACTCCGGCTCCCTGCGTACACACAGTGTAATGCATGCACCCTACAAGTTTCTAGGGTTTTTCACACAGGCGCAGTAGCAAAAAATCGATAAATTCCATGAATATTGGTCTCAGGCAGTTTATCACCTTTGAGGACAGGAATGCAGAAATCTTGGCTGATACATCAGTAAATATCAGAGGCAGGTTCTAGGCATGGCAGATCAGAATGGTATGTAGTTAGGATACCCGACAGCCACATTCCCGACATGGGACTAAAGATAGGAGTCAAAAATCCCAACACCTATCATTAGCCCCACTACTAAATCCCGAATGAAGGTAAGCCGGGTGTTTTAGCGTGTAGCCGCGGGGGGGTTAGCGTTAGGGACCCACAGTGGGACTTAGGGTTAGGCACCCCCCCGGGAGGGTTAGGGTAGGGAAAGGGGGGGTTAGGGTTAGGCACCACTATGGGGGGTTAGGCCCCCCCGGGAGGGTTAGGTTTATAGTGCGGGGAGCGGGGCTAGGTTTAGGCACTTATGGGGGGGAGGTTAGCGTTAGGTACTAAGGGGGAAGGTTAGGGTTAGGCACCCCTAAATTGGGTTTAGGGTTAGGGGGGGGAGAGGGGAGGGTTAGACTACTTACCTGATGTTGGCGGGATTCCGACACGTCGGGGCTCCCGCTGTCGATATTTGATCCGGCGGCTAAAAAGCTGCCGGCATTACATACCGATTCTGATCAGAACAGGCAAAAAAACATTAATGACACAGCAATGACTGCCGGGCTCATACAGAATAAATAACCAGCTGTCATGTGTAGTCCATGCTGGTAATTGAGTCATCCTGGCGGTTGGGATGCTGGCAGTCAGAATATCAACAGGATTAGGTAAGTACCCGCGATATGTCTTACAACAAAGGTGTTCACAGACATATCGCTTCTGCTCTACAGCACTTGCTGCAGTAGCACAGGTGACTGACAGCTTAACTTGGTGGGCAAGTTTAGGAGAGTTTGTAAAAACAGCAATTGGGCATTCACTAACCAGTGATAGCTACAGCCAGACTAGCATTGAGATTTTGATCTCTGCCATGTGACAGGATAGGGATAATTGATCCCTGGAGTACTGCCTTTGTCTGGATCTACCTCTCAAGGTCTTGGGAAGCAGTGCATCCGCCAAAAGTGGATTGACAGTGACACAGGACTGCTGCCTCGCTGAAGAAAAGAGGGTCTTTGTCCAGGGAAAAGCTTGGATAGAAGCAGCCCTGAGAGAAACTAGGATACTGGTGAAGTGTTTTTATTATACCTTGTATGTAATCTGTGCCAGACTGTAGTGCTATTTTTTGCGGGTTATTATTTAATTATTATAATTGCTGGTGTATATATAATGTAGTCCTCTATTTTGGATAGTTGCCTGGGTGATATTTAAACCTTGGATAGGTACAGGGTAAGCCAGTTGTGTGGCACAGAGTGATACACTAAGCCAGGTATTATCATGTGGTGGCAGCAGTGGGATGACCCAATCCCAGTTAGGCAATATCCGAATATCCAAAGCACCAACCATGCACACTATAGTTGCTTGGGAGTGCCTGTGACCAGTAGTTGGGAAAAAAAGAAGGATCCAAGAGTGACAAGGGTACTGGCTCAAGGGTAGGTGCATTCACCCTCCGGGCAGTACAGAATAGTGGGCCGTGTTCCATGAGGGATATCACAATGAGGCGACCCGGCATGATGCTAGGATTGTGGTCCGCCTAGATGTGAGGTTAGTGTGGGTTGGTACATACAAAAAGCTTATTAACAGGCTACTGTATGTTCCCAAATATGGAGGTTCCAGTGTCAGGACTCCAATAAGAGGCGTAAAAGAAGAATACTAGCTGGGGAGTGTCTGTGTACCCTACCAGCAGTATTGAGTGAGAGATCTGGAGTGCACAGCAAATTTCATGGTACAGAAGCCCTTGGTGCAAAGTGCATGGTAGTAAATCCCAGCTTCACTGTGAATGAGAGTGGGTAAAAGCCGCACCATAAAGATGGCCCGAAGAAAGAACAGAACTGTCATAGGTATTCAGAGGAGATTTTGGTCCTGGATGGAGACTCTCCGGTAAAGCTCCAGTATGTGGAACAGTCACTTTCATCAATACATAATGAATGCCCATATCCCTGGGAGCACTTCTTCAATGTTTGAGTAGAGACAGAAGGAGCCAACAACTGGGAGCAGATGAGAGCCCTCATGGATGCCTTCTTCCAGTGCATAGATGGTGCTATAAACTGAGATCTGGCTAAAGATCCTGAGTGGAAGATGCTCATTAAATCGGTCACCTAGAAGTTAGGCCAGCTGTCTCGAAAGACACCACATCCTGCTCTAGAAAATCTGACATTACCAAGTCAGTGTTCAAAGGGAAAGCCAGCTGAAACAGTGTTGAATCCCAATACTTATACCCAGCAATCCGGCCAGGCTACAGATAGGCCTGTTGCTAGCGCAGAAGCGAATCAGCTGCAAGAGTCCAGGTCATCAACCCTGGTAGATCCTTTGGTAGGGATGGACCGTGAGGAGTAAGAAGCTGAATATGAACTGCGTGGTGTCTTCTATCATTATAAGGATCATAGGGAAATCATCCAGGACCTTAGCTATGATCAAGTAAACCTGGTCAAGGCTTTTTCAGCATATACCGAATGTGGATTCTACATCGGGTCCCAAGATGAGTCTCCTGGAGCAGTTGGAATTCATAGAGGAGTATTTTGAATTGGCTCAAGAATAGGCATTAGATTGGGGAAAGCTCAATAGCACAATCTGGCAGAACCAATGTCAAAGGGTGGATGCTGAAAGGCCCTTCCTGCAACAGATTATTTATTTCCACTAACCAAAGAATCAGTCAACCAGTCTATAGAAATCATCCCCAGGGAAAAGAGGTCCCTTCCAGCTGCAATTGATATAGGGTGTGCTTCAGGGAGACACCTTGCTCCTCAGCCAGCCCAGCTGGGAAATTATATCTTCAAAGTGGATGCTGGGAAGGAGGCAGCTAAAGAGGCAAGTGTGCAACCAGCTACATTGCTAGTTATGCTGGGGGAGGCTGGCATCCAAGGACAATGGGTGAATGCCAGGAGGCACCGCCTGCACCAGATTAATCTCTCAGCCAGAGAGGAAGTCACACCACCTTTAGGAGTGGTTGATGCAGAGAAGACAAGGCCCAAGGAAGGCAAACCAAGACCAAGTTATAAGGATTTTCCTGACTGATCTACAAATCTACAGCAAGAATGAGATGGTGGATTCCACAGATGCCACAGCCAACCCCATTGCCTTTGAAACACCTGAAGGATCTTCAGACGAGGATGGGTCAGCATCACTGGGCAAACTTGAGACCCAAAATTTGCATGCCTTTAGACAGCTTTTACTTGTAAAAAGGGGGTAGAAGGAACCCACTATCCTGATGCACCATAGGTGATAGAAGTGGGGTACACAGTAGAAATGGTTGCGTGGTTGGGAGAGTGTTATCCTTCAGAGTAGAGGATTTGTCCAGGAGACTCCAGTACAGCCCACAGTCTTCCCAAGGCACTGTGATGTTACTGCAGCTGTGCAGAATGTTGTTGGATGTATGGGAAGGAAGCACTGAATTTGAATAAACAGGAGCAATACAAGGAGTCCAAGGTCTTGACTGGATTATCCATGGAGGCTCAGTCAGTGGATGGGACTTCAGCAGATCCATTGCATTTTCTGGGATTTACAAGTTTGCCAGTTTATGGTCATTTTTCTGTGTTTTTTTGGGGGGTGGGAATGGCCAATGAAGGAAGCTGTTCGGTAATCCTGTTTCCCCATATAGATTTACTGGGGGTTTTGAGTTCTCTGGAAACCAACCAGTGGAGAAAGAAATGGGACTATTGGAGTTTGCCCCAGTGTTGCCAAGGGACTTCAATAGACGAACACAGCAATGGGACATTCACTACCCAATGATAGCTAAAATCAGACTGGCCAATGGAGGTGTATAAGGACCCACCAATCGATATTACAGAGTGCACGGATGCTAAAAGTTGGCGTCTCAGATCTTGCACATTCCACTGCATGGATGTACACAAGGGAAGGAGTTTGTAGTGGTATTTGCAAAAAATCAAAGAGGGGCGGCCTCCAATACATGCTGCTGTGTGTTCGAATCAGGTCCATAGTATTTCAGATGCCACCAATACCTGGCGCCTTAGGTGACCTACCTTGTGATAGGCAGGGCCAGATTAGCAATAGAGCAAATGGAGCTCAAGCTCCAGGCCCCCTCCTAAAAATAGGCCCATCATCATGGCAGCAAGAGAAACAGCTGCCTAGCTGGCCACACAGTTGCCCATAAATCATCATCAGTATTAACATTTTATTTCTAGTTTTCTCACAAAAAGCTGCAATTGTATTTATTTTTTTAATTGTAGCATAAAGAGACATTGGGACTGATAGTGTATGTAGTGTATGTGCTGTAAGTGCCCACGTGACTCCGGCCACACCTTCTCCGCTTCTCAGTATAGGCCTTTAAACATTTTCAGCCCCAGGCCCATGTGGTCTACCAGCCCTATTTTACGGAACAATAGGAACTGTATGTTTTGTATTTGGACACCACTTTTGACAGGCCCCTAATCATGATACAGCTAAATTGAAGAGAAATTTACTAAAGAATTGAAAAAGTTTAACTCAGTGAAATTGCTTGTTCTAAAGCACTAGCAGGCTGGAATTTTATGTGATATTTATGCTTTTGCACACTGCGCATCATCTGATTTTTCTGCCGGCTTCCAAATCTAGGTGCACTGCTAGTTGCTAAATCTTTGTCAAAATATTCCCCATTCAGTTTTAAGATACATTTTTGTTTGTTTGTTATTACATTCCTTTAATATAATTTTTCTTCTATCCGTCTACTTACTTTGTAACATGCACTTATACGGTTGGATGTACTCCATCCTTCCGGACATGTTGGTACTGCTGTTGTCGTCGGGTGGGGAGGCGGTGTCACTCCTTGTGCCAATTTCTTGCAGACATACTTAGCTTTTTCATTACAGATGACAACATCCCACAATCCGCCCTTGTTTCCAGTTCTCATAACAACACAGCCTTGTTTTCTTCCTTCAAAGTTGATATTGTAATGAATATGTTATGATGCAAATAGTAATGCAGATTTTAAATATGATGTTCTGTAACTGTTACTAGTGGCCAAAACAGTCATATCCAAAATTCCCACAACCAATATACTACTGGAGCAATAACTTCCAGCCATATCACTCTGATGAGCTCCAACACAGGAGAATCCGTCTCTGCAGGTGGAATCCTCTCCCGTCACTAGTCGGCACTTTGCTCGGATTGCCCAGAAGGCAAACAATGACTATATAGTGACATTTGCCACTAGCTCCCCATCAGGCAAAGAATCAATTTCCTCACTCACCTACAAAGCCCTTAACCTCCATTCTCCTCCCTACATCTCCAGCCTCACTTTTACTCACATGCCCTCCTCCCCTCTTCACTCGGCCAATGACAGTTCGTCTCTAACTGGAAATGTCTCTCTTCTCCATCTCATCATACAGTCCCAAATAAAATGTGTGTTTACCATTTGAAATATGTGACTTCATGTAGAACAACTCCACCAGTTTTTGCAATATTTTAGAATCTGGTGTATTCTCCCCAAGAGCCATATTTCCAGAGATTTCTTTGGACATATGGTGCCAGTGGCCACCCAGTCAGACCTTCATCAGGGCACAAGCCCCCCTTGAATCAGCGACCCACAGCAAACGGTGCACCCATTATAGATACTGTATGTCTCTGACAGAACTCCAAGCTCTCCATGATAACTCAGCTTTGCTGAGTAGGGGATGCAGTCATTATGTCAACATTTACAATATCGACAATCATAATGTTGACTCCACAATGTCAACAGAATGATGTTGGCATTGTTAAAATGGCAACATGGAACATGTCAACTTCTGGAAAATGTTGACGTTAAAATTCTGACATTCTCAGAATGCTGACAGAGTTGAACTGGGTACACACTATAAAATATATTGGCCAGTCTTGTTATACGAGATGGATTGCAATGACCATCGTATAGTGTGTACCCTCAATTCATTGTTAGTTGAATTGTCTGGTTGCATCTTCCTATCTGATGGTGCAGTAACATTACTCCTGTAATGATATAACATGCCATTGTACGGTGGATCATGCATTGTTTTAGTGGACACAATATGTTGTTGCATCATATCGGACTGTTGCAAGATCGATGTGTTGTTCAGATGTACTCAGATTTAGGCTGTGGGAAGGGAGTGTAATGGTTTGGCTGCGGGAGGGCAGGGTTAGGCAGTAGGGGAAGGATAAGTCCTAGGATGCGGTAAAGGAGGTTAGGCACTAAGGGGGAGGGTTAGGTATTAGCAATACTCACTGTCGGAACCGCCACAGGAACAGCCGGAAGACACTGTCAGCTCATCTGAAAGATGGACCAGTTGAACCAGGTATGTCACCACTGGACCACCAGGAACGGTTTGTCGACATTCTAATCATGTCAACATTTAACATTTAATCAGTGTCAACATAATGAATATTGATTTGGTCACTGTTGAATTGCCAGGCATGTTGACATTATGGCCCTGATTCAGAGCCGCTCGTAAGCGGCCGCTCGTTCGTTATGAGCGATGTTCGCACATCTGCGCATGCGTACGGATTTTAATGCGCATGCGCGAACCAGTCAGTGCGGCTGAAAATCGTTTGTTCTCTAAATAGCGAATGCCTGCTATTTTGAGTGACAGGAGGAGGCGTATGTGGGTGGTAACAGGGGAAGGTGCTTGAAAACGGGGAATGGAAATCAGAACGCAGGCGTGCTTAAAGGTCAAAACGGGCGTTTTATGGGTGTGCATAATTAATACAGGAGCTTCATTGACCACATCACTTGGTTGATTTATAGTCAGAACTGCTCGCAAGATTGTGGTAGGAAAAACCAACCACAAGAATAGCGAGCAGTTCATACGCTGTTCGATGTACTCGATTAATCTATTAAATAGCGGACATAACGTATGGTGCGAGCGTCCAGGGGGCGTATTTTTCAAAATTACGACCACAAGTTTTGTTCGCTCGTTCAGACATAGAGGCATGAACAGACCGCAAAGTGCGAACGGTTCATTTGAATAGCCACCCCTTTTTAATCAATGAGCAAGCGCAAATAGCGTCCGGCTCTGAATCAGGGCCTATGACCAAGTCAACATTTTATACAGTACTACTTTCAGCTAGAGGGGTTGTTCATGTTTTAATGTTTCATTTATTTACTTTGTGTTTTCTTTCAAAGCAGATAGTGAATATTTGTCATAACAACAACTGCCTGAGGACTTCTCTAAATATTCATAACATCCCAATTTATACGTGCTTTAATGCATTCCCAAGTTTCTTTGCCACTAAAATATGCTTCCATGGACAACTGTCTCTGTCTACAACATGGAACACTGCATCCGGCCTCCTGGCAACCTTGCCACCCCTTTCACAATGGAACATGTGACTTACCGGGCATGTCGGCATTCCAGTGTGTGTACAAAACCCTTTCCCTGTTGGTCCATTTAAAAGTTCCCTTTTCCTCCATATCGGAAAGACCTGTCCAGAAATATTTCTCTGGTCTAAGTCCAATCAGGCTGGTTAAATAAGCCTGTTCAAACCTGTAATATAAAAGACAAGTGTATGTTTGTATTTGTTATCTATATTTATATACAGGCAATGAAAGCTTTACTGGACAGTTCAGAGCACAGTGGCAAATTATTTGCTAAAGAATACAAACCATAGTGCGATAGGCCAGCATATACAGTGCAATCACTTTGGGTTTATCTTGCTATACCAAGACCCAGAGGTATTGCGTGGAGATGCAGCACCCAGAGCAGGCGTACACTACGGCGCCCCTCCCCCTTTTCCAGTACTGGAGAATGTCTAGGAGTTGGGCACATCCAGCATGTGGGGCTGTATGCGTAGAGCAGGTGTTCTCAAACTTTTTTGCTCTGGGACCCAGTCTAACAATTAAAATTGTTACAGGACCCCAGCAAGTTACTGCAGAACATCCGCCACACATGCATGCAGACCATGCATGCACAGTAGCACCGAGGGAGCACAAAACAGAAGTGAAGTGATCGCTAATGGGATCACTTAATTTCTTGCACATCGCAGGGTCGAGGTCCTTTCAAAGCCCTGTCCCTGCAATAAGAGGCAGGAAGTGACTGGGAAGACAGTAGGTGATTGGGAAGGCAAAGGGTGACATAGGAGACAGTAACAGGGGGTTAAAGGAGAAACAGGGTGACAGGGGGGAAGCAGAGGATGACAGGGAGAGACAGAGTGACGTAGGAGGCAGGTGGAGACGGGGGGAGGCAGTGTGTGACAGGGAGAGGCAGGTGGAGATGGGGGGAGGCAGTGTGTGACAGGGAGAGGCAGGTGAAGACGGGGTGAGCAGTGAATGACTAGGGAGGCAGTCGGAGGCAAAGAGTGACATAGATGGCAGTGGGTGACAGGGAGATTCAGTGGTTGGCACTGGGTAACGGAGAGGCTGTGGGTGGCAGGGAGAAGCAGAGGGTAGCAGTGGGTGAAAGGGTGGTGGCAATAGGTGAGAAGAACCACCAGTGAGTGTCTAAAAAATGTGGGTGATTTTTGCTCCCACTCCAAATGCCACACTGAGTGCTCCTCTCCTTCCTCCTCATGCTGCTCTGCTGCAGTTTCTTCTCCCTCCACAGCAATCATCACACAATCTGTCGCCCCCACCCTGGCAGCCGCGGTGCTCCTCTCCTTCCACCCCCCAGGCTGCCCTTCCTTAAGAACATCTGACTTTAAGAGAGAGTCTGGCAGCTGGCTCCCTCTGAGTCTGTCCACTGCTTGCGCTTGGGTGCAGCTGCCTGTGTGTAAGCTTCTGCTGCTGCCGGGCAGGAGACGCTGAGCACCGAGGTGGGGTCGGGACTGCTGGAAGGCAGAGCAGGAGATGCTGAGCATCTGGATGGGGGCAGGGCTGCTGGGCAGGAATATGCTGAACACTAGGGTGGGGGCGAAGCTGCTGAATGCTGCTGGGAGGGAGGGTAGGAGACGCTGAGCGCTGGGGTGGGGGCAGAGCTGTCTGATAACTCCTCGGATCTCTCAGCCAATGATCCGAGGAGTCTGAAGTAGGGATGTGCAGGCTCGGATAGGTTCAAGTTTGCGCGCTGAGTTCGGATTTTTCCCTCCAAAAATTGGGTCTCAGAAAGAGGCAAAACATCATCAAAAGTCCATGGAAGATGACGTTTGTCCATGAAAGATGACGTTTTGCCTCTTTCTGAGACCCGATTTTTGGAGGGAAAAATCCGAACTCAGCGTTCAAACTCGAACCTATCCGAGCCTGCACATCTCTAGTCTGAAGTAACAGACAGCTCAACTGGTTTCAGGCGCCCGGATAACTGGCTGAGAGATCCGAGGAGTCATCACCCTGAAACCCATGTGAGTTGTGACCCCAAGCTGAGATGGCCGCGACCCACTTTGGGGTCGCGACCCACAGTTTGAGAACTGCTGGTGTAGAGGAATGACAGCACCCACTATGGAAAAACAATAATTTTTATTTATTTTCTCAAGCAGGCAAACTAAATATATTGTGCTTATTAAATAGAATAAACCATGATCAAAACAAAACCACCTGCAAACAAAAGAAAAAGAGAAGCCATGAAGGCGGGGGACAGTATGACAGAATGCAAAGTGGTGTTTGCACCCATGTACTTAGGAGAGATTATTGAGCAAGTTTTTCTGTACTGTCAGCTCCGCATAAGGAGAGGGTGCCGCTTTGAAGATGATGGTTAAAATAGGACAATGCCAGGTGGGTTGGGAAAGGGAAAAATGTGCTGTTCGGTTTCCGGGGAAACTGAACACACACCCGAAATTAGGCTTGGGGCTTTTTGACAAACAGTGTGTTGTGTGTTCAGGCACACTACGAGGGTCCTCGCACATCTCTAGTTTTAACCCATACGGGGGCCCTCGCACATCACACATCTCTAGTTTTAACCCCTTTACTTGCTGATGAGACCATACAACATTACAAAATATAAGGTACAGCTTACTCTGACTTAGGGCTCTATTTACAACAATCCGCATTTAGAATGCAGATTGTAGTATGATATTTCCGACTGCATTCGCATTGCGAATTCAGACAATATCACAGGGAATTATTGAAAATCTCTTGCAGGGACACAGCTTGCGATAAAGCTCTGTCCCTGCAAATCCTCTCTGCAGCCTTATCACTATATTTTTCGGAAAAAATAGTGACAAGGTGCCGCGCAATCGCGAGCCCCCGTGGCCCCCCCCCTTACTTTCACTTACCTCCGGTCAGGTAATCGCTGCTCCGGTGATGGCCTTCCCCTGGTGCTCCGGTCAGCTGGTCTCTCATCCTGCACTGTGACCCGGTCAGCAGTTCTGTGCAGCAGCTGACCAGGGTCACAGTGCAGGATGGGAGACCAGCTGATCGGAGCCCAGGAAGACATCACCGGAGAACCGATCACCGGCCCTGGACTCAGGTAAGTGTTTTATTTTCCTTTAGCAGTGATCAGCTGTGTGGTTTAGACCACACAGCTGATCACTGGGACCCGGCTCCCGACTCTGCTCTGCCTGTTGGAGCAAAGCAGAAGTCTGGTAACCGGGCGAAAGCCTGGTTAACACCACCTCCAGGTGGCGTTATTATCACAGGACTCTCCCCGGTATTTTTTCACACTTTATTTTTAGTGAATCTCAGGCAGATGCTTTTTCTATTACATTTATGGGAAATGCGACCTGCTTACTAAAAATATGTGATAATTAGGGGTTGGAGTCAGATTTTACGAATTCTACTCCAATTGCCCTTTAGTAAATTTAGGTGAAACTAAAATAATGTGAAAAGGGTGTGAAAACACCCTTTTTACTTTATTTTAGTACAAATAATGTTAATAAATAGAGCCCATAGTGGTGTTACTCTGGAAATGACACATGAACAGGGAAAGGGCAGGTCGTACTGGAATTCACTGCACTGCCTGCTCCTTAGCACTGCCAGTAATTTTTTCTGATTCCATGACATCTGGGAGCTCTGAGGGAAATGAAAAAGGATTTACTGGAAGAGGTTCAAAAGGGGTTTCTTGCAGAATGTTAGTCCCACTGTGCCGGACACTATGCCACAGGCTGATGGTGAAGACAGTCCTACAGGGTTTTGTTGTCATCAAGGAGGAGCCAACCGTCCATCCTGGAGAGCTTGACCCAGACAAAGACCTAACTGGGGGTCATTCAGACCCGGTCGTTAGCGCCGATGCACTCGGACCGGGTGGATGGCCCCCCACAGAGCATGCGCACAACGGCGCCAGCGCCGTCAGGCGCATGTGTGAGACCCGCTACGACCGACAGCGCCGGTCGTAGCGGGTCTCGATCCAAAGGGGGCGAGCTGTCGATGTTGATTGACAGCTCGCCCTGTTTGGAAGGCGGGCCGGGGGGGTGGCATCCCAAAAGCAGGCGTTCCCATGGGAACGCCTACCGTTTGGGGGCGGCCCCACTGACATCACTAGTGATGTCAGAGCCAGAAGCTCTCCGGGGCTTACGACAAGGGAGACCCTACCCTAGGGTCTCGTCGTAAGCCCCGATGGTCGCGATGGTCTCTGACCATCGCGACCAACACCGGAGCGGTCGTTAGAGCTGTGGGTGTTAACCCACAGCCTAACGACCGCAACAGAGGCGGGCGGTCAGGATACTGTATGCCTTTGATCCCCAGTGTGGGGCTTCAAAGTGTGGGCTATGAGTCACCCTTGTGGGACAAAGAACCCATAAAACAGCAAACATACAACAGAATGTGCATTTTTGTGTATATATATATATATATATATATATATATATATATGGTGTGGTCTTGGTGTGGCAAGCGAGCCTGTTGTCATGCAGAGTAAGGACTCGGACTGATTAATTACGGATCGCTATTGCGATCTCAGCTGCGATTACGCAAACAGGTCCATTGTGAAAATGTGCTAATGTCTGCAATCGCAATGCCATCGCAGGCCAACATAAAGATGCCCACTTCCCTTTACTCACATACGTAATACTTTGCAAATCTGCGAAACCATCAGTACCATCAAGTAACTTCGGAGCCTCACTCACAAGGTCAGCAATTTCTGAGTAAGGTCTAAGTGAGAGCTCAAGCTGTGTATGTCATCGCAGTGGCTAATTTATGCACTCCCCTGTAACGGCGTTATTATGGACAGGCACGCCTGCGTTACGCCGACCACCCACACGTCACCACCCCCAAACGTTCATTTCTTGTCAGTAACTTTGGAATGGGTCTGCGTAGTCTCTGCGTTTGCAGCACGGTTGCAGTGGAGCCTTCGAATACGGCGATGCTTGCGCAGTACTCAAAAATCGGCCGTCTGCATGCGAAATTGCAACAGTGATCCGTAATGTATCAGGCCCTTAGTGAGGATGATATTGTGGTCACTAGGATGGTAAAGAGGGTGACAGACTGATAAAAGCAGAAAGGTCACTTAAAAAATTGAATAGGTAACATTTGAGTCTCTGCTGGCAGGAGTGTTTTTGTACCTGGAATTACTGTAATTATATTTGTCATGATAAATGCAACTTTAGTATGGCATAGTGATGTAGCACACATGGTGCAGTGGTTAGCATTACTGCCTCACAGCACTGAATTCAATACCCAGTCGTGGACCATCTTGAATGGGTTTCCTCAGGTGCTGAGGATTCCTCCCAGACTCCAAAAACACACTGGTACAGTAGGTTAATGACACAGACAAACCATCTTATGTATGGGACACGTAATTTAAGCAATATTTTGTGAATGTTTTGGTATATGGAGAGCACTACTGCGCTTCCTCTATAATGCTACATTAGATGAAGCATTTACCGTTACCAAGATGCAGAGTCGCCCATAGGCATAGGCATTCTAAGCAAATGCCTAAGGCATCTGGAATGGCCAGGGCCATTCTACGGCTCTGCAGTACTCACCCCCCCACTGCCGTGATTGGAGCTCAGCTCCGATCGGGCAGTGGAGCAGGCAGCCAGTCAGGCCAGTCAGCCAGCAGGCAGCCAGTGGAGCAGTCAGCCAGTCAGGTGGTGAGAGCCTGGTCAAGATGAGCTTCTGCACAGAAGCTCATTCTGGCTACAAGAGACCAGCTGCAGTGCAGAAAGTGCCCGAAGCCCCAGGCCTTCTTGAAACTCCACCTCCGGGCATTCTGGATTTACGATAAGCTCAAAAGCTGTGGTTCCCTGGGATGCCTGAATCTCCGCCTTTTCACCTGGGCCCCCTCACCTCCATCGCCCCCTCCATCAACACTACAGCAGCCGCGCACTAGTCCACATAATCAATGGTGGGTGTAATGTATGTCTCTAAATATAAAGTAATCAAATTGGTGTTTGTATTAATGCAAATCTTCATCTACTGTGTGCAGGGGCGGATTGGGCTGCCGGGAAAGCGGTAAAGTTCCCGCTGGGCCGGTCCCATGAACCCCTGGGCTGGCTGATACTGCCAGCCGGCAGGGGCGATGCTGGCTGCAGTGCTTTCGCGATTTGTGTAGCTCCCGGCTCTGTAATCACTGTGCTATGTGTGTCCCCTCTCTCCCTCTGCCACCCGCTGTCATGCCCCATGTCTCTGTGGGATGGTCGGGGACAGGCCATCCCCTGGGTCTGCGGGAGGCAAGCTGGACCAAGCAAGCAGGAACTTGAGGCTGCTGTATAGCTGGGACGAAGTAGGAGCCGCCGCCGGAGGAATGGGACACTGGTGGGAGAAGCTTTCACTGACTGGCTGTGTGCAGTGTACAAACTGGCTGCTGCTATCAGCGCGAGAGAGGGACGGCAGTCGGGACCCATGCAGAGAGCAGTTGACCCCAGAGTGGAGGTGATTCATGTTACTTCCTGCCTGCTTATTCCCATCACTACTCCCAGCCTGCCCCCTACTTCGCAATACTACTACTCCAAGCCTGCCCACATTACTACTACTCCCACTTCCCACTACTACTCCCATCCAGCCCATAATCTGCACTACTACTACTCTTATCCTACCCCCTGATTGACTAGTCAGACTACCCCCTGGCCTCACAATACAGTACCCACCCTAACTACTATTCCTGCCTGGAACATAAAATAACCCTCCCTACCCCCAGCCTCCAGATCATACCCTACTCTCTGGACCCCTAGACATACAGTACCCCCAGGGCCTGGACATACACTACCCACCATATCCCACGGCCCCAGTGAAGTACACTGCTCAGCCAATTTTTTTTTCTTATGGAGGCCAATTGTTTTTATTTTTTTCCTGCTGTGGACAATGTGTTTTTTTTTTCCTGGTGGTGTCAATGCGTGTATTTGTTTTTTACCTATCAGGTGTCAATGTGTTGGTTTTTTTTTCCTGTAGGAGCCAATGTGTTTTATTGTTTTCTGTAGGGACCAATGTGTTTATTTTTTATGTGTGTGCATTTTTTTCTTTTGGCGGCCAATTTGTTTTATTTTTTCCTGTGGGGGCCAGTGTGTTTGTTTTATTTTCCTATGGGAGCCAATGTGTTTTATTGTTTTCTGTTGGGGCCAATGTGTTTTATTTTGTTCCTGTGAGGGCTAATGTGTTTTATTGCTTTCTGTAGGGGCCAATGTGTTTGTTTTTCGTGTGGGGGGATAAAGTGTGTGTTTTTTCCTGTGGGGGCCAATGTGTTTTATTTTTTCTTGTGCATTGTTTTTAATCCGTGCATGTGTCCCCCTTAACAGACTCCGTCCCCATTAAGGTTGCTACTGTAAATTTCCCGGGCTGGTTTTCCATCCCAATCGGCCCCAGACTATGTGTGCGTGTATATATATATATATATATATGTAGGAAAAAAGGGGGGGTAGCACTCACCAGTCTTCTTAAAAACATCTCTTTATTGCATCTCAGTAAAAATGTTACAACATTTCAAAATCCGAAGTTTCGGTCCTGTGCATGGACCTTTGACAAAGGTCCATGCACAGGACCGAAAAGTCGGATTTTGAAATATAGGCACGGACGCCAGCATGATGACGATCAACGTGTCAATTCTCTTAAAGAATTTTCATCAGGATCATACATATACAACAATATGGCAAGAGAATAGAGCTCTATTCTCTTGAGATCTGAACTTAATTCTCCTGAATGAAAGCTAAGCCTTTTTATATATTCATTCTTTGCTGCTTCAATATATATGTATATATTTTTTTACCATTCTAGATATAGCACTTTATAACATCTGATGGACTATTAATATGATGTTTATTCTTATTTATATCTTATGATTTTTTTTTCACTTGTATATTGTCATTTTTAATAAATTGTGTATCCCCCTTATTTTATTTACCATATATATTGCTGTTTGCACAATTTTAGCACTTTAGATGTATTGCCACATTTGCACTTTATTGAAGTAAACACGCAGGTCGCTATACCTATTAATTTTCCACATTTGTTTTAAGTATCATACCCGTACTTTTATTGGTATTTAGCTGATGCCCTGTTAAGAAGGCATTGCGGTTCTACTATTTTAGGGGTTTGGGGAAAATTTCCCACGTTGTATTATTGGCCACAAATTGATTGGCACCGTTTCATACATTTTTTTCATATATATATATATATATATATATATATATATATATATATTATATATATATATGTTTTGGCATCGGCGTATAAACACTAAGGGACAAATTCAATTCAATGTGATTTTGAATAGCCGCGGGAGGTAGCTCCCACAACTATTCAATTCACTGCGCTGTGTGCCTGTCAGAGAATGCCAGTTCTCGCAACTTAACCTGGGTGTTTAGGCGCGAGAACCGGAATTCTCTGACTAAAGTGCCAGGTGCACGGCTGTTAGCGCCACGCTAAGCCGTCAAAAACAGCTGTGCGCCCGGCACTTTTGTCGGATTTCTCCTTGCATCCCCAGGAGGGGTGCGAGAAGAAATCCTTCAGCCTTCCCAAACAGCGTGGTGAATTGAATAACTGCGGGAGCTCCCTCCTGCAGCTATTCAACATCGCATTGAATTGAATTCGGCCCTTTGATTGGTGGTGGGATTATCGGTTAGGGGGCATCAGTCAAAATCTTGCCTAGGGCACCGATTTGGCTAGGGCCGGCTCTGCCAAGATGGCCACCATTAGGTAGACTTTGCATCTTGAGTCACTCTGTTCAAGCGCCGCAGTGGTTTACAGATGTATACTACTCAGCTCCATGTGGAAACGGCTGGTCCACTATATACTCCACTCCATCTCATAGCAATAGAAGATTGCTATGGGCAACATCTCCACTTCTAAAAACTCTCACATTAGTAAATACTGCATACTGTATCTCCCAACATAACCCTCTCCAGAAGGGACACAATGCTCTGGTCCGGGACTTCCATGGTAATTTATGATTGGTGGAGGCTCCAGAGGTGGGGCTGCATTCAAATAGGGGAGCCACACCAACTGCCGGTGACGTTTGGCAGCCTGTGAAATGACAGTTGGTGTGGCTCCCCTATTTGAATTTTGAACTGCGCTACAGCCCCACCTCTTACCAGGGAAGTCCAGGACCAGAGCATTGTGTCCCTCCTGGAGAAGGTCATGTTGGGAGGTAAGAATACTGTATACCCCAAAATTTCTTCAAAAACCAGAAATGCACAGTTTTGAAACAAGTGATAAAAATACTTTGTAGTAACAGTGTTCTCCCCAGGCTGTTTTTTGCGGGTGCACCACCCGGCAATAATCAGCCTACCATCCGGCACTTTGGGAACCTGCACGTGGGGACAGTATCTGGGAGCTGTATAATAAGGCCCAGATCCTACAGACTTTGCAGCTTCTTCATAATCAGATGACTGTGCCTCTAATAAGAAGGGAATTAATATATAAAATGTTATTTCAAGTTTAAATCATTATCATTATAAGGTAAGGGTTTAAAACATTTTATTATTGCGAAGGCCCCCACCCGGCTACTTCTTGATGCCACCCGGCTAGAAAAATTATCTGAGGAGAACACTGAGTAATATATTATAGATGTCATTTGCAGAATGTAAAAGATGTTGAAAGTGTAGTGTGCTACTGCGCAGAGACTCTATCTTACTCCTCCAGGGAAGCTGCATTCTCTGTTCCAAGATGGCTGCTGAACTAGAAGTACTGCGCATGGGCGGCACCATCTTGTCACTGTGTATGAGCACCACAGTGGGAGACAGTTGTCTTTCACTTAGCTGCAGTGTCACCTGCATTTACTTGCCACCCACATGGCATTCCAGAAAACCTGTAATGCTAACTTTTTACACTCACTTGCTGGTGAGTTATATGACATGACACCCCGGTCCGCTCAAGCTCCACTCCATCCTACCAGTGTATGTAACAGTGAGTATGGCTGTACCTGCTTTATCTCCAATAAACCACCACACTGGTTAAGCAACTGGGCTGTTCTGAGTCTCAGGGCATCCTTTGGTGTGTACAGAAACTCTGCTACATCAACAAATACAGAGACCGATCAGAGCAGAGAAGCTGCACAAGTTATATCTGTAAGAAGCATACACACAGGAGCTACACCCATAGGGAAATATTCATCGTCACTTAATTTCTACAAAAGTAGGTGAAAATTAACACTTTCACCTACTTTTGTAAAAATAAGGTTCAGGGCCATTCATTAAGCATGTAACGCAGGAGATATCACAGATATCTCCTGGTTACAATTCTCCCCCGATAATTTCCAGTCCCCAGAAAAGACGTAAAAATTGTGTAATTCATCAAGTTTCGAAAAAAGCATTTTTTGGGAAATTGTGAGAGATACTGTACGCCACTCTGAGGTGGCGTACAATCCCCGACACCCATCGGAGAAAGTGCATTGTAAAAGGTCTGCGGCTTTCGGCTTCCCTGCTCCCTCCTCTTCTGCTCCATCCTCAGCATGACCAGTCAGCCCAGGGCTCAGCTGCTGGCTGTGTCTTCAGACTGGAAAGAGAGAGGAGCTGGGGGAGAAGCAACAGAAAACTTTGGCTGCATGTCATTGATTGCTGAACAGCACAGCTCCTGCAGACAGCGAGACAGTGGAGCTGGCGGACACCGCAGATAGGACCTGGCAGTGGGAGTGGATTGTACCTGGAAGAGAGCACTCGGCAGCGGGGGTGGATAGGACCAGGCAGCAGGGAGCGAGGGTTGGATGGACGGGACACTGCACAGAGGAGCCAGCAGCTTAGACGGGACACTGCAGTGCACAGAGGAACCGGCAGTGGGGGCGGGGGGTTGGGTAGATGGGACACCGCACAGAGGAGCCAGCAGCTTAGATGAGACACCGCAGTGCACAGAGGACCTGGCAGTGGGGACAGGGGGTTGGGTCGATGGGACACCGCACAGAGGAGCCAGCAGCTTGGACGGGACACTGCAGTGCACAGAGAACCAAGCAGCAGAAGGAGGGGGGTTGCATGGACAGGCCACTGCACAGAGGTGCCTGAAGCTTGGATGGGACACTGCAGTGCACAGTGGACCAGGCAGCAGAGGTGGATGGGACAGGGGGGTGGATGGGACACAACGCAGAGAGGACCCAGCAGCCCGCGGGAGACACAGTATAGAGGAGCTGGCATAGGGGAGTGCCACAGACTGTAGATAAGAGCTGTAGATGATACTAATGAGACACTGTAGAGAGGAGCTGTGGGGGGAGACACTGTAGAGAGGAGCTGTTGGGGGAGACACTGTAAAGGATAGCTGTGGGGAGAGACATTGTAGAGAGGATGCCGGCAGGGTGCAGTTGAAGGGAAAAAGTATCACATTTTCGAAAAGGTGTGTATTGGGATAGCAAAATGGCTACTGACAGCCATTTCTATTCATGGTTCTTATGTATGTATCAGACATGAAGTGGTGTATCAGGCATGAAATGGTATAGGAATGTGGAAAGCAGACAGGCCATAAATCCACAAGGCGTTGTCTACTGCGATGTACGCTTGCGTTAAGTTTTAGAAAGTCCTTATCAGTAGCTAACCAATAAAGTAGTTTGAAGTAGGTTTATGCCCATATTAGAAAGAGTTAGATGGGTATGACAAGTAGGATGCTATATAAGCAAAGAACAAAGAAGATTCCAGTGGCCTGCCCTATGCCTGGACCAGAGACTGCAGCTGGTGGACAGGATATTGTTCATTCCAGCTCTATTCTGAGAGGAGGCTCCTGGATCTTGTAACCATCTTATATTCCGAAGCTAAGTAACTATTATTCTTCCATATCTTGTTATCTGTTGTAATAAATTATATCTTTTTTCAAGATACTGGTTTGTGTGGCTTAATTAACCTTCTGTATCCAAGAACCTTATTTCGTTCCACCGGGAACAAGGTGTTTTCGCAGAAATAGCGTCTTTTCTGAATCGATACTTTATAAATGCAAAAATGATGAATAGGGCTAAGGTTAACAATGAACTTGTGGCAAGTTCAAAACTAAAATATCACGCATTCAATTACTATCATGATGAATAGGGCCCCTAATGAGAGGCTACAAGGAATACAAGCCTTAGGTACTCTAAGGCTTTATTCCATAGTGCTCATTGTATGCAAATAAAAACTGCAAGAGTCTAAAATTCACTTGTTGTAATTTGAATGTGAGCAAACATGTCATGAAGCCATCGTTCATCATGTGTGATGCAATCTTACGTCACTTTTTCATGATGATATTTTCTGTGTGTGAGGATTTTGATGTCAGCAACAAACTAAAATTCAAGAAAAGCTGAGTAACTGTCTTGTCTAGTTCCACAGATCTTCCTCTATAAGGCAGGGCCATAGCAAGGGCGGAGCCAGTGAAGCTCATGCTCCAAGCGCTTGTTCCAGCTAGGGCACTGAGATCGGCCATCCGACAGACGTCAGCTTTGAAAGGTGGAACAGAGCCAGGGGGAGGTGGGACTGAGCAATGGAGCCATGAGAAATAACAAAAATGGAGGAGGAGGCGATTCCTTCCCATCATTGCCCCCAGCTCCTCCTCTTGGTCTCCTCTGAGCTGGGTCCCACCTCCCATCCTGATGTCAGCCAGTCCGAGTAGCACAGAATGAGAGTCAGTGACACAGGAGGAGAAAACATGGCGGCAGTGTCCCTGAGCCAGGTGCTGCAGTTGAGAGCCTGTGTTGCAGTACCTTTGACTGGGAGGAGTCTGAGTGGTGAGTCCGGTGATGTCACACTTGACTGCTCTGATGCCACATGCCAATAAAGGCCACTATTGTGGCATAATGTGTATAATGGGCACTACTGTGTGGTATAATGTGAATATTGGGGACTACTGTGGCATAACATGAATAAGAGACACTACTGTGTGGCATGACATAAATAAGGGATACTACTGTGGGGCACAACATGAATTTGGGTACTACTGTGTAGTGTAATGTGAATAAGGGACACTACTGTGTGGTGTAATGTGAAATAGGGACATTAATGTGTAGTATAATGTGAATAAGGGACACTACTCTGTGTTGTAATGTGAATAAGGGACAATACTCTGTGGTGTAATGTGAATAAGGGACACTACTGTGTGGTGTAATGTGATTAAAGACACTAGTGTGGTGTATGGTGAATAAGGGACACTACTGTGTGGTGTAATGTGAATAAGAGAAACTACTGTGTGGTGTAATGCGAATAAGGGACACTACTGTGTGGTGTAATGCGAATAAGGGACACTACTGTGTGGTGTAATGTGAAACAATATGGTTCAATATAATTTAATCAGAAAAAAATAGTTATGTGATTAAAATGGCACAATTTTGTCAAAAGTGGATTTGCTGATTAAATAATTATTACAACTACAGTGTACTTATGATCAGCAAACCACTATACGGGGATTGTTAAGTCAAGGTAGAAAGAATGTTAGTATATATTACATAATGAATCCTCATCATATCATTCCTGTAATATGGACTAAGACAGAGTTTTATTACTCATATTAGATGTAACCCACTAATTGAGGTACCAATAATTGAAAGGAGCTCTCTGGGATAATATCGTTCATTCTGGTTTGATACACACTCCTCTAAGGGAGGACAATTGCAGTACTGATATTTTTCACAAAGTAATACAATCTATTAATACACCCCTGTAATAATTTTAAAAAGGATTACAGAGTAATATAGAAGAAGGTAGTCACCGCAATCCCAGCAATAGAGGGAGCTATATACTCATTGTTTAAATAACAGGAATATACAAATAATCACAATAATTGCATCAATATGGCAAAACTCAAATAATGAGGTTTATGATATATCTATATTTATATATATATACATATATATATATATATATATATATACACAGCAGGTACAGACGAGGGCGGTGCTGACAATAAGAGGGAAGTCCCCCTGCCTTAAGTGCCCTAGGTCCCCCAAAATTGTAATTTGGCCCTGCTCCCAATGCTGCACCTGGACTCTGAGTGACCCCTCCGAACCACACATTACTAGGATAGCAATGTTGCCCTGTGGATAATCCTGTGCTTTTGTCTTTCATTTTTATTTTACTGTACCTGTCTTCAATAGTCATCAGAAAAGCTGCCTTATTATTGCAATTGCTGTTCGCTTCTGAAAATGTTGTAGACGTTTCACTTATAGAGTAGCAATAGTAGCCATGCCTTCTCCAGCCCTGTCAACATATAAGATGATATGATATAAGCACAATCACAGTACAGTAAAATATGACTGTACAGTACATACCATTGTGACACAGCTACTGTATATTGTGATTATGTTTAAATTAGGAAAACGGGAATGCATGACTAACGTTGTAGATGAAGTTATAATGGACCAATTCAAGGGCTGCAGCAAGGTTTAAACAAGTTTTGGCTAACTTATTAAATATATCTACTGAGTATTAATATGCTACATTATATAACCAGAGAAAACAACAAACTCATCCAGCCTGTCAGGACTGCGACTGTTTCAGTACATAAAGATAAACTACATTTGCCAAAGTTCCATTTTTTTCGTTGGAGGAGCTATCCTGGTTGCTGGCGTTCTCCACATACAGGGGATAGAGAGTTAAAGTGATCATCTGTTTCAAAGGTGTTGTCAGGTTGTGGGATTTCTGTTTGCTTATTATTTCAAACCTGATTCCATTTGGGTCACATGTTCTGAACTTCCTATGGATCACAGACCTCTAGTATAAAGCCTGTTACTAACTGTGTCTCAGTGTCTGTGCAACATTACTTTCAGGTCTTTCTTGGACTCCTGCCAGATCCCTGCTGTGCCTGTGGCTTGCTGTGGACTTTGCTATATCTCTGCCCGTGTTCCGGTTAAACTTTTGATACTGGTTACCAGCTGCACTACAGAGCTCAGCATTGCCATTGCCTAAGTATTGTTGTTCTACTCCATTGCTGTGGTTGCATCCCCTGCTTTATTATTTACTCTTCCTGTTGTCCTCTACTTCCATGGACATTGGACTTACCTTTGCTACAGTTGCCAACTGCACCATTACAGTTATCGTCGCCGGACCCTTAGTGCATTGCAGGGCTCAACCCCGCTCCAGATCCCCGTCACGCCGCAGGGCTCAACCCTGCTCCGGACCCTCACTACATTGCGGGGCTCAGCCCCGCTCAGGATCCTCATCACGCTGCACGGCTCAACCCTGCTCGGACCTTCCCTGCATCGCAGGGCTCAACCCTGTCCCGGATCTTCACTACATCGCAGGGCTCAACCCTGCTCCAGACCTTCACTGCATTGCAGGGCTCAATCCTGTCTCGGATCTTCACTGCATCACAGGGTTCAACCCTGCTCCGACTTTTAGTACATCACAGGGCTCAACCCTGTTCCGGATTTTCACCACGTCACAGGGCTCAACCCTGTTCCAGATTTTCACCATGTCTCAGGGCTCAACCCTGTTCCAGATTTTCACTACATTGCAGGGCTCAACCCTGCTCCGGATTTTGATCACGCTACAGGGGTCAACCCTAGTAAGGTCCACTATGCCATCCTGAGGTCTTAGCCTCATATTGGACTCGGGGTTCCCTACCACATTAGTTCTTGTATACTAAAGACTTTATTTACCTATAGGGGTTTACTCCTATATCTATTACTGCATATCTGAACTTTTGTGCTGTTGAGACTTTATGTGAAACGTTGCTATAATATTTCTGCATGTGAATAAATTCTATTTACTTTTATTCTGTGCTATTGAGATTTCATGAAAAGGTAATTTTTAAAACCACCTCAGTTTATAGTGCCCAGTAGGCCTGACTCCTTCCAGGAGTCTCAAGTGTCGGCAGCCATGACAGTTTGCACAGACCTAAAAATTAATCTGGATCTGGAACAGGCTACTGGGTGCTTCAGGGTTTGACCGCCCATCTGGAAGTACAGGAAAATTCTCAAGTTCAAGTTTTGCAATGTTTACAGGATCTTTCCACACGTTTTGATAAACTTAAGATTCCTGTTACAAGTACATCAGGGGTTTCTGCTTCTCATCTACCCTTACCGACTCCTACCTCTTATGTTGGTAATCCAAAAACTTGTATAGGATTTCTCAACCAATGTGAGATTCATTTTGAATTATTACCCCAAAGTTTTACCACCTCTCGGGTTAAAGTGGCTTACATTATGTCATTATTGTCTGGTGCTGCTCTCGAGTGGGCCTCTCCTTTATGGGAGAGAAATGATGCTTTAATGTCTAATTACCAAGCTTTTGTTTCTACTTTTAAAAGGATATTTGATGAACCTGGAAGATCAGTGGCCGCGTCTGTAGACATTTTACGAGTAAAACAGGGAAAAGCTCCAGTTGGTCAGTATGTGGTTCGTTTTCAAACTATAGCGGCAGAACTTGAGTGGAACAATGAGGCATTAAGAGCAGCATATTGGAATGGTCTCTCTGAGAAACTTAAAGATGAGTTAGTGACTCGGGATCTTCCTGTGAATTTGGATGAGTTAATTTCATTGACTATTAAAATTGATTTGCGTATGCAAGAACGAGGGGTTCAGAGGAGTCGCACTGAGTGTTCTAAAAGTTCTCTTCCCTAGTCTCGCTCCTTTCATGGTACATCTGATGAGCCTATGCAAATTAATAAAGGTAAGTTGTCTGAAGTGGAGAAGCAACGTAGGAGGTGTTCTAATTTGTGCTTGTATTGTACATCCTCAGAACATTTTTTGGCTAAATGTCCAATAAGGCCAGAACGGTCGTCCCTAATTGATGGAGGGGAAGTCAAACTAGGGGTGTTTTCAAAAGTTTTCCCCAAAAAGGATTGTTTAATCTCTGTGGGTATTCCTGATTTTGGTTCTCCATGTCAAGAGTTTTCTGCATTGCTAGATTCTGGAGCACCTTGCAACTTTATATCATTGTCACTGGTTCAAAAATTGCAAATTCCTGTTGTCAAATTAACTTGTTCTCTTTCCCTTTCTGCAGTAAATGGGACTAAAATTTCTAATGGATATGTTACGCATCAAACAAAGTCTATGAAGTTGAGGGTAGGAGCTTTGCATGAAGAAAGTTTAGAGTTTTTGGTATTACCTATTTCTATGTATGATATAGTTCTTGGTTTACCATGGTTAACTCTCAAATTCTTTCTTGGAGTCCTAAATGCAAATTAAATTGTTTGATTCATGTGGTACGATTGACTGAAGTGAAAGTAGATGGAACACAGCGTTATCATGAATTTGCTGATGTCTTTTCTGAGCAGGCGGCAGACGAACTTCCACCGCATCGTCCCTGGGACTGTCCTATTGAACTTATTCCTGGTAAAATTCCACCTAAAGGTCGAGTATACTCTCTCTCTGTTCCTGAGACTCAAGCCATGCCGGAATATGTGCAAGATAACCTATGAAGGGGTTTATCAGGCCTTCTTCATCTCCCGCTGGAGCGGACTTCTTTTTTGTAAAGAAAAAAGATGGTGGCCTTTGTCCATGTATCGACTTTAGAGGTTTAAATGAGATCACGGTAAAAAACAAGTATCCTTTGCCTCTCATTACAGAGTTGTTTGACAGAGTTAAGGGGTCTCAACTGTTTACTAAACTTGATTTAAAGGGAGCTTACAACCTGATCAGAGTTAAAGAAGGAGATGAGTAGAAAACTGCGTTTAATACGCAAGATGGCCATTATGAGAACCTCGTCATGCCTTTTGGTTTATGTAATGCTCCCGCGGTGTTCCAGGAGTTTGTGAATTAAATTTTCCGAGATATACTTTATCAGTTTGTTTTTGTTTATCTTGATGATATTTTGATTTTTTTCCAGGAATGTTTCTGATCATCGTACCCATGTCAAAGAGGTATTAAGTCATCTTCGAGCTAATAAGCTTTATGGTAAGATCTCCAAGTGTGTTTTTGAAGTTCCGGTTATACCCTTTTTGGGGTATATTATCTCTGGTTCCGAACTTCAGATGGACCCCGAGAAGTTGAAGGCTATTCAAGATTGGGTTTTGCCCACTTCATTAAGGTCTATTCAAAAATTTTTAGGCTTTGCCAATTATTACAGAAAGTTTATCAAAGCGTTTTCAACGATTGTGGCTCCAATTACTGCTATAACAAAAAAAGGGGCTAATCCCAAAGTGTGGTCTCCAGAGGCATTGGATGCCTTCCAGACTCTTAAAGATGCATTTTCTGCGGCCCCCATTCTAGTTCAACCTGATGTTGAGAAACCATTTATGCTGGAAGTGGATGCCTCCACTTATGGAGATGGGGCTATTTTGTCCCAAGTGGCTGCAGATGGGAGAGCAGTGTCTTGTGGATTCTTTTCATGAAAGTTTTCCAGTGCTGAGACTAATTACTCCATCGGGGACCAAGAATTGTTAGCTATTAAGTTAGCATTGGAGGAATGGAGATATTTATTAGAAGGCGCAAAGCATCCCATTACTATTTTTACAGATCATAAGAATTTGTTGTATTTGAAGACTGCCCATTGTTTGAACCCACGACATGCTCATTGGGCACTCTTCTTTAATCGTTTTGATTTTGTCCTCAGGTATCGTCCAGGTTCATTGAATAAAAAGGCAGATGCACTTTCTCACTCAATGTTGAAAGAGAAAGAATAAAATGAGGATCAAAGGTACTCTATAATAAACCCTCTGGCCTTTTCTTCAACCTCCATCTCTCCTGATCCTCCTCCTGGAAAGATATTTGTGGCACCTGAGTTACGAGGTAAACTTCTTTATTGGGCTCATAATTTTGTTTCTCTGGAGATCCAGGGGTTCATAAAATGTACTCATTTTTGTAACGTTCTTATTGATGGCCCTCCATGAAAAAAGATGTCCAAGAGTTTATACATTCTTGTTCTAAGTGTGTACAACATAAATCCCCCTGGCAGTCTCCTGTAGGTCCTCTCCATCCACTACCCATTCCTACCCAACCATGGACCCATATTTCCATGGATTTTATCACAGATCTTCCTGAGTCTAGGGGGTGTACGGTTATTTGGGTAGTGGTGGATCGTTTTACCAAGATGGCCCATTTTTGTCCTTTGGCTCGAATTCCATCAGCCCCCAAATTAGCACAAATACAGTATTTATTAAAGAGATATTCCGTCTTCATGGACTTCCTTCTGAGACAGTGTCCGATTGGGGTGTCCAGTTTGTTGCTCGTTTTTGGAGGGCCTTATGTTCATTATTGCAAATTAAATTACAGTTTTCTTCTGCATATCATCCTCAGTCAAATGGACAAACCGAAAGAGTGAACCAGGAGTTGGAGACCTTCTTGAGAATGTATATTTCCTCGTCTCAAGATGATTGGATGGATTTTTTGCCTTGGGCTGAGTTTGTTCATAACTTTCATTATTCATCTGCTACTGGTGTAAGTCCTTTTTTCACCAACTGTGGTCGGAATCCTTGAGTTCCTGAGCTTCAATCAATTCCTACAGTGGATGTCCCAGCAGCTAAAGCTACTCTCCAACACTTTTCTGGAATTTGGAGACAGGTACATAAGTGTCTTAGGAAAGCCTCTCATAATTATTAAATTTTTGCTGATAGAAAACATTCGGCTGTTCCTAAATATTCTGTTGGGGATCGTGTTTGGTTGTCTACTAGAAATCTTCGACTTAAAGTAAATACTATGAAGTTTGCTCCCCAGTATATTGGGCCTTTTCGTATTGTCAAAATTATCAACCCAGTAGCATGTAAGTTACAGTTACCTCCAACCATGCGTGCACCTAACTCCTTTCATGTCTCCTTGCTTAGACCATTGATTCTTAATCGATTTCATGACAGCTTGCCTAAAGTACCTCCCATAACAACTTCTCGATGTGTGGAGTTTGAGATCGATAGGATTCTGGATTCACGTAAGCATCAAAATCAATTGCAATATCTTGTAGACTGGAAGGTTTATGGCCCAGAGGAGAGATCTTGGATTAAAGACTCTGATGTCCATGCTCCTAACTTGATACGTAATTTTCATGCTAAATTCCCTTTAAAACCTGGTGGGTGTTCGGAGACCACCCAAAAAGGGGGGTACTGTCAGGACTGCGACTATTTCAGTACATAAAGATAAACTACATTTGTGAAAGTACCATTGTGGTAATTGGAGGAGCTATCCTGGTTGCTGGCGTTCTCCACATACAGGGGAGAGAGAGTTAAAGTGATCATCTGTTTCAAAGGTGTTGTCAGGTTGTGGGATTTCTGATTGCTTATTATTTCAATCCTGATTCCATTTGGGTCACATGTTCTGAACTTCCTATGGATCACAGACCTCTTGTCAAAACCCTGGCTAGTTTTTACCTTTGCTTTGAGACTTACCTCTGCCAGCTGCTCCATGGATCTGTGTTTGTAATTCACCTGGAAGATCTGCTCTGAATCATGCTGGTTGTAACATTTCTGTGTGTGCAGACTGCTCTCCTTCCCACAGTGATTAGCCACCTGGACTCTCCTCTGTCTGTGAGCATTGCTAGTCTTAATTGGAATCGCAGGTGTGGTCCTGATTCTCAAGGGCTGCAGAGATGATTTCTCCCTCTGCATGTTGTGCCTTCCACCACTCAGAATACTACTGCCAGACCACCTGTCCATATCTTCCAATTGCTGCCAGACCCAGGGTATATATATCCTCCCCTGATAGCATTCTGAGCCTGAACATCTCATTACGTTCTGTGGTGTACAGCTTATGCTATAGCTGTACCTCTGAATACAAGTGTATCCCAGGCTCCTGCTGGTTACTAGACCAGTTCTATCTGAAAACCTGCTGTGTCCAGCAATCCTGCTACTGCCATCTCCATTCGTCTTCCCAAGCCACAACCAGTGCCGGACACCGCAAAGTGGGAGCACTCCTGATCACCTCCAACAGGGCATCCCAGTTCAGAAGTCTGTCGACCATAGGTCCAGCAGGGAAGCATGCAGTAGTCAGGACTGCATGTCAAGGAGCCCCCTGAAAGGGTTGACCCAACTCCCCACACTGTGGATACACCCTGTCACCCCAAATCACCAACAACTGGGCAGTGTGTTGTGCCATGAACCATCTAAGAGACATTTATCTTCCCGGAGCACTGTGCCTTCTATTGAGCAACTACCACCCTCTATGGCAACACACAGATACAAATAAATGTATTTGTTTCTTCCACCATCCATCCAGCCTCCAGTAATTCTGTTCTACCACAACACATCCACCACAACACACAGCCAACTGCTCCCCCCAACTTCCCCCCATTTTTTCCCCTCCTCCCTCTCCCCACCAATACACACACACACAACCAAGGAGCGCATGTACCCTCCAATCTTACCAATTTGGAGATGTGTCTGATTTCACTGTCCTGTTCCCTTTAATCCTGCACAACCAGGCTACATTGGTCACACTTGGCAGAATGGTTCCATAAATTGCGGTTTCATTATTCTGAGCCTCCCTTCAGCATGAATGATTACAACAAAACCCTACTTAGTGAACAACAAAGCCACCTACCTTTACAACAACACTTTCCTTGATTCACTACATCAGAACCTTAATTAGGTCACTACAACATAACCTTCCTTAGATCACTACATCAAAACCTTATTTAGGTCACTGCAACAGAACCTTCCTTAAATCACTACAACAGATCCTACTTTGGACCACTACAATATAACCGTCCTTAGATCATTACAAACAACACCTTCCTTAGATGCCAATAACAGAACCTTCCTTAGATCCCAATAACAGTACCATTCTTAGATCACTACGACATAACCTTTATTAGATCACTTCAACATAATCTTCTTTAGATTACTACAACATAACCTTTCTTGGAACACTACAAACAGAACCTTCCTTAGATCCCAATAACTGAACCCTTCTTCGATCACTACAACACAACCTTCTTTGGATCACTGCAACAAAACATTATTTGGATCACTGCAACATAACCTACCTTAGATCACTACAACATAACCTTCCTTAGATCACTACAAACAACAGAACCTTCTTTAGGTCACATCAACAGAACCTTTCTTAAATAACTTAGGCCCTCATTCAGAGCCGTACGCTCTGAGCAGAGCGCACGCTCTGAATGAGGGCCGGCCTCCATGAAAATGGAGCGTCCTCCTGGACGCTCGTATAGCTGTGGGTCACCATCCACAGGCTATACGAGCGTGCATTTTGATGGCCGCGATGGTCGTGACCATCGCGACCATCGAAACTGCGAGCCGGAGCCTGCGGTTGAGGTTTTCAACCGCAAGCTCCGGAGTGATTTTGGCTCTATCAGAGCCAAAATCACTCCCACTGACATCACTAGTGATGTCAGTGGGCCGGCTTCTGACGGGAGGCGTTCCCGTGGGAACGCCCCCGTCAGGGAGGCACGCCCCCGGCACGCCTACCAAAGGGGGCGTGCTGTCAATCAACATCGACAGCACGCCCCCTTTGATCAGACACAACGAGTGAAGGACTTTCCTTCGCTCGTCGCGTCTGGCGCATGCGCACGACGGAGCTCCCTCCATCGTGCGCATGCTCAGTCCAGAACATCGACCCACTTGCGAGCGGACAGCCGCTCGCGAGTGGGTCTGAATCAGGCCCTTAGACCACTACAACATAACCTTAGATCACTACAACAGCTTTGTTAGGTCACTACAACAGAACCTTCCTTACATAACTACACCACCTTCTTTAGATTATACAAAAGAACCTTCCTTAGATCACTATAACAGAACCTTCCTTAAATCACTACAACACCTACCTGAGGTTACTACAAGAGAGCCTTCCTAAGATCACTACAAACAACAGAAACTTCTTTAGATCACTACTAAAGAACCTTTCTGTAGATCACTACAACAGAACCTTCCTTAGATCACTAAAAAGGAACCTTCCTTAGATGACTGCAACACCTACCTTAGATCACTGCAATGGAAACCTTCATTAGTTCACTATAACAGAACCTTCCTTAGAGCACTACAACAGAAACTTCCTTAGTGTCATGCCTGAGGATTAGAGTTGGTCGGAACAGGTGTGGGAGACTAAAGTGGAGACTTGGTAGGCGTGGATGAAGTTAGGAGGCTTAAGCCAAGACTTCCTCATGTATGAGGTGAGGAGTTAGAGGAGCTGTAGAAGATGATGGGCCTGAAGGCAAGGACAGGAATGCAATGTCACAGCAAGTAGTAATGATACTGTATAGATGAGCAGAATCGGGTTGGGACTGATGATGCTGGATTATTAAGTAGGGCTAGAATGATCGGTAATGCTTGACTGAAGAGCTGGAACAGTTTGAGACCGATAGTGATGAACTGGAGTTCTGAATCTGTTGGACACAGATGAAGTTGTTTTGAAGTTCTGAATTGGTTTGAGACCAATGACGATGAGTTGAGATCCTGGAGTGGTTTGAGACTGATGATGATGAATTAGATTTCTTAATATGTTTGGTACCGATGATGAAAGTATCAGATGGGATCGATGTTTGGAGAGGACATAAGGAATCGATGATTGGAGATATTGGATAAGACCGATGATTGGAGGTATCAGATGGGACCGATGATTGGAAGTATTGAATGAGACTGATGATTGGAGGTATTGAATGAGAAGGGTGATTGGAGATATTGAATGAGACCAATGATTGGAGGTATCGGATAGGACTGATTATTGGAGGTATTGAATGAGACCGACGATTGAATGCGACCGATGATTGAATGTATTGAATGAGACCGATGATTGGAGTTATTGGATAGGACTGATGATTGGAGGTATCGGCTGGAATGAGTGGAGGCAGTAAAACCAGACTGGAGTGCAAGATGATATTGGAGACTTGTTTACCAGATATAGGAACTTGATATAACGGACTGGGACTGTTCAGACACTGAGTACCTGGGAGCTCAGCACAGAGCTGTAACTTCAGCAAGAAGCGACATTGTACTGGCAATGTGGGCCAGTCAGGAAATGAAATTTATAAGGGTTGATCCCCAGGGATTGGATGCTGCAATCAGCTGGTCTGGAAGCAGGCTCTGAGTAGATAAAGAGCGTCAGGTGACAGAGTCCAATGTGGCTGCACCCATACTTTGGTCTCAGAGCAAATTCTGGCATGCAGCTTGTGTACCATCATGCTGGGGAGACACGCTGTGAGCAAGGAACTGTAGAGAGACATCTTCACAGTGACAGGAGTCACAGGACACTGGACCTCATTCAGAGTTGGTCGTAAGCGGCCGCTCGGTCTTACGCCTAACGATCAAGAATCAGAAAAAAAAAACATTTGCACGGCCGGGCGATTGCAACCAAAGTGACGCCCATACATGAACAAAGCACCTCCTCTAGCTAGCGAGTGATAGCAGTTAGCGATCGAGTCAATCGTTGTCAGTCGCTGTATGTTTATTTTCTTCTGATGGTTGCGGCCGCTTGTGTTGTGTGCAAATTACACCAAAAATTAACAAAAAAACGCATAGCATAAGCCATCCCCCTGAAATTTATTTATTCTTATTATTCGCTAATGCTAACGCAACTGATTCAATTACAAGGCAATTAGCAGTGTTATTAGCAACAACAAACGATTATTAGCAGCTTGCATTGTGTGGCACAAAATAGAAATATCAAACATAACATCAGTCACATTCGATAGTATCGATTGTACTCTGGAGCTTGAGAGAGCACACACCCAACCTCAAGCTGTACGATCAGCCAAGCCTCTAACCTGCTCGCAGAGTGACGTTTTACAACTTCCGGCCTTCTATGTCGGTTGTAGCAGGCAATTTATGTATGCCCCTAAAACGCCCTGAAAACGGTGAGGAACACCTGCATTTTTAGCCCACCACCCCCGTCAACACCCACAAACGGCCTTTCATGTCCATCAACTCTCGGAAGCCACTTCCTGCTCGTAAGCCGTACGATCTACAGCATTTTGGATCGCAAGGTCTCGTACGCACATGCGCACAACTAAACGTACGCATGCGTGGTTCAGAAACATCGGATGCGTACGACCGAGCGGCCGCTTACGACCGACTCTGAATGAGGTCCACTGTGTGCTCAGTGATAGGACAGTATGTGCTCAGTGACAGGACACTGGGTACATGGGGCAGGAGCAGCGCAGGCAAACCTCAGCACAAGTCGGGAGCGATGTGCAGCGTGAGCAGACCTCTGTGCTATCCAGGAGAGATTCACAGAGTGAGCAGACCTCAGTGCTAACCTGGACAGAAACCGGAGAAGGTGGTTTTAAGTGTCCGGAGCGTGACACTTAGATTACATCTACAGAACCTTCCTTAGATCACTTCAACAAAACCTCCCTTAGATCAATACAACAGAAACTTCCTTAGGTCACTACAACAGAAACTTCCTTAGATCACTACAACAGAACCTTCCTTAGATCACTACAACAGAAATTTCCTTAGGTCACATCAACAGAACCTTAAATAACTTAAATGGGGAGGGAACATGTTGCAGAAACAGACTAAAGAGCACCCAATTAACTGCATGATTTGTGAGTAGATGATGTAAATGACATTTGTGGTTATACAACACATGAATATGAAAACACCACTCTAAAAATTACATTGAAATAATGTACAGTACCTTATCACACCCCTCATCTACGGGAATTTGGTCATGAGCAACTGCCAATGGCTTCCTCTTACACATAAAGGGAAATTTCTTCTCACACATCTTATCTGCCCAATGCCCATCCTGTGGTGGGGAGAACATATTATTATAATAGCACAAGGTATAAGCCAGAACCTTTACCCAAAATGTATAAGAGTGCAGCCTATCACTAGGAACTAGTGTCATTACTGAGACATGAATAATGCCAATATGACATGTGAACAAGTGACCCCACTCCTATGACACAAACTGCTGGAAGTAACCTTTAATACATTTATTTGCAATAAATCTGCAAATGGTCAGCACCCATTCTCAGCTAAGTTGCGGCATTTAAATGGTGCTAAATTGGTGTTAATGATGTTTCTCAGTTATTCAAATCCCATCTGGCACCAACAATCGCTCCACGGTGAAAGTCACTTAGAGTAGATCATATTTCTTCACTATTCTGTTATTTGGTCTGAACAACAACTCTCTTGACCATGTATACATGATTTTTTTTATTGGCTAATTTGATATTTGCAATAACAAGCAGGTGTGTAAGTTTTTTACAAATAAAGTGGTTTTACTGTTGTATATTATGTATAAGACTGTGATTGCTTTTTTTATTATTACATCTAAATATTTTTTTATTTTTATGTTTAATTGGGACTGGAAGTTCGCACAGGCATTGAAGACAGGGCCTGATTCAGAGCTGGATGCTCTGACCAGAGCGCTCGCTCTGAATCAGGGCCCTCCTACATGAAAATGGAGCAGCCTCTTGGACGCTCGCATAGCTGTGGGTGACCACCCACAGCTATAGCGAGCGTCCATGATGATGGTCGCGATGGTCAAGACCATCGCGACCATCGGGCTTGCGACGGAGACCCTGCGGTAGGGTCTCGCTGCCGCAAGCCCTGGAGTGATTTTGGCTCTATCAGAGCCAAAATCACTCCCACTGACATCACTACTGATGCCAGTGGGGCCGGCTTCAGACGGTAGGCGTTCCCATGGGAACGCCTCCGTCTGGCAGCAACGCCCCCGGCACACCCACCAAAGGGGGTGTGCTGTCAATCAACATCGACAGCACGCCCCCTTTGGTGCGAGACCCGGAGCGACGGAGAGCCCGTCGCTAGCCGGGTCTCGCGCATGCGCACGACGGAGCTCCCTCCGTCGTGCGCATGCGCAGTAGGGCACCATCGACCCACTTGCGAGCGGCCTGCGCTCGCGAGCGGGTCTGAATCAGGCCCACTGTCTGATAAAGTTGTAAGACTCATATACCTGCCAGCCAGTTGCCCCGACAAACTTTTCTTGATTGGGGTGAAACTAGATTTTCTACCACTCTTTTAAGCAATGATTGAAGAGCTAAGGCCCTCATTCAGACCCACTCACGAGCGGCTGTCCGCTCGCAAGTGGGTCGATGGTCCCCACTGCGCATGCGCACGACGGAGGGAGCTCCGTCGTGCGCATGCGCGAGACGCGACGAGCGAAGGACTTTCCTTCGCTCGAAGTGTCTCATCAAAGGGGGCGTGCTGTCGATGGTGACTGACAGCACGCCCCATCTGGTGGGCGTGCCGGGGGCGTGCCTGCCAGACAGAGGCGTTCCCAAGGGAACGCCTACCGTCTGAAGCCGGCCCCACTGACATCACTAGTGATGTCAGTGGGAGTGATTTTGGCTCTGATAGAGCCAAAATCACTCCTGGCCTTGCGGTTGAAAAACCCAACCGCAGGCTTTTGCTCGCAGTTTCGATGGTCGCGATGGTCAAGACCATCGCGACCATCTTGTTGCACGCTCGTATATGCTGTGGGTGGTGACCCACAGCTATACGAGCGTCCGGGAGGACGCTCCATATTAATGGAGGTGGGCCCTGATTCAGAGCGAGCGCTCTGGTCAGAGCGTCCGGCTCTGAATCAGGGCCTAAGTTTGTACCTGGGCATAGTAAATAGATCCCGGGATTTTGGCCCAAAAACCCCTGGATTTCAATCTTGGAAATCATGCATCAGATTTCAGGATTTTCGGAATTACAGTACACATACGCACATTTGTATTCAGCTGGGTAGCGTTGAGCTCAGTTGCTGCACTGGCCAGGACAGGCTGTGCAGCTGCATGTGACCATCAGAAGTCACACTGCGCAGCCCTACATCAGCCAAGCCCTTCAACAGCTGTGCCTGCCCGCAGAGGTCTCTGTCTCAGTGCCACGGCTGCGTGGTGATAGTGAGTGATACTGTCACTGTGTACACTGTCTGAGCGGCGCCTGTGGCCGGACTCGGAGAGGGAGGGACTGTCAATTCACTGCTCTCAGTTTGGTTTGTGTTTTCTAAATGCTGTTACTGATTGCTATAATAATAATAATAATAATAATAATAATAATAATGTCAAATCTCAGAATTTTGTTACTATCATGGGAACCACAATCACAGGATATAGTAAGCAGAGAGGCTTTGCAACACCCCTCTGAGCTCTGTTTTTACTGTGACATCCTTCCCTTCTTCTCCCCTTTCTTCATCACAAACAGTAACATATTGAAGGTTGTGACCTTGTGGCAGCCATATTTATGGTTGCACTCCAGAATGATTTTGAAAAGGAAATGATGATCTGTAGGAGGATAGCTAATAACAATCAGATACTTAAAAAAAAAGTAATTTCTGATTACTGCTTTAAGTACATTATGTAATGGTTTATAAAGAGCCAGTGCCCCACCTTAGTGGAAAATGCAACACAATCCTCTTGTCTGTTGTCGAGGTGAGATGGTTCTCCTCTCTGCCAGACTGTATATGTTACTGGGGACCCGTCACTCCATTCAAAAAATAGTTGCACCTTCAGGTCATTTAATCCCAACCAAACATACTCTATTTGTTCTAGAAAACAGAATTTAAAAAGTTAAATTATTTTTTGATCTTGATAAACCTAGGCTAAAGTGAAGAGAGTGAAGCTATCTTCATGATACTGGTTAAATTGGTGAGTGCATTTCTTGGACAGAGGGACAGTACAGAGGTGTCTGTTCTTACCTTAGATGGCACTATTGAACTCTGGGCCTGATTCAGAGCCAGACGCTCTGACAGAGCGCTCGCTCTGAATCAGTGCCGGCCTTCTGTTTATTTAGAGCGGCCTCCTGGCCGCTCGCATAGCTGTGGGTGACCACCCACAGCTATAGCGAGCAGCCAGGAAGATGGTCACGATAGTCAAGACCATCGCGACCATCGGGCTTGCGACGAGACCCTTGTGGTAGGGTCTCGTTGCCGCAAGCCCCAGAGTGCTTTTGGCTCAAACAGAGCGGAGAGCACTCCCACTGACATCACTTGTGATGTCAGTCTGGCCGGCCCCAGACGGTAGGCGTTCCCATGGGAACGCCTCCGTCTGGGCAGCCACGCCCCCGGCCCGCCCACCAAAGGGGGCGTGTTGTCACTCAACATCGACAGCACGCCCCTTTTGGTACGAGACCCGGAGCGACGGATTGCCCGTCGCTATCCGGATCTCGCGCATGCGCACTGGGCCACCATCGACCCGTTTACGAGCGCTAAGCGCTCGCGAGAGGGTCTGAATCAGGCCCTCTGTCCTGCTCTGTTCCATATACTGTAGGTTTTATTTTTAAAAGTATAGAGGTAGCACTTCATATAACATCATCCTATACATCTGAGGCTGGGTACACACGTAAAGATTTTCTGTCCAACCATCCAACTAGTTGATTGGTTGGAATGAAAATCTGGTAAGGTATGAAAGCAAATGACAATCAGCAATTTGCTCCCAAATGCCAGAAAATGGACGAAAACTGTTGTTTGAACAAATTGTTTGGATCAAACATTTAACAAACTTGTCTGACCGACCATTATCATCTGTTTTCTGGCATTTAGGAGCAAATTGCTGATCATCAGTTACTCCCATACGTTACCAGATTTTCATTCCAACCAATCAACTAGTTGGATGGTTGGACAAAAAATCTTTAAGTGTGTACCCAGCCTAAGGGATCAAGTATTAGCTCATATTTTGATCAAAACATTTAAGCTTCCAGTCAATGCTACTAGTTCTTAATTCCTGCAAGCAGCGGCGTCGGATCGACTTTATGTTGGGACGGCAACATAAAATCTTTCCGTCTCCCCTGCGCTATAGCCTATTGCTATAAAGCACAGCCCCTGACCGTCCGCGGTTCTCATGCCCATGCCTGCAAGCCATAAACTTATGTGGGCTGCAATTTAATATGTTCTGATCAAAATGTGAACTAATAACTCATACACTTATTTTGATATCTATATACAGATTTGTAATAGTGAGGACAACCGTCTTGTTTTGTATTCATATGAGGCATTTATACTGCCATTTTATTTATGGAATATACCACAAATACAATTTAGCACATTTCTTTTCTTGGTTTCAAAATACTGCCTAGTGCTGTCCTAGCTGCCCTCTATGGTAGGTAAGTATTAGAATGAAGACGTTTTAATGCATTAATGTTAATATCTAGTCACTTGTTTAGTGCTACTTACCAAACTCAAATTCTGAGGTAATAAAACCTGCTTCTTCTATATTGTGCAAACTTACGAGATCCCCTTCTTCCTTCCTGCATGATAACATTGCGTCCTTCCAAATCCTCTCCTCTTTATGCAGAAAATAACAGTGACCAGAATAGGGTATCCAGGAGGGCGGGCAGGAGATGGGATCACTGCTCCCTGTGACAAAATGTAAGAACATGTCTGTGCATTGCATGTAAACTTTACGTCTGTTGGACATACTGTATGCATCCTCTCCTGAGGTTTCCAGTTCAAAGCTGCCACTTACAGTTTGGTATCGCTAAGTCACTTAAAGTATTAGAAAGACTTATGCACCAAGCCCCCCCCCCCCCCCGTATACACATAACTCATAACTATATGGTCCAACTCTGACAGAGGTTCTGAAAAAGTTCAACGTAGGAGCTACTGTATCTAATGGCGGTACTAGTCTGCTGTATACCATTCATAGGGGGAGATTTATCAAAGTTTGGAGAGAGATAAAGTACCAACAAATCAGCTCCAAATTTTAATTGTTCAAACACAGCCTGTAAGATCACAGGAAGCTGATTGATTAGTACTTTCTCACTCTCTGCTTTACTGTATCTCTCTCCAAACTTTGATAAATATCCCCCATAGACCTTACTGCACCCTGCCACTGTGCGATCATAACCCCAAAAGTCAATATTTTTGTGGGATAGACACAGGTTACTGCTGCAATGGGTCATGATCTCCTGATTTGAGGAATTGATTATGAGTGGTTAAAGACAATAAGGTGTAGTCATGATGACATATGTACTGTTGGTTTAGGGCAGGGATGGGGAACCTTTTTTCTACCATTTGAGGGCCATTTGATATAGTTTTATATATATATATATATATATATATACACACTTTATATATACATATATATATATACACACACATTAATAGCGGGACCGGTGCAGGCCACTCCCACTCCATGTGCTGTCACACGGGGCGGGGCCACAATCGCCGGTGATTACAGCAATGCCTGGGGAATCCTGAGGATGCTCGGGGGGAGCTGTAAGGGCAGTGGTGTGACAGTCTGAAGAGTCCTAAGGACGCTCCAGGCGGCACTGCTGCATACATTCTGGCCGCAGGTACCCTGCTAGCCAGGAGAGGCTAGCAGAACAAAGCTCAGAGGGCCTGACCAAATGATTCTGTGGGCCTTATATGGCCCCTGGGCCTGAGGTTCTCCATTACTGGTTTAGGGGCTTGGCCTAAAATGCTAGTAGGAATATTATGTACAAGTAGAAAAATGAAAGCTAAGAGGCACAATACATTTTGAATAACACCTTGAGATACAGAAAGCTGAGTAAACTCTTTTCTATGAATAACTGAAGAGCAAGTATGGCAAAGCTGATTCTGATGCAATGTCCTCTAGGTAACATATAGGATTGCTGTGTGGACCCGACACTGCCTTTGTCTTATGTGAAATTACCTCACATTCTATATGGGGAATTCAATTTTATTACTGCGGCCGCAGCTCCTGTCTACAGTGACGGAAGATATTCAATTGTTTGTGCTTCTGGGCTTGAGTCATACTTGTCTACCTTTGTTGTCTCTTCCGAGGAGAGGCAGGTGGGTTGCGACGGGGGCAGGGCCTGATGGGTTGCGGCATTAAGACCTGCCCCTTCACGGTAAATTACCACGATTGGTGCTAATTTAAATAGGGGGCATGGCTAAATTAAGCAATTCATGGAGAACTGCGGCATAGCCCGGCCCCCTGCACAGAGAATGCAGGAGAAGTGCCTACCCTTCCAGGGGTGGTGGGGGGTTACCCGAAAAACCGGGAGCCTCCCGCGAATTCCGGGAGGATAGGCATGTATGGCTTGAGTGCCTTGGGCACCTATCAGTTATTGCGGATGTCACACCCAAAATGCAAGGTGTTAGCCGCACAGAGCTGCTACTCCCATCTAAAGAGAGCGTTAAGCCACCCAAAAGCTGGGCGTGATGCTGGTTAAGGTGCCCAAAAGCCCTACTTTGGGCAGATTTCTGCTTGCACCCTCCTGAGGTACGTGATGGGTGCACACGGCACTCGCCCCCAGCGGCAGAAACATTGAATATCTCCCGTTACTTTAGATGGGAGCTTCAGCCATGGTGAAACAATTGAATTTTGTGCCTTAGGTGCTAATTAAAAGTCCATTAGCAACTTACAGCCCGTGATACCAGCGGCTACATCTGAATTTTCTAATTATGCACATACGAATTGAAAAGCCATGTAAGGATCTCATCGCTCATAAAGGAGACTTGTTATAAATAGTGTATTATTTTAAGCTAAAACAGGACACCTTTCATTTTACCCATTCCCATGATGCACAGTGTTATCCCCACAGGACAGCAGCCAATCATATGTAAATGGTTAAACAATCTCTGTGACGTTCTGCGCACTATGTTGACGCTATATAATAAAAAGTTAGTAATAATACAACAAGCAATGTTTCTGCATACAGTCATCAGTCATTTCTTTAGTACCTGATGGAGGGATATAAGACGAGGTGCTGTTGCCTTTCTTACAAATGTATCCCAACTTTTGTCCGCACTCCCTGCTTTCCCACTTGGCGTTTTTCCCAGGGTTTAGTACCACACAGTTTTTCCCAGGTTCAGTTGATGGATTGCCTATGGAAAATGACACATTTGCTTTATATAGAAAATAAAGTGAAATTAGATTATTAAACATTGGCCTCTATGACGTGATCCTCATGCCTAAGTGTGTTTTGTTGTTACTGCGCATATTTCCCAATACAACACTGATAAAATTATATAGCACTCTTAAGCTGGGTACACACTATACGACGTAAATAATGATGCGCCTTATTCAGCAGTACACGACTTAGACGCATCTTCGACAAAAAGTGATTCAGAAAAAACGCCTGGCGTTAGTAGAGTCTCACGGCTCCTGGCGTGCCGAGAGAGGCTTTTTAGCACGACTGCAGCAAAGATGTGTAAAGGTGCCCACACATATAGCGACATTTTACACGATTTGGGCGATTTCGACGAATCGTGACGACGAATTGGGTAAAAAAAGTACAAATCGTGAGTTTATACTCATGAGCACGATGCCGATGCGCGTCCCCGCTCGTCGTACATCGCATCTTCTGATCTGCCATGCTGTAGGGCAGATTAGCCAATCTGGGATACAATGCATTGGCTGCAAGATAGATCTTTAGTCAGATTGGACATTATTAACTCCAAATCGTGATCACGACGGCAAGGGAGCTCCCGTGAAAGTTTATGAGGAAATTGGCCATAAAATCGTATCGTGAGCACATCGGTATATGTGTGGGCACCTTTAGATCATATTTGTATCATGTCGGAGGATTGTATCCATTTAATCATTTCTCCTGTACACACCATGCAATCATCTAGTAGACCATGGCAGTTCAGGTGATGTCTGCAGAGATTGGAACAATACAGTATACAGTATATCTTTTGGTTGTGCGATTATGTGTACACACTACACGGTGTGCACCACATTGTACATTGCAAAGTTCAATCTGATGTGCAAAACACAGCAGATGGGACGATGCAATGAATAACGGCAGTGAAGGACGGGTTAGGCACACACCGGGCCTCATGGATCTCAATTCTGAAAATATGCTAATGACTTTCTCGCCGTACAGATCTTAGAGACCACTAAAAGCATCTCACATCCGCGGCTCATGCACATAACCGGAAACATCGATCACAGATCAGGCGGCCATCAGCTTTCTGAATATGTCTAAGCTGTTGCAGACATAGCGGGTCTTCAAACACGCAGAAGACCGCTCTCTTGCTGCGAGCGAGGACGCAGTGGCTAATTTACGGACCCCCAGAAAACAGTCCAACACCTGCGTTTTTTTAAACCACCTCCCCAAATGCTGACTACCTGTCACTCAATCCTGCGCGTGTGCAGTGCGGCTTACACGCAATGACAAATAATGGCTCAATCTGTGAATTTTGAATAACTGGCCAAACCCATAAGTAGAGGCATGTCACCAAAATGGGCATGGTTGGGGGCGTGGCTATGAGCATTTGGCAGGCTCCCCCTATTGGTGCTCCTAGAGTCGACCGATGTACTGATAGAAAGACTAGATAACCGCAATAATAAGTTCTTTTTTACATTGCAAAAATTGTTACAAGAAAAGCAAAAAAAATATTCACCTGGAACCCAATTCAGATATCGAAATGGGCTTCCATTGTCCCATCGCCAGCCTGCATTATAGTCCAGACTATTGAGACCAACCCATAGGGCTGTTGCCAAGTTATTGGTTAATCCTATGGAAGAAAAGCAAAACAAATATGATGGATCATATTCAATGTGAGCCCAGAGAACTTGGCATGTGTTTAATTATACAATCTATTGGGATTTACATGTTTTACACTGTCCCTTCACTACCGAATTCATTTTAATAGGTTAATTTTCCATGTTTTCCGCAAACTCTTCCCATATTGTTGAGTGTAACTGGAAAAGTTCATTACAGCACAATGTTAAATAATGGAAAAATGACAACATACAGGACGTATAGGAGAAGGCACTGCACACGTTTGCTCAGATAAGGACAAGTTGGATATTTTTCCCAAGCTGACAATTTAGATTACTGTGTAGATTTTTTTTTATAGGATTTGAAACAGGGGTTCCCAACCACAGTCCTCAAGGCACACTAAAAGCCCCCATGCATCAGAGATGGATTGCAGCAATCGTGCAATTTGCAATCGATTGTGTAGAAAAATCTTTCCCTTTTACAATTGATTGTGGCAATTCTGCAATCTGCAATCGATTGAAAAAGGGAAAGTTTATACACAATCGATTGCAAATTGCACGATTGCTGCAATCCATCTCTGATGGGGGCCTTAACTGTCCAGGTTTTAGGGATAGGTATACTTGAGCACAGATGACTTAATTAGTACCTCAGTTACTTTGATTTAACCATCTGTGCTCAAGCCTGGATATCACTAAAACCAGAACTGTTGGTGTGCCTTGAGGACCGAGGTTGGGAATCACTGATTTGAAAGCTACCTGCAGGTGCAAACTAATTATGAGAATAATCCAATGTGGTCAATTACAAATTGCCTTGTGTGTTGTTTTTCTATTTCTTATTTTACTTGGTTTGAGGTGTTTTTTTATTTATTTATTTTAACTTTTCCCATATTTGATACTTTCTCAAGTTTTTTTACAAAAAATGTTTCTTGGTTTCTAAAAACTGCAAAATGGAGGTTGATAGTAAGTGTTTATTACAGTATTATGATTTTGTTTTGTTTTTATATCTCGTAACATCTGCTTCTCTGATAACCCCGCACTGTAATATGATGTCTGGTAAAATTAAAAATCAGGAACAGTAAATCAGTGAATAGCATCTGACAAAATAATTTGGGGAATTACATGGGACCCTCCACACTTTTATGCACCAGACTAAGGGCCTGATTCACTACCAATCGCAACTGCGATTCCGCACGCAATCAGCCGATTGTTGTATTCTGCCCATGTGTATGCATTGCAGTGCGCATGCGCGAACCGGCCACTGCGATCACAGTGACTACGCAGACCCATTGCAGAGTGATTGACAGAAAGTGCCATTTGTGGGAGGTGACGGAGGGTGGGGGTGGTTGGTGAAATGCAGGTGTGCCAGTGCGTTTGAACGCCGTTGCATGGGCGTGCATAAATTGTCCACTGCGATGCCCTACACAGCTTGAGTACTCATGGCATGCGATGAAGTTAGCAATTCCTGAGTAAGGTCTGACCGTGTGCAAGTGTACTCGATGTTACTGATGGTTTCGCAGTATTGCTAGACATTACGGATGTGTGTAAGGTAAAGTGGGCGTCCTTGTGTAGTGCTGCAACGGCATAACGATCGCAGTGGATTAGCATACTATCGCAGTTGAACTGCGCGCATAATCGCTATTGCAATTGGAGTTGCGATCTGTAGTGAATCAGGCCTTAGGTCAGCAAACAGGGGGCGCTACACATGTCCTCTTATCACCATGTATATGTACAGTAAGTACATGTTCTAATTAACCACTTGATGTATTATATATATTCTTTGTCATTACAGTGCCTTATAGATTCCTACTGAATTTACCTCTATCATCTGTGTGGCATACTTGTCAACTATCCCTGAATAACAGGGAGACGCTTTGGAATTACAGTGATCTCCCTGGTGAGTCTTTCAAACTCCCTGGCTGGTGCGGCAGGTGTAGTACAGCGATGATCTCATCATTTGCTCAAAGCACAGTCTTTTATCACATCTGCATCCTGAACCCATTATCAAGCTATGATATAACTTAGAAAATAAAGATTTTTGGCCCTGTACGCCACCACAATGGATTTGAAATTAAACAATAGAGATACAATTGAAGTACAGACTCTCAGCTTTAATGCAAGGGTTTGAACAATAATATTGTGTGAAATGTTAGGAATTGAAACCATTTTTATACACAGTCTCCTATTTTCAGGGGCTCATATATAATTGGACAAATTAACATAATCCTAAATAAAATGTTAATTTTTAATACATTGTCGAGAATCCTTCGCCGGTAATGACTGCCTGAAGTCTGGAACCCATGGGTGTCACCAAATGCTAGGTTTCCTCCTTTGCTTAGCACTGCCAGGCCTTTACCGCAGCTGTCTTCAGTTGTTGTTTGTTTGTGGGTCTTTCTACCTTTAGTTTTGTCTTCAGAAAGTGAAATGCATGCTCGATCATATGATTGACTCAGTCATTTCAGAATATTCCACTTCTTTGCCTTAAAAACTCCAGTGGTTGTATCATGTTTAGGGTTTTCAGATTAGGGTCAAAACCCTTGGACTGAGCTGATGAGTCATAGTGGAATTGTGTTGTTGAATCAGGAGTAGAGCCATGTGTAAATGCCTGGTGCCTTCAAGGAGGTTGGTGATACCTGTTAGGCTCTCAGTCTGTCCCTGGAACCAATTCAGTGGAACTCAATCCCTTAACCTGAATACAGGGATAAGGATCCAGAAAACTCAGGGGTCTCTGGAGCCTACAGCCTTGAGAGGACTCTAGATCGATTACCCAGTCCCCAGTAACCAGAGTCAATGGTGAAGCAAAAACTTAGCACAAAATCTAACACTCCAAGAAGCAACAACCACCATAGATAGAGGTACCAATGGTATGGTGAGTAGAAAGTCCCAAAACTAGGTCAGGAGCTATGATGCTGAGTATAGGCAATACAATTGAAGAGCAGCAAAGTAATCTGTAGTGCAATTTGAACCTGCAATAAGCAGGAGAGTTGTACTTAGAGGATTTTTTTGAAGTCAGGATCACTGTAGGCTGAAGACTTGGCACTTGAAGTGCTAGGATAGGAGACTTCAGACTATGCAGGCTGGGACCAAAATGTAACACAAAGGCTTAGGAAGCAGAGATAACAGTAGTAGAATGGGAATGGAACCGGAGGCTTGAACTGGACTGGGACTAGAGGTACAGTAACAGCAAGGGAACTGGAGTGGACACAGAGACTTAAACCAGACTGGGACCAGGGGTAACAGCATCAGAACTGGAGACTTGAACTGGACTGGGACCAGATGAGAGCAGCAGCTTGAACACAGGCTGGTAAAGGTGCAGACTGGAGTCTAGTCACAGTGCAGGACTGCAGAGTAGATGAAGCAGCAGCGGCTTGCAGAAACCTAGCAGATAGCAGCACAGGTGCAGGCAGCCGATCAGAAGTAGCACATACACCCTGGTGAGTAAGCACACAGAAAGGTATAACGTGCTAGTGGCAGGTGCAGCAAGGGATAGGAGGAGGCAGTCATGTGAACACAGCAGAAAGGTAGAGACTGAATACAAGTGCTCACCTGATCAGAATCAACATGGGTGCGCCCTTGACCTTCAGGAGTACAATGATATTGCTCTGGGACAGCACGGCCCACCTTAATAAAGCTCCGCTGGACAAGATGTATGACTAAGTTCAGGTTTTGGGGAAGTTTGCTTTTCGCAGCATGTTTTGGGTCATTGTCCATCTTTACTGTGTAGCACTGTCCAATCAACTTTGCGGAATGTGGCTGAATCTGAGCAGACAGTATATCCCTATACACTTCAGAATGCATGCAGCTGCTTCTGTCACATCATCAATAAACGCTAGTGACCCAATGTTTTGGCAAAATCTAAGCTGGTCTTTCTGTTCTTGAGGCTTATGAATGCTTTGCACCTCTTTATGATAGACATAATGATATGCCTACCTCCTGGAAAGTGTTCTCCATTTGGATGGATGATGTGAAGGGTTTTTTTTTTACCATGGAAAAGATCCTGTGATCATTCACCACTGTTTTCATCTGTGGATGTCCAGGCCTTTTTGCGTTGCCGAGTTCACCAGTGCGTTCTTTGTTATCAGAATGTGCCAAACTGTTGATTTGGTGGCAACTGTTAAGGTTCCTGCTATTTCTCGGATTTATTTTTGTTTTTGTTTTTACAGCTTAAGAATGGCCTGCTTCATTTGCATTGAGAGCTCCTTTGACCGCATGTTCAAAGAAGCAGCTTCCAAATACAAATGCCACATTTGGGGGTAAATTTACTAAAGTGAGAGTTTTTATAAGTGGAGATGTTGTCCATAGCAACCAATCAGATTCTAGATATTATCTTCTTGTAGATGCTAGTTAAATGTTAAGTAGAATCTGATTGGTTGCTATGGGCAACATCTCACTTCTAAAAACTCTCACTTTAGTAAATGTACTCTTTGAAATCAATTCCAGAACTTTTGCCTGCTTATTGATAAAGAAATAATTAAGGGATAACCTACACCTCAAAGAAAGCAGAGCTGGCAACAGAAACTTACAATATATGCTACACTGTGCCCCCAATTCACAACATATGCCACACTGCGAAAATTAGCATTATTTGCCGCACTGTACCCCCAATTTACAATATATGCCACACTGTACCCCATTTCAAAATACAGTATATGCCACAATGTGCCCCAAAACACATTATATGCCACACTGTGCCCCCAATTCACAATATATGCCACACTGTACACCCAATTCACAATATATGCCACACTGTGCCCCCAATCAGGGCTAGTTTTACAGATATGATGGGTACGCGGCCGAGTAGGGCGTCACATAGAGGAGGGCACCCAGACCTGTCACTGTGACATAAGCTGCCTGCACCTCTCAGCTCCATTGGTTTGCAATGGGCCGGGCAAGTCGGGCGATGTGACATCATGACGTCACATCGCACTCGCAGTGTGAATACAAGGGTGGGGCTGGCCATTGGCTGGGTCCTGCGGTGAGCATTGGGAGCTTTACACGAGGGGTGCGGTCGTGTATGCCACTGAGCACATACTCTCACAACAGTCATGCATAGTTGTGCTCTGCTGTGCTGTGAGGTTGTCTAGTTTACCTATAAACTGGTGGTGGATTGTGTGGGTCCGGTAAATTTGCGGTGTGTGTGTCCACTCTGCAGGCACACACCTGGGTGGAAGGGTGGTCATTCTGAAATAAAAATATTTTAGGAAGATGGAGAAAGCAGCACCTATGCACCCATGCGTGCGGAGAGGGTGTGTATAGCTGCATTTGAGAGGCATGCAATGAAATTAACTTATGTACAATGTTACATGAGCCCCAGCTATATAGTACAGCCAGGGATGGTTTTACAGATATGCTGGAGGAGGAGTGATGTCAGTAGTTTAGCTTCCTGCTCTATTAAAGCAGGAAGCTCACTGGGGCTTGCAGGAATGAGACCCTACTGCAAGGCTATCATCACAAGCCCGATAGTCGCGATGGTTGCGACCATCGCGACCATCACCTGGCCGCTCGCAAAAGCTGTGGGTGGTCACCCACAGTTTAGCGAGCAGCCAGGAGGCCGGAAAAAAAAAAACGCCCTGATTCAGAGCGAGCACTCTTAAAGTGTCCGAATCAGGCCCTTAATCCACATTAAATCCCTGTTACAACATTTCCACTGCTACAAATTCTACAAACATCTCATTATATATACTGTATATAATATATATATATATATATATATATATACATACATGTAACACAGTCTGCCGGCTCCGGTGCTCCCAATAGAGAAAATGCAATCCAATGAAAGAAAGGGCACTCAGAGACGGCAAAAGGTACAAATGTATGTGTATGTTCCTGATGACGGGGCTGTGTCCCTGAAAACGTTTGAACGTTTATACACGGATTTTTGTCGTCTCTGAGTGCCCTTTCTTTCATTGGATATATATATATATATATATATATATATATATAATTTCTGAATTTCTGCCACTCAAACTTCAAAAAGCAATGGAATTAGGTTCATTATGGCTGACGCCTTAATGGGCATGTTCCTTGCATAATACAGATATGGTATGCCATGATACCATGTGGTTAACTGCAGATTCAACACTCTCACAGAGTGAGATTGCTGTCACTCACAAAATGGTGGAGTTGCTAATTCACAGAATTGTGTCCTCATTGGAATACACACATACACAAGGAACACGTCAGCCTTAATGCTTTTTGATGTTTGAGTGGCAGAAATTCAATAGGTTTTGTGAAATTTCAGATCATGTCAGCACTGGGCTCTGATCTGGTTCTGGAAATACAGAAGTAAAAATGAGTAGGGTTCCCCCGTATTATCCAGTACCATCACTGGACTTTTTCTAGCAGGGGCTAATGCCACTCCCAGCCAAAGCATTAACCCAGACCGCTAGTCAGCCCAGGCCGGGGTTCACTGGGGAACTGGGGACCCCCCAGGGCATACCAGGCTGATAGCCCAGGGCTATCTCCAGCACCTCTGAGCGGTGGGTGCCAGGTTGATTGTGTAGTGTGGTTCATATGAAAATATAAATATTGTCTTTTGCAGTAGTACTACAGGTCCCAGCCGGCATCCCAGCATACTGGTACTTGGAGAACCACAAGTACCAGCAGGCGGGGCATTAAGGGCCTGCTGGTACCTATAGTACCCTTGCAAAAGAAATATTAAAATAAAACAAACACACATTTTTTTTTAAATATTTTATTTATCTGCATCTTCACCTGGAGGGCGGCAACCTTTAAGCTCTTATTCATGGCTGCCGCTTCCCCAAGGACTTCCGCTGTGTTTTCACCTGGAGGGCGGCAGCATTTAAGCTCTTTTTCACTGCTGCTGCTCATCCAGGACTTCCCGGCGTCTTCTTTCTTCAGCTACCTGGCCGATGGACTGGCTGGACGGTGCCTGTAGCTGGCTTTATATAAGCCAGCTGAGGGGGCGGGGAGATGACGTCGCGAGCCGTGATTGGCTCGTGGCAGCCATCTTTAAATTTAAAAAAAGGTACTGATGCGCCATTTTTCAAATGGGAGCTCTCGGTTCTCACCAATGAAGTCAATGGTGAGAACCGCTCACTAGCTGAGAGGCGGAAGGCTTGCCTCTCTCAGCCAATGAGCGCTCTGCACCAGGATCTCTGTACTGAAATCCCACGGCGGACACTACCAATATACGAGGGTCCACGTATTAGCGTTTTTTTTTTTTGCCAAGACCCTGGATTGCATAATTTGGAACATAGAGGACAGATCCACGCATAGGAGGAGGTGAGTATGGATTTTTTATTACAGGTACTCCATTGGATAATCTACTAGAGAAGAGGACATATTGGCTACAGGGATACATAGGTGACTATGTGAGATAGTGTGTGCGTGTGTGTGTGTGCGTGTGCATGTGTGTGTGGGTGTGTTCTGTGTTTTTTTAATATTGCTTTTGCTGTGGAACTACAGTTACCAGCGGGCACGTAATGTCCGGCATGCTGATACTTTTGTGTTTCTCCAAGTACCAGCATGCAAGGGAGACTTGCTGAGAATTGTAGTTCCACAGCAAAAGCCAACATTTTAACTTTAATTGCACCACACTTTACATAATCAACCTGGCACCCACCGGCCAGGGTTGCCGGGGATAGCCCCGGGCTATCAGCCTGGGGTGTCCTGGAGAGGGGAACCCCTTTATTGGGGGGTCCCCAGCTCCCCAGGGATCCCCAACCTGGGCTGACTAGCGGTCAGAGATTATGCTTTGGCTGGGGCGCCCAGTGATTGAGCTCCCCTGGCTGTGGCATCCCCCGCCCCGCTAGAAAGGTTCCGGTGCTGGTTCTGGTAAACACAGGGTGACCCTACACATTTTTACCCCTGTTTTTCCAGAACCAGGACCGGCTCAGAGCCCAGTACTGGCCCGTACGTCATTTGTCCCCCTTATTTTGGCAACCAGGACTGGTTCTGAAAAGCCTTGTACTGGTTGTGCTTAATACGAGGGACCCCTACGTCGTTTGTCCCCTGTACAGTATTTAGCACAACCAGTACTGGGTCTCCAAAGCCCGGTGCTGGTTGTTGTTTTTTTTGGGGGGGGCACGCCATTTTTTTTATTTTTACACAGGTTTTTTGTAATTAAACACAGAAGAACAGACGGGTCTCATTAGCTTGGTACCTCCTATAGCTTTTGAGGTGTAGCCCCTCAAACACCCTGCCCACCCCTCCGGAATTCACTATGGAGATTTCCATTTTTTTCGATTCAACCTTACTATAATGGCACGACTGGTTTATGTGTATAGCTTTTCACATGAAACCCCGCCCCCTGTTCGCTTACCAAAAAAATTGGGTTTGGGTCAGCGATGCCCAGAATTCACAGTATATGCCACACTGTGCCCCAAATTCACAATATATACTGCAAAGGAATACTTTCAAAACAAACTTATTTTTTGTTAGGCGAAAACTGAATAGGCTTGAGAATGGATGAGTCCTGGGTTTTTTGCTGATTGGCTGGCTTGACAGCATTCTTACTAGATAGATTAACTGGATGGTTGGGTCATGTGTTGGTTGTCCGGCCAATGAGTGTTTTTGTGGGTGTATATAAAGTGTCTATATATAGTAGTGGATCTACATGGGTTCAGCCTCTTTCTTGTTCTGGAGATGCTTTGATAAGTATCGTGCCTTGCACTTTCTGTCATTTTATGCTTTCTGGTATTGTGTCCAGCGCTTTCTTTAGTTTGCGCCTTTGGTTATCATGCCCCATCATAGGTGGTCGCCTCCCCACCCCGCCCCCCTGCCGCCTAGCTTATTTCTCCAGGACCCTCAGGGCTGCGGCTTGCTTGTGCATCTGAGCCCTGGCTCCCCCCCTCCCATTTCTCACCTGGTGCCTCCGCTTCCTCAGTGCTGGGCTTGGCTCCTGCTCTCAGCGCAGCATCCTTCCTGGCTTCCTCTGCGCATTCGGATGTGGCTGTGCCTGCAGCTGCCCCCACTGCTGCTTCCGGGACCTGCCCTCTTTACCCTGCCACTGTGGGGACTTCTTTTGGCCCCACCCCACTCCCGTTCAGCGCAGTGCCCGGGTCCCCCGCACTTGTGCAGACTGTGCTGCCTCCCCCTGCATGGCCCCCCACTCCTGTTAGTGCGGTGGCCATTTCTCCCATGGTGCCCATTTTGGGTCCCGCATCCTCTGGGAGACCCAATGCTAGTGTAGGGTGACAGCACTGGATAGGGAGAGGGTGACGCCAGGGAAAGAGTGACAACAGGGAGAGGGTGACAGCACTCAGTGACAGGGAGAGGGCGACAGCACGGGGTAGGAAGTGGGTGACACCAGGGAAAGAGGGCGACAGTACTAGGTGACAGGAACAGAGTGACAACAGGGAGAGGATGACAGGACTGGGTGACAGGGAGAGGGCGACGATAGGGAGACTGATAGCAGTAGGTGACAGGGAGAGGGTGACAGCAGTAGGTGACAGGGAGAGGGTGACAGCAGTAGGTGACAAGGAGAGGGTAGCAGTAGATGACAGGGAGAGGGTGACAGCACTAGGTGACAGGGAGAGGGTGACAGCAGTAGGTGACAGGGAGAGGATGACAGAGAGTGGGTGATGACAGGGAGAGGGTGATACCAGGAGATGGTAAAAGCAGTGGGTGACAGGGAGAGAATGAGCAATGGGTGACAGGGACAGGGTGATGACAGGAAGAGTGTGACAGCCAGTGCATGACAAATACAGTGTAGTTAAATTGTATTACCTGGGGCCAAAACTGCAGCACATGGATGGCTCCCCCTAACCTTGGACTTAATGCCAGGGACGGTCACAAGATCGTGACGTCAGATCCCCAGCGTCCAAGCAGTAGCAGGGCCTTAGAGAGAGAGAAAGCTGGGGTTGTGATGCAGAAAGGGGAGGAGCTGAGGAGAGAGGAAAGCGAAGCCCCTCCTCCTCCAGCCGGCACAGACTCTTAAGCTGTGTAATTATAGGGGGAAGGAGCTGAGAAGGGAGGATAAGAGAGAGTGACCACTCCTCCCCCTCCGTCCGTGCCCGCCCTGTCATTTAGTGTGTGGGCTGATGTTCAGGCAGCGCCGCGGCTGCGGCACTGGGTGCGTAATGGCAAATAAAGAGTCAGTGTGACTCATTGTAATGCTGGCGGCTGTGGGAGACAGCGGCGGGCCTCAGATGACGCCCTTACAACTTGGCGCCATACGCGGTTGCATTCCTGGCGTAATGGGCCGGCCTGCAGCTGTTTTAATGGAGGAGTGCACTCAAAGGCCCATGGGAGGAGCTGTGTGCCACTGCAGCAGCTCCCCTAGATTCCGTCATTTCAGCAGCTACGAGGAGCTGCAGCTCCCATAACTAACAGCCTTTTTGGAGCTTTGAGGAGATGGAGACAAAGCTCACAGTCTCCCAAAAAAACAAACAAAAAGCAATTGGTCAGCTGCGGTGACGGATAGGCGGCCAGGGGGGGTTTCTAGGTACTCAGAAAGCCCCCAACGTGTGCCACTGCCCGGGCCTGCATGAAACAGCTTTTGAGTCATTTGTCCAATTACTTTTAGTCCTTTGAAAAAGAGGAAGCTACATATTGAACAGCTGTAATTCCTAAACCCTTCCTCCAAATTGGATGTGAATACCCCAAATTAAAGCTGATAGTCTGCACTATTTACTCGAATAATTGTAACTTGAATATGTTTTGGTAAACATCTAAGATAAGAAAATGTGTTCCATTTTTCAAACGTATGCAAGTATGATGGCAACGTATGCAAGTGTGATGGCGTAACCAGAGTGGACCAATGTTTTGACTACTCCTGTATGGTGCTGCAGCTTTATGTATTGTACTACTATTATCCTGATTGCTGTCTCCTATAGTAAAGGTAGCACTGGCCTTTTTGACTATTTTGTTAAGGAACAGCACTGTGTTTAATGACTGAATTAGAGAAACAGTCACATGCCCACTTTTAGCTCTGCAAATACACATTCACTAATTTCTCTTTGCACAAGTTAAATGGTGGCAGGAAGTGGAAGGGTACCCTGCTATTCCGGGAATCCAGGAAAACTCTATTTTGAAAATCTTTTGAATAACCCAATAGAGTATACAAGTATGACCTGTATACAATGGAGCCCGCCATTTTGAGAGCTGACCCAATATGTATGAGAATCACTTGAAGGGAACTGTTCATGAAGATATGATGTGACCCCACCAATTCTGCTTCCACCCGAGTCTCACCTGAGATGTATGCTTGCTCATGTAGCTCTGTTATACTTAGTAACTCGGCATCTTGTTGTCGGCAGCTTTTCCGCGCCTGGTACCAAGTGATGGACGATTCCTCCATAATCTGATAATTGACACCGGTAACAGAATCTGTTGTCCACCAATTGTTATCGATAGCTGAGAAAAAATAATAGATTTTACTAAGACTTTGATGGATTGCAGATTAAGAATTACAAATATCCAAATGAATGGGAAATGGCCATGATCCCGATGGTCAAAATACAGATGGTCATAATACCGACAGATTCCGACAGTGAGTATTAGGGTTAGATTTAGGGTTAGAGTTAGGCACTAGGGGTACGGTTAGGGATAGGCTGCAGAGGGGTGGGTTAGGATTTGGGTTAGAATACTTACCAAAATCCATCTGGATTTTGACCATCGGGATGCCACTGTCGGTTTTATGACCACCGGCACTGTGACTGTCGGGATCCTAGACCCAACCCAAATAAATGCATATACTAGCAACAACATAGGGCACACAGAATCGAAAGCCCCACTTGACGTCCACAGCAAAGGGATTACTAATGGCTAATGAAATATAAAAAGTAAGGTGACTGATGTAAAGTTAATGATTACACAGGATGACTTGCCGGAATCGGGCCCGTGCCTGCATCTGGCAGGCTATTTAAGGCAGTAAGCTCTCACGAGCAGGGCCCTCTTCCATTATGTGCTTTTAATTCCCTCAATTAGACCATCATCTCATCCCCACTACCAACAATGGCACCAAACCTTTGGGTTCTGTTGCCCTCCTGCTTATGACTACTATTGCAGCAATGTTTATAAACCTTGTCCATGTCCTGCCATGTGTTGCATCGTGACTCACTTTTTCATTGTTTTATTCATACTGTTTCTGTTTATGTACTTTGTATGGCACTGCGGGCTCCTTGTGGCGCCATATAAATAAAATATAATAATAATATTATTACCCAAGCCCATATGAGATCAATGCACCTCCTTATAGTCTGTTAAATGTACTTTAACTCTGATCTATAAATAAAGTAAGTGAAATGATTTGTTTGTACATGTATACATTCAAATAACTATTTGAATCAATTTCAATGCTGTCTACAGCATTAATGCTCAGTACAATATAATTATTATTAATTATTATTAACAGTCGAAATGTGTGGGAACACAATCGAACTTAGGTTACGAGTCAAAGCGAGCCAGGGCGTGGTTCTTCCCAACTTGCGTAGATCTGAAAACAAGGCAAAACTTCATCTTACCGGCATCGGACCCCACGTGTTTTGGATTACATATTAAAGTCCCTCCCTCGTTATCCGGTGCCATTTCACACTGGAGACTGAGGGTGAGTGTGTGGGTAGTATAGGGGCACTTAGTTTGTACACAATAAAAACAGATAAGGAGCACTGAAGGCAGGGGCTGTGTATAGTGTGGGCTGGTCGCAGCTCTCTGAGGACAAAAAAAGCCATAGGAGTGGACTTCAGCACTGTGTTGTGGTTGTTTGTTACGAAAAACAAATCCTACCAGGGAACATTTTTTAAAAAATAAATAAATTAGTAGCACTGTGTTTAATGGGCACTGTAGAGGCACCATGTGCTACTGCAGCTCTGTAAGGCACAAAAACACTATAGGGGTGTACTGTAGCACTGTGGGGGCAATTCAGTCCCGGACGCTAAGCTGCGCACTTTCGCTGCCGTCAGGGGCCGGGTATGCAAATTCCACAATCGCACAGCCAGGCATAAGGACGCCCCCTATGTCTTAGAGAGCGACAGCAGAGTGAACGTAAGCCGGTGTAAAGACGCCCATTTTTCTTTCTCACGTCATCTCCAGTACCATTGAGAACCATCGGAGCTGCACGCAGCCCTTGAGGTAGACTCTACCCCACCGCAACCACTGCGATCACTGCAGGCTGAAATCTAACCAGGTGACGTGTACAATGACGCTTCCATGCTAATTATGGACGCCCATTAAATGTCGTTTTGACGCCAAGACACGCCTGCGTTCGCAGCACCACTCCCCTGTTCACAAGCACCTTCCCATGTTACCACTCACAAACGGCACTATCAGTCAGTCAAAGTAGCATCCAGTGTGTACTATGAGCGCACAATTCCCGAGCTCAGTGAGTGACTAGCGCATGCACATATTGATGCATATGCAGACGGGAGACAATAACCCGTAGCGAGCAAACGAGGCTTAGCGTCCAGGTCTGAATCAGTCCCCGTGTTACTGAAAAAGCCTACTGGGCCACTTTTTTTATAAAACCCTATTATAACGTCATCATTACCATTAGGTTGCCACTCGGCTTATACTAGGGGCACTGTGAGGGAGTTTGTTGTGCGTTCAGGCACTGTTCAGAAATTTTAATATAAAACTTGTGTGTTAAAAAATATTACATCATTATTAGGGTGCCACCTTGCTTATACTGTGAGGCAGTTTGTTGTGTGTTCACAAACAAAAATGAAATTATAAAGCTTGTGTGCTCAAAAATATATAGGGGCACTATGACGCACTGTTTGTGTGTTCAGGCACTGTGATCGTAATCTATAAAGTCAAATGTCCTGACTCACTGACTCATCAACGCCCACCCCAAACCCCTGGACCTAGAAACATGTCATTCAGGGAGTGTATGCATTCCGTGACGTAGGCACTCACTAAGCAGGGATTTTTCAAAATTCAACTCCTAAGGGGTTGAAAAGAGGTTAAATGTTTCATCTTGACCAAGGTGATTGAGGGACAAAGCAACAAGGCTTAAGTGCTGCTGCTGTGGAATTGTAAGCTCATTGTCTGGGATGAGAGTATCAAGGTGCACAAGGGGGATATTGAGGCACTGAGCAGAACACTCCAAGACATCACAGTCAACGATGGAGTGATGGGAGGTGTATCTGTGTTGCTAGCTGAAGAGTTCTGGCAGACTCTGCCAGTAGTTCTGAGGGGAACTCGAGCTGATGATGTAAGGCATGTGTCAAGGTGTCATATCTGTGGTCCCTCATCTGGAAACTCTTTCCTTTAGGAAGAACATGATGATCCACTTGAGGGGCAGTGCCTCTGCTGGGCAATTCTTCAAACTCCTACTTAAAATATGGTATAGGGATTATCCTGAGTCTGAGGGAAAGGTGACCATCCCTGCAGGCCTAGGCACAGTAGTAAAGACCCTAGCAGACCTCACAGCCAGGATATACCTTGATATTGCTGATATCCAAAAAAGTCCTTTACTGGCTGTGTGAGCATGCCATTCTGACCCTCAAGAACAAAATGGCTACCATCATTAATGACACTCTACTTTAAAACTTGTCAAATGGGCAGAAATGGAGTACAGGTCTGTGGACTCGGTAGTGCAAATGGATGATGCAGTCCACTACCCAGAGGAGTTCATAAACATCCTCAACCCTGACATTTGACACTGTACTGTTAGAGAAGCCTCCTTCTACCATTTCTGCACCCTCTGCAAATGTGGGGATGAGCAGCACAATTACAGATGGTGACATAGAAATTGAGGATGCTACTGTGGAAGTGCCCCAAGGTGGGTTCAATATTTGTGCATCTGACGCTGATGAGGATGTTTTTTGTGTCAAAGTCAGTCAGTTACCAGTGTCAGCAGTTCTTGCCCATGATAAATAGAAGGCCATTGTTATGCCTGGGCAATAGACATTTTTACCCAAATCTTGACAACATTTGTCTGCCCATCTGTACCATTTGTGAAGCCAAAGTAAGTAGAGGTAGGGACATTAACCACCTAGGAACCTCCTCCCTATTAAGTCATTTGCAGTGAGTTCATGCAAAGTTTTTGGAAAAAGCTGAAAAAGTCTGATAAATTAATAACAAACAGTCCAGCATCAGCTAGCTCCTAGCTCTCAGCTAGATACTGGCTCATGCAACCTTCACTGCCAACACCTTCATCACTAATATCCTCATTAATGATTGGAGGTAGTCCTCCTGCATCCAATTTGCAAAGGCTAACTGACTCCTCTCCTATCCAGTATTTCCCAGAAGAATCCTTGCACGCTAGGGCTGTTGCTGCTGCCAGGGGTGAATCTTCATCACAGAAGAGGACCAATAAGACTAGTAGTTTTAAACAATTGACTGTGAAACAATCCTTTGCAAAAGGAAACAAGTAGGAAAGCTGCCATCCAGTTGAACAGCGGATGACTGAAGCATTGGTGGCTATCCTAGCATTAGATCTCAATTCAATATCCGCCATCAATGCATGTGGTTTATGACAGTTGAGGCCCTGTGTCCCCGCTACCAAATTCCATCTTGAATTTCCACAAGAACAGCAATTCATCATCTGTACCAGGACGTTAAAAGAAAACTAGTAGACAAGCAGAACTGGTCAAACAAAAGATTACATAACTGTGACAGCCCACTGGGTGGGTGTATCGCCTAGCAGCAGAATATAACACAATGACAGCTCATTCACAGATAGGCAACTCTCTGTATCACCGGTTTCAAGAAGAAACATACTGATGTCACCCTGTTAGAAAACTCAGAGATGTCATAGCATCTTACCCTGCTAGGACTGTCTTCAGGATTTGTCCTTTCCAATAATACATGTAACAGTGTGAGAGCATTTCAACTGGGTGAATTTGAACACATCCCATGTTTTGGCCACCCTAAAAAAATTCAGAACTATTTTAGCATTCAGAAAACGCATGTAGAAGATTGCAGTGGCTACAAGCAAAGTTACATTTTTATGCCACCAACTGAAGCAAGAGGTATTGACCAGGTGGAATTCCACCCTTTATATGCTTCAGTGAATTGAGGAACAGCAACAAGCCATCAAAAACAAGCCTACACAACAAACCATAACATAGGGAGAAGAGGGGGAATGTACCTTAGCTCAGCACACTGGAGAATACTCTCTGTTTCATGCATGCTACTGAAACTATTTGAAGTAGTAACTAATTAAGTGAGTTCAGACACAGCCAGCTTGAGTCAGGTGATTCCTTTAATAAAACTACTGGAAAAGCAGTTAGAGAAACTGAAGGAGGAGATTAAATGAAGTGATTTTGCTAAGTATGTTGGACTTGTAAATCAACTTCTTTATTTGATTCACCAGGACCAAAGAGTTGTCAAGATCTTCCAATTGGAGCACTACATTTTGGCAACCATGCATGATCCTAGGTTTACGTTGTACATAATGTCTTTCTTTCCAATTGACACAGATCTTAAGAGATGCGAAGAGCTCCTTGCCAGCAAGTTGTCAGCTCAAATGACAATTCCTGTGTCAGTTTTTCCTGCAAATGCTGCTACCAGGAAAAACCTTATCTATTCCACATGAAGGGCCTTATTGAGAGATGCAAGCAAATGCAACCGTAGCTGCTCTCTAAGAGATCACAATTTTAAAAATATACTAATGACTCACTCATCGTTCAGCACTAAGACTTGACCACTGAAAACATCTCACATCCGCCGTTTAAGCACAAAACTGGAAACAGACATAGGAGATCTTCAGACACATAGAGGGCTCTTCTGCAGCAAGCAAGAGTGCAGTGGCTAATTTATGGACGCCCAGAAAAAAAAGTGTTTAAATGGTCCAACACACCTGCGTTCTTCAAATCACCCCCGTTACCTCCCCCAAACTCTGACTATCTGTCATGCAGTTTGCGATTAAAACCTCTATGTGAGTGTAAAATCAATGCAATCGCTGCACATGTGCAGCGCATTCTTACATGTATGCAAAATGACAAATAAACACTCAATCTGCATAAATATCGATATAGCGTCCATTTATGATCAGGCCCTAAGCACATAGGGGAGGTGTATTAAACTTTCTAAAGAGGACAAATGGAGTACATACAGTGGCAACCATTCATCTGATAGCTAGCATTTTCTAGAATGTACCTGATAAATGTTAGTTCGGATGCTATGGGCAACTTCTCCACTTACCTTAGAAGGGTTAGTACATATCCCCCCCACCCACAACACAATATGCTGCAGTTAGACTTTTCAATTTTAACTAGTATTATATGCATTTCTTATTTAATACAGATGAATATTGCATCATTTATACCTGGAGGTTGTAGGTTTATGTTTTCCAGGCCCAGCTACAGATACTGGTTACAAAGATCAGCCATGGAACAGTTTTAGAGAGCTTTGTATAATATTGGCAACACAGGCAATACCCAAATGCACACAGAGGGGGCAATGCAATTCGGCATGAATTGAATAGCGCCGAAAGGGAGCTCCCAGAGCTATTCAAATTAACAGCGATGTTTACCCTGCTGGGAAGTAGTTGAGTCAGAGAACGCCGGCTCTCAAGACTTAACTTGGGTGTTTAGTCATGATAACCAGCATTCTCCAACTAAAGCGCCAACCATGCGGCTGCTAGCGCCTCGCTAAGCCGCGACCATGCAGCTGAGCCGCGACCTTGCGGCTAAGCTGGAAAACAGCAGCACGTTCCGGCACTTTAGAAGAAATCTTTAGTACTACTAAACAGCGGGGTGAGTTGAATCGCAGCCAGAGACTACAATTAAAAGAATATATAAAAATAAATATGTCAAAGGGATTTTACGGTAAGTGCAAATCATACTTGCCTACTTTTGAAAACTAGTTTTAGGGAGATTACAGCTGGCAATGCAGAGAGCCATTCAGGGGGCATGTTTAGCCCCACACATGGGACTATCTATGCTTAAATGCTTGTTGAGAGACATTTCTATATAACATTAATAACCATATATATGGGAATTTGGAAAATTATGCAAGTTTTGATACCAACACTGCTGCCTGCAATACTTAATTTCTTATTTGCAACTATTCACTGTGATAACTCTTTTCTTCTCACTCACTACAATATATACAGTATATATATATATATATATATATATATATATATATACTTGAATATTAAGCATATCACAAACACTCCTTAGATTGCAGTCATAGGATCACACATCGGACGTAGCCTTCAGCTTTTATCTCTCCTCCCCACAATGACCAGGAAGTCACCAACCAGACTAATGCGACCTTTGCAGTCTGACAACAACAAACTACTCATTCGCCTTGAGATGAGGTAATTATATTTTAAGAGAGGTAGCAGTTAAAGCAGAGGTTCCCAAACGCAGGCTAATCTTTTGAACCACTTGATGGATTTTGATGGGGTTTTCACTATTCTATACAGCATTAATCAAGGAAGGTTCAGGTGTATGAACTATTCATCTGTGACAAAAGGGAGCCGGGCAATGATGATTTTAGTGAATCAAGTTACAGAAATAAAATCTTGCCCCGAGAAGCTATATAGGAGCTGGCCAGGGTGCTGAAACAGCAAGAGAGCATTTGAAACTGAGCTTGGAATTGAAAAAAACCCTGTAACTAAGGGCCTGATTCAGAGCTGAACGCTCTGACCAGAGCGCTCGCTCTGAATCAGGGCCCTCCTACCTGTTTTAGGAGTGTCCTCATGGACGCTTGCATAGCTGTTGGTTACCACCCACAGCTTATGCGAGCGTCCATGATGATGGTCGCGATGGTCATCGGGCTTGCGACGAAGACCCTGCGGTAGGGTCTCGCTGCCGCAAGCCCAGGAGTGATTTTGGCTCTATCAGAGCCAAAATCACTCCCACTGACATCATTACTGATGTCAGTGGGGCCGGCTTCAGACGGTAGGCGTTCCCATTAGATGGGAACCAAAGGGGGCGTGCTGTTAATCAACATCAACAGCACCCCCCCTTTGGTGCGAGACCCGGAGCGACGGAGAGCCCGTCGCTCTCCGGGTCTCGCGTATGCGCACGACGGAGCTCCCTCCGTTGTGCGCATGCGCAGTGGGGCAACATCGACCCATTTGCGAGCGTCCTTTGCTCACGAACAGGTCTGAATGACCCCCTAAGGGCCTTATTCAGAGCCGGACGCTCGTTGAGAGCGCTCTCTCTGAATCAGGGCGTCCTTTTTTTTAAAAAAAAAAGAAGTCGGCCTCCTGGCTGCTCGCTAAGCTGTGGGTGACCACCCACAGATTTGAGAGCGGCCAGGTGATGGTTGCAATGGTCGTGACCATTGCGACCATTGGGCTTGCGACGAGACCCTTGCGGTAGGGGTCTCATTCCCGCAAGCCCCAGTGGACTTCCTGCTCTAATAGAGCAGGAAGTCCACCTACTGACATCACGAGTGATGTCAGTAGGGCCGCCCACAAACGGCAGGCTTTCCTTCAGGAACGCCTCCGTTTGCCCAGCCACCCTCCCTCCTCGCCTGGGGCGAGCTGTCGATCAACCTAGACAGCCGCCCCGTTTGTTGTGAGCCCCGGAGCGAGTGAATTTCTCACTCGCTCCGGGGCTAGCGCACGCGTGCAGCACGCACAGCGCATGTGCAGTCCCCACCGTCGACCTGCTTGTGAGCGCACAGCACTCACGAGTGGGTCTGAATCAGACCCTAAGTACAGTACTTCACGAATGAAAAATCGGAGTCGCTGTAAATTCTATTTAAGTCAATGGTTGGAGCGACGATTGGCTGAAATAGCTGTTCCCATGATCCCAATCAGAGCTTCACCCATAGATTTCAATTAGCCGGGTTACTTCCAATCATTCCCATTGGGTAGTCAAAACAGTGGGCCTGATTCAGATGGGGGCGGTAATGCAAACGCAACTGCATACTCTCATGGAATGCAGTTGCTAAAATATGCAAATGCCTTCCAAAGCATACCTGAGCTTAGGGACGCCCACTACTGCCTTCTCATATCGGTACGACAACGTGAAACAGTGTAAACATAGGTACCATCGAAGCAAATCACCATTGCGTCCGTCTATGAAACAGCCCAGTTTCTGAATGCTGTTGTCTAATACTGTTGTTAAATGTGCTTATACCTAATATGTACAGGGGCGCCGAGGGGCTGGGGGAGCGGGTACAAATCACCCAGGCCCGGGCTTGCTGGAGGGGCCCAGCGGGAGCCCAGGTCCAGCACTGCCCACCTTTCTTCTACATCACAGCAGCCCAGCACATACTGCTGTGTGCTGGGCTGCAATGGGAGACTGCTCTCAACTGCTAAGCAGCAGCTGGAGCAGTCTCCTATGTCTACAGGGGGAGCATTCACGCTGATCATGCCCCCCATTGGCTGTGCACCGGGCTGAGGGGCTCACAGCGCCCCCACCAATGTTTTTTTTTTCTGTTTTTTTCCTAAGGGGGCGTGATTAGGTCACGCCCCCTGTCACCTGGGCTCGGTGCAGCTCTTGGCGGCCCTGAATATGTAGCCAGGGTCAATAGAACCAATAGTACCTCTGCCTGTCAGCTTGTGGCACTCCCAAATAGATGTGTCGACAAGACAATGTAATCTAAATGAACAGAATCTTATAGAATATTGATTGCTCAAATCATCTCATGTTCACCACATTATACCACATTTAATGTATTGCATAGACTTTTATACATGCAACCATGGCTTGCTAATTTTTCTTTGTCTAATTTATGACTACTATATTATAATAAAATAAATGTATCTTTTGCTAAGCTTGCTACTATAGCAAAATCTACACGTACAGGGATTTGAATAAGATGAGTAGCAATGATGCCCTCAGAGCCGTAACTAGACTTTTTGGTGCCCTATGCCAGAGAGAGCATTGGTGCACTCCCCTCCCATTTTTTAAATAGGGACATATGATAGTGCACCTGAAAAAGGGTCATGGCCTCATGGGGAAGGGCCGGGGAAGAGATAGGGGAGGACAGGAGATGCTGGGGATAAAAGAAGAGGAAGCTACAAGAGAGAATGATAAGAAACAGGAAAACTGACAGGCCCAAACAGCGCCCCATGCCCTGCGGTGCCTTGTGCTATGGCACTGGTCGCATTACCCTAGCTACGGCCCTGGATGCCCTATTTGATATAATACAAATATATATGTACAAGCAATTTCATTATTAATCACTGCATGGACTTTGTGTGAGTTATATACATAAATCAGTGTGTGCTATCTATGCAATTAATATTACTCGAAACACTGACAGCTTCTCTCCTCCTAAATTACAGTCTGATTTGCACATACTAACCGAATATATTACAACAACATAACGCGGGGAGAGGTGCCCAGAATCTTTATAATTATTTCAACCCTGCTAGGCCATACAATTTATAACAGCGCTATAGTTATGTGCTATGATTGCTCATTGCAGCTTAATCCTGCCATTTTTGCGCATAGCTTCACACCAGATAGTGTGCTGATGAGCGGAACTTGTTTTCAATGTAACGTTAGGTAGTTACAATGTTTCTTTTACTTAGCAATATTGTAAGATGTATTATTCAATACAATAAATAAACATTGCATATGATGTAGTGTTTATATATTCTATTCATAGGCTCACTCACCTTTATCGAAAGCAACCCACGGGGATATGTGGGTATAGCAATTGACAATAATACACAGACTGTTCACAAAACAATAGGAGGAAATATATCTTGTGTAGTAAATTAACAGGGAATATAATCATCTAAGACCCTATAGTGGGAAGAATATCCTTGGGTCAAACTGATCCTAATAGGGGTAAATTTACTAAAGTGAGAGTTTTTAGAAGTGAAGATGTTTCCCATAGCAACCAATCACATTCTAGCTATTATCTTCTAGAAAGTACTAGTTAAATGTTAAGTAGAATCTGATTGGTTGCTATGGGCAACATCTCCACTTCTGAAAGCTCTCCTTTTAGTATATATCCCTAATACTCCACTCTCTGCTAATCTCCTCTGTATAGCAAACAGCCATTTTAGCTGTTATTGGGATTATTTGACTAAAATATATTAATTGTAGTCCGATTTTAATTGGGCAATACACTGCATGTATTTAAGAAGACTCATATGGCTCAATCACTGGCCAGTTACCCATTACGTTTGGATTTATTATAGTCATAGAACTAACCTGGGTGAAGCCATGTTTCAAAGTGTTATAAGTAAACAACAGTTATATACCCAATTCAATGTTATTAATGTAGTAGATTCACTAGAGTGAAGTATTAATAAACATCAATCATCCTTTGCAATATCAGACATAATAATAGTCTGCAAAGACATTCATGTTACATTGTGCTAACTTAATAGAAAATAGTAAGTTTCACTTTAGTGAAGTGTACACGTGATATGACAAACTAGATATACATAATGAATCATGTTCAGTGATCTAATTCTATTTTATAACATTATTATCACACTCTTTATTTTAAATATTTTTCTTCTGTGTTACTTGAAGTTTTCATTTTAAACACTGAATTAAAAATCCTGTTTTAAAATAAAATCATTTTTCCAACCGTCCTGTGCACCGTGTAGCTACATATTTCCTGTACTTTAAATGTTGTGTATGTAGACAATATCACTTCCTTACATTGGGCCTGATTCAGAGCTGAACGCTCTGACCAGAGCGCTCGCTCTGAATCAGGGCCCTCCTACCTGTTTTAGGAGCGTCCTCATGGACGCTCGCATAGCTGTGGGTTACCACCCACAGCTTATGCGGGCGTCCATGATGATGGTCACAATGGTCAAGACCATCACGACCATCGGGCTTGCAACGGAGACCCTGCGGTAGGGTCTCGCTGCCGCAAGCCCTGGAGTGATTTGGGCTCTATCAGAGCCAAAATCACTCCCACTGACATCACTAGTGATGTTAGTGGGGCCGGCTTCAGACGGTAGGCGTTCCCATGGGAACGCCTCCATCTGGCAGCCACGCCCCCAGCACGCCCACCAAAGGGAGCGTGCTGTCAATCAACATCGACAGCACACCCTCTTTGGTGCGAGACCCGGAGCGACAGCTTGGCTGTCGCAGTCTGGGTCTCGCACATGCGCACGATGAAGCTCCCTCCATCGTGCGCAAGCACAGTGGGGCAACATCGACCCGTTTGCGAGCGTCCTTTGCTCGCGAATGGGTCTGAATGACCCCCATAGACACCAACAATAATTATTTTAGGAATTGTGTCGACTTTGACCTGCGCGACCAACTAGCTTTATAGCAACAGGAGCTGAAAGGAACAAAAGTACAGTACATGAAACAAGTCCAGTAATATTGGTGAATGGCAGAAGTTCCTTTAACTTGGCAGATACAGAAGCTCACAGAAGTTTATAGCAAAACAAAGTCCAGAACATTGGTGTACACAAGAACAGGGATCCAGAAATCTTGCAGAAACATTATTGAAACATCATGGTAGATCAGAACAGACAAAGAACACTGATGATCTAGCAATGAGTGTTGGGAATAGGCAGACTAAATAGGCAGGTGTCAGGAGCAATAACATAATGGTGATTAGTTGTAAACCACATCACCCCTGGTCACAGAACAAAATTGGAATAGCAGCACCTATGGAACTATCAAGAATAGTAAATCACATAACCAGGGGCCTAGCGACACCTGGAGGAAGGAATTCATACTTCATGGAGACAATGCACACCAGAGAAAGATCTAACACAGTCATAGACCATTGATGGCTGCAACCATTGATGGTCGATGCCCACCCCTACAAAACAATACGTTTCAAATGGCTAAGGGGCTCCAGTATAATGTATTGCATAATATTTGACATAAATGCTTTGTTCTGGCTAGTACTGTTCTTTGCCAGGCAGATCTTGGCTGTTGTTTTGCCTGCTTACTCACCATCAGGGTTTGGTATTATTAATGTAGGCATGGAATTCTTTTCATTTTCCTGTCCCCCAATGGTTGTTGCCAGAGACAGTTGGCATGTGCTGATTTATTATAGGAACTTCCTTGGCACAAGGCAAGTAATGAGAAATCTAAGACATGGGATTTGGCTGTGACCATTAAGTTAGTGGCTCTGACAGATCTGACATGTATGCAAACATACAATCATCTTCCACAAGTAAGGCCTTCAATTTTCCTTATCGTCTTAGTATAAATATGTGAATCTCAGTCTTTAATCATAGCATCAGTGCATATAATAGTTACACTTACCTTTAGATGGACAGAAGCCATATAACTTGTCTTTGTCATAGTCTGCAGTTGTAGAGCACCAAAGCCTTCCATCAGCTCTTCCTGCAAGCGTGCAGTCCGCATACCATTTGGAGTCATGCTTGAAGGGGAAGACGCAGGGCTGACCATTAGCATTTCCCTTCAGAGTGTATAATTCTGTGGAATATAATATTACAATATGGTGTTGATTTGAATAATATTAAATAAAGGAATAGCCTAACAGGAAATGGACATTTTCATTCATTAATAAAATAGAACTGGCCTGAAACAGAAAGTAATTGGTATATAAAGTCTTATCATGTTCCTATAAATATCATTTTAAATATATTTAATCTATCCCATAATGGTTGATTCCCTACAGCATATATTGGAATACAGATACATGCTGAGTTACATAAACTTTCCCCTCAGAATGATCCCTACACAAAAAGACTGAACTTGGGTTTGTTGATAGTAGGCAACTTTTGCAGCAATGTCAATGAATGTAAATTAATTCTGTTAGACAATGGTCCTGTATCCTTTTTTGACCCATGTCTTACTCCCTTTTTTGTGAGAGACCTGGCAGTAGAGTGCAACAAAGTTATATTACCCAGACCAGACAAGAGGTTTCCACCAATGTGAAGAGTCTTAATAACAGCATCCCAGATCAATTAAAGATTAGATTAAACCTGCCTTTCAAAGGAAGAAAAATTATTTCTAAAAAAAAATGTAGTATAAAAAAATCTTCAAAGATCACGACAAATCGAACAGTTGGATGACCCTATTCTCATTTTACTCATATAGGCATCGCTTTCCCAACAACAAGAAGCAAGTTGTTGACTGACATGCCTCAACTGTGACACAACTGGGAGAGGAACCAGAAACAAAAAAGTGTTTTGTGCATCAATTAAAAACCTATTTGATGATTTGCAGAACTGACTCCACCACACTTGTAAGAATATTAGCATCCCGACCGCCAGGATCCCAAAGGTAAGTGGTGGGGTTAGGGAGAGGGTTAAAAATTAGGCACTAGGGGGAGGGTTAGGACTAAGGTGTGGGGAGGTTAGGTTTAGGTATTAGGGGGGTGGTTAGGGATCAGGAAGGGAGTGTTAAGGGTAGGGAGAGGGTTAGGATACTGACCGACACCGAACAGGACATGTGTTTTGCCTGTAGGCTTGGATACCTGATCGCCTACAGGCGAAATGTTCATCCCTTTCAGTCTGCTTGTTCCAAGCGGCATCACTGACACACCACTCCTGAAGCCTTTGTTCCACGGACTTGTGGACTGGAGTTACTTTTACTGTCCCCTTCTTAGTGCTCTTTCATCTGGGCTAAGCCGTTGACCTCATGCCGGAATGATAACATGGGAGAGATACAGCTGGGTGCCCAGACAGCGAAAGCGCTCTCACTGTTGTTTCTCCTGGGGTCTGTGCTCTGCACTCTCTCATCCCTTGTTCGATGTCATCAGACAAGGGAAAGCAGAAGTGGAGAGACACATTATTTATCCTGGACTCTTCTATTTTCCATCAGGCTATCTCAGATGTCTGATATCAGTACGCTGCAGCTGCCTCTCTAGCAGATATACAGTATTATATATTATGCTTATATACTCTGTAAAGTAGAATCATTTATTAGCTGCTGCCATTCATGCTTGCTAATTATGTTGTCCTTTTTTATACAGCCATTTGTGATAAACTGTACAGCTAACTTAAGAGATATTGAATTCACACTGGAATAATTACCATTGACTTATTGCATAAGGACTCACTGAATTATATACTTTATTGTTGAATTCTATGATTAATTGTTATGCATACATTTTTGTTGAGCAGGGGGTTATTTGAGATGTGATTCATCACCACCTGCTTAATAACTCCACTACTATTTTGTCCATGAGGTGATTATACCATGCAATGTTGTAGTGTTTATACACTTTTGAATAATTAGGAGATTCACTACCAATTATCTATTCAGTCAATGTTCATTCATAAGGCTGTTTAATTAGGCAATGTTCTTGAACCTCTTTATTTCAGCAATGAGGCATCAATTGATGAATGTATTATAATTTACAGTACCTGAATAACTTTTGTAATGTGTACATTATACAATCAAACATTCTCTCTTTTGTTATAGCATGAGTACTAATGAGACATTTTCAGTACAATAAATCAATATATTATTTAATATATAAAATTTGTAAGCAATAATAATGCGTTCTCTGGTATAATTATTTAATTTGGGTATAAAAACTTCAAGTGGCTCACACCCATGCATAAGGTTGCATATTGTCTCAAGACATATAAGCTAGAAGAATTATTTCCTTAGTTAATTTGATACATAATTGTTACATAACTGTTGGAGTGCAAGTGGATGATGAAGAGATTGCTACAGCAATGCTGCAGAACTTAACACTTGAAACACAGCAAAGTTAACAACAGACACAGGGTCTGATTCAGAGCCGGACGCTATTTGCGCTCGCTCATTCAGAAAAAGGGGCCAGATATTTAAATAGAGCGCTCGCTCTTTGCGGTCTGTTGACGCCTCTATGTCTGAGCGAGCGAGCGAACGAACGAAATATGCGCTTGTTATTTGGAAAAACGCCCCCTGGCCGTTCGCATCATACGTCATCTCCGCTATTTATTAGATTAATCAAGTACATCGAAAGGCGTCTGAACTGCTCACAGTGCTTGTGGTTGGATTTTCCTACTGCAATCATGCGAACAGTTCAGGCTAAGAGACAACCAAGTGACGTGGCCGATGACGCTGCTTTGTTAATTATGCACACTCTTAAAATGCCCGTTTTGACCTTTAAGCACGCCTGCTTTCTGATCTCCACTCCCCGTTTTCAAGCACCTTCCCCTGTTACCACCCACAAACGCCTCATCCTGTAACTCAAAATTAGCAGGCACTCGTTATTTTGCGAACACACGATTTCTGACCGCAATGACTGGTTGGTGCATGCGCATTACGACCCATACGCATGCGCAGATGTGCGAACATCGCTCGGAGCAAACGAGCGGCCGCTTACGAGTGGCTCTGAATCAGGCCCACAGTCAGAGCAAAGTTATTACAGTTTCAAGAATGTATGACCTCTGATCTAAATGCTGAGAGTACTGCATTACATACAAAAAGTGAACATTTCAGAAAATTTAAGTTCAAGTGTTCTAATTGTCACAAGATAGGTTACAAGAAAATGAGTCCAAATAAAAGAATGTGAAACCTATCCAAAGCTAGAAATGCAATGACAAAGATGAGTCAGCTCTAAGTGTTACAAACAACCTCAAAAAAGATTTATTGATTCAGGTGCAGCAAAGCGTTTCAGCTGCAATAAGGAATGGTTCACTAAGTAAACCAAATGTAACCATATCACTATCAAAGGTATTGGCAATCAAGTTCTTATAACAACTAAATTGAACAATTAAAGCATGCTTAAAAATTGTAACAAGAACAAAATTCACAGAGATCCAACATGTGCTTTATGTACCAGAAATGGGAACAAATCTTATCGCTATCAGTGTACTGGAACAGAGAGGCCACAGAGTTCACTTCACTAAAGGAAAGTGCATTGTGAGAAACAAAAGCGGGACCATCATAGCTATAGGCACAAGATGTCAGCAATTTTACCTCCTAGATACACAGCATTGTTACGCAATGATAACAACAAAGTCGGAGTCACTGGAACTTTGGCACAGAAGATATGGTCATTTTGGATGTGACAGTGTTCAAAAGCTATAGAGCAGGATGGTCACATGAATGTTGATAAAGAAAATAACATATGTGAGAGCTGTTTTGCAGAAAAGCAAAGGAGCCAGCCATTTCCAAAATAAAAAAGCAGAGTTACAAAACAACTTGAAATAGTATAGTCAGATGTGTGTGTGTGTGGTCCAATGGAAGTAAAAGTCTGAGTGAATACAGATTTTTGTGACATTTATAGATGACTTCACAAGGATGACAAATGTGTACTTCATCAGTAAAAAACTGAAGTGGTGAAAAATATTGCAGATTAAGCAGAATTGTAGAAAATCACAGTTTGCAGACTCAAGACTCTGAGATCTTATCATGTTGGAGAATATCTCAACAGACAGGTGGAAGAATTCTTCATAAATATGGAATAGAGCAACAATTGACCATTGCCTATACTCCTGAGCAAAACGGTGTCAGTGAATGAGTACACTAGTAGAGAGAGCAAGATGTACGTTAAAGGTTGCAGACCTGGAAATGCAATTTTGGGAGGGAGCCGGATCCACAGCAGTGTATCTCAAGAACCATTTTCCTGCAGTAGTCCTAAAGGACATAACACATATTGAGGCATGGTCGAAGAGAAATCCAAGTGTAAGACATCTCAGAACCTTTGTAAGTACTGCATACATGCATATACCAAAAAAGAAAAGTCACAAGCTGGATTCAAAGACAGAAACATGTACCATGTTTGGCTATTACCATGAGAGCAAAGGTTACAGATTGTGGAATCCAAATACCAGAAAGATTGTTAACTCACGAGATGTTATTTTAAAAAAAACAATGCAAATTGAAGAACAGTTGGAAGCTGATATGCAGAGCAAGTATGTGTCACTGGACATGTCAGCAGCAGAAGGTAAATCTAAGTCAGAGATTAGCAGTGTTGAAGTTCAACCACAGAAAAGATCTTCTGCAAGGCCAAATATCAGTAAACCACCAAAGAGGTATGATGGGGAAATTGCAAACATTGCAGCCAGTGAGCCTCAAGATATTTAGAAGCCATGGTTAAAGCCTAATTGGTGTGAATGGAAATCCAAGATAGGCAAAGAGACTTTTCAACATTTAAAAACCGTAAGTGTAAAAACATAAAAAATCATGATAGTAGACAGCAATTCCAAGTTGGTGAGTCAAGAAACTGTTGTAATGGCCCATGCTATCAGTAAAAGGAATTTTACTAAAGTATCATCAAAGAAGGCCAAGCTAAAGTCACATGGTCACAAAAACCATGGCATATTCTTTACCTTGTTACCTCTTACCTTGTTAGGCAATGCTTACCAAGGTGAGCTGTCCTGTTCCAGAGCACTGTCAATCCATTTCCTGAGGTTCATGGGTGCAGCCATGTTGTCTCTTATCAGGTGAGCACTAACTAATATCCAGTCTCTACCTGTCTCTTGTGCTCACATGACCACTTCAGCCTATCTCTGACAAGAGTGCCGTATTGTAGTCTGTACCTGACACAAGCACCTTGTCGAAACAATATGGCTCATTCTGCCCAGTGATCTCACTCACTAGTGAGTTAGTGCTAACTCCAATCCACTACCTGACCTACACTGCTGGAGTTCTGCAAGATGCTGCCTCTGAGATATTTCATTAACTCTGCAGTTATGTGCTGTATGCTGCTTCCAAGCCTTCATTTACCAGCTTGTGTTCAAGTACTGGTTCAAGTCCAGCTTTACTACTGATACTCTCACTGGTCCCACTTCAACTGGCTTCTGCTATCTCCAATCTCATTTTGGTTCAAGCCTGCAGTTCCAATCTGACTGGCTGCTCCTATCTCTGGGCCCGGTTCATGTACACTCCAAGTCTGCAAGTTAGTCTTCAATTCCAACCTCACTACTCAGCATACCATCAGTACTTCTATCAATGGTAATTTTTGCCTTGTGGGTTCTTTCCTAGAGTGTTGACATTCGTGCTACAAACATTCAATATGGTTGTTGGTGACTGGGTGCTGAATTTAAGTTAATCTTTGAGGATTTAAGCTCCAATGACCCAGTTCTCATATTTGGTCTGCAGCAGCCGATTCCAGCTGGGCTACCGATTACCTAAATTACTTGCTGTGCTGTCCCCTGAGTTCTCAAACACTGGTTCTAGCTTCTTATTCCTCTATCTGGGCTAAGGAATTGAGCTCCACTCAATTTGTTCCAGGTACAGACATTACCACATTGGTCACCCCCATTAGTAGAACTCTGATTATACCACCACTATTTTGCTACAGCCCGTCAACCCCATCCACGGGTCCAGACTCTGATCTAAAAACCAATATTGTGACACAAATGACATGTTAATGCCTTTTCATGTGTTGAACCCAATGTGTTTCACAGCAAAGCTTTATATAAATGTTTGTGACAGGAGAAGCTTGTAACGAGGGGGAATGTTACAAGAGGAGTGTTCTACTCAGTGGCGTAACCAGGGCAGGGAGAGCGCGGCATTCTAACACACACATTGCCGCCAGCGTGGTGGCGATATGTGTGTTAAACAGCAGCCAATGAGAGTGACTGCTGCAGCGCCCACTGCAAAGGCCGGACTGGAGCTCACTCATGAGCTCCGCCTTCCGGCTCCTGCAGTGGGTAATGGGAGAGACGTCATGATGTCTCTCCCATAATGCAGAGCGCGCCAGCCCGGGAGGGCCGATGTGCGGACGGTGGCAGCGGCGGGAGCCAGAGCAGGAGCGTGGATGCAGGTAAGTTTTATTTTTATTTTATTTTTTTGCTGTGTATTTGGGGGGGGCACCTCTACCGGGGCACTAATAGGGGGGATTACTACTGGGGGCTCTAATCGGGGGGACTACTACTGGGGGAACTAATCGTGGGGACTACTACTGGGGGCAGTAATCGGGGGGACTACTACGGGGGGCACCACTGGGGGGAACCTCTACTGAGGGAACTAATTGGGGGGACTACTACAGGAGGCACCACTGGGAGGACCTCTAGTGGGGGCACTAATTGGGGGGACTACTACTGGGGGCACTCCATCAGGGACCACTGCTGGGGAGATTACTACTGGGGGCACTATATAAAAGGCCACTGCATAGGGGGGACTACTACTGGGGTCACTGTATAAAGGGCACTGCATAGGGGGGACTACTACTTGGGGCACTATATACTATATAAAGGGCACTGCATAGGAGGACCACTACTGGACCACTACAGGGGGTACTGCATGGGGGGGACTGCTACTGGAGGCACTATATAATAGTGTTCGTGCTAGGCTGCTTTAGCAGGGCGCGGCGCCCTGCCCTCCTTCTGGAGGGCAAAAAGCACTCTGCCCTCCAGGAGGAGGGCAAAAAGCGCCCTGCCCTCACAGCCTGCGGGTGCCGTTCTCACCCGCGGGACGCAGTGTCCCGCGGGTGGACAAACATGCGGTGACCCGGTCACCGCCGGAGAATAGACGCTGGGCGCATGCACCCGGCATCTATTCTCCCTTTCTGCAGCGCTTGGGGGCTGCCCGGCATGTCCGTAAGCGCCGGGCACGCCCCCAAGTATGACGAAAAGGGGACGCGTCTTATAGACACGCCCCCTTTTCATGACCACGCCCCCTTTTTGGGCGTGGTCATGAAAAGGTTGCCCTCTCTAGCTCCGGCGCCCTGCCTGCCGCCGGAGCTAGAGCGAACACTATATAAGGTGCATATGGAAAGGAATGTTAAGAGTGATGAGAAAGGGGTATATGTGTCCTGTTGACACACTCCATTTTAAGTGACCCCACCCCTTGTGACCACACCCATTTTGTGTGCCTATATAACTGCAATATCAACACCTGCACACACATCATTTCCAACAAAATGAACACTGGAAAATTACCTAATACCATTTGTTTGTGTCAACTGAGTATATCAGTGGGTAGACTGGTATATACAATGCAGATTAAAACTGACCTGGAACTGATATTCTTTCTAGCAGTACCAGCCCAGAAAAAGGAATGTATCTGTAATTGTCGATGTAGTTACCAAACTATACCAGAAACTAGCACAGTGTCTTTAATCATCAACTGCCAGACAATACCAGTAATTATCAGTGTAGAAGCCAAGAAATAGCATGGTGCCTGTAATCAACAATCAACTGGAGGCAAGAACTAGCACAGTCCCTGTAATCACCAATCACCTGGGGTCAGGAACTAGCACAGTGCTTGTAATCACCAATTTCCTGTAGTCAAAAAATAGCACAGTGACTTAATGCATTACTATTCACCTCGAACCAGGATCTAGCACAGTGCCTGTAATCACCAATCACCTAGGGTCAGGAACTAGCACAGTGCTTGTAATCACCAATTTCCTGGAGCTAGGAACTAGCACAGTGCCTGTAATTACCAATCACCCGGAACCAGGAACTAGCCTAGTGTCTGTAATCACCAATCACCTTAAATAATGAACTAACACAGTGCCTGTCACATAACCACCAATTGTTTGTAATCAGGAACTAGCATATTGCATGTAATTACCAATCACCTGGAGTCAGGAACTAGCACAGTGCCTGTAGTCACAATCACCTGGCTTCAGGAACGGTATGCAATCGGGAAGCCGACTGGCTAAATACCGGCAGCCGGCTTCCCGACTGTCATATCCCGGCAAGGGTGAAATGCCGGGCATCTAGATGTAGACGCCCGCATTTCCCCGACGCCAGGAGACCGGCGCCCAGCATCCCGATCGTAGTGATGCTGGGCGCCGTGAGCGGACAGCCGTGGGGGGGGAGGGTTAGGTTTAGGGCTCCCGGGGGGGACTTAGGGTTAGGCACCCCCCAGGGAGGGTTAGGGTTAGGCTAGGGGAGGGAGGGTTAGGGTTAGGCACCCCCGGGGGGGGACTTAGGGTTAGGCACCCCCCAGGGGACTTAGGTTTAGGCAGCGGGGAAGGGGGTGGTTAGGGTTAGGCACTTAGAGGGGGGATTAGGGTTAGGCACTTGGGGGGGAAGTTAGGGTTAGGCACCCCTAAGCAGGGTTATGGTTAGGGGGGTTAGGTTAGGTTAGTAGATACTCACCTATCCACGATCGGGATTTCCAGCGCTGTCGGGCTTCCGCTGCTCCGAACTCTGCTCATGTCGGGCTGCCGCTGACGGGAATCGAACCCCGCGGCCGGCGGTATTTCATACCGATTCCTCAGGAACTACAGTAGCACATTGCCTGTAATCACCAATCACCTGGAGCCAAGAACTAGCACAGTGCCTGTAACCTTGAGTAATGAGCTAACACAGTGCCTGGCCTGTAATGACCAGTTTAGTGGAGCCAAGAACTAACACATTGCCTATATTTACCAATCCCCTGGAGTCAGGAACTAGCACAGCGCCTGTAATCACCAATAAACTGGAGTCAGGAATGAGCACAGTGCATGTAATCACCAATAAACTGGAGTCAGTAATAAGCACAGTGCATGTAATTACTAATAAACTGGAGTCAGGAATTAGCACAGCGCCTGTAATCACCAATAAACTGGAGTCAGGAATTAGCACAGTGCATGTAATCACCAATCATCTGGAGTCAGGAATTAGCACAGTGCATGTAATCACTAAAAAAATGGAGTCAGGAATTAGCACAGTGCATGTAATCACCAATCATCTGGAGTCAGGAATTAGCACAGTGCATGTAATCACTAAAAAAATGGAGTCAGGAATTAGCACAGCGCCTGTAATCACCAATCACATGGAGCTAGAAACTAGCACAGTTCCTGTAATCAAAATCACCTGGAGTCAGGACTTAGCACAATGCCTGAAATCTCCTATCACCTGGAGTCAAGAACTAGCAAAGTGCCTGGGCTGTAATCACCAATCACCTGGAGTCATGAACTACAGAAGTAACCACATACAACTAGCCTCCGTGCACTACAAGTCTTGTTACACTTAATGCATGAGCGCAGTGTGACTTTTTTCCTTTAATTGCATCCTATTCGCAAAGTGATCTTCTGCTGCTTAAAATGAAATTCAGCATGCCTATATGCTGTGTTTGTATGTGGTTATATTGAAATGCTATGTTACACTGTCACCGCCGTACTGTATATCATTTTAATCTGCATACATCCCCCTGTATCCCTGAGCAGATTTTATAAGGTGATCTGGCAGCTACCTCACCAGAGTGCTGGCACAAGACCATCTGTCATTCAGCTTTCCATGACAGCGGACCAGAGACTTTAGCTTACAGTTGTGATTCTGCTGATTGCTACATGCATCACTCACTAGGCAGACTTTGGAGGCAGAGCATACCCCCTGCAGTGTGGCCATGTCCCACTCTACAGTACAGAGACACTGATCGGTGTATGTGCAGTTCAGATCCTGCGCATGCGCCGATCAGTCGCCGTCAGAAAGCCCATTCGCTTGGCGTACAATTCTGAATCAGGCCCTGTATTATAACCACATAAACACACATGCACTTTAAGGTTTTTGTCAGAAGCTAATTAACCTAACAGTAAGTTTTTGTAATGTGGGAGAAAACCCGAATATACTGTATGGAGGAAACCCAAACAAATACGGTGGGGAAGGAGTGGGGCATGCAAACTCAATACAAATAAAATTAAACTCAACACTGAACAAACATTTAACCTTATTCATATGTTAATAATAGCCACATAAATGAATAACATACAAACCAATGACAAGCAGAAGGCCTCCTGTGTACCTCTGCTCAGACCTAGGACTGTATCTAATGGGGCTGTTTAACAGATCTGGGACTGGCGATGGAGGAACAAGTCCTCAAGTTGATTATTTTATTCTAGATTCTGAGATCAGCACAAAAGCTGCAGTGTGGAACAAAAATCACTCCATTGAGATAGGCAGAACTTTGCCTATTGAACAGTCTTGCATACCTCACAGTAGCCCATACCAAGGGGTGGGAGTTATCAGATGAGTAATGATTGGATTTATTGGGGTGGCTTTGTTGGTTTGGGGGCAAGCATTTGGTGTACTTATAAATATTGAGAGCTATGAAATTGTTCTGCGATACATTACAGTACTTAGCATCAGACTGGCCCAGTGGGGAACTGGGGAGTTCCCCCAGTGGGACCCGCTGCTCAAGAGCCCTTTAGGGGCGGGACCATATGTGCCCTGCAAACTACTGTACAGCTGCTAAGTTGCAATAGTATCAGCCTATAGCACTGAGGAAGCTGGGAAGGCCAGAGAATAGGTTGTATACTGTAAGTTAGCAACTTCTCAGACGTCAAAGAGAACATGGATGAGGGAGGGTAGGGAGTGTAGAGAACTGGGGAGGAGGTGAGGGGGGAGGTGTGGGGCTGGAAAGTAGGGACATTCGAGAGCAAGAGAGGGCATTAGAGTGCAGATTGAAGAGAGCTGGAGAGGAGAAATGGGAAGGGTTACTAGCATCTGCATAAATCCAGCACTGTGTTAGGGCCAGTAATGCCAATACTTCTACAAGTCCTGATGGTGAGATGTGCACATGCCGGGGACCTGCATTTCTCACGGAAGCTGGAGGAAATCGCAAACCGCAGTGCGGGGGACGCAGTGCCAGCAACTTGTGAGTATTGAAGGGAGAAAGGAGGAGATGTGAGGAGGAGGGAAGAAGTGGCTGAGGACAGTGCAGGCAAAGGAGAGGAGAGCATTTGGTGAGAATCTAATCGAGAGGAAGGAAAATACTTTCTGGAGCCCTACAGTAGGAGAGGGAAAGATCCACTTTCTGAGAGATACAGCAATTCAAAGTATGCCAGAGGTAAAAAAAAAAGGGGTCCCAAATATGGCAGATAAGGCCCCTTCACTGAACAATATCTGGAAGGGCAACCCACAAGAGATTTGAGGGAGTATATTTACTAAAAATCGATTTGGATTCTGTTCGATTTGCCATTCGATTTTGGCTGGATTTCCATTCGATTTTGATATTGGAGATTTACTAAAGCCAAAATTGAATGTCAAATCAAACAGAAAACAGAATTTCACTCAAAATCAAATATACTATAGACAAAACATCGATGTGTTCCCATAGTCAAATATAGGATCCCTTCAGTTGCTAACATTCGATTTGCAAATCAAACGTAAATAGAACTCAAAATCAAATTTCAAATCCCCAAATTAATAGAATAATGCGAGACAGTCGATTTGAGCTTCTAAACACAATTCTATTGGCTGTAAATTGATTGTGATGCCTTTTAAAGTTCCCAAAAGCATGTGGGGCAGTCTGGCTGCAGGAATAATGAATGCTCAAGGCTATGCTATGCTATGTACTTACCTGTGGTATGCAAATCACCACCTGACTGAGAGAATCAGAGCAACATCAGCAGCTTCACGAGGTACCCTGCAACCTATTCAGGCCTAGGTTCTTTCACTATTGGATAAACCTCAATACTTTGTCTGCTAGTGAGGTCATACAGATGTTCCGCCTCTCATGCTCCAACATCATGATGCTGTATGACCTCACCAAGACTCAACTTGAGCCAGACACTGCACAGTCACATGCCATATCAGGCCTGCACAAGCTGCTGTGTGCTTGGAATTTGTTTTGCTATTGGCTCCTTACAGTTAGTTTCAGACAGAGTGCTAGGTATTTCCCATCCTACCTTTAGCATACACATGACCCAAGTGATGCGAGCACTGATCCCCCTCTGCAACACCTACATCTGCTTTCCCAGCCAGGAGCAACACTTGCACATTATTAAGGTAGCTTTCTATAGACTCTCAGGCATGCCTAATGTTCTGGAAGCTATAGATTGCACACACATTGAGACTACCTAGGAATACTGCACATGTCTATACCAACAGACATCACACATATTCCATGAATGTGCAGATGGTGTGTGATGCAAAACTAAAAATCATGAGTGTTGTGACTGGCTATCCTGGTTCGTGCCATGATGACTACATCCTCAGCAATTTATCGCTCTCTGCAAAAGAGGCGGACTAAATGCCAGAGGGATGGTTGTTGAGTTAGTTACCTGTATGTGTTCATTAAGCAGCTAATACTACATGTTACTACAGTATATTGTTCTAATTTTTTTTCCCCAAAAGGTGATTTAGGCTATGGCTGTTACTTCTGGCTTCTGACTCCATTATCAGATCTGCAAACTCCTGCTGAGCATAAATATAATGAGTCATCCACCCAATTCATGATAGAATGCACCTTTGGGCTATTAAAAACAAAAAAATGGAAATACAGCACTATGCACACACCTGACAACTCCCTTTCACTTTTTGATACATGTGGCCTAATAGGGCGTAATGAGGAGTTGAGTTCAATTTTGCATTCAATTTTGATGGAGATTTGATGTTCGATTTTGGAAGGGATTTCATAACCTGAACACAAAATCCCTTCTTGAAATTAACCAAAATCTAATTCGATTTGAAAATCGAATATTTGTAAATGAGGGATTTCTTAAGGGATTTTGTAGTTTGATTTACATTCAATTTCATCGGTTCATAAATCTAATACTAAATCAAATTTGGTATTTGGTATTTAATTTACCCCCAGGAGAGAAAATTGCCTGCTCAGTGTAGTAACTATCCTGAATGTGTTACATCATGAGAAAGGTGCATTACACAGGATTTGCATCCTCTGAATCAAAGCCTATATTTATTTATTACCAGTTATTTATATAGTGCACACATATTCCGCAGCGCTTTACAGAGAATATCTTACCATTCACATCTGTCCCTGCCTCGGTGGAGCTGCTGTGAGGCAGTAACGCTAACCATTACACCATCTGTGCTGCTCCCTGTGAATCAAACCCTATATACTTATAGAGGTAAAACTGCATCCCTAAACAGGTGCGGCAGCTGAGTTGCATGGGACTTGGTACAGTGAGAGGAACACATCTGTAGAATTGCTTTCCAATACATAACTATGTTTTAAAGTGAATTATCTATCTACTTCGGCTGTATTAGGTAATTGACTACTGCTCCCCGCATATTCTTGCTGCATTATATTTGTATGTCCCTATCTCAGCTGTATTAGGTAAATGACTACTGCTCCCAGCATATTCTTTCTGGATTGTATTTGTATGTCCCTGCCTCAGCTGTATTAGGTATATGACTACTGCTCTGAACAATTAACTTAGAAGTAATGTTAAATTAAGTAGTTTATCACTGCATAGTATCCGTCGCTGATGGTTTTGAATATAGTTTTTTTATTTTTTGTTAGCTTCTAGATATATAGACCCAGATGCTAGCTTAATGGTATGTGCTATTTGTTTGTTTAAGGTAATTTATTGCTGGCAATATTAGTGGGAGTGTTTTGGGGGTAGTTAGAAATTAGTGGTTTCACATGCCAGGTCTCCTATGTAAGGGTCATTAGAAGGCTGGATAGCCTTGGCTGGAATGTCCAATTTAAAAGTGCCCATTACATTTTAAATCGATTATTGGCGTTATATCAGCGTTAAACAGAAGTGAAACAGAAGGAAACCCACCAATCTACGAACAAACAACAACCCAACCATTAATAGGACAAAGTGGGATGAACAATTGTGAGTTCACGTTATCTATACTACAAGATCCTGTGGACTACATAACCAGGACTTTCATCACTGAACTCCCTGTCTGGTGGCTACATAAACCTGGTGCCTCCCTTGCTACTATTTGTGCTGGCTCTGTGCTTTACATATAATCCTAATGCATACTTATCTGTGTTAATGTCATTTTACCTCTATAATAATGTACTTTTACCTTAGCTCTGTTTCTAAGTCTTATATCATCTTGCTCCAACCACTGTCTATTTTATTATTTAATTTCTGCTCCCCCCAAATCTCCACTTTTATTATACTCAATAATAAACTCTTGTTTTACAGACACACATCTCCCACACTGTACTCTTACTTGCATTTCTGGAAATCTGCACTCACTTATATTCTTTATTCACTCCTACTTTCAACTTTTTCTTCCTGTATTTACATCATCCTTACCATTACCATATTTTCTTCAACTCCCACCTTCACTCAGTGTCTACCTAATCTTTTGTTCTGCACCTTGCTCCCACCTTTATCCTTTCCCCCTTGTCTCCTCCACTTGCTCTTCCCCTTATCTCTCTCTTATACTCCACCGGGGTCCTTCAACCTCACTGCTAATAACTCCTCCCACCTCCTAATCCATGTCACTTCACCTCACATCCATCCACATATCATTAAGCTCCATTCCTGCCCACCTTCTACTGGCTCCCCTTCTAGCACTGGAGACCGCACCATTGCTACACTCTATTCATCTCGGTCCCCCAAATTAATCTCAAATCCACGCTACAGCAACCCTGATAATCTCATTGAAATCTCTCCAACAAACTTTGTCTCTCTATCCTGTGCCCTCTGGAATGCCAGGTCAGTCTTTAATAAACTGGTCCCAACCTATGACCTTTTCATCTCCGACTCCCTGAATCTCCTAGCCATTACTGAAACATGGATTTTACCCTCTGACACCACTTCTCCTGCAGCTCTCTCCTCTGGCGCCCTCACCTTTTCCCACACCCCACGACCTGGGGTCACCATGGTGGTGGTGTTGGGGTCCTTCATTCACCTGGTTACTCATACCAACCCATTCCCTCTGAACCATCCCTTACATTCTCTACATTTTTTAGTCCATGCTATGCGCCTCTTCCACCCAGTACACCTCTGAGTAGCTGTCAGTTACCATCCCCCTGGCCCTACCTCCAAGTTCCTTGGCAAATTTGCTTCCTGGCTCCCTCACTTTCTCTCCTCAGACCTTCCCTCCATTATCCTAGGTGACTTCAATATTCCAAGTGATACACCCCACAGAATCCTCTGCCTCCAAACTCCTCACCCTCACATCTTCACTTGGTCCCTCCCAATGTACCTCCTCACCCTCCCATGTGAGTAGCAATTTGCTTGATCTGGTCTTCACTCAGTGATGTGATATTTCTGTTCACTCCAATTACCCTTTACCACTTTCTGACCATCACCTTCTCTCTTTTAACCTGTCCCTCTCTCCTTCCCCTCCTCTATCTCCAAAGCCACCATCACTAAGCGGAACATTGATGCTATTGACACAGTTTCCTCTTCTTCCCTGCTTGACTCACTTCTCTCCCCTATCCTCTCTCTCTCCTGCCCTAATCAAGCCACATTCCTATACAACGCCTCCCTTACTTCTGCTCTGGACTCTGTTGCGCTGGCGATCACTACTCACACTCACAGATCTACTCTTCAACCCTGGCATTCCAAATGCACCAGATACCTGCAAAAGTGTTCATGAACCGCCGAGCGACAGTGGTGAAGATCAAGCTCTAAGGCAGATTTTCTCCATTTCAAATTTATGCTCTCATCCTATAGTGCTGCTCTCTCCCTCTCTAAACAGTCAGATTTCAAGATCCTCATCTCCTCTCAGTCCTCTAATTCCCAGCATCTCTTCACCACTTTCAACTCCCTCCTTCGCCCACCACCTCCTCGTCTCCTCTCCTAAAATTGATTCCATACATCAGGACATCATATCCAACTGGTCCCCCAGCTCTCCACCTCCTCCTTTCCCAGATCACCCCTCCCCATCAACTTTACCAACTCTAACATCCTTCTCCCTTGTATCTGGAGAGGGTCATGGCCCTCATCCGGTTCTCCCCACCTTCCTCCTCCCCCCTTGATCCTATCCCCTCCCGCCTCCTCCACTTCCTCTCTCTTTCTGCCTGCTCTCATCTTGCCCACCTCATTAACCTCTCCCTCTCATCAGGCACTGTTCCTTCTGCATGCAAGCATGTCCTTGTCTCCCCCATTCTTAAAAATCCTACCCTTGATCCTAACCTTCTTTCTAACTACCGACCCATCTCTCTCCTCCCTTTTGCCTCCAAACTCCTTGAGCGGATTGTCTACAAATGCCTTACCGCTTTTCTGTCCTACCACTCCCTCCTTGACCCTTTTCAGTCCGGCTTCCGTTCTCTCCACTCCACTGAAACTGCCCTCACGAAAGTCAGCAACAACCTCCTTGCTGCCAAATCCAAAGGCCACTACTCTCTTCTCATTCTCCTTGATCTCTCTGCTGCTTTTGAAACTGTGGACCACCCTCTCCTGCTGCATATCCTGCACTCTCTTGGTCTACATGACACTGCCCTCTCCTGACTGTCGTCCTACCTCTCTGATCGATCTTTCTCAGTTTCCTCTCATGACTCCTCTTCCCCCCCACAGCCTCTTACAGTAGGTGTTCCCCAAGGTTCTGTTCTTTGACCTCTCCTATTCTCCCTCTATACTTCATCTCTAGGTGAACTCATCAGCTCTTTTGACCTCCATTATCATCTCTATGCTGATACTCAAATCTACCTTTCCTCCCGTGATCTCTCCCCCTCTCTCTGACTCGTATCTCCAACTGTTTCTCTGCTATCTCTTCCTGGATGTCCCAGCAATTTCTTAAACTTAATATGTCTAAGACAGAGCTGATCATCTTCCCACCCTCCCACATAACCTCACTTCCCACTATTTCTTTATCAATTGATGGAATAACTATCTCATCTAGTTCGAAGGTGCACTGTCTTGGATTTATCCTGGACTCATCCCTCTCCTTCAAACCACATATCCAGAACCTTTAACAGTCCTGTCATTTCCATCTCAAAAATATTTCTAAGATCAGACCCTATCTCACCCAGGATGCTACTAAAACCCTCATACACTCACTGGTCATCTCCAGATTGGACTACTGTAACCTCCTCCTATCTGGCCTCCCCAAATCCCATCTCTCTCCTCTCCAGTCTATCTTTAATGCTGCTGTATGGCTTATCTTCCTCTTCAAATGCTCTACATCTGCCTCCCCTCTCCTACAAGCCCTCCACTGGCTCCCTTTCCCTTTTAGAACCCAATTTAAGGTTCTCACACTCGCTTACAAAGCCCTCACCCAATCTTCTCCCATATACAACCCTGATCTCATCTCCCTTCATTCTCCTCTCTGCTCTCTTCGTTCAACTAATGCATGCCGCCTTTCATGCCAGATGATTATTTCCTCCCACTCCCGTCTCCAAGATTTTGCCCGCACTGCTCCCCACCTCTGGAACTCTCTCCCACTCCTCATCAGACTCTCCACCTCTTTGCAATCCTTCAATCGGGTATTCAAGACCCACTACTTCATCAAAGCCTTCCAGCTATCATTCTAACTCCCTGCTACATGCTCCTTCCTCCCCATCTACCCCATCTGTGTCACCCCTGTTTGTATTTCCCTCCCTTTTAGAATGTAAGCTCTTACGAGCAGGGCCCTCTACCCTCTTGTGCTTCTCCCTACTTTAGTTTCATCTACATCTTACTCAACACTAGGGCACCTAACACTTGGTTGCTTATGCTCTGTTGCTTATCTGGGTGTTATGGTCGCTAATGTAGCAATATATATTATCCATGTCCTGGTCCTGTATTGTATTGTTCTGTAAGTCGCTTGTCTACAACTTGTTTATGTTCTTTGTAAGGCACTGTGGAACATTTGTAGCGCCATATAAATAAATGATAATAATAAATAATAATAATAAAAATAAGCAAACAAAAATATACACAAGCCATTGAGCAACTGACTTCATCACCTAAACAATTTCAGTCAGAAGGGTAGAATTATGTGTACTGATTCTACAATAAAAACCGATACTTTCATCTCTACTAACAATATATTCACTGCTAATTTAAAAAAAAGGGTGATCTCACAATTCATCGTCCAAACATAATGATGTTTACAAAACAATGCAGTTCCGGTCTCCTGGCCAGGGTAGAGGAACAATAGAGAGCAGTGGGGCACTCTTCTAATTATGCGTGGGTTATGCAGTCCGATAGACCATGGTGCTGTATATTGGGTGATGTGCTACAGAGGATTAAACATACATCACAATTCTTCAGTTTCCATTTGAAATTATAATTATTGGTAACAGTTGTTAAAAATAGGTTTTAAAATATATACCGATATGTCCATATGCTTTACATTTTCTTAATCTTTCTGGTTATATGCACACTCCTGATTCTTCACCTAGTCTACGTCCAATAAAAGAGAGTGACCGTATATACTGTATATAGATAAGATGTATCCTCCTTACCTTCATAGGCCTTGACACATAAGTCATCAGGAGTTCCATAGATTTTCCATTGGCTCCCAAATCCTGACCCTTTATAAAGAATAACTTTTTCTTTTGCGTTACCATAGTTCAAGTGAAGATTATCCCCCTGTATTCCAAACAAAGTATCGTTCTTACAGTCCCATTTCTGGAGCTTACTAGTACCATCACATTGGTATAAGGTCACTAACGCCATGTTCGTTGTGGATGCTGCCGCCAGGCATAGAGAAGATCCTATATTTATAAGCTGATGTTTGGAAATCCATCGGAATTTTTGGGCATTGCTGTTCTCTTTACATATAGCGACCGCGATTATGGATTTCCGGGCTTCTAAACACTTCTGGTGCTCTTCATTGTAGATTAAAAATGTGTCAGAGTCTGGAAAAAAATATGTATATTTTTTTATTAATAAACTGTTTGCTATTAGCATTGTGGTTAATGAACTTGAATAGGATCCATTACATATAATGGCTTATGTAATAACATAAAAACAATGGTCAGAAATGATCTCTAAACTACAGCAACCAATGAGATATTAGCTTTCACTTTATAAACTGTCAGTAAGTTGATTTGGGTTAGGGGCGTCTTTAGAGAGGAGGGGGTCCTTGTACATTCCCCGTCCGGGGCCATCTCTTCTCTCCCTGGCGGCTGGCAGCCGACTGATGCGGCTGGCCAGCCACCGGAGCATTAGTAGACTCTTGGCACTAGAGCATGCCCAGAGTCTACTGTGCATGTGCAAAACGCCAGAAAAATGGCCGGCGCAGGACCTCGGAGAGGTAAGTTTTAAATAATATGGGTGCAGGGTGTGCGGTGCTGGCTGCCCCTGGTCCTGGGTGCCCGTGTGCACCACACACCCTGTACCCATTATAGATACGCCCCTCATTTTGGTGCTGTGCGTTACAGAGCATTTATACACATTGCACCACAGATGAATAGTTGATGAATTAGAATACTGCTTCATTACTTCTACTGCAAGGACTTCTTCAAAAGCATAAACAGCCCTGGACCTCTGAGCCCAGTCTAGTATTTGTACCGATTTCTATGGCAGAATCAGCTGATTGGCTGAGAGCGTCCTGCTCTCAGCCAATCAGTGCTTTCCCCTAGACTCCTAAGACATGGGAATTGTCATTTCAGGGTACAGCACTGTACATAGTGTACATCATTGTCTGTTGTGGTTCAGGTCACTGCATTTTATTGTTTTACCTGTGAACTACTGCATGGACAAGGGAACAGAGGGCCCGATTCAGACCCGCTCGCGAGCGCTATGCGCTCGCAAGCGGGTCGATGGTGGCCCAGTGCGCATGCGCACGACGGACCAGGCTCCGTCGTGCGCATGCGCAAGACCCGGATAGCGACGGGCAAACCATCGCTCCGGGTCTCGTACCAAAGGGGGCGTGCTGTCGATGTTGAGTGACAGCACACTCTCTTTGGTGGGCGGGCCAGGGGCGTGGCTGCCCAGACGGAGGCGTTCCCATGGGAACGCCTACTGTCTGGGGCCCGGCCCCACTGACATCACAAGTGATGTCAGTGGGAGTGCTTTCTGCTCTGTTAGAGCCGAAAGCACTCTTGGGCTTGCGGCAATGAGACCCTACCACAAGGGTGTCGTCGCAAGCCCGATGGTCGCGATGGCCTTGACCATCGTGACCATCTTCCTGGCCGCTCGCTATAGCTGTGGGTGGTCACCCACAGCTATGTGAGCAGCCAGGAGGCCGCTCTAAAAAAACAGAAGGCTGGCCCTGATTCAGAGCGAGCGCTCTGTCAGAGCGTCCGGCTCTGAATCAGGCCCAGAGCATATCCAAGGAATAGGTAAATATGAAATGTGAGGGTGTTTAATAAAAGGTTAACACAGTTGGTGTAAATCTCCTGTCATTTTTTAAATATTTTCTTTACAATGGGATTGAAGGTACCAGCGGGAACAGAATGTCTGGGCATGCTGGCTCTTGTAGTTCCACAAGTGCCAGCATGCTGAGACAGGCTTGTGGGGACCTGTAGTTCTACTGTAAAGAACAATTTTTCCTGCATCCAACACCACCAGGGATGTGGGAAAGAGTTCTGGTTGATCCTCGGGAGGGGGGACCCCGTTTTATTTTGTGGTCCCCACTTTCCAAGGATTTCCAGCCCTGAGCTGACCAGTTTGGGGCTGGTTTTACATTATGGCAGGGGGAATCCATGCTTTGTGTCTCACTGCTATAGTATAAGCCCCCTGGCTGGTTCAGCTCTGTGCTAGCTACTGGAATAACAAGGGCACCTTGTGCCGGTTTTTCCCCCCGATTTTTCAGTACCGGACCAGGCTCAGATGTCCGGGGCTAATTATGCTTTTGGGATTGGGACTCCACTCACATTCTATTTTTTAAATGAACCCTTCTATACTAGTTTACATACAAAAGCCTGTACAGATAATTCTGATCTGTACAGTGCTTTGAATCCGCTGATGGATTCATGCTTTTGTTTGTCAGCAGAGTCTATTGTAAGTGGGACAAAGAAACTGATCTTGCATACAATAGAAATTGCTGAGTGTCACCATCGAATGTAAATAGTCAAATATGCTGATTAGTAAATTTGGGTTTTTTATCATAAAACATTCCAGCGATGTCCAGCGATTAGTTTTAGAGAATGCATTCCCCACCATCAGATTTAGTATTACAAGTATGTGGCTTCACAGGCAGAACAGTCCTTAAGTGGTAACCCTGTAGCATATGAATGGCTTTATTCCCTTCACAGCAAAGTGCCCCCAGGTTACTTACCTGCTCCCCACTGGCACTAATCACCAGTGGGGAGTCTCGAGGGGACCACTGGGGCCAGTCCCGTAGTAGTGACATTACTTTTTTTTTAAACTTTAAAAGTATTTCCAGAGATGGGGAGAGGGAAAATACACCATCGCTGAGCAATATGTATGTGAGAACAACCCATTACAGCCCAGATACTCTCCTTCAATTGCAAGTTGAGATGCAACTGAAATACTTGATGTCTCTGCATTGCCCATTCTGGCACTCAAAATGTGCTCCATAAGCAAGCATACTTGTTTGTACTTAGAACAAAATAGACAGACGAATAAGATTCTTAGTAAATTCATGATTTTGAGTCTAAAACATTCCTGCTATGCCCAGTCTCTGGCTCGGGCACTAGGGATACCTCTCTAGAGGTCAAGAACAGGGGGGTTAGGGTGGTAGGACAGCAGCTGATTGGGGTGAGTGATGTCTTCCTATTGCGGCCAAACCCAGGTTTGGCTAGACCTCCCCATGATTCAGACACTGGTTTGCTCTGGGAAACACGGGAATGTAGACACAGAGGTGCACTGGGAAATACTGAAGATCCAGATGCAGGCACAGGAGAATGACACTTGGAATCAGTACGCATCTGCTGTGCTGAGTACGCATGCTGGAGATTCAAACACAGACATACTGTAGACACAGGAGAATGACACTTGGAATCAGTACACAGCTGCTGTGCTGAGTATGCATGCTGGAGATTCAAACACATGCACAGAAGAATGACACTTGGAATCAGTACGCAGCTGCTGTGCTAAGTACGCCCATTGGAGATCCAGAAGCAGGACTAGTGTAGAAATAGTTAAACTGGAGTTTCAACACAGAGACAGGTGCTGACATATACACAGAAGAACTAGACGCAGATTAGTGCTGGAGATTTAGCACAGAGACAAGTATAGAAGAAATCACTGGAGGAGTCTGATCCTGGGAAACATTTAAAAGAGTCGCTGGAAGTAAACAGTATACAACTGGGAGCGAATCCAGACGCTAGGATATAACACGTAGAAAAGAACGTGGAACTTGGAAAGCTGCAACAGCTAGTAAACACAGTCACTGGAAAAGCGTAGTTGAACAGCAGCTTCCTGTTCCTGGAGTCAAACTAAATACCCTTAGGTAGTTGGTCATTGGATCAGAAGATCAGCTGAGTGACCGCATGACATTGGGAGAGACTAGTCAGGTGACACAGACCAACATGGCTGCGCCCATGCCAGCCACCACGAGAACCAGGATGCATGCACGGAAGCCCTAGGGGGGAGAATACTTAGCCCACCACCCACTCTCACCCCCGGCGACTAAACACCTAAGCTCAATGACGCCAGCACAGTTGTGAGTAGTGGCAGTTCCCAAGCCGCATCCTAACACCCAGAAATTAGGTTTAGAAGTCTAAATTGATTCTTAAAAAATGTACCCCTTAAGATGCATATACACACAACGATTTAGTAAATGAACGAATTTAGTAAACAATTTTCGTTAATTTTTTCAAGGGACAAATTAACGAAGATTGTTTTCTAAAATCGTTCATTTACTAAATGTAATGAATGATTTTTTTGAACTACAAATGATTTTTGCATATTCCCTTACTGAAAATCGTTGAGTTGGTCAGTCTGACTGAACTACAAACGTGAACGCGCATGAACGATAATCGTTCATTGTTTTAACTCAGAAAGTGAATGATTTTTTCAATGATTGAATGATAAACGATACCGTTAACTATAAACGTTAAAAAACTCGTTGTGTGTGTATCCACCTTTAGTATTAAAAGTAGCAATAGCCTCAGATATATAGGTAGTCAAAGTTCATGCAGCCATAAACAGATGTTAGTTCACTTATACCCCTGTCAGACATAAACCCTGGCTTTACCACAGCTTGGACTTTGGTCACTGAATATGGGTTGAAGCTTGGGTTTCATTACTTACCACCTTTCACACCTGAGTGATGGACCCGGGTTATTCCTGGGTCATCACCCTTCACACCGTACCCAGGTCTTCGAGTGACCAGGGTTTTCCATCCAACAGTAGATGCTTGGAGATGATGTCATCTCTAAGTGCTACTGTGCCTGCCAATCAAGTAATTTTAGGCATGACATGGGTCAGCAAGATCCTGGCTTCTATTGTCTATTTGTGAAAGTATTGGCTGTTAGTCCAATTTCTAAATTATTCTAAAGTCGGATTTTTGGTCAATTTTGCATTGGTTTTGACTTTAGTAAATCTCCAGTTTGCAAACTAGACAGCAAATTGCACAAAAAGTGCATGATCAACCCAAACTTGACCTTTAGTAAATTTACTCCTTACTGTGTGAGAGGCGTACACCCTGGGGCTGGTGTCCAAGTAGATACTGTAGTTATCACCAGCTAAACCATTATTAATATTATACTTTATAATCTGAGTAACCATAGCAGTTTATCCAAGAGAGTTTAACATTCACTCAGCCCTCTAATGCACAATTCACAGAGACGTGTAAAGTGAGGTTGCAGTAACATGCTTCATAATGGCTTCACTTGACTAAAGAGCTTGCTTTCTACAATCCTGGAATTAAAGTGTCTATTTAGTAAAATATGCTTAAGCAGATTCATAATTATTGTCTCTGATTGCATATTTTACTTTGTGGTATATAAATGAAACTCCTGCCGGAACAGACCATGTGATAAAGGCATGTCCAAGCGACGAGAAACTGATGCTGCTGCGCAGGTCCTCAGGTTCATGGCACTAGTGCTATGTTCCTGGAGACTTATCCAATATGCGCAAATCTCTGGGAAAGTGGTCACCGCAACATTTTCCAGGTGATTTCTGTCTGCAGTGCCAGCTGATGTGGGACTACGGAGAGGTAGTATAATTATATGGGTGCAGGTTGGGCGGTGTAGGTCCCCCTGGACCCAGGGCCTTGTGTGCACCACACATTCTGTACCCATTTAAAATAAGGTAATGTTTCCCTGCTTTTCTCCAGTGACATGAGATTTACTGTAGCGCCATCCAGCTCTGGCCTGACCAGTTTAGGTCTAGTTGCCATTATTTAAGAGTGACCCCACTCTTTGTGTCTCCCTGCTACAGCATCAGCCCCCTGGCTGGTTAAGCCCAATGCTAGCCTCATGCAAATGTATTGTTTGGTTGGGTTTTCCATAATTTTGTGGTCAGTTTATTCTTCTCTATGTGAAAAAAAATTTAATTGTTGGTCCAATGTTCTATAGTCGAGGTTTTTCATAATTTTGCCATCAGTTTTCTCTTTAGTAAATGGCCAGTTTGCAAAATTTACTTGGTGTTGCCTTTTAAATAATTGCTACTTTAAAACAGCGTAAGTCTCACACGGAACTCGCCGATGACTGCAGTCCAGAGGCTATAACATTTACCCCTTGGTAAAATAAAGCAGGTATTGTTGTATTTATAGCCAGTGTTGTTTATGCACCCATTATGGTTGTTCCATATTTTGCAATTGATGTATTCACAGATTGAGTCTCCCATATACAATGGATATCGGAGAAACAGTCTATAGTATATAACCATCATTGCATATGTAGCCACTGATGTTCTTGTACATAAATCCATAGTATTATGTTTAGCAATTATTGTATCTTTAGACACTGTTAATATAGCATAAGTAGCGATTGCAAATGCAGCACTTTTTGTAATACATTTACTGTACATAGCAATTGTATGTGTGATATATATATACATATATATGTATATATACACCCCCTAATATATATATTAGGGGTGAGCGGGTTCGGATTTCTGAAATCCGAACCCCCCCGAGCCCCCCCGATCCGAGTCCAATCCGAGTCAGGCTCGACTTTTCCCGCCTGACTCGGATCTGAAATCGAGGCAAAACGTCATCATCCCGCCTTCCGAGTCTCGCGGGTTTTGGATCCTATATAAGGTACCCGCGTCGGCGCCATTTTCTCACTCGGCTGTGGACAGTGAAGAGGGAGGGTGAGAGTTAGGGCTGGCTGGGCTGTGTAGTGTAGTGTAGTGTAGTGCTGCTGTTGTCCACTACTTCAAAGTCCATAGGGGCTGGCTGTGTTGTGCTGTGCTGCTGTTGTTAATCGGGGCTGTGTCCACTACTTCAAAGTCCATAGGGGCTGGCTGGACTGTGTTGTGCAGTCAGTTCTCCATAGGGGCTGTGTCCACTCCAAAGTCCTGTGCAGTGTCCCAGTCCTAAAGGGGTGCTCTGTCCATCAGGGGTGCTCCCGCCAAGTGCTAAAAAAATAATATATTTTCTGTGTTTGTGAATTGTGTGCGCAGTAGCCGCACGTGCATCAACAAAGTAGTGCCAAGCGTGCGCCTGTGTCATAAGTAAAGGGCCGGCTGGCTTGACCGTTAAAGGGTGCTGTAACCCCCAAAGTACACTCCAGTCCAAACCAAAAAAAAATTATTTTCTGTGTTTGTGAATTGTGTGCGCAGTAGCCGCACGTGCATCAACAAAGTAGTGCCAAGCGTGCGCCTGTGTCATAAGTAAAGGGCCGGCTGGCTTGACCGTTAAAGGGTGCTGTAACCCCCAAAGTACACTCCAGTCCAAACCAAAAAAAAAATTATTTTCTGTGTTTGTGAATTGTGTGCGCAGTAGCCGCACGTGCATCAACAAAGTAGTGCCAAGCGTGCGCCTGTGTCATGAGTAAAGGGCCGGCTGGCTTGACCGTTAAAGGGTGCTGTAACCCCCAAAGTACACTCCAGTCCAAACCCAAAAAATATATATTTTCTGTGTTTGTGAATTGTGTGCGTAGTAGCCGCACGTGCATCAACAAAGTAGCGCCAAGCGTGCGCCTGTGTCATAAGTAAAGGGCCGGCTGGCTTGACCATTAAAGGGTGCTGTAACCCCCAAAGTACACTCCAGTCCAAACCAAAAAAAAAATTATTTTCTGTGTTTGTGAATTGTGTGCGCAGTAGCCGCACGTGCATCAACAAAGTAGTGCCAAGCGTGCGCCTGTGTCATAAGTAAAGGGCCGGCTGGCTTGACCGTTAAAGGGTGCTGTAACCCCCAAAGTACACTCCAGTCCAAACCAAAAAAAAAATTATTTTCTGTGTTTGTGAATTGTGTGCGCAGTAGCCGCACGTGCATCAACAAAGTAGTGCCAAGGGTGCGCCTGTGTCATAAGTAAAGGGCCGGCTGGCTTGACCGTTAAAGGGTGCTGTAACCCCCAAAGTACATTCCAGTCCAAACCCAAAAAATATATATTTTCTGTGTTTGTGAATTGTGTGCGCAGTAGCCGCACGTGCATCAACAAAGTAGTGCCAAGCGTGCGCCTGTGTCATAAGTAAAGGGCCGGCTGGCTTGACCATTAAAGGGTGCTGTAACCCCCAAAGTACACTCCAGTCCAAACCAAAAAAAAAATTATTTTCTGTGTTTGTGAATTGTGTGCGCAGTAGCCGCACGTGCATCAACAAAGTAGTGCCAAGCGTGCGCCTGTGTCATAAGTAAAGGGCCGGCTGGCTTGACTGTTAAAGGGTGCTGTAACCCCCAAAGTACACTCCATTCCAAACCAAAAAAAAAATTATTTTCTGTGTTTGTGAATTGTGTGCGCAGTAGCCGCACGTGCATCAACAAAGTAGTGCCAAGCGTGCGCCTGTGTCATAAGTAAAGGGCCGGCTGGCTTGACCATTAAAGGGTGCTGTAACCCCCAAAGTACACTCCAGTCCAAACCAAAAAAAAAATTATTTTCTGTGTTTGTGAATTGTGTGCGCAGTAGCCGCACGTGCATCAACAAAGTAGTGCCAAGCGTGCGCCTGTGTCATAAGTAAAGGGCCGGCTGGCTTGACCATTAAAGGGTGCTGTAACCCCCAAAGTACACTCCAGTCCAAACCCAAAAAATATATATTTTCTGTGTTTGTGAATTGTGTGCGCAGTAGCCGCACGTGCATCAACAAAGTAGTGCCAAGCGTGCGCCTGTGTCATAAGTAAAGGGCCGGCTGGCTTGACCATTAAAGGGTGCTGTAACCCCCAAAGTACACTCCAGTCCAAACCAAAAAAAAAATTATTTTCTGTGTTTGTGAATTGTGTGCGCAGTAGCCGCACGTGCATCAACAAAGTAGTGCCAAGCGTGCGCCTGTGTCATAAGTAAAGGTCCGGCTGGCTTGACCGTTAAAGGGTGCTGTAACCCCCAAAGTACACTCCAGTCCAAACCCAAAAAATATATATTTTCTGTGTTTGTGAATTGTGTGCGCAGTAGCCGCACGTGCATCAACAAAGTAGTGCCAAGCGTGCGCCTGTGTCATAAGTAAAGGGCCGGCTGGCTTGACCGTTAAAGGGTGCTGTAACCCCCAAAGTACACTCCAAACCAAAAAAAAAAATATTTTCTGTGTTTGTGAATTGTGTGCGCAGTAGCCGCACGTGCATCAACAAAGGAGCAGCGCCAAGCGTGCGCCTGTGTCCCATAAGTAAAGAGCCGGTTGGCTCATTTCTTTTTTTTTTATATAATCTATTTTTATTGAAAATGAAAGCAGCACAGTACATATATGGCCTACAACGGCCCACAGAAACAGCAAACAAGATCAAGTAACAATATGGATTCAGTGGACAAATATACTCAAACAACATGAAATATAGGAGCAAGAAAGAATAAATCTCAAATCGCTTAATTTTGAACGTGCCTTCAAATATTACTAACTGAAATAGAATGAAAAACAAAAATAAACAATCAATATAAAAACAAAAATCAAAATAACTAAGTAAATAATAATATATAGAAAGAAAGATAACAAAATAATAGTAGGTAAAAATAAAAGAGGATGTCACAATATCCTAAGAAGCATTTAAATATTTATTTTGTACTCAGCAGTCTCTTTAAAATTCAGCCAGCAATACCAAATGTCAGTAAAATCTAGGGGAGAGGATTTAGACAATGAGAGGTCTTCCATATACATATACTGATCTATTCTCTGGAACCATCGAGAGATGGGAGGACAAGTCGAAGACCTCCAATAACATGGTACAGTAGCCCTCGCAGCATTCACCAGATGACGCAACACGGATTTTTTATATATGGATATTGGAAGGTCAGATAAATTTAGCAACCAAAATTCAGGTTTATCAGATAAAGGAAGACCAGTGATCAATTCCGATAATTGTCGAACCTTCCTCCAGAAATCAGCTATCACCGGGCATTGCCACCAAATGTGGAGGGGAGTGCCCACCGCCTGTTGACATCGCCAACATAAATCAGGTAAATTTGGAAACATCCGGTGGATGTGAACAGGGCATCTATACCACCTTGCCAGAATCTTATATTGGGTTTCTAAAACTTGGAGTGAAGAAGAACTAGCAAAAGTAAAATCAAATATTTGTGACCACTGATCCTCAGTTAGGTCCCTTCCTAGTTCACTATGCCAAGCAGAGACATAAGAAGGTAGAGATGGTTTAGAGCATTCAAGACATATTTGGTATATGGAAGAAATAAGGTGTCTTGGTGGTTCTACTGCCATACATAAAACTTCAAATTTAGTTGGAGTCCAGCGAGGTTCACTAGCCTTAAGAGAATTCACATAATGTCTTAATTGGAGAAATACCCAAAACGAACGAGGTGGGAGATTACATATTTGCTGGAGTTCTGTAAAGGATCGTAATCCACTAGGTGTCACTAGATGGGATATACGTGTAATACCTTTTGTGGACCAACTAGATAAATTAGATGCCATAAGGCCTGGGGGAAAATCCGGGTTATCTACCAGCGGAGTAGGTAATGAAGCGCATGGGCTAAACAAGGGGAGGTTTCTAAATTTATTCCAACAGCGTAGAGTGGGGCCTAGTGTCGGGTGAGATAAGTACGGACATTTAACAATCCAGGGAAGGACATGGGGTGGTTTACCTACTGTGTGACCTACCACACATGACCATTGTTTGATTGCAGATAGACGGGACATTTCAACAATCCTAGACAAGTGAACTGCATGGTAATAAGTAAGGAAGTGGGGTAATTGCAAACCACCTCTCAAACGGCTTTGCGTTAATACAGCCTGTGATAGTCTGGGTCTGCCTGAGCCCCAAACAAAATGACCCACTAAACTTTGTAGTTCCCGAAAAAAGGAGACTGGTATGGCAATAGGCAACACTTGCATCAGATATAAAACCTTAGGCAAAATAGACATCTTAACCGTGTTAATTTTACCCAACCAGGATAGCTTCAATATAGGCCATCTCTGAAAATCTGTCTTAAATTGTTGAATAAGAGGGGGAAAATTTAGCTGATACAAATTATTATTTGAAGGGGATAGAAGAACACCCAAATATTTAAGACTAGAAGAAGTCCAAACAAAGGGAAAAGCACCTCTAAGACTTGTCACAGTGCTGTCAGGGGTTGATACATTCATGGCAACGGATTTGGAATAATTGATTTTAAAATTAGAGACCCCACTGAATCTATCAAACTCATGCATGAGGGCAGGGAGAGAGGTCACCGGCAAAGAGATGGTAGCAAGGAGATCATCGGCAAATAGTGCCAATTTGTACTCATGGTCTCCAATCTGCACACCTTTAATATCCCCATTACATCGGATAGCCCTCGCCAATGCCTCCATGCAAAGTACAAATATAAGAGGAGACAGTGGGCATCCTTGACGTGTACCATTATTGATCGGGAAAGATTCCGAAAGGGCCCCATTGACCCATACTCTGGCTGTGGGAAATTTATAAAGGGCTAAAATACGATGAAGACAGTGAGAGCCTAACCCCATATATCGAAGAAGGCCTTCCATGAACTGCCAATCAATCCTGTCGAAGGCCTTCTCTGCATCTGTTGAGAGAAGAATAACAGGGGACCCAGTACTTTTAACAAAATGGATTATATCAATAACCTTAGAGGTATTGTCCTTGGCCTCCCTACCTCGAACAAATCCCACTTGGTCTTCGTGTATCAAGCCAGGGAGAAGAGAACGCAGCCTATTTGCCAGCATTTTAGCATACAATTTTAAATCATTATTTAATAAAGAAATAGGCCTATAGCTAGCGCATTGTGCAGGGTCCTTCCCCTCTTTAGGGATTATTGAAATATGTGCTTCAAGTGTCTGAGGGGAAAAGCCTACTCTATCGGAAACTTCATTACAGGCTTTCAGAAAAAGGGGCAAAAGCATGGAGCGAAACATCTTATAGTAACTTACAGGAAAACCATCGGGGCTGGGACTTTTCCCAAGAGGGGTATTTGACAGAGCAAGATCCAGTTCCTCGTAGGTAAAGGGGCGATCGAGAGAAGTCAGATCACTCTCATCGAGTTGTGGGAAATCAACCGAAGAGAGGTCATTTCTGATCGCTTCCTGATGCGTTAATAAATGGGAAGGTGTTTGTTCTTTACGTAAATTATAAAGTTTCAAATAATTTTGAAAGGCAGCTGCAATCTGAGGAAAGGTGTGGACAACATTCCCCTTTGAATCCCGAACATTGGAGACATAAGATTATAGCCTCTGGGTTTTTAGAGCTCTAGCTAGCATTTTGCCAGGCTTGTTTCCCCATTGATAAAATTTATGTCTGCATTTCTGTAAATCCAATTTAGTTTTATCCTGAAGAAGCTTATTAAGAGCCTGTCTTGCTTCAGTAAGTTCTCTCAATGTAGTTGCATCTAAAGAGGATTTATGGGATGTTTCCAGGGACTTAATACGGGCTAGAAGTTGTTGCTGTTGAGCCATCCTTTCCCTTTTTAATCTAGAACCTACCTGAATACAATGTCCTCTAATCACACATTTGTGTGCCTCCCACACCATAATCTTAGACACATCTGGAGCGTCATTAATATCGATGTATTCAGTAATGGCTTTTAGAAGATCATTTTTAGTACAGGGGTCACTAAGTAAGGTCTCATTAAAGCGCCATGTCCACGGTCTGGGTGTCGAGTTACGGAAACATATATTTGCAAAAATTGGGGCATGGTCAGACCATGTGATATGACCTATTTGACTATGGGGAAAATATTGAAGGTTTCTATGATCTATAAGAAAATAATCAATACGTGAATATACAGAGTGCGGATTAGAGTAAAACGTATAATCTCTAACCGTTGGATGTTGAGTCCTCCATAAATCTATCAATTGGTATTCAGAAAAGAGTTGACGTACTCTATGATGATCCCGCAAGGAGACTCGGGGCGATCCCAAAGAACAGTCTAACACAGGGTCTAAGGACCAATTAAAGTCTCCACCTATAATTACACATCCCTCTCTCAATGGTTCCAAAAGTTTCAAGACCTTGTTAAAAAATTGCCTCTGTTTCTGATTAGGAGAATAAACATTCACAATAGTGTATATTTGATTATATATCTTACATTTCAATATCTGACATCTGCCTTCCACTAGAATATGATGACATATATCTGTAACGGCGAGTCTACGAGAAACAAGTATAGCCACTCCCAAGGATTTACTCTGAGAGTTATTACTACAAAACACATGAGGGTAATCATAATTCCCAAGCTTAGGAGCAACTAGTTGTTTAAAGTGTGTTTCTTGCACAAAAGCCACATCTACTCTCTCTAGGTGAAGTTCTCGCAGTAAAGTGGACCGTTTTTCAGGAATATTAAGACCTTTAACATTAAAGGAACATATTTTTATATTTTCTGGGTTAAGGGGGGCCATGGCAGCGGCTGTGGGAAGGATTAGTCATAAACAGAGAGCGAGGCATTATATGAATCTTATAAGAGTTTACATGGGCAGTAGAGATATAGCGACCAAAAAGGGAAAAAACAAAAACAAAAATATTAAAATAAAAACAAGAATAATAAGAAAAAGAAATAAAATAGTATAAGAAAAACAACAACAAAAAAATCTTATTAGAATAAACAGAGAAATATATCCATGAGGAAAAATTTCCGCTGTTGGAGCAGGCAGGAGACAATAGTCGGCCCATGCTCCAAGGTCAAAAATGCGGAACGACCCAACTGGGGTAAGGCAGCTATAACCACCCCCCGGGAATAAAGAACTAACATATATCCTGTAAACGGCAATATCAAAAAAAAAAGAAATCATCTACACAATAAAAATAACAGTACCATCTACATTAGTATCATAAATGTATGAGGCATATCAATATAACAATTCCAGAAAAATTTCATAAAGAAACTTACTAAAACATATATAACCTTACAAAATCTGCTGTGTGATTAGAACGAAAAACATAAATAAATACTTTCCTTTCGTATAAATGACAAATAGAAAGCATTAAACTGTTAGGTAAGAACCAAGACAATTATAAGAATCTATAATCATCAAATGATCAGTGAACAAACTGACCCCCAACAATATCAAAAAGGATACAATTCCGGACATGTATCCTGTCTGAGCTCAACAAAATAGCAAAGAATCACATTTAAATATCGCAGGTGATCAGGTGTCAGAGACTGTCCCTTGAACTCGAGGAGAAGCTGATTTATGTCTCTGCCCCCTCACTACTGTCCAAGGAGCTTTTGTAACAGGTGAGACGGGTGGATCTAGACGTGAAAACAGGTGGAGCCAATCTTGGAGAGGAGGTATTGAAATAGAAAGTGCGTCACAGAAAGTATCCAGGTCTTCTGGTATCTGTAAGACTAGTTGGCGACCATCATGCATGACTTGGATACTCAGAGGAAATCCCCAACGAAAACGGACACCTTTCTGTTTAAGAACGTCGGTAAGAGGTTTAAGAAGACGCCTTTGATGGAGTGTATTCCAGGAGAGATCAGGGAAAATTTGAACTTTATTGCCATTAAATTCAATACCATCCAATTTGCGTGCTTTGCTGAGGATCTCTTCCTTAAGATGATGGTAGTGGAGCCGACAAATAATGTCTCTGGGAACCTCAGAGTGAAGACCCTTTGGACGTAGGGCCCGGTGAGCACGATCAAAAAGAATTGCATTGTCTGGTTCTGCATCAGTAAGTTCATTGAACATTTCTTAAAGGCTGGTGTAACCCACAAAGTGCACTACTCTCCAGCAAAAATAAAAAAATATTTTCTGTGTTTAGCCGCACGTATATATCAAATCGATATAACATAAATGGAGGACCAAACTTTCTCTGATAAAAATAAAATAGAGAAAGATCAAGAACCACTTCCTCTTAGTGCTGAAGCTGCTGCCACTAGTCATGACATAGACGATAACATGCCATCAACGTCGTCTGCCAAGGCCGATGCCCAATGTCATAATAGAGGGCACATACAATCCCAAATGACAAAGTTCAGGAAAATGACCTTGAAAAAAACATTTAAATCAGCTGAAGAGAAACGTAAACTTGCCAATATGCCATTTACGACACGGAGTGGCAAGGAACGGCTAAGGTCGATCCCTAGTATGTTCATGACTAGTGGTTCAGCTTCACATGACGATGGAAGCCCTCCTCCCACTAAAAAAATCAAAAGAGTTAAGCTGGCAAAAGCACAGCGAAGAACTGTGCTTTCTAAGAAGATATCACAAATCCCCAAGGAGAGTCCAAGTGTGGTGGTGGTTGCGATGCCTGACCTTCCCAGCACTGGACGGGAAGAGGTGGCTCTTTCCACCATTTGCACGCCCCCTGCAAGTGCTGAAAGGAGCACCCACAGTCCACTTGCTGATATGCAAATTGAAGATGTCACTGTTGAAGTACAACAGGATGAGGATACTGGTGTAGCTGGCGCTGAGGAGGAAGTTGGCGAGGAGGATTCTGATGGTGATGTGGTTTGTTTAAATCAGGCTCCGGGGGAGACAGTTGTTGTCCGTGGGATGAAAAAGCCCATCACGGTCATGCCTGGGCAGAAGACCAAACATTCCACCTCTTTGGTCTGGCAATATTTCTATCCAAATCCGGACAACAACTGTCTTGCCATATGTACCTTATGTAAAGGTGGAATAAGTAGGGGTAGGGACGTTAACCACCTAGGAACATCCTCCCTTATACGGCACCTGCAGCGCGTTCATAATAAGTTACTGTCAAGTTCAGAAACTTTGGCTAAGACCGTAAGCAGTCCAGGGACACCTAAATCCCGTTGTCCTGTTGTATCCAAGCGCCTGCAAACCACACCGTCAACTCCCTCCTCGTCAATTTCCTCCTTAGTCAGGTTCGGAAGTAGTCCTGCAGGCCATGTCACTGGCATGACTGACTCTCCTATCCCGGATTCCTCTGGAGGATCCTGCATTGCTACGCCTCCTGCTGCCGCTGCTGCTGTTGCTGCTGCTGGGAGTCATTCATCATCCCAGAGAGGAAGTAGGAACACCACTACTTTTACTAAACAATTGACCCTCCAACAGTCCTTAGCGAGGAGGATGAAGTACGACAGCAGTCATCCTGAAGCAAAACGTATAACTGAGGCCTTGACTGCTATGTTGGTGTTAGACGTGCGTCCGGTATCCGCCATTAGTGCAGTGGGATTTAGACAATTGATGGAGGTAGTGTGTCCCCGGTTCCAAATCCCGTCTAGATTCCACTTCACTAGGCAGGCGATACCGAGACTGTACAGAAACGTCAGAAAAAGTGTCCTCAGTGTCCTGAAAAATGCCATTGTACCCAATGTCCACTTAACCACGGACATGTGGACAAGTGGAACAGCGCAGACTAAGGACTATATGACTGTGACAGCCCACTGGGTAGATGTATCACCTTACGCAGCAACAGCAGCAGCGTCACCAGTCACAGCATCTCAGAAACGCCAGCTCGTTACAAGGCAGGCTACGCTGTGTATCACCGGTTTCAGTAAGAGGCACACCGCCGACAACCTCTTAGAGAAACTGAGGGAAATCATCGCCCAGTGGCTTACCCCACTTAGACTCTCCTGGGGATTTGTGATATCTGACAACGCCACCAATATTGTGCGGGCATTACATCTGGGCAAATTCCAGCACGTCCCATGTTTTGCTCACACAATAAACTTGGTGGTGCAGAATTTTCTGAAAAGCGACAGGGGCGTGCAGGAGACGCTTTGGGTGTCCCGAAAAATTTCAGGCCACTTTCGCCATTCAGCGATTGCGTGCCAAAGACTGGAGTGCCAGCAAACACTCTTGAACCTGCCCCGCCATCACCTGAAGCAAGAGGTTGTGACGCGGTGGAACTCAACCCTCTATATGCTTCAGAGGATGGAGGAGCAGCGAAAGGCCATTCAAGCCTATACATCCACCTATGACATAGGCAAAGGAGGGGGTATGCACCTGACTCAAGCGCAGTGGAGAATGATTTCCGTGTTGTGCAAGGTTCTCCAGCCCTTCGAACTTGCCACACGTGAAGTCAGTTCAGACACTGCCAGCTTGAGTCAGGTCATTCCCCTCATCAGGCTTTTGCAGAAGCAGCTGGGGAAAGTGAAGGAGGAGCTAAGACGGAGCAATTCCGCTTGGCATGTGGGACTTGTGGATGAAGCCCTTCATTCGCTTTGCCAGGATTCCAGGGTGGTCAATCTGTTGAAATCAGACCACTACATTTTGGCCACCGTGCTCGATCCTAGGTTTAAAGCCTATGTGGTGTCTCTCTTTCCGGCCGATACAAGCCTGCAGAGGTGCAAAGACCTGCTGGTGAACACACTGTCAGCTGAAGCGGAACGTGACACGTCAACAGCTCCTTCTTCATTTTCTCCCGCAACTGGGGCTGCCAGGAAAAAACTTAGGTATCCTAAGCAACCCGCTGGCGGTGATGCAGGGCAGGCAGGACCAAGTTTGGACATCTGGTCCGGACTGAAGGACCTGGCAACAATTTCTGACATGTCTACTGTCACTGCATATGATACTGTCACCATTGACAGAATGGTGGAGGATTACATCGGTGACAGCATCCAAGTAGGCATGTCAGACAGTCCATACCTGTACTGGCAGGAAAAAGAGGCAATTTGGAGGCCCCTGTACAAACTGGCTCTATTTTACCTGAGTTGCCCCCCCTCCAGTGTGTACTCCGAAAGAGTGTTAAGTGCAGCCGGGAACCTTGTCAGCGAAAGGCGTAGGAGGTTGCTTCAACAGAATGTGGAGAAGATGATGTTCATCAAAATGAATTATCAGCTCTTCCAGGGAGACCAGCCTCCAGAACGTACAGAGGGACCTGTGGTGGTGGATTCAAGTGGGGACGAGTTAATACTTTGTGAGGATGAGGATGTACACACTGAAGAGGGTGAGGAATCGGTGGATGAGGAGGATGAGGATGACATCTTGCCTCCGTAGAGCCAGTTTGTGCAGGGACACATTAATTGCCAGCTTGTTTTGTGGGGGCCCAAACGAACCAATCATTTCAGCCACAGTTGTGTGGCAGACCCTGGCGCTGAAATGATTGGTTTGTTAAAGTGTGCATGTCCTGTTTATACAACATAAGGGTGGGTGGGAGGGCCCAAGGACAATTCCATCTTGCACCTCTTTTTTTTCTTTGCATTATGTACAGTTTGGGGCCTAGTTTTTCAAACTGCCATCCTGTCTGCCACTGCAGTATCACGCCTAGATGGGTCACGTGTTTGTGCCGCCCACTCGTGTCGCTTAGCATAGTCATCCAGCTACCTCGGTGCAACCTTTTGGACATAAAAACACTATTGTGAGGTGTGAGGTGTTCAGAATAGACTGGAAATGAGTGGAAATTAAGGTTATTGAGGTTAATAATAGCATAGGAGCAGAAAAACCTACAAATTCTGTGATTTTAGCTGTTTTTATGCTTTTTTAAAAAAAAATACAGATCCAAAACACAAAACCCAGAACCCAAAACACGGAAGGGTGGTTTTGGCAAAACCAATCCAGATCCAAAACACGAAGAAAGATCCAGATCCAAAACCAAAACACGAAAAGTGGGCGGTGCACACCCCTAATATATATATATATATCGTGGTCTTAAGCTTAAACATATTGATACTAGGTGGATTCACAATTTGGGGACCCTTGCTCCCGAGGGCCTCAGCGACCACCTGGGCCTATATAATTTTCAGTAATCTTCAGAGGCTTTATAATCCATCTGTAATAGCATTATGGTATGTCATTGTTAGTGTTGTATATATAGCTAGTATGTAAATTGAGTCCCTTAGTCCATAGGTTCTCAAACTCGGTCCGCAGGACCCCAAACAGTGCATGTTTTCCAGGTATCCTTACAGAATTGCAAGTGAAATAATTAGCTCCACCTGTAGATCTTTTAAAATGTGTTAGTGAGTAATGAACACACCTCTGCTCCTGCTGGGTGACCTGGAAAAAGTGAACTGTGTGGGGTCCTGAGGACCGAGTTTGAGAACCACTGCTTTAGTCCTTAGCCATGTGCACTGGAGATATATTATACTATAGTGAGTAATTTAGTGACATGTACATTAAGCAGAATATTCTACCCTACTGGTAATGTATGATGCGGATATTTACAGTTGTTTGGTTGATCTCTGATGTACCGCTATGTTGATGTCTACCAGAGCCTTTGAATTGATCGTCTTTTATGATTTGTATTACCATTTTTTCAGCTTTTTGTTTATTGTTTAATGTATTTCCATGGTGATGGGTGAACACTGTATGACGTGCCATGTGGCATGCGTGATGACGTCATCTTTGGATGCCACCGGCCGGGAAACGAGTCCCGCTTCCGGGGTATGGCGTGCACTTCGTGATGTTTATAAGGTGAGATACTTGTATATGTCCTTATTCCTGATGAAAGTGCTACTGTAAATAAAGCACTGAAACGTTGACAATAATGCCGCTGTGAGACTGTGAGTTCTATTTTAGCCTGGAGTGCTGCACTTAACTTGTATGTTCTGCATTGTCCCCTGCTCGTGCGTGCACCCGGCTGGTACTTTATCTTCCAGGGAGAGCTGTACCTTTTCTAAGAAGTATATATATATATATATATATAAGGTCCATAGAGTTGGCACTCCCTCCACTGAATGAAAAGACCAGGGTGCCAGCAAAAGAAATCAATTATAAACATCCATTGGCAGTGGCACTCATCGGATTTCCAGAAGGTAAATTCAGGCACACACAGTGTATTGTATAATATATATATTAGAGATGAGCGGGTCGGGTTCTCAGAGAACCAGACCCGATCCGGGCAGTGATCCGAGTCTGGCTCGGGTTTTCCCAGCAGACTCGGATCCCAAAACGAGGCAAAACGTCATCAACCCAATGTCGGATTCTCGCAGGTTTTGGATACTATAAAAGGTACCCGGTCATCTGCGCCATTTCACACTGGCTGTGGAAAGTGAAGTGAGCAGACGTGCTGTGTCTATGCAGGGGTGCTGTGTCTGTCCAGGGCAGGTGCTGACGTGTCCATTGCTTTGTCCATCCAGGGGCTGTGTCTGCTGTGTCCATCCAGGGCAGGGGCTGCTGTGTCCATCCAGGGGTTGCTGTGTCCATCCAGGGGCAGTGACTGCTATGTCCATCCAGGGGCTGTTGTGTCCATCCAGGGCAGGAGCTGCTGTGTCCATCCAGGGGTTGCTGTGTCCATCCAGGGGCAGTGGCTGCTGTGTCCATCCAGGGGCTGCTGTATCCATCCAGGGCAGGAGCTGCTGTGTCCATCTAGGGTTGCTCTACTTGTCCAAGGGTGCCCAGTGTAAAATAAAATAAAAGCTAATAAAAGCTAAATAATATTTTTGTTTTTGTTTATACACACACCCTTTTCAATGACCATGCCCCCTTTTCGGCGCACGCGGAAGTGCCCTCTCTAGCTCCGGCGCCCTGCCTGCCGCCAGAGCTAGAGTGAACACTATATTATTATTTTTTTTTACTGTGTCGCTGCCAGTCAGACTGCAGTGTAATATTCATACATGTATTGTGACACTATAAGTCGTAGCGCAGTGTAATATTCAACACGTATTGTGACACTGTAAAGGATAGCGCAGTGTATTCATAAAAATTATTGAGACACTGTAAGTGGAAATGCAGTGTAATATTCAACACAGCGCAGTGTGTTATTCTTTTCTTATTCATATAAAAAATCTTGTGACACTTTAAATAAAGGCTTGGGTGCTAGTATAATCTGGGGTGATGGTATAGGATGGGGTAATGATATAAACTGTGGTTATAGGTTGGGGTGATGACATAAACTTGAGTGACAATATAAAATTAAAATGGGGTTACAGACTGGGGTGACTATACAGGCTTGGGTGATGGTAAAGGGCTGTGGTAACAATATAAACTGGGGTTATAGTGTGGTGTGGCGCCTGGGCATAAGACTAGAAAATCCACGTCTTGGGTGTGTAATTATTCTTACCCAAATCCTGACAACAGTTGTGAAGGCATCTGTACCATATGTGAAGCTAAAGTTAGTAGAGGTAGGGACGTTAACCAACTAGGCACCTCCTACCTGTTATGTCATTTGCAGTTTGTGCAATTTATTTAACAATATTGTAATAATTTGGAAATTAATAGCAAGCAGTCCAGTATCAGCTACCAGCAGTTTGGACCAGCACATGCAATCTCCACCACCAACACTCTCATCATCAACCTCCTTAATAATTGAAGGTAGTCCTTACAAAATATTGTTTTGTGGGGGCCCAAACAAACCTACTTCAGCCACAAAAATGTCAGCCATTTTCGCTAAAGTGCTTGATTTGTTAAACTGTGCATGTCCTTTTTAATATCCCACATAAGAGTGGGTGGGAGGGCCCAAGGACATTTCCATCTAGGCACCTCTTTTCTTTACATTTTGCACAATATGGGGCATTGCCGACTGACATTCTTATAGTTTATTAAACTGCCATCCTATCTGCTACTACTGTGTGGTAATGTTTCATAGATATCCTATATTTTTTTAAACTGCCTTGCGTTTGTACCGCTGCTCTGTCGCTTACTTTAGCCAGCCAGCTGGCTGTAACCTATGGCCTATATTGGTGAAAAAAGTAGTGAAAACAATATTGTGAGCTGTGCGGTGGTTAATAATGTCTAGAAATGCCTAAAAATGATTGTTATTAAGGTAACTAACACTGTAGGAACAAAAACAGATGGTTTATGTGATTTTAGCTGTTTTTACAATTTTTTTATAAAAATCCAGAACCAAAACCAAAACACACAAGGGCAATTTTGCAAAACCGAATCCAGATCCAAAACCTCAAAGGAGATACAGATAAAAAACATGGCGGTCGGCACACATCCCTATAGCAAATGCATATATAGCAATTGTATACAGTATGTAGCCATTATTGTTGTATACATATACATATATTACATTACATTGCTCTCCTGTTCAGATCAGACAGGCTAAAGAAAGGAGCTATTTGCTGGGTTGTTGCTTTTGCAGTTTTCTGGACAACCAAAGAATTTTTTTTTTATATAGAGCCACTGTCAAAATTGCACCTAATAAGGAGCGATTGCCCACTTTCAAAATTGTATTATACCCCTGATGAAGTCCTGGTGGAGGACAAAACGCATTGGCTGTGTGCTATCTACCCTATATAGGGGTGTTATACATATTGCGGTGTTATATTATTTTATATCAATATAACTATGGATTTTATCTGGCTATATACTGTTGATTGAAAAAGATTTTATGTATAATAAATATTATTTATATTAATTGTGGCCTTTGGGCCTTCTTTGGGTGTATTCTTGGTGCAAGAGTTTATTTTTAGATATTTATCTCCTTAAGAAGATATGGAGTTTTTCTTCATATTAAGAAAATCCAATCGTATTGGAGAAAAGCCACACTAAAGTTTTTAGTATGAATAAAGTGGACAAGTCGGCCGTAGGATCCATCTCTTCCAAAAATTTATAATACTGCAAATTGGATTACGAGCTTATTATATATTGGACTTTTTAAATATACTTAATTGAAGTGAACAGTTCATTATTTGTTTTCTTAGGGGCGCGTCTTCTATACTACTCCATAAAATATTGTGTTCTAGCCCCTACTAACAGGGCGGTTGTTTTTAGAAGGTTTGCAGCCATTTATTATATACTAACAAAAGCTGAGCGCAGGTTAAAGGCATTTCTTTGTGTGACATATATATATATATATATATATATATATATATATATTTATATATATATATATATATATATATATATATAGAATGATAGGTAGCACACAAAACCTCATAGTATTGAGGGTGCCAGGATTGAATTAATTACAAAGCAAAGTGTCCTAATCCAGACAAAAATCCAGCCCACCTTCCAATTGAAAAAATATATATTTAGTGTATCACCAACAGGGTAAAACAAGCCATAGAGGTATTTGGATACTTAGCACATATCACAATGAGTTGCAAAGGACCCGGGGAGCCATGCTCTGAACCCGGCTGGTTCCAATGAGTTGCAAAGGACCCGGGGAGCCATGCTCTGAACCCGGCTGGAACCGGATTAGGACACTGCTATATATATATATATATATATATATAGACATTGTTGTGGCTAGTGCCAAACCATACGAAGCATATATATATTTATATATATATATATATATATATATATACACCTATATATATATATATATATAAATGGGAGAGAGGAAAAGGCGCCTGATAGTGTAATATATTTAGTAGAAAGATATTGGACATGTGACAAAATAGATCTTATATGCGTACCAGATTTTTAGGATGAGTTGGTAGATATATTCCGATTTTGAATATTCCAATATTTCCAAAAAGTGACCCGTGCAATATAAATATACGTAAAAAATATGTATATATAATATATGATAAAAAATATATTTTATAGTGAAAAAATAAACTCTTAATATAATTAATAAATACAGAGTGTATATATAAAAAATAATTTTGAATAGAGTATAGGGGACAAAAGGGTAAAAACAATGTGGAATCTATAAAAAAAGGGGGGTATATGATGCAGGAGATGTAAAACAATAACATATACAGGGAGGTAAACAATATAGTCAGCTAAGTAAAAAATCCATAAAACTTAGCTGAAAAAAGAGTCCAATAAAGTGCTAATGCAGACGCCCCAATAGCTGTCTGTTCCTTAGTCCATATACTGGTGGGTGGAGACCGGGTAAAATCCAACAGGTGTTTATTTTCTCACTACAGGCAGGAACACAGCATCTTCCAAAACAGTAATACAGTTCTTTTAGTGGACTCACAGGTCCAGGATCCCTAACACTAGTCATCCCCAGGCCTATAACCTGGATGACTACTTCACCATCAGGATCATCAGCCCTGTGCACAAACACCATTTTTAAAGCTAGCCAACAGGTGCTACTAATCAGCCTAGCTGCAGTTCATCTCTGACCTTAAAGAAAATCTGGACTGGATCGATGTTCAACGGCTGTTCCACATTTAAACCAGTGAAGTCCTGCTGTCCCTGTCACAATAAATATATATATAATATATATATATATATATATATATATATTATATATATATATATATATATATATATAAACAAACACACACAGATTGTTCTAAATGTAGCAATTATTGTATATTGAGAAACTTATTTTAATATGTGTAGCAATTGTATATGTGTCAGTTGTGATATACATGTAGATATTGTATATTTAGCATTTGTTGTATATGTAGCAATTGTATATGCAGTGATTGGTGTATCTGTTGCATATGTAATCAGTTGTAGTATATATGTAGCAATTGTTATATATGCAGATGTTATATATGTATCCATTATTGCATAATGTACATATCCATTATTGTATATTTAGAGCTTTAGCTTTTACTCTGTACAATTTGTCTGTACATGACCACTTGACAAATAATTAGAATGCAAGATAAATGGTGTAGTGCACATTCATTATAGCATACATCTTGTGTTCTTTTATTTCATTTATATACTTTGTATTGTCCATAGATTATATAAGAGTCTGTCATGGTGCATAATTCATACCTGTAAACACAACAAAAAATACAACACAATATGACCGTACAAGTAGGTAGGAGGTAACTCACCCAACTGAAGAGATGGGCGGATAAAGTAAAGAAGTATGAGAATGATGGAGGCAATCATTGTAAATATCTCATTATATACTCTTCCAAGTGTATAAGAAATGGAGCAGATGTAAAGACTACGGTCTTAGGAGTCTTGAGTTCAACCTGATGAAGCACCAAACTGATCCTCGACTTTTGACAATCTGCGACATCCAAGGAAAGTTGTGGCTTTTAAATGATAAGGAAGTATTTTGTCACATGGGGCACTAATTTTGCTTTCATAAGCTAAATTCTATTGTCCACTCTCCTTGGCTCAATAGACGAGCCTGCATTTCTGATGATACGGCATTTTCCTCTTGACCAGCACATTGAATGATTTCTTGGAATTTCATAATTTCTTGTATGAATCAGTTTACTGCAATTTTTGTGTTGCAATGGTTAAGTCAGAATAGGCCATTTTTCCAAATAACAGATAGTATTTTTCTAAAAAATAGTTAAATTAGAAAACAGGATGTCCTGGGTGGGGTAAAAAACCCAGTTGCAAACGTATTCTAACATGCATTTGTTACATCCTTGCTTTTTATGAAAAGGGAAATACTACAGTATTAAGGATTTTCATACCTGTCATTCCTCATTTGTTGTGTATTTTGTGAAACGTCTTTGTGAAATGTCAGGGGTGCCAAATCCAGAATTCAGAATGGGCTGCAGAATCACAGTTACATAACTGGCTGTTCCATTGTCATAGCTAATGTATTTCTGCCAAACTTCATAGGATTATTCAATTTGCTGAGATATTACATGGGGAAAGGAATGGTGCTGTGGGCAGCAGGACCTGGGTGTGAGTACAATGGTTGTGCTATAGATGTGGGGTTTTATGTTCCAACCATGTCTACTTTGGGTCTTATTTTTTCTCCCACAGTCCAAAAACAATTTGTTTATTCATTGGCTTCTTTATAAATTAGCCATGATGTGTGTCTGTGTTAGGGAGTCTATATGAAAAATAATGAATATTATTATATTCCCTTTAAGATATGTGCTTGTGAGCAACTCCCCCAACCCCAAACCTGATCCACACACCTTCCCATATACTCCATTTAATGTACTTTATTGCACACCTGAGGGAAAGGAGACACCCTCAGTCTGGATTAGCACCCCTACCTTATTGGTTTAAAAGCATGGAGTCTTGTAATGAATATGCACACTGGTATTAGGCACAATTCTAAGTCCTACAAGTTTTATATACTGTAGTGCAACTTTGGTTCATTTTTGGGGCGTGGGTCCCCTTGGATTGCCTTTATTGATCTGTTTCAGGGCACCGCATTATAACACATTTTTCATTATTAACACATTTTAACCCTTCACTGTTTATTATATATGTACCTCAGTTTTTATTTTCATTCTTTATATGCAGCAGTAGCTGCTCCTATATATCTCTTTCACACTGCACTTTTCTTACTATGGCGGTGCCCTGGGGCGGCTTAGCTGGGCAAGTTTGGGGGTGTCCTGTGCCCTGGATTTGAATCGTAGTATGTTAGGGACCTACCCTACAGAGGTTACCCGGATATGGTGGGTAGGCCCATAACCTTGGCCAAGATTATGCTGAAAACCTCTATTGATTGCAAAATTTTATTGCATTTATATATTATTAATAATTTGGAGTTGTGCACCTGAGATTTGTCTGTTTTTGTGCCTGCAATTAGTCTCATCAGGTAGCACCTCCCATTATATAGATATATTTAGGGTGTGCAGTCCAGAAATCCTTCCCATCAGGGCTGCCATCATAAATTATGGGGCCCAGGACTGACAGAATAGACAGGGCCCCCCTTCTGTGTTTCCCCAGCCAGACCCCCTTCTGTCTCTCCAGTCACCCCCCTCCTCTCAGCATAGCGGCGCGGCGTGAAGTCATACACGTTGGGCTGAGTCTCAGAGGTGGATTAAGACCCTGTGGAGACCTAGACAAAGTACTGGCATGGACTCCCCTCCTCTGTGTGTTTGTGTATAATTGTATATATAAGCTATTTGTGTGTGGACCTATACTACAACCACTTACCGCTTGCCTTTCAAAACAATGATCTCTTTTTCTGGACAACTACTTCATTCACCCCCCCCACCCCACCCCCTGATTCATTGCTATACCCCACCCAACCCACCTCACTCCTCAGGATATTAATGTTTACACTTCTCTTAATACATTACATCCCTCTCCCCACCCATTAATACAAGTATACACCCCCACCTCACCCACACAGCATGAATAAGTATGGTGCTCCATAATTATGGGGTCACCTCTCTTGGTTATGGGCACCCCCTTTGTCCAGGGATATTGTAAATGATATGCTGCCCTTGTATAAATATAGGAGACACCCCACAGTTTTCTAGGTGTCCCCTTGATCCCCTAATTCTCACCGCTGTTTTTTTATCAGGGAGCTAACCTATAGGAGTGCCCTATGCACATGTTTAGAAGCCGCCGTATGTGGTGCCCCACAGTTATAGGGTCACCTCTTTATTAGAGACAATTTCTTTCAGTAATGGCTCAGCCCTGTCCCCAGGGATATTGTAAATTATATGCTGACCTTGTATAAGTACAAGGGGACACCTGGAAAAATGTATACTTTTACAAGGGCAGCACATACTTTACAATATCCCAGGGGGCAGGGCTGAGCCACTAGGGAAAGGTGGTTTCCCTAACTAACAGAGGTTAGCCAGGGACACCATAACTATGGTACAGAGCCCCCCTAAGGTACTTACCTCTGATAGCAGCATCGCAGGAGGCTGTGTCCCTCTCACAACGACTGCAGACACATCATGCAGGCCAGGAAGAGCATGAGGGGGCGGGGACTCAGGGAGGGGGTGGGGATTATGGAAAGGGACAGGGAGGGACCTCACACCATCTGAAGGGGAGATGGACAGGTAATACAGAGCAGGGGAGAAAGAGGGGCTGGGACTCGGGTAGGGGGCGGGGAAAGTGTTATACATCCATCGGCATGGGGGATAGTCGGGCAGAGTGAGAGACACTAATAAGCAGTGCTAAATGCAAAGCCTCGGTTCTGCCCTCCTATGAGAAGGGGCCATGCAGCTGCTGGTAGTCACATAGTGACTGACACTGACAGGGGGCCCCGCAGAGCACCGATCCTTCAGCAAACTGCTTTGTACTCACAGGCAGTCATCTGCCTGTGACTGGATCATCTGCACTCTGCGGGCCCCCTCTGAGGCCGGGCCCGGTACAATAGTACCGGCTGCACCCCCCAGATGGCGGCCCTGCTTCCCATATACACCTTTTTACTTTATGTGGGGCTATCAGGAATGTTACCTGTCTGCCCTGCATACAAGCCAGTTTAACCATCGCACCCCAGCCTGCAAGTATACTATTTCCATTTACCTGTGAACTGTTACCTGCCTATTCTGACAAGAAAATAATTATCTGCACAGGCCTGATTCAGAGGCACTCGCAAATAGCGAGCGCTCGCTCTGAATCAGGGTAGCCGTTTTTTTTTTTTTAAACCGACCTCCTGGCCGCTCGCTAAGCTGGGCGATTATCGCAACCATCGGGCTTGTGATGAGATCCTTGTGGGTCTCATCTGTCGCAATCCCCAGTTAGCTTCCTGCTCTAATAGAGCAGGAAGCTCACTACTGACATCACGAATGATGTCAGTAGGGTCGCCCTCAAATGGCAGGCGTTCCTTCGGGAACTCCTCAGTTTGGTCAGCCACCCCTCCCCCTCCCCGCCTACAAAATGGGGAGAGCTGTTGATCAACATCGACAGCCACCCCGTTTTGCTGCGAGCCCCAAGCGAGTGACGTTCTCGCTCGCGCCAGGGCTCGCATGCGCACTACCCGGCCATCGACCCGCTTGCGAGCGTAATGCGCTGAATCGGGCCCTGTGTTCACAAACTGTCCTTCCCCTAAATGTGAATTTTGATTACATATACAACCATTTCAGGGGAGGTGCATCGAGGAATAAAATAAATCACATTCAAAGAAAAAAGAACAAAGTATTCCTACAATGGAGCACCTCAGACTACCTCTGTTTCATATTATGTCTCACAGTGACCCATAGAAAAAATAATAAAACTTACCCTTTAATAAATCAAAAAAGTAAAAATCAGCAAAATATTTATTTCTATTTTTCCTTTTAAAATTGTGTTTGTGATTTAAAACTCAGTGTTAACCACAATTGTTATTTCATAATTATATGACTATCATCTCAATCACCCACACTGTACTGTGTCATATTTATTAGTTAGAAATCCAAGAATTCTTAAAAAAATAAACAAAATAAGTTCCTCTAGGTGGTATTAAATCCTAGATGCAGTACATATACCACAACAATTGTCTTAGGCAGCTGTCATCACCACAATTATATGTGTACATACAGTGGCGGTTCTAGGGGTGGGCTAACAGGGCCGTCGCCAGGGGCGCCGTCCCCTAGAGGGCGCTATTGAGTCCCCAGAAGGTAAAAAAAAAATAGTCCCATAATAAAAAAAAAAACAGCACCGGACCCCGCCCGCGTTGCCGGGCGCCCGCTGATATTTGTTATCAGCGGGCACCCGGCTTCCTCCCTGCAGCGGCAGCCAAAGCTCACTCCAGAGCTCCAGCTCCCGCATAGAGCACTATGGGAGGGACGTCTTGACGTCTCTCCCATAGATCCGTGGTGGAGCCGTGGTCGGACCGGATGGCAGCGGGCGCAGGAGCGGGGCCTAAGGTAAGTATTGTTTGTATTTTTTATTTTTCAAAAGGAGGCATGGGGGCATTACTACTGGGGGCATGTCTATAAGGGGGCATGTCTATAAGGGGGCATTACTACTGGGGGCATGTCTATAAGGGGCATTACTACTGGGGACATGTCTATAGGGGGCTTTACTACTGGGAGCATGTCTATAAGGGGCATTACTACTGGGGCATTACTACTGGGGGCATGTCTGTAAGGGGCATTACTACTGGGGGCATGTCTATAAGGGGCATTACTACAGGGGGCATTACTTCTGTGGGCATGCCTATAAGGGGCATGTATATAGGGGGGTATTACTACTGGGAGCATGTCTATAAGGGGGCATTACTACTGGGGGCATGTCTATAAGGGGGCATTACTACTGGGGGCATGTCTATAAGGGGCATTACTACTGGGGGCATTACTACTGGGAGCATGTCTATAAGGGGTCATTTCTACTGAGGGCATGTCTATAAGGGGGCATTACTACTAGGGGCATGTCTATAAGGGGGCATTACTACTGGGGACATGTCTATAAGAGGGCATTACTACTGGGGGCACTACTATAGGGGCCACTAATGGGGGCATTACAACTTTGGGCACTACTATAGGGGGCATTCCTACTGTGGGCACTAATATAGGGGGCATTACTACTGGGGCACTACTGATGTGGGCACTACTATAGGGGGCACTACTACTGTGGGCATTGTATTAGGGGCACTAATACTCAGTACTGTGGGCCTTGCGTATAAGGGGCACTAATTTGGGCATTTTGTAAAAGGGGCACCACTGTGTGTCATAACATGAATAAGGGACTAATGTGTGACGTAATTTGAATTGGGGATACTGTATTATAAAGAGAATTACTGTGTGTGGCACAAAGTAATATACAGGGCATTACTGCGTATGGCATAATGTGTTATACAGGGCATTACTGCATGTGGCATAATGTGTTATACAGGGCATTACTGCATGTGGCATAATGTGTTATACAGGGCATTACTACATGTGGCATAATGTGTTATAAAAGCCATTACTGCATGTGGCATAATGTGTTATAAAAGCCATTACTGCATGTGGCATAATGTGTTATAAAAACCATTACTGCATGTGGCATAATATGTTATACAGGGCATTACTGCATGTGGCATAATGTGTTATACAGGGCATTACTGCATGTGGCATAATGTGTTAGAAAGGGCATTACTGCATGTGGCATAATGTGTTATAAAGGGCATTACTTTGTAAGACATACTGTGTAAGGTACATTACTGCACATGGCAATTATTAGCCACGAGGGGAGAGCTTGAGGGAAGCCCAGCACCTTCATAAGTGCTGGGCATGCCCCACAGTGTGATGAATTGGGGGTGTTCTGCAAGGACACGCACTCTTTCCGGAAGCGCGTGAGTTTTCAGCCCACGCAGAGGAATGTCATCTACGAAAAGTTTTGTTGTTTTTTTTGGGGGGGGGGCGCAACTGTGAACTTTCGCCCTGAGCTCCACAATGTCTAGAACCAGCCCTGTGTACACAGTATAAAAGGTCGGCACTCCACCTTGCAGTTCCACCATGCCAAGGGGCCGCTAGATAAAACATCAATAACCTGTAAAAGCTAGTGGCACTCGGTCTTGCAAAAAAATGTATTGCTCGTTGCAAACCACCAAGTTACAGGAACATATCCTTAGGTGTTCAACGTTTCATTTTTAATGAAAATTTTTTATCACAAAATGTTTACATATTGAGTGGTCACCCCAGGCATATGATGATTGTCTATATATATATATATATATATATATATATATATACACATACATATGTATATACATACCCACATATTTATATATATATATCTACACACACCTATATACATATATATATATATATATATACAGTATTTACACACATATTTATATATATATATATATATATATATATATGTATGACACACTCCAGACCCTCTCAGAGTAGGTAGCAGCAGGGGCCTGCAACGCTCTCTGCCCCCTCAGTGCCAAGTGGATGCCAACCCCACAACCCCTCTCATACTGTCTCTAAGCTAGCCTGAGCTAACTAAACTTACTGAGAGTGAGGAAGCCCTGGCTGGGTCCTTTTTTCTTGATGCCACAAATGGTGCTGCTACACTGCGGATGCCCGGTCTGAGTGCTCGGTTCCAGTAGCAGCGGCTCATGCAGAGGTGGAGGCAGAGCGTAAGTTGTCACTTACGGCTCTGCTCCGCAAAGGTCCATGGGAGGAGTGGCCACGGCTGGCATGCCCTGCCGCAGCCAACTTTCCTCCTCCTGTGGCCAGAATGAGCTTCTGTGCAGAAGCACATTCTGACCGGTCACAGTCACCTGACCGGTCGACAGGTGCGCTGCCAGATTGGAGCATTGCTCCGATTGCTGCAGTGGTGTGTGGGAGGCAGCAGCAGAGCCTTGAATGCCTATGCCTAGGGTCAGCTCTGGTTACTAATATGGGGCATAAACACTGCATGCTCGTTATTCAAAGCTATTACAGGCCTGTATTTCTCCCCTAGAAACAAACACTCTCATATCTGTATTTATATGTTTATTTATCATTAATATTTACCGTTCATACGGTGTAAATAAACCTACTGAGTCACCATCATGTTTCATGTCTTCAGAAACGCAATTGTCTGATTTATTTAAACCAAGCCAGGGTTAAACCAATTATAGATACAAATGTATCCTTATTGTAGCATAAAATTTGCATGTCTAGATTGTATCATTTAGCGGTTACACATATCTCTCTCTCCTCAGTTTTCCACATAGTTACTAGAATACCCTGAATGAGAGTAATTTAAACCCCTCACTCTTTGGACATTTAAGTAATTTTGCTGAAGTCATAACCCATCAGTATATATGATCTGTGATGCTGCTATTAAGATCACACATCCTAGTTTCTCAGCGCACAATCTCTGGGTAAGGTGTCTCGCATGTCACATACAGTTATATAACAATCATATGGCCTCAGCTTTAACAATGTTACAGTGCGGTTACGTGGAAACACATAAAAAAAAACACACGGAGCATGCTAATAGTGCACGCCACGTGCTGTCCTGATGCGCGTTTCGCTATGTCAGCTTATTCATAGGAATGTGCTGACATTATGAAACGGTAGTTTGAGAGTGCTCCATTGTAGGAATACTTTGTTCTTTTTTCTTTGAACCTGCCTATTCTGAGTCAGTGTGTCATTATTCCATCATACCACTGGGGCAAAGTTTTGTATGATGTTCTACTCTGTGCTCAGTGGTTGTCCAGGTATACAGTTATACTATTCTGCTAAGTGGTATTCATCTCTCTGCACTGTGTGCTGTTGTCTATGGCTGGTTCAGAGAAGGGTGCTGCCTTTAAAAACTCCTGGAACAGTACTATGGATTCAATATTCATATATATATATATATATATATATTTACTTCTAAGCGAAGAGGGGCCCTTTTATTTAATTTGTTGAGAGAGGTAAAACGTATGACTCCTTATGTACTGATGAATTAGGCTGTGTTTCTCCTGCTGCTGATCCCTTGCTGGGTATAGGGGGAGGTACGATGCTTGTAGGTACACAGATGTCAGGTTATCCCTGCGCTGCTACTAGTGGCTTTCCTACTCGGGATAACTAATTATCTGAGGTACCGTAGATGATAATCACCTTCTAACTCTGGATTTACCATCATCTGGAGATATGTGATTACTGTGGTGAGGAGAATTGAAAGCTACTTATAACACAGTTTATAGCTGCCTCTCCTCACTATAGCTGTGGTGACCAGGCCGGTAAATATGATCCCTTTATACCACAATCCTGCAGGGGGAAGGACTGAGGGCTGCACCCTGTACTTCACATCAGTAGTGGGAACTATACTCGGGGGCCTATGTACTAAGCAGTGTTAGGAGACAGAGTGAAAAGTGATAAGAAAGTGATAAGGTGCCAGCCAATCAGCTCCCAACTGTCATTTTTCAAACACAGTCTGTGAGATGACAGTTGGGAGCTGATTGGCTGGTACCTTATCACTTTTCACTCTGTCTCCTAACACTGCTTAGTAACTAGACCCCTCAGTCAGTTGTAGCTGCAGGACGGAGGTGAGTGATGGGGAAGGTGTGACATTACAGACCTCTCCAGATGCTAGTGGCTCTCCTGAGGGGACAGTCTGTCATTATCACCTCCTTCTGACCTGCCTCTCCCTTCAGGTGGGCTAGCCTGTCTTTACTTCCTCTGTCACAGACGTCATCCATAGCGCAGCTCCTGCTCTCTCCTCACCGTTACCTCAGGAGCCTCTGTCCTGACTCAACAGTCCAACTCCGCCCCCTCCAGCTGGTTCCGGCAGGTTCTGAGTCATGTGACCCTGCTGCTGACTCATCACTGGTCGGGCAGTGGGCTTTATATAACCTCCCTCCAGTCCCATGGTTCTCTTTCTTGGTGCAGAGAATAAGCATGTTTTTGTCCACAATATTGGGCTAAACTATATACAAATACTTACACAAGGGCACTCCCCACAGGGTGCTAAATACAATACAGAAGAAATAAGTATAGCAAACTCAACAGACAGGAAATGTTTCCATATATTGAAATTTGCTTATGTACCCTTTTTATAGTACCTTATATATGTTTCTTAGGGCACTCTTACACAGGTTCTAGGGTATCACACATAGAATGTGAAATATCTCAGTGTATAGCAGTGATATCTTCTAGGTGACAGACTGCCATATAAAATGTCAGTTATGGAGCATACACACGGTCAGATGTGTCAGATGAACGATTGAGCGATCCGAACGATTTGAACTCTGGGCCAAATTCAGAGCCGGACGCTATTTGCGGACGGTCGTTCCAAAAAGGGGGCCGGCTATTTAAACTGAGCGCTCGCTCTTTGCGGTTTGTTGACGCCTCTATGTCTGAGCGAGCGAACGAAACATGCGCTCGCTATTTTGTAAAGACGCCCCTTTGCCGTTCACATCACATGTCATCTCCAGTATGTATTAGATTAATGGGGTACATCGAAAGGCATCTGAACTGCTCGCAGTGCTTGTGGTAGGTTTTTCCTACCGCAATCACTGCGAGCAGTTCAGGCTAAAAGACAACCAAGTGACGTGGTCGATGACGCTCCTTTACTAATTATGCACACCCATTAAACGCCCTTTTGACCGTTTGGCACGCCTGCGTTCAGATCTCCACTCCCCCGTTTTCAAGCACCTTCCCCTGTTACCACCCACAAACGGTACATTCTGTCAATCACATTAGCAGCCCCTCGCTGTTTTGCGAGCACACGATTTCTGACTGCAATGATTGGTTTGCGCATGCGCATTACGACCCATATGCATGCTCAGTTGTGCGAACATCGCTCAGAGCGAACGAGCGGCTCTGAATCAGGCCCTATGAACGATTTTTGACTGCATTAAAAAGAATGGAATCGTCCAAATCTGACTGCAAACACATCAGATGTCAGATATCATTATCTGACCATTGGGAACGCGCATCGTTCATCGTTATATGTCAGATTTTCCTTCAGATATGAATTATTGAACGATTTTTTAAATCGTTATCGCTCAGATCTGAAGAAAAATCTGACCGTATGTACGCACCATAAAGCTGCCCATCCATTACACAATGCGGGGACGACGGCACAATTATGACGCCATCGTCTCCCGCGGGGTGAACTGCATACACTGAACGTTCAGATGTTCAGTGTATGCAGATCAATCATCCCCGAACATGGCAACCTGACAGCGGTCGTCAGGTTGACTGTCATGTATGGGCGATGATTGATGTTAAAAACGACCAGCGGGCGTGTGCATTGCTGGTCGTTTTTAACCTTTTACTGCCTGATTTTCCGGGCAATTACCAAGCAATGGAGCGATAACGACTGTCGTTATCGCTCCATCGCTTGGTTTAATTGCCTAGTGGATGGGCAGCATAAGTCTGACAGACATTTTATCTGACAATGTATGCCCGGCTTTAGTTACAGCTCTATTAGTGTATAGTACAATAGGTTCCATTTTACTTTGCCCCTGGAATATCGCTTAATTCAGAGGCGTATTTATAATAGTTCCAGGGGGGGGGCTCGCAACACACACCCCGCACTCCTACTTTTTTATATTCACACTTACCTCTCCCACGGAGTAGAGCTGCTGAAAACGCCGGAAAATGGCCACCGTGGCACTTCCAATGGGAAGTCTCAACCACTGCTAGACAGTCCCTGCAAGTGGCAAATTTTACTGGGGGGGGTGCTGCCCCTAGGTAAAATCTGCCATTGGTAACAGTGGTAACACACAGGGTTAAATAGTGGTAATACAGGAGTACAGCGGTGGTCACTACTGATGCTAGTGGCAGCTGTGATACTTGTAATAATTGTCTCACCGCAGGTGCTAAGTAATACACGTGTGCTCAGGAGTGCATTAAGAGAGGAGGGGCCCATGTTCACTCACCGTCCAGGGCCTCCTCCTCTCCCTCTGGCAGCCGCGGCACACTGACAGGTTCAGTAGACTTCGGGGACTAGCCTGTGGCTGTGCCGCCATTTTCCTTACTGCACATGCGCAGAACGCGGCCATTTTCCAGGCGTTTTGTGTAGCGCCTGTCCAGCTGTCGTGGGACTTCAGAGAGGTAAGTATTAGAAAGTATGGGTGCAGGGTGTGCGGTGTCGGCCCCCCTGGACCCAGGGGCCCATGTGCACGGCACACCCTGCACCCATCATAGATACGCCCCTCTGTGTGCAGTACTGTGGCACTCTGACACAGTGGAATGCATCGGGTCATGCATGAGCAGTAACGTCATCTCACCAGGGTCACTTCTATAGAAAGTAGACAGCAGAGGGTATATTTACTATAGTGAGAGTATTTAGAAGTGGTTATATTGTCCGAAGCAACCAATCCCATTCTACCTATTATCTTCCAGAAGGTGCTAATTAAATGTTAAATAGAATCTGATTTGTTGCTCTGGGTAACATCTCCACTTCTAAAAACTCTCACTACAGTAAATATACCCCCAGGAGCACACTCCCCTCTAATACACCCTCTCGCTCAGGTCGCATAAAACAAAATCAAATATATTTGGCAAAGTCCATCTGTAACCAATGACACGGGGTTATGGGGTTATGCAACAAAATAATAAAACAGTGAAACATATCAAATATAGGGCCTCATTCAGACCCACTCACGAGCAGCTGTCCGCTCGCAAGTGGGTCAATGGTCTGCACTGCGCATGCGCACGACGGAGGGAGCTCCGTCGTGCGCATGCGCGAGACGCGATGAGCGAAGGACTTTCGTAGTGTCTCTTCAAAGGGGGCGTGCTGTCGATGTTGACTGACAGCACGCCCCCTTTGTTGGGCGTGCCGGAGGTGTGCCTGCCAGACGGAGGCGTTCCCAAGGGAATGCCTACCGTCTGAAGCCGAGCCCACTGACATCACTAGTGATGTCAGTGGGAGTGATTTTGGCTCTGATAGAGCCAAAATCACTCCTGGCCTTGTGGTTGAAAACCTCAACCGCAGGCTGTTGCTCGCAGTGGCGATGGTCGCGACCATCGCGACCTTCATCCTGCACGCTCGTATATGCTGTGGGTGGTGACCCACAGCTATACGAGCGTCCAGGAGGATGCTCCATATTACTGGAGGTGGGCCCTGATTCAGAGCGAGTGCTCTGGTCAGAGCGTTCGGCTCTGAATCAGGGCCATAATCCAGTTCCCTTTTCCTCAGGAACACATTTAAAAATTGTGCAGTAAGTTCCTTTGTGAACATATCAATCAGTGACATTATTTTCACTTGCTACAATGGTAATGCTGGTAGACTTCTTCCCCACTCACAGGTAAAGTGATGTTTAATGTGCTTACACCATCCACGATGCTTGGTGTTATAGGACAAGTCGGGATCAAGTCAATATCCTGGCAAAGGGAATGCTGGCGATTAGAATACCTGTGCCAAATTTCTGACACCTGTCAGAATCCCAGCGCCGGCTTCCCGAAGGTAAGTAGCGGGGTTAGGGGGAGGGTTAGGCACTAGAGGGGGAGGGTTAGGTTTAGGCACCCGGGAGGGAGAGATAGGGTTAGGAGAGGGGGAGGGATAGGAGGGTAACAGGGGTCGATATCCTGACCTTGTTGGGAAGCCGGCGTCGGGATTTTGACCACCGGGATCCTGAGCACTGGCATCTTGTACCCAACCCAACAAGTCAATTGCATCTTGTACTCACACTCAATGTTGATAGTCTCATCCTGACTCACATAAAGAAAAAACAAAGAAAGGGGGCGCTATACCAAGTAGGAGACAAAAACAAATAAATAGTGAAAAGGAATTGATAATTGATAATACTGGTAAAAAGCAACAACAAATATAAATTCTGATATTGATATAATGATATTAATAATACATGAGAACTTTAGAGATTGCTGCTACCAAAGGAGGAGCTGAATCTCCTAAAAAGCAAAAGCAAGAAAACCACAATAAAGGAGCGCTATCTCTATCGCTTATCTTTTTCATTTATCATATTAAACGTACTATTAGCCCCGAAGGCTAGGCTGAATAAACCTGGTGACTCATTGCAGCCTTCAGGCTTTAAGGAGGAAAATATTGGATATTACTGACTCTTTTGTTCAACACTTAATTGTGGACTAGTACAAAGTCTCTGTGCAATAGTATTTTTAACCCTTTCAATCCTCTATTCACTGGCCAGTGTATGTGTTTTTTATCCATCTAATATCCTGGTTCACAGGATCAAGCATTGAAACAAGGAGCGTTTTACTTTGTTACCATTAATACTGCAAATAGGAACTGGTAACATTATCTGGTGTTTTCATACAATTGGCAACACAGTTGCAGATCAATTACGATCCTGACATTGAGGATTAAATAGGGTTTTTTTGTTTTTTTGCATTGCAATTCTTAATTAATTTTTTTTCTTTTTGTGTTATTGATATTATGCAAATATGTATTAGGCCTGAATTGGGTAAATTATTCATGGTATCCTTTAATTTATTTATCTGTCATTGTTCTGTACTATTTTTATCCCAATAGTATTATTTATTGTCCTCCCTCAATATTTTTTAATTATTAAATATTTGTTTATATTACAATTGAGTGGCAATCATTACAACAGGACGTCATATTACACATAATTTTTCTGCATATATGTTCTTTAGAGCTAGCGCTCTTTTATTGTGGTTTTCATCCTGACTCAGAAGACTTACTGTAGGCCTGATTCAGCATTGCTCAAATGGGTCCTGACTCCTGCGTGATAGCACGCAGGCCCACGTATACCTCTGCCTGATTGACTCATTGCAAGTTCAAACACAGTTTAGGAGGCATTTATCACGCTTCCTGCCCTAAACTATCAGTTCTGAAAAACTGGTGTTTCTACAAAGTTTTTTGGAAATGAGAAACTTTTCTCCTGCAGTTGGTCAGTTTTCACTGCCTTTCTTCTAGCTGCGCATGTGCAGCTTGAAGACAGGCTGCGAAGACTGAGCTGCAGCGCAGCAGAAGAGACCTCCTTCCCCCTGCCTGTTTGCTCGCCCGGCTACCCACCAACCCCGCTGGTGTCTGTCCATCCCATTCCCCCATCCTTGCTGCAGCCACCGCCACTGAAGAGTGTGCCCCCCCCCCCACCAACCTCAGACCTGCAGCCCTGGTCCCCCGCATGGCTGTGCGGTGTCTGACACCTCCCTTCATCCCCTGCAATGCTTCTGCATCCGCCACTGCCGGAGACTTGACCCGCCACCTCCTCCCCCGATTCAACCTGCAGGTCCATTGTTGCCGCTGCTGTGCCCTCTCCATGCCCCAGCTCACAGAAGGACTGCTCTGGGAGCCAAAGGGAGATTATGGAGGTAATAGGACACAGCAGGGAGGGATTTTTGCACCTCACCTCCCCTAGACCCCCATCCAAACAGTAATGGCACTGGCAGGCACCTCACCTCCCCTAGCCCCCCCCCCCTCCAAAACAGTAATGGCACTGGCAGGCACCTCACCTCCCCTAGACCCCCCCCTCCAAAACAGTAAAGGCACTGGCAGGCACCTCACCTCCCCTAGCCCCCCCCCAAAACAGTAAAGGCACTGGCAGGCACCTCACCTCCCCTTCTCCCTCCCCACACTAACAGTAAAGGTACTGGCAGGCACCTCACCTCCCCTACTCCCTCCCCACACTAACAGTAAAGGTACTGGCAGGCACCTCACCTCCCCTACTCCCTCCCCCCTTGCTGCAAACAGTAAAGGCACTGGCAGACACCTTACTTCCCCTAGCCGCCCTCCCCCTTGTAGCAAACAGTAATGGCACTGGCAGGCACCTCACTTGACCTTCCCCCTAAGCAAGTTCCGATTCCCCTCTCCCTGTTTGTGGAGATGATGAGCTTTATTGCCCAAGATAGTAAAGGCCAGGCAGCAGGACTGTCAGGCAGTAACCTCACCTGTTATACAGCAGCGCCCCTCTCTGTCATCCTGTCTGTTTTCTCGGCTCCTCACTCCCCCTGTCTCATGTGCACATAGTGCAGGAGAGGGGTAGACACTATAGAAGATAGAGTGGTGCTTTACGATGCACAGGGGTGGGGCTAAGCTGCTGGAGCCTGGCAGCAAAAAAATGCCTTCTGCCCTGCTCAATTATACATCCCCAGCGGCCACGGCCGGGCCCTAAGCATGCTCCTACGTTGCCTAGGTAAGCTGTGTCTTGTTCGTAAAATCACTGGCTTTTTAAATATCGGGCATAAACGTGAACATAACATAAATAAACCCCACAGTCTTTTTTAAGCATAAAGCTTCCTTGACAGTTTCTGTAAGTGCCATGTATTCTGCCTCAGTGGTGGATAGGGCAACAGTTGGTTCCTTTCTACTTGCCTCGCTGATGCTGCACATGCCAGTACAAACCAGTATCCTGTGTATGAACAAGGGTCATCCCCATCTGATCCTCATTCAGCATCACAGAAGGACTTCAATTCAGAATTCCCAGATTTTGAAAACTCTAAGGGCCTGATTCAGGTTGGTTCGGACGCAGCTGGCCGATGTTAGCAATCTGTGTATGCGTACAAGATGCATTACACGTGCGCAAACCAGTCACTGTGATCGAGAAGCGATCACGGCCAGTACACATATGTTCCACAAGCATGAGTGACAGGATGTGCTGTTTATGGTTGGTGACAGGGGGTGGTCGATGGTAACAGGGGTGTGGTGGTGTGAACGCAGCCATGTCTGAGCGTTGGCACGCCATTTCAGGAGCGTGCATAATTAAGAGACTTCGTCAGCATACATGTAACATGGCTGAATTAAACATAGCAGCACTCGCAGTGCTTGCGGTAGGGTATGGTCAACCACAAGTGGTGTGTATGGGTCCGATGTCAGCCAATGTTACCGATTGTTTAATACACTTCCTGGAGTTGACGTCTGTTACTAAGGGAAAGTGGGCGTCTTGTGTCAGGCTGGTGGCCATCTAATTTCATACCGCGATTGCACGGCAAGACATAGTGGGCATGCTAATGTCTTGCTAGCGATCGTGGGATTTGCATACTTTGACTGCGGATGGATGCATGCAAACGCAGCGTTGCGAACCAACCTGAATCAGGGCCTAAGTTTGAAGAAGTTGAACTCTTTAAGTATTTTAGGATTCTTTTAACTGCAGTCCAGTGTTATTTCCCAGGATTAATGGCAAATTGGGTCATCCGACTAACGGCACATGTGATGTCCCCATTGATAATAATGGGGATTGCGATCTGCAAAATCTCCTGTCTTGTACTATTAGTATATAGTATCGATACATAAAATTATGCAGAAATTACAGTTTCTGCATAATTTTATGTAAAAAGCATCTTGATACATATGGCCCTTAGTCTCCTCATTGCTGAATGATGTTCACCTGCTCATCAGCTGTTATAAACGACCCACTGACATGGTGTTATTGCTAGTCAATATTGTATTTTGTTTGTTCTGTACCTGCTGTCTGAAGCCATTGCTTGTTACACGTACTTTTTGCCTTGCACTGCTGGCTGGAATGCAGTCAATATCCCGACAGATGTGATGCTTGGATTCTGACATGTGGAGCTTAGAAAGCGGGGAGCACTGCTAACATATGATATTTATATTCATTCTAAAATGTTGGCTTGAAATACTCCTGTTTCAAATTCAACAAAGACAACCCTCTCTTGGATTTAATCTTCGGGAGATATGGCCTATGTGGGAACCCCTATCTTTTCTATTACTTATTAGTCAAGCAGGTATCAAATAACAGCAATTACAATAGTGTAAGTATAAGACACATAGTAAAACAGAAAAAATGTTTTTATTTCTCAGGAACCCTTCTTAGGGCCTGATTTATTACGGTTCGCAATATAGCGTACGCATGCAGTTCAACTGCGATAGTATGCATAGGTAAACGCAGGGGGGGATGGGGTTCTATATGCCTGGAAACTCCCCTCCCCAGCCCACACAATGACCACAATAGAAATAGTAATATAATAGAATTTTACTAGCACTGCATGTTCTTCTCAGTATCACAAATTAAGTAAATATCACCACCTTCTTTTAACATGCTACACGTGGATCTTTTAACATGCTACAGCCATTAATAACTACACCTGTACACCAACTAGGAGATCAGGAAAACATGCACTGTTAGGGGTGCACTACTATAGACCATCAATAGGGTAAATTATTAATACTGTATATAATACACTATCCAGTACATAAGGAGACCAATATGTACATATATGTCCCGGGCAGTTCTAGGCTCTTCCGCTGATCCCCCAGACTCCTGGACTTGCTTCAATGCTCTGGAATGGTGCCCACATCTGATATTAAAACATTCAGCTCAGGCAAGATGGTCCTACTGACACATTTAATGGCTTACTGTGATCGCTGGTCCTGTATATGTTGGAATTATGATACACAATACACTCTGTATGATGCATATTAAAGCTGGAGAAGTGCTAATTATGCAATCTTCATGGATTTGGAAATCCCCCTCTAGAAATCCTGCGTTTGCCACTGGTATGCTAATCCATAGCAATTGCGAAAACATAGGTACAATAGAGTACCATCGCAGCCTCTTGCACAGTTAAGGCAGGTCAGACCTCACTCAGGAAATGCTTACTGCAGTGCACGCTATGAGGCTTCAGGCTGTGTATGGTATCGTAGTGGATAATTTATGCATGCCCATGCAACGCCATTGAAACATGGACGATTGTTGCGTTCTGTGCATGCATCGCAGTGCGCGAACTAGCCACTGTGACTGGGACTGGCATCGCAGTGACTACGCAGACCCATCGCAGAGTGATTGACAGGAAGTGCCATTTGGGGGTGGTGACATGGGGGGGATCGACAAAACGCATTTGAATGCTGTTGCAGGGGCGTGCATAAATTAGCCACACAGCTTGGGCTCTCACTGCGTGCGCTGAGGTTAGAAATTTCCGAGTAAGGTCAGACCTTGTGCAAATGTGCTCCGAGATGTTACCGATGGTTTAGCAGTCTTGCTAAACATTATAGATGTGTGTAAGGGAAGGTGGGTGTCCGTATGTAGTGCTGCAACGGCATAGCGATCACAATGGATTAGCATATCATCGCAGTGAGACTGTGTGCGTAATCGCAGCCATGATCCTTGCTGAATCAGGCCCATAGATAACTGAGATAATGTGATTTAATGCCTCTGTGCTGATGTATATATGTATATAATATGTATATACATATATACACACATATGTATACATACATAATGTATAGTAATTTCCGATTTATATTTATATATAGAAGCATTGCAGTTGGGTGCTGTCATAGCTCTCTATAGGTAGCTTGTGTGTCTTTTCTTAGCCCAATAAAGCCACTGTTGTGACTGCTATAACCTGTCCAAACATATAGATATAAATTGTACAAAATTGTCATATTCACGGCACACCCTGCACCCATCATAGATACGCCCCTCTGTGTGCAGTACTGTGGCACTCTGACACAGTGGAATGCATCGGTCATGCATGAGCAGTAACGTCATCTCACCAGGGTCACTTCTATAGAAAGTAGACAGCAGAGGGTATATTTACTATAGTGAGAGTATTTAGAAGTGGTTATATTGTCCGAAGCAACCAATCCCATTCTACCTATTGTGCTAATTAAATGTTAAATAGAATCTGATTTGTTGCTCTGGGTAACATCTCCACTTCTAAAAACTCTCACTACAGTAAATATACCCCCAGGAGCACACTCCCCTCTAATACACCCTCTCGCTCAGGTCGCATAAAACAAAATCAAATATATTTGGCAAAGTCCATCTGTAACCAATGACACGGGGTTATGGGGTTATGCAACAAAATAATAAAACAGTGAAACATATCAAATATAGGGCCTCATTCAGACCCACTCACGAGCAGCTGTCCGCTCGCAAGTGGGTCAATGGTCTGCACTGCGCATGCGCACGACGGAGGGAGCTCCGTCGTGCGCATGCGCGAGACGCGATGAGCGAAGGACTTTCGTAGTGTCTCTTCAAAGGGGGCGTGCTGTCGATGTTGACTGACAGCACGCCCCCTTTGTTGGGCGTGCCGGGGGTGTGCCTGCCAGACGGAGGCGTTCCCAAGGGAATGCCTACCGTCTGAAGCCAAGCCCACTGACATCACTAGTGATGTCAGTGGGAGTGATTTTGGCTCTGATAGAGCCAAAATCACTCCTGGCCTTGTGGTTGACAACCTCAACCGCAGGCTGTTGCTCGCAGTGGCGATGGTCGCGACCATCGTGACCTTCATCCTGCACGCTCGTATATGCTGTGGGTGGTGACCCACAGCTATACGAGCGTCCAGGAGGATGCTCCATATTACTGGAGGTGGGCCCTGATTCAGAGCGAGTGCTCTGGTCAGAGCGTTCGGCTCTGAATCAGGGCCATAATCCAGTTCCCTTTTCCTCAGGAACACATTTAAAAATTGTGCAGTAAGTTCCTTTGTGAACATATCAATCAGTGACATTATTTTCACTTGCTACAATGGTAATGCTGGTAGACTTCTTCCCCACTCACAGGTAAAGTGATGTTTAATGTGCTTACACCGTCCACGATGCTTGGTGTTATAGGACAAGTCGGGATCAAGTCAATATCCTGGCAAAGGGAATGCTGGCGATTAGAATACCTGTGCCAAATTTCTGACACCTGTCAGAATCCCAGCGCCGGCTTCCCGAAGGTAAGTAGCGGGGTTAGGGGGAGGGTTAGGCACTAGAGGGGGAGGGTTAGGTTTAGGCACCCGGGAGGGAGAGATAGGGTTAGGAGAGGGGGAGGGATAGGAGGGTAACAGGGGTCGATATCCTGACCTTGTTGGGAAGCCGGCGTCGGGATTTTGACCACCGGGATCCTGAGCACTGGCATCTTGTACCCAACCCAACAAGTCAATTGCATCTTGTACTCACACTCAATGTTGATAGTCTCATCCTGACTCACATAAAGAAAAAACAAAGAAAGGGGGCGCTATACCAAGTAGGAGACAAAAACAAATAAATAGTGAAAAGGAATTGATAATTGATAATACTGGTAAAAAGCAACAACAAATATAAATTCTGATATTGATATAATGATATTAATAATACATGAGAACTTTAGAGATTGCTGCTACCAAAGGAGGAGCTGAATCTCCTAAAAAGCAAAAGCAAGAAAACCACAATAAAGGAGCGCTATCTCTATCGCTTATCTTTTTCATTTATCATATTAAACGTACTATTAGCCCCGAAGGCTAGGCTGAATAAACCTGGTGACTCATTGCAGCCTTCAGGCTTTAAGGAGGAAAATATTGGATATTACTGACTCTTTTGTTCAACACTTAATTGTGGACTAGTACAAAGTCTCTGTGCAATAGTATTTTTAACCCTTTCAATCCTCTATTCACTGGCCAGTGTATGTGTTTTTTATCCATCTAATATCCTGGTTCACAGGATCAAGCATTGAAACAAGGAGCGTTTTACTTTGTTACCATTAATACTGCAAATAGGAACTGGTAACATTATCTGGTGTTTTCATACAATTGGCAACACAGTTGCAGATCAATTACGATCCTGACATTGAGGATTAAATAGGGTTTTTTTGTTTTTTTGCATTGCAATTCTTAATTAATTTTTTTTCTTTTTGTGTTATTGATATTATGCAAATATGTATTAGGCCTGAATTGGGTAAATTATTCATGGTATCCTTTAATTTATTTATCTGTCATTGTTCTGTACTATTTTTATCCCAATAGTATTATTTATTGTCCTCCCTCAATATTTTTTAATTATTAAATATTTGTTTATATTACAATTGAGTGGCAATCATTACAACAGGACGTCATATTACACATAATTTTTCTGCATATATGTTCTTTAGAGCTAGCGCTCTTTTATTGTGGTTTTCATCCTGACTCAGAAGACTTACTGTAGGCCTGATTCAGCATTGCTCAAATGGGTCCTGACTCCTGCGTGATAGCACGCAGGCCCACGTATACCTCTGCCTGATTGACTCATTGCAAGTTCAAACACAGTTTAGGAGGCATTTATCACGCTTCCTGCCCTAAACTATCAGTTCTGAAAAACTGGTGTTTCTACAAAGTTTTTTGGAAATGAGAAACTTTTCTCCTGCAGTTGGTCAGTTTTCACTGCCTTTCTTCTAGCTGCGCATGTGCAGCTTGAAGACAGGCTGCGAAGACTGAGCTGCAGCGCAGCAGAAGAGACCTCCTTCCCCCTGCCTGTTTGCTCGCCCGGCTACCCATCAACCCCGCTGGTGTCTGTCCATCCCATTCCCCCATCCTTGCTGCAGCCACCGCCACTGAAGAGTGTGCCCCCCCCCCACCAACCTCAGACCTGCAGCCCTGGTCCCCCGCATGGCTGTGCGGTGTCTGACACCTCCCTTCATCCCCTGCAATGCTTCTGCATCCGCCACTGCCGGAGACTTGACCCGCCACCTCCTCCCCCGATTCAACCTGCAGGTCCATTGTTGCCGCTGCTGTGCCCTCTCCATGCCCCAGCTCACAGAAGGACTGCTCTGGGAGCCAAAGGGAGATTATGGAGGTAATAGGACACAGCAGGGAGGGATTTTTGCACCTCACCTCCCCTAGACCCCCATCCAAACAGTAATGGCACTGGCAGGCACCTCACCTCCCCTAGCCCCCCCCCCCCTCCAAAACAGTAATGGCACTGGCAGGCACCTCACCTCCCCTAGACCCCCCCCTCCAAAACAGTAAAGGCACTGGCAGGCACCTCACCTCCCCTAGCCCCCCCCCCAAAACAGTAAAGGCACTGGCAGGCACCTCACCTCCCCTTCTCCCTCCCCACACTAACAGTAAAGGTACTGGCAGGCACCTCACCTCCCCTACTCCCTCCCCACACTAACAGTAAAGGTACTGGCAGGCACCTCACCTCCCCTACTCCCTCCCCCCTTGCTGCAAACAGTAAAGGCACTGGCAGACACCTTACTTCCCCTAGCCGCCCTCCCCCTTGTAGCAAACAGTAATGGCACTGGCAGGCACCTCACTTAACCTTCCCCCTAAGCAAGTTCCGATTCCCCTCTCCCTGTTTGTGGAGATGATGAGCTTTATTGCCCAAGATAGTAAAGGCCAGGCAGCAGGACTGTCAGGCAGTAACCTCACCTGTTATACAGCAGCGCCCCTCTCTGTCATCCTGTCTGTTTTCTCGGCTCCTCACTCCCCCTGTCTCATGTGCACATAGTGCAGGAGAGGGGTAGACACTATAGAAGATAGAGTGGTGCTTTACGATGCACAGGGGTGGGGCTAAGCTGCTGGAGCCTGGCAGCAAAAAAATGCCTTCTGCCCTGCTCAATTATACATCCCCAGCGGCCACGGCCGGGCCCTAAGCATGCTCCTACGTTGCCTAGGTAAGCTGTGTCTTGTTCGTAAAATCACTGGCTTTTTAAATATCGGGCATAAACGTGAACATAACATAAATAAACCCCACAGTCTTTTTTAAGCATAAAGCTTCCTTGACAGTTTCTGTAAGTGCCATGTATTCTGCCTCAGTGGTGGATAGGGCAACAGTTGGTTCCTTTCTACTTGCCTCGCTGATGCTGCACCTGCCAGTACAAACCAGTATCCTGTGTATGAACAAGGGTCATCCCCATCTGATCCTCATTCAGCATCACAGAAGGACTTCAATTCAGAATTCCCAGATTTTGAAAACTCTAAGGGCCTGATTCAGGTTGGTTCGGACGCAGCTGGCCGATGTTAGCAATCTGTGTATGCGTACAAGATGCATTACACGTGCGCAAACCAGTCACTGTGATCGAGAAGCGATCACGGCCAGTACATATATGTTCCACAAGCATGAGTGACAGGATGTGCTGTTTATGGTTGGTGACAGGGGGTGGTCGATGGTAACAGGGGTGTGGTGGTGTGAACGCAGCCGTGTCTGAGCGTTGGCACGCCATTTCAGGAGCGTGCATAATTAAGAGACTTCGTCAGCATACATGTAACATGGCTGAATTAAACATAGCAGCACTCGCAGTGCTTGCGGTAGGGTATGGTCAACCACAAGTGGTGTGTATGGGTCCGATGTCAGCCAATGTTACCGATTGTTTAATACACTTCCTGGAGTTGACGTCTGTTACTAAGGGAAAGTGGGCGTCTTGTGTCAGGCTGGTGGCCATCTAATTTCATACCGCGATTGCACGGCAAGACATAGTGGGCATGCTAATGTTTTGCTAGCGATCGTGGGATTTGCATACTTTGACTGCGGATGGATGCATGCAAACGCAGCGTTGCGAACCAACCTGAATCAGGGCCTAAGTTTGAAGAAGTTGAACTCTTTAAGTATTTTAGGATTCTTTTAACTGCAGTCCAGTGTTATTTCCCAGGATTAATGGCAAATTGGGTCATCCGACTAACGGCACATGTGATGTCCCCATTGATAATAATGGGGATTGCGATCTGCAAAATCTCCTGTCTTGTACTATTAGTATATAGTATCGATACATAAAATTATGCAGAAATTACAGTTTCTGCATAATTTTATGTAAAAAGCATCTTGATACATATGGCCCTTAGTCTCCTCATTGCTGAATGATGTTCACCTGCTCATCAGCTGTTATAAACGACCCACTGACATGGTGTTATTGCTAGTCAATATTGTATTTTGTTTGTTCTGTACCTGCTGTCTGAAGCCATTGCTTGTTACCCGTACTTTTTGCCTTGCACTGCTGGCTGGAATGCAGTCAATATCCCGACAGATGTGATGCTTGGATTCTGACATGTGGAGCTTAGAAAGCGGGGAGCACTGCTAACATATGATATTTATATTCATTCTAAAATGTTGGCTTGAAATACTCCTGTTTCAAATTCAACAAAGACAACCCTCTCTTGGATTTAATCTTCGGGAGATATGGCCTATGTGGGAACCCCTATCTATTCTATTACTTATTAGTCAAGCAGGTATCAAATAACAGCAATTACAATAGTGTAAGTATAAGACACATAGTAAAACAGAAAAAATGTTTTTATTTCTCAGGAACCCTTCTTAGGGCCTGATTTATTACGGTTCGCAATATAGCGTACGCATGCAGTTCAACTGCGATAGTATGCATAGGTAAACGCAGGGGGGGATGGGGTTCTATATGCCTGGAAACTCCCCTCCCCAGCCCACACAATGACCACAATAGAAATAGTAATATAATAGAATTTTACTAGCACTGCATGTTCTTCTCAGTATCACAAATTAAGTAAATATCACCACCTTCTTTTAACATGCTACACGTGGATCTTTTAACATGCTACAGCCATTAATAACTACACCTGTACACCAACTAGGAGATCAGGAAAACATGCACTGTTAGGGGTGCACTACTATAGACCATCAATAGGGTAAATTATTAATACTGTATATAATACACTATCCAGTACATAAGGAGACCAATATGTACATATATGTCCCGGGCAGTTCTAGGCTCTTCCGCTGATCCCCCAGACTCCTGGACTTGCTTCAATGCTCTGGAATGGTGCCCACATCTGATATTAAAACATTCAGCTCAGGCAAGATGGTCCTACTGACACATTTAATGGCTTACTGTGATCGCTGGTCCTGTATATGTTGGAATTATGATACACAATACACTCTGTATGATGCATATTAAAGCTGGAGAAGTGCTAATTATGCAATCTTCATGGATTTGGAAATCCCCCTCTAGAAATCCTGCGTTTGCCACTGGTATGCTAATCCATAGCAATTGCGAAAACATAGGTACAATAGAGTACCATCGCAGCCTCTTGCACAGTTAAGGCAGGTCAGACCTCACTCAGGAAATGCTTACTGCAGTGCACGCTATGAGGCTTCAGGCTGTGTATGGTATCATAGTGGATAATTTATGCATGCCCATGCAACGCCATTGAAACATGGACGATTGTTGCGTTCTGTGCATGCATCGCAGTGCGCGAACTAGCCACTGTGACTGGGACTGGCATCGCAGTGACTACGCAGACCCATCGCAGAGTGATTGACAGGAAGTGCCATTTGGGGGTGGTGACATGGGGGGGATCGACAAAACGCATTTGAATGCTGTTGCAGGGGCGTGCATAAATTAGCCACACAGCTTGGGCTCTCACTGCGTGCGCTGAGGTTAGAAATTTCCGAGTAAGGTCAGACCTTGTGCAAATGTGCTCCGAGATGTTACCGATGGTTTAGCAGTCTTGCTAAACATTATAGATGTGTGTAAGGGAAGGTGGGTGTCCGTATGTAGTGCTGCAACGGCATAGCGATCACAATGGATTAGCATATCATCGCAGTGAGACTGTGTGCGTAATCGCAGCCATGATCCTTGCTGAATCAGGCCCATAGATAACTGAGATAATGTGATTTAATGCCTCTGTGCTGATGTATATATGTATATAATATGTATATACATATATACACACATATGTATACATACATAATGTATAGTAATTTCCGATTTATATTTATATATAGAAGCATTGCAGTTGGGTGCTGTCATAGCTCTCTATAGGTAGCTTGTGTGTCTTTTCTTAGCCCAATAAAGCCACTGTTGTGACTGCTATAACCTGTCCAAACATATAGATATAAATTGTACAAAATTGTCATATTCACGGTTTACTTCCAAAACCCAGGAAAACAAACCCTGCATTCTACTACTGGGAATGTTTGTACACAGTACAGTGGCAAACGCGGGATTTGCATGTGGGGGTTTCCATATATATATGGTATGGTCAAGGTGCGGCATTCCAAGCATGTATAAAAAAGGCTCTCAGACGGCAGGTAAAGTATGTATTCAATGTTTCAATGCCTTTTAATATATTGGAATTTTCATCAGGACAAAATGCCAATGTATTAAAAGGCACTGAAAGTGAACGTTGAATACTTTACCTGCTATCTGAGAGCCTTTTTTATACATGCTTGGAATGCCGCACCTTGACCATACCTTGTTTATCCTACTCATGGAGCAACCAGCTAAGTTATTCTTATTTATATGGACTGCCGGATATTGTGTCTATTATTATTGTATATATATATATATATATATATATGTATATATATAGTATATATATATATATATATATATATATATATTTAGTAGTAAGTAGTAGAACTGGCACACATTTTCTTGCAACAAAGCAACTCGGTTGCTTTAGATGCACATGTGTCACATGTAAATTTTTACTACCGGGCAACTCTTTTTGCCACCCACATACTGGGAGAAAAATTTCTATCCAGCACCATCTTACATGCAATAGGCAATAGTACGTATGTGATCTACCAAATTCTGTGTTCCTGCTGCCTCTCTTATATAGGGAAAACAAAAAGAAAATTTAAGGAGAGAATGGAAGCCCATTTAATATACCTACAGGAAGCAAAATAAGATGGCTCCCACCATCCCCTGCTGACCGACATCGCCGGCACCCCCACTAGCAGCATCCGCCGCTTCCAATACCACCACTGCCAGCACTGCTGCACCACGTGCTGAGGACACAGTTAGCGAACCCCACACTATCGCCACTCCCACACTGAAGGCACCACCAGCACCCCTGCACTGCCAACACTGTCATCACATATGCACTGAGGACACCGCTGGCACTCCTGCTTTGCCAACACCATCGGCACCCTGCACTAAGGACACTGCAAGCACCCCAACACTATGGACACAGCCAACGACCCCACACTGCTGGCACACATGCACTGAGTACAACGCTGGACCCCCGCTCTGCCGACACCGCCGGCACCCTGCATTGAGAGCACCCCTGCACTGCCAACACAGTCAGCAAACCTGCACTGAGGACACCACTGGCACCCCCACTCTACTGACACCACCAGCACCATGCATAGAGAACACCCCTGCACTGGCGACACAGTCGGCAAACCTGCACTAAAGACACCACTGGCACTGCCGACACTGCCAGCACTGCAGCACTGCCATTCCATGTCCTGAGGACACCATCAGCAACCCCTGAACTGCCGAAACAGCCAGCAAACCTGCACTAAAGACACTGCTGGCACTGCCGACATCACCGGTATCCTTCACTGAGGACACTGCCAGCACCGCCATTCCATGTACTGAGGACACTGTCAGCAACCCTTGCACTGCCGACACAGACAGCAAACCTGCACTGAAGACATTGCCGGCACCCCTGCTCTGCTGACACCGCCGATACCCTGCACTGAGGGCCTAATTCAGACCCACTCGTGAGCGCTATGCGCTAGCAAGCGGGTTGATGGTTGCCCAGTGCACATGCGCATGACAGAGCAGGCTCCGTCTTGTGCATGCGCGAGACCCGGATAGCGATGGGCAAACCGTCGCTCCGGGTCTCGTACCAAAGGGGGCGTGCTGTCGATGTTGAGGTGGGTGTGCTGGGGGAGTGGCTGCCCAAACGGCTGGCGTTCCCATGGGAACGCCTCCGTTTGGGGGCGGCCCCACTGACATCATGAGTGATGTCAGTGGGAGAGATTTCGGCTCTGTTAGAGCCAAAATCTCTCTGGGGCTTGCGGCAACAAGACCCTACTGCAAGGGTCTTGTCGCAAATCTGATGGTCACGATGGTCTTGACCATCGCGACCATCATCAATGCCGCTCGCTATAGCTGTGGGTGGTCACCCACAGCTATGCGAGCGGCCAGGAGGCCGTTCGAAAAAACCAGAAGGCCGGCCCTGATTCAGAGCAAGCGCTATGTCAGAGCATCCAGCTCTGAATCAGGCCCTGAGGACACTGCCAGCACACCAGCACTGCCATTCCATGTACTGAGGACAGCGTCAGCAACCCCTGCACTGCCAACACAGCCAGCAAACCTGCACTAAAGACACCACTGACACTGCAGACATCAACTGTACCCTTCACTGAGGGCACTGCCAGCATCGCAGCACTGCCATTCCATGTACTGAGGACACCGTCAGCAACCCCTGCACCGCCAACACCGACAGCAAACCTGCACAGAAGACACCGCTGGCACCCCCACTCTGCGGACATCGCCGATACCCTGCACTGAGAACACTGCCAGCACTACAGCACTGCCATTCCATGTACTGAGGACACTGTCAGCAACTCTGCTCTGCCGACACTGCTGTCACAGTAAGTGCACTATTCGTGTATCCAACCTACACTGTATAACACACTGTATCCATGATGGAAATTGGAAGCTGAACTTCCACATGTTAGTGCCGCCCACTGTGTCACTTAGCTTGGTTAGCCAGCTAGCTGGATGCAACCTTTCGGCCTTAACTAGAAGAAAAAATTTAGATTGTGAGGTGGTCAAAATTGATTGGAAATGACTGGAAATAAATGTTATTGAGATTAATAATACTGTAGGAGCAAAAACAGGCCCATTTTATGTGATTTTAGCTGTTTTTATGATATTTTAAGAAGAAATCCAGATCCAAAACAAAACACCAAGGAAAAATCCTAAACCAGATTCAGATCCAAAACCAAAACACGGGGGTCAGCGCACATCACTATTTTTAACCACCTCACAATATTGATTTCACTATTTTTCACCAATATAGGCCAAACAAGGCTCCAGTGAGCTGGCTGGCTAAAGTAAGCAACAGAGCAGCGGCACAAACGCACGGCAGTTTAAAAAAATATAGGACATCTACAGTATGAAACATTGCCACACAGCGGTGGCAGACAGGATGGCAGTTTAATAAACTATAATAATGTCAGTCGACACAAATTCCCCAAATTTTGCAAAATGTAAAGAAAAGAGGTGCAAGATGGAATTGTCCCTCCTCCCACTCTTATGTGGGATATTAAAAAGAACATGCACAGTTTAACAAACCAAGTACTTTAGCGACTAGGACTGACACTTTCGTGGCTGAACTCCTTGGTTTGTAATATGCCCCCACAAAACATTAAAGGACTACCTTCAATTATTAAGGAGGAGGTTGATGATGAGGGTGTTGGTGGTGGAGATTGCATGTGCTGGTCCAAACTGCTGGTAGCTGATACTGGACTTCTTGTTATTAATTTACAAATTATTATAATTCTTTTAAACAAATTGCATGAACTCACTGCAAATGACATAACAGGTAGGAGGTGCCTAAATGGTTAACGTCCCTTCCTCTGCTAACTTTGGCTTTACAAATGGAACAGATGCATTCACAACTGTTGTCAGAATTTAGATTAAAATAATTCCACACCCAAGACGTGGCCTTTCTGGTTTTCTTTTTATCATGAGCAACACCTGCTGCCATTGGTGGCTGATTTATGTAAACCACATCCTCATCATCAACATCCCCCTCATCCTCCTTTTGCACTACCTCCACACTATCATCCTCATTTTCTGTTATTTCACCATCTAATACTAGCACAGCTGTCATGGAGTCAGTGATCCGCTGTGAAACTAGGTGACAGCTGTTATACTTACTACTTCTATCAAAGGACTGTTTAATAGTCAGTTGTTTTTTTTAAATTACTACTAGTAGTAGTCATCTTGGTCCCTTTCTGGGATGAAGATCCACCCCTAGCAGCAGCAACAGATGTAGCACTCAAGGATCCTTCTGAGGAAACATGTATAGGAGAGGAGTCAGTCATTCTTATTAAATTGGATGCAGGACTACTTCAGATCATGAATGAGGATGTTGATGATTATGTAGGTGTTGGTAGTGGAGATTGCAGGCGCTTGGATCCAGATAGAAGGGAGCAGCTAGGTGACACTGGACTGATTGTTGTTAGGTTTTTTGTCCCCAAAGTTTCAGAATTTGTAATACCCTTTCCAATTTGATGAATGAGCTGAAAGTGACGTAACAGGGAGGAGGTAACTAGATGGTTTAGGTCCTAACCTCTACTCACTGTTACATGGCAATGGTTACAAATGACTTGGCACAGGTTGTCTGAATTTGGGTTGAAATAATTCCACACTTGAGAAGTGGATTTTTTGGTCCTTTGCCCAGGCATGGCAACAATGGGATTTTTCCCACCATGGGCAACAACTGTTGCCTGATTTACAGTTTTTACACAAACATCCTCGGCATCAACATCCTCATCCTTTTCCACCTCCTGGTGCAATTCCACAGAAGCATCCATTTCTACGGCAGCATGTTAACTTGTGCTGCTCATTCCTACATTTGCAGAGGAGACACAAATGGTGGAAGAAGGATCCTCTTCAAGTACAGTATTAGAAAGGTCAGGCTCACACATGGCAACCGCGGACACAATTGGACTCTCCTCTGGGATTTGTGATTTTCGGAGCACACAGTTGGTTCCGGTGTCTTACTCATCTTAACAATTTTAGTACCTCTCCTACAAGCAGAGGGGCTTAATTCATTACTAGAACCACCAGTCACACATGGCAACTGCAGACACATTTGGACTCTCCTCTGGGATCTGTGACTTTTCAGAGACAATTTCATTTTTTTTTAACCTCTCCTACAAGCAGAAGGGCTTAAATCATCACAACTAGAACCACCAGTCATAAATAAAGGCCAAGGCCTTATGCTTTCCTTGCCACTTCGTGTAGTGAACGGCATATTGCCAATTTTTTGTTTCTCTAAAGCTGACTTAGCTTTAGATTTTTTATTCTTTAACAGTGTAAAAGTTGATTTTACATGGCCTGATTTAAGCCCTGTGGTATCGGCCTTCATAGATGAAGCTGACGGCCTTGCATCGTCATCATGACTGCTACCGGCAGCTACAAGACTGGTATGTGGTTCCTGCTCTCCTGTCATGTGACTGTCCTCCATACTCACTGCAGTCCTACAGCAGTGTCACCAAGCAATTATAGTGCAGCTAAGTTGCAGCTAATGCACACAACCACACAAAAAAATATAATTACTTTTAAAACTGGGGAAGAGCACCCCTGAGTGAGGCAGCAGCCCCTTGATAAATGACACAGGAAGCACTCCTGCACAGCTACATTGCTGATAAGTGTGGCTAACACGCACAGGAAAAAAAAAAAAATTTTGCACTTGGGGGGGAGAGTACCCCTGAATTAGGCAGCAGCCCCTTAATAAATGACAGATGCAGCATCCTGCGCAGCTACATTGCTGATAAGTGTGGCTAATGCGCACACACACACACAGAAAAAATTATATTTTTTATTTTTTTGCACTTGGTGGCGGAGAGCACCCCTGCAAGAGGCAGCAGCTCCTTGATAAATGACAGATGCAGCAATCCTGTGTAGCTACGTTTCTAATAAGTGTGGCTAATGTGCACACACACAGAAATTTTTATTTTTTTTTGCACTTGGGGGATGAGCACCCCTGAACGAGGCAGCAGTGCCCTGATAAATGACATTTGCAGCACCTACGTTGCTGATAACTGTGGCTAATGCGCACACACACACAAAAAATTTTTTTTCACACTGGGGGTGAAGAGCACCCCTGATGGACAGAGCACCCCCTGGACAACCCAGCAGCAAAGCCAGCCCATATGGACAAGAGCCAGCCAGCCCCTATGGACTGGACAACAGCCAGACAGCCCCTATGGACATTAAGCAACCAGCCCCTGACAAGTGACAACAATAGCCAGCCCCTATACACAGCAACCACAGCCACCTCCTTCCTCTTCACTCTCCACAGCAGGAATGAAAATGGCGGCGATTGCAGGACCTTTTATACAATCCAAAACCCACAAGAATTCGACAGCGGGATGATGACGTTTTGCCTCGTTTTGAGATCCTAGTCAGGTGGGAAAACCTGAGCCGGCTTGGATCCGACTCATATCTGCAAAGTTCAGGGTGGTTCGGATCTATGAGATCCGAACCCGCTCATCTCTAATGCATATACATGCATACTTAAACATCTGTATCTGGAAGCCCCCCTCTGACTGGCACACTTTTGCTGCATAACAGTGCAGCCAAGTGTGGCCACTCTGGAGCACAGTGCAACTGAGTGCTGCCCGCTCACGCCGTTGCTGAGTGCCATCAGTTACCTTTGGACATTGAAAACCACAGAGAGCTCTGATCAGAGCAGATAGGTCTGTCTGAGCGTACACAGTATTAATTGAAACAAAAAATACCCAAACGCTAATAAATATAAAAATAAAAAATAATTAATTTAAACAGTATATAAAAGAATAAGAATGTACATATAGAATAAATTGAATACAGCAGCAGAAAACGATATGTGCTTGTGAAGGCACAATGTATACCTGAAAAACAGGTGGAACACAAAACTAATAATTGTATTATCTGCGCTAATTGGAATGAAAAGAAGACCTGACTCAAAGGCTCTTTTCGACACACCGTGGCACAGTCCCCAATTTCGGTATGTTCCCAGGAAAACAGGAACTTATAACATCCCTAGCTGCCAGCACTCTTGCTAATAGGAAATATCTGAGGTTTATACCCTTTGGCAAACTGCTGATAAGCTACCAAGGTGACATATATATACCACTATAAGACTACTGGTGAAATGAATAAAAGCTGGGTACACACTAGACAATGTGTGTACACAGCGATAGCAGATGCAACTGGACAAAATATCGGGCAGTCCGTACAATTTCCCGATATGTTGTTCTCCGCCACATTCAGAACCATGATGTCGGCCATCAGATCTTCAGATTGGCCTGCACTGCAGGACAGAGCTGAAGAGACGATGAAGGACACACGGGAGCGCATGATAGTGAATACACAGTGGACGATGTGGACAATTTGTCGTTACGATTCATCCCAAAATGACAAATCATTGATACCCGGTGTGGGGAGGCTTGTAGTGCGGGGGGTTAAGTCACACGATGGTAAAAAAGGGGTGGGGCCTTGCGGGCTAATCCCCTGTTCTGTCACTCCAGGGGTCCCAGAGGTGAGGACTGCCCCCGTGAACCACTATGTGTGCAGTGCCGGCTCCCTCACTGTCAGGAGCCGAGTGTTTTGCACGTAATGCTACAGTGCAGCACTCAGCTCCTGTCACTGAGAACTCTGCACTTTGGTGTTACCCCTCCACGGGTGACAACCAGGTGTGGCCTGCACCCCCCTTGTGATGCCACTGCATAGCTGAAAGGTATGAACTTGTCATAGTCAGTAGTAGATCCCAGCTGCACAGTACATAGCTTGTTAGTCTCTCATCAGTGTGCAGTTTGCAGTGTATACCTTTTAGTTCTCGGGATTTCCCTGTATAGGCTGCTGCATCCATGGACCTGTTAGATATAATGACTGGGCAGTCTTCAGCGCTATGGAACTCCCCCTTCTCTTCTAAGGGCTTCCCCCTTCAGTGACTCGGAGCTCACATCTAAAGAGAGGTGTTTCCTGCCCAAAAGCAATTAACTTCTGTGTCTGCCTTGACAAAAGGAAGTGATCAGTGCCTCTGCAGATCCTCCACAGTAGCCCATTTCAAATGGCGCCTGACACGTCAGCCACAGGTAACAACAAGACTACAACAGTCAGCTTGTTGTTTTCTCCTTGCTCACTGGAACTTAGTGATAGGTAGTTCACAAATGATTAGTTCAAATTTAACTAATCTTCAAAGTGAACTAGTTGATATAGTTCACAGCTCTGGCAAAGATTAGTTCATCAGGAACTAAAGCAAGTGAGAGGAGTTAAGCTGGGTACACACGGGATGATCTGTTCAGCGAACGATATCGCCGAACGATCTCCTTGAAATTCTTGGTGTGCCGGATGAAGGATATTGTTCATCCACACACCAATGATGAACGACCAACGATCGTTCTCCCATATAGAAAATTAACTATATCGTCCAGATTGGCCTGCGTGCATTCATGCACAATTGACGATATAGCTATCCTCCAGCGGAAGCGAGCATCGTTGGTCATTCATTGCATACCAACGGAATGATATATCATTGAACTATATCATTATTGTTCATATCGTAATGATGTATCGTACCGTGTATATGCATCTGTAGACATAATGAGAGAGCACAGCAACTCCATTAGGCATGAGTAAGTACTGCTAAACGACCACAGGTGGCACTGCTGTGCTCAGACGTTGTGAGGACTCTGTGGAGCTGATTGAACTAGATTGTCATGATGACTCATGAGTCATTCACCTGGCATCTAGTTCAGTAGTTTGTTTAGGCCAGTGGATCATGTAGTACAAAAGCCTTATAGTACATTCCCCATCAGCTCAAGACACAGGGCTCAGTCCTGCATGCTATATACAGTACTGTAGTTCTGTTTATTCCACAAGACATAGGGTGATATGTATCAAACCTTCAAGATAGATCAAGTAGAAAAGTTGCCCATAGCAACCAATCAGCTTCTGTGATTTTATAGACTAGGCAAGATAAATGACAGAGGATGGCATGTACAACCCCTACACTATCAGGCCCATTATCTCCCTAAATACTAACAGAAACATTTTATGTTTTTGAGCGAAAAACAGAAATGCAATTATAATACTTATGATTTATAGCAAACTGTGTGCCAGCTAGGCAGCTGGGTATCTTAATGCTGTAATGATGATGGGCCTATATTTATATGGAGGCCTGGAGCTGTAATCCCATCCACCCCATTTTTAATCTAGCCCTAGTGTGCATTCAGTTGTATTAATGGGTGCAATTTATAAAATATAAGATTGGGGTAAAGGTAAGGTTTTTTTCCACTTACTGTGTTTTAAAAGTAAAAAAAGGTGATATGTCACAATATTCTGAATTTGGGTCTTTCTCAAAAATAATGAACATTGCAGAGCTAAACATGTCACTACTAGGTTGTTGTATAAGTGATTTCTGTTTAAAGGATTAAAAGATTAGACATATTAAACATATCTGATCATTTGAACAAGACTCATTTCACCCAATGAGCTAGTAGTAGTAGAAATGCTTACTTTATATGTAATAGACTAGTTCACCTCTCAGCAGTGTTTCAGAGCCAGTGATGTAATGACCTAAATTAACTACATGAACTAATCTTTTGAGTGAACTAGATCATAATGAACTAATTACCAAAATGAACTAGATTTCCCATCACTACTGGAACTGATTTTAGCAGGAGGGTGGGGCTAGTATTTATATGCACTCTGCAGGCCAAGGTCCCGGACCTTTCCTGCTCAGAGATCGCACACCAGCTGCTGAACTAAATAATCGGCTGCAGCGCGCGGTGAGGTCTGGAAATGTCTCATCTCCAGTCCACTCCACCCCAGTATCCCGGATCTCTCTCACCCAAAGCCCTAGAAGTCAAAGTCAGGTGCCACTCACTGTCATACAGTGTCTTTTATATCATATGCTCGGTGCCATCATGGTTTTGTGCTTCATAAAATGAGTCTCAGTGTGAGCAGGTTTCTATCACTATACCATTATTCATGGGGCAGAATACAGAATCTCGAATACAATGCCACCTGGTATGGATAGAGAACTGGCAACAAAAATAGGGTAAAACCCAGGGACATGCAGTCAGGAGAGGCAGACTCACTCCCCTATCATACTCTCTGTCATGCTCCAGAGTTGTCATATAAAAACTGTTTTTTATACATGTGTGCCTCCCCAGCCATTGACCTCACCGCATGTCACTAAAACCCTACTAATCCATCTTTAAGTAGCCCAGAATTAACATACTGAGGGATCCAGATCGAGTGAGTTGATTTTTTTTTTACACAGAGAAACCCAATAATGCTGCCTATTCAGGAGTTCGGAACTGAAGCACACTGTTGAATAAGTCAATAGGACACAAGATGACACATTTTGTACATATCATTTCACATGACGTTTGCTCAGTCTACAGCGTGGACCATGTCTATTTGTTGTGGTTCCTAATGCATGTGAAATGCTGGAAAATCAGTTATAGGATTATACTCACCATTGCTGACATCATTAAATAAGAGTTGAAAATAGGAAAAAAGGAATCTGTATATGGTGCACAAATAGTAAAATATAACTTTTATTTAGCTATTTAAAATAATTATTTGGGTAATACATAAAGCAAAGCGATATATATGTATATAAAAAAGGAGATAGTAAGTAGTGTGTCAAATAGAAAGAAATTCAGTGAATAAAAATAAGAGAGTAAAACTCTTTTATGCAGTTATGTGTCTGTCAAATATCTCCAAGTATTAAGGGGTTAAATCAATTCCCTGATATAAATGTCTTATCTTAATATAAATCTAATTCAGTTGAATCTTTGTCTAATAATGCGATCTTACCTTTATTCAGCCTCTAGCAACAGTTGCTATATAGCTGCAATGTATCTAATTGTAACAAAATAGGTTTGCCATGAATTTCAGCAAATATATTATCACAGTGTTATTCATTCAACCTATTTTTTAATATAGGTGTACTGTAGTATTCCTAGGGTTATTTGCACAACAAAAATGGCTTTATTGCAAGTGGTGAAATTATAGTAAATGATCAGCATTAAATATCTGATATGGTGTGTAGCCCGTGTCATTCACTCCATGAGCTGGGAAATAGATTAAATAGAGGGACCAGAGTTTTTATTCCCTTCTCCCTATGTCCATACACATTCTGACTTGGCGCTTATACAGCACATTAATGTCTAAATATTAAATTGATTATCACAATCACTTCTGGCATGTAGGATAAGTCAGATGTCTAGGCCTACATCCGACCGCTGCAAAATCATATATTAAACCACTCCGTCTCTGTTCCTTTATTTATTGTGAGTGGGAGCAGTAATTGTTACATACTTCATCACGGTAAGTAAGGTCAGTAATCCAGCCAGTGATACAGCTGACACCTAATATATCACACAACAATTATATTAGTGAGACATGACAGACACTCTGTTAGTGCCAACTTACGTTTTGCATAAACAGCTTTTACAAGGCAACCAGAGCCGGAACACAGAGGGGCTCCTTAAGTATGTCCTTCAGCCAATCACATATCAATATGGGTCGTTTGAATTAAATTAAGGCGTTATGTCCTTTGGTATCGATGTGATCATCACTCCGTTAACTCTCTCCTACCTGTTCCTCTGGGATTAGATCAGAGCCGTAACTAGACTTTTTGGTGCCCTGTGCCAGAGAGAGCATTGGCGCCCCCCTCATTTTTCAAAGGGACATAATGCACCCAAAAAAGGGCCATGGCTTCATGGGTAGGGACAGGGAAGAGTTAGGAGAGGCCAAGAGATGCTGGGGATGAAATAAGAGGAAGCTACAAGCAAGAATGATAATAAACAGAAATTTGACAGGCCCAAACAGCGCCCGCTGACCTGTGGTGCCCTGTGCGATGGCACCGGCCGCACTACCCTAGCTATGGTCCTGGATTAGATAGAGCCAGTCCGATTATACCTATACCTATCTCCCATTTCTGGCAATGCTTCTCATCTATTCTATCCATATTTGATTGAGATTATCCCGATCTTAGCCAGAGCAATATCATTAAATCCTATAGATAATAAATGAATTCTCTCACTGTTGGTAAGATATTTAAAATTGATCTGAATGAAAGTGACAACGTGCAAATGGAAAGAAACTTCCTTTTTCAAAGGTATAAGTTCCAATGGATAAATGGATTGTGAATCTCACCCCTCGTTGGTGCTGCGGTGGGCTAGCCCTGTGAAGGCAAATGGGTCCCGGGCTGGAAAGCTCGGCACCACCGCAGAAGATTTTCCAACCACAAGTCCTGGGGGAGTTTAAAGTCCTCAAGGTATGCACGGTACAACGCGTTTCGGTTATTAAACCTTTTTCAAGAACGGATAGCATACCTCACATTGATCGGGGTATTTATACACCTCTTCTCATTGCTTCCTGTCCGGCTTATGCATTCCACGTGCGTGTCTGCCGGATGTGACGCATTCATTCTCTATCATCACTTCCGGTTTCGATCGTTCCAGGTGATGGCCTGATGTCCTGCGTCTCGTGCATGACGCCTCCTCCAGTTCCAGTCGCCATTTTATTGGTTCCCTAACTTCATACACCAGCGCGCTCATGTGACCTTAAGTCACGTGTATCTTTAAAGCAGAAGTTATTCAATGACTCCATTGTCATGGTACCAAGTATCTTTTGTCGCCATCTTGGAATCTGGCAAAAAACTTCATACTCATATCTTTCTTTCTGAAGTAGTATTTTCAAACATTTCTTTCATCTTTTAAAATGAGCAGTACTCTCCTCTCCTCTCACCATTTCATCTACTGTCGTACTTGGTATTCCCACAGAGTCTTACCCTATACCCGAGGAGAGGTTTTCCATACTCATTAAGGATCCATAGATACATGTAAAATAAGATAAAACGTGAATAATTAATACAATATATAAAATCATTCTAAAAACCATTTTATCTCAAAATCAACATTATGTCCCATTGGTTTAAGTGAGTTTAGTTCAAAGATCCACCTCATTTCTTTCTGTGCCAATATTTTTTCTGCACTTTTATTTTTCCAATTAGTTTTTATTTGTTCTATTCCTATGAAGCGTTTGATGTGACCCTCACATTTGGCATGTTTTAAAGCAAAATGCTCTGATAGAGGGTGTGATACTAACCCTTTTCTGATATTATATACATGTTCTGCAGATCTAATTTTTAAGGGTCTGGAAGTTTTTCCTACATAGAGGAGACCACAGTTGCATTCTAATATGTATATTACATTCCGCGAATGGCAGCTGATAAAACCAGATATTTTATATTTTTTTCCATTCACTTCAAAATCTACCATTTTCCTTTCTATATTAGGTTTAGTCGTAGTTTTGCACATCAAACATGCTCCACATCTGTGGAATCCCTTGCTGCGAATCATTCTCGTGGTATTTTCTTGTAAACTACTTCGTACTAAATGATTTTTTAATGATTCTGCCTTTTTGTATATAAAGATTGGTTTAGGAGGTATATATTTTCCTAAGATAGGATCATCCTGCAATATTCTCCAATTCTTTCTGATAATATGCTCAATATTTTTATAGTGTGCTCCATATTTAGTAAGAAAAGCCCATTCGTATGGAGTGTCACCCATTTTCATCTTAGATTTTTCTTTCATAAGATCCATCCTTTCAATTTCTTTTACTTTTTGTTTAGCTTCCAATATTGTCTCTTGTTTATATCCTTTTTCTAAAAATCTTTCCGACATTTCTTCTATTTGTACCTCCAAGATAGTTTCATTGGTGCAATTTCTTTTAAGTCTTTTAAATTGCCCTGTAGGAATACTATTCAGCCATCTGTAGTGATGTTCACTATGAATATGAATATATGAATTCGAGTCTGTAGGTTTTCTATGTGTTTTTGTACATATTTTCCCTTTATGGATATATATAACAAGGTCCAAAAATGTTAATTCTATTTGGCTTATATTAAAAGTAAGGTGGATATTGAAAGAATTAGTATTCAGACTTTCACATATATTCTTCAGTGATTCATCATCACCCCTCCATATAAAGAAAATGTCGTCTATAAAATGCCACCAGCACACCAGGTTTGCCCCCGCTAGGACCAGCTGCCATATTTGTGTTTACTGCGCATCTATTGTGATATTCTGTTTCAGTACTCATATTAAACACAGCACACACTAATAAGTGCAGCAGGGATGTTTGGGAAAACCCTTGCAAATGACATTTTTTCCACTGACACAGATTCTAACTGTGAGGATGAGGATCTTACATCTATACTCAATAAAATTGAGAAATTCATGCTTAAGGAGAATCGTTTGTGGTGGGAAGTTATTTCTTTGGAGCATTATCTCACCCACCATTTAGTACCAAAATGATTAAAGCTTGAGATGGAGACGGGATCTAGAGACTGGTTTGATGATTTACATTCTCTCAAACTTATATTAATGAAACAAACTAGGACATGGTGGAACAAAACCACCTTTGAGAACTACCAAAAATTAAAAATTATCCCAGAGGACTTAGGACCTCATTCAGAGTCGGTCGTTGCGGCCGCACGGTCATAAGGTAAAAGGGGCCGGATATGCAAATGATGCACTCGCAAGTTGCGTCGTTAAGATTGGATTGTTAGCTGGATGACGAAGGGGAGAATGCGGCCATAAGACAAAAAATACGCCCCCTTCTCGTTCGCTTCACACGTCATCTCCGGGCATATAAGGATTAATCGAGACCATCGGGAACCATCGGAGCTGGTCGTAGAGCTTAAGGTTGACCATACCCTCTCTTAAGCTCTACGATCAAGTCAGTGTAAAATCCTCCCATGTCACGTGTGCTATGACACTACTTTGTTAATTATGCACTCCCATAAAACGCCATTTGCATAGTCCGGCAAGCCTGCGTTCGGATCTCCACTCCCCCGTTCACAAGCACCTTCCCCTGTTACCACCCACAAACTCCTCATCCTGTCACTCAAACTAACAACCTGGCCAAGTTCAAGGAGAGAGATCTTTCCGATCATAACAGCTAGTTTGCGCACGCGCATTGCAAATTTTACGTATGCGCAGTTTAGCGAACATCGGTGGTGTACGACCATGCGGCCGCAATGACTGACTCTGAATGAGGTCCTTAGACCAAAAGTATTTCCTTCTTATGAACTAACAAATGATACTCTGAAGGAAGCATGGGAAAAAAATTGACACACTGCTCGTTTGAATTGATTAAAATTCTCATCAAACATGATGAAGCAATTTTAAGTAAATGTAATCAAGAAATAACAACATTAGGTGACAAGCTCAAAAAATTTGAGAATTTGGAGAGGTGTCAACATATCTATGAGAAATCTAGAAAAGAAATAGAACAATATGAAAAGACCATCATTGATAGGAAAAGGAATAAGGTTCAGAGAGACAAGAATGACTACTCTAATAATAAGGTTTTCAAGTGGAGAACAAGACCAATAAGACGTGAGTCTGAGAATCAACTTATCTATACGACCTCAGAAGTGGAATCCTCAGAAGGAGAGGGGCCTAGAACCAATACACATTTAAAAGCAAGAGTTTTTTAGATCTAACTCCCAGGCAAATGAGAGAGGGCATTACAGGAAATTCAAAAGGGCAAGGAGGGGGCAGGGGAGGAAGAAGAAAATGAGAAGAGAGAGACTGGAAAGATGAACCGAGAGAGATGCAATTACAGGAGATAGACAAGGATACTATAGATATGTTACGAATAATTAATTTATCAGATAGAACTTTAAATGAAGATCAGATTAGTCTCCTTAACAAATGTCTCTACTACTCCCCACAACAACATTTTGATCACTTTGAAAGTGAAGAAGACCTTAACTTATTTGCCCGAAAAGTCCTGCTTAAAAAATCCTTCATACGAAAGAAAGAATACACAAAAGATAAAACCCTCACTAATCCTCAAAATTTTGATACTTTGGAATCTGGAATTTCTCATGAAGATTTATCAGCTATTTCTATGTTAGAGGAATTGGAGTTAGAAAATGTATTTATTGAAGATACTAATCCTGTGAAAAAGAAATCTAAACTCTGTCCTGACTTTTCAATTTGTCCACAAGTGAAGATTTGTGTTGATTTAGTCTCTAGAAATTTAGATAAATTGAAGGAATCCATAGGTGGCTCTTATTATCATGACAATCTTACCAAAGGAGGATGTGAAGCTCTCAAAGAAATTCAGGCGTGGCAAGACATTATAATCACACCATCTGATAAAGGGGGTAACGTAGTCCAATGGCTTAGGAAAATGTATATTGAAGAACTCAACCAACAACTGCAAAATCCATTATGTTACAAATGCCTTATCTTCAATCCTACCAACAATTTTTGGAAGGATTATAATAAAATCATACAGGGTGCTTTCCAACAAAGAATAATAACAAAACTAGATATGGAATTTCTAACAGTAGAGAATCCAAAGACACCAACTCCGTACTTGCTCCCGAAAAAACATAATGATGAGACCAAGCCACCAGGAAGGCCAATTGTTTCAGGAATTGGGAGTCTAACAGAAAAAGCCGGCACATTTGTGGATTACTGTACCATCTGAGAAAATACGTGGTATCATTACCATCATATATTAAAGATACTCTAGATGTCTTGAACAAATTACAAGACATATTTCTTAGTACTGATGTATGGCTAGCTCGTTGTGATATAGAAAGTATATACACAAGTGTAGATCATGAAATTGGGATCATGGCCTCCAAGTATTTTTTTAATATGGACACCCCGCAAGATCTTAATGACTTCATATTGATCCTTTTGAGATTTGTGCTTACAAAGAATTATTTTGTGTGCAATGAATCTCACTATCTCCAGGTAAAAGGTACTGCAATGGGGACCACTTGTGCCCCCATGTAGGCAAACCTCTACCTGGGATGATGGGAGAGGGAGTTTGTCTTCAATGATGGCAACGATGTATATACAGAACATATTGTTTAATGGCTCCAATACATTGATGATATTTTGATTATCTGGGAGGGCCCAAGAGTGCTTTTGGAAGAGTTTATAAGTAAACTCAATCTTAACCAACATGAGCTGTATTCAATTTGAGCCGAGCCGCGATACTTTTAAGCAGCCCGGACTCTCCGCTGGCTTTGCTGGTTTCACCTGCGGAAAAGTATTGCGCGCGTGCCCGAGTATACCTGTATTCAATTTGAAAGTAAGCGAAAACGGCACCCGGCGAAACTGAAACCAGCGGAAAGTACTGTCAGATTTGGGGAAATCAGCCTGACACTCCCCAAATGATGCTCTGACATGGGGGTTCACTATGGTACCTCCCGATTTGGCTTGCTGAAGATATTTGGGGGTTTTAAACGGGCTCAATAGCTGCTAAATAGTGTTTTTCAGTACCTGATGCCGATCCGGACTTTTCGCTCCAAATTGAATACCCCTATTACTCTGAAACTGATGATGGAATTAAGCCAGGAAGTAATACACTTTCTAGATTTGAAGAATAAATTGGAAGAGGATGGCACCCTATCAATGAACAGCATCTTACATGCCAATAGTTCCCACTTACCTTCAACAATCAAAGGGGTACCTAAAGGGGAATTTTTGAGAATTAAGAGAAACCTATGAGTTAAGAAACGCTCAATTAATCAACAGATTCAATGCTAGAGGTTACAGTAGTAATGTCATACGTAAAGCTAAGAAAGAAACCTATTGTAAATCAAGAGACTTACTCCTCATCCCCAAAATGAAAGACAAAACTCAGGAGATAATATCAGATATGTGGGAACTTTTAACAATGAGTGGAAATCTATTCAAAGAATTTTACAACATCATTGGCATATCCTTATGACATATTTAGATCTTAAACAAATACTTCCAAGAAACATCCAGATGAGTTGGAGAAGATCAAAGAATCTCAAAGACAAATTGGTGAGCAGCCACTTGCATTCTCAGACCAAACCTCTATATAATAGAAAAGGCTCTTTTAGATGTGGCACTTGCAAAGCCTGCCAATATATGACAAAGAAAACTCTCTTTCATGATAAATTTCATAAGAGATGGCAGATTCAAGATTACATCAATTGCAAATCTGCAGGGGTGATTTACTATCTTGAATGCCCCTGCAGTAAGAGGTATATAGGCAAAACAATAAGACCATCAAAACAACAAATATTAGAACACATTGGATCTATAAGAAATGCAAGGACTGATCTGATGAAATTTAGGAACCTGACTCCAGTGGCGAAGCATTTTCTGAGATATCATGGAGGTTCCCCAAAAGATTTAAAAGATTTGTCCTTGGAAAAGTGAATTTGGGCATCAGAGGATATGATCTAGATGGGGAATTGTTAAGATGAGAAACAAGATGGATTTTTTTTTAAATACCATGATACCTAATGGTCTAATTGAGACCAATAATTATATATCTTTTTTATAACCATACAATAAAAAGATACCTAATGGTCCAAATGAGACTATTAACTATATATCCCTCCAATGATCATACAATTATCTTAATTCTCTTTTTTTCCTCTCTTTCTTATCTACATATATAGAGAATTCTTTGTTAACCTATTTTGTGTTATCCTACTCTCTATCATGCAATATCTTATCTCCCTGAGATTAGATTGACCATTGTATGCACGAACCTTATACCTGTTAGAGATCTTATCTATTATTATTTGATTATTTTTGAGAAACTTACCTACTATTTATAGTTCCTTATCTATATACTCTATATTGCAAATTATTATCCCTAATAAAGACTAGATTGATTATTTTGGAGAAGCAAATTATTATTACTACGAATACACTGAAACTATGAATAGTTATTATTTTTGAGTAATACACCTATTTATGATTTATGAATATAGATTATTATTATTTAATACATTATTATACTAGCATATAGGGGTGAACCTGTTGGCACAATTTACTAGATATTATTGGATATGGAACATCACTAAGATGGGTATTTCACTATATAGATATTTGTTTGCATACACATAATTATTTCTATTACACGTATATATTTTCTAATTAAGTTTTATAGTGATAGTTTTAAGCACATTTGTCAATATCACTTTATGGTTTAGTTTCTGTTTTTTCTGATTTTCACGCACTATTGCACTTTTATTACACTATACTAATATATATATAAGAAATTAGTACAATTTACATTAATGATGAATACATATTTTGGGTTCACAATAATACTTGAACACTTATAACACGGTATATTTATTATATTTGTTGGAAGGGTCACTATTAGGGCATATTTATGATGATAAATATTTGGATTCACAATATAATGATGAGTATTTAATTGGGTTCACAATAAAATGTAAGCACATATAACACTATGTACATTTTCTAGATTTATTGGAAGGGTCACCATTAGGGCATATTTTATTAGTAATATTCTTTAGAACACAATATCAACTGGATTACACTGTCAATTTAAATGTTGTTTAATCACTTATGTGCTCAGTTCATGTTCATAGATGTATAATATATATGAGATATTAATAGTTTCATTATCACAATTGGATTAATTATTGGATTTAATTATAACAAAGTTATTAGAATCCTGGATATTTTGATGATAATGATATATTTCTAATTTCATATAAATTCTGTGCTTAATATGGTAGGATAATTATTATGATATATGTTTGTATATATTAATATATACATTTTTATATGCATTTGTGGATTACTTATTTATATATGATATTAATTATCATTTATATAAAGATAAGAAGAGCAAGACATATTTAAATATCTTACCAACAGTGAGAGAATTCATTTATTATCTATAGGATTTAATGATATTGCTCTAGCTAAGATCGGAATAATCTCAATCAAATATGGATAAAATAGATGAGAAGTATGGCCAGAAATGGGAGATAGGTAGAGGTATAGTCAGGCTGGCTCCATCTAATCCTAGAGGAACAGATAGGAGAGAGTTAAAGGAGTGATGATCACATCGATACCAACGGACATAGCGCCTTAATTTAATTCAAACAACCCATATTGATTTGTGATTGGCTAAAGGACGTACTTAATGAGCCTCTGTGTTCTGGCTCTGGTTGCCTTGTAAAAGCTGTTTATGTGAAACGTAAGTCAGCACTAGCCGAATGTCTGTCATGTCTCACTAATATAATTGTTGTGTGATATATTAGGTGTCAGCTGTATCACTGGCTGGATTACTGACCTTACTTACCGCGATGAAGTATGTAACAATTACTGCTCCCAATCATATTAAATAAAGGAACAGAGACGGAGTGGTTTAATATATGATTTTGCAGCGGTCGGATGTAGACATAGACATCTGACTTATCCTACATGCCAGAAGTGATCGTGATCATGTCAATCAATTTAATATTTAGACATTAATGTGCTGTATAAGCACCAAGTCAGAATGTGTATGGACATAGGGAGAAGGGAATACAAACTCTGGTCCCTCTATTCAATCTATTTCCCAGCTCATGGAGTGAATGACATGGGCTACACACCATATCAGATATTTAATGCTGATCATTTACTATAATTTCACCATTTGCAATAAAGCCATTTTTGTTGTGCAAATAACCCTAGGAATACTACAGTATAACTATATTTAAAAATAGGTTGAATGAATAACACTGTGATAATATATTTGATGAAATTCATGGCAAACCTATTTTGTTACAATTAGATACATTGCAGCTATATAGCAACTGTTGCATTGAGACTTCTGTGTAACAATTTCAGCCAGTTAGAGATTATTGTGCACACCTTAGAGGCTGAATAAAGGTAAAGATCGCATTATTAGACAAAGATTCAACTGAATTAGACTTCTATTAATATGAGACATCTATATCAGGGAATTGATTTAATCCCTTAATACTTGGAGATATTTGACTGCATAAGAGTTTTACACTCTTTTACTTTTATTCACTGAATTTCTTTCTATCTGACACACTACTTACTACTGTATCTCATTTTTTTTTTAAATATATTTTGCTTTGCTTTATGTATTAGCCAAATAATTATTTAAAAAAAGCTAAATAAAAGTTATATTTTACTATTTGTGCACCATATACAGATTCCATTTTTCAACATTTATGCTCTCCTGAATCTGTGGTGGCACCCCCATACATGATCCTGATAGAGAATTATTAATATCTGGGGATGACCCTGATAATATATATTTTCTGAATCGAACTGTCCTGTGCAACACAAATTATTTATTTTGTGCTTTATCATTAAATAAGATACAACACTAGGAATTCTAGAAATATATGCAATCCACGTTAAAAAGGGACAGTCCACAGAAAACCAGGACTCATAAAAGTCCTACAGCACGAAGAGAGCAGCACGGCAGGCGATCTTTAGGACTGGAGTGGAGGGCACTTGTGGAGTCCGCTGGTGGAGCCATCGGTACTTCACTGGAGAAAAGGCAGATGAGTGACCTAAAGTTTTTATTTCTGCTTAATGTGAGGAGATAAAAGTAGGCTTTGGACTGTGGACCTTATTCAGAGTCGGTCGCGAGCGCTGAGCGCTCACAACCGTCTCGATGTTGGTCCACAGGGCATGCGCACGATGGAGACGGCTCCATCGTACGCATGCCCGAGCCCCCGCTAATGACGGATCACCCGTCGTTAGCGGGCTCGAAGCAGATGGAGCGAGCTGTCGATGTTGATTGACAGCTCGCTACGTTTGCTGGGCGGTCAGGGGGCGTGCCCGGCCAAACAGAGGCGTTCCTTTCGGAATGCTTGCCGTTTTGTGGGCGTCCCCACTGACATCATCAGTGATGTCAGTGGGGAGCTTCCTGCTCAAACAGAGCAGGAAGCTCCCTGGGGCTTAAGGTTGACGAGACCCTACCCTAGGGTCTCATCGTAAGCCCCGATGGTCGTGATGGTCTTGACCATCGCGACCATCTCCCTTAGCGGTCATTAGAGCTGTGGGTGTTAACCCACAGCCTAACGACCGACATGGAGGCGGCCGTTCAGGATGCAAGCGGCTGCCCTGTTTCTGAGCGACCACTTGCATCCTACGACCGCCTCTGAATGAGGCCCTGTGTACTTACTTATAAGGGGTGAAGAGGGAGGTTAGGTTGGGACAGAAACTTGAACAGAACTACTGCTCTGGTGCTTCTAGCACACTCAGCTGATGCAACAAACTGCTAAGCTGCAGAGCAGAGTGTGCTAGAAGCACCATGCAGAGAGCGACACTCCCAGGCAGGAAAGAGGAACTGCACGGGTTCTGAGAGGTGCAAGGTGCTAGAATGAACATTAATGGTCCTATTGCAAGAATCACACTAAGATTTACTTAATCAGAAATGAAAAAGTCAAAAGTCACAGTAGGTACTTTGGAGCTGATTCAGACCCACTCACTAGGAAGTGATCACTTGTAGCTGGACGATTTTTGCAATCTGCGCATGCATATGCATCGCAATGCGCATGCACGAACCACTGTGAAAGATTATGAAGCGCTCGCACGCCCAGCATAAACAGCCCAGTTGAATGAGTGGCAGGAGAGGCCATTTGTGGGTAGTAACAGGGGCAGGCCACTAGAAACGGGGGAGAGAAGGTACGAAGGCAGGTGAGTGTTTCAACGCCATTTCAGAGGCGTGCATAATTAACAGACAGCGTCATAGTACAGGTCACCTGGTTGTATTTCACACTGAAGTGATTGCAGTGCTTGTGGCAAGGTATAGTCAACCTCAAGCTCTGTGAGCATATCCAATGGTGCTCGATGTACCAATGTTTTCATGCACTTCCAGGAGATGACGTGCGCAAGTGGGCTTCTTATGACTGGCTGGTGGGCATCTGCATACACGAAGTGATCTCACTCAAAGACATAGGGGCATATTCAATTACCCGCGGGACCTCTCCCGCAAGTAATTGATGGGTGAAAGTCCCGCGGCGCGGGGTAAAGCTATTCAATAGAATAGCTTTTTCCCCGCGTCCAAAAAACAGGACTTCCACTTGAGAACACACTGATTCTGCGAGAATTGCAGAATCAGTGTGTTAATATTGCTCGCGCGAGGCCGAATAGGGAGGCCTCACGCTGATTTTACCTCGCACCTACATGAGGTGCGAGGTAAAATCAAACAGCGGGGACTCGCGCGTGGGGTCTCAGGGACACCCGCAAGTGGAATCCCCGCTAATTGAATCCCGTCAAGCGCGTCAATTAGCCACGGGGTAAACCCCGTGGCTAATTGAATATGCCCCATAATGGGTGTGCTATTCCCCGCTGTATATTCTGTATTGTGCATTTCAGATTACAAAAGATTAATGCTGCCCATCCACTAGCCGATGGAGAAACGAGAGCACGATTACGACATTGTAATCGTGCTGTCGTTTCTCTGTCTATGATTAGCCTACACTGAACAAGCATTCGTTCAGTGCAGGCTCATCAATCATGTGGCAACATGCTGAACCTGATGTTATCGTCAGGTTGACCAGCATGTTTGCCCAATGATTGATGTGGGAAACGACCAGCGGGCGCACGCATCGCTTGTCGTTTCCGACTTTAAAATGCCTGATTTGCGGACGATTGTGCGATAACAATGTTGTTATCGTGCAATTGCCTGTCAAAATCTTCTAATAGATGGGCAGCATAAGTCACCCATATATATGTCCTAGTTCCTTGTATGGTTTATCCCACACACTGTAACCTTTGTAGTACACCCAAGATGGCTGCCTCCTTTGGTACGCCCATGACTGGGATGAAAAATACTTGCAACATGCTTATTTTAGGGCTCTGCTTCTACCTTTAGTATGCTGCAACTTCCTCATTTTCTGTCAGCTCTTCTATTCATTGCTTATTCCACCCAGGGTAACCCATGTAGTGCACCCAAAAGGTCTGCCACGCCTGGTACCTCTCATGGGTGGGTTATGTAATTTGTGTGGAATTACCCAAAATGGCTGCACCGACCCTGCATTAAGTTTATTTTCATATTGTGCCTCTATCTGCATGCTCTGTACTGTGCTGCGTACCCACATCATCTGTATGTCATTTTTTGTGCTAGCCCCCTCCCCCCATCATCTGTAAATCCTATTCTTTGCCCACCCTACACGTACAAACACGTTAACGTGCCTCATGCATGACATCCTCTTGTTCTCCGCAAGTTTTGTCTGGAATTGCTTTTTCGGCCTCCACTAGTCCTCTACAATGGAATGCTGGCTGACATGCCGCTCTTCCAGTCTCTGTTTGGCAGCATTGCAACGTCATTATATCATGTCTGTGTCGCTGCAGGTAGCTCTGAATCTTAGCGCAAAACAGATACTGTAAAAACATCTGGTGAAGTAACTTGCAGGAGAAAAACAAGTGTAGTGCACTGCTGACTGGCATAGGCATTGATTAAACGATGATTTTTAGCTGCGGGAGAGGTCACTTCTCTTGCACTCTCCATGACCACTGCTCAGACGTGATAAGTATGGTAGGTATACATCACCCATGTCTCCAATGTTTTGCTATGTGGCACAGTGATTTCTAGTTACATACCTGTGACAGACCTATTTTTAGCTTGCTTTTGCAATATAGAACATTGGCAATTATTGGGTTCCCAAAGGGCTCTGTAGACGCTAGCAGAAATGAGTATTAATGGTTTCTCAGGGCTGCTAACAGGTTTGTGACTCTGTAATTGAATAGCTTTGGACACTTTACTCAGGAAACAGAGGGCCTGATTCAGAGACAGACTCTCTGAAAGAGCGCTCGTTCTGAATCAGGGCTTTTTTTTTTGTGCGTCCTCCTGGCCGCCACACCTACAAAACGGGGCGAGCTGTCGATCAACATCGACAGCCGCCCCTTTTGTAGTGAGCCACGGAGCGAGTGCTTTTTGCGCTTGCTCCGGGGCTCACGCACGCACTGGCACACCATCGACCCGCTTGCGAGCACTATGCGCTTGCGAGCGGGTCTGAATCAGGCCCAGAATGCGTAACAACTCCAGGTTAATTGAATCTGCCCCTAGAAGTAATTGTCCAGTGGGAATTGGTATGTAATGCCGGCAGATGTTTAGCTGCCGGATCAAATACCATCAGCGGCAGCCCGACGGGTCGAAATCCCGACTGCAGCAGGTAAGTACTCTAACCTCCCCTCTCCCTACCCTAACCCTCCCTTAGTGGTGCCTAACCTCCCTCCCTAGTGCCTAACCTCCCCCCCGTTAGTGACTAAACCTAATCCCCCCCTCCCTGCACCCTAAATCTAACACCCCTAGTGGTGCCTAACCCTAACCCCCCTTTCTCTCTTCTAACCCTCCCAAGAGGGTGCCTAACCCTAAGCCCACGGGGAACCCTAAGGCTAACCCTCCCCCCCCCAGGGCTAGACACTAAGACTCCCAGCTTACCTTCGTTCGGTATGCAGGTTGTCGGGATTTAGGAGTGAGGCTAATGATAGGCGTTGGGATTTCGACACCTATCTTTAGTCCCATGTCGGGATGTGAGTGTCGGGAAATTGGAGGTACCGGATAGCGCCTGTCGGTATCCTGACCGCCTCCCGTCCAGGGATGGGTAAAATAAAACTAGTAGGGCTGAGATGTCACTGCTCACTTAAAAAAAGAGAGTAATCGTGTAGTTATAACTTTCCAAGGCAAAGACTATGAAGCGCATAACGTGCATTTCTTAACAGTCAGTCTTAAGGGCAGCTTGCTGAGGGTTGCAGCTTGATGTAGTTATGAACAAAGTGTAGTTATAACTAAGTATGATTACTGAACAGTTATAAAACAGTTCTACCCTGCATGAAACTGGACTAATCATCTTTCTTCATCTTCATCTCATTTCATCTTCCAGGTATGTGATCCTTCCATGCAAGCATTTTCAAACTCTGCATCTGCAAACTACTATTATTCATCTGTTTAAATGTATGTGAATCTTTTATGACTTGATAGCAATAGTCATTGCTTGTGTTTTGATGGGGATCACTGAAGCATAGTTTATAGTGTCATACTGCCTGTTTACTTAAACCCACAGTGCAATGTGTGTCCATTGATCAATATGCATCTCAATCAGCTGACCAATTGGCTCAGATGTCGGCTAGTGTCTTAATCAACCATACTATTTCTTAACAGTCAGTCTTAAGGGCAGCTTGCTGAGGGTTACAGCTTGATGTAGTTATGAAAAAAGTGTAGTTATAACTAAGTATGATTACTGAACAGTTATAAAACAGTTGAACAAACATTGAACAACATCTAAAACCAGGTAATTACAGCTTAATTTATTTATAGTAGTTTTATTGTTTAAAAACATTCAAAAATATTTACTACACAATGGGGTAGATGTATGAAGCCCAGAAACGGTATCAGCGCACGTTATGTGCGCTGATACCGCTTCTCCCCGATGTATGATCGGGGTCTGGGCGGTAAATGACAGGGGCGCTATGCGCCCCTGTCATTATTGGCGCTGCTATCTACAAGATAGCCTGGGCTATGTACGAACGGTCAGATCGTCTGACCGTTCGGCCGGCTGTAGCTGTCGTTATCGACAGCTACAGCCTGGCGCTAACCTATCCCCACAGCAGGGACAGCGCTGTCCCTGCTGTGGCGGCTACCGGCTCCAGGCTCCATGCGGGGATCTCGCGATACTTGCGAGATCCCGCGCATGCTCAGTGGAGCTGGCCGGGACAGAGACAGCGCATCAGCACTAGGCTGATGCGCTGCTGTCTCTAGCGGGTAGCGCCGGAGGGGGGAGTTAACGCTCCCCCTCTCCGGCCGATGAGATGTTTATACATCTCATCGGTAGTGCTTCCTGCTTCGCCTCAGTAAAGAGGCGAAGCGGGAAGCGTTATAGCGGCACGTTAAGTGCCGCTATAATACATCTACCCCAATGTATCAAAAACTTATTTTTATTATCTCACTCCATGAATTCATCTCTAAGGCTACTTCATCCTTTACTCTCCCTGCATCTCATCCTTCAATACATATTGCTGCCTCACTAATCTACTCTCCTCTTACAAACACACACGAGCTTTTAACTTATCTGTACACACTGACATTAACAACCACAACCTGTCGTCATAAAAATCTGTCATACAAATCCCACAATTATACTTATATCTTTCTCCTGCTGCTTCTATTAGCTGGTGACATATCACCTAATCTAGGCCCGACCCACATGCCACACCCACAACGAAATATAAATCCAGCTAACCTCATAAACATTGCGTGTCTCCCTTCACCCTCCAAATCACTAAAATGTGCCTTATGGAATGCACACTCTGGGCCTGATTCAGACCCACTCGCGAGCGGCTGTCCGCTTGCAAGTGGGTCGATGGTCTGGACTGAGCATGCGCACGACGGAGGGAGCTCCGTCGTGCGCATGCGCCAGACGCGACGAGCGAAGGAAAGTCCTTCGCTCGTTGTGTCTGATCAAAGGGGGCGTGCTGTCGATGTTGATTGACAGCACACCCCCTTTGGTAGGCGTGCCGGGGGCGTGCCACCCTGACAGGGGCGTTCCCACGGGAACGCCTCCCATCAGAAGCCGGCCCACTGACATCACTAGTGATGTCAGTGGGAGTGATTTTGGCTCTGATAGAGCCAAAATCACTCCGGAGCTTGCGGTTGAAAACCTCAACCGCAGGCTCCGGCTCGCAGTTTCGATGGTCGCGATGGTCATGATCCATCGCGGCCATCAAAATGCACGCTCGTATAGGCTGTGGGTGGTGACCCACAGCTATACGAGCGTCCAGGAGGACGCTCCATTTTCATGGAGGGTGGCCCTCATTCAGAGCGTGCGCTCTGCTCAGAGCGTACGGCTCTGAATGAGGGCCTCTGTCTGCAATAAGCTGACATCCATCCATGACCTTTTTATTTCAACTAACCTCAACCTTCTGGCAGTAACAGAAAAATGGCTCACGCAATCAGACACAGGGCCTGATTCAGAGCCGCTCGTAAGCGGCCGCTCGTTCGCCCCGAGCCATGCTTGCACATCTGCGCATGCGTATGGGTTGTAATGCGCATGCGCCAACCAGTCAGTGCGGTCGGAAATCGTGTGCTCGCAAAATAGCGAGTGCCTGCTAATTTGAATGAGGCGTTTGTGTGTGGTAACAGGGGAAGGTGCTTGAAAACGGGGAGTGGAGATCCGAACGCAGGCGTGCCAAACGGTCAAAACGGGCGTGTAATGGGTGTGCATAATTAACAAAGCAGCGTCATCGACCACATCACTTGGTTGTCTTTTAGCCTGAACTGCTCGGATGATTGCGGTAGGAAAATGCTACCACAAGAATAGCGAGCAGTTCATACGCCTTTTGATGTACTCGATTAATCTAATAAATAGCAGAGATGACATATGATGCGAGCGGCCAAGGGGCGTCTTTACAAAATAGCGAGCGCATGTTTCGGATGCTCGCTTAGACATAGAGGCGTCAACAGACCACAAAGAGCGAGCGCTCAATTTAAATAGCCAGCCCCTTTTTCTGAACGAGCGTCCGCAAATAGCGTCCGGCTCTGAATCAGGCCCACTGTCTCCCCTGCTGCACTTTCACATGGTAACCTACACTTCTCACACACCTCCAGGCCTGGTTATTGTAAAGGAGGTGGAGTAGGAATATTACTCTCCCAATCTTTCACATAAACAGTTCTCCCACAGGTACCTCCACTCGCATTTACATCATTTGAAGTACATTCTATCAGGACTTTCACCCCTTTCTCCCTGCGAGTTGCTGTTATCTATCGCCCACCTGGGTCACCTCTATAATTTCTGGAACATTTTTCGGCCTGGTTCCCTCACTTCCTATCCTCAGACATCTCCACCATCATTATGGGTGATTTCAATATCCCCATTGACAGTCCACAATCTCCTCATGCCTCCAATCTACTCTCTTTAACCTCCTCTCTTGGCCTCTCCCAATGGACTGACTCCTCCACTCATCAGGAGGGCCACTGCCTTGATCTTGTATTCACCAGACTATGCTCAGTTTCTGATTTCACTAATGCTCCTTTCCCTCTCTCAGATCACAACCTTATCACCTGCACGATCTCCTCCATTACATCAACCTCATTGTCATTGAAATCAACCAAACCTCCTAAAACCCGCAGAAATATTAATGCTATTAACTTTCAACAACTATCTACCTCTCTACAACTACGACTCTCACCAATTTCTACATTCAGTTCTCCTGAGACTGCTGCATCACCCCTAAACCAGATTCTAGAAAAAGCTCTTGATGAAGTTGCTCCAGCAACCCATCACACACCACATAGACTTAGACATCAACCGTGGCATTCTAACTCAACAAGGCATCTACAAAAACTCTCACATAAAGTAGAACGTCAGTGGCGAAAGTCTCGTACTCCAAGCGACTTCCTCATATATAAGACTATCTACAACTCTTATCGTACTGCTCTGGACACTGCCAAACAAACATATTTCCAATTTCTAATCTCTGCTCAAGCCTCTAACCCCAAGCAACTTTTTAATACATTTAAACTGCTTCTTTCCCCTCCCTCACCCAAGCCACCTGCTACTATCTGTGCACAAGATTTTGCTTCCTATTTCAAGGACAAAATTGATAAGATTCAAAATGAAATGGTATGCTCTTCCTCAGCTAATGACCTGCTCAATTCCCTACCTGGACCCTCTGGCACATTCTCTTCATTTGACCCCACAAATGAAGATGAAGTATCTACACTCTTCTCATCCTCCTACTCTATTACCTCTCCTCTAGATCCTATACCCTCACAAATCAGTAAAGCTCTGTCTCCAGTGCTCATCCCAACCCTAACTAAAATCTGTAATCTCTCTTTCTCTCTCTACTGGCATCTTTCCATCACTGTTCAAACATGCAATGATTACTCCCATTCTGAAAAAACAAAATTCTGACCCGAACACTCTCTCAAATTACCGTCCTATCTCCCAACTCCCATGCCTCTCCAAGCTACTTCAGAGACTTGTCTACACCCGCCTCACACACTTTCTTAACTCACACAACTTATTGGACCCACTTCAGTCTGGCTTTCATTCCCAACACTCCACAGAGACGGCACTGACTAAGGTAGTAATTGATCTGGTCACTGCCAAGGCTAAAAGTCATTACTCACTCCTAATTCTTCTAGATCTCTCTGCTGCTTTTGACTGTTGAACACTCTCTTCTCAAAAAAACACTACAATCCCTAGGTCTTAAGGACAAAGCTCTTTCTTGGTTCTCTTCCTATCTGATCGCTCTTTTACTGTTCGTTTTTCTGATTCTGCCTCCTCTTCGCTACCTCTATCAGTTGGAGTACCACAAGGCTCTGTCTTAGGTTCTCTGCTATTCTCAATCTATACCTCCTCTCTTGGCAAACTAATCCGCTCTTTTGCATTTCAGTACCATCTGTATGCGGATGATACTCAAATCTACCTATCCTTCCCAGATTTATCACCATCTGTATTGGTCCATGTCACTGAATGTCTTTCTGCCATTTCATCTTGGATGTCATCTCGCCACCTGAAACTTAATATTTCTAAAACAGAATTAATTATATTTCCACCAGCCAATAACAGTTACCAACCTGATCTCTCAGTCTCTGTTGATAACTCGACAATCCACCCTGCCCCACAAGCTCGCTGCTTAGGTGGCATACTTGACTCTGAACTGTCCATTGTTCCCACACTCAATCTGTCTCAAAATCATTTTACATACATCTAAAAAACATATCCAAAATTCGACCATATCTCACACAAGACACTGCTAATTCTCTAATCCATGCACTCATTATTTCCCGTATTGACTATTGCAATAGTCTCCTTACTGGCCTTCCCAAAAACAGGCTATCGCCATTACAATCAATTATGAATGCAGCTGCGAGGCTTATCTTCCTTGCCAGACGTTCATCGTCTGCTGCACCACTCTGTCAGTCCCTCCATTGGCTGCCGGTTTTCTACCGTATTCAATATAAAATACTTTTACTTACACATAAGGCTATTAACCAAACCACACCAACATACATCTCTTCACTCATTTCAAAATATCTCCCAACCCGACCTCTCTGCTCAGCACAAGATCTGCGTCTCTCATCCCCACGCATTACTTGCTCCCACTCACGGTTACAGGACTTTCTTCGGGCTGCACCCACTCTATGGAATGCCTTACCACGCACAATAAGACTTTCTTCTAGTCTCCAATCCTTCAAGCGTTCCCTGGAAACTCACCTCTTCAGGCAAGCTTATCAGATTCCAGAGCTGCCCACATAACCTTCATAGCTTCCATATGTAATTACATCGCCTTTCACAGTCCACACATACCCTCACACATTGTCTTTCTTTCACATCCTCCAGATATTTGGCCAACATTCCTGTGTGACTGGATCATGCAGCCCACCAAGAAACTCTCCATTCTGGCTGGACCAAAACTGCAATATATAGCACCTATCCTTGTGTATCAATGCCTATTTCCCTATAGATTGTAAGCTTACGAGCAGGGCCTTCCTTGTAAAGCGGAATGGAATATGCTGCGCTATATAAGAAACTGTTAATTAATAAATATATTCCTTCATACAGTGACGCATTCATACATCAATACAGACTTTCCTACATCAATCTGCGGCATATCTGGTGTTATAGTTCTGACTCTGGGCCTGATTCAGAGCCGGACGCTATTTGCGGACAGTCGCTTTGAAAAAGGGGCCGGATATTTAAATTAAGCGCTCGCTATTTGCGGTCTGTTGATGCCTCTATGTCTGAACGAGCGATCGAAACATGCGCTCGCTATTTTGAAAAAATGCCCCCTGGCCGCTCGCATCATACGTCATCTCCGCTATTTAATAGATTAATCGAGTACATCGAACAGCGTATGAACTGCTCGCTATTCTTGTGGTAGCATTTTCCTACCGCAATCATGCGAGCAGTTCAAGCTAAAAGACAACCAAGTGACGTGGTCGATGACGCTGCTTTGTTAATTATGCACTCCCATTAAACGCCTGTTTTGACCATTTGGCACGCCTGCGTTCGGAATCGCCACTCCCCGTTTTCAAGCACCTTCCCCTGTTACCACCCACAAACGCCTCATCCTGTCACTCATATTAGCAGGCATTCGCTATTTTGCGAGCACACGATTTCCGACCGCACTGACTGGTTGGCGCATGCGCATTACAACCCATACGCATGCGCAGATGTGCGAACATCACTCGGAACGAACGAGCGGCCGCTTACGAGCGGCTCTGAATCAGGCCCTCTGTCTCTGGAAATATGGCACCGGCATCTGAACAGAAGATAGTAAAGACTCTGGCCTCGAGGCTGGTGAGATATCAGCTTATAAATTAGTGATGTTACAAGAATAAAATTGATATGTTATATTCTCAATATTGGTTGAGCTTCCAAAATGTCTGTCTGTGCTGTATTCAGGCGATGTTTTACACGGTGCAAGTCATTAAAATGCCTATACAGCATTGCTTAATGGTAAATGTATTTTACTGTTTGCTGAAAGGATGAAATAAATGATGCACACAGAAATAAAAGAGACATTTTATTTTACACATCATCTGTAACAATGATTGAACCACAGAGACACCTGGAATTTCTCTCTGTGCTATGGTTAGCGATTACTGGCAGAATGAGGCACAACATGTGTCTCCTGAGGTTATTAAAAGGTACTTTGAAGTAATTATACTGTTGCAGAGTGAAGTACAGTAATCAGCGGCATGATCTGAAGTAGTTATGTTAAAATGTGACAACGATTCCAGTGTCAGTCCAAAGTATACAAGGTTTTGGTGCAGTAACAATGTACCAGCCCTTAGAACTCAAAGTGTTTTATTTGAGGAAGCAAGATGTAATGAAGCGGAAAAGACGCCATACAGGCCCCATTTTCTAATTATACATAAAAATTGTAATGATGGTTCCTATTATGTTTCTGTGCTTTTTAGGTGTACAAAATGGAACAGCCATTATCCTGGCTGAAGCAGAGTACTGTATAATGCAAAAGGAACTAGTAACGTCACCACAAAGTTGAGACACGAGGCACAACATGTCTTTAACCTCAGAGATGGCACAAGTTCTTATAGAATTGATAGGTCGCACTCTCATGAATATTGGTTCTGTGTTCAAAATGGCCGCCTCAAATACAGTATTTTAGTTATTTACTTGTTGTACGCATAAAGGGCCCTCTTTTATGTACAAAACATTATTTCCAAGCAAATAAAACATACATTTTGTAGGGTGTCACCAAATTCACTTATGATATGACTGGTTGTGCATGTCACTTTTATTCTGAATAATTAATGTAAACCTCAGCACTTAGAGTCTGTCACAGCCGAGGAATTATTTTACCTTCATGGAAAGTTTTTGCCTACACTAAGAAATAACACGTTCATTTTGCTCAATGTTTTCCACTAAAACATTTGTATCATGTGTTGGGGGTACACGGCTGCCATTAAAGTATAACGTGTTGTCGAAGTTGCTGTCAGGAGAAGGCTTGTTCTGTTTTCTCCTGTATACATAGTAGACTGCAATGGTGCTTCCGGCAACGACAAGCATTACAAGAATAACCACGCCACCCGTTACGCCATGTGAAGATGAGGGTGCATCTGCCTTTGTTTCTTCTGTAAAGGGAAACAGAGATTAAAAAAAAAAAAGAGACGAGACAGAAACAATCTAATTCTGTTTCCTAAGTGGATCAATCACTATCCAATAAAACTTTGCAAAATGATGCATTAAATGCGTGAGTTAGTCTGACAGTCAGAACCAAACGGCCAATGACTGATGTACCTGTATAAGATATATGATGAAATTCAATTGCCGGCGATGCCCGCAATGAGCTGGCAGAACGCAGTGGGTATGGGTGGAATGCCGGCACATTGTGGATACTAACTTTGCACATTTTCTCTCGTAGCTCTTTGAGGTAATTCTCAGGGACTTGCGCAGCCGAACATAGCAACCTCACATCACCGAAAATTAAATTCCACACTGTGATTGTACAGTACTGTGGTGTACATTGGCAATATATAAGCTGAGCATAATAAATAATAATATATAGTATATGTGTAACTGGTGTATTAAGATGCATATTCTCTAGCATTACCACTATCACATTATTATCTTACTCGTTCTTCTCATCCCGATCTCTGTGCCTGTGTTTGGGATACACTCCCCGACATTTAAGGAAACTCGTACCTATGTAACTGTGCAAAATAAGGTACTGTAAAGACTACAGTAGAAAAATGACATCTAGCTGTATATTTACTTAGTGCCAACTATTCAAAGCTGCTGCTTGTCGGTTCTGGCCTTGGGATTTAAAAGGGCAATAATTTTAAATGCAAAACCAGATGTGTTTTGCATTTAATATTATTGTCCTATTAACTTCCATGAAAAGAACCAGAGCCAGACTAGCAATGGGGCAGATGGGATTCTGGCCGAGACCTCCAACTAAAATTCAGCCCATTACCACGACAGCATGACAATGACCAGCCATTCAGCTGGCCACATGGTCGGCCATAAAATCATACGTTTAACAATTGTATTTCTATATTCCTTACAAAATTATGCCATTTTTCTTGCTTTTAAGTATTTAGAGGTCTATTGATCATGTTAATTATCTTGGTGGATTGGCCCCCAATAATTAAGTATCCAACTCCCTGCGAGTAACAGCGGTGGATACAAATTCAACATTGCTCCGGAGCGGAGACAACTGATACGAAGATCAACTGTCCCATACGATTCCTATCACCATTAATTTAGTAGCTGTGAGACTTAGCACTGCCGAGTCTGACTCTGCATCCGGTGGAAGGAGCCCAACAGGGGCAGAGGGATCCAATCAGATCCCTCTTCGCAACCCCGGACCACCTTCCCATAGGAAAGAGCAGGAACAAGGTGACGGTTCCCACTGTCAATGTTGTATTTTCAGAGGTTAACAAATTTAGGTCCCCATATTATTGTGTGGGGACAGTATACCAGATCGGGACTGTAAAGGTAAACAGCAGATATTGATACTATCTTCAGTGTTACCTTTATAATGAATGTCTCAAATGCTCAATTTCTACAAAAGTTAAAATGTTAATTTTCCCCTAATTTTGCAGAAATTAAGGGATGATGCATAGACCACTTAGAAAGAGATTGGGGCTGACTGTGTAGGGGGTGTACATGCCCACATGGCACTGGCCACACCCACACAGCACTGGCGACACCCACACATCACTGGTCACACTTCCTCTTCTCACAATAGGCCCTTGATCATGTTCAGCCCCAGGACCATGCTGGTTCTTAATCTGGCACTTGAAGAAGCAACCAGTAAGCTTCCTTTTAGTAAATATGCACATTGGAATTGAAGGAGTTGCTATGCTGTAGTTACAGCACATTTTTGGTGCAGTTACCTATGCTCCAACATATTGTACTACTTTCTCTTGGTAAATTAAAATTTTACATGATACTTTGGTCATGATTCAGAGTTGTACGCCCTTCCGGTGCTTTCGCAGTCCAGCGATTATCGGCAATCTGTGCATGTTAAACGGCGCAAGTAAGATACATTACTGTAGTTGCTCGCAGTGACTTTTTACTCGCAGTGTGATTAACAGACAGGGAGTGTTTGGAGGTATCGGAATGGCGCCAGAGAACGGAGGAGTGTCGCAACTGTTTTGAGGGAGCGTCACATCCTGCGTCTGTGATACGCAAGACATAAGGCTATGGAGTCTCAGTTCCCGCGGCCATACTGAGGGACCATAGGCTCACTTAGGACTGCGATAATACCATGATCTGTGAACGATGCCGCATCTTAGTAAGCAGATGCTTGGATTTCTAAAGCTGATGGTGGGCGGCTCAATAAATCCCCCCCATGTCTGCGACATTTGCATATTTTCGCATTGCCGCTGCATGCGCCGTGGCGGCATTGGCATACAACTCTGAATCTGGTCGTTTGTCCTTTTACATCAAGTGGATGAAATGCCTTAGAAATATAGATGTACTGTACCTGGCTTCACCATTGGCTTCTCTGTAGGTATGGGAGCTATAAATACAATGTGCAACAAGTTAAAAAAATATTAGGCAATAGTAAAAGAATAAAATATTAATTTCAGTCTGAACTTGCATTTAACGACTGCTAACAGCACATGACAAAGGGAAACCAGAGCTTTTATTACTGTTCTTCCTTTACGCTGCTAAAGTGCACAACGGATGTCTAAATCATCTGCCAGCCACAAAAATGCATGTACGCTCTGCTTCTTTACTTGCGTGAGTGAGCGTACTTGTCACCCGAGCGTATTTCAAGGTACTCTATAGAGCATTTTGCATGTAATGATTGGATGGAGTAGGGGCAAAACTTATAGGAAGTCATGGGTGTTTTTGCCTATCCTAAATGTGTGTACCATAAGACAAGTCATGGGTGTTTTTGCCTATTCTCAATGTGTACCATAAGACAAGTCATGGGTGTTTTTGCCTATCCTCAAAGTGTACCATAAGACACGTCATGGGTGTTTTTGCCTATCCTAAATGTGTACCATAAGACACGTCATGGGTGTTTTTGGCTATCCTCAATGTGTACCATAAGACAAGTCATGGGTGTTTTTGCCTATCCCCAATGTGTACCATAAGACATGTCATGGGTGTTTTTGCCTATCCTAAATGTGTACCATAAGACAAGTCATGGGTGTTTTTGCCTATCCTCAATGTGTACCATAAGATGAGTCATGGGTGTTTTTGCCTATCCTAAATGTTTACCATAAGACAAGTCATGGGTGTTTTTGCCTATCCTAAATGTGTACCATAAGACAAGTCATGGGTGTTTTTGCCTATCCTCAATGTGTACCATAAGATACACATTTTTGATGAACAGATGGTTTGTATTTTAATGTCCAAATAGTAATCATTGGGAAATATATCAAGCAGTTAAAGAGTAAAGACTAGGGAAGCTGACAAGTAGAGAATGTCCCCAAATCAACCAATCAGCTTTAAAAAAGCATTTATCAAATTAATTTTATAAAATTATAGGTAGAAGCTGACTGGGTTCTATGGGCAACTTCTCCACTTGTCCAATTCTCCACGCTTTACACTGTTTGATACCTCCCCGCTCCTCCCCTTCACTTAACCCGAAACTGCTCTACTGTTCTAATAAACATACTTCCCTCCATATTGACTGTTGCTTTGTCAATACAGCCTTGTCCCCAAATGAGGCTCTCATCCAGGGTGGAAGCGTTCATCCAAGGGGGAGGCTCTCATCCAGGGGAATACAAGTCAACTTAGTAAATTTTGCATTTCGCATTATCAAATTACTACATCCAGCGCCTCTTTCTCATTTATTTCTGTTGGCTAAAATAGGTGATGAATTAAAACCAGCAGAAAGGGAGAAAACAAGATTGAAAAAAGAAAAGCAGCCAAAATATAAAAATCTATATGGTTCTTCCTGAACGCAGTGCCCTCGGCATGTGCCTAGTTTGGCTTATTGATTAGTACAGGGGATGGGGTCCATTTAACAAGACTCTGAGGCAGTAATTATTATGTATCACAGGGAGGGTTTTCTCCTCCTCGTCAGCACCATAACACTGCCTACTATAGGTTTAAAAGATAAGTGCATACACATCTATTCTGGTCCTCACTGCCGAGTATAGCTAACGAATGCTGAGATTGTCGGTGGGGGGGGGGGGGAGTTGAGTTTATGCCCAAATAGTTATTCTACTAGCCTCAAACACTCAACCACTTCCTCTTGCTGTGTTTTGTTTTTTTGTAGATTATCTCAGGCTTTGTTTTTAAGTTATGACTTGATTTTGACTGATAAACTCAATTCAATAAAACACATAAGATAATAAAAGAAACTATAACATGGGGATATCTTTAATGCACCAAAAATCAGTCTGAAGCATAAATGTGCTGCGACAATATGCTATTGTCACCATATTCAAAACCCTGCTGGTAAAGCGGCACATTATGGGTAAGGATGAGCTGAGCCCACAATTACTTACTTTTTAATTTCTTACATATGTATCCCCTGTAAGAAGAGCAGTAAATGTTATTCCACGTCCCTTTTGTGGAATATACTTCCACACATTGTTCATCTGTTTGATCCGATGGTTCACCGGTATTCCAGTTTACAAAGTCCAATGGCGTATTGTCCAACCAGAGCCACTTTTCTAGAAGTAAACACAGATATATCCTAATTTAATTAGGTTGTTTTATGACCTCCCACCCCTAGGTGGTGCTCTCCTATTTGCACCATATAACATTTTCATAGTCTGGGTTCTTACCTTTATTTTTTCCCTTTTCATATACTTTTTATTAGCTGTAACCTTACTTTCATATTTCAGATTATAGTTGTAACTAATTACACTCCAGCTTCCCTGCACGCCACTTATATTGGCTTATAGGAGCTTAGGAGTATATTTACTAAAGTGCAGGTTTTTAGAAGTGAGAATGTTGCCCATAGCAACCAATCAGATTCTACTTAACATTTATCTAACAACTTCTAGAACATGGGTGGGCAATAAGCGGTCCTCTAGCTGTTGTTCAACTACAAATCCCAGCATCCCTTGCAACAGTTTTAGCATGGCCAAATATCAAAACTGTGGCAGGGCATGCTGTGATGTGTAGTTCTACAACATCTGGGGGGCTCCCTATTGCCCATCCCTTTTCTAGAAGATAACAGCTAGAATCTAATTGGTTGCTATGGGCAACATCGCCACTTCTAAAAACCCGCACCTTAGTAAATATACCCCTTAGTCTGAGTCGGACACAATTGAGTGATTATTTCTTCTTCTGCGCCCATGCGTCTAGAGTCCATGAATACAGAGTCCATGTTGCAATTGAGATGCATGGGAGATGCACGTTCTCAGATAACTGTATTTCTTGAAAATGTTTTGGGTGTTCCTGGGCAGTGACAGGGAGATGGAGATGTTGACACACGGACATAGTGCAACTTACGGGTGTTATGGGAATGTCAAAGGCTTGTAGCTGTAGTGGTTGCAAACTCCGACGCGCATTCGCTCACATTGGAGGCCATACTTTGATGGAGAATCTGCACCTAGCATGGGCCTTTTACAAGTTTCGATGGCTCGAACAATGGTTGCATCTAAAGATGCAGCAAACTATATTTCATCATATACAGACACCCAGGGGTAAATTTACTACTAAGACTTGTGTCTGTCTAAGATGCCATTCACGGCCGAGTTTGACCTGTTTTTCAAAAACAGAGATTTACTAAAGGCAAACATAGGTGACAAAACTACGAATCTCTCTAAAAAAAAAAAAAAAAAGGATGAGAACACAAATAGGTTCTAAAATTACAGGGAAAAAATTGTGTAGGGGTCCCCCATATTAAAAGAACCAACACCGGGCTTAACTAGCAGGGGAGAAATGCCACAGACACACTTGATGGGGACACTCCGACCAAAGTATTAACCTCCTCAACTAAACAGCCAGTCCGTGGATTCCTCAGGAAGTGGGGACTCCCCAATAAAGGGGGCCCCCCTCCCGAGTATGCTCCAGGCCGGGGCTTAAGTCCGGGGCTATTACCTGCACCCAGGCGCGCCAACAGCCACGCCGGACCTGGGTGAAGGGGGCATGACCTAATCGCAGGAGGCGTGGCCACGTTCCTTTAAGGGAAAAAATATATTTTTGCATAGGGCGTTGTGAGCCCATCAGCCCAGAGCGCGGCCAGTGTGTGCTGGGCTGCTGAGATGTAAGAGGGGGGGGCGGTGCCGGGTGCCTCCAGCAAGCCTGAGCCCAGGTAATTAGTACCCGCTCCCCCCCTCTCGGCGCCCCTGCCCGCACCCCTGGGCGGTGGGCGCGGGTTTGATGTATGTCAAGAATAGATTTAAACTAATACTATCTTTTACAGTGCCCACTGCTCAGGTATATGAGGGATAGCCCCAGGCTTCAGCTCAAGCCTGGGGTATAAACCGGAGGGGGGACCACTTTATTTGAGGGGGTACCCACTCCCTAAGGAATCCCCAGCCTGGGCTCACTAGTTGTAGGGGGTTAATGCTTTGGGTGGGGTGACCCTGTCAAGTGTGTCCCCTGGCTGTGGCATTACCCCCTGCTAGTTGAGCATGGTGCTGGTTTTTAAAATATGAGGGATCCCTACGCAGTTTTTTGCCTGTATTTTTAAAACCTGGGCCGGCTCAAAGAGCCCGGTGCTGGTTATACTTTTGGAGGGGATCCTATGAAATTTTTTTTATTTAACCATTTAAAACCCTTATTAGACTCAGAAGCATGCACAGCTCACACTGATATGTGCATGCTTCTGTTAAACACACTGCTGACAGGCACTTTTATTGTGTTCAGTCCAAATATGACTAAGCACACACACACTTGCAAACACCATTGGAAAACATGATTCAGTTTAAACAAATTCACTCATGTACCTGCGATGCCCAGCGTGTTTAATAGGTGTGGGTGTCTCAGTCCTTGCACATTCATATGCACGATTATGCACAAGAGGAAGGGCTTGCAGTGGCACTTACATATCGTTGCAGACATGCGACCAGCAAAAGAGGCAGATGCCGTAGCCTGCGACTCAGAATCAGTCCCATTACATACTATCATTGTTATTCACTATAGGAGCAGAACCTCTGGTTTAGCATTAGAGGTTAAGTGTGACTGTTCCCAAGTGTCTAAAATGGAGACGGGAACAGTAAAAAAAAAAAAAAAAGTAACCTGTAGTCTATAAAACCCAATAAATACCAGCAGACTTTTGGTGCATGCCCCATCATCAGGAAATGAGCCCTGAGAAATGTATTAAAATATGTTACATTTCTGAAGGTGTTCATTATTTCTTTATTACTGATTCTGGAGCCTGGTGATCCCCCTTGTACCTATACCCCTAGATATTTGGTGATTTGCAGTTTGTGCTGGTATTCTGTGCTAGTCTGTCATCTCCACCTGGATGTCCCAGCACTACCTCTAACTAAACAAGACAATATCATTGTCTGACCAGGAGCCACTAAGCGAAAGATGTAGGTGAATAACTTTAAATTATGATGGGTCCTGTGGAGCCAAACCAAAGAAATTTAAGGTACTCATCTAGTGCTCTTCATAAATGAGGTCCATTGTGTGTAGGAAAACAAATGAGGAACTAGAAATGAGGACTATATTGCTCTTATATCCAAGGAACTTTTACGCTTCTACCAGACTATGTTGGCATTTGGGTTAGATTTTACTTACCTGTACTTGAGATGTCTGTGAGGTGTCTGTGGGCTAAGCTGGCCAGATATTCCGTAGCAGTGTGTGCCTTATAAATTATACCAATGCTTGATAATATTCAGTTGAAAACCCTATCGGGCATGCTGGTAAAACAGGTCGGAAGATGTCAACCTGTGCAGCCTTGTGGTAACCTTCCAAATTTTCTAACAGGTCCCAGTAAAGCCAGAAGGGAACATTATGCTGGGCACGGGCTCAACATAACCTAAACTGGCCCAATTTGGCCACCTTCTTGAGTGGCTGATTAGACACTGATCCTATTGTGACACATGCCGGCTGGCAGAATCGGCCACATGTGGCCAGCTTGTGCTATTTCAAAATGTAAAATGTTAAAAACACTGATATGTAAAATTAAATAGCAATGTCTCAGAAAGGCTACTGTACCTTCTACATTATTATAAAGGCCCACCCAGAACGTGCTCTCTCTGTCCTGGAGTGTCTCAAGATGGTGGAATACGAAATCTGACTCAACCGAATCTTCAATTGACAGTAAATTTCCTCCTAGAAAATAAAATCCCAAAATATTAATACACAATGACCTTTAAAGTGAATAATTTTGCTTACCTACACAAACTCCCCCACTCTCCTCAAATATCACCCACAGGATTCTACTGCCCACAGATGGTAATGCAAAATATATTTTAGTTCTAGATAACATTAGCCCAGGACAGTGGGCCTAATTCAGAGACGGTCTTTTTGGAGCGGCCTCCTGGCCGCTCGCATAGCTGTGGCCACAGCTATTGCGAGCGGCCAGGATGATGGTCGTGATGGTCAAGACCATCGCGACCATCGGGCTTGCAACGAGACCCTTGTGGTAGGGTCTCGTGGCCGCAAGCCCCAGAGAGCTTCTGGCTCTAATAAAGCCGGAAGCTCTCCCACTGACATCACTGGTGATGGGGCCGCCCACAAACGGCAGGCATTCGCTTGGGAACGCCTCCATTTGTAAAGCCACCCCCCCAGCCACGCCTCCAAAATGGTGCGAGCTGTCGATCAAAATAATCGACAGCCACCCCCTTTTGGTGCGAGACCCGGAGCAACGGAGTGCCCGTCGCTAGCCGGGTCTCGCGCATGCACATGTCGGAGCCGGCTCCGGCGTGCGCAGTGGCCTAACACCAACCCGCTCACGAGCGCATAGCGCTTGCGAGCGGGTCTGAATCTGGCCCAGTGTCCCTTTATCCTGCTTTTACCGGCAAGGCTCCCAGTTTTTGTCATGCTAAATATTAATCAAAATTCTTATTCTGTCAAAAATCAAGACTCGTGATAGCTCAAGATTAAATTGTTTTTCCACATTTAGAAGACTTTAAGTTACTGGATTGTACCTGCCCTCCCAACAACAATACAACATGTATTTTTTATTTTAAAAGGTTTCCCCCCATTGGATCATCGGATAAATATAAATATATATTTTAATTGCAATGGGAAATAGAGTAAAGCTTCTCTCTCTAGACACAATTGTATCCAGTGGAAAGAGTCCAACAAAGCTTGGTCTTATCCCAGGGTAATTGAACGTCTTTGATGATATAAAGACATACAATAGATGAAGGAAGCTAGAAAGATAGAGCAATGTAGTTAGGAAATGTTACAGGATAATACATAGAAACATTGAATTTGCCACCACATAATAACCATTTGGCCCATCTAGTCTGCCCTTTTAGGGTTAGCTTATTATGGTTAGGAGTTAGGGATGATTTAGGGGTTTGGTTAGGGTCGCGGTTTAAGGTAGGTTGTTAGGGGTTTAGGATTGTATGGGTATTAGTGTTAGGGTATTAGAGTTAGGGGTTAGTGTTAGGGTATTAGGGTTAGTGTGCTCCAGGAGATGAAACAGAAAGTATGATGATTTAATATGATCTATTCTTATGTCTTAATTGACCAATTCACTTTAGAGTTTATGATTATTTTTTCCATTTAACATAACATAGTAGTTTGTGTTGTTCATAGTTTACAAATAAATCAATTTTGAATATATGATGGGAGAAAGTATAATGCAAAAAATGCCGAAAGGGGGCCTAATAGATATTACTACTACTTACCCTGCCGGAGACATTCCAAGGATGATTGAGCCCAGTTTCTGGTGTAAGATGATTCAAAAAGATAGCAATGGCCACGGAAGGGTATCCAGGCCTTTGAAGTTGAATCTGGGCATTTTCCGGGCTTTTGTGGTGGGTCCGTGGGAGCAACAGCTATATGCATAAATAAGTACATATAATTAGTCATAGATTGCCTTTACCAGATGTGCTTTTACTGTAACCTAAAAATGGACTATATAATATGAACTTTGTTTCATAAAGAAACAAATGTAATGCATATATTATAGAGTAGTTGCTGTTTCTGTAAAAGTTGTCTAGGGATTGTAAAGGCGGGTATCCACTACCCAATTACAATGAGCGATTGAATTATAACGATATCGTTATCGTTCAATCGTTCACCAATCGGCCATGAAAATGTCGAAAATGACCAGCGATGTGCGCTCCCGCTGGTTGTTTTTGACATCTATCATCACCTGAACATGCTGGTCAATCTGCTGATAACGACAGATTGCCCTTGTTCAGGAATGAGGGAGGGTGCCTATACTGAGCGACTGATCGTTCAGTGTAGGCACAGCACAGACTGTGAAACGACTGCACGATTACAATGTCATAATCGTGCAGTCTTTTCACAGTCTGCTAGTGGATGTGCCCCTTAAGGCTCTATCTTTAAGTTGTTTTAGTTCTATGAACTTTCCATTAGAGATGCGTTCAGACCTCCTTGTTATAGTTTTGGTTCTAAATCATTGTTTTGTTTTCGGCAAAACCCTCAAGTGTTTTTATGAAAACAGCTAAAGTCATGTAATTTTGACATGTCTTTTTGTTCCTACTGTATTATTAACATAAATAACATTAATTTACAGTCATGTATAGTCAACTTTAGTCACCTCGTAGCTCACAGTATTGATTTCACTCATACTGGCCAACGGCTGCAGCGAGCTGGCTAGCTAAACAGAGCTTCAGAGCAGCTGCACAAACATATAGCAGTTTAAAAGAATAAAGCACATCTATGAAAAAAAGTGGCACAGTAGTGGCAGACATGATGTCATTTTAATAAACTATATGGCCCTATAGAATGTTTTCATTAAGCAAGAACCAAAAGCCTAAAATTAATATCCTAGTAGAACATATAATATACTTATTCAAAGCAGCTAGTTCAGATGCTTCTAGTAGCAATAAAAATTGTTCAATTAATCTAAAAATAAAAATGTGTGTGCCCACCATGCCCAATCCATAACCAGCCGCAGACCTATCTGCCTGGGCTGATATTAGACCCCCATTTTTAGGAGACCTGAGTTTCTGAGGAAAAATAGGGGGAACCCCATGCCATTTCTCCAATACCAGACCAGGCTGAGAGGTCATGGGCTGGTCTTTGATTTTGTGGACTCCATACAATTTGTTTTTTTTAGATAACCATTAAAACATAATGAATACATAATAGAGTACAGCGCTCTAGGCTTCTGTATGTGGTGTCCTTAGCTGCTGGACTTATAGAGGTATCTCAATCTCTAGTTCATTATGGATAAAATAAAGGAATGTGGGGCGCTCTGGGGCACTATTGTATAAATCTCAGTGTGTGTTCTGACGTACTTCCTTGTTCTGATTTGACTACTAAGGGAGGTGGATGTTATCCATGTAATATCTCATGTGTGTATTAATCCAAAATATAGTCCAGGCTTTCAAACTGTAGGACAACGGGCCCCCTAAAAAAGTCCAGAACCGGATGAAACGCGTCGGGACACGCCCCCTAGATTTGTATACTATTGGAATATACGTACCATTGTACTTTCTCATAAAGACTTGGCAAGAACATTATTATATATGCTTAGTTCTTTTAGTATAGGACTTTATACGTTACTGGCATTGTATTATTTAAATAAACATGCTGCACTAGACACTTTACTGCACTGTCTAGTCACTATTTGTACTATCACTGCATACCAGCACATAATACTAACCCCCATCACAATCTCTGCAACACCCGGACTGAGGAAACCAGCAGGAACTGCACAACAGCATTGGCTAAGTATACATATTCTCTTACCCTATCCTGCACTATATTGGGTGCGGGAATAACAAAAATCCTGCACCCGCTGGGTTTTGCCTGCAGGTGCAGGATTTTTGCTATTCAATTAGTGGGGCGGGGCGGGGCGGAGCGGGGTTTTTTACTTTTTGCGCGCCGTGAGGTTGTTTTTTTGCGCACCTCCAGAGCACGACCAATTTTTCCTAAAATCCCCAATTTTTGGAAAAAAGGTTGGTAAATGCTCTGGGACCCAGACGGCACCCCTCCTATTGACTAATTAAGCAATTAGAAGTTTCCAATTTGCTTAATTAGTCAGTAATACTGACCTTCCGACATGCTGTCTTCTGCATCCAGTGCCGGGACCCGGTCTCCTGCAACAGCCTTGAGAATGTAGTGTGTGTTTGAGTGTGTATGAGTGAGTGTGTGTGTGGTTGACCCCCAGTGTGTGTACCCCTCCCCAAGTTCAGTGTGCCCCCCCCGTAATGGGCGCTGGGAAAACTACATCTCCCAGCAGCCCTTGCCCCTCCCACCAGCCCCTGGAGCCTCCCAGCAGCCCCCTCTACAGGGAGAAGATAGAGGGGAGGCCACCGGGAGCCAAGGAGACCACCAGAGACCCCCGGGCAGGTAAGTGCAGAATTTTTTTATTTATTTTTTACGCGGCGCTGGGTTTTCAGAGCTGAAAACCCCGCGACTACTTTTGATTGGATTGTATTGTATCGGGAGCGTGCATACCCATGGTAATCCAAAATTGCACGCGAGGAGCGCAAGGTTGTTTCCTCGCTAAACCTCGCGCCCAATTTAATGTGCCCCATAGTGTTTACCAAGTTCCTAATACTGTGCCATGATTTGTATTGGAGGTGGAGAGGAGAGTGAAGGGGGTTGCTGCAGCATCAGCCAGTGTATAAGAACACACACCCTACAGATATAACGTGTTTGGAACGTGTGGGACTATATATAAAGAGAACTATAAAACATTATTGCAGGGAATCCATACGGACTTGATTGTAAGAACACCCTACCTACAGTTTGAAAGTCTGGACTATATTTTGGATTAATACACACAAGAGATATTACAGGGATAACAGCCACCTCCCTTAGTAGTCAAAGCAGAACAAGGGAGTACATCAGAACACACACTGAGGATTTATGCAACAGTGCTCCAGAGCGCACCACATTCCTTTATTTTATCTAAAACATAATGAAGCCTGCACAGATCATACTGATCTATGTTATACTTTCAGCCTGCCCACAAAGGCGGAGCTGCTTCAGGGAGGAATAGGAATTAGATATGGAAAATGATAGGGAGGGACTTATATGCAATTATATCCAATTCAAAACACACAACATCCAACATTTACAGGATTTTTACATTTTGCCTTGTTAGGAGAACCGAATTTGCAGGGGGTAACTGAGCTATGCCTTGATTCGACTCCAAATTCCAAAATTCAGTTCTGTCGGATGTCTCAGAATCCTAACCACTTCTCTACTATCTATTGCTCTAATTGGCCACACACTACACTAGCCTTGTGGAAGCTGCAGTGGCTACATGATGCGATGCTGTAGACTGTGATGGTCCTGGATACAGGATGCTCTTGCCCTGTGGTACTCATAGCGTGCGCAGAAGTTAGCAATTCCTGAGTGAGGTCTGGGCTTCCTTAACTCTGCATCTGGGTCCAATGTTACCGATTGTTTTGCTATGTTGGGCAAGTGTACGGATGTGAGTAAGGGGAAGTGGGCGTCCTTCTGTCAGGCTGCGTCCGCAATGCGAATCCAGGCATTTACATATCACCACTGATATTAGCATGGCAGTTGCGTGCGTATAAGCAGAATAGCATTCCTTGCTGAATCAGGCCCTAAATTTGTAATCTGAGATACACAAAAACATATTTTGATTGCCTGATTCTACATAAAGTCTTGTATGGATTATGAGCATCTTACCTTTGGATTGCTTACAAATTGAAGCATAATTCTCATCACAAGGTGATGTCTTCCACTGCCTGTCTGCATCCATATAAACACAGGCGTTTTTCTTCTTCGGTTCCCCTACAGCCCATTTTGTGTAACGAAGCTTCCACTTATCAATCCACCTATATTGACTGTCAGTCTGAAACAACATTGGACAATATACATTTTAATTCCATTTCCACTTGTTATATAGTAACTAGAAATGTTAGGTAGCATTTTACTAAACTGTAATAACAACTGATTGAAAAACACAAAACAAAAAAAGAAGAAAACCTGTCGGCTAACCGTCTGTCATGCAATCTAATCCCTATTTAATAAACTGTGACTTATAGCAAAGATTCACATCACTGGCCACTTCCAGACATAATCTTGTTAATGGGTTAGATGAGCAGTTCATTATTTTTTATGGCAGCTGGCCCTGCTGCTGTAACAGTGTCAGCTCCAGTCAAAGAACAAAATTAGTTCAGTTCAGTAGCAGGACCAGATCTGTTGTTATTATTATTATAAATAACGGCCCGCGCCATTTTCCCGTGGACACTAGTACTGCGCATGGCAAGTTCCATTGATTTACAGCTCGGCACCGTAAAGCAGCACTACGGAGAGGTAAGTAGAAAACTATGGGTGCAGGGTGTGCAATATGGGCCCCCCTGGACCTAGGGGCCCTGCAACCACAATAGATACGCCCCTGGTGCATGCGCCAAACCCGCACTGCACACGTGCGGCAATGGATTAGCGATGGCAGTCACAGGGAGGATTTATTTGTAAAGTGAGTAACAGGTAGTAAGCTTTTGGGGAGGTAATGGGTGGTGGTTAGAAAAATGCAGTAATTTCAGTACCATTTTCTGGGCGTGCTCTAGTGAGCCCCTGCAAATGTATTCACAGGAGAGACCCCAGTGCCTTAGGACAGCCACTCTGTCAGAGACAGCATAGGCTTACTGAAGAGTACAATGTGCGATTATTTGCTACTGCGCATGCATGAAATGTCCTGAAAGCCTCTACAGGTCATGTATTCCCCTGAGTGTACACTATTGCATATAGAGGCGCTAGAATTAGAATCAGCTAGGCCAAAAAAATGCACGTTCCTGGCCGGTGTCTGGTGGTGGCCTGAATGGCATATGTTATGGGAGTGTCACTGGAGTGTCAGAGAACATGGCTGCATTCCCAAATGCAGAGCCGCAGCCACAGTGGCCATGTTTAGCCGGAGTTCAGAAAGACATAGGCTGGTGCAAGTGTCAATGGTGGACACTATGGTGAGCCGATGGTGGAGTGTTTGGAACCATTAGCGAATTTGCACTGTCCACATGAATTGAAAGTAGGCATCTCAGGGCCCTTGGTGCCCTCAAATCACGCTAGCCCAACATACATACTTCAGGCATGTTTCTAAATATTTGGGTATTCCTAGCTGTGGTGAAAATATAACTTTTAAACAAAAACACATAACATATGGTGGGGCCTTTAATCTCTTTCCACGCCTGGTGAGCAGACTGCTGTTTGAATACCCCTGCTGTTCTTGGTGCCTGCTACACATGCTCAAGTAATCTATACATAGTCACAGGCAAGGTCTTGTTTACAAATCTCCTCTCCAGGTAATTGGCTTTCCTGTTCACATGACACCATAATGGATGTACATTTAAATGAAACTACACCAACACCTTTCAGGTTTCCTGAGCGATTAACTCCTATTTACCTGTGTGGGCAGAATTTTTACCTGCAGTATGTACCCTGGGCACCCAGGGCATATGGTTTGGGAAATTAGGTATTTAATCAATCACTAATCTCAGAGCAGTCTTGTTTAAACTCATTTTATAGCTTAAATAATAGAGTTTAAAGTGATACTGTACCATATTTAATGTGGCTGCTACACAGGGGAAATTACTGTATGTACAGTTATTGTACCAGATTAAAAGTTACATGGGCAGTCCTGGTATGTTCCCTCAGTTAACTAATAAGCCAGCCAGTCATCAGGGACTCATTCATGACATCACTATGGGGGTGGGGGGCAGTTTCTTAGAGGTACTGGAGCAATTTGCTTTGTGTCAGACTTGGGTGATCATGTCTGAGTTGAAGCCAGGACCTGCATTTTTCTGCCGTGCCTAGAATAAGGCAGACGTAATACTATGTGTATTTCTTTATTATTTTGAAATTACAACACACAGCCTGGAGTTCCAGGAGGCAATATACACTGATGCTAGTTTATCTAGGTTAAGTAAGCAGACAGAGAAACTGCCCAAAGTCTCTAAGGGGTAAAGATATATTTGGATCAGGTACATTTGTAAAGGGAGACAGTTGCTAAAAACTCCTTGGCTAGGAGAGCAATAGCTGATTGTACCAAAAACATTCAGCTGCTGGGGGTTACCCTTCACTGGGCATTTAAGGGAATGTAAAACCCAGGCAAGATTATCCCAAAACTTTTGTTGTCCTCACATGAGGCCTGAGGTGTCTAACTACTACTGTTCTTGTCTAATGTGTCGAAGGGTGGGAAAAGCTGGATATATCTGGAAGGCACCACTAATAATTTTACCCATGATTGAAGAACCCAGTGAAAACAGGGAAGACCCCCCCCCCCGAGCTTTTCACCAAGTGAACGTCTGGACCATCCTCCCATCGGACAGCTTGCAAATAGAGATTCCATAGAAGTAAAAGCAGGTATTAAAAAACAGTTAGATGAGATGTCTGCCCTGTGAATGATCCAATAATCTCAGAGTGCCTGGGCATTATCTGTAGTCCTCATACCCAATAAGAACCAGACTACCCGCTTCTGAGTGGACTACAGGAAATTGAATGCTATCACAGAATCTGATGCAAACCCTATACCCTGCATAGATGAGCTGCTAGGTCAGCTTGGCAGTGCCCACTGCATAACTGTCATGGATCTGAGTAGTGGATATTGGCAGATTCATATACCCAAGAAAGCACAAGGGAGTTCTGCTTTCACCACTCATTTTGGATTAAATGAGTATGAAGAATGCCCCTGTCACTTGCAGCGTTTAATGGTGACACTGCTCAATTGAATGGAATAATCGAATTGAAGAATTTTCTGTAGCATATCTGGATGACATTGTTTAGCCAGACCTGGGAGAACACTTAGATCCCCTGACTCGGGTGCTATGGGAGATCTAAACAGCCGGTCTGACCATTAACCCAGGAAAGTGTCAAAAAGGCATGGCTGAAGTACAATAACTGAGACACAGAATGGGTGTGGTGACTCTAAAACCAGAGTCAGGGAAGGTGGATGCTATTTTCATCTGGCTCACCGCAAACAACAAGAAACAGGTGATGTTTTTCTTGACATCCGCTCCTTGGTGAACAAGATGGACGAGCTGTTATTGCTTCTTGGATGGGCTAGTGCCGGCATTTCTGGATCATCTGATTGGTGTTTCACTGAGACTTGGCTTGAGGAACATATTTCTGATAACTCAGTGTCCCTGTTGAGCTTCTGTCTGTACAGGGCAGATTGTATTCTGGAGCTGTTTCTACATGAATGAGGGCTGGTGTGCGGATGTTACAATTCAAGTCATGCAGTCGCCATTTGGAGTAAGTTTTTTTCAACTGTAAACCCTCCTCAGGCTTGTGTAAATGAAGTATTACATCACTTGGCTGCTGGCATAACTGATATGGAACTAAAACATCCAGACTCGTTGTTTATTGTGCTGGGTGATTTTAATAGAGCAAATTTGAGTCAGGAGCTTGCCAAGTATTGACAACAAGTTAAGTGTCCAATGAGGGACGCACGCTGGACCACTGTTATACCATGTTAAAGGATGTTTATCGGTCCATTCCTTGTGTGGCAGTAGGTCTGTCTGATCATTACTTAGTACATTTGTTTCCAACTTATAAGCAGAAGTTGAGATCTGTCAAGCATGTAGTTGAGACCATGAAGAGATGGACTAATGAGGTGAAGTTAAAACTTCAGGCTTGTTTGGACTGTACTGACTGGGGTGTCTTTGAGGCTGTAGCCACTGATTTGGATAATCTAACTGATATTGTGACATCATAAATTAGTTTTTGTGAGGATATGTGTGTCCCGACAAAAACGTTTAGAATTTTTGATAACAACAAACCTTGGTTTAATGCGAAGCTCAGACAGCTTCCTCGTGTCAAAGAGGAGGCCTACAGTAGTGGGGATAGGGTTCTTTATAATCAGACCAGGAACAAACTGACTAAGGAGATCAGGGTGGCAAAGAAGAGTTTCACTAATAAGCTGATAAACAAGTTTCCAGCTAATGATCCGAAATCAGTGTGGAGGGGCATGCAGGATATCACTAATAATAAGAAATCACCTACCCATGCTGTTATTGGCTGTCGAGCTGAATGTCTTTTATTGTAGGTTTGAAAAGTCTGATCCTGTTCTGGGTGCCATTTTTGATAATACTGTTCAATTAAGGAAACCACCTTCAATTTGCTTATCTAGATCTAGGAGTATTGCAACTGTTTTGCAGGTTGGGCAAGAAGAGGTGGCTAATCTGTTCAGAGGGGTGAGGTCCAGGAAGGTACCTGGTCTGGATGGTGTGTCTCCATCCATTTTGAAATCCTCTGCTGAACAGTTGGCCCTCGCCTTTATAAAGATCTTTACTAGTTCTCTAGAATTGTTTGTGGTACCTTCTTGTTTTAAGTGTTTCACAATTATCCCGGTACCAAAGAAATCTAATATTACAGGCATAAATGACTACGGGCCGATTGCATTGACGTCTGTGATCATGAAAACGTTTGAACTCTTGGTGTTGACCCATCTGAAGGAGACGGCAGGTACCCTTTTGAACCCCTTGTAGTTTGCCTATCAGGCAAATAGATTAGTGGGGGATGCAGTCAATAAGGGACTGCACTATATCCTATAACATCTTCATCTGCCGGGTACCTATGTGAGGGTCCTGTATGTTGACTTCAGTTTGGCGTTCAATACAATGTCCCAGGGACATTGTATATCAAATAGGCTAATTTGGATGTCCCGGTGTCTACTTGTACTTGGATTGTAGATTTTCTGGTGGATAGGAGGCAGTATGTGAGAATGGGGAGATTACAGAGAATCAGTATGGAGGCACCTTAAGATGTGTCCGTTCCCCCTTGGTATTCTCTTTGTATACGAACGACTGAACCCCTGGTGAACCATCTGTGAAAATATTGAAATTTGCGGATGATACGGTTATTGGTTTGATTAAAGATGGGGAGGAGTCTGCTTACAGGAGAGAGGCAGATCAGTTGGCACTGCGGTGCACTCAGAATAACTTGGAGTTAAACTTACTTAAAACGGTGGAGATGACTGTTGATTTCAGAAGACACTCAGCTGTAGTGTTTCTGCTTACCATGGCTGATAACAATGTATCTATGGTGGATTCCTTGGAATTTTTGGGTTCAAGAATTTCACGAGATCTGAAATGGGTGTCCAACTTTGAAGCAATCATAAGAAGGCACAGCAGAAGTTGTATTTTTTGCCACAACTCAGGAAATGTAACCTTACACAGGAGCTGATGACTCTTTTCTATTCAGTGTTAATTGAGTCTGTGCTATGTTTTTCAATTATTGTGTGGTTTGGTTCAGCCAGTGAAAGAGATAGTGCCAGACTTCAAACGGTAGTCAGGAAAGCTGAGAGAATAAAAGGTGTTGAACTCCCCTCCGTACAGGAGTTATATCTGTCCAGGGTCAGCAATATTTTAGGAGATCAATCACATCCTGGTCACAATTTGTTCTAATTGCTCCCGTCAGGTAGGCGCTACAGAGCGCAGACTGTTAAGACATCTAAACACTTTAACAGTTTTTGTCCCTCAGGCCGTTCTCCTATTAAATAAGTGAGTGTAGGATAATTGAATAGGTATTTTATTATTATTATTATTTTTTTATTATTATTATTATTATTACTATTATGTTTTATACTTAGAAGAGTGTGCTGTGTTTTTATATATTATTTATGTCCTGTTGTTGTGCATTGTGAATGTACAGTATGTATTTGGCATGTTTTGTTTTTTATGTAAGTACTTGGCTTGCAGTGAGCCGGAGTTAAATTCTTTGTATACGGCTGTGTACTTGGACAATCAAGTTGATTTTGATTCTGATTGAGCATAGCAGGGTACTACAGGAAGTTTGTACCTTACTATAGTACTCCTGCGAAGCCTCTGACGAACCTGACCAATAAAAAACTGCCTCAAAAAAGTGAACTGGACAGCATGGAAACTCTGACAGCTGCCCTGTCCAACCCTGCTGTTTTGCAAGCCCCAGTTTTTAAAAGGAAATTTGTGGTGCAGACAAATGCAATTCACTATGGATTGGGCGCTGTTATCAGTCAGGTAAACAAAAGGGGGAAGGAACACCCAGTTCTATGTTTAAGCAGAAAGTTTCTCCCCAGAGAAGTGGCCTATGCTACTGTGGAGAAGGAATGTCTGGGCATTGTGTGGATATTACATAAATTGCAGTCATACCTCTATGGATGGCAGTGCACAGTAGTAACTGTTCACAACCCCCACATCTATCTACACAGAGTAGCAGGTGACAATGGAAAGTTGCTTAGATGAAGTCTATCATAACAGGAAATTAATTCACTATACAGCATAAAAAGGGCAGTGAACATGGAGTTGCTGAAAGAGGCTTGGGGAATGACTTGTTGGGTCATCCCCCTCGCCTTATCTTAAGGGGGTAGGTGTACAGAGTACAGTCATGTTAAGGCTATTGTAGTTTAATTAAAATGTACATCATCTATGGTATCCTGTGAGCAGGAAAAGCAAGCAGATGAGATTGGTAAACAAGACCTTGTCTATGTCTGCATATGGATTACTTGAGGATGCATAGTTAGCACCAAGAACCGCAGGGGTATTCAAACAGCAGTCTGTTCACCAGGTGTGGTTGAACATAGGGAGAGATCAAAGGCCTCACCATATGTTATGTGTTTTTGACTAAATATTGATATTTCCACCAAAGCTAGGAATTCCTAAAATCATAGAAATATACCTTAAGTCTGTAAGCTGGGCTAGTATATTTTGAGGGCACCTAGGGCATATGGTTTGGGAGAAATGAACATACTGCATTACATGTGGCTACTACACAGGGAAAATTATGTACAGTTATATGTGGTTAGGTGCACAATACACCTATATACTGTACCTCCTGCTGCTGGTATTCACCGATCATGCAGCTAGGTTGGAGAGATGAGTGGAAGTGCCTCACGTTTTTTATACTTCTCAAGTATTGGGGATACTGTGTAATGTGTTTATCTGCTTTAGTCATAACATCAGTGGCTTCCTCAGACATGTATCCCCAATACTTTTAAAAGGAGGTATAAAAGTGTTTTGTGCCCACTGGGAATCTGGACTTTTTACCATTCAGCTTATGCAAGAAGCCTGTTATAGAGTGCTCTACGTGGTGTGAGACTGACTACTGTTTACTGATTAACAAGTACAGTAATGCATGTGTAACTAGTTGTGAAAAGGATCCTATTAACTAGCAGGTGCTTATAGTTACAGAAGTGACTGTTTACAATTTTTCTACTAAGAAAAGGCTTTGAAAAGTTTTTTACTAATCAGTATGCTCTCAGGATCATGGGAATTTCTACCTAAGTAAATAAGTGTGGAAAAGTGCTGTTATATGTTTTCTGGACGTTTATATATGCTGGACTTTGTAGTTCAATATTAACATGCTAAGCAAAATGGCAAACTCGGCTGCTGTTTATTAACATATTTTATGCTTTGTGTGTAGCTTATTATATGTACAGTATGTTTTATTGAATATACTGTACTATTTTAATAAATTGAATAATTCAATTCCTATTAGTTGAACAGTGATTTCTATCTTCATAAGAAAAAATCTTTATTATATAGAAGGGAGCAATACCTTCTAAAAAGCAACAGTCTGAATAGATTAAATTGTCACCCGTTAGACTATAGCCCTGATTTTTTTTAGTTTATGTAAAGATGAACGGTTTGATTTGGCTTGGATCTTCCCACCAAGTTCACATCTCATTACGAGGCAAGACATCATTTTTCACTAACAAAGATTACATTTTTCAGTGAAAAATGATGTTTTGCCTTGTTCGGATATCAAAACTTGGTGGGAAAATTCTAGTCAAGACTAAACCGCTCCTCTCTAATACTAAGTATATGTATATTATGCTATGCTCTGTGTTATTTGCCATCAGTTTTAAATGTTAACATATTATTCTGTATTATGGAGCGTACACACGGTCAGATTTGTCAGACTTGTCAGATTTGTCAGATGAACGACTGAACGATTGAACGATTTGAACAATTTGAACGATTCTACCAAAGTTTTGAACGATTTGAACGATTTGAACGATTTTTGACTGCATTAAAATGAATGGAATCGTCCAAGTCTGACTGCAAACCCATCAGATGTCAGATATCGTTATCTGACAAACGGGAACGCGCATCGTTGATCGTCCATCGTTCAGGCATGTCAGATATGAACGATTTTCCTTCAGATATGAACGACTGAACGATTTTTAAATCGTTATCGTTCATATCTGAAGGAAAAATCTGATCGTGTGTATGCACCATTAGATGCGTTGCCCCTGTTGAAGAATGGACCTTGAAGTACAACTGCAGCTTTCATATTTTACATTGCAGACCAGCATTGGAGATCATGGCGTATGAAAATGTGCCTGGAGGAAATGAGTAACTGTCAGTGCAGGTGCAGTGTGACAGTTGATCCTCCGACTCACTACTCTTCCGTTGGAGCTCTTCCTGCCCCCCACTAGTACATATCAGCCTGTGCCTTCAGATACATATGGGTCCACATACATCTAGCCTCCTGGCGCGTTAAACAGCCCTTCTAGCCGCGCCATGCCGTGGCATGACTCAGTAGTGCAGAGTGTCTTTTCGTGCATCTTTTTGTCTTCAAATGCATCTTATTCGCACAACGATGCAAATAGATAGCACAAGCAGCTTCCGCTGATTAAAATGATATGCAGCATGCCTATGTTCTCTGTGCGTCTGCGGGTGTATCTGCATGCTAAACACTAAGTTACAATGTTACAGCCGCTGACACTGTAACGAAGCATTTCACATTCAGATACACCCACGCTCGCTAAGTAAACATAGGCATGCTGCATATCATATCATGCAGCATGTGCTATCTATTCGCATCGTTGTGCAAATAAGACGCATTTGAAGGTAAAAAGATGCACAAAAGACACTCTGCGCTACCGAGTCACACTGAGCTCCCGCATTATGTGTGGCGCGACTGGTAGCACACAGAGGATAGATGTATGTGGGCACATCTGTAAGTGCAGTTTTAAGCACTGGAAGATATCCTGAGCAAACTTGCTTAAACAAAAATTTAAATCAGAGACTATACGGCCTACTTAGTTGGCACCATGTAGACCTCCATGGCCCTGATGAACTTCAAACATAGCCAAAAACCTAATCCTGTTCAAACTACACCACCATGCCAAATTTGATGGAGCTAGGTACAAAACTCTGGCTGTGCATAAAGGACAGACAGACACACACACACACACACACTTTCGCGCTTATTTTATATATATGTATTAATCTCCTTGCTCAATTCTTGCCTATGGGGTTGATTCAGAGTTATACCCCATTCGCATCGTTGCTGCATCTTTAGGCACAGCAGCATTGTGAAAGTATGGTAATGCCGCAGGAAGCACCTGAAGAAAAAAAAAAGAGATGTCTCGTGCCGGCATCGCAGATCCTAGGGCTGTGTCCGAAGACGCCGCATCAGATCAGGTCATAGCCATCGGCCATCTGAGTAAGCCCAAGCTTACTCAGTATGGCCTCCGGGTCTCCTCTGCTAGGTCCAGTAAATCTGATTCAGAAGAAGTAGACCCTGGCCTTGGCACCCCTACAAAATGGCCCAACTTTGTAAAACAGACCCCATGGCCACCGTCTCCACACCCAACAATCAGGCTGCAGTTTAGGGGGCACTGCATGCAACAACGCAGGACCAGTTCTGCACATGTGCAGGCGCAGTCCTCCCACCAACGGAGATTTATGTAAACCATCATATTTGCGTACATTTCTGAATGAGGCCCTATGTTAATTATCCTTACTGGTTTCATTGTGCATCAATTTTATCTGAATATTATGTCAACTGTGTTTGTTGTTCTCTTATGTTTGTATTTCTATATCTATATGTTTTACTTTTTTGAAAATGTAATAAATATACGCGATTAAAAAAAGTGTTACATGGGAGGTGTTAATTAACAAGCCAGCCTGTGAGACCTCAGGGACTTGGTCATGACATCACTATGATGGGAGCATTTTGCTTTGTGTCAGACTTGTGGTTCGGACGTGCATTTTCTCAACGTGCCCCCTGGACCAGAATAAGCCGAGTGTAATTCTTCTAAGTAAGTTTTTACCTTTAATTTTGAAATCGCAACACACATTTTTCTATGTCATCTGAAATTCTTTTTATTTATATAATTTCTGTAACTAAGCATTGTACTTCCTTTTGTTGATAAAGTATTCCTTTATTAGTCTATTTTTATATATGCTCCAGAACCTAGTTGCTATGGTTACACAATAACTATTATTTATTGCGGCAGCAAAGGGAAACCAACTAACTGAGCGGTAATTTGTGTCGCCGAGCCTGCGCAATTGTGATAGAGTGTTAGGGGACCTGTGGCTCCCTTTTGTATTTTCCACAGGTGGTGGCAGTAAAGAGACGTGTATGGTGATAGAATATTAATTGTGAGTATTATATTAGACTCTGCCCTCACTACATCAGGAGCAGGGGATCTGTGTGATCGCAGTACTGATTTTAGTATAGTTCCAGTCTGAGTGATACAGTCACTGGCTTTGACCATCATTTTGAAGAGGTCCCTCCCCAATGCTTCTAGAGAGACACCTCTCTCCACAGTGGCTGCTCATTTTATGCCCCATACAGTAATAGTGCCCAAGTTCATTTTATGCCCCATAGAAAGTGCCCTAGTTCACATTATAACACACAGTGCCCACAGTTCATATTACACCACATTATATTCCCCCTAATTCAGAACATTTCCCGTTGTAATACTGCCAGTACAAATTATACCACGCAGTTCTTCCAGTTCACATTATGCCACACTGCCACCATTTCATATTATGCCATTCTGTATTCCCCCCAGCTTGCAATATGCCACATTGTAGTGCTGCCAGTACACATTATGCCATACAGTGCCTCCACATTACATTATGCCACACAGGGATTGTTAACCAACCATCCCTCCTACCTGAGGGGATACTTCTTAATGCAGGAAATTAAATATTTAATGGAGATCTTCTTAGTTTAGTCACACTGTCACTTTCTGGGACAGTCCTAATCACGGAACTCAATTCCCGCGGCGGCCATTTACCTGGCGTTTTTACAGCGCTGACACCGGCGCCGACGTGGGACTCCGGAGTGGTAAGTATAGTACGGGTGCAAGGGCTGCGGTGCACCGCACATCCTACACCCATTATAAATACACCCCTGAGCATTACAGGTCCTTTCCTTTAGCATTGGTGCTTATCCCGGCTCATTATCTCTTATTGCAATACGACTTTTGTAACATATTTTTTTATCTAAAGTTTAGTAGGACTAATATTTAGCAGTTTTCTCAGAGGCAACACTGCAAAGCTATTTCCATTAATCGTTATAGCACTGGAATGGTAAGAGGGTGCCTACAAATATGTCCTACAGATGTGCCCTACAGTCGTGCGTCATGTCCAGCCGAGTCGTCCTGGACATGACGCACCGAGAGAAGCTATTTGGCATGACTGAGGGCCTAATTCAGAGATGCACAGAACTCTGATGTTCACATCCAATGGTTTGAGATCTGCGCATGCTCAGATCTCATCCTGCGATTTCACTCGCAATGCCCTGGACACCGCAGCCTGATTTTTTAAACACATAACATTAATATATACCAAAACATTGATAATCGTAACATCACAGCATCGCAACTTTACATTTCCTAGTGGCTGCTCCTCTCTGCAGCTGACAGGTTTACACTAGGGGGAGGGGGGCTAATTAATTGACATTTCCCCGGTGGTGCGCCTCCCTGCATTCTCCGAGTGGGAGGTGCCGCTGGGATGCCCGATCAGCAGTGATCGGTTGCACGGGAGACACTGGGGTAGGGTACAAGGACAGTGGCAAACGCAAGATTTCTAGATGGGGGTTTCCAAATGCTTGATTTTAGAGTGAGTGTGGTCATTTCATGAAGAGGGCAGGATTAGTACTTAACCAGCTTTAAAATACGTCATACAAACTGTATTGTGTAATAATCCCAGCATATACAGGACCAGTGATCACAGTAAGCCATTATATGCGGCAGTTGGCCATCCAGCCTCAGCTGAATGTTTTTATTTTTGATGTCGGCACTATTCCAGGGCATGGGAGCAAGTCCGGGAGTCTGGGAGCAGCAGAAGAACCTAGCACTGCCCTGGACATATATGTACATATTGGGCTCTACAGCAATGCATCCCTAACAATGCATGATTTCCAGATCTCCTAGTTGGTGCACAGGTTATTTGTTACTGGCTGATACATGTTAAAAGATCCACAGGTGGTGCTAATTATTTCATTTGTGATGCTAAGAAAAACATGCAGCGCTAGTAAAATTCTATTATATTACTATTTCTACTGTGGTCATGGTGTGTGCTGAGGAGGGGGGTTTCCAGGCAACCAGAACCCCCCCTCCCCCCTGCGTTTGCCTATGAAGGATGCAGAGAGGCCAGCGGCCATGTTCAGATGGATAGTCTGTGCCTCCATAGGCCCGGTGCAACCTCCAATGTTGCAACTGATGGTGCAACTTAGGGCCTGATTCAGACTTGGGATATCTGTCTCAACTGTGAACCTGAACAAACCATTTTGCAATGCAAGGGGTGTAAATACATAATTTTTTTACATGTAGGGTAAATACTGGCTGCTTTTGCATGTAGCCCACAAATACTGCACAGCTTTATTATTACTCTACAAATTAGATTTCAGTTTGGAAACAGTACTCCCAAATCTAAATCTCTCTGCACATTTTAAATCTGCCCCACCTGCAGTGCATGGTTTCTCCAAGATGATCAGTTGAGCGAGAGACCTCACTCTATTCCCGAGTCTGAATCAGGCCCATAATACACAAAGCAGCAGCTTAGCACAGCAGCCAGTGGGCATCTCTGTACGAATCCCATCAGCTGTGGCATTAGCATAAAAACACAGTCACACTGCTGCAATAGACGCAGGCGCTGCTGCTGCTGCGTTAGGATCAGAGAGATTCTGTTGCGGTCAGGACAGATGATATCAGGAATGGGAGGTGGCCTGAAGTGAACGCAAAGTACCTACGGAACTAACATTAACAGCTGGCAGCTACAGCAAGTTGTCAAGGATGCAAGTGCAGGGAAGAGAGGTCATATCTTGGTATGTTTGTTCTCATGGTTTTTTTCTTCAATGTTGGGGGCTGGTTGACGGGAGGATGGCTAGAATGTTCATCACTATTTTCACTCAGTTATCCACATGCCATGGCACAGGCCACAGACCCAGATCACTAGTCACACCCTGACGGCAGTGGTCACACCACCTGCTGCGGCACACAATTCAGCTCCAGGTCCATATATACCCCATACCTCCCAACTGTCCCGCATTCAGCGGGACAGTCCCGTTTTTCTGGGACTGTCCCACTCTCCCACCCACGGGCCGCAGTGTCCCGCAGTGGGGGGGGGAGTTGGAGAGAGCACATACCGTTGCTCTGCACAGCAGAGCAGCGGGTGTGCAGAAGGTGAACTAGGGGATGCCCATCATCTCGGAGAGTCTTGGGCATGCCCACAATAGTGACATTAACGGGGGGTTGCGGCAAGACTCCGCCCAGTTTTCATTAAGCCCCACCCATTTTAGATAAGCCCCATCCCATTTTCGGCCGTGCGCGCCTTCGGCGCACGATATGTCCCTCTTCGGCATGCTCAAAAGTTGGGAGGTATGATACCCTAATCTGGCAGTGATTGCGAAAACAAATACTGTAGGTAGCACGACAATAAATAGCTTTTATAATAATACAAAATAATATAAATGATAACATTTTAGCTAGACCAGTGAATCTATTTTTATTTAGTTTTTGATTTATAGGGTATTCCTCTGATGTGCTGCATTTTGTCAAAGTAAACTAAAACTACTGGTATAATATTTTACATTTATATGTACATACTATGCCCGGCACTAATGTATCTATAAGATGTATTAGATAATATTTATTAAGCACAGTATATATTTTATCATTTGAACATCCTAGTCGCTTATCAAATATTATACAATGACAATTATTATAAAATGTACTATATAATATTTATTGACAATGGGCCTGATTCAGTACGGATCGCAACTGCGATTGCAAGTGCGATTACGCACACAGTCTCACTGCGAAGATATGTTAATTAATTGCGATTGCTATGCCAACGCAACACAGCATAAGGACGCCCACCTTACCTTACACACATCCGTACTTAAACCAAAAGAATAAAGAAGAGAGAAAGAAATGCCTGAAGTGGTGCCCTGGGGTATCTAAAATATAACTTTTATTGTTGCTTTTAATATTGTCTGTAAGACTAGAGGAGCAGCAAAAATAATTTAAAACCATAATGAGGTGAACAAAAGTAATTAATTCAGTGAATTATAATATAGGCATAAACCCTGTCCTTCCACCCATTCATATATTGGATGGAGCTATTAAATATATATAGCATTTATCTTTCATTCAACATGCTAAGTTATTGAACACAGGACTCTATTGCTTGCATTTGTTTAGCAAGTGAGTACACACATATTTCTTTCACTGTGATTGGCAAAGGTAAATGCCAATCATAGATAGTAACTGTGATTTACTCCAGACCATTCAGTTCTATTTTTACACAGATAAATAGGAATAGTAGTTATTAGGTGATATAATATTATGTCATTACTTTTATAATCACAGCAATCCTATTACCATGTGTGTTTAAATATGGATCTGGTATCTCTCCTGTGTTGTTATGCTATATTTATTCCACTTGTAGTCAATTCTTGTATTAAACTATATCGTATTTAATATATAATATGACATTAATTTCGTTTTCACAGAAATGCTCATGGGAAATAAATATGCAGATTGGTGTCTGTTATGGTGCATACACACGATCAGATTTTTTCTTCAGATATGGACGATAACGATTTAAAAATCGTTCAGTCGTTCATATCTGAAGGAAAATCGTTCATATCTGACATGCCTGAACGATGGACGATCAACGATGCGCGTTCCCGTTTGTCAGATAACGATATCTGACATCTGATTGGTTTGCAGTCAGACTTGGACGATTCCATTCATTTTAATGCAGTCAAAAATCGTTCAATCGTTCAAATCGTTCAAATCGTTCAAAACTTTGGTCAAATCGTCCAAATCGTTCAATCGTTCAGTCGTTCATCTGACAAATCTGACAAATCTGACCGTGTGTACGCTCCATTACACAGTACCAGTCTGATCTCCCTGCTTTACATTTGATTATTAGCAGTCCCTCCTGGGTGTCTGTAGAAAAGCAGAGCAGGATTTACAGTTCAATAGTGCAGCATAAGTTGTAGTCTCTGTGCCTATACACAGGAATACACAAACCCTCTGGAGTATTCATTAGACAGCAACAGAGAGACTACTATAAACCATAGCTAGTGGTGACAGGGTATGCCACAGACCAACACGGCGTTTTGCTATAAAGCTTTGTCAAGGTAAGCAGAGCTACTAGCTAGTGAATGGCAGCTCCGCCCCCTACACTGCTGATCCGACCTGATCATACTTCTCTGCTGTGTCAGATCGGCAGTGTGGGGGGCGGAGCTGTCAGTGACTCACACTGAGTCGTGCAGATATTGCCAGGGCTCAGGGCAGTGCACTGACTCTCCTGACAGAGGCTTGAGCTGGGCTGCGGGGGGGCGGAGCTGTCAGCGACTCACTGAGTCGCACAACTACAGCCAGGGCTCAGGTAAGTTCACTGACTCAAGAGAGTCAGTGAGAACCCTGAGCTGTAGTGCTGGGCTGCGGCGGGGCGGAGCTGTCAGCGACTCACTTGCTCTATGTAAACAGCCGTGTCTCGAGACACTTCACTGAGTTGAGCCATGAGGCTCAACTCAGTACAGTGAATCGATCTGCCCATCCCTAGAGCTGATCTCCAGACCTCCCTTAAATACCCATTAATGTGTCACATCTCCTATCACAACGTTGATGGATCTATGTGAGCCAGTAGGTTCATGCCACGTTCTCTAGAACCGCCCTCCTTGTCTAGATTGACATACTATGGTTACTGATGTTTCCATAAAGGTGTATTAAACGATCTCAAATGTGTGGATGCATCTTAAGTCTGGAGCAATTGATCTCCGTCCATTTTTTATATTCCTAATGTAGCTCCGTTTTAAAATGGAAACTGGTAGAACCTATACACTGGCTATATGAATAAAATATGAAACATTCAGATAAGGTACCTCTACCATCTCTATAATGAGTAAAAAATAAGGTGCTTAGTATCTATCCTGTAGGTCATGCGATCACTAATCCTGTGATAGAGTCTATTCAGATTTGCCTAATCGAAAATAGATCTGGAAATTCTTTCCAGGCAAGGTTGTAATAGTCAAATGCCTATTAAACATTGAGCACACTGTAAATGGGAGATATATAATATAGATGTATTGATGCAATATTAAAGTATTACACAAGAAAATTATCTCAACAAAATAAATGTGCACAATAACATAGGTAAAAATATCTTATGAATATTGCATCATATCTCATAGAAACCTGATTGCAGTGGTCCCAAATGTTAATATTACTATCCTGTAATTCTCTCACTAATCTAGGTTCATTCCTAGTGATCCTGTTTATAGGTCTTAAAACAGATCAGAATATTCTTTCCAGGCAAGGTTGTGATCATCAAATGCCTGTTAGACATTAAGTACACTCTAAATGGGAGATATATAATATAGGTATACTAATATATTACACAAGAAAAATATCTAAAAAAATAATAAGTAAGAGTATCTTATGAATATTGCATCATATCTCATAGAGACCTGATTGCAGTGGTCCCAAATATTAATATTGCTCTCATTAATCTAGGTTCATTCCTAGTAATCCTGTTTATTGGTCTTACATTCTCTAATTCATAAGCATTTCAGAGAAATGTTCCATATCATTTGTATAACTCCCATATAAACTGAAAAATAATAATTAAAAAATCTCTATTGGTGTCTCTCATTAGAATCATAAATTGTTAATAAAAATGTGTATATCCACACATATGTATATGTATGTATACACGTATACATAATATATGCACCAATATATTATAATCAATATATGTGTCTGATACAATACCTGGAATTTGAAAGTGATAACCATATATTATTCAGTATTATTGTGTCATAAGTGCTAAAATGGTGTAAATTTATTAAAGTGAAATGTATGAAAAATATTACGCAGTGTTGTGATATAATATGTAATTATCTTATAATATGTGTACGTGTGACTGAAATCAGCCAATATTAATTTCATATAAATTACTATTAATAATAATAATGGTAAAAATTATAATAACACCTGATTACTCAAAAACAAAAACAAAACATACCACACTAGTGATGAAAAAGAAAAGTGAAAAAATAATCTCATTGTGAATAAAAGAAATCAGTGCTATTAAAAACTTAAGTGAATTTAATCCAAAGGAAATTCCGTACTTAGCAAGACTGCGAAACCATCAGTATCCGAGTACAATCGCAGCTTCGCGCACACTTGCACAAGTGCTAACTTTACTCAGGAATTGCTAACCTCATTGCACGCTATGAGTGCTCAGGCTGCGTATGGCATCGCAGTGGATAATTGATGCATGCCCCTGCAAAGGCGTTCAAACGCACTGGCATGCCTGCGTTTCGCTGACCCCCTCCCGTCACCTCCCCCAAACTGTACTTCCTGTCAATCACTCTGCAATGGGTCTGCGTAGTCTCTGCGATCGCAGTCCCGATCGCAGTGGCTGGTTCGTGCACTGCAATGCATACGCAGAATGCAACAATCGGCCAATTGCGTTCGTAATCGCAGTTGCAATCCTTGCTGAATCAGGCCCTATACACTGTATTTTAGAGCACCTAGTAGCTTATTAGGTATTTTATAGTTATACTATCAGATAGATGCCAATCACTAGAATCATTTTGCTCTTACTTAAAAGAGCTAGAGAAAAAAATATTAGCCATAAAAAATACATATATATTCTTTGGTAAACAAACATTAATTTCTATATATTATTATTATTATTATTATTATTATTATTATTATTCTCTGTAAAAAAAAAAATACTGTACAAACCATGTTACTGTTGAGGCCGACCCAAAAAGGCTCCTTATATTTAATTAAATGAATCTTCAGAAAAGCGGTGGTGTATTCGTCTAATATGCTGACTAGCTCCGAGTCTGAGGCCTTGCACAAACGTCGTGCCTCATCCCACTTCATCTTGGTTTTAACAATGGTGTAGCTGGAGTCACCATATTTATAAATGTTTGATGATGGAACAGTAGTAGGGACAACTGGTAACGTGGGGTCTAAAAAAACAAAAAGGAAACATGCAAATTAATTCAACAAACAGCAGCAACCAGATAAAACTTGCCATAAGAATAATATTTTTTGATTGATTTAAGTTGGTTATTGTTTATAGGGTCTATTCAAGGATTTTATTTTATATAGCTATTTATAATTTTAAGCATTTACGTTTTCCAAACTAATCAGATTTTTTCATCGTTTTATTGTTCTCATCACCATGCAGTTTTACTACTTGGGGCGCTCTACATTATTCCAATCAGAAATGAATTAGATTGGATGGAAACTTATCAAAAGATCCCCCCCCACAACCCGAGATCTTCCAGTATACAATGCAGTGGAAAATCCTGCAGTTACATCACACACATAATAATCAAGTTTCAAAGAATGTTTTTATTTCAGCTGAATAATATAGCTTAACCAACATATACTTTTCATAAGCAGCCTTTAATACAAGTGTACAGTAGGTGTCTATAAATATTCCATTCTGCCCATTGTATTGAGAATCAATGTCTCACGCAGGAAAGATAATACAAAGATCCTAAGAACACGAAGTTCTAATTTTGTTGGATGTGTTCCTAGACAAATGATTTGCTTCTTTTGCAGACTGGCATGGATAGGCGGATAGCCCAAGTACTGTACAAGCTCCTGTTTTTTTTTTTTAATCTTTGCTCGGAACAAAAAATGTGTACAGTCTAAGTACATATGAAAAAGATTATTATATATAATGATAGAAAGTAATCAAATTAACTTCTTGTTAAAAAGAATATTGAAAATGCCCCGTACTAGCCACTATTTAATTGTAAAGCGCAACGGAATATGCTGCGCTATATAAGAAACTGTTATTAAATAAATAAATATTTCTTTAATAACCTCCCCTTTTATCTTTGTTGTTAAAATTAGATGTAACACCTGTAGACCAGAGGTTCTCAAACTTGGTCCTCAGGGCACCCTAAAGTTGCGTACACACGGACAGATATATTGTTACGATATGAACGATAACGATATCCTTCAACGATATATCGATCATATCGTTAATTTTTTATTCAGTAAACAACCAACGATGCGCGTTCCCGCATGAACAATAACGATATCTATGATCTGGACGATATCGACAACTTTGCCTGTTCAGAGATGTGGCAGGATGACTCATTGACAGATATCTTTGAACGATCGTTGAACGATATCTATAAAAATATATCTATCTTTTGAAAGATATCTTTCAAGTCGTTGTTGGTACAGATCGTTCCGTGTGTATGCACCTTAAAGGAGCATACACACTAGACGATATGCTCCCTGAGCGATATCGCCTACTGTGTCCCCGGCAGTGTGTGCTCAATGTCGTTCATGACATTGAGCACACCCGCAGAACGATACCATTAACGATATCGTTCAGCGCCGGGCTCTCTCCCCCATTCCTCAACATGCAGCAACCTGACAATATCATCAGGTTGGCCTGCATGTTTGCCGGATGAACGATAATGACGAACGACCCTCAGGAACACGCATCGTCGTTATCGTTCATCGTTTTGGTGTTAAAAATGACTGAGGTACTAATTAAGTCACCTGTAATCAAGCATGGATCACAGGTGACTTAATTTATTAGTACCTCAGTCAATTTGATTTAACCACTTGGGCTCAACCATAAATTTCTCGAAAACCTGAACTGTTGGGGTGCCTTGAGGACCACGTTTGCAAACCTCTGGTTTAGACTAAGCAATATATTTAGTGGGATTGAGAGTGCCATCCTCAGGGTGGAGGGTGTGTTGCATATTGGATGATCTAAATTATATTTTCAAGTCCTGCACAGGATAGGATCCTATGGTCTGACTGGTTGCAAAGGGGGAGTCTGCTTGAGTAAGACTAGAATCTTGGGTAAGTGTAAGATCAAGCAAATTAATATAAATCAGACCTTACTCAGTGGTTGGCTGGAATAAACTCACTCAAGCACTGATGGGGCAGAGCATGTGTTAGAGTTGGCAGCGTTCTGAGTGGGAGACCCATGCTGAGCCGCTGAGACATGGAGTGCATTTGCAGGCATGCGGCACTAAATCCAAGACTTTGGTTTCAACCCACAGGCTGTGATTCCAGGAAACCTGTGTGTAATGAGAGATCCTGGTACCAGGCACCTTGAATGATACTCCATGCCTAGTGAGAAGGGCCGAGACTCGAGACTGACCCGAAGTTGGGAGAGCTGGGGGCAGTGGTGTTAGTGATTCTATAGAAGGTGTGTCAGCTCTGGCGTGAAACCTGTTAGTCAATAGTGACCATTTACCTGCAACTGCTACACGCGGGCTTGTCTGGTGCATAATATAACAACCGTTATGCGAACAGTACTTTATAATGGGCATATAGTCCAACATTTCTTCTCCGTACATTAGGACTGTGGACATGACCAGTGCTGTCAAGAGCTGGTATCGCTTGTCCCCCTCTGCTCACCTTTAACCCCCCATTCACTGCAGCACGTACCAGTGTCAACAGTGAACCTTCCAGAAAAATCAGGACAGTTGGGGTACATGGCGGTTATCTTGCAGCTGACACTTAAGTCGGATTTCTGCTCGCACCTCAGGAGCGTGAGAGCAGAAATCCTATAGTCGGACTGAACAGTGTGGTCAATTGAATAGCTATTCAACATTGCACTAAACCGAACAACCCCCAATGAGTCATTTGTATCATACTTAGCACTATTAGGTGTTTTTTATTTCTTTGGATACAGTGCACCTGCAAATGCGCGTCTCTATTTATGTAGTAAAATAGCTCTTTGCCTTCTGCCCGGAAATGCTGCTGTCATTATAACGCTCTGCAAAATGGATTTTAGTATATGCATTGCTCTGCATAACTAGGTGCTAAGTAAAGGCCCCCATACATAAGCAATTGATTGTGTATAAAAAAATCTTTCCCTTTTTCAATCGATTGCAGAATTGCCACAATCGATTGAAAAAGGGAAAGATTTTTATACACAATCGATTGCAAATTGCACAGTTGCTGCAATCAATCTCTGATGGGGGAGATGATTGAGGCGAAGCAGGAAGCAATAACACAGAGATGTATTACACATGCACAATGTCATGCCTGGCTGGCCCCAGTGCACATGGCAAGATCTTTCTTAAATACGTAAGATCTCATGCACAAGATAACCGCCATGTTCCTCTGCTCTGATGGGGGAGATGATTGAGGCGAAGCAGGAAGCAATAACACAGAGATGTATTACACATGCACAATGTCATGCCTGGCTGGCCCCAGTGCACATGGCAAGATCTTTCTTAAATACGTAAGATCTCATGCACAAGATAACCGCCATGTTCCCTGGTGGCCACCGCTTGACACAGTAGACATATCCGCTGGTAATCCTGCCAGTAAGCGAATAAAATTACGACACAAAAATGAGTCACAATACCGTCACCATACAACTGTATGGCCATGGCGATATCAGTATATGTGTGCAGAGACCATAGGAGAAGTTCTTTTCTCTACGGTAAATGCTTTAATACATGTGGATGTTCAATATAAGTGGACCTAGCACTGGACTTAGGGCATTTGACACTTACCACTATATAATAAACCTCCCTCTGGGTCACTAACAACTAAATTGCTTTTCAAACTTGTATGTGGAGTGCCCCTTTTCACTCCCTAACCCACAAGGACCAGGAATACAGGACATTGGTGTCTTGTAACCCTGGAGCCTGTATGTACTACAACCGCATGTTCATATATTTATTGAAAAGACTCTACCGTGTTTCCCCGATAATTAGACCTACCCCGAAAATAAGACCCATCCTTACTTTTGATGAATGGCCCAAAATAAGCCCTACCCCGAAAGTAAGACCTAATAAAATCAAAATTTTTCCCGGTCCCTGCACTATACTAATATGGCCCCAGCTCCGCCCCCCGCATGAAATACGGTACTAAATGAAAGAGCTGGAGGAGGCTGCCCGGCCTGCTCGGGCCGCTCCTCCACCAGCTTACAGTACCGTAGTCAGACTGCAAAACAAGCTTTCAATAAAGCTTGTTTTGGAGTCAGCGCACGTGACGTCATGATGTCACGGCGCGCCTCCGAAGGTGGACATCGGAGGAGCCAGCGGATCGTGGAGTAAGGCGCGACTCTGAAGGTGGTCAACGGAGGAGCCGCGGATCGTGGAGGAAGGAGCCACCTCCGGATTCTTCTTATTGTAAAGGTAAGTGGGGAAATGGCTGCATTCAACAGGGAGAGGGACAGGCTGCATTCAATACCGGGGTGGTGGGGGGGGGGGGGCGGGGCTGGAGAGGCACAGGCTGTATTTAACAACAGGTGGGGAGAGAGAGGCAGAGGCTGCATTCAACAACAGGGGGGGGAGGGAGAGGCAGAGGCTGCATTCAACAACGGGGGGGGGAAGGAGAGGCAGAGGCTGCATTCAACTATAGGGGGTAGGGAGAGGCAGAGGCTGCATTCAACAATGGGGGGGAGGGAGAGGCAGAGGCTGCATTCAACAACGGGGGGGAGAGGCAGAGGCTGCATTCAACAACGGGGGGGAGGAAGAGGCAGAGGCTGCATTCAACAAAGGGGGGGGAGAGGGAGAGGAAGAGGCTGCATTCAACAACGGGGGGGGATAGGGAGAGGCAGAGACTGTCAATGTTAAATAAAATAAGCCCTACCCCGAAAATAAGCCCTATGGTGTTTTTTTGGCCCAAAAAAAAAAATAAGACAGTGTCTTATTATCGGGGAAACACGGTATGTAGACAAAAGTGATTGGACACTGACAGCAAATAGAACAATAAGATGTTATTGATGTCAGTATTTTGTAGGTCCACCACGTGCAGTGATTACTGCAGACCCCCTTCTTGGCAAACTGTCCACAAGTTCCTGGACAACAGCAGGTGATATGTTTTGCCATTCCGCCTTAAGTACAGTGATCAACTGTGACACTGAAGAAGGTTGAGTTGGCCTAGAACGCACCCCTCGCTCCAATTCGTCCCAGAGGCTTTCAATGTGGTTAAGATCTGGACTCTGAGCTGGCGAGTCCATCCGGGTTACCAAATTTTCTGTATGCCAGTCTAGCGTCGCCCTAGAAACATTTTGAAGAAATGGGGTGCAGGGGGTGTGCGGTGTGGGCCTGTGTGCACCACAAACCCTGCACCCATTATAGATACACCACTGGCACCCAGTTAAAACATGAAAACATGAGGAGAACATGAAAATTCCACACAGATAGTGACTTGGTGAGGGTGGCAGTAATGCAATCCAATCTTTGCTGTGAATGCCTCACACTTACCGACTTTTCTGTAGTCCTTTCCGGGAGCAGCCGAAGAGGGCCTGGTGCTCTCATCACCGGGGGCGGGGCCAGGCTATAGCCATCTTTAGGCCCCGTCCCTTTACAATAAATCCCTGTGATTTGCAGGTCCGTGAGGAGAGGGCAGGGTTAAATGACGTGATGATGCAGCCCTCCCCAAGACCCCTACCCAGTTTCCACAGAAGAATTTATAGATTCTGTTGCCTAACCCTAATCTGTGAGGTTCTGGTTTTGTTGTGGACCCGGGGTGATGATAGGAGACACAGAAGCAGATTTAAATGAAAATGTGGAACTTTTAATGAGTGGTTTAGTACTTTAGTAGACATGAATATTGCAAAAGTAAAAGTCCAGGCAAAGCACTGAAGTGCACTTGGGAACTGTAGTGAAGCAAATGGGAGAATGTCCAGATAGTGACAGGCAGGAAACAGTCCAGTATGCAGCTATGGTGAGCTGAAATGATATGCAGGCAGAGGAGATATAATCCGGCAGAGTGTAAGTGGAGGCAAGGTGCAGGGTGACAGCAGACTCAGGTACTCAGGCAGGGGCAAGGTAAATGGAGGGTGCAGGAAGTTCATAGGTTGGAGCAGGTAAGGTAAACAGACTAGGTAGCGTTTCCAAGGAGGCAGGTAATGAGCTCAGGAACTCTCTCTCAGCTGTCGCTGAGAAACACGTTGCACTGGCAATGAAGGGAGGCTCTGGACCTCCCTAAATACCAAGTGCCGCACCGTGACTGGCCGGAGAGAGCACGTGACCCACCAGGATTGGACAACTGAATCACATGGCCGGAGGCAAGATGGGGGCGCCCATGCGGGCAGAACGGAAGCTTCGCCAGGCCTCACCAGCCCTGAGTGACAATGTGCCCGCACAGAACCACGCGCAGCCAATGCCCCTCGCCATACACCAGCGCCACCGCCAGACGCCCCCCGCCACAGCGACTTCAAAGGTATTACCCGTCGACCACCATGCCGAGAAACCCTGGTCGTGACATAATCTTCTCCCTAGTGCCAAACCCTAATCCTCCCCCTAGTGCCTAACCCTAATCCTCCCCCTGGTGCCTAACCCTAACCATTTCCTGTGCCTAAACCCAACTACAGCTTAATCCTAACCCTCCCCCTGGTGCCTAACCCTAATCCTCCTCCTGGTGCCTAACCCTAATCCTCCTCCTGGTGCCTAACCCTAATCCTCCCCCTGGTGCCTAACCCTAATCCTTCCCCTGGTGCCTAACCCTAACCGTTTCCCAAGTGCCTCAACCCAACTGCAGTTTAACCTTAACCCTCCCCCTAGTACCTAACTATAACCGTCCCCTCCGGCAGCCTAACCATAACCCTTCCCCAAGTGCCTAACCCTAACCTTAAAAATGTTGGGAAAAAAATTATGTCAAACTTTTTTGTGGCTACCATTGGTGTGGCGACCATTTGAACCTGTCGACCTTTTGTACTTGTTGACCTTTTGCACTGTCAATCGTTTGTACCTGTTGACCTATTGCCTGTTGACCATTTGGTGTCATCCTATACATTGTCGACCTGTTGTCTGTCGACCCTTCATCCTGGGCTGCAGTAAAATAGATGATACATACCTTTAGATTTCTGGCATATATATCCTTTGTTGAGATCGCAATCTTCTTCGGTCCATGAACCAGCATCCAAAATAGGACCACGTTTGACAGCCACACAATCGGTCTACATGAAAATCATCAGAGGAGAAGATTCTCGTTATAAGAAAACTGCAAATTAGAAATATCTGCAGGATTTTATTAATTGGACTAAAGTTTTTATTACGAGTTTTGGAGCATTGCTCTGCTATGCAGTGTATTCTGTTTCTACTGTATGTATTCTCTATATATGTTTTAATCTCTTCTGCTAATACAGTAATTGTGAGGTAAACAACGGTCTGTAGACACCTTGGACCTGGATCTGGGTTGGTTTGTGGTACATAAAACACAAATTGGGAAATCACCAGGACGCCACAATCTCTGTACCTAGTGACTTGCGGTGTTTACTCAAAGCGTAGTACCAGCTCTGGGAGATCAGAACGTCATGATGGAAATTTCCAAGGTTGTTCAGCAGTATATCCGCCTCCTTCCATATCCAGCTACAAAATGTTACACATTTAACTGGAGGACTTTGGCCTCAAGTGTCCACCAGTCTCAGTCTTACCCCAACCACAGCAAAAATGAACTGAGCATCATTGTCACATCTCTATTTATAGTGCGGAAGGACAATCCGCGGAATAGGGAAACAAAAGCATAAAACAAAAATTCTGTCCCTGCATCTTCACTTGTGAGGTTTGGTTTTGCTAAAAACAGAATAGACCCGAACTTTTTGGTTCCAAGTCGAATCGAGTTCCATCTCGGTTCACTTTTGGGGATCTGAGTAGAACCATGTCCCGGCTCAGATCTGCTGTAAGTTTAGTACCCAGATTTAAAAACCGAATCTCGGGTTTTGGATTGCATGTAAACAGGTCCAAATTACATGATTTTAGCTGTTTTTATCAATTTTAAAGTAATCCAAAACATAAAAAAACCAAAACACTTGAAGGTGGTTTTGCAAACACCAAAGCCATAACATTTAAGAGTTGTTTTGCCAAAACCAAAACACAGGGGTCCAATCTCTAATCTTTACTACTCTGCAAAATGGCCTATTTGAGGCAAGACTTTATATTTTGAAGCCATTTTGCTCATATCGAGCCCATATCTTGCACTGATAAGACCTAAAAAGATGGATGCATCTAAAAGCAAGGCTCTGCTATGTTCCGGTCACATATGGATGCTCTGGTTGCTTACTTTGCCGGTGTGCTAATAATGGGGGTTATTCAATCCAGCGCAATGCTGAATAGCCACGGGAAGGAGTTCTCTGAGCTATTCAATTGTCCGCGCTGTTTAGTCCGACTAGAACCACTTAAGTCGGAGAATGCTGGTTACAGCTCCTTAAGCTGGGTGTTTAGTCACAGTACCCGTCATTCTCCGACTAAAATGCCGGACACGGGGCTGTTAGCGCTGCACTAAGCTGGCACACAACATCGCAGCTGACACTTAAGTCGAATTTCTGCTCGCACCTCAGGAGCGTGAGAGCAGAAATCCTATAGTCGGACTGAACAGTGTGGTCAATTGAATAGCTATTCAACATTGCACTAAACCGAACAACCCCCAATGAGTCATTTGTATCATACTTAGCACTATTAGGTGTTTTTTATTTCTTTGGATACAGTGCACCTGCAAATGCGCGTCTCTATTTATGTAGTAAAATAGCTCTTTGCCTTCTGCCCGGAAATGCTGCTGTCATTATAACGCTCTGCAAAATGGATTTTAGTATATGCATTGCTCTGCATAACTAGGTGCTAAGTAAAGGCCCCCATACATAAGCAATTGATTGTGTATAAAAAAATCTTTCCCTTTTTCAATCGATTGCAGAATTGCCACAATCGATTGAAAAAGGGAAAGATTTTTATACACAATCGATTGCAAATTGCACAGTTGCTGCAATCAATCTCTGATGTATGGGGCCTTTAGAAATGACCTCACTCACTCCACCCAGATGCCAGCCATGTTAATCAGCAAGCCATTGCACTCTGACAGAAATCTAGTAGCACCTGCGCAATTTGGCACAACATGGGCGGTGTGTTAGTGTCATACTCCCCTGACATCTTATGTTATGTAAATGAGGCCCAAAGCCTGATGTAAAGAGTAGGTATTGACAGCCCCAAAGAAACTTTGTATAAACAATATTCTAGTACATTAGAGAAATACTTACATCATCATCATGAGCATATATGTGACTTCCGGATGGATGACCTTTGGCCCAGTTTGTATAAAGCACTCCACTCTGATCCGTCCAAAGAAACTTGTGTTCTGAATTGACATCATTCATTCCAATCCAGACATCAACTTTAAAATCTTTTAAATGAGTAACCAGGAAAGCTAGAAAAAATACATATATGTATAACTATAAACATATGCAAACATCTATACAATAATACTGTGCAACAGTTTTAGGCAGGTGTAGAAAAAAATGATGCTAAGTGAGAAATGCTTTCAAAAATAGAGGTGTTAATAGTTTATTTTTAGCAATTAACAAAATGCAAAGTGAATGAACAGAAGAGAAATCTAAATCAAATCAATATTTGCCTTCAAAACAGCTTCAATTCTTCTAGGCATACTTGCACAATGTCAAGCATTTTGTAGGATTATAGTCAGGTGTATGATTAACCAATCATACCAAACAGGTGACAATGATCATCATTTTCATATGTAGGTTGAAACGCAGTCATTAACTGAAACAGAAACAGCTGTGTAGGAGGATTAAAACTGGGTGAGGAACAGCCAAACTCTGCTACAAAGGTGAGGTTGTGGAAGACAGTTTCATGTCACAAATCATACACCATGGCAAGACTGAGCACAGCAACAAGGCACAGGGTATTTATACTGCATCAGCAAGTTCTCTTCCAGGCAAAGATTTCAAAGCTGACTGTTGTTTCAAGATGGGCTGCTCAAGCTCTTTTGAAGAAGCAGAAAGAAATGGGCAACACCGAGGACCGTAAACGCTGTGGTCGGCCAAGGAAACTTAGTGCATCAGGCAGTGGTGTCCCTACCTTATTAGGCACCTGGTGTGGGGAGCAGTGATGGGTGAGTTTGCAGCTCGTACGGCTCGGGGAGAAGGGGGCATGGCCTCGTGGGAGGGTCCGAGTCCTGTTTTTGTCACTTCCGGGGTGCCAGAGGTGCGGGCTGCCACCGGGGACCAGACTGTCTGAATGCCGGCTACAGTGCAGCACCCGGCTCCTGTCACTGAGGGTGAGTCTGCACCTTGGTGTCACCCCTCGGCGGGTGACACCCGGGTGCGACCCGCACCCCCCTTGTAACGCCACTGGCATCAGGAGAAATACACACCATGCTTATCTCCCTTTGAAATCGGAAGATTTCCAGCAGTGCCATCAGCACAGAACTGGCAGAAACCAGTGGGACCCAGGTACACCCATCTACTGTTCGGAGAAGTCTGGCCAGAAGTGGTCGCCAAGCGACTCAACTATGTATGAAAACATAGGAACTGGAGTGCAGAAAAATGGCAGCAGGTGCTCTGGACTGATGAGTCAAAATCTGAAATATATGGCTGTAACAGAAGGCAGTTTGTTCACCGAAGGGCTGAAGAGTGGTACAATAATGAGTGTCTGCAGGCAACAGTGAAGCATGGTGGAGGTTACTTGTAAGTTTGGGGCTGCATTTCAGCAAATGGAGTTGGGGATTTGGTCAGGATTATTGGTGTCCTCAATGCTGAGAAATACAGGCAGGTACTTATCCATCATGCAATACAATCAGGGAGGTGTCTGCTTGGCTCCAAATTTATTCTGCAGCAGGACAACGACTCCAAACATACAGCCAATGTCATTAAGAACTAACTTCAGCATAAAGAAGAACAAGGAGTCCTAGAAGTGATGACATGGCCCCCACAGAGCCCTAATCTCAGCATCATCGAGTCTGCCTGGGATTACATGAAGAGACAGAAGAATTTGAGCAAGCCTACATCCACAGAAGAGTTGTGCTTAGTTCTCCAAGATGCTTGGAAAAACCTCCCTGCCGAGTTCCTTCAAAAACTGGGTGCAAGTGTACCTAGAAGAGTTGAATTGGCAAAGGGTGATAACACCAAATATTGATTTGATTTAGATTTATCTTCTTTTCCTTCACTTTGCATTTTGTTAATTGATTAAAATAAACTATTAACACTTCTATTTTTGAAAGCATTCTTACTTTGCAGCATTTTTTCACACCCGCCTAAAACTTTTACAATTTTTTTTACAATTTTAACTTTTTTATATATACTATAGATTACATAAATATGAATATTAACAATGATTAGTGGTTAAAATCATTGACATTGTGACACTAAATACACTTCCATTTTTGGAGTGATTAAAAGTAGAGATGTACACATACCCACGTATTTTCGTGTTTTGGTTATGGATTCTGGTAAAAAGTTATAAAAAAATCAATAAAAACTGATAAACCACCTAAAATGTCCAAATCCACACCCGAGTTCGCTTTTTAAATCTGAGTTTGGAACCAGCAACAGATCTGATTTGAGACTCAGTGAAACAGTAAATCCGAACCTTGACCCAGTTCTATTCGAAACCCCCAAATTCGGGTGTGATCGACTTTCAGAAATCGTAAACCACACATCTCGAATTAAAAGTATAGTTGCTTATCGTCATGGAGACCCTGAATTTGGGTGAGTCCACCTAGACTCCCAAGCACGCCTATACTCTCCCGCAGGTGTGCATACAGTACCTGCCTGCAAGTTGCATCTTCAAACCCCAGCCACCTCAGTGAACATTTAACTGGTGTCTGTTGCCGATATTAGTGTAAGAATTAGTCATGCCCTGCACCCTTGATGATATAAAATGGTCTCAGTCATAAGTAGGGATGGACATCGGAATCCGACATCGTATGGTTGACGGGCTTCCAACATCAAATCCAGCGATGCGATGGCAACTAGCCATCACATCGCAACCAAAAATATTAAAACCAATGTGATGGTTATACGTACGGTCAAAAAGGGGGTGAAGCCACTGTGAAAGGGGATGGAGCCTCACGGCACCACCCCCGTTTATGTCACTGTGGGGGCATGCCAACAACTCTCCAAGATGCTGGGCTGCCCCCAGGCTCCCCCTACACTGCGCATGACATCTATTTGCACACCGGTGTGTGCTCCCCTCACAGTCACCCATCGGATGGGCATCGCGAAGCTGCATCCAATGGCTGCCAAAAGTACTTCAATCGAATTGGAGACATCGATAGTTGCTAACCACCAGCTTCCGATGTCCACCCCTACTCATCGGTACCACTCAATGCTTTTCCTGACCTTCATGACAAAAGATGACAAACACTATGATATCGCTGGTGATATTGGCCCAAGTGTCACAGTGTGCCGCCTTAAACTAAATGCAGTGCCTGATAAAAAGAAGTTTAAAACAAATACCAGAAATGCCAGACAGGTTATTAAATGCAGTCTGAAGATAATCATTATCATCATATGTGTGCAGTCACTTTACGGTCGCAGTTACTGACTCCGGAAGTGAATCGGGGGCTCAGCCTCTCTGGAAAATGGTTGATCCCATCTTATTTGGGCAGTGATCCTGTCGCCAGTTTCTTAGGCAAGAACCATCAATGCCCCCAGTAATGTTACAGAGGTCTGTTGTCCTTGCTGTAATTACAGTCATCTTGGCCTGTAGCAGCATCACCATTTTGTTACTATGATTCATGTGATATGACAGGACCACGCTGGATCTACTCGACCCTCAAATCTAGAGCAGATGCAGTAACCTTTAAATATAAATATGTGTCCTAAATTTAGAAAGACAAGGTTCTACTCACTCTGCATCTGACTGAACGCGCAAACTTGTGCATGCTCAATAAATGAACCAGGGAATGGTATGGAGAATGTAAGTAACTGGAATTTGCTGGTTTTACAATCAAAAGTGATGGTTTATCATCATATACCAGGGCACATCGACCACATACACATGATTATCGGGAATCTGCACATGCGCAGAACCCATTCTGCGCATGTGTGATCACACACAGGACCTCATTCATGGTCGGTCGTAAGCGATGTTCGCAAAACAGCGCATGCGTAAGTTTCGCAATGTGCGTGCGTAAACTAGCTGTTGTGATCGGAAATTTTTCTCTCCTTCAACTTGGCCAGGTCGTTAGTTTGAGTGACAGGATGAGGCGTTTGTGGGTGGTAACAGGGGAAGGTGCTTGTGAACGGGAGAGTGGAGATCCGAACGCAGGTGTGCCTGACTAACAGTGTTTTATGGGAGTGCATAATTAACTATGTAGTGTCATGGCACATGTGACATGGGAGGTTTTTACACTGACTTGATCGTAGTGATTAAGAGAGGGTATGGTCAACCTTAAGCTCTACGACCAGCTCCGATGGTTCCCGATGGTCTCGATTAATCCTTATATGCCCGGAGATGACGTGTTTTGCGAACGAGAAGGGGGCGTGTTTTCAGAGCTGGATGTAGACCTCACGGGGCCCTAGGCAAGACATTGTTTAGGGGCCCCTCCCTCAAACAATCCTGTGCATATACAGTAGGTGTCACTGGAGAAAGACACACACATGATATTATATACATGCATCATATTATATACACGCATCATTATATATATATATATATATATATATACACAGTTTTATTTCTGCAAAGGAAACATGTCTGATCTGTGGAAAGGAATAGGCAGCATCCTGACGAAAAGGTCTTAAGACCTTGAAACGTTGACTATGTATTTAATCCATCGGTGATCAATGCACTTTTTTTGGAGACAAAAGAATGCCGCCTATTCTTTTCCACATAGGGAGGGCCAGGTTTTCCTTATCTTGCTCCAGTGACACCTACTGTACTATAGGCACAGTTACTACAGTCTTCCTAAATCACATTATATCTATATATATATATATATATATATATATGTATATATATAATCTATCTATCATCCTGTAACAAATATGTGTGTGTGTATACATACATACATACATACATAAACAGTGTGATAGGCGAGACAGGATGAAAGGGGGTCAAGTGAATAGAGGAAGACAGGAGGAAAAATTGTGTGAAACGGGAGGAAAGGGGGAAGAACAGAGGGAGATGGGAGGAAAGGGAAGAACAGAGGGAGACGGGAGGAAAGGGGGAAGAACAGAGGGAGACGGGAGGAAAGGGGGAAGAACAGAGGGAGACGGGAGGAAAGGGGGAAGAACAGAGGGAGACGGGCGGAAAGGGGGAAGAACAGAGGGAGACGGGAGGAAAGGGGGATGAACAGAGGGAGACGGGAGGAAAGGGGGAAGAACAGAGGGAGACGGGAGGAAAGGGGGAAGAACAGAGGGAGACGGGAGGAAAGGGGGATGAACAGAGGGAGACGGGAGGAAAGGGGGAAGAACAGAGGGAGACGGGAGGAAAGGGGGAAGAACAGAGGGAGACGGGAGGAAAGGGGGAAGAACAGAGGGAGACGGGAGGAAAGGGGGAAGAACAGAGGGAGACGGGAGGAAAGGGGGATGAACAGAGGGAGACGGGAGGAAAGGGGGAAGAACAGAGGGAGACGGGAGGAAAGGGGGAAGAACAGAGGGAGACGGGAGGAAAGGGGGAAGAACAGAGGGAGACGGGAGGAAAGGGGGAAGAACAGAGAGAGAAGGGAGGAAAGGAGGAAGAACAGAGGGAGACGGGAGGAAAGGGGGAAGAACAGAGGGAGAATGGAGGAAAGGGGGAGGAACAGAGGAAGACGGGAAGAAAGGGGGAAGAACAGAGGGAGACGGGAAGAAAGGGGGAAGAACAGAGGGAGACGAGAGGAAAGGGGGAAGAACAGAGGGAGACGGGAGGAAAGGGGGAAGAACAGAGGGAGACGGGAGGAAAGGGGGAAGAACAGAGGGAGACGGGAGGAAAGGGGGAAGAACAGAGGGAGATGGGAGGAAAGGGGGATGAACAGAGGGAGACGGGAGGAAAGGGGGAAGAACAGAGGGAGACGGGAGGAAAGGGGGAAGAACAGAGGGAGACGGGAGGAAAGGGGGAGGAACAGAGGGAGACGGGAGGAAAGGGGGAAGAACAGAGGGAGAAGGGAGGAAAGGGGGATGAACAGAGGGAGACGGGAGGAAAGGGGGATGAACAGAGGGAGACGGGAGGAAAGGGGGAAGAACAGAGGGAGACGGGAGGAAAGGGGGAAGAACAGAGGGAGACGGGAGGAAAGGGGGAAGAACAGAGGGAGACGGGAGGAAAGGGGGAAGAACAGAGGGAGATGGGAGGAAAGGGGGAAGAACAGAGGGAGACGGGAGAAGGTAAGGGAACACAAAATAAGATAAAAACACCTACACAATAGGCACATTATATATATATATATATATATATATATATATATACATATACACACAGTAAATAAATATATATGTATAAATATATATATAAATATATATATATATATATATATATATATATATATAATCTAGTGACATTGTAAAAACTGCATAAATCCAGTAGGTGTCACCAGGTCAAGTCTTGACCTAGTGACACCTGCTGGATATATGCAGTTTTTACAATGTCACTAGATGAGAAAAAAATAATTATATATATATATATAGTGTGTTTTTATTGCAGGCAGCTCATCAGGGACCCTACCTGCCTGGCCTTGCTGGGTGCAGCGGGCCTGGAAGGCTGGCTGCTTGGGCAGGCTGCGGTAGATGGGCGATGATTGATGGATCTTCAGGGACAGGGCAGCGGGCGAGCGGGCCACGGACCCGGTGAGTCATTCTCTTTGTGCAGTGTGCACACGCGCACACCCGGCTTCTTCCCTCAGGCAGCCAGCCGGGCTGCGTGTAGTCTCTCTCTCTCCTAGACACTCAGCCGCACGGGACTCTCTGGGAGAAGAGTACCGCGTGACGTCATGACATCACGCGGTACTCACGCAGTGCTCCTCTGGGAGCGCTGTGATTCTGTAATCACTAAGGGCAAAGGGGCCTGTCCACGGGTCCCGCCGGGCCCTAGGCGAGCGCCTAGGATGCCTAGCGGGAAATCCAGCCCTGCGTGTTTTAGTCTTACAGCCGCATTCTCCCATCACTCGTCCAGCTAACGATCCCATCTTAACGACGCAACTTGCGAGCGCTTCATTTGCATATCTGGCCCCTTTTCCCTTACGACCGAGCGGCCGCAACAACTGACTCTGAATGAGGTCCACAGCCCCTTCTATGCCTCTGCCTCTGCCTGATTGACTGGAAGAGGCATTTAAGGGGTGGTGCGGGGGCGGGGACAGCCGGCGCTCCTGGAGAGCAAGGCCAGGGGCTGCGTCCATGGATGCAGTTTCTTGGCCTCACAAGCCAGCCAGCCAGAGTAAGCTGAGACTTACTTAGCTTGCTGGTGGCCCGGCGACCTGGGTCGCAGTGCTGGGATCGCAAACACATAAACCTCCTGCTGCATTTGCATATTATCAAGGACAGAATTGCAAATCTGCTTGTGTGCAGCTTTGCAATTCCGTCCTAAGCTGAATCACCCCCTTTATCTCTCTCCAAGGCTTAGTACATAGGGCCTGATTCAGCAAGGAATGCACGCTAGCAGACGCACGCACCGGTCCGCTGCAAGAATATGCTAATTAATGCATACGCACGGAGACCGCAGCAAAAGATGCAGACGTCCAGCCCCTTACTAAGCCGCCCATCTCCCTTTACTCACAGCCTGATCAGCACGCAAGATAGCGTAAACATCGGTAACATCGAGAACAATCGGACCCACACGCACAATAGTGGTTGTGACCCGACCTGCCGCATGATTTGGGACGCTTCCTGTGTACAGCTTACGGTATGGCTGCGTATTCCGCTGCACTGCCATAATTATGCACGCCCCTATAATGGCATTATAATGCCTGCGTTCACCTGACCACCCCCTGTCACCACCCACAAACGGCACTTCCTGTCAATCAATATCGGAAGGGTCTGCAACTCTGCGTACACACTGTGGGGGTCATTCAGACCCGGTCGTTAGCGCCGATGCGCTCAGACCGGGTCGATGGCCCCCCACAGAGCATGCGCACGACGGCGCCGGCGCCGTCGTGCGCATGCATGAGACCCGCTAAGACCGACAGCGCCGGTCGTAGCGGGTCTCGATCCAAAGGGGGCGAGCTGTCGATGTTGATTGACAGCTCGCCCCGTTTGGAAGGCGGGCCGGGGGGTGGCAGCCAAAACGGAGGCATTCCCATGGGAACGCCTACCGTTTGGGGAGGCCCCACTGACATCACTAGTGATGTCAGTGGAGAGCTTCCGGCTCAGACAGAGCCAGAAGCTCTCCGGGGCTTACGACAAGGGAGACCTTAGGGTCTCGTCGTAAGCCCCGATGGCCTGACCATCGCGACCATCACCGGAGCGGTCGTTAGAGCTGTGGGTGTTAACCCACAGCCTAACGACCGCAACAGAGGCGGCCGGTCAGGATGCAAGTGGCCGCCCAGTTTCTGAGCGACCACTTGCATCTTCCGACCGCCTCTGAATGAGGCCCTGTGTGTAGTCTGCGTACCATAACCCGATTGCACTGGCTGGTTCGCGCACACGGATTGCGATGCATACGCATGCGCAGTACAAAAACATCGGCCAAGTGCGTGCATTCTCGCCTTTGCATTCCTTGCTGAATCAGGCCCCTACATGTCTTACCTTGTACCAGATCGTCATGTATGCTGGCCAAATTTCCTCCTAATGTCTGACACGCAGATCTTGCTTGTGACCATTCAATAATTTCTTCTTCTTCTTCTCCAAATATTCTATAACACTTAAGATAGATCATATATTATTAATTTACACTTCTCTGTCCTATGATATCTGAATAGTCACTGGCTGCCTTTTTCACATGTAAAGTATACAAATGGAATCCAACTAGAGTAAAATTAAATACAGATACAATTTGTAATTTGTTTCAAAAACAGTATTGGGGCTCGTTTAATAACATTGTGCAAGTACAATATGTGCTACAGTGTGACCCATAGCAGCCAATCAGCTAACGGATTTTTACAGTCCAGTATAGTTAGACTAATGCATGTCTTTGTGGTTGATAAAGGTCACAGCATCTGTATTCTACATGCTTCAGTTATCACATAAGCCCTTATTGTGTTTATTATTAGTAGTAGTAGTATTATTTACTGTACAAAAGTAATATTAATATATGAGGTCCTGTACTACCTAATGTAAATTATATGGAAATTAGATGTCACGTCAGAAATCCAAGGTGGCTTCTAATATTGGTAATATCTTACAACAAGTGGTGTGTTATACGAAGTAATACACACATTTCTTAGAACTCACTGTTTATAGAGATATCCTCATTCAGCGTTATTGTGCCATATGGTGTGAAATGCTTGCCGCAACTTAGACCCTGGGCCGCGATTCCATGGGCAGCGATTCCTACTTTTTCCTGAATTGTATGTCTTATTTGCATCAAAGCCACTTACAAAGCTGCTTACAGTGTATCCTGGGACACTAGATTATTGCTCTTGTCCCAGTGGAATTGGTATAAAGTTGCAGATTAAGCATAATGACGCAAGGCACGGTGCGGGTCGCTTATATGGGAACTCTGTAATTTTTATCCAAATTGCACACAGAAATGAAATGCCAGCGCCAGTACTCGGGCTACCCATGCATTGTACTTTTGTTGCATTACTAATGCAAATAAGACCCATATTTTGGGAAAAGTCTCTTGCAAGACACTTGACCAATATTTACTTTTAGTAAATTTACCCCCTGGTGCAGCTTAGTCACAAAGTTTGATATATAGTGAAAACAAGGGTAATGAAGGTAGCGCTAGTACTAATCCTATTAGGTTGCTGCCTATAGAGGAAAGGGTTGGGGATCACGTTCCCTAATATTGTGCGTATCAAAAAGAAAGATCCTCTGGCGCCTCCTATAGGTTCCGTATATGGCAAATTAAATAGTAATCACAAATTAGTATTAAAACAAATGGTTTATTTTAAGACACCATGAGCATGCTTATGTATGGTGATATAGAGCAATGTAAGTGCGGTAAGCACATGTGCATATACATTTTGGAACTATCACTTGAGACTTATATCACTTAGGAGGATATCTGCATATATCTTACCTCCTCATATTTGGACTATCTTTAAAAGGATTCTAGGAACAGAGTAAAATGTATATATAGCGTGTCTGTTCTCCTATCTATCACTGTATCTGTTTTATGTTTTATGTTATATGTTGTTAGTGAGTTTATATAATTTTTTATTGGCTAAAGCCTATCTTACATTGCTCTATATCACCATACATAAGCATGCTCATGGTGTCTTAAAATAAACCATTTGTTTTAATACTAATTTGTGATTACTATTTAATTTGCCATATACGGAACCTATAGGAGGCGCCAGAGGATCTTTCTTTTTGATAGTCACAAAGTTTGTTGTGCGCCAATCATGGCTATTTGGCGTGATTTGATGATGGGCGTGTGTGGACACATCTGTAAATTTAGCGAAGTTGTATTAATGTATTTGTAACTGTGCTACACTAAATGACTTTGGATGACTGCTTTGTTAATTTTAAAGGCAGAAAATAATAAACTGTACATATTATTATCCATTGTTTATAAGGTGTAGCAAAAATCGCAAGCACCATATGGCGGGCAAGTAAAGCATATAACAAAGGCAGATGAGCCAACAGGCAGAGTAACGAAAACACAAGAAGCATCATACTATGTATCAGATGTAATAGGCAACGTATATAACCAATACATGCAGGTGGCAAGAAACAAGGGTGCACAGTTCTATGAGGTGGGAGCAGGAGGCAGACAGGAGGAACCCCATGGCATTCGTCCCCTCAATTTTTTAATACCAGCCGAGCCTGATGCTGGGTACACAGTTAACGATGTGTAACCAGCCGATGTGTCGTGCGGCGGTTCCCGATGGGGGTGCTGGCATCGGCAAGTGCGTACACACTTGCTGATGCCGGGAGCGACGGCAGGGGCCATGCTGCATTCGGCAGCATGGCCTCAGGCGTCGATATCGCCTGTCTAACCTGGATGCAGGTCCGACGGGCGATGTCGCTAACGATGCGCGGGATCGTGCATCGCCAGTGACATAGTAGGTATACACTGGGTCTGATTCAGAGACGGACGCTCTGAACGAGTGCTCGCTCTGAATCAGGGAGCTTTTTTTTTTTCGGCCTCCTGGCCGCTCGCATAGCTGTGGGTGACCACCCGCAGCTATTGCGAGCGGCCAGGTTGATGGTCGCGATGGTCAAGACCATCGCGACCATCGGGCTTGCAACGAGACCCTTGTGGTAGGGTCTCGTGGCCACAAGCCCCAGAGAGCTTCTGGCTCTAATAGAGCCGGAAGCTCTCCCACTGACATCACTGGTGATGTCAGTGGGGCCGCCCCCAAACGGAAGGCGTTCCTTCGGGAACACCTCCGTTTGGCCAGCCACCCCCCCTGCCCGCCTACCAAATGGGGCAAGCTGTCAATCACCATCGACAGCTCGCCCCCTTTGGTGCGATACCCGGAGCGACGGAGCACCCGTCGCTAGCCGGGTCTCGCGCATGCGCACGACGGAGTCGCTCCGTCGTGCGCATGCCCAGTGGGCAAACATCGACCCGTTTGCGAGCACTCAGCGCTTGCGACCGGGTCTGAATCAGGCCCACTGCCCGATGTGGACGATGTGTCATCCGATCCAGCGGATCGGACAACATATAGTCTAGTGTGTACCCAGTTTAACAGTTTAAGACTTGGGGCTGGTTATAAATTTGTTCTAAAGCCGCCGAATAGTAACTCTGGGGTTTCCATACTTGTACAATTAAAAGCATTGAAACATTGATACTGTGTCAGTTTTTTCATCAGATTATTGCTGGTTTTGCCATTAGTAAATATATGCAAAACTGACAGAAATCCAATGGAAAACCCAAAACCGATGCTTAGTAAATAATATAGCCCTTGAATTCAGTAGTGTGATGTGCTTATCAGCATTGAGTTGCGTTGCCTGTCATTGGAAGAGATGAGATGGTGGGTGGGGGGAATGCGCTGCTAGTTGAGCTGTATTGGGTGGAGCTGGGACTGAAGGCTTTATGGGTGAGGATAAGGAGTTTTAATTGCTTTCTGTATGGAATAAGGATCCATTGTAAAGATTTGCAGAGCTTAGAGGCAGTATTGGAGTGTTGGCATAGAAAAATCAGTCTTACCCTGACATACAAGGTGGACTGAAGTGGGGAGAGATGAGTTCAAATCTGTAATCACTTTACTTTCTAATTTGACCAGCTGCGCATGCACCAATGTCAGTCAGGGCATGTGGGAGCGGGCAGCAGAGGGGAATATCCCCCTCCCAAAATAGTGTAGCCCATCGGCTACAAAGAGCTAACGTGATATAAAGATGGAGTTAGCTGCCGGGGCCAAGCTTGGTAAATCTGACAGCTTCTATGGGGTCTGCAGCTGCTGTCAGGTTTTTTCAGGTGATATACTGCAAGTATTATTTGATAAATAGGCCCCGATATCCTATTACATACATCACACAAAATAGTAATAGTAACTATGAAGAAAATTACCTGTTTTCCAAATGAAAGCCATTCTGATGGGCATCCGCCTTCCGGCAAAGGGGCAGTTGGGGCAATTGTTACATTAATGGAACTGTTTTTCCTCTCACAGATAAATGCGTTTGGATAACCACAGTTTATATCATTCCAATATCCTTTAATGGATAAATAGTAAAGATGAAGTAAACAATCTGCTTTGAGTATAACAAAACTACTTCCGTCTGAAAGCTGCATTGTGCTAGAAGCTGGTAAAGCTAAAAAGCATTTTATTTTGTAAGTAAGCTGTGGATTTTGTAAAGATCGGTCCCATGGTAGCCCTCAATGTAGAGTACTGACGCGTTTTACTGTGGAATAATCCACAATTTGTGTGTTTTTCCACAACAAAATGCATCAGGTAGGTTACTTTGGGATTACTGCTGGACCAATCTTTTCAAAATCTTCAGTTAAGCATAAATAACAGATAACAACCCCCTGGGTAGCACTGTTGTATTGCATTCTAATTGCTTTCTTTTTACCATGGCAGGACATATTTACAGTATGTTAAAAGGCAAACCAAATCCTGGATACAGTATAAAAACTTTAGCTATGTTGAGACAAAGGTTATATTTGTAAAGTATTTTATTGTATATCTCTTCTAATCCAAGGCCAAAAAGATCCAACATGACAGCACGAAAATGTTAATATCAGTCCAGACCTGTATCTAAAAATTAAAAGTCAGTATCCCCACCCATGTACAAACCCTGCACAAATCACCAGACCAGGGTGTCCTGACGCAAAAGTGTAACCAAACCAGTACTGTACATGTAAAATATGAACCAAAGTGATTGGGGACCCTTTCTGCATCAAAAGAAAGCCAGGCAGCATAGTGTCCCTTTGGAGTAACATCCAGCACACCAAATGAGAGAGCAGTATAAACAAAGGTTGGGAAGGGCCTACCTCCAAGAGGTCTTAGAACTAGACAGTAAACGTAGACTAAAACGGGCCCATTTATCACCCCAAACAATGAGAGAGACAATATGATCTAGGCATACATACTGGAGAGTGCTGAGAGAAAATACAAGTATTAGTCTGAATGATCTTCTTAAAAAGATTTATGCGGCCAGAGACTGACACGGGAAGTTTTACCCAAACATTGGCTCTATATTGAGTAGTAACAGGTTCAATATTGTCTAACACATAGTCTGCAGGTAGTGGGGAAATCCATACACCCAGGTACTAAAATTTCAAAAGTGCACTGCAAGGGGCAGGGAGGCCCAAGGAAACTGAACCAAAAATGCAATAATTGGACCAGGTAATTAAAAGACTAGAAAATTGACCAAATGTATTAACCATTGTAGGAGAGATTGCAAGGACTAATTTGCATCAGCCAAGAACAGAAGCATGTCTTCAGCATAATGCTATAGTATCCACAACAGTGCCAGCCCATACGCCATGTCAAGAGTAGATCGCAGTAGACATGCCAATGGTACAATGGTGAGTGCAAACAAAGCAAAGCAGTGAAAAGTGGGTTAGCCCTGGCAAGTACTCCTACCCGGAAAGAACGGTTCTATAATATAACCATTGATTCAAAACTCTAGCAGCATGGAAGGAATACAGAAGCTAAACCCAGCAAAGAAACCTGGGACCTATATCAAATTGAGTAATAAGGGGGGCTTGGACTGGACAACCTTATTTTAAACATAATAGGAGGTGCTGCCATGCTGAGACTTGAAGTACAATACAGGGGACATAGAATGCAGGCACACACTCGAGTGTGCGCCTGCATTCTATGTCACCTATATCAAACTGACTCAGAACCTCCTAGTGATACACCCAGTCCATAAAGTCGAAGGTCTTGGCAGTGTCAAGAGACAACACCGATACCCTCGGGTACATGCCATTATCCATGGAGACTTCATCATCTCTTAAGGAAGTTACTAGAGCAGCGGTTCTCAACCTCAACCCTCAAGTTTTCCCAACAGGTCATGTTTTGAGGATTTCAGTCTGTTGCAGCAGGTGGGATAATTACTGACCCGCCAACATAGAGTAACTCACCTGTGTATGATTAAGGACTGGAATTGAGAACCCCTGTACTAGAGTTAAGAATGAAAAGGGCTTGTCCAAACAAATGGTATATTGAGCTGCAGTGAATCAGAATTCAGCTCTAGTAAACCGCCATTGAAATAATGCAACATAGCAAGCCATTAATTTGTATGTCATACTGTGTATTCTGCACCCACGGATAGCAGAGATATAGGTGACTTGGATGAACGAACCCAAAGAAAAATGTTAATAAAATTAAATGTCATCAATATAACTACATTTCTGAGAAGAAACTATATATCTGTAAAGTGGCACATACTGTACGTGTTCTATTTATATGAATTTGTCATACTTATAACACATACCCAAGTCTCTATACATCACAACACAGTTCTCGTCGTTATTGGCAAAGTTGGGTTCATAATTTGACCAGGCAACAAAGTCCACAGGAGAATTATCCATCCACCTAATGGGAAACAGATAATATGGTTCTTACACAATCTATAAGTTTTCACATATATGTTTCCCAATATGGCAACTGTACATTCAAAGTATGGTTTGTGACACAGAGCAACATGGTAATGCAGAAGATGGCACAGCTGCGGCCACCGGGTTCCTACAGTTAAGTCTATTAAAGCAGAGGAGTGGAAATTTGTATGCCAATGGTGCAGTGGTCACTGTAGAGTAGGGATGGCCATCGGGATCCAATGGCTCATAACCACTGTTGTTATTTTTTACGATGGTTATTGTTTCTCTATTGAATTCTTTGTAAACGATGATTGCCACCATCGCTTACCTTCTCCGATGGCTTTTCTGATCTTTCCCCTCTGTTATTGAGGCATGTGCAACTTTCTCATTCACATGCGAACCAGTGTAACATTGATGGCCCAACATTTGAATGGTTTCCAAATGATGGTTACATGCTATCATAAAGCTGATGACAATGGTAGAAAATGTATCAATACGATGCCGCCATGCCAATGTCCATCACTGCTGCAGAGGTACCAATATAACTAACTTTTTTTTCTTGATGTTCCTCCTCCTTAGCAGGTTGCTAGGCGTCACAAGTTATAACCTTTGACCTCTTATGGAGGCTGCATCCTGCAAGTAAAACCCAGGGAGTGTTTCTGAACTATACTTGGTTTTAATTATCCTGGTATAATATTTTTAATTATTTATACCATTTTTAGATTACTATGTGGTTAATGTATCAAGCAGTGAAAAGTGTGGAGAAGTGGACCAGTGGAGAAGATGCCCATAGCAACCAATCACCTTTGAAGTAGTATTTATCAAGTACAGTCTATAAAATAATAGGCAGGAGCTGATTGGTTGCTGTGGGCAACTTCTCCCCTGGTCCACTTCTCCATGCTTTTCACTGCTTGATACATAAAACCAGTAGTTCCACAATGCATATGCATATCCTCGTGTATTCTCTGTGAAATAGTTAACAAGATATCACCTCAGCAATATTTTATTGCTGTACTTTGATAAATAGGTTACTAAATTTTTGTTAACTAATGCTCAGTGCTTATACTATAGCCTATTCCCATTCAGATTAGGGAAATTGCAGTTTCATGTGTTCCATGCTATATACTGTATTTGCCTTTGGGACGGTCGGGTAGAATAAAAAAGGGGAATGAGTTTGTCTATGTATAAATACCTCTTCCCAGTGCAAGGATAAATGTAAAGTCAGTATAGATAGCTGTAGATGAAAATAGATGGACATGAAGGGTGGGGGGGTGGGGGAATTCAATTATCAGTATCAGCAATATCTGCAAAGTCCCGTCGGAACACCTTCAGGACAGTCAGCACGCCAGCACCTTCCCTGGAATCAGCAAGTATGGTTTCACCACTTGTAGTGTTAATTTTCAGGCAACATAAGGGGTGCCGATGTGGGCAGCTCACTGTAAGAATGCTTCTCTTAGTGCATTTAATTGTGGCCTACTGTAAGCCCCCTACGCATGTTTGCCAATGATACAACACATAATAGCATGAGATAATGAACACACAACAAAACACAAGCACAAGCTGCACCTACTTAAATTCTTTATCCAATGCTAATTTTAAACCAATGAAAAATGTATTAGTCTTCCTATTCTTTAAAACCTAAAGGAGAGAAGGAGAACATCAAGGTTAATAGCTATTCATAGGGCATTGTATTGCAGAGTACAGGTACTTACGGAAATCAGAATGATGTTATTATTTATTTTATTATTTATTACGAGTTATTTATATAGCGCACATAGGGCCTGATTCAGAGCCGGACGCTATTTGCGCTCGCTCGTTCAGAAAATAGGGGTGGCTATTCAAATGAACCATTCGCTCTTTGCGGTCTGTTCACGCCTCTATGTCTGAACGAGCGAACAAAACTTGCGGTCGTTTTTTGAAAAAATACGCCCCCTGTCCGCTCGCATCCTACGTCATGTCCGCTATTTATTAGATTAATCGAGTACATCGACCAGGGTATGAACTGCTCACTATTCTTGTGGTTGGTTTTTGCTACCACAATTTTGCGAGCCGTTCTGGCTATAAAATAACCCAGTGACGTGGTCAATGACACTGCTGTATTAATTATGCACACCCTTAAAACGCCCGTTTTGACCTTTAAGCACGCCTGCGTTCGGATCTTCACTCCCCGTTTTCAAGCACCTTCCCCTGTTACCACCCACATACGCCTCATTCTGTCACTCAAAATAGCAGGCATTCGCTATATAGCGAACAAACGATTTTCGGCCGCACTGACTGGTTCGCGCATGCGTATTACGATCCATACGCATGCGCAGTTGGGCAAACATTGCTCGGAGCGAACGAGCGGCCGCTTACGAGCGGCTCTGAATCAGGCCCATATTCCGCAGCGCTTTACAGAGATGGGAACAAATGTAAGCTTTGTGTGAACTGTGTAGAGGGGATGTAATTGGGTACAATAGCTTATACAGGTTATTGGAGTATAAGTACTATAGATGACCTGGAATTGTCTTAGTAGAAATTCACATAAATCTGCGTTGTAGTGCTGTCTGGTGCTGTAAGGTTCATCCATGACGGCTTTATCTATGAGACTAAAGGCCACATCTTTGTACCCCAAAACAATATTTACATTTTTGTTTATCTGATGAAGCAGACTGCGACCTGCGAAACGCATCATTTATTTATATTATTGGAAACTCTAACCATTTATATGAAGCACTCCAAAATCGACATGCCTATATTATGAATGTCATAATGTCGACATTTTGACCATGTTGACATTATGACTTTCAACATTTTGGTGTCGACCTTATGATTTTCATTATTGACATAACAAAAATTGCCCAGCTCAAGGCCAAAACGCTTTGGGCCTACTGCATCACACACCACCAATATTATTTGGAATAATCCCTTCCATAAAAGAATCATCTGCCCGCCTGTAGGGCCATGGTAATTATGGATCAGAGAAGACAGTTGCAAGGGGAAACTAGAGGCAGACCCAACCTCTAACTGAAAGTTACCACCTCGCACCGGCCAGGACACGGCACTTGAAGCAGCCTGTATCGCTTGACACCAGGGAACATTCTTGGCCTATATACAGCACCCGGACAAAAACTCCTTACCTACAATCCTCTGTACCAATCTCATATTAACAGTGACTTCAACCCTGATCAACCAAAGCTCTACCCCATCACTATACCTACTGCACTTCTACCTGTTTGTCTGCACACCCTCCTTCTCTCCCATCTTATAGTTTCTCCTATCCTGTCCAGCATCTATTCAACACACACACGGCTTATCAGCGCATCCACACCATTACATTCGATTTTATCATTCACAACCCTACCTGGTTTGTCATTTTTAATATCTCAAGTGACATCATTTATACACTTGTGGATTTCAACCCAATACATTTTAGTTTTGTTTTATATGCTTAATTGGTTTGTGTTTATCCACTACACACAATTTGTATTTGTCAGTCACCACAATGACAAACAACGTATCGGATTAATATACATGACTTACATATTTCCAGAGAAATTTCCTTTCAGCCAGACTGCTGATGGTGGTCAGGTCCCCAAAATTCTTCTTACAAAATTCTCGTGCTTTATCCATGGTCATTTCCTCATTGCTGACATAGTACTGAGTATCATCACGTATTACCCAACCATCACTTGTGTGTTCATGTTCTATTATGACCAGGGGCGAAAAAAAGCTAAGTTGTAACATATCAATGTGAAAAGGAGAGAAATAGTTCTCACTTAAACATTAATAATATTAAAGAAAGATCAAAACGAGCACTTTTATTAATTGCTTATTTGTTTATATTTCATTTTTGTTTCATGTCCTTGATAACTAAAATTGTAAAACTATTCTCTCTTGAAGACTTAAAGGTATATAAATATAGGCATAATCTATTCTACATAGAAACTAGCTTATAAATGCACATTTTCAGCATATATACGTCATAGGGCCTGATTCAGCAAGTGCACGCACGCACCCGGCCGCTGCGAGAATATGCTAATGAATGCATTCGCACAGTAATCACAGCTGAATAAGCAGATGCCCAGCACTACACAATATCACCCACTTCCCTTAACTTGCGTCCTCTATACCTGGCAAGACAGCGGAAACATCGGTAACATCGAGAACCATCGGACCCATATGCACAATTAGTGGTTCACCTGACCCTCCCACAGACTTTGCTTCATCTCCTACACGCAGTGAGAGCTCAGGCTCCCAATGCCTAATTTATGCACGCCTCTGCAACGGGGTTGACACGCACTAACACACCTGCGTTCGCACGACCACACCCCGTCACCACTGACAAACGGTACTTCCTGTCAATCACTAGGTGGTAGGTCTGCGTGCTGTCTGCGACCGCATTCCCCTTCGCAGCGCCTAGTTCTCGCACACGCACTGTGTCTTATACGCATGGGCATATTGCAAACATCGACCGGGTGCGTGCAAATGCAGTGTTGCGTTGCTTGCTGAATCAGGCCCATTGTGTGTTAAACATCAACATTGTTCTTCAAATTACTAAATAACAATGACGTTTTATGTCAAGAAGAAATGATTTGTGTGGTAAAAGGTGTGGCATTTAGAATTAAATGTATTGAACCCAGGGCCTGATTCAGAGCCGGACGCTCTGATAAGAGCGCTCGCTCTGAATCAGGGCCGCCCTACCTATTATTGGAGCGGCCTCCGGGCCGCTCGCATAGCTGTGGGTGACGACCCACAGCTTATGCGAGCGGCCAAAAAGATGGTCACGATGGTCAAGACCATCGCGACCATCGGGCTTGCGACGAGACCCTGCGGTAGGGTCTCGCTGCAGCAAGCCCAGGAGTGCTTTTGGCTCTAACAGAGCCAAAAGCACACCCACTGACATCACTAGTGATGTCAGTGGGGCCGGACCCAGACGGTAGGCGTTCCCATGGGAACACCTCCGTCTGGGCAGCAACGCCCCCAGCACGCCCACCGAAGGGGGCGTGCTGTCACTCACCATCGACAGCACGCCCCCTTTGGTGCGAGACCCATAGCGACGGCTTGGCCGTCGCTATTCGGGTCTCGCGCATGCGCACAACGGAGCTCCCTCCGTCGTGCGCATGCGCACTAGGGCAACATCGACCCGTTTGCAAGCGTTCAGCGCTCGCTAGCAGGTCTGAATCAGGCCCCCTGTACAAAGTTTGTCAGGCACAATTTCTGGGATTCATGCTGAATGGGTCGTTCATCATGTTGTTTAGCATAAAATTTACAATGCACATGCCCCTAAATAAAGGCAACATGTGCAGATTTGTTCACAGCTGACATTTGTACCGGCTTGTGACTGGAGAGTCGGGAATGGGCCGTATAATGTGCTCTGGGCACAGGAAGGGCATGTTCACGTAATTCTGAAAAGATTAAGGGCCTGATTCAGAGCCGGACGCAATTAGCGCTCGCTCGTCCAGAAAATAGGGGTGGCTATTCAAATCAACCGTTCACTCTTTGCAGTCTGTTCACGCCTCTAGGTCTGGACGAGCGAACAAAACTTGCGGTCGTTTCTTTAAAAAATACGCCCCCTGGCCGCTCGCATCCTACGTCATGTCCGCTATTTATTAGATTAATCGAGTACATCGACCAGGGTATGAACTGCTCGCTATTCTTGGGGTTGGTTTTTGCTACCACAATTTTGCGAGCAGTTCTGGCTATAAAATAACCCAGTGACGTGGTCAATGACGCTGCTGTTTTAATTATGCACACCCATAAAACGCCCGTTTTGACCTTTAAGCACGCCTGCGTTCGGATCTCCACTCCCCGTTTTCAAGCACCTTCCCCCGTTACCACCCATATACGCCTACTCCTGTCACTCAAATTATCAGGCATTCGCTATTTTGCGAGCACATGAATTTCGACCGCACTGACTGGTTCGCGCATGCGTATAATGATCCATACGCATGAGCAGTTGGGCAAACATCGCTCAGAGCGAACGAGCGGCCGCTTACGAGCAGCTCTGAATCAGGCCCTAAGACCAGCACAGAGATTCATATATGTCAGTAAGAAACCATATCAACTCTGTGTGCCTGTAGGCTTGTGCAAATAGAACTAGCTCACCTCTTGTGGTTGGATGAGGAAATCTGACTGTCGCCACTGTTTTTGCACCAAGGTGAAATGTGTTTGCTATATGGTTTCTTTGGCTGATACTGTATCTTCTGTCTTACATTCAGATAAGTCATGCTTTTATATACATATAGTACATGTAATTTCATTGCTTATCTTGGTAATTGCTTTTACCTAAATATAACTACACTATGGACCTCATTCAGAGGCGGTCGCAAGAAGCGACCGCTCGCTCTGAATGAGGGCGGCCGCTTGCCTTTTCAAGTGCGGCCTCCTAGTCGCTAGCTAAGCTGTGGGTTACCACCCACAGCTTTAGCGACCGACCAGGTTGATGGTCGCAATGGTCAAGACCATCGCGACCATCGGGGCTTGCGACGAGACCCTAGGGTTGGGTCTCGGCAACCGCAAGCCCCAGGGAGCTTCCTGCTCTGATCGAGCAGGAAGCTCCCCACTGACATCACTGCTGATGTCAGTGCGGCCGCCCACAAAACGGCAGGCGTTCCGTTTGTGTAGCCACCCTCCCGCCCTGCCTACAAAACGGGGCGAGCTGTCGATCAACTTCGACAGCCGCCGCTTTTGTAGTGAGCTCCGGAGCGAGAGAATTTCTCTCTCGCTCCGTGGCTTGCGCACGCGCAGTGCGGCCGCTGTGCGTGCGCAAGGCCTTAACATTGACCCAGTTGCGAGTGTTCAGCGCTTGCGACCGGGTCTGAATGAGACCCTATGTCTGATATTATGTTTGCATTTTACCTTTCATATATGCTTTATTATTTTCCTATAATGGTATGAGGCCACTTTATTTGAGTTTTCACAATTTGATGTTTTTCATACATCATCGCATTAGGATGCGCCCTTGTGTCCTTTATTTTTTCAGATTTTGGATTTTGTGTAGTTCATAGTCATACAAGTGGCAATTTTTACTAGGAATTAGACTAGGAATTTACTAGGCAAACACTATCATCCTTTAGTTTGGATTTATAGCTGTGCACATTGTATTGAAAAAAATCTTTCTTCAGAGATTTCCTTCTGAGACTTTGAGCACCACAGTGTATTTTGGGCCTGATTCAGACCCACTCGCAAGCGGCTGTCCGCTAGCAAGTGGGTCGATGTTCTGCACTGAGCATGCGCACGACGGAGGGAGCTCCGTCGTGCGCATGCGCCAGACGTGACGAGCGAAGGAAAGTCCTTCGCTCATTGTGTCTGATCAAAGGGGGCGTGCTGTCGATGTTGATTGACAGCACGCCCCCTTTGGTGGGCGTGCCTCCCTGACGGGGGCGTTCCTAAGGGAATGCCTACCGTCAGAAGCCGGCCCACTGACATCACTAGTGATGTCAGTGGGAGTGATTTTGGCTCTGATAGAGCCAAGATCACTCCGGGCCTTGCGGTTGAAAACCTCAACCGCAGGCTCCGGCTCGCAGTTTCGATGGTCACGACCATCACGGCCATCAAACTGCACGCTCGTATAGGTTGTGGGTGGTGACCCACAGCTATACGAGCGTCCAGGGGGACGCTCCATTTTTATGGAGGGCGGCCCTCATTCAGAGCGTGCGCTCTGCTCAGAGCGTACGGCTCTGAATGAGGGCCTTTGTTTTTTGATATACACAATATATATATAATTTTTTTTATTTATGCGTCTAGTCAGTGTTCTTCATTGGCTGATAGACAGACCGATAGATATGCAATATATTATACATATACTGTATATACAGGTTGAGTCTCCCATATCCGAAATGCTCGGGACCAGGAGCATTTCGGATTTTGGATAATTTCGGTTTTCAGAATACCTTGCAGGGGGGTCCGGGAGATGTCACAGGAGGCCTGGCGTGTGCAGCAGAGGGGTCCGGTAGGTGTTACAGGAGCCCTGGTGTGTGCTGCGGGGGTGTCCGGTGGATGTTGCGAGTGATCCGGCGGGTGTCGGGTGAAGTCCGGCAGGTGTCATGTGAGTCCTGGCATGTGCGGCCTGGGTGGGTCCTGCAATAGGGTCCATCAGGTGTTGCAGGGGAGTCCGGCGGGTGTCACGAAATGCCTGGCGTGCGCTGCAGTGGGGGGAGCGCGGCATATAGACCACGCCCACACTGCTAGTGATTGGTCATTAATCTGTGATGTCATGACGCCAGGTCACGTCATGACGTCACGGCTGCAAAAAAAAACTTCGGTTTTTGGAATATTTCGGATAATAGAATTACGGATATGGGAGACTCAACCTGTATATATAGTATATGAATGTTTTTTTTGTTGTTGTTGCTACTGTCATTCTTTTTCAGGTATGGAAGATTATATATTTGATAGATATATTTAAATAAAACCGTGTAGTGAATGGTTTTTTTTGCAATAAACAAGAATGTTAATAAATTCTTCTTGTGCTCATGACCTGATTAGGTATAAGTGTATCTGGGTATAACAACACATGATGTAACCTGGCACATATCCCATCAGAACGGAGCTGGACGCATCTCCAAACACCTTCCAACCGGGGGCCAAATGCGCTATTTTTACGTGCAGCATTTTAGAGCTTCATTCTTGGACCAACTCAGCACCAATTCCTTTATGACCAACTGAGCTTACAATCGATCTGTTCTCTAAATGCCCAAGGTCACATGAGCTGACAGTGGGATTTGAACTTGTCACTGCTGCAGTCTTGTTTTGTAGTTGGCTGCTGGATGAATCTCTGGTCAGGCAATAAAAAAAGAGAAATCTACTTACCAGGCACTGACTGTTTTGTAGGCTCTGCCTTTAATGCGGCACCTTAGAATAAAATAATAAAGTTAGCCAAATTACAGAAGAACCTGTGATGTCATGTCTTCAAGTGAAGGATGAGACAGTGTATTACAGAAACAAAGAGAAAGTTGACAAAATTAATTTCCATTCACAATTAAATGTTTGGTTTTATTTAATTATGATATGTAGTAAAAATGAAATGTAACTTGGCAAAATGTGTATTTCAGCGACATTATCATTATATTACAGTTACTCAATGATGCATTGTACAGCAAACATAATACCCGCATTTTCATTCATAAGACTAATCCATCAATCAGAACATTGATTCTAATTCATTTGGCAGCAGTGACCACAAAATACTTGTGTTCTGACTGTTCCTCCGGGACCTCACAACCACCAACATCGAAGATTTGTCCTCACACGCTACAGAGGTTGTTGCATTAACATAATATCAGTAATGTGCTCAGCAGCACAATGACGACAATTCAACTACAGTTTCATAGTTTCTGTCATTTTCCTGGACAGTTTAAGGCAGTGTTTCCCAACTCCAGTCCTCAGGGACCACTAAAGCTGAGAACACACCTTACGACGGTGCGATGCAGCAGTGCACTACATCGCGCCGTTGTACACACGACATGATCTGCCGTACAATGGCGCAGTGTATTGTGACATGCTGCATGCAACAACATCGCGTCAGCCATGCAATCGTCCCATCTGTTGTGCAGCACAGTAGATGGGACGGTGTAACCAGTGGGTTAAATAATTAATTTCTACATAGGCACATAAGTTGTAACACAACCCTTGCTAGGCCCCATTGAGGTTGCAAAAGAGATTGTAGTTGCAGTGTACCCGTAAACTGGTCAGATTCACCTTGAGGTCAAACAAGACATAAATTGAGGGGCCCTAACTTGTACCTGTCACTATTAGTAGATGTATAATGAGCCATTCATAGCTTATTGGGGGTATTCAATATGGGAACGAAAACATTGTTTTTGCGTTAATATCGCACTTATGACGTCAATATCGCAGGTTTTAGTTTTACACCGTATTCAATTTCAAAGACTTATCGCAGTTTTGAAAAGTCTTTGATAAAAAATGGTGATAACTTTTCACCATTGAATAGGTGTCGAAAAAAAGTGCAGAATTGGGGTTTAGGGGTGCAGGCTTAAAAAAAAATAGCCTGCACCCCTGGGAATGACATTTAAAAAAGAACTGTGTCAAAAAAAATAAAACATAGAGACACCCCAAAAAATTAATTTAAAAATTGGGGTGAAAAACAAAAATGGGAAAAAATTGATTAACAATAGGGAAATAGCTTGAGGGCTATTCTGCAAGTATGCGGCAGGTGTTTTCTAGAATAGGCTATTAGCGGCAGGTGCATAGTTGCAGAATTTTTAAAAACTTACTTAAAATAAAAATATGCTAGTACCCATTTTCATGTACCCCAAATTTGACGGGACCACTTAAAAAAATGATAAAAATAACCTAAGTGCTCTTCTGTAACACTTCTTCAATGTCGGGAAAAAACACCTGCTGCGGCTATTAAAATCCCCGACTTTCATTTAAAGGCTAAAACGGGGGTACCCATAGTGATCCCCCATGTTTTTACAACTTTAGGGGGGTCCTACAATTTTTTTAAGGAAAAATTCGTAACTTTATGCAAATCCAACTTCGGAGGCTCCCGTTTTCGTTCATTTCATATTGAATACGGGGATAAGCGGGCGCGCGCCCGATACTTTAACGCAGGTAAAAACTCTGATATGAAACGTAAACTTCGACAGCGAAGTTTACGTTTCATATTGAATACCCCTCTATATGTGTTATCAGTAGACAGTGAGGCACATTCCAGTGGGATGACCATTGTAAGCTGTGTAGAGACGCTAAGCATTATGGGTTACTCTACACAAAGGGGCTTTGAGAGTTTATCTCCAGACATTAGGATACGTCATTACTGTATTTCTTTGTCTGTTAGAATATGTTAGTGCTTACAGAGCATGTGCAAGACATAAGTATGGTCAATGCTACATTGTACCAATCAGTGCTTGATACCCAGTATGTAACTAATATGGGCTTAATATCCGGAAGGCCAGCACCCTATTAGGGTATATAAATCAAGAGCTAGACAAAGGCTCTTTGGCTCGTGCATGGACCTGAGACTGCAGTACATGGTGCCTGCAATGTATATTGAACTGCCTGGGCGTTATTGAAACAATCTTAATACCTAGACAAAAGTTGAGTATACTGTATACTTTGTACTTTGTATGTTAATTGTTTGATGATTGTTACTTGTAAATAAAGTGTGTTCATTTGTACTCACTCAAATGGTCACGTGTGTGTAAGTATTCATTTAAATCAGAACGAAATTCACCGTTATGCAGACGGATTCAATGAAAGATGGCCGGGAGCAATGGATTGGGCACACAAACCGGAATTAGTATGATTTACCGCCAGCCGCATGGCCGGCGATTCAAATCCCGACAGCGTCTGCCCGACACAGGAGGAAATCCTGATCGTCTAGAGAGGTAAGTATAACTAATCTAATTCCCCCCCTAACCCTAACCCTCCTTTAGGGTGCCTAACCCTAACCTCCCCCCAAGTGCCTAACCCTAATCCCCCCTCTAAGTGCCTAAACCTAACCCCCCCCCTTCCCTGCCACCTAAACCTAAGTTCCCCGGAGGGGTGCCTAACCCTAACCTCCCCCTGGGGGTGCCTACTAACCCCCCTTCCCCTAGCCTAAACCTAACCTCCCGGGGGGGTGCCTAACCCTAAGTCCCCCCCGGGAGCCCTAAACCTAATCCTCCCCCCCGTGCGGCTGTCCGCGGTGGCGCCCGGCATCCCTTCGATTGAGATGCCGGTGCGCCGGTCTCCTGGCATAGGTAAAATGACAGGCGTCGGGATTTCAACGCCTGTCATTTAACCCTTGCTGGGATTAAGCAGGCGGGAAGCCGGCGGTCGGCATTGCGTCCACTGGCTTCCCGACTGCTTCTCTACAAAGCATACGATGTGTACGATATATCAATCCGATCCACATCTGGGCGATATATCGGACAATATACCATATAGTGGGCCTGATTCAGTGTTGTACGCAGACCTGATGGTTTGGGTTCAACCCGGATGGTGAGAGACCAGCTCATGCGCAGGATCTGTACTGCACAAGTGCAGGTCTCCCTCTGCGAGATCGCTTACAACTCCCCCATGCCAAACATGCTGCGATGGATGGAAGGGCAGAGCGTGGGCGGTTACCGGGTCCTTTCTGCAAAACGGGTGTTTTGTAGGTGTGGCCAGACACGGTCTGCATCTTCAGAAGCAGACTTTATGGCCCCGGGTGAGTTGTTCCACTAGTCATCCTGAGTAAGCTGAGACCTACTCAGATGGTTGAAGTCGGGGAAACCACAGTCTGTCGTTTGGGAACGGGGAAGATCTCAGTTTCAGAAAAAGGAGTAGTGTTGGTGTCTGCAACATTCGACCGAGATGTTCTGTCCTCAGCAGTGGAGTTTAGGTGGCCATTCTGAGTAAGCTTAGGCTTACTGATGGATGATAGCTGTCCGATGGTGATCCAATGGTGCATCTTCGGCTGCAGCCCTCAGATCTATGAAGCTGGCAGTGGGCGTCTTGCCTTTAGATGCCTCCTGCGGCATTAGCATATTTTCATATTGCCACTGCCTCCAAAGACACAGCGACAATGCATATAGCGTACAACTCTAAATCATGCCCTATGCACTACTACTTATACACAAACCCCATGTGCAGGTGTCCTGTAAGATCATTTGCAGTGCCCCCAAGCCGCAGCACGTATGACATGCTGCGGCTGTTAGGGGGTGGAGACGGGGACTGATCCCCAAAACGGAGGCACGTGGCCTCCATTTTGATGGAGTGCTGAGGCCAGGGACTCCGTCTTCCGACGCAGATTTCCAGGACCTGGCTGAGCAGTTCCGCCAGTCATTAAAAGTAAGCTTAGGCTTACTCAGATGGACAATGGCTGCAACCAGGCATCAAATCTGAAATTCTGGCTGGAGGGGTCTTTTTTCTCCAGATGCCTCCTGCAGGCAAATGCACACAACAGCTGCGCCCAAAGACGCTGGTCATGTTTGGAGGTGTAGCGTCCTATGGGCCTGATTCAGATCCAGGAATACAGTAAAATAGAGCAAGTAACTGTGTACCTGAACAAACCATGTTGCAATGCAAGGGGTGCAAATATATACTTTGTGAATGTGGGGTAAATACTGGCTGCTTTTGTATGTAGCCCAGGGGCGACGAGAGGGGGGGGGGGAACGGGTACTAATTACCTGGGCCCGGGCTTGCTGGAGTAGCCCGGCGGGAGCCCAGACCCAAAACCGCCCCCACACCTCTTACATCTCAGCAGCCCAGCACATGCTGCTGTGTGCTGGGCTGCACTTGGAGACTGCTCACGGCTTATAAGCAAGAGCAGTCTCCTATGCCTGTGGTGGGAGCGATCACACTGATCGCGCCCCCCACCAGCTATGCGCTGAGCTGAGGGGCTCACACTGCCGCCCTCCCCAGCGCGCAGCGCCACTGCAAAAAGTGCTTGTTTTTCCCCCTTCTCCTAAAGTGGCGTGGCCATGACCCCCCCATTAGGCCACGCCCCCTTTTCCCAGGGCCCAGAGCAGCTATCGGCACACCGGATGTAGCCCACAAATGCTGGACAGCTTTCTTTTTATTAAAAGGAAAAGGAAGAGAGGCAGTTTGATGGTGCACTTCTCAAGAGAAGAATATAATTTAAAAATTAACCTTTATTAGGTATTCATTAAAATGATATCCCTTTGACAAATTAATAGTAAGCTTAGCAAAATATTAAACATAAATAAATATCAATATAATACACTTAGTATCTCACCCGCTCTGGGGACAGTGGCAGGTGGGGAGTTTGACTGGGGCGGTACACCTGTCAAACCGTAACGCAGGTGTCCTAAGGCGAGCTCAGGGAGGACAGAAACCTCCCGTGGAGCAGAAGGGCAAAAGCTCAATATTAGAGTTAATCACTTAATACAATCAAGAATTAATCACTTGATGTGGTTAGATAAATTAGTATTGAGTATTCATCTCATATAGTTGCCCATTAATCTTAATGGACAAGAATGCTCAGACTACGTCTCTCATTGTTACAAAATAGATAGCGATTATTATTCAGACAGCTGCTTTATTCAATTGATATTGGATTATTACAACCCAATGTTATTTTTCTAAGCAAATAATATCGCTATCTTTATTAATTTGTTCAGATGGCGATGACAGATTAACTGATCATATAGAGCATTATAACTATTACTGTGGAACTTTCTGTAATATATCAACAACACAGTCTGCCCTCCAGTGTTTGTTAATGGCCCTGCCCAGGCTGATACAATTCTACAGCCATTTGATTCATTGATACATTTTTAACATTGTAGCAACGTGGGTGAAAGCAGAGTTCCCTGTTAGCTTTATTTATTTAATTGCTGATAGTATAGGATCTTTAAACAAATACTATAAAGCTTATTGCAATATATGATCACCAGCACTTGCTTAGTCACAACTTATTCATTGGCAGAGTTTAACATTGAGACACAAGAGACATACTCAAAATACTGATTAGTTCCATACATAAATATTCACATCTATCCTCTGGCACTTATTTTTATCACTGCCCGGCTAACATAACATTGTAGCCACTACAATCACTGGCAGAGTCAAGCGTCGGAGGGAAGCGGGTGAGCTGTTAGTGCAGAGTATCAACGTCTGCCCTCCAGGCGCTTGTTATTATCACTGCCCGGCTGACATAACTATGTAGCCGCTACAATCACTGGCAGAGTCTAGCGTCGGAGGGAAGCGGGTGGGCTGCTAGTGCAGAGTACTAGTAGCAGCCCACCCGCTTCCCTCCGACGCTAGACTCTGCCAGTGATTGCAGTGGCTACAATGTTATGTTAGCCGGGCAGTGATAATAAGCGCCGGAGGGTAGACGCTAATGTCTGGTATCTTATACCAGAAGTTTATTCATTCCCTCCGACACAAAATTCTGCCAGTGATTGTAATGGCTACAATATTAAGTTAGCCAGGCAGTGATAAAAATAAGTGCCAGAGGATGGATGTGAATATCTATGTATGGAACTAATCAGTATTTTGAGTATGTCTCTTGTGTCTCAATGTTAAACTCTGCCAATGAATAAGTTGTGACTAAGCAAGTGCTGGTGATCATATATTGCAATAAGCTTTATAGTATTTGTTTAAAGATCCTATACTATCAGCAATTAAATAAATAAAGCTAACAGGGAATCCTGCTTTCACCCACGTTGCTACAATGTTAAAAATGTATCAATGAATCAAATGGCTGTAGAATTGTATCAGCCTGGGCAGGGCCATTAACAAACACTGGAGGGCAGACTGTGTTGTTGATATATTACAGAAAGTTCCACAGTAATAGTTATAATGCTCTATATGATCAGTTAATCTGTCATCGCCATCTGAACAAATGAATAAAGATAGCGATATTATTTGCTTAGAAAAATAACATTGGGTTGTAATAATCCAATATCAATTGAATAAAGCAGCTGTCTGAATAATAATCGCTATCTATTTTGTAACAATGAGAGACGTAGTCTGAGCATTCTTGTCCATTAAGATTAATGGGCAACTATATGAGATGAATACTCAATACTAATTTATCTAACCACATCAAGTGATTCATTCTTGATTGTATTAAGTGATTAACTCTAATATTGAGCTTACCTAATACGGGTGAGATACTAAGTGTATTATATTGATATTTATTTATGTTTAATATTTTGCTAAGCTTACTATTAATTTGTCAAAGGGATATCATTTTAATGAATACCTAATAAAGGTTAATTTTTAAATTATATTCTTCTCTTGAGAAGTGCACCATCAAACTGCCTTTCTTCCTTTTCTTTTTAATATAACTCTGTTTATTGGCAGTAGGTAGCACACCCCTTATACTAAATTAAAATATATATACAGACTAGAAGGGGTATATCAAGATCAACCGGTGCGGTAGTTTTTGTTGGTGTTTAGACCAGCTTTCTTTTTACACTGCAATTTGGACACTCTCCTCCCAAATCTAAATCTCTCTGCACATTTTATATCTGCCCCACCAGCTGTGCAGCATGGTCTTACCAAGGTGCACAGTTACTTGCTCTTTCTTAAGGTGCGTATCCACTAGCAGATAGTGGAATGACAGTACGATTACAACATTGTAATCGTACAGTCGTTCCTCTTCCCCTGCAGTGCCTACACTGAACGATATGTCATTCAGTGTAGGCACTCTCCCTCATCCCTGAACATGGTCAATCTGTCGTTATTGGCAAATTGACTGGCATGTTCAGGCAATGACTGATATCGGAAACGAACAGCGGGAGCATGAATCTATGGTCGTTTCCGACATTTTCATGCCCGATATCGTTATCGTTCAAACGCTCATTTTAATCAGCAAGTGGATACCTGCTTTTACTCCATCCCCAACTTTGTATCAGGCCCTCTGTCTGTATAGAGTGTAATAGAATGGTATTATGGTTATGTCGGGTGGTCAGGTCATGTTGGGAGTTATAGTGTCCTATCTCTGTATAAAGTGTAATAGAATGGTATTATGGTTAGGTCGGGTGGTCAGGTCATGTTGGGAGGTGTAGTGTCCTATCTCTGTATAGAGTGTAATAGAATGGTATTATGGTTATGTCGGGTGGTCAGGTCATGTTGGGAGGTGTAGTGTCCTATCTCTGTATAGAGTGTAATAGAATGGTATTATGGTTATGTCGGGTGGTCAGGTCATGTTGGAAGGTGTAGTGTCCTATCTCTGTATAGAGTGTAATAGAATGGTATTATGGTTATGTCGTGTTGTCAGGTCATGTTGGGAGGTGTAGTGTCCTATCTCTGTATAGAGTGTAATAGAATGGTATTATGGTTAGATCGGGTGGTCAGGTTATGTTGGGAGGTGTGGTGTCCTATGTCTGTATAGAGTGTAATAGAATGGCATTATGGTTATGTCGGGTGGTCAGGTCATGTTGAGAGGTGTAGTGTCCTATCTCTGTATAGAGTGTAAAGAATTGTGCTATTATACAAATAGGCTCTTGTGTCATGAATAATGGAATTAGGACTCTCTCCTCTGTGTCCTAAGGGAACAGATTAAGTAGCAAGGTGTTACCATTCCATGGACCTGTGTGCCCAAAGCATTCCCTTTAGCATCCAATCATGCATAAACATGAGCTAAAATAAAGTCCACCAGATGCCTTTCTCCTGGAATAAATGCTGTTCCCGGCCATCCAGAAGAGCATTCAAGTCTCCTAGAGGCTGCAGTAAGCACCATCGCATCCGCCTGGTGCCACTTTCCAGGTAAAGTGGGGGGTCCGGAAAGTCAATGACGTGATTTGCACTGAATTGCATCATCATAGCCACACCCCTGCTTTACAATTCTAGTAATCAATGACACTATCCCCCCCGCACACCCCCTACTGTGCTGAACAAAAAGTCGGCAACTATCCTCCATGGTGGTGCTTGGAAATGATGTCACAGCCAAGTGCCACACTTCCAGTCTCAGGAAGTGAGATTGCGGCCCCTATCTCCCTCCTGTTAAGGTAAGCAGTGGGAATAAAGGTGAAAGGTGGATGTTACAGGGTCCCTAAGGACTAGTCTTGGCCCTGCAGAGAACCCCAAAAACTCCATAAACATTAGTGCTGGAGCAGGGCTATTTGCTGCCCTGTGCCAGCTCTGCCCTCAAACATGTGACATCATGGCATCACTTCAAAGGGGTGGGGCCGCCGTCACTAAGAAGATGAGCAGTGCCCGGAACAACCTAAGGGTGCACTAGGTGGGTCTGCAAGCTGCATGCCCGGACAGTCAAAAAGGACTCACCATACATCCCTGCAGCAGCACAACTGGTTACAGGGTACCATTGCTGCACCGTGCAAGCCCCAATGCAGGTGGTGTGAGACAGTGACAATGCATCCCCAGGGCTCTGTACCCAGGGTGACTGCATCGCTCACTCAGCCCTAGTTATGGCCTTGATCAATCTTTCCAGGGGGTCAGGTGCGGCACCCGATATTCGGGGGGCTCCTGACCAAATCGAAAGAGTAGGCAAGCCTGTTTAATACATTGTGGCAGATGTATAAAGCAGGGAAAAGAGTGGGGAAGTGTGCCAACCAATAAGCTTTGAGGTTGCATCATACTTGCCGACAATCAGCTCCAGCCTTCCGGGAGGGAGCTGATTGTCGGCTAACAGCGGGGGGGCGGGGGCGTTCATTGGGGGCGGAGCCGGGGGCGGGCCAGCCAGAAGGTGGTACATTGGGGGTGGAGCCGGGGGCGGAGCCGCACAATCGCGTCATCGTGGCTCTGCCCCTCTTCACAATGCCGTTATTTTCGGTAGTGTGAAGCAGGGGGTGCGGCCGCGATGACGCGATTCAGCGCGAATCGCGTCACCGGCTCCCCCGCTGCGGGGGTTTCTAATCTTTTCAGGGGGGAGGACGGGAGGGTCGGAGGCTTCCGGGAGGCTTGCCTGCCTTTCCGGGGGGCCGGGAGCGGCACCCGAAAATCGGGAGGCTCCCGGCCAAATCGGGAGGGTAGGCATGCCTGGGTTGCATTTATCAAGTACATTCTACAAAATAGGTAGAAGCTGTTTGGTTGCCATGCAGCCAGGGCCTCCCTCCCCTTTTAGTAACTTAGAAGCTAATACACTAAAGACAGTGATGCAAATCTGCAGCAAATGCACCAAAAACAGCCAAGTCTTCATTGTCTTAGTGTTTATATGTTCAGAGGTACATACTGTACCTTTTCTCAGCTCACAGATCCAGTCTGCAGGAATTTCACAGTTTCTATCATTCCAGGACAAGCGGTGATCTGTCTGTACCTCCCCACAGAGCTCTATCCCTTGGTGGTTGTTTGGCTCTCCATATGCCCAGTTCTCATAGCCCATCTAAGTTAGAACACAGAGAAAGGATATTATTATTCAGCTAATGATAGAGATTGTGACGTGTCCTCTGGTCTGGCTCTCAGGCACAGAACATCTAGCATATTATGTCGAAGATGTAAAGCCCTCATTTGTAACCAAATGAACCCCAAAAATAAATTCCCTATGAATCCCATTAGATTTACTGCCCTGGCTCATGGTCTATCAATGTGAGATGTATCAAGCCTTCAAAAGTGGAGAAGCAGACAAGTGGAGAAGTTGTCCACAGCAAGCAATCAACTTCTACCTATCATTTTATAGAACATACTTTATAAATAATAGCTTCAAGTTGATTGGTTGCTATGGGTAACTTCTTTTCTCTTTAGGAGGCCCGATAATCTCACATTCATAGACCATGGCTTGAGCCAGGGCAGTAAATAGGATTGTGTAAGAGATGTGCCACCCTGGGTGCAAAACTAAAGGGGATCGTAAAGAATTTATTTCTGGGGTTCATTTGGATACAATTGCGGGCTTTTGGGGGCATCAGAACTGCTTCTCATCAATATAATTTCTTGCTACGGCCATTGACAACCAGAAGTAACACGAGAAGAAATACCAATAAAAATATCAATAAAGAGCCAAAGGCGCACGTCTAATTGGCAGCTGTTTAAGAAGAAGCTGTTAGACTGCTCAATATATATATATATATATATATATATAATATATACATACAGTATAAACAAAGAAAAGAAAAGAAAGAAAACGGCGCTAGTGGATTGTATACTCTTAATCAAGATTATAATAAATCTATATAAAAATGCAGCTTGGGCTAACATTAAAACATATTTATAGAACATAAAAATAAGGGAAACTGCACTGTACTGTGGCCCTTATTCAGAGGCGATCGGAGGATGCAAGCGGTCGCTCAGAAACTGGGCGGCCGCTTGCATCCTGACTGCCCGCCTCTGTTTCGGTCGTTAGGCTGTGGGTTTACACCCACAGCTCTAACAACCGCTAGGGTGATGGTCGCGATGGTCATAGACCATCGCAACCATCGGGGCTTACGACGAGACCCTAGGGTAGGGTCTCACTTGTCGTAAGCCCCGGAGAGCTTCTGGCTCTGTCAGAGCCGGAAGCTCTCCACTGACATCACTAGTGATGTCAATGGGGCCAACCCCAAATGGCAGGCGTTCCCATGGCAACGCCTCCGTTTGGGCTGCCACCCCCCCGGCCCGCCTTCCAAATAGGGCGAGCTGTCAATCAACATCGACAGCTCGCCCCCTTTGGAAAGAGACCCGCTACGACCGGCGCTGTCGGTCGTAGCGGGTCTCACGCATGCGCACGAAGGAGCCGGCTCCCTCGTGCGCATGCGCACTGGACAAACATCGAGGCGGCCGCACGGCCGCCTCTGAATGAAGCCCAGTATGTCATCAATTCCAAACTTGGATAATATACTGTATATCTAGAGACAATAATTTGCTGACTATAGGGAGCAATAATAGTCCACACGTTTTATTCAGTGGTGCACCGTAAATCATATATATATATGTATATATATATATATATGTATATATAATATATATACACTGTATGGAAATAGTTCCAGCTAATATCCAGTATATGGAGGAGTAAGGTAAGTGTCCAGTCCAGAGGGATTGTGGGCCTGATTCAGAGCCGGACGCTATTAGCGGACGCTCGTTCTAAGATAGGGGCCGGATATTTAAATTGAGCGCTCGCTCTTTGCGGTGTGTTGACGCCTCTATGTCTGAGCGAGCATACGAAAAATGCGCTCGCTATTTTGTAAAGACGCCCCTTTGCTGTTCGCATCACACGTCATCTCCTGTATTTATTAGATTAATCGGGAACATCGAAAGGCATCTGAACTGCCTTGTGGTAGGATTTTCTTTCCCCTAATACTGCGAGCAGTTCAGGCTAAAAGACAACCAAGTGACATGGTCGATGACGCTCCTTTACTAATTATGCACTCTCATTAAATGCCGTTTTGACCGTTAGGCACGCCTGCGTTCGGATCTCCACCACCCCGTTTTCAAGCACCTTCCCCTGTTACCACCCACAAACGGTACATTCTGTCAATCAAATTAGCAGCCCTCGCTGTTTTACGAGCGCACGATTTCCGACTGCAATGACTGTTTTGCGCATGCGCATTATGACCCATACGCATGCGCAGTTGTGCGAACATTGCTCAGAGCAAACGAGCGGCTCTGAATCAGGCCCTCTGTACAGACCTCATTTAGCAAGGCATCCTCGCATGGTTCAATCCACGGTATCTAATTCAGAAAACTTGAAACTCTGCACTGTGGGGAGCTGGTTGGCTACTGGAGGGACACTGACGGGCTGTCCACCGCAGAGACACTGACAGGGGGCTGGCTGCAGGGAAGCGGGGATGGGGGGCGCCTAAAAAAATCTGTGTACCAGGCCCCATGATTTCTGTTGCCGGCCCTGCTTTCAATACCTCTCAACATTTAGAAATGCAAAATCAGAGCACAATGAGCTCCACCCTGCTCTGCCCAAGCGTCACCCTGGTCTGCCCAAAAACACCAACTTTTTGTCAAAATTCCACCACTTTTGGCAAAACAAGTTAGAGCAGCGGACACCATCAGGCGGAGAGAGAGTGGGAAGACACCGGTCAGCACTTGTAGCTGGCCTTTCTGCTTGAGCTGCCTCTGTCCCACACCAACTACAACATCTCTTGAGAACACAACAGTTGGAGCGGGTACAGTGATTATACTGTAAAGAGAGGGAGATGATGGGCAAATCAGAGACTTTACAGATGGAGATAACAAGGATAATAGAGATAATAGAGAGGCGGAGGGAGGACAAAGATGAAAAAGACACTGGGGGGACGGGGGGCGAGGCAGAAGACTGGAGAGACATAGGGGGGGTATAAAACTGTAGAAATATGAGAAATATAAGGCTGGAGAGTCACAGGGAGGCATGAGGCTGGAGAGACACTGGTCAGGGAGTGCTGCTTTCACAACATGTTCAATGTTATAATGCCCGCAAGTAACATTATTGTATAACAATGTTGGGATATTGCCATCTGCATTCTGGTTTTGACATATTGTACAGTAGTCACTGTCGATATAGTGACTGTTGATAAAGTGACTACACCCCGTTATTACAGATTGGTGTCTATTTTATTAAATGCATCCTTTTAACATATTATTGAGAAAATGTGAAATGCGTGGCCCCATGTAAGGTTAACGAGCCTGAAATGTATATGGTTGCCGATTACTGTTTTAGAACATAACAATGCAACAGACCAGGGCAGTTTCTAGGATCTGAGGCTCCCAGTGCGAGCAGTCAAAATGCACAGTAAGGGAGCATGGTCTCGAAAGAATATAAGCCAGGTCCACATAAAATACACTGTGGCAGGCAGGGCGCCGGAGCTAGAGAGGGTACTTCTGTGTGCGCGCCCGAAAAGGGGGCGTGGCCATTGAAGATGGGGCGTGTCTATAAGACGCGTCCCTTTTTCGTGACTCTTGGGGCCGTGCCTGGCACTTACAGACACGCCGGGCAGCCCCCAAGCGCTGCTGACAGAGAGAATAGATGCCAGGCGTCTATTCGGCGGGGACACACATCTCCCCACCCACGGGACACTGCCGCCCACAGTGACTGTAATATATATATATATATATATATATATATATATATAGTTGAATTTGAGACCAACAGCACACACCAGAGTCACAGATAGGCGAAAGTGTTTGGAATATAATGGCAATGTAGGAACAAGGAGAGTCAGAACATCCATTTGCAAATACAAATTATATATATATATATATATATATATATATATTACACATACACATTACACACACACACACGTGATTGGGAGGGATATATGATCACAAATTAAACAATATAAGGCTGCAGGGCAATATAAGGCTGCACACCCTGGCCGTCCATGATTAGCAGCAGCCAGCAGGTCTTACCTGATCAGAGCGAGGACAGCACACTAGCACAGCCCCTGTCACTGTATCCCGGATAGCCGCCTTCACGGAGCTGAGCAGTTTGGCTGCGGTGGTGTGGTGGCGCTTGTGTGATGATGTCACACGCCGTGACAATCACACAGCGCGGAGGAGTCCCTGGGAGGGCTTGGAGAGCCTTCTACTGTGCCGCCCGCTAAGACCTGTGTCTCCGGCTGGTAACTGCTCCGCTGGGCGCCCAGAAATTCACAGGCTGTTTCAGAGGCGGCGCGCCCCGTGCGATTGCACGGGTTGCCCGCCCCTAGAAACGGCCCTGCAACAGACTATGGCATCTACCACATTATATGAAAATATCAATACATTGACAAATTAAGAATAATCTATTAAAAGAAATGTATAATTCAATCACAACATAAAATGAATTACTTACAGGTGTATCATCTGACCACGAAAAGCCTTCGTCAGGATCACTGGTCACTAGACCAACCCAGAAGGAATGACGGTAAAGACCAAGTTCCCTTAAAAGAAAACAACATGTACATAGTGTTTTCAACATGCTCAATTGTAGATGATACATTTCGGACTTCATACAAGACATAACACATATACAATATATATCTTAAACATTTTTTTCTTACTTTTTCCTTGAACTACACTCCTTTGCGGACACTAGACCATTTTTGTAGCAATATTTTTATGGATTGAATGAAAGTTATATTTTAATTATGACAATTACTCACAAGTGCAGTTCATCGTATTCCATAAAAGTCAACTGTTGTTTTTCTTGGAATAATGACCTAGGGTATAAGACCAGTCGGCTGTCAGCATGAGGACACCTAAACATTATCCTGATATCCTCACAACTCTGTTAATACTTGATCAGCAATGCAATTATTATTATTATTATTTTTATTATTATTATTATTATTATTATTATTATTATTATTATTATTATTATTCTAGGCTAGCCTGATTGTTATCAACTTCACCTCAGCACATTTACTAATGATCAGCTGACTAATTTACTCACAAGGCCAGGTAAGGTAAATAAAGCACACCATTGAGGAGATGTATCAAACCTTCTAACGAGTGGAGAAGTGGGCATTGTCCATAGCAACCAATCAGCTGCTACGTATCATTTTATGTACTTGATAAATGATAGGTAAAAGCTGATTGGTTGCTACTCCAATCTTTAGGATGTTTAATACCATACTTGCCGACATTCAGCTCCCTCCTTCTGGGAGGGAGCTGAATGCCTGCATACAGCGGGGGGGGGGCATGGCCGGGCAATGACTCCGTATTGGGGCGGGGCCAGGGCGTGACCGCATGATTGTGTCATCGTGGCTCTGCCCCCTCTTCACGATGCCGTAATGAAAGGCATTGTGAAGCAGGGGGTGGGGCCACGATGACGCAATCCAGCACAAATCGCGTAATCGCTCCCCTTGCTGCGGGGTTTATTATTAGTAGTCCGGGGGAGCAGGCGGCAGCCTGGAGGTTTGCCTGCCTTTCCAGGGGGTCGGGAGCGGCACCAGATATTCGGGAGGCTCCTGACCAAATCGGGAGGGTATTCAAGCCTGTTTAATACATTGTGGCAGATGTATAAAGCAGGGAAAAGAGTGGGGAAGTGTGCCAACCAATCAGCTTTGAAGTTGCATTTATCAAGTACATTCTACAAAATAGGTAGAAGCTGTTTGGTTGCCATGTGTAATGTCTCCACTGGCACACTTCTCCACTCTTTTCACTGCTTCATACATCTACAACATTGTCCCTTATATCTTGAAATTCACCCCAGTCATTCCTTGGACATTTCATATATCGATTTTTTTTGGGGGTGGTCTAGGCACAAGTATTAGCATGCTGTATCTGCGTGGTAGGTGTATTGACCGGTAATTTATTAGTTTACAGCGATAATTATTTTTAAAAAATTAGTTTATGTTATCTATTTAGCCGGTGGTGCTCCCCTAGAGTCAGTGGGGTAAATTTACTAAGAATCGAGATAGGTCGAGATAACCATCTCGGGTGATTTATTCATTTTTTTCTTGCTTGCAAATTTACTAAAGGCAAAAGTCGGGTGAGTTAGAGAGAGATTTCTCTCATCTCACTCGTAAAACTCGGGTGAGATAGCAATCTTGAATTAAATCACCATCGGGCCAAATCAGAAGTACTTTTCACCTAAAACATACATCTCTCAAATTTACGAAGAATCGGGATGACAAGCTCGGGTGAGATAGGAGCAAATTCTCTGTCCAAATAACTTTTCAATCTCTCAACCCCCTGATCTGCGAGATGGTCAGAAACATACACAAATCATTGTGATTTACATATGTTTAGTTCTGTAAATGGTTAAAATAGGGTTAATTTTCTAAAAATAATTATGTGAGGTCCCCCCCCAAAAAGACTAACCAGCCCCGGACTTGCCAGTCAGTCCTGGTTCTTAAAATTTCAGGGGAAAAAATGTTTAGGGTTCCACTGTAATTTAAGAACCAGCATCAGGCAGCAGGGACAGAGCTGGTTTTAAATATAGGGATAAAAATATTAGCGCGAGGTTACCCCTATATTTAAAACCAGCTCCAGACCCTTTCTAGCGGGGGACTGATGCCACAGCCAGGGGTGCCCTTTCACCGGACCCTCCAGCTGCAGCATCAGCCCTGACCACTAGTCAGCCCAGGCCAGGGATCCCTGGGGAGTTGGGGACCCCTCCAATAAAGGGGTCCCCTCTCCAGGGCACCCCTGGCCTAGGCTGATATCCCGGTGCTATCCCCAGCACCCTAGGGCGGTGGGTGCCGGGTTGATAGTGTTAGTGTGTAGTGTCAATTAAATGGTTAAATATTGTCTTTAGTTGTGGAACTATATGCTGGCAGTTGGAGAACCACAAATACCAGCATGCGGGGCATTACGGGCCCGCTGGCACTTGTAGTTCCACAACCAAAGCAATACGAAAAAAAAACACAACACACACCGTGAAAGTAACATTTTATTATAACATACATTCACACTCACTCTCACACATACTCACCTAGTATCCATAGTAATCCATAGGGGTACCTATAAAAAAAAAATAAACTCACCTCTCCTATGCGTAGTTCACGTCCTACTTCTCCAAGTAGGCATCCATGGGGTTAAAACAAGAAAACGGGTGCTACCGAATCACATAGCTTTACTCCGCGCGAATGACCAGGGCACGCATTGTTACAGCAGTAGATACAATGTTGCGGTTCCCACCATAGACTTCAATGGAGATTTCTCCCCATTGACGTCTATGGTCAGACACGCTGACCGCACACAGCCAATTAGCGAGCTGCTCCGATGGAGATGCCCACTGATTGGCTGGTGTGCCCCGGTCCTTCGCGCGGAGTTGGACTTTTCGCCATCATCGCTGGTTTTTCCTGGGATAAAGTATCGGGCGCATGCCCGCTTATCCCCGTATTCAATTTGGATACGGCGAAAACGGGACCCAGCGGAAAGGTAAGTATCGGAAAAGTCCAGTCAATTTGCGGGAAAGTATCCTAGCACCCCCCTAAAGATGTCCTGACATGGGGGATCACTATGGGTACCCCCGAATAGCCCTGCTAAAGGTATTTGGGGATTTTAAATGGTCTCAATAGGCGCTATTTTGCGTCATTGAGCAAGTGATGAAGAACACATTTTTGCTTTTTTGGGAGGGTAAATAAGTATTCCCATCAAATTTGGGGTACATGAAAATGGGTGCAAGCATAGTTCAAAGTTAATAAAATTAAGCTTTAAAGTGCACAAAAAAACGCACCTTCAGCAAGCACCTGCAATAAAAAGAAAACATCCCCCACACTTCCGAGGCTATTTCGCTAGTTTTTGAATTTGTACCCCAACTTTTTTTCTTTCACCCATTTTTTCAAAGTGATTTTTTGGGGTGCCCTTTGTGTAATTTTTTGTGATTTTTGATGCAGTTAGCAACAGGGGTGTGTAAACAGGGTTTAGGGTGGTCCCCGCAAATTTGCACCCCAAAACCCCAATTCTGCAATTTTTTCCACCGGGCATCCATTGCCGATACTTTTCCGCTGGTTACAATGCGCAAACTTTTTGCACCGGTGAAAGTCGGGGAAATTTAATACGGGGATAAATGTAATCGGGGAAAATGACGTCATCGGCGAAAAAGTATCCCCGAAAACGCCTATTTGCTCCAAATTGAATACAAGCAGATTACACATATCTCACTGAAATGTGCAGGCTGCTTGCTAGGGAGAATTCTGCAGAGAGAAATCACTGCAATCTCGGGTGAGATAACTCACTCGAGCTTGCTTACAAATCACCTGAGAATCTCGACCTACATCACCATCGGCAAACTTGTTTGGCCTCAAATCGCCTGTTGGTAAATTTGGGGAAAAAAAGTGAAAAAATCACCAGAGAGTTCCGGCGATTTATACCGAGATGAATCACTTTGCAAATCGGGTCAATCCTGATTCTTAGTAAATTTATCTCAGTGAATCAAACAACAATAAAGAAAGTAGAGAAAGAAAGAAGACCCTTATTTGAGGGCACTCTCATATGTTTAAAACTTAACTTTTATTCGATCTCATCAAAGATCAGACATACAGTAACTGCTCACACAAAAAAATATATCCACAGCAGGGCCGAAACTAGTGTTTTTGTCACCCGGGGCAAGACAGTAATTTGGCGCCCCCCTCCCCCTAGTAATTCCCCCGCAGCAGTGCCCCCATAGTAATGCCCCTTCAGTAGTGCACCTATAGTAATGCCCGCTGAGGTAATGCCCCTGTACTAGTGGCCATATGGTAATGTTCCCATAGTAATGCCCTTGTAGTGCCCATATGGTAATGCCCCCATAGTAATGTCCCTGTAGTGCCAAAATAGTAATGCCCCTGTAGTCCCATATAGTAATGCCCCTGCAGTGCCCATGTAGTAATACCCCTAGTAATGTCCCTGTAGTGCCCATTTAGTAATGCCCCTGTAGTGCCCCCTAATAATGCCCCTGTTGAGCCTCCTGGTAATGCCCCTGTAGTGTCCATGTAGTAACAACCCTAGTTATGCCCCTGTAGTGCCCATTTACTATTGCCCCTGTAGTGACCATATACAGCCCCCTGCTAATGCCTCTGTAGAGCCCCCTGGTAATTCCCCTGTAGTGCCCCCTGGTAATGTCCTGTAGAGCCCCCTGGTAATGCCCCCGTAGTGCCCCCTGGTAATGCTTACGTAGTGCACCCTGATAATGCCCCTGTAGTGCCCCCTGGTAATTCCCCTGTAGTGCTCCCTGGTAATGCTTCTGTAGTTCCCCTGGTAATGTCCCCCGTAGTGTCCCCTGGTAATGCCCCTGTAGTGCTCCCTGGTAATGCTTCTGTAGTTCCCCTGGTAATGCCTCCGTAGTGCCCCCTGATAATGCCCCTGTAGTGCTCCGTGGTAATGCTTCTGTAGTTTCCCTGGTAATGCCCCTGTAGTGCTCCCTGGTAATGCTTCTGTAGTTCCCCTGGTAATGCCCTTGTAGTGCTCCGTGGTAATGTTTCTGTAGTTTCCCTGGTAATGCCCCTGTAGTGCTCCCTGGTAATGCTTCTGTAGTTCCCCTGGTAATGCCCCCGTAGTGACGCTAACACACACACAAAAAAAAAAGAAATACTTACCTTAAACCCCGCTCCTGTGACCGCCGCCGTTGGGTCCGCCCGGCTGCTCCTCAGAACTATGGGAGAGACGTCATTACATCTCTCCCATAGTGCCTGTGGGGAGAGCTGGAAGCTGGAGTTCAGGAGAGAACTCCAGCTTCCGGCTAGCGCGGCGCTGCGGAGTAGAGCCGGGCGCCCGCTGTTAATAAAATCTCAGCGGGCGCCCGGCTTAGAGTCTCCCTGCGGCGCCGGGCTGGAGGTCACTGCACGTGCACCTCCAGCCCCCCCCATAGTTGCGGCACTTTCCCATGGCAAGCTGTCTGGATCAATATTCACTATGTGACATTTACAGTTGTGGTAGATTTATTAAAGCTTCCAAAAATGAAAAGAGGTGGTGTTACCCATAGCAACCAATCAGATTTTGCCTATCATTCCTTTATTGCATTCTAGAAAATGATGATAGACCGAATCTGATTGATTGTCTGTTTTAGAAGCTTTAGTAAATTTACCCCTAACTTCATTTATGAAATTCCTGTATCTTCCAGTAGATTGTAAGCTTGTGAGTAAGGCTCTTTTACCTCCATTCTTTCTTAATTACTGTGTTTGTCTCCAAATGTAAAGTGCTGTGGTGCAGTGGCGCAAGTTCTTCCCAGACACCCGGAGGTAAGTTATAATTTGGTGTTCCCCCCCCCCCCTGTCACAGCCGCTGACACTGTAATGCTGCAATTTGCATGCAGACAGGATATAGATAGACGAAGGCAGCAGCTGATGGTCTGACATGGAGCTCTTCACTAGTGTATGGTGGCTTCTCAGGTGCCAGGAAGGGGTGCCATGTATTGGGCGGCTGTGACAGTACACTCTGGGTACATAGTTATAGCCCTAAGTGGGTGAATATGTTGTGGACTATGGAGGAGGTGCCCCTTCAGAGCTGGAGCCCGACGGCAGGCGCCTACATTGTCTCCCATAGTTCTGCCCCTGCTGTGGAGTATATTGGCACAATATGAATACATTTTAATAATACTTACATCAGCATTGTCCTTACTAACTGGTCTTCCTCCTTACTGCTAATACTGAGTAAGTCACCTCCTATTGCTCTGCAAAAATCTCGGGCTTCATTCCATGACTTTTTCTCATCGCCTTCTTTATGGTAATGCTGGTGAAAGATACAGATAACATGTAATATGTACAGTGGTGTAAGTGGGCTGTTATACAATGGTATGCCGTACTGCCACTTCTACTACTGCTTCATTGCAAAACTATCACATTCCATTCACTTACATTTGCTGTACTGCCACATCTAACCACTTCAACCACTAAATACAGTATGTAAATACAGGTCTAACCTACAGGGGCGTAAGTTCATACCTCCAGCCCAGAAGTGAGATAGTCTCCTTGCATTTACTGCCAGCACCTCAGCAACACCCAGACAATCTCCTCCCCCTGCATTCACTGCCAACACCCCATCAGTACACACATACACACTCACCCCTCTATATTCACTACTAACTACAGTAGCACCCAGACACTCTCCCCCTGCATTCACCACTAACACTGCAGCAGCACCCAGTCACACACTATCATCCTCTGCATTCACTGCTTACACTTTAGCAGAACCCAGACATACAGACTTTATCCCCCTGCATTCAAACCTAAAACCTTAACAGAACCCAGGCACACACTCTTCCCTGCATTCACTACTAACACCGGGAGCACCCAGATATAAACCCTCCTCCTGCATTCACTACGAACACCTCAGCAGCACCCAGACACACATTCTATCCTGCATTCACAACTAACAACCTTAGCATTGCCCACACACTCTGTACCCCTGCATCCACTACTAATACCTAACACCATAGCAGCACACAGACACACACTCTCCTCCCCTGGATGCTTGTGAACACCCCCCTTCATTCACTGCCAACATCCCAGCAGAACCCACACAATCTCCTCATCCTGTATTCACTTTTAACACTCCAGCAGCACATACCCACACTGCCCCTATATTCACTACTAACACTCCAGTAGCACCAAGACACACACTCCCCATCCCCTGAATTTACAATTAAAACTGCAGGAGCACCCAGACACACACACACACACACTCTTCCCCATGCATTCACTACTAACTCCTCATCAGCACTCAGACACACCCTCTCCTTCCCTTGTAATAACTGCCAATACCCCAGCACCACCCAGACACACACTCTTCCCCTGGATTACTATCAACACCCCAGCACCCAGACAAATACCCTCCCCCTGCATTTACTGCCAACATCCTAGCAGTACTCACAGTCTCCTCCCCCTGCATTCACTTCCAACACTCCAGCAGCACCCAGACACACTCCTTCCCTGCATTCACTGCCAACACCCTAGCAGCACCCACATGCTTTCCTCTATCTGCATTCACTGCCAACACCCTAGCAGCACCCACATGCTCTCCACTCTCTGCATTCACTGCCAACACTCCAGCAGTACATACCCATACTCCAGTAGCACCAAGACACGCACTCCTCCCTGCATTCACTACAAATACCTTAACAGCACCCAGACACACTCTCCCCACCCCCTGAATTTACAACTAACACTGCAGGAGCACCCAGACACACACACACTCTCTTCCACATGCATTCACTACAAACACCTTTGCACCACCCAGACACACACTCTCTCCCTCTGTATTCACTACTAACACCTTTGTTGCATCCAGACATACTCTCTTTCTGCATTTACTACTAACACCTTAGCTACCTAATATCTTAGCAGCACCCAGACATACACTCAACTGCCTTCATTGCCAACATCTCATCAGCACTCAGACACACCCTCTCCTCACCTTGTAATAACTGCCAACACCCCAGCACCACCCAGACACACACTCTCTTCCCCCTGCATTCACTGCCAACACTCCAGTAGCACCCATACACACTCACCTTCCCTACATTCACTGTGAACACCCCAGCAACACCCAGGCAAAGACCCTCCCCCTTGCATTCACTACTAACACCTTAGCAGCATCCAGACACATACTCGCCCCTGGATTCACAACTAACACCTTAAAATCAACCAGAAACACACACTCTCTCCCCCTGGATTCACTACTAACACCTTAAAATCAACCAGAAACACACACTCTCTCCCCCTGCATTCACTATTAACACTCCAGCAGCAGCATCCAGACACGCACTCCTCCTCCAATTAACTACCAACACCCCAGCACACCAACACTACCTGCTGATGATCAGGGTATTCCGTTGCAGCAAAGGAAGCAGGTCCAACATGCTTGAGGAGGAAGAACCAACAAAGGGGGGACAGACCATGCACTCCAGTCTCTGCCCCTTTTATATACATAGGTGTGGTTTCCTTGCTGGAGATCCATCCCTAAGCTGGGACCAAACTTTGGAGTGGGGGCTCTGGGAGAAGGAGGACCATGGCACATGCTCCCTGCTGGCGCATAAACAAAACCTGGAGCAATGGAGGAGGTCAGTGTGCCCCTTTCAGGGCTGGTGCCCAGAGGCCATGCATTGTATCCTGTATTTCCACCCCTGCTAACCTATTGTATGTTAATGGCTATAAAGAGCCTTTGTATGTCTGCTTGAGTTGATAGGAATGGGTTGTCCTTAGATAAGATAAATAACATTTGTAAATGAAAAGAATACACTTTCTAGTAGGAAACAACCATAAACCCTCCTAGACTTTTGCAAATCCGCTATCCCGTACACCTGATGAGAGATATCATACTGAAAAGTTGGTAGCAAAGATTAGGGAGAGTGCACAGAATCCTTAACTACAAGATCTGAAAACGACTGCACGATTACGACATTGTAAACATGCAGTCGTTTGTCAGTGTGTGATGAACCTGCACTGAACGAGCAGTCATTCAGAGCAGGGTCATTAATCATCTGGAAACATGCTGAACCTGACTATATCGTCAGGTTGACCAGCATGTTTGAAAGATGACAGATGTCTAATCGACCATCGGGCACGCGCATCGCTGGTCGTTTTAGACACTTTTGCAAACGATTTGCAAACGATTGAACAATCGTTATCGTTCAACTTAAACCCTAAAGGGAGGTATCCACTAGACAATTAAGTCTAAAGAGATTGGCTTGCAGTCACCTGCTGGACTGCATCTCTCTGACAACTAACACATGTAGGGCCCAATGACGTGCGGTGAGGTAAATGGCTGGGGAGGCACTGGCTAGTATCAGAGCCAGATTTGTAGGTGCATATACAGTACGAACCTGAGGGTTCATGGGGGCATTATACAAAGGTGCAGCTACTTAGTATACAGTGCTGGAAATGTGGTTTGTTTAAAAATGCCTCACCTGCCATATACTTTTTACTCCAGAGATTTGACTATAAAAATGATTAGAATAATACAAAGAAGATATTTATGACACTTTCTTTACATTTTTCTTGTACATTTTCTAGTCAAAACTCTGGAGTATAGCGAAGTATGACAGGAAAGGCTCTGCCTCACCTGACCGCACATCACTGGTAGGGTCTGATTCTGAGTTGGACGCTGCAGCGTTTGCCAGTGTCTCATGTGTGACTTTATACAAATATAGCTACTAGTCCTTTCCTGGTGTACATCTAGGCGTCTGCACGTGCGAGGACTGACACGTCCACTTTAAGCATCTTCAGGCAATGTATTAACGCTTGCCAAGACCTTAGACACCTCCATCAGGCACCTTTTATTTTTTGCACAGTGGGCCTAATTCAGACCCGCTCGCAAGCGGGTCGATGTTGGCAAAGTACGCATGCGCACGCATGCGCGAGACCCGAATAACGACGGCCAAACCGTCGCTCCGGGTCTCGCTACAAAGGGGGCGTGCTGTCGATGGTGAGTGACAGCACGCCCCCTTTGGTGGGCGTGCCGGGGACGTGGCTGCCCAGACGGAGGCATTCCCATGGGAACGCCTACAGTCTGGGGTCGGCCCCACTGACATCACTAGTGATGTCAGTGGGAGTGCTTTTGGCTCTGATAGAGCACACAGCCCCATAATAAGACAGAATTCCCCTGCGCATTGGTTGCCAGGACAAACAGTCTCTGGGGCCATGGGTGGTCTACACCCTTCCACCTATCAGTCCCAATGGTTCCCCGCCGTCAGTGCCCCCCCTCCCATTTATAATCCACCCCCCTTATCAATAGCCGGCCCCTCCTGGGGTCAGGCTTCATGGAGCTCTGGGGTGGCACCCCCTGTTTATCCCTCTACCTCAGTTGTATCTTCTTCCCCTTTTTATCCCACCTACACTGCACCCACTTTTGGATCTTACCCTTACCCAGGGTTCCATCCGCAGCTTTATTACTCTTATTTGCCAATTTCACAGCAGAATTCAGCGATGGCCTCCATGCCTCTGCTCCCTTCTGCACCGCCTGTCATGTATAGTCAACCAGTGTGTCCTCGGCATCCGGCATTGTGCTGGTTCCGCCAGCTCGTCTGTTAACCGCGCCTGCACCCCTTCCTCCTACGCCCATCATGGTCAACCCCCCCGCGCAGGCGGTAATGCCTTCCGGCCCCGTAGCTCATCAGTCTACTCCAGTTGCAGATAATGGAAGGACGACTGCGGCTCCTTTAAGAGAACCGTTAAATGGTGCGTCTGCTGACTCTGTGCGCATGGAGATGGGACCGACAGGCGAGTCTTCAGCCGCGATGAATGATCAAGTCGAGGAAGCTGTTCCGGGTCCCTCTGGTGCTGGTGAACATGATTCGTCTTGTTCGTCAATGTCTGACTATTCCTCTTCTTCTCATTCTTCTGGTTCCCCTGCGCGCCCGCGTAAAATAGCCAGAATGGTTGCTAGGCATTTAGCCAAGAAGTCAGTTGGTACAGCTACACAAGGCGTTAGTGCTGAACTAGTAACAGTGGCGGCTGGGGCTTATTCAGTGCATTGTGCGAACACCGCTGTTCTTCGCGGCCTGCGCAAAAGTGTGAGGGGGAGAATTCGCAAAAGTAAATTTGTCAACTTCTTTACACTCACCGATGATCTGAAAAAGGCTTTTGCTCAGGATAAGAAGGCAGGGGGTATGGGCGAGGAGGCTTTCTGTAGTTTCACCAGTTGGTTGAAGGGCATGCTGATATTTGCGGCGTGCTATTTGGAGATGCAGGCGGATGAACATGTGAACATAGTAAAATATATATTTTTAGTCCTGGACATGTTTGTCCGTTCGCGGGCCTTGGCATGGCGTGAATATGATGTGCAATTTAGAAGAAAGCATGACGGTAGCAGGATTATTCAGTTCGGAGCAAAGGACGTGGAGGTGTGGCTAGAGTTATCGCAGCAGTGTCGGCCCCCCTTGGACATGATGTCTCCTCGCAAGGGATATACTACTGGTAAACCGGGGGCAACAGGAGTTATGAGGGTCAAATGTTTTGCTTTCAATGACTCCTGGTGTACACGGGGGTCGGCCTGTCGTTTTCGACACTCCTGTCGTCTCTGTGGAGGGGAGCATCCGGCCAAGGATTGCCGTAGAGGGTCTGCTAGTGCCACCCAAGATCGTGAGGGATCAAAATGAGCTGCTTAAGGCTAATTCGCCTATTTGTTTAGCTGCACTGGCTCGCTGGTTGGATTTATATCTTCACAAGGAGGACGCTTCGTTTTTGTTAGAAGGTTTTTGTGCGGTTTTCCTCTGCCAATAATGGGTCCTTTATGGGTCAGGTCCCCCCGTAACTTGCGCTCGGCAAGGGACTACCCAGAAATTTTGCAGGCTAAAGTTAGGGCCGAGGTGCTGCTGGGGAGGATGGAGGGTCCTTTCCCTGGTCCTCTGAAGCAGGATCTTTGTATCTCTCCAGTGGGTGTAGTGCCCAAGAAGACACCTGGTAAGTTTTGTTTGATCCAGCACCTGTCATATCCGGCTGGTTGTTCGGTGAACGACGCCTTTCCGGATAGTTTTTGTAGAGTGAAATATCAAAGTTTTGGGTATGGCGCGCTGCTCGCAAAATTAGATATTGAGTCAGCTTTCCGTTTATTGCCGTTACACCCAGACGCAATGCAGTTTATGGGATTCAAGCTAGATTCAGGTTACTTTGTCGACAAATGTTTGCCTATAGGTTGTGCGGTTTCCTGTGCCTATTTTGAGAAATTCAACTCTTTTCTACACTGGTGTGTTCATGCCGGCACAGGACAAGCGGGCGTGGCGCACTATTTGGATGACTTTCTCTTCATAGGTCCAGGAGAGAGCGACGTTTGTTCAGACCTCCTCTTTTCCGCACAGGCTCTTTTTCGTGTTTTAGGGGTTCCCATTGCACAGGATAAGACGGAGGGTCCCATTTCTTGCCTCATACCTGGGAATTGAGATAGACACGGTTGCGGGTTGTTGTAGGTTACCGAGTGACAAAGTGGGCAGATTGTTGGAGCAAATTGCGAGTTGCTTAGCAGTAGACAGATTGCGCGGGGTACAGTCACTGCTGGGTTCGTTTAATTTTGCTTGTCGCATAATTCCCATGGGCAGGGTTTTCTGTAGAAAATTGGAGAGGGCCACTGCTGGGTCGAGACAGCCGCATCATCATATTCGTTTGTCGGCGGAGATTATGGATGATCTTCGGGTTTGGACCAAGTTTCTGGTTCATTTCAATAGCGAACGTATTTGGCCAGCTCCTCCGGTAGCGAATGGGTCATTGCAACTGTTTACCGATGCGGCTGAATCGTCTTGTTTTGGGGCTTTTTTCAATGGGGAATGGTGCGCTACTGCTTGGCCTTTAGTTTGGCGCGAGGAAGGATTAACGAGTAATTTGTTGCTTTTGGAACTTTTCCCAATTGTTGTTGCTATGGTACTCTGGTCAGCACGTCTGAGTAACCGGCATGTGATTTTTTGGTGCGACAATCTGGGAGTGGTTCACGCCATTAACAAATAGTGATCGTCCTCTCCGTTAGTGTTGCGTTTGCTTCGTCATTTCATTTTGCGCTGTTTAGAGGCCAACATACGCTTTAGAGCTCGTCATGTGCCAGGTGTTGTTAACGAGATCGCTGACGCGTTGTCTCGTTTTCAGTTTGAGCGTTTTCGGGCGCTTGCACCGCCTGCTTCTGCTGTTGGTTTGATATGCCCCCCGTTTGTGTGGCAGATCATCAGGCCAGCTTAGAGGCTTTGACGATGCAATTGCTCGCTCCATCAACTCTCCGCAAGTACTCGGCTTCATGGCGGGAATGGAGCAGTCACTGCGAGCGCCAAGATTCGGAGGGTAAGTCTCCGAAGGAGTTGCTGTCATCCTTTGTTTGGGAGAGGTATCAACAGGGGAGGTCCAGGGCCTAAGTGGGGTCGGTGCTTGCGGGAGTCTCTTTTTTTTGCGAGCTTAAAGGTTTACATGACCCAACCAAATCTTTTCTTCTAGCTAAGGCTCTGAAAGGTTGGGCGGGGAGGCTCCTGCTCGCGCGGATTCCCGTCGGCCGGTGGACACCCAGCTTTTGGCAGCATTGCTTAGGATTATGGAGAAGGTAGCTTCTGATACGTTTGAGGCTGCTCTTTTCCGTTTGGCATTTTCTTCTGCATTTTTTGGAGCTTTCAGGGTTAGCGAATTAGTGGCGGTGAATAGAACATCTGAGTCCTCTGGGTTGTTGTCCAAGGACATTGTTTTTAGAGTTGCAGCAGTGCTTTGCAAGCTTAGCTTCTCTAAAACGGATCAGACAGGGAGAGCTAAATGGGTCACGCTTGTGCAACAGCAGGATGGCAATATTTGCCCGGTTCATTTAGCATCTCAGTATATGATTGTACGCCCAGTTGGGGGGATTCAGTGGTTGGTTCATGCGGATTCCAGTTCACTGCAGTATTTAAACTAGGGATGTGCAGGCTCGGTTCTACTCGGTTCCGTTCGGTTCTTTTTACCGGATCTTATTGAGTTTCAGCTGTCACGAGTTTTGGATAGCCAATAAGATTCGGTAAAAAGAACCGAACGGAACCGAGTAGAACCGAGCCTGCACATCCCTAATTTAAACGAGGTTTAACAGAACTGGGTTTAGAGTTAGACCATTCAGCTTACGGCACCCATTCATTTCGAATAGGGGCAGTCATTTGTGCAGCGCTTGCTGGGGCATCTCCTTCGGACATTCAAAAGGTGGGGTGTTGGAAGTCAGGGAGTTATAAGAAGTATGTGCGCTGCAATAAGTTGTAGGTGCGCACCTTGCGATAACCCGAAAACGTTGCTTACCTGCCAATCGTTGAACGGCTAGCGTTCAACAATTGGGGGTGTGAAGGGATTTTTAAATTTTTCCTCCCGTTAGCCATGATCTGGCCCAATTTGGTTCACGGGTAGGTTTTTTGTTTTTTTCTTCTTCACTCGGGTTCCTGTTTTCCCCCTTTTTTGCATCCCTGCTAGTTAGTTGCTACGTGTTCTTCTTAAGTTGTGTTGTTTTGATTCAGGTTTGGTGTGGTTTCTCATGGTCAGGGTTTCTTTTTTTTTACAGTGTTGATGAAGGAAGACGGGCAGGTGTGGCTGGTAGGCCACTCATTTATTTTTTGGGCGGAAAAGGCATGTCTCGGGTCGGAGTAGTGGTTTGCCATTTGGTAGTCGGACGGTGTGTTGGATTGGAGTGAGAGGTTTGCGTGTGGACTCTGTTTTGGCACTGATTGTTTCTTCTGTGGCAAAATGGGGAATGCCCGAATAGTTGATTCTTCACGTTGGTGGGAATGATGTCGGTCAGCTTACAGGTGTGGGTTTAATTGTTAGTCTGCGCAAGATTTTGGATACGATTCGAATGAAATGGCCATCCGGTCAGATTGTGTGGTCAGAGATGACGCCCCGCTTGACGTGGAGAGAAGTGAGAAAGTTTGGTGCTTTGGATATAACGCGGAGGAAGGTGAATGTGGCAGTGTCTAAGCATGTTGTGTCTATAGGTGGCTTGGTCGTGAGTCATGGCTTTTTGGAGGGTGATCTTGTACATTTCTTTCGTCATGATGGTGTGCATTTGAACGGCCTGGGTATGAATCTTTTTGTGCAGGATTTGTTTTCTTTCCTTGGTTAGTTCTGTTTGGGTGGCGGGCCAGTCTCTATTAGGGCCTGGCTTTGGCGGGAGTACGCTGCAGCTCAGTGGCTTTATGGGACGCAAGATAACTGTGGGGGCACTTGCTCTCGATGTACAAGGCGAATTTGTCCGGCTCCGCATTGGGGGGACCCGGGCGTTTTTGCACGAAGCGCCTCGGATTGGCCCAGGAGGGAAGTGAGACCCTCACGGTTTAAGTGCGCCTAAAAGGGGGAACGGGTTAGTCGTTCCCTGAGTATTTTGGAGTAAGTTAAAAGCTAGAACTGAGTCTGCAGCGTCTCTTTGCCACCCTGGTTAGGTTGATTGATTCAATTATAAATAAAAGCTGTGACCTTTTTAGCCAAGCTATGGTGTCTGTGTCTTTATTTGTAGTTCAGTTAAGTAAGCTAATCAAGGTTGATAAGTTTTGGAGGTAATAAACATATGTAATTCTTATACATTTTTACTAGAGGGGTACACAATACACAGTAAAATAAACACTAGGGCAGGGGCAATCAACATGCGGCCCTCCAGCTGTTGTGGAACTACACATCCCAGCCATGCCCTGCAACAGTTTCAGCATTCCCTAATAGCAAAACAGTGGGATGTGTAGTTCCACAACAGCTGGAGGGCCGCATGTTAGGCACCCCTGCACTATTATCATTATGTGATGATATATGGATCTAGGCCTGATTCCCTACGGATCACTATTCTGCTTATAAGCACGCAACGCAGTTGCTAATATCAGCGGTCATATGTAAATGTTTGCATTCGCATTGCGTTCGCAGCTTCACATTAGGACGCCCACTTCCCCTTACTCATATCCGTATACTTTGTCAACATAGCGAAGCAATTGGTAACATCGGACCCATACGTACAATTAAAGCAGGTCAGACCTCACTCAGGAATTGCTTACTCAGCGCACGCTATGAGGCCTCAGGCTGCGTATGGTATCGCAGTGGTTAATTCATGCACGCCCCTACAACGCCCGACCACCCCCCGTCACCCCCCACAAACGGTACTTTCTGTCTATCACTCTGCTATGAGTCTGCATATCCTCTGCGATCGGTTTCCCGATCGCACTGGCTAGTTCTTGCATGGTCGATGCATACGCATGCACAGTACGCAACAATCAGCCAATTGCGTGCTTATAAGCAACTGCGTTCCTTGCTGAATCAGGCCCCTAGTCAGTACCTGAGTGTATTGAACGCGGAGCTTTGGTCAAAATCACCAAAATACTCAAAGCTCCCTGGGCACCTCATACTGCAATGAGCTGCAGGAGGTAGAGATAGAGCAAGCAGTTAGTCACCTCTACTTTCCCTGGATCATGCAAGAACATGAATTTTACATGTGTTAGAGGCAGGATGGCTGAAACCTATATGCTGCCAAAAGCAACCTGTGAAATAATAGGTGTCCTCGTGTTCCCCATTCCTACATGAGGGAGCAGGATGCCATCTAATACCAGCATCAGTTTTCTCTATGCACGTGGGCAGCAGATGCAGAGACTTAAATACATCATTGTCAACTCTGGCATTTGCCCAAAGTGTAGGTGTGCTTTGGAGAACAAAATGACTGGTTTGGAATGCCAAATGTTTGTTAAAATGGGCTGAACAGTCTTAGCCAAGGCCAGGGTGTGCCACATTGACACTATAGGTGGCGCAGCCATTTGCCTCATGAATAATGACATCATAGCCAGGCGCTGCACTCTCCAAAAAAGGGGCCGGCTATTTAAATTGAGCGCTCGCTCTTTGCGGTTTGTTGACGCCTCACTGTCTGAGCGAGTGAACGAAAAATGCGCTCGCTATTTTGTAAAGACGCCCCTTTGCCGTTCGCATCACACGTCATCTCCGGTATTTATTAGATTAATCGGGTACATCGAAGGGCATCTGAACTGCTCGCAGTGCTTGTGGTAGCTTTTTCTTACCGCTATCACTGCGAGCAGCTCAGGCTAAAAGACAACCAAGTGACATGGTCGATGACGCTCCTTTACTAATTATGCACACCCATTAAACGCCCTTTTGACCATTTGGCACGCCTGCGTTCGGATCTCCACTCCTCCGTTTTCAAGCACCGTCCCCTGTTACCACCCACAAACGGTACATTCTGTCAATCAAATTAGCAGCCCCTCGCTGTTTTGCGAGCGCACGATTTCCGACCGCAATAACTGGTTTGCACATGCACATTACGACCCATACGCATGCGCAGTTGTGCGAACGAGCGGCTCTGAGCTCAGAGCGAACGAGCGGCTCTGAATCAGGCCCTCAGTCCATTACCAACATGGAGGAGCAGCAGTTGGCGGCTTCACAAGTAAGAAGCTGCCAACTACTGACCCTCCATGTCAGCAGCTGGCACATAGTGAGGGGTGCTGGCCACTGCCAATATACCACTCATATGGGGCCTGATTCAGAGCCGCCCGCAATCTACATGCAATGCCAATATTCACGTAGTTAAGCGATTTTTTTGCAAGTGCCCATGTGGGAAAATGTCCAAAGACTGGTACAGCGCATGCATTACACAGTGGCCCTCTGCGCGTGTGCAAGCCCCGTAGCGAGTGAGAAATTCACTCACACCGGGACTTGCTACAAACGGGGCGGCTGCCGATGTTGATCGACAGCTCGCCCTGTTTTGTAGGCGGGGAGGGGGGTGGCTGGACAAACGGAAGCGTTCCTGAAGGAACGCCTGCCGTTTGTGGGCGGCCCTACTGACATCACCCGTGATGTCAGTAGTGAGCTTCCTGCTCTATTTGAGCAGGAAGTTCACTGAGGCTTGCGGCAGATGAGACCCTACCACAAGGGTCTCGTTGCAAGCCCAATGGTCACGATAATCGCGACCATCACCTGGCCACTCGCAAAAGCTGTGGGTGGTCACCCACAGCTTAGCAAGCGGCCAGGAGACCGGTTTAAAAAAAAAAGGGGCCGTCCTCATTCAGTCCGAGCGCTCGCTTTTTGCGAGCGCCTCTGAATGAGGTCCAAAGTGTACAGCCATGGCCAAAAGTTTCGAGAATGACATTGGTTGAGTATTGGAGGATGGCCTGGTGTCAAGAAGGGCAGCAAATAAGCCACTTCTCTCCAGGAAAAACATCAGAGACAGACTGATATTCTGCAAAAGGTACAGGGATTGGACTGCTGAGGACTGGGGTAAAGTTATTTTCTCTGCTGAATCCCTTTTCAGATTGTTTGGGACATCTGGAAAAATGCTTGTCCAGAGAAGGAAGGGTGAGCACTACCATCAGTCTTGTGTCATGCCAACAGTAAAGCATCCTGAGACCATGTGTGGGGTTGCTTCTCAGCCAAGGGAGTGGGCTCACTCACAATTTTGCCTAAGAACACAGCCATGAATAAAGAATGGTACCAAAACATCCTCCAACAGCATCTTCTCCCAACCATCCAAGAACAGTTTGGTGATGAACAATGCCTTTTCCAGCATGATGGAGCACCTTGCCATAAGGCAAAAGTGATAACTAAGTGGCTCAGGGAACAAAACATCAAAAATTTGGGTCCATGGCCAGGAAACTCCCCAGACCTTAATCACATTGAGAACTTGTGGTCAATCCTCAAGGTGCAGGTGGGCTAACAAAAACCCACAAATTCTGACAAACTCCAAGCATTGATTAGGCAAGAATGGGCGGCCATCAGCCAGTATGTGGCCCAGAAGTTGATTGACAGCATGCCAGGGTGAATTGCAGAGGTCTTAAAAAAGAAGGGTCAACACTGCAAATATTGACTCTTTGCATAAACGTAATGTAATTGTCAATAAAAGCTTTTGACACTTATGAAATGCTTGTAATTTTACTTCAGTATACCATAGTAACATCTGACAAAAAGGTCTAAAAACACTGAAGCAGCAATCTTTGTGAAAACCACTTGTGTCATTCTCAAAACTTTTGGCCATGGCTGTACAGCGTGTGCGTTACACAGAGTGTACAGTGTGTGCGTTACACAGAGGGTACGCACAAAGATACTGTAGCGATCGAGAAGCAGGGTTTCAAAATGTTGTGGAAAAGTGAAGAACGATCCTGGGTGGTGACTGGGAGGTGGCTAGAAGTGGTCTATTCAGTGGGCGTGCTATGGTATTGTCACAGGCCTGTCAGTGCAAGTGGCTATATTCACAGACACACAGCTGCAGGAATAGGAGGCCATAGTCTGCAGGAGAACCTGCACCTGCCATAAGGTACAACTGATCAGGGTTTCTCAGCGCTGTCCTGTGCTGTCACCCTATTCCTCCTCTGCTCCCTCTCCCAGTGCGTGTACCAATAACTCCAGCAGTTTTTCCGGAGCCAGCTGGTGGGGAGAGCAATAATGTTCAGACAGGGTTGCACCCATCAAGCTATGGCACTCCTGGTGACGGTCCTGTTAGCCCGTGCCTTGAGCCGTCACTGCAACGGCTGGTGGCTTATAAGGACAAAACACGCTAAAAGTGGCAATCTCAGTCCTAGCACGTTCGGCCGCTTGGATGTACACAAAGGAAAGAGTTTGTAGGGGCTTTTTCATAAAAACAAGAGACCGCCAATATACGCTGCTGTCTGCGCTTCTGGGTGCGACTCAGAATGAGGCCCATAGTATTTTTGATGCCACCAATACTTAGTGCCTTAGGGGACATACCTTGTGGTAGGGCCGGCCTTCTTCCAGCCCTACTTCCCATAAAATAAAAGCAAATGTATGTTCTGTGCTTGGACACCACTGCTGGCAGACCCCTAATTTGTTATTCATTGATGCCACAAAATTAAGCTAAACTCATTAGAAATTTATTAAAGAATTGAAAAAGTTTAACTCAGTGAAACTGGTTGTTCTAAAGCACTAGAAGGTTAAGGCGTGCATCCACCAGACGATAAATTGGACAATTTGAATGATAACGATATTGTTCATCGTCAGCAATGTCCTTCAGTGTGTATGCCATCAATGACCATAATGATATCGTCAGGTTCTGCAAGTCCGGGGATGAGGGAGGGTTACGTCACTGAACAATATCGTTCAGTGTAGAATCTCAATTTCGCTAACAATATCGTTTAGTGTTTATGCTCAATGTCGTTGACGACATTGAGCCCGGAACTGCAGGGCAATCACTAGACAATATCGCTCATGGAGCATATCGTCTAGTGGATACGCGCCATTAGACATAGATGTGATATTTATGCTTTTGCGCATTATCTGATTTTTCCACTGGCTTGCACTGGTGCACTTCTATTTGCTAAAGCACACCTCCCAACAACTGGACTCCCTAAATCAGGACCATGTGTAAGGGTGTGTGGCCTCACAGCATGTCATCTGTTTTTGTCATCCTGGGGGCATTCCCAGTGCTGCTTCAGTGGCTGGGCTGCCCCCAAGATGTCATCCCCACACTGTTTAGGTGCTCTGCACATGTGCATGGCATCTATTCAGTGTTCAAATGCTCACCTAACTTTCCCCAGTCTGCGGTACACTGCAGCCAGTGGGTTGGACAACGGGACAATGTCAGAAAAGCTGAAATTGGGATGGTTTGGAGGTATGGCTAAAACTTCACCAAAATATCCCCCGATCAGTTTTTAAATACATTTGGGTCTGTTTGTTATTACATTCATGTAATATCAAGTTTACTTATATTAGTCTACTTACTTTGTAACATGCACTTATACGGTTGGATGTTCTCCATCCTTTCGGACATGCTGGTTCTGCTGTCGTCGTCGGGGCGGGAGGCGGTGTCACTCCTTGTGCTAATTTCTTGCAGACATACTTAGCTTTTTCATCACAGATGACAACATCCCACAATCCGCCCTTGTTTCCAGTTCTCATAACAACACAACCTTGTTTTCTTCCTTCAAAGTTGATATTGAAATGAATATGTTATGATGCAAATAGTAATGCAGATTGTAAATATGATGTTCTGTAACTGTTACTAGTGGCCAAAACAGTCATATCCAAAATTCCCACAACCAATATACTACTGGAGCAATAACTTCCAGCCATGTCACTCTGATGAGCTCCAACACAGGAGAAACTGGCTCTCTGCAGGTGCAATCCCCTCCCGTCACTAGTCGGCACTTTGGGCCTGATTCAGACCCGCTCGCAAGTGCTATGTGCTCGCAAGCGGGTCGATTGTTAGGCAGTGTGCACACCGCACGCGCGAGCCCCAGAGCGAGCGCAAAAAGCACGCGCTCTGGGCTCGCATCCAAAAGGGGCGGCTGTCGATGTTGATCGACAGCTCACCCCATTTGGAAGGCGGGGCGGGGGGGTGGCTGGGCAAAAGGAGGCGTTCCTTCAGGAATGCCTGCCATTTGTGGGCGGCCCTACTGACATCACTCGTGATGTCAGTAGGTGGACTTCCTGCTCTATTAGAGCAGGAAGTCCACTGGGGCTTGCGGCAACGAGACCCTACCGCAAGGGTCTGGTCGCAAGCCCGATGGTCGCGATGGTCTTGACTATCGCGACGATCACCTGGCAGCTTGTATAAGCTGTGGGTGGTAACCCACAGCTACGCGAGTGGCCAAGAGGCCGCAACTAAAAAAAAAAACACCCACCCTGATTCAGAGCGAGCGCTCGCTTTTTGCGAGCGCCTCTGAATCAGGGCCTTGGTTCAGACTGCCCAGTAGGCAAAACACTGACTCAGAAAGGTCACTATGCATATGTATGTTATATATACATTGTGATAGGATCACTGGTAAAGTGGTCTGTGGCAGGTACATTTGTCCCAGATTCCTGTCTTTTGTGTTTTAAACTCCCAGGAGAAAGTCTGTAGTGTAGCAGGCTTGAGTTTCGGCTTTTTGAAAAGCCGGTTTGGGACCTGGGGGTTGTGGGTGAGAGGAGAGGGAGGGCTCCACCCACGACCACTCCAGGTTTTGGTTCTCGCAGCCTGGTAACAGGCTTGTTAGTTTTTCACCTGAGAGTGGCCAATATAAGCCTAGTGTGTTTAGGGCTGATTGTCTCACCTGGGAGAGCAGACAGGGAGTTTGCTCAGAGACACTTGGATACCTAACTGTGAGTGTTGTGCTGTGCTTTTGTTGCTGGCGAGGGCATTAGGCCCTGCCAGGTTCTGGTAGTGAGGGAACTACCTGTGAAGTTAGTGCCCCGACAGGGCTAGGATTTATATTTATGTTTTCTTTATGTTTCTGACATTGTACAATAAAGACTGGCGCCGACCAGCTTGTACTTGCATCCAGACTGGTGTGCTGCTTCCCTGCTGCTGTGTGTGTGTGTGTGTGTGTAAGGAAGGAGTCCTCTACCCAGGAGAGGGACCCCCTAATCTAACTGTGTCACAATATGGTGGAGAATGCGGGCACCCACACACACTGAAGTTGCAGCAAGAGGAAAACTTTCCGTTTAAAAATTAAAGGGACAGACACCCAATTTGTGAGTGTGGAAATAACACTGTGTCCTTGGAGTCCCATAGAGGAGGCGTCAGCCCATGCTCAGAGAGGCAAGGTTCAGCTTCCAACCTACACCCCAGGACAAAATGGAGGACATTATTAAAGCCCTGCTCCAAGCTACAGCAGCTCAGCAGGAATCTACCAGAGCTCAGCAGGAATCTACCAGGGCTCTGCAGGAATCCACCAGGGTGCAACTGTCGGCCTTGGAGACAGCCCAGGGGCAACAACAGGTTGCCATCGAGGAAACCCGCCGGGCCTTAGCGGAAAACAGGAAGGCCATAAAAGAGGTGGTACAGCACATGATCGCCCGGCCCAGAGATGTTGGTACTGGTCCTCCCACCACCACTCACTCCGTACGAGCCAGTCACTTCCTCCAGAAGATGACTTCGGGCGATGATGTGGAGGCCTATCTCAACGCATTTGAAAGAACGGCCGAAAGGGAGAGTTGGCCCAAGGAGCAGTGGGCAAGTCTGGTGGCACCTTTTTTGTCTGGGGAGCCACAAAAGGCCTATTTTGACTTATGCCTGGCTGATGCCAAGGACTATAAAAAACTAAAACAGGAGATCCTAACTCGCTTGGGAGTCACCACCTTTGTTCGTGCCCAACGGGTCCACCGCTGGGAGTTCAATATGGACAAGCCTCCACGTTCACAGATGCATGACCTCGTCCATCTGTCCTCAAAATGGCTACAGCCCGAGACGCTGACGGGACCACAGATCGTGGAAAGGGTCGTGATGGACCGGTACCTGCGATCATTACCTGCGACTCTGCGCAAGTGGGTGAGCCATGCAGACCCTAAGTCCGCGGACCAGTTGGTCGAGATGGTGGAGAGGTACGTGGCGGCTGAGGAGCTGATGAGTATGCCCCACCGAGCACCGAACTCCCACAGACACTGGTAAGACTGTTCCAGGGGAGAAGGGTGCTGGGCGGTGGAATGTACCTAAGACTGAGGGTGTAGAACCTGGAGACAGGCCTGCCAGGCCGGGAAGGTTCTTGCCCCGTAAACGACTAGACATTAATATGACTCAGTGTTTCCGATGTGGTGGCTTCGGCCATATTGCCGCTAATTGTGCACTTACAACTGAACCTATGCAATGTGATACTGCTCATGTCTACCGCAGGGGGTCTTTCTTTGCACAGATAGCCTGTACGGCTGACCGGCAGGCTGTGACTGATAAGCACATGTGTGTACTCACTGTAGATGGCAACCGAGTAGAGGCACTGTTAGACTCTGGTAGCTTGGTGACACTTATAAAAGCTGAGCTGGTGAACCCCTTGCGGCGTGAGGGGAAAACTGTTGGTGTGACCTGCATACATGGGGATACTCGATATTATGTTACTGCCGAGGTGAACATCGAGACACCATGTGGTTCTGCTATAGTTTCTGTAGGTTTGGTACATGGTCTGATGTACGATGCAATATTGGGGAGAGACTTTGCTCACTTCTGGAAGTTGTGGGAAAGCCGTTTTGTTCCAGAGGTGAACAACCCCGATCCATTTGAGAAGGTTGTCGATGTAGTGGAGGAAGGAGTTTCTTCTGAGTCAGAGTTATTCCCTTTTTCTACTATGATTGGCGAACTAGAGAATGCGGAGCGTGACGGTGGCCCGCCAACTGATGTGCCTCCCATTGAGGTGGGAAGTGTTGTTGGGCCAGGTGATCGTCTGCCTGATTTAGAGGTCAGAAGAGAGGTCTTTGCCGTGGAGCAGTTGAATGACCCTACTTTGGTAAAAGCCAGGGAGAATGTAAAAGTAGTTGATGGTAAACCCGTAGACCCTGATAGTTCTTTGTCCTATCCCCACATGGCAATGTGGCAGGATTTGTTATATCAAGTGACTAAGAAGGGGGAAGATGTTGTGGAACAACTAATAGTTCCCAAAGCATACAGAAGAACAGTGTTGGATCTGGCCCATGGTCATGTAACGGCAGGCCATCTAGGGGTAGAGAAAACCACTGAGCGAATAATGCAGTGGTTTTTCTGGCCCGGGCTTCATAAAGAGGTATCTGACTTTTGCGCATCCTACCCTGAGTGTCAGTATCATGCTCCCAGGCCACATTTTAAGGGTCCACTAGTTCCATTGCCTATCATAGAGGTGCCGCTTGAAAGAATAGCGATGGATTTGGTTGGACCCTTAATGAAGTCTGCCAGGGGACACCAGTATATTCTGGTCATAATGGATTACGCTACCAGGTACCCGGAAGCGATCCCGTTGCGCAATACGTCAACCAAGACCATTGCCAGAGAGCTAGTTCATGTCTTTAGCAGGCTGGGTATACCTAAGGAGATACTAACTGACCAGGGTACACCATTTATGTCCAAAGTCATGAAAGAGTTATGCCGCCTGTTCAAAATCGAACAGTTAAGAACTTCGGTTTATCACCCCCAAACCGATGGGCTGGTCGAGAGGTTTAACAAGACGTTAAAACACATGCTTAGGAAAGTGGTCAACAAGGATGGTAGGGATTGGGACTACTTATTGCCGTATTTATTGTTAGCCATAAGAGAAGTTCCCCAGTCCTCCACCGGGTTTTCACCCTTCGACTTGTTGTATGGGAGAAACCCAAGGGGGTTACTAGACATTGCCAAAGAGACATGGGAGGGGCAGTCTAGTCCTTACAAAACGGTGATTGAGTATGTTTCTCAAATGCAGGAGAGAATTGCTGGGGTAGTGCCGATAGTGAGAGAGCACCTGGAACAGGCTCAACAGGCACAGCAGAGGGTATACAACCGCAATCCTCGGTTATGCAGCTTTGCTCCTGGGGACAGAGTGTTAGTATTGGTTCCCACTGTGGAAAATAAACTTTTGGCTAAATGGCAAGGGCCCTTTGAAATCTTAGAAAGAGTGGGGCAGGTCAATTACAAAGTTTACCAGCCGGGGAAAAGAAAGCCGGAACAGATATACCATATAAATCTGTTAAAGCCCTGGAAAGATAGAACGGTACTGTCGGCCGTCCGAGACCCTCCAGTAAGTCCAGGGCCCTTAGTTCCCGAAGTGACAGTGGCAAAAACCCTGTCGGCAATTCAACAAGAAGAGGTCAAGGAGTTTCTGATTAGAAATAGGGTGCTGTTCTCTGACGTACCTGGGAAAACCTTGGTCATTAAACATGACATCATCATCCCTGACCCAGGGGTTAAAGTTAATCTAAAGCCCTATAGGTTGCCAGAAGCACAAAGAGAATCGGTGTTGAAAGAAATTAAAAATAAGCTAGAGTTAGGGGTTATTGAAGAATCACATAGTGAATGGTCAAGTCCCATTGTGTTGATTCCAAAGCCCGACGGGAGTGTGCGTTTCTGCAATGACCTCCGAAAGTTGAACAGTGTTTCAAAATTCGATGCCTACCCGATGCCAAGAGTGGATGAACTGATTGAGAGACTAGGGACGGCAAGGTATTTAACCACTCTTGACCTAACTAAAGGGTATTGGCAAGTACCGTTAACCGAGAGCGCCAAACAAAAGACAGCTTTTTCAGCGCCAGAGGGCTAGTTTCAGTACAAGATGTTGCCCTTCGGGCTACATGGGGCACCTGCTACCTTCCAAAGAATGATGGACAGGATTCTAAGGCCCCATAGACGGTATGCGGCTGCTTATCTGGATGACGTGGTCGTTCATAGTCCTGATTGGCAGTCTCACTTACCCAGGGTACAAGCAGTGTTGGACTCCATCTATAAGGCAGGTCTGACAGCCAACCCAAAAAAGTGTTGTCTAGGCATGGAGGAAGTAAAATATCTGGGATACACCATAGGCAGAGGCCTGATAAAGCCTCAGCTCAATAAAGTTGATGCCATACAAAACTATAATAAGAAGCAGGTGAGAGCCTTCTTGGGAATTACGGGGTACTACAGGAGGTTTATACCCAACTTTGCCACCATGGCAGTCCCACTGACTGACCTGACCAAAGGCAAACAAAAAGTCATGGTAGAATGGAGTCCTGAGGCAGAGAAAGCTTTTCAGGAGTTGCAAGTAGCGTTGTGTTCCCAACCAGTCCTGATGACTCCTAATTTTGAAAGGGAATTCATAGTACAAACCGATGCATCAGAAGTAGGTATAGGAGCGGTCCTGTCCCAGAACAAGGAGGGTGAGGAACACCCTATTTTCTATCTTAGCAGAAAGTTGAATGTACATGAGAGAAACTATGCCACAGTGGAGAAGGAGGCGTTGGCCATAAAGTGGGCGTTAGAGGCTCTCAGGTACTACTTGGTCGGAAGAAAGTTCAAATTGATCACTGACCATGCCCCTCTGAAGTGGATGTCTGAAAATAAGGACAGTAATGCGAGAATTACAAGATGGTTCTTGGCGTTACAAACTTTTAAATTTTCAGTGGAACACAGGCCAGGAAGCCAGCTGGCCAATGCTGACGCATTGTCACGCGTTCATTGTTTGAGGGCTTCAGTTGTTCCGACCCACAGGTCGAAGCAAAGGGGGGGGGATATGTGATAGGATCACTGGTAAAGTGGTCTGTGGCAGGTACATTTGTCCCAGATTCCTGTCTTTTGTGTTTTAAACCCCCAGGAGAAAGTCTGCAGTGTAGCAGGCTTGATTTTTCGCTTTTTGAAAAGCCGGTTTGGGACCTGGGGGTTGTGGGTGAGAGGAGAGGGAGGGCTCCACCCACGGCCACTCCAGGTTTTGGTTCTCGCAGCCTGGTAACAGGCTTGTTAGTTTTTCACCTGAGAGTGGCCAATATAAGCCTAGTGTGTTTAGGGCTGATTGTCTCACCTGGGAGAGCAGACATGGAGTTTGCTCAGAGACACTTGGATACCTAACTGTGAGTGTTGTGCTGTGCTTTTGTTGCTGGTGAGGGCATTAGGCCCTGCCAGGTTCTGGTAGTGAGAGAACTACCTGTGAAGTTAGTGCCCCGACAGGGCTAGGATTTATATTTATGTTTTCTTTATGTTTCTGACATTGTACAATAAAGACTGGCGCCGACCAGCTTGTACTTGCATCCAGACTGGTGTGCTGCTTCCCTGCTGCTGTGTGTGTGTGTAAGGAAGGAGTCATCTACCCAGGAGAGGGACCCCCTAACCTAACTGTGTCACAATATATATATATATATATATATATATATATATATACATATACACACACACACATATATATATATATATATATATACACATATATATGACCCTCTGCCACTAGATCCCCATCAGGCAAAGAACCAAACCCCTCACTCACCTGCAAAGCCTTTCTCATCTCTACGTCATCAGCATCATCTCGACTCCCCCCCCACCCCCCTTCACTTAGCCAGTCACCTCCTGCCACTCTAGTCTTCAGGATTTCACCTCAACTACTGGGATGCCCTCATGTGCCCATTCAGACTTTAAATATGCCCTTAGGACTCATCTCTTCACTCAAGCCTACCACTTCGCCAGTAGTTGGCAGCTTCTTACCTTGTGAAGCTACCAACTGCTGCTCCGTCATGTACAGCTACCCTTGTAATGCCATATAAATAAATTATATTATATAGCATAGTTGGTAGTAAGTGCAGTAGATGTGGAGTTATTAAATTGTACATAGGGAGTAGAGGTAATTAATACTCACTCAAAACCTTTTTTTTATGGTTTCATATGGGTGTTTTTATTTGAAACAATTTTACTTTCTCCACCAGAATTAAGCGCTACAGTACAAACAGCATAGGGCTTTAAATGCATAAAGGGAGCTACAGACCTAACCAGCTGTGGTCTCTCTCAAGGGGCTATTTACTATTGCAACAGTTTTAGGGGAACAGTTACCATCTCCTGGACAGTAGTGTACAGCATCTGAGAGATTACACAAGTCCAAGGATTATGGTGCAACTGGCCTCAGCCAGCTTTATTAAGCAGAAAAATAATATAAAATATCAAAATAAATACCTTGCCTGTCCGGCACTAACTAAACATAAGTCATTCCTGACTAACACTACAAAAACATAAGGATCGTCGAAGAGATACATTTAGTATCCCCATGGATATAGCCACACACCCTGTGTAGACCACATCCACACACTAGGAATGCCCCCACATTGCCACAGAGGTTATCACATTCCCCTGCAGCAGCACACAATAGGCCCTTCATAAATTTCAGCTCCAGCCCCCTACGACAACAGGAGCGGAACACCTGAGCCTTCAGTATATGGCAGCATAAACCACCAACAACAGACTATAGGGCACAGGTAAGCTACAACCTACACGATGTACTGTGATCTCCACCACCACTTATCATTAAATGTACAGTTATCATCCTTAAATTATAAATGACTGACATATTGCACAGCACTGTACAGCTAGGGGATCATGGCATAAACAACTTATACAATGACAGGAAACAGAAGGTAAAGATGGCCATACCCAAATGAATGTACAATCTAAGGCAGGGGTCTTCAATCTTGGCCCTCCAGCTGCTATGGAACTACACATCCCAGCATGCACTCCCACCCCACCTTTTTGATATAACAGCATGCTAAAACTATGGCAGTGCATGCTGGGATGTGTAGTTCCACAGCAACTGGAGGGCCAAGGTTGAAGATCCCATATAAGGGGTCATTTCCATTAGACTAGTCCCATGAGCCGTGTGAGGAAGTGCACCTATGGTTTTTGTTCGCAGACCCATAGTGCTAGGGTACAAAGATCCGCAAGTCTGGAGCGAGATGAGATTGGGCTGCGAAGGGGACAAGATGAAGTGCTGTTGACAGTGTAAATAAAGGTGCGTATCCACTTGCCAACAATGGAGGACTGAACGATTACGATATCGTTATTGTTCAGTCATTCATTATACTGTGCACTGTCCATACTGAATATATCGTTCAGTGCAGGCACCCTCCCTCATCCTCAAATATACTCAACCTGACAATATCATCAGGTTGACCGTCATGTTTGGGTGGGAGCACACATCGGTGGTCATTGCTGGCATTTTACAGCACGATTACTGCATGATTAATGAATTGTTGAATGATAACGATGTCGTAATCGTTCAATCGTCCATTTATATCGGCAAGTGGATACGTGCCTTAAAGGGGCATACACACTAGACGATTCGCTTCATGAGCGACATCGTCTAGAGTGTCCCCGGCAGAGGTGTGCTCAATGTCGTTAATGACATTGAGCACAAACACTGAACGATATCATGAACTATATCGTTCAGTGCCGGGCTCCCTCCCTCATTCCCGAACATGCAACAATATCGTCAGGTTGGCCTGCATGTTCGGGCGATGAACGACAAAGACCAACGACCTGCGGGAGCGAGCATCATTGGTTGTTATCGTCCATTGTTTTTGCGTACATACTTGACAACATAGTAAACGACTGAACGATAGCGATATCGTTCAGTCGTCCAGAATATCGGCAAGCGTGTACGCACTTTAAGAGATTAGGGGAACAAATTATTCATTAACCAGCAGTTGTAGCAATTGTGGGTTTATACATTATAAATCCCCTTAACCGTCTTTATACTCCCATTGCAATCTGTAATACTATCTCGGTAATGGGTGATCACTGCTACCAGACTCCAAGGTCTGGGCCTCATTTTATCTTCAATCAATAACCTATTATCTACTACCGACGCAACAGATCGTAATAGTGATAAGAATCCAGAAAATATATCCATCCACCTCCTTGAAAGACTATTTCTCTTAATCTACAGTCAGGGCCGTAACTAGGGGTGTGCCAGAGGTACTGCTGCACAGAGAGCGGGGCTCTGTGGGTGGCACCATCACTGTCCCACGGCTGGAACCCGCTGTTCTCACCTGCACCCGCAATCTATATTGACGGGCGCCTGCTACGAGGCATGTTACACTAGCAAGGCGCCCAGCTCTTCACCACCCCATCTCCCGGCTGCTCCATTGCAACCACAGGACAGCAGCAGTCAGATGGCTTATAACTAGCTAGCACAGCCCCATGGGATTTGTAGTGCTTGTGGCTGTCATGCTTCATAGTGCAGCACTCCCAGCAGACTGCGACTCCCAGCATGCCTTGTGAGCCTGGGCACCCAGAGAATAAGGGGTGCCGGTGACTCTGACAGTCTCTCACCCCTCCACAGCAGTATGTTTGTATATATACATATATGGGAAGTGCAGGCTGTATATGGGGGTGCAGGGGGATTCAGCCTATATATGGGGGTGCAGGAGAAATAAAGACTATATGGGTTACAGGGGGAGATGCAGGCTGTATATAAAGATTAGGGGGATACATGGGGGCAGTAATGCTGTGGGGAGATGCAGGCTGTATATGGGGTACAGGGGAGAGATGCAGGCTGTATATGGGGTACAGGGGGAGATGCAGGCTGTATATGGGCTACAGGGGGGAGATGCAGGCTGTATATGGGGTACAGGGGGGAGATGCAGGCTGTATATGGGGTACAGGGGGGAGATGCAGGCTGTATATGGGGTACAGGGGGGATGTAGGCTGTATATGCGAGTACAGGGGAGAGTTGCAGGCTGTATATAAGGACTGGGGTATACAGGAGTGCTGTGGATGAGGGAAGAGAGATATCAGTGTCTCCTGTGCTAAGATGTATATAGGGGTACAGGGGGGAGATGCAGGCTGTATATGGGGTACAGGGGGGAGATGCAGGCTGTATGTGGGGTACGGGGGGAGATGCAGGCTGTATATGGGGTACTGGGGGGATGCATGCTGTATATGGGGTACAGGGGGGGATGCAGGCTGTATATGGGGTACATGGGGAGAGATGCAGGCTGTATATATGGACTACTCTGCTTATAATAAACTTGTTGCCACCGTGACAGTCAGCCTCCAACTGTTTCCATTTCTTCATACAGTCCCAAATAAAATATTCTGTGTTTACCATTTGGAATATGTGACTTTATGTAGAACACTTCTTTTTGCAACATGTTGGAATCTGCTATCTTCTTCCCATACATACGCCATATTGCCAGAGATTTCTTTGAACATACTATATGATACCAGCGGTCACCCAGTCAGGCCATACTTGCCGACTTGAGAATTCTCCTCCCCGGGAGAAGCTCAGGGAGGAGAAGCAGATGGGCGGAGTTGGGGCGGGACCGTCCGAAATCGCGTAATTAAGCCCCATCCCCTCACGGGAATTCGCCACCCCCAACGCACGGACCCACCGATCCCTGCTAATATACTCCCCATTCCGCCTACTTCACTAGGAAGTGGGCAGAAAGCAGGAGAAGTGCCTACCCTTCCGGGGGTGCGGGGGTTTACCTGAAAAATCGGGAGCCTCATGTGAATCCCAGGAGGGTAGGCAGTATGGCGCAGGCCCCCCTTGAATCAGTGACCCATGCGCACAGCACTTATTGCACCCATTATATATATGCCACTGACAGATCTCCAAGCTCTCCATGATAACTCAGCTTTGCTAAGTAGACAATGCAGTAATTATGTCAACATTTACAATGTCGACAATTGTAATGGTGACTTATGATGTTGATATTGTTGAAATGTCAACATTACACACTATATGATATTTTGGCTAATCTTGCGATCAGTGATGGATCGCAACTACAGTCATATAGTGTGCACCCACAATATTGTGCCAATGTACTGCGAATTGTGTAGTGTGTGCACTGGCACAATATATTGTTATCTTATCGGGCATTGCAAGATTGGCACGTCTTTCAGGTGTGTACCCAGCTTTTGGCTGCAGGACTGGAGGGTTAGGGTTAGGCTGTGGAAGGGCAGGGTTAGGGTTAGGCTGCAAGACTGGAGGGTTAGGGTTAGGCTGCGGGAGGGCAGGGTTAGGGTTAAGGTTAGGCTGTAGGAGAGAGGGTTAGGGTTAGGCTGTTGGAGGACAGGGTTAGGATTAAGCACTGGGGGGGAGATATAAGGTTAGGCTGTAGGAGAGAGGGTTAGGGTTAGTTTGTGGGAGGACAGGGTTAGGGTTAGGCTGCGGGAGGGCAGGGTTAGGGTTAGGCTGGAGGATTTTATATATATATATATATATATATATATATATATATAAAATATATGTATGTATTATGGCCCTTATATTTGTAGAGTAGTGATCTTTATATCAGATTTACTGTTAAGTTTGTTCTATTGCTGTGTCAGCTATAATCAGAAAGTATTATATAAATATAGAATATATAAGAGCCACTAGCGGATAGTAGTGAATTTTCATGCATAGAGGGTTTGGAGAGGTAACACTAATTAATTGAGGTTGATAATTGACCTGGATAATAATACACCTCCAATACCAATAGCTGCATTCTAGCTCAATGCCCACATTCCAAAGACTGGGGTGAATACCCTATATTTGAGGTGTCCATTTTTTAACTGACAATATAACATACATGTTACAAGTACATATCACTTCACATTTTGTTTTCATAATTCGCTTTTAATTTATGTAATAAAGCTTACATTTTAGGAGATACTGCTTACTGAGTGCCCAAGTATACTAGAATACTACCTCTTTTTCTTGCACGCCTTCTCTGAATATTCAGAACATCTCAATTTATGTGTGTTTTAATGCATTCCCTGTGTTTTATTGCCACCAAATTCTGCTTCTATGGACAACACTCTCTGGTGGGTCTACAACATGGAACATTGCATCTGGCCTCCTGCCAACCTTTCACAATAGAATGTGTGACTTACCCGGCATGTCGGCATTCCAGTGTGTGTACAAAACTCTTTCCCTATTGGTCCATTTAAAAGTTCCCTTTTCCTCCATATCGGATAGTCCTGTCCAGAAATATTTCTCTGGCCTAAGTCCAATCAGGCTTGTTAAATAAGCCTGTTCAAACCTGTAATAACAAAAGAGACGGTATAATGTCACATGTGTTATCTATATTCATAAACGTGTGGAGAAAGCTCTACTGAACGGATCAGTGCACAGTGGCAGATGGCACGATAGGTCGGCATATACAGGTCAATTAAATAGCTTTGGCATTATCTTGCTATGCCAAGACCACATGTACAATAAATCCCACTACATATGTAAGCCAAATCTAAGAAGCTTGGACATGTACTGTACAGTTTTTGGAGACAGCAAAAGAAAATTAGAAGGCAACAAAATGGTCTCCAAAATAGACGGTTCTCATTCAGATATAAGACATTCACATTTCACAGGACCCTGAACCACTAGATCTCATCACTACTCAAAGCCTTATTAAAGCATGCTCCTTCATATAGTGACCCAGGATTCATATGAACAAAAGCATACTTTATGGGGCTGATTCTACTCTGCAATTCTCAGTATTATGGTAAGGGAGGCAGTCCCATACATGCGTAGGCAGTGTGCTGTAAGGCAGCATTCACGCAAGTGCGACATAGCCAGACCACAACACAGATACATATGAGCCTGCCAGCCAGCATATGTCTTATGGGTGCTTGACCTCTGCTGATAATGATGATGGCAGACGCCTTTGATCGGCTGAGTGCGTCTTGATCTTTCCACTGATTATGTAGCAATTATTAGTGTGACAGTTTTGGTTTACTCCCTTTATTTAATTGCATTTACATCCAATCCTTGGTAGGAAATCAGATCCCATTTGATTTTTTTTTTAAGGAGGAAGACAACAGATGCTTGTATTAGTTGATATATGGAATACACTACATCTATGATTCTCCTTGAATCATCTCATTTACCAAGATGGTCGCCGTTAGGTAGTCTGCACATGCACGGCACAATCTGTTTCTCTGTTTGTTGAGTACTACTTAGCTCACTGGGGGACCTCCAAATGCCAGCTATAACTGCTTACATACATGACCGGCTGGTCCACTGTATGGTCAACTCCTACTCCGCTTCATCTACGCTGCCTGTATGTGAGACAGTGAGTATGGCTGTACTGTATCTCTTTCACTGAAAATAAACCAAAGCTGCTCCAGCTATCCAGCTATTATGCCTTGGACTATATTATATCTGCTGGTGTCTACTATTTACAAACTGTGTCAACCACCACAAAACAGTACACACATCTCAACAGGAATTGGGCCTAGTCACCAAAATGATAAAGATGCCATAAAATGCTGCATATTAGAGAAGTCAGTTATTGAAGCTGCAGTATATATCAGTGCACAGCATGCATATAGTAGCTGCATCCATGATGACTTTCACAAAGCTTAAAGGCTCAGAAAACCATGCCACATAGATGGTTTCATTGGAAATGCTACCTTAAGCATGAAAATTTGTGGAAGGTTACTATTTACCCAGGTGACAGTCCAAAGCCAGATGATATAGAGAGAGCCATGGGAACCATAAGCCTCAGTATTTAACAATACATTTATTTTTTTTATACATGGGAATATGTCATTAAAAGACATGTGCACAGCACTGCAGGTGGTAAATAAGGGTAAAGGTCTAATGAGAAGGATTAGTCTGAGGCACATATTGTATAATACGCAGATGAGTGAATACACAAGTATGAGTGACTACATTGATAAATGATGTCCATATCTCAGCAACTGACATCTGTAGCAGTCCAAGTTGATGACGAGGAGATTGTTATGGCGTTGCTACAGAACTTAACTTAATATAGTCAAGCTATCAACAAAGATTGGTAAGACAAAACTGTTGCAGTTCCAAGAACGTGTATCAGTTAAATTAAGTGCTGAGAATACTGCATCACACAATAAAGTTGTAAAGCCCAGAAAATTCAAGTACAAGTAAGGCAGGACATAAAGCATTTGAATGTAAACTGAAAAATGTGCTTGCTAAACAGAAAAAAGGGTATAACAGTAGAGATGAGTCAGCTTTACACATCACACAGAATCACAGAAAAAAATAATGATATATTGATTCAGGTCATAAAAGACATTTCAGTTGTAATCAGGAGTGGTTCACTACATTGAACATGTGATCCTATAACACTTAGAGGAATAGGAGATAAAGTACTTACAACTAAAACGTTGGGACAGTTACAGCTTACCTGAAAATAGGAAGTAACACCAAAGTCACAGAAATCCAATATGTGTTATATGTACCAGATATTGGGACAAACCTCATAGCCATAAGTATCCTAGAGCAAATAGGGTATAAAGTCCAGTTTGCAGAGGTAAAGTGCATTGTATGGAACAGAAGAGGGACTGTAATAGCAACAGGTACCCTGCAAAAACAACTTGTCCTTCACACAGAGGAGTGTTATGCAATGATGGCTTCTGACTCACAATCTAAGGAACTCTGGCACAGAAGGTTAGGTCATCTTGGATGTGACAGCGTCCACAAACTTCTAGATGGGATGGCTACAGGAATATCTGTGAACAACACTTAAAGACCAATGTAAAAAAGCTGTATAATAGGCAATCAAAGCCATTGCCCTTTTCCAAAATCAGCAAGCAGAGCTGAGGCACCCCTGAAATAAATGCATACAGATGTGTGTGGTCCAATCGAAGCAAAGTCAATACGTGGATCCAGATACTTCATAACTTTCATTGATGATTTCACCAGAATGACACACATTTATTTAATCAAAGAAAAGAGTGAGCTGATGAACAAAATGTGATACTGGATATGCCAGCAGCTGGACTGAACCAGAAACTACCAGCGTAGACATTCAACCACAGAAAACAACTTCTACAAGGCCAAATAGTGGAAAACCACCTAACATATATTATGAGTAGTTTTCGATTATCACATTGTGTGAACCCAACAATATCCAAGAGGCAAAGTCAAGTAATAATTTGTGCATCACATCACTCAGTAACAACAATACATGGACTGTACTTGAGAGGCCAAGCCACCGCAACACAGTCAAGAACAAGTGTGGTATGTCAGATGCTAAACCAATAACTACTCCCATTAACAAATATACCAAACTAACTAAAACCATGTCACCAATGAGCCAAGAGGAAACAGTGGCCCTGATTCAGAGCCGGACGCTCTGAAAGAGCGCTCGCTCTGAATCTGGGCGTTTTTTGGGGTTTTTTTGTGCGGCCTCCTGGCCGCTCGCATAGCTGTGGGTGACCACCCACAGCTATTGTGAGCAGCCAGGATGATGGTCGCGATGGTCTTGCGACGAGACCCTTGTGGTAGGGTCTCGTGGCCGCAAGCCCCAGAGAGCTTCTGGCTCTAATAGAGCCGGAAGCTCTCCCACTGACATCACTTGTGATGTCAGTGGGGCCACCCACAAACGACAGGCATTCACTTGGGAACACCTCCGTTTGTGAAGCCACCCCCCAGCCACGCCTTCCAAACGGGGCGAGCTGCCAATCATCATCGACAGCTTGCCCCCTTTGGTGCGAGACCCGAAGCGACGGAGCACCCGTTGCTAGCCGGGACGTGCGCATGCCCAGTGGGCATACATCGACCGGTTGCGAGCGCTCAGCGCTTGCGACCGGGTTTGAATCAGGCCCAGTAAGCATTAAGGGGTCTATTTATTATGTTAATTATGACCCCGATAATAAACATTTCAACTCGCCGCGAGCGCCGGAGCATCTGTGATATCTCCTGCGTTATCTTCTTGATGAATGGTCCGATAACTTAATTTTTACAATTGCAGGTGAAAATGTTAATTTTCACCTGCTTTTGTAAAAAATTAAGTGATGATGCATAGGCCCCTGAAAATGTTCCTTATCAAAATGCTATTGGACATTTAATGTACCAAAGAGTTGAAACATGATACATGCAGTAAGCAGAGTAAGCCTGGAAGACAGCACTGGAAAGCAGTTAAGATAATCTTAAAAAACCTAGAAGTTGTCAGATATTGAATCTGTGATTACTTTAGTCTTGGAACTGGGACCACAGGACAAGACTGGTTGCTGCTGGAGTGATTGAAGTGAGGTAGTCGTATAAGGCTCTTCCACAATCCGTTCTACCATCAGGATAAACTGGACAGGGAGGTGAACAGTTTAGATACTAGGCGAGGAACAGGTATGCTACCCTGCTAGGAGGTAACACAAATTAAAGCCGAGAACACAGATATACAAGTAGAGCACAATAGAGGTGGTGCAGCAGGAGGCGTTACGTCTCCTTCAGGCATTAATGATCTGAGCTGCCTCCTTGGACGCAGCATCAGATCATCTGTGTGTTCATTGGCCGGCTGAGTGACCATGGGGTCACGCAAGCCGGCAGTCACAGATGAGGGAAAGAGGCTAGGAAATCTCAGCCGACAGTCTGCTGCTGGACTGCATGCGATCACGCAGACATGTACTACACATGAGCAGTACGGGTCTGGCGCCTGTGCAGATTCCCGACCATTGGGAATCTGCGTTCAGACTTAGTAGAATCTGGAGATAATTAACAGTATGGCAACAATTCAGGTCAGCAACGGATAGCTGTACAGGTTAGCAGGCTGGAGGATTATTAGTGTAGATCTGCTCAGGTTGCAATGGATAAATGTAAAGGTAGCAGACTGGATGATTAGTAGTATGGAACTGCTCAGGTTTGCAAATTAGAACTGAAGATGCTTTGCAGTATGGGAACTCCAAGGATTGCAGATGCAGCAAACAAACTGGAATCAGGAGATGGAGCTGCTGATACAGGAGACGGGAACTAGTAAGCACAAGTTGAACTGGCAAAGAGCAAATGCAAGTGAAGGGTTTAAATAGGGCACTCTGAACTCACAGGTCATGTGGAAACTAATTCCTTACTGGTTGGACAAATCCAGAGTCAGCTGACCAAAGCAAGATGGCGGCACAAATGCAGCATTGGCCTAGGGAGAAATGCCAACAGATACTAGTGTGTCATAACATGTGCACTTCTGGAAGACTGGACAGCGGGGACACTCCAGCCAATGAACTGACAGCGCGGGGTGTGGTAAGAGGGTCTCAGTGCCCGCTGTGTGACAGTATCCCCACTCTTACGGGTGGCTCTTGGACACCGGTGTGGTTTGAAAGGAAGGTTCTGACGGATTTAATGAATGATTGCAGGAGTATGAATGCCAGTGGCATTTATCCAAGTGCATTTCTCAGGTTTCAACATGGGAGAAGCTTGTAGTCTTTTATTAGTTCCTAGTTTATAATGTTCAGGCTTGAAGAACAGCAATGAAAACTTTGTTCCAGTTGTCTACAAATAAACAGACAACTGGAACAAAGATGGATTGGAAGCTGCTGAAAGTGGTGAGAATGCTAGAACCCGAGAATAAAGTCCATATCTATACAGTACATACATACTGTAGAATAGAATAAAGTCCATATCTATACAGTACATACATACTGTAGAATAGATTAAAGTCCATATCTATACAGTACATACATACTGTAGAATAGAATAAACTCCCTGGTAGGTGTTTGTCTGTTTGTTCCGGCTAACCTCGAGGACCACTGAGCATTTGTCGAGGAAGATTTAGGTGTATCAAACATTACTGTATGACAAAAGGGAGCTGAGCAGTAATGATTTTAGTGAAGCAAGTCAATTACAAAAACAGTCCATGGTAGGTGTCTGTCTGTTTGTTCGGGCTAATCTCGAGAACCACTGCCTAAACCGTTAAAGATATATGACAACGATGGACTTTATTTTATACCATGTAGATTGATATGTATAATCCGGTTTCTCCAGAAAAGTTGATGTAAGCCCTGTTTCCTGATACAAAATTTCAGTTTTTCTCTTTTTTATCGTTCCTATTTCATTTATGTGAAAAATTATTCTTTAATTTCAAACGAGTCCAATTCCAGCAGCAGCCCGGCGGACATTGAAACTAATACACTAACAAAGGAACATTAAACACACCGTTCCTATCTTTAGCGAGTTTCCTACTACTGTTTTGTCTACAAACGAAGGGATATCCCTCAGATGCCGCGCGGCCACTACAGAACCGGTGAGCTCTCTCTTTCCTTAAAACCAATACTATGCCGGCTTAACAAACATCATGCCAGCTGATATATAAGTTTAAGGCCCTAATGAGCTTCAGGACGAACTACAGGTTTAAGAAAATTTCTGATGTCCAAATATTTTGGATCAGAATCCAATTAATTCTATATCTTCAGTGACTCTGATTGTGTTGAATAGGAACAACACGTGCGCAAATGCATAAACACCACAACTATATTGTTCACAACTAACTAAACGGATCCACACTACAACGGAGGCCTCTAATGCATTATATTTTATGATATGTACAGGCTCCTTATAAAAAAAACTTAGGACCATATCCTAAAGACTTCATTTTCATTTATTTTTTTTAAAGTTCAATTTTAAATTTTTTTATTCTTTAATTTTTCATTGTTTTTACTTTATTCTATTTAATTTTTATTTGGTAGTTTTTTGTATTTTACATTTGACATTCTATTGTCTGTCATTTAGGTATTGTATGTATAGTTATATTTATTACAGCATCTCTTTGTAATAAATTAACCTTTTCTGTAAAAACTGTTAGTGTTGTTGCATAAGCGCAGCCAAATTTCCATGTACCTTTGAGTCCAATTCCAGCTTTGCTTTGGCATGGCAAATAAATAAAGCACAGGGACAGGCACTAACGTGGCTGGAATCAACCTAAGTGGAGACTGTTTTTCTCATGGACAACATTACGTGGCCCTTGTGCGTGTCACGTCAAAACTAAATCTTTTCATGTTGCTGTCATGAGGAAACACAACTACTGTACAAAGAAAACTGATGACCTCAGTTAAAAACGACTATTGCCTTAAATTTAAAATTGCGCCCGTGCGAATCTGGGGCAGGTCGCTAGTACAGTATAAAATGGAGAAGATTTGGAGGAAGTATAATGGTGACTTTTGTGAGCGACCTCTGCCCTAGATAATCATTCAGACCAATTGTCCAGTGAGGAAGATATATACTCCTAAAAGGTATCTAATACTTGACTGACTCTTTTAGTTTGTCCATTTGTCTGTTGATGGTCAGCTGAAGAAAACTCGAGTTTGACTTGCAAAGTGGAACAGAGTGAGCACCAGAACTAGCCACGAATTGAACTCCCTGGTCAGAAATAACCTCCTCCGGACAGGACATTTATGTAAACAAAAAATAGTTTAACAAAAATTGAGTAAAAACAGGAGCGGAATCCAAATTCTCATGAGATTATCTCTTATTGCCCTTTCTCTTTCTCCAAGAGCCTTTAAATCTCACTGGAGATACCAAGACCTTCTACCAAGACCTTCTCACTGGAGATACCAAGACTGGGAAAAAAACATGACTGGAAAACATGGGTACCCCAATAAAATGGCTTACGTCCGCAACAATCTCATCTTTATAAATGGAGTCTAATGCCGCGTATCCACTAGGCGATTAAAATGAGCGACTGAACGATAACGACACTGCTCATTAATCTTCACAAATCGGGCATTAAAATGTCATAAACGACCAGCGATGCCCACTCCCGTTGGTCATTTTCAACATCAATCATCGCCTTAACATGCAGGTCATTCTGCCGATAACGACATATTGGGCATGTTTGGAGATGAGGAAGGGTGCCTGCACTGAATGACATATCATTCAGTGTAGGCACTACAGGGGATGAGGAACAACTGTAAGATTACAATGTTGTAATCGTACTGTCGTTCCACTATATGCTAGTGGATACGCACCTTAACTCCAATGTAGGTATTGAAGACAGCATCATTACCGGGAGGTTTATCCAAAAGGCCAGGTAATCCCCCCGCTCACCCCTGTAGTAACACATTCCCATCCCTCACCTCTGTAGTGACATGTTACTCCCACTCACTCCTGTAGTAACTAGGGGTGAGCGGGTTCGGATTTCTGAAATCCGAACCCACCCGAGCCCCCCCGATCCGAGGCCGATCCGAGTCAGGCTCGACTTTTCCCACCTGACTCGGATCTGAAATCGAGGCAAAACGTCATCATCCCGCCTTCCGGGTCTCGCGGGTTTTGGATCCTATATAAGGTACCCGCGTCGGTGCCATTTTCTCACTCGGCTGTGGACAGTGAAAAGGGAGGGTGGGAGTTAGGGCTGGCTGGGCTGTGTAGTGTAGTGCAGTGCAGTGCAGTGTAGTGTTGTGCTGTGCTGTGCTTTGCTGCTGTTGTCCATAGGGGCTGTGTCCACTACTTCAAAGTCCATAGGGGCTGGCTGGACTGTGTTGTGCAGTCAGTTGTCCACAGGGGCTGTGTCCACTCCAAAGTCCTTTGCAGTGTCCCAGTCCTAAAGGGGTGCTGTAGTGTTGTCCAGGGGGTGCTCTGTCCATCAGGGGTGCTCCCCCCAAGTGCAAAAAAAATAAATATTTTTTCTGTGTTTGTGAATTGTGTGCACTGTGGCTGCACGTGCATCAACAAAGGAGCAGCGCCAAGCGTGCGCCTGTGTCCCATAAGTAAAAGGCCAGCTGGCTTGTCCGTTAAAGGATGCTGTAACCCCCAAAGGGCACTCCAAACAAAATAAAAAAATTTATTTTTTTTGTGTTTGTGAATTGTGTGCGCAGTAGCCGCACGTGCATCAACAAAGTAGTGCCAAGCGTGCGCCTGTGTCCCATAAATAAAGGGCCGGCTGGATTGACCACTAAAGGGTGCTGTAACCTCCAAAGGGCACTCCAAACAAAATAAAAAAATATATTTTTTTGTGTTTGTGAATTGTGTGCGCAGTAGCCGCACGTGCATCAACAAAGTAGTGCCAAGCGTGCGCCTGTGTCCCATAAATAAAGGGCCGGCTGGATTGACCGCTAAAGGGTGCTGCAACCCCCAAAGGGCACTCCAAACAAAATAAAAATATATATTTTTTTGTGTTTGTGAATTGTGTGCGCAGTAGCCGCACGTGCATCAACAAAGTAGTGCCAAGCGTGCGCCTGTGTCCCATAAATAAAGGGCCGGCTGGATTGACCGCTAAAGGGTGCTGTAACCCCCAAAGGGCACTCCAAACAAAATAATAAAATGTTTTCTGTGTTTGTGAATTGCGTGCACTGTGGCTGCCGTGCATCTACAAAGGAGCCTGTGCCCCATAAGTAAAGGGCCGGCTGGCTCATTTCTTAAAGGGTGGTGTAACCCACAAAGTGCACTAGTCTACAAACAAAAATAAAAAATTATTTTCTGTGTTTGTGTGTGCCTTAGCCGCACGTATATATCAATATAACATAAATGGAGGACCAAACTTTCTCCGATAAAATTAAAATAGGGAAAGATCAAGAACCACTTCCTCCTAGTGCTGAAGCTGCTGCCACTAGTCATGACATAGACGATAACATGCCATCAACGTCATGTGCCAAGGCCGATGCCCAATGTCATAGTAGAGGGCACATACAATCCCAAATGACAAAGTTCAGGAAAATGACCTTGAAAAAAACATTTAAATCATCTGAAGAGAAACGTAAACTTGCCAATATGCCATTTACAACACGGAGTGGCAAGGAATGGCTAAGGTCTTTCCCTATGTTCATGACTAGTGGTTCAGCTTCACATGACGATGGAAGCCCTCCTCCCACTAAAAAAATCAAAAGAGTTAAGCTGGCAAAACCACAGTGAAGAACTGTGCGTTCTAAGAAGATATCACAAATCCCCAAGGAGAGTCCAGGTGTGGTGGTGGTTGCGATGCCTGACCTTCCCAGCACTGGACGGGAAGCAGTGGCTCTTTCCACCATTTGCACGCCCCCTGCAAGTGCTGAAAGGAGCACCCACAGTCCACTTGCTGATATGCAAATTGAAGATGTCACTGTTGAAGTACAACAGGATGAGGATACTGGTGTAGCTGGCGCTGAGGAGGAAGTTGGCGAGGAGGATTCTAATGGTGATGTGGTTTGTTTAAATCAGGCTCCGGGGGAGACAGTTGTTGTCCGTGGGATGAAAAAGCCCATCACGGTCATGCCTGGGCAGAAGACCAAACATTCCACCTCTTTGGTCTGGCAATATTTCTATCCAAATCCGGACAACTGTCTTGCCATATGTACCATATGTAAAGGTGAAATAAGTAGGGGTAGGGACGTTAACCACCTAGGAACATCCTCCCTTATACGGCACCTGCAGCGCGTTCATAAAAGGTTACTGTCAAGTTCAGAAACTTTGGCTAAGACCGTAAGCAGTCCAGGGACACCTAAATCCCGTTGTCCTGTTGTATCCAAGCGCCTTCAAACCACACCGTCAACTCCCTCCTCGTCAATTTCCTCCTTAGTCAGGATCAGAAGTAGTCCTGTAGGCCATGTCACTGGCATGACTGACTCTCCTATCCGGGATTCCTCCGGAGGATCCTGCATTGCTACGCCTCCTGCTGCCGCTGCTGCTGTTGCTGCTGCTGGGAGTCGTTCATCATCCCAGAGAGGAAGTAGGAACACCACTACTTTTACTAAACAATTGACCCTCCAACAGTCCTTAGCGGGGAGGATGAAGTACGACAGCAGTCATCCTGAAGCAAAACGAATAACTGAGGCCTTGACTGCTATGTTGGTGTTAGACGTGCGTCCGGTATCCGCCATTAGTGCAGTGGGATTTAGACAATTGATGGAGGTAGTGTGTCCCCAGTTCCAAATCCTGTCTAGATTCCACTTCACTAGGCAGGCGATACCGAGACTGTACAGAAACGTCAGAAAAAGTGTCCTCAGTGTCCTGAAAAATGCCGTTGTACCCAATGTCCACTTAACCACGGACATGTGGACAAGTGGAACAGGGCAGACTAAGGACTATATGACTGTGACAGCCCACTGGGTAGATGTATCACCTTAAGCAGCAACAGCAGCAGCGTCACCAGTAGCAGCATCTCAGAAACGCCAGCTCGTTCCAAGGCAGGCTACGCTGTGTATCACCGGTTTCAGTAAGAGGCACACCGCCGACAACCTCTTAGAGAAACTGAGGGAAATCATCGCCCAGTGGCTTACCCCACTTAGACTCTCCTGGGGATTTGTCATATCTGACAACGCCACCAATATTGTGCGGGCATTACATCTGGGTAAATTCCAGCACGTCCCATGTTTTGCTCACACAATAAACTTGGTGGTGCAGAATTTTCTGAAAAGCGACAGGGGCGTGCAGGAGATGCTTTGGGTGGCCCGAAAAATTTCTGGCCACTTTCGCCATTCAGCGACTGCGTGCCGATGACTGGAGCACCAGCAAACACTCTTGAACCTGCCCCACCATCACCTGAAGCAAGAGGTTGTGACGCGGTGGAACTCAACCCTCTATATGCTTCAGAGGATGGAGGAGCAGCAAAAGGCCATTCAAGCCTATACATCCACCTATGACATAGGCAAAGGAGGGGGTATGCACCTGACTCAAGCGCAGTGGAGAATGATTTCCATGTTGTGCAAGGTTCTCCAGCCCTTCGAACTTGCCACACGTGAAGTCAGTTCAGACACTGCCAGCTTGAGTCAGGTCATTCTCCTCATCAAGCTTTTGCAGAAGCAGCTGGATAAAGTGAAGGAGGAGCTAAGACGGAGCGATGTGGGACTTGTGGATGAAGCCCTTCATTCGCTTTGCCAGGATTCCAGGGTGGTCAATCTGTTGAAATCAGACCACTACATTTTGGCCACCGTGCTCGATCCTAGGTTTAAAGCCTATGTGGTGTCTCTCTTTCCGGCCGACACAAGCCTGCAGAGGTGCAAAGACCTGCTGGTGAAAACACTGTCAGCTGAAGCAGAACGTGACACGTCAACAGCTCCTTCTTAATTTTCTCCCGCAACTGGGGCTGCCAGGAAAAAACGTAGGTATCCTAAGCAACCCGCTGGCGGTAATGCAGGGCAGGCAGGACCAAGTTTGGACATCTGGTCCGGACTGAAAGACCTGGCAACAATTTCTGACATGTCTACTGTCACTACATATGATACTGTCACCATTGACAGAATGGTGGAGGATTACATCGGTGACAGCATCCAAGTAGGCATGTCAGACAGTCCATACCTGTACTGGCAGGAAAAAGAGGCAATTTGGAAGCCCCTGTACAAACTGGCTCTATTTTACCTGAGTTGCCCCCCCTCCAGTGTGTACTCCGAAAGAGTGTTTAGTGCAGCCGGGAACCTTGTCAGCGAAAGGCGTAGGAGATTGCTTCCACAAAATGTGGAGAAGATGATGTTCATAAAAATGAATTATCAACTCTTCCAGGGAGACCAGCCTCCAGAACGTACAGAGGGACCTGTGGTGGTGCATTCCAGTGGGGACGAGTTAATAATCTGTGAGGATGAGGATGTACACAACACTGAAGAGGGTGAGGAATCGGTGGATGAGGAGGATGAGGACGACATCTTGCCTCCGTAGAGCCAGTTTGTGCAGGGTCACATTAATTGCCAGCTTGTTTGTGGGGGCCCAAACTAACCAATCATTTCAGCCACAGTTGTGTGGCAGACCCTGGCGCTGAAATGATTGCTTTGTTAAAGTGTGCATGTCCTGTTTATACAACATAAGGGTGGGTGGGAGGGCCCAAGGACAATTCCATCTTGCACCTCTTTTTTTCTTTGCATTATGTACAGTTTGGGGCCTAGTTTTTCAAACTGCCATCCTGTCTGCCACTGCAGTATCACTCCTAGATGGGTCACGTGTTTGTGCCGCCCACTCGTGTCGCTTAGCATAGTAATCCAGCTACCTCAGTGCAACCTTTTGGACATAAAACACTATCGTGAGGTGTGAGGTGTTCAGAATAGACTGGAAATTAGTGAAAATTAAGGTTATTGAGGTTAATAATAGCATAGGAGCAGAAAGAACAACACATTCTGTGATTTTAGCTGTTTATGCTTTTTTTAAAAAAAATACAGATCCAAAACACAAAACCCAGAACCCAAAACACGGAAGGGTGGTTTTGGCAAAACCAATCCAGATCCAAAACACGAAGAAAGATCCAGATCCAAAACCAAAACACGAAAAGTGGCCGGTGCACACCCCTAGTAGTAACATATTCTCCTCCCTCGCCCGTGTTGTAACACATTCCCTTCCTTCACCCCGTAGCCCAGGCATTTGACATTCCCCTCCCTCACCTCTGTAGTAACACATTCCCCTCCCTCACCTCTGTAATAACACATTCCCTTCCCTCACTAGTCAAATAGGGGAGCAACACCAACTGCCAGTGATGTTTGGCTGCACTTGGGGTGACAGTTGGTGTTTGAATATTAACTGCAACAGCCTTGATGAGACAGTCAGGCAGGACATTGCACAGGGGGAGAAAACATATTTAGCCCTTATCACCTTGTTAGTCGTGCAAGGAATATACTCCCCGATTTTCATATTTTTAGTCCAGGGGTTTGGGCTAAGCATTGATCAGTCAGTCACTACATTTGATTATATATATATATATATATATATATATATATATTACTTTTTTCCCCTATATTACGTCCAATATGTAAGTGGCATAATACACCGAATCTACTTAATTCCCCTAATACTGTACAAGGGCGCTGAGGGGGGGAGCGGGTACAGTTTACCTGGGCCCAGGCTTGCTAGAGGGGCCCAGCGGGGCCCGGGTCCGGCGTCACCAGCCCCCTCCCTCACAGCAGCTCAGCACACAGCTTGGGCTGGGCTGCTGTGTGAGACTGCTCGCGGCTACTGCAGCAGCCGGAGCTGTCTCCTATGGCTGTGGGGGGGAGTGATCACACTGATCGCACACACCCCCCCTGCTTGGCACCAGGCTAGGGGGCTTACAGCGCTCCCCTCCCCGGCGCTAAAAAAGTGATGGTTTTTTTTTTCCAAGGGGGTGTGGCCACGCCTCCCGTGATTGGGCCACGCCCCCTCCATTACCCGGGCCCGGCCAGGCTCTCAACGGCCCTGATACTGTAATCTCATTTCACTCGCTCAGATTGGCTCATCCTTATACTATTTGTACAAGGGTCACTCACATCCTCACGTTCTCTCCAGTCTGTTTTACTACAGTTTTATATAAAAGAGTTTGGGGTCTGATTCAGCAATCTTATGTGCAGTGTACATGAAATAGCCGCTAACCCTGTAGCCTGTAGAATAGGAATATCAGGGTGATTACAAGTTTCCTGTCTGACTGCAGCACAATTTTATATAGGTACATTTTATTTGCTGTTCTACATGGGAATTAATGTCCTGCTTAAAAAGCATAAAGCTATCTCACTGTACCGCACTACAGTAATTACTGGTAACCCTCTGACCCTTACAGATAATCCTTATCTTAGTACATCCCTCCTATTCAGGTCCCATTGAGTTTATTTCACTCAAAGTTTAATCAAAACCTGACAGTTTTTTACTTATCGGTCTGTCGTTCTTGAGGACATCTGTCCCCAGGAAGCCTTAACAGCTAAGATGAAGCATCCGCAGTTTTGAAATGACTGATAACAGTTCATTGTAAGACTATGTTTGCTGATGTTTGCACTGCAGAATGTAACAGAAGCTACAAGGTCAGGAACTCTAAGGCTGGGCAGTGGGTACACACTAGACCAGTGGTCGCCAACCTTAATTGAGGTGTGAGCTACTTTAGTAAAATGAAACCTCCTGAAGAGCTACTAAACTTGTAGAAAACAAATCTGGCTAATAACCGAACTAGTGAAGGTCATTTAAGGAAAATTGAAACAATTGTTTCATAGAAAACAACAATGCATTCAATTATTACAGTGATATTGTTGTAGTTTGTAAATAAAATTAAGCACAGGCACGTTTCACTGTTAATTTTTAATGATTTTCTGTCAGGGCTGGGCGGGAGTCACTCGCTCTTCCGTAACGTAGACGACATGAGTGGTACCATAGGGAAGCACAGCTGCGGAAATCGCCTTTTGTGCTTCCCTGTGGCTCCACCCATGGTGTTGGCACAACGGGGGAGCACGCCTCAGAGGTCACTTCCTCCTAGTTTACTCGGCAGTACTGCAGCTAGGTGAGCTACCAAAATGAAGTCTGCGCGCTACCGGTAGCTTGCGAGCTACAGGTTGGAGGCCACTGCACTAGACATTGTGTACCTAGCCCGACATCTGCAGTGATGGGAGCCGGCATCAGCAAGTGCATACACATTACCGATGCGGGCAGCGATGGAGGAGGCCATGCTGCATTCAGCAGCATGGCCCTTGTTAACAGTATCTCCCATCTGCGCTGCATGTAGGGCCGACAGGTGATTTCATGGACGACCAGCGGAAGCAAGTACCATCAGCGACATAGAGGGTACACACTAGATGATGTGCTCGATGTGACGGTCCCATCTGCCGGATTGAACGAGATGTCGTCTAGTGTGTACACTGTCTATGAATTTATCCCACAGTGCTCATCATCAGCAAGTACAACCTGCAAGAGTCTCAAATTTGCATTTTGTATTTTGATGTGAGCAAAAATGTCATGAAGCCATCATTCACCATATGTGATGCAATCTTACGTCACTTTTTCACGATGAGGTCTCTTTGTTTAAGGATCTTGATAATGCCAGTGATTAAGGGCCTGATTCAGCAAGGAACGCAGCTGCAAAGAAGCATGCAATCGGCTGATAGTTACATACTGCGCATGCGTAAGCATCGCAGTGCGCGTGCGTGAACCAGCCACTGCGATCGGGACTACAATCGCAGTGACTACGCAGACCCATCGCAGAGGGATTGACAGGAAGCAGCGTTTGGGGGTGGTTTGCGAAACGCAGGCGTGCCAGTGCATTTGAACGCCGTTGCAGGGGCATGCATAAACAATCCACTACGATGCCATATGCAGCCTGAGGCCTGATAGCGTGCGCTGAAGCTAGAAATTTCTGAGTAAGGTCAGAGCTTGTGCAAGTGTGCATGAGGCTGCGATAGTACTCGGTTGTACCGATGTTTTCGCAGTCTTGCTAAATATTACGGAAGTGTGTAAGGTAAAATGGGCGTCCTTATGTAGTGCAGCGGTGGCATTAAAATCGCAATGGATTAGCATACTATCGCAGTTGAACTCAGGTTAGATTGTAAGGCTGCGTCCGCACGCACCCTGCTCGCTGTTAAAATATGCTAATGAATGCAATTGCACAGCAACCACAGCACTACACCAAGACACCCATCACTGTATAAAGCCACCCACTTCCCATGACATGCATTCGCAACTCAGCGAAAACATCGGTAACATCGAGTAACATTGGAACCATCCGCACATTTGTCGTTGACCTGACCCTACCGCAGAAACTGCTAAACTTCCTGTCGCCATCTAGACTTCTGCCAGCGTATGCTATCGCAGGGGTTTAATTACGCCCAGTCACGCCTGCGTTTTTCTGACCACCCCCCGTCACCATCCTCAATTGGTAACTTCCTGTCAATCACTGAGTGGTGACTCAGCGTGCTCCCTGCGATCGCTTCCCGATCGTTGTGGCCGGTTCACGCACGCGCACTGTGTCTTATACACATGCGCAGAATGCAATCCAACCTGAATCAGGCCCTGTGTGCGTAATCGCTATTGCATTCGCAGTTGCGTTCCGTAGTGAATCAGGTCCTAAGTCAAGAAAAGCTATAGAACAGTCTCGTGAGGAAGAAAGCCTGTTTAGTTCCACAGATATTCTTCTATAAGGGTCAATTTCACAATAAGGGTCCTATTTGTCACAATCCACATTACAGATGCGGATGTGATGTGCTACATTCACCAGGATACGCAATGTGATATTTATTTTGAATACATCTCAAGGATGCATCAAATATCGCATGCAGGGACAGAACTTACGAGAAAGCTCTGTTCTTGCGAAACCTCTTTGCACACCTAGGCCCTGATTCAGAGCCGGACGCTCTGACAGAGCGCTCGCTCTGAATCAGGGCATCTTTTTTTTTTTCATGGAGCGGCCTCCTGGCCGCTCGCATTGCTGTGGGTTGCCACCCACAGCTAATGCGAGCGGCCAGGATGATGGTCGCGATGGTCAAGACTATCGCGACCATCGGGCTTGCGACGAGACCCTTGTGGTAGGGTCTCGTGGCCGCAAGCCCCAGAGAGCTTTCGGCTCTAACAGAGCCGAAAGCTCTCCCACTGACATCACTTGTGATGTCAGTGGGGCCGGCCACAGATGGTAGGCGTTCCCATGGGATCGCCTCCGTTTGAGCAGCCACCCCCCCGGCCCGCCCACCAAAGAGGGCGTGCTGTCACTCAACATCGACAGCACGCCCCCTTTGGTGTGAGACCCAGAGCGACGGATTGCCCGTCGCTATCCGGGTCTCGAGCATGCGCACGACGGAGCCGGCTCCGTCGTGCGCATGCGTTCTGGGCCACCATCGACCCGGTTGCGAGCCCTCAGCGCTTGCGACCGGGTTTGAATCAGGCCCATATTTCCAGGTTATTTTTCTTTAAAAATACCCTGACAGTGTGACCGCACATACGCTTCTGCCCCCCCCGTGCGATGATAAACGCCCCCAACCCCCACGTCACACCGCCATTGTTGCTAAACTTACACTTACACACTGTCTACACATCTAGCCTCCTTGCATGTTAAACAGCCCTTCTAGTCGCGCCACATGCCGTGGCATGACTCGATAGTGCCAAGAGTCTTTTCTTGCAACTTTTTACATGCAAATGTGTCTTATTCGCACAGCGATGTAAATAGGATACACTGTGGGTGTATCTGCATGCAAAATGCTACGTTACAGTGTCACAGCCACTGACCCTGTAATGTAACATTTTGCATGCAGATACACCCACAGTCCCACACAGAATATAGGCATGCCGCATATCATTTTAATCAGCAGAAGCCGCCTATGCGTCCTATTTGCATTGCTGTGTGAATAAGATGGTCTGTGCTACCAAGTCACACAGCACTCATGTGTTATGTGTAACGTGACTTGTAGCGCATGGAGGATAGATGAATATGGACACACCTGTATCTGCCTGGTAATCGGTGCTATGGTGAGTGGTGAGCTCCTCTGGGACTCCAGTCAGCTGGTCACCGGGATCGTACAGCATAGAGCAGTTGACCGGAGTCACAGAGCAGGATCCCAGAGACCAGCTGACCGGAGTCACAGAGGAGCTCACCAGTATTGTTATGTTATCATTGCCAGTATTGCCACATAATTATACCAGCATTGACTCTATCAGTATTGTCACATACTGCAATCATACCAGCATTGACTACCAGTATACACGTGTTATCATATCAGCCTTGACTTAATCATGGCAGCATTGACTCTACCAGTATTGCCATGTCATTATACCAGCATTGACTCTGCCAGTATTGCCACATACTGTAATCATGCCAGTATTGACTGTATCAATATTTCCACTTGATCATACCAGCATTGACTCTATCAGTATTGCCACATGATCATGCCAGCATTGACGCTACCAGAATTGCCATGTCATCATACCAGCATTGACTCTATTAGTATTGCCACTTGATCATACCAGCATTGACTCTATCAGTATTGCCACATACTGTAATCATACCAGCATTGACTCTATCAGTATTGCCACATGATCATACCAGCATCGACTCTACTAGTATTGCCGCAAAATTATACCAGCAATCACTCAGTAATGCCATGTGATCATAACAACATTGCCCAAATGTTAATAACTGCAACATGTTCTCCGCCATTATTTATATTAGCAGTGTCCACATATTAAATATTTCAGTCTTCTTTCTATGTAAATTATGTACACTTTATAAATGCATGGCTCCCAAATTAGTTCTATTAGTGCTACAGATGTGTTATCTTGCATACGTGCGCATGCATCACGCCATGCAAATTGCCACAGCTACGTGCGCCACGGTACGCAATGGCGCACGCTTCGCTCGCACCATGCAATCCTATGGGGTTGCGAGTGCGAATGCAGTGCGTGTACCTGTTCGCGGGTGCGTGACTCACGCCATTCATGGCGCGATTTGCCGCATAAGCGGCAAAGATGAAACTGGACATATCTGTACCTCCATAGTAATTACTAGTTTTGAGTCCACATTTATTTTTATTAGCATTGCAGATGTGCAGTGCCGGAGAGTTACTGCCTGATGGTCTGGCAGGTCTGTAGAGGCTGCTTCTGTAATGTAGCTATAACTGGCTGCAGCTGCAGTGATAATTAAGAAAGTGCTAATTGATTCCATCCCTGATTGTGTTGCCCTTCATTACCAGACCAGATCACTAGTGTCAGACAAGTGCCATAATGCTTCCTTGTACTGCAGCCAGACCTTGAGTGTTCCCTCTTAACCACACATTACTAGGCTTGCAATGTTGCCCTGTGGATAATTCTGTGCTTTTGCTTTTCATTTTTATTTTACTGTACCTGTCTTCAACAGTCATCAGAAAGGCTGCCTTATTATTGCAAGTGCTGTTTGCTTCTGAAAATGTTGCAGATGTTTCACTTATAGAGTAGCAATAGTAGCCATGCCTTCTCCAGCCCTGTCAACATATAAGATGATATGATATGAGCACAATCACAGTACAGTAAAATGACTGTACAGTACATACCATTGTGATGTAGCTATTTTGTGATCATGCTAAAATTAGGAAATGGGGGATGAAAAAACAACATTGTAGATCTAGCTATAATGGACCAAAACAACGGCTGCTGCAAGGTTTAAACAAGTTATGGCAAACTTATTATTAACATCTACTTAAAAGTGAACTGCTCCCCTACGTGCCCAGAGAACACCACAAACTCATCTGGCCATCAACTCAACAAATACTACTGTGATGCTGGCAATTAAAATGTGCCCCACAGTTGTTCAAATTGATTCAAATAATTCCCATTATACCAGCTCAACCAGGCTGCATTGTTCACATTTGACAGAATGGTTCCATAAACTTATGCTGTTTCCACAATATACTCCCTTCAGCATAGATTATTACAACAAACCCAAAAATTAGTCAACAACAAGGCCATCTTCCTTAAATTATAATAACAGCTCCTTATTTAGATCACTACAACATAATATTCCTTAGATCACTCCTGGAGAAACGTCATTAGGTCACTACAACAGAACCTTCCTTAAGTCACAACAAGAGAACCTTCCATAGATCACTAAAACAGAACCTTCCTTTTATCACTACAACAAATCCTTCTTTAGATCACTTCAACAAAAACTTCCTTGGATTACCACAACAGAACTTTCCTTAGAGCACTACACCATAACCTTCCTTAGGTCACTGTGACAGAACCTTCCTTAGATCACTTCAACAGAAACGTCCTTGGATCACTACAACAGAACTCTCCTTTGATCAGTACAACAGAACCTTCCTTAGATCACTACAACAGAACCTTCCTTAGATCACTACAACAGAAACTTCCTTAGATCACTACACCATAACCTTCCTTTGATCAGTACAACAGAACCTTCCTTAGATCACTACAACAGAACCTTCCTTAGGTCACTGTGACAGAACCTTCCTTAGATCACTACAACAGAACCTTCCTTAGATCACTACAACAGAACCTTCCTTGAATCACTACAACAGAACCTTCCTTAGATCACTACAACAGAACCTTCCTTAGATCACTACAAACTAACTTTCTGTAGATCACTACAACAGAACATTCCTTAGGTCACTGTGACAGAACCTTCCTTGGATCACTACAACAGAACCTTCCTTAGATCACTACAACAGAATCTTCCTTAGATCACTACAACAGAACCTTCTTTAGATCACTACAACAGAATCTTCCTTGGATCACTACAACAGAACCTTCCTTGGATCTCTACAACAGAACCATCCTTAGATCATTACAAAATAACTTTCTTGGATCACTACAACAGAATTTTCCTTGGATTGCTACAACAGTACCTTCCTTAGATCACTTTAACATCACCTTCTTGTCACATGCCATATCTCTTTCAGCACCACTAATGTACTCAGCGCCTGATTCAGCAAGGAACGCAGTTGCTTATACGCAAGCAATCGGCCGATTGTTGCATTCTGTGCATATGTATGCATATGCACGCAGTGCGCAAACTAGCAACTGCGATCGGGGGAAGCGATCGCAGTCTATACGCGGACCCAGGGAAACGGGATTGCAATCATATTCATTAGCATATTTTCGCAGTGGCCGGGTGCGTGTGTATAACCAACTGCTTGCTGAATCAGGCCCTCAGCTGTTAGTTGTCTTAAGCTGGCCACATACTGGACCTCATTCAGAGTCGGTCGTTGCGGCCGCTCGGTCGTACGCCACTGATGTTCGCTAAACTGCGCATGCGTAAAATTCGCAATGCGCGTGCGCAAACTAGCTATTACGATCAGAAATTTCTCTCTCCTTCAACTTGGCCAGGTCGTTAGTTTGAGTGACAGGATGAGGCGTTTGTGGGTGGTAACAAGGGAAGGTGCTTGTGAACGGGGGAGATGAGATCCGAACGCAGGCGTGCCTGACTATGCAAACGGCGTTTTATGGGAATGTATAATTAACTAAGTAGTGTCATGGCACATGTGACATGGGAGGTTTTTACACTGACTTGATCGTAGTGCTTAAGAGAGGGTATGGTCTACCTTAAGCTCTTCGACCAGCTCCGATGGTTCCCGATGGTCTCGATTAATCATTATATGCCCGGAGATGACGTGTATTGTGAACGAGAAGGGGGCGTATTTTTAGTCTTACGGCCGCATCCTCCCTTCGCTCGTCCAGCTAACGATCCCAACTTAACGATGCAACTTGCGAGCTCTTCAATTGCATATCTGCCCCCTTTTACCTTACGACCGAGCGGCCGCAACAATCGACTCTGAATGAGGTCCACTGTACTTAAAAATTATCTTTTCAGACAGCCGGGATGCGGTTAAATCCTGACGCCTATCTTTAGCCCCACGCCAAAATCACGATACCCAGCATCCCGAACGAAAGTAAGCCAGGGCTTTCTAGCTGTTAGCCATGGGGGGAGGGTTAGGTTTAGGCACCCCTGGGGGGATTTAGGGTTAGGCACCCCCCCTCCCCCCCAGAAGGGTTAGGCTAATGGAAGGGGGGATAGGGTAAGGCACCACTGGGGGGATTTAGGGTTAGGCTAGGGGAAGGGGGGTGGTTAGGTTTGGCACCACTGGGGGGTAGGTTAGGGTTAGGCACCCGCCAAGGAGGGACAGGTGTAGGCACCCCTGGGGGGATTTGGGGTTAGGTACCCCTCCCAGGGAGCTTAGGGTTAGGCTAGGGAAAGGGGGGGATATGGTTAGGCACCACTGGGGGGAGGTTAGGGTTAGGCACACCCCTAGGAGGGTTAGGTTTAGAGTGCGGGAAGAGGGGGTTACGGTTATGCACCACTTGAGGGAGGTTAGGGTTAGGCACCCCCTGGGAGGTTAGGGTTAGGCCCCACTAAGAGAGGGTTAGGGTTAGGGGGGGGAGAGGGGTGAGTTAGGGTACTTACCAGCCCTAGTCGGGATCTTCACTGTTCGGGCATCCGGGATCGCATTTGGTCCGCCGGGAATAGATCCATAGATACATACCGATTCCCAGACAGCCAAATAGTTGGTTTGCTGGAACTAAAATCTGGAAATGTTTTTGAGCAAACAAAAATGGACCATTTACTCCCAAACACTAGAAAATGGACAAAACTGTTGTGTAGACAATTGAGAACGACCGTTTTCATCCATTTTCCAGTGTCTGGGTGCAAGTGGTCCATCTTTGTTTGCGCAAAAACATTTCCAATATTTCGTTCCAACCAACCAACCAACCAACTTGTTGGAAAGATAATCCTTAGGTGTGTGGCCCAACCTAACTGTGACTCCTCACTGAATTGGCATCAGGCTCCATTGATCCATATTACCATCAGTTTATTTCCAGCAGCAGAAATGCCATTGGTTGGATATCATTTATGTGATGTCCCATCCTCTATACATACTAAATGTGTGGTCCAGGAAAATCCCAACCCTTACGCCGCTGTTGACACAACATTTGATATTTGGCTGCATGCATGTTTTAAGCAGAATTATGTATTCATTTCATATAGTACAATGGGCCTGATTCAGCAAGGATCACTATTGAGATCACAGTTGCGGTTACGCACGCAGTCTCACTGTGAAGATATGCTAATGATTGCAATCGCTATACCGTCACAGCCAAACAGAATGACGCCCACTTTACCTTACACACATCCTAGACAGGAAAGGGATGCAATAATCTGCACAAGTAAAGTGTAGAAAATAATGGTCTTGTTGAAACCCCTAGTATCTAATTAAATAACTTTGCATAATGTACCACATTATTTGTAGGAGGTGCTATCACAGACAACAGTTATAGAAACTTTTTATAGATAGTCTAGAAAGGGTTGTCTCTTATTGATGCACAATTTAAAATAAAACTTTTATTCTTGTCATTAAAATATACATAATGAAATACAGTCCGTGAAATATTTAAAATATTTTCTTTTTTTAAATATTTCACGGACTGTATTTCATTATGTATATTTTAATGACAAGAATAAATATGATACTGTATTTTAAATTGTGCATCAATAAGAGACAACCCTTTCTAGTCCATCTATAAAAAGTTCCTTACACACATCTGTAATACTTTGCAAGTCTGCGAAACCATCGGTAACATAGAGTACAGTCGAAGCCTCACGCACACTTGCACAAGACCTGACCTTACCCAGGAATTGCTAACCTCATCGCACGCAGTGAAAGCCCAAGCTGCGTATGGCATCGCAATGGCTCATTTATGCACGCCTATGTAACGGTGTTCAAACGCACTGGCACGCCTGCGTTTTAACGACCCCTCTCCCCCGTCACCACCCCCAAATGGTCACTTCCTATCAATCACTTTGCGATCGGGTCTGCGTAGTCACTGTGATCATAGTCACGAGTGCAGGGGAGTCTTCGCGCATGTGCACTGCGATGCGTATGCAGAACGCAACAATCGGCCCATTGCGTGCGTAATCGCAGTTGCGATCGGTAATGAATCAGGCCCAATATGATTAAGTGCTTATTGAGCAGTTATTTAAATAAAGTCCAGAGTTGTACACAAGCCCGAAGGTTTGCGTACAACTCCAATGTTTGAAAATCTGCGCATATGCGGGATCTGTACTGTGCATGTGCAGATCTCCTTCTGCAAGCGCACCCGCAGTGCCCGGACACATACTATGTTTTTGGCAGGCTGCAGCCGTTTGGGGGCAAAACAGGGGTGGCATCAGGCAGTGTCCCAGAAAACAAGATCACGTCAGCCCCGTTTTCTGGGTCCACTGAAGCCAGTGGCTGCATCCTTGTATGCAGTTCCACTGGCTTCACAACAACACCCACCATCCTGAGTAACCTGCGGGTGACTCTGATGACCGATGTTCATGCAGTAGATCCGATGCCGCGTCTTCGGATGCAGCCGCAGGTCACAGAAGCCTGAAGGGCCTCTTATTACTAAAGACACCTGCTATGTGTTTTTGCATATTTTAGCACAGCTTCGGTGTAGAAAGACTCAGCGTCTGTACTATAGCGCCCAGGAATCTGGCCCCTAATCCACTGCATAGTTTGTCAGTAGAGGATGCATGTAAATGACAGTTGTGGTTATACAATACATGAATATTAAAGCACCACTCTAACAATGACCTTGAAATAATGTACAGTACCTTATCACACCCCTCGTCTACAGGAATTTGGTCATGAGCAACGGGCAATGGCTTCCTCTTACACATATAGGGAAATTTCTTCTCACACATCTTATCTGCCCAATGCCCATCCTGCGGTGGGGAGAACACATTATTATAATGTTAGTACCAGGTAAAAGCCAGAACCTTTACCTAAAATGTATGAAAGTGCAGCCTATCAATTCACTGAGAACTAGTGACATCACTGAGACATGAAAAATGCCAATACTACACGTGAAGGAGTAATCCCACTCCTATGACACAAACTGCTGGAAGTAACCTTTAATAATTTAATTAACTTTAACCATAATAATTTTGCACATTGTCAGTTCGCCTATACTCAGCTAGGCTGTGGCATTTCATTGGTGATGAAATGGTGTTAAGGGGCCTAATGCATACTTGCCAACTCTCCCTCATTGTCAGGGAGACTCCCTGAAATAGCAGCAATCTCCCTGTCTCCCTGAAGAGTCTACCAATCTCCCTCATTTCACCTTACCCCCATTATGACATTGTTATATAAAAAAAAACCAGAGATATATAAATTCAAATGGGATCATTAGTATAATTTCCCTGCATTGGTTATAAGGCACAATGGGCCTGATTCAGACCCACTCGCGAGCGGCTGTCCGCTCGCAAGTGGGTCGATGTTATGCACTGAGCATGCGCACGACGGAGGGAGCTCCGTCGTGCGCATGCGCCAGACGCGACGAGCGAAGGAAAGTTCTTCGCTCGTTGTGTCCGATCAAAGGGGGCGTGCTGTCAATGTTGATTGACAGCACGCCCCCTTTGGTGGGCGTGCCGGGGGCGTGCCTCCCTGACGGGGGCGTTCCCACGGGAACGCCTCCCGTCAGAAGCCGGCCCACTGACATCACTAGTGATGTCAGTGGGAGTGATTTTGGCTCTGATAGAGCCAAAATCACTCCGGAGCTTGCGGTTGAAAACCTCAACCGCAGGCTCCGGCTCGCAATTTCGATGGTCGCGATGGTCTCGACCATCGCGGCCATCAAAAAGCACGCTCGTATAGCCTGTGGGTGGTGACCCACAGCTATACGAGCGTCCAGGAGGACGCTCCATGAAAATGGAGCCCGGCCCTCATTCAGAGCGTGCGCTCTGCTCAGAGCGTACGGCTCTGAATGAGGGCCAATGATCCCTATGGTTACATGTATTTTCTGAGAAGTATCAGTGTTTTTATCAACAAGTAGATCTGACTAACTGCTTTGGAGCTCATTTACATGTGGATGTGAATCAATGTTATGACACGCCTCTCAGATGTAGCAGTACACGCCCACTTTACCGCCGCGCTAATAGGTGCTGCTTTCAAAATCTCCCTGAAATGCTTTTTCAAAAGTAGGCAAGTATGGCCTAATGTATTTCTGAGATAGTCAAATCTCATCTGGAACCAACAATGACTTCATGGTGAAAGTCACTCACAGTAAATCACATTTCTTCACTAGTCTGTTGTTTGGTCTGAACAACAACTGAATCTCTTGACCATGTCTATATGTTTTTATATTGACTGATTCTATAGTTACAATAATAAGCAGGTGTGTAGGTGTTCCTAATAAAGTGCCAACTGAACGTTTAAAACAGGTTAGCAATTGAGAATGAATGAGCATTGGTAATGTAATATACCATCTGGTTTACTGTTCTATATTATGTGTAAGATTGTTTTTTCTTTTTTTATTGCATCAAAATATATATTTTCTTTTTGTGAAAGTGGAGCTGGAAGTCCGCACAGGCATGAAGTCTGGCAAAGTGGTAAGACTTCTCCTGTACATGCCAGTCAGTTGCCCTAACAATATTTTCTTAATAAATTGGGGTGCAGGATGACAGCACTTAGGGTGGGGCTATATAGGAGTAAAACAATAGCCATATGTCACACTCATAAAGAAACTAAATACACAGGTGACAACATTTGAAAAAAAAAAAAAACGTCATCTGTCAGCACTGCAGCTTCCATGCTGCATACAGACTTGCCCTCCTGCTGCTCCATTACCGAGCTGGCGTGTGCATCTGCAGTTCATTCCATCTGCTGCTCTGTATTACCGCTTGTACCATCTCCGTGGATCCCGCTTTACGCCATTGCCGCTGACTGCTGCTATTGGGATAGTGCATGCAAGCTACTTGTACTCTGTTAACTCTGCACTCAGTGGTTCACTTCAGGTTAAACTGCTATACTATTGTACTGACCTTGTATTGGTTTCCCTGTAGTGTGTGCTATTCTCTTGGGCTGGTTCTGAGTAGGGTGCAGGTTCCAGAGATAGTGTACAGTATACAGTATGTACACCGAGTTGTCCAGTAAACTGTATTAACAATCCTGACTCTCAGTACCTGAGTTCCTCACTGGGATAAAGTTCCAGGTCTTGCATCAGAGCAGTACCAGGGTTTTAGCTTTCTCAAGCTCTACCCTGACTACATAAGACTCAGATTCCTGGCCTGAGCTCCACTCTGCCAGTAATATATTGTTCTGAGTTCCGGAGGTCACCTTTGTACCTGGAGTGTGTCCCTGGTCTTGCTGGCCTTCGCAGGTCACTAGGCTAGGGACCACCTAGAGGATCTGGATTGTTTAATCCAGGCTCCAGTTCTGTATCCATTCATATGACTAGTCCATGGTCCCTACATAGTCACTAGTGTACCTATTTTCTTGTGTAGACACTTGAGTCAGAGTATCGCCAAGCCTCCACGTATCCTGTGCACTGGATTCCTACCCAAGGGTCCCGTACCGGATGTACAGAATACTAAAACCATGACAATATTACAGTCCCTCTTTTATTCCGTACAGTGCATTTTCCTTTTGCAAACTGGACTATGTAGCGTCTTTGCTCTAGGATACTTATGGCAATGAGGTTTGTTCCCATATCTTGTACATAAAGCACAGTTTGGATGTCTGTGATTTTGGTTTGAGCCCTTATTTTCAAACAGATAGTGACTGTCCCAACTTCTGTAGCTGTAAGTACTTAATTTCCTATTGCTTTGATTGTTATATGATCCCACATGTTCAGTGTAGTAAATCACTCTTTATTACATCTGAAATGTCTTGTAGCACCTGGGTCAATATACCAGCAATCTTTTCTGTGACTGTGACACTTAAAGCTGTCTCATCAGAGTACTACAGAGTGCTGGCCAGCTATCAGGTAATAGCATACTGGTGTAATGCCAGTGTAAATGGTGGCAGCAGGAATAAAGAAGCAAATAATACTGTATGTGGGAGAATTAGGTAATGGCAAGTCTGGATTATAAGGGGGCAGGATGGGGCGGGTGCCCTGGAGCCCCCACAGGGCTCTAACACTGCCCCAAATTATGATGTGAAATTGCTGGTAAAAGAAATAGCAGTGGTGATTGGTGGGTTGGACAGGAGTCAATTTTATTGGTGGGATCACCCCTTAATCTGGGCCTGGGTGATGGTATGCAGGTAGACTGATGTTACCTTGGAGAAATAAGTGGGGTGATGTGGGGGCAGGAAGCTGGGGACAGGTGTCACCTGGGAGTGATGACTAAGAGTGAGCGGTCTGATGGTGCCATATCAATAATATGTAACAAACATACAGAAAATACAACAATTCAGAAAAAGATTGGTGTCTTTTTATTTACAGAGGTAACTTGCACCAGGGGTTACAATAAAATTAGGAAAGGTATTATCTTCGTAGTGGCGATGGTGCATTTTGGGGGTGGGAGGGGGTCACATTTTTATACCTGTGCCTACTATTTGCTAGTTCCGCCACTGTTGGAGAGCAACTGTCAACTCTCTGATTCATAGAAAAAAAAGATGGCCAATAAAATTCAGCTGGTTTAAGGGAGTCACAGGGGCAGCACCTGCTTGAGGGTGCAAAACTCAAAAGGGGATTCAGTGCAGCTGCCACCGGTAACCTGGACCGAACAAGTCTGGTGGGCCTGCACTGAGGCTGCTACTGGACTGCTGGTGCCGTCCGCAGCTGAGGGCAAGGTTGTAATGGGAGCTCCTCTCTCTCAGACAGGTCAGTCTTCTGTTGGGGGCTGAGGCAATTTAATGTATGTTTTATGTTTTATGTGAGGAACAATGTTTTTTTGGGGTTTATCTACTGTGGGGGTCAATGTGTGATTTTGCCAGGACAGTCACCACGCCCTTTGCTGTGAGGTCAGACCCCCTTTTCTTACACACCCCCTTTTCAACTTTGAAAGTAGATCACCGAGTCCAAATGTCTGGCAGCTCCTGCATTACATCAAGCACTGTATAAATATCTACACTTGGCTATATTGCTACAGTGTTCTCCCCAGAAATTTTTTCCAGCCGGGTGGCATCAAAAAGTAGCCGGGAGCGGGCCTTCGCAATTATGCGTGCACCGGGAAAAGGGGTATCTCCCTTGCCAATCAAGCCCAACAGGTCTCAGGCTGCTCCCCCACTGGCTCTCAGTCAAAAGTGCCCATTATGCAGTGCCCCCTGTATTTGTGCCCTTTATACAGTGCCCCCTGAAATACTCCCCTTTATGCATTGCCCCCTGTAGTTTAGCTTTGCCCTTATGCAGTGCCCCCAGGCTGAAGTAGTGCCCCTATGTAGTGTCTCCAGACTCGTCCCTTATGTAGTGCCCCCAGGCTTAAATAGTGCCCCCAGACTGGCCCTTTATGCAGTACCCCCAGACTTAAATAGTGTCCCTTATGCAGTGCCCCCAGGCTGGCCCCTTATGCTGTGTCCCCAGGTTAAATAGTGTCCCTTATGCAGTGCCCCCTGGCTGGTCCCTTATGCAGTGCCCCCAGGCTTAAATAGTGCCCCTTAGGCAGTGACCCCAGACTGGTCCTGGCCATGGTCCCGGTCCCAGCCCCGAACTTACCTTTACTTGCTCGCCCTCCCACTCCCGTTGCCTCGAGCAGGTGCACGGGGCAGGCTCCTCACGTTGCAGGTGACATCATGACATCACCCGCGCAGTGCATCACTGGGAATGCTTGACTCAGAAGTGATCGGAGGCTTCTTTAGCCTCCGGTCACTTCAGAGACCAGCGTTCCACAGCAGGGGTCGGCGGGGGAAAGTGTCGGGCAGTAGGCTGTTTCTGCCGGGCTATGAGCCCGCAGAAAACAGCCTGAGGAGAACACTGTGCTATTGTGGTAGTGTGTCAAATACTGAATATAATATATAAAAAGAGATTTACAGGTAATGCAAACTGCAATATAGGACATCATACTGTCCTGTGATTCCCAAAGTTATTATGCACACTTTTATGAAAACACTTACCATGCTTTATTGTCATTTACTTTGTCACCATTTGCCCTATATGTTGTTGTGGTGCAGCTTATGGTCTATAGACATTTTGGCCTAAAATAATTTAGAACTTCCTACAAGCATCTGCAAGATAAGCACTAAGCAATGGCAACATGGTTGGGCTCCCAGTGGCCACATTTGGTACTGCAGACTTTTTTTCCCAACTTCCCAAACAATATTTGTTATTTGCTTGGGGTGGAGAAATTTTGCATTCACTTGTAATCCCACATCAGAAATCACCTATATTGTTGGAGATATAAGTAGTAATGACAAAAAAATGTGCATCTAGTTTGGTAGACAAGATAAATGATAATGAAAAGACATGAACATTTTGCTTTGGACTAAGTAGTATTTAAAAGCAGCAATTAAATGAAAAATGTAAGTTATAAAAAGCTTTTTGGTATTTTGTTTTTCCTGACTGCTGCTACTGATTAATAACTGTGTAAAATCTTCAGATTTATGTTACTACCATGGAAACAGCAGTCACAGGATGTACTAAGCAGAGAGGCTTTGGAACACCCCTCTGAGCTTTGTTTTCACTTTGACATCCGTCCCTTCTTCTTCTCCCCCCCACCCTCTGTCATCACATGACATGAAGAGAGTTGTGATGATCTGTAGGAGGATAGCTAATAACAATCAGATGCTTAAAAGAAAAACAAAAAGTAATTTATGATTACTGCTTTTAATACAATATGTAATGATTTATAAAGAGACAGTGTCCCACCTTAGTGTATAATGCAACACAATCCTCTTGTTTGTTGTCGAGGTGAGATGGTTCTCCTCTCTGCCAGACTGTATATGTTACTGGGGACCCGTCACTCCATTCAAAAAATAGTTGTACCTTCAGATCATTTAATCCCAGCCAAACATACTCTATTTGTTCTAGAAAACAGAATTTAAATAGTTAAAAAAAATTAAATCTTGGCAAAACTGTTTTCATGACAGTGCTTAAATAATTGGTTTCTGCATTTCTTGGTTAGAGGACAGTATGGAGGTGTCTGTTCTTACCATCCACCAGATGGCACTACTGAACTCTGCCCTGCTCTTTTTCATATACTGTAGGACATTTTTATAAAGGGACGGGGATAGTAAGTATGAGATATTGGTTCATATTTTGATGAAAACATTTAAGCATACAGAACATGATACTGGTCCTTAATTCCGGCAAGCTATAAACTGACGTGGGCTGCAAGCTTAAATGTTTTGATCAAAATATGAGCTAATAGCTCATACATTTATTTTGCTAGATATATACAGAATTGCAATAATGAGAACAAGCGCTGACATCAACTGTCTTGCTTTGTATCCATATAAAATAGTTATGCTGCCATGCAGGGCCGGCGCTACCATTAGGCAGATGCCTAGGGCCCTGGCCACAAGAGGGTGCCGCTTACTTAGTCTGACACTAAAATAAAGGATGTCAGAGAGAGTCTTTCATCTACAGGATCCTGGAGATGGGCGCGGATCCTGTCAGCCGCAGCTGACACTTTCCCCCCTACTCTCTGGGCATGACATGTCTTGTGTTAAAGTGGAGCTAGTCACTGTGTGTGCAGTGCAGCCAGTCCCTGGCTCCGAGTCACTCTAGTCCCCTGCTATCTCCTCCTCCCCGTCACTCCCTGCGAGTGAAGCTCCGCCTTCCAGATGAGAGTCGAGGAGCTGGTCTGTGCTGGGAGCTACACCCTGTGCATGCTGTAGTATAAGTGAGAGGGAGTCGTGGTAAGTGCTGTGCTGTACCCCCTGTAAGATGTTAGCTGACACAAAAGAGGGAGCACCTGCCATAATTCACTATAAATCTGTGCCCCTGATTGCTCCCTATCCCCCCCCCTGTTGCTGGAGACACGTGAGGGCTGAGTGCTCCCAAAAGACATGTGAGGGCAGGGGCGTATCTATAATGGGTGCAGGGTGTGCGGGGAACACAGGCCCCTGGGTTCAGGTGGGCCCCACACCGCACACCCTGCACCCATAATATTACTTACCTCTCCGGAGTAAAACTACTGGAAAATGGCCGCGGCGGACATTTTCCCATCGTTTGCGCATGCTACGTACAGGGAAAATGGCCACTGCTGCCATTTTCCCGGTGACCTGTGCATACACTATAGACTCTGGGCACACTCTAGTGCCCAGAGTCTACTGTATAACTCCGCGCTGGCCGTGCAAAGCTCAGTGCGCTGCCGGGCGGAGAGGAGGGGGCCCGTGTCGGAGACTGTGTGGGGGGCAGGTAGGGAAGAAAACAGTGGGGGGAATGGAGCACATGGAGGTCTTTACATCTCACCTGCTGGCCTGGAACTACTAATGTGTGGCTTATTCCTACAGCAATAGAACAAGTTATTTGCATATATTAGTGTTATCATTGTGATGTATTTGTTTGTCTATATACAGAAGGTTAGTGGGGCAGTACAGTGTGTAAGCAGCATTGTGTTGTACAGTGTTGTTCCGTTGTTGCATCAAAATGGGTTTAGCTTAATTAAATATTGGTATTTTCCAATATGTGTGTCTGTGTGTGGTTTCTTTAATGCAATGTTGTTACTACTGGGCCCAGGGGACCTTCATACACTACTACCCCTGTGTCGTTTAGTGCGCACAAGTGGGTTTCGCCCTATGTCACCCAGGGATGTGAGTGACAATGTTCTGCTGTAGCATTTGTGTAAAAACCACCCTTCTGTATGTATAATTGAATTAAATTGAAAAATATGTTATTTAAAAAATGTTTTTCTTTAGAAAAAAAAAGAAAACTGTTACCTACCCTCCAACATGACCCCTTCCACCCAGTACAAAATGCTCTGCTCCTGGACTTCACACCTAATTAATGATTGCAGACACCTGTGTTGAACTAGTTAATAGATGAGTCAGGTGTTTCACCACAGGTGTCTGCAATCATCAATTAAGAAGGAAGCCCAGGAGCAGAGCAATTTGTACCGGATGGAAGTGGTCATGTTGGAGGGTCTTGCATGTAATGGTGCATACACACGGTCAGATTTTTCCTTCAGATATGAACGATAACGATTTAAAAATCGTTCAGTCGTTCATATCTGAAGGAAAATCGTTCATATCTGACATGCCTGAACGATGGACGATCAACGATGCGCGTTCCCGATGGTCAGATAACGATTTCTGACATCTGATGTGTTTGCAGTCAGACTTGGACGATACCATTCATTTTAATGCAGTCAAAAATCGTTCAATCGTTCAAATCGTTCAAAACTTTGGTAAAATCGTTCAAATCGTACAATCGTTTAATCGTTCATCTGACAAATCTGACAAGTCTGACAAATCTGACCGTGTGTATGCTCCATAAGCTTTTAAATACTGTTTTTCTAAAAAAAATGTTGATGTGATCTGATTGGTGCTCTGAGTGGAGAGGTTAAGCATCAGTGAAATATGACGGGTCAGTCTCCAAATAGCGCTGTACATCCCTTTATTATTTGTATATCAGTTGAATACTAATAGTCAATTTAAATATAATACAGTTGGATAAAAATAAGAAATATTTAATCTGAAAAATTCATCAATAATAATAAATTTGGTATAGAGACGGAATAAGCGAACAATAATAATAAAAAAACACATATAAAATGGAATTTGCCTTTTTATTTCCGGCTGCAAATTGCATTTCTTAGAGCACATACGCGTCTTTTTGCAGCCACAAGCCTGACTAGGAGGCCAGGTCAGGGACAGAAGAGGATGTGTACTGTCTTTGAAGGTTTGGGTGGAGGGTATTGTGGGAGAGGGGGCGGTATTGTGTAACTTTGCCTAGGGCACCTAGAAACCTTGCACTGGCCCTGCTGCCATGTATAATATGGAATACTGTATACCACAAACAGAAGTTCAGGCTTATTTCATTCCTCTGTTTCAAGTCACTACCTAATGTTGTCCTAGTCTATGGTAAGTAAGTAATATAATGAAGCATTTTAATACATTAATGTTAATTAATATTTAGTTGCTGATTTAGTGCTACTTACCATACTCAAACTGTGAGGTAATAAAACCTGCTTCTCCAATATTGTGCAAAGTTACGAGATCCCCCTCTTCCTTCCTGCATGATAACATTGCGTCCTTCCAAATCCTCGCCTCTTTATGCAGAGAATAACAGTGACCATAATAGGGTATCCAGGAAGATGGGCAGGAGATGGGATCACTGCTCCCTGTGAAAAAAATATAACAACATGTCTGAGTATTGCATGTAAATATTACGTCTCTCAGATACAGTATATGCATCCGCTCCTGAGGTTTGCAATCAAGAGTCAAGTTCAAAGCCGCTACTTACAGTAAAGGTCCACTGAGTCATTTAAAATATATTAGATATATGCACTAAGAGCTCGATTCAGACCCGCTCGCTAGATGCTTATGCAAATCTGGCGACCCAACAGCAAGGCAGGCGTTCGCACGGCAAAGCATTAGCACGCCTACTATGTCATGGTGTGCAATCGCTCTGTGTATTCAGAAGCCCACCAGCCTGTCTTAAGACGCCCACTTATGAACGTCATCTCCAGGATGTGTATGCATCTTTCGGTAACATCGAGTACCATCAGAAGCGAACGCAGCACTTGTGGTTGACCATACCCTACCGCAAGCACTGAGAGCACTGCAGTGTAAATTTCAGTCAGGTGACGTGTATTATGACGCTGCCTCTGATTACGCCGCATAGTAGAAGTGCCACATATAACACATTAATCCACAAAATAGTAGTGCTCTTTGCACATTTCCCCCCACCCCAGCAGCTCACTTCCCCATGTCCCTCCAGCAGCCTCTCGCCTCCCCCTTTGTGCCACCAGCAGCCAGCAGGTGAGGATTTGAGGCCAGGCCGTGAGCTAATTACAGCTGACGCAACAAATCAAGAGCCGCCACTGCTGATTGGCTGCCTGTCTGAGAGCTCTGATTGCCTCGTGACCGGCAGCGCTGTCTCTCTATGACTGCCTGCCAGTGCGCCAGCTGTAGTCAGCTGGAGGGCCGGCACCAAATCAACACCGCAGCCACAGGGCTCCCCTCGACGGCCCTGTCTGGACCGGCCCACCTTGTGCGCGACTGGGTGCAGGGGGAGCGGCAGACCACAGAGGCAGCTCTGGCACCACAGCGGCAGCACCCCTAGAACCCACTGTAGTTACACCACTGTTTGCATGCATGCTATCAAACAGTGGGATTCTTTTCTGGATCAATGGAATGGGGTTATAGCAGCGTTTTTCAACCATTGTGCCGTGGCACACTAGTGTGCCGCGAGCAGTTGTCAAGTGTGCCACGAGATCAGCGAAGTCAGAGCTGACTGCTGTCCTGGGCAGTGCTTGGTTCTTCTGGGAGACTCAGGCGTGCTGGGGCCGTGACCCATGGAGACGCGGCGGCATGACATAGGTCACGCACGACGTGTTGCACGGCCATCTGCACACTGCTCCCAGCTCTGCACTCTGTGCTCAGTCACTGGCTGTGACTGAGCAACCCCAGCCGATGAGGGACAGGACAGGGACGACAGTGAGCCTTCTCAACTGGTTATTTTAATTTTTGTGGGGGCTAATGTGATTTTTTTTTCCCTGTGGGGAGCAATGTGTTTTTTTTCCTGTGGGGAGCAATGTGATTGTTTTCTTTCCGTGGGGACCATTTTGTTTTATATTTTTTTCTGTGGGGCCCAATGTGTTTGTCTTTGTTCTGTGGGGGCCATTGTGTTTTCATTTTTTCTGTGAGGGGCAATATGTGTGTTTGGGGCCAATTTGTAAGTGCTTTTTCCCGTGGGGGCCAATGTGTGTGTTTTTTTTCCGTGGAGGACTGATGGTGTGCCTTAGTAATTTTAAAATCTTGTTCAGTGTGCCGTGGGTTGACAAAGGTTGAAAATCACTGGGTTATAGGCGAGGACAATGTAAACAAATAAAGGCTGCAGGTGTACTTCAGGGTCCAGTCTTCAACCCGGGCAACTCACCAAGTTTTGAATAAAACCTTGAAATACAGAAATATGAGGTAATCCACCACATGCACCCTTTTCTGTGAACATATGAAGAGCACAGGTGATAAAGCCGGATGTTCTGATGCAATTTCCTGTAGGATTGTTGTGTGGACCAGCCTGTGTCTAATGTGAAATTGCCTCACATTCTCAGATGCTAATTAAAAGTCCATTAGCAACGTACAGCCCCTGATACCAGTGGCTACATTTGTATTCTCTAATTATGAACATATGTAAAGAAATGTGGGGTTCTCATCGCCCATAAAGGAGACTTGTTACTGTAAAACGGGACTTATTTAATTTTACCCATACCCATGATGCACAGTGTTATCCCCACAGGACAACAGCCAATCATATGTAAATGGTTAAACAATCTCTGTAACGTTCTGCGTACTATGTTGACGCTATATAATAAAAAGTTAGTAATAATACAACAAGCAATGTTTCTGCATACAGTCATAAGTCATTTGTTTACTACCTGATGGAGGGATATAAGATGAGGTGCTGTTGCCTTTCTTACAAATGTATCCCAACTTTTGACCACACTCCCTGCTTTCCCACTTGGCGTTTTTCCCAGGGTTTAGTACCACACAGTTTTTCCCAGGTTCAGTTGATGGATTTCCTATGGAAAATGACACATTTGCTTTATATAGAAAAGAAAGTGAACATTAGATTATTAAACATTGGCCTCTATGACGTGATCCTCATTTCTAAGTGTGATTTGTTACTCCCAGTACAACTTTACATTATATAGCACTGTTATACTGAAGGAGAGGTGATACACAGGGTGTAGAAATACACACACTACTGGAGGTTGCCGGTCCACGACTTCATGCAAATGCTGCTACAATCTCCTTCCCAGAGTCGGGCCTGGTCATTTTGGTGCTCTGGGCCAGAAAGAGCATCAGTGCCCCCTCAGCCCAATTTTTAAATAGTGACAATTAGCACGCACCTTAAAAAAGGGGTGAGGTCTAGCAGTGGAAGGCGTGACTTCATGACATGCTCCCCCTTTTCATCACTCTGGGGGTGGGCCAAGCACTCCTGTACAGCCTGCATCCCTTCCTGTACCCCATATACAGCATGCATCTCCCCTGTTCCTCCCATAGTTCCGAGGAGCGGGCTCCGGGGACGGAAGGCAGCAGCACTGGAGCGAGGTTTAAGGTAAGTATTTTTTTTTTTTGGTATGTGTGTGCGCTCGCGCGGGGGGGCTCACTACAGGCAGCATTATTGGGGGCTCACTACACGGGGCATTACAGGGGGCTTACTACAGGGGGCATTATTGGTGGTTCACTACAGGGGGCATTGTTGGGGGCTCACTACAGGGGGCATTACTGGGGGCTCACTACAGGGGGCATTACTGGGGGCTCACTACTGGGGGCATTACTGGGGGCTTACTACAGGGGGCATTACTGGGGGCTTACTGCAGGGGGCATTACTGGGGGCTTTCTACAGGGGGCTTACTACAGGGTGCTTTCTACAGGGGGCTTACTACAGGGGGCATTATGGGGGCTTACTACTGGGGGCATTACTGGGGGCTTACTACTGGGGGCATTACTGGGGGCTTTCTACAGGGGGAATTACTGGGGGCTTACTACTGGGGGCACTACAGGGAGTTTACTACAGGGGGCTTACTACTGGGAGCACTACAGGGGCCCTTAGTACTGGGGCACTGCAAAGGGGGACCACTACTGGAGGTACTGCATAGGGGGACCATTACTGGGGGGCACTACATAGGCGGCACTGCATAGGGGGACCTCTACAGAGGGCACTGCACAGGGGGACCACTACTGGGGGAACTGCATAGGAGGGCGGCAGCTGGGGCTGGCATAGGTGCTGGGGGGGTGGTACATTTTAATTTGGGGGGGGGCACCAACATTTATCTTGCTTCCGGGCACCTGGGATGAAGTTATGCCACTGGTAGGAGCTGTGTAGTGGAATGAGACAGGCAGGACAGAGAGGGGGCAGAGACAGGTACAGTAGGAGCTGTGTAGTGGAATGAGACAGGCAGGACAGAGAGGGCAGAGACAGGTACAGTAGGAGCTGTGTAGTGGAATGAGACAGGCAGGACAGAGAGGGGGCAGAGACAGGTACAGTAGGAGCTGTGTAGTGGAATGAGACAGGCAGGACAGAGAGGGGGCAGAGACAGACAGTTACAGTAGGAGCTGTGAAATGGAATGAGACAGACAGGACAGAGAGGGGGCAGAGACAGTTACAGTAGGAGCTGTGTAGTGGAATGAGACAGGCAGGACAGAGAGGGGGCAGAGACAGGTACAGTAGGAGCTGTGTAGTGGAATGAGACAGGCAGGACAGAGAGGGGGCCAGAGACAGGTACAGTAGGAGCTGTGTAATGGAATGAGACAGGCAGGACAGAGAGGGGGCAGAGACAGGTACAGTAGGAGCTGTGTAGTGGAATGAGACAGGCAGGACAGAGAGGGGGCAGAGACAGTTACAGTAGGAGCTGTGTAGTGGAATGAGACAGACAGGACAGAGAGGGGGCAGAGACAGGTACAGTAGGAGCTGTGTAGTGGAATAAGACAGGCAGGAAAGAGGGGGCAGAGACAGGTACTGTAGGAGCTGTGTAGTGGAATAAGACAGGCAGGACAGAGAGGGGGCAGAGACAGACAGTTACAGTAGGAGCTGTGAAATGGAATGAGACAGACAGGACAGAGAGGGGGCAGAGACAGGTACAGTAGGAGCTGTGTAGTTGAATGAGACAGGCAGGACAGAGGGGGCAGAGACAGGTACAGTAGGAGCTGTGTAGTGGAATAAGACAGGCAGGACAGAGAGGGGGCAGAGACAGGTACAGTAGGAGCTGTGTGAAATGGAATGAGACAGGCAGGACAGAGAGGGGGCAGAGACAGGTACAGTAGGAGCTGTGTGAAATGGAATGAGACAGGCAGGACAGAGAGGGGGCAGAGACAGACAGTTACAGTAGGAGCTGTGTAGTGGAATGAGACTTGCAGGACAGAGAGGGGGCAGAGACAGTTACAATAGGAGCTGTGTGAAATGGAATGAGACAGGCAGGACAGAGAGGGGGCAGAGACAGGTACAGTAGGAGCTGTGTGAAATGGAATGAGACAGGTAGGATAGTGAGGGCAATCAATGGGTGATTGTACAATGTGGGTATACATATACATATTTCATATACATGGACTAATGTACTGTACCAACTGTCTTATTAGCCCTAAATGTACTGAGGTAGTATTGCTGAACCCAGTATGAGAGATCATACAAGTCAATGAGGGTTAAGAGCATGTAAACATTTATTGTGGATTGAGTTATAAATCTGATAGTGTTAAAATAAATAGCAATCTTAAAACGCTAAAATTCAGGTGGTATAAATTATGTCACCTGAATTTTAGCGTTTTAAGATTGCTATTTTAAAAAAGTTGGGCCCTGGTACTAAGATGGGTGTCGTCAAGATACTGTATGTGGGGGTGTAGTCACTGATATTGTGAATAACTGACTGGCCCCATGAGTAGAGGCATGCCACCAAAATGGGCATCAGTTGTCTTTGCCACTCCCCCTATAGGTGGTCCTAGAGTTAGCCTATTTAATAAGTTGTTCCTTTTTTACATTACAAAACATTCCAAAAACCCCATAAATATTCACCTGGAACCCAGTTCAGATATCGAAACGGACTTCCATTATCCCATCGCCAGCCTGCATTAAAGTCCAGACTATTGAGTCCAACCCATAGGGCTGTTGTGAGGTCATTGGTTAATCCTATGGAAGAAAAGCAAAGCAAATATGTAATGGATCATATACAGTGTGAGCCCAGAGAACTTATATTTGTATGTGTACTTAATTATGCAATCTCTTTATTCTGGGATATACATGTTTTATAAGGTCCCTTCACTTCCGAATTCATTATAATAGGTTTTACGCTTCAGTTTCATACACACATTGCTGTTGAGGGTTACTAGAAGTGGTCATTACAGCACAGTTAATGTTTAATAATGTTACAAAATACAGTACATATAGTAGAAGGCAGTGGGCAGGTTTTGGATATTTTTACCAAGCTGACATTTTAGTTTACTGCGTAGATCAGTGGTTCCCAAACTTTTTTGAATCACGGCGCCCTAGTGCATCAGCATTGTTTTCACGGCACCCCTAAGCCAAAAGTTTGTTATTGAGAAATTCAGAAAAAATGTACTGAAGCAGTACAGTCTCCTGGGGGGGTGCCTAACCCTAACCTCCCCCCGGGGGTGCCTAACCCTAACCCCCCCCTTCCCCCAGCCTAAACCTAACCCTCCCGGGGGGGGTGCCTAACCCTAAGTCCCCCCGGGAGCCCTAAACCTAACCCCCCCCCCCCCGCGGCTGCCAACGCCTCGCTTACCTTCGTTCGGTATGCCGGGCATCGGTCTTCCGGCGTCTGGTAAATGACAGGCGGCGAGTTTTAACGACGCCTGTCATTAGTACCACACTGGGATTAGAAAGTCTGGAAGCCGGCGGTTTGCATTTAGTTCCGCCCTTACTCATGTCACTTCCAGGTCCTTAGGGCAAAGGGGAAATAAGCTCAACCCTTGTTAAACGGTCCGATTTATGCTGAGGCATATAATTACGGATATCATACAGAATATTGTCCATTCACAGTTTACTTTTCATTCATTTTTTTATTGTTTATTTATATATGTGACATATTCATTGCTGATTCCTTTTATATTTATGGACATTTATTGTTTTATTGTATATAAATAAATGCAAATAATTTTAATTGAATCCTTTTTAGTCTCACATGTTTGTATCTGAACCAGGCCATTGTGCATTGTGTTTCGCAACGCTGTTATCTTTTTTATTTGTACCACCAATGCTTCCACCCGAGTCTCACCTGAGATGTATGCTTGTTCGTGTAGCTCTGTTATACTTAGTAACTCGGCATCTTGTTGCTGGCAGCTTCTCCGTGCTTGGTACCAAGTAATGGCCGAATCCGCCATAATTTGATAATTGACACCGTTAACAGAATCTGTCGTCCACCAATTGTTAGCGATAGCTGAGAGATAAAAAGGAGATTTTACTATGACTTTGATGGATTGCAGATGAAGGATTATATATAGCCACATAAATGCATTCACTGGGAACAACATAGGACTATAAGGTCTCACAGAATATAAGCCCCACTCCACTTTACAGTTACATGCAGACTCGCCAGAATCTAGCAGGCTATTACCGAAGCCCTTATGAGTTTAACGCACATTCTTGCAGCCTATTATATCATACTTTAACTCTGATAGTCCCACAAATAATGTAAGAGTACTGATCTGTATTCTGTACATGTATACATTCTAATCAGTATTAGCTTACGGTTTGCTTCAATTGCAATGCTGGCTACAATGTTAATGCTCAGTAAAATATAATGGAGTTCTATGGGTGCACACAAAAAGTACAGAGGGGGAGGTGTATCAAACCTTCTAAAGAGGACAAGTGTAGAAGTTGCCCAAAGCAACTAACCAGCTGCTAGCTATAATTTTCTGGAAAGTACCTGATAAATGTCAGCTAGAAGCTGATTGGTTGCTATGGGTAGCTTTACTTGACCTCTTTAGAAGGGTTGATTATCCCCACCATAGTACACTACTGTATGCTGCAGTGAGAATTTTCAGTTTAAACTAATGTTATATATGTCACTGGCACACTAAGGAAAGCAAATGTATTACTTATTTAACACAGATAAATAATGAATCATTGATACCTGGAGACTTTAGGAGCCTCTCCAGACCGACCTAAAGATACTGCTTACAAAGATCGGCCTGGGTACACATTATAGAGAGCCTTGTGTAATATTGGGCAGAATGGTGGTACCCAAATGCAGTGGTAGATTTCCCACTAGGCACTAGAGTCATGTGCCTAAGAGTGTCCCTTTTGGGGGGTGGTGGAGCACAGCCGGCTCCCCTGCATGGAAACCCTGCTAGGCCGCTATTCTTCTTTTTTTTTCATTAGTACTTTTATTTTATTTTGCAACTGGGAGATGGGCAATGGGCAAATATTTGGGTCTGGGAGGTGGTGTTGGTGGGGGTAAAGGCATACATGCCTACCCTCCCGGTTTTCGCGGGAGGCTCCCGATTTTTTGGGTAACCCCCCGCACCCCCGGAAGGGTAGGCATTTCTCCCGCATTCTGCCCACTTCCTAGTGAAGTGGGCAGAATTAGGAGAATACCCGCGGCAATCGCGGGTCTCCGTGAAGGGGGCGGGGCTTAAGCTGTGATTCTGCATGAATCACAGCATTTGGCCCCGCCCCCTATGTAAATTGTGCCCAATCGCGGCAATTTTACCGCAAGGGGGCGGGACTTAATGACGCAAATCATCAAGCCCCGCCCCCATCTGCCCCCTGCTGCTTCTCTTACCTGGGAAGAGAATATTAAAGGTAGGCAACCCTGGGTAAAGGTTGAGGCTGCTTTGGTGGTCTGTGCCTCGGGGCAGCCCTGCCCAAATGCAAACAGAGAATATCAATAAAAAGATAGATAAAAATAAATCTGTAGAAGGGAATTTACGATAAGTGCAAATGATTAAAAAACACATAGACCATATATAATAGGTACCCCTTACAGCTTAAAAACTAAACACAAAAAAGCGATTTCCTTAATGTAGAAATAGCATAAATGCTACTCAAATTTATAAGACGAAATGTAGATAAAAAATTGAGCCCGCTGATTTTAATGCTGAGACAACTACTGTACATTACATACAAAGAAAAAAATCTAAAATTTTTAATTCAAATGTTATAACTGTCACAAGATACAGTAGGTCACAAAGCAATTGAGTTCAGACAAAATAATGTGAATCATATACAAAGCGAAAAATGCAACAGCAGATATGATTATGATGCAGTCCTTAATGTTGCACATAGCCGCAGAAAGGATTACTGGTATATCGATTTAATCGTACAGTAACAAGGTATTTCAGCTGCAATAATAAATGTTCAACCAAGTTAAACAAATATGACTGTATCATTATCAAAGGAATTGGCAATCAAGCCTTTACAGTTAAAGTTGGGACAATTAAGGCTTGCTTAAAAATAGGGACAGAGGACCTCATTCAGAGCCGGACGCTATTTGCGGTCGTTCGTTCAGAAAAAAGGGGTGGCTATTCAAATGAACCGTTCGCTCTTTGCGGTCTGTTCACGCCTCTATGTCTGAACGAGCGAACAAAACTTGCAGTCGTTTTTTGGATAACTACGTCCCCTGGCCGCTCGCATTCTACGTCATCCGCTATTTATTAGATTAATCGAGTACATCGACCAGCGTATGAACTGCTCGCTATTCTTGTGGTTGGTTTTTCCTACCACAATCTTGTGAGCAGTTCTGACTATAAAATAACCCAGTGACGTGGTCAATGACGCTGCTGTATTAATTATGCACACCCATAAAACGCCCGTTTTGACCTTTTGGCACGCCTGCGTTCGGATCTCCACTCCCCGTTTTCAAGCACCTTCCCCTGTTACCACCCACATACGCCTCCTCCTGTCACTCAAAATAGCAGGCATTCGCTATTTAGCGAACAAACGATTTTCGGCCGCACTGACTGGTTCGCGCATGCGTATTACGATCCGTACGCATGCGCAGTTGGGCAAACATCGCTCGGAACGAACGAGCGGCCACTTACGAGCGGCTTTGAATCAGGCCCAGAGGTCCAAGATGTGCTTTATGTACCAGAAATGGGAGCAAATATTATCACCATCAGTGTCCTAGAACAGAGAAGCCACAGAGTTAAATTTACTAGAGGAAAGTGCATTGTGAGAAATAGAAGAGGGACTGTCATAGCTACAGGCACAAGATGTCAGCAACTGTACGTCCTTGATATACAACACTGTTACGCAATGATGACAACTGAGTCACAGTCATTAGAACTCTAGCATAGAAAGTTTAGTCACCTTGGAAATGACAGAAGCTACAGAATGGGATGGTCACAGCAATTTCGGTGACTAAGGCAGAGAAACCCCTATGTAAAATCTGTATTGTGGGGAAACAAGGTTCAAAAGCAGAACTACAAAACCACTTAAAATAGTACATTCAGATGTGTGTGGCCCAATGGACATAAAGTCCACGAGTGGATACACATAATTCATGATGTTTACAGATGACTTCACAAGGATGTAACGTGTACTTCATCAAAGATGGATTGAATTGGTGAAAAAGATTGCAGATTACAAAAGACTTGTAGAAAAATCAAACAGGTTACATACAAACTCAAGACCATAAAATCTGATAAGGTGGAGAGATGGAGCAATGGAGCATTTGACCATTGCTTATACTCCAGAACAAAAAGGTGTCAGTGAACGAGCAAACCATACACTGGTAGAGAGAGCAAGATGTATGTTAAAGGAAGCAGGCATAGAGGGGTATTCAATATGGGAGCGAAAACATAGTTTTTGCGTTAATATCAGAGCTATGACGTCATTATCGAAGGTTTTACTTTTACACCGTATTCAATTTCAAAAACATATCGCAGTTTTGAAAAGTCTTTGATAAAAAACGGGGATAACTTTTCACCATTGAATAGGTGTCGAAAAAAAGTGCAGAATTGGGGTTTAGGGGTGCAGGCTTAAAAAAAATAGCCTGCACCCCTGGGAATGACATTTAAAAAAGAACTGTGTCAAAAAAAGTATAAAAAAAAATAGGGACACCCCAAAAAATGTATTTGAAAATTGGGGTGAAAAAAAAAAATCGGGAAAAATTGATTAACAATAGGGAAATAGGTTCAGGGCTATTCTGCATGTATGCGGCAGCTGTTTTCTAGAATAGGCTATGAGTGGCAGGTGCACAAATGCAGAATTTTAAAAAACTTACTTTAGGGACATCAAAATATTCTAGTACCCATTTTCATGTACCCCAAATTTGATGGGACCACTTAAAAAAATGAAAAAAACAACCTAAGTGCTCTTCTGCAACACTTCTTCAATGTCGGGAAAAAAACACTTGCTGCGGCTATTTAAATCCCAGACTTTCATTTAAAGGCTAAAACGGGGGTACCCATAGTGATCCCCCATGTTTTTACAACTTTAGGGGGGTCTTACAATTTTTTTAAGGAAAAATTCGTAACTTTACGCAAATCCAACTTCGGAGGATCCCGTTTTCGTTAATTTTATATTGAATACGGGGATAAGCGGGACTTTAACGCAGGTAAAAACTCGGATATGAAACGTTAACTTCGACAGTGAAGTTAACGTTTCATATTGAATACCCCTCTTTGACTAGGAATTTTGGGCAGTAGCCATGTCTACAGCAGTTTATCTCAAGAACTGTTCTCCTACAGTTGCCAAAAAGGACATAACACCTATTTAACCGTGGTCAAAGAGAAAACCAATTTTGGAAGTATGACCTATGTGCAAGTAACAAAGGAGAAAAGACAAAAGCTGGATTCAACGTCAGTAAAGAGCATCATGGTAGGCTATTGCTATAATAGCAATGGTTACAGTTTGTGGAATCTAAATACCAGAAATCTTGCTAAGTCCAGAGAAGTTATCTTTAAAGAAACAACACAAAATTGAAGAAAAGCTGGAAGTTGATATGCGGAGCAAGTATGTGTCACTGGACATGCCAGCAGCTGAAGATATATTTGAAAGAGAGACTATCAGCGTGTAAGTTCATCCACAGAAAAGATCTTCTGTAAGGCCAAATATCGGCAAGCCACCTAGGAGATATGATGAAGAATTTGCAAATGTTACGTTCAGTAAGCTTCTAGATATTCAGGAAGCATAGACAAAGAGATGAAATTGCTGGATGGAAATGATACGTGGACCAAGTCATTGCAAGAGAGTGAAAAGTAAATGGGTGTTCTACAGGGAAATGAAAGCAGATGAAAGTATTGCCACGGTACAAGGCCCGAGTGGTTGCAGAAGGTTATACCCAAAAATAAGGAATCGATTATTGTGAAACCTATTCCGGTGGCAAAATACAGTACCTTACGACTGGTCATGGCAATAGCAGCATTGCATGATATGATACTGTATCATCTGGAGTTAGATTCTGCATTCCTGAATGGTGAACTCATGGAGGTATTTACATGGAACCACCAGAACACTATAAAGAGAAGATGTTCAAGGAAGTAGACGTTTGTCTTCTAAAAAAGGCACTATGGACCTCATTCAGAGTCGGTCGAAGCAGCCGCACGGTCGTACGGGAAAAGGGGCCGGATATGTAAATGATTCCCTCGCAAGTTGCGTCCCTAAGTTCGGATCGGTAGCTAGCCGACCAAGGGGAGGAAGCGGCCGGAATACAAAAAAATACGCCCCCTTCTCGTACGCATTACACGTCATCTCCGGGCATATAAGGATTAATCGAGACCATCGAGAACCGGTCGTAGAGTTTAAGGTTGACTATACCCTCTCTTAAGCTCTACGATCATGTCAGTGTAAAAACCTCCCATGTCACATGTGCCATGACGCTACTTTGTTAATTATGCACTCCCGTAAACCGTATGCACTCCCATAAAACACCGTTCGCATAATTAGGCACGCCTGCGTCCGGATCTCCACTCCCCCGTTTTCAAGCGCCTTCCCCTGTTACCACCCACAAACGCCTCAATCTGTCACTCAAACTACCGACCTGGCTGTGTTCAAGGAGAGAGAAATTTCTGATCGCAGCGGCTAATTTGCGCACGCGCATTGCGAATTTTACGCATGCGCAGTATAGCAAACATCGGTGGCGTACGACCATGCAGCCGCTTCGACAGACTCTGAATGAGGTCCTATATGCCCTGAAGCAGAGTGGGCGATGTTCGTACTTAACAATAGATGCTGTTTTACAAGATATGGGTTTCGACTATTCGAAAACAGACCATTATCTCTTTATTATGGTTGTATATGTTGACCACCTACTATTGGCAGGCCAGAAAGAAGGCATCGGAGAAGTAAAGGAGTTACTTGGTCACAAATTTAAAATGATTCACCTAGGTGCATCGCATTATTTGTTAGGCCTGAGGATCATGCACTCTCTAGTACAGAGAAGGATACCACATTCATCGAACCAGCATACATATATTGAAAATATACTTGAAAAGTATGGAATGTTGGCTGCAAAATCTATAGCCACTCCCATCAACAAAAGCACAAAATTGAATGAGTATGTCACCCAAAGATGAGAAAGTAGCAGAAGATATGAAAAATGTCCCTTATCCAAATGGTATCAGGCATCTGATGTATGCAAGTGTTGAAACTCAGCCCGATATCACACATGCGGTGAGCAAAGTCAGCCAGTTTGCTACAAGCCCAGGAAGACAGCATTGGACAGCTGCAATAAGGATCCTGAGGTAATTAAAAGGGATTTCATCGATGAAGTTGGAATTCACCAGGTCTGGGAATTCCACACTGGAGTCATTCTGCACTGGGGGATAGATGAGGATGACCGCCATTTGTACGCAAAATTGTTCCTACTGGCAGGCACAGTGGTCAGGTGGGAAAGCAGAAAGCAGCTCACAGTAGCATTGTCCGCCAAAGAAGTAGAATATGTGGCATTAACTGATTTGGAATCGGTATGAAATAACGCCGGCTCTGATAGAGCTCTTTTGGCTCTGATAGAGCCAAAAGCACTCCTGGGCTTGCGGCAGCGAGACCCTACCGCAGGGTCTCGTCGCAAGCCTGATGGTCGCGATGGTCTTGACCATCGCGACCATCATTTTGGCCGCTCGCTATAGCTGTGGGTGGTCACCCACAGCTATGTGAGCGGCCAGAAGCCGCTCCAAAAAGGAGCAGGGACGGCCCTGATTCAGAGCGATCGCTCTGTCAGAGCGTCCGGCTCTGAATCAGGGCCTCAGTTCTGCTCCATTGCAAGTATGCATGTAACAGTGAGTACGGCTGTATTACCTACTATCTTTCAATAAACCAACACCACTGGTTAAGTAACTGGGCTGTTCATAGTTTGAGTCATTTGCTGGAGTGTGCCTACATAACTCTGCAATATCGACACCTGCACACATAATTTCCAACAAAAATAAATCCTAACCCTGTTTAACAACATTGGAGAATGTTACTATTGCATCTGCAGAGTCTGCTTAACTACTGTACATCAATTTGGTAATGTTTGTGGTGAAACTACAGCTCTAGTTTTATTGCTGCTGCCACAGTTAGGGCTCTATTTATTATCATTATTTTTACTAAAATAAAGGGAAAAAGGGTGTTTGCACACCCTTTTCACATTATTTTAGTTACACCTAAAGTTACTACAGAGCAATTGGAGTAGAATTCGTAAAATTCTATTCCAACCCCTAAGTATCACTTATTTTTAGTAATCAGATCGCATTTCCCATAATTGTAATGGGAAATGCGATCTGTGTGCAAGTTACTAAAAATAAATTGTGAAAAAAATACCTTGGGAGGCTCTGTGATAATAACGCCACCTGGAGGTGGCGTTATCCAGGGTCTCCCTCGGTTACCGGGCTCCTGCTCCGCTCTAATGTGCAGAGCAGAGCCCAGAGCCGGCCCCAGTGATCAGCTGTGTGGTCTGAATAGACCACACGCTGATACACTGCAAAAAAAAAAGTCAAAAAAAATAATTTTTACTTACCTGAGTCCCTCCGGTCAGCTGGTCTCCCATACTGCACTGCGGCCCGGTCATCAGGTGACCGGGTCCCAGTGCAGTATGGGATGTCAGCTGACCGGCGCAATGGAGGACATCACCGGAGCCCAGATCATGCAGATAAGTGCAATTAAGGGAGAGGGGGTCGCGGGAGGCCGCGATCACGCGTGGGGGGGCTTAGCACCGGGGGCGGGGCTTAGCACCGAGGGGGGTAGAAGCGGCAGCCAGTCGGTGCATGTGCAGGCACTTGTCACGGTATGTTTTGCGAAAATACCGTGATAAGGCTGTGGAGGGGATTCACAGGGACAGAGCTTTATCGCAAGCTCTGTCCCTGCAAGGGATTTTTAGTAAATCCCTGTGATATTGCCTAAATTCACAATGCGAATTCAGTCGGTAATATCACACTACAATCTGCATTCCCAATGCAGATTTTAGTAAATAGAGCCCTTAAAGAGGAGTCCCCAGGGAGCCAAGTAACCAGCAACTCTCTGATAACTGTCAGTGGAAGGAAAGGAAACTCATGAGGACTTTTTGACATATAAAAATGGTTTATTTTGTGCTGTCTATTGTTCACGGTGATCCTTTTTCCTCCGATGTAGAGGACAGGAAAAAGGAAGCAACTCACTTTCTAACCAGTTTGTGTAGTGCTGAGCTTACACCATCAGGTCACTTCCTCTTCTATATTAAAAGCATCCTTTAACATTTTACAACAATTCAACTGGATGTGAAAGTTGTTTTTTCTATACATAGAAGTTTTATATTTTTTATCTGTTTAGGTTTCCTTTGGAAAAGAGAAACTGATTATGCTAGCCTTATCCATCCAATACAGATAGATAGATAGATAGATAGATAGATAGATAGATAGATAGATAGATAGATAGATAGATAGATAGATAGATAGATAATTATTTATACATACTGTCTCTGTGTGTGTGTATATATATATATATATATATATATAATTATATATATACATACAGTCAGGTGCATAAATATTGGGACATTGACAGAATTTTCAGATTTTGGCCTCTAATCACCACCACAATGGCTTTGGAATGAAACAAACAAGATGTGCTTTAACTGCAGATTTTCAGCTTTAATTTGAGGGTAATTACATCCAAATCAGGTGAACGGTTTAGGAATTACAACGGTTTCTATATGTGCCTCCCACTTTTTAAGGGGCCAAAAGTAATGGGGCAAACTAAACAATCCTAAATCTAACTTTCACTTTTTAATACTTTGTTGCAAATCCTTTGCAGGCAATTACAGCCTGAAGTCTGGAACGCATAGACATCATCAGACGTTGGGTTTCATCCCTGGTGATGCTCTGCCAGGCCTCTACTGCAAATGTCTTCAGTTCTTGGGGCATTTTCCCTTCAGTTTTGTCTTCATCAAGTGAAATGCATGCTCAATCAGATTCAGGTCAGGGGATTGACTTGGCCATTGCATAACATTCCACTTTTTAGCCTTAAAAAACTCTTTGGTTGCTTTTGAAGTATGCTTCGGGTCATTGTCCATCTGCACTGTGAAGCGCCGTCCAATGAGTTCTGAAGCATTTGACTGAATATGAGCATATAATATTGCCCGAAACACTTCAGAATTCATTCTGCTGCTTTTATCAGCAGTCACATCATCAATAAATACAAGGGAACCAGTTCCATTGGCAGCCATACATGCCCACTCCATGACACTACCACCACCATGCTTCACTGATGAGGTGGTATGTTTTGGATCATGAGCAGTTCCTTTCCTTCTTCATACTCTTCTCTTCCCATCACTCTGGTACAAGTTGATCTTTACAAAACAGAAAAACTTTTGCTATCGGCGCTAACAATAATATACTGCAAATTTATGTGTGTGCAGCAAATAAAACAAAGGGGATTTTGTCATGATTTGATCAAAGCATTTAAGCCTGCAGCCCAGCATCAAGGGACCCCATTTTTCTGCAGGTCCCTAACACTAGCATATATGCCTAGCACATCATTACATTGCAGTTAAATGTACTCACCTCCTAGATGCAGAGGGACACATCTATACAGGGGCTGGTTGTTAGCCACACCCAACTAGGCTTTTTATAGCCTTAATTGAAAGCTGCCATGATAGCACAAGGCAAATTTTTAAACAAAACAGAAAAGAAATATGCCCGCGCTCGGTTTTACCCATATCATACATGGTACCAGCAGTATGACAATATTAATGCCATATATGTATACAAAACAGAAAAACTTTTGCTATCGGAACTAACAATAATATACTGCAAATTTATGTGTGTGCAGCAAATAAAACAAAGGGGATTTTGTCATGATTTGATCAAAGCATTTAAGCCTGCAGCCCAGCATCAAGGGACCCCATTTTTCTACAGGTCCCTAACACTAGCATATATGCCTAGCACATCATTACATTGCAGTTAAATGTACTCACCTCCTAGATGCAGAGGGACACATCTATACAGGGGCTGGCTGTTAGCCACACCCAACGAGGCTTTTTATAGCCTTAATTGAAAGCTTCCATGATAGCACAAGGCAAAATTTTGAAACAAAACAGAAAAGAAATATGCCCGCACTCGGTTTTACCCATATCATACATGGTACCAGCAGCATGGCAATATTAATGCCATATATGTATACAAAACAGAAAAACTTTTGCTATCGGCGCTAACAATAAAACAAAGGGGATTTTGTCATGATTTGATCAAAGCATTTAAGCCTGCAGCCCAGCATCAAGGGACCCCATTTTTCGGCAGGTTCCTAACACTAGCATATATGCCTAGCACATCATTACATTGCAATTAAATGTACTCACCTCCTAGATACAGAGGGACACATCTATGTGGTGCTGGGCTGCAGGCTTAAATGCTTTGATCAAATCATGACAAAATCCCCTTTGTTTTATTTGCTGCACACACAAAAATTTGCAGTATATTATTGTTAGTTCCGATAGCAAAAGTTTTTCTGTTTTGTATACATATATGGCATTAATATTGCCATGCTGCTGGTACCATGTATGATATGGGTAAAACCGAGCGCGGGCATATCTCTTTTCTGTTTTGTTTCAAAATTTTGCCTTGTGCTATCATGGCAGCTTTCAATTAAGGCTATAAAAAGCCTAGTTGGGTGTGGCTAACAGCCAGCCCCTGTATGGATGTGTCCCTCTGTATCTAGGAGGTGAGTACATTTAACTGCAATGTAATGATGTGCTAGGCATATATGCTAGTGTTAGGGACCTGTAGAAAAATGGGGTCCCTTGATGCTGGGCTGCAGGCTTAAATGCTTTGGTCAAATCATGACAAAATCCCCTTTGTGTTAATTGCTGCACACAAGTTTATCTTTGTCTCATCTGTCCATAGGATGTTGTTCCAGAACTGTAATGGCTTTTTTAGATGTTGTTTGGCAAACTCTAACCTGGTCTTCCTGTTTTTGTGGCTCACCAATGGTTTACATCTTGTGGTGAACCCTCTATATTCACTCTTGTGAAGTCTTGTCTTGATTGTTGACTTTGACACATATACACCTACCTCCTGGAGAGTGTTCTTGATTTGGCCAACTGTTGTGAAGGGGTTTTTCTTCACCAGGGAAATAATTCTTCTGTCATCCACCACAGTTGTTTTCCGTGGTCTTCCAGGTGTTTTGGTGTTGCTGAGCTCTCCGGTGCGTTCTTTCTTTTTAAGAATGTTCCAAACAGTTGATTTGGCCACACCTAATGTTTTTGCTATCTCTCTGATGGGTTTGTTTTGATTTTTCAGCCTAATGATGGCTTGCTTCACTGATAGTGACAGCTCTTTGGATCTCATAATGAGAGTCGACAGCAACTGATTCCAAATGCAAATGTCACACCTAGAATCAACTCCAGACCTTTTACCTGCTTAATTGATAATGAAATAATGAGGGAATAGCCCACACCTGTCCATGAAATAGATTTTGAGTTGATAGTCCCATTACTTTTGGCCCCTTAAAAAGTGGAAGGCACATATAGAAACCGTTGTAATTCCTACATCGTTCACCTGATTTGGATGAAATTACCCTCAAATGAAATCTGAAAGTCTGCAGTTAAAGCACATCTTGTTGGTTTCATTTCTAAGCCATTGTGGTGGTGAATAGAGGTCAAAACATGAAAATTCTGTCAATGTCCCAGTATTTATGCACCTGACTGTATATACAGATATATTTATATAGATATATATATAGATAGATAGATAGATAGATAGATATATAGATATATACTGTATATAATATAGTACTGTGCAAAAGTTGTAGGCAGGTGTGGAAAAAATGCTGCAAAGTGGAATGCTTTTAAAATTAGAAGTGTTGATAGTTGATTTTTGTCAATTAACAACATGCAAAGTGAATGAACAGAAGATAAATCTAAATCAAATCAATATTTGGGGTGACTACCATTGTATTCAGCATTCTCCCTCACTCTGTTCTGCTTTGCAGACCGGGGAGACGCTTCTGGCAACAGGCAGGTTGCCTCGACAACCCATCTGTGCCATGATGACATCATCGTGATAGCGCTCCAGCGCCTGCACTGGTGCATTCCTGCGTGACCCCGGTCTGCAGTAGTTCAGTGACCCAGACTGCCTACATAAGTTAAGACTTGATTTTATGTACAGTTTGGATGCCTTGATAAAAGAGCCACAGGTGCTCTGAAATGATGGAGGATTATGTTAATACACGTTTGATTATTGATACGAATCTTGGAGTGCCGTAGTCTTTATTCTATTTTCATAGATCATAAATCAATTAAACTTTTCCATAAATTGACACCACCTTCCCCCATTTCACTGTACTACTTCTCCGATCCATCAGACAGCTATTTGCTTTCCAAATCAGGTGAATTCTGACAATTTTTTTGCTTTAGGGGAAAAAACAGAAAAAGTGATTTACTATCTACACATGACTCGTCAAATAGAGTTATGCACTACATATATAACCCTCACTGAAATTAATGGGCCATTGAAATGAATGGAGTTCCACATCATTGTTAATAGGTTGTCTCTCACATCAGAGATTTAATTAGCCTGCATTGATGTGAAATCAAAGCTGGAGTCTCCAGAACTCCCCTCACCAGCAGCCAATTACTAGTTTAGTGCTGGAAACCGGGAATGGCTCGTGAGGTGCCAGGGACTTTATGCCTAATCAGTGTATTTCCCATTGTATTATGACTGACCAAGAAAGTATAAAAGCTTCATGTTAAATTTTAACAAAATGGTAAATGAGAGTTTGTGGAGTATATTTAATAAATTCACAATTGGACCATTTTACTGAAGTCATTACTGTGTAAAAGTGACTCCATGGACCCTAATCTTCATTTCAAGGCTGAGTTTCGGAAATCAGTGATTTGATTTTGGAAAATTCAGTGAAGATTTACTAAATCAATCATGTTATAGATTACGCCTGTTATAAAGTTACTACTGCAAAAATGGCCTTCTTGGATTTTACTATGGCTGAGAATTTTCGTTTTTAGGTGCATGCATGCGCGTATGTGTTAATAAATGAGTAGCTCTATAGGATCAACCTCGTCATAGATTTGGTAACCATGACAATTACTAAAGCTTGGTAATTAATGATTTCAGGAAATGGTGCATTAGTAAATGCTACCCCCATTTTTATTTGAAATAAAAATTGTTGTAACAGTGGTCAGAAGAACTAAGGGCCTGGGTCAGAGTTGGGAATAGAGTGAAATATCTCTCTCAAGTGATCATCTTGGTGAAACCATGCTGCACTGATGGTGGGGCAGATTTAAAATGTGCAGAGAGATTTAGATTTGGGAGGAGTGTGTCCAAACTTACATCTAAATTGTAGAGTAATAATAAAGCTGTGCAGTATTTGTGGGCTACATGCAAAAGCAGCCAGTATTTACCCCACATGTAAATTTTTTTATGTATTTACACCCCTTACATTGCAATATGGTTTGTTCCGGTTCACAGTTGATAGAGATATCTCTCTCTATTCCCAAGCCAGAATCAGGCCCTTGGTTACAGTTAGTGAGCAGAAGTGTATATGATTTCCTACACAATGTCACTGATACAATCGTCTCCGAGGAGCCAGCATTGAAGTCAGTAGTAGAGATGGTTTAATAAAAAAAATATGTCCAAAAGCTTAATGCATTCCCATGCCTATGTTGGTACCAATGAAATGTGTTAAGATTTTAGGACAAACTTATTTCAAACCTTCTCTTCTACAAACTTAGATATCTCGCGTTATATATTCAAAGACATTTATCGAACTCTGATATTTTGTGAGACGATTTATATGCAGCTGGGGCAGATTGTTCTACTGGATTTCTGCGAATTGTGCCACCCATAATAGCTCTATATGGGCTCTATTTACTACAATACGCATTTGTAATGCAGATTGTAGTGTGATATTACTGACTGAATTCCCATTGTGTATTCAGCCAATTTTATAGAGATTTACTAAAAATCAGTTGCTGGGACAGAGCTTGCGATAAAGCTCTGTCCCTGCAAATCCCCTCCGCACACTTATCACGGTATTTTCGCAAAAAATACTGTGACAAGTGCCTGCGCATGCGCTGACTGCTCATCGCTAAGCCCTGCCCCTGCCACTAAGCCCCACCCCCCACGATCGCGAGCCCCCCCCTCCCTTAATTACACTTACCTCCGGTGATCGGTGCTCCTGTGATGTCCTCCGTGGCTCCAGTCAGCTGACATCCCATTCTGCACTGGGACCAGGTCAGGTGACAACCGGGCCGCAGTGCAGGATGGGAGACCAGCTGACCGGAGGGAGGACATCACCCGGAGCCCCGATCACTGGTCTCTGGACTCAGATAAGTAATTTTTATTTTTTTTACACAATGTATCAGCGTGTGGTCTGTTTGGACAGCACAGCTGATCACTGGGGCCGGCTCCAGGCTCTGCTCTGCCTGTTAGAGCAGAGTAGGAGTCCGGTAACCGGGGGAGACCCTGGATAATGCCACCTACAGGTGGCGTTATTATCACAGGGCTTTCCCCGGTATCATTTCACAATTTATTTTTAGTAACTTTGGTCGGATCACATTTCCCATTACAATTATGGGAAATGCGATCTGCTTACTAAAAATAAGTGATAATTAGGGCTTGGAGTAGAATTTTACGAATTCTTCTCCAATTGCCCTTTAGTAACTTTAGGTGAAACTAAAATAATGTGAAAAGGGTATGAAAACACCCTTTTTCACTTTATTTTAGTAAAAATAATGTTAATAAACAGAGCCAAAGTTTTCTAATCAAGGTACTACCTGAACAATTTATCCAGTTATTAAATAGGAGACATATTTGATATATCATAACTCTACCTTCATAATTAGCACTCCACCACAGTTTGCCTCTAATTACTTTTAAATATTTTGTTGTTTAGCATAATATGCCTGTTTCTTTTGCTATTATGTGTATTTCTTATCATATGAAACTTGCTTTTATTAAAGATTATGCAATGTAGATCCTTGGATTTTTACATTTGCGTTGAAGAATGTGTAAAACTATTTTTATGCTGGCTTCACCTCACTGAAGAGCCAGCTGCCAAGTACCTCACAACGTTACCCTATTTAAATTCATGCACATGCCACTGTACAGAGGTTGGCAACTACCACCTAAAAATGGAACATTGCAAGGCTGAAACTAAATAGGGTTGGTGACTATTTTAAGTTGTTAGGATTTACTGTACGTTCTTCACATTATACTATTTGCTTGCCTATTGGGCTGATAACATAAACTTGAGACACAATTTCAAACATGAGCTTCAGTATAATATGCAAAGCCTAAATCTCTATATATCAATAAAATAAAGTCCCCGGTTTAGGAATCTACCTGTTCGTCCGGGCTAATCTCTTGAACCACTGGATGGATTTTGATGGGGCTTTTACTATTCTATACAGCATTGGCCGAGGAAAGTTTAAGTGTATGAACCATTCATCTGTGAGAAAAGGGAGCCGTGCAGTGATGATTTTAGTGAAGCAAAGTCACAGAACAAAATATTGCACCAAACTGCTGTAAGGGGAACTGGCCAGGGTGCAGAAACAGCAAGAGACAGTGAGAGCCAATCAGAGACAGCACTGTGCCCTGTTGCTTAGCAGCAGCCTAGAAAATGGAGGGGGTCAGAGACTGAGCGGGGTCACGTTTGAGGCAGATAGAGAGTGAGAAACAGCCTCCAACGAACCCATGTAGATGCAGACAGAGTAGCCAGGAAGGAGCCAGGGGAGGCATAGCTGTCAATAATTTTACAAAAAAAGCAACCAACATCGGAACATCATCAAATGATATTCTTTTGATGGTGGCAACATCGGACCGCCACCATCAGAACAAAAACATTGATGGTTAATAACCATCAGTTTCCTAAGTCCATACCTTGACTGAACCTGCAAACGGACTCTGGCCACCACTCCTTCATCACAAAGTGCTCCCTCTCCAGCACGATGTTTCCGCTCAGCCACCTGCCCTCGGTGAACAGGAGGCACCTCCCATGGAAGTCATCTTTGTTCTCGGACAGGGACACCATGGTGAGAAAGCTCAACAGGAAGACCAGAAAATGCAGGGTACATTGTTCAAAAAGGACTCATCGCCATGTTCAGCAACTGGGGAGAGGTGCGCATGGAGGCTGCGGAAATATGCGCAGGTGCCCCAGCCCCGGGGACATGCTACTGATAATGCTTACGGTACGGTAGCTGCAATACAAATCTCTCATCCATGGTCCTCCTGCCCTTCTCAGCACATCCCAATGGCTGGGCCCCAGCCAGTTACAGGGCGGAAGCAGCGGAGGTTGTGGTGACACTGGTGAGATGCAGGGGATCAGGAGCGAGAAGCAGGGGGGTTGTGATGAGATGCAGGGGACGGTGCTGGACATGGCGTAGGTTGTTATGAGATGCAGGGGGCGTTGGCGAAATGATATTGCTCCTGGGTGAAGCCTGGGTGAATCGCTAGTATTTCTCAATATAATACATTTGTCTATTTTTAGTTGAATATGTTAAACTGTTATGCGAAGAGCAAAGATTATTTATAATAAAAACTAATAATAAAAAGGTAGGGAGATTACAAAAAAAAGTAATTATTGTAACTTGTGGACATCTAATATCAAATTGCTCAGATTCGGACGTTAACACAAATATCGTCCTTAGTGTAATGAAGATTTACCAGAAAGATTATTACCAACAGAAAATTTGCTGACAAAAAGGAAATTCCATAGAGTGAGAGTGATCTGGACCTTTTGTTGACAGAAACATTAGTAAAGGTTAACGACCGGAGCAGATGTTTGATGTTATTCTGGTAATCTGTATTGTTTTTGCCTAGAATAACAAAAAAGTGCCAACACACTTTCTCTTCATATTATACTATTTTAGGAGTACAAACATCATTAATGTATGGATAAAGAGATATAGGTATTTATTTTAATTTCTGCTATATGTTATAGGGGCATAGATATCACAATCGCATCTCAGATAAGGATGGCATATGATAAATTTGTCCAAAATCACAATGCGATATTTGAATATAATGCAAGGATGTATCAAATAATGCACAAATCTCACAAAAAATACCCTGAGGGTGTTACTGTGCATGCTTCATCTGCTCCCCCCCCCCCCCTCTCTCCTTCACTATGGGCTCTAGTTACTACAATCCGCATTGGTAATGCAGATTGTAGTGTGATATTACCGACTGAATTCGCATTGCAAATTCAGGCAATATCACAGGGATTTACTACAAATCCCTTGCAGGGACAGAGCTTGCGAGAAAGCTCTGTCCCTGCGAATCCCCTCCGCACGCTAGTCACTGTATTTTCGAAAAAAAATACAGTGACAAGTGCCCCGAGCATGCGCCGACCGGCCGCCGCTGCTACCCCCGGGCGCTAAGCCCCGTCCCCTGCGATTGCGGACCCCCCGCGACTCCCCCTTCCCCCCCTCTCCCTTAATTACACTTACCTGCATGATCCGGGCTCCGGTGATGTCCTCAATGTCCTCCAGTCAGCTGACATCCCATACTGCACTGGGACCCTGTTACCTGATGACCGGGCCACAGTGCAGTATGGGAGACCAGCTGACTGGAGGGAGGACATCACCAGAGCCGCGAACTCCGGTCCCTGGAGTCAGGTAAGTTAATTTTTTTTTTAACTATTTTTTTTTTGCAGTGTATCAGCATGTGGTCTGTTTAGACCACACAGCCGATCACTGGGGCCGACTCCGGGCTCTGCTCTCCTCGTCAGAGCGGAGCAGGAGTCCGGTAACCGGGGAAGACCCTGGATAACGCCACCTCCAGGTGGCGTTATTATCACAGGGCTTCCCCCAGTATTTTTTCACAATTTATTTTTTTAGTAACTTTGGCCAGATCACATTTCCCATTACAATTATGGGAAATGTGATACTTAGGGGCTGGAGTAGAATTTTACGAATTCTACTCCAATTGCCCTTTAGTAACTTTAGGTGAAACTAAAATAATGTGAAAAGGATGTGAAAACACCCTTTTTCACTTTATTTTAGTAAAAATAATGATAATAAATAGAGCCCTAAGGGACCAGTGATTTGTGATCCGATGAGCTCCTCTGTGACTCAAGTCAGCTGCTCTGTAGAGATGCCGGCATGTGCAGACCTACAATAATGGGCTGCTGCCAAACTTACTTAACATCGGGCTATTGCCGCCAATGGTGCAACATTGACGGCCCGCCATTGATGACAAAAACAGTTGCCATTGGCCATAGACCATACTTGGCGACATTCAGCTCCCTCCTCCCGGAGGGAGCTGAATGCCTGCATACAGCAGGGGGCGTGGGAGGCGGGGCCAGGAGCGTGACCGCATGATTGTGTCATCATTGCGACGCCCCCTCTTCACAATGCCTAAATTGAAGGCATTGTGAAGCAGTTGGCGGGGCCATGATTCAGCTTGAATCACGTCATCGCCCCCATCGTTGTGGGGGTTTTATTGGTAGTCCGGGAGGCTTGCCTGTCTTTCCGGGAGTTCGGGAGGCTCCCGACCAAATCTGGAGGGTAGGCAAGCCTGCCATAGCCCATCAATGGTTGCAAACCATCACTAGTCTATAGCCGTCCCTGCTAAATGGTATATTCCATAGCAGATTATAATATGATTATGGGGCCCCAGTATAACGTCCAGCGTTATACCTGACATAAATGCTTTATTCTGGCTACTATTGTTTTATGCCGGGCAGACCTTGGTTATGATTCTGACTGTACTGTTGCATAATTTAGCCTATTGTGCCACCAGTTCCAAGTGAAATAACAACCAAAAGACTGGACTGGAAAGACCGAAAGTCACAAAGTCTCCTCTTTTTGCTAAAATACTAGCATGTGTTAATTAGCATACAATTCAGTTTTATAGCTTTATTTTGGAAGTGTATCCTAAAAACGTATTTCTCTGCCCGCTCCAAACTAAATATAAAAAGACTCGTAAATCTAATATTTGACGTTGTTACAGTTAAAGTGTACAGACTATGGAAAACAATATTGTTTTTGTTAAATCAGTGTAATGGAAAGGGCCATTCATGAGAAAGTGAGAGTGTGTTTAAAAGTCCCTCCCTGAATCCTGTTTAATCAGCTTGTCGCAAGGTTATATATAAAGATAAATAATAATCGAGCGCTATTATGAGTGTTCCTCCAAGGTCAGCAGAATTCATAGGTGAGTCACTCCACAGATTATAAGGTATAATAGAACAAACAGCGCATGTAAAGCCCTCAGCCTCAATATTATTCTATAGTTAATAGAAATAAAGTATATATATTTACTTATTATATAATAGGCTTATATAAAAGATAATCATATATGTTAAAAAACAGCACATATATAAATTAAGGTCACTACTGTTTTGTCGCTACAACCAGCAGCTTTTTCTAAGGTATGTCCATAATGTCATAAAATAATGTAAGAAAATAGGATTTATATACTTAGCAGCAGCCATATTCGAATGAGTATATAAAGAATATTTTATGACATTATGGACATACCTTTAATAAACCTGCGGTGAAACGCACCTGCTGCTGTCTCAGACGGCACCTGAGTTGACTATCTTCTCATCCCGTATAATGAACATATGCAAATGATTGTTCACTTTAAAACAAATGTTATTTAAAAGCATTATTAGATGTACTATCAGAGTAGGTATCATTAAGTTAGGCTTTTATACAGGAGTATTTGGCATTTTTAAGGATTTCTCAGCATTTTCCTGACCCCTAAAGCTTTCTGCCAGAGACAGCTGGCTTGGGGTGAGTAAAACAAAACAAAACAAAAAAAAAAAAAACAAGACATGGGAAGTCCAGTAAGGGGTTTTAAACCATGTCCAATGCAGAATACATCTGACACACCCCCATCATTTCGGTATGAATCTGTGAATCTCAGTCTTTGGTCGGAGCACACTGCATAAGTGCAAATAATATTGACACTTACCTTTAGATGGACAGAAGCCATATAACTTGTCTTTGTCATAGTCTGCAGTCGTAGAGCACCAAAGCTTTCCATCGGACCTTCCTGCAATCGTGCAATCCGCATACCACTTGGTGTTATACTTGAAGGGGAAGACGCAGGGCTGACCATTAGCATTTCCCTTTAGAGTGTATAATTCTGCAGAATATAATATTACAACAAGGTGTTGATTTGAATTATATTAAATAAAGGAATAGCCTAACAGGAAATTGGCATTTTCAATCATTAAAAACATAGGACCGATCTGAAATAGAAAGTAATTTGTATATAAAGTCTTATCATGTTCCTATCAATATCATTTGAAATAGGGGTGTGCACCGGCCACTTTTCGTGTTTTGTGTTTTGGTTTTGGATCTGGATCTTTCTTCGTGTTTTGGATCTGGATTGGTTTTGCCAAAACCACCCTTCCGTGTTTTGGGTTCTGGGTATTGTGTTTTGGATCTGTATTTTTTTGAAAAAAAGCATAAAAACAGCTAAAATCACAGAATTTGTAGGTTTTTCTGCTCCTATGCTATTATTAACCTCAATAACCTTAATTTCCACTCATTTCCAGTCTATTCTGAACACCTCACACCTCACAATAGTGTTTTTATGTCCAAAAGGTTGCACCGAGGTAGCTGGATGACTATGCTAAGCGACACGAGTGGGCGGCACAGACACGTGACCCATCTAGGAGTGACACTGCAGTGGCAGGCAGGATGGCAGTTAGAAAAACTAGGCCCCAAACTGTACATAATGCAAAGAAAAAAAGAGGTGCAAGATGGAATTGTCCTTGGGCCCTCCCACCCACCCTTATGTTGTATAAACAGGACATGCACACTTTAACAAATCAATCATTTCAGCGCCAGGGTCTGCCACACAACTGTGGCTGAAATGATTGGTTCGTTTGGGCCCCCACAAAACAAGCTGGCAATTAATGTGTCCCTGCACAAACTGGCTCTACGGAGGCAAGATGTCATCCTCATCCTCCTCATCCACCGATTCCTCACCCTCTTCAGTGTGTACATCCTCATCCTCACAAAGTATTAACTCGTCCCCACTTGAATCCACCACCACAGGTCCCTCTGTACCTTCTGGAGGCTGGTCTCCCTGGAAGAGCTGATAATTCATTTTGATGAACATCATCTTCTCCACATTCTGTGGAAGCAACCTCCTACGCCTTTCGCTGACAAGGTTCCCGGCTGCACTAAACACTCTTTCGGAGTACACACTGGAGGGGGGGCAACTCAGGTAAAATAGAGCCAGTTTGTACAGGGGCCTCCAAATTGCCTCTTTTTCCTGCCAGTACAGGTATGGACTGTCTGACATGCCTACTTGGATGCTGTCACCGATGTAATCCTCCACCATTCTGTCAATGGTGACAGTATCATATGCAGTGACAGTAGACATGTCAGAAATTGTTGCCAGGTCCTTCAGTCCGGACCAGATGTCCAAACTTGGTCCTGCCTGCCCTGCATCACCGCCAGCGGGTTGCTTAGGATACCTAAGTTTTTTCCTGGCAGCCCCAGTTGCGGGAGAAAATGAAGAAGGAGCCGTTGACGTGTCACGTTCCGCTTCAGCTGACAGTGTGTTCACCAGCAGGTCTTTGCACCTCTGCAGGCTTGTGTCGGCCGGAAAGAGAGACACCACATAGGCTTTAAACCTAGGATCGAGCACGGTGGCCAAAATGTAGTGGTCTGATTTCAACAGATTGACCACCCTGGAATCCTGGCAAAGCGAATGAAGGGCTTCATCCACAAGTCCCACATGCCGAGCGGAATCGCTCCGTCTTAGCTCCTCCTTCACTTTCTCCAGCTGCTTCTGCAAAAGCCTGATGAGGGGAATGACCTGACTCAAGCTGGCAGTGTCTGAACTGACTTCACGTGTGGCAAGTTCGAAGGGCTGAAGAACCTTGCACAACACGGAAATCATTCTCCACTGCGCTTGAGTCAGGTGCATACCCCCTCCTTTGCCTATGTCATAGGTGGATGTATAGGCTTGTATGGCCTTTTGCTGCTCCTCCATCCTCTGAAGCATATAGAGGGTTGAGTTCCACCGCGTCACAACCTCTTGCTTCAGGTGATGGCGGGGCAGGTTCAAGAGTGTTTGCTGGCGCTCCAGTCTTCGGCACGCAGTCGCTGAATGGCGAAAGTGGCCAGAAATTTTTCGGGCCACCCAAAGCGTCTCCTGCACGCCCCTGTCGCTTTTCAGAAAATTCTGCACCACCAAGTTTATTGTGTGAGCAAAACATGGGACGTGCTGGAATTTGCCCAGATGTAATGCCCGCACAATATTGGTGGCGTTGTCAGATATCACAAATCCCCAGGAGAGTCTAAGTGGGGTAAGCCACTGGGCGATGATTTCCCTCAGTTTCTCTAAGAGGTTGTCGGCGGTGTGCCTCTTACTGAAACCGGTGATACACAGCGTAGCCTGCCTTGTAACGAGCTGGCGTTTCTGAGATGCTGCTACTGGTGACGCTGCTGCTGTTGCTGCGTAAGGTGATACATCTACCCAGTGGGCTGTCACAGTCATATAGTCCTTAGTCTGCCCTGTTCCACTTGTCCACATGTCCGTGGTTAAGTGGACATTGTGTACAACGGCATTTTTCAGGACACTGAGGACACTTTTTCTGACGTTTCTGTACAGTCTCGGTATCGCCTGCCTAGTGAAGTGGAATCTAGACGGGATTTGGAACCGGGGACACACTACCTCCATCAATTGTCTAAATCCCACTGCACTAATGGCGGATACCGGACGCACGTCTAACACCAACATAGCAGTCAAGGCCTCAGTTATACGTTTTGCTTCAGGATGACTGCTGTCGTACTTCATCCTCCTCGCTAAGGACTGTTGGAGGGTCAATTGTTTAGTAAAAGTAGTGGTGTTCCTACTTCCTCTCTGGGATGATGAACGACTCCCAGCAGCAGCAGCAACAGCAGCAGCGGCAGCAGTAGGCGTAGCAATGCAGGATCCTCCGGAGGAATCCCGGATAGGAGAGTCAGTCATGCCAGTGATATGGCCTGCAGGACTACTTCCGATCCTGACTAAGGAGGAAATTGACGAGGAGGGAGTTGACGGTGTGGTTTGCAGGCGCTTGGATACAACAGGACAACGGGATTTAGGTGTCCCTGGACTGCTTACGGTCTGAGCCAAAGTTTCTGAACTTGACAGTAACTTTTTATGAACGCGCTGCAGGTGCCGTATAAGGGAGGATGTTCCTAGGTGGTTGACGTCCCTACCCCTACTTATTTCACCTTTACATATGGTACATATGGCAAGACAGTTGTTGTCCGGATTTGGATAGAAATATTGCCAGACCAAAGAGGTGGAATGTTTGGTCTTCTGCCCAGGCATGACCGTGATGGGCTTTTTCATCCCACGGACAACAACTGTCTCCCCCGGAGCCTGATTTAAACAAACCACATCACCATCAGAATCCTCCTCGCCAACTTCCTCCTCAGCGCCAGCTACACCAGTATCCTCATCCTGTTGTACTTCAACAGTGACATCTTCAATTTGCATATCAGCAAGTGGACTGTGGGTGCTCCTTTCAGCACTTGCAGGGGGCGTGCAAATGGTGGAAAGAGCCACCTCTTCCCGTCCAGTGCTGGGAAGGTCAGGCATCGCAACCACCACCACACTTGGACTCTCTTTGGGGATTTGTGATATCTTCTTAGAAAGCACAGTTCTTCGCTGTGCTTTTGCCAGCTTAACTCTTTTGATTTTTTTAGTGGGAGGAGTGCTTCCATCGTCATGTGAAGCTGAACCACTAGTCATGAACATACTAGGGATCGACCTTAGCCGTTCCTTGCCACTCCGTGTCGTAAATGGCATATTGGCAAGTTTACGTTTCTCTTCAGCTGATTTAAATGTCTTTTTCAAGGTCATTTTCCTGAACTTTGCCATTTGGGATTGTATGTGCCCTCTACTATGACATTGGGCATCGGCCTTGGCAGACGACGTTGATGGCATGTTATCGTCTATGTCATGACTAGTGGCAGCAGCTTCAGCACTAGGAGGAAGTGGTTCTTGATCTTTCTCTATTTTATTTTTATCGGAGAAAGTTTGGTCCTCCATTTATGTTATATCGATTTGATATATACGTGCGGCTAAACACAGAAAATAAATTTTTTTTTGGTTCGGACTGGAGTGTACTTTGTGGGTTACAGCACCCTTTAACGGTCAAGCCAGCCGGCCCTTTACTTATGACACAGGCGCACTCTTGGCACTACTTTGTTGATGCACGTGCGGCTACTGCGCACACAATTCACAAACACAGAAAATAATTTTTTTTTGGTTTGGACTGGAGTGTACTTTCGGGGGTTACAGCACCCTTAACGGTCAAGCCAGCCGGCCCTTTACTTATGACACAGGCGCACGCTTGGCACTACTTTGTTGATGCACGTGCGGCTACTGCGCACACAATTCACAAACACAGAAAATAATTTTTTTTTTGGTTTGGACTGGAGTGTACTTTCGGGGGTTACAGCACCCTTAACGGTCAAGCCAGCTGGCCCTTTACTTATGACACAGGCGCACGCTTGGCACTACTTTGTTGATGCACGTGCGGCTACTGCGCACACAATTCACAAACACAGAAAATAATATTTTTTTTGGTTTGGACTGGAGTGTACTTTCGGGGGTTACAGCACCCTTAACGGTCAAGCCAGCCGGCCCTTTACTTATGACACAGGCGAACGCTTGACACTACTTTGTTGATGCACGTGCGGCTACTGCGCACACAATTCACAAACACAGAAAATAATTTTTTTTTGGTTTGGACTGGAGTGTACTTTCAGGGGTTACAGCACCCTTTAACGGTCAAGCCAGCCGGCCCTTTACTTATGACACAGGCGCACGCTTGGCACTACTTTGTTGATGCACGTGCGGCTACTGCGCACACAATTCACAAACACAGAAAATAATTTTTTTTTGGTTTGGACTGGAGTGTACTTTCGGGGGTTACAGCACCCTTTAACGGTCAAGCCAGCCGGCCCTTTACTTATGACACAGGGGCACTCTTGGCACTACTTTGTTGATGCACGTGCGGCTACTGCGCACACAATTCACAAACACAGAAAATAATTTTTTTTTAGGTTTGGACTGGAGTGTACTTTCGGGGGTTACAGCACCCTTAACGGTCAAGCCAGCCGGCCCTTTACTTATGACACAGGCGCACGCTTGGCACTACTTTGTTGATGCACGTGCGGCTACTGCGCACACAATTAACAAACACAGAAAATAATTTTTTTTTGGTTTGGACTGGAGTGTACTTTCGGGGGTTACAGCACCCTTTAACGGTCAAGCCAGCCGGCCCTTTACTTATGACACAGGCGCACGCTTGGCACTACTTTGTTGATGCACGTGCGGCTACTGCGCACACAATTCACAAACACAGAAAATAATTTTTTTTTAGGTTTGGACTGGAGTGTACTTTCGGGGGTTACAGCACCCTTAACGGTCAAGCCAGCCGGCCCTTTACTTATGACACAGGCGCACGCTTGGCACTACTTTGTTGATGCACGTGCGGCTACTGCGCACACAATTCACAAACACAGAAAATAATTTTTTTTTTGGTTTGGACTGGAGTGTACTTTCGGGGGTTACAGCACCCTTAACGGTCAAGCCAGCCGGCCCTTTACTTATGACACAGGCGCACGCTTGGCACTACTTTGTTGATGCACGTGCGGCTACTGCGCACACAATTCACAAACAGAAAATATATTATTTTTTTAGCACTTGGGGGGAGCACCCCTGATGGACAGAGCACCCCCTGGACAACACTACAGCACCCCTTTAGGACTGGGACACTGCACAGGACTTTGGAACTGACTGCACAACACAGTCCAGCCAGCCCCTATGGACTTTGAAGTAGTGGACACAGCCCCTATTAACAACAGCAGCACAGCACAACACAGCCAGCCCCTATGGACTTTGAAGTAGTGGACAACAGCAGCACTACACTACACTACACTACACTACACAGCACTAACTCCCACCCTCCCTCTTCACTGTCCACAGCCGAGTGAGAAAATGGCGCCGACGCGGGTACCTTATATAGGATCCAAAACCCGCGAGACTCGGACGGCGGGATGATGACGTTTTGCCTCGATGTCAGATCCGAGTCAGGCGGGAAAAGTCGAGCCTGACTCGGATCGGACTCGGATCGGGGGGGCTCGGGGGGGTTCGGATTTCAGAAATCCGAACCCGCTCACCCCTAATTTGAAATATTCCATCTATCCAATAATAGTTGATTCCCTACAGTATACAGTATATTGGAATACAGATACATGCTGAGTTACATAAGCTTTGGTCTCACAATGATGATCCCTACACAATAAGACTCATCTTGGGTTTGTTGATAGAAAGCAACGTTTGCAGCATACACCAGGCGATTTCAATGAATGTAAATAAAATGTGTTAGATTATAGTCGTGTATCCTTTTTTTGAGCAATGTCTTCATCCATTTTTGTGAAAGAGAGACCTGGCAGTAGAGTTATACAGTTTGAGTCTCCAATATCCAAATATTCCGAAATACGGAATATTACGAAATACAGAATTATTTCGGCATGACTGAGATAATGAAAACTTTTATGGTTCAATGTACACAAACTTTGTCTAAGGCACAAATTATTAAAAGTATTGTATAAAATTACCTTCAGGCTGTGTTTATAAGGTGACATAAATCACATAAAAAAGGAGCAGCACTTGAAGCCTTCAATCAACGGGAATTATTATTTTTTTTTTTAAATCATGAAATATATATATATATATATATATATATAAAAAAAAAACATTTTTATATATTTCATGACTTAAAAAAAAAAAAATTCTCATTGATTGAAGGCTGCAACCACTGCTCCTTTTTTATGTGATTTATGTTGCCTCATTATACTAGGACACTACCTGTTTTTTTGTGCAGCAGCTGAAGCATTCATAGATAGGAATCTAGAATTCACTCATAGTAGCGCTACCATTTGTTGTTTTTTTATTCTCTGTGTTTATAAGGTGTATATGAAACATAAATTAATTTCATATCTGTACATAAACTTTGCTTGAGCCACAAAATTATTGAAAATATTGCATAAAATTACCTGCCGGCTCTGTGTATACGGTGTATATAACACATAAATGCATTCTGTGTGTATATTTGGGTCCCATTCCCAAGATATTTCATTATGATATGCAAATATTCCAAAATACGGAATATTCCGTTATCCAAAATACCCCTGGTCCCAAGCATTTTGAATATGGGAGACTCAACCTGTATGTCCCAGGCCAGCCAAGAGGTTCCACCAATGATAAGGATGACCACGGTCTCAATAATAGTTTCCAAGATAAATGAAAGGAGGGATTACAAATGCCCATCAATGGAAGAAAAATTGTATCTCAAAAATATTTATAAAGAAATCAAATCGAACAGATGGGTGACCCTACCCGCAATATACACATCTAGGCACTGCCTTCCCAACAACAAGAAACAAGACGTTGGCTGACATGCCTCAGTAAGGCACAACCTGGAGAGGAAGCAAAAACAAAAAAGTGTTTTTTGACCTCCATGAAAAATCTATTTGACATGTTTAAGTAGAAATTATTCCACCACTCAAGTACTGGTCAGACTGTTACTATCTCACTATCTGCATTATATCCAGCCATCAGGTCAGATAAGGCTTGTATTAGAATTTTTAGTTTTACATATAGTTTAACTTTATACTAAACCCAAAATTGAATAAATTACCTAATGCCATTTGTTTGTATCATTTGCTTGTATCAGTGGGCAGACTGGGATATGCAATGCAGATTAAACCCAGGAGTGGAATTCCTGCCAGCAGTAACTGCCAGGAAAAAATAATGTATTTGTAATTATCATTTTCTTGGAATCAGGAATTAGCACCAGGCCCATAATCTCTAACTGCCCAGAGCCAGGACATGGCACTATAGTTACCAACATACTGAGAACAGGGTTGTCTTAAGAGCAGTGTGGGCCCTGGGCAAAGCAGTGCACTGGGGCCCCCACCCGCCTATTCATGGGAAAAAAATGTAAATGGTCAATAAAATTAAACCCTCCTGCATGCCCATCAGACCTCCTACACATGCAGAGAGACCCTGTCTGACTGGTCTGAAGCCGGCGGATAAAGTGAAACTGGGACTGAGGTGAGTACTTGTCACCAGGGGGTGGGGGGTGGGGGAGGTGAGATCAGAATACAGTGCACTGGCAGCCGGCTTATAAAAATATCACAAATTTAGCAACTGGCTGCGGCTGAGTGGGGGCCGGATGGCCGGCCCCTACAAGCTTCGGGCCCTTGGGCAACTGCCCATCAAGCCCAATGGAAAAGATGGCCCTGACTGAGAAAAAAAGAAACTAGACCAGTGGGGCGAGATGCATCCAGCATCGCATTTTGAATGCGATTCATCCCACCACAGATCGCATGTATAGCTGCATTGATTAACACCATATACATATAAAAATACGATCAAAACTGCAAAGGACAGCTCTTCCGATAAGAGCTGTCCTTTGCAATGTGAGGACCCAGGAGTCCTTCCGCGCAAGTGCGAGCCGCGGAGGACACTGGGAAGGATCCTATTGGATCGCTCTCATGGTGGTCTCTGTTAAGAATCCCATAGGCTTCTATTATGCAATGCCATCTACAGACAGCGTTGCCTAACGGGTACAAGTTTGATGCATGTGGAGATTGCTGTCAAACCTCAGAAAACTGTATTTTCTGAGGTTTGACCACATTTATGAAGATAGTAAATCCTGCCCAGTGTCTTTAATCAACAACTTCCGGATCATACATGCAATGTAGCCAAAAAATAACACAGATCCTGTAATCACCAATCAGCTGAAGTCAGAAACTAGCACAGTGCTTCCCAATCGCCTTGAGTCAGGAACTAACACAGTGCTTGTAATCACTAACCGCCTTGAGTCAGGAACTAGAACAGTGCCTATAATCACCAATCACCTGGATTCAGGAACTCACAGTATCTATAAACATCAAGCACCTAGAGTAAGGAACTCGCACAATGCTTATAACATCAAACACTTGGGGCTCTATTTACTACAATCCGCATTTGTAATGCAGATTGTAGTGTGATATTAGCAACTGAATTCGCATTGCGAATTCAGGCAATATCACAGGGATTCACTACAAATCCCTTGCAGGGATAGAGCTTGCAATAAAGCTCTGTCCCTGCGAATCCCCTCCGCACACTAATCATGGTATTTTCGCAAAAAATACTGTGACAAGTGCTGATGCATGCGCCGACCGCCGTTATGCCCCGCCCCTGTCGCTAAGCCCCACTAGAATCACATAAAATGGGCCTTTTTTTGTTCCTACAGTATTAATAACCTCAATAACATTTATTTCCACTCATTTCCAGTCAATTTTGACCACCTCATAGCTCACAATATTGATTTTTTTATAGTTAAAGGGCCAAAAGGTTGCATCCAGCTTGCTGGCTCAAAACTGATTGATATAATTAATAATAGAGTTGAGGACTGTGCAAAGATAATGGTTGGGATACCCTTGAGGATTGAAGAATTGATAGTTGATACTAGTTGGTGCAGCTCCTGGCTGTAAAATTGATAATAAATTAAAAAACAATTCATTGGTGCAGCCACGGGCTGAATAATTAAGAATAAAAAGAAATTCATTGGTGCAGCTCCTGGCTGTAAACTTGATAATAAATTATTTAAAAAATAATTAATTGGTGCAGCCCCAGGCTGAATAATTAATAATAATTTAATTAAAAAAGTAAAAAAACATTCATTGGGTGCAGCCGCTGGTTGTAAAATTGATAATAAATTAATTTAAAAACAAATCATTGGTTCCTAAACGAACCATAACATTAATTTAAAATGTCAGGCAGCAATAACCCAACCTGCACATAATGGAAAGGGAAAATGTGCAAGATGGAATAGTCCTTGGGCTTTCCTACCCACCTTTATGTTGTATACAAAACAGGACATTCACAGTTTAACAAACCAATCATTTCAGCGACAAGAACTGCCAATTGTGGCTGAAATGATTGGTTTGTTTGGACCCCCATAAAACAAGCTGTCAATGTGATATGGACATGGAAATGAAAATGATCCCATACACAAACTGGCTTTACATTACTAGTTGTCATCGTCCTCATCCTCGTCATCCCCATCAGTGTGTACATCCTCTTCTTCACACAATATTAATTTGTCCCCGCTGGAATCCACCATAGGCGCCTCTAATTTTTTTATGTAATTGTTGGTAAAGGTCTTCCTCATGGAATTTGTAATTCATTTTAATGAACATCATCTTTTCCACATTTTGAGAGAAGTAATCTCCTATGCCGATCACTGACAAGGTTGGCAGCTGCACTGAAAACTATTTCGGAGTACACACTGGAGGGTGGGCAACTTAAGTAATGCAAAGCCAGTTTGTATATGGGCCTCCAAATTGCCTCTTTTTCCTGCCAGTCCTGAAATGGACTGTCTGACATGCCTATTAGGATGTTATCTCTGAAATAGTCCTCCACCATTCTGTGAATGGAGACCGTATCACAAATAGTCACGGTAGAAGACATGTCACTATACGGCAGTTTTCTCAGACCCGACCAGATGTCATTTTTTGGTGACTGATCTGCATGACCAGCAGGCATTCTGTAAGGAAAATTGAGTCTTTTCCAGGCAGCTGCAGAAACTGAAGGAGGAGATGATGGCGTTTCACGTGCAGCTGCAGCTGACAATTTTTTTACCAACATCTCTTGCACAGTTTTAGATTTCGGTCTGTTGGAAAAAAAACTCACAAGGTAGGACTTAAACCTAGGATCCAGAATGGCTGCCAAAATATATGTTTCAGATTTCAATAGATTGACGACTCTTGGATCCTGGTGAAGTGAATCAAGAACTTGATCCACCAGTCCGACATACTTTGCGCAATCGCTCCATTTCACCTCCTCCTTCAGTTTCTCCAGCAGTTTTTGCAAAAGTCAGTTGAGGGGAATGACCTGACTCAAGCTGGCAGTGTCTGAACTAACTTCACATGTGGCAAGTTCAAAGGGTTTGAGAACCTTGCACAACACGGAAATTATTTTCCACTGCGCTTGAGTAAGGTGCATTCACCCTCCACGGCCTATGTCACAATCCATTTTATAGCTTTGGATGGCCTTTTGCTCTTCCTCCATCCGCTGAAGCATATAGAGGGTGGAATTCCACCGAGTTACTACCTCTTACTTTAGCTGATGGCAGGGCAAATTTAACAGTACCTGCTGGTCATGCAATCTTCGACAAGCAGTTGCCGAATGTATAAAATGTCCGGATATTTTGCGGGCCACGGAGAGCATCTCCTGCACGCCCCTGTCATTTTTTTTAAAATGTTGCACGACCAAATTAATTGATTAATTGTGTGAGCAAAACATGGGACGTGTTGGAATTCGCCCAGATGTAATGCTATCACAATATTGGTGGCATTGTCCGAAATCACAAATCCCGAGGAGAGGTCAAGTGGGGTAAGCCAGTTAGCAATGATTTCCCTGAGTTTTTCTAAGAGGTTCTCAGCGGTATGCCTCATAGTGAAACCAGTTATACAAAGAGTAGCCTGCCTCTGTATCAGCTGTCTTTTGGTAGATGTTGCTGCTGCTGTTGCTGTTGTAGGCAATACACCTACCCAGTGGGCTGTCACAATCATGTAATCCTTAGTTTGCCCTGTCCCACTTGTCCACATATCAGTGGTCAAGTGGACAGTGGGTACAACGGCATTTCTGAGAACATTAATAAGGTTTTTTTTAATGTCCTTGTACAGATTTGGAATTGCTCTTCTAGCGAAGTGGAATCTAGAAGGGATCTGGTAGTGAGGACACAGGACCTGAATTAACTGTTGAAAACCCACAGCAGTAATGGCGGATGCTGGGCGCACATCTAATACCAGCATAGCTGTTACGGCATCAGTAATCCGCTGTGCAACTGTGTGATTGCTGTCATACTTGTTTGCCCTTGCAAACGATTGTTTGACAGTTAATTGTTTTTTGGAGGCTACACTACAAGTAGTCTTCCTCCTGATCCCCTTCTGGGATGAAGATTCACTGACAGCAACAGCAGCAGCAACAGGCGTAGTCATCAAGGATCCTTCTGAGGAATCACGGATAGGAGAGGAGTCAATCATGCTTCGAATAACAACATTGGATGCAACAGGACTACTCCCGATGATGAATGAGGATGTTGATGATAAAGGTGTTGGTGTTGTAGATCGAAGGAGCTTGGATCCCACACAGAGGGAGCAGGTAGGTGACACTGGACTTGTTACGTTTTGAGTTTTGGAACTTGGTTACATACACTTTGATATTGTAGCAAGGAGGATGTTCCTAGGTGGTTTAGGTCCCTCCCTCTACTCACTCTTGCTTGGCAACGGGTATATATGGCTTGACAACTGTTGTCCGGATTGGGGCTGAAATAATTCCACACGTGAGAAGTGGATTTTTTTGTCTTTTGCCCTAGCATGACAACAATGGGCTTTGTCTTTTTCAATCCATGGGCAACAGCTGTTGCCTTACTTACACAAAGGACATCCTCGGCATCAACATCCTCATCACCAACATCTTCATCGTCAACATCCTCATCATCCTTAGCACCTTCAACTACCAAAATATCCTCCTCCTCCATGTGCAATTCCACAGAAGCATCCTCGATGACTACGTCTGCAAGATCTTGACTTGACTTCCCCACATTTACAGAGGGCACACAAATGTTGGAACTTGGAGGATCCTCCAGTACACTAGTATTTAGGTCTGGCTCACACATGGCAACCGTGGACACACTTGCACTCTCCTCGGGGATTTGTGATTTCGATTTCTCAGGATACACAGTTGGTTTTTCCAGAGCTGGCTTACTGATTTTAACAACTTTAAATGTTTTAATGGTACCACCACCACTACTACTACAAGCAGAAGTGCTATCAGAATCAGCAGTCTTCATAAAGAAAGGCCAAGGCCTTATCCTTTCCTTTCCACTTCCTGTAGTGAATGGCATATTGCCAATTTTTTTTTTGTTTATCTAAAGGCAAATTTCATTTCAATTGTTTTTTCTTAAGTTCGGTAAAAGTAGCTTTACCATATCAATGGCGCGACTTAAGCCATGGGGCATGGGCCTTCATAGAGGACGAGGAAGTTGACGGCCTTGCACTGCTGGCGGCAGCTACAACATGTGGTTCTTGGCCTTGCTCTCCTGTCATGTGACAGCCCTCCATATTTTCTGCGGTCTTGAAGCAGTGTCACAAGCACCAATAGTGTAGCCAAGGTGCGGTTACAAAATTCACACACGTGCAGTCGTGCGCACACACTAAAATATTAGACCAAAAAAAGACAATTTATTTGAAACATTTTTTGATCACGGGCTGGAGTGGGGCAGCACTAGGTTGCAACTTAACTTGCATTGCTGGCTGGATACATGCACACACACAGACAGTAAAATATCCCAAAAAAACTATTGACTTAAAAAAAATTTATAATCAAGAACTTAGGCACAGAGCACCGATTGATCACGACTCGAGTCGGGCAGCACTAGGTTGCAACTTACGTTGCTGGCTGGATCTTGTGCGGTACTGCGGTTAAGCCTAACACGCACGCGCACACACAAAGAAAAATATAAAAGACACTTTGATTTTTTTTTTTTTTAGCATGACTGGAGTTGGGCAGCACTAGGTTGCAACTTGCGTTGCTGGCTGGATCTTGTGCGCTACTGCGGTTAAGCCTAACACGCACACACACAGAAAAATATAAATGATACTTTTATTGGTTGTTTTTTTTTTCAGCACGACTGGACTCGGCAGCACTAGGTTGCAACTTACATTGCTGGCTGGATCTTGTGCAGTACTGCGGTTAAGCCTAACACGCACGCACACACACAGATAAATATAAATGACACTTTTATTGACTTTTTTTTTGTAGCACGACTGGAGTCGGGCAGCATTAGGTTGCAACTTGTGTTGCTGGCTGGATCTTGTGTGGTACTGCGGTTAAGCCTAACACGCACGCACACACACACATAGAAAAATATAAATTACACTTTGATTGATTTTCTTTTCTTACTATATATTTTTTTTCTTTTTTTTTTTGGAGTCCAGAACTTGGGCCCAGATAGACACAGCACCAGCCCAGATGTATCTCTGCACCAGCCCAGATGGACACAGCAGACAGTACAGTGACAGCACCAGCCCAGAATGGATCAGCCCAGGACACAGCAGACAGCAAAGCACCAGCCCAGAATGGATCAGCAACACCAGCCCAGGACACAGCAGACAGCACAGACAACCCAGATGGATCAGCAACAGCCCAGATGGACACAGCAGACAGCACAGTGACAGCACCAGCCCAGAATGGATCAGCCCAGGACACAGCAGACAGGATCAGCACCTCTACCAGCCCTACACTACCCACCCTCCCTGTTCAGTCTCCACAGCCGGAGTGAAATGGCGTCCGTCGCGTGGTCCCTTATATACTACATTGATCATAGAGACGAAAGCTCGTGAACCGCGAGATTTCAGACTCTATAGTCTTGCCTCGGTTTGAGATCCGAGTCAGGCGGGAAAAATCGATCCTGCTTGGATCTGACTCAGATCTGCTAAATTCGGGTGGGTTCGGATCTCTAAAATCCGAACTCGCTCATCTCTAGTTAAAACCTGGACTGTTAGTGTGCCTTGAGGACCGAGGTTGGGAGACACTGACCTGCAGTCAGGAACTAGCACAGTGCCTATATACGCCAAGCATTGGGAGTAAGCAGGGGCATCTTAAGAGAGGAGGGGGACCGTGTGCACTCCCCTTGCAGGGCCCCTCCTCTCTTCCCGGGGGCCAGCAGCCGATTGACGCGGCTGGCCAGCCACCGGAGCATTAGTAGACTCCGGGCACTAGAGTGTGCCCGGAGTCTATTGCGCATGCGCAGAACGCCAGGAAAATGGCCATGGTGGCTTCTGGCGTTCTGTGCATGCACAGTAAACTCTGGGCACTAAAGTGTGCTTGGAGTCTACTGCGCATGCGCAGAACACCGGAGTACCACGGACAGGTAAGTTTAAAATAATATGGGTACAGGGTGTGCCCCACACACACTGCACCCATTATAGATACTGGGAGTAAGGAACTAGCACAGTGCCTGTAAACACCAATTTCCTGGAACTAACACAGTGCCTATAAGCATCAGTCATCTGGTGTCAGGAACTAGCACAGTGTCTATAATCATCAATCACCTGCAGTCAGGAATTAGCCCAGTGCCTATACACATAAAGCCTATAATCATTAATCACTTGGTGTCAGGAACTATCACAGTGCTTATAATCACCAATCACCTGCAGTCAGGAATTAGCCCAGTGCCTATATACACATAAAGCACATAAAGCCTATAATCATTAATCACTTGGTGTCAGGAACTATCACAGTGCTTATAATCACCAATCATCTGGAGTCAAGAACTAGCCCCGTGTCCAGGGGTGCCAAGAGAAGGAGGAGCAGGTACTATTTGTTGGAGGGGTCTGCATCCTGCAGCCCCCCTCCCCCGCACCTGATGCAGTACGGACAGTGCCAGATTAATGTCCACATGGGCCTGGAGCTGAAATTTATGAAGGGCCTACTGTATGATGCTGAAGGGGGTGTGACACCGCTGTGGCGGTGTCACTAGTGATGCGGGGGCGTGACCTGTGTGGTGTGGGTGTGGTCTACACAGGTAGTGTGGCATGTGCAGTAGGTGTGGCTAACTCCATGGAGGGCATGTTTAGTGCCTACCTTCAAGTTGTAACAAGAAAAAGTTTAAGGGTTTTTTGTGTAGCGAATATTTTTTTGTATGTGTATACATACATGCAGGGGTGAAGCTAGGCTTCCTTTCACCCCAGGCAAAGACTCAGCTCGGCATCCACCCACCTTGTAGATAGTACACACCTTTGGCTAGATAACAGAGTTGTCAGCACTGTCAAAACTAAAATGTAAAATCACATTTTTAGTACCGTTATTTTAGGTTGCATTTATTCTGGGATATCTACCCAATTCAAATGGAGCATGGAGGCTCAACTATTGTATAACACAATGGCTAAGTATTGCTGCCTATCCATCATAGAGCATTACAGTGACCGCCATATAATGAAGAGAACATCGCAGTGACTGCCACAGACTACAGAGTCAGTGACCGCCACATAATGCAGAGAGCACCACAGTGACCACAATATTATACCGAGAACTTTACAGTTACTGCAATATACTGCAGAGAGTATTTTACAATGACTGGCATATAACACAGAGAGCATCGCAGTGACCACCATATAATACATAGAGTATCGCAGTGACTGTCATATTATACAGAGAACATCACCTTGACCACCAGATAATGTAGAGAGCATCGCTGTAATCACCACATAATACAGAGAGCATTGCAGTAACCATTATACATTGCAGTGACCACCATGTAATGCAGTCACCGTCGTATAATACAGAAAGCATCTCGGTAAACGTCATTCAATACAGAGAGCATTGCAGTGGCTGCCATATAATATAATATAAAGAAAATCGCAGTGACCACAATAAAATAGAGTGCATTACAGTGACTGCCATATAAACCAGTATCGCAGTGACTGCTGTATAATATAGAGAACATCAGGTCACACCATATAATGCACCAAGCATCCAAGTGACTGCCATACACAGCTACACACCATGGCCCCTGCAGTGGGATAAATCGAACAACAAGCTGCGGGCAGATCTATCACTACAGGGACAAACGCAGGATTTCTAGAGGGGAGTTTCCACGTCAAGCCACTACAGTGGGCATGACCACCATAAAAGGGTGTGTGGCTATCATTTTAGCTAATCCTATGCCACATATACATCAAATAAGATACATTAAGATGAGTACTGTACATACTTAAGCAACCCAGCGGCCTACCGGTAGTCCCGCTGACCAAGTGGCCAATTTTATAAGTGATACGCACTTATCAATGAGCAAATCGATGTCTGGAAAGATGTCACAACTGGACGGGCATTTAAATTTGCCCATCTAATTGTGATGCCAGTGTTAGCGGTTCCTGAGGCCAGTGTATGGGTGGTCAGTGGGTTAGCTGTACACAAAAGTAGATGTACCTTTGGCTGTGCTGCAGGTCTGACCTGATATGTCTGTGAACAATGTAATTCACAGACATATCATTTGTACACACCCACATATGCACTATGAAATATGTAGTTCGCTGAATGACATATCGCATAGTGGGCCCGATTCAGTCCCGCTCGCAAGATGCGTTCGCACGCAGCCGTCAGCAGCTAAAGTATGCAAAACCTGCGATCGCATGGTAAGACATTATTATGCCCACTATGTCTTAGCATGCGATCGCTGTCTGTATGTAAGACACCCACTTTCCCTTCGTTACACACGTCATCTCCAGGAAGTGTATTCATTTATCAGTAACATCGAGTACCATCGGACCCGCACGCAGAACTTGTGGTTGCCCCTATCCTACCTCAAGCACTGCAATCGCTGCAGTGTGAAACAGCCAGGTGTACTATGACACTGCGTCTTAATTATTCCCGTCCCTGAAACGCCATTAGAATGCACTGGCACACCTTTGTTCGCACATCCACACCAGCGTTTCATTGATCTACCCCGTCACCACCCAAAAACGGCGAAAAACGGCCAGCTGCGTGCGAACGCAGCCTAGAGAGCAGGTATGAATCAGGCCCAGTGTACCCTTTAGGCAGGAATCAGGCTGTAATAGAGAGTATTTTAATTAAAATGACATAGCTAAAAAGCACTCACTGGATTCTGCCCCAGTAGGTACCACTTCTCCCTGCAACCCAAGGACAGAACAAATACCAGCCAGCAGGCACTGTTTCTGGTCACCTACTCCCACTCCTCCTTGCACACACTCTCATTTTATGGGTCCCTTGAGCTGTTCTTATATTCCGGCACATCTGTTCCGCTCCCTCCTGTAATCCCCCCAGTTCCTCTTTGGCTTAGTGCGGACTCTTCCTTCCTCGGACTCAGAGAGCCCTGTTAAAGGCGTGTCAGGGACTTCACTCACAAATATGTCACTGCCGGGACAAGTCTGTCCCAATCAGCGACAGCAGAGATAGCACTTTACCCTGCAGCCTTCTACCTTCACTGCCGGTCCCACTGCCAGACAGGAGGTGCAATTTAGAACAAATCTGGGAACGGAGCTTCGATGGCGTTTTGGGGGCGGAGCTTCAGCCAATTTGGGGGGCGGAGCTTCGATCGGTGTACGGGGCTTCATACCGGGGGGGGGGGGCTGGCATTATGGAGGGGTCGTTTGTGTGTGAATGCCCAGGTGGCCGGGAGATTAATGTTTGAGACGGTAACAGGAAGAAAAAAAAAATCTTCACAACAGTGTCTGCACTGCAGGGGTTGTTGTGTGCCTTTTTTAATGGGTGGGCTTGGAGCTGCAGCTCCACCCGCCCCATTGGTAATCCGGCCCTGAGTACGGACAGGAAAAGAGGCTGCTGTTGCAGCAGTCAGTCCTCTCTCTCTCCCTGCGTGATGTGCCGGTGAAGGATGCTGGGGGCTGGGGAATGTGAAGGGGGCTGAGGGCTGGGAAAGGTGAAGGACGCTGAAGGCTGGGGAAGGTGAAGGGGGCTGAGGGCTGGGAGAGGTCAAATAAATACAGAAATTAGCGCAATCCAATAATTATATAAATATAAATAATATATGAATATATATCAAATCAATACAATGGCAGATGAAAATGAATAATAAAACAATTTATTGTCTATATAAATATAATATGTAAAATCACCATCGCGACCATCATCATGGCCGCTCGCTATAGCTGTGGTCACCCACAGCTATGCGAGCGGCCAGGAGGCCGCTCCAAAAAGAAAAAAAAACTCTTTCAAAGCATCAGGTTCTGAATCAGGGTCAGAATCCAGATTGATCCAATATCCTAATATCCAACTGCAAGACCACAGGATTTATTGGAACCCCTAAACAGGATTGCACTAAGTTGCACATATTTTCCAGGATACCAAAGGGATACCACCTGTGCCAAGGTCACAGCAATCAATTGGACATCATCTGCGGCATTCACCTACCTGCAGGTTAGGTTATAACATAATAAAAACATTCCAGTGTGCTACTATATTAACTCTCCGAAGCATGTGCATACCATATATCACATGGTTTTATTGAATTTCATTTTATTCAACATTTGTTGGGACTCTTTATCCATTATATTGCTATTCTTATACACATGAATAGTTCGATGTGTATGTGATTTTACATGTTATATTTATATAGACAATAAATTGTTTTATTATTCATTTTCATCTGCCACTGTATTGATTTTATATATATTCATATATTATTTATATTTATATAATTATTGGATTGCGCTAATTTCTGTATTTGTCTTACCCTTCAGAAGACCTCTGATTTTTATTAGCTGCATCTCTTTATATTAGGGGTGAGCGGGTTCGGATTTCTGAAATCCGAACCCCCCCGAGCCCCCCCGATCCGAGTCCGATCCGAGTCAGGCTCGACTTTTCCCGCCTGACTCGGATCTGACATCGAGGCAAAACGTCATCATCCCGCCTTCCGAGTCTCGCGGGTTTTGGATCCTATATAAGGTACCCGCGTCGGCGCCATTTTCTCACTCGGCTGTGGACAGTGAAGAGGGAGGGTGGGAGTTAGTGCTGTGTAGTGTAGTGTAGTGTAGTGCTGCTGTTGTCCACTACTTCAAAGTCCATAGGGGCTGGCTGTGTTGTGCTGTGCTGCTGTTGTTAATAGGGGCTGTGTCCACTACTTCAAAGTCCATAGGGGCTGGCTGGACTGTGTTGTGCAGTCAGTTCCAAAGTCCTGTGCAGTGTCCCAGTCCTAAAGGGGTGCTGTAGTGTTGTCCAGGGGGTGCTCTGTCCATCAGGGGTGCTCCCCCCAAGTGCTAAAAAAATAATATATTTTCTGTGTTTGTGAATTGTGTGCGCAGTAGCCGCACGTGCATCAACAAAGTAGTGCCAAGCGTGCGCCTGTGTCATAAGTAAAGGGCCGGCTGGCTTGACCGTTAAGGGTGCTGTAACCCCCGAAAGTACACTCCAGGCCAAACCAAAAAAAAAATTATTTTCTGTGTTTGTGAATTGTGTGCGCAGTAGCCGCACGTGCATCAACAAAGTAGTGCCAAGCGTGCGCCTGTGTCATAAGTAAAGGGCCGGCTGGCTTGACCGTTAAGGGTGCTGTAACCCCCGAAAGTACACTCCAGTCCAAACCTAAAAAAAAATTATTTTCTGTGTTTGTGAATTGTGTGCGCAGTAGCCGCACGTGCATCAACAAAGTAGTGCCAAGCGTGCGCCTGTGTCATAAGTAAAGGGCCGGCTGGCTTGACCGTTAAAGGGTGCTGTAACCCCCGAAAGTACACTCCAGTCCAAACCAAAAAAAAATTATTTTCTGTGTTTGTGAATTGTGTGCGCAGTAGCCGCACGTGCATCAACAAAGTAGTGCCAAGCGTGCGCCTGTGTCATAAGTAAAGGGCCGGCTGGCTTGACCGTTAAAGGGTGCTGTAACCCCCGAAAGTACACTCCAGTCCAAACCAAAAAAAAATTATTTTCTGTGTTTGTGAATTGTGTGCGCAGTAGCCGCACGTGCATCAACAAAGTAGTGCCAAGCGTGCGCCTGTGTCATAAGTAAAGGGCCGGCTGGCTTGACCGTTAAGGGTGCTGTAACCCCCGAAAGTACACTCCAGTCCAAACCTAAAAAAAAATTATTTTCTGTGTTTGTGAATTGTGTGCGCAGTAGCCGCACGTGCATCAACAAAGTAGTGCCAAGAGTGCGCCTGTGTCATAAGTAAAGGGCCGGCTGGCTTGACCGTTAAAGGGTGCTGTAACCCCCGAAAGTACACTCCAGTCCAAACCAAAAAAAAATTATTTTCTGTGTTTGTGAATTGTGTGCGCAGTAGCCGCACGTGCATCAACAAAGTAGTGCCAAGCGTGCGCCTGTGTCATAAGTAAAGAGCCGGCTGGCTTGACCGTTAAAGGGTGCTGTAACCCCTGAAAGTACACTCCAGTCCAAACCAAAAAAAAATTATTTTCTGTGTTTGTGAATTGTGTGCGCAGTAGCCGCACGTGCATCAACAAAGTAGTGCCAAGCGTGCGCCTGTGTCATAAGTAAAGGGCCGGCTGGCTTGACCGTTAAGGGTGCTGTAACTCCCGAAAGTACACTCCAGTCCAAACCAAAAAAAAAATTATTTTCTGTGTTTGTGAATTGTGTGCGCAGTAGCCGCACGTGCATCAACAAAGTAGTGCCAAGCGTGCGCCTGTGTCATAAGTAAAGGGCCGGCTGGCTTGACCGTTAAGGGTGCTGTAACCCCCGAAAGTACACTCCAGTCCAAACCAAAAAAAAAATTATTTTCTGTGTTTGTGAATTGTGTGCGCAGTAGCCGCACGTGCATCAACAAAGTAGTGCCAAGCGTGCGCCTGTGTCATAAGTAAAGGGCCGGCTGGCTTGACCGTTAAGGGTGCTGTAACCCCCGAAAGTACACTCCAGTCCAAACCTAAAAAAAAATTATTTTCTGTGTTTGTGAATTGTGTGCGCAGTAGCCGCACGTGCATCAACAAAGTAGTGCCAAGCGTGCGCCTGTGTCATAAGTAAAGGGCCGGCTGGCTTGACCGTTAAAGGGTGCTGTAACCCCCGAAAGTACACTCCAGTCCAAACCAAAAAAAAATTATTTTCTGTGTTTGTGAATTGTGTGCGCAGTAGCCGCACGTGCATCAACAAAGTAGTGCCAAGCGTGCGCCTGTGTCATAAGTAAAGGGCCGGCTGGCTTGACCGTTAAAGGGTGCTGTAACCCCCGAAAGTACACTCCAGTCCAAACCAAAAAAAAATTATTTTCTGTGTTTGTGAATTGTGTGCGCAGTAGCCGCACGTGCATCAACAAAGTAGTGCCAAGCGTGCGCCTGTGTCATAAGTAAAGGGCCGGCTGGCTTGACCGTTAAGGGTGCTGTAACCCCCGAAAGTACACTCCAGTCCAAACCTAAAAAAAAATTATTTTCTGTGTTTGTGAATTGTGTGCGCAGTAGCCGCACGTGCATCAACAAAGTAGTGCCAAGAGTGCGCCTGTGTCATAAGTAAAGGGCCGGCTGGCTTGACCGTTAAAGGGTGCTGTAACCCCCGAAAGTACACTCCAGTCCAAACCAAAAAAAAATTATTTTCTGTGTTTGTGAATTGTGTGCGCAGTAGCCGCACGTGCATCAACAAAGTAGTGCCAAGCGTGCGCCTGTGTCATAAGTAAAGAGCCGGCTGGCTTGACCGTTAAAGGGTGCTGTAACCCCTGAAAGTACACTCCAGTCCAAACCAAAAAAAAATTATTTTCTGTGTTTGTGAATTGTGTGCGCAGTAGCCGCACGTGCATCAACAAAGTAGTGCCAAGCGTGCGCCTGTGTCATAAGTAAAGGGCCGGCTGGCTTGACCGTTAAGGGTGCTGTAACTCCCGAAAGTACACTCCAGTCCAAACCAAAAAAAAAATTATTTTCTGTGTTTGTGAATTGTGTGCGCAGTAGCCGCACGTGCATCAACAAAGTAGTGCCAAGCGTGCGCCTGTGTCATAAGTAAAGGGCCGGCTGGCTTGACCGTTAAGGGTGCTGTAACCCCCGAAAGTACACTCCAGTCCAAACCAAAAAAAAAATTATTTTCTGTGTTTGTGAATTGTGTGCGCAGTAGCCGCACGTGCATCAACAAAGTAGTGCCAAGCGTGCGCCTGTGTCATAAGTAAAGGGCCGGCTGGCTTGACCGTTAAGGGTGCTGTAACCCCCGAAAGTACACTCCAGTCCAAACCTAAAAAAAAATTATTTTCTGTGTTTGTGAATTGTGTGCGCAGTAGCCGCACGTGCATCAACAAAGTAGTGCCAAGCGTGCGCCTGTGTCATAAGTAAAGGGCCGGCTGGCTTGACCGTTAAAGGGTGCTGTAACCCCCGAAAGTACACTCCAGTCCAAACCAAAAAAAAATTATTTTCTGTGTTTGTGAATTGTGTGCGCAGTAGCCGCACGTGCATCAACAAAGTAGTGCCAAGCGTGCGCCTGTGTCATAAGTAAAGGGCCGGCTGGCTTGACCGTTAAAGGGTGCTGTAACCCCCAAAGTACACTCCAGTCCAAACCAAAAAAAAATTATTTTCTGTGTTTGTGAATTGTGTGCGCAGTAGCCGCACGTGCATCAACAAAGTAGTGCCAAGAGTGCGCCTGTGTCATAAGTAAAGGGCCGGCTGGCTTGACCGTTAAAGGGTGCTGTAACCCACAAAGTACACTCCAGTCCGAACCAAAAAAAAATTTATTTTCTGTGTTTAGCCGCACGTATATATCAAATCGATATAACATAAATGGAGGACCAAACTTTCTCCGATAAAAATAAAATAGAGAAAGATCAAGAACCACTTCCTCCTAGTGCTGAAGCTGCTGCCACTAGTCATGACATAGACGATAACATGCCATCAACGTCGTCTGCCAAGGCCGATGCCCAATGTCATAGTAGAGGGCACATACAATCCCAAATGGCAAAGTTCAGGAAAATGACCTTGAAAAAGACATTTAAATCAGCTGAAGAGAAACGTAAACTTGCCAATATGCCATTTACGACACGGAGTGGCAAGGAACGGCTAAGGTCGATCCCTAGTATGTTCATGACTAGTGGTTCAGCTTCACATGACGATGGAAGCACTCCTCCCACTAAAAAAATCAAAAGAGTTAAGCTGGCAAAAGCACAGCGAAGAACTGTGCTTTCTAAGAAGATATCACAAATCCCCAAAGAGAGTCCAAGTGTGGTGGTGGTTGCGATGCCTGACCTTCCCAGCACTGGACGGGAAGAGGTGGCTCTTTCCACCATTTGCACGCCCCCTGCAAGTGCTGAAAGGAGCACCCACAGTCCACTTGCTGATATGCAAATTGAAGATGTCACTGTTGAAGTACAACAGGATGAGGATACTGGTGTAGCTGGCGCTGAGGAGGAAGTTGGCGAGGAGGATTCTGATGGTGATGTGGTTTGTTTAAATCAGGCTCCGGGGGAGACAGTTGTTGTCCGTGGGATGAAAAAGCCCATCACGGTCATGCCTGGGCAGAAGACCAAACATTCCACCTCTTTGGTCTGGCAATATTTCTATCCAAATCCGGACAACAACTGTCTTGCCATATGTACCATATGTAAAGGTGAAATAAGTAGGGGTAGGGACGTCAACCACCTAGGAACATCCTCCCTTATACGGCACCTGCAGCGCGTTCATAAAAAGTTACTGTCAAGTTCAGAAACTTTGGCTCAGACCGTAAGCAGTCCAGGGACACCTAAATCCCGTTGTCCTGTTGTATCCAAGCGCCTGCAAACCACACCGTCAACTCCCTCCTCGTCAATTTCCTCCTTAGTCAGGATCGGAAGTAGTCCTGCAGGCCATATCACTGGCATGACTGACTCTCCTATCCGGGATTCCTCCGGAGGATCCTGCATTGCTACGCCTACTGCTGCCGCTGCTGCTGTTGCTGCTGCTGCTGGGAGTCGTTCATCATCCCAGAGAGGAAGTAGGAACACCACTACTTTTACTAAACAATTGACCCTCCAACAGTCCTTAGCGAGGAGGATGAAGTACGACAGCAGTCATCCTGAAGCAAAACGTATAACTGAGGCCTTGACTGCTATGTTGGTGTTAGACGTGCGTCCGGTATCCGCCATTAGTGCAGTGGGATTTAGACAATTGATGGAGGTAGTGTGTCCCCGGTTCCAAATCCCGTCTAGATTCCACTTCACTAGGCAGGCGATACCGAGACTGTACAGAAACGTCAGAAAAAGTGTCCTCAGTGTCCTGAAAAATGCCGTTGTACACAATGTCCACTTAACCACGGACATGTGGACAAGTGGAACAGGGCAGACTAAGGACTATATGACTGTGACAGCCCACTGGGTAGATGTATCACCTTACGCAGCAACAGCAGCAGCGTCACCAGTAGCAGCATCTCAGAAACGCCAGCTCGTTACAAGGCAGGCTACGCTGTGTATCACCGGTTTCAGTAAGAGGCACACCGCCGACAACCTCTTAGAGAAACTGAGGGAAATCATCGCCCAGTGGCTTACCCCACTTAGACTCTCCTGGGGATTTGTGATATCTGACAACGCCACCAATATTGTGCGGGCATTACATCTGGGCAAATTCCAGCACGTCCCATGTTTTGCTCACACAATAAACTTGGTGGTGCAGAATTTTCTGAAAAGCGACAGGGGCGTGCAGGAGACGCTTTGGGTGGCCCGAAAAATTTCTGGCCACTTTCGCCATTCAGCGACTGCGTGCCGAAGACTGGAGCGCCAGCAAACACTCTTGAACCTGCCCCGCCATCACCTGAAGCAAGAGGTTGTGACGCGGTGGAACTCAACCCTCTATATGCTTCAGAGGATGGAGGAGCAGCAAAAGGCCATACAAGCCTATACATCCACCTATGACATAGGCAAAGGAGGGGGTATGCACCTGACTCAAGCGCAGTGGAGAATGATTTCCGTGTTGTGCAAGGTTCTTCAGCCCTTCGAACTTGCCACACGTGAAGTCAGTTCAGACACTGCCAGCTTGAGTCAGGTCATTCCCCTCATCAGGCTTTTGCAGAAGCAGCTGGAGAAAGTGAAGGAGGAGCTAAGACGGAGCGATTCCGCTCGGCATGTGGGACTTGTGGATGAAGCCCTTCATTCGCTTTGCCAGGATTCCAGGGTGGTCAATCTGTTGAAATCAGACCACTACATTTTGGCCACCGTGCTCGATCCTAGGTTTAAAGCCTATGTGGTGTCTCTCTTTCCGGCCGACACAAGCCTGCAGAGGTGCAAAGACCTGCTGGTGAACACACTGTCAGCTGAAGCGGAACGTGACACATCAACGGCTCCTTCTTCATTTTCTCCCGCAACTGGGGCTGCCAGGAAAAAACTTAGGTATCCTAAGCAACCCGCTGGCGGTGATGCAGGGCAGGCAGGACCAAGTTTGGACATCTGGTCCGGACTGAAGGACCTGGCAACAATTTCTGACATGTCTACTGTCACTGCATATGATACTGTCACCATTGACAGAATGGTGGAGGATTACATCGGTGACAGCATCCAAGTAGGCATGTCAGACAGTCCATACCTGTACTGGCAGGAAAAAGAGGCAATTTGGAGGCCCCTGTACAAACTGGCTCTATTTTACCTGAGTTGCCCCCCCTCCAGTGTGTACTCCGAAAGAGTGTTTAGTGCAGCCGGGAACCTTGTCAGCGAAAGGCGTAGGAGGTTGCTTCCACAGAATGTGGAGAAGATGATGTTCATCAAAATGAATTATCAGCTCTTCCAGGGAGACCAGCCTCCAGAAGGTACAGAGGGACCTGTGGTGGTGGATTCAAGTGGGGACGAGTTAATACTTTGTGAGGATGAGGATGTACACACTGAAGAGGGTGAGGAATCGGTGGATGAGGAGGATGAGGATGACATCTTGCCTCCGTAGAGCCAGTTTGTGCAGGGACACATTAATTGCCAGCTTGTTTTGTGGGGGCCCAAACGAACCAATCATTTCAGCCACAGTTGTGTGGCAGACCCTGGCGCTGAAATGATTGATTTGTTAAAGTGTGCATGTCCTGTTTATACAACATAAGGGTGGGTGGGAGGGCCCAAGGACAATTCCATCTTGCACCTCTTTTTTTCTTTGCATTATGTACAGTTTGGGGCCTAGTTTTTCTAACTGCCATCCTGCCTGCCACTGCAGTGTCACTCCTAGATGGGTCACGTGTTTGTGCCGCCCACTCGTGTCGCTTAGCATAGTCATCCAGCTACCTCGGTGCAACCTTTTGGACATAAAAACACTATTGTGAGGTGTGAGGTGTTCAGAATAGACTGGAAATGAGTGGAAATTAAGGTTATTGAGGTTAATAATAGCATAGGAGCAGAAAAACCTACAAATTCTGTGATTTTAGCTGTTTTTATGCTTTTTTTCAAAAAAATACAGATCCAAAACACAAAACCCAGAACCCAAAACACGGAAGGGTGGTTTTGGCAAAACCAATCCAGATCCAAAACACGAAGAAAGATCCAGATCCAAAACCAAAACACAAAACACGAAAAGTGGCCGGTGCACACCCCTACTTTATATTCACATTTCTATACTACACCCTATATGGTACTGACAGCGCAGCCCTTGTTCTTTTTCTACATTATACATGGGCTGGGGAAGGTGAAGGACGCTGAGGGCTGGAAGAGGTGAAGGACGCTGAGGGCTGGGGAAGGTGTAGGATGCTGAGGGCTGGGGAAGGTGAAGGACGCTGAGGGCTGGAAGAGGTGAAGGACGCTGAGGGCTGGGGAAGGTGAAGGACGCTGAGGGCTGGAAGAGGTGAAGGATGCTGAGGGCTGGGGAAGGTGAAGGACGCTGAGGGCTGGGGAAGGTGAAGGATGCTGAGGGCTGGGGAAGGTGAAGGTGGTTGTGGGCTGAGGAAGGTGATGAGCGGCTGAGGACTAAGGATGGCTGGCTACAGACACCATCCCTCCTACCCCTGAGGCATCTACAGCACTGTGATCAAGACCTGACTGCATCATCAGTGACAGTGTGGTAAGTCATAGTGTATTTTAACTTTATTTGAAGGCTGGCATGTCTATCAGTTAACATTATAATTCTTCTCATATGCAGGGGAGCTATATGTGGGTGCGAGGTCGGGGGTGGTGGTGAGAAGGTGGTGCCCCCAGAAACATAAGTGTACCGGGCTCCGAGATTTCTGTTGCCGCCCTGCACTCGCCCACCCCCCGGACAATGGTGCTTCCCTTCACACCGGACACCGACACCCTCCACACTTGACACCGGCGCTCCCCTGAAGCGGCAGCAGATATATTATGTTTTCTCTTTTCATAAGGAGAGGGTCTGGCTGCATCTTCCTGGGTTGACCATGCCCCTTCCCAGTACTGGGGCCCAGCAGAGCTGTTGGCAGCCCTGCACGTGCCTATAATTAAAAGTCATGTCAGCAACTAGCACAGTGCCTGTAATCACCAATCACCTGGAGTCAGTAACTAGAACAGTGCAGCTACAATTGGTATTCTGCTATCCTATGTATCGTCACTTGTGTATCCCATAACTCTTAATTAGAGTGTAAACTTGTTAGCACAGGGTCATGTTAACTTTCTGTTTCATGTCATTGTAGGTCATTTGTTTTTATCATGGTCCCCTCAATGTATAGTGCTAAATAATATGTTGATGCTACAAAAATATAATCATAATTATAGGGTCATTCCATGCCAAATCATCACAAAAAGAGTAACTTTTCAACCCAATCATCTCAGATTTTCGTAAAATTTGGTAGGATGGTAGACGGCATAAAGTAACTTTCATATGTAAAATTTTAGCCCTCAGTGATACACGGTGTTCATGCTACAGGGTTGCAAACATGACAAAAAATGTAAAATTTACGCCGGCAAGGTCAACTAAAAACCAATCATAACTTTGCTTCTAATTGTGGTAGAACTTTCATGTTGGTCTTATTTTGAAGCTAAGGGACCAGAGTTTTCATACAACATAGTTTTATATTTAAATATTGACTTTTACAACTCAAGGTCACATGATGTGACCTTTGAGCTTGAATATTTAAAAAAAAGTATGTTTCATTTTTTGTACATAAAGTATGTTATATACTTAAATACAATCTCTCTTTGGTATACGTTTCATTTTGGGAAGCCTTTGGGAAAAGGAGTAAAAAAATATTAAGTACGGCAGTGCAACCCTTCTTCCACTAACCATACAGTACAACTGGCAAGTTCAGGCTTGTCTTGTAGTGTCTCTCTCTGTGTTCTAGGGATGGCCATCGGTAAGTTTTCATATAGTGAACCATCGATGGTTTGTACAGCTCAGTCTGGATGCAGTTTCTGTATTGAGAACTAGTGATACAAGACATGCTTGCCTCCGAGAGCGGGCAGCCAGGTCGGCATAGGCAGTGTGGCTAGAGATATTACCCGGCATTAGAATCAGAGCAGGGGGTGTGACCATGTGATCACGTAATTTTGGCCCCGACAACGTTACACAATGCCGTGATTACCAAAATTGTGAAGCAGGGGGCAGGGCCATGATGATGCGATTCAGCATGTGCAGGGGTTTGTGTGGAAGCTGCAAGAGCGTCCAGAGGGCAGGTAGGCAGCCGGCCGGGAAACTTGTCTGCTTTTCTGGGGATCATGAGGCTCCCACCCGTTTCAGGATAGTAGGCAAGTATGATACAAGGGGCTCTATTTACTACAATCCGCATTGGGAAGGCAGATTGTAGTGTGATATTACCGACTGAATTCGCATTGCAAATTCAGGCAATATCACAGGGATTTACTTGCGATAAAGCTCTGTCCCTGCGAATCCCCTCCGCAGTTTTTTGCGAAAATACTGTGACAAGTGCCCGCGCATGTGCTGACCAGCCGCCGCTGCTACCCTGCGGCACTAAGCCCTGCTCCACGCGATCACGGACCCCCCCCCCCGCGACCCCCCCTCCCTTAATTGCACTTACCTGCATGATCCGGGTTCCGGTGATGTCCTCCATGACTCCGGTCAGCTAACATCCCATACTGCCCTGGGACCCGGTTACCTGATGACCAGGCCGCAGTGCAGTATGGGAGACCAGCTGACCGGAGGGAATCATCAACGGAGACCCCATCACCGGTCCCTGGAGTTAGGTAAGTTAGTTAATTTTTTTTTTTTTTTTTTGCAGTGTATCAGCATGTGGTCTGTAGACCACACAGCTGATGGCTGGGGCCGGCTCTGGGCTCTACTCTGCACGTTAGAGCGGAGCAGGAGTCCGGTAACCGGGGGAGACCCTGGATAATGCCACCTCCAGATGGCGTTATTATCACAGGGCCTCCCCAGGTATTTTTTTCACCCTTTACATTTAGTAACTTGCACACAGATCACATTTCCCATTACAAAAAATGGGAAATGCGATCTGATTACTAAAAATAAGTGATACTTAGGGGTTGGAGTAGAATTTTACGAATTCTACTCCAATTGCCCTGTAGTAACTTTAGGTGAAACTAAAATAATGTGAAAAGGGTGTGAAAACACCCTTTTTCACTTTATTTTAGTAAAAATAAGTATAATAAATAGAGCCCTAAGACATTTTATCTCAGAGGTTCCCAAACTCAGTCCTCAGGGCACCCTAACAGTCCAGGTTTTAAGTATATATCCAGGTTTCACCACAGTTGACTTAATCAGTACCTCAGTCAGTTTGTTTTAACCACCTGTGCTCAACCATGGATATCTCTAAAACTTGAACTGTTGGGGTGCCTTGAGGACTGCGTTTGGGAACCTCTGGTTTATCTAATACAGTTTATTAGTGAATAGTAGTAGTTTGATCAAGAACGTGACAAATGGATAAGAAGTACATTAAGCAGAGGTTCCCATATGGGGTCCTCAAGGCTCCCCAAGAGTCCAGGTTTTAGAGATATCTGTAGCTGAGCACAGGTAACTTAATTAGTACCCCAGTCAATTTGAATTAACCACCTGTGCTCAACCATGGATATCTCTAAAACCTGAACTGTTGGGGGGCCTTGAGGACCGCGTTTGGGAACCTCTGACATTAAGGCTCAGTGCTGCAATCCATTTGATATTAAAGGTCATAGCAGCAGTAGAAAACAATTAAGGAAGATGCTGCCATGGATGCTTAAAATACAGCCAAGTGTCAAGGTAATCAAATGATTTGTGATAACTATAGGAAACAAATTAAAAGGGATTCTTTAACTGTTGAGGAAGGACCAAGCACATCATTTGATGAGGAAAGTGACACAGAAGTGGCAACATGCAGGACTGAACCAGTATTGCAGTCATTAAATGAAAGTTTAAGCAGTGTGGGAGCATCACCTATCAAGAGGAAAAGAATGAAAGAAGAAAACTTGCCAAAAGAAAGCTGTAAAAATTGCAAAAGTTATAAAAAGGATATATTCCATATTCCAGCTGAGGAACCGATGCCTGATAATTGTTTTCTACGGCTGCTGTGTCCTTTAATATCAAATGGGTTGCAGCACTGAGTCTTAATGTACTTTTTATCTAACTGTGCTGCTGCATGCAGCTGCAGAGCGCCCTCCTCCCGGGAACAGGTGCCGCCAACACCTGTTCTCGGCAGGGTCACATCGACCCTATGTGGTGGCCCTCTGTGTGTGGGGGCCCAGGGCCGACCGCCCCTGTCACCCCTTCCCCTTAATCCGGCCCTGGATGAGACAGTCAGGACATTGCACAGGGGGAGGAAACATTTGGTCCCTTTTCACCCCCTTAGGAGTCGAAATTTGGAAAATCCCTTCTTAGTGGGCATCTACATCATGGAGATGAGTCAGTCAGGACAATTGATTTTATATATATAAGATATATCCTCCTTACCTTCATAGGCCTTGACACATAAGTCATCAGGAGTTCCATAGATTTTCCATCGGCTCCAAAATCCTGAGCCTTTATAAAGAATAACTTTTTCTTTTGTGTTACCATAGTTCAAGTGAAGATTATCCCCCTGTATTCCAAACAAAGTCTCATTCTTACAGTCCCATTTCTGGAGATCACTAGTACCATCACATTGGTATAATGTCACTAACGCCATGTCCTTCGTGGATGTTGCCGCCAGGCATAGAGAAGATCCTACATTTATAAGCTGATGTTTGGAAATCCATCGGAATTTTTGGGCGTTGCTGTTCTCTTTACATGTATCCACCGCGATGACGGAATTCTGGGCTTCTAAACACTTCTTGTGCTCTTCATTGTAGATTAAAAATGTGTCCGAGTCTGAAAGAAAATATTTTTATTAATAAACTGTTTGCTTTTGGCAGTGTGGTTAATGAACTTGAATAGGATCCATTACATATAAGGGCTTATTTAACAAAATAAACAATGCGCACAGATGATCTCTAACCTACAGCAACCAATGAGATATTAGATTTAATTTTATAAATCGTGGCAGAAAAATGCCAACTATAAGTTGATTGAACGCTGTATGTTACAGGGCATTTATATACATTGTACCATGGGCCTGATTCATTTCGGATTGCAACTGCGAATGCAATAGCGATTACGCACATAGTCTCACTGCGATGATATGCTAATCCTCTGCGATCGTTATGCCGTCGCAGCACACCTAAGGACGCCCACCTTACCTTACACGCATCCGTAATACTTAGCAAGACTGCAAAACCATCGGTAACATTGAGTACCATCGCAGCCATACACACACTTGCACAAGCTCTGACCTTACTCAGAATTGCTAACCTCGTCGCACGCAGTGAGTACTCAAGTTGCATATGGAATTGCAGTGGATAATTTATGCGTGCCCATGCAACGGCGTTCAAATGCCCTGGCACTCCTGCATTTCACCGACCAGCACCCCGTCACCACCCCCAAACGGTACTTCCTATCAATCACTCTGCGATGGGTAAGCGTAGTCCCGATCACAGGGGAGTGTTTACGCACGCACACTGTGATACATACACATGTGTAGTACGCAACAGTTTGCCGATTGCTTAAAATGCAGTTGCGATCCTTGCTGAATCAGGCCCCATATTTGGAAATAAGTCCAAAAATATTATAATAGTAAAACAGAGCACTAGTTGATGTAAGGGATTCTGGGAAGAACAGTCACCACTGGTAGCTGATTTTAAATCTAATTAGCAATGGATGGGTCAATGGAAGATACTGTAGCACAGAGGGTTTTGGTTAATAAGATACCAAAATATGTTTTAAAAATACAGCTGATGATTGCTAAATATAGTGTCATTTTTAATATTACCCCATTAATCTATTTGATCTTCATGGACTGCAGTAGTAGAGTACAAACAGGAAAGACCAGCTTTGATCAACTTTTAATATGGATCATAGGAGTGCGTAGGTGCTAGGCAAGGGGTGTGCGACTGTCCCTCCACCTGGCGTATAGACTACCACACACCCCTAAAGCCCCCACCCCTGGACATAGACTACCAAACCCGCACCGCCGGATATAGACTACCAACCCCCCCTTCTCAGGCAAAGATTACTCACCTGGACAGCACTGTCTCCTCCTTGCATCTCAGCCAGCTCACAGGAAAGAGGCAGCTTCATTTTGAATTCAAGATGGCTGATGTGAAACTGCTGTATCCAGATAGAGCAGTTTTAGATTTCCCATCTTGGATTCAGACTGTCTCTATCAGGGGAGTCGGCTAAGATGCTGGAAAAAGACTCTTATGGTAAAGTTTGAGGCTGCCTAATGGGTGTGTGCGTGTGCACCCTTCATGCCCTGTGTCTATGATTTAGGGATCCATTAATTATCCTCATAGGCCTAGTCATAACTGAATTTGGTTCTCTTCAGAGGCAGATGAATGGAGTGCAGCTCTAACACATGGGCAATGCTGACTGAGGGCCTGATGCAGCAGGGATCACAGTTGCTAATACGCACGCAATCGGCCAATTGTTGCCTTCTGCGCATGCATATTCATTGCAGTGTGTGAACTGGAAACTGCGATCGGGACTGTGATCGCAGCGGCTATGCAGACCCATCGCAGAGTGCTAGACAGGAAGTGCCGTTTGTGGGGGGTGACGGGGGTGGTTGGCAAAACGCAGGCGTGCTAGTGCGTTTGAACACCGTAGCAGGGGTGTGCATAAATTATCCCCTGCGATGCCCTACGCAGCCTGAGGCATGATAGCGTGCACTGAAGTTAGCAATTTCTGAGTAAGGTCTGATCTTGTGCAAGTGTGCGTGAGGCTGCAAAGGTACTCGATTGTACCAATGGTTTTCGCAGTCTTGCTTAACATTATGAATGCATGTAAGGTAAAGTGGGCGTCCTTATGTTATGCTGCGATGACATAGCGATCCCAATGGATTAGCATGCTATCACAGTCGAACTTCGTGCGTATTCGCTATGGCATTCGCAGTTGCGGCCTGTAATGAATCAGGCCCTGAGTACCCTGTGAACGCACCCTGACTCATTATAAAGTTTCACTTTCTCTACTGTCTGGCTCCTGGCCTTTATTTGAGGTCACTGCATTGACTACTTAAAAAACGTATCAGCAATATCTCCTGCATCAGGCAAACTAACGCCGCAGACGGCAGTCTCCATTATTCTTGATGAGAGGCTGCGAACACGGTCAATTTACCAAGTGAGTCGGGTAAATTTACTAAAGTGAGAGTTTTTAGAAATGATGTTGCCCATAGCAACCAATCAGATTCTACTTAACATTTAACTAGCACCTTCTAGAAGATAATAGCTAGAATCTGATTGGTTGCTATGGGCAACATCTCCACTTCTAAAAAAAAACGCAGTTTAGTAGATATACCCCTGATAGTAAGGGAAATTTCCATTTAAAATTTTTTTTTGATATGTTTGTTTGAACCGTAGTAAATGTGTTTCATTGTGATAGTTGTAACTTCCCCCGCCCTGGGGCTTGTGTCCATGTAGATAGCATTTCCCAGTGAAGCATTATTATTATTACACTGTATAATCTGAGTAACCACAGTAATAAATCCAAGACATGTTTTTTTTAGTCCTATTGTGCTGCGCTCTGTTTTAGAAAAAGACTGATAAAAAAAAAACGTGCCACATTCGCACCAAGGGCCCGATTCTGAGTCTGATGCATTGCCGATATTCACACAAATGGTCGATGTTTTTCAAATGCGCAGTTGCTAAAAAAGACACACAGCGCATGCGTCCCATGCCGAGTGTGCACTGAGAATCAGTAATGATTAAGACGCACGGCCTCGGAAATGTATTGGAAATGTGCTATGTGGCTATGCAAATGCACAGGGATGCGCTGTCTTATGGGCGTATTACAGGAGTGTCACAGACTTGTGGCTAACTCAGACGCTTCATTGCTTACATTGGAGGCCATACTATGACAGAGATTCTGCGCCTAGCATGGGGCTGGTCCAAGTTTCCATGGTGCGTCCAATGGTTGCGTCTCGAGATGCACCAAGCAGGATTATTGCTTCTAAAGGTGCACAATAGGGCGTCTCAGTCCTTGCACAGACAGACGCCTGTACACCAGGAGAAGGGCTGATACTAGTTTTAGCATAAAGTCGCAGATGCAGGTACGGCAAAAGACGCTAAAGTGGTCGTAGCAGCATACAAGTCAGGATCAGTTCCCAACAGTGGCGTAAATTCATCCCAGATGCCCGGAGGCAAGTTATAATTTGGTGCCCCCTGTCACAGCCGCTGACACTGTAATGTAGCATTTTGCATGCAGATACAGCCGTCAGGGAGGAGTGAGACAAGGAGTTGTGGGTGAGGAGGGCACCGGACGTGTCGCACTGATAAAAGAAACTGATGAGGAGCGGCGACACTAATGAGTAGGCACAGGTTATAGACAGACGGAGGCGGCAGCTGATGGTCTGACATGGAGTTCGCCACTAGTGTATGGTGGCTTCTCAGGTGCTGGGAAGAGGTGCCATGTATTGGGCAGCCATGATGGTACACTCCGGGTACATACCTACAGCCCTAAGTGGGGTGAATATATTGTGGACAATGGAGGAGGTGCCCCTTCAGTGCTGGAGCCCGGCGGCAGGCGCCTCCATTGTCTCCCATAGTTCTGCCCCTGGTTCCCAAGGAGCCTTGGCATAACTGGGCAACTTGGCATAACTGGGCACTGGTGTGGATGCAGTAGGCATAACAACGTTTTTTAAATGAGATTTCCTTTTCTTTTGTGTCTATGTTCATCCTGCATCATGATGCACACTGCACTCCTCACATTCCCACCAGCAGGCAGACACAACACAGAATGCATGGATTAAAGCCGCCCATGTACTAATGAATTCAGTTATCCAGCAATGCACTTTACAATGTATATATGCAAAATATATTATTAACCTCATTAACATTGCAATATGCACTTTATGCTGCTTCAGTGATTCACTTTTTGCACAAAGACATTAATTATCCTTAACAGTGCGAAGTGCTGCCAAACCACAAACCTAGTGCTTCATTAGATGTCTATAGAAAATAATAAACATAGGCCCTGATTCAGAGCCGGACGCTCTGACCAGAGCGCTCGCTCTGAATCAGGGCCCACCACCATAATTATGGAGCGTCCTCCTGGACGCTCGTATAGCTGTGGGTCACCACCCACAGCCTTTACGAGCGTGCAGGTTGATGGTCGCGATGGTCTTGACCATCGCGACCATCGCCACTGCGAGCCGAAGCCTGCGGTTGAGTTTCTCAACCGCAAGGCCCGGAGTGATTTTGGCTCTATCAGAGCCAAAATCACTCCCACTGACATCACTAGTGATATCAGTGGGGCCGGCTTCTGACGGTAGGCGTTCCCTTGGGAACACCCCCGTCTGGGAGGCACGCCCCCGGCACGCCCACCAAAGGGGGCGTGCTGTCAATCAACATCGACAGCACGCCCCCTTTGATCAGACACAACGAGCGAAGGAAAGTCCTTCGCTCGTCGCGTCTCGCGCATGCGCACGACGGAGCTCCCTCCGTCGTGCGCATGCACAGTGCACACCATCGACCCACTTGCGAGCGGACAGCCGCTCGCGAATGGGTCTGAATCAGGCCCATAGTTCCCAACTTCAAAAGTATACAGCACTTTATGGTTTTTTTTATGAGATAACCCATTTGACATATTAATTGTCATGTGCCCTTATTGTACTGTATATGTAGCCACTGTTGTTCCTATATATATATATATTCATTGTTGTATGTGTAGCAATTATTGTAGTTGTAGACACTGTTATTGTTATTATCCTTTATTTATATGGCGCCTCAAGTGTTCTGGCAGTGTCTTACAAAGTACATAAACAAACAAGTGAACAAAAAACCATTATAGCATAAATGTAGCAATTGTTGTTTTATATACACATATATATATATATATATATATATATATATATATATATATATATATATTATATAGCCATTGTAGTAAATGTACTGTAGCAATTATTGTATATTTAGACACTGTTATTGTAGTATATATTTAGCAATTGTTGCAAATGCAGACATGGTTGTTGTATATGTAGCAATTATAGTATATGTAGCCATTAAGCCATTGTTTTGCGCATATATATATATATATATATATATATATATTTACATATATCAAAAGAGGCTTTGCACTTCCCATAATAAAGCATGTGGATTTAGTTCATACTGTATATTGATCAAAACATTTAAGCTTGCAGTCACCGTGAAGGACCCTAGTTCCTACAATTGCTATCATATTAGAATTAAACTTAAAGGTGCGTACACACGTAACGATTTTTGGAACGATTTAACTATAACGACGTCGTTATCGTTCATTCGTTCAAAAAATCGTTCAGCTTTTGAGTTATAACAATGAACGAAAATAGTTCAATCGCGCTCCCGTAGTAGTTTGTAGTTCATTTCAGACTGTCCAACATAACGATTTTCATTCAGGGAAGGAACATTTTTTGTTCATCCTTTTAAAAATCGTTCATTACACTTCAAAAAATCGTTCACTTTTCAACTGAAAATCTGACAGATAATCGTTGATTATAAAATCGTTACGTGTGTATGCACGTTAAGACATACTTCCTGTTTTGAAGCTCACCTGCACACTGGCTTTAAAGGTGAGACAGATACCAACCTTATCAGCAGTAAAACAACTATGAAAACACCTGACACAAGTTAAAATAAGTAAGCTGACCCTGGGGTGCATGAGAAGTGCATGTTTTATAATAGCATACACCTTTTTTTTATATCATTTATGTGCTTTCTATTGTCCATAGCCTTTATAAGAGTCTGACATGGTGCACATTCATACCTGAAAATGCAACAAAAAGTACAACACAACATGGCAGTAAAAGTAGGTAGGAGGTAACTCACCCAGCTGAAGAGATGGGCGGATAAAGTACAGAAGTATGAGAATGATGGAGGCAGTCATTGTAAATATCTCATTATATACTCTGCCAGGTTTCTAAGAAGTGTTGCAGATGTAAAGGCTTCGTTAGGAGTCTTCAGTTCAAACTGATGAAAAAACAAACTGATCCTTGACTTTTGACAATCTGCGACATCCAGGGAAAGTTGTGGTCTCTAAATGATAAGGAAGTATCCTGTCACATGGAGCATTAAGGCAAACAGGAACTCCCAGTCCTAACTTTGCTTTCATAAGCTAAATTCTGTTGTCCACTCTTATTGGCTCAATAGATGAGCCTGCAGTTCTGATGATACGGCATTTTCCTCTTGACCAGTACGTTGAATGATTTCTTGGAATCTTTTTCAGAATTTCTTGTATGAATCAGTTTATTGCCATTTTATGTTACAATGGATAAGTCGGAGTATGCTGATTTTCCAAATTACCGATAATATATTTCTAAAGAGTAATTCAATTAGAAAACAGGATGTCCTGGGTGGGAAAACAAATGCAGTTGTAAACATATTCTAAAATGCTATTGTTACATCCTTCCTTTTTCTGGAAAGGAAAATACTATTAAGGATTTTCACACCTGTCATTCCTCATTTGTTGTCTATATTGTGAAGCGTCTGTGAGTGTCGGGGGCATCAACAAGGCTGCCAAGAGAAATCCTGGGCCCCGGTACAGCAACCTCCAAGGTCCCTCCCCTTGGAGAATGTGTGTGTGTGGGGGGGAGGAAGAGAGAGAATGAGAATTAATATATCAGGATTTTTACATTGCTCTAGGGTATTTATGGCCTCTTCATTCTGCCCAGTTATATTTTATTATCTGTGTGCTGCTGGAAGATCCCAATCTCGCTTTCCCGTTTGTACTGGGACACACGTACACTGGCGGTAGCAGCAGCACACTACACAAAGAGACAACCACTGACCCAGCTCCGGGGAAACAGGAGGCTGCTGGGAAATCATACCGATTCCATATATATATGTATATAGTAAACAGCATAGGAAGCGGCACTTGAAGATTTAAATGAAGTTATTTAATGTGTTCCTCACACATATGAAACCAACGTTTCGGGGCCACACGCCCCTTTGTCAAGGTTAATGGAAAGACAAGAAGAGCAACTACAGCAGCACTTCTTAGTAAAGGAGATTTAAAATAGAAATTAAGTTGGAAAAAAAAACAGTGAAATGCTGCGGGCAGCCCGGGCCCCCTGCATTGCCCGGGCAATCTGTACCCGCTCCCCCCCCCCTCTCGGCACCCCTGGGCATCAAATACAGAATCCAGCCTAGGCTGCAGAATCACAGATACGTGAGGAGTTATCTGCCCTGTTGGTGACCATGGGAGATCCTGGGAAGGTCCACGTCGTGAAGGGGAAGTGGTGTACCCAGGTGCTATTGACATCACAACTCACTCATACGTGTACGTCTCTCAGAAGGCTCCTAACGGTACGAAGTAACCCTGATGCGTTTTTAAAATACAGGGACATATATATCAAAGCTTGATGTGAGATAAAATTGTGAGATATATATCACCAACCAATCAGCTTCTAACTAAAATTTTGCAGGCTGTGTTTAAGCAATGATAGTTTGGAGTTGATTGGTTGGACATATATATTTCACAATTTTATCTCACATCAAGATTTGATATATATACCCCTTAGTGTAATAACATTTATATACTTATAACCACTATGAGGAGCATTCCCTCTATGTTTACATACTCGGAAGTTTATACTCATGGCTGGGGAAGGTGCGAGCTCCATCTAAGAGAAAATTTAAGATATCCTCTAGGGAACGTTATTACCTACCAGCTAGGAGGTTGAAAATTCTTGGTTGAAGGTGTGGGAGAGATTAAAGCACTCTCTTATATTAGGTGAGCCATCACATTGGTGGAAACACCTGTATGTTTAAATGACGCTATAATCCATTTGCAAACTTTTCTTCATTTTTTTGAGCATGAAAACAGACACCAGCGCTAGGTGGCCATCCTGTATTTATAACAGGTACATGACTGGCTGTCACATTGTCAGAGCTTTGATCTTAGCAGTGCTAATGTATTTCTGCCAAACTATTCATAGGGTTAGTACATTTTGGTGAGATTATATATGGGAGGGCAGTGGCACTTTGGGCAGCAGGCCCTGGGCACTGGGTGTGAGTACAATCATCGTGCTATAGATGTGGGGGTTTTTTATTTTCTCCCCAAGTCTACTTAGGGACTCTCGGTGCTTCAGTTTTCTTCCACAGTCCAAAAACATACATGTAGCAGGGCTATCACCAATTCAAAGTTTGGTAGGAAGATATCATCTGCCTGTTCTGGCCAACTACACCCATATGTGCCCAAAGTGTGCCCCTCTCCTGATAAGCTATTCTACTAACTTCTCTATAAAAACAAATATCTATCTGAAGACACAATCTTTTCAATTGCAGAATTGGCAACTGTGATTGCTGGCAGCTCTACGGGATACACTGAACGCTGGAGTTCACGATGGAGTTTTCTTTAGAATGAGCTTTGACTCTTTCATTGATGATTGATCACAGAGGGCACGTCAGCACCCCCACCATGGATCTAAATGAAACAGAATGTTATAGCGGAAAAAACAGAGGAGTCTATAAGTATATGTATAAAAGTGAGCTTCCATTGCAGCCAGCTGTGAAGTATTATTATCATTATTATCATTTATTTATATGTTCCGCAGCGCCTTACATAAATAAGTAACCAGTGACTTACAATACAATACAAAGCAGGACATGGACATGTATAATAAACATTGCTATATTAGCGAATTTTACGCCCACATAGGCAGCTGAGTGTTAGTTGCCCTAGTGGGGAGTAAAAGATAAATTAAATTACAGTAGGGAGAAGCACAAGAGGGTAAAGGGCCCTGCTCGAAAGAGCTTACATTCTTTAAGGGAGGAGCAGACAGCAGGAGTGACACAAATGGGGTAGGAGGGAGGTGAGCTACAGTACTATTACAATGTCCGTTGTCTTGGTTTGACATTTGAGAGACCAGACTTATTGGGAGATGTATCAAACCTTCTAGACGGTGGAGAAGTGGACAAGTGAAGTAGTTGTTCATAGCAACCAATCAGCTTCCACCTATCACTATAACTTTTCCACTCTTTAGAATGCTTGATGCATCTCCCCTTTAGGGGTAATAAGTTAGCACTTGTTATTGGACTCTTGCAAGACAAGATAACCAAAAAGGTGATCAGATACAGAGTTGTATGTACAGCACGCTTGTTTGCGGAGAGCATCTTGGGTGCAAGCACGGGCGATGCAGAAACGTAAGCATTATAGACACATCTCTTTTTGCCCATGAAGGGGTTGTAACTGGGTGTTCTCACACAGGCATTGCTCAGTTAGGGCGTATTCATAGTATTGAGGGCTAAGAGCAGTTGGCCAGAAGTGTCATTCCACCTGTTTCAGATGGATCTCTTGCACCAAGGATAGCACTAATATGAGTGCGCACTGGTGTTGATGTCATGTATCAAACCAGGTGAACAGATAGGGGTTGTCCCAGTGGCGTAAGTTCATCCCAGATACCCGAAGGCAAGTTATAATTTGGTGCCCCCGTCACAGCCGCTGACACTGTAACGTAGCATTTTGCATGCAGATACACTCGCTAGGGAGGAGTGAGACAGAGTTGTGGGTGAGGAGGGCACCGGACACACTGACAAAAGAAGCTGCTGAGGAGCAGCAACACCAATGAGGAGGAACAGGCTATAGATAAACGGAGGGGGCAGGTGATGGTCTAACACGGAGCTCTCCACTAGGTGTATAGTGTATGGTGGCTTCTCAGGTGCCAGGAAGGGGTGCCATGTTTTGGGCGGCGATGACGGTACACTCCAGGTACATAGTTACAGCCCTAAGTGGGGTGAATATATTTTGGGCAATGGAGGAGGTGCCCCTTCAGAGCTGGAGCCCGGCGGCAGGTGCCTCCATTGTCTCCCATAGTTCTGCCCCTGGGTTGTCCACTGGCAAAGATGTACAATACACTACTCTACATAAATACAATGCGTTTATCTTGAAGGTATATTAGTGAAATTAGTGATAAAAGAAAATGTGTCAAAATTCTACACACATGGAAAACCACAATGTCATGCAGAGGCGGTGATGAGATGAGGGGGCACGTGCGCAGTTTGTTTGCAGACCCCCCACCCCCTCTTGATCTGGCACATTTGCAGAGTAGACTCTAGCACTGTGGCAGAGCTTATTGTGCATGCACAGAACTCTAAGAACGTGGTGTCCGTGCCAGTATCCCGATGATTTCTGTAGCACCTGTGGGACAGGTAAGTATTGTCTATGGTTACAGGGTGTGTGGTGCCCTAAATCCACCCTGCACCCATTATAGATACACCTATGGAGTCATGCTGTGGACATGCAACATGGTACTTCATGGATTTCATGACAACTATGGATGACACCCTGATCTAACACTGACAGGCAAAAGCTACCAAGTCTGAACCTGATGGTGTGAGCCAACGGAGTACTGTGATGTCAGGGTGTGTGGTGCACCATCTCCTTGGCAACTGAGCCACCTCCACTGAGAGTGCCACCGTCAGGCAAGCAGACATAAATTCTCGCTGCTTTTCCATTCTTGGCCCAGTACAAGGGCCCACTCCTTTGATAAAATATAACTCGTGCATGAAATAAGGAAGGGCGGATGCAGAGTTGAATGCCAGTACTTTTGCCAAGCGTATCTACCATGTTGTGTTGTACATGCTCTGGAAACAAGGGTATGCAAGTACCAGTAATGCAGAGCCCTACACATGTCAATCTCATCTCTAATTGTAACTGAAGGGGTGTAACTAGGCTGTAATGGGGTGTTCTTCTCATGTAGGGCGCTTCTACAGAATTGAAGCTTACTCAGGGTTGGCCGGAAGCATAAACACTAATAGATGGTATGGGATGAATTGCGCACAAGATATGCTTTCTCTATCTCAGTATGTGTTAAAGAGGCATGTTTATGGATATCGGAGGAAATATTATTTTGTATTACCAACTTGTATAAAATTATAGGGAGGAAAATACTTTTAAATATTGTAGTTGGTGGTGCCCTCTAGAGGGAGACATGAAGATACAAGCTTGTAGAAGAAAAGGAAACTCGTCTTTTGCAGCACTCTTGTATCAGAAATGGTTACATGTGAAATGGTTAGGAGTTTATAATTTAACTTTTATTGATTTATAAGAATAAAACATGTTTCTCAAAAACAAATAACATATGACTTTCATGGGCTTGAGGATGAGATCTGGGTCAGGACTCATGGACTGGACTGGAGAGGAGCATAGGAAACAAAGTGAGTGCATGAGACGCTTACTCATGGATCAGGGATAGACACCGAAATGGAATATGACCCAAAGTCATCAGGGCGGTTGGCAACTGGAAACCCCCTACCAGAACCTGGAACTACTTGAGAGGAACTCAACCCTAGTCCTGATGCTCAAGACCGTGAAGCTGGAACCAATAGCCAGGCTGGAATCCACTGAAAGTGGTACACCCTGACCAGAGCCGGGTGCCTGGAGCCAACACCTTCAGAGAAAGACGCAGATTCAGTCCCCAGTCCCCAGCACCTCGGCCGCTCCACTGGAAACTCAGCCCAAACCCCATCACTCAGAAAGAGAACCATCCGGACAACAACCACACAGATGGTTAGATGAGCAAAGAGTCCCAAAGACAAGCTTGGAACAGTCATGCTGAGAAAAGTAGTCAATATGAAGTGGAACTTTCAGATCAGCAATACAGGCTGAAGTATATAATGCAGGATTAGTTCACTTGACCACTCAATGAGCAGGCGAGTTGTTAACAGAAGACTTGCTTAAAGTTACAAATGGTAGCAGACTAAAGACTTGGCACTTGGAAGCACTATTAGGATGCTTCCAACTACTGCAGGAATAACAGAAAAAAAGGGATATTCCCTCCAGCACAATGCAGCAATATTAGAAAAATACTTGAATCCTACATGATAATAGAAATGCAGAGGTATTAGTTGCATACATTTGCAAATATATGATTAAGCGCCGGGCCAGCGTCAAGGCTCCTCTATACTGCCGTCCCTAACATTAAGGGGTTCACGTCCGAGGCGCAGGGCACCCCAAAAGAATCCAGCCAAGGACCATCCCCAGGGCATCAAATGAAAAAAGGGAAGAAAGGTGATAGTGAAGTGTAAAGTATAGATGTGTAAAGATAATCAATAAGTGTTAATATAATGAGAAATAATTAAACTTACATAAATAATAAACAAATAGAAAGGTGATGAAAAAGTATCTATGTGAATTAAGTGGTGATGCCCTGAAAAAGGTCCAGCCAGAGCAACTCCGGGGGCCCCACGCCCAAACGCTCACCCCAAAATAATTATTGCTACCTAATAGTAGTACCCACTCGGGTCATATAATTACAATTAATGTACTGCATAATAACAGTACATGTATAAGCCGAGAGCTGACTCACCTAGGAGGTACCCCAGAAACCTCCAAATGGCACTATACGGACCAGCACATCCTCCCAATGCCGGCTCCCTTTATGCCTCTCAGAACTGCAAATAAAAAGTATGGTGGTCGCTCACATCAGCTTAATGACATTGCACAGGTACTTGTAAAGGGCGAGATTTACACTGAACCACAGAAAAAAGGGATTTGCCCTCCAGCACACTGTAGCAATATTAGTAAAAATACTTGAATCCTACATGATAATAGAAATTCAGAGGTATTAGTTGCATACATTTGCAAATATATGATTTAGCGCCGGGCCAGCATCAAGGTTCCTCTATACCAGCGTACCTAACATTAAGGGGTTCATGAGAATCCAGCCAAGGACCATCCCCAGGGCATCACATGAAAAAGGAAAGACACACCCTGCACCCATACTTTTTAATACTTGACTCTCCGAAGTCCCACATCGGCTGGAGCAGCGCTACACAAATCACCTGGAAAATGGATGCCGTGGCCATTTTCCTGGCATTTCGTGCATGCACAGTAGGGAAATCGCAGGACAAATGTCTGCCATGCCATGTGCAGCAGACTCTGGGCACAGACTAGTCTACTGCTGCTGGTGGTTGCCGGGGAGAGAAGAGGGGACCCCGGACGGGGAATGCACACTGGTCCCCCTCCTCTCTTAATACGCAGCTGATAGTAAACATTAAACGTTGTTAAGAACAGACTTTCTCTGCAAGAAGAAACTTTTCTTGAATGATGACAATTTGCAGCCCTATGTCAGACCCAACCTGATACTTTACAACTTTTCAGGCGATTAGTGAAACAAAAGTCTCCTTTACTGAGCTGCAGAAAAGTCTCCATCCTCGTCTGTAAAATGTACTCTTTATCTGACTGGGAATAGCAAGTTTAAACTGCATATTTCTGTACTGCTCAGTCCTGTATTATTTATGCTTTCTATTATACTGGAGCTGTATTATCCCATACTGTGCTATGAGGTTCTGGCTGTGTCCTGGGAAAGCTGCTGTAAGCTAAGCAAACTAGCCGTCTGACTGCCATTCACTCTAGTTCATATCCTTGAGCCTGCCACAGTACTCTCTGGTCCCCTAATGTCTACAACCACAGAGGGGGCCAATGCAAAAAGTCTCTGAACCCCAATGAAAACTATTAGACAATGGCAGGAGGCACATTATAACTTTACATTTGTGTAGGGACACCTCAGTGTGGGTAGGCACACAGGGTCTTGGTGGGGTGCCACATGGGGACTATGATGAAAAATAATCCGTACAAAGGAATTACTATTGATTATAGGTATTTGTATGAATTAACTACATTTACGCAATGAGAGCTCTTTTTACCTTATTTATTGAACCACCATCGTATTTATAATAATAATAATAATTATTATTATTATTATTATTTTATTTATATAGGGCTTTTCTCCAAATGGCGTTTATGATTAAATTTAAAAAAAATAGTAATGCTTGGATTGACCTTTAACGATACTGAAATTGAACCTCTATATACCCCTGTCTATACCTTCTAATATCCTACCTATAAACCTCTAAGGATGATGCTATTTTGCGTACGCAGTCATACAGTAAATAAAGACTTCAGACCTAGAATCTGTGGTTCCAAAGCACAAAGTATTATTCAAGTAAAAGTACAGCAGTTACACGCTATGATCCTCATATAATCTAAGCGCAAAGAGATTATACAGACCCAAGTACAATTATACATACGCAGCGCTCTCTGGTCCAGATGTTAGGCATCAGCAAGAAACCCCTCGTCAGTCAGCATTCAGCATGAAGACTAAGACCCAGTGTTGGATCACACATATTTATACCCCCCCAGAAATAGACAACACAATAGAGAAGTTTGTTGCTGATGCCATTGGTCCTCAAGGGGGATGCATCTGTTACAGAGCATTTAACAGGCTGATTCAAATTGACACAACCCAGCCTCTAACAACTGAGGGTCTCTGGTTTCCCGCCCCATGCAACATCCTAACAGTTGTTCATATAATATACATTTTGTTGCTTGAAGTCTCTGCAGTCCATAAGTTGAGAATGCATGATGTGATCTCCACACCGATAATACCGGAATTCTGTTGAAAGAGTACGCATCAGTACAATACCAAACACTGCTTACTTATCATGTATAAAACCTTAATTACCAAATAATCTTTATTTCACAGCATTTATACTAACTGAACAAACTTAAATCTTATACCGTAAAGCTTATTAAACCTTTTATGTGAATATGTAATGTGTAAGTATGCGGGGTGTGATGTAAAGCCGCTAGTTAACTTGGGGCAGATGCATGCGCATGAAGCTAACAAACAGCATTTTCATAAAGGATCTTATGCATTCGCTAATATGCGATTAGTTACCAGCGCAATTGTGCATATTAATGTGTGTATGAGAAATGGTGCACTTAAATCTCACTTAAACTAAGTGAACACCTAGCAGTGTGGAATGCTGAGCCTTATAGTTCCACACGCCCCCCTCTCTCAGCAGCCCCCACCCTTCCCAGGCTCAAAAGTAAAGTCCTTTGTTCTCCCAGGCTTTTGTGTAAATGCAAATTAGCACAGCTACAAGACCCAAACCTAAGATAACACTCTTGGCTTTGAAGGTATTTTATTGCAGGAAGCCTGCTAATGTAAGGTGTGTATTCGAGCAGGGCCACCTGGAGTGAGAGCAGACGTTATATACAGGAAGCTTGTCTACACAGGCTAGTTGTCACGTGGCCATTTGCTCTGTTTAGCTAATGCAATCCAATGTTGAAAATATATCCTTTAGGGGAATTATAATAATATACACTTTATCCAGAGCACCCAAACAACATAAAGTCATGAAATGGGCTTTTGGTGAATCGCCGTAACTTATGGCGATGGTCACAGATGCAATCGCATGATGCTAATAGTAATATCGCCACAGGTACTAAAGTGTGAGTTTATCTAAAATGGCGCTTAGGTGGCCATTCGCAAAATAGCGTCTTGCGGCCAGTCGCAAGTTGGTGTCGCTGCGATTCAATTTTAAACTGATCTTGTCTCAGCCAATAATCCAGCTTCGACAGTCCACGCTTTGATAGCGAACAACATGCTATCACAATCTGCTATTAGAATTTAATTTAGGCTTACATTTACATATTATTTAGTGTTATTATGGGATGGCACAAGGTGGTTCTTAATCCATCAATAATGTGTCTCTGAGTGGGGATATAAAACTACTATTATATGCACACCACGGATCTTGGAAGATCATGTGAAAGGTGTAGGGAAGCACCAGTCTTATAAAAGGCAGTCTTGGAGGGGAATTGAGACTTTACATTATCTGAGGTGTTTTAAAAATAAAATTTCAATAATACATTTTATGCATGTCTAAATATAATACATTAAATGATAGTATTTCCTAGTTCAGGGTTGTAATGCAGTTCTGTATTTACCTCGGTATTCATATTGCCATTACTGACCACCATCATAATTTCGTTCTTTCGTTTTACTCTATTTTTACATTTTCCACACTTCAACACAATAGTAACACACTGGACACATAGGCCAATTATTATGATGACAATCAGTATAAGGATCAAGAATTTGCCTATACTGGCGATCACTTTCTGGACCCATTCCCCTAGACCTGAGAACCATTTCACTGAAACCCATCCTTCTATCTTCTCCCCTACTTCAGCCACTGAAGTGTTATGGTTCTTATGAAACTCCCATTTTAGCTGCAGAATTTCATCCATCTTCCGGTCTATCACTTCCTTAGGGTCGCTGGTATCATTGGTGATGTAGGTGCAACATTTTACTCCAAATTGGGTGGCTAATGGTACGCAATACCCTCCAGTAACAGCAGTTAAATAATTAAACACTAGCCTGTGTTGCACCAGTTCTTTCTTGTACGCTTGCAATTCTCTCACTGTATACCTGAATGTATTAATTAATAAATAAATTATAAAACTGAATGAGCCAGAAAGTTAACTCATATATTTTTAGATTTATTACTATTTTCTATAGAAAAATACTGCATAATATAAAATAAGCATGCTCACCAGACCTTGCAAGATAAATACTAAAACTGCTACTGAAACAGTGAGTCTAAATAAGCCTGCTGTTTGGACAACCAGTTCAGAAGATACTGCTGTAACAGTAAAGCAGCCTGCTCTTAGGGCAACCAGTCCAGTAGATACTGCTGTAACAGGGAAGCAACTTGCTGTCTGGGCAACTAGTCCAGTAGATACTGCTGTAACAGGGAAGCACCTTGCTGTCTGGGCAACTAGTCCAGTAGATACTGCTGTAACAAGGAAGCAGCCTGCTGTTTGGGCAATCTGTCCAGTAGATACTGCTGTAACAGGGAAGCAGCCTGCTGTTTGGGCGTTCAGTCCAGTAGATACTGCTGTAACAGGGAAGCAGCCTGCTGTTTGGGCGATCAGTCCAGTAGATACTGCTGTAACAGGAAAGCAGCCTGCTGTTTGGGCAATCAGTCCAGTAGATACTACTGTAACAGGGAAGCAGCTTGCTGTTTGGGTAATCTGTCCAGTAGATACTGCTGTAACAAGGAAGCAGTCTGCTGTTTGGGCAATCAGTCCAGTAGATACTGCTGTAACAGGGAAGCAGACTGCTGTTTGGGCTTTCAGTCCAGTAGATACTGCTGTAACAGGGAAGCAGCCTGCTCTTAGGGCAACCAGTCCAGTAGATACTGCTGTAACAGGGAAGCAGCCTTCTGTTTGGGCAATCAGTCCAGTAGATACTGCTGTAACAGTAAACCAGCCTGCTCTTAGGGCAACCAGTCCAGTAGATACTGCTGTAACAGGGAAGCAGCCTGCTGTTTGGGCAATCAGTCCAGTAGATACTGCTGTAACAGGGAAGCAGCTTGCTGTTTGGGTAATCTGTCCAGTAGACACTGCTGTAACAGGGAAGCAGCCTGATCTTTGGGCGTTCAGTCCAGTAGATACTGCTGTAACAGGGAAGCAGCCTGCTGTTTGGGCGTTCAGTCGAGTAGACACTGCTGTAACAGGGAAGCAGCCTGCTGTTTGGGCGTTCAGTCCAGTAGATACTGCTGTAACAGGGAAGCAACTTGCTGTCTGGGCAACTAGTCCAGTAGATACTGCTGTAACAGGGAAGCAGCCTGCTGTTTGGGCTTTCAGTCCAGTAGATACTGCTGTAACAGGAAAGCATCCTGCTGTTTGGGCTTTCAGTCCAGTAGATACTGCTGTAACAGGGAAGCAGCCTGCTGTTTGGGCAATCAGTCCAGTAGATACTGCTGTAACAGGGAAGCAACTTGCTGTCTGGGCAACTAGTCCAGTAGATACTGCTGTAACAGGGAAGCAACTTGCTGTCTGGGCAACTAGTCCAGTAGATACTGCTGTAACAGGGAAGCAACTTGCTGTCTGAGGAATTAGTCCAGTAGATACTGCTGTAACAAGGAAGCAGCCTGCTGTTTGGGCAATCAGTCCAGTAGATACTGCTGTAACAGGGAAGCAGCCTGCTGTTTGTGCAATCAGTCCAGTAGATACTGCTGTAACGGGAAAGCAGCCTGCTGTTTGGGCTTTCAGTCCAGTAGATACTGCTGTAACAGGGAAGCAGCCTGTTGTTTGGGCAATCAGTCCAGTAGATACTGCTGTAACAGGGAAGCAGCCTGCTCTTAGGGCAACCTGTCCAGTAGCTACTGCTGTAACAGGGAAGCAACTTGCTGTCTGGGCAACTAATCCAGTAGATACTGCTGTAACAGGGAAGCACCTTGCTGTCTGGGCAACTAGTCCAGTAGATACTGCTGTAACAAGGAAGCAGCCTGCTTTTTGGGCAATCAGTCCAGTAGATACTGCTGTAACAGGGAAGCAGCCTGCTGTTTGGGCGATCAGTCCAGTAGATACTGCTGTAACAGGAAAGCAGCCTGCTGTTTGGGCAATCTGTCCAGTAGATACTGCTGTAACAGGGAAGCAGCTTGCTGTTTGGGTAAACTGTCCAGTAGATACTGCTGTAACAGTAAACCAGCCTGCTCTTAGGGCAACCAGTCCAGTAGATACTGCTGTAACAGGGAAGCAGCCTGCTGTTTTGGCAATCAGTCCAGTAGATACTGCTGTAACAGGGAAGCAGCTTGCTGTTTGGGTAATCTGTCCAGTAGACACTGCTGTAACAGCGAAGCAGCCTGATGTTTGGGCGTTCAGTCCAGTAGATACTGCTGTAACAGGGAAGCAGCCTGCTGTTTGGGCGTTCAGTCGAGTAGACACTGCTGTAACAGGGAAGCAGCCTGCTGTTTGGGCGTTCAGTCCAGTAGATACTGCTGTAACAGGGAAGCAACTTGCTGTCTGGGCAACTAGTCCAGTAGATACTGCTGTAACAGGAAAGCAACTTGCTGTCTGGGCAACTAGTCCAGTAGATACTGCTGTAACAGGGAAGCAGCCTGCTGTTTGGGCTTTCAGTCCAGTAGATACTGCTGTAACAGGAAAGCATCCTGCTGTTTGGGCTTTCAGTCCAGTAGATACTGCTGTAACAGGGAAGCAGCCTGCTGTTTGGGCAATCAGTCCAGTAGATACTGCTGTAACAGGGAAGCAACTTGCTGTCTGGGCAACTAGTCCAGTAGATACTGCTGTAACAGGAAAGCAACTTGCTGTCTGGGCAACCAGTCCAGTAGATACTGCTGTAACAGGGAAGCAACTTGCTGTCTGAGGAATTAGTCCAGTAGATACTGCTGTAACAAGGAAGCAGCCTGCTGTTTGGGCAATCAGTCCAGTAGATACTGCTGTAACAGGGAAGCAGCCTGCTGTTTGTGCAATCAGTCCAGTAGATACTGCTGTAACAGGAAAGCAGCCTGCTGTTTGGGCTTTCAGTCCAGTAGATACTGCTGTAACAGGGAAGCAGCCTGCTGTTTGGGCAATCAGTCCAGTAGATACTGCTGTAACAGGGAAGCAGCCTGCCGTTTGGGCAATCAGTCCAGTAGATACTGCTGTAACAGGGAAGCAACTTGCTGTCTGGGCAACTAGTCCAGTAGATACTGCTGTAACAGGGAAGCAACTTGCTGTCTGAGGAATTAGTCCAGTAGATACTGCTGTAACAGGGAAGCAGCCTGCTGTTTGGGCAATCAGTCCAGTAGATACTGCTGTAACAGGGAAGCAGCCTGCTGTTTGGGCAATCAGTCCAGTAGATACTGCTGTAACAGGGAAGCAGCCTGCTGTGTGGGCGATCAGTCCAGTAGATACTGCTGTAACAGGGAAGCAGCCTGCTCTTAGGGCAACCTGTCCAGTAGCTACTGCTGTAACAGGGAAGCAGCCTGCTGTTTGGGCAATCAGTCCAGTAGATACTGCTGTAACAGGGAATCAACTTGCTGTCTGGGCAACTAGTCCAGTAGATACTGCTGTAACAGGGAAGCAGCCTGCTGTTTGGGCTTTCAGTCCAGTAGATACTGCTGTAACAGGAAAGCAGCCTGCTGTTTGGGCTTTCAGTCCAGTAGATACTGCTGTAACAGGGAAGCAACCTGCTGTTTGGGCAATCAGTCCAGTAGATACTGCTGTAACAGGGAAGCAGCCTGCTGTTTGGGCAATCAGTCCAGTAGATACTGCTGTAACAGGGAAGCAACTTGCTGTCTGGGCAACTAGTCCAGTAGATACTGCTGTAACAGGGAAGCAACTTGCTGTCTGAGGAATTAGTCCAGTAGATACTGCTGTAACAGGGAAGCAGCCTGCTGTTTGGGCAATCAGTCCAGTAGATACTGCTGTAACAGGGAAGCAGCCTGCTGTTTGGGCAATCAGTCCAGTAGATACTGCTGTAACAGGGAAGCAGCCTGCTCTTTGGGCGATCAGTCCAGTAGATACTGCTGTAACGGAAGCAGCCTGCTCTTAGGGCAACCAGTCCAGTAGCTACTGCTGTAACAGAGAAGCAGCCTGCTGTTTGGGCAATCAGTCCAGTAGATACTGCTGTAACAGGGAATCAACTTGCTGTCTGGGCAACTAGTCCAGTAGATACTGCTGTAACAGGGAAGCAGCCTGCTGTTTGGGCTTTCAGTCCAGTAGATACTGCTGTAACAGGGAAGCAACCTGCTGTTTGGGCTTTCAGTCCAGTAGATACTGCTGTAACAGGGAAGCAACCTGCTGTTTGGGCAACTAGTCCAGTAGATACTGCTGTAACAAGGAAGCAGCCTGCTGTTTGGGCAACCAGTCCAGTAGATACTGCTGTAACAGGGAAGCAGCCTGCTGTTTGGGCAGTCAGTCCAGTAGATACTGCTGTAACAGGGAAGCAGCCTGCTGTTTGGGCGATCAGTCCAGTAGATACTGCTGTAACAGGGAAGCAGCCTGCTGTTTGGGCAATCAGTCCAGTAGATACTGCTGTAACAGGAAAGCAGCCTGCTGTTTGGGCAATCAGTCCAGTAGATACTGCTGTAACAGGGAAGCAGCCTGCTGTTTGGTAATCTGTCCAGTAGACACTGCTGTAACAGGGATGCAGCCTGCTGTTTGGGCAATCAGTCCAGTAGATACTGCTGTAACAGGGAAGCAACTTGCTGTCTGGGCAACTAGACCAGTAGATACAGCTGTAACAGGGAAGCAGCCTGCTGTTTGGGCAATTAGTCCAGTAGATACTGCTGTAACAGGGAAGCAGCCTGCTGTTTGGGCAATCAGTCCTGTAGATACTGCTGTAACAGGGAAGCAGGCTGCTGTTTTTGCAATCAGTCCAGTAGATACTGCTGTAACAGGGAAGCAGCCTGCTATACGGGCTGGCTCACACTGGGCCTGATTCTGAGTCCCAGGCTACTGAGACCGATTTAGCATCTTTTTTTGTAGTTGCGTCTGCAACTATATACTAATGCTAGTATTCACCCTTCCCCTGGTGTATAAGAGTGTGTCTGACTGTGCAAGGACTGAGATGCCCACTTTGAGCATCTATAGGTGCTGCAATACCACTGGTGAGCCACCATCGATCGCACCTTGAAACTTGCACCAGCCCTATGGAAGGTGCAGATTTGCTGTGAGCGATTAAGGCTTAATTATTCACATTGGAGGCCATGCTCAGACAAGCGTCTATGTATGCAACTACATCAGCAACAAGCCCGCGACACCCTCAAAAGATGTCTGAATAGCCACCTCCCAGCCATTGCCCAGAAACGCCTGGTGCACTTCCAGTACATTTCTGATAATGTGGGTCTCAATTGTAACTGTGCATCTGTGCGTACACCCTGTGGAACCCGTGCGCTGTATGAGTTTTAAAGGATTTGCCTGTTTTTGAGTTCCGAATGTCTAGCGCACGACCGAGTTCTATATTATTTCAATCCGTTACGCCAGAATTCAATTCTGTCCGATTTCTCAGAGATAGAAACACTCTAATTTCATCCATAGGTTAATATCTCAGGAAACATGTGTCGGGTCCCATTTAACTTGCACCTTGCACAATATTATTTGCGTGCATCATCCTTCCAGGTTATAAATCCAGTTTCAGTATCTCCTCCTGCACACAGGACGTGTTTTCTTTTAAGTACAGTTAGTCAAATGTAACCACAGATAATATTTTTTTACACAATGATTAGCAGCTCTATAGCCCCTGAATGGGACGCCTCCCTACTAACTTCCCACTCAGTGATTGTATACTAGCTGGCAAATTCAAAAGCAGGACCATGCGGTCACAGGGTTACTAAGTGTGACATTCGTGTTTGCTTTATTGTCATTGCTATCCTTTATTTATATTGAGCCAGCATATTGTGTATCATTGTAAAGTAAGACATTGTTTATTCATTTACATTTGTCGCTGCTACAAGATTGGAGCTTGCAATCTAATTTCTCTAGAACAGACACAATGTTTCAGCCACAGATGCAATCCCGATTTGGTCATTATTGATCGATGTTTCATGGACTGCGCATACACCGGAGCCGCAGTGATATGTGCCGCAATGCTGCTGCATGCATTTGGGGGTGAAATTGTGGCAAATCTGGGCTTGCCGAAGCTAGAGACTGTGTCGGCATGCCCAGAATTGCCACCATTTTGCCCCCAAATGCACGTAGCAGCATTGCGGCACATACGCACTGCGGCTCCAGTATATGCGCAGTCCCTAAAAGATCGATCAATAACAAATAGTTACCATTCCGAAACCTGGTAAGGATCCCTCTGAGTGTAAAAATTATAGACCCATTGCGCTCCTTAACACGGACGTGAAAATCTTTGCTAAATTGATAGCTAATCGCTTAAATCCATTGCTCCCTGGGTTGATACACCCCGATCAGGTGGGTTTTGTTCACGGACGCCAGGCTCCCGACAATACCCGGAGGGTTTTGGATTTGGTTGAATGGGTGTCGTCCAATAAATTACAATGCCTCCTTTTATCTCTTGACGCTGAGAAGGCGTTCGACCGGCTCCACTGGGAATCTATGCGCCAGGTACTGTACAGGTATGGATTCCGGGGTGACATTCTCCGGTCCATTAATGCCCTTTATTCTGATCCCTCTGCTCGTGTTTTTAGTAACGGGTTTCTCTCCTCACCTTTCTCAATCTCCAATGGCACCAGACAGGGATACCCCCTTTCCCCATTAATATATGTGCTGGCCATAGAACCCCTTGCTCAAAAAATCCACCAATCATCTGAGTTTCCAGGGCTCTCTATCTATGACACCTCTCATAAATTATGTCTGTTCGCAGATGATGTTTTGTTATTTGTAACCGACCCGGAGATTTCGTTGCCATCGCTCCACAGCATTTTAGACAACTATAGTGCAGCTTCCTACTATAAATTGAATGTTACAAAAACCGAAGCTTTACCTATTAATATTCCACCTTTGTCCCTACATTCATTAAAGAGATGTTTTCCCTTTATTTGGAAGAAATCTTGCCTATCCTATCTGGGAATTAATATACCATCCTCTATTAATGATGTTTTTACTGAAAATTATGTTCCCCTTTTGACTCAATTGTCCTCTTTGGCCACTACTTGGATGAAACACGAGATCTCCTGGTTGGGCCATATAGCGGAGTTCAAAATTATGCTATTACCAAAATTGATGTATCTATTCCGTGCTATTCCATATGCTATCCCAGGTAAATTATTGCAACAGATGCGCCGCTTGATGATTTCTTATGTATGGAAGGGTAAAGCCCATAGAATGGCTTATAGTCGTATGGTTCGTCCTAAACCCCAGGGAGGCCTCAATCTCCCTGACCTAACCAGATATCATGAAGCGGCCCTTCTTTCTCAAATATGCAACTGGTTCCTCCCCCATTCCGTTAAACCTTGGGTAGATCTGGAACATGCTTTCCCCTTCCTGACCTTTTATGGATACCTCAAAAACTGCGACCGCAATTCCCCCTATTCCCTAAAGCAATCTTGGATGCCTTGAAAGTTTGGGATTATAATCTCCCGGCCCATTTTGATTTTTCCCTGCCCACCAGAAATATTTCCCTTCAGGCATTGAACAAAGTATTACCCAGTCTTAATATGTCCTACTGGATGACCTTGGGTATTGTGTCTTTGGCAGACTTTTTTTCCTCGTCTTCTATTTTATCGTATTTAGACCTTTGCGCTAAGTATACATTGGGACCCCCAGCCTGGTTTTACTATCACCAATTTACACATTGGTATGCTTTAATGAATACAGGTCCTACCGTATTCCAAACTCCGCCAAACCAAATTCTGATTAAATTCTATAACCCTTCCTCTAGTGGGGCTATATCTTTCTGGTATTCCCTACTATCTCCTATAGCTCCGACAGTTAAATCCCCTGTCCAACTCCGGTGGGAAACAGACCTTCAACGTACTTTCACCTTCTCACAATGGGAGACTATTTACCTCTCTACCTTTTCCCTATCTAGATGTACAAACCATATTGAAATGTATGTAAAACTTTTAAATAGATTATATTTGACACCTTCTAGATTACATAAAATCTGGCCTACAGTCTCAAAGTTCTGTTGACGTCTATGCCACTCTGAAGGCTCTATTTTTCATGTCTTCTGGGATTGCCCTTTATTACGCCCCTTCTGGGAAGAAGCATTCACTTTTATTAATGATGTCCTGGGTCTCACTTTAACTCTAGATCCTTCCCTCGCCCTTCTCCACTGGTATCCGATCTCTGTTCCCAAATCCGACTGTTATGTTCTCGGCCACATCCTGATATCTGCCAAAGCCGCTATAGCTCAGCATTGGAAATCCCCTTCCCCTCCCCCATTTGCCAAAGTTATAACTAAAACACAATCCCACTTTGAAATGGAGACGAGGGAGGTTGATTACTCTACGGCCACTTCATCCCCTAATATGAAATGGCATCCTAAGCATCTTAATGTTACAGATGGAAGGGACGCACCCCTTTCCCTACCCTCTCGAAGTGCCTCTCCTTTTGATCTGAACGAGCTCCCATAGGTGGACCAAAACACCTAGTTTATTATTCATATCTGTATTTATGGCTTTCAGTTTTTGTAAATGTCTTTGAATGTACTGTCACCCCCTTATAATTTATTTTATGTATGTTTTCCTTTTTCTTCTTTCTGTATCCCCATAAATATTCTGCATTATACTCAATAAAAATTTATTGATGATAAAAAACAAAACATCGATCAATAATGACCAAATCAGGATTGCATATGTGGCTGAAACATTGTGTCTGTACATGTGTGCGCCTGTTCTAGAGAAATTAGATTGCAAGCTCCAATCTTGTAGCAGCGACAAATGTAAATGAACAAACAATGTCTTACTTTACAATGATACACAATATGCTGGCTCAATATAAATATAGGATAGCAATGACAATAAAGCAAACAAGAATGTCACACTTAGCAACCCTGTGACTGCATAGTCCTGCTTTTGAATGTCTATGTAGGATGAGGGCGCAAACAACTTTTAGGCCAATTACATCAAGAAGACAGCGCCTGCTACAATTATTATTTTGTTCTGGGACGTCTAGTAAGTCTTTACTTTGAAATGCTATATGTGTTGAGGAGCTGAGAACACAGACACTAGCGGAAATGTAGCAAACCTTCGAGAGAGATAAAGTGGAGAAGTAGCCCAAATAACAACCAATTAGCTTCTAGCTATCATCTATCTAGCTCGTACTATGAAGCGGACATCGGCCGCACCATTGGATATTAGAGCAGTCCTATGGTAGCACAGAATGTACATGGCCGCCAGTACCAGTGGAACTGCAGCTTTCAACGAAATCCCTGACACCAGCACTCCTGCCGACATGCCTGCCGACAAAAGCCAACCCCCCAAGACAAACTAACAAAATTGCATGGACGTCCAATCAATTCCGATATGCATTCGCCAGCAGTAACCATCGGGACGCATATGCAGATGTTCACTTCTAAAGTTGTCCAACTCTGAATCAGCCCCGCAGTGTGTAGATAGAAATAGAAAAGGTAGCCAGATAGTGCCCAAGTCAGACATTAACCCAAAACCCTGCAATTGCAGAGCACAAATGCTAAATACTGTCACCGTGCCGATCATAGCACATGATTTGTTATAAGGCAAAAACTGCAAATAATGTATATAAAGGGGGGCTTCCTTCAGTGGGTGCAGCAACTGCTGTGTCACTTGTCCTGTCAATTAACTGTGGCTGCTGCTGTGTTGTTGTCCTGTCCATCAGGCTAGGACTGCAGTCCATAAAGGGGTGCTGTGTTGTCCAGGGGGGATGCTCTGTCAATTAGGGGTGCTCTTCCCCTGCTTAAAAAAAATAAAAGTGCTTTTTTTGTGTGTGCGTTAGCAACTTAGCTGCGCTATTATTGTACGGTAACACTGCTGCAGTTTATAGTCCACGTATTTCTGACTCTGCAGGTGAACTGTCCGCACTCGGCAGGGGTGCTTTGTTGTCCATAAAAAAGGGGTGCTGTCTGTGTTGCTCATCAAGGGGCTGCTGCCTCACTCAGGGGTGCTCTTCCCCAGTGTCAAAAAACTATTGTTTGGAGACACCGTTGGTCAGACCGCAGTCTAAGTTTGTTGATATGGAGGACGATCAAATAAGAGGAGAGGAGGGACCACATATCAGTCTTGCAGCTGCTGCCATCAGTCATGATGACGATGCAAGGCCGTCAACGTCATCTACGAAGGCTGATGCCAAAGGGCTTAAGTCAAAATCAAAAAAGCAATGTTTTATAGTGTTAAAGAAAAAAACATTAAAAGCTAGGTTAGCCGCAGAGAAACCAAAAATTGGCAATATGCTATTTACTACACGTAGTGGCAAGGAAAGGATAAGGCCTTGGCCTTTATTTATGACTGGTGGTACTGCATCTTATGATGAGGTAAGCCCTTCTCCCTGTAGAAGTGTCAAAAAAAATGTAATCGCTAAGGCACATGAACCAACTGTGTGCTCAGAAAAGTCACAGATCCCCGAGGAGAGTTCAAGTGTGTCCGCGGTTGCCATGTGTGAGTCTGACCTTTCTAATACTGTATTTGAAGAGGATTCTCCTTCCACCATTTGTGTGCCCTCTGCAAATGTGGGGACGAGGATATTTCAGTAGTCGGCGCTAACAAGGATGATGAGGATGTTGATGATGATGATGTTGATGCCAAGGATTTTGTTTATGTAAATCAGGCAACAGTTGTTACCCATGGTACGAAAAAGCCCATTGTTGTCATGCCAGGGCAAAATACCAAAAAATCCACTTCTCATGTGTGGAATTATTTCCACACAATTCCAGACAACAGTTGTCAAGCCATCTGTAACGTTTGCCAAGCAAAAGTGAGTAGAGGTAAGGACCTTAACCATCTAGGAACCTCCTCCCTGTTACGTCACTTGCAGCCCATTCATCAAATTCAAAAGTGTTTTTCAAATTCAGAAACTTTGGCTAAAAACTTAACAATCAGCCCAGTGTCACCTAGCTGCTCCCTTCTCTCTATTAGATCCAAGCACCTGCAATCTCCACCACCAACACCTGCATCATCATCAACATCCTCAATCGTGATCGGAAGTAGTCCTGCAACCAATTTCATAAGAATGACTGACTCCTCTCCTATCCGTGATTCCTCAGAAGGATCCTTGAGTGCTACACCTGTTGTTGCTGCTGCTGGGAGTGGATCTTCATCCCAGAAATGGGACCAGGAAGAAGACTACTTTTCATAGTTTAACAAAACAATTGATTGTCAAACAATCCTTTGCATGGGGGAACACGTACAGTATGACAGCAGTCACCCAGTTGCACAGCAGATTACTGACGCCATAACAGCTACGCAGGTATTAGATGTGCATCCAGTATCCGCCATTAATGCAATGGGTTTTAGACAGTTAATTGAGGTCCTGTGTCCCTGCTACCATTTCCCTGCTAGAACAATAGAACAGCAATTCCCAGTCTGTACAAGGACATTAAAAAAACCTTATTAGTGTCTGCCGAAATGCCGTTGTACCCACTGTCCACTTAACCACAGATATGTGGACAAGTGGGACAGGAAAAACTAAAGATTACATGACTGTGACAGCCCACTGGGTAGGTGTATTGCCTCTAACAGTGCAAACAGCAACAGCAGCAGCATCTAACAAATGCCAGCTCATTCAGAGGAAATCATTGCAAAATGGCTTACCCCGCTTGGACTTTCCTTGGGATTTGTGATTTCTGACAATGCCACCAATATTGTGCGAGCATTATATCTGGACAAATTCTAATGCGTCCATTGTTTTGCTCACACAATTAGTTTGGTGGCGCAACATTTTTTTGAAAAATTGACAGGGTGTGCAGTAGATGCTCTCAGTGGCCCGAAAGATTTTGGGACATTTTCGACCTTCAGCAACTGCGTGTCGAAGATTGCAGCACCAGCAAGTACTGTTGAATTTGCCCTGCCATTAGCTGAAGCAAGAGGTAGTAACTAGGTGGAATTCTACTCTCTATATGCTACACGGCAGCATCTCTTCCTTCAGTTTCTGCTGCTATGAGGAAAAAACAAAATTTTCATAAAGACCCACTGCTGGTGATGCAGATCAGTCAGCAAAACCTAATGACATCTGGTTGGGTCTGAAAGAACTGCCTACTATTAGTGATCATTCAGGGAATAGTGGATGATTATTTTAGGGATATCATCCAAATAGGCATGTCAGACAGACCCTTTGACTACTGGCAGGAAAAAGAGGCAATTTGGAGTCCCTTACACAAACTGGATTTGCTTTACTTAAGTTGCCCACTCTCCAGTAAGTACTCTGAAAGAGTTTTCAGCACAGCCGGGAACCTTGTCAGTGATCAGCGTAGGAGGTTACTTCCCCAAAATGTGGAAAAGTTGATGTTCATCAAAATGAATTACAAATTCCATGAGGAAGACCTTTACCGGCAATTAAGTAAAAAAAATACAGAGGCGCCTGTAATGGTGGAATCCAGCGGGGACGAATTAATATTGTGTGAAAAAGAGGATGTACACACTGATGTGGATGATGATGACGATAATGATGATGACATCTGATCTTACCTACAGTATGTTGTAAGCCAGTTTGTGTATGGGATCATTGCCACCAATGTCCACTGCATATTGGCAGCTTGTTTTGTGGAGGCCCAAACAAACCAATCATTTCAGCCACAAGTGGCAGTCCCTGTCGCTGAAGTGATTGGTTTGTTAAACTGTGAATGTCCTGTTTCATATATACAACATTAGGGTGGGTGGGAGCAGTGGCAAATGCAGGATTTCCAGAGGGGGGTTTCCAAATGTTTAATTTTAGAGCGAGTGTGGCCTGTCAATGAAGAGGGCAGAATTAGTACTTAACCAGCTTTATTAAGCATCATACAAAGTGTATTGTGTGTAATAATTCCAGCATATACTGGACCAGTGATCACAGTAAGCCATTAGATGCAGTAGGGCCATCCTGCCTGAGCTGAATGTATTTATTTTAGATGTGGGCACCATTCCAGACTACTGGAGCAAGTCCGGGAGCCTGGAGGAGCAGCAGAAGAACCTAGCACTACCCTGGACATATATGTACATATTGGGCTCTATAGCAGTGCATCTCCAACAGTGCATGTTTTCCAGATCTTCTAGTTGGTGCACAGGTTATTTATTACTGACTGATACATGTATAAAAGATCCACAGTTGGTGCTAATTATTTCATTTGTGATACTGAGAAGAACATGCAGCACTAGTAACAATCTATTATATTACTATTTCTATTGTGGTCATGTTGTGACATGGGGAGGGGGGTTTTCAGGCAGACGGAAACCCCCCCTGTGTTTGCCTATGGGTGGGAGGGCCCAAGAACAATTCCATCTTACACCTCTTTTCTTTGCATTATGTGCTGTTTGGGGCATTGCTGTCTGACATTTTAATTTTATGGTTTAAGAATGTCCAAAAATTGTAATGGCCACAGACAGCATCTCCTGTATGCCCCTTTCATTTAAAAAATAAAAATTCTGAACCACCAAGTTGATGGGGTTGGCAAATATAAGCAGCAGCACACGGCATCTTCCTGCAAAGATATGTGCAATAAAGTGCAAATACGTTTAATACAAAAATCGGTTGTGTATACTGGTCACATATATACATATTTACATGGTACATACAGTGCGTAAAGCAGGTTGAGGAAACCTGAAGCACGCCACCTGTTGTTGACAAATAACTTCCAGTAGGCCCAACAAACATCACAGATGTTGGGAGTTCTAGTTCAGCCGAGAACCACAGGCTACTTTCCTCTGATGTAAACAGCAAGTCTTGGTCCCATTATCCCTAACAACCTCTCTGAATACAAAGTAAATGCCTGTTCACAGTATGTTCTAGCAGCACCTCCACAAACAAGGCCACCTAATTTCTATTAGATGTATAAAAAATTAAAAACCTCCTCCAGATCAGAGATGTATTTTAGGAACTGAAGAACTTGATCCTAGATTGATCTTCCCTCATAATTTTTTTTAAGAATCAAAACATTAAAATAAATAAATTAAAAACTAATCAATCCTTCCGTCCTTTCCCTGTCTTCAGTCCATAAACATATTCAAACTCCATTGGGCCTCTGATCTAGTTAAGGAAAACATTCTTGGTTTTTAAAATTCCTAGGGTTCGTATAGTTTATTAAACTGCCATCCTGTCTACCACTGCAATGCCACTCTGTGCCATGTTGGTAGCTGAACTGCCACATGTTAGTGCCACCCACTGCTGCTTAGTCAGCCAGCTAGCTGAATGCAACCTTTTGGCCCTAAATTAGATTGAAAAAATCAATATTGTGAGTTGTGAGGTGCTCACGGTTGACTGGAAATGACTGGAAATACATGTTATTGAGGTTAATAATACTGTAGGAACAAAAACAAGCCCAAATTATGTGATTTTAGCGGATTTATGATTTTTTTTTTTTTAGAAAAAAACAGATCCAAAACCAAAACACGCAAGGGGCGGTTTTGGCAAAACCAAATCCAGATCCACAACACAAGGAGATACAGATCCAAAACCAAAACACGGGGGTCAGCGCACATCCCTAGTATTAATGATTTGCTTTTTGATGTTATATCTGGTTTGGTGAAATAAACAGGAGTACATATATTACATTATTTAGGGTTTACATAGAAGAGGAGAATAGGGAGAATAACTGTTACAAAAAACGTTAGAAAACATTCTGAACTTTGAGAACATTTGGCGCAGGTAAGACAGGCCATTTGCCCTTCTCTGTGTGACTGTCGGCCAACAGGAAAATGGAAGAATGATTATGACACAGATCGGCTGTTTTGTTCCACAATACGGTAATTGCCAATATGTCTTTCCAAGAAGAGAGCAGAAAAACAATAACGGGACTAAAACATGATGATTGCATAAGATATCTGAAAATGCATTGTAGGCATAACAGTATTATTTTCAGGCTTTATGCCACTGTTGTGTAATATGGGTTTGCCTTGCCAATATATCTGGGAGCGTGAATTGCCAAAATATACAAGATAACTGTGGACAGTAATTGAGCAGTATCATTCTTACCAGGAAGATGGCTGACAAAGTGTCTACTGACATGGTGCCTGAGGCAGAGTCGGGCGCTATTGCTGCTGCAAATTTTTCAACTGAGGTTTTGCAAAAATATTCTAATATAACAGTCGCTGGGACTTGCACTGAGACGCCCACCGGAGCCATCGCAGCCGTCCTCAAGTGCGTGCACATACGCAGCATCGGACACACAAACATCGACTCCTTGAGTCACTCGGAATGGCCGCCGCAAATGAGATGCTGAAGCCCTGTTTCCTGCAAATGGGATCGCAGGATGTGACAGTCCCCGAAACAGTCGAGACACGCCTGCGTTTTTAGGCAACACTGTTACCTCCTCCAAACGCTTCCTACCTGTCAATCACACTGTGAATACAGGGGGCAGTGTCGCTCGGGGGTAGGGGGCAGGCCATGTGGAGGGGGAGGGGCCTCGTAGCCTGAACCCCCGTGGTTATTACTGGGGAAGGGGTGTGCAGGAGTTGCGGGCTGCCCTGTTTGTAGTGCCGGCTCCCTAAGAGTGTCAGGAGCCAAGTGCTGCGCTTAATGCTACAGTGCAGCACCCGGCTCCTGTCATTGAGGGGGAGTCTGCACCTTGGTGTCACCCCTCGGCGGGTTACACCCGGGTGCAGCCCGCTCCCCCCTTGTGACGCCACTGAATAGGATGACATAGGAAATTAGATATATTAAATCCACAAGACAGTACATATATCTTAAAGTATTTATGCATTATATGGCAATATGGGCCTGATGCTGAAAATGTTTGCCAGTCCCCGAGTTGCATGCATCTTTGCGGTGTAACCGCCCCTATCTTTAGGATTGGTGATATGTGGCCAAAGTACTTTAAATGTAGGGCACGGGCGGATTGAGGTGGAAAACCAGCCTAGAACATTTCTGTAAAGAGCCCTAATGAGGACATGCTCTATTGAGGGGAGTGGGGTCTGTTGAGGGGGCTGGATACTCCCTCCTCATAGGGCCTTAATCCTAGTCAGAGGCAGCTGCGGTCTTCCTTGTGTCTTTTGCTTCTGTTGCATCTGTGACTTTATGCTAATGCTGCTATAAAATTGGTACATCAGGGGCAAACAAGCCTGTTAATAGAATGTGCCGTGACTCCATTTTCATACAAGGAATCAGGTTCCGATATCCCCTGGACGCGCTTTCTTCTATCAGGCTTGTTTGCCCTTCATATGCCAGTTTCTGATATACATGTGCTTTATCGTAAGTGAGAGTCTTCCTTACCTATATGATGGTTTCTCTGCAATGGGGAACCTCTGACTACATGGATCCTCCCTGGGACTTAAGTTCGTATTCACTATTCATGTAGGAGATCACATGATCCGGAAGATCCCTGTTTAAGTAAGAATATAACCAATGTCAGCATCATATAACAGAGGTTCAACTACGTAGCTAATACATAGCAACAGTAGTTTTGGTGCAGAACATAATGTGAACTTCTCTGATCAAACAATCTTCTGTTGTTTAACTGTATTTGCCAATTTGGTACCATTTGTATCAGTAATACAGTTTCTTTAGAATTGGTGCCTTAATGAAGATTACTGTCCCCATGCCTTTTCATTCTAATCCTGCCAGTTGTGAATAATTTCCAGCCACTTCCCCCCAGTACTCTTCAGCCTCATCCCTGTCTCTCCAGACCCCCTGTGTCTCCCCAGCCTCATTCCCCATGCCTCTGTAGCTCCATTCCCCTTGTGTCCCTCCAGCCTTACAATATCACAGGGTCTCTCCAGCTCCAACCTCCTTGTGTCTCTCCAGCTCCATGTCTCCCTACCTGCAGCATCCTTGTGTGTCTCTTCAGTCCCACAGTCTCACGAGATGCAGCCTTCTTGTGTCTCTCCAGCCCCACAGTGTCTCCCTAGCTGCAGCCTCCTTGTGTCTCTCCAGCCCTACAATGTCTCCCCAGGCCCATCTATCTATTCAGGCCCACAATGTCTCCCCATCCCCTTCTATCTCTTCAGCACCACAGTGTCTCCACAGCCCCCTTCTATCTCTCCAGCCTCAGAGTGTCTCCCCAGCCCCCTTTTATCTCTTCAACTCTGGTCCATTACATCCCTATGGCTCCAGCACAGTCACTAACCTTACCCTGTGTCTTCCGGCAGCTCCTCTTTCCTGCTCAGCAGTGCGACACGCATGAGGTCATGACGTCTATGCGGTGCGCAATATACAGAAAAAAAATTATTGCTGCATCCAGTGCTGGAAGGGAAGACCAGAGACAGGGCTCTGTCTGGAAACCAAAAGAATGAGCTCAAATCACGGCAGCCGGCCCCACTGCACTATGAGTTGGAGCAGCAGCAAGCCACAGAGGGGAGCAAGGGGCCATGTGGCCCAATCAGCCCCTGGTGCAGAGTGTAGTAGTTTAGCCACGAATTGCAACAGACAAAAAAGTCACAAACAGTAGTCTGTAGGGGCCTGACTTGCGGGTTTTATAACCCTGGTGCAAGCTACACTGTGATGATATCTACGTCTGATTGGTTGCACTCATTGAAAACACATTATATATATATATATATATATATATATACTTACTAACTAAAACTGCCGCAACAATGTTTTTAAAGTCACTTTACAAAGATTGCTTAATTCTCAGTTGGGGAAGGGGAACCCTGCATATATAGTTTTAAGTCTTATTAAAAAAAAACAAAAAAAAAAACCTATTTGTGTGTGCTCTGATTCGCATTTTGGGTGCTCCAACCCACTTGGCTCTATACGTTCATTAACTGTTCTAAGTTTCCATTTTGTATTGAGATTTTTTGTATTTTCAGTTCTCCCAGTGAAGCCACGCCTCCAGCCGCATCAGATCCAGGGACATGAAGGGAGGCGAGCCGCAGCTAAAGGTCTGCAAATGCAAGTAATGCTGAATAGGTCGCAAAAATGCTATTTTTTATTCAGATGCATTATGCTACTCTGTTGATGTCCAACTTTGAATTAGGGGCCTGATTCAGACCCACTCGCGAGCGGCTGTCCGCTCGCAAGTGGGTCGATGGTGTGCACTGAGCATGCGCACGACGGAGGGAGCTCCGTCGTGCGCAGGCGCGACGAGCAAAGGACTTTCCTTCACTCGTTGTGTCTGATCAAAGGGGGCGTGCTATCGATGTTGATTGACAGCACGCCCCCTTTGGTGGGCGTGCCGGGGGCGTGCCTCCCAGACGGGGGCGTTCCCAAGGGAACGCCTGCCGTCAGAAGCCGGCCCACTGACATCACTAGTGATGTCAGTGGGAGTGATTTTGTCTCTGATAGAGCCAAAATCACTCCAGGGCTTGTGGTCGAAAAACCCGACCACAGGCTTCTGGTCGCACTGGCGATGGTCGCGATGGTCAAGACCATCGCGACCATCATCCTGCACGCTCGTATGTGCTTTGGGTGGTGACCTACAGCTATACGAGCGTCCAGGAGGACGCTCCATTTTTATGGAGGATGGCCCTCATTCAGAGCGAGCGCTCTGCTCAGAGCGTCCGGCTCTGAATGAGGGCCTAGGCCCTATGTATTTACACATTTGAATTTATATCTGCATCTATGTACATTTTCATTGTGATGCTGTTTTTGGATGTTTCTTGCTCCATTTCAGTGCATTAAAATCATTGTTAGGAAATTGTGATTGTTGTGTTGTCTCTCTGTCCTACACTAGGACCCAGAATTTGCCAGAGTACCTATGCTACTGCGCATAAAAGACATGCCCTTGAGCATTCTCCTAGGGGCACCACAACACCTAGCATACCCTTAAGAGCTTCTGGCTGCGATTGGCTGTTCCCTGCAACCTGTACCTGCTGGAGTTACATATTGTGTTTAACCCTGTGTAGACCTGTACCTGCTTCTACCTGGTTAATAAACCATCACCTGGTTAAGTTGATCTGCCATGTGGACTAAGCTCCACTGCACGCTGCTGCCACCTACCATCATAGTCTATGCCAATAATCATCACATTGCAATTGTTCATTCATCTCTATGGAAGTATATTGTGTACAGATGCAGCTGGCTGGTGAAGGGGGCAGGTCTGGGCATTTTACATCAATGCGTTTTGCCTCATTAGGGCACACCCCCATTCGACATAATGCAGCCAATTGGGGGTCTATAAAGAGTGGGTGGAGTCAGAATTATGCTATACTCATAGAATCGTGTCATATTGGGCCCCCATGGATTTGTGATTCTCTGCATTATTCCCCTTTGTCGTGCCCAATTCACCAGGAATTGGATGGGATGCAGGAGGACATTGCGGTTATGTAGCAAATATGACATACTGTACCAACTAGGTGTTATATAACAGCAGCTACACCCGCATTGTTTTCTCATTCACATTTATTACCCATTCAGAATAGTGTCCTATTGATTTTGATGTAGCTGTATGCCACATGCGTAAACCCCATGGAAAAGAATATGTCATTGACATGAATGGAGGTTTATAGCATTCTTTTATCTGCAAGTGTTATGTCCCACAACAGAGATTGAGTTAGTCAATGTTAATGTGTGGTGAAATTATTAAGTCTCTTTCACTACATGAGACACCAGTGCTGCCAAGAGCTGAACAGGTACTGGGGGGGAAGCATGGGCAAATTTCCCTCTGGAATGAAAAAAAAAAAATACTATATGTGGCACCGCTTTCGCTGCAAAGGGGGACTTTTGTCCCCCTCAGGATGCTGACCCGGGCCCCTCCAACAAGCCCAGGCCCAGGTATTCTGTACTTGTCCCATCTTTCCCCTTCCCTCTCAGCACCGCTGCTCAACACCACTAATTTGATAATTTTGTTCACATATTCGTCTGCAGGCTCCTAGCTGAGGAGTTTGCATTGTCTATCTGTGGATTACTAGAAACATATTTTTATATGGATTACTAGAATTCTATTGGATTACAAATTAAGAATTTCCATTGGATTGTAAAAATAATTTCACTGTGGATTACAAGCAGAAGCAGATTACAAGCAGAAGATCCCACTGGATTACAAATAAATGCTTTTATTTTTTATTGGCGAACAATGGTTTTTGCATTTTTTCCTTCAGTGAAATTGATATACCAACTGTATCTGTGTTTTATTAACCTTTTTTTAAATCTATTTCAGTCAAATGGATTGTGGTTTTATGGACCCCTTATCTTCATATTGGGATGACACTCCTGTGGTCCCAATATACCTCATTATCCAGGTCCCCAGCTCCCAAGGTACAGAGAAGAGCCCCAATAGTTTTTAACGCAGGGCTGTTAGTTTCTGGGTGGGGGTGCTCACTTTGTTTTTCTGTGGGAACACCCAAGGAGGCCCCAAACATGCACCCACCAGCCTGCGGCTTGTTTGCATTATGAAATGGAACCCCCACACTTGAGGGAATCAGCCCAGTTTGCCTAGTACTGGGGCTGGCAGAGGTTTATTACTATTTTTGTATTTTTTTTGGGGGGGGGGGTGAAGGGGTGTGGGCTGCCATTTTTTATTAAGTTTTTGTATTAATTTCAATGTTCCAATCAATTCACTATAGACATATTTCGCCATGTAGTGCACTTGTTATAAAGTTAGGATCCCCATTGATATACTTTTTCCAATGTGACTTGGACCAAAGCCCCTTAGGCTAACATTGGATGTGCTCTACCAAGGTAGCTCTACTATAAAATAGAAGGAGTATTTGAAGTCCCCTCGATTTGAAGGTTACAATTAACTACCTTTTATTCATTTAGAAACCTCCCCATAGCATACTGCTAGCTCACTGGCTACACAAGATAAAGAATACCTCACTTTAGCCTTCCAGTACAGACCAACATGCAGAAGGAATGTTTAACATTAAATGTTGCAATCAAAGGTCAGCAACCAGCCAATATCCTCTGATTCTCCACAGTTACTCTAAAATCATCACATTTTTTGAGAGGGAGGCGCAGTTGAACTAGCCATTTATTTTAAGTTTCACTTTTACACTTCTGATATAGGAAAAGGAAATAACATGCACTTCCTGGAATTAACAGGACACTCTGTTTCCGAAGACAAACTGTGCACATTCTGCACTACGATTCTCTCCTGCTGGTGATGAGACCCAGAAACTAAGGAGCACTAATCTTTTATCACAATAATGTACTATAAACAGGTCACTTGCAAATGTGTGCGTTTCCCTCCAGCCAGTGTATTCTCTACACAAATGTTACAAAGACAGTGACAGTGACCATTTCCGCAGTCAACAGTGACCCTTGTTTAATTCACCACCCATTCTTTATATCCTTATCCTATATCTGTAAGTACTACATTCAGGGTTGCCTACCCTCCCGATAATTGTGTGCAGCTCCCAGCCACCGGGAGATGCAGGCAAGCCTCCCGGGCGGCCGCTGATCCCCCCGCGATTAACCGTTAAACCCCCGTAGCGCGGCGGGGCGGTGATGCAATTCACGCTGAATCGCGTAACTTTGGCCCCGCCCCCTGCTTCACAATGCCTGTATTATCGGCATTATGTAGTGGGGGCGGGGCCAAAATGACGAGCTCACGTGACCCTGCCCCGTCACGCCCACAAACGGCAGTCATCCGCCCGGCCACGCCCTCTTTTGCCGGCCACACCCCCCTGCCATGCCGATCTGGCTGCTCCCTCCCAGAAGGAGCAACCAGAAAGTCAGCAACTATGACACACATATATATATTTCTTATATTAGGGATGTGCAGTGTCGGAGTGTGGATGAAGGGCCCACCAGGGAGTGCAATCATAGGGGCCCACATAGGACCATGGTTATTTACCAGGGGGGATATGCAGGCCCGCCAAGAGCCGCGGAGGGCCTGGTAACAGGGGGTGTGGCCTAATTGCAGGAGGCATGGCCACGCCCCCTTCCCCCCCCAAAAAAAAGCTTTGCAGCGCCACGTGCTGGGGAGGAGGGGCGCTCTGAGCCCCCTCAGCCCTGCTCAAAGCCAGGGGGGCGTGATCAGTGTGATCGCTCCCTCCACAGGCATAGGAGACTGCTGTGGCTGCTGCTCAGCAACCACGAGCAGTATCCACTGCAGCTCAGCACACGCTGTGTACTGGGCTGCTGTGAGGGAGGGGGGGCGGAGCCGGACCCCTCAGGAAGCCCGGGCCCAGGTAATCTGTACCTGCTCCCCCCCTCTCAGCGCCCCTGGAGATGTCATCTACCTGAGAGAAGTGGCAAGCCATTAGAAAGGTTGTGTCCAGTAAACGCATGACATAATTAGTGCCATAGCACAATATCTGCTTATTTAGCAGCCAACATGATATTACATACGTCCCCCCCTCACAATTTTGATTTTATGGAGTGCACTTAAGAAAGACAATAAACCACATTTAAAATCAAACTCCAAGGGGTTTATTTACTAAGAACTAAAACCCAGTGCTCCTGAGTGTATTTATTACCGGATTATTATTATTATATTACTAGCAAAACATGGCCAGTGTAAGAGCATTGCCCTTTTTAATTTTGATCTTTAACACAATCTAAATTACAGGGTGTTAGAACCCAACGCTTAGTAAATAAACCTCCAAATCTGACCGCCTCTCCTCATTCATTAAAAATTATATGCCCGATCTAACCCCCCTTTGTTTAAATTCAGACACCAGAGTTCACGGATCCAAACCTCCATTTTTACAATTCTTGCTCCAGATATGACCCCCCCCCACACATCTTATTAAACGTTATACCTAAAATTGAATCCCCCCTTCTCCCTCATGACCATTCAAACCTCAGATTTGCCCTCACGCCCCACAAACACAATTCCCTCATTAAAAATAATGCACTAGATTTGTCCCCCGCCGACACATACACAAGCAAACAACTTAATTAAAGCCCTTACCCAAAATCTGCCTTCCCTTTTTATTAAAAGTTATGGTCCAAACCTATTCCCCTCCTGCCCTCCTCCCATATATTATAAATATCCCCAATAATGCCCAGACCTGAATAAAATAATGCTGTCCTGCTCAGGCTCCCAGAAGTTTTAGGGGCTATGAGAGTGAGGAATACATTTTTGAAGCTTTTGTTTTTTAGCGCTCCTGCCATCAGCTGAAACTACAATGTTTTGTCACTTGAAAATAACCAAATTGTTTGTCATCAGTATCACTCTAAGGTTTTTTATGGGTTCCCCAAGTCTTTGTCACTTGGGTGCCCCATGTTTTGTTTTTGCAACCCCTATGTATTCCCTTTGCTTGAGTATTTTCTTACCTATATGTTGGTTTCTCTGCAACGGGGGACCTCTGAAGATATTAATGCTCCATAGGCAGACAGCGTCTTGAGCCGGTATTCAGTATGCATATATAGGAGATCACGTGCTACGGAAGCCACCTGTTTGCATAGGGATAATATGTTAACAGAGGTTCAACTAGATAATTCATAGTATTAAAACATTTGGGCCAGGGCAGGGCAACATGTGAACTTCCCTGATCAAACATCCTGGGGACACCATCCTTCTACATCTTTCCAGTGTCAACCTTCAACATCTCTACAGTACCATCCCCCGTCTCTCTTCACTACCACCACCCCCAGCGTCTCTCCCCTGCGTCTCTTCAGCACAATCTCCCTATGTCTCTCCAGAGCCATCTCCCGTCTGTCCAACCAACCTCATGTAATGTGACTGATCCCCACTTTATGCCCCAGACACTGCTGACCCCCACTTTATATGTATTCTATTTAATTTCACAGCCAAGCAGCCCCAGTGATCCCTGACCTGACAAAACACACCCCTACCGCATCTTACCCCACCATTGTTTCTATTTTACTAACTTGATAAGTATTATCAATGCTACACCCCAGCAGCACTACACCCACACCCCTATTTCTTTAATAACACCACAGCAAGCCCCCACCCCTCATTGTATACCAAACGCCACCCTTTAACCTCAGATTACCAAACTGAAACATATAAGTATACTTCCCTCCCTCCAGTGTCTCCACTTACTGTTACTGATGAGAGTAAGACCCTCAGGGATGCCTGTGGGCTGCTGTGTGTTCCACCACCTCCCACAACCAGAATAGAGTGAGCGGGACCTGTTTTGTAACCATTTACACACTTTTAAACCAAACAAAGCCTGCACAGATCATAGCGATCTGTGCAGTGCTTCACCCAAACTCTCCTGCCACAGACAGGTCTATTATTTGGGCAAGTTCTACAATTGTTATCAAATCCGTCGCTTCATGAATCCGTGGCAATAAAGGGGCTCACAGCTGGCAGCATTATAATGAGTTGGATTGGCTCATTATACGCCACTGCGGGCCGCCAATCCATCCCAGTAACATTACGGAGTGATAATGACCTGTGGTTGTGAATGCTATCTGGCCAGAGAAGGCCTTTGGCCTCCTTTCTTGTCCCCTTTCATCCTCCCTGTTCCTCCCCTTTTCTCCCTGTTCCTACCTTTCCTCCCTACTCCTCCTCGACCGGCCTAGCTCTTCCTCTCTGCAGAAGTCCTTGCCAACGGTGTCAGGGATCTGACGTCATGATCTTGTTACCTGTTCTGGTGTTAAAAGCCAAGGAGGAAGAGAGGATTCTGGGATCATGTAAATAATATATGTAATATAATTGTCACCCTCTCCCATTTTCACCCACTGCCTGTCACCTCTCCCTGTAGCACACTAGCCTGTCACCTCTCCCTATTACCCTCTCCCAGTCATCCACAGTATATCCCTGTCACACACTAGCTTGTCAGTTCTCCGTGTTACCCTCTCCCAGAGTATCTCCCTGTCACCTCTCCCAGATCCACTGTATATCCCTGTCACCTCTCCCAGATCCACTGTATCTCCCTGTCACCTCTCCATCTCACCCTCTCCCAGGGGCCTAATCATCATATGATAAATGGCCCGGTAACCATGCGGAAACGCATCATAAGGGGACCGATAGGACCCCCCCGGTATTCAGCAAACTCCAAAAACGGAAAGTTTTCTGAGTTTGCTTCCGAGAACAAGCGCCATCTTCAGATGGAGCTTGTTCTCGGATCCCCGCACCTTCCTATGGGAAGGAGTATCGAGGATCCCTCCGCCGCCTCCTCACTCCCTCACCTGAGGTCACGCATGCATAGCCAGGATGATGGGGAGCAGTGGCAGTTCAAGGGGTGGGCCAACAGGGCAGTCGCCCAGGGCGCCGGCCCCTAGAGGGCGCCACTGAGTCCCCAGAAGGTAAAAAAAAAATTCCCATAATAAAAAAAAAACCAGCGCCAGTCTCCCCCGCATTGCCGGGCGCCCGCTGATATTTGTTATCAGCGGGCACCCGGCTCCCTCCCTGCAAAGGCAGCCGAAGCTCACTCCAGAGCTCCGGCTCCCGCATAGAGCACTATGGGAGGGACGTCGTGACGTTTCTCCCATAGATCCGTGGAGCCAGAGCTCACTCCAGAGCTCCGGCTCCAGCAGAGAGCAATATGGGAGGGACGTCATGACGTCTCTCCCATAGATCCGTGGTGGAGCCGTGGTCAGACCGGACGGCAGCGGACGCAGGAGCGGGGCCTAAGGTAAGTATTGTGTTTGTATTTTTTATTTTTCAGAAGGGAGGCATGTGGGCATTACTACTGGGGGCATGTCTATAAGGGGGCATTACTACTGGGTGCATGTCTATAAGGGGGCATTACTCCTGGGGGCATGTCTATAAGGGGCATTACTACTGGGGACATGTCTATAAGGGGTATTACTACTGGGGGTATATCTATAAGGGGCATTACTACAGGGGGTATTACTACTGGGGGCATGTCTATAAGGGGCATTACTACTGGGGGCATGTCTATAGGGGGGCATTACTACTGGGAGCATGTCTATAAGGGGACATTACTACTGGGGGCATGTCTATAAGGGGGCATTACTACTGGGGGCATGTCTATAAGGGGGCATCACTACTGGGGGCACTGCTATAGGGGGCACTAATGGGGGCATTCCAACTTTGGGTACTACTATTGGGGGCATTCCTACTGTGGGCACTACTATAGGGGGCATTATTACTGGGGCTCTACTAATGTGGGCACTACTATAGGGGGCACTACTATTGTGGGCATTGTATTAGGGGCACTACTACTCAGTACTGTGGGCCTTGTGTATAAGGAGCACTAATTTGGGCATTGTGTAAAAGGGGCACCACTGTGTGTCATAACATGAATAAGGGACTAATGTGTGGCGTAATTTGAATTGGGGATACTGTATTGTAAAGGGAATTACTGCATGTGGCATAATGTGCTATACAGGGCATTACTGCATGTGGCATAATGTGTTATACAGGGCATTACTGCATGTGGCATAATGTGTTATAAAAGCCATTACTGCATGTGGCATAATGTGTTATACAGGGCATTACTGTATGTGGCATAATGTGTTATACAGGGCATTACTGCGTGTGGCATAATGTGTTATACAGGGCATTACTGCGTGTGGCATAATGTGTTATAAAGGCCATTACTGCATGTGGCATAATGTGTTATACAGGGCATTACTGCATGTGGCATAATGTGTTATAAAAACCATTACTGCATGTGGCATAATGTGTTATAAAGGCCATTAATGCGTGTGACATAATGTGTTATAAAGGGCATTACTGCTTGTGGCATAATGTGTTATACAGGGCATTACTGCATGTGGCATAATGTGTTATAAAGGCCATTGCTGCGTGTGGCATAATGTGTTATACAGGGCACTACTGCATGTGGCATTGGCCCTGATTCAGAGCCGGACGCTCTGACCAGAGTGCTCGCTCTGAATCAGGGCCCACCTCCATTAATATGGAGCGTCCTCCTGGACGCTCGTATAGCTGTGGGTCACCACCCACAGCATATACGAGCGTGCAGGATGATGGTCGCGATGGTCTTGACCATCGCCACTGCGAGCAACAGCCTGCGGTTGAGGTTTTCAACCGCAAGGCCAGGAGTGATTTTGCTCTATCAGTGGGGCCGGCTTCAGACGGTAGGCGTTCCCTTGGGTAAGCCTCCGTCTGGCAGGCACGCCCCCGGCACGCCCACCAAAGGGGGCGTGCTGTCAGTCAACATCGACAGCACGCCCCCTTTGATGAGACACTCCGAGCGAAGGAAAGTCCTTCGCTCGGCGCGTCTCGGGCATGCGCACGACGGAGCTCCCTCCGTCGTGCGCATGCGCAGTGCAGACCATCGACCCACTTGCGAGCAGACAGCCGCTCGCGAGTGGGTCTGAATGAGGGCCATAATGTGTTATAAAGGGCATTACTGCGTGTGGCATAATGTATTTATAAAGGGCATTACTGTGTAAGGCGCATTACTGCACATGGCAATTATTCGCCACGAGGGGAGAGCTTGGGGGAAGCCCAGCACCTTCATAAGTGCTGGGCACGCCCCACAGTGTGATGAATTGGGGGCGTTCCGCAAGGACACGCCCCCTTTCCGGAAGCGCGTGTGCTTTCAGCGCGTGTAGAGGAACGTCATCTACAAAAAGTTGTTTTTTTGTTTTGTTTTGTTTTTTTTGGGGGGGGGGCGCAACAGTGAACTTTCGCCCTGAGCTCCACAATGTCTAGAATCGGCCCTGATGGGGAGCAGGTAAATAACGCAGCTACAGAAGTAGCTACGATACTTTCCACGGGCACAACTACTTTTCGGAGCAGTTGTCCCCTCACCGGAGCAATGATGAATTGTTCCGGTGTCAGGCTTCCCCCACTGCGAGTTGGATACTAAGTATCCCTCGCAGCGAGTTCAAAACTTCATCATCGAAGGCCATACGGCCGTTGATGATGAATAGGCCACATAGTCACCCACTACATCTCCATCACCCGCTGCCTCTCCCTCTCACCCACTGCCTGTCGCACTCTATCCATAACTCACTGCCTCTCTCAGTCACACACTGTCTGTCACCACTCCCTATCATCCACTGCCTCTCCCTGTCACCCTCTATCCATAACTCACTGCATCTCCCTGTCACCTTCTCTATCCATAGCTCACTGTCTCTCCCCGTCACCGTCTATCCATAACTTACTGCATCTCCCCGTCACCCTCTATCCATAACTCACTGCATCTCCCTGTCACCCTCTATCCATAGCTTACTGCATCTCCCTGTCACCCTCTATCCATAACTCACTGCATCTCCCTGTCACCCTCTATCCATAACTCACTGCATCTCCCTGTCATCCTCTATCCATAAACTCACTGCCTCTCCCTGTCACCCTCTATCCATAACTCACTGCATCTCCCTGTCATCCTCTATCCATAACTCACTGCCTCTCCCTGTCACCCTCTATCCTTAACTCACTGCCTCTCCCTGTCACCCTCTATCCATAACTCACTGCATCTCCCTGTCATCCTCTATCCATAACTCACTGCATCTCCCTGTCATCCTCTATCCATAACTCACTGCCTCTCCCTGTCACCCTCTATCCATAACTCACTGCCTCTCCCTGTCACCCTCTATCCATAACTCACTTCATCTCCCTGTCACCCTCTATCCATAACTCACTGCCTCTCCCTGTCACCCTCTTTCCATAACTCACTGCATCTCCCTGTCACCCTCTATCCATAACTCACTGTATCTCCCTGTCACCCTCTTTCCATAACTCTCTGTATCTCCCTGTCACCCTCTCTCCATAACTCACTGCCTCTCCCTGTCACCCTATATCCATAACTTACTGCATCTCCCTGTCACCACTCCCTATCATCCACTGCTTCTCTCTGTCACATCTCTGTCAGCCACAGTTTTTCCCTGTCACCTTTCCCTGTCACCCACTGCCTCTCCCTATCACCCACTGCATTTCACCTCTCCTTGTCACCAACTGCCTGTCACCTCTCCATGTCACCCTCTTTGTCAATCACTGCTTCTCCCTTTCTCTCACTGCCTGTCACCTCTATCACCCTCTTCTTGTCACCGAGTGCCTCTTCCCTCTCCCTGTCACCCACTGATTCTCCCTCTCACATAGTGCCTGTCACACTCTCCCTGTCACCCACTGCACTATGAACTTGGGGTGGTGCGGAGGAGGGGGACCCAAAGAAAGTTCCAGCACTGCTGCTAAGTATTGTCTAGTGAGCTTTGAGCTTGCCCCCCCATGCCCTCAGTTCCCACATGTACTATAAACTCTGAGCACATTTGACCTCTATATAGGCCACTTTGACCTCCATATAAGCCTCCACATGCCACTCAGACAACCTCATATGCTACTATGGCATCCACACATGCCTCCACATGGCTTTATGTCCTTCCCAGATGCAGGGGGAGATTGGGAGCTTAAAGTGGCCCTGGAAAATATTCAGAAATTGGCCTTATGTTGTAAGTGTAGCCAAATTGACATGTGGGCATACACTGTCAGATAAAATGTCTGTCAGACCCTAGATGGGGGTTCAAATTAGGAACAGACGTGGAACTGCATGCAGATCCGGAAATTCTAAAAGTGGCGTCTATTACCAAATCTCCAATAACCAGCAATCATTTGCAGCAATAATCCCAATAAAGTGCTCCGTGAATGCAAGAGGTATCGGAATAATGTATCAAATGTACACCTGACGCATTTCACCTCTAACAAAGGAGGCTTTATCACCACTCTTTGTATTTGCTCTTCCCAAATAGTTAGTACTGTATATATGTGAGCAAAAAGGGACTGTATGTAATGTTGATTGTGTTACTCTTGATAGAGCTGGTGCATGTACACAAACTGTCTGGACGTATATGAATACTTAGTTTCATCCGTATTTTCATTGTTGCATATTATATATATATATATATATATATATATATATAATAGAAAATGTCCTGAGAGGGGCATATGCATTCTCAGCCTTTTGTGCAATTCCTCCCTGCCAACGGTTCTTCCTGCCACAATGGAGAGGGGACAGTCCAGCAGAGTAGAACCCTGAGCCATCATAGGTAAGAGTATTGCAGGGGGTAGGCTGATGTGACTTGGCATACGCCGGGTCCATATTTAGTAGAGATGAAAGCTCATATTGCGTGTTTTTCAGCCCACTACAGTAGTTGAATGTTGCCCACACCTCCATAGTTTAGTAGGCATTAACACACCTAATGGTGTCTGCCCCCAAACCTTTAAAGTACACCTGAAGGTCCTGTACTTGACAATATCCCTATCTTTAGGTCTTCCTAAAGAGGGTTTAGGGAGTTTTTGATGGAATGTTTTGAAAAGACCAGGGGCATGGGTATTTGCTGCATCAACCCAAGCATGTTCTTATGGCCTATAAACTTTAAAGTATACCAAAAAGTGATATACTCGTATTCCTTGGGATATCCTAGAAACATGGATTTGCTTGACCTCAAACTCAATCAAATGTTGGGTCCCATTGACTGGTAGCAAAATAGAAAAGAAGGGGGAGAGTGGCTTAGCTATTAACCAGGGCAGACGTGTCTCTCTGGAGCTGTGGCACTATACCACCGAAAGTGCTCTTTTATGGTGCCCCTTACGAACAGCAGTGACCCAAAGAGCTGGCTGGTGACCCTAGACTGTCGTGGGTACTGCGGCTGTTATCTTCTGCTCCCCACTCCCGGGATTGTGACTCCTCAGCGTGGCGGCCTCTCAGACAGCGCCTGGCTGTGGACTAAAGTGCTGTCCCAAAGCAGAGTCCCTCCTCCCCTACGATCGCGGGAGCACAGCGTGACCTCACTGCTGCTACTGGTGAGCTCCGGCACCCATCTGCTGGGCGGCGGCAGCTCTGCTTACCTGACCCACGGCTCCTGCTCATCGCGGCTTTCTCCTCCTCAGCTGCCGGGTGGTTGCGTCGTAATCGGCTGGACCTGGGACATATTTGTTGCTGCTCCTCTCCCACTGCGCATCTGTGTAGTGGACTTGCGGCAGTGGTACACGCCCGCTGGGAGACCCCCAAGACCAGCAGGGCCAGTCACCCAGGACCTTGCTAGCCCCGGATCACACACTGTATTACTGAGCAGCAGCCTGCTACACTCTCCTTGTGTGATACATTAAAATCACAGTACCTTCTCCAACCCATACATTTTTCCTGGAGCACAGCTGTAGCTTCTGGACAGTATCATCTGGACAGTACCCACCAATTTGTTCGATTTTTAGGGTTCACTCTTTTTGCTGGACACTGCACCCCTGCCTCGACACTCTTATTTATACTTATATTATTTTTCTCTATATATTTCCCTGAAATAATACCTTGCTAACTCCCAAGTGTCGCTTCCTGAGCTTCTTTCTCCTAGCAAGTCTACCCTTTATCAGTTGTATTATTGGAACATAGCATTGTTCTTTTTTCGCTATGAATAAAACCCAGCCCAGGGGTAAGAAAGGGGCCGAGACCGAAATCACACCTCATTTCAGCAAACAGGATAAATTGGGATTCACCAACTCTCACTCTATCTCTCCTCGCTACTCCACTGATCCCGACATGGACCAAGAGGAAGCATTGGCTACTAAGAAAGATATCTCTGATCTCCGGACTCTACTTGTGTCTCTTAACAACACCCTTACTACTGAACTACACAAGATGGTAGGCGAATTGAAGCAGGACATCTCTGCTCTTGATAAACGTACTACAGCATTAGAAGCTACCTCCTCCCAGCATTCTAGCTTCCAATCTGAAACCTGCAGGGACTTGGAATACCTTAGCGTGAACTGGATTTCCTGAAGGAAAAGAATGAGGACCTTGAGAATAGAGAAAGGCGCAATAATCTCTGCATCCGGAATATATCAGAATCAATCGAGCCTACAAATGTCAACTCTTATCTCACTAGTCTTTTTGTGTCAATTGTGCCTTCTCTGTCCCCTTCAGACATAGGCATTGAGCGTGCATATCGTGCCCTACGCCCCAAACCTAAAGAATCTGAGCCTACCAGAGATGTGGTCCTACGTTTCCTATCCTTTCGTACTAAGGAACAAATTCTATCTGTGAGTCGTAATGCTGCTTCCATATCCTTTGAAGGATCAAAGCTTAAAATTTTTCAAGATCTTGCCACTATTACCATAGCCAAACTTAGGGATCTCAGGGAAGTTACTCTCGCCCTCCGAGAACATGGCTACAAATATTGCTGGGGATTCCCTTTTCATCTTTTTGTGGAGATTGGAGGCCACCAACATGTTATCTGATCCCCAGACGAGGGTAAAGAACTGCTCCATCAGTTGAATCTGCATTCTGCTCCTCCCTGGCCCTTCGATTGTTGGAGATGACGAACCAATTGCCTGAACTGTTTTGATATATACATATCTTATTAAGTTGTATTGATGCCTATGAGGCTTTGTGGCTCCGCCACTGTATATGCCTCCCCCTTTATATGCCAGCTGTATATGCCACTGTATACGCCAGCTGTTTGGCGTGGGCTATGTGCCCCTGTACATCTGGGACTCCCTCGTTTGAGTACCAGTTGTTCAACCTTTACATTTTGCATTTGTTATTATATAATTATATGACTGTTCGATGTTGTTTAATATGGTTGTACTTGCTATTTTCTGCTTTATTTGAGGGCTCTGGAAGCATCTCTCTATATCTTGGTTTATTTTCTTTATCTGTAGACATCTTCACCTTATTTTTAGGGTGTTTCAATACTGTTTTTGATACACACTTTCTTCTGTAACCCATGTGGGTTAATTTTTCTCACACCCTACCCTGAGCCTCACTTCCTTACAGGTGCTCTAACAGTGTGGCTGGTCTCCCTCCTTGGGGGTCCTCGCACACATCCCCTGTTCCCTTTTTTCCTCTTTTCTTTTCTTTTTACTTTTCTCTTCCCTATCATTTTTCTCATTATTTCTCCTCAGTCTGTACCTCCCTCCCTCTTTGTATTTATCATGATGCTTTCTGTTTTGACACTGAACGCTAAGGGCCCTAATACTCCACAGAAGCACTCTATGTTGTTTTCTTATGTCCACTCCCATTCTGCTGACATTGTTTTTTTGCAGGAGACACATTTTTAAGCAAGCAGGCCATCCCTCATTGTCCTCACGGTGGTTCCCAACAGCTTACTATTCGAACCATAGGTCCAAACATTGCAGCGTGGCAATCCTTATTCGCAATTATGTTCCTTTTACGCTGCTTGACTCGCTCCATGATGAGAATGGTCATTTCCTCATGCTGATGGGTCAACTTAGTGGAAGGGACATCACCTTTGCAACAGTGTATGCTCCAAACTCAGGTCAGTCTGCTTTTTTCTGTAGTTTTCTTTTTAGAACTCCATAATTTCTGCCAATGGGAGGTCATATTAAGGGGTGACTTCAACACAATTCTCTCACATACCCTAGATCATTCAGGTAGCTCCACTTTCTGCTCTGCTAGCTCCAAGACCTTGGGGAAACAAATGGTCGAGGCCGGTCTGTTTGACTCCTGGGGAACTCTCTATCCCACAGCCGGGGATTATACCTTTTTTTCCCCGCCCCCATAACTCCTACTCTAGGATCGATATGCTCCTTTACTGTGTCTCTTTGACTAACTCTCTTGTGGATTCAACCATTTATGCTAACCCTTGGTCTGGCCACTCTGCGTTAGTGGTTCGATTAGACTTGACGTCATCATGCTTCGGAGGGCGCTTCTGGAGGCTTAATGAGATACTCCTGAAGCTACCAGATTTTCAGACAATGTTAACTACAAAATTGAATGACTATTTTGAGACTAATACTACCCCTGATGTGTCGATGGGGACGGTGTGGGAGGCGCATAAAGCAGTAATTAGAGGGGAAATTATTAAGTATGCTTCTTAGTGTAAAAAAACTCAACTTTCTGCAGTGTCGGTTTTGAATGGTCGGAATCAACACTTGGAAACGGAACATAAACGCACTCATTCTGCTTCGATACTGCGACAACTTGATAAGGCCAGGGGTGAGTTGCAGAATATCCTAGCTGCAAAAACAGAAAAAAGTCTTCGCTGGCTTGGGCAAAACTTTTATGGTAAAGGCAACAAAGCAGACACCCTATTAGCTAACAAACTGAGAGCTAAACGTGCCGCTCAAGCGATAGTTTCTCTGAAAGATAGTTCAGGCAGATTGTCTTTTGATCCTAAAGTTATCAATCAGACATTCAAAACTTACTATGAGGCATTATATAATCTGCCCACATCCTCTGATCCTTCTGCATCCGCACGGCATTGTAAGGAATACCTTGCTTCATGTAATCTTCCATCCGTTAGCTCCCACACGGTGCTTAATCTTGGTCGGGATATTTCGATAGATGAAGTCACTAAGGCTCTTAAATCCCAAAAGCCTTTGAAGGCCCCGGGCCCAGATGGCTTCCCGATAATTTATTACAAGTCCTTTGGGGCCACCTTAATCTCTCACCTAACAAATCTCTTTAACTCTATTTTAGAGGGGTCTTTTTTCCACCCTGAATCTACCGAATCCAAAATTATGGTTATTCCTAAACCCGACAAGGACAATAACTTGTGCTCTAACTTTAGATCCATTTCACTTTTCAACACAGATATCAAATTATTTGCTAAAATCTTGGTGAGTAGACTCAATGAGATTTTGCCTGTATTAATTGATGCGAATCAAGTAGGTTTTATACCCCACCGCCAGGGACTGGACAATACTCGTAGAACTATTGATCTTATACACAGTATCAATCGCTCTCAGTTACCCTCGGTGATTCTGGCAATTGACACTGAGAAAGCATTTGACCATGTTTCCTGGCTGTTTTTGTTCTACACATTAGAAGCGTTTGGCTTCGGTGATCGTTTTCTACATGTTATCCAGTCACTATATCAAAATCCACTCTCTATGATTTCATCTAATGGTATTTGCTCAGAAGTTTTCAGGTTGGGGAATGGGACTAGGCAGGGATGCCCTCTCTGCTGTTTGCACTTTGTATCAAACCATTCGCTGTACGCATTAGATCTAATTCTAATATTACTAGAGTGTCCTTGGGTGTCACCAATATAAGATATCATTATTTGCTGACGATGTGCTTCTCACGCTGTCCAACCCGACTGTCTCTCTCCCAACCTTGTATCAGGGGGTGCACCAATTTGGTGCTTTCTCAGGTTACAAGATTAACGAAGAAAAGTCTGAGGCGCTATCCCTGCATGTCCCGCGTCAAATTAGGGTTTGCTTGGAATCCACCTATAAATTTCAATGGCGTCCCGCAAAAATTCGATATTTAGGAATCTATATCACAAAACACTACGCCCATTTATATCATGCAAACTATACCCCCCCTATTTCAGAGACTAAAACAGGACATATCGACTTGGAACTTTTTGTACATATCTTGGGTAGGTAGGTTAAATGCAGTGAAAATGAACGCACTTCCTAAACTTTTATACCTTTTCCAAACACTTCCTGTACAAGTTCCTGTGCAGGTATTACAGTCCCTGCAAACTTTGTTTGGGGAGTTTATCTGGGAGGGGGGGAAAAACCCACGTCTGAGCCGTTTGACTTTGTCCAAGTCTGCGGATAATGGCGGTTTAGGCCTTCCTTTGCTGCAGAACTATTACTACGCCACCCAATTGAGTCATATTATCTCGTGGCACTCTCCCCCTGGTACCAAGAAATGGGTAGATATCGGAAGTGCTTCATCCTCAGATTTGGGTGTAGACTTTCTCCCCTGGCTACCACGTATTCACAGACCAGCCTCAGCCTACATTTGCAGACTTTCAGGAACGTTATAACCTCCCCTCCACACTTCATTACCCCTACTTACAAATTTCTCACTTTGTCCATACCCAATGTCATTCCAGGAATCTCTGCCAACCCACCCCATTTGAACGCCAGTGTTTATACTCTGTGGGACGTAAGGGTGCAATCTCCGTGTTATACCATTCTATTATAGCTCCTGAACAACCCACTAAAGAAACTTTTGAAGTAGCATGGGAACGCGACCTCGGATTACAATTGGACGATGAAGGACGGTCCTGCATCCAACAGCGGCTTGCTAAAGCTTCCATTAGTGTCAGCATCAAAGAAACAGCTTTCAAAGTATATACTCGATGGTACTAAACTCCTGAAAGATTGCATCATTTGTATCCACATTCTTCTAATCAGTGTTGGCGCAACTGTGGTATAGCGGGCTCTTTTTTCCAAGTCTGGTGGGACTGCCCTGTGATCCAACAGTTTTGGTCTATGACAGTTGATTTAATGTCAGAGGTTACCTCCTGTACTGTTCCCATGGACCCGCTTGTACTTTTGCTTCATGAGCCCTTGCGTTCAGTGTCGAAGGCTGAGAATAAATTGATTGTACATATATGTAATGCCTCTAAACTCTTAATAGCCAAACACTGGAAATCACCTCAATCTCCTTCCAAAACTGCTTTAATTAATAGAGTACAATATGTTTCCTCCATGGAATACATTACCTCCCTTCTAAACAATACTGTGTCCGCATACCAACAGGTATGGAATCTTTGGTTTACTTTCCACACTTCCTCCCTGCCAGGAGCCCCTCTGTGATACTCTTCTATGTCTCAGTATTGCCCTATCCCCCCCTTGCTTCCTCCCCCATCCTTTGTTTTCTCTTTCTTTATAGGTTTTCACATTTAATTTTTGTTTTTTCTCATTTTTTTTTTTAGTATTATTTCATTTTGTCACAACAAGGATATTTGATCCATTGTTCGATTATTGGTTTATCTGTTGTCCTGTAAGAAAATGTAAAAATTACTACATAGTATTGCTATATTTGAAAGTAAGATTGGTGGGATCCTCTGAATGTTATCTCTCATATTTTTGTCTCCCACTTTTTGAAATTTGCTATTTTCTGAATCTTTTATTGTTATATAGTGTCTTTAAAATAAAATATTTAAAAAAAAATTTAAAAAACAGAAAAAAAGTGGAGAAATAATTAGTTGGCACCGATAATCTTCTACCAGGTTGACGGAGTAATGTTTGGGGATCTGAAAATTATGCTTTGCAGTTATCACAGGTAAACACCAAGGGCCTGATTCAGAGTTGGGAATAGAGAGAGAGATAGCACTTAACTGTGTACCTGGATAAACCATGTTGCAATGTAAGGGGTGTAAATACATAAAAAAAAAATTGCATGTAGGGTAAATACTGGTTTCTTTTACATGTGTCACGACCCTGTCTAGTTTTCACCTTTTGCCTGTAGACTTATCCCTGCCAGCTGTCTCATGGATCTGTGTGTGTAATCTGCCTGGGAGATCTGCTCTGATCATGCTGGCTGCAGCACATCTCTGTGTGCATTCCTTTCCACAGTGATTATTCACCTGGACCCTCCTCTGTCTGTGAACACTGCTAGCCTTGATTGGAATCACTGGTGTAGTTCTGACTCTCAGTACTGCGGAGATGATTGCTCCCTCTGCATGTTGAGCCCTCCACCACTCAGGGTACTACTACCAGACCACCTGTCCGTATCCACCAATTCCTGCAGGACCCAGGGTATAAACACCCTCCTCTGATAACATTCTGGGCCTGAACATCTCGTTACTTCCTGTGGTGTATAGTTTGTGCTACTTCTGAGTACAAGTGTATCCCAGGCTCCTGCTGGTTCCTAGACCAGTTCTTCTGGTAATCTTGCTAACAGCTATACCTGGTGCATCCTGAAATCCTGCTGGTTCCTAGACCAGTTCATCTGGAAGTTCTGCTTACAGCAATACCTGGCAATCCAGAAATCCTGCTTACAGCAATACCTGGCAAATCCAGAAGTCCTGCTTACAGCAATACCTGGCAATCCAGAAATCCTGCTTACAGCAATACCTGGCAAATCCAGAAGTCCTGCTTACAGCAATACCTGGAGCATCCAGAAACCCTGCTAGTTCTCAGCCCAGTGCAACTCGTGTGTTTCAGCATGAGCTATAAGTGAGTTCCTGCGCCCCTGACCTAAGCCTTGTGCTCCGCTGCTTGCCCTACTCCTGGTTGGTCCCTGGCTCCCTGCAAACCTGTACCGTGTTACCCTGCCTTGCTTCCTGCTGTGGATCAACTCCTGCTCCTTCTACCTACCCACTCCTACCTGAACCTTAAATTCCCAAACCTACCTATTCCTTCCTGAACCTGTTTCCCAATTACCCAATTCAGCCTGCACCTGAGTTCCTGCCTTTGTCACAGCATTTCTGGATTACCCTGTTTAGCCCTCGTCCCAGCATTACCTGATTTCCCTTTAGCCATTGTCACATCACTCCAGTCCGGAGCCAAAGTCCAAGTTCTTCAGTTCAATCCACATCACTCCAGTCCGGAGTCAAAGCCCAAGTTCTTCAGTTCAATCCATACTCACTCGAGTCCGGTGTCAAAGCCCAAGTTCTTCAGTTCAATCCACGTCACTCCAGTCCGGAGTCAGAGTCAAGTTCCAAGTTCACCAGTTCAACTCAGCAAGTCTTCCTGCCGGTCCCAGTCCGGTTCCTCCAAGTTCCTGTCATTTATCATCAAAGACAGTTCTCACTGCCACATAAGTCTTTGCAATAGAGCTATTTACCTCATCTGTGATTCCTGTCATGCCGGTCTCCGCTGAATGCAGTTCATCACCTGAGTCAGGTAACTCTCAGACACCAAACGTGACAACATGTAGCCAACAAATACTGCACAGCTTTATTATTACTCTACAATTTAGATGTCAGTTTGGACACCTCCCTCCCAAATCTAAATCTCTCTGCACATTTTAAATCTGCCCCACCTGCAGTGCAGCATGGTTTCACCAAGATGATCAGTTGGGAGAGATATCTCTCTCTATTCTCAACTCTGAATCAGGCCCCAAATACAAACAGAACTCCATAATATTCTTTAGATATTTAGCGGATATTTAATTAATGCTGGTGAACGTCACATTGTTGGATTGGTGGGATGTTATGGTTTATGCATCACAGACAATAGCTTTGTATACTGTAAGTGGAAGGGAATAAAATCATGCAACATTCCCAGAATAAACCTGCACAGCAGATGTTCAGGACATTCAGTCATCAGCAAACATCACGAGATGCTACTCCTGCATACTGACTCAGCAACTGCCCACAATGGCTAATATGGTGCAATACTTTGATTTATTTTCCTTATTCCTGTGAAGTTTAAGGGAAATGTCAAGTAACTTTGGCAGCACATATGAAGACTACAGGGGTTTTCCACTTTCAGGTGACAAACAAAAATGGATGTGTTATTGGGCATGTGCAAAATTATAGGGAAATGCAGCTCAATTAATTCAATTAAATAAATGATACAGAGACAAATCCTGCCATCAATTTGACTACAACTGTGCAGCGTATTTAACAATGACTAATTTAACTGTTCTCTACATAGCGTCAACATATTATTCAGAGAATGTTTAATGACTCATAATCTCAGCCAAAACCAATTTATGTATCAGTATTGTTTCGGATTATGGGAGGAAACTCACTCGAATACCAGGAGACTACATAACTCCACATATTGTGGACATGCCTATGGACATATTTAAGCCAGATAAGCGACTCCCCACCCGCTGCCCTGCCACTGACCAGCACCACCGGACCCGGTAAGTGCATGCTGTTGTCCGGTGTTCTGTGACATTACCCCCTTCTCTAGGGGTAGGCGCCAAACACCCCACAAATGGCTTGCCAGGGAACGTCTGGTGGAATTTCCAAAGTTGAGGTGCATGAATATCTGAAGCCTTAACTCAACAGCGTTCTTTGGGACCATCCTTTCCAGTCCACCAGGAATTGAACCATACCTCGAGAGATTCTGGAGTCCAAAATTAGTTTCACCTCATATTCCTCTTGATGGTCTACTGGAATAGCCAAAGGAGGATTGCAGAGTGTCGAAAACAGATTTAGTACCAACGGCTTCAAGAGTGAGATGTGGAAGACATTCGGTATCCTAAGTGTGCCAGGAAGCTTCAGGCGGTATGCTACAGGGTTGACCATTTGGAGGATCTGAAATGGCCCAATGAACCTGGGAGCAAATTTCATCGTCGGCACCTTCAATCACAGATGTTTGGTTGGCAAACAAACTCTGTCACCAATGCTCAGTAAAGGAACCCTCTTCCTCCTGCTGTCTGCAAACACCTTATACCTCGAATAGACTCTACACAAATTCTTCTGCACCTCCTTCCAGATATTGAGGAACTGCTTTACCATGTCACGGATGGCTGGCATTGATACCGAAGGGAGGGCTGGTAATTCCGTTAATACAGGGTGTAGCCCGTACTTGATGAAGAGTGGTCAGAAGCCTCATGGAACAGGTTGTTATGTGTGAATTCCACCCATGGCAGCAGGGAGACCCAGTCATCTTGACTGGCCAACACGTACATTCGGATAAATTTCTCCAAATCCTGATTCACTCACTGCGTCTGACCGTTACTCTGGGGATGGTGGGCTGATGAAAAACTCAAGTTAGCCCCAAAACACTAACATAATGCCCTCCAGAATTTGGAGGTAAATTTCACTCCACAGTCCAAAACGATGTCCTTAAGTAATCCATGCAACCTGAAGATCTCCCTTATAAAAGCCTCTTCTAGCTTTGAAGCTGAAGGTAGGCCTTTCAATGTAGCAAAGTGAGCAGACATGGAAAACCTGTCCACTACTACCCAGATGGTATTGAAACCTTGACAGGACGGCAGATCGGTGACAAAGTCCATGGAAATATGGGTCCAAGGATGATCAGGCACTGGCAATGGATGCAGGGGACATGAGGGTGAGTGAGGTGGAGTCCTGTGTTGAGCGCAGGTAGAACAGGCTGCCACGAAGCCCTTAACCTTAGTAGTTACCCTTACAAAGCAGGCCGGGTTCAGAATAGGCTTATCTTCTCGCACTTCATCCTCTTTAGCAGAACTGAATGCCAGGTACAATGCATCAGCTTTGATGTTTTTGCTGCCCGACTGGTAGGTGATCACAAGGTTATAGCTGTCGAAGAACAGCAACCATCTAGATTGATGATAATTTAAACAGTGAGCGGTTTTGAGGTAGGTAAGGTTCTTGTGGTCGGTGTTGACAGTCTTAGGGAAGTTTGCCACTTCCAACAATTCTTTACCCCCGACGGTGTGGTTTCTCTCCGGAGCGGAGTACTTGTGGGAAAATAAACCACAAGAGTATCACTTACCCTCCTCATCCTTCGGCGAGAGCACTGCCCCTTCCCCAAACGTTGAGGTGTCTACCTCCAGAAGGAAAGGTTTTTCACAGTCGGGTTTGCTTTAGTATGGGAGCAGAGATGAAACACTGCTTTAAGCGGTCGAATGCTTCTCTGCCGCAGGTGGCCACACCCGGGTGTCTTTGCCCTTCTTGGTGAGAGCAGTAATAGGAGTTGCAACAGATGATGAACTGTCGATTACAGTTACAGAAGCCCAGGAAATGTTGCATCAAATTTAAACCCACCGGACGGGGTCAGTTGACAATGACTGAAAGCACCTCAGTTTCCATTTGGAGACCAGAGCCTGAAATAATATAATCTAGTAACGCCAGCTTCTATTGCTCAAAGAAGCACTTCTCTAACTTGCAGAAGAGCTGATTATTTATGACAACACTTTGCATACCTGCTTACGATGATTCGCTATATCTTTAGAGGAGATCAGGATGTCATCCAGATACACTACTACATACTTGTATAACAGGTCTCGAAATAGGTTATTCATGTACTTTTGGAAAACAGCAGGTGCATTGCTTAAACACAAAGGCATGGCCAAGTACTCGTAGTGACCATCCTGCGTATTGAAGGCCGTCTTCCACTCATGACCCTCTGGGATCCTGAATTAAGTTATAGGCCCCACAGAGGACTAATTTGGAAAAAACCTTTGCCCCTTTTATACGGTCAAAGAGTTCAGAGATTAGTGGTAGTGGGTACCGGTTCTTAACGGTGATTGCATTCAGGGGATGTAGTCAGGATGCCGGTGGCCAGAATGCCGACCACCAGAACCCTGACACTGAAAGTGCGGCATGGGACTAAAGATAGGCATCTAAATAACGATGCCTATCATTAGCCCCATGCCGAAATCCCAGTGCCTGGTCTACTGAATGGGCGTCGGGAGCTGTTAGTCACGAGGGGGTGGGAGGCTTGGGTTTAGGCACCCCCCACGAGGGTTAGGGCTAGGCTAGGGGAAGGGGGGGTTAGGGTTAGGCACCACCAGGGGGAGGTTAGGGTGCGGGGGTGGTTAGAGTTAGGCACCATGGGGGGACTTAGGCACCACCCCCGGAGTCTTAAGGTTAGGTACCCCCAAGGAAGAGTTAAGGCTGGGGGGGAGAGGGGAGGGATAACTATACTTACCAGCCGGCATTAGGATTTTTTCTACTTCCAGGGTCAGGATTTGAACCGGCGGCTTTTAAGCTATCGGTATTTCATACCCAACCCAGCTTTCAGACATCGATAATCAATACATGGTCTCAGTCCTCCAGTCTTCTTCTTGACAAAGAATAAACCAGCTTCTGCAGGTGATGTAGACTCCCTAATTAACCCTCGCTCAAGGTTCTCCTTAATGTATTCAGATACTGCTTGGGCCTCAGGAAGTAAGAGGGGAAACACTCTTCCATGAGGTGGCATTTTCCCCTTTTTACTGAATACAGCCCTAAAGGACTCGTACGGAGCTGGAAGATAGTCCTCTGAAGAGATGACTGAACTCCAGATGACACGACGTGGTGGTTTAATAGATGGCAAGCATATCTGATGGCACTGGGATTCCCATGACAATATTTGAGGTTCACTCCAGTCTAAAGTGGGGGCGTGCTTGCAAAGCCATGGAAGACCAAAGATAATAGACTCTCGGAAGTATATAGAATGAGATGAACTCTTTATGATGGAGAGCATCAACTTGCATGTTAACTTCTGAAGTCCTGTAGTGGATGGTAGTCATAGGAAGTTTATTCTCGTCCATCGGCACCTGAGTCCAGAAAGGCCTTAAGAATTTTGGAGGGTTTCACCAGAGGCAGAGTAATGTTGATTGTAAATTGGAAAGGAGCGTTCTCTTTTGTGTTGAAATGCACCTAATCTGACCACCCCTCAATCAGTTAGGCTTGGAACAGCCAGTGAGAAGGTGGCTTTGTTTGCCACAGTACAGACACAGCTTGTGCTTGGATCTTCTATCTCTCCACAGCCGGGAGACGTGACTTCCTAATCTGCATGTGCACTTCAGGAGCTGAGAAATGAGAAACGCGGAGCGAGCTTAAAACTGAAGCGTCGGACTGTTCTCTCTATCGTGCCTTTTCTTTATAGCAAAGATCTACACGGATACAAAAGGAATTTAGATCATACAGGGACATTGGTAGCTTTCTGGACACCAAGACATTTTTAATTTGCTCTGAAAGTGTCAGACTTGTATTAGTTTGGGAACCCGGTGTCTGAAGAAAGTCTGTATGGGTGTCTTGAGATGTGTATAGGAAGCTGGCAGGTCTAAGGAGACCTCCTGACATGAGATAGCTACCTCCCTGACCTGGAATCGAACCCGGGTCTCGGCGGAGACATGCCGGATCATACTGACTAGACCACCAGGGACTTCGGTGTTGGAGACAGGTTGGTATGTGTTGCAGGGAAGAGTGGAACAGTAGTTTAACTAGGCTGGTACTGGATTATTACTGAAGATATTATATAATGACACTCTTCTTACTTGAGACTGTAACCGGAGTTGCTGGAGTGGTAGATCCTGGCAATGGATTAACCAGGCTGGAACTGGGTTGTCGCTGTAGTCCAGGACCGGAAGCAGACCAACACCAGAATGGGTGGTGGAAACTGGTACCAGGAACAGAACAGATGGAGAGGAACCAGCAGGCTCACTGGCAGCAGGTAGGATACCGGTTGGGGTAACTGGAACCAGCAGAGATTACCTGTGCAGCCAGTGGGATAGCTCACACAGGTGTACAACACTCGCAGAGATCCGTGCAGCAATCTGGAACAAAACTGCACAAACTCGAATGCAATATGAGTACAGTATAGCTTGCTCAGCAAGGACTGAGGATAGACGTCGTACTGGCAATTAGGTAGAGTCAGCAGCTGGGATTCATACCTCTGGGTTCCCCAGGATAGGCTGAACCGGTCAGGTGGTACTGGGAGGCTCAGGCTGTCACTCAATTGGACGCTGCAGTCAGCTGATCGGGACTTGTAATCACTGAACGTTAGCACAGGCTTTGATGTTGTCTGAGGCCTAGCAGGCCAGGAAATACTGCAGCCTGTATGACCAGGATGTGAGAGAGAGAGCATTGCAGAATAGGTAAGTGACTCGGCGGCAAGGAAAACCGACCCGGGTTGTGACAGTACCCCCTCCTTGAGGAGTGGTCTCAGGACATCTCTTTCGTTTCCTAGGAAACTTGGCATGGAGACTGAAGATGAGACAAGGAACATTAACATCTTCAGAACTCACCCAAGATCTCTCCTCAGGACTGTATCCCTTCAAATTTTTATTTCCCAGTAAGATCTACAATTATTTCTATGGGGCATATTTACTAATTATTAGGTTTCAGACCCAATAATTAGAATTTCTTATCACCTCTATTCGTGGCAATAATAAATGAACTTCCCCCAAATGTACTAAACATCACATGCAGGGACAGGGGCTCCAAAAGGAGCTCAACCCTGCGATGTGTAAAGAAGGGAAATGATCGCAAAAATAATAATTTTCCTTCTATATCCAGCGGTCTTCCTGCGCATTTGCGGCCAGCAGACCACACATGTGCGGCGGCCATTTCTGAGCAAGCCTCTCCCGGTAATTTTTGGACATAGGCTACTATAGGGTAACGACATCTGGAGAAGCCATTATCCTATCAGGGCAAGCTCTTGAATGTGAAAGGTAAATCTAACAGCTTCACAGCCCGATAGAAACATAGGGGATGCTGGTACTGTTGGAATATCCTGCAATTCTTATTTGATAAATAGGCCCCTATATCCTTTATTAAACTACTCATAGTTTGCCTACATTATTTACTGTTGTATTAGGGTTTTTTTTAGAGCATATCCCTCTAAAACTGTACACCATTTGCAGAAGTAGTACTGGTTAAGCGCTAGGAACTTTGATTGCTCTACAATGCTGACATCTGTATTCAAGCAAACGAAGAGTTACTCTATCCAATGGGTGGAGTGTTGGGGTGCCAAGCTGGGTCTTTAGCCTGGGTGACAGAAAGCCTAGCTTCACCCGTGTTTATGTGTATATTTATATATATTTACTAGCGCTTTGCCATAAACATTAAAGGTAACATAAAAAATGTTTTAGCTAGCTCTAGTAATAATAATAATAGTATTATACACTAAAATCCTACTTAGTTACTTTTTCTATAAACATGAAATTTGTCACTAAGTGATTGCACAGTTTGCACTACTATCTGGTGGGGGCTTCCCAAAGCCTTTGCATGGAGAATCCTATTTAACTAGTATTGTAGCTGTACTTGCATGTTGCACCACTCCTTTACCTGTTCTGCTAGCGCTATCTAAGGATGGCAATAACAGATTAAAATTGTTTTTATGTCAAGACTTTTGTGACATATTTTTTATCATCTTTATTTTTTTTTAAACTTTATTAGTTTTTATTTTTATTAGCATGTAAAACGAAATCCCAAACTAGCTCACACAAGCACACCTGAAAAGCAATAAGTTAACCCTTACCACACTGGTCCAATATTGCCATTGCCACCATTTATTTATTTTAAAAAAAGGTAACAGCTAAGAAGGGAGTTCATTTTTTCATTTAATGCAGTGGCTAGGGATGTGGGAAACCATATAGAAATATGTAGATAATCAGCAAACAATTTTTTTTTTTAAATTATTAATCTAAACTATTCTAGCAGTCAAGGAAAGGCAGACAGTTCTCACCATTTTTTCTTGTTATAGCTCCATTATAGAGTGGTTGAAGGTAGGCACAAGCTATGCCCTCCATATATAGCTACACCTACAGTGAAAGCCACACCCACATAACATTGGTCACGCCCACACATCACTAGTCACCCTGCGGCACACAATAGGCCTTTCATAAATTTCAGCTCCAGGCCGATGTGTACTTTACAAGAAACAACAAAAAATAATCCCCCAGCACACTGAATGAAATCAGCAGTAAGATTTGAAAAACTACATGGTTGTAGATAATTCAGAGATCTCAGTTGCATATATTTGCAAAGATATGGCTAAGCCTCCGGGCCGCGTCACGGCGTCTCTGATACCGGAGGTCCCTATCACTTGGTCAGAATCTGGGGTGTAGAACCCCAAAAAAGCCGGCGATAGCCAGCCACCCCAGCGAAGCACACCAGTGAGAGACTAAAGTGTTAGTACAAGATTAAAGCAAAATCTATGTGTTAATAAGTGAAAAGTGTCATTAAAATGCTAAGAAAAATATATATAAACAATAAAATAGAAAAAAATATATATATATTAACACAGCTTTTAAATCTGACAGCAGGGGCGGATTGGGCCACCTGGACGGCGGGTAATTTCCCGCTGGGCCGGACCCATTCCACCCTCTGCTGGGCCGGCCCTCCCTGACTACCACCCCAGGCTGTTTTATCCATCTGCCCGGCCGGTTGCTACACTTCCTGGATTTGCGTTCCACATTGTGGAACGCAAACTGGATGTTGTAATCGGCTCCCGGCTAGCGAGCACTTCCGAGTGCTATCAACCTGGAGCAGATTCATAGGGTTGCCACTGCTTGCCTTAGCAATGGCAGCTTGCTCGTCCTGCTCTCAGCATCCGGCACCTGGCATCAGGTACCACCGATTAGCATGCTGACAAGCCGGTGTCAGCAGCAGCATACAGAAGCAGAGCAACTCCCCGATGCTTGTCAGCGGCAGTGGAGACTACTCACCATCACAGGATGCCTGCCAGTCAGACCAGGTATATAGCTGCTGGTCCGTTACTAGCGTTGCTTTTGGGGGTTTAATCACTTGCCGTAGTGCAGTCAATTTAGGTTTGCAGGAAACATCTATTCCCTATGGAAAACTAAAGTCAATTATAAATAAGGAAATATTATGTAGTGTGATGCTCTAGAGGAGACAAATGTCTATAAAGACTGTCTCTGGTCCTATTTGAGTTCATTTAACAATTGTGCTTTTAAATACTTCATTGTGAGCTGCGGTGTTGGCAGCATGATAAATGCAGGTTATGATGTGTAAATAGTCTTCAAGATAAAAATGTAGACGATCATTTAATGTATTAAATATAGTTATTAAAATAAATTCCATTTTCTAGGTTTACTGTATTTGGACTGTGCCTCATCTTTTTTGGCTTTTTGCAGCCAGCAAACTAGCCACACTTACTGTATATTGCCTAAAAGCAAGTGTGCGGGTTCCGCCCCATGACATACACTCCCCACCTTACCTCCCAACCCTTAGACACAGTGTCCCCATCAACTCAGGAACATACACTATACACTCAACCTCCCATCCCCCCCCCTCCTTCCTTCCTGGCCCCAGAAACATACACTACATATGCTCTAACCCACCGGCCCCAGGGATAAACACGCATACACTGCCTGCTCTAATAGTCACAGGGGGTTGACTATTAAGACTCAGATGGAAACATAGTATGAGTGTGTTGATGAAAGTGGCTGCGTACAGAGATGCTGAATTGCTCACAATGGAGTCTATACTCAGACGGATGATCTGCACCTAGCATAGGGCTGGTGATAGTTTCAATGATGTGGCTGATGCTGGTGTGTAAAGACATACAAAGCATGATCTGTATACACTGAAAGTAGGCAGATGTACACCAGGGAAGGGCTATGTTGTGGCATTAGCATAAAGTCGCAGACGCAACTGCAGCAAATAACGCAAGGAAGGCTGCATCTGCGTCCAACTCAGAATCAGGCCCTATGAGGACGGTCACACCCCCTCATCAGGCCCCACCCCATTAGGGCTGCTTTCATAATTAGAATCTCGGTGACATACTTACTCCAGCAAGAAATTCGATTCTCTCACCGTAAAATATCTTCCCTGGAGTCCATCTGGAGGATGCCATTACTTCTGGGTTAGTGAGGTGTGGAATCGGGCACTAACAAATTGAAAATGGCTCCCACCCCCTATATATAACCTCTCCTCTTCCACCATAACCTCAGTCTATGTTTAAAAAAGCCAGAGAAAGACCAACGGAAGAACTGAGAAACCACAAACCAACAGGTGTCTAATATCAAACCAAACAAGGGAGGTATCCTGTCATCCTCCAGATGGACTCCAAGGAAGATATTTTACGGGGAGTAAAAATTGAATTTACTTTTTCATTCATCTGGGGGATGCCATTACTTCTGAGATATACCAAAGCAAGCCAATTAAGGGGGGTAGTATCGGAACCAACCGGTCTAAGAATTTTCCTCCCAAAACTGACGTCCTTGCACCAAATGAATGGAAGCGGTAACATTTTGTAAAAGTGTGTACGGATGACCAGGTAGCTGCTTTGCACAGCTGCTCAACTGAGGCACCATGCCGTACAGCCCAAGAAGCCCCGACAGCACTAGTCGAGGCCGTAACCATCACATTTGAGGACAAATATGCCTGCTGAATGGCAGAAGTGACCCATCTAGTGATGGATCCTTTCAAGCCTCGACAGCCTCTTTTTGATGCATCAATCAACACCAACAGGGAATCCGTATGCCTCAAAGATGCAGTATGGTCCAAGTAAATGCGTAACGCACATACCACATCCAACAGTGCTAAGGAAGAAGCTTCACTAGCCACTGAATCCTGGCAAAAAGTTGGAAGGACAATATCCTGGTTAATGTGGAAAGCAGATACCACCTTCGGAAGAAAGGAAGGTTTAGTGCGTAACACTACCCTATCCTCATGAAAAATGAGAAGTGGAGATTTACAAGAAAGAGCCACTAACTCAGATACTCTTTTGGCTGAGGCAATGACCAAAAGAAAAACAACCTTCAAAAGTGAGATTGCAATTCTACAGATTCCAAAGGCTCAAACGGTGCTTTTGAAGTGCCTCCAAAACTAAATTCAAGTCCCAAGAAAGTTTGGACTTCAGTAATGGACGTCAATTTCTTCAGATTGATAGGGCCAAATTTTGTCCCTTAAGAGAGGACAATGTAAGACCTGTAACCAACCCCTCTTGCAGAAAAGACAAGAGACGAGACACTCTGAACCTTTCAGGTTTGAGCATGTGTTGTTCACACCAAGAAATATATATCTTCCATATTCGATGATAAATCTAGGAAGTAACTGGTTGCAAGCCTGTATCATGGTTTTCACAACAGATTCTGAAAACCCTTTGTCCCTCAAGATATTGGATTCAAGAACCATGCTGTCAAAGCCAAGGGAAACAAATTGGGGTGATGAGATGGACCCTGAAGTAACAGATCTGGATGCAGGGGCAGACTATACAGAACATCTGCCAGCATGTTCCGAATAACTGTTTACCAATGACAGTGCAGCCAGTCTGGAGCCACCAGAATGACCAGCCATGCCACTAATCAAATCTGCTGAATTACCTTTGGTAACATTACCAGAGGAGATGTATCCCAGCTGGAACACCCAAGGTGCTGTCATGGCATCCACCAGAGATGTCTGCGGATCCCAGGACAGAGATCCGTACCTTGGAAGTTTCTTCTTGAGACGAGAAGCCATTAGAGCTATGTATGGAGATCCCCATCTGGAAACTGGAAACTATTTCCGCAAACACCTCCTGCTGTAATTCCCATTCCCCTGGATGCACACTGTGGTGACTTAAGAAGTACTCCTCCCAGTTGTCCACCCATGGAATGTAAATTGCCGAAATAGCTGGAACCCAATTTTCAATGAAGGATGTGAGAAACCTCTCTCATTGCTTGCCAGCTGCGTGTGCCATCCTGTTTGTTTATGTAAGCAACTGCTGTGGCATTGTCTGAATGGATCCACACTGATAGGCTCCTTAGATGGAATTGAGCCTGAACCAATGCATACTGAATCGCCAGTAATTCCAGTATGTTGCTGGAAAGAGAAGCTTCCTGAATGGACAAAAGACCCTGTAGGTGCATGTCTAGAACCACTGCCACCCAGCCTGTTAGGCTGGCATCTGTAGTGACAATGATTCAATTTATTACTGACAATTGGCAACCCCTGTTCAGATTTGCATCCTGTAGCCACCAAAGAAGTGACTGACGAGTCTGCAGAGATAATCTGCCTGTTTAATCGAGGGTTTGGTTTTACCCATCGATGAAGCAATTGGTTTTGCAGCGGTCAGGCATGAAATCTGGCAAATGGAATGGCTTCGAGTGAAGCCACTATTTTTATCCAGTATAGCCCTGAGGACTGAGATATGAGACATCTGTAAAATGGTCCTTATGTTGGATTGAAGATCCTGAATCTTTGCCTGTGGAAGAAACACTCTGAGACTGGGTGTCGAAGAGAAGACCCCAAGATACCATCCTCTGAGATGGGATTAATTGATAATCCAGCCTAAAGTAATATGAAGATGTTGTTGCAATAGGGCTATTGAGGATGCCCTTAGCAGCAAATTATTCAGATAAGCAAACACATTTATCACCCCTGAGCAGGGAGATCATGTGTGCCATAACCTTTGTAAAGATTCTGGGAGCGGTGGCCAAACCGAATGGCAGAGCCTGAAACTGAAAATGCTGATGCCCTACAGCAAACCGCAGATGATGTTGATGACCCTTCCATATAGGAATATGGAGGTAGGCATCCATGATATCTATGGAGGCCAGAAATTCTCTTTCCTCCATGGAACAAATGACTGACATTATGGACTCCATCTTCAATCTTTCCAAATTGAGATAAGCATTTAACCCCCTGTGGTTGAGAATGGGACAAAATGACCTGTCCAGTTTGTCTACCAAGAAAAGACTGGAGTCGAACCCCAGGCCTTGCTGTAATACTGGAACCGGAATGATTACTCCGGAATCAGAAAGCAGAAATTGCCTGTATAAGAGTCACCTTTCTGCAATCACCCACAGGGAGAGGAGTGGAAAAGAATCTTTCTGGAACAGGACCCTCTAAATCTAAAATGTAACCCCTGGTTACTAGCTGACTTACCCAAAAATCCAATTGGATTGAATCCAAATTTCTTGGAATTTGAGTAAGTGGCCTCTCATCAGAGTATGGCTCCCAGTCACGTGACAGCCATGTGGATTGACCTGCTGGCTTAGCAGCTCGGTGATTTGTGCTGAGGGCAGCACGTCCCCTGAAGGTCCCTCTCCAGGGACCCCTAGGCACACCCTGGAAGGCCTGAAAGCTTCCCCTGCCTTGAGTCCAAGAGGAATGAAACCTAGGAAATGTTGGTTTTGGCGTTGTTACAGAAAGATAAGGACTTTTAACCTCCTGTGACCTGAGTAATAATTTTAGTTAGTTCTGAACCAAACAAAAAACCTCCTTCAAAAGGCAATGCCTCTAAAGCATGCTTGGACTCTACCTCGCCTTCCATGTTTTAAGCCATAGCGAACGCCTGGTGGAGATGGCCAATGCCGAAATATGAGACTGTACCTGAATAGTATCTATTAAAGCATCACCTATATAGGTTAAAGCTTCTAAAATCTGATCAGCTAAAGAACTAGCTTCAGACAAATCTCATGATTGAAATCCAGTAATCATCTGGTTCATCCAGGGATTGATAGCCTTTATAAACCAGGCGCTGGCCAGAACAGGCTCCTGACAACAGGCAAGACTCCTGACAACGTGAATATAGATTTAAGTACAGCCTCATTCTTCCTATCCATAGGATCTTTAGGTGTTACAGACTGTGTTGTGGGAATAACAGTATTCCTGACCAACCTAGCAATAGGAGCATCCACCCTGGGTGGAATTTCCCAAAGCTTGGTATCCTCTTCCAAAAAGGGATAAAGATACTTAAATTTTTATTAGAATATGAATTTTGGAATCAGGTTTTAACCCGGCTTCTTTTAATATTTCCTCAAAATTTGAAAATTCTGGAAACAGATACATGTTTCTTCTTACGTTTAAAGAAAGAAACTGAACTAGTTACTGGAATGGCTGTTTCCTGTAGATGCAAAGTCTACCTCCCAATTTAAGGTGTCTTCCCAGTCATAATCCAATTACCCTTCTTCCTGGGAAGAGGTAGCTGAAGCCTCTTCTCCACAAAGATCCACTGAGGAATGGCCTGAACGTCAATTAGTGGCCCCTGCTGATGTTACCATTTTATATAGGGACGTTGCCATCTGAGCGAGACATCATCTCATATCTTGGGCCCATCTGGGCTCTACCAAGGGATTAGACAAAGTAGGGGCTTGAGCACAGGTTATCATATAATTTGCCTGAGAGTGACGTAATTCACCTTTTTTTTCCCATTGATTGAAGGCTTCAAGCGCTGCTCCTTTTTTTATGTGATTTATGTAATTCACCTATGGCCTCAACCATAGACCTGGCCCAATCAGGCATCACCGGCTGTTCAGCTGAACCTCCCGGTAATGAATGAACAACCCCTGTGAACAACCAGCACAGAGCGACCCTGGGTACAAAATGGTATTGAAATACCAGTGGCTCAACAGCCGCCGGTTCAATTCCCGACAATGACAGTGCGATAGTTTGAGGTCCCGACGGGCATTGGTAACTACCCTAACCCTTCCCTCTCCCCCCCCTAACCTTCCCTTAGGAGTGCCTAACCCTAACCTCCCCCCAGGGGTGCCTAAGCCTAACACCCCCTCCCTGCACCCTGAACCTAACCCTCCCGGGGGGGCCTAACCCTAACCTCCCCCTAGTGCCTAACCCTAACCCCCCCTTCCCCTAGCCTAACCCTAACCTTCCCCAGGGGTTGCCTAACCCTAAATCCCCCCAAGAGTCCCTAAACATAATCCCCCATCCCCATGTGTTATACTTACTCATCAGAGGATGATCGGGATGGCGGGGTTCAGTCTGCCGGCGTCGGGACTAAGATAGGTGTTGGCATTTCAATGCCTATCTTATGTCTCTTGTCGGGCAGGTCATGTCAGGATTTAGACCGGCGGCATTGCGTCTCTTTTGTGCAAGTATAAAAAGTGACTGATCCCTGTTTTTTGGAACCCTTGTCTGGTTTGTCCATACTGAGAAAGAAAGAAAGACAAGTTTAACCAATAAAGAGAGCTACCTAAATTCCTCTGGAAAAGTGTAGCACTGTTTAAATAGAAAAAACAAAGAAGGGGCTAAATACTGTAAAACTCTAAATCACCTATCTGTTTAATGCAAAAAAGCCCAGACTCCTTGAAGCCCATATTCCTTGCAAAATACCAAAGGCAAACAAAGCTTTAGTATACCCCTATATGTTACTGCCTAGATTCCTGAGAAACAGTGCAGTAAAGGTGCTTATATATACATCACAATATTATAAGCCCAACATACAGTAGATCACCAGGTTAATACCCAAATGTAATAATCGCAGTTAACTGCTTATCTGTTAATACACCGCCATCCCCCTCTGCAGTGAATCTCTCCAAGCAGACAACAGTCGCTCTCAACAGCTATTTGTGCGTGGCTCTGAAGCCACTTGAGCTTCTGAGTATCAAATACCTGGGGAAGGTGTGGCCGGGCATGCCATAGGTGTACCGTTTCATTCAGGATGCCTGACATCATCTTAGCCTTCTGCGTTTCAATCCGGAGACTACAGTGTTACCACAGCCCATAAAGATGTCACCAATGACACGCCCGCATGTGCAGCAGCACCGCGTCCTGGGGGCGTTCAAGCCTCTCTCTTCCACAAAGCCAGCAACTTGTTGCTGTAATCCTGAAAGTGGCGGGTGCTGTGGAAGCCCGGGGAGGTGTGAGACACATCGGCCCTACAGGCAAAGAGTAATAACATGCAGTAGTGTGGGTGTATGTGACCTTGGGCGCTCCCTGATTGTAAGCAGGTCTGGTAGGTAATGAGTTTTTCTAGTAGGAAAACTGAAGTCAATAGCAAAAAAAAAAAATGGGTTTTACCTACTGTAGGCGCTAATCAGTTCTAAACCATATGAGAACATATGAGAGGTATTCAGTTTTAAATGAAACAAATATGACATTTATTCATCATAATAGAAAACATGCGATAATAAAAAACACGTGAAGACGTATGAAAACATGTAACATTTAACATACAAAATCATGAATGGGGGGATCCCAAAGATTATGGGTTAGGTCCAAGAGAGACCAGAAGGACAACAAACAAAGATCCCCGGATGATTTGGGTACAAACCAGTGGAGCCATTGCAGGGCCACCCGGAATCCCTGCAAACCAACACCCGCTGGCTCCCCACCTCTCCTCCGGCACGACTTTACTTAAATACTTCATGTTATCAAGTTTCATCTTTTTACTGAAACTTTGAATATATACTTACCCATCCTGTGGGACATTTTTATACTATCACCAATCCCAAGGAATACTCTGGACATTCCCCTTGTCCATCCCACTCACCCATCCAGCTTCAATCCACATGCTGGTAAATATGATTATATATACTCGCTTTGTCGGGGCATTTGCCCATCATTCCCAAACCCATGAATTCTTGGACCTAACCCATAATCTTTGGGATCCCCCCATTCATGATTTTGTATGTTAAATGTTTCATGTTTTCATACGTCTTCACATGTTTTTTATTATCACATGTTTGCTATTAGGATGAATAAATGTCATATTTGTTTCATTTAAAACTGAATACCTCTCATATGTTCTCATATGGTTTAGAAATGATTAGCGCCTACAGTAGGTAAGACCCATTTTTTATTTTTTTTGCTAAAGAGTAATAACATACCCGGCTGCTCTGCTGAAAAGCGGCATGCCAGGAGGCAGTACATACAGGCAACAAGGTTTTTTAAATATATATTATGTATAAAGCTTACCTTCTCTTTTGCCAGCTGCCCCCTCAGATGTGTGCCTGGTATGGAAAGGGACCCAGGGAGGGACTATGTAGTTTGCTGACTCTCCCAGAAGCCATCTCTAGAGTATACAGGGTTCACACAAACCTTTATTCTATCTTCTCCCACTCTGCCATGCTTGTCACCTGTTGCCAGGAACAAAGCACTCGAACCAAACATCAAAATAAAGAACTTAAACCTAACTAAAAGCTAGGACCTAGCTGGTGTCTTACTCCAAGGCACTAAAAACAAGACTGAGGTTATGGTGGAAGGGGATGGGTTAGATAGGGGCTGGGAGCCAGTTTCAATTAGTTAGTGCCCGACTCCACACCTCACTATGCATAACCCAGAAGTAATGGCATCCCCCAGATGGATGAAAAAGCAATTAGTATCAGCATCTTATGTCAGTTTTACACCTCTGGAACATTTTAGTAAACTTTGCTGGCAATGTGTAACTGGATTAGAGGCAATGTCTGTTCTTTAGTCCTTTAGTAATATTCAAAACCTTTGAACATCTTCTACTATATAAAAGTAAAAATTTGTCCTTCTGTCTTTCTATACAAATCCACAGTTTACAAGCCAAGAACGTGAAATTTTACATATGAGCGTATTAAAACACGTCGGAGGCAACTTAAAAAAATTTAAATCAAAATTAATTACTGTTCATTTTTAATTAATTAAAAAACAAAATTTTTGCATAGCATTCGCCCTCTACAGGTAAGGTCCGGAATTAGAAAAGGATTTAGCTTATCTACTATTTTTTCTTTTCTATCTTCTTCTTCTCTACTATATAAAAGCGAAAATTTGTCCTCCTGTCTTTCTATACAAATCCACAGTTTACAAGCGAGGATCGTGAAATTTTACATTAGAGCGTATTAAAACACGACGGAGGCAACTAGATAAATGTGAAATCTAAATTAATGAATTAATTAAAAACCACAGTGTTTGCTGTACGCTCATTGTGGGGCCTCACGGCATATGGGTAGGGCCTCGTAGCAAGCGTTTTTTGTGTGGTCATGTTTTGTCATGATCTTAATGTTTATTATCGAAGAGAGCTTTAGCAAGCTTTGCCAGCATTCTCAGCTCTCTGACTATATCAAATTATGCAACGACATTTACTTCTTTCTTCCAACTGTGTCAAAATAATGACTTTGCAAGGACCCTGCTGTACTGTGAGCTGCCAAAATATTACACATAGGGGTATATTCAATTGGCCGCGAGGTTTTGCGAGGAAAAAACCTTGCGCCCCTCACGGCCAATTTTGAAATCCCGCCGGTATGCGCGCTCCCGATACCCGCGGGGTTTTCATCACTGAAAACCACGCGCCGCGTAAATTTAAAAAAAAAAAAAAAAGTCAATTACCTGTCCGGGTCTCCGCGGCTCCCGGCGGCCTCCCCTCTCTCTTCTTACTGGAGAGGGGGCTGCTGGGAGTCCCGGGGGCTGATGGGAGGAGCAAGGGCTGCTGGGAGATGTAGTTCTCCCAGCGCCCATTCCGGGGGGGCCACACACACCGCACCGGGTGTCACACACACACTCATGCACTCATACACACACAACCATCACACAGTCACTCATACACACTTACATACAGCACACACACTGACATACTCATATACACTTACATACACCACACACACTGACATACTCACCGCTGCTGCAGAAGAGCCGGCTCCGACATTGGATGCAGAAGAAGATGAGAAGACAGCGCTTCGGAAGGTGAGTAATTAAGGACTAATTAAACTAATTGGATACTTCCAATTGCTTAATTAGTCCTCAGGGGGGGGCACCGCGGGGGTGTCAGAGCAAGTCCCGGTGATTTCTCCTGAAATCATCGATTTCAGGAAAAATCACGCTTGCTCAGGAGGTGCGCAAAAAAAAACCTCCCGGCGCGTGTTTTAAAACAAAACACGCACCTAATAGAATAGCAAAAAACACGCACCTGCAGGAAATACCTCGCATGTGCGGGTTTTTTGCTTTTCACGCAGCCTATTGAATATGCCCCATGGAATGCTTCTCCCAAAGTTTTTCTGCACAGAAAACAGGGAGTTGCTGTAGATGGTCATCCTGGTATCCGAGCAACAGAAGCTCTTGGCCATGTTTCCACTGTACATCCGACAAATTTTGAATGCTTCTATCTCTATATCTAAGTTTGCTTTACACTGTTATAGGTCCTACTTTCTTCAAAGACCTTAGGACTGTTGATGGGGAAGTTTGTCACACTTTTCGTGAGGCCTGCCTAAGGAGAGGTATGTTGGAGGATGATGTGTAAACAAACAAACATTCTTAAAATCCCGGGCAACGCCAGGTACTCCAGCTAGTAATTCATAATAAATAAATGTTAAATGTTTAAAAGCAGTGGCGGGCTGGGCCGGGGGGCAGGGTGCCATCTGCCCCCCGTGCCGTTACAATTGTGCCGCACTAGGGCCGCCACTGCGCTCTATGCATATACCAGGGACAGCCGGGGAGGTTCCTGTGCCTGCCTCCCCGCTGTCACTGTCAGGCTGCAGCAGTGCAACTAGATCCAGAAGGGGTCAGCAGACACAGACAGTCACTGGAGAAACTCCCCCGAAGGTATGTGCTGACCACATATGTATCAGCACATACACTCACTGTAATAGCTATGAATCTGTCGGAAGGGAGGCACGGGAGGGTGGGCGGGGCCTTAGGGGACCACCTGCTGAGCCTGAAACATTGAGAGATCGGTGCTTTTAGACAGGGGGGCGTGGTGTGAAAGCGTAACTCGCTTTTTCTGCCGCGCCCACACCACACCCCTAGTATGGAGGCACTGATGATCTCTCAATGTAATGTAATGCAGGCTCAACAGGTAATCTCCCCCCTGTGTGTTCTGCGTTAGGGGAGGGGGGGGATCTATGTGTGGGTGAAGCACTATGTCAGAATGGTGGGGGGAGAGCTGTCCAGAGTGAGTGGGGAGAGTGTTTGTGTGAGGGGGGATCTGAGTAATGGGGAAGATCTTTGTGAGGTGGGGGATCAGAGTGAGGGGGATCTGTATGGGTGCAGTGCTGTGAGTGTGTGACAAGGTGAGCTCAGTGATTGGTGAGAGGTGTGTGTGGGGGGATCAGGGAGGGGGGTCCTAGTCCCGATAATTATAATTAAGTCTGTTTGTCCCGTTACCCATTATGGAGGTCCTGTTTGAGAGACTAGCTATGGATTTGGTGGGACATATATAAAAACAGCCTGGGGTCATATATTTTGGTGGCAATGGATTACACTACCAGATACCCAGGAGCCATAACTTTGCATAATACATCAAAGAGAATTTGGAATTATTTGTTACCCTATTTATTGCTGGCCATTGGAGAGGTTCTACAATCCTCCATGGGGGTTTCGTCTGTAGATTTGCTGTATTGGAGAGACTCAAGGCGATTGTTGGATATTGCAAGAGAGACATGGAAGGGGTAACCCAGTCCTTATAAAACAGTTATTGATCATCTTTTACAGATGCAGGAATGTTTGCATTGGTGCGGATAGTGGAACAGGCCCAACTTGCACAACATATGGTGTGGCATATTCACTTAGGTGCGAGAATAGTAAAAAAAAAAAAAAAAAAAAACCTGCATCTGTGAGGTTTTTCCAGCAGGTGCGTTTTTTTTTTTTCAAGCACCTCCAGAGCAAGTGTGATTTTTCCTAAAATCTGGATTTTTAGGAAAAATCACCAGGACTTGCTCTGGCCCCCCGGTGGTGCCCCCCGAGGACTAATTAAGCAATTGGAGGTTACCAATTAGCTTAATTAGTCCTTAATTACTTACCTTCTGCAGTACTGTCTTCTTCATCCAGAGTCGGAAGCCGGGTCTTCTGCTGCAGGGTGAGTATGTCAGTGTGTGTGACCTCCAGTTTATGTGGCCCCACCAGAATGGGCGCTGGGAGAACTACATCTCCCAGCAGCCCTTGCCCCTCCCAGCAACCCCCTCTCCAGTGAGAAGACAGAGGGGAGGCCATAGAGTTGTGGAGACCACCGGGCAGGTAAGTGCAGAATTCTTTTTTTTTTTTTTTTAAGCGGCGCGGGGTTTTCAGTGCTGAAAACCCCGCAACCACTTTTTTTTTACTTGGATACCGTGGGTATCGGAAGAGTGCACAGCCGCGGTATTCCAAAATTGGGCGCAAGGTTTTTTATCTCGCGCCCAATTGAATATGCCCCATAGTGTTCAAACGCAATGCCAAATTATGCACCTTTGTTCCCGGGGATAGACTCCTTATTATGCTTTCCACAGTAGAAAGTAAATTTTTTGCCAAGTGACAAGGACAATTTGAAATCATAGAAAAAGTTGGTGGGGTTAATTACCAGCCTGGGAAAAGAAAGCCAGAACAGATCTACCATGTAAATCTTACAAAATCTTGGAGGATAAAGTAGCTGTCAGCAACCCAGGCACCTCCGGTAACAGCAGTACATTTGGTTCCTGAATAGCCAAAACTCTCTTAACTAGTTACCAGCATGAGGCTAAAGAATTTCTCATAACAAATAAGAGACATATTTTCTGACATACCTAGTATTGCCGCAGTCATTAAACATGATATAATCACTGAACCAGGTGTTAAGGTTAACCTATAGAATACCGTATATACTCGAGTATAAGCCGAGTTTTTCAGCACAAAAAATGTGCTGAAAAAGTACCCCCTCGGCTTATACTTGAGTCAAGTGTAGCGCTTACCGGACGGAGTTCGGTCAGCGCTACACACTGCCAAACACACAGCCGCCGGAGCCAGCAGCTGCGTGTTTGGTGTAATCAGCAGCCGCTGAGAGTCTGTCAGACTCTCAGCGGCTGCTGCTGCTCCCACTGCGGGAGCCATCTTCCGGCTCCCGCAGTGAGTGATGGGAGACACGTCGTCATGACGACATCTCTCCCATGCAAAGCGGCCGGAGGAGCGGACAGCGGCGGGACCAGGAGCAGGAGTTTAAGGTGTTTATTTATTTTTTATTCTTTTCACGTCTCTCTCTACTAGGGGGGGGACTACAGGGGGCACTACCAGGGGGCGATGACTACAGGGGGCACTACCAGGGGGCACTACCAGGGGGCGATGACTACAGGGGGCGATTACTACAGGGGGCACTACCAAGGGGCATTATCAGGGGGCGATTACTACAGGGGGCACTAAAAGGGGGGATTACCACTGGGGGAACTACAAGGGGGGATTACTACAGGGGGAACTACCAGGGGAGGATTACTACAGGGGGCACTACCAGTGGGGGAATTACTACAGGGGGCACTAAAAGGGGGGATTACTACTGGGGGTACTACCAGGGGGGGATTACTACTGGAGGCACTGAAAGGGGGGATTACTACTGGGGACACAACCAGGGGGAATTACTACTGGGGGCACTACCAGCTGCTGCCATTTCCCACACTAGGCTTATACTCGAGTCAGTAAGTTTTCCCAGTTTTTTTGGGTAAAAGTTGGTACCTCGGCTTATATTCGGATGGACTTATACTCGAGTATGGCCCTCATTCAGAGCCGTACGCTCTGAGCAGAGCGCACGCTCTGAATGAGGGCCGGGCTCCATTTTCATGGAGCGTCCTCCTGGACGCTCGTATAGCTGTGGGTCACCACCCACAGGCTATACGAGCGTGCTTTGTGATGGCCGCGATGGTCGAGACCATCGCGACCATCGAAATTGCGAGCCGGAGCCTGCGGTTGAGGTTTTCAACCGCAAGCTCCGGAGTGATTTTGGCTCTATCAGAGCCAAAATCACTCCCACTGACATCACTAGTGATGTCAGTGGGCCGGCTTCTGACGGGAGGCGTTCCCGTGGGAACGCCCCCGTCAGGGAGGCACGCCCCCGGCACGCCCACCAAAGGGGGCGTGCTGTCAATCAACATTGACAGCACGCCCCCTTTGATCGGACACAACGAGCGAAGGACTTTCCTTCGCTCGTCGCGTCTGGCGCATGCGCACGACGGAGCTCCCTCCGTCGTGCGCATGCTCAGTCCATAACATCGACCCACTTGCGAGTGGGTCTGAATCAGGCCCTATATACGGTACCAAAATTAAAAAAAATGTTGGAGTTAGATATAATTGAAGAGTCACATAGTGAGTGGTCTAGTCCCAATGTACTCATTCTGAAACTTGATGGGAGCTTACGCTTCTGCAATGATTTACGTAAATTGAATAGTGTATTTAAGTTTGATGCTAACCCAGTGCCTCATGTGGATGAAAGGCTGGGAACAGCATGATACTTAACCAAAAGGGTACTGGTAAATTCCATTGACAGACAATGCAAAAGAAGAGACAGCTTTTTCTGCACCGGAGGGTCTGATCCAATACAAGATGTTGGAATTTGTTTTAAATGGGGCACCCGCCACCTTTCTGAGGATGATGGATAAAACTGTAAGGCCCCATAGACAGTATGCTGCGGCTTACCTCGAAGATGTAATCTATAATCCTAATTGGCAGTCTCACTTCCCCAGGCTGCAAGCAGTGTTGGGCTCCATCTATGAGGCAGAATTGACAGTCAACTCCGCCAAAAAAAGAGTGTTACTTAGGCATGGAATAGGTTAAGTATCTCACCGATACAAACCATAGGCCGAGGTTTGAAAAAGCATTTGACAGACCTTACCAAGGGCAAACAGTTAGTTATAGTTAAGTGGAATCCTGAAGCAGAAAAGGCTTTTCAGATGTTGAAGGTAGCGTTGTGCACCCAACCAGATTTGACACAACTTTAAAATTTAATTTGTTGTGCATACAAATGCATCAGATGTAGGGATAGGTGCAGCGGCGGAACTAGCGGCAGTGCGGTCGGTGCCTTGCATCGGGGCCCGCTGTGGCGCAGGGACCCATAGCCGCCTGCATCAAACAGCACCGCTGTACCCGCCGCCAGTGTCCCCCGGGCCCCACAGTATTTAAGTGTAGTGCGGACCACAGTGAGTCAGACAGACTCTCATTGGCTGCTGCGTCCACGGAGGGAGCCGGGCTGGAGCTCATGAGTGATCTCCGCCTTCCGGCTCCTGCAGTGAGTGATGGGAGAGACGTTATGACGTCTCTCCTATCATACAGAGCAGAAGGACAGAGGAGCTGACGGCGGCAGGCACGGAGATTCAGGTGTTTTTATTTTGTGTGTATATATATATATATATATATATATATAGGAAGGGCCACTACTGGGGGCACTGCATATGGGGGGACCACTACTAGGGGCAATGCATAGGGGGGACTACTACTGGGGGCACTGCATAGGGGGGGACCACTTCTGGGGGCACTGCATAGGGAGGGTCACTGCATAGTGGGGACTACTACTGGGGGCACTGCATAGGGAGGACCACTACTGGGGTCACTGTATAAGGGGTTCTGCATAGGGGGGACCACTTCTGGGGGCACTACTGGGAGCACTGTATAAGGGGCACTGCATAGGGGGTCCACTACTGTGGGCACTGCATAGGGGGGGGACTACTACTGTTGGCAATGCACAGGGGGGACCACTACTGGGAGCACTGCTGAGAGAACTATATAAAAGGGGCACTGCATGGGGGGCCCAAATCATATTCTTGCACCTGGCCCCACCACTCTCTAGTTCCGCCACTGGGGACAGGTGCTATGTTGTCTCAAAGCAAAGATGGTGAAGAGCTTCCTCTTATTTAAGTAGATTGATTATACAGTAGAGAAATTAAGCCACTGCTGAAAAAGCAGCATTGGCAATTAAATGGGAATTAGAAACTCTAAGGTATATCTCTTGGGAAGTAAATTTAGATTGCTTACGTATCATGAAGTAGATATCTGAGAATACAGACTAATTGGAGAATAACTAAATGGTTATTGGCATTGCAAAATTTGAAGTTCTCTGTAGAGCATAGGCTAGGAAGCCAACTGGCCAATGCAGATGCAACGTCTAATTTTTTTATTTAGGAACAACAGGTGTACTGCCCCACAGGTCAAAACAGGAGGAGGGGTATGTGACAAAGACACTGGATAAATGGTCAAGGAGATATATATGCCTCAGGATCCTAGCTTCTGTCTGGTAGATCGTTAGCTAATTAGCAACCTTAATTGCGGACCACGTGTGACAGGCTGATAAAAGGTAAGTCAGTTTCTCCAGTTTGTCTCTCACTGCCTGGGGAGCAGGTTGAGACTTGCAGAGATAGAGAGACCATTGCTTGGGATTGCAAGTGCAGTGTTAAATGCTATTTTTGGTAAGTTGGAATCTTCCACCTTGAGTGGGAATTGTATGCTACTGCCAAACAGCCTATGATTTATTTGTTTTGTGCTCTCAAATAAAACTAGCTGCAGATACTTGTAAGGTGCTGCCATTTACCCCAGGAGACGGCAACCCTAACCTGATCTTGCAACAATAATATATATTTTTTTTCTCTGTCACAGCACCATGACCAATGATAAAATATATATTGTAAAACTATGCAATATTGCGGTCACCAGGATATAAATGCGATAATCACATGATTTTTTTTTTTTTTAGGTACTCTGGTTTATTTAAACATAAAAAAATGACATTCAGAAAGCAGACTGAAACATATTATACAGAAATGGAAATAAAATTTTATTTTATTCTTAAAAACTATGGGCAAATTAAAAAGTAAAACAAAAAAACCCAATACAGAAGTCCTTATTTATGGATATTACCATGCAAGATCTGCAAACATATTTTTTTTGTACTTCCTTTATTTCTAATTAATTGAATACTACATATTGCAAACCTCTCCTAAATGTATATTAATTCTAGTGAGAAATTAACAATGTATAATAATTCATCAAATATTTCAGATTAAACTAACCAGATTTATTTTTATTCTACTGTCTATCTGGACAAGTCACACATTGCTGACATGATCACTCGAATAGTAGGTTCACGGTTACAGGCGGTCAATGTGGGAGGTGAACCAATAATCAGCCTATGAATTCCATTGGGGCTTATGAGGGCCTGAGTCACAGATTTACGGTAAAGACGCAGTGGCTGTGCTAAATAGTCAAAAGCCGCAAGAGACTGCCACCAACTGCCGGCTTCTGTGATCCAATGGCTTGCGTCCTAAGACGCAGCATCGGATCTTGTGTGTGAACATCGGGCGGCAATCAGACATCTGAGCTTCCTCTAGGATGTCCGCCAAAATCAGGCTGCCGGGGCCACTGAAGCATGAACATCAAAGTTCTGTGAATCTCTGAACCATGCCCAGGGTCTCCTCAGTATTGGTCCAACTTACAAGACAACCGCCCACAAATGCTTCAAAAAGCATCCTCAAAAGATCAACTCGCATTTGGAAGGTATATTTTTTTTTTTTTTAAAAGTAGCCTGACCTTATTATTTATTTTTTTTAATTATCTTTTCATTATTATTTTTTTTTAACCTCTGACATTACAATTTGGCACGATACCAGTACTTGGCACGTGCATTATACTATTATGCGACTGAATAAACTGTGCACTCTGGAACGGACATACAAAAAAAATAGTGACATTAGGCATCATGATATAATGCATTGTTCAAAAGATGCCAGGGCTTGTAGTGTATAGAAGTATGTATCATTTACTTAAGATTATAAAAGGTCTTCACGGTAGAGGTATGAACTTCAAAGCGCTCTAACCCTAGATGTATGTATATCGCAGGAACGCACGAAAGAGCAGGTGAAGCGGTGGAGGACACAATGCCTTAGGTTTTGCCTCTAATCTGCCCAAAAGCTTAGCATAAAACGCTCATACATTTACCTATGCTTGGCGGAATTACACTTTACTAGAAGGTTAAAACTAGCTACATTTAATTTCCAGTTTTCAGGAGAGGTAGATGCTCAACCTCTTTTCCAGCTGTGACTCCCAAGTGTCAGTGTGCCACTGCTCTGAGCCCCAAAAGAGGCAGGTCCCTATAGAATATATTGCATAGCTGACAACCGGGTAACCCTGAAAAAAAAAAAAAAAAAAAAGACCCCTAGGATGTCCACCACAGCTATAAACTACAATTGGAAATATATTATTCCGTATAATATGCGAGTTGTTGCAGTGTTATGTATTACTCATTTGATGTCACTACGAATTACATCAGATGACATCACTACTCACCAATTATAACAAAATAACCCACAGCAGATGATCACACTATTCATGCTTGTTGTGTTATAGTCTTATTACGGACAACCGTGTTTGATGACTTCAAGCGACAATAAAAAATACAGGAAACAAAACGGATGCTGGCAATAACATGAAGACTGGATTAAACTCAAGGAACAAAATAACTTATATACTAAACATTTCTATACAAGTGTATTATAGTTATGTACAAATGTAGCCATAAAAAAAAGACAGATTCCAAGAGAAAATAAAAAAAAAAACTGCACTTATTATAAAATGAGGACCTGAAAAAAAAAATGTTTTCAATTATCCCTTTTTATTCGTCTTAAAAGCGTTAAAAATATATTTATATATATATATACCATAGCCTAACTATACTGATGCATATTGTTAATTCCAACAAAGTTTCATTTTTACCCAAACTTACTTTGAGGTGTAAAACGTCTAACCTGGTGCCCCAAAATGTGTTATATGAAAAAAACAAAACAAAAAGGACCATAATTAGTCTTTTTCAAGATACGTATGTTACCTAGTGTTCATTCTAGCACCCTGCATCTGTCACAACCCGTGCAGTTCCTCTTTCCTGCCTGGGGTGTTGCTCTCTGATCTGGTGCTTCTAGCACACTCAGATGATGCAACAAACTGCTGATACAGACCAGGGTGTGCTAGAAGCACCAGATTACAATGTGACACTCCAGGCAGGAGAGAGGAACTGCTACAGGTTGTGAAAGGTGCAGGGTGCTAGAATAAACACTAATTGTTACCTATAATAGGGAATTGGCAGCTCGACCTCATCAGTCACCGAAGCAATGTCTCATGCCTCATTGATGTAACTAGCTCCTTCGTTATATATAGAAAGGTCCAAGTCTCACAACTAATAACTCCACAAAATGGCTACCCTGTGTAGGCAGCTATACACCCAAATATCACTGCACTGTTCAAAGATGTAAATAATATGAGCACAAACTAAGTTATGCTGCAACTTGATTGAAGATCTCAATTATTCAAAGGATCAGCCGTTCGTTATAATCGCGCACAGAAGACACAACGCTAACACGACCTGGAAATCTGTTGCTACATGTGGATTATAGGTTGTCATTTACATAAAATGTCACTATTAAGTGCAACTTGGTCACCATGAAAAAAAAAACACCATGACACGTCACTGTCCACCACGTTTGTGCAACGACAATTTCAGAAAAGTCTCCTAACTGAGCCTGGTGCAAACTCCAGTAAGTTTCCTGTAGTGTATTGTACAAAGTTTAAACTGGATAAAGATCAGTGCAACCTAGGTCTTTGCTTAAAAAAATAGCTGGCTAATGGACAAAGAAATTAAAAGGCAAGGTTTAATAATGGAAGTGGTCACATTACAGGTATTATATAGGTGCTACAGCTAATATATAAAGTCCAGGATTATAGGATCTATAGTAGAGCTTTCTGGGAGTAACTCTGTTGTTGATCTTGGTTGGCCGCAGGTGGCGAGATGGATGAAGAGGTTAGTGTATAGCTGGGGAGCTGGGACATGTTTGTACCAGTCTGATAAATAGTAAGATCTACGGCGGCAGCATTCACGCTATATCCTGGAGCTGGGTTGACATATACGCTTCCTGTAGTGGAGCCAACTACTGTGGTTCTGAAAAATAGAATTAAATAAAAGGTTAAGAAACCGGCCACATCTCCTCGCTGGCTATCCGCTCAAATATATTGCAGAAAGAGAATGTGCAACTTAATCAATGGAGGAAGTCTTCCCTTATATTGGATGTATATTTTGGGAAGGACCTTCTTTATGTCTTGCACACCCTATTAAGGCATTCACGTCTCTTAAAACTGCCATCTTTACCCGAGGATTAGGATTTATCCGATCGCAGTTTAATAAGATTAGAAATAGGACACTTGTTGCTCACAATCCATTGTTGAACTACATGTCCCAGCATGCCATGAGGCCGACACCATGCCAAAACATCCCAGCAGCAGGTAAGCCACAGGTTACATAGAAGAACCATAGTCTGTAAATATTTGCCACAAATGATAATCCTTTAAAGTAACATTTAAACATGAATTAGATACAAAGCCATTCAAAGCAAAATCTATACATATGGAGGAACAGGTTTTAAACCGTTAACTATATATGTAAATGTTTGATTGTGTTCTGTCCAATAGATGTGCTCGCTCATTATCTGCCATCTGCTGTTTGCAGGTAGTAATACAATAATATAAGTGATCGATATATATGTGTATTAAAATACAAAAAAAAAAAACTATTTATATGAAGGAGAAACATTACGAATATTAAATACAGGGCAGTAACTAGGACAGTACGACCAGTGCCATGGCACAGGGCACCGCAGGGCAGGGGGCGCTGTTTGGGCCTGTCAATTTTCCTGTTTATTATCATTCTTACTTGTAGCTTCCTCTTCTTTTATCCCCAGCATCTCCTGGCCGCCCCCATCTCTTCCCTGGTCCTTCCCCATGAGGTGCACTCTCTTATGTCCCTATTTAAAAAATGGGGGGGAAATGCTCTCTCTCTGGCACAGGGCACCAAAAAGTCTAGTTACGGCTATGATTATTATATATATAATAATCATAGCCGTAACTAGACTTTATATTTTTTTTTTTTATTTAAAATTTTAACTATTACAAATTTAGAGATATTTAAGTTAGATAACTAGTGAATGGATAGTCTGTGTTCCACAGGGGCCTGATGCCGTAATAGCGCCTGCACTGCCTGTATGGAAATAAATGTGTATGGCAGCTCCTATGCAGAGCTGTGCGCAGTGTTTTAAAGTCATCATCATGAGGGCGCTCGTCCCTGCCTATACTTGGGGCAAGAGTTCCATCTGATAACCGGCTGATCCACGCTGCTGAACCCTATACATAACACGGAATCCCAATGAAGCGCCCTCTATGACGTGTGTCACAATGTGCACAACTCTGTACTCTCCAGTACCTGAATATGCGCGACTACACAGCACGCGTAGAGCGAAGACACGCAAGATACGCGCCACAATCGGGCACACGTTGTTCTCTGCATCCACCCCATAAGTGGCTGCTTCCACTGTAAGTGGCAAATCCATTTTATATCAGATTTATTTTAAAATACAATTATTTGCTGAATACGTCTTCTTAGCCAAAAATACAAGGTCACATCTAAGCGGTGCTCTGCTGAGCTGAAATCGTTACCTGGTGAAACTTTTTTAATGTTACTTTAACAATATGAGGGTGGGCTCTGTAATATCAGTGCCCACGTATGATATTTCATACTGTACGTATAGCAGCCTCTCCTCATTGTAATACACACAATCATGCGCGTCCAGTAGAATTACGATGGTATTAACGCGTTTCGGTAGGAGCACGATAGAACACCCTCAAAATCACAACTGTTGCACTAATCATGCGACATATGATGGTTGCATCAGCAGTTTTAACTAGTGGCAGGAAGAATAAAAAGCAATAGTCCTTTCTATTCCAAAGAATAAAGTAGGTGAATGTCAGCTCCTAGGACTAGCCTAGGCACTCAACAAGAACGCAACCTTTGTGGTGGCCATTTCATATAACAAATGGTACTATGCAAGTATAACCGATATACTTGGAACTGGACCAATGTTGTAATGGCTTTTGGACGTTTTGGTCACAATAGCCAGTCAGTGACTATTGCTGATTACTTGAGGAATGTACTTAGGTAACATTAGTGGCTTTCCTCTATTTTATGCTACTGACCTTAAGGAAGAAGCTCTGAAGACTGATGTTCTATGGAGCTTCCTCTGAGTCACCCTCGCTGTCTAAACACTGTATCTATCAGTTATCTTGAGGAAGGATTAAATACTTAACGATCGATTGTTTATCTACAAATACAAAGCTATCCACAGGAAAGCTACAAAAATGTCATTAGACACCAGTTCCTCTGCATTCCACAGGAAATGGACACGGCTGCTGCTCAGTTGCTCCGTGTGTAACAGAAGCTCTTCAGGAAACCTGAAGCTAGTATAATTATCACTGACCTCGCTCACCCCAAAATCCATGCCCCTATTCCTACTATTCAGTAACTGGAAAGTATTTTACAAGAAAAAAAAAAAAAAAAGCTGATCTGGCTTCCAGGAGTTCATTTGATTCCAAATTCTACAGACATGTCCGTATTCACTTAGCGTTTTTGCGCTAAACGGAGCGAGGTGCATGATATTTTTCGCATCGCAGCTGGACTCAAACAGGATTGTAGACATAAAAAAAATTGTATTAAACTAGGGATGTGCAGGCTCAGATTAGTTCGGATTTTCCCGCCAAATTCAGATTTTTCCCGCCAAAGATCGGGTCTCAGAAAGAGGCAAAACATCATCTTTCATGGACTTTTGTCCAGGAATGATGATGTTTGTCCATAAAAGATGACGCTTTGTCTCTTTTTGGCAGGAAAAATCTGAATTTGGCGGGAAAGTCCGAACTAATCCAAGCCTGCACATCCCTAATTTAAACCAATGGGACTGCACTTTGGAGCAGCAAAGGTGTACAAAATAAGTCACCAAATTTATAACAAAATTGCACAAATAAGATACTTTTCTCTTATTTAAACAGGATTGTAGTATACAGGCAGTGTAAATGCACAAAGAGGGATGCATGGCACGACTCAGTCATAGGAGTCCCAGGCCTCTTGCCTTTTTTCTCAGAATAGCATTCTTGTCGCTATAGCATGCAAATCCACTAGTGTTGTACAAGGTATCTGTACTTTGTGCTTTTATCGCATTAGCTGTGCAAAAAAAAAGACGCAAATTCTGAGGAAATATAGAACGACGGGACGCTTGGCGCTGCTTGGTAATTTTTTTCCCTGGCGCAAAATGGGCCCTTTGCCGTAATAGGAGTATAGGTGAGTGAGGAGACACCTGTAATTACAGGCATTGGATGTAGCTCACATAATGGAACAGGTCACGGGCTAAAACCACTGTTCTGCTATGGAAAATGTGTGGTTTCTATAGACTATGAGACATGGCTTGCAGTGCGGGACTAATCCTGCAATATATGTTGATCTATCTGTAAGGCATTTATGCACACCGTACAGCTTCTGTGCAATACAAATAATTTAATTGTTGGAGAAGTTTTGTATATAAGATAAGAGCTCTGCACAGTAGAATGTAAGCTCTTGTGAGCAGGGCACTTTCTCTTTCCGTTTTGTAATTTGCATTATTATGTGAACGTTTCTGTATCTGTCTAAATTGTTCCCCTTGTACATGTGTAGATGTTTATTCATACACATTGCCTCAATATGTGAACAACTAAGACGCAACAGGAAACTGCACCAAGTCATTTGATTAGAGATGTGCAGGTTGGGTTTTACTCGGTTCTTATCGCCAAAGTATCGCAAGTTCGGATTTCCCGAATTGGCTATCCAAAACACGTGACAGCCGGATAGCCAATATGATGCCGTTTTTGAGATCCGAACATACCCGAGTAAAACAGAACAGCACAGCTCTACATTTGATATGCGGCACTTGTATATCTGTGTACGATTGAGTCAGCAAATGAAGCACAAGGGAGTCACGGCTGCTGCATCGTAGCACTTTGTATAAAGACTCAGATGTACACAGATTCACAAGTGTCCCCAGGAGGGTGCGTCTTAGTTGCACACATTTTAGTGCAAAAAAAACCCAAAAAAGAGATCGCCACAAGCGGAGTCGCAGGGGGCCTGGCGCGCTCAGAAGAGCTGTTTGGCGTGACTGCAGCAATAGTGTATGGGGACACATCTGTAATCTTGTATGTTTCATGTCTTTGTACAGTGTATCGGAACCCTTCTGGTACCTTATAAATGCGAAATTATAATAATAATAATAATAATAATAATAATAATAATAATATAAAAAAAAAAATCTTACATTGAGATCTACATCCAAAAATGAAATGTGAGAATACCGCAATCACACCAGAGAGATTTTAATGGATAGAATAATTATAAATGGGTGTAGCATATTTTGTCGACATACCTCATGTAGACATTCATAATGTCGACACGCTTAGCATGACATTGACATAGTCAACATACATCATGTTAACACTGATGAAATTAGAATATCGACAAAAAACATCCCTGGTGGTCTAGTGGTGACTTACCACCTGGTTTAGGGGTCTATTTACTAAGCAGTGTTAAGGGGCACATCCACTAGATGATCTACTCCCTGTCCAATCTCTAAACAATTTTCCCTTGATTTTTTTCCCTTGAAATTTTATCTTTCAGGCTGAACGATTTGCAAACGATTTGCAAACTATCTTTAATAGATCAAGTGAAATTGACCTGCATGTTCGGTCGACTGACGAGACGATCAAACGACCAGCGGGAGCGCGCATCATTGATCGTTAACGACCAAACACTGCATGATTTATAAACGATTGAATAGATAACGACGTCGTTATCGTTCAATCTCCTGCTAAAATCGTGTAGTGGATGCCCCCCTTTAGGAGACAGAGTGAAAGTGATAAGGTGCCAGCCAATCAGCTTCCAACTGTCATTTTTCAAACACAGCCTGTGAGATGGCAGTTAGGAGCTGATTGGCTGGCACCTTATCACTTTTCACTCTGTCTCCTAACACTGCTTAGTAAATAGACCCCTTAGTGGTTCCGACAACTCCAGCAGTGTCTTCCAGGTCTGACTGTGACATCCTTGTGTCTTCTGACGGATCCACGCGGCTTCTGGTGGTGAGTATTGCTAACCTCAACCTTTCCCCTACTGCCTAACCCTCCAGTCCGTGCAGAATGTAGTCATTTAACGTGTCAACATTCTGCAGATGCCAACTCAGAAGAGTCATCACCAAGTCTGAGCGATTGGTTTGCAGTCTGCCAGTAGCAGGTCTGCTCTGTACACATTGCAGATTATTGGTGCCGTACCACAAAAGTTCCAGCAAGAAAAACAAATATGTTATGCTTTTCCAATTTAGCTCTTTCCCTATTGTCGCTAATAGCTGTGGGATTTATTCATTAGTTATTTTTATTGAATTTGGGGCATAGAGAATTATACAGCATACCTTTCATCCGCTTACATTGCAGTACACATACCACTAATGTATCCATAACCTAAAGAGCTTCAATCTCTGTATAAAGGTGATGAATCTCCTAGCATCCTGATGTTCTAGGTACCATACCACTTAAAAGTACAAAAAAAAATATTCACATTACTTATAGGAAGCTTGAGGTGACTGGCTGGGGTGTTCCGAGGCTGCAGGATGAGGGGCAGTTGTCTGATTTAGAGGGGGTATCTGCTCTGAAGGAATTGGGTAAGTCTGGATGTGGCCCATCTGTGTATTTCCGCTAACAAGATAGGTGGCATTCGGATGTTGTCCTTGATATGTCTGAAATGGAGACAATAAATAAAGAAACAGGAAATCAATGAAAAACAACCTTATAAAGATGCTGACAAGCTCCTTCCTGCATGATAAGCAGCACAATAATACAAGCACTAGATGCACCCCTCTGACTACAGGACATTGCAGAAGTACGAGAATGACGGAATAAATACCTGCTGCGGAGGGCCCCCTGCTGGCGGCATGTAGTACTGCTGGTTCTGCATCTTTGCATACATGGAATACATGGGGTCTTCATTCATTAACTTTGTATATAGAGACAGTGCCTCCATGACTTTGACATTTAATTCTGAAAGTTCGGAGTGCTTCCTGAAAAACAAGCGGTTACAAGTTTGATTACTGAGAAAAGAATAAATAAAATGTTTTCTTGGCTTTAAGAAAGAAAGGTGACTGATACCCCATTTACACCGCACCTAAAAGCCGGGTTACTGCTGCGTTCAGCCGGGCTGCTTCTCGGTGTAAAAAAGGGACCAGGGTTGGATTCCCAGGTCGAGTGACCCAGCAATCCAACCCTGGTAGCTTGCAGGGTTTAACGCGGAAACGACCCGTGTAACCCTGCAGTGTAAACGGGTAACCCGTGTCGTCCGACACATATCCTGTTTACAGCATGGGAAGATCTAGATTTCCTGGTGCTTAAAGATGATGTCATCTCCAAGCACCGGCAGAAACGTTCCACTGCACACGGGGGTGCAGTGTGAACGACGCCACAGTGTGAAAGCGGTCTGTCCCGGGTCTGACCCAGTTTGGAACCATGTTCCAAATCCTGAGACAGACCCGGCACTTAGGTGTAAAAGGGGTATGAGTGCGTAACAAGGAATGAAACTGCATCAGGCTCAGTCCTAAAAGCCACATGTAACAAATGCACCTATGGTCCTGACTGAGTTGGACAGATCTAGAATTATTGCTATATTATAAGTGCAAACATGCAACCTATCAACTCATTACAAAACTGTGGCGCAAGAATGCAACCTCTCAACTCATTACCAATCTGTGGCACAAGAATGCAACCTATGTACTTATTAGAAACATCACTGAAGTACCAGAATACAACTTATCAAATCACTTGGTATTGGGTCTAGAAAATGCCGCTGAACAATCCACAAAGACTTACTAACATCAGGCTGACACTATAATACAGACTACAAATTCACTAGGAGCAGTGACATCACTAACGCACACAGGGACTATAGGCACCGCCCACAGAATGGCTGCCATTCTGCCGTTTAAAGACCACTAAACCATTGGCTAATACCATGGCAACGCTGGAAGCCGTGACGTGATAGCCGTTTTTACACCCAGAACCCTTACATTTTGCCTTTGACGGCATTTCCATCTTTGTTTCGCTTTCATCCCGCATCTCGATGTACCAAAATTTTCTTTTTGATCAACTAGGACACAAACCTGTCAATATCTTCAAGTTTTTCATCAATCATTGGCCCCATCTGGTGGCAAGCAGCTGGCAAGTAAACACACACAGTGAGTAAGCACAAAGTACAGTATAAACCATCTAAAAATAAAATCATATCAATGTAAATACAAAACACACAAACACTGTCTACTAGCAAGTCACAAACACACCATAATCAGCCAATTTGATTGAAAAAAGTATGGTCCACATGTCAGAAAAGGTGACAAGTGTTTGGTCGAGCATTAAAATCTAGGGGGTCTATTTACTAAGCAGTGTTAGGAGACAGAGTGAAAAGTGATAAGAAAGTGATAAGGTGCCAGCCAATCAGCTCCCAACATTCATCTCACAGGCTGTTTGAAAAATGACAGTTGGGAGCTGATTGGCTGCCACCTCATCACTTTTCACTTCTCCTAACACTGCTTAGTAAATAGACCCCTAGGTGTTAAAACTATGGTAGGAAGTGGATACAAAACAAAACACCTCAATTCCCCCTGGACTAGTAGACAGCTGATTGGACAGTCATGGAACTTGCCCAATCAGAAGCTAAATCTCTGAAGAAGCTTCCACGCAACATATGAAAAAGCCGCATCACCAACAGTGAGGACCCAAGGGGTAAGATACCTACCAATGTACTAGTCTGTGAAAGGTGGATGAGGGGAGTGGTTAGGAAAAATTATACTCCCAGAGGGAAAAAGGTCCTTTAGCAATGCAAGAAACATCTAGAGCATTAATCTTATTTAATCTCACCTTCAAGATGAAGTAAATCTGCTGGGTCTGGAAGCCCATCGGTGGGATCTGCACTTTGCAGCATGTGTAGTAACTGATTCATTTTATCCTGTGGAAAGATGAATAAAACAAATGGTGGGTCCAGGAAACGCGCATGCCATGCAAATATATGTGTACAGCCATTAATGACACTCGTCAGAGCTGGATTTATATGAGGATGGGCCTTCATTGTGCACAAAGCTACTGGTTCCCTACAAATTCCTGACTTCCTATTGCAAAGCGCTTTCTGCACCCTAAACCTGCTGAAAGGGGAGAACAGGTACATATATATATACATATTTGTGTAAGATATATACTGTCATACACATACAATATAGCCATATAACCAGAAGTATTTTTACCTCATCGATATACACGGGTTCCGGCTCAGGTTCTATTGTCTCTACTTGCACTTCATCATTAAATTGGACTGTTTTCTTTTCGGTCTTCACTGAAATACACCATTAGAGCAGTCACATAAACCTTACAGTATCCTCTGATCATCGTCACAGTCACTGATTGTTTCTCTATTTCACATCCGCTCAAGAAAATGATCGTTCTCCCCACTGACAGCAATTGGTATAAAATGGAACGGCATAGCACAGCACATAACATATAAAAGAAACAAAATAACTGCCCTGATAAATACTTTCCCAGATTCTAGAACAGTGCAGTTATTGAGTTTATTGTATATGTTCAGGTGAGGTTGGCAATAGCTCTTTTTTTGAACTGCAGCAGATAGTTACCTATGTGTCTAGGGTGCATTATAAGGCTGTCAAAATTATTCTACCCTCTAAAAAGTCAACAGATTGGTCTGTATTACTACTAACACACAGCTTGTCCCAGGCACTAATTATACTAACTCCTAATAAGGATAATAATAATTATTTCACTCACATGAAAACTTTTTTTTGGGAGCAAACAAGTTGCATTTGATGTAGCAAAATGAGTGCCCAGAAAATGGACACACAATGCACCCAGTGCTGGAAAAAATGAAAGTGGGTATGCAGACATTGGAGGCAATGGGTTCCATTGTCAGACACTTTTACATGCACCGTAATAGCCTTTAAAACACTGTGATCTATTTACTAAGCCTTGGATGGAGATAAAGTACCAGCCATTCAGCTCCTAACTGCAATGTCACAGGCTGTGGTTTGAAAAATGGCAGTTAGGAGCTGATTGGTTGGTATTTTTTTTTTCGTCCACTTGATCTCCATCCAAGGCTTAGTAAATAGATCCCTGAGGAGTCTATGTACTAAGCCTTCGAGAAAGATAAAGTGGACGGAAAAAAAGTACCAACCAATCAGCTCCTAACTGCCATTTTTTAAACACAGTCTGTATAAGTAGCTGGTTGGTACTTAATCTCTGTTCACTTTATTTCTCTCCAAAGCTTACTACATAGACACTTTAATACATGTAAGGTAATGCCAGTGAGACCTTTACCCCTCCTCCTAATAGACGGTTCCACTTCATAATGATTTGCAAACTATTCATACATTTTCCACTACTGGAAAAATCCTTTTTATATAACCAGATGTTTCTAACGTATGTACATGTCTGCTGCATATCTCAAGCAGCAATGACCACTACTCCACATGGGCCCAAATGCATCGCAACTGTGACCATGTGAAGCTGGGTGCACTCTTGTCCAATTCTCACCCAATCCAACCACGGACCTACAGCAAAAAGGAGAGGGGGGGGGGGGGGGGGAGGAGCAGGTGCACACTGTAAGCTCTAAGAATACAAATGAGTTTAAAAAATGAATGGAAATCGGCGACCTAGGCCAATTACATTACATGTACACATTATATTTGGTTTATTTGATGAAATATCAATGAACTTTCAGAAAGCATTGAGGACACACACAAAACGCAATCGTGTGAATAATAAAAATTAATCGGCCCAAAGGGTTATCGAACCTTCTACACCAGATTCCGCTCGGCAGTAGGACGGGACAACAACAGACATGTTCGGTAATACGAAGCTTTGGAATAATGTTATATAATATGATATGATAATAAAACATTACTTACTCATCTCTGGCTCCGCCGTGAGGTCAGCCGTGACAAAATTGGAAGGAAATAAACCAATTCCTTCATTTGTCTCCCCTTTCCACCAGTTTGGATCACTGGAATGAAGCGCACACAGTGTTAAATACTATTGGTGTGAACAGTGCAACACTATATTCATATATTCCCACTTATGGGTACAGTAGGAAGAAAGCACATCCTATATGTTCAATAAACCATTCCAGCCTCCAGTTGTAGATCAGTACTTTACCTCTAATAATATGTATGTGCCTTTATCAGGAAGCTCTGCAAAGTGGTAAACTCGTATACATTGTTTCTTTGCACGGATTCATAGTGTCGGTCACCGATCTGGTTACAGCTGCAGTACCACCTACGGAACTCATATAGCTATCATTCCGCTAACCCTAACCCTGATGACGGCTGTATCCAGCAACTCGCCAGACGTTGCCGGTTCTGTATAACAGTTACACTTTAAAATAGCAGCTGGGGGGGAGGGTTCAGACAGTACAAATAGCTGCAGCACCGGCCAGATCTTCTTAAGCCCATTAGAAAAATAAATAATGCAGAAAAGCTTAAATGGAGAACACAGAGGAAAATCTGCATGGAGTACAGCCTTGGTGATCTCCATTTTCAAAGCTTTTCCATATTATTTATTTTTCTAATGGGTTTAAGAAGATATACATTTATATATAAACTTAGTGTACAGAGCCTCTGTGACATTGCTTTCTACAAACCACCAGTTAAACAGCCCATTTAGAGCACCACTTTTTATTATTATGTGTGAGAGATTAACATTGTCATATATACACATACTGTACACACACACACACACTCAGTATGATTCACCCAGCAGCGGCAGCCTGACACAGGTGGAAATCCCGATCGTCGGAAGGTAAGTATAAACTAACCTATTCTACCCCCTAACCCTCCCTTAGGGGTGCCTAACCCTAACCTCTCGCCCAAGTGCCTAACCCTAATCCCCCCTCTAAGTGCCTAACCCTAATCCTCCCTCTAAGTGCCTAACCCTAATCCCTCCTCTAAATGCCTAACCCTAATCCCCCCTCTAAGTGCCTAACCCTAATCCTCCCTCTAAGTGCCTAACCCTAATCCTCCCTCTAAGTGCCTAACCCTAATCCCTCCTCTAAGTGCCTAACCCTAATCCCCCCTCTAAGTGCCTAACACTAATCCCCCCTCTAAGTGCCTAAACCTAACCCCCCCCTTCCCTGCCGCCAAAACCGAAGTCCCCCGTGGGGGGGGGGGGGTCGGGGGTGCCTAAGCCTAACCCCCCCTTCCCCTAGCCTGACCCTAACCTCCCAGGGGCAGTGCCTAACCCTAAGTCCCCCCCGGGAGCCCTAAACCTAGATGTATGAGGACACATCATTGGATATAGATATATATACATACACACACCTCCATCTATTTTACTCCTCAAAAAGCTAAATGAAGTTTACTTTAAACCAGAGGTTCCAAAACTCTGTCCTCAAGGCACTAACAGTCCATGTTTTAGGGATATCCATGGCTGAGCACAGATGGTTAAATCAAAAGAAAGAGATACTAATTAAGTCACCTGTGTTCAAACATGGCTATCCATAAAACCTGGACTGTTATGGTGCCTTGAGGACCGAGTGTGAGACCATTCATGACCTCCGATTGTCTACAAAAAAAATATCTCACTCTCCAAACCGGGACTGTCGTAAAACAATGGGAAAAAAATTATATAAAGCCAACGTGAAGACAAACACAAAGAACCAATCATATGTGTATAGTAGTCAAATAATAGATTTATTATTACACAATTGTATTCGGGAAGCCTTAACTATAGCCACAGACATCGATCCCTATGATCATCGTGCCTGTGCACATTGCATTCTGCATCTGCAACATCTACATATGAAATATACCCATTAAATGACGAGAGATAGGATAGAGCTTCTACACAGCATTGCATAAAAAGCACAGCGCCCTCCAGGAGGAATGTTAATATACTATGGCATTTCCTGTACCATTGGCCCCTGGGTCTGTCTGACTTATGTCTATAAATCAGAGGAAGGGGAACGTACCACAGGAAGTACCATATACATCTATAGGACATGTCACTAGTACTAGGTGTGTACCGCACTGACAAAGGAGGAACAGGCAATGTAAGATTGGTGCTGCAGTACAAGAAATTAAAAGAGAAATAGCAATAGGTGGGTTTCGGTTTCTGACACAAAACACCAAAGGCTTCCTTGTAAATGAATTCCATTTGTATGTATATTTAGCTAACACAAAAGCGAAGCTGATCTATGTATAGACTCCCGCAAATAACAGGCACAGTAACACTTCAGTGAAGCTTGTGTATTACAATAATAATGTAACACTTACTGTAATGATACAGACACCAACTGACCTCAGACTTCTCTGACCTGCATTGCAGCATTAATATACACTTTATATGGCCACGGAACTCATCGCAACTTCTAATATACCTGGGACAGTCAGGGAACGTTCCTGCACCAAACTATATTGATATTAGCTATAGGGTTATTGCCTTAAATGATTTTGAACTTAAGGGGAATAGCCCTCATCTATGAGGCAGGGAAGAGTTGCGACCTTGATACTCCACCAGATAGATCCATGTAGCAATGACAAAGGAAGGAGTGCTTATATATAAAGAGCACTCGTAACCCAATGACTATAACTGGAATAGACAGTATACAGGAACGGTTGATGTGGAGGTGCAGGTGAAATCACAAGGAGTTCCATGCAATTCTATCTGCACATGTATCTTTGGCAGACTGAGGATGACTTATAGCAGGGTTATTTAACATGCTGCCTCCCAGCTGCTGTGGGACTACACTCCCCAGCATGCTCTGCCAGAGTTTCCCTATTAGGGCATTCTAAAAAGGTGGAAGCGGATGCTGATATGGGTAATTCCACAACAGCTGTCGAGCCGCATGTTGAATTCCTCAGCTTGTGGCGTGCATAAAACTTAGAGCAATTCTGGGTGATTTAGAGCTGAATGGACCTCAGTCTTATCTTCATTTTTGTCTGAGTGGGTACTTACTGGGCGGCAACAGGGCGTTCTATGTTGATGGAATTACGGGCTATTGGGAGGTGAGCGCATGCAGAGAGCTATTCTCTTTCAGTCGAGTCTCTTGCCACAAAGATAGGGATGCAGAGAGCCGACAACGACGACTGCTTTCACCGCGTTCGAAACGATGCGGCCGATTCGGAATACAGGCGGAACTCAGCGTTTATTACCGAGCCCTGAAAGCAGTCATAACTACGGGCCCTAAATTTATGACTCCCCAAAACTTGGAGAGACTTCCAGGCCCTGGGGATCCCATCCTCTATGTCTCATCCTGGAAATATAGTGCATAGTGTCTGTGTGATTGTGATCCTGGACCCACCTGTCATCCAGCACTGTGACAATTTCTCCAGCTTTAAACGTCAGCTCATTATCCTCAGCAGCTTCAAAGTCATAGATGGCCTGCACCTTCCTCCCCTCCGACTTGTGATTGGTTAAGAAGCCGGTACTCGGGTACAGACCGGACACTGTACTTTGCGGTTTCTGTTCTTTTAGCGATAATTCAATAGCTGCAACATAAGAGGAGAGACATGAGTACAGCCAGACAATGCTAAGTAAATATCGCTGCAGTGGCAGATTGCTCTGCAACTAATAAAAGGGATCATGCGAATCCTACTGTAAATTACAAGGATACTGACAAATTATGTCCAGCCATTGGCAGATGGGTTGGTTTTATTAATTTGCGGCACAAGAAATGATGACTATGGAGAAATGCATTTGTTGTATTATTAGTTCACATGTAAGTCATCCTGATTTCTACAATTAGAGTAGAGCTTAGAGCACCAAGTCCCAGCATAGGGGTATGCACAAAACCTGGAGACCTGCAGCACAAGCTGCCTTACTCTGCAAATGATGTTAGGTAACAGAATAGATGAGTGATGCAATAGCAGTAAGAGCACTAGCTGATTGCTAATGGGATTTCCCTGTGCTACATGGACAAACCGCTCCGTCACTCAATGCTTTTGAAGCTACAAGTAGGCCACGACTGTGGACTAGATTAACGACCCAAGGCGTATTACTAAAATGTCTTACGTTTTGAGACAACTCGTGGGACTAGCCTCAGAGGGCCGGCCCTGCCTGTCACCTTCCCTCATCTCACCTGCTTCTACATGCAGAGGCCAGATTCACAGTGCAATAACAGTTGCAGAGTACAACAGGGGTCTCGCTGCTAATGCTGCCAATGGTTGCGGGCTAGTAGTTGATGTAGCAACAGAGGGCTCCATGTTGTCTCTGCTGGCATATAGGTAACATCCACAGGCTGTACAACAATGAGACCTTATCTGAACAGGATCAGCCTCCTGAGACATCCCGCATGAAGATGCCGAAGAGCAGCTAATTGAATTTGACCAATATTGTATTTAATGTGACCAATATTTGAAATGATTCACTGACAATATTACTTAAAAGGGGTGATTGTCACAGATACGGTATCCACGGGAACACAGAGGGGCTGTAAACCGTTGGAACCAATCAGAAACTAGTTGTCTTTTGGGGTTTTTTTAACATAAAATTAAAGTATTGTAAACATTTTTGCACAGAGTCAACTTTTATTTAACATAATCCATGGAGAAACGTTTGCTTATGGCAGAGGGATTAATATTGAAAAAATAACTGATAAAAAAAAACAAAAACGGATTGTGTAATATGCAACCCCTTCCCCAGTCCAGCCATCTTGTACCTTTGTGATTTTAATACTAAGGGGATTATACAGAGTTGAACGCAAGTTGGCCGTATGCGCCCCACATTGCGTGAACGGAACTTCATGCGCATATTCGCTCGTATGCAGAACTGTGCGCGTCTTTGCTTCCAGACCGCCCCTATTTCTACATTGTCTTCATTATCAGTGCGCAGTTGCACTGAGCCCTATCCCTGGTGCAAAAGGTCCATCTGCAAACAGCCCAGTTATGGACCCTTCAGTGGCAAGTATAGATGCATTCGGTTTGTGTACGCTCTGTTCGCCCGCAGTTTCTACGCTTTGTCCTGGAGCTTGAGCGGAGTGAAATAAATTAATTATTTAGGGTGATGTGTGTTAATTGGGTTATTAAAATGGATTGTAGCATCTTATTCTTGTAACATCACGTGTCATGTATACAGCACATCATGGCACTTGCCCTTAGCGAGATCCTCCTCCTCCTTCTTAGTGGCTGCTGTGCCTGGGTCCTTGGTGACCAGTGCTGGGCTGGCTTTAGCTTGTTCTGCTGCCTGTGACAAAGAAAAACTGTATCATTACCAAGGCATTCAGTGCTGTCTAGGGGGTGCTGAGTTACCTCCTGGGGAGATATTACTATTACTAAATATGTATGGAACCAAGGTGGTAACACCCAGGGCCTGGTTCAGCAAGGGTCGTTATTCTGCAACTACGTGCGCTACGCAGTTGCTAATATCAGCGGTGAAATGCAAACGTCTGCAATCGCATTGCGATCACAGCCCAACATAAGGACGCCCACTTCCCCTTACTCACATCCGTATACTTGGGCAGCATAGCGAATTAATCAGTAACATCGGACCCATACACACATATAAGGCAGGTCAGACCTCACTCAGAAATTGTTTACTTCAGCGCACGCTATGAGACCTCAGGCTGCATCTGGTAGCGCAGTGGCTAATTTATGCACACCCCTGCAACGGCGTTGAGACGCACTGGTACACCTGCGTTCGCCCGACCACACCCCCCCCGTCAGCACCCACAAGCGGCACTTCCTGTCAATCACTCTGCTCTGAGTCTGTGTAGCCTCTGCAGACGCAGTTCCCATCACAATTGCCAGTTCAGGCACTGCGATACATACGCATGCGCAGTACAAATTAACCGACCGATTGCGTGCAAATTAGAAATTGCGTTGCTTGCTGAAGCAGGCCCTCAGTTCCTTATTACACTTTTAAGCTGTGATCTGATTATGCAATTTTTGTCCTTTATTGATGAGTGGAACCACTTTGAGTTGAGATTTATCAAACCTTCTAAAGAGGACAAGTGGTTATGTTGCCCATAGCAACATAACTCGAGTAGTTATCATTTATCTACCGCATTCTCTCAAAATGATTTAGAAAGTCCTGCACACACCGCTCAATTCATTAACCTCTGTGTTTTACCACAACAGGCACAGACCAGCTGGCTATAGGGCATGACGTCCCCCCATACCTGAGATCCAATCGCTGGAAAGTTTACTCCTTGCTCCTTCAGGTTCTTTATCATGGCTGAAATTAGACTAAGTTGTGGATCAGTCTTGAATTCTTCAGCCCATTCCACCATCAGCGCTTTTAGCTTTTCGCAGACTTTTGGGTGACCCTGTAGATAGAGGAAACACAAACATCTATAGCATAACAATAGTTCATCATTCTAAACCACACCCTAATTATGGCAGTGGCTTTGCCTTCGTTACATACACATAAGTGAGACAGGGAAGCCTTGCACTGGCAACTAGCACAAAATACCTAGAAAACACTTTCACTGTTGATTTCATGTGGGAGCACATACATTGCTCTCTCGCATACCATAAGAGCTAGTGATGAGATCCCGGCTTCAATTTCTGTAGACTCCGTTTTTTATACCATTATGACACGGTGCTAAATTCTGTTGTGTTTACACATAATCTTGAAATTTCCCAAGAAAAAGAAAAATATAATTTGCAGTGTGCGCTCCTGTGGTCAGACCAAGATGGATATGTTAATAACAATTAAGATTAAAAAAAAAAAAAACGACATCAGGTATGTTCTGAATCAATGCCACATCTATATAAGCGAGAAAGTGTGTGCGCGTCTGTCTGTTTGTCCTTAATGCACAGCCAGAGTTTTGTACCTAGCTCCATCAAATTTGGCATGGTGGTGTAGTTTGACCAGGATTAGGTTTTTGTCTATGTTTGAAGTTTGTCAGGGCCATGGAGGTCTACATGGTCCCACCAAGTAAGTCTCTGATCTGAAGGCACAGGCTGATAAGTACCAGTGGGGGGCAGGCAGAGCTCCAACGGAAGAGCAGTGAGTCGGAAGATCAACTGTCACACTGCACCTGCACTGACAGTTACTAATCTCCTCCAAGCACATTTTCATATGCCATGGTCTCCAATGTTGGTCTGCATGTAAAAAATGAAGGCTGCAGATGTACTTCAAGGTCCACTCTTCAACCCAGGTTATGCCAGGTATGGCAGCTGGATTCCAATGTGAATCTTGGGCAGGCGGTCCTAAGTTAACTGGATGAAATTAAGCCCCACGCATTACCTGAGGCCTGCACATCATTACATGCAGGCATCAATTTCTCCAGACTCTAACACCTACTGTTCTTCTGCCTGCAGGGAGAGGTTATCGAACCAACAGCCAGTACACATGTAAGGGGCCCGGATAGTGTAGGACCCACACCATTACCCACAAATGTACAATTTCTTCCAAACGGTCTAATTACTGCAGCATTTGGACAGGTAGTCCACTGCTGCAAAATCTCAATGGGAAAGGTGGTCTATGATCAGCGACTGGTGCTGGAGGTGTCATATTAAGTGGAGGCACAGGGAACACATTTACCGTCCACCTTCGCTCAGGGGGCCCTGTCTTATACAGGCAGCAGCACAGCATCTAACCTTCAATATGTGCTACTGCCCCTTCCAATACTCTCCCACCTCTGATCGGGCCTCTTGTGGAAAGCACAGTCAAGGCAGTAGAGGTCAGCAAAGGGATCTCATCCAGAGTCTACTCCTCCCCCAAACAATGTGTGTGCCTCTGTTTCCCACTCTCTTTGTCTACAGTGCCTCTGTCCCACCCACGTTTGCCTTTCCCCCCCCATGTACCGATGCCCTCCCTCCACTCCCCACGAGTGCCTCTGGCCCCCTCCACTCATCACGTGTGCCTCTGGCCACCCCTTTTGCTCCACAAGTGTGACTCTGTCCCCACTCCACTCCCCACTTAGGCCTTTCACCCACCTCCACTCCCCACATGAGACTATGACCCCCTTATCACTTTAGTTCTCCACCTTTGTCACCTCATTCTCCTCTTCCGGGTGTTGTAGACAAAATTAGTGCTGGTGACAGCTGTTCAAAAGAGGAGTGGACGAACAGAAGTACAACCATGTTCAGCGCCTCATAATTGAGCCTAAGGATGGCAGGAGAGCACACCCTCTTTTGTTACATCATTCAGCGCTCCACAATACACCTTTGCACCGACCGAGACTTGGGGAATGGGGAAATTGGGGTGGTCATGTGTGGGGCCTGCATGATTCACTTGGACTGGGCTCCATGATGGCGGCTCTGTCAGGAGGGAGCGGAAGTGGAAAGATACGGGAATGGAGGACGTACAGAAAAAGGAAGGTGGCGTGCAGTGGTTTTGCATGATAAAGAACACAATTTGGAGATGGATATAAGAGGATACATGTAATATTTGGTGGCAATTCAAGTGCGTGGATTTTAGTGCAAATAGTAAAGAATATAATACAGGGTGTAGGGAGGATAGTGTGTGAATCTAACTTCTTGTTTTTTTGGGGGGACCACCAAAAGGCAATTTTATCCCGTGGCTTCACTTTGTCTAGAAATGGTTACAATGGGACAGGTTTTGGTGATACTGTAGATGGTCTAAGCTGTGGTTGAATACAATTTCACCACCCCTTGAAACAATAAGATCTCTCCAATTGACCCTAGACCCCTCCCTTGCTCTTCTCCATTGGTATCCAAATTCTGTTCCTAAACCTGACCGGTATGTTCTTGGCCATATACTGATATCCGCTAAAGCCACTATAGCCCAGCACTGGAAGTCCCCTTCTCCTCCTCCGTTTGCTAAGGTTGTAACAAAAACACAATTCGATTTTGAGATGGAGACGAGAGAGGTCACTTATTCTGTGGCCGCTTAGTCTTCCTCTACGAAGTAGAATCCCTGGTATTTGTATGTTACGAACGGAGGAGGTGTGGCTGTGTCCTTATCGTCCCCAAACCCGCAGAGTCCTTCTCCCTTTGATCTTAATGAGCTTCCACAGTAGGATCACAGCACCTAATATATTATGCACTTTTATATTTAGGGTTGTTTTGTTTAATGTCTACGAATGTCAATTCTCTGTCAACTCCCCCCCCTTGTATTTTATTTTATTTGTGGTTTCCCTTTTCTTTATTCTGTACCCCTATAAACATTTTGCAAGATATTCAATAAAAATTTATTGATGGAAAGAAACAATAAGATCTCTGATCTGTGCCCCCAAATCCAGTGGACACCATTACACCCCAACACACCCAAGCAGGAGAGACTCTCCCCGCCTAGGTGGCATGTTAAAGCACCAGCCCTGTGATCTTCTAATTCATGCAAAATCAATCCGGTTAATCAGAAGTGTGTGGTTGGGGGGGGCCTCAAAAATGGTCCCCCGGCACTAGGGAGGATTCTGATGCTCGGGAATGTTGAAGGTGCAATGGGATCTGCTCATCACCGCAATCTCACTGTTTCTTGGGATAGTGGTAAATCCGACACACCTGCTGCAGTTTATTCCCAGCATCATTTATTTTCCCCACACACAGTAATTTCCCGATAATTACGCCCTAATTCCATACAGTAAGATACTTCATCACCAATTTGCAGCCATGTGTTTGCCTATGAACTCTGCTACGAAAATGCTGTAATAAAGCACACAAATAAATAAAAGCTCTTGTGGTTTATAAATTGGTGAATTAAACATCTGAAGCTCCTGATTCAGAGTTAGACGCTGCAGAGCCTATGTGTGTGTGAGTCATTTGCCGCTATCGCTTCTGCAACTTTATGCAAATACCTCTAAAAGTCTTTCCCTGTTGTACAACCTGCGTCCAGAGTCGCTGCTGCTTCAGAATCAGGCACATTATGTTCTATAATATGACCACTGGGGGTCAGTGTTTTATGGCACTCTATGGATGCCTTCACATTGCTTTCTGCGAGATGTTAATACAGATCATTAAAACAAATAGGCTTCCCAGAGCAGCACTGCTAGCGCAGTAGCCGTAAGTTTCACTAAATATGTATTAATATAATATTAAAAGAAACTGTCATTATAAATAGTTCTGCTAAATACACAGATTTTACCGGACTCAAGAGTTCCATCCAGCAATTATAAAATATGAAGTGTATTGTGCTTTAGTTTACAAACACGGAAGGGTGATGGGTTCCTAAATGCCACAGACTTACCTTATTTAGAACACTGCTAACTTCACTGGCAAAGTCTCTTGAGCACACTTCTAAGTGAAATATCTTCCCACAGTTTGACACACAAGCACCCAACAGCTGAAATACAAAAAAAACCTTGTAATAATACAACACAGAACTAATATCTGATTGAGTAATGTGGGCAGATAAATCAAACTATTACAAGAAAATGCATTCTATCTAAAAGGTTTAAGTCCCCCTACAAAAAAAAAATGCTTTTCCTTGATTATCAAATCAGCTGTACCTTATACATAATCATTTGTTGATGAGTGCTGCAAAATTTCAGACAGTTCGTCCCACAAGTCTCAGTACATCCTACCTCAGGAAAGATCATTTTGGCAACACCCAGTGGAAGCAGCCATTTTGAGGGCTGAGCCAGGAATAGCAGCCAAACTAGTCATTAGGGACCAGTGACATGACTGAGTGTGACTGTTGTGTTGCTATTGTACTCACTACCCTTTTACACCAAAATCCCGGGTCCGACCCTGGAATTTGAACACTGGTCAATCCCAGGTCGAACTCGGCTTCAGACCCCGTTTACACTGCAACTCGACCCGGGTTATTCCCGGGTTTGCCCCGTTTACACTGAACCCGGGTAATCCCTGCTTTTCTCTATAGAAGTCATTAAAAATGGTCTGTTTTAAGGTCTGACAAAGATGGTCACAAAAGGCAACAAAAGAGAGGGGTGGGGACTGCTTACAGCATTGCTACAGGTTGCTGTTCTGGCTGTGGCAGGCTGTGTATCAGCCTACGTTTATGGCTGCTGGTCAGGCTGCTGTGGTGCAGGCTGCAGTTCTGGCTGTGGCAGGCTGTGTATCAGCCTGCATTTGTGGCTGCTGGTCAGGCTGTGGTGCAGGCTGCAGTTCTGGCTGTGGCAGGCTGTGTATCAGCCTGTGTTTGTGGCTGCTGGTCAGGCTGTGGTGCAGGCTGCAGTTCTGGCTGTGGCAGGCTGTGTATCAGCCTGCGTTTGTGGCTGCTGGTCAGGCTGTGGTGCAGGCTGCAGTTCTGGCTGTGGCAGGCTGTGTATCAGCCTGCATTTGTGGCTGCTGGTCAGGCTGTGGTGCAGGCTGCAGTTCTGGCTGTGGCAGGCTGTGTATCAGCCTGCATTTGTGGCTGCTGGTCAGGCTGTGGTGCAGGTTGCAGTTCTGGCTGTGGCAGGCTGTGTATCAGCCTGTGTTTGTGGCTGCTGGTCAGGCTGTGGTGCAGGCTGCAGTTCTGGCTGTGGCAGGCTGTGTATCAGCCTGCATTTGTGGCTGCTGGTCAGGCTGTGGTGCAGGCTGCAGTTCTGGCTGTGGCAGGCTGTGTATCAGCCTGCATTTGTGGCTGCTGGTCAGGCTGTGGTGCAGGCTGCAGTTCTGGCTGTGGCAGGCTGTGTATCAGCCTGTGTTTGTGGCTGCTGGTCAGGCTGTGGTGCAGGCTGCAGTTCTGGCTGTGGCAAGCTGTGTATCAGCCTGCGTTTGTGGCTGCTGGTCAGGCTGTGGTGCAGGCTGCAGTTCTGGCTGTGGCAGGCTGTGTATCAGCCTGCATTTGTGGCTGCTGGTCAGGCTGTGGTGCAGGCTGCAGTTCTGGCTGTGGCAGGCTGTGTATCAGCCTGTGTTTGTGGCTGCTGGTCAGGCTGTGGTGCAGGCTGCAGTTCTGGCTGTGGCAGGCTGTGTATCAGCCTGTGTTTGTGGCTGCTGGTCAGGCTGTGGTGCAGGCTGCAGTTCTGGCTGTGGCAGGCTGTGTATCAGCCTGCATTTGTGGCTGCTGGTCAGGCTGCAGTTCTGGCTGTGGCAGGCTGTGTATCAGCCTGCATTTGTGGCTGCTGGTCAGGCTGTGGTGCAGGCTGCAGTTCTGGCTGTGGCAGGCTGTGTATCAGCCTGTGTTTGTGGCTGCTGGTCAGGCTGTGGTGCAGGCTGCAGTTCTGGCTGTGGCAGGCTGTGTATCAGCCTGCATTTGTGGCTGCTGGTCAGGCTGTGGTGCAGGCTGCAGTTCTGGCTGTGGCAGGCTGTGTATCAGCCTGTGTTTGTGGCTGCTGGTCAGGCTGCAGTTCTGGTTGTGGCAGGCTGTGTATCAGCCTGCATTTGTGGCTGCTGGTCAGGCTGCAGTTCTGGCTGTGGCAGGCTGTGTATCAGCCTGTGTTTGTGGCTGCTGGTCAGGCTGTGGTGCAGGCTGCAGTTCTGGCTGTGGCAGGCTGTGTATCAGCCTGTGTTTGTGGCTGCTGGTCAGGCTGTGGTGCAGGCTGCAGTTCTGGCTGTGGCAGGCTGTGTATCAGCCTGCATTTGTGGCTGCTGGTCAGGCTGCAGTTCTGGCTGTGGCAGGCTGTGTATCAGCCTGTGTTTGTGGCTGCTGGTCAGGCTGCAGTTCTGGCTGTGGCAGGCTGTGTATCAGCCTGCGTTTGTGGCTGCTGGTCAGGCTGTGGTGCAGGCTGCAGTTCTGGCTATGGCAGGCTGTGTGCCTGCCTGCTTTTGTGGCTGCTGGTCAGGCTGCTGCGGTGCAGGAGGTTAGGCAGACAAGCGATGGCTTCATGTGCGTCTCTCTCTGCAGGGCACTAACAAATTACATCATCTGCCGGTGCCCCAGAAGCTCCAATCAGCATCTTTCGGAGCTAGCTGGGTCAAATAATCAGGGTAGCACCCGTTTACACTGCCTCATGACCCGGGAACAACCCGTTTTCAACCCTGCTTTCAACTCGAGTAAGATTGCCCGGTAAATCGACCCGGGTTTTTTTGTTGGGAGCCGTTCACAAAGAGCCTCAACCCGGATCGATCTGGCAATAACCCGGGTTATTTGTTTGGTGTAAAAGGGGTATAACAGAATGCTCACAAATATTGGTTGGGCACACAAAATGGCTGCCTCCACTAGCTAGGTAATTGGCGCATTTTAAAATGCATTATAATATGCAGAGATTAATTCTACGGACAGATTTCTCTATGTAATAGGAGAAAACAACAATGATTTTCTTTAGATTGTCGCCTGCTGGAAAAGTTCATTATGCTTATTCCAGTATCTGAACTACGGGTGTATCTTCATCCACTATTGCTGCAGTCACGCCAAACAGCCACTCTCGTCGCGGCAGGTGCCATGCGACTCTGCATGTGCGACGGAGTCTGAATCTGTATAGGAACTGCTACAATGCAGCGGTTGGTGAGTAAATCCTCCTGCACATCCTGTATGTTTCCTTACAGTGCAGGAGATTTATACATGTATGGCAGTATGCTGCAGCTACAGTTCTCTTAATGTGCCCTTCCTCTATCCCATACAAGCTATGATTGCTAACAGCGTTATTTCAGAGCTGTCTGCTAAAACCACATATAACATCACAGAAAGACTCACTGTCAGCGCCTGCATTGCTACATGTGGGTCTTTATGGTTCACTCTCTTCATAATCGAGCGGAGACAATCTTTAGGCCTAAAAAGGAACAAAAACAAACACTGAAATCAGGTTTCATCTCAGATCGGTACTTCTGCACTTCTATAAAGAGTTTTTACACAATACATTCTACAGTATGTCTATGTACCAGCTAAGTGTGGGAAACAATCTCACAGCTTTAGGACCCCATTTTATTTTGGCAGGTACAGGAACTTCAAGTAAGCTCTTTTTATGAATATGAAGGAATATTAATAGAAACCCCTCCATAAGTAATAACGCTTTTTCTTTCCACCATCTACCCCATGTCTCTCGCCTATTCAGGAATAAGGACACCGCAGACATAGAGCAAAAGAATTAGAGAAATAGCTAGCTGGACGATTACCGTGCCTGGCAGAGTAATTACTGCGAAAAAAAGAAATTTCCTTTTTTGATGCACTCTTGTTACCTAATAATTAGTACATTAAATATCAGTACAGTATAAAACTTAACTTTTAATTATTGGACAAACAAACACAACAAAAGACATATATACAAAAAATCTGCTCGCAATCAAAGCATATAATGCTGCAGATAACTTACTCAGCTTATAGTGCTGCAAATAATTTACTCCCTTCAGGAGTGTTGATTGTTAAACTGGCTCAAAACAATTAATATAATCTATATAGGTCTATTATTACTCCATTCAATTGTGCTATATCAGCTAGTTTACTAAATACATAATTGGTTATTTCATCAATGTTAATAGACCTTATATTGAACAAGAGAAATTATAAAAAGTGAAATATATCAGTCAAAGGACCAATTTATATTATCATTCCTTGAAATATAGGTAACAGTCCCGTTACAGGTATAAATTAAACATAGCAGGGTTACCCACATCCTCATAATTAACCCATGTCAGAGTATTTGCATATAGTACAAGCAAAGATATCCAAAATAAATGTATATACAGAACCAGGTAGTTGATGGTATATACCATTCCATCCATATATCTATTCTTATTTGTGTATAGCAATAATGTTTAAATCCACATAATTAACCCCTGCTCAGAAAACCACAATCAACAGTGTCCAATATTAGATCAATTAAAGAATATAGCACTTGATGGCATATGTCATTTATATCCACATTAAATACATTGTAGATCGTAATCTGGAGGCAGTTAAAAATATAGGGTATTTGTAGATAATAATATATGGGACCAATCCAGGTAAATTATATTATGAAAAGACCCCCCACCCTGTTGGGGGAAGACCACTCACCCCCGTTTCCGTTTACCCTAGTGGGTATTGAACGGATCAGAGGGAGATGGAGACCTCCTGGGTGTAGGGTAAAACAATAAGACACAAAGAGAATCGTCGGTTCCTACTTTCCCAGCTGACACCGGTATCCCCCTGTTGCAGGTTATGCAGCGCAGGGCGGTATAACCGGTGACAGCGGGATGAGGGGGCCGATGGAATTACCTGGTAGCCTGGTATACAAGTCTGGCAGGGGAGGGATGATCGGGAACAGCGTCCCGCTAGGTAACCTTGCTGCCGTCGGAAGCCGGGTCACATGGGCGCCCTGTGAAGCCCGGAGTCCTGGCGCTGGCTGATGACGCGCGTTTCACATAGAGAGCTTGTTCACATCGGATGAGGCTCCGATGACTACTTTGACTATTATACTGAATATTTCTATCAATTGACACTTTAGTCTTGTGCGGTTTCAACAATCCCCCTGTCCCCTTCCCTTTTCTTGAATTAGAGTAATTACTGCACCCTACAATTAATAAATATAGTGACCTAATGATACATTTATATCTTCATTCAAAGTCACTAAAGTAGGGTACACACTGAACCCAATGAATGGGCGATATACAGTCAGGTCCATAAATATTGGGACATTGACAGAATTTTCAGATTTTGGCCTCTATTCACCAACACAATGGTTTTGAAATGAAACAAACAAGATGTGCTTTAACTGCAGACTTTTAGATTTAATTTGAGGGTAATTACATCCAAATCGGGTGAACGGTGTAGGAATTACAACAGTTTCAATATGTGCTTCCCACTTTTTAAGGGGCCAAAAGTAATGGGACTATCAACTCAAAAGCTATTTCATGGACAGGTGTGGGCTATTCCCTCGTTATTTCATTATCATTTAAGCAGGTAAAAGGTCTGGAGTTGATTCTAGGTGTGACATTTGAATTTGGAATCAGTTGCTGTCAACTCTCCAAAGAGCTGTCACTATCAGTGAAGCAAGCCATCATTAGGCTGAAAAATCAAAAGAAACCCATCAGAGAGATAGCAAAAACATTAGGTGTGGCCAAATAAACTGTTTGGAACATTCTTAAAAAGAAAGAATGCACCGGAGAGCTCAGCAACACCAAAAGACCCGGAAGACCACGGAAAACAACTGTGGTGGATGACAAAATAATTATTTCCCTGGTGAAGAAAAACCGCTTCACAACAGTTGGCCAAATCAAGAACACTCTCCAGGAGGTAGATGTATATGTGTCAAAGTCAACAATCAAGAGAAGACTTCACAAGAGTGAATATAGAGGGTTCACCACAAGATGCAAACCATTGGTGAGCCACAAAAACAGGAAGACCAGATTAGAGTTTGCCAAACAACATCTAAAAAAGCCATTACAGTTCTGGAACAACATCCTATGGACAGATGAGACAAAGATCAACTTGTACCAGAGTGATGGGAAGAGAAGGAAAGGAACTGCTCATTATCCAAAACATACCACCTCATCAGTGAAGCATGGTGGTGGTAGTGTCATGGCGTGGGCATGTATGGCTGCCAATGGAACTGGTTTCCTTGTATTTATTGATGATGTGACTGCTGACAAAAGCAGCAGAATGAATTCTGAAGTGTTTCGGGCAATATTATATGCTCATATTCAGTCAAATGCTTCAGAACTCATTGGACAGCGCTTCACAGTGCAGATGGACACGAAGCATACTGCAAAAGCAACCAAAGAGTTTTTTAAGGCTAAAAAGTGGAATGAAATGCAATGGCCAAATCAATACCCTGACCTGAATCCAGTTGAGCATGCATTTCACTTGATGAAGACAAAACTGAAGGGAAAATGCCCCAAGAACAAGCAGGAACTGAAGACATTTGCAGTAGAGGCCTGGCAGAGCATCACCAGGGATGAAACCCAGCGTCTGGTGATGTCTATGCGTTCCAGACTTCAGGCTGTAATTGCCTGCAAAGGATTTGCAACAAAGTATTAAAAAGTGAAAGTTAGATTTAGGATTGTTTAGTTTGTCCCATTACTTTTGGCCCCTTAAAAAGTGGGAGGCACATATAGAAACCGTTGTAATTCCTACACCGTTCACCTGATTTGGATGTAATTACCCTCAAATTAAATCTGAAAGTCTGCAGTTAAATCACATCTTGTTTGTTTCATTTCAAAGCCATTGTGGTGGTGAATAGAGGACAAAATATGAAAATTCTGTCAATGTCCCAATATTTATGGACCTGACTGTATCTATAGTGCATCTGCTGGTGTGTACGGCGGATATGTCTGTGAATGACATCATTCAGACATATCTGATCTACTGTGCAGCACAGCAGATGAAGATATATCTTGCAGATATAGAGTTTCATCTGCTGGCGTGTACGGCCGACCCGGTGGCGAGTGGCAGCTCAACTGGGCGGGCAAACTTAAATGCCTGACCAATTGTGACATCAGGCTCGATGCATCGGGCGTACAATTGGCAAGTGTGTAGATCCGTCGGCCTAGTTGGTAGATTGGAGATTTATCAAACCTTCTAAAAAGGAGAGGTCTAGGCGTTGTACATAGCAACCAATCATATACTAGCTTTCATTTGTCTAGTACATTTTATAAATTGATAGCTAGAATCTGATTGGTTGCTAGTCGTAACACCTCTTTAGAAGGTTTAAAAAAAAAAAAAAATCTCCCCCTTAAAATGGGTACAGTCCTCACAATAGTGTGAACCAGGGATGCGGTGAACAATGTAACAGTACACTGCGTGCCATACAACGTACACGATCCATCGCACAATGGCGCCATGTAAAGTTACATGCTGCGTTACATGTATCGTTACAGCGACGTTCATATAATCGTCCCATTGGACGTGCAGCACATCCAATGAGGCGATTAAATGAACGATGGCCGGGAGCGACAGATGGGGCATACACACTATACAATGTGTACGATTTAACGTTCCGATCCACGTCGGGACAATATATCGAACGATATATAGTATGATGTGTACCCAGCTTACGCCAGGTAAGTAACATTGAATCCCACAGTACAATTAGTTGCTACAACAAATGTTAAACCCTGATTCTAGAAGATCAGGAGTCATAAGGTGCCTACGCACTTGGCGATCTGCACACGATCCCACGATGTGTACGATTTCCCTTGAAATTCCTCCCCGGCAGCTCTGCACACGATTTGGTGTTAAAGTGTCCAATTTACAAAGGATCTATCGTGCATCCAGACTTTTTTAAGTGCATTGTGTCCCAGATTGGCAGATCTGCCCTACAGCACGGCAGATCTGAAGATGTGACGTACGATCAGCGGGGACGCGCATCGCAATCGTGAGTGGGGACGATTTGGGCCTATTTTATATGTCGTTCCGATGCGTTGGAATCGGCCAGATCGGGTAAAATATCGCCAAGTGTGTAGGCACCTATGAAGGACAAACATTATCAGTGTTTCTAATCCACCTAATCAGGTCTGCATCTCAAAAGTAATTTGCAAACAAATTAATTCCATAAATTTTGGAGCATCAGCTAATTAATCTCACTCTTACCCTGTGCGTGACTGTCCAACTTTATCACAGAGGTCCAGGATAAGACTCCAGTCCTCCGCTGTGTTCAGCTCACTTGTTGCTTTCTCTATCATAGAAAAACACAAATAATTAATTTTACTCTAATTTTTCAGACTTCCAGCAACCAGCCTGAGAAGTAGTTAATAGTTTTTTATTAAACCACTGAACCTAAAATACAAGTCGTAATAAAATAAAATAACTAATAATAACATTTAAAAATTTAGATTGGTTTTATATTGGGGTTCCGATCTATAGATAGACAGTAAAAAGGTTGACAAT